>CM028131.1:1061167500-1063667500 GCA_016271365.2 Neoceratodus forsteri | reverse complement strand
TCCTGAATGTAGGTCCAGTGGCAAAAAAATATGAAGCTATGCTTGGCAAATACTCTGACCCAAGTTTGTGAGGAAACTCCTCAGGTAGAGTAAGTGAACTAGCTAATGATATTTCCCTCTTCACAGCTTAGGAGAAATATTCAACTCCATGTGAGAATGTTCATTGGTATGTGGCAAAGAAATGCTTAGTGAGTAGAGCAGTTCTGTCCTTAACCTGTGGCATATCTTCAACTGATGTGGCAGTGGTACCATAGAAAATAAGGAGAAAAAGAGAAAAGAGTAAACTAAAGTCAGTAATATTTCCCAAAGCAAAAACCCCAACTCTGGGATCAAAATGCAAAGCAGCTACCTTCACGCTGCTTAGCAGACATGCATGCTCAGTGCTGCGTGTCCTCTCACTCATACCCATTCCAACAGACAATATAGCTTAATGAGTAGAGGACACAGAATTGAATTGCCAGGTGAAACATCTTCTAAAAGAGAGCAATGTTTGTTTAGTGAGGGAGAGGGGGAGAGAGAGAGAGGGAGAGGGAGAGGGGGCTGAGAGAGAGAGAGAGAAACTAAGATTTAAATTTAGATATACCCACAGATGAAGAATTTTATTTGAACTGCCTGTATTAGAGCTACCCTGCACAATTTTTGTTTTTTTTATTTTATTGAGAGTGGTAATAATAAACACTACTTGCTAATTTTATGACTTCTCCTGGTTTGCCTATGCTTCAGTACTGACCTATGCCCTTACCATATGTCCATCTTGTCATCCTCTGTGCTTAATGACAAGTGACTATTTCAAAGTGGGTATGGGCACATATCCAAGCTAACAGACTCAATGTTATGCCTACTCATGCTGTCAACCCCACAATGCCATTTTACCTCAGGAATCTGTCTAGTCCTGCTTTGAAAGCCTGACTACTGCTTGTTTTTACAACCTCACCGAGTAGATTAGTGCACATTTTAATCATACAAACATAGAAACATAGAAGTTGTCAGCAGATAAGGACCTCTTGGCCCACCCAGTCCACCACCCTCTATTTGAAGTACTGCATTTTAGTGCTTCCTCTCATTCTGCCCTCTCCCCCAGTTTGAGGCAAGCCCTCTAGTTCTTCTTGCACTCATTGGGTCAAACATCCCTGAATATTTGACTGCCTATTCTCTTTAGTACTGTAAAATAGGTCATTTTCACATTACAGGTAGCTGTATTTAGCGCTTGGCACTAAGTGACCTAAATTGCACAAATTCCATTTAGCCCAAAGAAATTAGGGCTAAATTTGTGTCTACTAAAAATGTACAAATTTTGACCAGTTAGCACACTTTTATTTTTATGCAATCATCAAACAGAGTCAAAGTAGCGAATAATAAGTTACGGCAAAAATATCAAGTGTTACAGTATTTGGAAAACCCAAGATCATGTTCCACCCTAGTCTCCTTTTATCTCTGCTGCAGTCACCAGAACTGGACATGGTGCTCTAGCAGTGGTTTAATCATCACCTTGTAGATGGGAAGGATCACCTGCTGCGACATGGTCCTGACACCCCCAGTAACCCAGCACTGCATTTCCTTCCTTGACTGAAGCAGCATACTTTCTGTCTGTCTTCAGCTTATGGTCCGTAGTAACCTCAGATCCTTTTTTCAGTTGTGTGATCCACTGTTGCCACACAAAGTTTACTGATGCAGATTCCTCACCCCAAGGCATAGTACCTTGCACTCTTCTACTTTAAATCTAAGTCTAAGTTTCTCTGCCCATGTCTGTAATGTGTGCAGGTCTGGCTGCAGTAAATCCCTTTCCTCTATGGTGTCAAATCTTCTTGTCAATTTAGTGCCATCTGAAAATTCCTTCTGATCCCCTTTTCCAGGTTATTAATATATATGATCCAGTCTTTACAGTAGATAACGAGGCTCACAGTTATTATTGTAAATGTTTTTTGTTTATTTATTGCACAGATAATTGCGACATTCTGATACCAAGGAGGGGGATACAGGAATACTGTGTTACTGTTTCATTAAAATATATGCTCAGTAAAATTTGATTAGTTACACATCTAAAGAGCTAAGTCAGCCTGTCAGTGTAGCAGCAGTGTTGCCACTTGCTGCAGTATGCCATCATACAGGTTCAGGAATGAGCCCTGCTCATCAAAGGACCAAAAGGGAGAGGGAATGAACATACCATGGCACTTTCCTTCTCCAGGAGAATGGGAACCTGACACTACCACATCACTACCACCTGGGTGGCTACCAATGGTAGTGCAGGTGTAGCAGCTAGGAAGGGAGAATGTAGGTGGCTCTACATATCAACATGCAGCAGCATGCACACACATGCACCACAGCCTGAGCCATCAATGTTCTGAGAGTGGGTACAACAAGAAAAACACCAGGCCCTAGATGACACAAGTGGTACTCACAGAGACAGTGCACTGTCAGGAGGAGCACTGGATTCAGCCTTACAAGGGACTGGGCTGCCTTGATAACCTCACCATAAATGGTAAGTCAAAGACACATGCAGTGATGTAGCTCCCCAGGGTGTGTTGGTGTGGTGGGGTTAGGAGGACATAGTTGTGGCCTGATAAGCTACTGTTCTAATGTCACAAAAACATGCTGAAGGACAGTGACATTAATGTTTAGATACTGTTTGCTTAGTATTTCATTATATTTGATGGCATAGTGTAGCAAGCGTCCATCAGTCCCCTTCAGCTCTGAATTAGTCCACCCATAACAGTTTCAGTTCAGCAAGTGGCCATCAACTCCCTTCAGCTCTGAATCAGGTATGGAGTGTGGATTTATCGGGCAGCAGCTCCAAACCTGTATTTGAATCTGGTACCATTTTATTTATTTATTTATTTATTTATGAGTTTTACCAGGAAGGCATACTGAGCAGTGAAGCTCAATTCCAGATGCGACCTGGGGGCCAAGACCCAATACAGAACACACTATTTGAACAGAGACATTCAGCAGTGGAATGAAATGGCTACCTGCCTTGCAGACAAGTGGGCAGAAAGCTACAGACAGGCAGATAGATACATACAGTGGGAAGTTTGAATACATGATACAATTAGACAATGTGACTAGGCTTCAGGAACACAGTAGTAAATTGTTAGTTAAAACAGGAGCAGCTCGAGGAGAAATGTGTACTGAGTAGTTGGTTGCGATGGCTGGGACTTGGTGCATGTCTTATGGAGGCTGGTAGGGCATTGCAAATCTGTGGGATTCAGTAGTTAAAAGCCGTCTGACCATTGTTTGTGCACATAAATGGGACATGGAGTAGCCTGGGGTCAGTGCTTCTGAGGGAGTAAGCAGGTGAAGGTTGTTGGGAGAAGGTAGAGGCCAGATAAGGGGGTAGGGAGCGGGACCAAAATTTGGCCACAAACCTAGCACAATGGATTTGTCTATGATCATGGAGGGATGGTAGGGAGCTATATAAGGTGCAGTGGTGGGAGGATTGTGGGCAATCGAGGATGAAGCGACAGAATGAGTGGAACAGAGTGTCGAGGTTTGTCAAGATGGATGAGGGGGCGATGGTGTACGCTATGTCACCATAGTCGAGTACAGGTAGTATCATCTTTTGGACAATGGCGTGCCCCATAGGCGAGAGGAGGCAAATTTTGTTTCTGTATAGTGCGTCAAGTTTGGGGAGCAGCCTCTTATGTAAAGAGTTGATATGAGTGGCAAAATCGAGGTGCTGGTCGAGCCAGATGCCTAGGTATCTGAAGCTGGTGCATTGCTCTGGAAGGTCCTGTCCATGGTTTTGAGGAGGGTGGCAGGGGCTTGGTAGGAGAGTCTTTGTTGGGAGCTGAAAGTTAGTGACATAGTTTTTTAGGGTTTAGAAATAACTGGTTTGACCTGAACCATTCCTGGATGGTGTTGAAATCCTCCTGTAGGAGAGTTGCCACACTGCTTGTTGTAGGGCCAGAGGCATACAAGACTGTGTCATCTGCATACATCTCGATGGAAGAGTGGCGGCATGCTGATGGGAGGTCATTTAGAAATATGTGTGATACTGTGTTAAGAGTCCAGTTTATCTTACATGGATAACAGCCGTTCCATTTTGTGAGGTAAAGTTGCCATTTGGTCGAATAATTTAGAGGTCCAAAATGGGTTTGTTCATCATCTTCCTGCCCCTTACCTCTATTATCAGTTCAGAAAATTCCATATCAGAGCTTTGGGCCCTCTCCACCAGTAGCTCCCTCTGAAGTGGTGGGAGTTGCACTTGCATGGCTCCCATGTGAGCTTTTTTATTCCTGTGTTTGATCAGTTAGTTCTTTAGGAACCTGGATATTAACAGTGTCCATTTGTGATAGTTCTACTACCCTTTTCGAGAACCAGAAACATTTAACTCAGCTTCAGGTATGGTTTGTTTTACATTATGGGCCATAGATTTTTACTGCTTCATTTCTTGGTATGGAAGAAGTGACTAGTAGAGATTCTGTATTCGCTAGCTCAGGGATGTTCTCCTCTATGTTTAGCTGAGGGTTTCTGTCCACCCATTATTTAGAACAGAATTCTTGAGATTTATTTCAGTTTCAGAGCCAAGTAAATCAAAAAACATTTTTACCTACCTCCCCTCCATGTTGATTTCTGTTTGTCTGGGAAGGATGCCTTGTAGTATCCATCACATCTTACTGGGCAATCTGAAGAACTGATATTTCGACCATGACCTCTCCTTGCATTTTTTTTGCCTAGGAAGTTGAGGTTCGGTTTCTTTGTCCTCGCCAGTCACAGACATGGTTGCAATTATATGTTCTAGAACTAAAGCTTGTTGTAATGGTGCCTCCATTTGCTGAACTTCGAGAGGAATAAGCATTCTCAAGTTCGGTTCCCCCATCTTCTTTTTTCCAGAAGATTGGAATAAGGGAAATACTGCCATCGGGAGGGGATTGGTTGTTTGGTGTCCTGGTGGATTTTTCAGTGTTTTTGGTGGTTTTTATTTACTTTGTACTGCTGCTGATCTTCTGGTTGGCATAGGTGGGTTCTTTTGTTGTTTTGGATGAACCCCAGCTGCTAATCTCTTTGCATCTTGTTTGGAGGGCAACATACCAAACTCAAGTACATTTTTTGCATTCCTTTTAATCTCAACCTGGTCTTCTTTATTATAGTTTGAGGCACTCATAGTTTTGTGGCTGAAGACCCAATAGTTTTATCATTGGTTGGTGTCTTATGGGGAGAGGGTGCCACAGCATTCTACACTACTGGCCAATTGCACTCAGCACCATAGTGCACTTCATCTGCTTTGTGAACAGAGCTCCTCACATCCACTTGTTTACCAGTCTTCTGTGAGAAACAATGTTGAAGGCCTTACTGACATCCAGGTAGGATTAGGCCACATCCACCACTCCTCCCTGATCCACCACCCTGGTAACCCAGTCAAAAAACTCTATCAGGTTTGTTTAGCAAGATCTCACCTTGTAGAACCCATACTGCATCTGATCCTGTAATCCAATGGTGTTTAGGTATTCCCCAATCCTTTCTTTAAATAGTGTTTCCATTACCTTGCCCACCATTGAAGGCAGGCTTACAGGTCAGTAGTTTCCTGCCTCCTCCTATTTCCACTTTTGTGTAGTTAGACCACATCCACCCTTCTCCAGTCCCCAAAACATCCCCTGTTTCTAGTGAAAGATTGAACAGGGCGGGCCATCAGAGGTGCAAACAGTTCCTCCCTTAGTTCCTTCAGTGTCCTGGGATGAAACCCATCTGGCCCCATTGCCTTGTCTACTTTAGGTTTTACTAGTTCACTGAGGACTCTCTCCCTCCATAAAGACGATAGTGTTCACCTCCTTTCACTTAATACCCTTGTCTACTATCTGTGGCTCGTCCTCCATCCCACCTTTGTAAATACCAAACAAAAGTACTTATTCAGTATGTCAGATTTCTTCTGGTCCTCCTCCATGCTCCCCCTTTTCCCTTTTAGTCTTACTATCCATGCCTTGATGTTCTTCTTTTCACTTATGTACCTAAAGAATGTTTTATCCCCCTTTTATGATGATTTGGCAATGTTTTCCTTCATTTGTGCTTTAGCTCTCCTAACTGCCTTCCTTGCCTCCCTTTGTTTCTCCTGAAAACTCTCCCTGTCCTCTTCCTTCTCTGTCATCTTGTACCTATGAATGCCTCTCCTTTTCTTTTACCTTTTCTGCTGCTTTCTTTGAGAATCATTGTGGCCTCTTTCTTCTCTTGCTCTTTTTTAACTTGCCTTGACACAGAGGTTTGTCGCCTTTTCAATGGCCTTCCTTATTTTAGCCCAGTTTTCCTCTACCCCATCATTATTTCCTATTCATGCAAGGACTTTCATGAGGCACTCTCCCATTTTCTTGAAATTGGCCCTCCTGAAGTCCAGGACCCTCATTTTAGTGTGGCTTGGTTCTGGCTTGGTCCTTATTTTGAACCACACTGTACAATGATCACTAGTTCCAAGGTGGCTTCCCACTGTGACATCAGTGACACTGTCCCTGTTTGACAGTACTAGGTGCAGTAACACCCCCTCATGAGTGGGTTCTTTAATTAGCTACCTGAGGAACACCCCTTGCAGGGAGTCTATGATTTCCCTACTTCTAACTGATGATGCCACAGGAAGATTCCATTCCACATCTGGCAGATTGAAGTCCCCCACTAACAGTATCTCACCTTTGTTAGCCATCCCTTTGGTTTCTTCTACTCTATCCTTATCTCCCACCTCTACCTGTGCTGAAAGTCTGTAGAACACCCCTTGATCTGTCAATCAGTGAGTGCATACTGTATACAGTATGTGCTACTTGACAGCTCCGTCAGCAGCCAGCCATGGTGGAGAGTGGAGAGCTGTGCTGCTTGCCAGCTTGGGGATGCAACAGGGGAGTGGAGTGGTGGGCACTGCCTGCTGGGGTGATGGGGTTCACTAAACCACTAGGACAGTTAAATAAAAATATAGAGAGGGTGATAGGGGACAGGGATGGGGTCCACTAGACTACCAGGAAGGCTATATAATAATTAATGTGAGAGATTGGGAACAGGGAGGGGGGTCGATTAGACCTCCAGGAACAGATGTATGACTGTTTAATGGGGGACATCGGAGATCGAGGGATACCACTTGACACTGCGGTCTGTATAACATAATAGTTTTGTAGTCTACTGAGTTACAGTTCATTATGATCCCATGGTAGTCAGACTTATGCATTGTTTCTCCACTGATGTGTTTGATTAGATCAGTATTGATCATAGATACAGTATATCATCATATGATACTATGGAATGTGTGACAGTTCCCCCATAATGCAAATGCACCCTTCCAGGTGCCACAACAGTCCCATCAATGCCCAACTGTCTCCCCAACACCCCTGCTGCCACCTCCCTTACCCCTACTGTACCCCTACTGCCCTTTGCATCCTAGTTTAAGTCCCCATGTTACTGACGCTCATCACTTAGACCACTTCCTGGCTGGTCTAAGTGGTGCCCCTTGCTGTGTCCATGGTGCAACTTCCAAAATCATAAAAAAGGGGATTTTGAAGACCACTATGGTGTAAGCCCCTTGCATCCTGGTACCTGGTTGTTTGCCACAACCTTGGTGCAAGGGGCTTTGGTGCAGCTCTGTCAGGATTTGAAGCAGGCTACTTTAGAAAATTATGTGTAATGAAGATATGACGCAAGTCACTCCTTGCTTTAAACTGTTGTGGTTTAAGTCCCTTGCATCAATCTAACACTTTTGAAAAATTGGCCCACTGTCTTCTTATAAATTTTATGCCATAAACCAATAATCTGTCTCTGAATAAAAGCCAGGAGGCCCTGTTTCTTTTGGACCATGGTGTCATATAATTTATCTGTCTTCTGTACCTCAGGTGCCCTTTCCACCTTTTATAATGATTCTTATAAATATTTTGTAATTGTATGTATTTAAAGTATTCAGAGGGATAAGTACATATTTTCCTCTTAATGTAATCCAAGGTGTCAAAACTCCCTGCTCTTGGATATCCCTACCTACTAAAACTAGTCTTCTACCTATTAATAAAGTTACATGTTCTTCCATTGATTTTAATATTAGAATTTTCCCACAGATGGTTTGAATTATATGCCTTGGACCCAGACCTGGGCATAGTGATTTGTTTTATTTGATAAATTCTAATTAAATAACTCAGATTATACTATTACTTTTCTTGCAATCTGTAAGGGGAATATCATATGTTATTACAAGAAAGAAAATTATTTTTATTAGTATTGGATACCCACTTCTTAATGTAATAGTCTGTTTCTTCTTTATAAGCTAAGTTCAATATGAATTTGATATGGAATGCAAAATAAATATTACAAAATGGGTAGAAAGAATGCTGAATTCTGATTGGCTGAGAGCTGCTTTTAGCTGGGCCATTATCCCAGCACAATGGCCCAGCTGAAAGTATTATGTTTAAAAATGCATAAAATTTACTAAAAATGACCCATTTCATAATTGCAATAAAGCACTCCAGGGGGTGTGTTATGGTGAGTTAGTGCCCTTCTCAGGTGGTGGAAGCCCTCGGCTATGCCTCGTGCTTCAACCCACACTGAGGTGGGCTGTTATCACACCATAACACACCCCCTGTCATGCCGTATTACTTAATTACAAGGATCTGGGCATGCCATTCCTCCCTCCTCTTTTGAAAGGCATATATTAGTCCAGGAAATCCTAGGGGATTTATTACCCCATATGAATGATTTCATGATTCTATTTACTTTATGAAACCATATATTTTTGAATGGGTACCAGTATTGCTTGAAATGTATAAGAAATCAAAGGTATGAGAAACATTTTAATAATATACATTTTTTCACTGATGGGTAATTGTATTTTCTGCCATACCAGAATCTTGCATTTAATTAAATTCAGCAAATGTAGATAATTAGCCTGATATAATGAGGATATGCTATTAGTTAGATTACTTAGATGCATTCCAAGGTATTCTATAGATTCAGATTCATCTTGAGGGGATGGCAGTATAGCCTAGAGGTTAGAGTAATGAGCTATGAATGAGCTTGATACATCCAGCAGATCTGGGTTTGATTCCCACAACCTCCACTTGCATACTGTGTGACTTTGAGCAAGTCACTTAGCCACTCCAGTGTTCCTGGGTCACCCCTGAAAATAGGCACTTGCACCTAGTGGGCCTTACCTGGTTACCAAAGAATAAAAAAAATATGGATATCAGTTCCTGGGTGTTAAAAAGGAGCAGTTCTGATTTATACTCATTCATCTCATGCAAAGCGTAAATCTATTTATTGCTCTTTAACTTCTGCCAAACTATTAAAAGGGTCTTCCAGAAGTAATAGGATGTCATCTACATAACCTTTTGTTTAACAACACATTGTTCAACCTGAATTCATCTGATATTATCATTACCTCTACTCTCATTTAGTAAGCTTTCTAATGTTAAAATAAAGAGGGTAGATGATAAGGGTTATCCTTGACTAACTCATCTAAGAAGGAATAATGTATCTGTTAAGTGATTATTAATTTTAAATTAGCTTTGGGATGACTATATGAGACTTTCGTTAAAACTACTAATTACTCAGGCAAGCTCCATCTCCAAGAACAAAATATATAAAAGGCAATTGAACCCTGCTGAATGCCACTGTCATATGTAATGATACAAATACTGCATCTGTCTTTTTTGTTGCTCTAACCAATCAATTATATACTGCATTTTATGAAATTGCTGTAATATCATTCTGCCTGGTATGAAACTGCATAGTTCTGGATATATTAGTTCATTTAAAAGAACTGTAATTCTATTCTTAAATATTTTGGCCAAAAAATTATATTTTAATTAAGTACAGATATTGTTCAATAATTCTCAGTCAGTTGATGGTCTTTATTTGGTTTGGGAATCAGTGAGACATAAGTCACTTTAAAGAGCAAGGAATGACCTTTATTTTTGAATCTGCTGGTAAAATGTTTCTAATGGGGAACCAGTAATTGTTGAATGAATATAAAAGTCCAGTGAGAAGCCATCCTCACTGCACTTTTACCCCGATGCATAGACTTCAGTACTTGTTCTATTTCCTTCCTATGTATAGGAGCTTTCAAAATCTTTATCTCCTCCTCCATAAATCTTGGTTTATTTATAAATGTTGCATAGTACTGGAAATCATTTTCATGATGGTCTAATTCAGGTTGGTATAACTGATTAGAATACTTGAAAAAACATCATAATATTTGAGAATTGCCAACACAGATTTATCCATTTTTATCCAATATTGAAATAATCTCTTTTTTTCTCTTCTACTGCTTTTATTCTTCTAGCTAATAATTTCCCCTGTATGTTGCTGCATGGTTGCCATTTCCTTTTGCCCCTCTGCCAGTTGGATTTAAATTAAAATATGTGTGTATTTGCCAAGGTTTTACAAACATTACCATATTCTTCCTGTGTTTGTAAATTGCCTCTGCAAGACTGTACTTTGATCCATTTCAACCCATCTGCCACCTCCTTTGCTTGATTTTCCCATTATCTGTTCTTCCAAGAGGCATAATTAATAATTTCTCCCCTCAATATAACCTTGAATGCATTCCAATATTGAACTATATTTATATTGTTGGAATCATTATTTTGCCAAAAATCTGAAATTACCTGATTGATTTTGTCAGTGAACATTTTGCCTGTCAAATAGTCCTTGTTAAATTTCCAGGTATTTTATTTGATTATATTAAGACTAATATTCTTTTTTAAAATGCATTGGGTTATGTCCAGACAACAGACTAATTTCTTTAAAATAGGAGGCAGAGGAAGTAATTGCCAGAAAAGATTTAGAAACCAATGCACAATCTAATCTTGCAAAGGATTTGCATCTTTTTGTTTGATGTGTAAAGTCACATCTTTCCCTGTGCTGAAGTCTCCATGAGTCTAGAATCATATTAGAATCCATAAAACTATTAAAGAGTCTGGATTTATATTTGTCCCATACCCGGGGAGTTGCTGATCTATCTATATTGGGATTCCATAAACAGTTCATGTCTCCCACCAAAATAATATATACATTTTTTTTTTTTTGCTTTTTATTTTTCCCCTTCATTTTCTGCTACCAGCTACTCTCAATTTCCATTTCCAGTGAGCCTGGTTCATTTAATAATTTTTGAAACATTTCTGTTGCCAGTTGCCTTAAACTAGAAGTTTTTTCTTATTTCTAGAGCATCCCATAGGCACAAATATTTTACTGTCTACATCTATTCTCAGGATTTTGTACCTATATTAACTCCTCCTGCTTTTTAAGGATTGTTTTTAGCTGTACAAGAATAGGATTCAGAGAGTTATCCATCTTGTAGTGTCTATCTTCTAGTTCCACAGTTCTTGAAACCTGGGTCATTATTGTTTTTTTCAAGAATACTGATCTTGGTATTTCACTCTGTAATGCTCTCAGGTAGTGGTTTAAGTTGACTAAGATTCTTTTGGATTACACCAATGTTTAAAGCCCAGCTAGGGGGTTGCTCTTGGTTTCTATTTTTTCTTTTAGAATTCCAAGACTCATGTACTGTGAATGGCCTTGCAGACACTGTTAGTTCCCCTTGCTAAGAGTACTGTTCAGGAGTTGCCATTTCCTGTAGGTTCAGATTCTGAGCATGCAACATTTCACCATTTTGTGCTATCCATTCTTCCTTTTTATCTTTATATCTCCTGGTTTTTGAGCCTCTCAAAATCATTCCTTTCCTGGTTGTTACAGGGTCTTCATTATTATCTGGATCAAAAGCTGCATCTAATTTAGCTGCCATGTTTTGCTTAACCTAATTTTTCAGCATATTGAAATGTAGATGTGATTCAATCAGAGACCCTTTTGGCTTAGAGATCTGTATTTTTATTGTTTAGTTTTCTTTTCAGTATTATCCTCTAGTCTTACTTGAACTTTTTTCTGACAACCTTAACAATTTTTTCTGTCTGTTACTGTTATTTTGCCTGAAGTAAGTTGTATAGGTTTTCCTTCAAGTCCTCCCAACTATAATCACTCTCCTTAATCTCTGTCTGAGCTTTCAGGTTAAGTGGTATTAAAGGGACACTCTCAACCTTTTTTGCATCATATGATTTTAGGTAAAAACCCATATATTAAGATTGCTTACTTTCTCTAAAATCATTGATGTTGCTGTTTTTTTTTATTTGCCTCCTTGCTTATTGTAACCAAAATGCATGATGATGTATAGCTATGCCCAACTCTGTTTTGCTTGAAATCACTGAACTACTCTTAGTGTACACTTCCTGAACATTTTGGAATCCCTTTAGAAACACCATCAAACAGTGCAGCCAACAGTGATACAATAGTCTCCTCTACTCTCACTACATAATGGGTGGCTAGATTGTGAAGATCCTGAGTCCAGGAAAGATGCAGTGGGAGCTGCTCAAGAAATGTAAACAAACATGTTTTTGTGTGGTAATACCAGTATGGTGGGCAGTCAATTTTTCACTTTTTAAAAGATAAAAGGGATCTGAATCAAACTACTAGCTGCATTACCAGTCTGTATAAAATATGAACAATCATAAAATGTGTTTTTTTTTAATCTAGGGACACTTTGAGGTCTAAGGGAGTTGACAGTGTCCCTTTAAGCTTGCATAAATGTGTAATTTCCAGTTAAACTTATATTTCAAAAACAGACAATGGGCCTCAAGGATTAACATGTAAAATGCTGAGGTTTCCAGCCACTATGGCTAGGTGGAACAACCGCTATCAATTTAACTTTTCTGCTCCATTTCTCAAATAACTTTCTGTTGATACAGGCCAAAACAGAGACCACACTTACCTGCCCATAATATTATTTAGAGAGGCAGGCTATTTCTGTGGGATCTCCTTTTTCCTTTATTTCTGGAATAGAATGGTGCCTTATTCATACCCACAGGTCCACTTTTTATTTTCCAATTATTTAATCAGGTGAGATACACTAAGCTGAAAGCTTGTTTACAGATGCAACCTGGAAGCATGAGGAAGTTAAGTGACTTGCTCAGGGTCACACAGTATGCAAGTGGGGGCTGTGGGATTCAAACTCAGGTCTCCAGATTTGCAGCTCATAACCTTAAACCACTGTACCATACTGCCTCTTAAGCACTTCTGCACCACAGTAAACATCCTGAATGTAGGTCCAGTGGCAAAAAAATATGAAGCTATGCTTGGCAAATACTCTGACCCAAGTTTGTGAGGAAACTCCTCAGGTAGAGTAAGTGAACTAGCTAATGATATTTCCCTCTTCACAGCTTAGGAGAAATATTCAACTCCATGTGAGAATGTTCATTGGTATGTGGCAAAGAAATGCTTAGTGAGTAGAGCAGTTCTGTCCTTAACCTGTGGCATATCTTCAACTGATGTGGCAGTGGTACCATAGAAAATAAGGAGAAAAAGAGAAAAGAGTAAACTAAAGTCAGTAATATTTCCCAAAGCAAAAACCCCAACTCTGGGATCAAAATGCAAAGCAGCTACCTTCACGCTGCTTAGCAGACATGCATGCTCAGTGCTGCGTGTCCCTCTCACTCATACCCATTCCAACAGACAATATAGCTTAATGAGTAGAGGACACAGAATTGAATTGCCAGGTGAAAACATCTTCTAAAAGAGAGCAATGTTTGTTTAGTGAGGGAGAGGGGGAGAGAGAGAGAGAGGGAGAGGGAGAGAGGGGGGCTGAGAGAGAGAGAGAGAGAAACTAAGATTTAAATTTAGATATACCCACAGATGAAGAATTTTATTTGAACTGCCTGTATTAGAGCTACCCTGCACAATTTTGTTTTTTTTTATTTTATTGAGAGTGGTAATAATAAAACACTACTTGCTAATTTTATGACTTCTCCTGGTTTGCCTATGCTTCAGTACTGACCTATGCCCTTACCATATGTCCATCTTGTCATCCTCTGTGCTTAATGACAAGTGACTATTTCCAAAGTGGGTATGGGCACATATCCAAGCTTAACAGACTCAATGTTATGCCTACTCATGCTGTCAACCCCACAATGCCATTTTACCTCAGGAATCTGTCTAGTCCTGCTTTGAAAGCCTGACTACTGCTTGTTTTTACAACCTCACCGAGTAGATTAGTGCACATTTTAATCATACAAACATAGAAACATAGAAGTTGTCAGCAGATAAGGACCTCTTGGCCCACCCAGTCCACCACCCTCTATTTGAAGTACTGCATTTTAGTGCTTCCTCTCATTCTGCCCTCTCCCCCAGTTTGAGGCAAGCCCTCTAGTTCTTCTTGCACTCATTGGGTCAAACATCCCTGAATATTTGACTGCCTATTCTCTTTAGTACTGTAAAATAGGTCATTTTCACATTACAGGTAGCTGTATTTAGCGCTTGGCACTAAGTGACCTAAATTGCACAAATTCCATTTAGCCCAAAAGAAATTAGGGCTAAATTTGTGTCTACTAAAATGTACAAATTTTGACCAGTTAGCACACTTTTATTTTTATGCAATCATCAAACAGAGTCAAAGTAGCGAATAATAAGTTACGGCAAAAATATCAAGTGTTACAGTATTTGGAAAACCCAAGATCATGTTCCACCCTAGTCTCCTTTTATCTCTGCTGCAGTCACCAGAACTGGACATGGTGCTCTAGCAGTGGTTTAATCATCACCTTGTAGATGGGAAGGATCACCTGCTGCGACATGGTCCTGACACCCCCCCCAGTAACCCAGCACTGCATTTCCTTCCTTGACTGAAGCAGCACACTTTCTGTCTGTCTTCAGCTTATGGTCCGCAGTAACCTCCAGATCCTTTTTTTCAGTTGTGTGATCCACTGTTGCCCACACAAAGTTTACTGATGCAGATTCCTCACCCCAAGGCATAGTACCTTGCACTCTTCTACTTTAAATCTAAGTCTAAGTTTCTCTGCCCATGTCTGTAATGTGTGCAGGTCTGGCTGCAGTAAATCCCTTTCCTCTATGGTGTCAAATCTTCTTGTCAATTTAGTGCCATCTGAAAATTCCTTCTGATCCCCTTTTCCAGGTTATTAATATATATGATCCAGTCTTTACAGTAGATACGAGGCTCACAGTTATTATTGTAAATGTTTTTGTTTATTTATTGCACAGATAATTGCGACATTCTGATACCAAGGAGGGGGATACAGGAATACTGTGTTACTGTTTCATTAAAATATATGCTCAGTAAAATTTGATTAGTTACACATCTAAAGAGCTAAGTCAGCCTGTCAGTGTAGCAGCAGTGTTGCCACTTGCTGCAGTATGCCATCATACAGGTTCAGGAATGAGCCCTGCTCATCAAAGGACCAAAAGGGAGAGGGGGAATGAACATACCATGGCACTTTCCTTCTCCAGGGAGAATGGGAACCTGACACTACCACATCACTACCACCTGGGTGGCTACCAATGGTAGTGCAGGGTGTAGCAGCTAGGAAGGGAGAATGTAGGTGGCTCTACATATCAACATGCAGCAGCATGCACACACATGCACCACAGCCTGAGCCATCAATGTTCTGAGAGTGGGTACAACAAGAAAAAACACCCAGGCCCTAGATGACACAAGTGGTACTCACAGAGACAGTGCACTGTCAGGAGGAGCACTGGATTCAGCCTTACAAGGGGACTGGGCTGCCTTGATAACCTCACCATAAATGGTAAGTCAAAGACACATGCAGTGATGTAGCTCCCCAGGGTGTGTTGGTGTGGTGGGGTTAGGAGGACATAGTTGTGGCCTGATAAGCTACTGTTCTAATGTCACAAAAACATGCTGAAGGACAGTGACATTAATGTTTAGATACTGTTTGCTTAGTATTTCATTATATTTGATGGCATAGTGTAGCAAGCGTCCATCAGTCCCCCTTCAGCTCTGAATTAGTCCACCCCATAACAGTTTCAGTTCAGCAAGTGGCCATCAACTCCCCTTCAGCTCTGAATCAGGTATGGAGTGTGGATTTCATTCGGGCAGCAGCTCCAAACCTGTATTTGAATCTGGTACCATTTTATTTATTTATTTATTTATTTATGAGTTTTACCAGGAAGGCATACTGAGCAGTGAAGCTCAATTCCAGATGCGACCTGGGGGCCAAGACCCAATACAGAACACACTATTTGAACAGAGACATTCAGCAGTGGAATGAAATGGCTACCTGCCTTGCAGACAAGTGGGCAGAAAGCTACAGACAGGCAGATAGATACATACAGTGGGAAGTTTGAATACATGATACAATTAGACAATGTGACTAGGCTTCAGGAACACAGTAGTAAATTGTTAGTTAAAACAGGAGCAGCTCGAGAGAAATGTGTACTGAGTAGTTGGTTGCGATGGCTGGGACTTGGTGCATGTCTTATGGAGGCTGGTAGGGCATTGCAAATCTGTGGGATTCAGTAGTTAAAAGCCGTCTGACCATTGTTTGTGCACATAAATGGGACATGGAGTAGCCTGGGGTCAGTGCTTCTGAGGAGTAAGCAGGTGAAGGTTGTTGGGAAAGGTAGAGGCCAGATAAGGGGTAGGGAGCGGGACCAAAATTTGGCCACAAACCTAGCACAATGGATTTGTCTATGATCATGGAGGGATGGTAGGGAGCTATATAAGGTGCAGTGGTGGGAGGATTGTGGGCAATCGAGGATGAAGCGACAGAATGAGTGGAACAGAGTGTCGAGGTTTGTCAAGATGGATGAGGGCGGATGGTGTAGCTATGTCACCATAGTCGAGTACAGGTAGTATCATCTTTTGGACAATGGCGTGCCCCATAGGCGAGAGGAGGCAAATTTTGTTTCTGTATAGTGCGTCAAGTTTGGGGAGCAGCCTCTTATGTAAAGAGTTGATATGAGTGGCAAAATCGAGGTGCTGGTCGAGCCAGATGCCTAGGTATCTGAAGCTGGTGCATTGCTCTGGAAGGGTCCTGTCCATGGTTTTGAGAGGGTGGCAGGGGGCTTGGTAGGAGAGTCTTTGTTGGGAGCTGAAAGTTAGTGACATAGTTTTTTTAGGGTTTAGAAATAACTGGTTTGACCTGAACCATTCCTGGATGGTGTTGAAATCCTCCTGTAGGAGAGTTGCCACACTGCTTGTTGTAGGGCCAGAGGCATACAAGACTGTGTCATCTGCATACATCTCGATGGAAGAGTGGCGGCATGCTGATGGGAGGTCATTTAGAAATATGGAGAAAAGCAGTAGGCCCAGGACTGAACCTTGGAGGACACCAGAGGTAACGGGCAGGGGGTTTGAGGTGTGCGATGCAATTTTGACTGTTTGGTGTCTACCCACTAGGTAGTCATGGAACCATGCAGTGGCTGGTTTGGAGATCCCAGCTTCAGTGATTTTGGAGAGGAGCAGGGAGTGGGAGATAGTATTGAAAGCCTTGGCTAGGTCAATAAAGATGGCAGAGGTGATATGTCCGTTGTCCATACCGATGAGAATGTCGGCAGTGACTCGCAGAAGGGAGGTGATGGTTGATTGAGATTTGAGGAAGCCCGATTGGAAGGAAGTGAAGAATGAGGATGCATCCAGATGTGGAGTGAGTTGGGTGAGGACAAGACATTTCTGTAATTTGGCCAGGATTGGGAGTAGGGAGATGGGTTGATAGTTGCCTGGGGAGGGGGGGTCACCCCCTTTAGGTAGGGGTATGACGGTGGCCTTTTTCAAATCTGTGGGTAACTTGCTCAGAGTGAAAAAGAGGTTGAAAAGGGTGGCAAGAGGGGCAGCAATAGCTGGGGTGGACAAGAAAAGCATCTTAGCATCCATCTGTGCTCTGTCCTTTCAGACTCACTGTAATCTGTACCATTTTACTTGGTTAATGCAAAGTGCTCTGTTCTCGTTTTCATTCACATTGATCTGTTTTGCTGTGTTATTTCAGCTTTGCAGTCTGTATTATTTTAGCTTAATTTTCCTGTGTCTGTGGTTTCCTACTATTTCTGGGGACCTGTCTATAGGATACGTGTAGCCCTCGGACACTCCCAGAACACTCCTTTTTTGCATGTTTGTTTCAACTCTCTCTCTCTCTCTCTCTCTCCCCTCTCCAATTTTCAGTACCCTGTTTCACTCCCTCCCCTTCCCTTTGGTGTTAATTGTGTCCCTTACCTTTTTTCTCCACAGCCCTCCCGCAGTTTCAGTCCAGTAAGTGGCAGTCAGCTCCCCTTCAACTCTGAATCTGGTACTGAGAGTGGATTTCATTTGGGCAGCAGCTCCTAACCTGTCTGTACCCACTGCTGCTACCACAGCAGCTGCTCTTCCTGCCCCCCACCTCACCCACCCTTGGCTGGCCTGTAAAATATAGGCATTAGTTGGTCATGTGTCAGTGGCTCAGTAGGTAGCACACTCGCCTCTGAGGCCAGGAGATCAGAGGGCTGTGGGTTCAGTTCCCACATCTGGTACTTGGGTTAATATCCCAGTACTGACACTGTAGTGCAGCATGAGAGGGGTGCTGCACTTCTGAGGTGCCATCTTTTGGATGAGACGTTAAACCGAGATCCCATCTGCCTGGATTGGGGGTAGTTCGGGTGGATGTTAAAGGTCCCATGGCACTTATCAAAAAGAGTAGGGGATTTTTTTATTAGGAGGCAGACAATAAATCATAAATGAAAAAACATACAGAAATCTAAAAATACTAAAAGAAAATCAAAAGTAATCCCCTGTACAAAAGTCATACAGATTGTAGAGCAAAAGTCCAACACTATTACTGTCTACCATTTCCTACGTATGAGAAAAAGTAAATCAAGAAATCCATACAATATGTTTCCAAACATTGGTAAATAATTGACTGTCCATAGTATCATATTCCAAAGTTTTCTGTTTAACAAGAGACTGTTCAATTCTTTTAAGTAATACAATATTCAGAAGCACAGTGTATTGTAAAGAAAACTGACATCGGACTTGCCATAAATAATATTTAATACATGCAAATATTAAAGTTAATGTGCTTGAATGATACCTCCCTAAAAACCCCGGTATAATCACCTAAAATGAGATTCTGATAAGATATATGGTGCGCTATACCCGAGTGCCACCGGAATGCTAAGTCTTTACAAAATTTCACTGAATGAGGACAGTGAAGAAAAAAATGTTCCTGGGTTTCTTCCTGACCAGCACATTCAAGCCTAATGCATTGCCTATCTGCAATAGATTTGTGGTTCAGGTTACCCTTGACTCCTAATCTACCATGGCAGCTTAGCCATTGAACATCCCACATTTGAGGTGGTACTCTGTTATCAATCAATATGCATAATGCCTGATGTATCTTGGTAGGAACACAAAGGGGGACATCTACTTGTACCAAAAAAACCATTACCCATAATTTCAGCATAAAAAATCTTCCTGGAAATATCATATAATTGAGCTTTACCCAATTTCCATTCCCTAAGCTTTCTGACTGCTGAGTCTGCATAAGACGGTGCAGCACATTTAGAATTTTGTTTTGGTATGCCACCACCCTCCCACTGGGACAGGAATGGGTGAAAAAAGAACTGGGTCCAAACTGACCATGGATGATCGCCAGAAGGGTTTTAACTTGAAAGGAAGCTATCATAAAAAAAGAGTGAAAAAATACTATTGGATTAATCATCCCAAATCCACCCTGTGAAACCTTTAAATAAGTAAAAACACATTTTATGGGATTTAACCTACTCCCCCATACCATCTGAAAAAAACAGCTATACAGTCTGGTTTCCAGGGAGGTCGGGACTGGAAAAACTGAACACACATGCAAAAAAAAAACTGGCAATAAAAACATCTTTATTACCATCACCCTTTTTTTGAAAAACCCCAAGCTTTCCATTGTTGCATCTTGCACTCACCTATAGCCAAGTGCGTCTCCCAATTCAATAGTGCCAGATCCCCACTCCCAAAATAGAGACCTAAAATTTTAAGTGAATCAGAAACAGGAATACCCCCTATACTCGGTACTGGTGGAGTCCTTCCAACTGCCAGACAACCACATTTTCCATAATTTAAAATGGTACCATTTAACGCCGAGAATTGTTCAATTACCCGAAGTGCCTCATGACCAGATTGAACATCTGCCACCAATAAACATACATCATCAGCATAAACCAAAGATGTTTGGGCCAGAATGTTTAAAGATGGAGTCAAACCATTAATAAATTGATTATATTCAATTTTACGTATTAGAGGATCTAACACAAAAGAGTATAATAAAGGACTTATAGGACATCCCTGTCTAACCCCTTGTGTTAAACAAATCTCGTTTCCCAGTAGATTATTTATTAAGGGACAGGAATGTGCATTAGCATATAACGTACCAATATATTTAATACAGGTTGTAGGAATACCATACTTCTCAAGAACTTGGAACAGAAAAGTATGAGAAACTTTATCAAAAGCTTTAGATTGATCTAAATCTAAAATAAAACCTGATAATTTATTCTGAACCCAAAATTCACAGAAATCTCTAATGAATTTTAGATTTTGCTGAATAGATCTGTGGGGAATAGAACAAGTTTGTGCTGGGTGAAGCACCCCTCTTGCCACAATTTGTAGCCTCTTACAGAGAATAGAAGAAAGAATTTCATAATCACCATTGAGCAGGCTAATTGGCCTCCAATTGCTCAAATCAGTAATATCCCCTTTTTTGTGTATAAATGTAAGAATTGCAAGGTAAAATTTTTTATCTACTAAATCAAATTGTAAACCTCAGTTAATATGACACTCAGGTCCTCTTTAAAGGTTTTGTAAAACTCATTTGTGATACCATCTTCCCCTGGCGAAACCCCTGCTCTAAGTTTATTTATGGCTGCAAGGACTTCTGAGGGAGAAATAGGCCCTTTTAATTTATCTGCTTCAGGATGTGGTACTTTGGGAACCGGGAAGTGAAGAACGTTGTCCCAAAAAGCTGTTGGAGTAAACCTAGTATTGAAAACTGAAGACAAATGCTGTTCTACAATCTCCAACAGTTCTGCATCAGCTGTCTTAATCTGGCCCCTGTCATTTCTTAGACCAGTCATAATTTTTCTATCCAATTTTTGTTTACATGCAGCATATGGATCTTTAAAAGGCTGTTGTTGCATGCCAAATTTCATCTCCGAGTACATCGACACTGCCCTATCATATTGATAATGTTTCATTTTCTTCTTTAGAACCCCTAATTGTGTTTGCACATCTAGGGATGTTACCCAAGGGCTAGATAATAATTTATAATACTGATTTCTATAATCTAAATATTGCAAATAATCTGATGTACTCTTCCTTCTGCCATACGAAATAAAAAAAAAATCCTTAATGGCCACTTTGGTATCCATCCACCAGGAGACCCAGTCATCATAAAAATCTGCAACTGATTTTCGAGAAGTAAGTAAATATTGAAGTTTGGATAAGAAAGGAGCATCATCCAATAACTGTGAATTTAATTTTCATCTTCTACTGATAGCCGGAAACCTTGTGGGAATTTGATTTAGCCCCAAAACACAATAAAGTAATTTGTGATCAGAAAAATCACAATGTTGCACAGGAAAAAGTTGTGTTATTAGATATTTAGAAATAAAAAATAGTCTATCCTTGTTTGAAAGGAAGCCCTCCGATAAGTAAAACCATCAGCCATATGGAACCCCATATAGGCATCCCCCAGATTTGCAACAGCTAACGTTTGTGTGAGTGCATGTGAATCACAATGTTTTCTGTTGCACATTATTCCTTATGTGAATATCCAAACTGCAATTCATATCACCCCCCCAAACAATATGTTTGGAAGTAAAGAGATAAGGCTTAATCTACTGAAATAAATCAATCCTCACAGTTTTTACTTGGGGGCATAGGTATTAATCAGTCGGAGAGAAAACCCTTTATAATAACAATCAATAAGCAAGGCTCTACCTGGCCAAATGTCAATCAGCTGTGTTACTTGTACTGTGGAGTGGGTAAAAAGAATTCCCACCCCATCTGCTACATCTGGACCAAAAGACCAAAAGGAAGGGCCCCCACAGGCTCTTTTAACTTGAGTGACTGCGGCCAAAGAAGATAAGTGTGTTTCCTGCAAAAAGATATCAGCCTGTAAATCCTTGCACTGCCTCAAACAAATTACATGCCTTTTGTAGTTTTTTATACTACAGCAGTTGAGCGATATCATCTTTAAGCAGGCCATAGTTATTTAATGCTGGAGTTTAAGGTTTATCCTGTTTTCATTTTTTTACCTTTTTTCCAACTCTAAAAGGTCTTTTCCACCTACTTCTTCTACCTCCATCTCAGAACCAGCTTCTGGTTTGGATGTTTCAGGGCCTGAATCCCCTTCCATATCTGCTAAAACCTGAAATGTGTTTTGTGTGGGACAACTCCCTAAAACACCCTTTTGTCTACTAATAGCCCGCATAATTCTTCTAGGGGTTTGAAAATCAGAATCCTGAGGGTTCCATTGCCAGAAGGTCCTCAAGGGGGGGTGCAAAGCCTCAAAGTTGTGTCCCATACTAGTAGAAGGGACCTCAGATAAAACCAGTAACTGGTCCCGATCTTAGGGCCCAGATTGCTCAGGTTCTTTGTCTGGAAGTTGTGTCTGACTAGAGTGTGAATCCTGGGATCCATCCCCACCCTTCTGACTGGTAGAATTCATGTCTGTGGGTGGATGAGCAGAAGTCTGAGGTCGATTTCTACTGTGGGCCTGGTTGATTAAGTCCTCTTTATTGGGGCCTCCCTGACAATTCTGACCTGCCCAAGGACATTGGTGATAGGCATGACCAGCTTCCTCACATAAACTGCATTTGAACACATTCCTATAGACTTCACTGTCATGATCCATTTCCCCACAGAACGCACACTTAACCTTGTCACTTGAACTATTTAAATGGTGTTTACTGCCACATCGATAACAAGCCTTAGGCTGACCAGGATAAAAACAGACCCCCCCCCGTCTTTTCCTAAAAAGAAACTGTTAGGGACATGGATAACTTTGTTATCTATAGTCAGGGCCCAGAGTTTTCAGCGATTCGCGGATCGTGTAAACCCAGCGGAAATATCTCGGAATTTGCCATCACCCGTGGAATTGGCTGCCAGCGGAAAAAGCGTCCTCTTCATTTGCCGATGGGTGCCCAATCACGTCACGGCTTCACTATCCCAAATGCTTGTATGCCACACTGGGAGCCCACCCAGCGTGGCAAAGCGTCCTTGCCGACGAGGGTGCCCAATCCCCTGTTGGCTTCACTGTCCCCAAATGCTTACACTGCCACGCTGGGAGCCCACCCTAGCATGGCAAAAATGTCCTTGCCGACAGGGTGCCCAATCCCCCGTCGGCTTCACCATCCCTCCTTGTGTTATTAAAAAAAAATAAAAACCTGAAATAAAAAAAACCTTCCATCGTTGCTTCTTTTGCCCCCTCCACCAACCAGCACCCACCCTCTGCGTGCCCACCTCCCCACCCCCCTCACCCCATACTTACCTCCGGACTCGCGCGATGATCTTCGTGGACCGGAACACGCCTGCACTCTTCAAAGCCACCGCTAACTGAGGAAATGCGGTAAGCTGTATAATGGGCTAGATAGGAGGGGTTCAACTTTGTGCATATCTCAGGTATTTTGGAATTTTGCCAAATTTTCAACATGGGGTTTGGGACCCTTCTCATGAATGATGTCACTGTCATGGTGTTATTCAGCTCGAAGGGTGATTTGCGCAGTGACTGCACAGTGACTGCGAAATCACCCTTGGGACTGAATACCACCATGACAGTGACATCATTCATGAGAAGGGGGCCCAAAACCCTCATGTTGAAAATTTGGTGCCAAAATTCCAAAAAATGACTGTTTAACGAGCGTGCAGCGCAGTTCCTACGCAGGCTCGTAAGTTCACGAAATTTCAATATTTTCACTCCAGAGTTTCAACATTGCCATTTCACCACACTGTCTTATGAGTAGTACAGCTGTCATTTTTCACATCTCACCCAAAATGTGTTTCCACCCTTGTAGCGTAGAATGGCGAAGTCAGTGAGCAAAATCAATGTATGGGACAAATTAAGAAAATCACAGTGACACTGTTCATGAGCAGAGGTCTTGAAATGGCTATGTTGAAAATTTGGTGAAAAAATTCCTAAAAATGACTGTTTTACGAGCGTGAGTTGCGCAGTTCCTACGCACGCTCATAGGTTTGCGAATTTTCAATATTTCCACTCCAGATTTTCAACATTGCCATTTTTACACACCTTCTTATGAGTAGTACAGCTGTCATTTTTCACATCTCACCCAAAATGTGTTTTCGCACATGCAGCACACAATAGCGCGGTCGGTCTGTGAAATCAATGTTCCGGACAGATTAATAAAATCACAGTGATACTGTTCATGAGCAGAGGTCTTAAACTGGCTATGTTTAAAATTTGGTGACAAACACCCATAAAATGACTGTGTTACGAGCGTGCATTGTGTCAGATATGGCAAAAAAACAAAAAGGAAAAAATTAAGGGTAAAAATGTGCCGCAGAATTGCCGCAGAAATTGGTGTTGAGTGCTGCAGAAGTTCTGCGGCAAATGAGAACCCTGCCGCAGAACTTTGCTCCAATGTGCCACAGAAAAATCGGGGCCCTGTCTATAGTATTCAGTTTGACTTTAAAATGCCATGCCACGGTCCAAATCCCTTCAGAATCAATAATGGGTTCAGGGGGCCCCAAAACCATGAATTGATTTTTCAACCAGTATTGGGTATCCCCCACATTCACCCCCTCATTCCTAAACATAATATTAATGGTTCTGAATAAGGGTTTAGTAATAGGTATTGCCCAAAAAGGTAACCATAAGGGCAAAGATTTACACAACTCATACTTTTGCCAAAATTTATCTAAACCAGAAAATTGTTTGAAGCTAATATCAAAAGTGTCTTCCCCAAGTATATTTATTAATGCATGTATACCTGTAGCCAAAAACTGGATTGAGTCTTTTAAAAGCTTTCTGGCAACATATGCCCTGTCTGGGTGTTCAGGCAAACCACCCCGGTACCTGAGCCTTACTGCATTTCTTCATGGGGCTAGTTCCAATTTATTGTTTTTAAATAAGTCTAAGAATTGAGGGCCCCTCCTTGCATCATTGCCCCGAGGTGAATGAGTAGAGGACTGCTGTGGCTGGCCCTCAAGCGTGGGTGAATTCTCAGCTGCAGTCTCCAGGCCCACAGTATCAGTCATGAGAGGAAAAGACAAAGTCTGACCTGAAGTGAAAGTTCTTTTTTGTGTGGGTAATTGTGGCTATGACTCCACAGTCTCAAGTGAAGAAAAAGAAATCCAGTTGGGGTCCGGGATCCACCGACCATCCGGCTGTAGTAACCAACCTGCCTGTGTCAAAGCAGATTCTTTAGTCCATGATGAAACATAGAAACATAGACTTTGACGGCAGATAAGGACCGCTAGGCCCATCTAGTCTGCCCATTTCCCTACCTACAGGATAGGCCGCAGATCCTAGTTAACCAACAGCCTATTTCTTCCTACCCCCACAAGAATTGCCTTATGTCTGTCCCATGCATTCTTGAATTCTCCCACAGTTTTAGATCCCACAACCTCCTCAGGAAGGCTGTTCCATGTATCCACTACCCTCTCTGTGAAATAATACTTCCTAACATTGCCCCTGAACTGCCCTCCTTCTATCTTTAAATTGTGTCCCCTTGTTCTTGCAAGTCTCTTTTTCTGAAATATGCTACCCTCTTGGACTTTGTTGATTCCACTGAGGTACTTAAAAGTTTCTATCATATCTCCCCTCTTCCTTCTTTCCTCAAGGGTATACATATTAAGCTCCTTTAGTCTCTCCTCATACGGGCTTCTCTTGCAGACCCTGCACCATTTTAGTTGCCCTCCTCTGGACTGCCTCTATCCTGTCTATGTCCTTGCGGAGATGGGGTCTCCAGAACTGGACACAGTACTCCAGATGGGGTCTCACCAACTGTCTGTACAAAGGGATAACAACTTCCTGTTTTCTGCTGCTGATGCCTCTCCCTATACATCCCAGTATACCCCCAGCCCTCCCCTACTGCCTTCTCACATTGCTTGCTAACCTTAAGGTCATCTGATATGATTACCCCCAGGTCCCTTTCCTTTTTTGTTGTTGTTACTACCTCCCCACCCATTGTGTATTCTTCTCCTGGGTTCTTGTTTCCCAGGTGCATTATTTTGCACTTCTTTGCATTGAATCCTAGCTGCCATTCTTCTGACCATTCCTCCAACCTTGCCAAGTCCCTTTTCATCCTTTCCACGCCTCCTTGTGTATCAACCCTGTTGCAGATTTTTGTGTCATCTGCAAAAAGGCATACTTTTCCTTCAGTCCCTCTGCAATGTCACTGATGAAGACATTAAAAGGACTGGACCAATACTGAACCCTCGGTACCTACTTAGTAACCCCCTTTCTTCAGAATGGACTCCATTTACAATTACCTTCTGTGTCCTGTTGTCCAGCCAATGTTTTACCCAGGCTACCACCCTGGGTCCCACTCCCAGGCTGGTTAATTTGACTATTAATCTTTTGTGTGGGACTGTGTCAAATGCCTTGGTAAAGTCTAGGTAGGCCATGTCCACAGCCCCTCCCTGGTCTACTACTTTGGTCACCCAGTCAAAGAAATCTATTAGATTCATCTGACATGACCTTCCCGCTGTGAACCCATGCTGCCTTGGGTTCTGTGCTCCACTGGCCTCTAGGTACTCGATTATTCTTTCCTTCAGAAGTGACTCCATCACTTTCCCTACCACAATGGTCAGACTGACAGGTCTGTAGTTTCCTGCCTCTGTCTTGGACCCACTTTTGTGAAGGGGAATCACATCCGCCTTCCTCCAGTCCTCGGGTACCACACCATCCTTCCATGATTTATTAAAAAGAGTAGCCAGTGGTTTCACTAGTTCCTCCCTTAATTCTTTTAGAATTCTGGGGTGAATTCCATCAGGACCCATTGCTTTGTCCACCTTCAGTTTTAGGAGTCCTTGCAGAACCCTTTCTTCTGTGAAAGGACTGGGATCTACCCCCCTATCAAGAGTGCTTCTGTTAATTGGATTAGGCACTTCCCCCTTCTCTTTTGTGAATACTGAGCAGAAATATTCATTCAGTATTCCTGCTTTTTCACTGTCCCCCTCTGCCCACCCACTGTTCATTCTATTCAGCCTCACTATCCCTCCCTTTGTCTTTCTACGCTCACTGATGTACCTATAAAAGGTTTTATCCCCCTTCTTAACCGAGTTGGCTATCTTTTCCTCAGTTTGGGCCTTTGCTATTCTGATTTCCCTCCCTGCTTCCTTCTGCCTTAACTGGTACAGCTCTCTGTCCTGCTCCTTCTGTGTTTCCTTATACTTCCAGAATGCTATCTTTTTCTTCCTGACTTTCACAGCCACCTCTTTTGAGAACCATAGTGGCTTTTTCTTTCATTTTGATTTGTTCATTTGCTTCACACAAAGGCTTGTTGCCTCTGTGATGGCAGTTTTGATAATTCCCCATTGTTGCTCCACACCTCCTTCTAGCCTGTTTGCTAGTGCTTTTCTGAGACACTCTCTCATCTTGCCAAAGTCAGCCCTCCTAAAGTCCAGTACCCTCACTTTTGTATGGCTTGACTCTGTAGCTGAGTTTAACGTGAACCACACTGTTTGATGGTCACTTGTCCCCAGATGGCAAACCACTTCCAGATCTGAGATCCTCTCACTGCCCCCATTTGAGAGTACGAGGTCTAAGATTGCTCCCTCATGAGTGGGTTCTGAAACTAGCTGTCTAATGCCTGCCACCTGTAGGGCATCAAGAATGGCCCTGTTCTTGGATGTGGCTGCAGCAATGATGCTCCAGTTATCATCTGGCATATTCAGGTCTCCCATCAACAGTATCTCCTTTCTCTGCCATTCTAAGAATGCCTTCTATCATATCCTTGTCCATTCCTTCCCCTGACATGGGGTCTGTACACAACCCTGTGCGGATTGTGGTGCCCTTTCCACTCTCCAAGGTGACCCACAGTGCCTCCTCTCCTCCCTGTTTACTCTTTTGTTCAGTTGCTTTTATCCCTTCCTTTACATAGAGAGCTACTCCTCCCCCTCTTCTCCCCTGCCTGTCTCTCCAGTAGGTTATGTACCCTGGTACGTTAACATCCCAGTCATGGTTCTCTGTGTACCATGTTTCTGTGACTGCTACGATATCCAGGCATCCCTCTTCCATTAAGGCCATCAGCTCAGGGAGCTTGTTGCCCAGACTACAGGTACTGGTACTCATTACCCTCCATTTCCTGATGGCCTTACTCCCTTTTGCCCCATCCCTATCCTTCTTGCCTTTGTCACTTTCTCCATTTACCCCTGCCCTTCTCCCTATCGACACCTCTATGTTGGTGTTTGCTGCACTTACTACCGTGATTATTTAGGGGAGCTAGGATTTTCCTGCTCCTTTCCAGTGCCTCCCCCCTTGGCTAGTTTAAAAGCTTGCCAATGAAGCATTTAAACCTATCACCTAGGATCCTGGTTCCCCTCCCGGACAGATGCAGCCCATCATGCCAGTATAGGCTTGCATCACTCCAGGTGGACCCCCAGTCCCCAATGAAGCCAAATTCCTGAGCTCCACACCAGTTTTTCAACCACTGATTAAATCCCATGGTGCGGAACACCCTAGCCTCTCCTATGCCATAGATGGGTAGCACCTCCGAGAAGGTTACCGTGCGTGCTACTTGACTAAGGCCCCTTCCCAATTCCACAAACTCTTCCTGCACTTCTCTAATCCCTTTCTTAGCCAGGTCATTTGTCCCTAGGTGGACAATGACATCCAGCTCCCTCCCCTGTGCAGCTGCTCTGGCAATCCTGAGGATTCGCTTCCTGTCCCTGCAAGCCATGGCACCAGGCAGGCACCTTACCTCCCTCTCCCCTTCCTCCCCCAGTTCTACCTTCTTAACAATGGAGTCCCCCACCAGGAGTTGTTTCCTTCCCCTGCAGGGTTCCCTGCCACCCTCCTGTGGGTCTCCTTTGTGGAGGTTCCCAGCATCCTCCTTGGTCTCCAGTGTGGGTTCCTCCATAGAGGAACCACACTTTGCCAGAATGGCATAGGAATTGTGGAGAAGTACAATGGGAGGGATGCGCCTCTGTTCCACCACTCTCACCCTTCCTGAGCCCACTGTGGTCCAACCGCTCCTCTTTCTTGGCAACCTCTGAGGCAACGGCAGTGGCACTGGTGGTCCCTGGATGGAAGAGGAGGTCCCACAAATCCTGGTCAACTCAGCCTGGAGATGAGCAACCTCCTCCCTCAGCCCAGAGAGGTGCCTGCAGATGGGACAACACTGCATCTTCCAGAACATCTCCCGGAAGACTGCTGCTCCACAGCCACTGCACTGCACCACTCCAATCATGTCTTATTTCTGGCCCCTTAACTGTTTGCAATCCTTACTCTTTGCTCTGTGATTTTTTCTCTCTCTCCTTACTTTCTGCCTGTGTGCCCTTTAAGCTCCTGATTGTCCTGTTCTGAGACAAGAATATCCTATATTTCAGTAGACCACTTACTTGCTCAGAGGCAGACCTCCAGCAGCTAGAGGGGCTGGAGAGCTACTCTTGCCCTTCTAGGATGGTGGGTCCTTGGTGGTTCTGTGATCACTCACTTCCTGCCCCTAAACAGGAGGTTCCTGTTGTCAGTCAAATTCTGTGCCTATAAAAATAGAACTAGCTTTGGGTGGAGGGGAAGGAAGGAGGGCAATATAGTCCCAGCAGAGAAGTTCAGTCACACAGCAGTCCTTTCTCCTATTGTCTTCTGCCAAGCTATGAAGCCTGCTCCTCAGCAGACAACCTGTTACCGGGACCTGTCGCACCGTCTGACCACACCAACCCTTCCGCAGTCTTTCCTTCAGCTGTAGTGATGACAGCTTGCGCTTCATCCAGCCTGCAGTTCGCTGTCTCAGCTACCGCTGCACTACCTGCAGCAACAGGAACCACTCCAGCCATACCATTCCTGATGGAAGCAACCTCTCTCTCCATAGGCGGGGACTCATTCACTAGATCGTGATGCAAAACAATCCCAACTGCATGCTCAGTTGCCTGCAGATCTCTGTGAGCCATTACCATTGCTTAACCTTGAACTGGCATATTCTGACTCTCCTGATGATACAAAGCATCCTGCAGAGCTCCAATTTGTACGTCCTGCTCCTCCTCGCTCAGTGAGCCATCTGCCATGTCAGCAGTATGACAACTCCCTCTGCTGACCGCAACAGAGTAGGGGAATTTTCCCAGTGTCCTAGCCAAATTTCCCTCATTCATTAAAAATACCACCAACAGCTTAATCAGGTTCAAGGTCAGTTGGCATTCATCTGTTTCCCCCTCCCCCGGGTTGTGCCAGAAAATAGGCAGGATTTGTCTAGTGCACTTACCTGGCCAACAAAAACTAAATAAAAATAAATAAATGTGATGTGCCACTTGACATTATCTCCCCACTTTCCCATTTACAACCTAACACAGCTCCCCACTAGAGTTAACTTTTCCTCCATTCTGCTTTGCAGTGCAAGGTAATATGAATGTTGCCACTACAAACAACCGACTGTGCACTGCTACTCTAGCAACTCTTTTACCACTCCTCCTCACAAGATGTAGTGCCCTGTGTCTTGGCTTCTGGTTGTGCCACTTCCTGAGACCATGTCTACTTTTATTTAACTACTTGCCCCTAACCTTTGTGCTTCTCCTCTCAGAGGATATTGAAACAAATCCTAGACTCCAGTCTCCCTCCTTTGCTTATCTGATATTGAGTGGAACAATACTAAAGGATTGTGAATTGCCCATATGAATGTCCAAGCCTGAGACCCAAACATCCTGAGCTAGAAGCCTGGATTCATCATTACAACCCAGATGTGCTGGCCATCTCACAGTCCTGCCTTGAAACCTCCATCCTCAAACATGAGATTTCTATACTCGACTACAACATCCTTAGGTGTAATCATCCCTCTAAACATGGTGGTGGCATACTCTTCCACACTCACTCCATCTTGACTGTGTCAGATCTGGCAGTCCCCCCCCCCATGATGCTTTAATGGTGGAGTCCATCTATACAACTGTAGCTCTTGATTAAGTAAAGAAGTTACTTAATGGTTGTATTTATCTCCCACCTAGTGCTCCTTCTACATTCCTTACTTCCCTCATTACATCCTTGTCCTGTCTCCCACCTACAGACTTATTGCCTGGTGGTGACTTCAACTGTATTTGGCTGGGATCTAGTTTGGTGCCTTTCCATAATGCCTTGGCAGACATTCATCTATCACAACTTATCAGCAAGCCTATGAGGCACAATAACAAATCAGGTCTCCATACACTCATTGACTGGGTCTTCACTAACAACCTCCTTTACATTAGAACCACTGGTATACTCCCCTGATACACTGAGTGACCACTTCCCCCTATTCTGTGTATGGAGGAATAGTTTTCCTAACCCCCCCCCAAAAAGTCTTGGTATTCCAGAGATATGTCCAAGTTCAGCCTTCAAGCATTCATAGCTTCCCTCTCCCAGGCTGACTGGTCTCCAATCAACCACCTACCTGATGTTGACTCAGCCTTAGAATACTTCACTAACACCTTCAACTCCATAGTCAGTCTCCATGCTCCCATAGTCAAGTGCAGTTCCAAGGGTGTCCATGCCCCATGGCTATCCAAAGAACTTAGAGGTCTCATGGCTATGTGGGATGCTGCTTGAAAGGCGTATAAGAGTTCTGACCAGAATGCTGACTGGCAGACATACAGATGCCTGAGAAATCTATGCAAAAGTAAGCTACTCTCAGCTAAACTCTCCTACCCCTGAACTCGGCAAACTAACCATCTCTCTAACCTTAAAGAATTCTGGGATCAGATTAACCCCCTGCTTAAAGGAAAATCCTCACCCCTGCCAAACACCATGCACCTCAATGATTCTGATGTCACTGACCCAACCACTATTGCCTCTGAGTTCAACCAAGCCTTCACCGACTTATCAAAGCATAAGTCCACCCTATCCACATGCAGCATCCCCACCACTATAAATAGCTCTACCTTCCATCTCAAACTGACCACCTGAAAAGAAGTCATATGTCTTCTTAGATGTATCAAGGACAACTGCTCACCAGAATTTGACTCCCTTGAACCTCTCTTCTTAAAAATCGGTGCTTCTGCCATTGCTTCCCTGTGTGTGACCTGTTCAATAACTCCTTCTTCTCTGGCACTGTACCTAGTAAGTGGAAGGCTGCAATAGTAGTCCCCATCTACAAGAGTGGCCCTGCTTTCAAGAATTACGAGCTCATCTCCATCCTCTGCCCCCTTGCTAATATCCAGGAGAAAATCATATACTTCCAACTCCAATCTCACCTAGAGCTCAATAGCTCTCTCTCTCCACTTATCAGTATGGTTTCTGTAAATCCCATAGTACCCACACTGCCCTTATCAAGGGTACTTCTTACATCCTCAGTTCCATGGATAAAGGCTAAGTTACCAGTGCAATATCTGTCAGTTTAACCAAGGCCTTTGACTTTGTTAATCATAATCTATTACTCCAACAACTGCCATTATTAGGCCTTGACTCCTTATCTCTAAACTGGTTCTCCATTTACCTCACCAGCCATACACAACGTGTGAAATTGGCTGGTCATACTTCTCCTGACAGCACCATAATGCATGGGGTCCCTCTGGGGTCTGTTCTTGGCCCACTCCTGTTTTCATAATTTATTAATGAACTACTTCAGCACAGGAGTGGTGCACCAGTTCAGCTGTATGTCGATGTTGCCATATTGTACAGGTCCTCCTCTGATCCAACCTGGCTGATCCACCAGTTACAACTTGACTTCCAGAGCCTTGAGACATGGTTTCTCAACAATCTCCTAGTACTCAACATCAAGAAAACTAAGGCTATGCTATTCGGTCACCGCACTCCTGCCTAACTAGCTTACCCCCCCTTTATGATTAACTCCTTCAATGGTGATCCTCTTAAACTGGTGCAATCATTTAAATATCTAGGTATCACCTTAGATTCCAACCTCAACTTTGATGTACGTGTCACCAATGTTGGTATCAGGACAGAGGGGCAGAGCACAATGGTGGAGGTGCATCAAGTGAAATACTCAATGTAACAACAAATAGGAACAGGTGCACTCACCATTCACTCAGGTAACAATGTGAACTTGTTATATGTGATCTAAAACAGTTTATTTACCTGTCCACAAACAGCGGATAAGACAAACAGTGCAGCAGTGATGCCTCACTGCTGCATGGGCATGCTTATGTTTCACCATGCCTTCAGGGCTTCATCAGAGCTGATTACAAGTAATAGTAGGTATTTATTTGTACCAAAAACAAATGATTTAATTAGCATGTTAACCAAGTGATTTAATTAGCATGTTAACCAAGTGATTCTATTAGCGTACTTATCTTTTGTGCCCAAACAGGATAATGTGGTCTCTGTGTTTAACAATTGCCTTGCCAAGATTCAAGACTGGATGACTACCAGATGGCTGAAGTTAAACCCTGACAAGACTGAATTGTTGGTAGTGGACCCTGGTCATTGGGTACAGAGGTTGGCTGCTGGTCAGGCCTCAGGGATTTGGCTTGGGGTTTGACAGTTGCCGTCCTTTAAGTAGGTGCAGAATTTTGGCATTGTTTTTGATGATAGACTGATGCTATGCTCTCAGGTGTCAGCCATCATGAAATCCTCTTTTTACCATCTGAAGAATATTGATTGGATTAAGCACCTTCTTCTGCCCTGCAATCTTCCAACTCTTGTCCATGCATTTGTGGCCTCCTACCTTGACCACTGTAACTCCCTTTACCTAAGGCTGCCAGAGGTTGATAACTGCTGCTTGCAGCTGGTGCAGAACACTGCAGCCAGGTTACTGATTGGGTTGTCTCGGTCCAGCCATGTTATACCTGTGCTGCATGGGCTGCACTGATTGTCTGTTCAGTGGTGGATCACCTTCGAGGTCAGTTTGGTGACCTATAAAGCCCTACACAGACAGGGTCTGAGCTACCTATAAGAGCTCCTTTATCCCTACTGCCCTCTCTGACCACTCTGCTCTGCTCAGGAGGGATTGCTAGAGGTTCCCAGGGTTTGGTTGAAGACATCTGGGGCTTGTGCTTTCGAGTTTGTGGCTCCTACCTTGTGAAGCTCTCTACCTCTTTGGTTACAAAAATGCCTGACTCTGGAGGGCTTCAAAACCACTTTAAAGATTTATTTGTTTGGACTTGCCTTTCCAGACTGTAACTATTGATTGAGTTTTTGCTTGTTGTTTTATGGTTGAATACTTATTTATTGAATTTTAATGTACAGGCACTATGATCTTTTGGAATAGCACCTTTTTTAAAAAAATTTATTGAATTGAAATGAATAGAAACATCACATTACATACATACTATTTCAGAAGAGGCATAACATTTGAAGCTACATAGGTGCATTAAGTGATACAAATAAAACCTATTGAAATAAAAGACCAATTCTTATACTTCACTGTTTATAATAGATGAAAATTCTTTTGTCATCACCAAAACTATGGTTTAATGATGCAGTTCATTTGTCATCACCAAAACGTTGGCTTAGTAATGCAATTCTCATTGGACTTTCTTCCACAAGAGGAAATACTTCTGGGATCCACCTGCAAATGAGTAAACACAGCAAGATAAATTAAAAAAGGATCAAAACTGTTGTAGAATGTATTTTATGTATCCGTCATGATCTGAGTACAGACAGGTATCGGGGAAATCTTCAGGGGGGGTGGGCAAGAGACAGAACAAATAAACAGTTAAAACTTCCTACTCTTTTTCAAGAATGGAGCCAATTCAAATTTGTCATTAAGACCAGGTTTTTTAAGTGCCCCTAGTCTAAAGAGTCATCTCCATTATGCAGAACTGTGGGCATTCTCCAAGTCTTCACCCCTGACACCTTTGTCAGTGTTTTCCATCCCTAAAGCAATAACTTTGTGTGTGACTCCTGGGTTTTTATGTACAAGCCACAAGTGGGGTACTTCAGGTATCAGTACTGGGGCCAGTCCTCTTCAATATCTTCATCAGTGACATTGCAGATGGATTGGAGGGTAAGGTTTGTCTGTTTGCAGATGACACCAAGATCTACAACAGAGTAGATGATCCAGATGGGGTGGGCAGAATGAGAAGAGATCTGGATAATCTAGCAAAATAGTACAAAGAGTGGCAACTGGGGTTTAATGCAAAGAAGTGCAAGATCATCCACAAAGGGAAGAGAAACCCTGAAGCCACCTATAGGCTGGGAGAGGAGTTGTTGATAGTCACAAGGGAAGAAAGAGACTTGAGCATCATCATCACCGATGACCTGAACTCATCCAAGCAGACCACTAAAGCAATAGGTAAAGCTAGGGGGATATTGGGGTGTATTAGTAGGGATATCACAAGTTGGAAGCGGGAGGTAATAATTCCTCTTTACAAGACACTGGTTAAGCCCCATCTGGAATAATGCATGCAGTACTGGAGGCCATATCTTCACAAGGACATTAGCCAAATTGAGGCAGTCCAGAGAAGGGCAACCAAAATGGTACAGGGACTGCATCAGAAAACATATGAGGACAGATTAACGGAGCTCAATATGTATACCATAGAGCAAAGGAGGGAAAGAGGTGATATTATTGAAACATTCAAACACCTTAAGGGCATTAACAAGGTGAAAGAGTTTAACATGTTTCAATATAAGAGAAATAGAAGGACAAGAGGACACAGCATGAGATTAGAGGGAGGTCTATTAAGGGGTAATGTGAGGAAGTTATTTTTCACAGAAAGGGTGGTGGATGCATGGAACGGCCTACCTCAGGAAGTGGTTGATATGAATACAGTGCAGGGCTTCAAACAGGCATGGGATAGGTATAAGGGAGCAATACAGATGAGTATGAATAGATAGGCCATTGACAGAGCAAAGGCCGAAGGCACATTTATAAGGTAAAAGAAATGGTCAGACTGGATTGGCCTTGCAGTCCTTATCTGCCTGCAACTTCTATGTTTCTATAGTCTGCCATAGCATAACTGAGGTGTTTGTTTTTTATTACTTGAATGTATTCATAAATTCTAAACCTCAGTTTATGCTTGGTCCTTCCAACATAAAAGCTCCCACATAAGCAATTTAAAAGATACACAACCCATTCTGTGTTACAGTCAATTTTCCCTTTGACTGTCTCCATTTTACCATTACTTAGGTTTGGAAACTTATCTTTTCTTTCCATGTGGCAGCAAGATTTACACAAGCCACATGGTTGAGTGCCCCATTTCTTTTTGTGCGGGGTGAATCTGGGATCAGGTAGATAGCTATGTACTAGCTTGTCTCTGAAATTGTTCCCTCTTCAAGAGAAGATTCTGATAGGTTGTTCCATGATAGTATTAAATTCAGTTAACCCTCTCAGTATAGGCAAATTCTGTTTGACAATCTCAACTCTTTCTTTTGTGCCCCCCCCCCCCAGGATGTTACAAAGGGGATTCCTGGATCACATTTCTTCTTTTTATTCTTTTGTAAGAGTAGTTCTTCCCTAGGTGTCTCACCAACAGTTTGAGCTGTATCTAGCAAGTCTGTTACCTTGGACCCTCTGGCTACAAACTTAGAAGTTAGTTCTTCTGTCCTCTTATCATAGAGTTCAGTGCTGGAGCTGTTCTACCTAACACTAGTGTACTGTCCTTTGGTAAATTTTGGACTAAGTGGAGGGGGGGGGGATGACAACTATTAGCATGCAATTATCTGTTCTTGTCAGTGGGTTTAGTATATAAGTCTGTGTGCTGTGTACCATCATATGTCTTTCTGATCATGAGGTCCAAAAAATGAATGTCCTCCCTGTCCATTGTTGTTTTACATCTAAGGTTACTGTTATTGTTTTCCAGATACAGAGTGAATTCCTGAAGTTCAGCCTCTATGCCTCTCCAGATGATAAAGATGTAATCTATATTACTTGTTGTGTCTAGACACAAGAAGACATCAGCCCATCGAGAGTGTCTCCCACTCCTAGTAGGTGTTTAGTTAACATGTGTCCCTTTCCAATTAAGATGTCTTTCTAGCAGTTTTATGAAGTTACTGAAACTTGTACAATCCAGTACTTCTTTTTTTCTTTATTTATTTATTGAAATGTTTCACCACGAAGGCACACTGAGCAACAATTCACTTATCTCCCGGACCCGGAGTGACCTGGGGGGAAGGGGTACAATTGGAATGAGACAGTAAACATTCATGTTGCAAGATCAACATTATACAATGGCAAGAAAGAATCCTGGTCTCTGATTGGTCAGTCTGGGACTGGAACCGTGAAATTATCCCAGCACAACATCATGGGCCTAGTCTCAGCCTCACTGTGAACCTTGTAGATGACCTCTTGGACCATTAGGATATATTCTTTTTTTGCATCTTCTCTTAAGAAACAAAAATATTCTTCCACACTAACAAAAACATCCAATGCTTTTTTAATTCTGTATTACAACAAGTCATTGTATATAGCAATAATGCCCTCCAGGGTGTGTGATGTGCTGGGATAACGTCACACCTGAGGTACTGGACACACTCAGATTGCGACCTCATGCCCAACCACCTGAGGCATGACATTATCCCAGCACAACACACACCCTGTCGGGCATTATTGCTTAATTAACATACAGTTTTAAGGCAGGTGCTACACACAGTGTTACACCAGTGTTGCGCATAACATGTAGAAAGTGCGAACAATAATACGTACTGGGTTAATAAGTAAACAGGTGCTTACATCAAAGAAAAGGGGGAGGGGGAAAGAGGGGTGAGGTGGGGACAGGGGGAAGAGTCATGTCCCTGGAGACCCCTTCTTCTTGTGGTAATGCATTTCAAGCTCTAGCCACCCTCACTGTGAAGAAATTGTCTCTTTTTCTTGTGTTAACTGTCAGTATGTATAGTTGTTTATTATGACTTCTTAGGTTGGGAGTTTTATTTTTGATAGAACAAACCACATTGCCTTGTGAGTTGTTTGTCTTCAAGTATTTTATGCAGCTGTAGCATGTCTCCCCAAGCTTGTCTGTCTTCCAGGGTGACTATACCTGTCTGTTGTAGCCTAGATTCATATGAGTTATTTTTTATGTTGGGTATTACTTTTGTTGCTCACCATTGGATAGATTCGACACATTTTATATCCCTTATGTAAGTGGTGTTCCAGAAGGGAGATCCAAAGTCCATGTGGGGCAGTATGTAAGTGTTGTAGAGTGGAATCAGAACTGATTGATTTTTATTGACAAAGGTACACCTTACCCTATTTAATATTAAGCTGGCTGTCAGTGCAGTTTTCCTACAATGACCTCTCTGTGTTAGTGTGTTATTCGCAATAATACCCAAGTCTCATTCTTTAAAGGAATATTTTAGGGTCATGTTATTAAGTTGATATAAGTATTTGGGGTCATTTGTACCATAATGCAGTACTACCTATTTGTCCGTATTTAATATCATTTTGTTTTCTGCACACCAACATTCAATTTCCAATAGATCATTGCAGATCATTTGATAGTTATCGTATGTGACAACATTTCCCCCTAGTTTAGTATCATCTGCACATTTTATTATAATATTTGTTATGTGATTAATATCCATAATGAAAATATTGAACAATGTGAGTCCTAACACGGATCCTTGAGGGACACCACTGGACACTATCCCAGGCTGGGACAAGGTACCTCTAACCCTAACTCTCTGTGTTCTATGGTCCAGCCAGTTGTCAATCCATTTCACTATATTGTTATTAATTCCCAGTGTAGACAGCTTTACCAATAGTTATCTGTGAGGCACCTTATCGAAAGCCTTTCCAAAGTTCAATAGTATGATATCCATTGGTTTATTTTTTTCTAGATTAGCGCTAATCAAATTATAGAATGTAATGAGATTTGTACATGAACGATTTGGTATAAACTCATGCTACAGATTATCCGTAATTTCTAAATTAGTAAACCCAAATTCTATTTGGTTTTTAATCAATCTTTCAAGTAATTCACAGCAAATAGCATTATAGGTCTATTGTTAACTGAATTTGTAGGTCCTTTTTTATGAATGGAGATAACTGTAGATGTTTTCCAGTCACCTGTTATTACTCCTGTCTGCAGTGATTTATGTAAGGAATAAGACATGATGAGGTGTGGTTTATGGCCTGATAAGAGCACACCTCAGGTGTGTAATGAGGCATGAGGCACTTGCGTGAGTGCCTTTAGCACCTCGGAAGTGCACTTATCAGGCCATAAGCCACACCTCAGAGTGTCTTATTCACTTATAAAATGGGTCCCCCTGTAAAAAAATGTATTTTAAAAGTTTCCAATAACAAGTTTTAAAAAGTAGGTTATTATAGATAAAAAAATGTTGAAAAATTGGCCCTGTCCTTGATGGTACAGACTTTATACTAGGAGCATTTGTAAAAGAAAGGCATTAGGGAGCATTGGTGCCCCCCCCCCCCACAAACACATTTTTTTTTATTTCAGCTTGAGAAGGTAGGATTTCATCTTTTAAATGTTTAATTCTCACCCTGCCACCTGCCCTCACGCCAGACATGCTCACCCCAGACACACACATTTTACTTTTTATTTTATTGTATACACTTTATACAATTTTACTTTTTTTAAGCATGAGGCACTGTTTTGTCTGGAACATGAGAGGATGATCTTGAAATATTTGAAAGCTACAGGTTTTAGGGGGAACAAGTGTGTCCCTCTGCAGCTCCCACAGCCGAGTGTCTCCTTTTTAGTGTGTCTCTAAGACGGAAGGTGTGTAACCATCAGTTGGATATCTATGGGTGTAAGGAGAACACTTGTCACTGTCTCAGAGAATCTGGTAATAAGGGAATGTTTCCTGGTCAAGGTCAGTACATTGGGGTTAGGGTGGAGCTGGCAGCAGGATGGGAAGGCCTCTTCTCACAGTCGGTACAAGTGACTGAATGCTGTCAATGCTCACTTGGATGACTGTGGCAGCTTTGTTAGCTGTTAGCGCATCTCACCATTTCTTTCAAAAGGAAGGCGCTAATGAGCTGACTACAGGTTACAGAGCACATGTAAGGAAAGCATCTCACTGTCACGATGGGCAGAAGGGGTGGGTGGAGTCATAAAACATGGAGAGCAGTCATCTGAGAAGTTAAGCTTTTGGTCAATTCAAGGAGAGTGGTGGAGGAGTGTGAACTGCAGAACAATGGAACAGAGTAGTGCAGTGGGGACTGGGCATGCTGTGCAGCTGGAGAGTTGTGGATCAGCAGCCTTCAAAAAACATTTTAAAACAGAAAAACAAATAAAGGTCAGATCTTATTTTTTACAGTATGGAACAAGAAATTGGGGATATACTAATTTATTTCAGTGATGGTGAGTGTTTTTGAGGTGGGAAAATAATATTTTTTTCAGTTAGGGCAAGTACTGTTTTTACAGTACTAACATGGATGCTAGTAACTTTAACATTTTCTGCCAGGCATGAGTCTCTGTGCTGCACCCTGGTCGGTATAAGAAGCACCAGTTGGCACAATTATGTGCTGATAAGGACACAGCAAATGGTACTTCTTAGCCAATCAGGATGCAGACATTTCCCAACCCATTTTATAATAAATAAAGTCAGTAGTATAGAGATATTTTCCTTGGTTTGTATTAGGATTTGGGGATTAATACCATCTGGCCCAGCCAATGATTTTCATTTAAGCTGAGCTATAGCATTAATGGCTTCATCATTGGTAAATATAATTGGTTCAGCTCTCTTCTGTAGTACTATATAGTCTAGCTGATCTTTTTTGTTATAGGCAGAAAATAAGTAGTCATTAAATAGTTGTGATATTACTTGGTCATCTGTTATTGACTTTCCCTGGTGACAAATGGATTCAATGATTTTGATCACCTTTGTGAGTGTTAATGTATAAATAAAATGATTTCTGGTTATCCTTAGTATGTGCTAACTTTACTTCTGTTTTATGTTTTTCCTGTTTGATTAACTTTTTTAGCTTGAGTATCTCTTGTTTATAATTAGTATGGGCTTGTATGGTATGGCACTTTTTTAATCTGGTAAATGCCTTCTTTTTTCTTTTTATCTGCCTCTTTACTTGCCTTGTTAGCCTTGCTGGAACTTCATCTTTGTTGTTTACACTCTTCTTGACTGGTATGTACACTTGTACACATGTATCTATTGTGTCTTTTATCATTGACCAACAATGCTCAACCGAACTGCCCTCCAAAGTTTCATGCCAGTTGATGTTATCTATATATTTCCTGATTTTGATGAAATCAGCTTAATTATAGTCATGCACATGTTGTTTATAGTATTTTGTTAGAAAGTCAAGATTGGATATTAAATAATACAATGTTGTGGTCACTGCCTCCAATTGGACAGTCAATTTCAGGCTCTGTTATTACTGTTTCTATATTGGTTAATGCCAGGTCTAGAATGATACTGGCATTTGTAAGGCTGCTCACAATTTGTTTTAAGCCTAGGGCTATCATGTTATTTAGAAGGGCACATTCCTGTGATGTAACTCCAGAAAGATTTTCCCAGGAAATCCCTAGGAAATTAAAATCTCTCAAAATTATAGAATTTCCCATTTCACCAACACTTGCTATTTCATTTATTACATTTTCAGTGTATTCCCTTATAGCATTTGGAGGTCTATAGCAATTTCCACAGTTATTTTCTGTGTATTACTTAATTGCACTTGAATCCATATAGTCTCAGACTGAGTAGTGCTATTTTCCGGTAAGAGTTGATGTTACGATTCCATTTTTAATATAAATACATACTCCTCCACCTTTTTGCCCTTTCTATTATTATGGAATAAGTTGTAACCCGTAATTTCCTTTAACCATTCACTACTGTCATCCCACCAAGTTTCTATTATAGCTATTAAATCATAGCTAATGATCTTCATAAGTGACTCGTTCTGCAGCTTTAATCATATTAACACTTCTTACATTTGTGAACATAAATTTACAGATGTTGTTGTTGTTATTAACTGGATTAACTGAACTGCCACTTGTTTACTTCATTCTTAGTTTAAGAAACAAGTGATGAAATTTTTCATGGTTTTGCCAAGAATCTGATTCTCCTGTCGACTATGATGTAGTCTGTCCCAACTGTAATAGCTGGGATTGTCTGTAAATTTTTTCCAGTGTGCAATGCATGCATTATTGTTTGCAAGGGTCCATTTGCGCACCATTCATTAACCTGTTTTATTTCATTGTTTGTGTGGGTGCCATATTTTGCAACTGGTAGAATTTCAGATAAACAGGGCACTCTGCCCTGTGCTTTAATTTTTTCTGCTATCCACGTATATTCTCTTTTTATTTCTTCTAGACTTTTATTGTTGATGTTATTTGTACCTGCATGAATTATAACTAGGGGTTGCTGACCCAAGTCCATTAAGATGTTCTCCAGCATATTTTTTATGTCTATGATTTGAGCCCCTCTAAAGCTGCTGCAAGTTCTATGCATCTTATGATATATATATATATATATATATATATATATTAGAGGCAAAAAAATCCATTTAATGCATTAGTTAGGGTTGTTCCACAGTGACAAAAGCTAGCAAATTCAGTGTTAGGGTTGAAAGCCCCCCCCTTGGACCTCCACCTACACCCCAACTGGCATCGGGTGTGCGTTAGGGTTGCCAGCCCTAACTCTCACCCCATCAGATGTGTGAAGAAGCAGAGGTATGGGAGAATGGGGTGAAGTTGGGACTGACAACCCAATGCACACCACAACTACACCCATGTCTTCCACAGACTGACAGACACCAAGGAACTTGCAGAATCATCAGGCCCAACTCTCATGCCGTTCCATATGTAAGCAGGTTGACATGCTACAGTAAAGGAGAATGGGGTGATAGTTAGGCCTCATGACCCCATGGCACACCCTGGCATCTGTCAGTCTGTGGAGGGTGGGTTGTGTGGGGAGGTTAGGGGCTCAACCCTAATGTTTCATTTCCTCACTTTTGTCACTTTAACCCTAACTGATGCATTAAACACAGTTTTTTGCCATGAATTTCCTTACTTTTTGAAAAAGTGTAATATAACTAATGAAAAACATGTAATGGTGGAAGATCCCTTTGCTCCCACCAGCTTGCCCATTACTGCATAACAATATGCATCTGTGGGAATGCGGGCTTGGAGACTGACGCATAGCTATACAGCAGCCATATATGGCAAGGAACCCTTCTAACACAAATTTGACAATATCTCATTAACCATGGAACCTATGAAAAAATTCCACTGCAGGCTTACTCTATCATTCAAAATGTTATTCCAGTGACATAGGTCACCTAAAGCGAAAACTCTGTATCTTGCTTCGTTTTTGAGATAACAGCACAGAAAGGCATGACGGGCACCTCAATGTAATCCTATGGGGAAAACATCAACTTTATCATGGCATATCTATGCAACCACTTAATTCACCAACACCAAAACAGCATAATTCACACCTGTTGGGCATCCCCTCAACACCCTGTAAATTTCAAGGAAAAAGAGCAAACTGTTAACGAGCTATGGAACTGTAAAGTTTTTACACCTTTAAAAATTTTTCAGTTGTGAGATATCAAAATCTTAGGCCACGAGATAAATCCTAGTTTGCTGTCTAAGAAAATCCTAGTTAACAAGGGGACATCTGGTCACACCAGTTTGGGTCATCTGGTCAACCCTATGGACATCTGATCATGAAATTCTGGCTATCTGGTCATCCCCTCATGAAGGAAACTTGTGGACTAGGATAGTCTCGTGGACCAGGATTTTGCAGGCTCGCAAAAGAAGATCATTAGCAAGTCACGAAAGAAGAATTTTTAATTTAAAAAAAAATTTTTTTGACAGAAATGAAGCAATCCAAAGGCATGGCTTTGAAGAGAGGGTCACCCTGAACAAAACCCGTGCCTCATTTGGCCCAAAAATCACCTGTGGAGAAAGCTACCATATTTTGTTTGGCTGGAAAACTGAAAACAAGACGGCGGCTCGCAAACTAAGCATTTTTCTGATGGACCAGGATTTTCTTTTGTGAGGTAGCAAAATCCTTGACGATGAGACAATTCTTTGGTTGCAAAATATACATATACATTTTTGAGTGAACTGAGCTTGCTCAGATCTCAACAATTGAAACTGTAATATCTTTTGAATGGATTAATATTTTTTTACCAAACCAAAGCTGAATTATTCCTTCATCTAAACTCTTTCTACTTTACAAATTTTAGACCAAGAGACCACATGGTGCGGACGCAGTGCCATGGACCAACAATGTGTCAAAACTGATGAAAAGTGAATTATTTGGTGTTTCGCTGCGCAGAAATTGTATATCCGACTGAAACACAACTTGGTATATCAAGAGAGCTACCATAGCAGACTGCACATTCCAAATTCCGTGCAAATCTGTTGAACAGTTGCAAAGTTATTAACATGCAAAATCTGAGGTTTAACATTAAAATGCCTACTCAACCCTAATTATAGAGGCGTGAGTGCACCCTTATAATATATATATAGATATATCTATATATATCTATATATATATAGATATATATAGATATATATTATAGGTGCATAGTTTGTGTGTGCTAATAACTTTGCAATTGATTAACTGATTTGCATGAAATTTGGAATGCATAGTCTCGTATGGTAGATCTGTTGATTTACCAAGTTGTGTTTCTGTCAGAGTTACAGTTTTTGTGCAGCAGAAGCACTGAGAACCACATTTTTCACCACTTTCAACACATTTTTTGCCCATGGAGCTACAACCACATCGTTTGCTATTTTGGTCTGAAATTTGGAACATAGAAAGAGTTTTGGGTCAAAGAAGAATCAAGTTCTGGTTTGATTACAAATATTAATCCATTCTGAAGTTATTTAATTTTAAATTTTTGGGCTCTGAGCATGCTCTGTTCACTCCAAGATTTATATGTATGTTTTGCAAAAGAGGATTGGGCTCATGGTCAAGGATTTTGTCAGCTCTCGAATGAGGACTTAAAAAAATCCTCATTTCTCAGAAAAATTCCTTTTCTGTGAGCCACCATCTTGTTGTTATTTTTTACCCCATATAAAATTTTGTATCTTCTTCCATGGTTGACTTCTTCTTGTAATAAGTCATGGGTTTTGTTCAGGGTGACACCCTCTACAAACCCATTGTCAGGAGGTCTAAACCTCACTCTCAGGTCCTTGGCAATATTGGGAATGCAAGAAATCACGTACAGGTTGCATAAGAGAAATAAACTTGTCTATTACTACAAAAGGGATAAATCACAGTCATCCTAAGCAGTTCTTACAAATACAAATTGGGAGCCAATGATAAGCATTCCCCATACCTCGAGGTTTCTTTGTGTCTGTTGGGGTCTCCGAGGTATAAGACTCAGTGTCTCACATTATATACCTATGATAATTACTATGGTTACTGTAAGAAAGAAACATTTCTAGTTAAAGAGATGAGCCCTATTGGCTAAACTAGAGGTGGATCCACGGTCCAAGATAACATTAAACAATTGCGTAATAGTCATCACTTTCTGAATCAAAAGAGTACAGTTCTTACAGTTCTTACACAAATCAGTGTAATAGTACAAATCACCAAAAGGTGGCAATGCTGACTTATATATCATAATCATTACATGGATACAGATGTCTTAACACCTTATAAGTAAGAAATACATAGAAAATACATATTTACTAGAAAGTAAAGTGTATAACAATAATATGCATACATATCCTGACAGCTACTCTTGTATGGTAGATGCCCTTAGACTTATATGTTAGTATAACATGTGCCTAAGCACTAGCTGTCTATGGTGTACCTCTGGGGGTACCAATAAGAGTGCAGGGACCTCGTGTAACACCATACTTTTGGTTTGCATTGTTTTGTCCAAGAAACAGCAGTTTCAAATTTAAAAATTCCTTGTCTGTGACTCGCTTCCGATCCTCTTTCATGAGGCTGCAAAATTTTTGATTGTCACTTTGTGACCAGATGGCCATTCTCACAGTCGAGGATTGATTTGATGGACAAGGATTTTGCTACCTCGCAAAATGGGATCGGGTGAAGAACTGGGATTTTGTCAGCTCATGAAAGGGGATTGGTTTTATAAATCCTCTTTCATGAGCTGACAAAATCGCAGTCTGCGAGCTGTAAAAATCCTACTGACTGTCAAGGATTTTGCTGCCTCATGAAAGAGGATTGGCTCATGATAGGGGATTGGTTGTTTGAATCTTCTTTTGTGAGTTGACAAAATTGCAGTCCACTAGCTGTCAAAATCCTAGTCTGCCACCCGATCCTCTTTCTTGAGGTAGCAAAATCCTTGACAGTCACTTAGGGACCAGATGACCAAAATCTGACTATCAAGGATTTCTCATGGATGGTGATCTTGACAGCTCGCGAATGGGGATTAATCTGATGGTCAAGAATTTTGCTACCTCATGAACTAGGAATTTTTAAGCATTAAAAAACATTCCCACTGCACTGTAAATTAACGGTTTGGTCTTTTGACTTGAAATTTGCAGGGTATTAAGGGGATGCCCCAGAGATGTGAATTATGCTATGTAGGTGTTGGAACATTAAGCAGTTCCATAGATATGTCATCATGAAGTTGAGATTGTTCCCATAGGATAACATTGTGGCACCCATAGCTCTTTTTGGTGTCCATATCTTATAAATGATGCGAGATATGGATTTGGTCAATGTATGTCCCGTGGATGTCTCATTGTCATGATTACAACTACACTTGAATGTTGTTCCTAGCTGCTATGGTTCCCGAGAATTTGGCAAATTAGTGTTACAAGGATCCTTGCCCTATAGGGCTGCTGTATGGCTCTGTAGCTATATGTAAGTGGTAGCACAGGGCCCAGAGGGCCCACACTCCCACAGATGCATATCATTATGCAGAGAGCCCTACACTTCCACCAACACATGCCATTTACCAGTTATGTTACACTTTTTCAAAAAGTAAGGAAATTCATTGTAAAAAAAAACTTCATTGAATGCATCAGTTAGGGTTAAAGTGACAAAAGTGGCGAAATGAGACATTAGAGTTGAGCCCCTAAACCTCCGACCACCCCTCACAGACCAATAGATGATGCTGGAGTGTGCCTTGGGGTCATGAGGCCTAACTTGTTTTTGTACAAATAAACACCTATTATTGGGTGCTATACATGAAGTCGGTGGGGGGTATGTGGAAAAGCTGTGTACCCCACCCATGACCCTACACACCTCAGACAGGTGCACCCTTATCGGCATTCTCCAATGCCAGCCACCTGTCTGAAGCTCCTCCCCCCAGAGCACAGGACTCCATAGGATGGCCGGGGGCAGAGTTGCAGACCCAGGCAGGCATCCAATTGGATGCTTATCCCGGGTACAGGAGTGGATCCCTTGAGCCAGTCGGCATGGGACCGGGTTGTGCATAGCTCCTGTGGGTGCCTGGATCAGCGTGGCCACACACACCAGGGAGAGGCCAGCCTGGGAGACCATCCTCACACATCCCCAGCATGGTGCAACCTTTGCTGTGGAGGCCATTGGTGAACCCCCCACCCCTATGGCTCTGACACCCAGGAACACCAGACATGTTGCTGGTGTTGCTGCATAGCTTCCCCAGTGCTCCTGGTATGCCTCATGGGCTGGGGTGGCACTGCAGGACATTTTGCATTCCCCTTGTGACTGGCAGGAGGCATCCGTGGGAGCATGCAGCGTGGTTATGGTAGGGTCTACCATAGCATACACTGTGCCCCCCTTCTCACCCATGCGGCCAGCACTATGGGAGTCTGTGATGGGTGCATAGTGCTGACACTTCCCCAGAAAGCCCCCAGCATGGTGTGGTCCACTGACTTGGGGGAGCAGGTGCAGTGGGTCCGTGCTTCCCCTGTTTGTGCATCCCTCATGGGGGCACAATGGGTGTGGAGTAGCTATGCATCCCAGATACACATGCATAGCCTCTCCACACCATTCATGCATAGCTCCCATTATTTGTATCCAGCTCTGATGAAGCCCTGAAGGCATGGTGAAATGTAAGCATGCCCTTGCAGAAGTGAGGCTTCATTGCTGCACTATGTTTGTCTTATCCACTGTTTGTGGACTAGTAAATAAACTGTTTTAAATCACGTATAGCAGTTTTGACATTGCTACATGGAAGAATGGTGAGTGCACCTGTTTCTATTTGATGTCACCAATGTTGTTAGGACCCTACTCCAAAAATTAGGCCTCCTTTATCACCTCCATTCCTACCTCACTCCCTCCACTCTCCTTACCATAGCATCCTCCTCTCTTCTTCCTCTCATCTCTTATGGAGCTCCTACTCTCCATTCTGCCCAGATCTCCACCCTTGCCTGGCTAAAAGAAGTACACCACAGGACTGGATGCTTTGCTCTTTGTAGAAGCTCAAGGGATCACCTATGCTCTGTCCTTGCCTCTCTTGGTTGACCTTGCTTTCGAAGCTAGACTGCAATATTCCACCTTGTGTCTGATCTTTAAATTGGTCCACTTGTACACCCCTCTATGTCTTTAAACCCTTATCCAATGCAAAATTGCAACTAGATCACTAAGGCCTCCCATTGCTAGCAATCTCTAAACCCTGTCTAGCAGTTGGTCAGAGAGCCTTCTCCTTCTTGGGACCCTCTTTGGAACTTCCTCCCAGCTGTAGTCCTAACATTTATTTATTTATTTATTACATTTTGGTTACCAGGTAAGCTCACTGAGCCCCGGAGGTCCCTTTTTCAGGGGCAACCCGGGAAATTACATAACATGAGAGACAAATACAGCACTAGTTCAGGTTACAGGAATCACAACAACACAGTTATGGTGACAGGACGAAGCATAGCAGTCCAAGTGGAATAAATAGGAAGGTCAGCAGTGATAACATTGTATGAATATTAGCAGTTTGGCATAGAGTTTAAACAGTGGTGGAGAATAGGACCTGGTAGGTAATTTATCTCTGTGTTCCTGTCAGGAGCCGATGCATACCCTTCTTTATATCAGTTCAAGCATACTCTTAAATCACACCTAGTATCCTCCCAGTGCTGCTCCTGCACCTGATGCCTCCCCATAGCCCTCTAGCCCTTATGTGCATCATGTACCGACCATTAATATTGTTTCCATCTTAGGCTATTGTCAGAGCTATTTGTCTGAGTGATTTTATAAATTGTATTATTTATATATTTGTTCATGTAAATAATTGTGACCACTGTTTACATGCCTTTATACATTCCTCAATTTTTGTTCTATGCTTAATTGGTACCTCCCATTGTACCCTCCTCCAGGTCACCCCTGAGAAAGGGACAGTCCATCTCAGTGGGCTTACCCGATTACCAAAATTCAAATACAGTAAATAAATCAATATTTTCCCTATTTTATTTCCCTTTTTTATTACAAAGGGAAGCTACAAAATTGTCTCTAAGAACTCATCTACCCCAGATGCACATCCCCAGCTGAAGTCACTTTCCTTTGCATGTGACATAACCATTGTCTGCTGCAGCACAGAAATAATTATGAAGTCACAGCAAGAGAAATAGGCCTTCAGTTAGAAGAGCAGACCAGATTGATACTGAAATGATATATTTAATGATTCATACATTTTTAATTCATTCATTCATTCATTCATGCATTTACAGTACAAGTTGCATTAAACTGTCTCACCAATGAGTTGGTTTAGCATTGTTGTTTACAGTTAGCAATGTATTATCAACTAATATTGCATTTTTTAGTGCTTAACCAGCTCAAGAACAATGTTTATAAAATGTTTTTGCAACTCAGTTGAAATCCATATACAATCCAGCCACAATGCAATGCAAAACTGCATTTTAACTCTTAAAGAACAGTTTGTGCAGGGCTTTGTACAGGATCTAGCAACACTTATGCAACTCAGTCAGAAATGCTAAAGCAAATCATTGGAGGAATAGCTTAATGTGATTTGTAACATGGCATAAAAAACAGAAGCAAAATAAAGCACTGAGATAGGTGCAAAGACGCCATGTGGTACAACACAAACCATGGTTTAATACCATGGTAGATCATGGTAGGGAGTGGGGGCGTGCAAAAACAATTAGACCACTGTTACAATGCTGGAGGTGCCGCATAGCGGTGGTGCGGACTGGTGAGATGCTGCTCGCTGCACACAATGTCAGACAGGAGGGAGCCAAAGAGAATGATAGAGTCAACTTAATAGCAATGATCCTTGGTGAGCAAATGTATTGTGGTCACAAAGATTGAGCCAGTAACGTAACCGATAGACCTTGACAGTGGTGAAGTCAGTGTTACAGAACACAAGTAGCACAGTTCAAAGAATGAGAGTGCCAATTGTTTGTATGATGGAGAGCACTCAGCAGCATGTAACTGGTTGCATAGCCTTACTTGCAGCAGTCGATGAATAGGGAAAAGCACAGGGGCATGACCTTGGCATGTGGAAAGACGGCGATTTGCAGGAAGAAGCTATGTGTACCCGAACGGGTGCATGGTCTCCATCTCGATATTCAGATGAGCACAGATACCCACAGTGCAACTGCAGAGAATGACAGAAACAGTTTGCAATGGAGCGCAGACATGGAAAGAGAAGCAGTAGGCAGAAAAAGTAAGAACACTCAGCATAATATTGTTGTGCTGGATATTGCAGCCACCTCGTCTATATTTGAGGAAAACAACATCAGTATCTGAATAGATGTTAAATATGCAATGTGCACGCGCACGTTAGAAACTGAGTACAACATCATGCAGAGATTAGTAAGACATACTGTAGGAACATCATCTTTTCACTCCAGTTAAAAAATCATATTCATGTCATTTAGTAATAATGCAAATTAAGCTGCTATACTCCGTGCCATGTTATAAGCGGATTAAGCCACTCGAAAGGATGGGTCTACAGTGGAATTAATCCATGGTTAGTTGGTTGGACCCACTCGGCCTTCGGCCTCGTGATCCAACCCCCCCCAACCATGGATTAATTCCACAGTAGACCCATCCTTTCTTGTGGATTAATCCTTACTTGTACTGTATATCACCATGTCTATGGTGCCAGCTAGTGAACCATTCAGAGTGCCTTCCAATAAATACAGAGAAACCCAAACATTTCTCTGCAAGTCTGATTCACATTTAGGTGCAAATTCCTACAAATACATTTAATACAACAGAAACAAAGATTATGGTATCATATTAATGGCATTCAAAATGAAGAATGCAGGGAATACCAGTGGAGATAGCAGATTTTTTTCTCAGTTACATTGTAAACAATATCACTGATGAGCCAGTACCAATTTATGATACAATATTACTACTGTGTAAGTTCTATTATTAACTACGTATTATACCAACTTGATAGATGACTTTGTAACACTGTATGCATACTGTGTTAACTGAAATATGGATTCACTATTTTACTAATCTACCTAAGACATTGTGAGGACTGAAACTAAATAGGGTGTACAGGCCTTAAACTATTTGGAGTTGTATGTCATACAAACTTTTGATGTTTTTAAATAAATAAGACACAGTGAACCAGAAACATAGAAACAGGGGAAATGTTGGCAGGAGAAAGACTATTAGTCCAACCAGTCACCCTGTTTTAGCCTATCCTACCTAGGACCTAATGTCTAGTCAGAGTTATTGTCATCCTTTCTCCCCTTGACTGTCCCATTGCTTTTCCTCTGTGTCACTATTGAAACTTTTACTCAGTTCAAGCTGTAATTGAAATCATTACTTGTTCTTGTACCTACCACATGTGCCAATAGGCTGTTCCATTGCTCAGCTACTCTCTCTGTCAAATAAAACTTTCTCAAATCCCTTCTCAGTCTTCCCCACCAGCTTTCAGTCATGTGTCTGTGTTCCTGATTCACCATTCTTGTTGAATATTTCTTTGAAATATACTATGTTCATTTTTTTCTGGAACTTGAAGGTCTCTATAATATGGCCCCCCTCTCCCTTCTGGTTTCCAGTGAGTACATGTTCATGGCCTTAAAACAATCCTTGTAGGATCTGCCATGCAGGCCCTGAATCATTTTAGTTAGCCTACACTACACTGCCTGCAGCCATTCTTTGTCTTTTCCTAGGTTGGGGCTTCATAACTTGGCACATTATTCCAGATGTGGTCTCATCAGTGATCTATAGGGATGAAGTATCATCTCCTTCTTCCTGCTGTCAAAACCCCTCCTGATATGCTTCACCATCTAGGTTGCATTGATGTAGCCTTGTTACGTTGACTAGTTTGTTTTAAGGAGTTAGTTATGATGACTTCTAGGTCCCTTTCCTCAGCTGTGGTGTACAATTTTACCCCTCCCTTCAAATGTTCTGTTCTCCTGTTCTTGTTCCATACAGTATGTACTTCACTTTACACTTCTTAACATTGAATTTCAAATGTCAAACTTTGGACCATCTAGCTAATCTTCATAGGTCCATCTGCAATTCCTTAACCTCCTCCTTGATGTCTACTCTGTCACAGAGCTTAGTGTAATTTGTGAAGTGCCACATCTTGCCTTGTGTTCTTTGCCCTATGTCACTGATGAGCATACTGAACAGGACTGGCCTCAGAACTGAAACTTGTGGCCCACACATGACCTCCTTCTACTCTGACTTCACCCCATTTATTAACACCCTTTGCTTTCTCCTCCAAGCCAGCTTCCCACCCACTGAACTAAATCCTTCTCTACTCCCAGATCCTCTAACTTCTTCAGCAACCTTCTGTGTGGTACTGAGTCAAATGCTTTGCTGAAGCCAAAGTAGAGTAAATTCAGTTCTTGTATATTACCCATTCCTGTAGTTCACCAGTCAAAGAACACTATCAAGTTGGTCTGAGAAGACCTTCCTACCATGAACCTGTGCTGCTTACTATCCCAGAGCCCAGTTCACTTGGTCCTCTTTGACGAGCATCTTCATTAGATAAGAGTAATTGGTCTTTGGTGTCCTGGCTGCTCCTTGTCTCCACCAATGTGTAGTGGAACTACATTGGCTGTCTTCAGTCTCTTTGAACAACCTCTGACTACAGGAAGCTATTGAATAGCTCTGTCAGGGGTTCAGCCAGTCCTGATGCCAATTCCCTCAGCACCCTGGTCCCCTCTGTCACTCTAATATTTCCCACTTTGTCTTCCAGTTTTCCTTATTGTATCTGAAGAACTGCTTCCCACCCTCTTTACCTCCTGTGCAATACTCCATTTCTTATCTGTTTTGCACCTCTGACTGCCTTGTTGGCTTGCCTAATCCTTAACTGGTATTGACTCCATCCCTCTTCTCCCTATTTCTTTTTGCACCTATTGAAGGCTCTTATTTTAGCTCTCACAGATTCCCTGGCCTTCTTTGAGAACCAGATAGGTGTTGTGCGCCTGTTACACTTGGTAACAATTCACAGGCATGACTTAGTGGCCTAAAGAATGGCCCTATTAATTACCCCCCACCTGTCCTCCCTCCCAATTTCATCCACTCCGTTCAGCTTATCCTTGACCAATTCCCTTATCTGTTCACTGTCTTTTCTTTTGAAATCCAGAACCACGGCCTTTGACAAGGGTATATTGGTACCCAGGGCCAGTGCAAACCATATGGTGTTATGATCACTTGCCCCCAGTGGATCTCTTATTCTTACCCCACCTACCATTTCAGAGAGGTGAGCACCATATCGAAAATGGCTCTTTTCTTTGGGGGTTCCTTGACCAGCTGCACCAGCAGGAAGTCCTGCAATGTATTTAGCAAGGCTGACTCCTGGTGCTATTAGTTTCTGGAATGTCTCAGTCTATGTCTAGCACATTGCAATTTCCCACCACCAACAATACCTCCTCCTTTGCTGCCTCCTTCTAAATTTCTGCCCCTAGTTCCCTCTACCCTTCATTCCACTGACCAGGAGGTCTGAACACTACTGCAATGTACAGCTCCTTAACTGATTTGGTCATGAACTGCACCCACAGTGATTCTGTCTCCCACACCCCTCCCCAATGGACCCCATCTCTACTACTGCTAAGGCCTCCTTGACATAATGGGCTCCCCCTTCCCCTTTTTGTGTAACCTTATCTATCTATACACAGTGTTTCCTGGAATTGCTAAGTTCCAATTGTTTTTCCCACTGGCCCATGCTTTTGTGATGTCTATGAAGTCTAATCCTGCATCAGTTACCCTCACCTGGACCACACTAATTTTGTTTCCTACAGTAGGTTCCTAGAATTTAGAAAGACTGCCTTCCAGCATGTGCCTATACCCTTCCATTTCATGTTAGCATCTTCTTTGTACTCCCCTTCCCAATTTCATTTCCCACTCCTTGCTTGTCCTGTGCCCCAAGTCTGAGACTACCTTTCTTCCATTATTTTTTACCACTATCAAGATCCTTACATCCCCACTGCTTCTAGACCCACCAGCTATGTTCCCCTTATTTTCTTCTTCCTCTGTGGTTCCCAAGGTCTCAGTCTCCCCCACATACTTTAAATGTCCACTAACATAGACATCAAACTTCTGCCCCAACACACCAGCCCCCTCTCTTTTTAGGTGAAGGCCATCACCAATAAAAAGCCTTCTGTACTAGAAGCCCCCTAGTCTCCCACAAAATAGTACCATTCCTCCTGAGACCCTCCCTTTTTCCACCTGTTTGTCCTTACTCTTCTCTATCTTCACACATTCCTTCTTCTCCCCCCCTCCACCACAGAGGAATGGCATCATGAAGTGCCATGGAAGCCTAGTGTACCTTCAGTCTTCCCCATCCTTCAAAGCTTATGCTTAACTGCCTCAACTGGCTAACTCACCACATTGTTGATATCAAAGTGTACTAGTAGGACAAGCTTCCCTTCCCATCCTGTACTATTTTCCCTATCCTGTACATGTTCTGGGTGGCTGATGTTCCTTGAAGGTATCTGACCATCCCCAGTCCCCCTCTCTTCCTTCACATCACCTTCTCCACCATTCAAATCATCAAGATGATATATTACAAGGATTCTCCTTTCTGCCTTGCTCCTGATCTCAGCGGGGGTGAATAGTCAGTTCTCATTCTCCTTGATCTGTACTCTGTGTTTGACACTGTAGAGTGGGTTGCTGTTGAATCATCTGAAAGAGTACTGTGGACTCACTGGCACTATCATCTACTGGTTTGAGTCCTACCACAGGAATAACAACAAAGGGTATGCCCCTGCTCTGAGGAGTGCCCCAGTGGTCATTCTTCTCACCTATGTTGTTAGAAGTATATATGAAATACAAAATCACACATGACCCCATAATGAAAAACATCATGGACGGCATATGCAAATCACCACAGAATATTATGCTGGTTCAACTTTAAGCAAAAATGCATGGTGCCAAAAGGCCTCTCACACAGTTTGCAGGAATATATTTTCCTTGAATTTACTGCTGGCTGGTGCTCGTATTGTTGTTATAGTATGTTTATTATTTACTGAGCACAGTAGTGTACCAGAGCTACTTCATTTGGACATTTTGCAGATGATAACCAGCTGTAGCTGCACCTGGGATGCCTGATGTGGTTGAAGTGCAAAATTTGTGCCTGACTGAGATCCAGGACTGGATGGTATCTAACTCATTAAGACTTAACCAGGTCAAGACTGAAGTACTGGGGAATGAACTGGGTTGTGGGGGGTGGTGACACAGTGGCTGAAGAAGTGATGGTGCTTCAGCTCAAGTCCTTTAGGCCTGAAGCATCTGCTAAGATGAAAGATCTGTGGGTCATTCTGAATGAGAGACTGATATTTGAGGCTCAGGTGTCAGCAGTAGTCCAGTGTGGTTTCTACAATTATGGAACATGAGCCAGCTTAAATCCCCTATCCTGTCTGAGGAACTGGCAATGCTGATGCATGCCTTTGTGACATCTAGGTTTGACTACTGTAACTCAGTCAACCTCATAGTAAATGGAGGTACCCTACAGCTTGTGCAAAACACAGTGGCTAGGTTGCTGACAGGCCTATCTAGATCATGCCACATCACCCCAGTGCTACATGAACTGCTCCAGCTGCTGGTGAACTGATGTATTAGCCTCAGTGTTGGCTTGCTAACTTAGAAGACCCTATATGGGTTGGGCCCTAGCTACTTGACTGAGCTCCTGAATCCCCACCAATCCATAAGTCCTCTCTGCTTCACTGTGTGGGTTTCCTGTCAGTCCCAAGAGACAGGCTTATGTCCTCATGAAACTGTGCTTTTGAAGTTGCTGGCCCAATGATTTGAAATGCACTACCTCAGGCACCGAGGGAGGCCCCCTCGGTGGAGGTCTTTACAAGAGACTTAAAAGCTTACCTGTTCAGAGATGCCTTTGGAAATCAGAGATGCAGTGAGGAACTCTGGATAGATAGATAGATAGATAGATAGATAGATAGATAGATAGACAGACAGACAGACAGATAGACAGACAGATAGATATTAATTGATGATGCTGCTATTCATTTGTTTATTGATTGATTAATTTTGTTTTATGTTACTGTATATGAATTTATTTATATTCTCACTAGCCCTGTAATTGTTGACCACTTTTATGTTACTTGAATGCAAGGTACCCTGAGCCCTCAGTGAGGTGTGTACTATAACTAAACATACTACTACTACCACTGGGTGCCACCAAGTCATCCTTTTTGCTCTTTCCATCTGGGTCTGATCCCCCATATAATATACCCTCTCCTCCTCAAATGGTATAAAGTGATTTGCTGCTGGTATATGGTAAGACTGGATGACTTCATTGTGGCTATCCATGATACCTCTTCCCTTCCCTGTTACTCTTCAGCCCCTAGGCCAGTGGGCCTCTGCAGGAGTAGGGGTGTTGGGTGTGTCTGTGGGCACCAGCTCAGCTTAAGATGCAGCTGGAATATTTCCTCCCTTGCTGCTACCAGCTTACCAGCTGAGCCTTGAGCTCCACAATTGTCCTACACTAGGGACATTGTCCTCTTCTCCAGAACATATCCTGGGAGATAAGTGTCCCACAGTCCCGAAAGCTAACTATGCCCCTGCTGTACCTCTTCTCCATTCTGTTTGACTTTTCCTGTCTACAGTGCCCACTTTTTAAGAAATTGAACTACACTCTGGTACTAACTGTATTGTCCTTCATCTGCCTGAAATTGCTTTAGCTACAGTCTACAAGTCCCAAACCTAGACAGGGTGTTTGTTCAATATCACAGTTACTCTTAACAAAGTTTCACATTCACAATATAGTATGCTAAGTTACCCCAAATAGAGAATTCTTAAGTTCCCTTTACACTCACTGCCTAATGAGAATTGCACACCTGTACTGACTGCAAGGGTCCCCTAAGGTTCTGTGGCCTTCCTATTGAAGCCTGCAGATGAACATATATCAGATGCCCCATTCTTGCTCTGTACCACTCACATGAGGGGATGCAAACTCAATGGAATGCTAGACAGGACTTCTGTTTATCCCTACTGGCTGCTTCCTAGTGCCTCCCTATTTGCTGCTGCTCCCCACATGGTCTCCAATATCCAGATGTTCAGATCCCAAGATGGCACTGCTTCCCATTCCTGCCCTAAGCAAACCAGCTACTAAAAACAAATTAATGTTAAAAGTGGCTAAAAAACAGAACACTTCACTCACACAAAACCCTGTCTGTCTCATTCAAAATGTTCTTCTAAATTATTTTTTTGTATCCAAGCTCCATTAAAACATTTGTGGCACATAATCTGTGTCACTAAATACTGTAGATGCTTTACACTAAGTAATAAAACTGAAAATACAATATGCTGTCATCAGGGCTTCATGATGGTCTAGTGGCAGTACAGTATTTCATACTATCACAGTGGTGACCTGGATTCGGGAGCAGATGTTGGTTTTTGGATGGGCAGCTGCGGCTATGAGATAGTTCTACCATTAACAGCTCTTCCCATCCCAAAGTAAGGATAGTGCCACATCTGGCACTGTAACAACTCCTGTGGAGGGCCAGGGAGTTTCCACACCCAGAGTCATCAAGGCTATCTATAAGCTGTGGGGCACCATCTAGTGGATGGAATGTGGAGGGAGTGGAGGAGTAAAATGAGGATGAAATCCAGCCCCCTTCTGAATGGTGATGATTCTGGGATTACACTCAGGCCTCATGTCATGGAGCCTACTGCTCAAGATTCAATTGAGTTATTGGAGGACTAGTCTTGCAAAGTTACCAGCACCCGAGGACAGGCAACATGGGAACGGCCCAGGCAGAAAAATCTATATAGAAAAACATATGGCATCACTCTGAGTGCACTGTTCAATTACATAATTTTCAGGCAGTGAAGAAATCTCTTAAGGCACATCTGTAATGAATGGAAATTTAATTGACCTTTTTAATTTACATAACTAATTTTTACTGTTTATTATAAGGTGTTATCAGCCTCTGCCTATAGGTACATAACAAAGGAATAGAGTTCAATTACATCAATATTGTGTGTCCAGATATAAATGGGTCAAAACGGACTTTTGGTTAAATTAATTTGGGCTATGTGAGTGAAGAATATTATTTCCCAAATGCCACAAATAATGGATTATTCATTGTTCAGACCTGAGTAACAAATGGCAGTTACTATTTAGGGTGTTCATTTTTCAGATTGCTTCCTACAAAGAGGGTTGACAAATAAGTTTTCTTTGGTGACCAGAGCTAGTGCTGCAGGCAACTGCCTCAACCAAAACAAAACTGGTAACCTGCTAGTCCTCCATCCAAAACCATTTTTTTAAATCACCCTTCCCCTTACACCAACCACTCCAGTTTCATAATTAACATGGATAAATGGCCTCTTGTTTTCAATCCCATTAATCACTGATTGATTCTGGGAACACCAAAGGTTGTTTACCATTAATTGTCAAATGGACATGATGTCCAGATTTCCTAACTGCTCTTCTCCTACTTACTGTAACTTTGTCTTTACCCAGCATCCCCAACCTAAACTGTCTGGCCTTGTACTTTGTTACCAAAAGGGCCCAAATAATTTAGTCTGTCCCCCTCAATCCAATCAGTCATGGGGGTGCATTGCTTCAACATCTCAGCGGCTCAGTTGATCCCCTTCCTCAGTCCCTATTACTCATAGTTCATGGACGGAGGGGAAGATGTCTGCCTATTATCACTATCAGAATAAAACAGAGAATGAAATAGGAACTCATTAATGTAGTACTTTATTACATCTATGAGCTCCAATCCTGTCCTCTGTTACGATCTTACAGGCATCACTGGGCAGTGCTTGACAGGCCACTCCCCATCGAAGCTACTGATACTAGGCATTATGGGAGATAGCTTACAACTGCTACCCCCAGATCAGGCACAGAAGATAAGAGAACAAGGCCAGATATAGCATTAATACACACCAAAAATGTAAAATAGGCATTAGCCTGGCAAACAACAACAAAAAAAGATATTTAAAAGTGGTATGACAAGAGATGCCAAGGATAAAAATAAAAATTGTTCAGTCATAGCTGAGGAAATAGGATGCTTTAGTACAGATGGGACAACTAAGCACAGATTTTTGGAAGGGACACTATCAGATGAAACCTAGGTTGCAGAAAGACTAGATTAATATTTATTTATTGAATTTTGTTGACCCAGTAAGCCCACTGGGCCTAGAAGTTCCTTTTTCAGGGGTTACCGGGGGAGGGGGGATACAGATGGTAAGCAACTGAAATTGAACCAGATTAAGCTGTTTGTGGTATTTTTAGTGAATGGGAGAAATTTGGCCAGGACACCGGGGAACTTCCCCTGCATGTCAGTAGGGGGAACCCTTGGCCATTCTGATCCAAGATGGCCTAATCTCAAAATGGTGAAGGAGGTGCAGGAGGTGCTGCTCCTGCTTCTAGTTCTGGATTGCTACCAAAAACAATGGAGGAACTCATTAATAGTGGTTCTAATGTCCAACAAGTGACCACAGAAGGGATTGAGCAACCAGATATTTCTCAAGATTCACAAGCTGAAAACACAGGACTTCCTGCCTTTAAGACAGTCATGGAACCTCAGGTGTGTACTGACCAAAAAGATTTCTCTGAATTATAATTGAAGTAAATGTTCCAACAACATAAACTTTTTTTGCTAAAACTCATGCAAGAGGAGGAAAACACACAATAATCTATTCCTGAGTCAGACTACTCAGCTATAAACATAGAACAAAACCTGAGTGGAGAAAATAACATTGCCACAGCATCATTACCTATGTCTCAGTGGCATTTGCAACCATCTGCGAGAACCTCAGAGGAACCTGAAGGTGTTTGGTCTCCAGACACTGCTATTTGGGCTGCAGGATGGCAGCAAACTAAAGGGAACTCTGGATGGACCTCTCCTGGACCAGTCACAGTGGCAGACATAATTTCTACAGCTAAAGAATCTGTATCACAGGCTTTTCCAATGAACTCACAGGGTTCTAGCTCTTCTAGTGAAAACCCAACTGTTGCCAACTCCCAGCCAACCACTGACCAGGTTACTAGTAGGCAGTCTGGAACTTCAGTGCAAGTTATGGGCCCCATCAAGTCAGTCTTTAACCATGGTGAGTACAGTGGAACTTTACCCAATGTACAGGACAGAAATGATACTAACTTTAAAATGAGTGATATTTTTAAAGCTGTAGGGGAACCCGCTCAATGGCAAAATGTAGCTCACCTTAAATACTTAGGAGAAGCAGCTTCAGCCCCTGCATGAAGAACTGTACTGCACAACGTGATAAAAGACTCACTGGGGATTAGCCCCGTGGAACTTTTTGCATTTATACATATAAAAGGTGAAACAGTTTATGATCTCAGTTTTAAAACTGTTGGTACTCTGGAGATATTCTGGGTGCAATATGAACAAGTGAAAACTTCCCCACTGTGGAGTCCATTTTTGTTGATTCCCCTCACTAAGCCTCTGATTAAACTCATTATGTTGCTTTTTAGGAGTGAGGGGGTCAACATAAATGATATTCAGTATTGGTTAAAGCAGAGATGTGAATTGTTAGACACTCCAAGTCCTATATTAGATGAGGACCTGGTCTGGATGGGTGGGTGCAATATCAAGGTGCAATTAAGACAAACAGAACAGGGGATAATACACCTGCCAGGCAGTTTTTACATAGGTCGAGACAGAGGGATTTGCTTTTACCCTGGGAAACCACAAACATGCCATAAATGTGGTTCTCAGACTCACCTCAGTTACACATGTGACCAACCGAGATGCACACTATGCCTTAGATATGAACATGTTAGTTTAGGGTGTCCCAACTGTTGGGTGTGCAATCTATGTGATGAACATGGGCATACCTATCCACAGTGTCTCTGGGCTGAGCTTAACAGGGTGGACCGGGTTCCCCAAGATCATACCAGACTTATTATAGAGACGCAGGCTCAAGCACTAGCCAGACTAGAGGAGGCATCACTTGAGTTGGTAACTCAGAAGGTTTCCACAGCCCAGACTGATACTTCAGCTGTAGAGGTTCCTGTAAACCCAGTATTACATCCCTCAAATCGCAATCTGCAAAGTAAGCTACCAGGCACTTCAGGTGCTCCTTAGACTTAGGAGGCTCCCCACCAAGGACAGTGCACAATAACACAAGGCAGCATGCCTCCCCCCCAAGAGTTGAAGACCCCTTGACACCTGTCCCAACATTCAAATGAGGAAGTGGGAAGAGGAAATCAGATTCACGCACTCCCACTAAAATGATTCTTACAAGGAACAAGTTTCAGGCCTTACCAAAGAGAAGGCAGTAGGGGGAAACTGAAAGGAAAGATGCAGATTCTGACTCTTCTGCTGCTTGTTCTTCTAAAATGGAACTTTCCTCTGAATCAAGTAGGGAGAACTCGGGGGGGGGGACAACACTAAGTGACACAGCACCCAAATGGATGAATTTTATGGCAACTACGAGGGTCTCATTTTGATAAAAGAGGTAACCAAGGTCCATCCACTATTTTAATTATGTAAAATGGCTAATCTGTTTCAGTTAAGATGCTGCACACTGAATGTGTGCAGCATCAAAAGATTTAGGAAACAACTCATTATTTTTGCCTTTCTGCAATCTATGCAACATGACTTTTATTTTTTGCAGGACATTTGATTTAAATCCAGGAGCGAATTAGGTCAAGTAAGAAAAAAATGGAGATCTGGGCCTTCCTTCTGGTCGCAAGATGAAGACACATGTGACGGGGTGGGAATTCTCTTTTCGGGTTTTACTTACAAAATCTCCAAAGTTATAGATATTTCACCAGGGAGGGCATTAATAGTGGATGGCACTTATGGGTCTCTTAAATTCTGATTAATTAATCTATATGCTCCTCAGAGCATTGCAGCAAGATCATCACTTTTTCTTAAAATTCAGCCATTCTTGTTCACTGCAAGGTATGTCTATTTTGATGGAGATTTTAACTGTGGACTTACTCCTGCCGACAGGGGGAGTAATGCTCACAAAACATTTTGGGATACAGCTACTCTACTAAAACTAATTCAGTCAGCCAAGCTGGTAGATGGGTACCGAGCCATACATCCTTTAGCTGCTAAGACTTATTACAGGGGCATTTATGCTACATGCATAGACTATGTGTTTATTTCCAAAAATGCAAAAGTTTACCTAGCGGCTGTGATCCCCTGTGAAGCATCTGACCATTTGGCAGTTTCTCTAGTATGCGCACCGGTTGGGGGGCCCTTTCCATACATTCCTAAATCTAAATGGAAGTTATACAGCTCACTCCTACCAGACAATATAATCTCAAGGAAGTGTGTGAATTTATTGCAGACACGGGTCTCCATTATTGATGCCTTCCACTGTCCCATTGCTTAGTGGGAGGACACCAAAAATGGAACTACAGGGTTTCTTTATAAGGATTGCAAAACATAGATCACTTTCTGCTTATTTCAAATATACCCAGTTATGGCAACAGCTGTTGAACACACTGTCATTGGCATATGAGACTAAAACAAATTGCTCTCAACAAATGGAGAAGCTTAAATCCGAAATGGCTTCATACCAATATAATAGGGCATTTTTGCTGAAACTAGAGGTGCTGTGCAGAACTCAAATGATAAAATCATTTTTAGATATTTTTAAAAGCTGCTCAGGCAGAGTTTCAGCCACATTTATTGAGCAGATAAAGACCCATCCACTGGTGTAGAATACTCCTCCCCATAACATATAAAGTGGGTCATTCAATCCCATCTAGAAGGAATGTTTGTCTCTGCACCTGCAAGTCAACACGTTTCTCACTATCTTGCTGGATTAGATATCCTTAGCATCCCAAAAGATCAATTGCAGGCTCTGACTGCCCCTATAACAGTAGAAGAAACAGCTTGAACTATTATAAAACAGAGAAAAAGCACCTCTCCAGGTGCTGATGATCTCACTGCTGAATTATATTTAATGTTTATAAATATTTTTGGCCCAATTCTGACTTGTGTTTTCAATAGTATAATAGACACCTGCTCTATTCCTAAAAAATTCTCAGATGCCATAATTATACTTTTATTTAAAAAAGGAGACAGGTCTGATGCAAAAAATTGGAGGCCATTCAGCCTTTTGAATGTCGATTATAAAATATTTGCCACAATTTTATTAAATGGGATTCTACCTATTGCAGATCAAGTAATCTCTATAGAACAGACCTGTGCATCCCAAATAGGTCATTGATACACACCCTCTCTCTGTTTTGAGATATAATACACTCTTGCTCTCCAGAAACTCAAGAGCTTTTTCTCTCTAGATCAGGTTAAAGCATTTGACCGGGTGTTCCATTATTATTTATTTTAAGTGTCATGGCATTATCACAAACCAAAAACATCTATTTCATGGGTAGAAATTCTATATAGCACAGCCTGGATTACTCCTTTTATTAATAATTCTCTCAGAAATGTCTTTCTAGGGAAGAAAGGGGTTAGGCAGGGATGCCCTCTATGCCCCTTCTGTATGTCTTTCAAATTGACCCCCTCTTAGGAAGACTTTCACACTGCTCTCATATCCCAAGACTGATACTGAAAGGATTTTCTGTTCCTATTGTTTTGGCTTATGCAGATGATTTATGTATCTGCACCACTCCTCTACTAAACCCTTCAGAAGTTATTTCTGCAATCACAGACTTTGAGAAATATTCAGGTTCTAAACTGAATTATCATAAAAGCACAGCAAAATATGTCCCTAACTTAACTAGTTCCTAGGCCCCTGTCTCTATAGCCAATATTCCAGTTACGTTGGATCCAATTAAAATATTGGGTATTTATTTTGGCAGCCCAGACAATTCAGAATTAAATTTGGCTCTGTCTCTGGATAAAGTGGACAGGGTGGTGGAATCATGGAAAGGATGAACCATGTCTAAGAGGAAACAGGTTTTGCTACTAAAAACCTTAGTACTCCCTCTGTTTGTACACACAGCTTCAGTATACCCTCTGCCAGATAAATTAGAAGCCAGTCTGAATAATGTATAGTTTAATGTCTTCATATTTACAACAAAGTTTTTGGAAGGCTTGCAGCATCTTAAGTGTCAGTGGCTCAGAAGTTAGCATGCTCACCTCTCTAAGCCAGAAGATCAGATGACCATGGGTTCTAGTCCCGCACCAGGCACTTGGGGTAATACTGAAAACTGACACTGTAATGCAGTACAATGGGAGTGCTGCACAACTGAGGTGACCACCTTTAGATGAGATGTTACACTGAGGTCCCTTCTGCCCATCTCTAGCCACTGTCCAGGTGGAAGTAAAAGATTCCATGGTACTTATTGATAAAGAGTAGGGGTATATTATTGAAGAAAAACAAAGGCAAGAACATAATACAAATAATACAGGCTGTAACATAATTATATAAAGAAAATAAAATCAAACACACATTAGCAAAACACAGAAATAAATGAAAAAAGCATGAAGATACAAAACCCAAAATAAATCTCAAAAATCTATCTTCCACCACACCAGTATGATTTCTCCATACCCTTTCAAAATGAGAATACATGATCTTGAAAGCTGTTCCATAAGGCATTAAGCTGTACACCAGTAACCCCTAGCAGTGTCAGCTGTATACACCTTACATAAAGTCAACTAAATAGAAAGGAAAAACTCATAATATGAAACCAACTTCTGCTGCTCTGAGAAGGTACACCTTGATTGCCAAAGAAAACAAAACTCTGGTCAGAGCCAACACAGCTGCTATGCTGCTTTAAGCTCACCAGAGGGGAGCTTAATGGCACTCATAATCAAAAGGAGGCTGAATTATTGCAAAGCTGGTTCAGGTCCTGAACAATGGCATTATGAAAGGAATTACAGGACAGTAGGAATCTGCTTTCTGAGCTGAGTGGTTTACTTTTCTGTTATTCTCCTATGAAAGTGCAAACATCAAAAGAATAAAGTCAGTGGTCTGAGCAGAGCACAGCAGTTTACATGAATGCTGCCATTCACTTTTCTGTTCTGCCACTACAAATGTGCAAACAGCACTTTACTGTGCTGGCAGTCAGCCAGCATGTATGGCATTGTCAGTGCCACTCACTGACAGAAGAGCACTATATCCACTACCTTTGGAAAGTGATGGACTTCTAGTATCTGGCAGAAAGCCAGTCTATTAGGAAATAAGAGGCAAAAACAAACAGCAAAAATGAAAGGCAATGCCACACACTTTATGAGCTGCTCTTCAGTCCCTCACTTCATAAACGCACTAAACACACTGGTATGACATATGTTTATGAAATGAGGGGCTGGAGCACAGCTAATGAGGTGTGTGGCATTGCCTTTCATTTTTGCTGTTTATTTTTTTTTCCTAACACATTGGCTTTCAGCCAGATAGTAGGGGTCCATCACTTTCCTCATAAATGTTAAGAACTGTTACTAACTGATCATGTTTTACTGTTTTTTTACTGCACTTTATATGTATGTCTGGCACTTTAATCATATAGCACTGTTTGTATAGCCTTAAATTAATAGGCACAACTATTCTAATTTATTGTGCTAGTAACTACTAATAGAAGTACCTATAAAATGGTACCTTTGAGTTAAGTGCCAATAACTCTGAAGAAGCCCTATGATGCTAAGGCCTGGTGTTCTGAGATGGTTTGCACTTGAAGATTTGAAATAATTTGAATTTGCGCTTCATACGTTTGCATGTCTTCATCAGTAATATATCTACTTTTCCTCAGTCATATTAAAGAGGATTTTCCTGTATTGAATTTTAACTGAATCGCTGATGGTTTGGTAACAGAGCACATTGTGCACATTTGCCATATGTGAGGAAGGAGGTGGGTGCTCCAGATCTGATAGTAACATTTGGAATTTTTATCCAAGCAGCACCATTGTTACTCGTTTGTGGAGCAGCTAATGTTTTTTTTCCATTTGATTTCTAATGTAAGTAAGTTCACCTTATCATCACTTATGTGTAAGGTGCTGAGACCCTCCAATTTTGCAAAATAACAAAGCAGAAGCCGCATTACCATTTGACAGTTTCTCAAGTGGTTAATTGTCACATAATATGGAAGCACATATGAGAGAAAATACTGCTGGGACTAGTAATGGAGATGTTAATGTGCAATTCAATTTCTTAGAAGAAGTTGCCCTGCACAGCAGTAATATTAGTCCACTACTGGGTTAAATACTGCTGGTAATACAATAAATGACACACAAGATGCAACAATAGGATATAAGAAACAGGAAAGAACAGTAAAAAAAGTGAAAAGAATGCACTTCCATCATACATTTTTAGACGCTTTTATTTCCCTAAACCAAGTGCCATGTGGGCTCAGAATCACTTAGAATACAACTTTTGGCTTAGACAAAGAGGAATTTATGTCTAAATGGTGATTGATCTCACATGAAGGGTCCATTAAATCAGTGTGTCTGATGCTGGCAGATGTGCCTTTAAGGGAGGCTATATCAAATCAAATCAAACAGTTAGAAAGTGATTCAGCTAAATTAGCACCAGAAGAACAGAGTAAATTGTTTAAGAAAGAATTAGATGATAAAATTAAAAAAGTATGATGTGCAACTTAAATTGACAAAGGAGAAAAGTTAAGCAGGATGCACTGACTATCTGAAAAATATAGAATTTAACTGGTCAGAAAATAAAACAGCTCCGCCAAAGCCCATTTAAATAAGAATGAAGAAGAGCTGTACCAAGCATCCCAAAGCCACAATGATCTGTTTACTGCACATACACCCCAGTCTTCTGACACATTACATACTATACCATATAAAAAAAGTAATTCATCATGTTAAAATGCATACAATATGTTCATGGCTATAGCATCTTAGTAAAGAAACCACAAGGGTAATCATACATTTTTGTTGATCCATAGGGGTGGAGCACACCAGTTCCAGATGTGGCAAACAAAATTCAAATATGTGGCAGCTCTAACTTGAATAAAGCAATTAACACCAAACAATTTTCACATTTAAGATTTGTTTATTCATATTTTCAAAAGGTCTCAACATTTCGCCATAATGGCTTTTTCTGGGGACTGTAAAAGATACATACATTCAAGTTTTAATAATTTTATCAATGTTTCACTTACATATTTTTTGCAATTACATACAGTATTATATTTTAATATTTAATGCACTAATTCATACATACATCAATTGTTAGAAATTTTTATACTATGACTTGATATAACACTTCGACATCACTAATCCATTCAAATCTTCTTTTTCACTATTTAAAACCAATCACCTGTTCTTAAGTGCACACAAATAGCACTACCTACCTATTTGAACCAGCCTAATGGCCTTCACCTATCTGCTTTGATCCTTGTCAGTGTTACAGCTTTAACCTTTATATGCAACAGAAACATCTTATTTTTAATATTGTGTTTTTTTATACTTAAACCTTTATTCAATAAAATTGACTTTTCCATACAGTTGGACTAAAAACAGGACATAATACAAATCAGTGGATGAATTGTAGAAACAAAAAAGCAACAAAGGTAACCAAAACCATTGAGCCAATATGATAGACAGTGTGTTAATAAAACTAAATTATGGCCGAGTACATACAATAGAACATCCTATGGCTACAGTAAAGCAAGCAGATACAATAGTGCCCCTAAAAACAGCAATCAGTATGTAAGTGGAATTAATCTAAATGGTACCCCAAGTTAGATAGTTGATTTGATCAAAAGCTATGAGGGGGGGGGTACATTAACCAAGACTCTCACGCTTTATAGAGAGGACCATTCAGAAAGTTCTGAACATGTCCATCTGTTCTGGAATTGTGGGAGTCTTTGCTGTATACTAAATGTAATTCTTTCCAATTTATATATATAATTTATTATCTCCATTCAGTCTCCCAGTGTTGGGGGTTCAGGAAGAAGCCACCTCCTTGTTATTGTTTTACAGTATGTATAGCTGCCATCAAGATAGCCCAGAGGTATCTGGACTCCTTGCTCTTCAACTCTACCGGTGGGAGACTGACCAGTAAATGTTCAGGGCCTAAAGGGGAAGTAAGTCCTAGAATTTGCCTAGAATTATCCTGAATTAGAACCCATAACTGCTGCAGTTTCATACAAGACCAAAAGATATGGGTCTGGGAGACTCTGCCTTGACCACATTCCCACCAGCATGTGAGGGGACCCTCAGGATTCCATTTAGAGTCGACAGATGGGACTCTGAAAAACTGTATTCTAAGTTTCAACAAAAATTCTCTCCAAGATGGGGAAGAGGATGTGGACCATGTGTAACCCCACATCCGGGATGATTGTTTGTCATCTAATTGTAGGAGTAGTTCATCCTCCCACTTTTATTTTATTGTAGTTATTGTTTGAGCCTGGTCTATAATAATTAGTCAGTGTTTTCTCCTTTCTCTTGTAATTAAATCTTTTAAAATTATTTATTAAGCAGCTGAACAGTCTAAATACCTTCTTGGGATGAATTTACATTGTTCTTATATGTTCAAAAACCTTTGCATTTCTAGATACTTCCTTAATGATTTTCAACTTCTGTAGACAAAACTTATACAGTAAACCATATTTACTTAGCAGTAGATGTTCAAATGGCCATGCACTATTCATTGGGTTTAATACTGCTGAATATGCAAATACTATTTAACACATTCATGTTGTTAAGCTTGCTTTACATACATGCTTTTGTTTTAAACAGCAGTGTATTGCTCATTCACTTTAAAACTACTAAATATGCAAATGGCTTTAAACACATTCACGTTTTTAAATTTGCTTTACATACATGTTTTTTCATGCATAGCTTTCACTTTTAAACTTTCTGATATGTTTTGACTTTTCATTATTTTTATATATTGTTGTAAGACAAAATAATGTACCTGTTTGAGAATGCTGGTAATTCAACAAATCAAACATAAGATGGAATAACAGTATATTAGAAACCAAAAAGAACAGTTAAAAAAAAGTTTGAAGAATGTACTGGCATCGTATATTTTTAGAAGCTTTTATTTCCTAAAACCAAGTGCCATGGGACTCAGAATCACTAATAATTCAGCTTCTGGCTTAGGCAAAGAGGAATGTATGTCTAAATGGTGACTGATCTCACATGAAGCAACCATTAAATCAATGCAGCTGAAACTAGAATATGCTGTGCCTTTAAGGGAGGCTATATAAAATCAAATCAAACAGTTAGAAAGTGATGTGGCTAAAATAGAACCAGAAGAACAGATCAAAGTGTTTATGAAAGAACTAGATGATAGAATTAAAAAAGTTATGATGAGCAACTTAAATTGACAAAAGAAAAAAGTTAAACTGGATGAAGTGACTATCTGAATAATACAGTATGTGACTGGTAAGAAAATAAAACAGCTCCATAAAAGCCCATTTAAATAAGGACAAAGAGAACTGTACCAAGCATCCCAAAGATGCAATGATTGGCTTGCTGCACATACACCCCAACCTTCCCTCACCTCTTCACCATCAGCATGCTGCCAACCCCAGCCGAGATGAAGCACTCAAGCCCATCACTGCACACAAGCTCCCCTTGTCAGCCAGACCTGCTGCAGAGCTCACCTTCCACAGCAGCACAAACTATACAGCAGCCACACTGGTCAAGTGCCTTTCCTGTGATACAGCTTTCAGGCACTGGTTCACATAAGAACTGATTACATCTATCTGTACAGCCAACCATGTTGCATTTGGATAGTCAATGAGCATCAGGTAAAAGGGGTGCAGACAGACAGAAGGTACTGACCCTTACCAATGGCCAAAACATGATCCTCCTTGAAATAGCAGCAACTGAAAATGTCTGCAAAAGTGTCAAGGACTTCAGTAGCAGACTTGCACTCAAGTCCCAGACCAGGTTTATTTACTTATAGATGGAAAAAATGTGAAGGGTTATTGAGAAACAGAAACTTTTCCTAGCAATGTCAATGGTATGACATGAAAAAAATCAAAATTGCTAATTATGTAAGAGCAAAAAATATATAGAATAACGTACTTTTGGATACCAGGCAAATATAAAATACAGGATTGGTACCTCATGCCACACTTCTCTTAGACACAAGCTGCCAGAGCTGTGCAATGATTTATTTGGAGTTGCTTGCTTTTATGGGCAGAACAGGCATAAAGGAGCGCTATACCAAGCATCCCAAAGCCACAATGATTGTTTTGCTGCTGTGATGCAGTTTTATTTGGGGGGGGGGCAGTACCAAAACCAGAAACCCAGCCCCATGGATTCCATGAAGTTGAATGAAGGTTGGATGAAATCCTTTGAATCTTGGTAAAAACTGGAATAGAATACATACTGAAATGTGTTAAGAAGGTAATGGATCCACTCTAGCTGCCTAAAAACATGAACACATGAACTACAGTACTCCATAATGAAGATAAGAACTGGAATGGAGCTGCACATGCCTGAAACATATACACATTATAAACTTTTTTTTTTTATTGCTTTTCCAACTTGAAACAGTAAAGAAGAATAAACATACATTTCTGTGCTTTTTGACATGGAAGCACTATCTGATCTGCCTCTCATCAGTTACATTGGTAAACATATACACATTACATTTATTATTTCTGTGATATGCTGTGTTTGTACACACAACTTGCACTTCAGATGTCATGGTATAGGCACAAACATAATGTATGAATTTTTAACTGATAAAATACTTACTTTTTTATATGATTAAGTATGAAACCACACTCCCCCTTTATTGTAATGGTCTTCTTGTTATGACAGGTTGTGATAATATTTAAATTTATCTGTCATAGTGGTCTCTTTGTGAAGTGCTAATGACACATTACATACTTAATCATGTAATAAAAGTATGTAATTCATCAGTTAAAAATTCATACATTAGATTCATGGCTATAGCATCTTCGTAAAGAAGCCACAAGGGTAATAAGACAGTTTTGTTGATTCTCAGGGGTGGAGCAGAGCAGACCCGGATATGGCAAAAAAGAATTCAAGGTCGTTACTGCTCTAGCTTGAATAAAGGTATTAACACCAAACAATGATCACAGTTGAGATTTGTTTATTCATATTTTCAAAAGGCCCCAAAGCTTTACCATAATGGCTTCTTTTGTGGGACTGTAAAAAAATGTATATATTCAAGTTTTAATAAATGTATCAATTTTTCACTTATATATTTTTTGCAATTATGTACAGTGTTATAGGATATTGTAAAGATTTAATGCACTAATTCATACACAAATCAATTGTTAGAAATGTTTATATTATAAGTTGATGTAACACTTTGACATCATTAATCTTTTCAAATATTCTTTTCCACCATTTAAAACCAACCACCTGTTCTTACGTGCACACAGATAGTGCTACCTATTTATTTGAACTGGCCTAATGGCTTTCACCTGTCTGCACCAATCCTTGTCAGTGTTCCAGTTTTAATCTTTATATGCAACAGAAAAGTCATATTTTTAATATTCAATGGTTTCTCCTTTCTCTTGTAATTAAATCTTTTAAAATTATTTACTAAGTAGTTTAACAGTCTAAATACCTCCTTATGATGAATTCACATTTTTCTTATATGTTCAAAAAAGCTTTGCATTGCTAGACACTTCCTTAATGATTTAAACTTCTATAGACCAAATTAACATAATAAATTATTTTTACTTAGCATCAGATGTTCAAGCAGCAATGCACGATTCATTGGGTTTAAACTGCTGATAATACAAATAACATTCAACACATGTATGTTGTTATACTCGCTTTGTGTATATGCTTTTTTCTTTCAAATAGCAGTGTATTGTTCATTCACTTTAAAACTACTAAATATACAAATGACATTAAACACATTTATGTTTTTAAACTCACTTTACATATGTGTTTTTCTTGTATAGCTGTTGCTTTTAAACTTTCTGATACAGTTTTACTTTTCTGCATTATAGGGGCATGATTGCACCCCTATAGTTAGGGTTGGTACAGCACTTCAACGTTAAATCTCAAATTTTGCACATTAATAACTTTGTAATTTGTCAGAAGAAATAGCCCAATATTTGGCATGTTTGGTCATTCTGGCAATGCCGCAAGATCTGAAAAGTTTTGTGATGGCATCTTGTGTCGTTTCTGAGATATAAGGTGGTAAAAAACAGTGAAAATGTTTTTTTTTTTTTTGCCAAAGGTTAACATGGGAGATTTTGCCATTATCTACAGCCCACATGGAATGAAAAATTCATCTGTACTTTTTATGGATGATGAAATGTGTGCCATAGGTCTGCCTTCAGATGGTTTGGTGAAGAAATATATTAGCATTTTTGAATTATAATGATTTTTGTTATAGCTGCAAAACAGGCAGGTAAATTAAAACCATTTGCTCTGTGAATTGTTAAGGATTTACTGTTTGAGCTCAGAGAAATACTGTTTGTGATGTCAGCCATCTTGTTTTTTTTTTCCCCAATTCAGCAATATTTTTCTTCATGAGTACTGCCTGGCAGCTAATGAAGAAGACCTGTAATTGGGTCTCCTTCCCATATTTTGTTATATTCTTTTATTAGTATTTTAAAATCAATACTGCAAATATCAGTAGAGGGGTGAGAATAACTTTGCCTGTAACTCACTAAGTAAAGGACAGTTAGATTGGTAAATAACCATTCACAGTTCTTACATTAGTACTTTACCAATTGACCTGTCCTTAACTAATATGTGAAGGAAAAATTAGAAACACTTCCATCTGCACACAGAAGTTAATGAAATTTCAGCATTTATAAACCCATAGGGAAACAATGCATTTTATTTTTCGACAAATAAAACAACCAACAAATCCTTATTCTGAACAAGTGTAGGGAGTGCAGTAAAGATTCTGCAGACAGCAATTGTATAAAAATGTTCACAAAAGTTTTATTTTCTTTCCAGATGGAACAAAATCTCAATGTTTCACCTATGCAATAGGCTTCATCAGGAGATGCCTTTTATTTACTTAATAAATATATAAATATGCCATTAAATATTGCTGTCCACCTACTAAATCTAAAAATGCATAATCCATAATGTTCAGTGCCATTCACTCATAAATGTGCAAATTTATATTTTTCTCATATAGAAATCAACTTCCTCCACTGTTTTTGCAATTCTCCATTCTTACAAAACATATGACGCATACAAAATCTTTATAATCTTCTCATATAACAGAGTCAGTGACTCAATAGGTAGCACACTTGCCTCAGAGGCTGGGAGATTAGAGGGCTGTGGGTTCAGTTCCCACATCTGGCACTTGGATTAATATCCCAGTACTGACACTGTAGTGCAGCATGAGGGGTGCTGCACTTCTGAGGTACCGTCTTTCAGATGAGATGTTAAACTGAAGTCCCATCTGCCTGGATTGGTGGTAGTTCAGGTGGATGTTAAAGATCCCATGGCACTTATTGAAAAGAGTAGGGGAGTTTTTATTGAAATAATAAACATAAAATACAAGACAGCAAGAAATAACAATAAATCTACAGTCAAATAAAGTAAAAAACAAAAAAAAAACAAAGAAAATATAAACAAATTTTAGAATATGCTAGTTAGGGCATCCACAATTAATAATTTATACTTAATAAAGCGAGAGAAACCTTTCCACCATTTCTTATTTTTTTCTGAGTTAAATAACTGTTCTTCATTTAAATAAATTTTCAACGATTCACGGGCTACCAATTGACTAAAACAGTCATATGACATTTTGTTTTGATAGAGGACCCATTGACATCTCGCCTGCCATAAATAAAACCTTACACAACTAAAAAAAAAATGATGAATGTACTTTTATGATAAAGAGTGAAGCTGGGGGGATAAATACTCAATACCAATATGTCATAAATTAGAGTAGTAAACCATTTCAATTTTCATTTCTCTGCTAAGTAAACCCATAACAATCTAACATAAGAGCAGTATAAGAAAAAATGTTCTATGGATTCCTCTACATTAATGCAGTCTGGGTATGGGCAGTTTCTCTCTTCTCTCACCTTTATATTTTGCATTGCCCCTAACATTTAACCTTCCATACATTATTAACCAATGTGTATCCCACATGTAAGAGGGAAGTCTAGTATTAGTAAGTTGCACTAAGAAAAAAGAGTTCTGAGCTGTGGGGCAATTCTTAAAGGAAGGTTCATTTGGATAAATAGTATTCATTATTGTTTTATACAAGGAATGCACATTATTTTTTTTTTATCATTACCTTAGTGACCTGCCATCTATATAATGTATGCACTGTGGGCTGAGAGTCTATGAGGATGTGGACATGAGGATTCAATTTGGGGGTCATATTATGCCAAACTTTACAATACTGTCCTAAAACCAACCTAGCCCAAATCCATCCCTCACCCTCAGAAGCCTACGAACTGTTTTTAATTGTTTGAGAAAAAAACAAGGCATAGAAAAAGACTATTGGGTCTATCATTCCAAGACCCGCATTCTTTTTACCTAAATAGGTATAACACCTCTTAACCGGGTTCAACAGATTTCCCCATAGCATTTGGAAAACACTGCTATATTGTCTGGTCTCCAAATGAGGTGGTAAAGGATAAATCATAGCAATGTATTATCAACAGGGTATGATATATTGTTTTAATATGTGTATGTGTTTTTGTTTAGAAAGTTTCCACTGCTTCCATCTAGTAACCTTTTTCTCAACCTTGATAATTGCTGCATCCCAGTTCTCCACAGGAAGATTCTGTGAGCCAAAAAGGAGTCCTAAAGTTTAAACCATTCCCTCAAAATAAAAATCTCATTGTGAAAAATTTCTGATGGACTACCAGCCCCTATAAGATAACCTTTTCTATTTCAGTAATGGTCACTGGAACTTGCAGTTTCACTGCCTCATGTGGTAAAGAGGGTAAGTTTACCGTATTCAAATAGTCATTTATACTTAACTGCAAGATAGTAGAGTTTGGTGCCAATGTCTAATAATGTTTTACAATTAAACATCCTAATCCTTCTACTGCATTCACTCTAGTGCCATCTATGTCTAACAAGAACTCAATGTTCATCAAATCTTTTATTTCTTTGCAAGCCACAAATGGGTCATCTATGGGGGATTTCTTAGTACTATTGGAGAGCATAGCTTGGATAGTCTGCGCTTTATCATATTGAAATTTCCTCATCTCTATTTTAATGCAGTTAATCTGGTCAGTATAATCCAGCCTTGAAGAATAGAATAAAGTAATAAGCCTTTGTAGTTGTTGCCTCGATGACAAATTTCTAAAAAATTTAGAGTTCCTCAAAGAGCTTCCATATTTTTTAAACCAGTTACATAAATCAGTTTTAGTGTCCATCCACCATTCACCTAAATTCGAATATAAAAAAGCCACTGAAAGTAGGATATGAAGGATGTTCAAGATTATTGTTTCAAAATGTGGATTAGAGAAAATTGAAGTAGTCAGTTTCCATCTTTTCTGTTTATGAGACATTGGCACTGCTGATTTAAGAGTACAAAGCAACAGAAAATGGTCTGAAAATTCTACTCATTTTATCTGCAAGGAGCCAACCAGTACCAATGAGGTGACCAGCATATAATCAATTGTGGTCTGAAATTTTCCTCTCATGTAAGTAAAACCAGGTCCCTGCTTAAGATAATTAAGACAATTATCTAAACCAGCTGTTTTAATTATGGACTCTAATGCATTCGAATCACAGTAAATATTTCTGTTGAACTGAGATTTTTTTAAAGAGACTGCAGTTAAAATCACCACCCCAAAAAGCCATAGCAGATGTCATTAAATATGGCTGTACTGCTTTTATGCAGGTAACTCAAAGGTCAGCCTTAGATTGATGATTGTAAATATTAATAAATCTACAATGCATGCCGTTTCATTTCCCATCTAATATCAAAAGTTGGCCTGGTAGAAGGTCTATTAATTTATAAATAGAAAAATCAAAGCAGTTAAATAAAACACCCACCCCATCTGAACTATCAACTGCAAAGCACCAAAATGAGGGACTCCAGGGCCAATCCCTTTTAAATGTTGATATTTGCTCCAAAGAATGCATCCATGTCTCTTGTAATAAACAAATAGAAATATTTTCCTCATGAATATACTGGAATAAGACCTGCCTTTTAGCAGTATTTAAGATACTAGAGGCCAGATATTCAAAGGGTAGTGCCGGGCGCAAATCCGTTGCACTGGATTAGCCCCGAAATTGCACCCGACTGCTATTTTTAAAAGAACATTTAGCAACAGTGCTAAATTATAATGAATGCAAGGGAGGGACTGAGGGGAGGGTCCATGAACGCCAGCGCACTAGCATATTCAAAGGTATAGCGCCACGTTACAGGCATTAGCGCAGCCTGTAGCGTGGCTCTGAATACCACTGTGAGAAGGCTGGCAGTAATGTGGTGGCAGTGCCCCCAAAGCACGATACCCAATCCCTGGTATCTGCCCTATGATGTTATGTCCCTGGTAGTCTAGAAGTCCCCCACCCCCAAGCATGTATTCCGACCCCAGTAGAAAATAAATAGAATATCTTTTTCCCTGGTAGTCTAGCAGTCCCCCCACCCCAAGCACATATCCTGACCCCATAGAATATAAATTCAAGTCCTTTCCCTGATAGTCAAGCAGTCCACCAACCCCCAAACACGTATCCCGACCCCCATAGAAATTAAATATATTTTCTTTCCCCTGGTAGTCTAGCAGTCCCCAACCCCCAAACATGTATCCCGACTCCCGAAGAAATTAAATACATTTTCCTTTCCCTGGTAGTCTAGCAGTCCCCCCAACCCCAAACACATATCCTGACCCCCGTAGAAATTAAATACATTTTCTTTTCCTGGTAGTCTGCTGTCCCCACCTGGCAGTGACACCCCACTCATCCCATTACATTCAGGAATAGAGCCGACGACTGTCTCAGCCCTCCTCTCACCACCACAGCTGGCCGCCGACTGAGGTAGGATGGGCGCTCCTTCCTACACCTCAATTGGAGGCAGGCTGTGGTGGTGAGAGGAGGCTGGAGCCAGTCAGTGGCTCTGTTCCCTGAATGTAATGGGATAGTGGGGTGTCACTGCCGGGTGGGACCACTAGACAACCAGGAAAGAAAATATATTATTTCTCACGAGAGGCTCCAGATCGTGTTTGGGGAGGGAAAGAACTCACTAGACTACCAGGAAGAAATATATTTAATTTCTGTGAAGTCAGGGATACATATTTGAGAGTGGGGACCACTAGACTACCAGGGAAAAAGATATATTAATTTCTATGGGGGTCAGTATACATGCTTTGGGAGTGGGGACCACTAGACTACCAGGGTAAAGAATCACATTTATATTCTACGGGGTCGGGATACATGCTTCGGTTGGGGACCACTAGACTTCCAAGGAAATTTATATTATTTCACATTAGAGGGAGGTCGAGTCATGCAGTGGGAGGTGGGAAGGACCACTAGACTACCAAGGAAGCTGACTTTAATTTATATCAAACAGGGTCTGGATACATGCTGGGGTGGGGGTCCACTAAACTACCAGGGACACTGACTGTTTTTGTTTCAAGCGGGGTTGGGATGTATGCTGGGTGGTGGGGGACCACTAGACTACAGGATATTATTCATATATTAAGAGCAAACAAGGCAGGAGTCATGCAGAGGTGGGGAGACCACTAGACTACCAGGGAAGCGGATTAGTGTTTATTCGAAACCAGGGTTGGGACACATGCTTGGGGGGGGGACTACTAGACTACCAGGGAGTGGAACCCACACATGTGGGAACAGGGACCATGATGGCTGAGAAGGGCTGCCTGGCCCAGCCTGTCTGTCCAGGTCCCTATATACTGGATAGCTGCCCTGCACAACCCAGTGACCCTACAGATAACATCCCCCCGCTCCCAGCAGGTTTGCCTTATGCCTGCCCCTTGCATTGCATCCCCCCCCACTGTGTTTCACCCACTACTGCAGTGGGGTACCTGTGTTGTTGGGGGAGGCATCCTCTAGGGCATGTATGGTCATGGGCAGTGTGTCTGTTTAGCTATCAATCTATATTTTATATATATATATATATATATATATATATATATATATATATATACATATACACATACATATATACAGGTCCTGCTTGCACAGCTGAAGGGGTGTGTTGTATGCACTGACTGTATCTGCCAGCACATAGTTTCTGCTGCTTCCAGCTTGTAAGTCCAATCCAACCAACAGGGAATGCTGTGGGCATGCCTTGGAATGCAGCAGCCAGCCTGTACTTCCATTCCGACCAAAAGGGGGAGCCTTTTGCTCCATGCAGTAACACCAAACTGCATGGTAATGTATGCTAAACAGCACTTAATGAGATGAAAATGTACTTGTTTGCCCATGGATTACCTAAGTACGCTCATTTACATGGGAGATTTGAATATAGCTCCCGTTTGCCCCTGGCTAACCAGTTTGCACCAGGCTAATGCAGCATAGCACACTAAGCACAGTTCTGCAGTGTGTGACTTGAATTGTTGTTTGCAGTCATACCTCTCAACTGTCCCTGATCTGATTTTCAGGGACATCCCTGAATTTGCCTCAAACCTTTACTCTGTCCCTCCTACAAATTGTGTTTCCATGACCAAACAGTGGAGGTTATAGGCATAACATAATGTCAGACATTAATGTTACAGACGTGTTCTTCCTCAAACAATGCATTTTACACTACACCACTTATTCTACCAGCTTCCTGAGTGGATATCGTCAATTTTTAAGGTGTGTCCCTGATTTTAAACCTTTGTCCCTGATTGTTTTAAGCCTTGTTCCTGATTTATGATGCAGGAGGTTGAGAGGTGTGTTTGCAGTAGCTGTGAGACATCTCTGTGCAATCACACACAATATTTTCCACCTGCAACACTGGCTTGCTACAAAGTCTAATCAGCTGCAGTTGCAGTTTGCACTTCCCTGTTGCTATGTTCAGTGCTGTCTTATTCCTGGGCTATTTTTGGCCTGCACTCCCAGACCAGTTTGCCCAGCTTCCTTAGACTGCTATATTCAGCAGGATTAGCACTGGGCGATTTCCTTTTGAATATAGCTTGCTTTGTGCTCTGGGCTAGTTTTGCCCACCGGCAGTGCTAATTTAGCCCCGTGGCAAAGTTTTGCATATCTTGCCCTAGGTGTGTTAAGCAGTCCCCATGTGCTATCTGTCATAGGCCTTTGTTTTTTTAAATAATGAAGACCTCGATATCTATCTATTCTTCCTTTTTTCTTTTCTTTCCTTTATAATCCTCTGTAGGAAAAGTAGTAGGAGTCTGTATGGTTTTTGGGAGTCTGAATCACCAAGATCCATTTCAGAATCTTCCCATGGAGTAAATAAGGCAGCATAGGAGGTTTTAGATTTAAATGTAATGGAAGAAGGAGGAGATTTGGGCTGTAGGTTCCTAGAATATCTTCTACGGGCCAAAGGGGAGGTGGGGCAGAGGCAGTCAAATTCTTATCAGTAACAACAGGGTCTACGTAACATACAGGAGTCAAAACCAGTGGATCAGAGGGAACCATCTGAATTAATTCTTCCTCTAGAAGGTTTGGTGCAGGTGTTGTTACTTCGATTTTCAAAGGCACAGGGCGAGGAAGGTCAGTGGGAGAAGTAGTCTGAGGGAGAGCCTCTACGGTCTTAGAGGGGGGGGTTGAACTGCATCCTGAGCCTGCTGTATCAAGAGGTCAGGGCTTACACAAGAGGCCTTATTTTTAGCTGCCCAGGGGCACTCACTAAACATGTGACCATACTCTTCACAAAGATTACATTTAGTGTGATTAGCACATTGCATTGTAACATGCCCTATTTCCTCACAGTTGTCACAACGGGGCTGATCACAAACACTGGAGAGGTGGATCCTTGAGCTGCATTTATAACAGGCCCTATGTTGACCCCCATAAAAACAAACCCCTTGATCCCTACCCAACAAAAATTAATTTGGGAACATGCTCAATTCCTGTATCAGTTTGCCTTAATTTTACTTTATATTTCCATTCACGTGTCCAAAACTGTTCTGAATCTAATATTGGTTCTGGTGCATTCAAAACACCACATTTCTGTGACAACCAATAGGTAATGTCCTCTACATGGAACCCCCCCCCCCATTTCTAAACATGATGGTCACATGCTTTATCAGTGGTTTAGTAAGGGGAATAACCAAAAAGGGAGTCCATGTAGGGGAAAACTTCACCAGCCCATACCTTTCCCAAAAAAGGTCTAAAGCATAAGCTGTTCTGAAACTAACGTCAAAATTATCTTCTGATATATTTATAAATGCAAAAACATCTTTAGGAGAGAAACTTAAAGAGTCTTTCAATAAACATTTTCCCACATAATATCTGTCCGGCCTTTCCTCCAGGCCTCCCTTATACCGAATGCGAACCACATTTCTTCTGGGGACTGCTTCCCTTTTAACTTTAGAAAAAAAGTTCTGACATAAGGGGCTTCTGCTTTGGTGGAATCATGAGCTCAGAGTCTAGAGTAACATCCTGAGTCTTTAGAACAGCTTTAGTTTTGGAAGTATCTTCAAGAATAATAAACTCTTCTGGGGGTAATGTGGAGTGCTTTGAATCAGACTCTGTCAATTCATTCTTAGCTTCCTCTATTTTTTCCCCATTTTTTATACTGTTTTCTGCCCCTGGTTTCCAAGTAGGAGAACATTGTAAAAAAATCAGATCTGAATCCGAAGAAGGATCAGGAACCCATATACCCATTGGAGCTTGTTTCCATTGTGCTCCCACTAATGCCTTCCACTGAGACCAATGCCCAAAAGGCAGAATTGGGGAAGGAACAGGATGAATTACAGTTTCTAAGGGTGCATGTCCAATAGCTGGAATAGAAAGAGTTTTATTGTTATTATCTGTAGCTTGTTTAGAGACTGATTTTGTAAATGTAAACTCCGTATTGCCTTTTTGTGAAGTTGCGTTAGTCTGATAAATTACTGGAGGAAGCATAACTGCAGGAACGACAGTTGTGGCTGGAGTTTTGAACACAAAGCCAGCTGCATTCATCAGTGGTGTGCTAGTGTCTGAGGTGAAGCCCGAAACCACAACAGATTTAGCTGCTTCACGTCCTTCATGCAAGACCATAGTGCGCTGTGTGTCAATGGTATTTCTGGTCCTTTTCTGGATGATTACAGGCTTATGGCACTTGTTAGCCTCCACGATTTCACTGCCAGCCTTGCAGAGTACATCATCCTGTTGGAAAGGGGTGTAAACTTTAGCAGAAACAGAAACTGACTCACCCAACTTAGTCGGGGCCTTTGAAGTTGCTGCATCATCCGGAGCACTGACAGGCCGGCTTGTGCTTTTAACAGAGGGTGCAGCTGCACTATTTGTTGTCTGTAAGTTTCCTTTTTTACTCAAAACTTTCTGTGTAGAATGCTCTTTTGTTTCCTTGGGCGAATTACCATCACAACCTTTTTGTCGAATAATACCTGGCTTGGACCCCTTCATTAATTTTACTTAAATCTTCCGTGGAAATGAAAACATCATGAAAATCCTCCTCAGAATCAAACTCAAAGCTGGCATCTTGATTAGCCTCTAGCATTGCTGCAGTGGGAAAGGAGGCCTGCTCTCCCACCAAACGGACATCCTTCTTCACTGGCATCCCACTCTGAGTGGCCATCTTGTGATCAGACAGCTAGTCCCTCTACTGATGAGTAGGGGAATGTCCCCGGTGTCCTGGCCAAATTTCCCTCATTCACTAAAAATACCATCAACAGCTTAATCTGGTTCAAGGTCAGTTGACATTCATCTGTTTTCCTCTTCCCCAGGTCATGCCCGAAAATATGCAGGATTTGTCTAGTGCACTTACCTGGTCAACAAAGACTAAATAAAAAAAAATAATAAATAAACATATTGCAGCTATTTTCCAGCACCACTAGACACACACCAACAATAAAGTGCTATTTAAATTAATTAATACATGCACACCACACCTTTCACCATTATATGGTTATTCCAAGAAAATACTTTTTTCTTTCTTTCTTTACTTTAAATAAAGAATCCTGGCAATTTTAAATGGCACCTGTCGAGAGCTTTTTACTTCATCGCTCCCCTTTTCAGGATTGTTTTCTTATTTAGATCAAATTTTTATCCTTGAACAGATTGCTTCTGCAAATATACAGTACATTACAACTTGGTTTTCCTTCTCATCTTGCACAGAAATAGCAAACCTCAGTTCTCAGATTGCACTTATTCCAACAAGCATTTTTATTCTTTTCATACTAAACACCACTTACATTACAGCCCAAGCTGGTAGAAATTTGGCTACCCTCTTGTTCTATTTCATTTAAAATAAATCCTTGTTTCTTTCAAAAAAGCACCTTGTGTGGCAGAAAATGTTGGCTACTTTAAAAAAGAGATATCACACCACAAATCCTCACTTTCTGACAAGCAAGAGATGCCCGTGGTGTATCACATTCAATTGCTGTACGAAGCTTTTAACCATTTAAACTGACTCAATTCTATGCACAGAGGAGCACTTCAAATGTTTTATACTTTTCTATTATTTTCAATAAGCTTCTGTCCTCTTTTAGAACATTTGGGACACTAATATTTTCACACCACACACCCTGCTCACCAACAAACTAAAAAACCCCCGTGATGTGTCACACTCTATCCTTTGATCAAGCTTTTAACTTTTTACAATAACTCATTTCTTTGCCCAAAAGTGTGCTTTAAACATTTAGAGCATTACTTTCAATGAGTTTCTGTCCCCTTTTCAGATAAATTCAAACTTTTAAAAATGTTATACCCCAGTCTAAATCTTTTCACTCTTACCTCAGCAGTATCTCTACAAGATGTCAAGTTCTGCCACTCATGTTTACTTTTCAAAAGAGACTATGATCTCATCTGATTTGTGGGCATGTGACCCATGATGTCAGCACATCTGCACATGCCTATTGGTTCCATTCCAGCATATTTCAATACTCGCACCACTGTGTTACCGGGTTTGCTATTCTGTGCTCAATAGTTTCTTTCTACTACTGTATGTCTTACAGACACTCTCCTTATTTCTCATATTTCTACAAGTTCACAGTGTGATCCACTATTACCATTAATTCCTAATGTAGGAGATAAAGGATGTCAAGCCCTGAAGTTGATTTCTCCTCATTTTTACTGATTTTCTCTATCCAGCTAAGTGTATACCAAGAGGCTAATCTGTCGGTTACATGATGGGGGGACAAAAGAAGAGAACAAAAACAGAGGCAAGAAGGGAAGAACATCCTGTTATCCACCTTCTAATAGATATACAAGCTGACAGTCAAAAATAACTCCAAAGGAAAGGGGGAATGTAAGTTAAGAAGTAGAACAGAGAAAATACCACAATCCAGACCTACAGTTTTTAATGGCTAATTATTTCTTACATTCTAGTCAACTTTCAAGCATTTAACTCCTGCTGCAGTACCAATAGATGTCTTTATTTAAACCTATCTCAGGGTCCAATGTCCCCATTTTGTAAATCCATCTAGTCTCTACTCTTTCTACTACTGTGCTGAAGTCCCCTCCTCTATCAGGAGGCTTAACTGCTTCCAGTTCCCAAAACCTAAGGGACACCCCCGTGTGCCCTGCCATGACATAATGTCCTGCACCGGAGTGCTGATTCTATTTTGAATATTGGATTTATGTTCTTGAGTGTCTTGTTTTAAAGGTCTTGTGGTCATGCCAATCTATATTTTATCGCAGGGATTGCAATACATACACAACTCCTGCTGTATCACATGTTATGAAGTGTTTTATCTGATATTCCCCATTGGTAAATGAATGTTTGAATACATTTTATTTACTAGTGTGTCCATAAACTGAGCAATGCCCACAGGGTATCATCCCCGGGTTAAGGGGATGTAGAAGCAGTTGTTTCTTATCCCTCTGTTTACCCTGCTGATGGTCTGTGTGCACTAATTTATCTTTAAGCATATGTGCTTTCTTTTCTGCCACCAAAGGTGGATGTTGAAAAATTGAATTTGTCATATAATAATTTTGCAAAATCGGCCAATGCTTATTTAATATTTGTCTGATTTCACCCATCTTATGATTATGTCTAGTACTAAATACTAGCCTAGGTTCTTTTCCTCTTCCTCCTGCTCCCTCTAGGGCATAATCCTATGCCATATTGTCCATGCATCTCCTAGCTTTCTGTAAAATCTGCTTATTGTATCCTCTCTGCCTAAATCTTTCTGTTGTTTTTCCTAATTCTATTTCATAGTCATATTCATCACTTCAGTTCCTACATTCATGTAGGCTCTGAGAATGTGGAATGCTCTCAATCAGATTCTTCAAATGATAACTATGCACATGCCGTATGGTATGGTATTCCAAGCAGTCTCTTTCCTTTATAGTACAGTGTTTAGATCTAATTCCACCAGATCCACTCTGACATCCAGGTACAGAATTGATTTTGAATTACAATTTTAAGTAAATTTTAAGTATGATGTACATGTATTGACACATGCATAAAAGTCCAGTAGGTCCTCTTGAGACCCAGTCCAGAATATAAACAAATCACCTATGTATCTTCTACATAGCTTAATATGTCTGAAATAAGGATTTGTACATGCATCCAAAATGTATTTATTCTCAAATTCATACATGAAAGAATTTGCATATCCTGGTGACATAGTGGACTCCATAGCTATTCCTCTATTATGCTCATAGAAGCATTTTTCAAATCTGAAATAGTTATTATTCAGTATCAAATCAGCTAATAATTGTGGAGTCCTTGTTTTGGGATGAGCTGAGGAGGCTCTTATGTCCAAGAGCCTAGCCATAGCTTCAAAACCTTCCTCATGTGTTATTGAGGCATAAAGGTCAGAAATATCCAGGGTTACCAGCAACAGATTTTGTTTTTCTTGTGAGTTAAATCGTACCTCCTGCACAATTTTAATAAATTGTGAGGTGTTGCTGATGTAAGTTGACATTTTCTCCACCAGAGGCTGCAAATGAAAGTTGATATAGTTTGACACCAGTTCAAATAGACTCAAAATGCCCAAGACTATTGGGCAACCTGGAGGATCTTCCACATTTTTATGAATTTTAGGAATTGAATAAAACACTGGTATTCATGGATATCCTTGCTGTAGAAACGCTCCTTCCCACTCTTTTAAATGGTTGATAAGAATCAATTCATCAATAATTTCAGAGAGGCTTCTCTGTAGTCTCTCTGTGGGGTCTGATCTGAGTTTTTTATAATTCTCCAGGTTGCCCAATAGTCTAAGACACATAGTCTGGTAATGGGCATAGTCCATTATGACTATGCCTCCTACTTTATCTGCAGGTTTGATTATGATAGTCTCATCCTTTTTTAATTAATTTAAAGTTCTCCTCTCCACCCGACTCAGATTTATCCCTGACTGGTCTTTTGTTCTGCTCTGTTAAGAACATTGCCTGTATTTCTGTCCTCACTATTTCTGTGTATGTCTGTATCAATGGATTTAAGCCCACTGGTGTATTGAATGTAGATTTTATATGTAGAGCTTTAGTTAGCTCAAGTTTGTGTATACAATTCTGTTGCTTGTCACCATACTGGGCTCTGAGCCTCATTGATATAAAGAACTTCATCAGTGACATTGCAGATGGACTGGAGGGTAAGGTTTGTCTGTTTGCAGATGACACCAAGAACTGCAATAGAGTAGATGATCCAGATGGGGTGGGCAGAATGAGAAGAGATCTGGATAAACTGGCAAAATGGTCGGAAGAGTGGCAATTAAGGTTTAACACAAAGAAGTGCAAGATCATGCACATAGGGAAGAGAAACCCTGAAGCCACCTATAGGTTGGGAGGGGAGTTGCTGGCAGTCACAAGGGAAGAAAGAGACTTGGGCATCTTCATCACAGATGACCTAAAATCATCCGACCAGACCTCTAAAGCAGTAGGTAAGGCTAGGGGGATGTTGGGGTGTATTAGTAGGGGTATCACAAGTCAGAAGAGGGAGGTAATAATCCCTCTTTACAAGACACTGGTTAGGCCTCATCTGGAGTACTGTATGCAGTACAGGAGACCACACCTTCACAAGCACATTAACCAAATTGAGGAAGTCCAGAGAAGGGCAAACAAAATGGTGCAGGGACTGCATCAGAAAACATATGAAGACAGATTAATGGAACTCAATATGTATACCCTGGAGCAAAGAAGGGAGAGGGGTGTTATGATTGAAACATCCAAACACCTTAAGGGCATTAACAAAGTGAAAGAATCTAACATGTTTCAATATAAGAAAAACAGCAGAATAAGAGGACACAGCATGAGATTAGAGGGAGGCTGATTAAGGGGTAATGTGAGGAAATTATTTTTCACAGAAAGAGCGGTGGATGCATGGAATGGCCTACCTCAGGAAATGGTGGATATGAATACAGTGCAGGACTTCAAAAAGGCATGGGATAGACATAAGATAGCAATACAGATAATTATGAATAGATAGGCCATTGACAGAGCAAATGCTGATGGCACATTCATAAGGTAGAAAAAGAAATGGGCAGATTGGATGGGCCTTGCAGTCCTTATCTGCTGTCAGCTCCTATGTTTCTATGTTTCTCCATTTCTCTCTCCACCCTAGTGGATGGTTCCCCCATATCTGTAGGTGAACAGAAAACATCTCCCCTCTCCCCTTTTTCTGGCACTAAAGCATCTGGACTTCTTATTATCCATACCAAGCATGGGGCAAGGGCACTCACTACCCTGACCCAAGCAATGTGTGGTGGTGGGTGGCAGGGGAGCCATTCTTTCTCCAGCCTTCCCCATTACCCTCTGTATCCCAATTTAAACCTAAACCCCTGCAACAGTGGTGACCGACCTACATATCAACCTGTGCATCCCCCCAGTCAAAACATCCCCTTATATTACCAGTGATCAGGTGCCATGCCTGCAGCCTCTCTTACAGGCCCATGCCCCCTGATTACTGGTTGGTTCTTACCCTGTTCCTATAGAAAACCTTTATTCCTCCTACCAGACCTCCCTTTGCTATCTCATAACCTGCAAATTACCAAAAAAAAAAAAAACCTCCTAAAATCAGTCTCAAGCTCTCAATGGACCTGCTATCCATGTTCAGCTCTGCCACGCGTGCTCCATTGTCCTTGGGTCATGTGTCCTGACATCAGACACCCTGCCCATGGTCAGGCTCTAGCAAACCATTTTGGAGACAAATTAACCCATCTAATAAAAAACAAAATAAAACAAAAGTATCATTTCCCCCAAGGTCTTTTATTAGAGTACACCATCCACTTTAAAAAAGATAGATACTAGTATTCTTTTGGGACCCCTACAAAAGAGAAATTACAACACTCTGGTTTAAACTTCTGCTGAGGAGGCTTACTGCTTTGCACTTTTAACCAGTTTGTATAAGACACATTAGCTTGTTCCACTGGGGTCCTGTGAAATATGAGTTTGATGCTACCATACGAAATCACGAGGCCCCGGCGAGTTATGCAGTGATGACGTGAGATGCCACACAACGTGGTCATGGCCTAGTGCACCAAAGGCCAAATTTTGCCCTCCAAAAAAACCCTACACAGCCCCATGCTGGTTTGTGCTCCTTTTCCAACACTTCAACCCAAATTGCCTTCTCCCTCGCCCCCCCAACACATCATCAATGTGGTCAGGTTCCATATTGGCCACCGGCTTGCCACCATCCACAATGCACCCAGGTGGGTACCTGCATCCCACCACCTGGAGGGTCAGATCCCCATCTGCAGAAGTGGGCACAAGCTGTCCCCAAATCACTGCTGTTTTTTTTTTTTTTGTTCACCTCCCTCCCTTTAGCAACTTGTCTGCTCCTTCATCCCCCCCAAAGCTTGCCCCATGGAACACTGTGCCTAGGCCACCAGCCCAGGGCCTTTCCATGTGATTGGAGCCCAAAACCCACAGCCCAAGGGGGCCAGAGCTCAAAAACTACTTGTGTGCGACACAGATTCGACTTAAAGCCCACCAGGCACTAGGACTTCTGGCTTTGTGCTGGTCCAATTAAAACTGGTACTAAAGCTCTTGACAGGTATGAGAGAGGCCCACGGCCCCCTCACTCTACCTGCCCATCTTCCAGTGGAACCACAGGCAGGTAGAGAAATAATAAGAGGGAGCCGCTACAAATTCCAAAATAAATCCTGCGACTGCATTCAAAACATAAACCGGGCGAGACATGCTTCACTGACTGTCCCCACACTAGCATCACCACACTAAAGTCCAATCCTAAAACAGTATCGACCTCTACAAACAATCCCACTGCTCAGCTTCAATGCAAAACACCAAGCAAATGCCTAGCATGAGCTCATTTTTAAAGCATAAATGCTACTAAAATGCCATGCCATTTAAACGCTAGCATCCAGCATGCCAAGAACGCCTTCCCAAACTCTGTGAAAAAAGAATGCTCCATTTTTTTAACAAGCAGTAACCCACTAATGAGTCACTTCAAACTTGAATATGCTTCCCCAGCCCCTAACTGCTCATCACAAATACCCACAAATTCTTTTTTTTAAATGCCTGTTGTTGTGAATCTTTTAAAATGCAGATAATAAACATGTTTCTTGTTAAACCCAATTCTTAAAACCAGTCAAATGCCATACATACTTGACTGGGCCTAGTGTGCCATGTGGTTAGCAAGCCCCAAAGCCTATATTCTTTTATTAATCTTTATTAATCCTTTAAATAATTTACTTTCTAGTCCCCACCAGGCAAGACAAAACCTTTCAGTAAACCAGCTTGTAATTTGTCTGTCTCCAATACCTGCTTTAACCTATTAATCAGCAAAATATAAATTCATAAATCACTTGGTATTTTAACAACAGATAGCAAAGGGTGGCCAATCTTCCAGCATATCTTTTCTTTTCTTTTTTTTTACAAATCTTTGAAATGAAAACCTTAAACCATGAAATGTTCATTCTGCATTAAAAACTGGCTCTCCCTTGCTTTAGCAAAACTCCCTTATAAAAGGATTCTGCTGGCTGCATGAACCAGAGTACTAGGCCCTAAATGCCATGTGGTCGGCCATGCGGCCTGCTGGCACAGGCAAAACCTCTTACAAATCCAGCCCATATTTTTTCTAACTGAAATGCCTGCTTAACATCCTGTGACCTCACTGGCCCCACCCCTCCACCCTGTCTGCTCCTCTTTCCCTTCAACCCCCTTCCCCAACCTTTTCCCCTCTAGCCTTCTCCCCCTCCATTTCCTCTGGAGTGCCACTAGACAATTCAGGTTGCTTTTTATTGGAAACCCTACTTTTTCAGCATCCACTTTTGGTGGCAGAAAAGAAAGTACAGATGCTTAAAGATAAATGAGTGCCCACAGACCATCCGCAGGGTAAACGGATAGAAAAGAGACAACACTTTTTTTGGTCCCCTTATCCTGGGAATGATACCCTGGGGGCACTGCTCAGTATGTGGACATATTAGTAAAAAATGTATACAAACATCCATTTACCAATAGGGAATATCAGATAAAACAATTCATAACATGTGATACAGCAGGAGTTGTATATCTATTGCAATGTCCCTGCAATAAAATATATATTGCCATGACCTCAAGACCTTTAAAACAATGCATTCAAAAACATAAATCCAATATTCAAAATAGAATCAGCACTCCGGTGACAGAACATTATGTCTTGGCAGGGCACACTGGGGCATCACTTAGGTTTTGGGAACTGGAAGCAGTTAAGCCTCCTGATAGAGGAGGAGACTTCAGCACAGTAGTAGAAAAGAGTAGAGACTAAATGGATTTATGAAATGGGGGCATTGGACCCCGAGATAGATTTAAATAAAGACATCAATTGGAACTGCTGCAGGAGATAAATGCTTGAAGGCTGACTAGAATATCAAAAATAGCTAGCCATTAAAATCTGTAGGTCTGGATTGTGGCATTTTCTCTGTTCTACTTGGAGTTATTTTTGACTGTCAGCTTATATATCTGTTAGAAGGTGGCTGATAAGATGTTCTTCCCTTTTGCCTCTGTTTTCGTTCTCTCCTCTTTTTGTGTCCCACCTCCCCCGTCATCTGAAACAGACAGATTAGCCTCTTGGTATACACTTAGCTGGATGGAGGATATGAGTAAAAATGAGGAGAAAATCAACTTCTGGGCTTGCTGCCCTTTATCTCCTACATAAGGAATTAATGGTAATAGTGGATCACACTGTGAACTTGTAGACATATGAGAAATAAGGAGAGAGTCTGTAAGATATAGTAGAAAGAAACTGTTGAGCACAGAATAGCAACCCCAGTAACACTGTGGTGCCAGTATTGAAATATGCTGGAATGGAACCAATAGGCAAGTGCAGGTGTGCTGACATCACGGGTCACATGCCCACAAATCAGATGAGACCAGAGTCTCTTCTGAAAAGTAAGCATGAGGCAGAACTTGATGCACTGTAGAGACACAGCTAAGGTAAGAGTGAAAAGATTTAGACTGGGGTTTAACGTTTTTAAATGTTTGGAATTTATCTGAAAAGGGGACAGAAACTCATTGAAAGTAATGCTCTAAATGTTTAGAGCACCCTTTTGGGCAAAGAAATGAGTTATTGTAAAAAGTTAAAAGCTTGATCAAATGATAGAGTGTGACGTATCACAGGCATCTTTAGCTTGTTGGTGAGCAGGGATGTGTGGTGTGATAATTTTAGTGTCCCAAATGTTCTAAAAGAGGACAGAAGCTTATTGAAAATAATAGAAAAGGATAAAACATTTGAAGTGCACCTCTGTGCTTATAACTGAGTCAGTTAAAATGGTTAAAAGCTTCATACAGCAATTGAATGTGATACACCACAAGCATCTCTTGCTTGTCAGCAAGTGAGGATGTGTGGCATGATATCTCTTTTTTAAAGTAGCCAACATTTTCTGCCGCACAAGGTGCTTTTTTGAAAGAAACAAGGATTTATTTTAAATGAAATAGAACAAGAGGGTAACCAAATTTCTACCAGCTTAGGCTGTAATGTAAGTGGTGTTTAGGATGAAAAGAATAAAAACGCTTGTTGGAATAAGTGCCATCTGAGAACTGAGATTTGCTATTTCTGTGCAAGATGAGAAGGAAAACCAAGTTGTAATGTACTGTATATTTGCAGAAACAATCTGTTGAAGGATAAGAATTAGATCTAAATAAGGAAACAATCCTGAAAAGGGGAGCAATGAAGTAAAGTGGTCTCTGCAGGTACCATTTAAAATTGCCAGGATTCCGTATTTAGAGGAAAGAAAGGAAGGAAGGAAGAAAGAGAGAAAGAGAGAAAGAAAGACATTTTTTCTTGGAATAACCACATAATGGTGATAGATGTGGTGTACATGTACTGATTAATTTAAATAGCACTTTATTGTTGGTGTGTGTCTAGTGGTGCTGGAAAATAGCTACAATATATGAGAAGGTTATAAAGATTTTGTATGCTTCATATGTTTTGTAGGAATGGAGAATTGTAAAAACAGTGGAAGAAGTTGATTACTACATGAGAAAAATATAAATTTGCACATTTATGAGTGAGTAGCATTGAACATCATGGAATATGCATTTTTAGATCTAGTAGGTTGACAGCAATATTTAATGGCATATTTAAATATTTACTAGGTAAATAAAAGGCATCTCCTGATGAGGCCTACAGCGTAGGTGAAACATCTAGATTTGTGCCATCTGGAAAGAAAATAAAAGTTTTGTAAACATTTTTACACAAGAGCTGTCTACAGAATCTTTCTTGTGCCCCCTACACTTGCTTAGATTCAGAGAATTTATTGGTTGGATGTTCACATCAGAGAGGCTGCATCAGGTAACATTGAGTAGTTCATTTCCAGTGAGACTTTCTGGGGTTTCCAGAGACTATATAGTACTGGGCAAATAAAACAACCCAGCATCCAAAGAGACAAAACAATGTTTAGCAGGTGTGTACAGGCAGACACATGCTGTATTATAGGAGTCAGAGCTCCTTGCCAAATCATTTCCAAACTAGTGGAAACTTTAGGAAGAAGATAATGCTTTGAATAGTGTGTGTGTTTTAGCAAATCACATTCAGAATTCTTTTAAACATTAAAATCTTTTTAAAAGGGGGCAAGAGTTCTATACAACTGACTGGGGCAGATTTGATTATGGAAATGAGTAGGCATCCTGTTTTAATTTATTGTCTTTTGCTACCAGCCTTATTCATTCATGAAAATGACTTACCAAGTTTTAAAAATGAATGATTCAAGTCTACAGTAGCATTCCAGTAGTGTTCTTTGTGTAAATCACAACAAACACCATTGCTTTTAGTTCAAATCTGACATTTTAGCAGTGATTTTTCTGACCAGACTATCCTGGTTGCTTTTTTGTTTACCCCACTTCAACTTGTACATCCATGATCTGACTCACTTGTCATGTGATACCACACGAGTGAGTCTCCCCTCACGTGGCCCCTCGCTGCAGCCCACAGACATTCAACAGCTGTGTAAAGTAGTTTATTTCAAGCCCTGGTTTTTAAATTATTGTTATTTTTGATTGATACCATGACAGAGTCTTCCCATTTATTGACGGGATCTTTGCCTGTGTGAAAGGCATTCCGTTATTCGACACTTTATCTCTGTGTTCTGTTGTTCATCTCTGGGCCCTATTTTCACATCTAGGTGTGTTTTGCTGTGAAAGGTGCTGATGTTTCTTGATTTCTTGGTTTTCCTGCAGATTTTCATAAACTCTGCTATATTTTATGAATGAGACCTGCCCTATTGTGCTGTGTACTGCTTTATTAACATCACAGTATCTAGTAATTATCAGTTTTATCTTGATTATTACTGCCCTCCCAGTGCTGCTGTATTACATGTGTAACATGACAGATTCATATGCCAACACTGCAACCTCAACCACATTTCAAACATTACTGAAGGCATTGACCAGAGCACACTATAGGAAGTATAATACATGTGACTGAATACAGCAGACAGCAGAGGTTGGCAGTGTAGAAATATGCCAGACACCATCACAGATGCACTGCAATGGTTACAGAGGTCAGTAGTGGTGACAGTGTACATAGCTCTGTGGCTGGGGGGTGGATTGCACAAAAGAGGCTTATGACAGACATATGTTGGTGATGATCAGAGGATAGACACTTGGCACTAAATGGCAGGCAACAGGTATTGTATGTGTGGGCTAGCAAATGGAGGTTGCGGTGTTCAACTACACTGCAGCAGTACCAAATTGAGCAGTTACTGCAAGGTGTTAATTGCCACCACAAAAACTCAACTCACTTCCTTCCATCCAAAAAGTACATCCCTAAAATAAGAAAATGGTCCCTCGCTGATCAGACACCCCCCACCCCCACCTCCCACTCAGAACCCACCAACCCACACCCCAAGTACACCCCCACACAACCTCACATACCTGAACAGGTCCTAGGTTCGAGATCCACTTTCCTGATCAAAGATACTGCTTGTTGCTTGAACAAGCCACTGCAATATGAGAAACTAAGGTAAATGCAGTTCAGTGTATTTCAATGGGGTTTTCAACTTTGAGGCATAACTTCAGCTGAAGCAGTGAGCCGGTGAGCCCCTGTTCCTTATCTGCGTGTGTGTGTGTGTGTGTGTGTGTGTGTGTGTGTGTGTGTCTTTCTGTCTATCTATCTGTCTGTCTGTCTGTCTATCTATCTGTCTATCTGTCTATCTATCCATTTGCTGTACTCCACATCTGCTCCTTGGCCAGGGCTGTCAGTTATGAAAAAATAATAAAGTAACACAGGCTAAAAAACAACCTGTTTACAAGCTGCTTATGTACCCCTGCTTCTCATAAACACACCTTTTGTAACTTCTTCACTAGCCATATTTAATACTGCAGTAGCATGTTCTTTTTTTTTGGGGGGGGGTCCTTTTTTGAGTTGTGTGTATCCCATGTCCTTTCATTTCAGCTTCAGCCTAGGTCTCCAACAACCCATATAATAATACCCCTTCCCACAAAAACAATATATATATATATATATATATATATATTTCCACAAACAGATCAGGGCTACCAATCTTTTTTTTTAACACAGCTGCTGTTTCTATACCTCCCCCTGACAGCCCCCTTCTGCCTGACCTCCCAAGCTCCGTCCCCCAGAATTACGGGGGGTAACCTTATGCCTGGTCTGGGAGTGGTGCCTGCGGGGAGTCAGGTGCCATCCTGCCACCAGAGATTTTTCTCAGTTTTCACCTCTTTTATGCCCATGCACCATGCAATGGGTGCAGCAGCTGTCTCCACCTCAGCAGAGGCAACCAAGCACCCGGGCATGGGTGAGCCCCCCTAGCTATGCCATTCACAGCATAGACCCCCCACCCTAAGGAAGAGCTGTGACACTCAATCACTTGCCTCCCAGCCTTTGGCCCAGGCGACCGAGTCATTCCCAAACCCGGGTCACCAGCGTGGTGCGAGGTGTGATATCTAGTGCTTCAACCCTCAGCACCACCGGACAGGGCTACCAGTCTTGATGATGAATGCCAAATGTCTGTAGTTGTGAAGGATGATCTCTGATTAACCTATCTGTACCACTGATTTTCACATGTTACTTCTAAGCTAACAAAAGTGCTAAGGAAACATTTGTTTATGTCCTGTCATTTCTGGAGCAAGAGAAAGACTGTCCTCAATTTTCTCCATAACACTTTGGTTCTGGATGCTGCACAAATCATGTAATTTGCAGTAGTGCAATCCAGCATCTTTCAGCCTACAGTCAGCTTCTGCTGGGCTCAGAATACACTTGTTATTTTCAATCCGACTACTGACAAAGGTATGGTAACTGTATGAAATATGCTCAGTGTGCAGTGATCATTTTGAATTGATATTTACATGTCATTTCAAATAGATTTTTAAATTGGCATTGGCAGTGTTTATTTTTTAGTCATATTATTTCACTAACACCCCTCCCACAGTACCAACAGCAAAATCTCTCACATAAGTAACAAGTTCTGGCAGAGCCACTACTACTGTGAATGCATTAACTAGATAAGTGTGTTTCATGGGCTTAAACATAAACATTTATTTATTTATAAAAAATATCAGATTTACAAACCTTCGAGTCAGAGGCTCATTTACAAAGGCACCTCATCGAAACTGATACAAAGACAGCACAGTTAACAAGTCAAAAAACAATGGCTTGGAGAGCAGACAGTTATAACAATCATTCACTGGAGATACATGGGTAGCAGTAGATAAACAGATTACATAGTTTAGGCACACAGGCACCACATCAAGAAGACCAAAGCAGTTTAAACAATATACAATAGCTAAAGCAGATAGACATCAGGAGTCAAAGAGATGCCGAGTGTTCACATGAAAGCTGTTGCATACACTAACTGAATCAAAGTACAGTACATTGAGAAAGGACATATTTAAGCAGTGAGGCATGACAGGGTGTGTGTTATCATGTAATAATATCACTCCCTGAGGTGAATTTTGAAGCATGAGCAAAGCTGAGTGCTTCCACCACCCCAGGAGTGACATTATTACACAATATTGCAATTATATCAATGGCTTGTTGTTATATACAGAATAAAAAAAGTTTAAAGGATGTTTTTGATAGTGTGGAAAAATATTTCTTAAGAGAAAATGCAAGGAATGATCCAAAGCTATGGTGATGTTATTCTGTAATGACATCACTGTTTCAATGGGTCAGCAGCCAATCAGCTTCTTACATTTTTCCTTGCCATCGTATAATTAAAAATAATGCCACCATCTGTATTACAGTTACCTATATGTTTTGCATTTTATTCTATGCACTGTTATAGCAAGCAACTCAACAGAACCAGGCCATCATATAGATGAAGGTACTGTGCCCTAACTGAAAACACTGCTGAGACAACTGTATGTTGTGACAAGGTGGAAGATAAATACAATGTTGAGACAAGTTTTTGAAGACATTTGATGTGTTTAATTATTTTTTTAGAGACTTATATACAGTTCACACACAAAATTCATATAATATAAAAGTGCATATGCCCAAATGCCAATGTAAATTTAACACATTTCATTACAAGCTGTTCTCTTGAAGGAATATAATAATACATAAGGCCTAAAAATCTGCATCAGGTAAATGTAAACTGGGGTAGGTGTGTTATTGAGTCTATTGCATAGTTTATCTTTTATTGCTTCTCCATTGGATCAGCAATATTTTGCTGTGCCCAGTCCAGATTTTACAGCTCTGGCCTGGGTCTGGTTATCTGGGTTTTACCCATACCCCACTGCATGTTGCTTAGTGATATACTGTACAGATGGCTACAGAGTCTAATCCATTGAAGATTGAAGTTTCAGAAAACCATTATGCTAAAAATATCAAGACTCACTCCCTCCCTCATCCCCCAGTCAAATTAATCCTCTACCAAAGTCATGCTTAAATACTGGTGCCTGTACATCCATGCCTCTAGGCTTTTAATGCCAACATGCTTCTTCTGCTGCTGTGAGTTCCCCATCTGTGAAGTCCCATTCTGCTTGTGGAATCCACCCCCAAAACACAAACAGGCAGCATAGTAATGAGGCTTCAGCTGAGAAATCTATTTTTAACATGCTATCATGTTGTTTGGTAGGAAAGATGACATCAGCCCTTTTCTGAATGCAATACTCCAGTTGGCTCCATCCACAGTGGTAAAAACTGGAATAACAGATTCCAAGGAGTATAAACTCACCAGGAATGTTAGAAAAAACTACCCCTCCCCTTTCATTCACAGGTGTCAATGAATATATTTGTTAACCATGCTGGTTCATCTTCTTGCTTCCCTCATGGAAAAAATGTGAAACTACATTTGTGTTATTTTAACAAGTCAACTCCACTTCTCAAACATAAAAAAGAAAAATACACTTCATCACAGACTGTGTTTACCAAGTACTGTGCCCATGATTAAAAAAATTTGAACTCCCTCCCCCCAAAAAATGTGCCCTCACATGAACCTGCATGATTTATCTGTAAAGAAAATTTAAAAATGTATTTCTAAATGCATTACTAACACCAATGCTTTCAAGGTTTTGAAACTACTAAAAAGACAAACTATATATAATATATATATATATATATATATATATATATATATTTATATAGATAGAATATGGTAAACAAATATTGTTAATCCCAAAAGCTGAACTTTGTTTTTAGTATATAAATGTTTAAGAAATACCTGAAAGCTGTCTATTCTCCTTGAAAGCTGTAGTTTCAGACACTTCTTAGGATACCAGGTAACTCTGATAATCATTTGTTCCAATGGTTTTTAAGTCACTTTGAAGGTATTAAGTACCTTCTGTTCTCATAGCCCTTAAAATGCAGGGACTCCACAGACATGTTCTGTCCCTTGGTCCAGATCCCAAACTAGTGACTCTTCTTTCAACATGATAGATCCACCTCATGCCCCTCCCACATGAATAAAAAAAAGGTGGGATGGATCTTTTGGAGCTTCTTTGGTAGAGGTGGGGTGGGTCTTACTTCCCCTCCAAAAACAATGCTGCCTCCCACTACTCAGGTTCCAGTTCTTGTACCACGACATTTAAGAAAGACAAAATTACCCTGCAACAATTGACTAATCTGATGATGTGGGTTTAAGGAGGACACCAGATGCAGGTTTGATTTCCAAAACAAAACAAAATATTTATTACTTTAACAAAAGGTGAACTTGGTATGATAAAATAAACAGAGAAACATAACAGGCAAATCAAATTTAAGCAGAAGAAGTACCAACACTAGAAAACAGCTAGTGTTGTTGAAGAACAGGGCCAGAAACATCTAGTCCTTCTGAACTCTCTCTCTAACAAATGACACAAGACTTCTTTTATACAATTTAGTCATGTGACCTATGAAGCTCCACCTACTTTTCCCCAGGCTGTTGCTAAATAGTAACAAACTGTTTCAATTTTACATTCTAATATCACAATAATGTTCATAATGATGGAAAACATAATCACCATTTGAAACTTTCAAAAAATTAAGCTAAAACAAAGAAACTAACATACAGGGTGCTGAGGAAGCCCTGCCTCCTTTTAGACCTGTCTATAAAATAGGGCAGAATAGGGCCGGCTGGCTCTATAGAGAACATAGACAGCAGGGTTTAAACATGGCTCCTCCAGATGGTTCTTTGAGATACCTCAGATGAATACATCTTTCTCAGGTTATTTGTACTAATATTTATACATTTTATTCCTTTAATATCATAACAAGCCTCCCTTTTATTGTAGAATTCAACTCTTAATTTGGTACTGCTATCTAATTCATGTCAACACCTTTATTTTATTTTTCTTCCTTATAGCTGTATGTGCTGGGTTTAATCCTTCTAAAAGACAGTACTCCGGTCTTGTACTACAACCTAGGTTTGAATAAGCACTGCACTACCTATTTCATTTCTAACAGTGGCTAAATAAAATAAATTTGGAACAAAGAGTTGACGGCTTTGAAAAGCCTAACGGCGGCTCATTTTTCTCTAGCAAGCTCACTCTCGATAGTGTGCACAGTCGAGGAGGCACTTCTTACCCTAGGAAGTGTTTTAGGGCTAAATATTTGGCTTAAGTTGCCGAAAACATATTCTAGGCAAGACCGCTGCCTTCACAGCACTGCAGGCTTAGTTTCTCACCCATTTCAGACCCGCGTTTTAACATTTGCTGAAAATGGCAAAACCAGCGCACAGAGGGGAAATTTGCACACTTTAAATGAGATATAGACCCTTCATTGTTTAAATTACTAGAAGGAATTGCTCTTTTACTTTTTATCTTTATTTACTAACTTTACAGGCAGGAGGAAGGGAATGGATGATGGTAAAGAAGAGAGGAGGGGGTTGAAAGAACAGAGAGAAGGAGAAAGGATACTGGCAATACACAGAGCAGAGGATTGTATCATTAAGTACATGTGTTATATACAGATGGTCAGTCTGTATATAGCATAATAGGACATGTACCCATACATGCAAACCCTCTCTAGGAGGTACACAGACACAAAACAAAAGACATGTTGTTGCAACAAACTTGACACCAAAACAACACCGTATAGAGAGAGAGATAGGAAAGAAAAGATATTTCAGAAATGTGTACCGACATCACAACTAGCATGAAAGTGCATTTATTTGAGGGCAGAAAACATTTCTTGGAGGAGGGTAAGGCGGAGGAGACTATTTACACCTTCAGTCAGTTCCATGGACAGAAAACATGACATCACTCCTTTTGTACATGCAGTACTCCTGTTGTCTCTGCCCACAGTAGTAAAAATTGCAGGTATCAGAAAGAAAATCATAGGGAGTTATAACACAGAAAAGAATTATCTATGATAATACATAATGCATATAAATTCTTATGTAGTACACTGTAGCAAGTTTGTGTGTTCAACTTATAGCATCATAAGTAGAACAATTGCAGCTTCACTGGCATACAGAAGTGCAGTGCTAATGCTACACCTACATGATACGGTACATAAGCAAAGAATGCAGTGGTTTGTTTGAATTAATTGTTTCATGACATTCTGCATAGTTTATAATCCAGTTTTTACTTTTTTTTTTCACTATATCAATACCTCTCATGCCCATCCCCCATACCAATAACAAAATTCCATACACAAATACAATTTGCAGGTATCAGAAGGAACATTGTAACTAATCACCTCAGGGAGGGTGAGGGTGGTGGAACACAGGTGCATCCCTCCAGTTGTACCTCTCCACAATTCATATGCCATTCTGGCAAAGTGTGATTCCTCTATGGAGGCACCCACAGTGGAGACCAAGGAGGATGCTGGGAAACTTCACAAAGGAGACCCACAGGAGGGTGGCATGGGACCCCACAGGGGAAGGAAACAACTCCTGGTGGGGGACTCCATTGTTAGGAAGGTAGAACTGGGGGAGGAAGAGGAGAGGGAGGTAAGATGCTTGCCTTGCACCATGGCTTGGAGGGACAGGGAGTGAATCCTCAGGATAGCTGGAGTAGCTGCACAGGGGAGGGAGCTGGATGTCATTGTCCACCTAGGGACAAATGACCTGGCTAAGAAAGGGAGCAGAGCAGTGCAGGAAGCATTTGTGGATTTGGAGAAGGGCCTTAGATAAGTAGCATGCACGGTAACCTTCCCGTAGGTGCTGCCTGTCTATGGCACAGGTGAAGCTAGGGTGCTCCACACTATGGGATTCAATCAGTGGTTGAAAAACTGGTGCAGAACTCAGGGATTTGGCTTCACTGGGGACTGGAGGTCCACCTGGAGGGATGCAGGCCTATACTGGCATGATGGTCTGCATCTGTCCAGGAGGGGAACCAGGATCCTAGGTGATAGGTTTAAATGCTTCATTGGCAAGCATTTAAACTAGCCAAGGGTGGAGGCACTGGAGAGAGGCGGGGAAATCCTAGCCCCCACCTCAAAAATCAGGGTACTAAGTGAGGTAAACGCCAAGAGAGAGATGTCGATAAGAAGGAGGGCAGGGGTAAATGGAGAAAATGACAAATGCAATAAGGACAGGGATGGGGCAAAAAGGGGTATGGCCATCAAGAAATGGAGGGTAATGAGTACCAATGCGTGTAGTCTGGGCAACAAGCTCCCTGAACTGGTGGCCTTGATGGAAGAGGAATGCCTGGATATCGTAGCAGTCACAGAAACATGGTACACAGAGAACCATGACTGGGATGTTAATATATCAGGGTACACAACCTATAGGATAGACAGGGAGGGGAGAAGAGGGGGCGGAGTAGCTCTTTATGTAAGGGAAGGGATAAAAGCAACTGAACAAAAGAGTCAACAGGGAGGAGATGAGGCACTGTGGGTCATCTTAGAGACTGAAAATGGCACCACAATCTGCACAGGGGTTGTATACAGACCCCTATGTCAGAGGAGAGAATGGACAAGGATATGATAGAAGGCATCCTTAGGATGGCAGAGAGAGGGGAGATACTGTTGTTGGGGGACCGTAATATGCCAGATGTTAACTGGAGCACCTTTGCTGCAGCCACATCCAAAAGAAGGGCCATTTTCTAAGTTATAATGTTTAAATATTGTTTACTGTAGATATTGTTTGTTTGCACTTACTGGGCGCTTGTGAAAGTGGGTAATTTTGCTCACATGCCTTTCCAGTATAACAAATAAACTGAAACTGATCTAAACTGAAACTGAGTCTTTTGGCATGTGCCAAAATAACTATTATTAGAGTATGGCTCAGACCGCAGCCCCCACAAGTCACACAGTGGTTTGCCATTGTGAATACTATTTATAGACATGAAAAGTGTAGCTTCTTTTATTTAAAATGTATGTCAGTCTTTGAGGAGATCTAGAGACAGTGGGTTCTTTATAAAGTTCAATTAGATTTTACTTTTGATAGGCGGCCTAGTGGCATTGAGGTTTGAGGCGCTGTATGCCACACCTCTTGCTACACCAGCAACCCATGTTAAGGAATGAGCACAGGCTGTTGGGGGTCAGTGGGGGAAGGAGTGGATCAACATTCGGAGGACTTCTCTCCTCTCCCAGGGATGGAGGACTGGCACTCCTACTGAATGACTACCCCCAGGTGGAGGCCAAAGGGTAGTGCTGGTCAGAGGGACCAGACATAGGGAGGGTGCTGTGGGACTTCTGCAGATGCATGCACGCACACCTCTATGTGCGCATGTCCTGCATGTGAGCCCCAGCAATGGGGAAGGGAGAAAAGGAGGAAAAACACCTCCAGCTGCTAGATGATGACTGACCTCCTGCAGGCTCCGCACCCGGCAACTTGGCAGGGGTAAGTCCCGGTGATACCAGGGTGACGGGTCTGGGGGTGGGTCAGGGGGGTCAGATAGAAGGAGCAGCCAGGGGAAGAAGGCTGATAAAGTACCTATATAAAAAAAATAATAATTCTGCTTTTTTTCCTTGAATTTCTCTATGCAGTTTGTGAATTTGTCCTATGGGTCATTGGCACTACCCGGTGTTCTGTTTTATCACTTTCTGATTCTCTTTTTTGTAGACCATGCCCTGCCTTCGAGCTTGTTTTACTTTCAATAATTAATCTTACCTTGGCGTTTCACCATAATTTTCTTTTTGCTGTTTAGTCAATCTTTGTAATATACTAGTATTATTACTCATGTTGTATCATTATGTTTTCTCTGCACATTGTGTGATTTTATAGGAGCAATTGTTAGCATTAACTTTTGTGAATTTTTGTTTTTAAATTTGTTCTTTATCATTTTACAGTTCTTATTGTTAAAAGTTTTGTATTTTCTTAATAAAGTTGTTATTATAAGGGTATGCATTTCAGGACTGAAAGGAGAAGCTCATGGTTCTCTCTGAGAATGATCAGAATCTGGAATAATTTACTCTTGGAAGCAGTAGAATGTAACACAGTCAACTGTCTTAAGTCACAGCTTAATACCTAATAAGTATGGGCATCAGTGTTTATTCCTGTTGAAAAACAGTGGACAAGCTTATGGGCAATGTGCCCCCTCTTGTCTGAATATTCCTATGTTCCTATGTAAACATGCCCTTCAACTGTGATTTGATATTCTGTAAACTGTAAGTCCCCTCTCACCCTCCTCATATCCAGAGAAAACAGGCCCAGGTTTTCCATTCTCTCCCAATAGTCCTTATCTTCCAATCCACATATTAGTCTTGTTGTTCACCATCGGACCCTTTCTAGCTTAACAATAATGCTTACATTTTGTGGCGACTAAAATTGACCACAATATTCCAGGTGTGGTTCTACCAGGGCTTTGTATATAGGCAGTGTGACCACCCTACTCCTGCTTGTAATGTTTCTTTTTATGCACCTCAAGATCCTATTAGACTTTGCCACGGTCTTTTAAAAGTGTCTCTGTTAACTTGCCCCCACTGATGTTAGAACCGTTAGTGTATTTTGAGTAGGGCTCACTTTTGTGATTTTAGCACCAAATATCACCTTTGTGAGGTGCCTATATACATTTTATTTGTTAATGTAGCAGTTTTTACTGTGGTGGGATTACAAGGTGTTGTGTGACCTCTACTAGCACTTCTGGGGTAGGTGTAGCTCTTATAGCAGGAGCTCTGTGAGCATGGTGAGCCGAGTAGGGCATGCGAGGCGCTGCGTTCAGAGACGCACACAAAGACATGCCCATCTGCGCATGTTCGACATATTCTGCGGGAGATGTGGGAGATTTGTAACAGGGACAATCCACACCGGTATTTATTATTGGAACTAGCTTGTGTTAATACTAGTGTTGTACCCCATATCTCGTTTGGAAACAAGCCGCTTATTGAGTGGAAGATTTGATCTGTTATACTAAGACTCCTTGTGTGGTATTCATACCATGGCCCAGTTAAGTACTAAGTCAATTATGTGTGAAGGGGTTCAATGTGTTATGTGCCTCATGTTTAATACCTCTGTGAATATAGAACTATTTACGGGATATACTGTATTTGTCCCAAGTGTGAAGAGAATATATCTTTGAAGCAAGAGGTGGCCTTATTTCACAGTAGGCTTTCTGAACTTGAATCTAGTCAGAAATTAACGCAAGCCAGATTTAATGCATTGAACCAAACACCAGCACAAGTTACTATGGATGTTCTTGGTTCCAGTAATATGCCCCTGACTGAGTCTGACAGCTTATATTCTCAATCAAATTTACTGTCTGCATTACATACAGGTAGTAATAAAAAATGCTGTAGAGAAAAAGACTGTACTGACAGTTCAGATGAGCAATGGTATAAGGTCCAAAGCTGATGGGTATACAAAAAAGGGTGTACGGCCTCACATTTTTCTTTGTCAACTAGAAATAGGTTTGCCATTTTTAATCAACTTGAGGACCCTGATTTGACTAAAATTGATAAAGATGAGACAGGGCTAAATGAACTAGCTGTAACACAGAATAAAGACTTGTCAAATACTTCATTACATTCAGAAGCACTCACTGACACTTGCCCTCCCCTTTTGGATACCTTATTACTGCCTTTTGTAGAACCCAAGCCCAGCTTGTGCTCTAACTCTGAACACATACTAACTATAACAGATGCCACTGGCTTACATCAGGTATCACTGAGGCAGGTGTATGTTATTGGTAATTCCATGGCGAAACACCATGATAGGGCTATTTGCGACCCTGATAAGAAACATCGTACTTGCTCATGTTTCCAGGGAGCTAAAATCACAGACATCATAAATATGGTTCCTAACATTTTGGCAGACAGGGGGCATAAACCCACTTGTGGTGCTACACATTGGCACAAATGAATTTATGCATTCTAGCATTTTGGATATAAAAATGGATTTGGTTGCTCTCTCGAATATTTTGGTTGAACAACGGTGTGAAATAACATTTTTAGAAGTTTTACCCATCACAAGATCATCAACTGAACATAACATTAAAATACATATGTTCAATAATTGGCTTCATGCAAGATGACTTAAACAAGATCAAACATGCATCACCCATTGGGAAGATTTTATTGGCAGCTTTGATTTATATTGTAAAGATGGGTTACGTTTGAGTTATAAGGGTAACTTATTATAGAGTAATCACATTTTGAAGTACATTAACAATCATTTAAACTAATTGAATTTGAGGAGAGAATAGTTCCTCTCCCATGTAAGTTGTCTGAAATAAATGCACATCCAAGCAAACTAAAATGTTTATATTTTAATGCTAGGAGCCTCCACAATAAACTTGATGAGTTGAAAGTTACCCCAATGGCAGATGAGGTTGACATTATTCTCATCACTGAGACATGTGGAGATGATAAATCCAGTTGGGATTTTTCCCTTCCTGGGTTTACTTTGTATAAATATACTACAAGGGAAAAGAAAGGCGGTTGTGTTGCTGTTCTTAAAATGATCATTACAGGTGGTAGACATTTCAAATAAGATTAAAAAAACAAATAGTGTTACTGAAACTGTATGGATTAAACTATTGGTAAATAAGTATCAGTATATTATTTTGTTTTTTTTTATTGTCCCCTCAGTACTTCTAGTGATTATTTGGACATTATTATTCAGGAAATTGAATTAGCTTGTTAAGTTGGTGATATCATTTTGACAGGAGATTTTAATCTATCAGACATTGACTGGAATAGGATGGTGGCTACAACAAATACTGGGAAAAAGATAATTAATATGTGTACAGTGTGATCTACTACAAGGGGTTAAATCACCTACTAGAGGTATTAACCCACTTGATCTTGATTTTTACAGTAAATCCCTGACGTTAAAAATCTCAGTGCTATCTCCTTTTGGTAACAGTGATCATTGTTCAATCAATTTTGGTTTGACACAAACATCTATACTGGCATCCTGCACTACTATGATTTATTTATATGATAAGGCAGACATTAGAATTATTAAAAATAAATTGGATAATGTTGACTGGTCATCCATATTTAATACCACGATAATAGAAAAATATTATGACGTATTACTTACTAATATTACTGATTTGAGGAACAGTTATGTTCCATCTAGACAAAAAAACTTGTCTAATAAATCAAAACCAAAATGGATGACTAAGGAATTAATTAAACTTATTAAGAAAAAGGATAAATGTCATGTGACCTATTTAAAGTCCCATACACCGTCTAATTGGAACTCTTTTTTATATATACCCCAACACCCAAATAGGGTGCCCAGACATTCACAGTCAAACTTATTCTGGGCACTAAAACCCTCCCCATCACAGCAGCCTATACCCCCCAGCAACCAAAAACTCGCATTTGAATCTATCCTCCACAGTATCTCCCACCTCCCTCCTAGAAGTGAAGTCATCCTACTGAGAGACTTTAATGTCAATTGGCTATTGCCTGCCTCATCCAGCTTCAAAGACACAGCCCAGGCATATGATCTTACCCAACTTGTCACCTCCCCACCCAGAATGGATCATAGAACAGGGACCGCTACCCTTATAGATCTCATCTTCACTAACAGGCCACAGAACCTCTCCCATGTCACTGTGCTCCCTGATTCTATTAGTGACCATTCCCCGGTGACCTGCAAAAATACCCCCTTCCCCCCCCAAAGTCACCATACAAAGGTGACTAAAAAAAGGAGGCCTAGCACGTCTCAAAGCACACCTAGCTACCAGCAACTGGTTTCCCATTTACACCATGCTGTCTGTAGACATGGCACTCTCCCACTTTATAGACACCTTCAATGAGGCCTGTGACATCTTCGCTCCCTTCACTAAACAAGTAATGAAAACCAGATACACACCCTGGATCTCACAATCACTACTTAATCAGCTACAACACAGGGACAACCTATGGCATAAGGCCCTAGACTCCCAACGCACACAGGATAGACAACTTTACAGGGAGGTCCAAACAAATGTACCTGGGCCAAACGGCAAGCTAAAGCTACATATTATCAACAAACTCTCACCTCCTCCTGGGGCAATGGTAAACAATTCTGGAACAATATAAAAGAACTCAGTGGGAAATCTTGCTCCCCTACCCCTACACAACTCATAGTTAGTGGGGATACCACTCAGGACCCTACTGCTATTGTGGAAGCCCTCAACTCCTCCTTCTCAGACCTCTCCCACCTACTACCCATGAACTTCTACAACGTCCCCACCCCTACCCCGACACCTCAAACAACAACAATACAACACCCTTTAGACTAAGAGTCATATCCTGCCACGAGGCAAAATGCTACATTTCCAAAGCCCTGGCTAATGCCCGATATAGCGATGACTCCCTTGATCTCAAACTCATTCGGCTGACCCTGGATGTTACACTACCCCATCTCACAAAAATTCTCAACCTGTCACTATGCCTTAGTCAATTCCCCACAACCTGAAAGAGAGCCATAATCACACCTATTCTGAAGAATGGTGACCCCACAATCACAAGCAACTATAGACCGATATTGATACTCCCACCCCTCTCCAAAGCACTTGAAAAAATAGTATCAGACCAGCTTACTGAACACCTAACTAAACACAAGCTTCTTTGCTGAGAACAGCATGGTTTCTGAATAGGCCACAGTACTGTCACCGCCCTTACTGAGCTCACCTCATTTATCCATGAGGCCCTAGACCAAGGCTCCATGGCTGGGGCGATCTACGTGGATCTGACCAAGGCATTTGACACGGTCAGTCACGAGCTACTGCTCCGTGTCCTTCCTCAACTCAGCTTCCCAGAGGCAACCACCTGGTTCAAAGACTACTTCACAGGCCGGTCACAAGTCAAGATAAACACTACCCTCTCCTCCTGCAAACTAGTATGCTCTGGTGTCCCACAGGGTCTATACTTGGCCCCCTACTATTCACCCTCTTTTTAAACTCTCTCCCCAAGTCTTCCAGTGGTCACCTGCTACTCTACGCTGATGATGCGGTAGTGTTTTGGAAACACCCACAGCCTAGCGCTCTCCCACTAGCCCTGCAGGATTTCTTTAGGGAGCCAGAATCTTGGTTCATTGAACACTGCCTTATTATCAATTATCAAAAAACGAAGTCCATGATCTTTGCGCACTGACAAAGCCTGCACGTAATTCAGCACTACTAATAAAAAACTCACATGGCTCCCCACTAGAACAGGTTTCATGTTTTAAGTATCTTGGAATCACATTAGACACCTCCCTCTCCTACCATAGTCATATACAACTTCTCTCCTCCGCTGTCAACACTAGAGTGGGGATCCTCTACAGACTTAAACACTGCTTACCTACACAGGCCATGCATCTTGCAGTCTCCTCCTTCATCCTCTCTCTGGTAGACTACAGGATATGCATTTATGGCTATGCAGAACCAACCACCCTACGTAGCATCAACACTGCCTTGAATAAAGCTTGCCACCTAGTCACAGGCAGTGACAGGTTAACGCATACCTGTGAGCTCTATGCTTTGGCTGGTTGTCTTAACTTCCAAGGAAGGCTAAAGTACCACTCCTGTGTCCTTGCAAAAAATATACATCTCCAGCTAGCCCCCATCGGCCTCCACTCAATTATCAGTGCAGCCCCCTACAGGCGTACTAAAAGACTCACAGCCAACACTTCATTCCTTGTCCCCCACTGTAGAACATCCCTTGAGCAAAGACCTTTCCGCTACCATGCCCCACTTTGGCTTAATAGTCTACCTCCCCCATCTCCCAGACCCATAGTCTCTCCCTATTTAAAACAGGTCTCAAAGCTCAACTATTTGACTCGGCAATATGTGACTGTGGATAACACACAGCCCTCCACAAGTCCTTTCACACCCTCTCCCCTGACCAAATATCTGACACAGGGTCACTCTAGATCCCACGAAATAGTATCCTGCACTTCTCTGATAAGGAGCATCTCGTATGCCGCCAACTACTGTCACCTTCTAAATAAGATAAAGCTATGACTGCATAACCCTGTACTGTTACACTAATACTGCTTGTATATTTTTTTTCTGTAACTGTATTCCCTCCATTCTTTGTAACTGATGTGGAGCCTTTGCAAAAGAGTCTATGACTCAAAGGATTATAATTCCGATTATATTCAATAAATAAATAAATATTCAAAAAATGTAAATACAGTATATGTAGGGCAAAAAGGAAGTGTGAGATACATTTAGCATCAAATGCATAAAAAGATAATAGTAAATCCTTTTTCGCATATATAAATTCTTTAAAGAAATCTACTTCAAGTTGGTCCCATTCATTGATATGGCCAATTTTTTTAATATTAATTTCTGCAATGTGTTTCAAGCAAATCAGGTGAATAGCTTAGCTGATCATTCTTCATAGAAACATAGAACATAGAAACATAGACTTTGATGGCAGATAAGGACCACTTGGCCCATCTAGTCTGCCCATTTCCCTACCTACAGGATAGGCCACAGATCCTAGTTAACCAACAGCCTATTTCTTCCTAACCCCCACAAGAATTGCCTTATGTCTGTCCCATGCATTTTTGAATTCTCCCGCAGTTTTAGACCCCACAACCTCCTCAGGAAGGCTGTTCCATGCATCCACTACCCTCTCTGTGAAATAATACTGCCTCACATTGTCCATGAACTGCTCCCCCCCATGTTTAAATTGTGTCCCCTTGTTCTTGCATGTCTCTTTTTCTGAAAGATGCTACCCTCTTGGACTTTGTTGATTCCACTGAGGTACTTAAAAGTTTCTATCATTTCCCCCCTCTCCCTTCTTTCCTCAAGGGTATACATATTAAGCTCCTTTAGTCTCTCCTCATACGGCTTCTCATGCAGACCCTGCACTATTTTAGTTGCCCTCTTCTGGACTGCCTCTATCCTGTCTATGTCCTTGCGGAGATGGGGTCTCCAGAACTGGACGCAATACTCCAGATGGGGTCTCACCAAGTGTCTGTACAGATGGATAACAACTTCCTGTTTTCTGCTGCTGATGCCTCTCCCTATGCATCCCAGTATACCCCCAGCCCTCCCTACTGCCTTCTCACATTGCTTGCTAACCTTAAGATCATCTGATATGATTACCCCAGGTCCGTTTCCTTTTTGTTGCTGTACTACCTCCCCCATTGTGTATTCTTCCCTGGGTTCTTGTTTCCCAGGTGCATTATTTGCACTTCTTTGCATTGAATCCTAGCTGTCATACTTCTGACCATTCCTCCAACCTTGCCAAGTCCCTTCTCATCCTTTCCACACCTCCTTGTGTATCAACCCTGTTGCAGATCTTTGTGTCATCTGCAAAGAGGCATACTTTTCCTTCCAGTCCCTCTGCAATGTCACTTATGAAGACATTAAAAAGGACTGGACCCAATACTGAACCCTGTGGTACCCCACTAGTAACCCCAGGTAGTTATATTTCAATATCAGAATTTGATATTTATACTAAATTAATTAATCTTAAGGGTAAAATTAGTGCATCTCCTGATGATATTCCAGGTCAATTATTGTATCTATTAGCAGATCGCTTATCTACCCCCTTGAAATTATTAGAGTACTGTTTAAATTATAACTTTGCGGCAGAAATCTGGAAAACTGCTTATGTAATTCCCATTTATAAAAAAGGTCCAAAAAAATCAATGGGAAAATTACAGACCCATAAGTCTTACCTCACCTATGGGTAAAATATTGGAAAGCCTTATTAAGGATTTGATAACTGCATCCCTTCACAATATTGAAACTGAACAACATGGTTTTAGGAAAGGTAGAAGTTGTCTAACTAATTTGCTGTATTTTTATGAAGGTTTAAGCTCACAGTTAGAAAACAGACTCCCATATAATGAAGTTTACATAGATTTTAGTAAAGCTTTTGATTATCTCCCCCAATGGGCATTAATAAAAAAATTACATCTTTCCAATATTAATCCAAGCTTAATTAGATGGATAGCAAATTGGTTGGACAAATGTTCGCAACAAGTCATGATTAATGGACAGATTTCTTTTAGGGGACTGGTCACAAGTGGTGTTCCACAGGGTTCAGTTTTGGGCCCTACCTTATTTCAGTTTTTCATAGCTGATATAACAAAGTATAATTGTTCAAATACTGTTAAATATGTTGACGGTATAAAAATCAGTGGGCCTTGTGCAAACCCAGATCAAATATCTGTAATTCAAAGTGACCTGGAAAATCTGTGTAAATGGATTGTGACCTGGGGGATGAAACTAAATCATTCTAAGTGTAGAATCATGCATTCTGTGGTAAATTATCTTATGCATATATACACATTGGATAATATGATATTGGCTAGTACGTCAGCTGAGAAGGACTTGGGAGTTTTAATATCGGATGACTTTCTTTCAAATCCTTATATAAATGAGGTAATTCTTATAGCAAATTGAATCATTTGGTCGATTAAATGTAATATTACATCAAGGGATAAAAGAGTATTGATGCCACTATATAGAGCCTATGTCATTCCACATTTGGATTATTCATCTCAACTATGGTGTCCATTTAGGCAACAGGATATTTTACTAGTAGAAAGGGTGCAGAGGAGGTATACCAAAATGGTGAGAGGCTTAAGAGATGTACCATATGAAGTTAGATTAACCTCTTTAAACTTAATGCCCCTATTAACAAGGTGATTAAGGGCCGATCTCCTTCTTATGTATGACATCATTAACGATCCGTACTTAATAACTAATTTAGGTTTTCATTTTAAGGATGTAACTTATAATTTTAGAGGACATCCATTGCAGTTACAACTTGAGAAATTTTAATTTCTTCCACAGAAGTTCTTTTTTACATTGCGTATTATTAAGTTATAAAATGCTTTACCCATTGAAGTGATTGTTAGTAATTCTAAACAAACATATAAAAAATGTGGTTGGATAAATTTATTCTTTCTGGTTCAATTCCAAGTTATTATTAGTATATAGGAGCAAATTATGGTCCTTCTGGCTCTTTAGCTCCTATTAAATCCTAGTATGAATCCTAGTATGTTAGACTTCGTGGCCTATATATGCCAGTCTCCTCCCTGCTGTCAGTTTTATGCAGTGGGACTACATCCACCCTCCTCCAGTCTTCTGGAACCACTCCTGTTTCCAATGATTTATTGAATAGGTTGATCCGAGGTGCAGCTAATACCTCCCTGGGATCCCGCAGCACCTCTGGGTATACTCTGTCCATCCCCATAGCCTAATCCATTTTCAGATTCAGTATTCCTCTCAGGAATCTCTCATCTGTGAATGGACTTGTGTCTACCTCCCTTTCCCCAGTGCTCCTGCTGCTTCTATGTGATCCAGCCTCCTCTCTCTCTCTCTCTCTCTCTCCACTGTAAAGAATGAGCAGAAGTATCTGTTTAGGATATCTGCTGTTTCCTGATCCTATGTTGCACAGTCTCCCCTTGCCTTTCTTAACGTTAGAATCCCTCACCTTGTTTTCTTCTTTTTGCTTACGAATCTATAAAAAAAGTTATTTTCCCGTTTAGTTACCCATTTAGCTATCCTTTCCTCCATTTGTGCCTTTGCTCCCTAACTGTCTTCCCTGCTTTCTTCTGCCTTTTCCTAGCACACCTCCCTATCCTCTTCCCTCTGGGTTATGTTGTACTTCCTGAATGACCTACTTTTAGCCTTTATCTTTGCAGCCACTTCCCTTGAGAACCATAGTGGTTCCTTTCCTCCTGTTTTTGCTAACCTCTTTCACACAAAGGATTGTTGCCTTCACTATGCCATCTCTTAATGTGGCCCACTGTTCCTCCACTCCATGTAGGCACCCCCCCCAATTTTCTTTAAAACCTGCCCTCCTGAAGTCTAGGATGCTTGTTCCTTGTGTGGTTTATCTCTGCTGCCATCCTTAGGATGAACCACACTGTACAGTGATGCTGGTCCCCAGGTGGCATCTCACACTGATGTCTGCAGTACTGTGATTTGTTAACACCAGGTCCAGTATTGCCTCATCTTGAGTGGTCTGCCTAGTTGTTTCAGAAATGCCCCCATGCTGGGAGTCTAAAATGACCTTGCTTCAAGCAAAGGCTATGGCTGAGAGGCTCCAATCTACATCCTGTAGATTAAATTCCCCCACCAGCAGAACCTCCCCCTTTACTGCCACCATGCTAATGGTTTCCCCAGTGCTTTATCCAATTCTCCCCCATCTGTTGGAAGTCTGTAAATCATCCCAGTGTGAATAGTGACACCAGCTCATGTCTCCAGGATGCCCCAGAGCCCCTCTAACCCATAATTTACCCCAGGGTCCCTTGCATTTCCATCACTCTGATACCCTCCATCACATGCAACACAACCCCTACACCCTTCCTCTCCTTCCTATCCTTCCAGAACTGAATGTATCCTAGTACAGGCCATATCCTAGTCATGGCTCCCTGTGCACCTTGACTCAATAATGTCCACAAGATTCTGGTCTTCCTCCACCATGATGACCTCCAGGAATGGAATATTATTTGTAATACTTCTTACATTAGCACACATGGCTGTCCACACCTTGCTTCCATTCTGCCCACAACCCCCCTTCCAGCTTTTGCTACCACTTGAAAATCTCTCTCTCTCTCTCTCTCTCTCTCTCTCTACCTGTCTCCACTACCCTCTTCATTTTTTGCCTCTTCAACACCTCCCTTTCCACCTCTTCTGTTTGCCTTCCCCTGTTACCTACTATGTTTATGCTTCTTTTTACTTGTGCCCTGAGGGAGTATCCTCTCCTCGAGTCCACTCTTGCTGTTGCTTTAATGTGTGTGGGGAGGAACAATTTATGCCTGTGGTCCCCAATGAAGTCAAACGCCACCTCCCTACACCATTCTCTCAACCAAGTGTTGAAGCACCTGGTGTGGAGTACCCATATTTTCCATGGCCATAGGCAGGTAGCACCTCAGTGAATGTCACTGTTCATTCCACTTGCCTTAGGCCCTTCCCCAGTTCCATGAACTTTCCATGTACTACTCCTCCCCATTCCCCACTAGGTTATTTGTGCCCAGGTGGACAGTGACATCCTGCTCCCCAACCCTTCTTGCCACCCTAGAAATCTGTAGAATCCGCTGTCCATACCTTCAAGCAGAGACACTAGGTAGGCAAATAACTCCCTCTCTCCACCCCGTCCTGCTCCCAAATCTATCCCCCTGATAATTAAGTCCCACACCAGAGGCTAATTTGTCCTCTGCTGGAGTCCTCTGCCACTCACCTTAGGGCTTCCCCTTTGGAGGACTCCCACATCCTCCCATGCCACCACTATGAGTGCCTCTTCATGGCAGTCCCATCCCACCAGAACAGAGAAGGAATTCTGTAGTAGCACAGGCTCAGGAATGTGCTTCTGACCCACCACCCCACCCTCCTGGAGCCCACCAATGTCCAGTCAACCCTCCTCCATCTAGGTACCCTCTGGGGCAATGGTGGCAGACTCTGTAGGCCTCAGTAGGGCAAGTGGTCCTCTGGATCCTAGTCAGCTTGGTACAGAGAGCAGCAACCTCTGCCCTCAACCCAGAGAGGTGCACACAAATGGGGCAGCACCTCAGTCTCCACATAGTTTCCTGGAAAACTGTAGCTCTGCAACCATTGTACTGCAGCACTCCCATGTCTGCTCATGTCAATCACTCCCATCTGTTTTCTGAATGTAACTTACATCTAGTGTCCCTTCCTTTGATTGTTCCTTCTCAGCTACATCATCTAACATGATCTAGTTTAATAGCTTATCCTAGATGGGGTGTTATGTGCTTTCCCTTTAAAGAGCAACTCTGTAGTTCAGCATGGGCTTTCATAAATAACATGTTTCAGCTGTTTCAGTTTATTAGAGAATATTTTTTTTCAATGTTCCTTTCCAAGATTTACAGTACAGCATATCTTGGTAGTCCACCTAAAAAGCCTATATAGAAAACATTTGAAAATATTTGCCTGTCCTCTGTTTACCTCACAGTGCCTTTCTTTATGACATCATAGTGCTCACAACGGCAACAGATGGTAATGTCATAAACATCCATTGTATGGTTAGCATGGAAGAGTCAGATACATTTTGAAAGACTCAGTTTAATAATTGCTGCATTATCTACAATATTTAGTAGACAAATAGCAGAGAAAATAAAAAAATAGAAAACAATAACGTTAAGACAAAATTTGTATACATCTTGTGTTTTTAAGCTTTCTATTTTAATATAGAGTTGCTCTTTAAATGGCGGCAATTTTAAGGTAAAGCTCTCCCTGTGCCCTTCTGCCTTTTTTATTCATTCCTTTTGCTAGCTTTCCTGTATTGTCCTTCCATAACTGCTACTTTACTTATATAGGGTACCTCCTATATTCTTACCTGTACCTGTTATGTGCCTGCTTTTTCCTGTACTTGCCCACTACCTCACCACCTGTAGCAACCTGGACAGTTTAACAGTAAGTACCAATAAGTTTCAGAGTACTTTAAGTTTTCCCTTGTCCCATCGGCACAGCCCCTGTATGCTTGCTGTCGCCTGCCAATGCCCATGACACCAGAAGCCTGTTCCACTCCTGTGCTGTTTTACTCATGCCCTGGGACACGAGTGTGATGGGACGTGCTGGGCTAGGGATTTTTTTATAGTGTGCTTGTTAGAAGGACTAAGCCTCTGGCAACTCCACTCCCAATAACACACCTGATATACAGGACTTTCTGAATTTACTCAGCCCCAAGATTAATCCCATGAGCTAGCTTCTCCACACTACCAGTTTTTTAAATTTATGTTTATTGCTTTTTCTAGGCACAACAAACAATAATAAAAGATTGCTACATTATTATGTACAATAGTGTTATCTTATACAAAAATATATATTGCATTACTGATACCCAAATCTTCTGTTATCAGAAATCTCAAATTGCACCACACACTGGCTACACATGTTTTTTATACCCACTTACATTGCTATTTTGAGTATGGAGAGAAAATATTAAATAAATATATACACACATTTAAGATAAAGCTGGGTGCTTGCTTTCATTTGTCAGTTAATTCCTGCGCTTCCAGCTTTGTCAGTAATTCCTGCACTTCCGGCTCTGGCTAGTAGTCCTCCTCTGGTAAAAACAAGATGTTACAGCAGAGAGAAGAGCTGCTGGCATGAATATATACCATGCACTGCTGTAATTAGCAGGGGGTCACAGAGAGAATGCAAGTTGATGTTACCTTGAGGTGTGGTGATGTTAGCATTCAGTGTGAGAGTGTGTGCACTAAACTTTGAGGTGAGTGATCAGTTTGCCATGTGAAGTGCCAAAAAGGAATCATACTGGCAGAGAGACAGGAAGCTAATCCTGTGGGAAAAATGTTAAAGCACTCACTGACTCACTGCGCTCAGTGATTGGGATGTAGCATGATCAAAACAGACCTATGATGATCCCATCTGACAGCTCGTGCTCACACAAACAATTCACAATACCCCAGGCTGACTGAAAAGACACAAGAGGCCTGTCAAATAAACAGCACCCTATGAGAAAAAAAGCTTCCAGCTAGCTATCAACAAGGGGCTCACATTGACCACTTTATCTGTATTCTATTCTACCAGCAAAAGAAAACACAACAGTTAACAATTAGTAGGAAGGTGGGCCAGCTGCGCTGCTGGATGCCAGTTGAAAACAGGGCAATAAAATCACTCCACCTAACTAACTGAATAAGCCCCCCCAAGTAAAGCAATCCATTACTTACCTGAAGCACAAGACTGTATAAACTGGAAGACATACCAAAGGACACCCAGGTGAGTGACAAGTGGTCCTCATTCAGGCACTGAGAATGAGACTTAGATAGCAGGTTAGTCAATTGTCAAGCCTCAGCTTAACAGGCACAATTTCTAAATGTAATTTTAAATTTAAGAGTGCACCCTGTTACCACGTAGTCCCAGCCTGCTTCAAACTCACTAACTGTTGTGAAAACAAGCTTTCAGTCAAGAAAAGGACACATCTGGAAAACTCTGTCTATGCTTGCTGCCAGCTCAGTGAGTCATCAAAAACTAGGCAGCTGCTGCAGCCAGAAAGTTCATGTTCCCAAAGTTCTATGCTGAGGTCACCACTTCTGAGCTGTACCACTGCCTCAGTGGGGAAGCACATTACTCATATGTAATAACTCCCCATTGACATTGTGGGGCAATAGAGAAATAAATAATTTTGTGCAGTAGTTGGCAAACATTGTGTTGTTTTCTGTTACACTAATAAAGGCACACTTTTCCCTATCTGGAACAGCAACAGTCAATAACCCTGATCAGCACTGCAGCGTTTATCCAGAACAAGTCTAATTTTTTCGAGTAATGAGGAGGGGGTTAAAGCTCAAGTCAAGTGTCTTTTCACTGCTGGGTTCCTCTCAAGGAGGCAAAAGACATAATTGTAGTCAACTAAGAGGCACAGACCTTGAACCTGTTGAAAAATTGCACATGTGCAGAAAACAAAGTTCTGCAAGGCAGCATTTATTTGTGCAACCTCAGTTTTCTACTCATGCGCTCAATTTTCAAAAAGATTGCCTTTTTGCATCCCCCAGATTATGACTAGCTCTGCATACTGTTTTGCACAGCTGTGGAAAAATACTAAGCATATTTCTAATCCTAGTAATACTGGGCACAGCAGCTGTGAAAAGCAAAAATGCTGCCCATGCTAAAAACATTTTTGAGGGTACCAGGATTTTTTTCCTGCACCAGAGAATTGCACACAGCAACTTAGTCCCAGGGTCAGGTTAGGCCCTCTGAGAATTGAATCCCTGTACTGTTGCTCAGGTAGGGAAGGGGCTGTGGCTGCCTACATGTTGCACCACAGATTGTTGCACAAGGATGCAATCTGAAGCATAGACACAAGTGTAGCTGACAATCCTGTGCAAATCAGAAGACCTGGAAGGAACAGGTGAAGCACCTCTTTTACTTGGTGCCAGCCAACAACTCCTTAGTCATACCATCTTTAGCACCCAACTGCTGCTAAATGACAGGGCCTCTGTGATTGTAATTCCCAATTTTTAAACTTAACCTGTCCAGACAGTTCCTATGTGAACATCATGAAATAGAGACCTATTAAAAAAAAAAAAAGAGTCACAACAAATCCACAGTTCTTTTAAATTAATTCACATAAAAAGATAAATAAAACTATAATCAAATACTTATCTAATACTAGGTGTTAGAATGTATGCATAGACCTGTAAAATAAGAATAAAATGTTAGAGGTTTAGGTAAAAGACGTAGAGTGAAAGAAGTTAAGGAAGCAGCATGAAAATAAAGGAGAATAAAAGGGCTTAGAAAAGAAGTTCATTTGATTTTTTTTTTATTCTTTGGTAACCAGGTAAGGCCCCCTAGGCACAAGTGCCTGTTTTCAGGGGCAACCTGGGAGCACTGAGGAGGTTAAATGGCTTGCTTAGAGCCACACAGTATGCAAGTATAGGTTTTGGGAATTAAACCCAGGTCTGTCTAGTGGATGTACCAAGCTTATTCGCAGCTCATTACTCTAACCTTTATGTTATACTGTGAGTTAAAAAGGTCACCCCTCTGGCACAGAGAGCTGAGGTGCCATTACCTCACAAGCAACCAGGGTTCAGTGACTAACTCGGGTTGCTGAGGGTCATCCATGGTGAATAATGATTAAGGATCTTCTGGCTCCTCTATCAGGAAAGGGGGATAGGGGAGAGAGACTCACGGCACTGCTCATACACTACCACCATGTGGAAACATGATGGTATGTCAGCAGAAGTGGCACACCATGGGAGTTGGGAGGCAGCTGGTGTGAAGTACATGTGCACCACCATGCACATGTAGCGTTAGTGCTCGATCTAGAAACATACATCCTAGCCTTTAAATAGGCAGAAGGCATAGCTGAACTAAGTGGCATAAAAGGTAAATGGGTTGTTTATACCAAATGACAGTCTGCTAGGAGCTGGCCTGTAATGCTTCAACCATATTCATCCCAGATGCTGCTTACCCAGGCTTGGTAACTTTTTGTCATGAAAACTTCCTGCAAGAAAGAGACCACTTCTCTTTGTCTGTAGTCACAAAAAAGGAAGAGCTTTGAGCCTTCTCTCATCTGAGGTTACAAGAGAAGGAATAGATTACACTCAAGTAAACATTTCTGCCGTGCCAGTCAGGGTACTGCAGACTAAGATGATCCCACAGAGTCAACTGAATTGGTTCTGAAAATCAGATAAAAGAGAGGTGCTCACCCATCTAGGAAGATTGTGCCCCTGACTTAAGTTGCACTGACCAGGGACACTGAGCTCACATGAACAAAGTTTGCCAAAATGTGACCAGTAGAAAACCAGGCTAAGTACACTGGAGCCTCTGGAACACCACCCCATAGGACAGGCAAGGCAAGGTAATTTTTATTTAAAACAACGCCCATCCTGGAGGCTCTGGGTGTCAAACATATTAAAAATACATGTAAACACAATCAATAAATTATCTATACAAAATAACACTATAATATACAAAATAAATGATAGGCCAGGTTATGTACTGTTGTAACCTCTGAGGCACCATCCCATTGCAGAGCCAGACTATACCTGTTGATGACCCTGGAACATCATCCCATATAATAGCTCACTCAGGCTGCATGACCAACCCCCAGCTGAACTTTCTTTCCATTAATCCATCCTGTTGGAATGTTCTGTGATACATGGCACAAGATCACTATTCTGAAGGAAGAAATCTGGAGTCTGCTCTGAGGAGAATAACTGAATGCCCCCCAACCCCAACTGCACATAAGGGAGAATGTAGAAGGCCTTTTATATGCTCAGAAGAGGTGGTAATGGAGAAGATAATGCAAGCAAACATTGGCAGGTCACAGTACACGTTGACCCTGAGTAGTGATACCCTAAAAACTGCCCATGGTCACCAGAGTGGAGGAGGAATCATAAATAATAAATCCAAGATCTAGAGAGAAGCAATGTCACTATGAATAGTGTAGTGAACTTGAACAGATATAGACTTGGTCATTGTAAGGCTAGCAAAGTGAGAAACTGGTGAATACCCCTTCTGGGTTTGCAGCTAGAAGGAGGGATGGCTTCTGCAAGGAATCTAACAGACAGGGCTATCCCCATAGGGGCATCATGCACACCAGAAAATAGGATGGCGATGCTGGAGGTGGACGACTTAGCACACTGAGCCCCATGCACTGCAACCACTACTGGAGCTACTAGAACTTCTTGAGATGGGGAAAAACTAACAAACTAATAAGTGAAGTTGAATTCAGTATTTGTGGCCCCAATTCCAATTAACACCCTTACCATATATCTTGCCCAAAGTACATAAAAATATTGAAGACCCCCTGGACAACCTATTGTATCAGGGGTGGGTTACCTGATCGATAATTTCTGCATGTTTTCAGATTTCTTTCTACAGCATAGCGTGCTGTCCCTGCCATCATATACTAGGGACAACATGCATTTGCTACAACATTTAGAAGTTTTCACTTGGGAACCGGACTACTTTTGTCTTGGTATAGATGTGGAGGCCCTCTATACATTGATTGGACATACAGTATGGATAGACTTAGGGCCTGTGAGCACTTCCTTAACAGGGACACCTAATGTGATTTGATACCCAGACAGTTAGTTAAGGATGTGCTTAAGTTTGTCCTTACCCATAACTACTTTTTGTTTGATGACAATTTTTATCTGCTATGTTGGGGGACCACAATGGGAGCAGCTATGGCTCCCTCAATATCAAACCTCTTCCTGGGTCACTGGGAGGAGTTGATTTAATATCAACACTAACCCCTTCTTCAACAAAATAGTTAATTGGCACCATTATATAGATGACATTGTCTGTATTTGAAAGTGGTCAAACTTGGAGGCACTAGATTTTGCACACGGGCTCAGTATGAATGATTTGAATCTATGCTTTACTTGTGACATACAAAAAGCCAAACTTAATTTCCTGGATGTCACTCTATCTACTAGTAGTGAAAACAAAGTCATCAGTTCAGCTAGCAGGAAATCCACTGCCAGTAATAATTTGCTACATGCTCATAGCTCGCACCCTGACAGTTTGAAGGACTCCATACTGTATGGACAGTTCTTATACTTGAAGTGTAACTGTAAGCTAGAGTCAGACTTCAAAGACAAATCAGATGAACTGATGGATAGATTCTTGGCATGAGGATATAAGAAAGAAACATTGAATGTGGCTCTTAGCAGAACAGATTGCTTGGCTAGGAATACACTTTTGACTCACAAAATTAAACAGGGAAGACTTTTGGGGGTAACATTTATAACAGAGTTTCATCCAACAGCAGGTAGGATTAGGAATGTAATAACTAAATACTGGCCTATTCTGTCTAATGACACAGAATTAGCACCAACAATTGGCCAAAAAATCAAGGATCACTTTCAGGAGGGGTCGCAGTCTCAGGGATAGGCTGGTGTCCAGCTGCTTTTCTGACCCCCTCACCAAAAATGTACCTGGCTACCCATCAAACCTAAAGGTATGTACCACTGTAGCAATTGCAATGTCTTTAAATACTACTCACAGAACAACACTTTTTCTATGACAGGATGTCTTAAAATAGTATAGATCAGACAAGTTATCTCCTGTGTCACCACATTTGTTGTCTATGTACTGTGGTGTTTTTGCCTTAAATTGTATGTGGGAAGAACTACTAGACAATTAAAACTTCACATTCAGGTACAAGTCAGTAACATTAAGAACAAAGATATCACTAACCCTGTAGTGGAATGCTTTTTGATGAAACACAATAGTGACCCTGTGGATTTTCATTTTATGGGTATAGAACAGGTCTGCTTGGGAGTAAGGGGTGGTAATAGGCTCAACAAGCTATTACAACAGGATGCCTTCTGGATCTTTACATTACGTAATGATAACTAAATGGATAATAAATCTTATCTATAAGATTAAGGTCAGAGATGTATCATTACTCATTGAATTCTAAGTCACTTTTCCCTGTTATTAAATGTTATCTCTTTTTCTCTTTCTTTTTTCCAGGTCTCATTTCTGAAGGTTTGGTGAATGCAGGCTGATCTCCTGCTTCCAAGTGGTATATCTTTAAAACACATGGATGAACTCCCTTACTATGGCCATATATTGCCTCAGATTCTGTCCATTCACATCTCATCCATCATTTTCTGCCTCCCACCACCCCCCCAATTTCCCTTTTCCCTCTTTTATCTTTTTGATGGTACATCTTATTATTTCTTAATATAATTTCTGATTTTGTTGTCATTTAAAATTTGAGCATTGTATTTGGAGCCTCTGATCATCCTCTAGCCTTTATTATCTTGTTTGCTTTTCCTGTTTGATGATGTTTATGTATAATATGCTGACAATTGGGCTTGCCATTAAAAGGCAAGCCAGGTTGTCTGATGACCCCTGCCAGGAAGGAGCAAAAAGGGGAGGGGTGGGGAAGGGGGAGAGAAGGAGCAGGTAGAAGGGAGGGGCCAGTGACATCACCAATCCAGTGGTAGGGTAATATGACAAGGCAATGCCAGGGCCCCAGGGATTGGCCGAGGGGGCGGAGCCTCAGGGGGTCCTGAACAGGGGTCCTGTGGGGGTATATCAGGGCAGGACACAGGCAGAACAACCTCTTTTGCTGGAATTTTTTCAGACTGAGAACTCAGCACATTGTTGGAAAGCAGCAGGTAAGGCACATGGAAGCAGCTAGGCCTTGTAGGCCATGTGGCCCAGGTGGCTGGGCTCATGGTGCTTTGCGTGTTTTTTCTCCTCTCATTGCATTTCAAGTAAAAAAAAGCATAGCATAAGATAAGATACCAAGGTATTGTAATGCTCATTAATGTAGCTTGGAATTATGTTGTGGGTGAGCAGGAATACTGAGCTCAGTGGGTTCTGTTTGTTTAGCAGTGCGTTTTTGCTGTGAGAGGAAGGTTTGGTCTAGAAAACATGGGTGCACAGGATGAATTTCTTCATTTTGAATGTGGCTGATGGCTGGGGAGGCACCCAGAGTCATTGTGGTTGGCTTCATTTGGACGTGCACTTTCAAAATGCTAAGTTTGGAGGCGGGTGAGCACAGAGACAGGGGCAGGCTGAATGCCCAACTGGTTTTAGGGGAGATCCATGTAAGGGTGGCTGGTGAATACAGAGCTGTTGGAGGTGTTTGTTTTTGTGGGGGCATTCGATGGAAGGCAGGCCAAAATTCAGTCAAATGTATGCTCTGTGAGGTTCCTTTTTAAAATGTAGTGCTTGTTTCCTGGTGTTGTCATAGGGAGATCAAGGGGACAATCCGGCTTGAAATCTGCACACTCTGTGGTGCTGGGTTGTTCAAATTGCTTGCATGGTTTGTTAAATGTAATTTCTCCTGACGTGGTGTAGTGGGAGAAACAGCTGGGAGCAGGTTTTGGCCATGCACACGTGATGGTAGTCCTGGGTGTAAAATGGTGCTCTGGTGAAAGCAGGGCCAGCATGGCGCAGCTAGGCCTCGGAGGCCATGTGGCCAGGGGCAGCCTAGGCAGAGGATGGGCTTGTTCCTCACCACAAAGGGGGCATTAAGAGCAGAATGCTGGCATGAGGGGAATGCTGGTGTGCACATCAGGACAAATGCAGAGGCTGTTTTGGCATTTCAACAAAAAAAATATATTTTTTGCAGAACCAGTGGGGTGTTGGGGGCTCTTACAAAATAACGCCTGAGCAGGAGCAGAGAGCAGCTTTTCTGTGTGTTTTGGTTTTCAGTTAAGTGAGGCACTGCAGCACGCTGCTTGTTGTGGGATGACACTGGATTGGGGGCGCGGATGGTTGGGCTGCCGCAAGGAGTGAGCTGCAAGGCCTATCTGGCCGTGGGTGAATTCGGGCCTGCAAGAGGGACCAGCAGGGTTGTGGCATAGTGATTGCGTCAGATGGTACTGCAGACTGGGCCCCTGATTGGGGCAAATGTGTTTTGGACCGAGTTTAAAAAAAAATGGAAATAAGCAGGTTGGAGCATTTGCATTGGGGGATCTACCCTCGCGAATATGGGGGGGGGTGTTAGCGGTTGCTTTTTTCAGGCAAGGGTAATTGAGTGGGAACTGCAGCCAGCACAGATGGAGTAAAATGGCTACTGCAGTTTGTTGGATTCTGACACAAATCCCTTTCGGCTGAGCAGTCGGCAGAGCTTTGGGGCGGCTGGGCACAGGCGAGAGGGGCACTCAAAAAAATAGAAGAAACAGGAAGGATGTTTGGTTGGCTGGATGGGGGAAAGGCAGGCCCTAAAGTAGGTCACACTCTGATGCTGCAATAGCTGTGTACCATGACACAAACAGCAAGCAGCCTGCTGGGAGGATTGCCCCAGACCAAGGAGGCATGAGGGCTGGCGGTATGGACAGGGGGTTGGAGTGGGGAGCCGTGTGTGAGCTTGGGGCCTCCTATAGACCAGATATGGGTGATTCTCATGACCTCCATTTGCATTCTGGGTGGCTCAGAGCAGGTCATACAAAAAAAAGAAAGTTTTTGTTAATACAAACAAAGGCAGTAAGGAGAAGGGGAGGACTTTTGGCGGTTGCAGGAAGCATTCAGGGCAGAGGTAAGTGCGAGGCAGCCCCTCCTCCCGGTGGGAGGGCAATGGTGGAGCATTCCCTGGTGCCACCATGTGGGTGAGGGAGGACGAACAGAGTCACAGAAGCGAGGAGCCCTAAAAGGGCCAGCGTCCTTCGCAAGTGGGACCACGAGGCTGGGTGGGCCGTGGGGGGACCATATCAAGGGGGGAGAAATAATTGAGGGATGGTTTGCTGCAGTTCCTACAACTTTGGCTGGTGTGAGGGGGGTGTACACAGGTCTGAGCATTTGTTTCTCACCCATCTACATGCAGTCATGGAGCTAGCAGCAACTGCACATAAGTGAACCCAAATGTCCAGCAAAAGGATGATGCAGGAGGTGGCGAAATTGATGGGGCAGATGTCAGAGCTGGTGGCAGCGGTGAAGCAGAGAGAGGCAGAGGAAGAGGTGCAGAAAAAGTGTATGGAGCGAGAGGCATGCCTGGGCAAGGGAAGAGGGGGTAAGAGACCCAGATGGGAAGTGGCACACTCTGCACCCATCCTAGTGCCTCTACCCACACCAGAACCAGAAGAGGAGAGTCTGGATGGGGTAAGAATGACATGGATCTCACTGATGAGAACAGTTTGAGAGAGCATTTGGAGGGGCTGTTGGGTGGCATGGGGGACTCCAAGATCGAAAAGATGGATAGGGCCATGCAGGCCTTAAAGAGTAAAGGGGCTAGGGCAGGAATGGAATGGGAGGCCAAGCCGATGGGTAAAAAATTGTATGAAGGCCCTCCAGGCTACTTGGTTGGGGATCACGTCCCAGCCTCAATTAAGGAAAAAATTTGGAATGGGGAATATGTCGACATCTTCGAGTTGGTGGACGATGATGCGGCCAAGAAATACGAGCAGAAGGAGTCAGTGGGGAAGTTGGAGATGGCAGTGGCTCTGGCGGTGGTATGCCACAAGGTCAAGGAGGCAAAATACAAGGGAAAGACCATCAAGAATTGGCAAGGGGGTTTCATCATCTACAGCATGTTGGTCCTGGAGAGACAACCAGAGCTAGCCATCCCTTTGCTGACGTACATGTTCATCATCCGAGATGCATACATGGCAAAAGTAGGGTATGGGTGGCTCAAATATGATGAGGTTTTTCAGAAGAGAATGGTGGCAAAAGGTGATCTGAGGTGGAATTGCACCCACTTGGAGTTGTGGGTGAGGACCCTCTCGGGGGACGGGAGCAGGACCGGAGGCGAGCACATGAGGCAGAACCCTCAGGCTGCAGGGTCCAAGACCTGCTGGGGTTTTAACAAGGCAACCTGCACCTGGAAAGAATGTAAGTTCAGGCATGCCTGTTCAAAATGTGGAGGGTCTCACCTGGTCTCCAGCTGCTGACGAGGCAGCAAGAGAGGGGAAAATGAGCGGGGGGCAGTTCTATGAGCGTCTCTTTAGGGGTGCCCAGGGGCAAGGCAGGGGGTGAGGGGGCAGCCACAGAGAGCAGCACTATGCCTCCAATGGCTGGCATCAGTGAAGAAACAAGGGGAGGACAGTGGGGGTACATGCTGGTGCATACATTCATCTCCCTCACAGTGGTAGAAGAGTGGACCACGGACTACCTGAACAAGAGAGCAGAGGAACTGCTCAGGGAAGGTTTCTGGGTGGGTTTCCCACTAGGTTTTCAGGGGAGACCGGCAGAGATGTGGGCTGAGAATCTTGGTTCAGTGAGGGGGAAGGAGGAGATAATAGGGGCTAAGACTGACAAAGAGATCAAGGCGGGCCGGATAGAGGGGCCACTTGGGGCCCTCCATGTGCACATTTCCGAGTTCCCCATTGAGCACTGTACCCAAGAAGGTGGAAAGGGAATTCCTCCTGATCCGCCACCTATCCTACCCTGAGGGCTTGACAATGACCGAGGGCATACCAGACCACCTTAGGGCAGTGTTGTATGCCTCATTACAGCAGGTCATAACACTCATCAGGGAGATTGAAGGGGCATGGTTAGTGAAGACGGACATAGAATCAGCATTTTGACTCTTGCCCATCAGGCAGGTGGATTGGGACCTGTTGGGTTTCCAATTCCAAGGGAACATATATTTTGACAAAGCCATGCCAATGGGGTGCTCGGTGGCCTTTTCCACCTTTGAAGCATTCAGCACCTGGGTGCAGTGGGTATTCAGGGTCAAGTATGGGCACTGGAGGATAGTGCATTACCTGGATGATTTCCTCCTCCTCCTCATCAGGGAGTCAACAAAGGAGGTGCAGAGGATGTTGTGGGATTTTGAAGGGATGTGGCAGCATATAGGGATACCACTGGCACAGGGCAAGATGGAGGGCCCTGCCCGGAGATTAGAATTCTTGGGTATAGAGGTGGACATGGAGGGGTGCTGCTTCAGGTTACCTGGGGAAAAAGTGGCATGCCTTAAGGGGCTGCTGGCCCAGGTGGCGGGGTGGAGGAGTGTACTGCTGGTGCAGGTGCAACAACTGCTGGGGCACTTTAATTTCACCTGCAAGGCCATCAGCCTATTCACAAGGAGGCTGAGAAGGGCCATGGGGAAAACTAAGCTGCTTCACCACTGGGTAGATGTGTTGAAAGGGATGTGGGAGGATGTACAAGTATGGGAAGAGTTCCTCAACAGCTATAACTGGGTGACATTCTGGCAGGATGAGTGGGAGCAGAATACGGACTTGGAGTTATTTATGTTGTGCACCCTGGGAATGGGGGGCATCCTTCCAAGGGGAATGGCTGTCAGAAGCATGGCCAGTGCAGTGGAAGGAGTGGGGGATATTGAAGGACATCACATTCTTGGAGATATTCCTGATATGGGTGGTCATGGAAGTGTGGGGCACTAATATGAGGGGGAAGTGCATCCTGTTTTGGTGCAACAACAAAGGGGTAGTGGAGGTCATTAATAGACAAGGAGGGAGGACAGAGACTGTAGGCAGGCTGCTCAGGAACATGGTTTTGTTGGGGTTGCAACTGAACCTGTCTTTTAAAGCACAACATATTGAAGGGCTGCGGGATGAGGTGGCTGACGGTCTTTCCCATTTGCAGCTTGGAAGGTTTCAGGAGCTGTGGCCACAGGCAGTGACACACTGGACCAGGATCCAAGACCAGTTATGGGAGGCTGGAAGGACACAGCCAGGGTGCTGTACTGGGGATCCTGGTCAGCAAACAAATTGAGGGCCTATGACTCAGTGTCAGTGAGATTTCAGTAATTTAGAAGGAAGCATGGTTGGAGCAGGGATGAACCAGCCCGGGATGAGCAGGTAAGGAGGTTTGCAGTGGAGAAGTGGGAAGAAGGGCTGGCCCATGCCATGATAGTGGTTCACCTGGTGGGCATCAGTTAGGTATGCCAGGAGAGGGGCTGGCCTGACATAGTGGCCAGCAGGACAATGAAAAGGATGGTCACAGGTTGGCAGATGGGACAGGTGGCCAGGATGGATGGGAGGCATCCCATAAGAGGGTGTTTGCTCGAGAAAGTATTAGGGCAACTCAGCAAGTGTGCTCCTTGGCCCAATAGGTGATCCTATTCTGGGCCATGTTTGCAGCCATGACAGCTGGGGCATTCAGGGTGGGGGAAGTGGTGTCCCCACAAAAAACAGCAGTGGTGCAGGTGCTGCAACACAGGGATGTCATGTGGGGACAGGACGGGGTGGTCATTAACCTGACAAGGTCCAATATAGACCAAAGGGGCAGTGGGACCAAGGTGCCATTGGTGAGGCAACCACAGTCTGCCAGCTGCACAGTGAGTGCACTGGAGGCCTATGAGAGCACCTGAGGGAGGGCTGGGGGCCTTGTTCTGACATGGGGATGGTTCCCCAGTCACCGTTTTTCAGGTGGGGCAGTACTCAGGAGGGCCCTGGCCTTTATTGGGGAGAATCCAGGTGAATTTTCCCTGCATTCCTTTTGGATCAGAGCAGCCACGGAGGCAGCAGAAAAAGGGGCTGCAGTGGAGGAGGTAAAAAAGGTTGGTCTCTGGAAGTCCAGCTGCTATATAATGTATGTCAGGTTTTGATAACATCAACTCACACTGTTTATCTTGTTTCCATGGCAGGTTCCAAGAGAAAATTTTGGATAGATGGGCACTCCTTCATCTATTGGGCATAAAGGTTTGTGGTTGCCACTTCCAGAGGAGCAGAACTGAGATACAATACCAAGCACACCAGGGTGCTGTGCAAAGGCATTAGGAGCATGAGGTGGGTGCAGCTCCTGCCACTAATGGAGGAGTTGAGATTGCAATGGGGCATGCCAGAGTGCATTATCATACACTTGGGGGGCAATGACTTGGGTAGCATGCCATGGAGGGGGGACTGCAGCAGAACATCCAGGGGGGTTTAGAAAGGACTAAAGGGTGGTGGCCAAGGGTGACAATCAGCCGGTCCAACATCATCTTCTGGCGGGTTTGGATGAGGGTCAAAGACATCCAGCTGATTGAGAAAGTCAGGAAGAATCTGAAAAGGAGGGTAGCAAGAGCAGTAATTGAAATGAGGGGCGTGCACCTGCAGCACAAGGACATTTCCTTCAACAAGGCTGCAGAGTACAGGTCTAATGGGATACATTTGTTGGAATTCGGCATGTGCCTACTCCTGATGCCAATTGAGGAACTAGTGACAGAAATAGCCAAGAAAGGTTTGAGATACTAGCCCACAAGGGGGTAGCCCTTACATCCATCGCAGGCTGGAGGAGGGGCAGTGGAAGAAGGAAAGGGGGAGCAGTGGGAAGGAGAAGGGGTAGGGGGTAGGATAGATGGGCTGGGGTCAAGGAACCCGGACATGGTGTTAAAGCAGGGAAGGGGGATAGGTCCAGGCACCGGATTCAGAAGTGTCTGGGCCTGGAGGGTAAAAGCTCGGGTAGGTAGAACCAGCCTGGCTCTGATGTGGAGGAGAGGGCCAGATTCACAGTGTCCAGACCCTGGAAAGTCAAGATGGATGAACAACCAGAAGAAGGAAGAGGCCAGAACCAAGAAATTTGAATGAATTATTATTGTGTGGAATTTGAAGTAGTAACATTTGTGGATGTAAATATTCTTTGTGCCAAAATAAATATTGCCAATGAGCAACCAAAAGTGAAATAAGTGTAGTGTCCATCATTCCTGGGAGGGGATCAGGGGATAATTGGGCTTGCCATTAAAAGGCATGCCAGGTTGTCTGATGACCCCTGCCAGGATGGAGCAAAAAGGGGAGGGGGGAAGGAAGGAGCATGTAGAGGGAAGGGGAGGAGCCCGTGACATCACCAAGCCTGTGGTAGGGTAATATGACAAAGTTAAGCTGGAGTCCCAGGGTTTAGCTGTGGTGTGGAGCCTCGGGGGGGGTCCTGAACAGTGGTTCTATGGGGGTATATCAGGCCAGGACACAGGCAGGATGACCTCTTTTGCTGGGATTTTTTACTAAGGAAAGTGATGGGGGGCATGGTTGGCACAAAGATAGGTGGAGGGCAGTGTGTGTGACCTGGGGCCCTGGGCAATGGGCTGGTGTGTTTGGCTATGGGGAGGCAGCTGCAGGCCTGGGGAGCTGGGTCATAGCTCCCGGAGGGGGAAGGCAGCAAGGCCCAAAGATGGCAAGTGGAAGAAGGAAAGGGGGAGTGGGGGGGAGGAAAGGGGGGAGGGGGTAGGATACATGGGCTGGGGTCAAGGAACCCAGACATGGTGTTAAAGCGGGGAGGGGAGATTGGTCCAGGCTCTGGATTCAGAAGTGTCTGGGCCTAGAGGGCAAAAGCCCAGGTAGGTGGAACAAGCCTGGTTCTAGTGTGGAGGAGGAGGCCAGATTCACAGTATCTGGACCCTGGAAAGTCAAGATGGATGAACAAACAGAAGGAAGAGGCCGGAACCAATAAATTTGAATTAATTATTATTGTGTGGAATTTGAAACAGTAACATTTGTGGATGTAAATATTCTTTTTGCCAAAATAAATATTGCCAATGAGCAACCAACAGTGAAATAAGTGTAGCATCCGTCATTCCTGGGAGGGGTTCAAGGGACAATGGATTTTGTCTGATAGCTATGTTAATTGCACCTTTATATTACTTTTTATTTGTGTTCTGTATTACAGTGGCTTAGATACCTAGGAGGTAACCTGTTAAAATTCCACCTACAATAGATATAAACTGAAATGTTGAGCCACTTTATCTATGGTTTGTAACAGATGGTTTCATGACGTCAAGGTGCTGGGGTTTAAATTGTGATCCTGTGGTTACCAGTGCCTGCCCTCTAAGGAAGACCTAATGGTTGAAACACAGTGGCTACTGGTTTGGAGTGTTCACCTTACCCTGTATTCATTATCAGTTTGATTAAAAAGTATATTTTTGCAGGATTCATTTTCTGCCTTTCCTTTCTCCTGGAGTGCAACTCTTTATTGCAGAGGAAAATACCTGTTGATGACCCTGGAACACCATCCCATATAATACCTCTCTCAAGCTGCATGACCAACCCCCATGTGAATTTTCTTTCCACTGAGTCATTCTGTTGGAAAGTTCTATAATACGTGGCATAAGAGCACTACCCTGAAGGAAGAGATTTGGGGTCTGCTCTGAGGATGAGAATAACTGAATGCTCCTCCATCAACTGCACATGAGGGAGAATATAGAAGGCCTTTTATATGCTCAGAAGAGGTGGTAATGGAGTAGGTAATGTAAACAAACTTTGGCAGGTCACAGTACATGTTGCACCTAACTAGATATACCCCCAAAAAACTGCCCATGGTCACTAGAGTGGAGGAGGAATCACAAGTAATTAATCCAAGCTCTAGAGAGAAGCGCAGTCACAATGAATAGTGTAGAGAACTGGTCATTGTAAGGCTAGCAAAGTGAGAAACTGGTGAATATCCCCTCTGGGTTTCAGGCTGGAAGGAGGGATGGCTTCTGCAAGGAATCTAACAGACAGGGCCATCCCCATAGGGGCATCATGCACACCAGAAAATAGGATGGCAATTCAGGAGGTGCACGACTTAGCACACTGAGTCCCATACACTGCAACCACTATGCCAAGTGATCCACAGAAGACATGCTGCTGTAACTGTACCCTGACTGTGGTGTGCACCTATGACTGCATCAGTCGCTGGGCTGGACAGTAATCACCGGAGTGACCAGACATCATGGCAGAACTTTGAAAGCAATTCTGCACACTGGGAATCCCAGACACTGCAGAAGGAGCACTTGAAGAAATGTAAACATACAGGCATGGGGAGACCCTACCAGGAATTAGATAATGGTGCAATTACAAGGGCACCCATTTTGTTGTACAGTCTGTGAAGTTTACAGTTCTGGGGAAGAGAATATACATGCATGACCAGCAAAAGCACATCCAATCCCAAGACAGAGGATCACCCAGCCTTTTCTCTAGGTGAACTGCGACCATCATATAGCACAGAACTTGTTGAATTCTAATGGGCAATCGAAGATCCTTTATTTTCAAACATGCTTAAGAAGAAACAAACAGATTGCAGATCAACCAGTATGGAAACATCTGGAACATGGTGTCCAAAAAGCAGTGGTAAGGGAATGTTCTTAAAAGGATAAAAATAGAACTACACACCATACCTATGCTGAAAAGAGGGTACCCTCCACCCAACACCAAAACAGCATCAAACAATGGCTGAGTAATTTGAAATGTTATAAATGCTGGAAGGCAGCACATTCAAGGCCTGTAAAACACTACAGACCCCAGAAGGACACAGTCTAGAGCCATGGAAACTGACATACAGCAGAGTAAAGTGAGATAGGATGCCTCCCTGCAGCAGACCATATCACAAAAAGCACAATATTCCTGAGACACTGGACAATGACTCTACACTCAGACAAGTGCAGAAAAACAACATAAATGGGAAAAAAAGTAGCCATAACTGGCACCTGTTAGAGCCAGTAGAGCCTTATCCCTTACTGAAGACATCTTTGCTCTCTGGTCCTGATGATATAACCCATTCCTGACCTGCGAGTCTTGAACACAATAGGGATGTCTGCTCCCCTCCAACCCCAAACCTGTAGCAACTGTGTGTGGGAAAAAAAAAACCTAAAAATTCACACCAATAAAAAAACAGCATAGGTACTGAGAAACTGGTAGGTTATGAAATGGGAAGTATACCTGAGATGCTACAGCAGAGGGAGCTGCGAGCTTAGGGTATTGCTACCAGATGCACTATCTTGACACCACATAACCAAACTAAAAGGAGCTGCAGGCTTTGAGCAAAGCGTTGAGATGCCACAAGGCAGAAATGGCTCCTGGGCAGAAAGACATACTGTATGTGCCTAAAGATGCTATTACTGTTGCCATGTTTCTAAAATAAATGGGCTAGCCCAAACATGCATAATCCAAGATTCAGGAGTTCTCTGTGATCCGACAGCACTCAGACCCTCCAGGAAAACAACCTACCACCATTAATAGTAGTTATGATCTTAATTCTTTTGATATGTGCTAAGAAACTTATTACCAAATGTTCGATGACGTCCCGTTTACCACAGTTTCAGCACTGGATGCAATTGGTAGACTCCAAATATCATTACAAGATTGTTACTTGAATCATTTATCAACTTTTCAGGTTATCTGGCAACTTTGGGTCATGTACAGTACAAGTTACAGACAGATCCTGCTTTTGTTTCTTATGCGCAAATCCCCTTTCTTTTTCTTTTGCTTTTACCTGTCCAAAGCATGGGAATCTGTTATTCTCACTTATAGGTATCCCTTTGTTTGAGGCCACTGCATGTCTCCTTTTGTTCTGTTTCGAGCAGTGGAACCTACTCTGTATTGATTATCTAATGTATCATCAGTATTAAAGTTTCTCTTCTGTCCCCTGGAGCAGAATTATCTAATTTTGTTTATACGCTCTATTAATCATTTTTGTTGATATAACTGGTAATGTATGTCTTATACTTAGATCATGGTTGGTGCTTGTACAAACTGGGTTTATTTTTCAAATGTTTGTATCTGTAAACAGTTTATGCTTTTGTACTCTTTGGTTAAAGTTTAATAAAGATGCTATTTAAAAAAAAAATAGTACTCATGGCCTCCTTCAGAGCTGCATATGTTGCTCCCCATAGCCCTGGCTCCCTTACAGTTTCCTTTACTCCTGCCTTGCAAGAACTTGAACACACACGAAGATACACTCAGATCTGTGCATTGGTCTCCTTTAATGACTGTAAGACTGCTTGGGAGTGTCCAGAGTTCCACGGGGGAGGGGGGGCACATGAGATCAGCTAGCAAGCAGAAAAATGGCTGCAATTTTAAAGGGTCAGAATGTCCTTGGGAACATCACTGCCATAAAGGGCAGGTTTCTGCTGAGGTAGACTGCTGGTCTGCTGTAAAACTAGGATGAAATGCTGGTTTTTAACAAACTGTTGGGACCCTGGGAAACAGCAGAGAAAACTGACACATCTGATCACCCTACATTGGGAGCAATACTTCACAGATCAGCTAACTCAGTACCCCCCCCCCAATGATGGGGAAGTTCCCAGGTTGCAAATCTAAATTAAAGATAAGATAAATTAGGTTAAAAAAAAGAAATATGACAAATCACTCACACCTGAGCCAAAATATGGCAAACAACAAGATGTCTCTCCTGCCATATATATATATACATATATATATATATATATATATAGTATATATATATATATATATATATATATATATATATATATATATATAAATAATAATACTTAATAGGGTAAAGTGTTATTGGGATATAACGGACCACCCAGGGGCACAATGAGGCCCGACGCATGGTATGGAGGGCCCTATAGCCCCTGGAACGTCCGTTGCATTCCATAACGCCCATCCTGGAGGGTATTACTACACTTAGAATATGGGTTTGTAGTTTGAAACAAAAAAAGTAGTAGACAAGAAGTTTGCAGAATTATAACAGTAAATTTATTTAAATTGCAATGTGTTTAAATAGGGAGGAAAAAAGTTGTTTAGGGAATGGAAAGAAGAAATAAACTGAAATGCAGTTAAATCGTGGGTTGCACTTTTTGTTTAATCAGCTGTGAAAGAAAGATTGTCTTCTATTTCTGGTAGTTGATGAAGTTCACTGGTCCTGTGAAATTGCAGTGCATCAAATTGAATGGATTTTGTTGCAGTGCTGAAAAAAAAAATATGGGTTACTATAGTGAATGCTGCAGGTTAAATTAAAGTATAAAAGGTAAAAAAGAAAGTTTATTAGTGACTGTACTTGTTGCTGTTGCTGAAGGTGGTACTTCTATGCTGGTTCCTGCAGGTGGCAATGTGGATATCTGTAGTGATGTGCTAGGCTGCTGTGGTTTGTCTTCGTTTGGTATTGTGGTGTGATGTCCCCCCAGGATACTGCTCCAGTGTTATCTATCTTCTGAGGAAGCTGTCCAGTAGCTTGCTAAGCTTGCTTCAGAACGATGTCCTGTGACAGAGACAATCTCTTGTGGAGCTAGTCCTAGATTGGATAATAGCTGTACTGCTGTTGCTCGAATACTGTAGTTAGTAAACTTTTGGCTTAACTGAGCTTCAGTACTTAACTTTGCCATTAATGAACCTAAAAAGTTTTTTCCCATGGGTTCATGGGTATACCATATTTTCTCACTTTGTAGAGATTCTTGGGAGGCTTTTAGGGTGCAGGTAGAAACATGCAGCATCTCGTGGTATTTTGTTGAGGTATTTCAGGAATGACCTGACAGGACAGAGTGGGTCATCTGGTCTCTCAAAATAAAACCCTTTGTGATTCTTTGTTGGGTTCCAGGTTTTTTATGATTTTTAGTTTCAGGTTGTGAGTTTTGTTATATATTTGTGCTTGTGTCACTGTTTTTCACTTGAAATGAACGTGGTGTGAGTTGCCTCAAGCCCTCTCATCCTCGTCTAGCCATATGAATTTGAATATCGAACCAGACTTTCCTTACTAATCCTGGTGCAGTGTTTGGTGATAGAGCTGAGGAAGCTTTAAGTTTTTCCAGGTCTTGTAATGTGATGGCTGGGTGATGAGTAGCTGTGTCTTGCTGATTTTTCCTAAGCTGGTTTAGGATTGCAGCAAACGTATTGTTGGAAGTTTTGAATGCAGGGTCTGTTATGAGGGAGATGTTGCAACCAATGTCAGGAGAATTCAGGTGTCTTGTTAGACCAGCACAGAGGGAGCAATAGCCACTGACAGAGTACTGTTGTCCTGTTTCTGCTAGGGCTTCAGCATAAAATTGCCTGAATAGGTTATTTAGTGTGGTACTGGAGTCAGTTTTTAAATTATACATATATTGTTTTGTTTCTGCCTACTGCTGAAATACTTGGAGTGCCCACTGTGTCTGACGTTTTGTGGCAGGTTCTTGCTGTTCAGCTTCTACTTTGTTTAAGTCAGTCGCGGTTGAGGAAAGGAAACGTTGACTTACTTTGCGAGGTTTTTTGTTGTGTGGAGCTGTGTCGGTTTCGTCTGGCATTTCGTTAGGGTTTTCAAACATATTTTAGAAACTGCGCTTATTCAGTAAATTGAAATTGACTGTTGCGGTCATTGAAGTGCTGTGATGCGCATTTACTGAATGTACCAAGTTGAATATGAGTGCTGGACTAAATGTGGGCATAACGTGGGCATAACATGGATATATTGCGAACAGGTGGGTGATTGTGTTAATAGGTACAGTGTGTGTCTGAGCGGGTGTTGTTGGAAAATAACAGCACGCTTGTGTGGAGTTTAAACCAATGGGAGAGCAGCTTTTGTTTAGCCCATATTCTAAATATATATCATCTTTCCGATGAGACGTTAAACCGAGGTCCCATCTGCTTGGATTGGTGGTAGTTCAGGTGGATGTTAAAGATCCCATGGCACTTTTGGAAAAGAGTAGGGGAATTTCCCAGGTGTCCGGCCAAATTTCCCTCTTTCACTAAAAATACCACAACAGCTTAAACTGGTTCAAGGTCAGTTGGCATTCACCTTTATCCCCCTCCCCCGGGTCGTGCCTGAAAATAGGCAGGATTTGTCTAGTGCACTTACCCAGTCAATAAAAACTAAATAAATATATATATATAGGATATGACATGGCCTGACTGAAGATATCATATTTATCTTCATGAGATGCCAATGATATACTGATGTCATTGGCCTCAAGTGAAGATAAATATGATATCTTCAGTCAGACCATGCCATGGTCTGTTTATACAACATATGTTTTGCCCCCTACCCAAACCGGTCCATCTCCTCCATACCTCTGTCAACACAATGCTCTACATAGAGATGTTTTAAACATGCTGCAGTACTTTACACGTTTTGCCCCTATTTTTTCCTTATCCCCCCATCAAAACATGCAGCATATGTCACATTAAAAATGATCTGAATCAGTCTGTTATTTATAGGGTGTTTTGGGTAGAACCACTTGCCTTGTTTGTGTTTTAATATAGGTGACCACAAGTGGTTGTGCTTGCAGAGATGTAAAATGAGGCACCCTCTAAAAAAATGTTAGAAAGCTGTGCTTTTTTATCCAGAGTTAACTGAGCATTGTAGAAGCTGCCAAATGTAGGCACACGAGAACAATGAAGTTGGTGGTTTCAGAAATGTAGAGGCAAGCCTAAGTGAGTGTTGCTATAGCAATGGACACTCATGCATGCATCTATTTCTGTGAAGCTGCCGACTCCATCACTTTTGTGTCTATATAGTCAGCAGCTGATTTTGTTTTTAACTTTTTTTTAACACAGGGTGCTTGCAATGTCATCTGGGGGAACTGGGGAATAGTAGGAAGAGAAATATATGCTGCAAGATGACATTCCAGTCTAATGTAAGCCAGCTGTGGTTACAGTACTATAAGTTGCTTTTTTATTGTAAAAACAGTCTGCCCTACCAGTTCTGCCTACTATTCTTATTTTTTTTTCTTGTTTAAACTTGTAATTCTGGGTTTAAACTGTTTTCTAGGGGGTTAAAATGAACCGTGGAGAGGCAAGAGGGAGCCCCGACTGATAGACAATAATGCACACCTGTTGTAGTTTGCCGATTAAATAAATTGCACAAATGCATCCTTTTATTTGGTGCCAGCTGCAAGGGTGAGTGAAGGATCTGTGCATGTTGTGAGAGGGGGGTGGTGTTAGTGCATTAGTGATGGACCAGTAGGGGTTGTGGGGGGATGTCAATTGGAGATGGAGAAGAAAGGTGAGCTTTTTGTGTGAGGGGGATGTGGAAAGCTATGGGAAAGGGTGTGGGACCACTGAACACAAGGAAAAGTGTGTTCAAGCTGGGGGGGGGAATTAATAAAATCCATTGTTTAAACACAGCAGTTAAACAAATATCCATCTGAAAAGCAGAATGCACAGTTTTCAGCATGACAGTGAACTACATCTGAATCAAGCTGTACAGCAGTGTCAGTTTCTAGCACGAGTCACATACCTACGTGACTGTGATGGAGATGACTGACATCCTTTGTGCCATAGCGTCACTCCAGCCACAAGCTCCGCAGAATAGTGCCAAACTAAGGGATCCATGCAATACTTTTAAAAAATTAAACATTGGTTCAGTCCTAAATATAATGATAGAATAAATGGATGATTTAACAGTGAAATAGCCTACTGGAGTTTAACACAAAGAACGTCAGTAAACTAGCTCTTTAAAATACAAAACAGATTTTCTTATTATTTATACTGATAGTGCATTGTTTTAAATGAATGCTAGCACCTTAACATTGTGTAGTCATAACGTTCATCCAGGCTGCATTAGAGAACAAAAGTGAAAGTTGTTTAATGGCATGGCAGTGTGAAAATTAAAGGATCAGTTTCAGTATGACATATTGGAGTGTGGAGATATCAAAATGATGTATAGGAACATGCAGATATCAGTGATATCTTCACTGGCTGATTGAGATATCACTTTCTATTCTTGCATTTTTTGCAAAACACATGTTGTGTAAATATATATATATATATCTATATATATTTATATATAGATATAGATATCAATGTATATCATTGCAAAAAATTACGTTAATGCATCAGTCAGGGTTTTTATTAATGCATTAAAATCTGGGAACTTCAACGTTAGGGTTACCAACCCTACCACTCCACCCCCATCCTCCACCTACCAACAGGCATCGGGGTGTGCCTTGGAGTCATTGACCCTAACTCTCACCCCGGTCCATGTGTAAACAAGTTGAGATGGTTCAGTATAGGAGAATGGGGTGAGAGTTAGACTCGATGACTTAAAGGCACACCCCGATGCCTGTTGGTGTGTGGAGGGTAGGAGGTGGGGGTAGGGTGATAGGGTTGGTAACCCTAATGTCAAATTTCCCAGCTTTTTACACTTTAATACAAACCCTAACTGATGCATTAAAGTAGTTTTTTTGCAATAAATTTCCCTTCTTTTTGAGAAAGTGTAATATAACTGGTATTCAGTGGGAATGCAGGCCCTCCAGGCCCTGCAATCTCCTCATGCTATCCATTGTTGCATAATGATATCCATAAGTGGGAATGTGGGCCCTCTGGGCCCTGCACTCCCACTAACATATAAGTACAGACATACCGCAGCCCTATAGTCATGAAAAGTAATCCTTGTGACACTCATTTGGCAGTATGTCAGTAACCATAGCAACTATGGAAAAAAGTCCACTGCAGTTGTAATCATGACTTCAAAACCTTCATGGGTGCTTAGTCTCTAAAGGTGGACTAAGCTACAGAAAACGAAAAATCTGTATCTCAAATCTTTTTCAAGATAAGGGCAATGAAAGGCACCATGGGATCCACAGTTCAACAGACACATGTAACTTGGGCATTTTTAGGATTTTTTCTACCTAATTTTCAACTTGGCATTTTGGGGACCCTAACTCATGAACAATGTCACAGTAATTTCATTAATCTATCCTGAAAGTTGAGTTTGCACAGCAAATGTGCCATGCTGCACTACAGGTGCAAAATCATGTTTTGGGCAGGATGTGAAAAATGACAGCTGTATACTGTTCATGATGAGGTGTGGAAAGGGTAATATTGAAAATCAGGAGGAAATAATATAAATTAGGGGAAGTTATAGGCCATACAGAAGCTGCATACGCCTGTAAGCATTAGCCATTATTGCAAATTTTTAACCAAATTTTCAATGTGAGCATTTTGGGAAATCCCCTCATGAACACTGGCACTGTGATTTTGTTAATCCATCCCAAAAGTTGATTTCGCACAGCAATGCGCCATTCCAAGGCAGAAGTACAAAAACACGTTTCAGGCAGGATATGAGAAATGACAGCTGTACTGTTCATATGGAGGTGTGAAAAAATGGCAATGTTGAAAACTAGAGTGAAAATATAAAAAAATGGCAAAGTTACGAGCGTGCATAGAAACTGTGCAACACACGCTTGTAATACAGCCATATTTTGGATTTTTTGCAACAGATTTTCAATAAGGGCTTTTTGAGACCTCCCCTCATGAACACTGGGACTGTTATTTTATTAATACCCTTAACAAAGAAACTCTTGCAGCTGTAACGAAAAGCCCCTTTAAAAGGCAAGTACGTCTATTCCTCCCCCCTATCTCACAGTGTGACTGCCTCCCATAAGCAATGCTCAACACCACCTACCCTAATTGTAACTGTAACCTGTTATTCCAGCCTTGCTTTCTTGGCACCAGCCTCCTCCCTCTCTCCCTTCCCCCCACCTACACATCCCCTCCCTACAGACACACTCATATCTGTGGTCACTGGCCCCTGTCCCCCGTGCTCTTTTCATCCTTGTCTGACAATGGCACCTACCTGCCAGCTTGTTCCTGACTTTCTCCTACAAAGATACTGTTCTACCAAGAATTCTGTTAGAAGCTAGCTTGTGTTGTTCTACCTCAACATACCGACTGAACTATTTAGGCATTAGTAATCTACATGTTAAGTTTGTTATCATTGTTTACCCTTGTGTTATGTTACTCCCCATCCTTTGACATGGAACCTTTGTAAATGAGCAGTCCCTGCTCAAAGGTACTTGTAATCTTAGAGTTTAATAAATAAATAAATAAAATAAATAATCAGTCCCAAAAGGTGATTCCATGCAGAGATGATAGTAACATTGTTCATGAGGTGGGGTCCCAAAATGCCTATGTTGAAAATTTGATGAGAAAATACCAAAAAATGGCTGAGATATCCACATTTAAATTTTTTGTTTGTATCAGAGTCATACGAGGTAGGATCCTAGTTCATATTGTCATACACACTATGATCCTGCATCATACGACGCCGATATGAACAAAGAATTTAAATGTTAAATAACACATATTTTAAGGGCATTTTCTGAACAGTAAAGTGCAGAATGCACCTGGGGGTCACAATAATTAAGCTACATGTGTTGGTTCCTCCCCAGAATATCATTTTGGGAGGTTTCCTAATTTGAATTTCAGTTAAACTGGAAACAAGATGGAGGCCATACAAAAGAGGAATTTTCTCATACAATGCAGGATAACTCTTTCCTATCATGCAGCTATATTGAAGTACCTACTGAGCATGCTCAGAAATGATTTTTTTCAAATTCTTAAATTGCAATAACATAAAAACAGCTTATTGTTTTTTCACCATACTAACAAAATGCACATCTGTGGGGTAGTCATTTTCTGTCCTGAAAATTTCATCTCAAACAAACACACACTCTGGGCTATAGGCAAGTTAAAAGAAAAATCCCAGCAAAGTCAATGGGTAAAAACTTGTTTTTTCACCTCTCCATAACTCAGAGACCAGATCAAAAGATTTACACTGCATACCAAATTCCATTCAAATCTGTTCAATGGTTGCAAAGTTATTAAAGTGCAAAATTTTGAGTTTAACATTGAAGTGTCTGCTCAACCCTAACTGTGCCCCTATAATATATATGTTAGCAATAACCCACAACAGGGTGTGGGGTTATAGGCATTTAATCCACATCTGGGGTGTGTTGTGAGGCATGAGGCCACAGCTTTGTTTTTGTATTTATCTCGTTGAATGTGAATGGTACAGTGCTGTACACCTGTATAATGTCATGGCATACAACAGTAACAGTGACTCTCTCAGGGGAGTTGCTAAGTGTGGATTAAACTGAGAGTTTAATCCACAGCTGCAGCGCTATTGAAAGTGAGTGTGAAATAGATGAATATATGCTGAGAGCATGTTTGAGTGGAAAACAGGAGGTGGAAATGAAAGCAACTGTCTACATAAAGTGACTCTTTCTCTCTGGGGACCTGCTTAATCAATGATTGCAATGCAGTTTGTACTGCTGTCTAACTGTGCACACAGGAACTGTGTAATTGCTGGCAACCCAGGTATCAGTTATACAGTGACCGCTGTTGGGGAAGACAGGTTTTATTACCTTGCTGATGTGAAGTTTGAATCTGGCTGCATGTCTGTTAAGATCACTAAGTTGCTGTCACACACTCACAATGAGTACCACGTTTGGTATTTCTGATGCAGGACCCACTGCGAGGGGGGGCACAACATTGCTAATGTGGGTGTGGAACAGTGACACCACTGAGCATTAGAGCTTTCCCATGTTTGATTAGAGGCTGTTACTGTACCGGGACAGCACACTGCACAGCAGAGAAGATTCAAAGAGAAAAAACACACTTTTTTCCTCCTCTCTTTCATTGTTTGTGTGTCTCACTAACAAAGATCTTGATGTGTGTTCAATGCCACTGGAGGTATGTGACAGGATGACCTGTGTGACTTAGGGACAACTGCAGTCCATGGTGGTGGGTGGAAAGTAGTTCTTCATGGGACAGTCTGCATGCTGTGATACCTTCCAACTTGTAGCAGTGCACACTTGTCAGTAGAGTACAGAAACACAAGAGAAATTCAGACCTGGGGAACTGTTGTATCACATATTGAGGTTTCTGACATTTGCTCCCTTACTGTACTGGGTTGTGGGATATACAGAGGGTGCCCGGGTTGGATGGCTACAAAATGACCTCTACAGTCTGTGACAGCTGTCTCACTGAGTGTAGTGGGAGCCGCTCCATAGAAGACCAGAACAATCAATAGTGCAGTAGCAAGGACGAGGACAGCATGGTCTCTGGAATCTTGCTGCACAGCCTGTGCTGGAATGAACGAGATGCGCAGCCTGTCCAAATGTTTGGATGCCAGGTGAATATGGAAATTTGCCCTTGCTTTTGTGACAGCTGTCCTGCTCACTGCCTTGCGATCCCTTGCACAGGATACCGTCAGCAACAATAGCACTGTACGAGAGGTGATGACTGCGTAAGTAGTCCCAGGTGACTGAATAAAACTCAGTTTAATCACACACTCGCCACTTACTGCACTGTGATTATTTGCTGGCGATATTCCCCTATCGTCCCGTTCCTTTCTGCATACTGCTGTATCTTCTGATCAGCACAGTCCTCTGTCAATGCTGCCATCTGTGCCTCCCATGGATCACACTGCAAATGGGGAATCATTGTCTCCAACATTTTTGTCTTTTTACATCTCAGAGCATGGCTTCCCCATTGGGAAATCTCTCACTGAGCCATTCATTGACAGTAAGGGGGGCGAAACAAGGAAAAATTCATTTGCATTTTACCATGGTGACTACTCTCTATACTGCTCGCTAAGATGAGAAAAAAAATGGCTGCTGTAAAAATGAGCTGAGCAGTAGGAGTAGATCCATCTGTGGTGTGATGAAGTCACTTCTGCTGTATAAAAACACGATCAGATATAGCAACCATGGATTGAATAGGAAATTGAATCTACGGTCACCTGCTGTCCTTTAATCAATCACTGAACCTTTCTGTGTCCACCCATGTTTACATATGTATGTGTGTATATATATATATATATATATATATATATATTTTAATTTAGATTTTGTTCCTCTGTCCAGCAGGGCAGATGTACTGCCATTCTGGCAATACTAGCCATCATGGAGATGGACAGAGAGATTTACCCCTACCCCCCCAACAGCTGGACCCACAACTCAGGATGCAGCTCAAGGGCAGTTGTCCCAGCAAAAGTATTTACATGCATATCCTCTACCCACTCTTCAGTGTCTGCCCACCCCAGCCCCATCACTACTGACTGCTACATTACTAATATAGACTGTTACAAAGAAAGCAGGGTGAAGCAGCACTATCCCTCCCCAGAGAGTGTCCTCTGGGATGCACAATCCTCCTTCCTCCTAGTTGGTACCTAAACATTGGTCATTGGAGGAAATCCCTGTTTCATGTTCTGCAGGGCATCATGAGTGGGTGCCTGGCCACTGCTAAGATGGGGCTACTCTCCCCTGCAATTCTGGGGCTAAAACAAAATTAACCACCTGAAGCAATTCCTAGTTCATGTTCTGTAAGGCTGTCAAGCTGAGATGTTTAAAACAGCAGTGAAGCAGAAGTGACACTGTCTACATTACCACCATGTGAATTCTCAAGAAACTCTCCTCCAGCAGATGGACAACTTGGGGCTAGAGTGGGTCTTGAATGGTCTAAAATTCCATAATGGATCCTGCTGCAGTGAATTTGGCTACTCAGTCTGCTCACCCCGCAGGACTGTTCTGGTAAGCAGAAACCTCTATTTGAAGTGTTACACTTGTGGTCATAACTAAAAAAGTTTTCTAAAGTCCAGTTTCAAACATGGAACATTTGCATGTATTGCAAGGTGGAAAGTGTCTACTGCCATAATTAATTTTTCTCAGTTCCACCTGTTTGTTGGAAATAAAATACAATGAACCCTTCTTTATTCTTTTCACCAAGTATGACAAAGCTATACCTCTTGATTGCAAGCAGTAGTAAGAAACTACATTGCAATGCAAACTTATTATTTCAAAATAAAAAGTCTTACAGTGTGTCAAACTGTGAAACTTGTCCTGACTGTAGGCCTGGAAAATTGCAAGTTAAACCTTTGAAGTGTGAAGATGCCCTTTTTGCCATATTGCAACATGTTTTTGAGAAGAGAAAGGCTTGAAAAAAATATTGCAGCAGAAGTTTTAGAGCACAAACAAGAAAAATCTCAAAGGGAAACTAAAATAAAAAGCAAACTACACAAAAATCTCAGACAGCGCAGAATCTATTGAGCTTTTTTGGGAAAGTACTCACATTGAACATAATAAACCCTCTGAGTCCTATTGCTTCACCTTTTGAATTCCAACCTAAAGAAAAGTCAGATGATATAGAGGGTAAAATATCAGAAGAAAAGCGTGAGGAACAATCAACAAGTGAACAAGATAATTTAAAAACCAGTATGGAATTAACAAAAGACCCCCAACTAATTGAAGAGGGTAAATTGCCTGACATAGGCCCAGTTAAAGATATCCATCCTCTCAATGTAAACTTCCAGGAAAATAAATTCTTATTTGCAGAATCTAATGTGGAATCACAGTTTGATGAAAATAAAATAAGGTCACCTAAAAGAATGGAGAAGAGTCTGTAAAACAAAAAAACTACCTGTCCTCAAACATCAGAAGCAGCAAAATCTTCTCTAATGAATGAGGATGTAGGAAAACAACAAGAACAGTACACAGCTGAAGAGTCTGTACCTGGCTGGGCTAAGGTTCTGTTTGGGAACATTAAAGAAATGAAAGATTTTAATTTTGTTAAAGTGATATCGGAAGGGATGGACATAATTATATCAGAAATAGAAATTATTAAAACAACTATTCAACACCTGGAGTCCTCAGTAAAAGACATTAGTCAAGCAATACCACAAATTGAAAACAGAATTTCTGAGGCAGAAGATAAAATTCTACACAGTGAGAGGCAATTAAATTACCATGAAAAATCAATCTCTAATTTAACAAGCAAAATAATGGACATGGAACTAAGAGCCAGAAGGAAAACATTTACATTTAATAGGCATTCCTGAGTGATGGGAGCAAAAGCAGAGTTGAAAAGAAATAGTTTTGGAAATATTTGCTGCCTACTTAGACACTAACAAAAAATAAGTTAATATTGAGATTGACAGGGTGCATCATGCTTTAAAAGCCAGGCCAGAGGATTGACTTCCATCATGTTCTGTGATTGTTAAGCAGTTCAAAACAGATGACAAAATGAGAATGATCAGAAAAAAAGAACACTGTTGTATGGGGCAAACATAACAATTTATCAGGACCTTGTATTTGAGATCATAGAAGAAAGGAAAAAAATTGACTTTCTGAGAAGAACGTTGTGACAAAAAGGCTATAAATCTTCTTCATTAATTCCAACCAAGCTTCAGGTTACAGTGAATATTAAACCATATTTTTTCTCTACAGTGGAACAGGCTGACAGAGAGTTGAGATTACTAATACCAGATGTATTTACTTAATGAGTATTGTATACCAGGTTGTGTTTACACATGTTGGCGGGAGGTATGCTGAAACCACCTAGACAGGAAGAGAATGCTAGGTAACCGCATAGATCAGGATACCAATTTTTTGTGAGCTTTATGCAAAGGGGTTGTAATAAGGTGCTTGATTATTTATATGTGTAGTATGGGGTGTGAGAAAATTAGCACCATAATTAATATTAGTCTCTGGTCCAAAAAGAGAGAGAAATGAATAAAAGTGCATGGGAACAGAATGAAACTGGTATGTACAAAACCTGGAGATGGCTACAGCTGACAAATACCTGAACATCAGGATTGCCTCATTGTATGTTAATGGCTTAAATAGTTATAAAAAATTAATAAGATTCTACAATATGCAAAACTTAAAGAGCAACTGATGCCTTCAGGAGAACGTTAACAAAACATAATACTTAGACACAGTTCAGCTTATATTTCATGTTAGTTCTGTAGTTCTCCTCATCATTATTTTTATTGAGGTAATTTGCATGAAAACAGGATCTTTGCTTTTGAAGAGATCATCTATTTCTGTTGCTTTCTCCCTACCTGAGGTCACAATGCAGTGCTTGTGGCATTACAGTTACTCCCATGGCAACAGATTGTGATGTCACAGTAGAGGATTATGACTTGAAGTAGAGCATAAGCTATGCAGACAGGTAAACTCTAAGGGGTAAAGATAATGTATTCATGCAAATTTCCTAAGTAATAAATAATGGGGAGAACTCTCTACCATATACAGTATACAGAATGCAAGCTGAATTGTACCGACATATCCTGTTTTTCCAAGTTTTCTTTGAGGCATCAGCAGCTCTTTAATAAAATTAACATGTTGTGTTTATAAGAGAAACACCTTTTAGAAAAGAAGGTTAAATGACTTAAAAAATCATGGATTGGACAAATATTCTATTCTACAGGAACAAATAACAGTCAAGGTGTGGCTATCTTGGTCTCCAAGGATACTAATTTTAAAAGCATACAGGTAACCAAAGATGAGGAGGAATGCTATGTATTGGTTATAGGTGATTTATTTGGATTTGAAATTCTATTTGGATCGATGTATGGGCCTTTTACAATGCATGACAAATTTCTAAACATTTTGGAAAATAATTTAGTTTTGCTAGGTTGCCAGGACACCATTTTAGTGGGAGACTGGAACATGCCAGGTGATCCTAAGATGGATAAGACGTCTAAATTTACAAATAATGAGTTACATAATGTAAAATTATTTAGAGAGTTTATTGATAGAAATTATTTAAGAGACATTTGGAGAGAGAGAGGAATCCTACAAAAAAGGAGCACACTTAAAGGTCCTCATATATAAAAATGTACATCAGGTTGGATTTTTTTCTTATTAATAAAAATATAGCTAGCAAGATAAATACAGTATATATATTCATAGCATTTTGGTCTCAGGCCATGCAATGGTGTCCTTGCAATTAATTCCTACTTGATGTTTTGATAACTCCTTGTTAAGTAATGTAGAATTTGTAGCTGTGATAAAACTTCAACTAGAGGAATACTGGAAACTGAATAATAACTCAGAGTTATCGATGAATGTGAAATGGGATGCATGGAAAGCTGTTAAAATAAGCCTTATTATATCTTACCAGATTAAATAACAGAGACAAAATAGAAAAAAAATTCTTGAAAGTAGAAGAAGAAATTAAGAAGTTAGAAAGATAGTAATTGAATCTAAGTTTGATAAAAAAAAGTAATGGATAGTTTAACAGAATATAAAAACAAGAAGAATGAACTAATTTTACAGTCTTTAGAAAAAGATGTTTGGAAAATCAAAAATAAATAATATTTTCAGGGAGAAAAGAAAGGAAACTTTTAGCCTATGCACTCAAAAAAACCAAAAGAGAGGAATATTATAATGGCCATTAATATTGTACAAGAAGAGGTTTACATGGACAAATTTATTACCAACAAATTTGTTAAACATGTTCAAGCAATTTATAATTTAGTTAATAAGGACAAATATAGTAAAGATGCAATTATATATCAATTAAATATTAATTAAAAAATAATTTACATTAACAGAAATAAACCAAGCAATAGTAGATTAAAAGAAGGGCTCCACTCCTGGTCTGGACGGTTATACATATGAAGTTTACCAGACATTTAAAAACTTACTTCTTCCTTGGATTAAATCAGTAATTGAAGAAATAATAGAGACAGACAATATGCCCCAAACTATTAATGATTGCATAATTAACTTACTATTAAAAGAAAATAAAGACTCAAAAAGAGTAGAAAGTATTGCCCCATATCATTATTAAACTTAGATTTTAAAATAATTATGACATTATTAGTTAATCACATTCAGGAGAAGGTAACAAATTATATAGGGGAAGAACAAACAAGGTTTATCAAAGGGAGAAATACTTTCCAGGGACTGGAACAAACTCAAGAAATTATATCCAAACACACAAAACAAAATGTGGATCACAAGGAGGCGGAAAAGGTTATGATAACATTAGATAAGACAAAATCATTTGATTTATTGTCAAGAAATGTTATGTTTTGTGCATTAGAATTAATGGGGCTTTCCTCCAACTATTCTGCAATTGTTACGTAAAATGTCTCTTTTGGCTACTGCCAAATTATAAATTAACTCTTTTTTGTCTGATACTATAAACATTTTCAATGGAGTCAGATATGGATATGGTCCTCTCTCCCCTTTCTGTTTATATTATGTTTGGAATCTTTATTGTCTAAGATTCACAGCAATGGGGATATTAAGGGGATCCCAGCACACAGAGGCTCTATAAAAATGAATGTGTTACAGACATAATGCTTCTGATCTTAACAAATCCTAGAGTGTCATGACCTACTGCATTAAAATAAATACATCATTATACATCATTTTCAGGATATGAATTAAATCAAACCACATATTTAACATTATCTATCATGAATTTAAGTACAGAAACAAAAAAAAATGACTTTGTCCCCAATCAAAATAGTTAGTTATATGAAATATCTAGGAATAATACTCTCTAATAATAGTGAGGAAACAATAAAGATTAATTCTAACACTATATACACTAGAATTAAAAACTTACTTGATTGCTGGGAAAACTATGCTTTCTCACTATGGGGGAAACAGATACTTTAAAAATGGCTATTATGCCACATCTTATGTTTCTATTTCAATCTTTACATGTAGAGAAACATAAATTATGGTTTTCTAATATAAAGAGTACATTTGTGAAATTCTTATGGCGTGGAGCTTCCCCCTGAATTGCACAGTGTAAGTTGATCATTCCAAGGAATAAAGGGGGAATGGGTTGTCCAGACCCATGTTTATACTATGTTGCCAAAAAGACTAAACTAGCATTTCTTTGGGCAAACAAAACAAAATGTAGTTTAGATAACAAAGGTAAATGTTTATCATACATACAAGAACTCCTTGATGATTATGACTCCACATTTATGCATACAGGACATTACGACTAAGTATAAGTTATTTTTAAAGTCAGACATGAATCCTATTATCAGAAGTGTTGCCTTATCCTATAGAGAATTGGTAAAGAAAAATAAAATAAAAAGTTATATTTTCCAATGTAGTATTTTGTTCAGCAAACAAACCAATTTAATGCTAGATTAGAGAAAAGCCTTAATAGAACAAAAAATTATAAATTTGTTGAACCCGGTATATAATACAGATTTTATTTCTTATGAGAAGTTTAAGGAATCAGTCAAACTAAGTGGAATAAAAGATAACTGGTTATTATATTCTACATTAAAAGCAAAATTTATGACCATAAAAAAGAAAGCGGGTAAAAGTATGATGTATGGTAATTCTGATATATATTTGAACTGCAGACTAAATAAAAATTCTAGCATTATTGCATAAGTATATAATTTACTGTCAAATACAGAAAGTGACGGTGTATTAAAAAAAATCAAATCAACACAAAAGAAATGGAACCAAGAAATAGAACAAGTTATTACACCCAGAATACAGTTCAATATCAGAATGGATGAGAATAAATTTATACTCCTTTGAGAAAAATAAAAGCATTCGATATAAAATAATTAACAGGGCATAATTAACTCCTTCTACTGTTGCATATTTTGGAGATGTTAAGGGGAAGTTTTGCTGGCATCTTCCTGGCAATGTAGATAATCATGGTCACATGTTTCGGAGCTGCCCAAAAATTATAAATTGGTGGTGGAAGTTACATTTAGAGCTAGAGTTAATTTTAAACAGAAAAATAACTTTTGAACCTAGCTTTTTCATATTCAATGAATATAGTAAGTACAAATTTTATAAAGAAGAGAAGAAACTTTGTGCATTAGCATCAGTGACCATGAAGAGACATATTTTGGGAAAATGGAACTGGACAGAAGTAGGGGAATTGAACCACAATGAATGGTTATATAAATTCAGAGAGAATGTGCTGCTGGAGAGAATATCAGATGTTACTGACTTCAATAATATTACAGAAGAAAAGTATATAAAATTGAATGAAATTACTCATATTCTCTCCCTCATTGTCAAAATGAACTGATATTTTATGAGTACTGGTACATATTTGCATCATGTTAATTATAGGCCATAGCTGTGTTATCACTGGATGTAACGTGTAAGACGTCACATATGGAAAATTATGGTATAACTTGTATGTAGAAAAATATTTGAAAGCAAATAAATATATTAAAAAAAAATTTTTCTCAGGTGAACCAAGGTTCTCCTGACTCACACATTTTCCTGCCCATCAATATCAGGGAGCACAGGACTTTGTGCCTCAGTTTCGGGCATCTACACAGACAATCCAAAATGCAGTCAATCCAAATGCACTGGGGTTAAAAGGACAAGTGGCAGCAGTGAGGGCAAATGGGATGCAATATATAAAAATGCAAGAAGGAAGGCTGAATTCAACAGAATTATAGAGCAAACAAAAGATCAGTGACATGACATACACAAAATATAGGGGGGAAGAATAAGTAATTAAGAAGGTAATAATGGGAGCCACCTCAAATTGTACAAAATATGTTAATAAGAGAAAGAAACAAAAGAAGTCACTTTGGCTAGATAACTAAGTCAATGAGTAATATTTGGGACAAAAGAAAAGCTTTTAGGGCATACAAGGCAGGAGAAAAGAAAGGACATCAGAAGGAGGATAAAAGTGAATGGAATTGCAGAGGGGTCAAAACTAATGATAAAACTTTCTTTGGGTACTGTACATAAGGGGGAAATGCCAGGCAAAAGAAGTTCAGAAAGAATATGGAAAAATGGTACACACACTGAGGAAGATAAAGCAAAGGCAAACATATTCATTGAATATTTCAGTTCTGTGTTCACAGTGGAGCCCTCAGGACCAGTTCCTGACATTGTGAACAGATTCAAGTAAACTGATAGTCATAGGTTATAAACAGAGGGCAGGATTCACAGAGAAAGCCAAAACTCCCGCAGCTGCAGGAAAAAAGCCTACAGCACTACGGAAATGGAGTTACGCAATATTCTGAAAGAAAACTTGTGCAGGTGCGGAATTCCACAAAAATCCCTGCAGTTGCAGAAATTCAGCAGCTGCAGAAGTTGTGCAAGTGCTGAAAATCTGCAACTGTGGATCTGCAGCTGTGGAAATGGCTTAGAAAGCACAACAACATTGAACCAAATTAGCTGAAGCAGCAGACTTTAACATTGTTGCCATAGATGTAGCTGAAAGTACCCACAGAGAGATCAGCAACCAGTTCCCAACTGGGACCACTGCAGCACCACAGGTACCAACAACACAATGCACCACAGTGGCTGTCTGTCACTGCTGGTTGTGTCCCTCCCTGGAGTGTTTCTGTTGCTTGCAGGTGTAACACTCACTGCAGGTTGTTCAGTCTCTACTGCTTGTGGGGCTCCTTCATGGGCTGCACTGGGTCTAGTGGTTGTTGTTTGTTGTCACTTAATGACGATGTGTGCTAGTATTGCTGTACCTACAGTCACTGATATACACCCACTGGGTTTCTATTACTTGTGCCCGACTTCCACTATAATTGTATTTCAATTGTTGGGGAGCTACTGTAGTTTGCTGAGGGAGTGTTACACCTCACTGTCATGTGTGTAGCATTTTTTCCTAAACTGCGGAAAAAACCTGGCTAAGAATAGCCCTTAGGAGGATGTGCCATACTTATCAGTTACTGTTTTTCCTCAGGAGCTTCCACAGCTGCACTTTTTTCCACAGTCCATAGTGTATTTTTTTCCACAGTTGCTGAAGTTTTGTGTATAGCACTCAAGCAATTTCCCCTTTTTTCCGTAGCTACAGAAATTTTGGGGACTTAGGGAAGGTTTTGCACCTTCAGAAAGCTTTGTGAATCCCATAGCTAAGGTGAGAGTTCTAAAGTGACTTCAGGACCTAAACATAAGCAAGTGCCCAGGACTACATGTGCTGTACCTGAGGGTACTGAAGAAGATGAAACAGCCCTGGCAGGCCTATTTAATGAGTCAATGGGAACAGGCATAGTCTAGTAGACAGTAGGGTAGGAACATTTTCCCACTGCACACTGGTGGGGAAAGGGAAGACTCAGGAAATTTCAGGCTAGTGAGCCGATACTCCACAGTGGGTAAACTGTTGAGGTCAACTACAAAATACCAGTGTTGATTTCATGGAGGAAAACAGCCTTAAAGACAGGCCTCAGCATGGGTTTCTTGGAGGCAGTTTGTGTTGAATGAACTCAACCGTTTTTTTTTTGCTCCTACACTGCCCCTGACAAGTCACTCCTTCAGGCTGCTCAGTGTTTCCCCCACCTACTGGGCCATCCCTGTTACCATCGTCTCCATCCCCTATTGGTCCTGTGTCCCGGTAGACCCAGCATATCCCTGCTGGGGGGCCCACCTCAATAGGGGGCAGAGGAAGGGAGAGAGGATTCCAATGCCTTGACCAGGAACATGGTGGGGAGAGGGGGCAGAAGGGATCGGAGTGAACTGTGAGGCTGTGTGGTGCGAAGGGAAGGTGGTGGCCATCATCCAGTCAGCTGGGTGGGCAATTTTCTGCTTTTGTGGGGCCCTACCTCCCATAATCATACAGCCACTGTGGCCTCCTGGGGGCAGAGATGTTCAACAGTGTGTCAAGGCACACACCACCCACAATGTCTCTGCTAGCCACTTCCAGGAGCCACCTCTCGCACAGTCCAGTACAGCCCTCCCCTCCAGGAAGGACACTCTAACTCCCTCCATGCCAGTCTCTGTTTCTGATGTCCACACTCAGGGCACAGTCCCAGGTTGCCAGCATGCCAGAGCAATGCCCCATCACTCAGTGCCACAGAGTCAGCACTTTACTGTTTTTTTTAAACTCAGTGGCACAGATGGTAGATAAGAGCCAGAAAGTCAACATTTTTTACCCAGTCTTCAGTAATACATTTGATCAGTGCCACATATGAGGCTTATGTAGTAAGAATGATAGGGAATTTAGGGTGAGGGGAAGGATTAACTACTATAGGTGGACTTGAACCTGGTTGTCAGCAACAAGTGGGTACCACAGGGGTCTGTCTTGAGGCCGTACTTTTAAATATGCATATTAGCAACATCAGGGTGGGATTAAATGGTATTATGTGCCTGTTCACTGACAACACAATACTCTATGGGGGAGGGGATCATGATGAGGGTTGTGGAAGTCTATTGGACTAGCTCCTCTTGCTACCAGGAGCTTGAAGACCTGTTCAATTTTTTTTTCATGAGGTGGAAAGGCCATAAATTAAATCCCCTCCTCATCCCAAAATGTGACTGCCAATACTCACTCAGCAGAGGATCATGGACTGAGGGTCAGATCTGCCCAAACTGGTTGAGCTTCAGTTTTATATCATGGGCTGTACTGAATTTTAATTGGTGAATGTACAAATATTCTTTATTATATATGTTATTTTTCATTTTTGTGTAGAATTATTGAGGGATTTTACATTCATGTAAAATATTCAACTTGTGTGTACCAATTTAGGGTTCTAATACAAGTGAAACTGAAAATGAATTAGCAGTTCAGACAAACTGTAATAGTGGTCCAGACTTTCGCAATTAAAATTCAGTGCCAAGTCATGTAAAGTGATAAACACGAAAATAAAAACCCAGAGACTAACTACTGCACCAGTGGGTTCACAGTAAGACAAAAAGTGAAATGTATAGTAACTACACTGGCAAAGGTGGTGCATGTTAGCAACTTTGTGTTACATTTGGTGGGGCAAAGCTTCTCATCATCAACAATTTCCTGCCACAAAATGATTCAAAAAACTGTTTAAAACTGTTTCATCCACCTGTTGATATACAGTTCTCACCACTCAGACCCTTTAAAACAGAGCACCTTCACTAAGCCACCCTGTTGCATGCACCTCTCTCGGCCACAGTTCAAGAGTAGTTGTTAGAATAAAATGACAGTCAATCAGCTGTTTCCATAAAAGGACATCATTGTTCGTTTATTTGACTGTAGGACATTGGTGAATGAAATGGGCATATGATCCTGCACTGGTTAGTTTCCTTTTTTACAAATACCGTCTGTGTCCTTATAAATGTGGGACTGGGGAAGGAGGGAGGTTAATTGCTAGTGGGTGGGTAGGTTGGGAGGTGCTACAGTAGACTTAATATGACTTGGGGCCAGGCATGGGATGGGAGAGTAGAGGTAGAAGGTTTGTTCAATGATGGAGAGCATGTAGAGGGAAGGACATCTTTCTTTATTATAACTTCATCAGGATTGTGGAGGGTGCTAGAGGATGAGTAAGGTGGAAGCTGTGGTGTTTTAAAGGGTCTAGGTGGTGGGAGGAGGTGGAAATTGTATGTCAGCTAGTGAGGACGGATTAAACATTTTAAAATCATCTCACAGGGATTTACAAAAACACACACTTTGCATAGTTTTCACAGGTGAAACGCTGCTTTGCCTGGCAAAAACCACACACAGTGGCACTTTGCCAGTGCTTTAGCCAATAAAGTGCTACTATGCACAATCTTTGTTGGGTGAAGATGGACACTTCATCATGTAAAAACTCAATGAAGTGCTCCTCCCAGCAAAGCAAAGTCATTGGAAGTTCACAAAGTACTTCAGGAAGTGATGTTCTCTGACTGCACATCTTTAATCACAGTAGAGCACGCAAAAGAAGAATGGTATGCATGGATGATAGTAGACAAAAGTTTGAATGCCTCTTTCCAATGCAGTATGGCACATGGAAAATGCAGCAGGTTGCTACAGTAGGATGTTATCAGGTGGGTTTCACTAGTAACAACAAAGATGTATTATTGCCTCTGTACATCAATAGTTGACTGGACTGCCTAATCCAGAATCCTATAGAATCCTATATCCAGAATGCTTGTGCAAACTGTTACTTTTGGCAGATACTGGAGTTTCCACCCATTATGGGGTGCTGAAGTGTAACTTAGGCTAACAGAAACCGAAATGCCCATCAGGGATGTGTGCAAGAAAAAGCAGGGGTGGTGGAGGAGGGCAAAATGTGATGACCTCATGGACTGGAGTCACAGTGTTTTTTGTGGCCAGAGGCAGGGTTCTGAAGATTCATGGGCCATCGAGCAAACAACTGGCTAAAGTTCCATAACTGACTAGATGGCCTATGAATATGTATGGAATGCTTGTGCAAACTACTTTTGGTAGGTACTAGAGTTCCCACCCCTAAATTGAAGACATTAAAAGTAAATTAGGCAGTTGTTCCAGATACAATATCAAATTAGGTGTGGAGGAAAGGGGCAGGTTTAATTAATTTCCCCATGGATATGTAATATATTTACTACATCTATCATATCAAGAAAAGTTTCAACTCAGTAGAAACAAGCCTGTGTAATCCCCTTGCCTAAAACGGTGCCACAGGATGTGAATAAAGATTTTAAGCCCATCTCACTTACTTGTGTAGTATCCAAAGTATATGAAGGATTTATCACAAGATGGATGCTAGAACTGATTTCAAATGAAATGGATGAAAATCAGTTTGGGTCATTAAAAGGGAGTTCAATGACCTTGGCAGTATTAAAGTTTTTAGAACTCTGTATGAAATCTTGAGAAGAAGGTGAGGTAGTGAGAGTGGTCTTGATGGATTACAGGAAAGCTTTTGATTTAATAGACCATAATACAGTACATTGAAAGGAAAGTTACAGAAGCTTAATAGTCCACATTATATTGTGAGATGGGTCTATGACTTTCTGAAAGGTAGGACTAAATGGATTGAGGTGGAGGGGGTTACATCTGTTGCAGAAAGTATAAATGGGGGAGTACCACAGGGAACGAATGTGGGACCTTTGCTTTTCCTGTTAAAGAGAAATAACTTTAAAACTGTTGGATCTTGTATCAAGTATGAGGATGATACCACAGCGATTGACAAATATAGTGAAATAAATCAGGGAAATATGCAAGGGTATGTAAATAAAATTGAAGAGCGGTTGAAACAGAATTTTATGGAGATAAACTCAGATAAAAACAAGCCCCCCCTTCAGCCCGCGTCACCTCCGTGCCCCAGGTACTAGCTCCTGCCACCAGCCAACCTAGGGAAGCACTGAGAAGCAGGAATGTTTGCACAAAGTCTCTGGGGTACCTGTATCAAAGAAAAATGACAAAAGTGGCACCTTGCGCCAAAAGATACACTGCAGGCTGTTCTCAAAAGCAGCCTGCAACAAGCACAGGCTGCTTGTGGCAATTGGGGAGGTGAGTGGTGGGTTATTCTAGTTGCCAGCTGAGTACAGGTTGGGGAGTGCAGGGTGGTAGGGCACTGCTGGGTGGAGGGCCACTAAACCACCAGGTATGTGGGGTTTGCATGTCATGGGGGATCAGGTTTGGGGGCACCACTAGACCACTACTGATTTATTTACTTGGCAACACAGCAGAATCAGGGCTTGGAGGGGGTGCTGCTAGCCCACCAGGGCTGTTATTTACTAATTTCAAGTATCAGCTCTGAGGGTACCACTAGCCCACCAGGCCTTTTTAATTAATACTTTGAGGATCGGTGCTTGATGGAGTCCAATAGACTACCAGGGCAATTACCATATATTGATTGGGGATTGTGTCTTGAGGGGGGTGCCACTAGCCAACCAGGGTATTTTAATTAATACTTCAGGGATTGGGGCTTGGGGGGATCTGATAGCCCACTAGAGCAATTAACATATTTTGATAGGGGATCAGGATGGGAGGGTGGCCGGCCTGGTGGCATAGAGGGTTGAGGCACTGGTGCCTTACCTTGACCCACGCTAGTGACCCAGGTTTGGGAATGAGCCCGGGTCGTTGGAGGTCGGCAATGAGGGGAGACGGCAGAGCTGGATAGAGCTTCTGGCAGGCAAGCTCTCCTCTCCGGGAGGAAGCATGGAATCCCTCAGCTGATGGCGACCCCCAGTGGAGGCTTGGGGAAGCATGGGCTCAGAGGTTGCCCCGGCATTAGGCTATGGGGTGGGGGAAAGGGGTCGTGATTGGGGCTGTACGGTGTATGCACACCTCCATGTGCATGAGTTCTACTCCTGGGGCCCCTGAGAGAAACATCAGAGGGGAAAAACATGCCAGCAGCAGAATGAAGACCAACTCCTCACAGTCTCCACTCCCGGGCCAGGCAAGGTAAGCACAGATAATTCAGGGAGATGGGGCTGGGGGGGGGTTGGTCAGATGGGGGCTGCCAGTGAGGAGCATAAACAGCAGTCATGATTAAAAAAAAAAAAGGACTGGGTGGTGCATGCGTTCTTCTTCTTTACACTGCTGCAGGCTTGTAGCAACCTGTCCAGGAGTGCCCTCTATTCAGCGCACCTCTGGGGTTGCCGCAATGTTGGGACTCTGCCAGAACTGGGTGCAGGGTCCCGAGTGCATCGGCAATTGGCACAAGTCTCCTTTGGCACAACTTGCACCAAGTCCTTGAGACTTGACCCTGCTGATTTTAGAAGTGTGTGATCCTAAATATTAGTTGCACTCCCTGCAGCCACCAACAAACGAATGCGTGCATGATCTAAGGAAACTGGTTAGATGGCAGAACCCCAGATTTAGAACTAAGAAATGTAAAGAATATTTTTTATGTGATTTTTAGATGATTACAAGACGTACGTAATAAGCAGTGATGTATTGATATTTGTGCATTGATATTTACTGTATTGTTGAAAACAGAATAATGTAAGAGTGTGCTTGATCCTTGTAGAAGTGGCAATGTGTTAGTTTTTTATGCATTACTAAGGTTTTTTTTCCTTGTGGGTATGATGTAATGTGCTACACATAGTTGTAGTGTAATGTTATGTAATCTTTGTAAAGTGTGTTATAACTATGCACTGAACTTCAACATCCCCTTTTTTAGGGTTGGTTGGAATTGCATTTTAATTAAATATATGAAATTTAGAAGATTACCAAGTGTAACTTTGGCTAAAGGAAACTGAAATGAACAAAACGGATGAAAGAGATACAGCCATGCTCTGGACATAACCGTGGCACAGAGGAGAGGAAAGAACACTGAAGAGGGAACTTCTGGGAAACCTAGGTAATGGTTAACTTTACCTCTAGGTATGCTACATGTCTGAAAGCTGGAGAGGAGAATTACATAATTCTATAGTTGGATCCCTGACGAAGTAGCAAGTCCTCTTTTCCATAGTGTTGATGATATGCTCTGGGATGTTCTTCTGTGACCCTATAGGTGCAGCTTCAATGCAAAATTAATGACCTGAATAGTTAATTGCCCTTTCCCTGAGACTCAGGGTACTGTGCAGCATACAGACAAGAATTAAAATAGAGCTATAAATAAATTATTGGGAAACTAGGAAGGCTTCTTATAAGTATTAGAGTGTTGACTCTTGCATCCTTCAGGCATTAGAATGGCTCACCTTTGGCTTGCAGTTCTTTTGCCTTAAGAATGTGCCAGGTGACACTCTTATGCCGGTAAGTGGCTCTCTTAGTGTCCCTTTAAAGTTATAACCTAGAATAAAATAACCTAGACAGGTAATGTAGTCCACAGGTGCTGTGATGTTGTCCAGTAGTTGGAACATGGAACTACAGAACTAGAGATCCCATGTTTGAATCCCATCACAACTACTAGCTCTCTCTGTGACCCTGAGCATGCCACTTGACCTCCTGTGCTTCAGTTCTACCAGCTTTGGAACTGGGTAAAAGCAAGACCCCAGGAAACACAAAATGTTGTACATCAGTTAGGCTATCCCAGATGAATCAACTGTAAAACAACCTAAAGCACTGGGCTACTGGTTTCCACTAGAAGCATTTACACAGGGATACTCAGAGTCATTTCATATGCAGTACATCTTAGAGTTTGACTGTATATAAGCCACTGCTGCATTTACTTTGTAGATTCCTGTGCACATCTACTTAATTTTGTCCCTCTTTCTTGCGTTTCATATTTTGCCACTATGCCAGTATTGGCCTTTGATTCAGCCAGATCACAAAACCCGCAGATTCCATTTTTTTCCACTGACCAAGCTGCTGTGATATCTGATAAAAGACTGTTCCACTGCACTCTCTAAGCACCCATCACTCTTTCACATTGTTTCTGTTTCTTGCAAGCTTCACCCTCCCAAAACAACTGCTTTTCTAATAATGCCACTACTCTGTTTCTCTCACCACTTCAAACAAAATATAAAAAAGGGTGGGGCTCACCCAGCAAATAAACATGAAAAAACAACTCTATGGGGGGAGAAAATCACAGCAGCTGGATAGAAGGTGCAACTTCTTCAACCATTGTCTATGTAAGTAATAATACCCAACAGGGTGGGCGGTATTGTGCTATAGCGGACCGCCCAGGGGCGTAATGAGGCCCGATGCCATAGGCAGAGGGCCTTATAGCTCCTGGAAGGTCTGGTATAGCACAATACTGCCCACCCTGGAGGGTATTATTGAGCTTAGAAAATGGGCAGTCAAAAAAATAAGTTTAATAAGAAAAATGTTGAAGAAAAATGTATTTAAAGTAAGATTTTTAATAAAATAGTTCCTCCGCCTGCATTCTTGGGAGGTGGTTGCTATGGTTACACACACACACACACACACACACACACACACACACACACACACACACACACACACACCCACTGGGCCCTTAGAATGTTATTTGGAGCCACTATTTTTTTCTCTCCCTTAGTGAGAGATACTGCTGCCCTGCAATACTTATGTTTTTCAGTGCCAGCTGCCAGAAACAATACATCAGCATGGGGCATTTCAAGTTTACTTTTGCTGCTTTTTTCATTTTGTTGCTCTACATCCATGTCCTACATTGCTACCAACTCTCTGAGAGCTGACCGCGCTGTTGTGCCCATTCCTCCAGCTGCTGTATCATTTTTTGTTTTAAGTTCAGCACTCTAAGCTTCCACCTTTCCGATCGCTGACAGAACCTGAAGAATTGGTTTAGTGTGACGTGGCGAACAGGCGTTTATTTATTTATTTGTTTTAAACTTGTCCCCACACTACTGCTGCTTCCACTGGTTAGCTTATCTATCTTTGCCTCCCTTTTTTTTTTTTTTCATAGGCAGCTTAGCCCCTTCAATTAATCTCGTATCGACGACCCCTCTACCCATCAGGATCTCAGGGGCAGGTGCACTTTGAGGAGAGTGCCGACTGTTGCTGCGTAGACGTAGTTCGTTGCTCTACCAATTAAATAAGAAATTAGTTGAATATTACTTTTGTAATAAAACAGTTCCTCTGCATTGATTTGAGTACAGTTTTTTGGGGGCGAGGGAGCTGGTTGTCCTGATTACACACGCAGACACATACAGGAGCCCTCGTTTGCCTGATGTGGTAGCTTGGCTGCAAAGGGAAAACTGATTTGTATAAAACAGGCAAAAGGCATACCTCCATTTGTCCATGTGCGTGACAGTATACTCTATTTCTGGAGTGCTTCGTTGGCGATCGCGTTAAGTTGTGTACAACGCTTAAGTGAATGTTTTATGTGAGCCAGTTGGGTAGAGCAAGGCACTCCTGGAGGTACTTGTGCACCTTGGCTTGCTCCAGTTTATTTTATTTGTTCAATGGCAGTTGGCTAGTGTATGCCAAGAAGCACTGCTGTGTTTGATTGCTAGGCTGTGGCTCATACTGCTCTGGAGAGGCTTGTGCTGCACTTTTTAAAAACTGCACTGCCCACCTTTGTTCACGTGAAGCCATTCTCACCGACGGCTTACTTTTTCTTACTTTTGTAATTTTTTAATATTTATTTTGGATGATGGTCAAGTAACGGTTTCAGTTATTGAATAAAAAATAAGAGGTCGAGTAACGGTTTCAGTTATTGAATAAAAAATAAGACATACGGGGGGGGTGAATGGACGGGGAGTGGAGCCTGAGTGAGCCAGGAGGCTGTCTCCTCTAGTGTTATGTAGGCTACATGCTAGCTGTTCGCGAACTACAACATGGATATACTGTGTACCAGACTAATATTGTTATATTTTTTTGTTGTTGTTGTAGAAAGAGAGATCAGGAGAATGGCAGGAGGACTATGGTCAGGTCTCAGCTTTCACTAAGCGAGACAAAAACAAATGGTGGGCATTTTAAATTCAACATTCCACTGGCAAGCAAATATTGGTAGTCGGGTAGGTTTGGACTGGCACTTTTTTTTAACCGGGCTCTGTGGTCTGATAGACGCCCACTTGCCATTGCTTATCAGCCAATCAGAGCCTGGAGATTTCTTGGCCCATTTTCTAACCAGCAATAAAGCACTATGAGTGCTGTTATGTCTGATCATATACAGATTCTGGACATATATATACATCTGCAGTTTCCTAAATTAATAGACAGCAGAAGAATATTTCTATGATAATATTAAACCAAAAAACCCATAAAACTTTTTTTGTTTTTGTTTTTTTATTCCCTATTTTATGTAATTCTCACATTTTATAATCACAATAATCCCCCCTAGGGTGTGGGTTATGCTGGGAGTTATCCATTTCTGGTATAGATTTTGTCACTGTACATGTAGCCTCCTGACCAAACCACAAAAGGCATAGCTAAATGCCAGCATAACTCACACCCAGCCCTGGATTATTGATTAACCAATGTCTATTGACCAATATTTAGTCAACTGTTTGTATCAAAATAATTTGTTTATGTCAACCTGACCTAAAGAATTCATTGAAAAAAGGCCTCCTGACCACAATGGTTCCAAAGTTAATCTATTCTAAAGATGTGTTTTTAAAGTGAGTTACTTCAGAAACATTAAAGTAGCAGTATTTTTTAGCAGAAAAAAGTCATGCGCATTTAACTTTTATGCAGTAATGCATTCTGGTAAAATATCGATGTATCTATTTTTCTTTTTGTTGTATTTCAGGCTGTTCACCCTCAGGCATTGCAAATCATGAACAAAGCTTTAAAAATTGGGGTCAGATAGCTAAAAATCGGGGACCCATATTAAAAAATGATATATTTATCCCAAAAGCCTGTTATAGTGTCTGGGCTATAGTGTGTGGATTAGTGTGAAAAGTATTTTCTACAGGAGACTGTATTACTACTCGGGTCTGATGTTTGCTGGGAATTTTTGTAGTTGTTATAGTTAGCATAAGAAATGCCACATAAAGGAATGACCGTAAACACCTTTTGAGGCAAAATTCAGAGCCTGAAAATCATCAAAACAAAGCAATTGGGGAAAATGTTGACAATAATAAGTATTAAAATGCACAAGTCTGTGAATATTGAATGTTTTTATTTGAAATTGCCCTGGAATACTGGTCATGTTGAAGGAGTGGATGTTGCTTTCATTTGGCGCTGCTTTTGGGGCAGTGCCAGTCAGTTGTTCCAGTGCTTCCTTTGGATTTGCTTCAACTTGCTGTGGCTTAATATTTGGCATGCTAGTGGTACTGGTGATAGCTTCACTGTTGCTTGTGGGAATGGAGCTCCAATTCAGTGGATCTATGTTTGAGGCAGTCTGGTAATTACGTGACAACCCTTTTGATATGTCTGTGTGTGTGTGTGTGTGTGTGTGTGTGTGTGTGTGTGTGTGTGTGTGTGTGTGTGACAGCTGTCATTTTTCAAATCCTGACCAAAATGTTTTTTTATATCCCAAAAGGTGATTTCACAGTCCCCTGCACAAAATCACCTTTAGTCTAGTAGTTGAACATTTCCTCTGCCCTTCTCCATGAGGCAGTTTCTTAAAAATGCCATGTTGCACATTTGGCGCAAACATACTAAAAAACAAATTGTTCATATTTTTATCCCAAATTCCTCACCTGCAGCCTTTTCAGCTGTGGCCAGAATTTGTTACATTGGGGCCAGCGATCAGTGGAGGTGGTGGTGGGGGGGGTGACCACTAGACACCAGGGATTTCATATACTTTTTTTTTTAATTATTTCCGGCGATCAGAAGGGGATGGTCCACTAGACTCCAGGGCCCAGATATTCAAAGGGTTCGTGTGGTGCAACAGTGTTGCACCATACACAATACTAATCTTGTACGATTGATATTCAAAGGGAAAAGTGCACTGCACAAATCCCGATGAGCGGGCGCATCATCAGTACGTCTACAGGCACAGGTAGGGGGCCATGCCCATTCATAACCTGCACAGCCCGATATTCAGCCCGGATGTGAAGCCATGCTAACCCTACCTGCGCCTGCACAAAGTTAAGCCAAAAAAAAAAAGGAACAAATGATGGCCAACCACAGGTGAGCTGCCACATTGCAGGGTGCAACACGGCAGCTGCCACCTGTGGGTGGCCACCCGAGTTCCTGCTGCACCTGGTGGTGCCCCCATTCCCCATCATGGGCATCTGTGTAAATAACCCCCCCCAATATCCCTGGTGGTCCAGTTGACCTCTAAGTGCCTGATCACAGGCATTTGTCTACAAAAAACATCCCCTTCCAATATCCCTGGTGGTCCAGTGGACCGCTATGTGCCCGATCACAGGCATCAGTATAATACAACCCCCCATCCAATATCCCTTGTGGTCCAGTGGACCGATCGCTGCCTGATTGCGGGCATCTTTTTAAATCACCCCCCTGCCAATATCCCTGGTGGTCCAGTGGACCGCACTCTGCCCAATCGTAGGCATCTGTAAAACATAAAAAGTCCTATTACCCTGGTGGTCTAGTGTACCCCTCCCACCCGCCCACTGATCCCACTGCCCCACTCCCCGGTCAGCGGCAGTGGCAGCAGCCCACCCACCTGCCGCCCCGCCCATCACCGACTGACAGCTTGGTAGGGCTGCATGCCCATTAGTTCACAGCATGAGCCAATGGACGTAGCCATACTGTACTACACAGTCCAGATATGAGAATGAATTATTCGCATATCTGGAATGTATAATATGTATAGGCTGCACCCATTAGCTCATGCGGAACCATGGGCGTCAGCCTACTGAGCTGTCAGTCAGCGGGCGGCGGGCGGCAGGCGGGTGGTGCTGCCGCCTGACCGGGATGAGCGGGCAGTGGGGCCCAGTGGGTGGGTGGGGAGGGGGGTACACTAGACCACCAGGGTAATAGGAGATTTTTATGTTTTACAGATGCCCGCGATCAGACAGAGTACGGTCCACTGACCACCAGGGATATTGATGGGGCGGTATTATACCGATGCCTGCGATTAGTACACAGCGTCCACTGGACCACCAGGGATATTAGACAAGGATTATTTTTAGACAATGCCCGTGATTGGCTGCAGGTGTTGGTCCTCGATGGTTGCTGCTCTGGCAGGGCGCCAGACACAAGTCATCGGGGATCGGCACATCTGCATGCTAATGGGATGCAAATGGGGCCATAATGATATGCAAATGGCCCCATGTGTGCCTTGCATAAATTATGGCCCCATTTGCATGTGCCCTTTTGAATATTGCAGGTGCTGTGCATGGCGCAATGGCACTTGTGCTAGGGCATCTCCATGCTCCACTCTGGCCATTTGTGCTGGAGCAGTGCCACTGCGCCATGAACAGTAGGGGTGGCCAGGGTGCGATAGTCAAAGCTGCTGAGCCATAGCACAGCTCCGTTGAATATCGCCCAGGTCACACCCCTGCACAACCAAGTTGAGCTGCGCCCAGGCTTGCACCACAGCCTGGCGCAGTTTGAATATCCGGGCCCTGGGATTTAATTGATGCTTTTGTATTTTTTTTACACTGGGGTCAGTGATCAGTGGGGGAAGGGGCACTAGACATCATGGATTTGGAGGATTTGCAGTTTGTAACTTCTCCTTGCTTAGGGTTTTTTTAAGTGCAATTTGCACTTAAAAAAAACAAACAAATAAAGGCGAAGTTACAAATGGCGAATTGTCATTTAACAGAACAACTTTGCCAATGGATCCACAGAGGGAAATTTGGTGACTTCGCGGAAAATTTGCTGGTGAAGTAAAACTTCACTGCATCTCTACCTCCCATGCACAGAGGGCAATAGTGGAGAGTATCGGACCAGCGCTACACTAGTAGCATAAAACTTTCATGAATACAGCACATGTGCTCACTGTTGATATTGTGTCAGATTTGTTTTGAGTAGGGAAGCTTGTCCCCCACCCCCTTTGTTTTTTTTTGTTTTTTAATGGGGGTTATTGGGACTGAAGCCCACCAACCCAAATAAACTATCAAAAATAACCCGACTGATTTAAGACAGTGGCGTAACTTGGTCCCACACTAATAGCATAAGTCCGTTGATAGTCCAATATTCTCCGCTATCTCCGCACAGAGAATAGCTTTGTGCAATAACTGATTCACCAAAGTGAAGAAAATATCTCAGTATGAACACTACTCTGCTTGGTGGAAATGGAGCTCAGCAGTCACCCTGCTATCTCGATTCACTTCATCACCAGAGGTCTTCATGATGTCCAGACATGACTATTGCAATGCTCTCTACCTTGGGGTCATGGGGGGGGTCCTGCAAAGCTTGCAGCTGGTGTAGAATGCAGCAGCTAAGTTGTTTATGGGCCTTCCAAGTTCCTGTCATGTAACCCCAGTCCTGCATGATCTGCACTGACTGCCAGTGAGGGGAGGATCACTTTCAAGGTGGGTCTTCTCACCTACAAGGCCCTATATGGGTCAGGCCCTGGCCACCTGAGTAATATCCTGACTCTTGCCCATTCCTTGTGCTCTCTTCACTCCTCCAAGGTGGGCCTCATAGCGGTTCTCACAGCCCAGCTTAAAACCTCAGGAGATCGCTCTTTCAAAATGGCTGCTTTAGCCTTGTGGAGCTCACCGCCAAGGTCCTTGAGAGAGGCCCCTTCGGTGGAGGCTTTCAAACAGAGTCTGAAGGTGCATCTATTTAGAAAAGCATTTGGGATTTTGTGACTTTCTCCCTTTTACTAGCTACATATCCTAGCTACCTCTAATTCCTGGGCATGTAGATGCAGTCCCTCAGGTGTGCCAGCAGATCATCAGTGACCTGGACCATGGCATGGGACACAGAGGACTGGCTAACACTGAGAGTGTCACCGGTCAAATGCTGAAATGATCCACTCACATAGTAGGGGAGGGCACACATGGGAGTGCTGGGACCTGGGAGCCTTGGACGCACTGACCATGTTGCACAGCCATGCGATGATCTGCCATGGGAACCTGAAACATTCCAGGAAGTGCGAATCCTGTCATTCTGTGGCATCGATCCTCTGATGGAACACACTGGAATGTGGTATCCTGTTCCCACATCTACGGTCGATTGCCTCCATCAGATAAAGATGCATACCCATGTCTGGACCTTCCCCTCCAAATCCTTTACCTGTGCAGGTGTGACCACCAATTTCACACCTGCACAGGTAAAGGATTTGTAGGTGAAGCACTTCAGTAAGGTTATTTTATATATTATTCTGAAGTCCCCATTCAGCCTGCATTATCGCTTCGGGGCTGTGTCGCTACGATGATGTCATCACATAGTGATGTATCCACCATCTTATAGAGCTACTGCGGCAGGGAGCTTAAACTGGAGTCACGGGTTTATTTACATTACGGAGAAAATGTTTTTCTTTAGCAACTATGGATTTTACTATTTTTACATGAAAAAGGATGACAGTATTAGATAGGTAAGCCCCTGATCTAAGATGCTGTGCTTTTGAGGGGGAAATTGAGCAGTCCCTATTTATGAGTCCTTTAACTTTATGTACAATTGGAATACTCTTTGTTTTTGCACTTTTTTTCCTCAGACGACTTGCTGTTGCCACTGTCTTTTGACACTTTGTTGGCTGTACTACTGAGCCCTTCTGACATAGACAGTCCACCTAACCTTGCTGGGTTTTTAGTATTTTGAGAGTTAGCCTGCCCAGAGATAGTAATAGCATTAAGTTCAGCCCTTCAACAGACTATGGTGCTTGTTGTTGTTGTTGTTGTTATACTTAACTTTTGGGCAACTTCTTTCTGGGTTCTTGAATAAACATTTTTACCGTTTATTACTTCCTTTGCCCCGGCTTTTGCTTCACAGTTTTCTGGAGTACTCATAATGCCAGTCTGCCACTTGTTCAGGATCAAAAAGTGGTTATTGTTTTTTTTTTTTAATTTATTCCATGTGATGTGACGGTACGCAAGAAGTGGCACTGGTGCACTGATGACTGGTTGGCAGATTTTATTACACATATATATACACACACACACACATAATTTATTTCACACACCACCTACACTAAGGGTGATGCTGCAGGCACTGCTGCTACCCACGCAGATTCAGGGACTCTGTCTGGCCTAACCCTCTTTGACACAATACTTTTTCCCATCAAGAATTTAATTTGCTTTTATTCATTCCACATGATGTGACGGTATGCAAGAAGTGCACTGGTGCACTGACGACTGACTGGCAGATTTCATTACACACACACACACACACACACACACACACACACACACAATTTATTTCACACATCAACTATGCTAAGGGTGATGCTGCAGGCACTGCTACTACCCACATAGATTCAGGGACCCTGCCTGGCCTAACCCTCTCTGACACAGTACTTTTTCCCTTCATGGATTTTTTGTTTTCATTTATTCCACGTGATGTGATGGAATGTCCTGCCCACTGATCCAAAGCTTATACCACACTGAGTGAGCACAGGGAGGAAGATGACAGATGACTGACTTCTTGGGGGTGGTCACACAGTATGCAAGAAGTGGCACTGTGCACTGACAACTGGCTGGCAGATTTTATTTCACACACACAGAAGTTGTTTCACACTCCACCTATGCTAAGGGTGATGCTGCAGGCACTGCTGCTACCCACACAGATTCAAGAACCCTGCCTGGCCTAACCCTCTCTGCCACAGTACTTTTTTCCCATCAAGGATTTTTTTTTATTTATTCCATGTGATGTGACAGTATGCAAGAAGTGGCACTGGTACACTGATGACAGGCTGTCAGATTTTATATTTCACACACACACACACACACTTATTTCACACACTACCTATGCTAATGGTGATGCTGCAGGCACTGCTGCTACCCACACAGATTCAAGGACCCTGTCTGGCCTAATCCTCTTGGACACAGAACTTTTTCCCTTCAAGGATTTTTTTTTATTTATTCCATGTGATGTGATGGAGTGCCCTGCCCACTGAGGCAAAGTTTATACCCCACTGAGCGAGCACAGGGAGGAAGATGACAGATGATGTACACTGATGGAGACAACTGGCTGGCCTGGCAGATTTTTTATTACACACACACACACACACACACACACACTGTATACTATAAAAAATAAAAGAAATTCCCACTGAAGTGACTGAGCACTGGCAGAAGAACTGAGATAACTGACTAGTTGTTGTGGGGCAATTGGGTAAACAGTAAGGAGGCTAACTTAGAGTGGTGTGGTAGTGGGTGGCACACTGGCACAGTTCTACAGACTTCACACCCCCCGCTAGACTGCTACCCCTCCAAAAAAAACAGGCAGTCTGGCTCTGGCACTAATAGTGAGGTCTCTCTTCAACCTCTTGTTCATTTGTTTCCTGTCTGCAGCACTCTGTCTTCAAGTCCTTTCTCACAACAAGTTGCCCCCAGTTTCCTTAAGTTCCTCCTCCCCTACCCAAGTTTCCTCTCCCAGCAATAACTCTCCCCATCCCAATCCCTGACTCCCAGACCCAGTCCTTGGCACAATCCCCTCTTGAGTCCCCATCTCCCAGTCTCCTACTCCCCATCCCCAACTTCCCCTCACTTGTTTTCTTTTAGTTATTAGTACTTTTTTATATATATATATATATATATATATATATATTAGAGCAAAAAACTCCATTTAACGCATTAGTTAGGGTTGTTCCACAATGACAAAAGTGAGGAAATTCGCTGTGGGGTTGAAAACCCCCTTAGACCCCCGCCCACCCCCAACCCGGCATTGGAGTGCGCATTGGGATCACATCAGCCCTAACTCTCACCCCATGACATGTGTAAATCAGCAGAAGTATAGGGGAATGGGGTGAGAGTTAGGACCACGATCCCAATACACCCAATGCCGGTTGGGGGTGTGGGGAGTCAAGGGGTTTTCAACCCAACAGCGAATTTCCTCACTTTTGTCACTGTGGAACAACCCTAACTAATGCATTAAATGGAGTTTTGCCTCTAATTTCCCTTCTTTTTGAGAATGATAACGAGAAATAGTGAATGTAATGCAGCGGCGAGCGCCGCTCCCACTGCATAATGCATTGGCGGGAGGGCCCCGCGCTCCAGCCACATGATGTGTTGTGGCATAGTAACAGGGACAGCAATGCAAACAGAAATGCTAACAGTGGTGCACATGGTAACACAAGCATGAATGAGAACAGAAAGGGTAATGCACATGGTGGCGTAGACGGGAATGGTCTGCCACGTGATGTGTTGTCACATAGTAACATGGTGCCTGCAAACAGAAATGTCAATGGGCATGGTGATGTAAAGTGAAACAGTAAGATAAACAGTACTGTAGACAGAAATGGCAAAAATAACAGAAATGCAAGGCGCAAATGAAACATAAAGGATAAGCACATGGTGGCGCAGACGTCAATGGTAAGTGAAACGGGTACAGATCCGCAAGCAGAAAGGGCAACAGTAACAGTAATGTAAGTGCACAGGCTGGTTTTCCCCAAAACCTGCATTGAGAAAGACAGTGAGTACAAATAATGTATGCAAAATAATGAGTATCGGCGCAGAAAATGAGATCTTGGAATACTACATACATTATATCTCAGGAACCGTACGACGTAGAAAAAAAATTTAAAAGTCATATTATTTACAACTGTCCTGGCTAATTTGAATCATAGCCCCATTATGGGGGCTAAGAAATTTTCCGACGAAAAGTCCGTATCTCGCACCGTTTCCGAGATACGGGCCCTGAAAGGCGCCGCGAATGCCATAATGTTATCCTATGGGAAAAAAGAAAAGTTCGGAGCACCATAACTTTGCTTCCCTGTAATGTTTTTTCACCAAACTACTGAAAGGCACATCTGTGGGCTGTTGGCTGTCTTCCCTCCAAATTTCAGGAAAAAAGACCAAACCGTTATTTTGCAGCAGGGCTCCAAATGATTTCTGTTAAGTGTCGGGCGCCGTAATGTTATCCTATGGGAAAAGTCAGTTTTGGAGTGCCGTAACTTTGCTGCCATGTGATATTTTTTCACCAAGCTACTGAAAGGCACATCTGTGTACTGTTGGCTGTCTTCCTTCAAATTTCAGGAAAACACCAAACTGTTATTTTGCAGCAGGGTGCCAAAGGATTCCTGTAATGCTTGACGCCCGTAATGTTATCCTATGGAAAAACTGTCAAATTTGGAGTGCCATAACTTTGCTGCCATGTAATATTTTTCAATACAAACTGAAAGCACATCTGTGAGATGTCGGCTGCATTCCTCCAAATTTCAGCCCCAAACTCCCAACAGTTATTTTGCAGTGCAGTGCCAAAGAATTGCTGTCATTTTCCCACAGACTGAAATTACTGTCGCCAATTTCTTGACTTTAAAATTTCGCATTTACTTTAAACGAAGTAATTTGTGAAGTACTTTTCCAGAAATTTGAAAAACATATTTCTGGGGTGTTTTACCACAAAATAAAGACATGGCAAGCATCCTCAGGGCCCGACTAGGTGAATACAAAAAAAATTAGATTGCTAGAGGGTCCCAAATTTAAATGTCAACCATTTTTCTGATCACCAACTGAAAACAAAATGGCCGATTTGCGAAAGTAACAGGCCCATTTGCGAAAATAAAAATGCATTTGCGAAAGTGTTGAACTTTTTGTTAACTTTTCCCATTGACTTATAATGGGAAACTGTTTTTTGAATAACTTTTGAACCGTTTAATATTTTTTCACGAAATCTTGAAAGGCACATCGGGGACCCTGGCTGCATGTTCCCTGAAGATTTTGGGCTGGTCACGCAAACCGTATGACCTGTAGGCGTGACCACAGAATTCCAGAAAAGCGTAAACGCGTGCACAGATCACGCTTAATAACTCCACAACCGTATATCCAATCAGTACGAAACTTGGCAGATCCCAATGCCTATGGGTCTTGATCACACTTTCCAAATTTCAGGCAAATCCATCAAACAGTTGCAAAGTTATTAAGGTGCAAAATTTTGGGTTTAACATGGAAATGGCTCCTCAACCCTAACTATGGTAGCACTACCGTGCTACCATAATATATATATATATATATATAAAATTATTCTTTTGTTGTTTTAGAGTTGACATCGTCCTCTGTTGCCCAAGGGGCCAAAAAAAATCCCACAAGCAGCACAAGTGAAGCACACAGAATTCGATTCAGCATGGAGCAGCCTACAGAAGCTGCTGCTTCTCTGTCCAGATTCCTCTGTGTAGCTCTAAGGTGGACCACATGGGTTGCTAGTGCAGCAACCCAGTCAGGTGCCACCTTAGAGAGATGGACAGCTCAACCATCCAATGAGGAATCAGAGTCTTGTCTTTGGTCCTTCCTGTGGGTTCCTCCTGCTCTGGTGCTTCTTGTGCTGCATTTTCCATGATACAACACCTGTCCAAACTGATCCAAACAGTCAAAAGTGTTTGGAAGCCATTTGTTTACAAACACTTTCGCATGTTCAGGTCGGTTCATATTTTGGATGAACTGGTTCACCCTTCCCTATTCTAAAGGTGCAAAACTATCCCTATGTTCCAGCCAAAGCTAGAGAATTTGAAATGATAACAATGGAGCTAAGAGGAAAAAAACTAAACTAAAATTTCTGTGAAAAGGTGGAAGTCCTAATGCACCAGGTGGATTAACAGATAAAAGATGAAATAATTGAAAAACTGTATCAAGCCAAACAACAGGGTCCCTGTACATCTACACCTGTGCTTAACTCTATGTGGCTCCTGTGCTGTCTGTTCTTTGGTATATGGGGCTGTACTGAATTCAGACAGTTTAAATGGGGTGACATAGGGCCTGATTTTCAAATGACTTGGACCAACACAAGGGACTTGCCTCAAAAGAGTTTGATGCAAGTGGTGACTTGCGTCACCACTTGTGTCAAACGCGATTTTCCGAAGCAGCCTGTGTCTGGTCCAGACACTGTTGCACTAAAGCCCACTTGCACCAGGGTTGCAACAAACAACCAGGTGCAGCAGGATGCAATGGGGCTAGTGCCATGGTGGGACTGCAACATCCCCTTTTCTTGGAATTTCAAAGCCCCACCATGGATGCAGTAAGGGTGACCACTTAGACCAGATAGGAGCTGGTCTATGTGGTTTGCATCAGTGGAATGGTGTCAGAGAAGGGTGCCAGGGGTGCACCAGGGGCCAGTGAGATGGCAGCATGGGTGTCGGGAAGAAATGTATAGTATCTGTTAGAACCCCTTGGGGTGCTGGTATGTGCTGTATAACAGATCACAGTAACAAGTACTACGTATATATAATAAACCCACCATCCCCGATGTCACCTAAGAAAGCAGACACCCAGCTTGATTCACCTATTGGACCTCAATCCCTGATAACCACCAAGCCACTGCATAAACCCTACCAGGTGGTTTGGAGGACTGCCCTTCCCCACCCCAGCCCCAGTGATCACCCTTATATAAAATTCCAAAACTATGCCTGGTGACCCAGTGGACTCCACACCCCCACACCCTGTCAGATATTGTCCCACCACCCTGAACCCACCCAATTCCAAATAGAAGCTGGTGGCCAGCACAACCCTACTCACACCACCATGACTGGCTGCCAACTGCGCTTGCATGGACCACGTACTGTAGCTCAGTGAATGAGAGGTCATTCGCTGACTGTATACATTGACTGTATACATTATATATTTATGTATATTTATTTAAACATTTGGTAAAATGGAAAACCACACTGAGCTGAGGCTCATTTCCAGGTGCAACCCGGAGGTGAGGTGAACTGGAGTTTACAAAGAATAAAGGTACATAAATAGATACATTAGATTATTATATACAATCACATTTTTATTTTTGCAAAAGGAGTTATTTACATTCAGTGAATATACACAATTATATTATACAGTTTAGAGGATTGATATTCAAGCCTTTGTACTTTGGTGAAAAGCGAAAAACAGGACCTGGGGGCGGTTAGTTGCAGGTACAGGTGGGAAGAGGGAGTTGGCGAAGTTGGTATTTCATGGAGTTATGAGAGGGTGAGATTCTGAGGGGAAGAAGAAGCTTTTCCATAGGTAATGTGAGGGACTAACGGTTTCTGTAAAGAAGACCAAGCTTTGGGCAGAGTTTCGATGTGATGACGTCTATATGGGTTGAGTAGTTTAACTGGGGGTCATGCCATGCTCCATGGTATTTATAGGAAGAGATGGCATTTAGTGTGTTTCCATCAAGGGTGGTGATTAAGGGGACTGGGTGTTCTTGCCAATTTTGGGGCTGACCCAAGGGTCATGGAAACAGTTTTGGAAGAATTTATTTTGAGATTGCTTTCATGAAACCAAGATTGCATGTTGTTGTAGTTGTGTTGTAGTAGTGAGCAGACATTGCTGAGAACTGGGTCAGAAGTGAAAAGTATAGTGTTGTCCACATACATATGGATGAGGGATCTTGAGCAGACTGTGGGGATGTCATTGATAAATAGGGAGAATAAAATGGGGCCTAAAACTGACCCTTGGGGGATACCAGCGAGGATGAGGGGGAGGTAAAGTTTGCAATCCTGATTGTTGCCTATTCCCGAGTAAGATCTGAACCACTGTACTGCATGGGGGTGAGACTGGCTACCTTGAGATTATCAAAGAGCAGTGGGTGGGAGACAGAATCAAAGACTTTAGCCAAAATGCCAAAAATAGCAGCAGTTAGTTGGTGTTGGTCAGTGGCAGATTGGATATGTCCAGTTATGTTTAGGAGGGAGGATATTGTGGAGCGGTGCCTCCTGAACCCAGATTGATATGGGGAGAGTTAATTTGTGGTAATGAGAAAGTTGGTCAGTCTAGTATGAACAAGACCTTCTTGCAGCTTGGCAAGAGATGGGAGGAGGGAGATAGGTCAATAGTTTCTGAGAACTGTGGGGTCACTACCCTTGTAAAGAGGGATGACATAGGCCAATTTCCAAGCTTGGGGAACCTTGCCAGACTTGAAGGACAAATTTAGTAGGTAGGTGAGAGGAACAGCTATAACTGGTGCAGAGGTATGTACTGTAGAAGTGTGGGGTGGATGCCATCTGGGCTGGATTTTGTGATGTTTAATGAATAGTCGGCATTTAGGATTTCTTCCAATGATGAGGGAGTGAGAATGAAAGTGTTTTGGGCAGGGTGTTGGGGGGACGAGCAGTGACCTGGAGGGGGGTGAACTGATCGGGAAGGGCAGAGGTGGTGAAAAAGGTGTTTAGGGTTCTGCTACTTTAATAGGGTCTGAGATACTTTGGTCATTTAGTTTGAGGATATGAGTGGTGGTCTGAAAAGGGGGTCTATAAGGGAGTGGACTACCTTCCAGAAGGAGGAAGGCTGGGCTGGATTTAAAGTAATCAGTCTTGGCTCATCTTATTGCATTGGTGTAGGCATTTTTTGCAGTGTTGCAAGCCTGTCTGGCCTGGGGGGTCAGTGTGATTTGAAGGGGTGACCAGGCCATATCATGGGCCTTACAGAGAGCAGTTAAGGAGATGGAGATCCATGGGTGGTGGTGCTTTTTGATCCTAGCTTTGACCGGGGGGGGGCATGGAAGTCGCAGACCTGTGTAAACATCTGCAGGAAACTGGACAGAGCTGAATCATTACTAGATGCAGATTAGACAGGTTCCCAGTCTGCAAATTGTAGGTCATGGAGGAGGGAGCTGATGTTCAGTGAGTTTAGTGGGTGGGTATTGATGTATTTTGGGGCTAATTTGAGAGTTGAACTTTTCTGATGCTGTGGATAATGCAGTGGTTGCTTAGGGCTGTGTCCCTTACACCAGCAGTAGATATTCTGTGTGGATTGGAGGCGAGGATCCACTCAATTAGGGAGTGATTAGATGAACGTTGGTTGTAGTGGGTGGGCTCTGTAGTTAACTGGGTAAGGTTGAGAGACTCTATTTTTGATGTGGCAGCTTTTGCAGAGGGGCAGAACCAATCCAGGTTGTAGTCCCCTAGTAGGATTAGCTCAGCAGATGCGGTGAAGGGCGGTATGAAGGACACACATGAGATGGGGGAGTCCTGGTCTAGGCATGGGGAGGCACAGATCACCCCAATGAAGATAGGTAGGGTAGAAGGGTGGTTCAGTTGGGAGAGAATCAATTCATGTGAGCAGGGGCAGGCTTCTCTCTTGATATCTGAGCATTGGAGCAATTGTTTTACATAGATCACTACTACTCCACTCCTTTTGACGTGGTCCTGGAAGAGAAGGTCATAGTCAGGGATGGATAGAGAGGAGTCAGGGATTTTGGTGGAGAGTCATGTCTCCGTGAGTCAGAGTATGTCCAGGGAGTTTTGTTCTATCCAACAGCTAAGCTGGCCTAGTTTTGGTTGGAGACTCCTAATATTCATATGTTTTATTTATTCAAGTCTAGGATTACAAATACCTTTGAGCCATGACTCTTTTACAAAGGTTCCACATCAGAGGCAAAAGACATACAAGGAAAGCAATGAAACACAATGATCAATAATAGCATACCATAGTTAGTTAAAAAGTACATGATCAGGTTTTAAGACAAGGTTACTAGCTGTTCAGATAAGATGGGAAACCAGCAACGTAGAAAAAAAGAAAAAAGGGTGTTGAAAGGGAAGGGCACAAAAGGTGCAGCCAAAGGCAGTTGTCAGACAAAACAGTGGATAAGTGCTGGTGACATGGGGGGGTTGGTAGTGGGAAGGGAGGAGGAGAAGGGTGAGGTGGGGCAGAGATGGAATAAGAGCATCAGTGGGGTTAGGGGGCAGCTGGATGGACGGTAGTGGGGAGAGGCTGTGGCGACCCCTGGGACATGACACAATCAGTTATGACACGATATGCATGATAGTTAGGCCTTTGTGGGGGGGTAGAAGGCTTTTGTCCTGCATGGGGGCCTGTGTTTAGTTGTATATCCCCTGCTAAGAGTAGGGTGAGAAAGAAAATAGAAAAGGTGGCTGGTAGTTTGCCTCCCTGGTGAGTAAGGGGGATATGGGCATGGTACGGGAGCACCATAGCAGGGTTGTTCAGGAGGTCAAGTGGGGGGGTACAACACCGGATGATATTTGGTGGAATGAGGGTAGGGCAGTTGGATATAGAGATTGGTGGGTAAGTATGCACTGGATAGAAAGGGTGAGGGGGGCAATGGGGAACTGATGGGGACAGGGTATATGTAGCTAGCATGGGGAGGATGAGAAAAGGTATGAAAAGATGGAGAGAAGTAAAAGAAGGGTTGCTTCGTTCATGACTAGAGTAGTGGTTTAGACACTGTTGCAATGTGTGTGGTAGTCTAGGAGCGGGGGAGGAAAGCTGAATTGAGGTACTAGAACTAGCCCTGCCAGAGCACTAGGTGGCAGTATTGCTCCAGTATAGGAGCGGCGAGGAGGGGAGAAGGCTGATTGAGCTACTAGAACTGGCTCTGCCAAAACACTAGTTTTCAATATAGGCTAGACCAAGATTGGGGGGAGGGGCAGGCTGAAAGGGTCGTTAGTATACTACCTGCTACAAAACTTGTTGGCTGATGTAGCCTAATCATTGGGGTACCAGGCTGTGGGTGAGCCAGGTAGATTAAATGTCAAGAGTTTGATTCCTTTAGCCTACATAAGTGCTAAGGAGACTTAGAAAGTCTGTCAAACACTGGGAGTGTGGGGGTATACATTAGATATACAAAAAGGTGCGTGGAGGGAGAGACGGAAGGATCCAAGACTCTCTTTCAGACTGTGGCGCAAAAGTGGGCTGATTGGTTCTGGCCGATTGCTTTAAAGGTAGTGTCCCCCCCCCCCGGGTGGTTGTGGAGGGTTGGGTGGGCTACTGCATGCAGTGTGTGTGCTGACAAGGCAGAGCCTGAATGCTGGAGGTTCCACCTGAAGTGTCCATAGGTCCTCTGGGGGCGGGGAGGGGAGCAGCAAGTACAGCAGACGGGTTCCTTGTGATGTTTCTCTGGTAATCTGAGGAAGAAAGCAAGCAGGCAGTCAGACTAGGGTACGGATGGAAGGGGAGGTGCAGTAATCTGACAGGAGGAAGAGACTGAAGACGGAGATGAGAGAGACCTGAGGAGGGGGAGAAAAGGAAGGCTGGGACAGTACACCAGGCACTGTTCAGGCCCGGGAAAACAGAAGGTAGTGGCAGCGGCACAGTAAATTAACAAATCTGGTACAGAACAAGTAAATTGTGTATATGCCAGATGCAAACGGCACTAACTGAGTGAAATGCATTACAACAGCAGTAAATTGGCAGTCAATTACGAATGGCAACAAAGCTCTAAGACACCATATGTACTGTAAGTTAATTCAGCTAAATAACAACTTACCAGGTAACACCAAAATGGCACAAAAGAACGGCATTAGGATTCATATGGGAACTATCAGTTGCTTCTACAGACACTAAATCCTTTAAGAAAACATTCCTTTTAAACTCTGCTCCACACTGCATGGGTGGGCTAACAAGATGGCGCCTAAATGATGAAGGTCTCACCTGAAGTGTCCGTTTGTCCTCTGGAGGTGGGGGAGAGGAGCAGCAAGTACAGCAGACAGGCTCCCTGTAATGTTTATTCAGTGATCTAGAGTGTCCGTTGGTCCTTCGGTGGTGGCAGGTAGAGGAGAGCAACAAGTACAGCAGACAGGCTCCATGTGATGTTTCTCTGGTGATCTGGAGTGACTGCGGTCCTCCGGGGGTTGGGAGGGCAACAAGTACAGTAGACAGTCTCCTTGTGATGTTTCTCCAATGATCTGGGCAAAATATCAAATATACCAAATGATATTCTCAATCAACCTGAACCTGCTCCAAATACAAGTCACCAACCACTAAGCCTGCATTCAAGCACCAACCAGAGTGCATGGGAAGGATATTTTTACCAGTCATGCTTCTAAGCCAGTAATATATCTTTCCATTTCAGCTCAGGTAATGAAGTCAAAATCTTTAGAATCAGATATGCAGCTTAAATTACTTAGTAATTTTGCAGGAAATGGTAGAGTGTGGCTTGGCCTCAGATAAGATGGCTGCCTAGATTCTCTCACTTCACCCTTCAGTACAATATATCCATCATCATTCATTACAGACAGCGAAACCAAAGTTAATCACAATAATTACCAATAGCTCCAGCCATGAGCAACAAATCACTGTAATTAGTTTCTCATTTACTTCAAAGTAAAGACCGCTACGACCAATCAGACAAAATACCACTCTGACCTAGCAGTATAGCGATGAGTGGAAAAAGTAAATGGGACCCGATGGCGATTGAAGGGATGTTCTCAATGCTACTACAACAAATTTCAAAGGTAACACTAGCATCTAATAACACCATATAACGCCATCCAGAAAGTAGAAGCTCGACTGTTCCAAACAGAATGGAAAGTTACCTCACATGATGCAGCGAAACACGAACTGATAGCTGTGGTCAGAAAGCAGGGCTGCACAATACAGTTTCAACAAGATAAAGTTGACGACCTTGAAGACCAAAGCTGCAGGAATAACTTACAGTTCCTGGGCTTCCCAGAGGGTGCTGAAGTCTGGGACACTATTGCCTTCCTACAACAGCTTGAAAACTAGAAGACTGGTCAAGGGTATGGCAACTAAGATTCAATGCCAAAAGTGCAAAATTATGCGCATTGGGCAAAGGAACCCAAGGGCAATGTACCAACTGGGGGGGGGGGGGTGAGGAGATGACAACAATAAAAAGGAAAGGGACCTGGAGGTCATCATATCTGATAACCTGAAGATGGCAAAACAGTGTAATAAGGCAGTGGAAAATGCTAGTAGAATGCTGAGGTGCATAGGGAGGGGTATCCCAAGAGGGAGGTGGAGCTGCCCTTGTGTAGACTGATGGTGAGACCTCACCTGAAGTACTGTGTCCAGTTCTGGAGGCCTATCTCAGGAAGGACATATATTGGGTGGAGGCGGTAGACAGGAGGGCAACCAAAATGGTGCATGGCCTGAATCAGAAGCCCTATGAGGAAAGACTCAAGGAATTAAATATGTACTCTCTAGTGGATAGAAGAGAAAGGGGAGACAAGATAGAAATATTGAAATACCTCAAGAGTATCAATAAGGTACAGGAGGGTGGTATTTTACATAGAAAGAGAAGCTCAAGAACAAGGGGACATGATATGAAGCTGGAAGAGGCAAGGCTCAGAGGTGATGTGAGGAAGTACTTCTTCACAGAAAGGGTAGTGAGTGCCTGAAACAGACTATCAGCAGAGGTGGTTGGTACCAAAATGGTGGCAGGATTCAAGCATGCATGGAATAGACACAGAGGGGAACCTTTGTAACATGGCGGGGGCTGTAAGGCTGCAGATCGAGCAAGGTCTGCAGTAACACAGTACTGTAGGTAGGGAATTTTTTAGGGCAGACTAGATGGGCCAAGTGGCCCTTTTCTGCTGACAACTTCTATGTTTCTATATAAGAAGTCCTACTCTCGGTGCTATGACTGGAAGGAAATACCCAGCTTGATATTGAGACAGCCCACCACTCCTTGGCACCTCCACCGAAGCCCGGGGTAAACCAAGACTCATACTGGTGAGATTTTTAAACTTTAATATCAAAGAGGCTATTCTCACAAGGGCCAGGGAACTGGGACAACTAACCTGGCAAGGCCACAGGATTCATGTGTACCAGAACTTTTCTAGAGAGTTATCTAACAGACGGCGAGCATGTACAGTAGCTCACCACATTATGCACGGCATCAGAATTAAGTTCTCTCTCTCTCTCTCTACCCAGCAACCAGGAGGATCATCCAGAATGAGGTGCCGTCATGGATTACCTACACAAAAACGGGCTACAGGAAATGAGGGACCCCAGACAGAGTGCTTGTAAGCCAGTTACCCCTCCACCTGACACCATGGAAATAGGGGTGGATCACGACCGGGAAGTAGAGAAGGACAGCTGGGAAGGTATAAAGGACAACTGGGCCCTTCCTCCCTGCAACTGTAAGAGGCATCAGAACTATAAGCATCACAAAAGAGATTCCTACTGAGACCGACTCTGATCTTAAAGTCATAGTGGGGAAATAGAGCAAAAAATCTCCAGGGATGATTTGGGACCTTATTTCTCTGCTAGCTGGTAAACCCATCTTCAACAGACTTCACCAATATTACATCATTTGGACTCAACACCCCTCTCAGAACAGGAGAAGATGCCAGCAGACAGTTACTTCAACAAAATCCTGGGCCACTGTCATGTCAGACAACACCATGTCCTTGAGTACTGACCCAGCTACCATAACATCATCCCTATAACTGCATCAGATGGGAAACTGATCGACTGCACACCACCCTGTGGATCCTGATCCTGACCTGACTTCCACGGAACAAGGCTGTACAGTTCATTGGATCACCAACCACAACCAAAACGCTATTGCACTCCAACTCATTGCGGGTGGGGTGCAATACAAAGTAGACAACCAGAGGTATGAGAACAGAATATTGTTGCACTCCAATTAGAAACTGCAGACACAGATTTCTAGTAAAAATTGTATTCATTCCATACTGGTGAAAATTGGTCAGTGTAAAACTCCACAACCAGATGCCTCTGTGCTTGGACCATTAGGTCTTCTTTAGGGGGCGGGCTTCATCAGATAAGTGCTGTTTGTTACTTTTCTTTGGGGATGGTGGGGGAATCGAGTTAAGAGGGTGAGAAGGCTTGAATACTCTAAAGATATGAGTGGGTACACCCCGACAGGCAGTACAGGATAGAGGTTAGCTGCTAGGGTATTACAATGGCCTCCCCCCTTCCTGATAATCCCAGTAAGCATTCATTGGAAGATCCATCTCCCCGCTCCAATTCTCCATGCTAACTCTAAGAAAAATGCTTACATACATGGGAGCTCACATCGCTGGATCTTAAGCAGGCCCGGCAAGAGCCTATGTATAACAGTGCATTCACATAAGCTTTTGAGTACAAGCTCACTTTACTGTTATGCAATTTCTAATAATATGAGTCTTGGGTGTCTCACCCCCCACCTCTTATTGTTTCCAGAGATGCTGTCCTGACAAAGAGGTGGGGTCACCTAAGACAAAACATTATACAAGAGTGTGATTATGGGTGCCATGAAAACTGCAACTTCCACAGGTCACTGAATGTGGACTCCAAGACTTTACTTTTAATTAACGGATAATATAATGTTTGGATTGTTGAAGTTCTTGGTTGATGCAACGTGAATTGTGTGCAGTGTTTAAGTTTAAAACACAGTTAATGTCATAGGCCACTTTTGTAGAGTGTTTTACTAGTCGGTCTTAGTGATGCCAACCTCCCCCCCCCCATCTTTGTAGCGGGACCCCTGCACAGCTGTTTAAAACTGAGATCTGTGGCTATACTTTAGACAACTAAAGCCCCTCTTCCCGCCACTGACAGTGAAGCTACAGAATATAGATACATAGATGTTGTCAGCAGATATGGGCCTAGTGGCCATCCATTCTGCCTATCCTCTTTCTAATGCTTAGGTACCTAGATGCTACCAAGTTTCCCTCCCGCCCTCCGCACTAGCTTCATAATTCTCACGTGCCTATCCCACACATTCTTGGATCCCTGAATTTATGCCACCCCACCACTTCCTGGGGGAGATTGTTCCATCTCTCCACCACCCTTTCAGTGAAGTAGAACTTCCTCAAGTTCTCCCCCTTTTAGTCTCATGCTGTGCCCCCTTGTTCTGCTATTTCTGTTCATATGAAAGATGCTCTCCCCTGGTACACTGTTGATCCCCTTCAGATACTTGAAAGTCTCTATCATGTACCCCCTCTCACTCTTTTCCTCCAAGGAGTACATATCGAGAGCTCTGAGTCTGTACTCATATGACTTATGCTGCATCCCGACACCATTTTTGTCACCCTCCTTTGTTTCGTCTCCATCCTGTCTACGTCTTTCTGGAGATGGGGCCTCCAGAACTGAACACAGTACTCCAGAAAAGGCCTTACTAGGGAGTTGTACAAAGGTACCACCACTTCCCTCCTTCTACTTGCTATACCCCTCCCTATGCACCCTAGTATTCTGACTGCTTTGTCACACTGTTTAGCCACTATGAGACTGTCTTCTATGACTACCCCTAGATCCCTTTCCTCTTTGGTGGCCTCCAGTGTTACCCCATCTAGTTCATACTCAACCCTAGGATTCCATCTCTCCAGGTGCATAATCCTGCACTTTTTTGTATTGAAATCCAATTGCCATTCCTTGGACCAGTTTTCTAGTTTTGTCAGATCTCTCCTCATTTTTTCTGTACCATCCTGTGTATCTACCCTGTTACATAGCTTTGTATCATCAGCGAACAGGCTAACCCTCCCATCTAGACCCTCTGCAATATTGCTTATGAAGACATTGAAGAGCACTGGTCCCAGCACTGATCCGTGGGGTACACCACTTGTTACCCATCCCTCCTGTGAGCTAACCCCATTTAGCACCACTCTTCGTGTTCTGTTACTCAACCAGTTTCTAAGCCACTTGATTACCTCTGTCCCCACCCCCAGATTTGCCAGCTTGTGGATTTGTCTCCTGTGTGGGATTGTGTTAAAGGCCTTCCTGAAGTCCAGATAAGCCACATTTACCACTCTGCCCTAGTCTATTTCCTACATCACCCACTCGAAGTAATCAATCAAGTTGGTCTGGCATGACCTCCCTGCCGTGAATCCATGTTGCCTTGGGTCCTGCAGCCCCCTTTTCTCTAGGCAGTCCGCCAGCCTTTCCTTAAGCAGGGTTTCCATCATTTTACCTACTATTGAGGTCAAATGGACAGGGAAGTAGTTTCCTGCCTCCTCCTTGCTACCACTTTTGTGCAGGGGTACCACTTGTGCCCTCCTCCACTCCTCCAGAACCATGCCTTTTTCCAGTGATCCACTGAACAGCTTAGCCAGAGATTTAGCCAGTTCCTCCAGGAGCTCCTTCAGGATCCTCAGGTGTATCCCATCCAGCCCCATAGCTTTATCCACCCTAAGCCACTCTAGTGCTCTTTTTACTCTGTCCTCTGAAAAATGTCTAATGTCCACTCCTTCTTCCTGTTTTCCGTTCTCCATTAATGGGGGACCATAGTATCCCATGTACAAGGCGACCGCGATTGAACACTTTCAAAAAGGGTGACTCAATCATGGCACCTGTGCACAGGGCTACCTGGCAGGGTAGAGACCAGATACAGGGTGGTAGGCGAATATAGCAATGGGATGTCACTATGTATGCATGCGTACAGGAGGGACCATGCTGTGCGACAGACAGAAGGGGAGGAAGGATTTTTGGGGTGTCGTGCAGCAGTGGGCTGCAGAGCTGGCCAGGTGGCATAGTGGGTAGGTGGCAGGCTGGGGTTGGGAGGGTGCCGGGTTCGGTTCTGGGCGCTACCATGTTTTTGTGTCAGTGTTTTTCATTTGTTTGTTTGTTTTTGAGTTTTACCCCAACACGCACCCCCTGGGTTGAGGATCCTTTAGTAGGGGGGTGGGTGGGTGAATCCCTATGGGGTGCAGCCTACATAAAAAAGCCGTAGATCTTGGGTTTCCTCTTGCAGTTCTCGTTGAGTGTACTATGCTGAAATTCATTTCGTGTACACTAGCTCAAACAGAGATAGCTATTCCGCGATTGCTGTAATCACATGGAACTGAGAACTGTCCCCATTGCCTTCTTCCATGAATAGAGAGTGTAAGTATTTGTTCAGGATGGCCCCCCCGTCAATGTCTTTCTCCACTACCCTGCCTCCCTGTTCCCTAAGTCTCACAATCCCCCCAGTCTTCCTCCTCTCACTAATATACCTAAAGAATGCCTTTCCTCCTTCCTTCACTGATTTAGCTAGCTTTTCCTAAATTTCAACCTTTGCTACCCACACTGCCTTGTTCACTTCCATTCATTCTTCCAAGTATTCTTGCCTGTTCTCCTTGCTTTGTTTTGCCTTGTACCTCAGAAATGCCATATTTTTTCCTCTTACTAGCTCTGCTACTCCCCTCGAGAACCACAGTGGTTCCCTCTTGCTGCAGGGCCTGGCACAATGGTTTGCTACTAGGTGCAGGGCTTCCCTTATCTTATCCCACTGTTTCACCACTCCTCTAATGTTACTGTATCCTTGCATAGCCTTCCTGAATTCGTCCTTCATCTTACCGGAGTCTGTCCTGCTGAAATCCAGGATTCTAGTCTTTGTGTGGCTAGCCTTCTGTGACATCCTTATGGTGAACCCCAGAGCTCGATGGTCACTAGTCCCTATGTTCTCCCCCACTGTGACTTTCTTTATCCTGTCCCCACTGCTTAGGACAAGATCCAGAATTGCATTCTCCCTCGCAGGCTTCCTTACTAGCTGCGTGAGACCCTCTCCTTGCATAGACTGCAGGAATCCCTTACTCCTGGCTGAGGCTGCCGCTGGGATGCTCCAGTGCACATCTGGCAAGTTGAAGTCACCCATCAGCAACCTTTGTTGCTACGTTCTCTATAATCTCCAGCAGTTCTCTATCTACATCATCCACCTGTCCTGGGGGCCTGTATATCATTTCCATTCTAAGTACTGTTCCCCACCTCCAGGGTTATCCACAGTGCCTCTGCTTTTCCCCTCTTGTGTTGTGGAACTGTTGCTTTTGTTCCTTCCCTGACTTACAATGACAACCCTTCCCCTTCTCGCCTTCCCTGTCCTGCCTGCGTAGCGTGTATCCTGGAATGGTTAGCTCCCAGGCATGGTTGCTATTGCACCATGTCTCTGTGACTGCCATGATATCCAGGTCCTCGGAGGCCTTTAATGCCACCAGTTCTGAGATTTTGTTACCCAGGCTGTGGGCATCAGTGTACATAGCCTTCCAGTCATGGCCCCTTCCCTCTGCTATAACTCCAGTACCATCCCCTCTTTTCTGTGTGTGCCCCTCCTGTTCTTTACCTGAGGTCCCTTCTTTTTTACATGTGGTCACTTCTTTCTCGTGGCCATGCCTGTTTCCTTTAGTCCAGTGTCGGGGGGGTTCCCTTCCATTTGCTAATCCTCTTACCTTTGTATCTTTCTGCTGCATCATCATTCAGATAATCTTCTCTGTGCTGGAGACCTCCCAGTTTAAATCCTCCAAGAAGATCTCCAACTTCTGCCTTAGCACTCTTGCTCTTTCTCCAGTGAGATGCAGACCATCATGCTTGAAGAGCTTCCAGTTCCAGAAGGTCCCCTGGTTTCCAATGTAGTGCATCACATTGTCTGTGCACTAACCCTGGAGCCACAGATTGAATTCCCTTATCTCTTCATTCCTGATCTTGTCCTCACTTCTGCCCTTCCTCCAAACTGGCAACACCTCCAAGAAGGCCATAGGGGAATGTGATGGATAAAAAAGCTGTATGAGCTAAGCAATATGATATTGCCCTTCAACCCAGACAACCTGTAGACCAGTGCAGTCAGCCTAATGGTATGTCCTCTGGAGAACCTTAATTGCTCTAGCTGCCCATGGTAAGGAGTACCATTATCTACTATTAAGGGGTTATTGGATGTCCCAGGGCTATAGATGCTACAGTCTACCTGTAAGGGTCATATCATTTCAGCAAAAGCTGTAAACCTCAAGGGGCAGTGGACATGTCTCAGCATCAGCTACAGTATATGCGCTGTGTTTTGTTATACAGTACACGCCCCAAGCAAACACACTCATCAGGCTGGCAATAATACAAATACCAAGCTCCCCAGAGTGATAAGGCGGGCCTTGATCAGCTTTTTGCTGCTGGACCCCAGCCTTTTTGGCTCCTCATGGTACCATGTTTCTGTGTTTGTAAATAGTTGTGCATTGAAGTTTGTTATAGATTAGTTAGCAGCAGAGATATGTATGTAGGTATGCAGCACCACAATGTTAATATGAATGTCAGGTAGAAAAATCCCCTCCCCATTACAAGATACAGTATTGCCTGCTGTCTCCGTAGTACTTATAATGTAAAAACTGTTGGCTTCAGTGTCTTGCAGATGGGCTTACATTTATCATTTCATTAACCACTCTATCTTGGATAACAGGTGAGATCACATGTCACACATGGAACATATGGGGGTTTAACATCCCTGTTAAAAGAAAGCAAGTTCTATCTCATCTAAAGAAGCTCAAATTACAGTTGTCCTTTTTGCAAGAAACTAAATTGACCCCAACAGATCATGCTAAACTGATTAAAGACTGGGTAGGGCAGGAGTTTCATGCTTTGCCCCATACGTAAACATGGGGTAGTGATCCTTGTGCACAAATGTCTTAGATGGACCCCCACCCACATGGATAGTGACCCTTAGGGCAGATGTTTTTTTTTTTTTAATAAATACTTCCTTTGGTCCCATCCTCTTGGGTAGCATCTATGCGCACAGTGAGGATGACACTGCCTTTTTTCACAATATAGCTAACAAGATAGGACAATTGGGCACTGGAAATACCTCTATCCTGCTAGGAAGTGATTTTAATATTATGCTGAGGCCTAAGTTACATAGAAGCTCTACGGGTACTGAATCCCATCCCAGGGGATATAGGCAGTACATCAAATGATGCAAGACCAGGGTCTAGTCGACATATGGAGAACTATCCACCCCCGAGAAGGAGATTATTCATATTACTCCTCAGCCCATAGCTTTGATAGCTGCCTTGACTTCTGGTTAACCTCACCAGTAATAACCCAGTCATCCATAGACTCACCAATTCTTCCCATGGTCATCTCTGACCACAACCCTGTGCAACTCCACTATTTATGAGGCTCTCCCTTACCCAGCTCCCCTTCTTGGAGGCTAGAGAATCTTTTGCTTCTGGTCCCGGAATTTACCCAATGGGGCCAAAAAGTAGCTACTTTACCCTTTGTGGAGAATCGCACAGATTATACCTCAGCTGGGAACACATGGGAGGCCTTTAAGGCAACTATCAGAGGGAAGCTGGTTGTGGACCCAGGTTGTCGGGAGGCAGGTTTGCTGACAGGATCACTTTCAGGTATTTGGCTTAGCGGGTGTCCAGTTAGCTACCTCAGACAGGGTGCAGAACCTGGGCATTATATTTGATGACTGCCTGACCCTTAAATCACAGGTGTCAGCTGTTGTCAAAACCTCCTTTTACCATCTGAGGAATATCGCTCAGGTGAAGCACCTGGTTCCTTCCGACGATATTCCAGTTTTGGTCCATGCCTTCGTTACCTTCCACCTTGACTACTGCAATGCCCTTTACCTAGGGCTACAGTGGTTGATATCAGCCACCTGCAGCTAGTGCAGAATGCAGCGGGCAGGCTTTTGACTAGTACCTCTAGGACCTGTCCTCGATGGACTGCACTGGCTGCCAGTAGAGTGACAGACCTTCAAGGTCAGTTTGCTGATCTATAAGGCCCTACATGATCAGGGACCTAATTACCTGCAAGATCTTCTTCACCCCTACTGTTCCCCCTGCCCACTCCGATCCACCGATGAGGGATTGCTACCGTTTCCCAGGGTCCATTTGAAGACATCAGGGGCTGGGTCATTTAGTTTTCATGGCCCCGACCTGTTGAAATTCTGTACCCCGCCGGGTTGAGATTGCCTGACCATCAAAGTTTTAAAGTAACCTAAAAACTTATTTATTTAGCCTAGCGTACCCTGTTTTTTAATGATGTTATGTTGATTGTTTTTATTATATTGTTTATTTTATGTATTTTAATTATTCATTGTGCAAGCGCCTTGGTTTTGGAAAGGTGCTTTTTTATAAATAAAGCATGATTTGATTTGATTTGATTTGAAGATCACTGGTTACTCAACAACTAGATGTAAGAAAAAGGAACAACTCCAAAAGTCAGAGCTGGAGTTGCAAACAGTGGAGGCCCAATTTAACATTTTATCTTGCCCTAATCCACATTCTCCCCTGGGCCGTAATATTATAGGGCTTCAAATGGTGATCAATACCTTACTCTCAAGAAAGGTAGAAATCTCTATTCTGTGCTAAAATATAAGTATTGGTAGGGAAGGAGGGAGGAAACAACAGTCTTAAAGATTTATAGCTGGCCTTAAGGACCCAACAGGACAGATCTGAAATAAACCCCAAGTTGTGAACAGCATCATGAAAAACTATGCAACCCTTTACTTGACCTCTCAACATCAGGACCCCATGGATATCCACACATTTCTGGAAACTGTCAACCTCCTTGGCTGACCCCCCAGCAAGCCACATCATTGTACACACCACTGTCCATGGCACAAGTATCACAAGCTCATCCTTTCCTGAATACGGGTAAGGCCCCAAGAGGACATGGATTCCATGCTGAATTTTTACAGTTCCTTGCTACCATAATCTCTCCTGCACTTAGCAAAGTGTATTCAGAAGCAGAATTCCTAAGTACCTTCCCCCCACCCTTAGTGAGGCAATTATCACAGTACTCCCCAAGAAAGGAAAAAAACCCTATGTTAACTGCCAGCTATAGACCTATATCCCTAATTAACATAGATAGCAGCATATATGCCAAGGCCCTAGCCAGTAGGCTTCATCTACTGCTCCCACAGTTAATACATCCCTCTCAAATAGGTTTTGTTCAGGGACATTATAGTTGCAGACTAGAGATGCAGCAAATTATTAATCCACCCGTGAAGTGAGCAGAAGTAGGCACTTCAAAGTCCATGAGCACCTGGCATGAAGTGGACCCTGTAAGTCTCACTTGTGTTATTGTTACCACTTCGTATTCTCATTATGCCTTAATGCTAAGTAAGAAGAAAATAGGCACATAACATGGCTTGCAGTACTGTAAGTCACATGCCTTAGCCAGGCAGGAAGGAGGTGAGTCAGAGAAGTTTCACTTTCTCCTTTGCATTTGTAGAGGGAGAAAGCAAAATTGTGAGAGGAGAGAAGTTTACTTGGTTTTCATTTCTTTTTACTGCCAGAACCAACAAACAAACAGCTTTTTTAAAAGCTATTTTATTTAGTGTTTGTATTGTCTTAGTGTTTTTTTGGTTAGTGAATTTTTTTGTATAAGTTTTGCTTTTGTTTTGTTTTGTGTGTGTGACTGACTGTGTGTGTGTGTGTGTCCACTATCTGTGTGTGTGTGTCATCCCATGGACTCAGGAGGATGGAGGGTCACATTGGAGAAGGCGAGTCGCTGGCCCGTGGGCACTTTAGGAGGGGTAGAGTGCGGACCCTTAGGGGGTGGGGTGGTCATATGATGTTGGACAGCTCCAGACTCCTGGCCGGTGTTGCTTCCCCTACAAAAGCAACAGGAGCAGCAGCAGCACCAGTGCTACCAGTGGCTGTTGCACATCCACCTTCTCTGCCACTACCACCACCACCACCACTAGCAGCAGCTGTTGGGGCTCCAGCAGCACCCTCTCCACCACCTCCACAGCCACAGAAGGTGGCCCCAGCAATTGTAGGTGGTGGTAGGACTCGTGCCGACATGTGCAGACTGTGTCTGGTCCCCCACAGCTCCCAGTGTGGGGTTTTTAATTGTATGGGGACACAGCACAGTGGTGGAGTGCCATGTGTGGTGGGCTGGTGGTGCGCCCGTGGGCCCCTGGGACACATTTGGGGACCGGTGGCCAGCACACCCACATGCTGAATCACCACAGGGCAAAGTGGCAGGCTGCCACAGAAGGGGCCAGCCGTCCACCTGCTGGCCCTTCTGTGGCAGTGGCCGAGGGCGCTGCTGGGGTGGAAGATGTGCCTCACAGCAGTCACCACAGCAGCAGGACGAGGAGGGCAGCTACATCAGCTGCACCACTACCACCACCACCATCACAGCCACCAGCACCACCCTGTCCACCACCAGCCCCACTAACTTGATTACCCGCTGCAGTGGACCTCGCCACAGTCCCTGCAAGCCAGTCTGACCTTGGCCTGGTGTGGGCAGCATTTGAGGAAAACAATGTGCATTTCAGTGCTTTGGAGCAGCAGGTTAACAGAGTGGAAGCACAGCAACAGCAAATACTTTCAGTGCTGCACTTGCTGCTGGACCACCATGGAATCCCACGGCCAGAGTAAGTCAGGGTATTGTTTTCGGCCCATCCACCCCCACCCCACCCCTGACCCACCTACTGTGTTGTACTTTTTTGTGTGTTTTAGTTTGTTATTGTTTAATCATACACATTTTCCCTTCCAGAGGAATCTTTCTTGCACCACATAGTGCAATACATTTTTGTAAAAAACCGGCGTAAATTCATTATAGTGAGTCATGTGACAGAGGCATTCCCATTTTGAGAATCTGCCCACATTCTGCCTCCCTTCTCAGCAACGTTAGGATGCGATGACAGGAAGAGCGTGTGTGCGTGCTCCTTACAGTGAATATCCGATTGTCCGGCAGGTTTCCAAATGTTTCTTGATGTTATAATGGTCAGTTTGTGGTGAAATGTGTGGCCACGTTTCCAGAAAGAAGAGCCTTGTTAGTGGAAACATCCCAGATTTCACCACAAAGTGAACCTTATAACATAGGGAAGCATTGGTTGGGATAGCTGCTGGAAATTCACTATAGTGCAGCATGCACCTGCGCTCCGCCTGGCATCACGTCCTAACGTTGCTGAGAAAGGGTGGCAGAATGTGGGTGGCTTTTCTGATTGGTAATTCCTCCATCATGTGACTCACTGTAATGAAATTATGTGTGGTTTTCACAGAAATGCATTGCACTCTGTGGAGCAAGAAATATTCCAGTGATAGTAATGACCTCACATATTAGTTTATGTGCGCCACCATAACTATGTAATGTGGTAACTGTCGGTAAAGCAGCAGCACAACAATCTGTTGATAACTCTGACCTATATTTTTAATGCTATGTTACAACTTCCTTTACTTACATCCTGACTGACTGGAATGATACGATAATTTGCAGTAGTTGAGTCTGCTATACAATCTGTTTTCATGTGTGAAATAATGAAAGGAGCATTCCTTTTAAATTGGTGCTGACCAGGTCTTTGTCATTGTTTTCCTCTGCTTTTTTCCATCACATCAAGTAGTTGTCATATATCACTTCTGTTGTTAATTAACAGTTATGTATCAGTCAGTGTTTTATGACACCACGGAACAAATAATTATTGAAAAGCAGCTGCAAATAAATACAAAGCTGGCCCAAATAATATTGGAAGACATGCTCATATTTTTCATACATGAAAAAAAGTAGAAGTAAGTGAAGCAGACATAAATTGTGAGAAGAACTGTATCATTCAAGTCACTCACGACTCAGAGGTAAGTAGTGGTGGCTGTGGCAATGTAAAGTAGCATAAAAAAGTACAGTTCAGAACTGTAAGGACATTCTTGCAATGCTGCTTTAATTGTAAATATGTCAGTATGACATTATGAGCTCACAGCAACAATCACAGAACACATAACTTTGGCACAGAGTCCCCAGATTTTTTCTGCAGGTCCAGAATGCATCTTCCTTCGGTGTAAAAAATTGACAAGTGGCAACGAAGTGAAATGAGAATGTTTCATCACATGCAAAGTCCCCCAGAATTAATGGCACACTCAGGCATGCGCGCAGTGGTGGCACAGACTCCCCAGATTTTTTCTGCAGGCCCAGAATGCATCATCCTTGTGTGCAGAAAATGGACAAGTGGTAACAAAGCGAAATGAGACTGTTTCAGCACATACAAAGTCCCCCAGAATTAATGGCGCACTCAATCATGCACGCAGTGGTGGCACAGAGTCCCCAGATTTCTTCTGCAGGCCCAGAATGCATCCTCCTTGTGTGCAGAAAATTGACAAGTGGTAATGAAGTGAAATGAGACTGTTTCAGCACATACCCCAGCATAAAATGATGACTATGAGCTTTGTGTTGCTGGTCCAATGTGTTCTGTGAGACGATTCCAGCAAATGAAATCGGATCATCTCAACTGGATTGAAGGAGGTGCTCTTTGGCTGTACACTAATAGTAGTCTTGGTGAGTAGATATATATATATAGATATATGGTTGTGTATTTTGAGGTGGGGGGGTTGACATGGACATGGACTCATGGTATTGTTCTGCATCACATGACAGGTCAGACAGAAACTGTTGGTGTGCACATTCCAGTGCTCAATGAGAATTGTTTGCGCTGAAATTGGAAATGGATAACTCTCAAGCACATGAAGATAAGTATTTTTTTGGGGGGGGGTGGGGGAATCATATTTTCAGGTTTGTCTGTAATGGTTTCTTATATTTTTACTTCTTCACAGATTTCATCAGCATCCTTCTGGAGTCCGGTTGTTAATAATGGTCATGGTCATCTAATAAAAATACTTCTGTGTGTTGCATGTGTGCCCAAACTCGGGGGAGAGGTGTGCCTGATGTTGAAGAACTTTTTTGGATAAGGCCACTTTGACAGAACAACAAAGCATCTCGAAGTTTCCTTAAAAAAATAAATGGATGACTTCTTACAAGTTACAACTTCATTATTATGTGTCCCTCCCTGTTTCTCAAATCTCAATCCCTAAAGTCAAGTTACATTTCAGAGACATATCTTGTCAATTAACACAACCTGTTGTGTGCAATACTTGCTGCAGTCTTTACAAAACAATGAAACAAATTAAATAAAATCTTCATACTTACCAGAATCAATTTCACATGGATATTACATCGGTTCCTCTCTGTACGGTACAGCTACAGCATCATTCCCAGCAAGTAATAACGATGAAGCCCGGTTTTGTTCTCCTGTAAAAGAAACAAAAGAAGTGTATTGTATGTGTTTTGCCATTGCAGCTCTGAAAAGCTACAGAAAACAAAACATGCAACTAAAGGAAGTGAGGCAGCATAACAAACATGAGTGCACATACTCACTTTATGGTTTAAATATTAAGAAGCTGGTGGTGGTGGAGTGGTGGTCCGTGGGGTGCAGACAGACTCATGGTGGCAGACTAGGATAACATCAGTGCCACTGGTGGAGGTCGATGGGGGACAGACAGACTCATGGTGGCAGACTTGGATAACATCAGTCCCGGTGGTGGTCTGTGGGGAGCATACAGACTCATGGTGGCAGACTTGGATAACATCAGTCCTGGTGGTGGTGTCCGTGGGGGGCTGACAGACTCATGGTGGAAGACTAGGATAACATCAGTCCCGGTGGTGGTGGTGGTGGTCTGTGGGGGGCATACAGACTCATGGTGGCAGACTTGGATAACATCAGTCCCACTGGTGTTGGTGGTGGTCCGTGGCGGGCAGACAGACTCATGGTGGCAGACTTGAATAACATCAGTCCCGGTGGTGGTGGTTCGGGGGGGGGCACACCGCCCTTTAAATACTGCTGTTAAAACCTGCCAACATTAACCACATCATCATACTCATAAAGAAAACTGCCCTCACAGTCATCGATGTCTGAAGCCTGATCACTGGGAAATTCTTTTTCCATTGTGTCATCATCTACGTCAGTGGTAGGCCGTTTCAGGCAGCCACTGCCAGTGCCACCAGGATGCTCCATTTCCACATCAGCAAGACCACCATGACTAGGATGGGGTATGAATAATGAGGTTGCAGTCTGTGCTGGTATGTGCTTCTCATTCATTTTAATGAATGTTAGCAAACTAACATTTGCAGGAGACAGGTTTGTCTGATGATCCCTGACCATTGCACCTGCTGAGCTGAATACCCTCTCAATACTTACACTGGAGAGTGGGCATGTGAGGTACTTCAGTGCCACTGCAGTCAGCTCTGCAGCTCTGGCCATTCACTGACCTTTCCACTCCAGTACAAAAGGGGATCTTCATTTATTGTCAGATGCCTGTTTTCAGACAAATATGACTCAACCATTCTCTGTGCCACACTAAGTCCAGTTGTTGATGCATCATCCTGTTCTCCCAAATCATTAATTTCACAAATACCCACTTGGGACAAAGCCTCCCAAAGTGGTTGACCCCAACCACTTTGGATGACAGACTACCTGGTACTACAGTCCCCTTCCCCTTGCATGATATGCTTGATGGTCCTCCAGGTACACCTTCAGCTGGACTACGCCACTGAGGTTTGCTGACCTTGGCACATAACTTCTGTGCCCCATGAACCAAGCGCACCAGTTGACCACTGATATTTTTTTACCTGTTCAGGCCCTCCCTCCAGTACTGATGCAATCCCACATTTGTATCGTGGGTCCAGCATTGTTGCTATGGCAAAGTTGCCACTACACTGAATGCTCACAATGTGACGATTATGGTCCAATACTGTCAGCATGTGTTGCAGCAACATACTGCTACCATCGTCTCTGGCAACATCAAGGCTATGCTGTACATTCACCAATGTCTGCCTCAGCACCCGCAGCAGTGGAATTGATTGGCTAATGGAGGCAGACTTGCCACTCACTGCCTGTGTGGCATGTTCAAAAGCCCGCAAAATTGTTATTATAAAGTCCATGAGGCGCCACTGTTCAGTAGTCATAGACATGGAGGCCAAGGAACTGTCACGGCCAGTGTGCATAACAAGATATTCTGATATGGCTTTGTATTGTTCATACAACCTCTCTGCCATGTATAACGTAGCGTTCCATTGGGCGACAACTTCCAGCTTCAAGCGGTGCTGAGGCAGGCTGTTTTGTATCTGCAACTGCCGCAGCTGGTCACGGGCCTTTCCAGATCTTGAAAAGTGAGAGCAGATACGTCATGCAACAGTCAGCATTTCCTTTATGTCAGGGTGTTGCAGAAACTCCTGAACCACAAGATTTAAACAGTGCGCCATGCATGGAACATAAAAAAAAATTAAAAAAAAAACCACCATTCGTGATGCATTTCACCACATATGACCCATTGTCACTTGCTATGAACCCAGCTCTCAGGGACAGAGGGTTTAGCCATCTGTCAATTTCAGTCAGTACCATGTCCAACATGTTCTCACCAGTGTGTGAACAGGTCACACTGTGCTTAGCAATCGTTGCATGCCCTTGAATTCCAGGAAGATTGCTACCGTGACAATGCACCTTACTGCACTGATTATTTACACTACCAACATCACAAACGGCCCCTGGCACCTGCGCCCAGTGTGCAGTTATACACAGATATGAACTCCCCGCTGTTTTGCCACTTGTCCACATATTCATACTTAAATGGATGAATGGAGAGGAGGAATGTTGAAGGGCATGTCTTACTGAGTCGGACACAGTGCGGAACAACTCGGGAACAGCACGGGTAGAAAAGTATGTCCTGGATGGGACTTTCCATTTTGGACAGGTACGTGTTGCAAACCGCTGGAATCCAGAATTCTCCACAAAGGAGAAGGGCAAAAGATCAATTGCCAGCATTTCCGCTACAGCAGCATTAAGTTCACGTGACACTGTATGATTGGGGGGTACTTTAGCTTATGCGCAAAAACACTGTGTAACTTGGGCTGACTTAAACGTTTTACACGTGGTGTGTTGTTGGTCACAAATGGCTGTGCTCTGTGATGAATGGCATTGGCAGGGGGTGGAGTGTGGACATTTGATGAAGACAGTTGCACAGGTGATGATGACAAACCCAGAAATTATGTTATTTTGCCAGATTTGCCAACTGGGGTTGATGTACCACTTGCACTAGACATACTGCATTCACCACCACCACCACTACCACCACCACAAAAACTGCTACTCTCACCAGCACTGGACAACATATCAAAGTCATTATGGTCCTCCACCTCATCATGCCTGTAGTAATCCTCTGCTCTTATTACCGCACTACTGCAAACGTTTAATTTCCTACTGGGATTAACAGTCATGGAAGGGGATAACATGCTGGCTATGGTTGCCGCTGACACGGGTGAACGCCCCACTGTGGTATTAGCTGCCAGCTTGTGCTGGGTCCACAGATCCTAGTGCCTATTCTTAAGATGCATATACTGTCCTCCTGTCCCAAGATGGCTCCCCTTTTTACCTCGACTCACACGCACATGGCAAACCTGGCAGATTCCAACTGAATCATCATTCGCATCTTGAACAAAAAATCCCAGATAAGGGAATGTGATGCTCTGCTTTTAACATGTCCATGATGATGTGGCTTATTTATGTCTGTTATTTTAAGCACTGAAGTGGGGGGGCACGTGATGATTCAGGAACTGCACACTTGGACTGCAACTGACCACCATGACTACCTATCTTATTGATTACTGGTCATCATCATCATCATCATCATCATCAACTAAAACCAGTAGGTCACAAGTTTTTACAGGGGGCAGGATTCCTGCGAACAGACTCAGACACAGCCACTTTTAATTTCTTTTTCTCCGGTTCCCAGCTGGGGTTAATTACATCATCATCACATTCATCAACGTCACTCTCACACACATCCACACCTTCTGCTTGGATGCTAGCATGTGGACTACATGCTGCAACAACAGCAGCAGCATCATCATCATCGTCATCATCATCATCATCATCCATTCATCATCAGCATCTACACCACCATCACCTGATATTTTTTCACCACACTGTGAATCACTGCATGGAAAATGCATGACGTTAAGTGCCACAGTGGACGGAATATCTCTTTGTTTGCTATCATTGACATGATCATCAGAATCCTCAGGTTCAGTTACTTGGATGTTACTGGGAAGTATGACATCATCTACGCTGCCACTCACTTGCACTGCTTCACACTCAATATGTTTGGATACGGTACACTGGTCAGAATTAGAACTTGACGCAACAATGCTAATACTACCTCCACCACCACTAACACCAGTAACACTAACACCACCGGCTGGGAAAACATCATCTCCTCCAACTATGAGTGAAGCTACTGATCGGGTTGTAAAAAACATTGCAGGAGCAATACCTTTCCTTACATCAGCAATGCACTTTTGTGTCCGTGTACTACTACCACACCCACAGACCATCTTACTGACAACATTGCCATGGCCAGAAACAGCTTTGCTTGCACGTCTCTTTGCAGCCATTTTGGGGGATCAACCACAAATATTATTACCAAATTCAGATTTTGAAACATTCACTTTCTGACTGGAGGGACACTGGCTGGATGTGAAGCAAAATAAACAACTGTGGCTTCAGCAACAGATAAGAGGCTACTCTGAGACTGTCACAGAATTAAAACAACTTCAGTAACCAGTGATGCTGATGGGGTCACAAAAATAATCCAGTCTGGTAAAAAATACCTTTTGAATGTGAGGGTGGGGGGAGCACTGAATACAGACAGTGCTGATTTTTACAGCACAACAATACCAGCAGCAAAACTAAGAACAGAGAACATGATCACAGTACAAAAACAGGCAGCTGCAGTGGATAGCAGGTTCACACTGTTGCGCTTTGTTGCACTTACACTAGTCTGTGTCACAATAAAAGGTGTATTATATTTGATGCACGCAATACTGCACACACAACACAGAACAGTTTGTGTACAACGCTGAACAAGGAATGTGACGCAAATGCAAAAGTTCAGTGTACTGCCACGTAATGTAAATTTCTAATTTAAACAACCTGACCTTATGAAATGTTGCACCACATACACACAACAAACAGCAAGAAAATTTGTACTATTACTAACAATATTACAATGTGTACATTAACACAGTTAGTTATATAACAAAAATATAACCAAAAAACAAAGAAATCATTAGTTCTCAAACTTAAATCTACCTACACCACATATATGCCCCTCCCCCACAGCACACTTTCACTGTCTTTCACCACACACACTCAGTGTTGTGAATTAACATTCAAAATCCACACACAAACAAAAACGCTTGATGATATGAGCACAGGAGGGTTTCCTATATCGATGAACTAAAGTTGGATCCCCCCAAAAAAGCAAAAATGCTTTTTGAGCACCTTTTACAAGATTCCTACAGACAACTATCAGATCACACTGTCGCCTACTCCTTCCTACTCATACTACCCCAAACTGAGGCTGTGCAGATCAATATAGAGCCCATGTGACCCGAACTCCCATGAATCACTGCAAAATCCACCTTTGAAGCTAAAAAATAAGGCGAAGTGAGGTGAAGTGAACTGCCACCAATGCACTTTGCCTTAAAATTGGAAGAGTAGTGGCCAGGGAAGGTGGAGTAACACGAAGTCAGTGTTTGTGATGGACTTCGCATTCCTCATTATAACACAAAGTACTCTGCTTCGTGTTGCGGAGCACTCTGCGAATCCACCTTTGCTCCATGAAATGCTTCGCGGAGCTGATTGAGCCCACTTCACCCACCACTGGTGCAGACCATATCCACTCCCTGATGCATCTCATACACACAGCAAACAATCTCCCCTCCCCTTCTGCTACAATTAACATAAATTTGGAGAAAGCCTTTGACTCTATCAAATGGGACTACTTGCAGTCAGTGCTTGCCTAATTTGGGTTTGGGGATCAGTTTCAGTCATGGATCCATTCCATCTACTCCTTTCTAATAGCATGAGTCCGCAACAACTCCCTTCTGTCCGACTCATTTCCATTAGAGAGGGGCACAAGACAGGGCAGCCTCCCGTCCCCACTCCTCTTCATTCTAGCAGTGGAACCACAGGCAGCTGCCACAAGACAGCATGAAGAAATTCATGGTCTAGAAATTGGACAGCAACAATATACCACTCATGTATGCGGGTGACCTCTTAGTCCCCCCTAGCCAATATAAACCAGTCTCTACAACCTCTCCTGTTCTTGCTTCATCATTTCACACAATGCTTAAGGATGAGAATTGATCAATCCAAAATGGGGCTCCTTCCTGTAAATCAGAATTGTAAATCCAGCACTGTAACATCGCAAGGCCTGAGATGGGCTCCGGCAGGAATTACCTACTTGGAAATTAAAGTTGCCCCAACCCCTACTTGACTATGGAAACTAAACTTACAGTCACTATTGACTACCATTAAAATGGAATTTGAATGTTGGAAATTACTCCAACTCACTATGGCTGGGAAAATAACAGACATTAAAAAAGGTTCCTTACCCAAAGTTATTTTATCTGCTATTCCCATCTTCCATTGGAGCTTCCAGTTAGTTGGTATGCAAAAATAGACAAAATCATCAGTAATTTTATATAGGAAGAAAATAAACCTAGCTATATCTGTAACAAGCTGAGGGCAGACTGGTGGGATGGAGGTTGGTGTCTCCCATGGTTTGAGGGATACAAATTGGCTTTTCAGGCAGTACAAACACTATAATGGTTTAGGCAGAGGTCTGACAATTCCCCTCAGTGGGTCCACATGGAGGAGGATCAAGGTAAGGTGAACTTTCTACATTTCCCTTTTACATGCCACACCCCTTAAGGGATTAGCATCACTTCATATTATCTACATCATTGGGTGCTGCAACTGTCAGTAGTGCCTAAAGAGGACAAGGGAGCCTGAGTGACATCAGCAAACTTCCTGTCGGAGGGCGGGCTCCAGCTTCATGTTATAGGAGGCTGCCATTGCTTTAGAAAGTTCAACAAGAACAAAAAAAACTTCTCAGGGGGAAGGCTCCAGCTTCATGTTATAGGAGACCATCAAAACTTAAGAAAGTTAAAAAAAAAACTGCTAAGAGCACCAAGTTTTAAACATCCAAATAGCTGCCGCTCTTCATCTCAGGCAATCCACAGTTTCCTTTTCATCCATAGATTGTTCACTAGCAGCAGTTAATGGAGGTAGTTAGCTGCAACCGTTGCGGAGTGTTAATCTCCAGGCAATATCCTTGGAACATGGATCACTGCCCTAAATGTAGAACACTGTATACACTCAGGGCTGAGTTGGATGCTGCATTGAAGGCAATAGCATGTCTGCAGTACCAACTGTACTGGTATTCTACACCACTGCATCTGCTCCCTCAGAGGTCCACTGGCCCAGGGGGATGGAAGATGGTGGGAAAAGGGTAGAGCAAAACTACTAGGATAAACCAAGCTAACCCTGCTCCGCCTATGGCAACCACAACTACAAACTGTTTTACACCCCTGGCAAGGGTGAAGAACCTTGACCTAGCAAGGGGGAGCACCATGTCCATTGATTGGACCTCCAAAAATGGGCAAATGGAAGCTAATAACAGCAAAAATTAAAAAGGAAATATCAAGCACAAACAAATTCTCATCATAGAATGGGCTTGAAAAATATTTTTACTCAAAACATATAATATAATTCAGTTCCAGCTGGCATGGGAGACAGTCACGATGGGCAAATTGCCTACCTTTGTGTTTTTTTTTTTAACATATAAAATGTTATTTGTTTCTCAATAGTCATATAGACTGAGATGAAGTACACACATTAAGCATACAGAATGAAATTCTTAAAAACAACACTCCAGGTGGTACATATGTTATCCGAGCATAAAGAGTTACATAAATCTTTACATCAAAAAAAATAACACGTACCTTTGTAGTCGTAAAGTGCATAAACAGAAAATATTAGTTATAGAACTAGCCTAGGTAAAAGATCCTTGGCATTACAGCCATTCTCATTGACATTATCTCCACAATCTACATGGCAAATTGGCAAAGAAAATACATACTCATAACAATAGTATTCAATGGTGTCCAGGAAGGTAGGTCAGGAGCAGGATAGAGATAAAGGTGCAGAGAGAAGAAGATGGTTACTTGAGCAGGAAGGGCCATAATTGTACAGCAACAATCAAACCTTAGTTTGTGGGTGTATAGCCATCTGTTAAAGCTGTGCCTCCAGAGGTCTCAAGGAGCAGGAGCATTACCCAGGGGGAGGGGAGCGGAGCCTTGCACAGGGAGGATTGGAGGTATACTCCCCATTTCTTATGATAAGCAGGGAGTTGTCCTCTGTTGGCATAAGTTAGTCTTTCAAAGGTGGCTGTTCTGGCTAAGGCGGAGTGCCAGAGAGAGATAGATGGGGTGACATTTGTCTCCAGGACAGGAGTAGAAGCCTTTTAGCCTCTAGAAGTGCTACTAGCAGCCATTGTGTGTGCGGCTTCAGTAATTGAGTCAGAGGTGCAGAGTCTCCCAATAGGAACAGCAGGTTATAAACATCAATGGGTTGACCCAGTACCCCCACGCAATCCATAGCTATGGTAGACCAGAAAGAAGTTAAGGACGGGCACTCCCACAACAGGTGCAGGATATTTGCTGGATCATGCATACATCTCCAACACCTTGCATGGGGAAGTATTCCTCATGAGTGGAGAGCAGCCAGGGTGCGGTACCACCTAAGAAGGATTTTGAGCTGTATTAGCTGGCTCTTAACATCCTTATACATGGAATGTGCAAGATGTAAGCATCGGGATCATGTTTCTGAAGTAATGGGGATGCTGAGATCTGTGCTCCAGGCAGCCCTACAGGGCTCGGTATGGTCAGGTTGTGCCTCATGCCATGTGCCATAGAATCGCCCTACTAGACCTTGCGAGGAGGGCTTTAGGTGCAGGGAAGCCAGCCAGTGCCACTTAGGATCTGCCCGGTGTGCCCAATTACTAGATTGCACCACATTACGCAACTGCAAGTATCTCCAAAAATCTGTGGTCTGAAGGGAGTAATGGGTCTGGAGCTGTTCAAATGACATCAGTCTAGAGGAGTTAGGTATGAAGAGATCTTGGACTACTCGAATCCCTTTACTTTCCCATGTTGGCCAATAAAGTGGCTTGTTGTCTACTGTGATGATTGAGTTATGCCAGAGAGCTAGGTAACGGAATGGCAAAACACTTGCCACTTTCACCATGTTAGAAGCTGCCATGAGCTTGAACCATGCTTTCCTGGTCTCAACCATGACCGGGGTAAGCTTATTAGTTTCTATAGAGGTGTTGTTTAATAGTTGACTTAAGGGGATATTCTGTAGTAGTTGAGATTCTAATTGAACTCATTGGGCAGGTGAGGACAGGGATGGGACAAACCGTTTAGTAGCCTGGACAGAGAGGTAGGCCCAGTGATACCTTTGCAACCAGGGGAGTCCCATGTCCCTTAGACCAGTGGGCCCGCATTTTGCCGCATCTCCATCTTGGTGTCTTTCCTTCCCAGAGGAAGAAGGATATTAGTTTATCCAACGGATGGAATACTTTACTAGGTAGAGTAATAGGGAGATTGTTAAGAAGGGATGCCACTCTGGGTAGGAGAAGCATTTGAATCGTGGCATCCTTCCCTGGGAAGGAAAAGTTGAGGTGGCGCCGGTGGTTCACCTGTATTACAGATTTAATAAGGGGCTAAAGTTCCTATGCTCTAGGTGATTCCAGTTAAAGGGGATGTTTATGCCCAGGTATGATAAATTGTGTGGTGCCCAGGTTAAATCTAAGCCCTACAGGCATGAGTTTGTGCAAGCCAAGTTAAGGGGGGGTGACACTGTTTTTTTTCTGATTGATTTGCAGGCCGGAAAACTGTGTGTACTCCCTTAGTGTCTCTAAGACAACAGGAAGAGCTTCTTTGGGATGATTTAGCATCAAAAGCAGATCATCCACATATGCAGCAGTGAGGTAAGCGTGTTGACCTACCTGCATGCCTTTGACCCCTTCATTAGTTTGTAGTTTCCATATAAGCGGGCCTAAGGCCACAAAAAATAGGAGGGGATTAAGGGACAGCCCTGCCTTGTGCCCTGTTGAAGTGGAAAGGAGGGTGATAAATCCTCATTGGTTAGGATTCTTAAGCAGGGAGAATTATACAATACTCAAACCCATTGCCTGAAGTATGGCCCGAATCCATAGAGCCTGAGTGTTTCGTGAAGATAGGGACATTCTACTGAGTCGAAGGCCTTAGAAAAATCTATTGCCATCGCAGCCATTGGGCTTGTAGAATGCGTGACAAGCCACTTAAAATTCAGAACCAATCTAATATTGTCAACCGCAGCCCGCCCTTTAGGAAAGCCAACTTGTGATGTGTGTATTATAGAAGGTAAGGCCTTCATCTGTCGGGTAGTGAGCATCTTAGCTATGATTTTGTTATTGACTGAGATGAGGAAGATGGGGCAATAGTTGGCACAATTTGAGGGGTCATCAGGTTTTTTTGGGAGGAGGGTAATCAAGGCCTCCCACATTAGTGGGGCGGGAGTGCCAGTCCCATGGGCCTCCTGAAGTACAGCCAGAAGAGGAGCACTAATTTTCGCACTCATGGCTTGGTACAATTCTGTGGTCATACCATCTAACCCAGGGGATTTACCTTGGGCCAGCTGGTGGATGGCCTTCAGTAACTCAGATTCAGTGAAGGGTTCGTCCGTGGCACTTTCCATAAGTTGAGGCAGTTGGGGGATATTGGAGGTGTCACAGAAGGTTGCCATCTGACATTCCAGCTGCTTGAGGTCCAGGGTTGCACGCATTCATTGATCTGCTTGGAGCCCGTGACCACTTGATCTCTCAAATTCTTGAGGGCATGGATGTGAGAAGCAGCCTGTTGTTTCCTTAACTGAAATGCCAGGAGTTTACCTCCTTTGTCCCCTCCCTCCCAATGAGCATGTTTGGCCCTGAGTAGCATCCATTATGATTTTTGTTGTAATATGGTATGTATACGGTATTTAAGTCCAACTATGTCTCGGAGTAGTACAGGATCAGGTGTGTGGGCAGTGGATGCCTTGAATCTAGCTTCCAGAGGTGAACGTTGCGATTGCAGGGAATTTAGGGTTTCCTTCCTGGTTTTACTTTGTTCAGCCATGTATGCAATAATTTGTCCTCGCACGACAGCCTTGAAGGCCTCCCAGACCATGGCAGCAGAAGTATCCACGGCATGATTCAGGAAGAAGTACTCTCTGGCTGTTTCCCGTATCATAGATCGGAAGTTGGGGTCCCTAAGGAGTAAAGGGTTGCAGCGCCATTGGGTACCAGTCCCATTTTGCCCGGAGGGGGTAGAGGCAAGTGACTGGGGCATGATCATACACCAGAATATTGTTTATTTTAGTGGACGTTATGTCTCGGGCTGCAGCAGTATTGGCTAGCCAAAAGTCAATCCAGCTATATGTGGTGTGAACAGAGGAGAAGAAGTAGTCTTGCCCGGATGGGTGATCTCTATGCCATACGTCAGACATTTCCCACTCCTTCATAATTCCTTGTAGGGCCAACACTCTTTTGGGGTGTGCTTGAGGGGCTGATTTGGATTTGTCCAAAAAAATATCTAGGGTAAGTTTGAAGTCCCCTTCGATCATAATTGGGATCTGAGGATACTCGACCACTAAGGATTCTATGGCCTGGTTGAGATCCAGTAGGATTTCTGGATTATCCGTATTTGGACTATATATGTTTGCTAGCACCACATGACCCCCCGGGTGTGAGAACCAGGCCGCTAGCCATCAACCTTGAACATCGGAGGCCACTTGCTCCTGTACCGAAGAGCATGATTTCCTGATCAGAATGGCTACACCTCTTGATTTGGTTGTCGCTGAGCTCACTATCACACTACCCACCCAAGCCTTTTTGAGCCACAATACAGTTCTTGCAGTGAGATGCATCTCCTGGATAAGTGCTATATCCGCCTGCAAGGAATGTAGATGTCTAAGGACCATGGATCACTTAACCGGGTGGTTAAGCCCTTCACATTCCATGACACAAGCTTAACCCCTCTGTCAGACTTCTGCACTGTAGTTCCCAGGGTTAAATAGTATATAGGTACTTACCACCCTGTTCCAGTATGGAGAGAAAGGCAGGAGCAGGTATGTTGCCTGAGGCAAAGGTGGAGGGGTCAGCTGAGTGAGGAAGAAAAGGGTATACTGATCACTAGGTATAATGTCAATAATAATCTGGAGTAAAAATGAGAACAATTGTGTTAAAGCACTAGGTACATCACCAATGTAACTGTCTTAAGAAGGTTAAGACTCAATACAAACATTAACCCCACTAAGGGGGAGAGTAAGAAATCTTTAACAATTGGTAAATTCTGAACTATAAAAGCTTAAATGAGCAAAAAGCTAACAATGAGTTGGTGTACACACGAAGGTGCAATCCTCAACACTATCGACGAGGAGCACTCAGCCATGCTGTCCATTCACCTTTATGGGGAATAGTGGAGACTAAGCAGCTAGACTGCATATAGCACCATCCCCAACTATGCCAAATTATGTACAAAGAGAATATAGCAACCAGAGATGGGGGGAGGGAGGATGGGAGAGGTTGCCTAATTAAGGAACCAATACCATAGGAGGGGGGTAGAGGGAGGCAAATGAAATTTGCTGCTTCTATCTCCGGAGAGGTTCTGGGTATAAATAGCCCTGAAGGCTAGGTGCATGGGCCAAAGCTAAATACAGTATCTTCGGTGGTCCTGGAGCCAAACCTCATCCACAGCAAAGGGAACTCTTGTTAACCTAATCCCTCTCCTGTAAGTCACTCTAAAGAGGGAAACCCCACTCCAGCAGGAGGTCGAGGAGAGGTATTGAATTCATGCCATGTGTAAATATTATTATAGAAGTTTCCCCTAAGTTCAGGAACTGGGCATCCTCTCAAGTAGCCTTGGGAAAATGGTCCATGTTGGTCAGTACCTTGCAATGGATGGGGGAGGGGAACCTCACCTTTGAGTTTACTGCATGGCATCATTATATTAAAGGGGAGCTAAATGGGTGCCCCATGGGGAGAAATACATAAAACAATACAAACGTAATATATTCAGTCATTAGGGACTCGCTCCCCAGTGGACACGGGTCAGTTTTGCAAGATGAGGAGTTCTGGGATAGCACCTCTGGGAAGGTGAGCAACCCAGGTTTAACTGGAATGTTTGAGAAGTCCTGACAGTCAGCCAGCTCCAAAGGTAAATCTGTCCATGATGTAGTATCCGCTACCTCCATGATAAGTTCATCTGGAATGTCTTACTGCTCGTGCTGAACCAGGGTGAAGAGGTCATCTTTAGTCTGTTTTGCAGGCGGCTCTGTACCTGGGCCCTTAGTTGGGGATCCTCGGTCACTTGATGAGTGTTGTCACATTCGGTTCACATGAGTAGAACTCTGCTGAGGTAGAGAGGGGGCGAGTTGAGCTGCTGGCCACCTCATAATTGCATTTGTAGTGTTGTTGTTCAGCCCCAGTGCTTTCTGGCAATGAGGAGACCTGGGGGAATCGTTTAGCCATTGCACTGTCTCGGTAGTATTATGCTCCTCCCTGAAACTGTCTCCTGAAGACTGGTTCCTCCTTTCTCTCATTCTAGGTCCTGAGGTCCATAGCCTCCTGGGAGTTGTAGCACTAAGAGACATCTGGGGCCAATATTTGGAGGCCCAGGCTTCAATCTACCTTGGCATCTCAGCCACCATGTCTTTACCATCATGGGATACATAGACGTAAGCTAGATTCCTGAAACCATATTTGAATCCTTGTGCTGCCAGCAATTTCTTAATGGGTATGAACGCTTTCCTGCGAACGGCCACCTCAGTAGCGAAGTCTTTAAAAATAGATATTTTGACCCCGTGCCACATCAGCTCTCCCCTGTCTCAAGCTATCCTCAGTATTCTTTCTTTGGTGGAATATCACAATGTATAGGCTATAATGAACCTAGGATATACGCCATGAGCATGAAAGCCACTGGATAGGTGGTGTGCTCTTTCAACCTCAATTTGTCCCTGCCATCTGTCTCCAAGCATTTTATGGATCTCTTCATTTAAAAACCTCTCTGTGTTCTGGCTTTCAGAACCCTCGGGAATCCCCAGGATTCTGATATTGTTGTGCCTTCCCCGGTTCTCTTGGTCTTCTGCACGTCGCCGCGGGGTAGCCAGCTTTTCATCATGCTCCTGAAGTTGCTGTAATATTTTAACTTGGCCAGCTTCCAGTTTGTCTGTGCACTGTTCTGATACATTCAACCTGTCATTAAGCACCTGCACTTCAGCGACTGTGCCAGATAGGGTCTCAGGTATGGTGTCCACCAGTGTTAGGAGAGTCTCCAGCATGATGGTTATGTGCTGCAGCAAAGTACCAACATCTACTGGAGAGACAGGGGTTTCTGTGAGAGAGGTGTCCAGACCTTGTGAATGGGATTTAGATAAAGCCATCCTGAGACCATAATAATAGCCCAGCGATTGAGTTAAGGTAGGTCCTTCCGTGGAGTGTTCAGCTGATACACCACCCGACGCTTTATATTTGGGTCCACCTCAAGTTAAGTAAGATCAGCGGCAGTCACACAAGGTCAGTGTCTCAGGGTCTGCTCTTGGTCTTAGGAGGGTCAAGCAGTGACCAACACTATGAAGCAAAATGCCAAATCTCCTAATGCAATCTAACCCGCTCTGAGCAACTGTGAAGAAGTACGGCAGCGTCTGATCCCCTAGGGATGGTCGGGGGTCTCTGGATGTCCACGATATAAAATGGATAGCTATAGCTGTGGATCAAGCTGATGGTTCAAGCAGCCATCTTCCTCGGTGTTCAAGCCACGCCCACTACTTTTGTGTTTTTAACCCAGTAAACCCAGTAATAGGTGACTCAATGGTAAGAGGAATTGAGCCCCACCTGTGTAATAATAACACGCATGATGAGGAAACAGTCAAATGCCTCCCCAGATCCTCAACCAAGCATGATGCAGAATGTGTAGGGAGACTGGTGGAGAAAGCAGGCAATAGTGCATTTGGTGCATCTTCATACAAACAATCTGGCAAGCCAGACAGTGGAAGAGGCCAAACAAAGCTTTGTTCAGCTTAGCGAGTGGTTGGTTCCTCACTTGACCTCTCTGGCCTTCTCTTAGGTACTCCTGGTGAGGAGTAAAGGAGGAGGAGGTACTGGCAGGATCAGGACAAAAGAGATAAGTGAGTTCAAAACTTGATTGCAAAGATGGTGCCAGGACAAGGGTTACCAGTTCATAGGTGCCTGAGGGGGACTTCTGGGAAAGGTCCTTGCTTAGATTCAATCAACTTCACCTAACCCATGCAGGGGTAAGGGCACTAGGACAAAAATTCAATGTATACATGGACAGTTTAAACTAGGAGAGGGGGAGCATGAAGCTAAGGAGCCCATCAGAGGGAACATTAGCAATGGTGACATAGCTGAAACTCCCCCACTAACTACAAACTAAAGTGTGCGAACAAGGAGGAACCAAAAGGATCAAATAAGAAGCATAATGGTCAGTAAAAAAGATGAAACAAGCAATAATGAACAACTGAAATCTAAAACAGGGAAAAAGTACTCTGGTAAGTTCTTGGAAAGGGGTGTGCTTCAATGTCAGAAGCCTAGGAAACAAAATTAGTGATCTACAAGCAGTAATGGTGGACACCCAAGTGGACTTGGTGGCCATCATGGAAACATAGGACACAGAGAACAATAACTGGGACCTCTTGGTCCCAGGTTATTCTCTATATAGGCAGGATAGAAAGGGGGTCAAAGGGAGGAGGGGTGGCACTATATGTTCATGAAAGCAGAACTACCACAACAATCAACACAAATAAAATGTAGGGGGTAGAATCACTATGGGTTAAACTCAGGTCATCATTGAGAAAAAAGATATGCATGGGGGTGATTTACAGACCACCAGAGGAATCAGATGAGAAATTTGTGGAGCTCATAGAGGAGATCAGGGAAGTAACACGAAAAAAATGGAGAAACTGTTGTTGTGGGTGATCTAAACATGCCAGATGTCAACTGGGGTAACCAAACTGTGAGATCATTAAGAAGCCAGGCAGTGGTAGATGCATTACAGGACTGTCTACTCACCCAACTGGTTAACACACTGACCAAAGAGGGTGCTATCTTCGAAGTGATCCTGACAAATTCCAAAGTAATCGAAGATGTGGAAGTTGGGGAACCACTAGCAAACAGCAACCACAACTTAGTTTGGTTTACTTTGGCACCAGAGGTTGTAAAATCTCTGTCCTGAACAGAAGTCCTGAGCTTTAATGGAACCTTATTTAACAAAATGAGAAAGATGGTCAAAGACAACCTGACAGGGGTTCATGAAAAACTGAAGGTAGAATGCATCTGAGGGATGATTAAGCAAGCCATACAAGAAACCTCAAAACTTTGTATTAGAACATTGTCCAAAAGAAAAAACAAAAAAGACCCATATGGTTCACTGAGCAGGGCAGGGCAGCAATCAGAGCCAAAAGAGTAGCTTACCACAAAAAGAAACAGAGAGACAGTGACTGGGATGACTACTGTATATCCAGAAAAGTAAGGAGGCCAAAAAAGTGATTAAACTGGCAAAATGACTTAATTTAGAATTGCTACAGGTGTCAAATCTGGTAACAAGCAATTTTTTTGATACCTTCAGGACAAAAGAAACAAGGGGGGATAGCTAAACTTACCAAAGAAGGTGGGGTCATCAAGAATGATGAACAAAAAGCCACTGCCCTCAACAACTTCTTTTGCTCGATTTTCACCATGAGATACAGTGGACCATTACCAGAAAGTGATATAAAAGCACTGGATAGAGGGCACCCACAGATGGAGACTCCGAAGATCACCACTGAAAAAAGTTAAAAAGGCACTAATTAAGCAATGAGACATGACCAGGGGTTATGTTAATGGCCTGTTAATCACCCTCTAGGGCATAATGTGGCACGAGGTGTTGCCGAGTGCCATATGCCCCTAGAGGGCGATTAACTGACCATTAACATAATCCCTGGGAGTGCCTTATTGCTATTATAATAAAAATGTTTTTTTAAACGGTGTTAAACCTTGTTCAATATATGGTTAAGCTATACAAGTATGTTAATAAAAGATCAACATAAGGCTGTTAGAATGTTTACAGCCAATTAGAAAAGCTTCATTTCTCAGACCCTTGTTATAATGCACCTTAAGATTAACAAAGCACCAGGGCCTGATGAGCTACATACAAGGGTACTGAAGGAACTTGTTGAAGTACTGGCAGATCCATTGGTACATCTGTTCAACCATTCGCTTCAGATGGGAATAGCACTTAAGGACTGGAGAACAGCAGAGTGGTTCCTCTCCATAAAGGAGGTAATAGGGAGGAGGCTGGCATCTACAGGCCAGTAAGCCTCACATCTATTGTGGGTAAGTTAATGGAAACTCTGATTAAACATGATACAGTAGAGTACCTGTAGGAACAAAACCTTCAGGACCACAAACAACATGGATTCGTAGTGGGCAGATTATGCCAGATGAACCTTATTGTATCTTTTGACTGGGTAACAAAGGAGACAGATAGGGGTCACCCAGTGAATTTACTGTACTTTGATTTCAGCAAAGCCTTCAATTCAGAGCCACACAATCGACTCTTAAAGGAGAATCTCACTAAACAGTATGTGGACATTTCCCAGTTCCTTGCCTGTGCAATGTCTGATGCAGGACAGACATTTTTTACCCCATGTTATTAGCTGTAGTTTCAATTTGCTTTGTTACCAGGGACCCTGGTTTTCCATTTTTACTGGCAATACCGGTAACAATCATGGAATCCTGCTTGGTTTGCGGATTTTGAATTCTTGTACCGATGCCTCACGGAAATTGCATGTCACTGCACAGAATCTCTAAGATTTCAGCATTTTTTTAATAATTTTTTTATTTTCTCTTTCTATGTCCCCTTCTCACAGCATCAATCTCCACTTTTCACGCTGGGTATCCCTTAGCTTCGCCCCCAGGTAATGCTCAGGAGCTCCTATGATCCTGCCCCTGTCCTGCCTGGGTTGTTCCCCCACCAGGTGGAAAGGGAGGGGACCCCAGGACCCATCCACTCTCCCTCAGAGTGTGTCAGGCAGCTCAGTGGGTCCCTCATGGAGCCTAGTTATGAAGTCTGGGGCACCTGGGTCCCTTCTGCCAGTGGCAGAAGGGACCCAGGTGCCAGTGGCAAATGTGGGGTGATTGTTCCTGGTTTTCTGGTCTCTGTACCTGAGGGCACTGGCACTAGAGGAGATCCAAGGAGGTAGGTCACATAGAGACATGCCACTGCTCCAGATACTGGCTATGGTCCTCCCCTCCTGATCACTCTGCGGCACCATTGCATTACCACCTGTGGTCACACAGGTGGTGGTGATAAAGCAGCAGGACCTGCAACCCACCCTCCCTGGAGGAGGAGAGCAGTCCCCCAGGTGCTCTATCCTACTCCCCTGGCCAGATCTCCAGCAACCCAAGTTTGCTTCTGACCCTGGGTCGCTGGCATTGCAAGCAGTAGCGCTACCGCAGCACCAGCAGGCTGACCCAGATTTCAGCATCTTAAAATGAATGCTGCTGTGCTTTGCATTCCCACAACTTCCACTTGCATAGTGTATGACTCCAAGCAAGTCACTTAACCTCCCCAGTTCTTCTAGGTCCCTCCTGAAAAGAGACAGTCCTGCCTAGTGGGCCTTACCTGCTTTACAAAGAATATATAAAAAAATATCAACATATGTTTACTACATCATAGAATAGCAGTCAGGGTACCATGTAATTTACCTAAGTTTTACTTGGGCTGAAATGATTTTGTATAGGTAAAGATAAATATTCAGATACATTTTATGTGTTTTATAAGCTTGTTTTTAGATTTTAGTCAGGTGTTTATTGTATTCTTTTCATATAAGCATCTAGGTTGTAGATTTGCTAAATGCAGGATCACTGTTACCAACTAGCTTATTCAAGTTCATAACCAGTAGGGCCATCCACTATCCTCAGTTGTTTGAATGAAAACTATTCTGAATGAAAGTATGTTCACAAAGAAGAAAATGCCTTACTACTTATGAAAATACTTCACAGTTAGCACCCCATTAAGGTGAACTGGATCATTTGCAGCTTTTCTCCCACCTACTGTTTCAGTCTCTGTGACAACAAAATGTTTTCTGATAGACTGCTTCAACAAAAAGCAAATGTTAAGTATTTAAGTGTACTTATGTTTGGCCAGTGGATTTTGAAAGCACAGTCAATGACGTACAGAAGGTAAGACCCCAGGGGCTGTATGATGCTGGTGGGCAGAGTAGTGCTCAATTCACATCTGAACAAAGACATGAAAACTGGGAGACACCCTTTTCATGGACACCAAGAGAAAAAAAAGCATCCACATGCCTGGTAGATGCATAAATCCATTTGAACGTCCTCCACTAATCACTTGTGGATTTTTTAGGTGAAGACACTTTATTTCAAAGAAGCAAATTGAAGCAGTTTTTTAACCCCTGGCCATTCACTCCTTCAGGCCTGCCAAGGCTCCCTACCATTACTGCTGAGTGCCGATCACCATCCACTGCCCTTTACTGCTGTGCTACCAGGTAACCCAAAGTAACCCTTCATTGAGCGAGCCCCTACCCCTGTGGGAGGCTACCAGTGGAGGAGAATTGCCCTAAAGAGCTTCCAGTGTATCCTGGGCATGGCAGTGGTCAGAACGGACACATGTGTGGGGATTCTGGCTTATGGAGGGACCAACAGCTGTCCTTCGGTTAGGTCAGTGGGTGTTTTCCCATTTTCTTGGGAGCGTGACAGGCCACACAATGTCAAGGCACAAGCTGACGTCCGTCACGCACCCTCCTGCAGTGAAGGATGACATGTTGTCGTGCCTCTGGCCTCCACCAGGGGTCAGCAAATGCTGAGCCATGAACCCACCCTCCCTCCCAGGAGAAGGTGAGTCACTGGTCATTGGACACTCAAGCCTTCACCCACCAGCTGGCCCTCACCCAAGTCTGTTCCCTAAATCTGGTCAGCAGTGTCACAGGCAGAAATCCAATTCAGGCAGTTAAATTATAGATAGGAAAACACAAAGGTAGTCCACCTTAGCGGTGATGGTTCAGATTAATTCATATCTGAATTCTAACAAGCAAAGAGACCAAGTCATTTGTAACTTGTGCATGTGGGGTGTGGGTGCTGAAGAAAGGGGATCATAGTGCTGTCACTACTGCCATCACCCCAGAGGGATGTGGACTGCATTGTTGCTACTGCCATCACACCGAAGGGGTGGGGGCTGTAGTGCTTCTGCCACCACCACTGGTGGATGGGGAATGTAGTACTGCTGCTGTCCCACCTGAGGGATGGGGCCATAGTGCTGATACTGCCATCACACCTGAGGAATGGTGAACGTAGTACTGCTGCCATCACACCTAAGGGATGGGGGCCACAGTGCTGCTGCTTCTGTCACACCTGAGGGAGGGAGGTTGTAGTGCTTTTGCTGCTGCCATCACACCGGAGGGATGGGGGTCATTGTGCTGTTGGTGCTGCCATCGTACCTGAGGGATGGGGCCGTAGTGCAGCTTCCATTACACCTTAGGGATGGGGGCTATAGTGTTGCTGCTACCATCACATCTTGTACCTAAAATAACTTTAAATTGGTACAAGGATGGAAGGATATGTAATAGTGGAAATCAAAATTGCTAAAACGCATGTTAGCAGAGTTAAAAATTGTTAAATAAAGTACAGAAAACCAAACACTGGTAAAAGCGGATTTTGGCTTAGCAGACACCGTCGACAATAACATTTTTTACAACATGCAAAACGGAATATGCCCTTTCTCAGTCCCGGTAAACCAGTGTCCCTGTTTGTTACCTTTAAATAAAACTGGCGATCTCCATGCTGTGCAGTGGTGTAGCAAGGCACCACACTCTGCATTCAAATTCTCCAGACATGAGCGTTACCCTCAGTCCTTGCGTCAATGTTTTGCAGTCTTCCGTGTTTGTGTTGTTGCTTTTCTGCTCATGAGTTTTGACCTCCATCACTGTGTGCTTGCACAGCTACCTCCATCCATCATCCATCCCACATTTTTTAGGTGAGTGCGATCATCAATAAATTGACACTGTTATGTGCATTTTGTGTATCAGTGTGCTTATTGTTAGTAGTCCCTGTGTTCCTGTGTATGTTGCCTCTGAATGCCTTCAAACATGATGTGTATCTGTGTTGTACTGCCTGTTTAATGTTAATTTTTTTCTTACTTACTGTGCCTTGCCCATAACACAAATACTGTTCTGGCTGCATCCATGTTTGTGATCTGAGAGAATAATTTCTTTCCTACAGATTATTTAGTATTTACTATCAATGGTAAATCCAGCTCTTCCAGAAAATGTAGCCTTCATTGTAATAAGCTACCAAATGAATTTAAAACTGGCAATTGAAGACAAATTTACCATCACATAAAGATTACCACCTGTGATCTGTGTCACATACATAAAGAGTAGTTTTGCTCTTTAAACGCCTTTCTCATTGCACACACGGTGTTATGTACTTTATCCTTTTCATGTGACAGAGACATTGATGACAATTGCCTACATTACAGGATCAATCTTGCACATGTGTGCTATATTTTATTTATCCTCTGATTTTTTTGTACTACACACTTGTAAAGTCCAAAGAGTCATCATAATACATTTACAAGTGACACATATTAGTATATCTCTCTCCTGTTCACCTCATTGCACAGTTGTTTTATCGGACCTTCACAGATAGCTACTTCTGTTCCTCTTTTAATGGCCTCTGCCTTTGCGCCTTCTTGCCTGCCACAGTACTGAAGGCATTTTTCTCCATGCTTGTCTCAGTCTTTCTGCTTTATGTGGGTTTTCACAGATGAGTCGGTGGTGCATTGGGTAAGTGGCTACTGCCACTGGTTTGCCAAAAAAGTCTAACTGATATTATAGTCAGCAATGTTATGTCTTGCCAACGAGGTTTCATTTACCCTGAAGTACTGGCAAATCCTGTGTCATACATAGGAACATAGAATTTGTCAGCGGGTAAGTGCTGCCTTACCCACCCAATCAGCATTTTGTTCCCTACCTACAGTATCACTGTAGACCCTACTTAATCTCAGGTCATTCAGAGCTTTTTGTCATCTGCACACAGGCATATTTTATCTATTATCCTATCTGAAATATCATTGATGAATATGTGAACAACATTTACTAGATCAGTATCCGAGAAATCCTGTCTCAGTACCATCCCTTGACGTAAGTCTAGCAGCCAGTTTGTAACACAAATAACCAGTCTTATCCTGATCCCCAGGTCCTGTATCTTTCTGATGAATTTCTTTGGTGGAACAGTTTGAAAGTCCTTACTGATATCCAGATTGAGTGTGTCCACCGATAGTTCCCCATCCAATGTGATGGTTACACACCCAAAGAAATCAGCCAGGTTAGTCTTACAGTACCAGCCTGACACAAGCCAGTGTTGTCTCTACTGGCGGTCATTTGCTTCCTAAAAACTTGCCAGTTTTCTTTCAGTATGATTTCCAGGAGGGGAGGAAATGATCTGTAAGGAGTTGTAAGGACCAAATAGTAAGATGAGAAAATGAGATGTAAGGCCCAAATATAAAAATTAAGAGGGATGGGGTGTTGCTGGAAACAAGGGCAGAACAGGCAAAAGTATGAAACGAATATGCGCGCTAAGTATTTACTAAAGAGAAAGGGTAGTGTGTACCCAAGGGTGGTGGTAGGGTAGGCATAGGAGTGGAGGATGTGACAGATGGGGAAATCCCAGTGGGCATAGCACTGGAGTGCTTGAGGGCAGTATAGGTGGACAAGGCACCTGATCCACATGGCGTGCACCCCAGGGTGTTCAAGGAGCTTGCAGAAGTCATGGCAGAATCCTTGGAAGACCTTTTCAATACCTTCCTGGACTCAGGGAGTGTACCTCAGGACTAGAGAATGGCGCACGTGGTACCCTTCCACAAGAGCAGCCCCAAGGATTACCAAGGGAACTACAGACTGTTAAGCCTCACAACCATCATGGGAAAGCTGATGGAGAAAATCTGGAAAGACAGGCTGTTTTCTCTCCTTGAGGCTAATGGGCTGCAGGACAGTATACAGCATGGATTTGTCTCAGGCAGATCTTGTCAGACCAACCTGCTCAAGTACTATGACTGGAGGATTTAGATGGCCAACCACACTACATGTGGGACCTGGTTTTGCCCATCGCATCCTCGACAGCTAGAGTTTGGCCCAAAATATGGTCTCACTTATACCGGGATGTGAAATGGGACAGGTATCATCTTTTTCAGTTTTATGTTATTCATGACTTACAATATATTATACACCGGTCATACTGCATAGAATGGAGAAGCTTCCCTCGAATCTCTGTTCTAGATGTGGGGCACTGCCTGGCACTCTATTGCATATACTGTGGGAATGTGACAAGGTCTCCCCATTCTGGAGGGCTATCAAATCCAAATTAGACCCATTATTGGGTCTCTCAGATGCCTTCAACCCAGAAACTTATATCCTGGGAGACTATGAGGGATCTCTAATTGACAATCAATGTAAGCATATGTCAATTGTGTCCCTATGTGCCAAAAAAAAGTAATCCTACACCACTGGCTTGACGAGGAGATCCCCTCACTTACAGAATGGTTGCACAAAGTCCTCTTTGCTTTACAAGCAGAAAACCTTATAGCTCAGATGTCCAAAAGAATGCATTATTACCAAAGGGTATGGGCTCCTTTGCACACTCTGTTAACCTGCTGACTATAAGGAAGATCGTTGTGCTAACATAAATTATAAAGCCCTTGTCTCTATGCTAATATCGTTGTGCTTAATTAAAGTTTGTTAGCTCATGTGATATGGGTGTGCCTACCGGGGGGGGGAGGAGACATGGGGGGTGGAGTGGATTGTAACCTACTGTTGCTTGTTGTATCTTTATTATTCCTGTTAATAGGAATACTGGTATGTTAACTCTGTATTCACTATGGTGTTCAGATATCATTGTTGTGCAACATCTCTAGTCTAATGCTACAACGATGCTGGACATATTTCTGTAAAGTGGAAACATTTTAATAAAGTTTATTGAATTTGAAAAAAAGTACTATGACTGGGTTACTGGACAATTATATTTGGGCCATGCACTGTAAGTCCTGAATTTGTACTTCAGTAAGGCATTCGAATTCTGTGCATCTTGGGAGGCTAGGAAGTAAGCTGTAAGGCACATGAGTGTGCGAAGTTGGTGATATGGCTGATGAAGTGGCTGAAGTGGAGACAGCAGAGGGTGGTGGTGGTACTGGAGCTCTTGGCTCCCCGGGAGGTGACAAGTGGTACGCTATGGGGCTCTGTACTGGGCTGGTGTTGTTTGCGATCTTCATAGCAGACATCTCAGTAGGTATGAAGAGCAAGATCAGTCTCTGCAGCTGACACCGACATGGGAGCAGTAGTGGATGACTTGCCAGCTGAGGCTAAATGCCAGGAACTGCAAGGTGCTACATTTAGGCACCAAAACCTCAAGGAGGAACTACCAGCTAGAGGGGATTCAAGAAGATGGAGGAAGAGAAGGACTGGGTGATGATCATAATGGGCACAGTGAACAACTCAGCACAGTGTACAAAGGCACCTTCCAAGGCCAACAGGATGCTGTGTTGTATTGCCAGGGGCATATTGTCCTGGAGGGTGGAGGTGATTATGCCACCACATAGTTCACTTGTTAGACCACACCTGGAGTACTGCTTGCAGTTCTGCCTACTGCACCTGAAGAAGGACATTAGGTTATTGGAGTGGGGTTCAGTGCAAGTCAAAAAAGATGATCCAGGGTTTTGGTGACTTAACCGATGAAAGCAGTCTGAGGGACTTTAACATGTACTCCCTGGAGGAGAGGAGGGATAGGGGTTACGTGATTGAAACCTTGAAGTACATGAAATGAATAAGTAATATGGCCATGGAGTGACAATTCAAATTAAGGGTGGGAGGTGGCAGCCGAGGCCATGAGCTGACATTTGAGGGGGAAGTTTAAGGAGGGAAATTAGGAGACACTTCTTTATGGAGACGGTGGTGTCTGGCGGAACACATTGACAGAGGAATTGGTATCCTGCAGAACACTGTGCTGCTTCAAATGAAGATGGGAGTGGGTAAGGTGGAGGGTCAAGGTGGGGGGAAGGGAGGGAGTGGCAGCTGCAATATAATGGGTAGCTGCAGAATCAAGCATAGTTAATAAACCATAAGGTCTTTATCTGCTTCCAATTCCGTATATTAGGATATAGGACTTCCCTCACAATCAAGGTTCGACTGACTGGTTGTTATGAACAATGGTCCCCCCTCAGTATGCTTTTATATATTGTCAATACAAGTGCTGTCCTCCATTGCAAGGGTACTTTTCCCAACTCCATTACAGAGTTTGACCAGTACACTCGGGATCTGCAAGCATATCTGACAGCTCCCTCACATCTTTGGATGTATGCCCCCCCCATATCTTTGCCATGTATGCTTGAAACCACATACAGTTTTTACCTACACCACTTGGGCAGGCAGTCAGTTTCAGATGTCCACCACTCTTTTAGTGAAGCAGTACTTCCTCATATCACTCTTTATAAAATTGGTAGGCTAAACCAGCCAATCAGAGCCCAAGCTCTCCATGCATAAAATCTGTTCCATGCATGGGTAAAAAAAATAACTGGCAGTAAAAAGGCCAAGATTCTGGTGCCATAGAAGATTGCCATTTTCACTGGCAGCCATCTTTTCTTTACCCAGTGCGAGAGAAAAACAGAGATTGCTTACTTCTTGCTCTCTCTTATGCCAGGGTAATGCGCACTGAACACAGGCATGAATTGACTGTGTCTGGTGTGAACGGTGCACCGCTGACATTCTCTCTCTCTCTCTCTCTCTCTGTTTTCTGTCTTATTTCTGGTCATGTTGCAGTTGGGAATATTACAGAGCGAGAGCAGATGTGTCTTTGTGTACTTGGAGCAGGGCTATCAGGAGTGTGTTCGCTAGTTGTACAAAACCATAAGCCGGAATGGAGGGGGAGAACAAATCGGTGTGAGAAAGCGAGTGGCTTGGAATTCTGTGGTGAATCCCATTAACACTGGATGACGGATGGAGCCCTTATTTCGCTAGCGCCATGGAGGCCACCAGTATAACGGACGTAAGGAGCAATTACAGCAAAGCTGCGGTCAGCTGACGATCGGGGAAAAAAGCTAGGTTCGGCTCCTCTGTCTGTTCTTCATTCACCCTTCTCTCTATGACAATCCACGGGAGGAAAGATGACAGCCACCCCCATCGCCCTTAGAGAAGACAGCCGCCTGACTTGAACCAGAGAGAATAGCAGGGCCCCTCAACTAGAGAGCATCCCGCTCCCCAAGAGATAGAGACAGCAGGATGATGTCATCATGTGGTAGGCGGAATTACTATTTTATCTTAAATCAGCATACCTAAATGCCATTTACCACATAAAAATGAATTTTCTAACTGTAAAATGTTTGTTTTTAAAAGGAGCCCATTTTATAAGCACAATAAGACACTCCAGCATGTACATGGAACATATTTTACTGCACGCCAGGGGCTAAAGGCACTCAGCCAGGGGCCTCATGCCTTATTATGCCCCTGGCCACACGGTAAAATATGTTCCATGCACACCCTGGAGTGTCTTATTGCGTACTAACTACCCACAAGGTTCATCACAAGCCCTCTTGTCCTTGTGCTCTCTCTCATTTGACAGAGACTATCCTCCAGCACCCTGTTCATCACTGTGAGGTACTTGTGGGTCTGCATCATGTTCCCCCTCACTGTCCTGTCTTTCATGGTGAACATGTTGAGATCCTACAGTCTCTCCTCATAGGGCTGTTGGTGAAATGTCATTTTATTTGACCTCCTCATAGAAACATAGAATGTGACGGCAGATAAGGACCGCTTGGCCCACCAAGTCTGCCCATTTTCCTACCTAATAGATAAGCTGCAGATCCTAGTTAACCAACAGCTTACTTCCTCCTACCCCACACTAGGACTACCTTATGTCTGTCCCATGCGTTCTTGAATTCTCCACTGTTCTTGACTCCACAACCTCCTCAGGGAAGCTGTTCCATGCATCCACAAACCTCTCTGTGAAAAAATACTTCCTCACATTACCTCTGAGCCATCCCCCCTCTATCTTTAAATTGTGCCCACTTGTTCTTGCACATCTCTTTTCCTGAAAGATGCTACCCTCTTGGACTTTGTTGATTCCCTTGAGGTACCTGAAAGTTTCTGTCATGTCCCCTCTCTTCCTTCTTTCCTCAAGGGTATACATATTAAGCTCCTTTAGTCTTTCTTCGTATGTCTTCTGGTGCAGACCCTGCACCATTTGGTTGCCCTCCTCTGGACAGCCTCCACTCTGTCTATGTCTTTGCAGAGATGGGGTCTCCAGAACTGCACACAGTACTCCAAATGGGGTCTCACCAACTGTCAGTACAGAGGGATAAAAACTTCCTGATTTCTACTATTGATGCCTCTCCCTATACATCCCAGTATCCCGTCATCCTTCCTTACTGCCTTCTCACATTGCTTACCCACCTTTAGGTCATCTGATATAATTACCCCTGGGTCCCTTTCCATTTTTACTCTTGTCAGTATCTCACCCCCCATTGTGTACTCTTCCCCTGGGTTTTTGTTTCCCAGGTGCATTACCTTGCACTTCTTTGCATTGAATCTGAGCTGCCATACATCTGACCATTCCTCCAACCTTGCCAAGTCCCTTCTCATCCTTTCCACTCCATCTTGTGTATCAACCCTGTTGCCAATCTTTGTGTCATTTGCAAAGAGGCATACTTTTCCTTCCAGTTCCTCTGCAATGTCACTTATAAAGACATTAAAAAGGACCGGTCCTAGTACTGAACCCTGCGGTACCCTGCTAATAACCCTCCGTTCTTCACTGTGGACTCCATTTACTACTGCCCTTTGAGTCCTATTGTCTAGCCAATTTTTTATCCAGGCTACTACCTTGGGATCCACTCCAAGGCGGGCTAACTTGTGTATTCATCTTTTGTGTGGGACTGTATCAAATGCCTTGCTAAAATCTAGGTAGGCCATTTCCACAGCCCTTCCCTAGTCTACTACTTTGGTCACCCAGTCAAAGAAATCTATTAGATTCATCTGACATGACCTTCCCATCGTGAATCCATGCTGCCTTGGGTCCTGTACCCCAGCGGCCTCTAGGTACTCAACTATTCTTTCCTTCGGAAGTGATTCCATCATTTTCCCTACCACTGAGGTCAAACTAGCTGGTCTGTAGTTTCCTGCCTCTGTCCTGCTCCCACTTTTGTGAAGAGGAATCACATCCGCCCTCCTCCAGTCCTCAGGTACCACCCCATCCTCCCGTGATTTGTTAAAGAGAGTAGTGTGACAGAATGTCCAAGTCTCTCCAGAGGTTCATTCCTTTCTCTAGTGAAAGACTACTGCAGTAGCACTAAGATCCTAATTCTTTCTCTTACTTTCTTTCCTGTTTCTCATTTTCCCCCTTTTTTCTAGGCTGGCCACCTGGAAATATAGGTGTCTCACAAATGCTTGTTTTTTCTTCTTTCTCTGCACTTCTGGAGCCTTGATGTTCTCACTGCCCCCCCCCCCGGTAGCTAATGTAGCTAATATATCTTCACTTGTGTCCCATTATTGCGACATTATACCACTTTGACAGTGCTAGAATTTTACTGCGCAGTGAATTCTGCAGAGATCTTTTGCCATATTGGTGTTTGCCCTGTTAGCCTCATTTAGAAACCTGCATGCAGTATACTCAGTAAAGCAGTGGTTTAAAGCTGCCGAGAAGTGACCCCACCCCTTCTCGCACTTGCGAGGTGAAACCCCTTTTCCCTTGCAAGATATCTAAAGAGACCTCCCTGTGGAGGTATTTGTTAAACTGTTGAGTTTGCCTTGGTAGAAGCTGTATTTTAAACCTAAACTGAAACAAACACAGTTTTCTGTTTGTTTTCTTCAGGCCTAGCCATCCAAGCATAACATTGAATGATATGAAGTTCTCTCTGTTGTTAGTAACCCTGTGAAATGAATTCTAGAAAACATGGCTTTAATGTTTATGTTTTCTGCAGAATCTCCATGAGTATTATAGTTGAAAAAACATAAAGCAAGAATGATAATGGCCATACAAAAGCAACACAAAGCTTCTAAGAGCTCTGTGTTTCCTTGTGCTGCAGCAAGTTTGTAAATATAAAAAAGAAACTTCTGTACTTAAATGTGCAGAATTCTACGTAACTTTCAGCTTTTGGTTAAAAGAATGCATAAAATTCCAATGTTAGTTTATTTGTTACTTAAGAATGGAATGTCTTACCGAGGTATAAGCAGCGGGAATCTTCTAGAAGGGGTTGTCTCCTTGCAGGGATCATTATTAATGGATCCTTAGGAGTCAGGCGGCCCTCTCTTCTCCATCCTTATACCTTGGGTCATTCAATGGGAGGAGCCATAGAGTGCACAACATTTTCTTTTTGTTAAGGACTGATTTCTTTTTGTGTATATTAGCATATACTGACTACAGACAGACCGAGATCATTTTTAAAAGGTTTATAAAAGGCCTTTATGTTAAATAATGAAAGTTTAAGTTTAAATGTGTCTTGGGTGGAGTTTGACACAGTCACATGCTGTTATCTTGGGTTAAAAGGAGCTCCTAGCCTGGACCATGTCAGATTCATTTTGGGATCAGCTCTGGGCTGATCTACTGGGGAGTCTGTGCCTTTTTTTTTTTTCTTCAGACTATGTACCTTTGATGTTCCCAGGTGGCTGATGCTGTTATTGCCCATGTGAACAAAAAGTTTATTTTTGTGCTTTTTGATTTAATTTCTTATTCATGTATGAAGTACAAGTTCATTTTTGTTCTGTTTGTATCTCAATAAATATTTTTAGGCTTGGCTGCTTCTTTTAAGCCTTGCCTCTCTATAATTTGGTGTAAGCGACTATCTTTTACATCCACACCTTCACAAGTAGTCAGCAGTGTCACTAGTTCTACCCTTAGTTCCTTTAGAATTCTTGGGTGAATCCCATCAGGCCCCACTGCTTTGTCCACCTTCAATTTTATTAGTTCTTTCAGAACCCTTTCTTCTGTAAATGGACTGGTATCGACCCCCGTCTTCAGAGTGTTTCTTTTGTTTGGTTTAGGTACCTCCCCCTCCTCTTCCTTTGTGAATACTGAGCAGAAATATTCGTTCAGTATCCCTGCTTTTTCACTGTCACCCTCTACCCACGTTCCCTCCCCTTTATTAAGCCTCAGTAGCTCTCCTTTGGTCTTTCTTTGCTCCCTAATGTACCTATAAAAGGTCTTATCCCCCCTTCTTAACAGAGTTGGCTATCCTTTCCTCGGTTTGGGCCTTTGCTATTCTGACTGCCTTCCCAGCCTCTTTCTGTTTTAACTGATAAAGTTCTCTGTCCTGCTCCTTCTGTGTTTCCTTATATTTCCTGAATGCTATCCTTTTCTCGTTAACCTTCTCTGCCACCTCTTTTGAGAACCATAGTGTTTTTTTCCTTCGTTGTGTTTTGTTGATTTGCTTTACACAAAGGTTGTTGCCTCTGTGATGGCTGTTTTGATTACGCCCCATTATTCCTCCACCCCACTTTCTTGCCTGTTTGCTAGTGCTTTTCTGATGCACTCTCTCGTTTTCCCAAAGTCAGCCCTTCTAAAGTCCAATATTCTTGCTTTTGTATGGCTTGATTGTATGGCTGTGTTTATCGTGAACCACACTGTTTGGTGGTCGCTTGTTCCCAGGTGGCTACCCACTTCTAAATCTGAGAGTCTTTCTCCTTCCCCATTTGAGAGTACCAGGTTTAAGATTGCTCCCTCCCAAGTGGGTTCCAATACTAGCTGTCTGAGGCGTGCCCCCTCTAGGGCATCAAGAATGACCATGCTCTTGGATGCGCCTGCAGCAAAGGTGCTCCAGTTAACATCTGGCATATTCAGGTCCCCCAACAACAATATCTCCCCTTTTTCTGCCATTCTAAGGAAGCCTTCTATCATTTCCTTGTCCATTTCCTCCCCCTGAGATGGGGGTCTGTATGCAACCCCCATGCGGATTGTGGTGCCATTTTCTGTCTCCAGGGTGTCCCAGAGTGCCTCATCTGCTCCCTGTTTACTCTTTAGTTCTGTTGCTTTGATCCCTTCCTTTACATAGAGAGATACTCCTCCTCCTCTTTTACATTCCCTGTCCCTCCTGTAGATTGTGTATCTTAGTATGTTGACATCCCAGTCATGGTTCTCTGTGTACCATGTTTCTGTGACTGCCACAATATCCAGGCAACCTTCTTCCATCAAGGCCACTTGTTCAGGAAGCTTGTTACACAGACTATGGGCATTGGTACTCATCACCCTCCACTTTTTGATGGCCTTACCCATTTTAGTCCCATTCCTGTTCTTACTGCCTTTGCCTTTTTTTGCATTTACCTCTGTCCTTCTCCCTAATGACTTCTCTACCTTGGTGTTTACCTCACTAATTACCATGTTTTGTGGGGGGAGGCTGGGATTTCTCTGCTCCTTTTCAGTGCCTCCCCCCTTGGCTAGTTTAAACACTTGCCAATGAAGCACTTAAATATCTCACCTAAGATCCTGGTTCCCCCCCGGACAGATGCAGACCATCACACCAGTATAGGCCTGCATCCCTCCAGGTGGCTCCCCAGTCCCAATGAAGCCAAAACCCTGAGCTACACACCAGTTTTTCAACCATTTATTGAATTCCCTGGTGAGGAGTACCCTAGCATCACCCTTGCTATAGACAGGCAGCACCGACGAGAAGGTTACCGTATGCACTACTTGTCTAAGGCCCTTCCCCAACTCTACAAACTCCTCTTGCACTGCTCTGATCCCTTTCCTAGCCAGGTCATTTGTCCCTAGGTGGACAATAACATCCAGCACCCTCCCTCGTGCAGCTGATCCCACAATCCTGTGGATTCACTTCTTGTCCCTCCAAGCCATGGCGCCAGGCACGCACCTTACCTCCCTCGCCCCTTCCTCCCCCATTTCTACCACCCTAATGATTGAGTCCCCCACCAGGAGTTGTTTCCTTCCCCTGTAGGGTCCCATGCCACCCTCCTGTGGGTCTCCTTTGTGAAGGTTCCCAGCATCTTCCTTGGTCTCCACTGCAGGTGCCTCCATAGAGGAACCACTATCCACCAGAAGAGTGAATGAATTGTGGAGAAGTACAGCTGGAGGGATGCAGCTCTGTTCCACCACCTTCTCTCTCCCTGAGCCCACCCTGGTCCAGCCTCTCCTCTTTCTTGGCAACCTCTGAGGTAGTGGCATTGGCCCTGGGGGTCCCTGGGTTGGGGAGGAGGTTTCACGAATCCTAGCCAGGTCAGCCTGTAGACAGGCAACCTCCTTCCTCAGACCAGAGAGGTGCCTGCAAATAGGGCAGCAACGCAGCCTCCAGAATGTCTCCTGGAACACTGCTGCCCCACAGCCATTGCACTGCACCACTCCTATCATGTCTTATTTTGTGCCCCCTCTCCTGTTTCTCTGTATGCTTACTCTCTCCTCTCCTTACAAGTCTCACCCTTCCTGTTCTGGGACAGCAACTTCCTATATTCTTCAGTAGCCTGACTCTTGACTGTCACAACTCTGTCCTTTCTGAGGAGCAGCATCCTGAAATGGACATAATACTGAAAATATTGTTTTACTAGCAAGCCACATACTGCCAAAACTACATCCCTGCTCTGGCTGAAAATACCTATCCCCCAACCATCCCATCATCTCACTGGCCAGATGCACTGCTTTGTCACACTGCCATGCCAATTTCAAAGAATCAGATATAGTAACCACCGGGTCACTTTACTACTTAGTGATGATCAGTTCCTCCCCACATTCTATACTCAGCTCCTGAGTTGAGGGTTGTAAGGCCTGAGTCCATCCTGACTCCCCCTTCCCCACCACCACCCTTCTTCCTTCCATTTCAAACCTCTCTCCCAATTCCTCATCTTCACTATGCCTATCCTTACTCTTTCTTATTCTCTCATGACTTCGCCTTCATTCCTATAGGAACAAGAACATATGTCATGACTGTTCACCTTACCATGCACTTGTACCTTTCTACAATATAATATATTGTAAAAATATGCTTCTTACTACTATTGTTGTCTCTAACTTTCTATGCTGTTTGAACTGTACTTCCTGTAATTTGTTTTTCTGTTAATTGTATCACCATGTATTATATTGCCTCCTCAAGATCTGTATGGGATGTACTGATCCTTGGGTCGCTCATGAACGAGGGACTTGATTGTCTCACTTGGGCCCACCTGGTCATCAAAATTCTAATAAATAAAAATAAATAAGGTCTACAGTACCACAGCAGGTAGTGACTTCAAGGCAGACTCTGTTGGCCAGGAGGTCCCTTCCTACTGACAACTGCTATGTTTCTATGGTGCCTTATTTTGCACTTGTTTGTACTGAGCACCAGTTGCCATGCTCTTAACCACTTCTCTATTTTCCAAATATCCCTATGCATTTTTAATACTGCCTCATGAGTGTCCACCACAATAATTTGCCAGAAGGCATACATTCCTTTCTATTTCTGCTGCACTGTCACTTATGAAGACACTGAACAGGACTGGTCTCATCACTGAGGTCTGCCTAATAATGCTGGGCATTCTCCCATCATTAAAGTGAGAGCTGTTAACCACCATCCTCTGTCTCCTTAATGGTGCCTGTATTCAAAACATTGTCACTGTTTTCTGGCTACATTTTATTAACTGCTATTGCACTTTAAATGCACATTTGTAAACTTTGCATCAGATTTAAGCGCACATTTTTAAAAGGTGCACCTGACCTTTGCTTGACAACTATTTACTTGTCTATTGTAGGAACATGGCAGGTGGGATCACCTACCATCAATCGGAGGACAATAGTAGTACTTCCAGTGATAGTGACAATGACAGTGACACCATGCTACTATGCATGGATATCTTGCATACTGCAACAAGAGGCAACAGTGAAATTAGTCCATATATGATTCAGCTAATGAGACAGAATCCCCACGTATCATCCATGGATGACAGCACCTCTTCTGATGATAAGGGTGAACCTTTGCCATCTAGTCTACATGACCTCAGCTGGTGCTCCTGCTGCAATTGTTCAATAATACCAACTATCAGGGAGTGCTGTTGCTGCAATGAGGTTGGTCATCATCTCGGAGAGAAGCTGGATGGTGTCACTTGCATCACCCAAAATGTGGAATTTCAAACTGGATGCTTGAACTCACTTGTTGTTCGCCTAGCCATGATCAGCATCTGTTCCTGTTATCGTCACCCTCATCCAGAAAACCCTGCCCCAAATAGGTATGTAAAAGTAATTTTGACATTCTTTTCATTATTTTTTCTACCTTATTTCACTCACATCAACTCTCGCAGGGGCCCCATCTGTCATCACACCTTATCAGGCACAGGTGTGATTCCTCCCACACGAGATCCTGTTCCTCTTGCACATCTGTGACACTCATAGCAGATGCCACTCGGTCTACAACCCGAGGCGTGGTGGCCTTCTGCACCACATTGATTTTCCATACTCTGTATACTGCCAAGGTGGGCGTAGGTGAAGGAGGGAGGCAATCAGGTCCTGGATAGGGTGAACGGGCATGGCTGCCGAGGTAGTGACATCTACCTCTTGCAAAGAAGTGTGTTTCCTCTGTTTCCGTTGATCCACCCCTTCCATTCTGATGTTCAGATGCCAAGAGTGGTGTTTCATTTGTTTCAGTGGTTCCACCCCCCCCCGGGAGGTGCAGACTCACAATGAAATCCATGGCAGGTATGAGTGTAGTACCACACTCCTGGTGTCACTGCTGTTCTGCATCCACAACACACCCCTCTCTGACAGAGGAGGACTGTCTATAGGACGTTGAATCCTCTCTTCCCCTGGCCAACACACAGCAAACCAAGCTCACTCCTGATCCCAGGTCACTGCCGTGGTAAAAGGTAAGGTGCCAGCACCTATGAACTCTGTTACACAGGTCAGGCTATGGCATTCTTTTTATTGCTGTTAGTCATGCTGTGTGATGACACAATTTAACTTTGTAGTCATCTAAAGATGCCTGTAATAATTATGTTGATATATTTCACCACATCTCAAATCTTGTTTTTCTTGCATTTTTAGGTCCATGCTGTTGGCAGTCTACATTCAGTACAGCCATTGGGTACATGACATCCTGGGCAGAAAAGTATGCCATGTTATACCGTCATGCGCCATCTCAGCCATTCATACCAAGTGGACCGAGGCTAATGGGATGTACAAGGGTTCCTTGAGGTGGATGAAGATGAAAATGATGATGAAATGTTGGCAAATTCCTTATTGCAGGAGTTCAACTCACAATAGTTTTCCATGTGTACTCCTTACTTACTTGTTGTTTATCATAGTTGTGCTGTGTGTGTTTTCATTATGTTTAACATTGTTCATCATTATACTTAAAAGAAATATATTTTGCTATGTAACCCACCCCCACACCCAAAGTCTTACACTATGATTATGGCATTTGCAAAAAGAAACACCTTTTACCATTTATTTTAACTTTGTCTCTCCTGTTTTGTGACATTTAACCAGGGAGAGCACAGTGACATGGCTGATATAAGTGTATGGAGCTAATTTTCAAAACAATTTTATCCAAAGGTACATTATAGTGCTGTAAAAATGTTTTGCAAATGTGACCCTTACACTTGTATGTGGTGTGTCCCACCACACTCTCCATGGTTAAACATCACTTAATGCAATACTGTGGGGTGGCGTAACAGGCATACCCGGCAGTGTGATTATAGTGTCTGGTCAGCAGTTCAGCAACTGTTAAGATCACTTAAACTGTGTAGGGTGCAGTACAAATTTGTGTTCTAGTACAGAGAGTGCTATCCATGCAGTCGGGTAATGGGCTATGAAGCATAACGTCTGATCTTGATAAATCACACATTTACTTTAAAACAGGTATCATAGGTATCTCAGAGCTTTTAAAGACTGTTGTCCATTTTGCTTGCCTAGAAATCAATGTGGTGTTTACATTTGTGATAAACTATAATCTGCTGGTAGGGCATTGCGTGTTGTGTAACCTCAGAATATGAATACTTTGCCTTTTCAAAAATGTTGTTGATGACAAAACAACTGTTAGGTAATTCACAGCAGTGTTGGCTATGGTTTACAATGTAACTGTTTGAATATTATTATTCAAACAACATGAAGTCTTGCTGTATTCTGATTTAATGCAGTTAGCCCCAGCACTTGAACTGCTCTGGAGAGTAACGAGTTAAACTCTGCAGGAGCATAGAACGTTGAGCTCGAACTCGGTTTTCAAACCTCTGTCTGTGGTACTTCCCAGGGTAACTATCAGATTCTTTACTCCGCCTAACAGTGAAGTCGCTCTGGAGATTTTCTCTGCTCGGTTCGGTAAAAGTAAAGCGTTCGGTTTTAAACCTTTCTATTTGTTATTTTTCGGATTTCCAGCCTCTGTCTATGGTACAGGTAATGTTGTAGAAAGGTAGTGACTGTGTTTATTGGGGGAAAAAAGTGTAGAAATTGTTTTTTCCTCAGTTTCTTTCGGTCGGTCCAGTTAGGAACCGACCTTGTATTTCTTCTGTTTTCTAAATAAAAATTTTCTGGGATTAGAGTGGTGTTCCGGTACCAATTGGTTTTGAATGAACCAGGCCTTTTCTGGTTCTTTTTCAAAACCCATAACATGGTTTGTAACCGATCGGTTATTTTATTACCTGGATTGAAAGCTGCTATAGGGTAATTTGGTAGGTTGGCCATGTCTGAGAAACCCAAGAAGAAAACCAGTCCCACTGGGTTTCAACACTGTACTGAGTGTGGGAAGGCCTTTGTCAAGGCCGACCTTCACCTTATCTGTGTTTATTGTCTGGGGTTTGACCACCTCAAGTCAGACTGCCAAATTTGTAAAAACTTTCCTAAATCCACTCTAGATAAAAGACTGAGTAGGCTGAAGGAAAAAGAGGCCGAGAAGTCCATAGATCCGGATGGACAGCCCAGTTCGGTTGCGGCCGAACCTGAGGAGGTGCCTACTGACCTAGGCAATACCTCCTCGGGCAAAAGAAGAGCTGACCCTGAGGGTCCGATTCCGTCAAAAATAAAATGTAAGTCCACTGGTTCAGATCCTGTATCGCATTCTCCAACCATGGACAAAATAGCCAAATCAATTAGCATTGTTCAATCACTTAGACTGGTTCCGTCCAAACCGGTATCGCTGGTTAGGCGGTCGGTTCGGTCAGATCCGTCTTCTTCTTAGGACTATGATCCAGATGCTTATTATGAGAAGTGGGAGGGAGACAAAGACTATCCTGATGATGATGATGATGATGATGATAATGACCAGGGGGATCTGGATGTGCCAATTGAACCGGACATCTCCCCAGACAGGCCCTTGGGTGTCTCTCCTCCCAGGCTCTCTGAGTCCCCTTCACACTTTTTGTTTTACAAAAATGTGGCCGAAACCCTTCAGCTTCCCTTGGTTGAAGCTGCAGAGGAGGAAGAAGAGCCAGATTTTGTGTAAATGATAGACATCTCAGAGTCGAAATGGCTGTCTATCCCTCTTCATAAGTCCTTGGGGAAGCAGACACACAAAATTTTACAAACTCCTAATTCAATAACACCTGTGGACAAGAGAATGGACAGGAGGTATATGTTATCAGGCTCAGCTATGGAGTTCTTTTATAATCATAGCAGCCATGTTGGGGTAGTGTAGGCTGCAGCCTGTGACAGGGCTAACATTCCTTTGGCTTCACACACCCCGGATAAGGACTCCAGGAAAGTGGATGCCATAGCCAAGAAACAGTATTTGGCATCCTCTTTGGGACTCAGGCAGGCTAATTATATGGCTTACACAGCCAGGTACCAGAAATCCAGATGGGATACAGTTCTGGAACTGGCTAAACAGGCCTCTTCCCAGCTAGCCAAAGAGCTGGAGGAGGTGGTTGCTGATGGAACTGAGGCATTGAAAATGCAATTTTATGCTGCTGTGGACTCCAGTGATGTGGCATCTGGAGTCATAGCTACATCTGTGTCTTTCAGAAGACATGCTTGGCTCAGATGTACTAGCCTTTCACAGGATACCCAAACTAAGGCTATGGATTTTCCTGTAGTGGGTAACTCTCTGTTTGGGGAGCAAACAGAGGCTTACATGAAGAAAATGGATGAATATAGGACCATGAACAGGAGCGCACAGGCCAAGGAAAGGCAAGCCACTCCACAAAAGCAGCAGTCTAGGGGCAGGTGCAGGCCTTTTCACAGGCCTTTTTACCAAGCCCAGGCCTCCTCGCCCTTCCCACAGAGGGGGTTCTTCAGAGGGAGGGGTAGAAGGGGGATGAGCTGGGCTGCTTCCTCCTCCTCCCAGTCTAAGGCTCCTGCCAAGCAGACACCCTGATGTGTCAGCCCGGATCAACTCCCCAATTCCAATAGGAGGCAGGCTGGCTTACTGCTTCCAGGTCTGAAAGTCTGTGACCTTAGAGAAGTGGATCCTGGAAGTAGTAAGCCAGGGACTGGCCCTTAACTTCAAAAAGTTTCCAAAAAAGGGGGCCAACTCTTTTCCACCTGCATTAATCTCAGAAACCATTGCCCTAGAGGCAGAGGTTTCCTCTCTTCTAGCTCTCAGAGCTATAGAGAAGGTTCCTACTCAGCACAAGGGAAAATGACTGTACTCCAGGTACTTCCTTACCCCAAAGAAAACACAGGAGTGATGACCCATCCTAGACTTAAGGTATTTGAACAAACACATTTTAAAGCCCAAATTCAAAATTGTAACTCTGGGAATAATCCTTCCCTCTCTAAGGCCAGGAGACTGGTTAGCATCTCTGGACCTCAAGGATGCCTACTTCCACATCCTTATCAGGTGCTCCCACAGAAAATACCTCAAGTTCGAGTTGCCCTCAGGCCATTATCAATTCAGAGCCATGCCATTTGGCCTAACATCAGCTCCAAGGGTGTTCACAAAATGCCTTGTAGTAGTGGTGGCTTACCTCAGAAGACAGGGTATCGGAACTTGGTACTTCAAAATGATTTAGATAGATCCCACAACAGGCACAGAGGCCTTTCCCCAGCCCAAAGGGCCCTGAAAGATTTTATTAACAAATCAGCCTTAGTTGACATATGGCGTCTATTCTTCCCAGAAAGGAGACAGTATTCGTTTTTCTCCCCAGCTCATTATACTTATTCGAGAATAGATTATATCCTAATTAGCTCATCTATGGTTCCCAACATGTCCCATGCAGAGATTTCGGCAAGGGTGATCTCAGACCATGCTCCGGTGTGTGTAAGATACACGCCTATTCCGGAGATGCGTAGATCTACACAATGGAGGTTAAATACCCAAATTATAAAAGAAGAAAGCTCCCTAAGGAGCATTAGGGAGCTTATTGTACATTTTATGACTGACAATAATAATTCTATATATCAAAAAGACCTAATATGGGCTGCCTTAAAATGCTTCCTAAGAGGGGAGTTGATTAAGATTGCGTCTAGGAAGAAACGGGAGCAGGGAGGCAGGCTGAGAACCGTGTTATCGGCTATCCATTTAAAGGAGAATACTTTATCCCGTATCTCACCTGAGTCAGAGTGGGTCAAGTTGCACCAATTACAGGCCCAGTACTCAGAAATAATTTTTCAACAAGCAGAACTTGCCCTTACTCGAACCAAGATGCAGTATTTAGACTTAGGTGAAAAAGCAAGCAAACTCCTTGCTTGGTGAGTAAAACAAATGGACTCAGCTCAATATATAGTGGGTGTTCATGTAGGTCAAGGGGATCGGATTTATACTGACCCGAGAGAAATCTCAAAATTATTTGGAGAGTACTTCCAGAAATTATATGCACAAGAACCTGATTTGAGATCTTCCGTCCTGAAATTTTGGAATACTTAAATGACGAACTTGCCAAAACTATCAGATGCAGTCCAAAATCTTAGAGCTCAATCGCTATTTCTGAGATACACCAAGTTATCCAGCAGTTGCCTCTAGACAAATCTCAGGCCCCGATGGTTTCGAGTAATTTTATAAGGCTTTTCTCCCAGAGATCTCACCAGTTCTACTAGACACTTTCAGGTACTGGTACAATTATGGTATTTCTGATCCTGCTTTTCTGGAGCCACAATTTCCTAATTTTAAAACCGGTAAAGACCCAACCAGTCTGGATAGTTACCGCCAATATCTCTGCTTAATACTGACATTAAAATACTACAAAATTTTAGCTAATAGACTAGCCAAGTCATGGACCGACTAGTATGCAGGAACAAGTGGGCTTCATGAAAGGAGATTATCCACGATCATATGAGGAAACTTATGCATCTTATTGCAGTAGCGAAGATTCTAAAATCCCAGCGGCACTCCTATCACTCGCCTTGAAAAGGCCTTTGATCGGGTCTCATGGCCCTTTATTGCTACTCTCTCGGCCTTGCATACCTCACAACTTTTTAAGTTGGGTCAGATTATTATACTCATGCCCATCAGCCAGGGTGAAATGCAATGGATTCCTGTCACGGTCTTCAAGTTGGAGGCGTGGTACAAGGCAGGGCTGTCCTTTGTCCCTTTATTATTTAACTTGTATTTAGAACCACTACTGCGTGGGATTATAAAAATTCGCTATCAAAGGTATACAAATAGGGATTCTAGTTATGTCTGTTCTGCATATCGGATGACGTGCTTCTGCATATAGAAAACCCAGAGACTTGATCCCAGCTATACGTAGGAGATTAATAGCTTCTCCATGATATCTTCATACAAATTAAACTGTACTAAAACAAAGTTTTCCCTTTAAACCATTTCGAGAAAAGCAGATGTGCAGGGTTTAGGTGTCGCATAGGAAACCAAATTCATCACATTCCTAGGTATAAACATTAATCAGTTTGTCCAGATGATCAGGGATAATTTGGGCTCTATAGTGCAAGAGATCTCGGAAGATTTTAAGAGATGGGGCACAGTCTCCTTATCCCTATGGGGCAGGCTGAACCTTATAAAGATGATGGCTCTTCCTAGGCTTCTTTACCCGCTTGATATGCTAGGAGCCTTTCTGCCAAAGAGTTGGTTTATTAAATTGCAGAAGTTATTCAATTCCTTTTTATGGCAAAGTAAAACAACCCGTTGATCTTATTTTAAACTTTCGGCTCCCAAACTTAAAGGTGGCCTAGCAGCCCCCTCCCTATTTATTTACTATTTGGCCCAGCATGTAGGGAAATTGGCTTTCTGGGATCGGGATCAGACTAGAGTTACTTATACATCTCTCTGGATGGACATTGAACAGGGTCTTGCGAAGAGAGCCAAATGCTCCTTATCTGCGCTCCTTTATATCCCTCTGGCCAGTCTTCCCAAGCCGCTCAAAAATAACCCTATGGGATGGTCTATCAGGGCATTTCATCAGTTACAAAGTTATTTAGGGGTTCACTGGTGGTTATCTGGTTCTCAACCCATTGTTGACAATCCACAAATTAAAATCGATGGCTCCCCCATTCCGGTTGCCTTTTGGCCTCAGGTAAGTAAATTAACGGTCGCTGATTTTTGGGATCAGGACAGGCCGTATACATCCGAGGTCCTGAAGAAAAATTTGAGCTTCATGGACCTAGATTTTTACAAATGGTTGCAGCTTAGTAAAGCCCTGACTCAGGTCTTCTCTCTGAATTATAAAAGCGGACAAGGAGGTAAAGATATACACACTCTTCTAAGGACTACTTGCCAGCAACTCACGCCAGTGGCCAAGGTTACATGATCTTCTCCAAGAGTGGGATCACACTCCCTTCTGGAATCTGCTATTATTGGGTCGAGGCATTGAATATCAGTGCCTCCCAGCTCCTAGGTTACAGTTTGGACTACAGTGTATAGATTCATTAAGCAAGACAGGCTAAGATTGATACAGTTTAAAATAATGCATCATTTGTACTTGACTCTACCCATCTTTTCAGAAGGAGTACTTAGCTCACCTCTCTGTGGGAAATGTAAAAGGAAGATGGAACCCTATACCACTTTTATGGTTGTGCCCTCAGGTTCAAAGCTTTTGGAAATCCGTGGGTACCCTACTCAGCCTATCCTTGGCTCTCACAGAATGGATACCCCGAGATTTGTTTGTTAGGTGCTTTCCCTGCGACCACTCCAAAGCCTGGAGAACACATTATCATCTGGACACGGCAGTACGAAGCTGCTAATCCTCCGTACTGGGCGTCAGACAAGGTTCCAACATTGGTGGAGTGGCACAGAGAATGTACTTTAGCTATACAACTTGAAAAACACATTGCAGGTATAAGGGGTAAAGAGAGTCTTTTGTAACGTTATGGGGTTCGTTGGAACATTTCTCTTCACCTGGAGGCCGCTAAACTAAAAGTCTTGGTTTATTATGCTATTACTTTTTATTTGTTAATTTGTTATATTTGACCTCTTACATGTCATTGTAGAGGTAAGGGGAGTGGGAGGGGCTATAGTTCTTAGGCCATTTATTGTAGACTGTTGTTACTCCCGGGAAAGTGCATGATTCCAACTCTTTTTTAAGATAGCAGCAAGATGTCAATGCTATCTCTGTAATGCCTATATAACTAAGTGTTGATAATTGTGTTTGTTGAGAAAACAATAAAACTTTAATTGAAAAAAAAGAAGACAGGGTATCACCATCTTACCATATCTGGACGACTGGCTCATTGTGGGTCAATCATCTCTACAGGTGAAGTCAGCTCTTCAAACTACCCAGGACCTACTCAGTTCCCTGGGTTTTCTTCTCAGTCTTCCAAAGTCTGTCCTCAAACCAGTTCAGCTTCTCACCTTTATAGGAATAGAGCTGGACACTGTACAAACAAAAGCTTTCCTTCCCCTGGCAAGGGTGAAGGCCCTAGTAGATCTTGCTTCATCTTTTCGACCTCAGGTCTCTAACCCGGCAAGACAATTCCTTCAGCTTCTGGGCCACATGGCAGCTTCCACGGCAGTGGTACAGGGAGCAAAATTCAAGATGAGGGACATTTAGTTTCACCTAAGGTCCTTCAGGTCTCAGAAAAAAGATTCTCTTACCAGACTGATTCCAGTGACTCAGACTCTGGTCCAAGCTCTCCAGTGGTGGCTGGATCAGGACAACCTCAGACAAGGAGTCCCATTTCTCCCACAAACTCCTTCAGTAGTTATGACTATGGATGTTTCTCTCCTAGGTTGGGGAGCCCATCTGGGGTTCCTGACAGCCCAAGGGGTTTGGTCTCCACAGAGTCTCTCCTTCACATCAACCTTCTGGAACTCAGGTCAGTGTTCCTGGCCCTTCAGTGCTTCTCAGATTCAGTCAAGGGCAAGGTGGTCCAAGTCAGAACAGACAACACAACCACAATGTGGTATATCAACAAACAAGGAGGCACTCGGTCCTCGGCCTTGTGCACGGAAGTCATGAAACTGTGGTCTCTGGCCTATTCTCTTCAGACTTCCCTAGTAGCAGTTCACCTTCCAGGGAAGGACAATGCACTGGCAGATCCTCTGAGTAGAATATCCCAGGGACATCACGAATGGTCCCTGAATCCTCTCATCCTGCAGATCATCTTCTCCAGATGGGGCACTCCAGAGATGGATTTCTTTGCAGCACTGGACAATCACCAACTCCCTTTGTTCTGTTGCAGACCTCCTCTCCTGGGAACTGTGCCCCAGGATGCCCAGATTTTGGATTGGAAGGGCAGGTTCCTCTATGCCTTCCCTCCATTCCCTCTGCTGTTCAGAGTCCTGTGGCCAGTTGCACAAAACAGTTAAGTCCATGTTTAAGAGATGTTCTTGGTCTTACAAAACTCAGCCTTGCACAGTGATACTAGTGGCTCCAGACTGGTATCCTCTGCTCCTGTCCCTGGCAGTGTCTTATCCCCTGTCCCTTCCCAAGAGACACAATCTTCTGTCCTCCTCCCAGGGGAGGATCTGGTATCCTGCTCTCCAGTCTCTCAATCTCAAAGCCTGGTTCTTGAAGAGCTAGAATATGCAGACCTGCATTTTTCTCAGGCAGTCCTGGATATCCTGAGGGTTTCCAGGAAACCATCTACTAGAAAGACTTATGATTCCAAATGGAAGAGGTTTATCATTTGGTGTTCTCAGAAAGGCATTGTCCTGATTCTACAGGCATCTCCACAGCCTTAGATTATCTGGTTCACCTCAATGGTCTAGGCCTTAGGCCTGCAACTCTAAAGGTTCACCTAGCAGCAGTTTCTGCTTTCCTTTCAACAGGGAAGGGCTCTTCCCTTGCCTCTCACCGTAGAAACATAGACTTTGATGGCAGATAAGGACCGCTTGGCTCACCTAGTCTGCCCACATCCCTACCTAGAGGCTAAGCTGCAGATCCGATTTAACCAACAGCCTATTTCTTCCTACCCAACAAAAATTGCCTTATGCCTGTCCCATGCATTCTTGAATTCTCCCCCAATTTTAGATGCCCCAGCCTCCTCAGGAAGGCTGTTCCATGCATCCACCACCCTCTCTGTGAAAAAATACTTCCTCACATTGCCCCGAGCCATCCCTCCCTCTGTCTTCAAATTGTGTGCCCTTGTTCTTGCACATCTCTTTTTCTGAAAGATGCTACCCTCTTGGACTTTGTTGATTTCACTGAGGTACTTAAACATTTCTATCATGTCCCTCCTTTCCTCAAGGGTATACATATTAAGCTCCTTTAGTCTCTCCTCGTATAGCTTCTCTTGCAGACCATGCACCATTTTAGTTGCCCTCCTCTGAACTGCCTCAATCCTGTCTATGTCCTTGCAGAGATGGGGTCTCCAGAACTGGACGCAGTACTCCAGATGGGGTCTCACCAACTGTCTGTACAGGGTGATAACAACTTCCTGTCTTCTGCTGGTGATGCCTCTTCCTATACATCCCAGTACCCCCCCAGCCCTCCCTACCACCTTCTCACATTGCCTACCAACCATAAGGTCATCTGATATGATTACCCCCGGGTCCCTTTCCATTTTGTTGTTGTTACTACCCCCCCACATTGTGTAATCTTCCTCTGGGTTTTTATTTCCCAGGTGCAGTATTTTGCACTTCTTTGCATTGAATCCAAGCTGCCATACTTCTGACCATTCTTCCAACCTTGCCAAGTCCCATCTCATCCTTTCCACACCTCCTTGTGTATCAACCCTGTTGCAGATCTTTGTGTCATCTGCAAAGAGGCATACTTTTCCTTCCAGTCCCTCTGCAATGTCAATTATAAAGACATTAAAAAGGACTGGACCCAGTACTGAACACCGTGGTACCCCACTAGTAACCCCTCTTTGTTCAGAGTGGACTCCATTTACAATTACCTTCTGTGCCCTGTTGTCCAGCCAATGTTTCACCCAGGCTACCACCGTGGGACCCACTCCCAGGCTGGTTAATTTGACTATTAATCTTGTGTGTGGGACTGTGTCAAATGCCTTGCTAAAGTCTAGGTAGGCCATGTCCACAGCCCCTCCCTGGTCTACTACTTTGGTCACCCAGTCAAAGAAATCAATTAGATTCATCTGACATGACCTTCCCGCTGTGAACCCATGCTGCCTTCAGTCCTGTGCCCCATTGTCCTCTAGGTACTCAACAATTCTTTCCTTCAGAAGTGATACCATCACTTTCCCTACTGCAGAGGTCAAACTGACAGGTCTGTAGTGTCCTGCTTCTGTCTTGGTCCCACTTTTGTGAAGGGGAATCACATCTGCCTTCCTCCAGTCCTCAGGTACCACCCTATCCTCCCATGATTTGTTAAAAAGGGTAGTCGGTGGTGCCACTAGTTCTCTGCTTAATTCTTTTAGAATTCTGGGGTGAATTCCATCGGGCCCATTGCTTTGTCCACCTTCAGTTTTAGGAGTTCTTTCAGAACACTTTCTTCAGTAAAAGGACTGGGATCGACCCTCCTATCCAGAGTGCTTCTGTTAATTGAAGTAGGCACCTCCCCCACCTCCTCTTTTGTGAATACTGAACAGAAGTATTCATTCAGTATCCCTGCTTTTTCACTGCCCCTCTCTGCCCACCCACCGTCCATTCTGTTCAGCCTCACTATCCCTCCCTTTGTCTTTCTACACTCTCTAATATACCTATAAAAGGTTTTATCCCCCTTCTTAACTGAGTTAGCGATCTTTTCCTCAGTTTGTGCCTTTGCTATTCTGACTACCCTCCCTGCTTCCTTCTGCCTTAACTGGTACAGTTCTCTGTCCTGCTCCTTTTGTGATTCCTTATACTTCCTAAATGAGATCTTTTTCTCCCTAACCTTCACTGCCACCTCTTTTGAGAACCATAGTAGCTTTTTCTTTCATTTTGATTTGTTTATTTGCTTCACACAAAGGCTTATTGCCTCTGTGATGGCAGTTTTGATATTTCCTCATTGTTGCTCCACCCCTCCTTCTAGCCTGTTTGCTGGTGCTTTTCTAAGGCACTCTCCCATCTTGCCAAAGTCAGCCCTCCTGAAGTCCAGAACCCTCACTTTTGTATGGCTTGACTCTGTAGCTGAGTTTATCGTGAACCACACTGTTTGGTGGTCACTTGTTCCCAAATGGGCTACCCACTTCTAGATCTGAGATCCTGTCATTGTCCCCATTTGAGAGTACAAGGTCTAAGATTGCTCCCTCATGAGTAGGTTGCAAAACTAGCTGTCTGAGGCATGCCACTTGAAGGGCATCGAGAATGGCCCTGCTTTTGGATGTGGCTGCAGCAAAGGTGCTCCAGTTAACATCTGGCATATTAAGGTTCCCCATCAACAGTATCTCCCCTTTCTCTACCATCCTCCCCATCAACAGTATCTCCCCTTTCTCTACCATCCTAAGTATGCCTTCTACCATATCCTTGTCCATACCCTCCCCCTGACATGGGGGTCTGTATACAACCCCTGTGTGGATTGTGGTGCCATTTCCAGTCTCTAAGGTGACCCACAGTGCCTCCTCTCCTCCCTGTTTACTCTTTCATTCAGTTGCTTTTATCCCTTCCCTTACATAGAGAGCTACTCTGCCCCCTCTTCTCCCCTCCTTGTCTCTCCTGTAGGTTGTGTACCCTGGTATGTTAACATCCCAGTCATGGTTCTCTGTGTACCATGTTTCTGTGATCGCTACGATATCCAGGCATCCCTCTTCCATCAATGCCACTAGTTCTGGGAGCTTGTTGCTCAGACTACGGGCATTGGTACTCATTACCCTCCATTTCTTGATGGCCTTACCCCTATTTGCCCCATCCCTGTCCTTATTGCATTTGTCACTTTCTCCAATTACCCCTTCGCTTCTCCTTATTGACATCTCTATGTTGGTGTCTACCTCACTTAGTACCCTGATTTTTGGGGGGGCTAGGATTTCCCTGCTCCTCTCCAGTGTCTCCCCTTGGCTAGTTTAAATGCTTGCCAATAAAGCATTTAAACCTATCACCTAGGATCCTGGTTCCCCATCCTGGACTTCACACCAGTATAGGCCTGCATCCCTCCAGGTGGACCCCCAGTCCCCAATGAAGCCAAATCCCTTAGCTCTGCACCAGTTTTTTAACCACTGATTGAATCCCATTTTGTGGAGTGCCCTAGCCTCACCCATGCCATAGACAGGCAGCACCTCTGAGAAGGTTACCATGCGTGCTATTTGTTTAAGGCCCCACCCCATCTCCACAAATGCTTCTTGCACTGCTCTAATCCCTTTTTTAGCCAGGTCATTTGTCCCTAGGTGGAAAATGACATCCAGCTCCCTCCCCTGTGCAACTGCTCCTGTGATCCTGAGGATTCGCTCCCTGTCCCTCCAAGCCATGACACCAGGTAGGCACCTTACCTTCCTCTCCCAGTTTTACCTTCCTAACAATGGAGTCCCCCACCAGAAGTTGTTTCCTTCTCCTGTGGGGTCCCATGCCACCCTGCTGTGGGTCTTCTTTGTGGAGGTTCCCAGCATCCTCCTTGGTCTCCACTGTGGGCACCACCATAGAGGAACCACACTTTTCCAGAATGGCATAGAAATTGTGGAGAGGTACAACTGGAGGGATGCACTTCTGTTCCACTACTCTCACCCTCCCTGAGCCCACTGTGGTCCAACCATTCCTCTTTTTTGGCAACCTCTGAGGCAACGGTAGTGACCCTGGTGGTCCCTGGGTGGGAAAGCAGGTTCCACAAATCCTGGCCAACTCAGCCTGGAGATGAACAACCTCCTCCCTCAGCCCAGAGAGGTGCCTGCAGATGGGACAACACCGCATCCTCCAGAACATCTCCCGGAGGACTGCTGCTCCACAGCCACTGCACTGCACCACTCCCATCATGTCTTATTTCTGTCCCCCTAACTGTTAGGAATACTTACTCTTTCCTCTGTTTGTTTGTTTCTTTCTTTTTTTTTTCTCTCCCTACTTACTTACTGCCTCTGTGCCCTTTTTGCTCCTGATCTTCTTGTTCTGAGACAAGAAGTTCCTATATTTCTCAGTAGTCTCCTTACTTGCTCAGAGTCAGACCGCCAGCAGCTGGGGGGGGGGACAAAGAGCTACTCTTGCCCTTCTAGGATGGTGAGTCTTTGGTGGCTCTGTGATCAGTCACTTACTGCTCCCAAACAGGAAGTTCCTGTTGTCAGTCAAATCCTGTGCCTATAAAAGTAGAACTGCCTTTGGGTGGGGGAGGGAGGGAAGGAGGACAATATAATCCCAGTAGAGAAGTTTAGTTATACCAGCAGCTCTTTCCTCCTGGTGTTCTGCCTGCTCTCTGGCAGAAGCTATCTAGGGCAGTGTTTAAATCTGGTTTTAACCTGGCTCCTTCTAGCTAAGCCACTCCCCCTACTTTGCAAATCTTTCTACATTTAGTTAATTTCACAACTAACAATTCCCTTCAGCCACCTGTGACAAGCACCTAGATAACTTCCCCCACTTTGCAAATCTTTCTACACTTAGTTAATTTCACAGATAACAATACCCTTCAGCCACCTGTGACAAGCACCTAGATAACTACACAGATGACACAGATAACAATTCACTTCAACTAACTCTGACAGACACACTATTTTTTTTTACCCTAAATCGAAGGTCCCAGTACAAGAGTTCTAGTTCTTAGTCCCAGTAGAGAAGTTTAGTTATACCAGCAGCTCCTTCCTCCTGGTGCGCTGCCTGTTCTCTGTGTTTAAAATATTTTTCAAGGGTCTGGTTCATACAATCCCTCCATTTAGAGAACCTACTCCTGCTTGGGATCTTAATGTCTGCATTGCACAGCTCATACAGCCCCCCTTTGAACACATGGATTCAGCTGAGCTGAAATACATGACTTGGAAAACTGTGTTCCTGGTAGCCATTACTTCCACCAGGAGGATTAGTGAACTACAGGCCTTGTCAGTTGAACCTGACTTCATGGCCTTCCATGGGGATAAAGTGGTCCTAAGAACCAATAGGAGGTTCTTACCCAAAGTGGTATTGGATTTTCATCTGAACCAGTCTATGTCTCTTCCTGTGTTTTTCACTGACTACTCCTTTTCAAATGAAAGAAGCCTACACAGCTTGGATGTTAAAAGAGCTCTTATAAATTACATAGAGCACCCTAAGGCTCACAGGAATGACTGTCTTCAGTTGTTTCTCACCTATGGTGAGGTGGTGAAAGGTAGGCCTGCCACTAAAAGAACTATTGCCAGGTGGATTGTCTCTTGCATACAGTTCTGCTATGATAAATTGGATAAAGCCCCCCCCAGGCCTGAGGGCTCAATCGACTAGGGGTACAGCTGCTACTCTGGTGGCTGCCAGAGATATACCCTTGTTAGAGATCTGTAAAGCAGCCACCTGTAAAACAGTACTTACATTCACCAAGCACTACTCTCTGGATATCCAGGCTAGGAGTGATGCTAGGTTTGGCACAGCAGTACTGCAGAGCTAGTTACCAAAGTAGGTTCTGCATTCCCTCCTCCATAGGGAACTGCTTGGTAGTCTGCATTAAGTCAGGATACAGCAAGACTTCATGTTGTTTGAAGAAAAAATGACTCACCATATAATGTTGTTTCTTCTAATGGAGCCTTGCTGTATTCTGACCTCCCTTCACGCCTCCCCTCTCAGAACCTAGTTTTTGGGAAGTGGGCTGGCAGGTACAGTGTTGCACCTCAGGGGTGTACCTTGCACACCCCATCTTGGGTGGGTTAATTGTTAATTCTGTTGTCTTATAAATTTGTTTAGTGCTGTCACTACCTTTTTCTCCTTGGGTTCTCGACTTGAGTCTTCTGGGCCCAAATTGTTGCCTGTTGGCTTATACTAAAACACTTTCCACATACATTTATATATATTATATCTAGACTCAGTTAGTTGCTCGTATGAATCTGATGGTTACACTGGGAAGTACCAAAGACAGAGGTTCGAAAACAGAGTTCGAGCTCAATGTTCTATGCTCCTGCATAGAGTTTAACTCCTTACTCTCCAGGGCAGTTCAAGTGCTGGGGCTAACTGCATTAAGTCAGAATACAGCAAGACTCCATTAAAAGAAACAACATTACTATGGTGAGTAATTTTTTCTTGTCCACTATTGCCGATCAGCCATTACAGTTTAGATTTCAGAGTTCAGCTGCAATGCAAATATGTCAGTTGAATTGTTTATTTCTGTTGGTTATTGTGAATTCTGGTTAACCAATTACATGAGGGGACTTTAGCTGTGGTGCATGTATGGTGTACTTTGGGTGCATTGTGTTTACTATTTTGGGTGATATTAGTACAAATGTCATACACAATATATTACCTACTTTATTGAATGTCACTGTTGTTTGAAACAGCATATTGCCACAGTTGTTACCATGTAATTTCCTAATACATGATATACTGTTAATGCCTCTTACTGATTCTTTGTCAACATTCATCAAAATACTGTCCACGACTGACAATGTCCACCATGGAACAAAACTTAGATAATATTGCTACTGAACAATTTATAAAACAAGGGAACATTAAAGTAGTACATGTAATGTACTGAATTATTTAGAGCCTAAGGTTATGCATTAGCAGAAATAAAACAGAAAATTCACAGCTACAGACACAAAACATCTTGCTGTAGCTATGTGCACTATGCCAATGATGATATTGTAGACATGGAGGTACAGGTGTGATAGAACTGAAATCAGCAGTACATAGCTTTGTATTAATTCCAACATATTTACATAAAAAGAGGACATACAATGATTGTTAATTGTCATTATTACTATCCCAACAGTGCTTAAATGTCCTTACATGAGCCATGATGGATTCATAAAAGCAACGTGGGTGTGGGTGACATTTAAATATTGAGTGGTAATATGGGAAGGATGACCGCGTATTTGCCATGGACAGACTGCACCACAATAGGGAGGTGAACTCAGAGTTAAGATGCCAGTTGAGAGACTTCATAGAACAAAACTATAATTTTCACAACATCTGTATGGGGGGTTCAAATCAACACCACGGCACTGCAGAAATGGTGGTCTACCAGCCTACACCACAGGATGAAAAAAAAAACAGGGTAGAGTGGAAGAAAACATGCACCATTGGCCCAAAAAATGCATGCAGCCAATGGAGTGCCATGTGCACCAACGCCAGGAGCTAAGCAATCAAGATCCCACATTTGGCAACAGTAATGACTGATGCGGAACGGGACATCGTGTGAATCAGTTAGACATTTGGTAATGAGGGCCAGGATTGGGACATGGCAGTAACACGGTTATGTACATCTTTGGAATGAAAAAATGGTTGGGGGGAGGGGTTGCACTATATGGGAATGAAGACATTAAGGCCACGGAGGCACACGGTTGGTGGGCAATGGAATGAGGCTAGACGATTATCACTGGAAACAAGGAGGAGAGAAGTCACAATAACTTTTCTTACAGAACTAACCAGACACACACACACACATGTGGCAACATAAATAGGACATTAACATACTGATAAGGGAGCAATGTTGGTGTAGAAGGTGTAGCAGGGAGTTTTGTTAGTCAAGATAATAAAGAGAGTAGAAAGTAGGACATTATGCACTTGTTGCATAATAAATCTGTTAAGAACTACAAGAGTTGGGGGAGGTGGTGACAGTCACCAAGCAACAACGTGACACGAGGAGAAGGGGTTATTTCCAATGACTGGAAAATGTCAAGGCAATTATACAATGGTGACAGGGAGATCATTGGGCATGCTGTGGTGCATAGGTAGGTGAATCACTAGCAGAAGGTGGGTGGTAGAAATGCAGTTTTATAAAACCCTGTTCTGGACTTACATGAAGTACTGTGTACATTTCTGGATACCGCACCTTTGAAAGTCAATTAACAGCCTGTAGACAATGCAGATAAGGGAGACAAAGATAGCGGTTGTGTTGAACCACTACAATTATAAAGACAGATGCAGTGACCTCAATATGTACTTGATGGCAGACAATAGGGAGACTGTGGGCATGATATACACATTCAATTACCTCAAGGCCATAAACAATGGGGGGTGGGGTGACATCTTCCAATACAGGTGAGTTCAAGAAGGAGTGGTAATGACATGAAATTTGGATGTGTCTGGTTAACAGGTAATGTGATAAAATTTTTATTCACAGAGTGGGTGGTGTACGCATGAAATGCTGTCCCACAGGACCTGGTGTGAGGAGCAATGTGGTTGGATTGAAACATGCATGGCACAGGAAAAGGGGAACCATAGTGGTAAAACAAAGGGAAGGGAAGAAGCCAGAATTAGGTTTGTGTCTTATGTGCAGACCGGGTGGGCATAGCAGTCCTTGTCTGATGACAGTTTATATGTTTCGATGTTGTCCAAGGAATTCAGTTTGAAGAAAGGAGATTACCTGCAGTGTGCTACATGGTTCATTACTGTGGCCAGTCACCCTTATCGTATTTATTACTGACATTGTGGAGAGACTCAAACAAAAGGTATTCCTCTTTGCAGATGCCACCAATATGTGCAATCAGTTTAACACTACATGGGGGCCGGAGAACATGAGGAGAGACTTAACAAAGTCGGAGTATTGGTCAAAAGTGTAGCAGCTTGCATTGAATAGAAACATAGAAACATAGAAGTTGATGGCAGACAAGGACCGCAAGGCCCATCCAGTCTACCCATTTCTTTTTTTGCCTTATGAATGTGCCATTGGCCTTTGCTCTATCAATGGCTTATCTATTCATACTCATCTGTATTGCTCCCTTATGCCTATCCCATGTCTGTTTAAAGCCCTGCACTGTATTCATATCCACCAGTTCCTGAGGTAGGCCTTTCCATGCATTCACCACCCTTTCTATGAAAAAAGAACTTCCTCACATTACCCCTTAATCAGTCTCCCTTTAATCTCATGATGTGTCCTCTTGTCCTACTATTTTTCTTATATTGAAACATATTAGACTCTTTCACCTTGTTAATGCCCTTAAGCTGTTTGAATGTTTCAATCATATCACCTCTCTCCCTCCTTTGCTCTAGCGTATACATATTGAGCTCAGTTAATATGTCCTCATATGTTTTCTGATGCAGTTCCTGCACCATTTTGGTTGCCCTTCTCTGGACTGACTTAATTTGGCTAATGTCCTTGTGAAGGTGTGGCCTCCAGTACTGCATGCAGTACTCCAGATGGGGCCTAACCAGTGTTTTGTAAAGAGGGATTATTACCTCCCTCTTCCAACTTGTGATACCCCCTACTAATACACCCCAACATCCCTCTAGCCTTACCTACTGCTTTAGTGGTCTGCTTGGATGATTTCAGCTCATCGGTGATGATGACGCCAAGTCTCTTTCTTCCCTTGTGACTGCTAACAACTCCCCTCCCAGCCTATAGGTGGCTTCAGGGTTTCTCTTCCCTATGTGCATGATCTTGCACTTCTTTGTGATAAACCCCAGTTGCCACCTGACAGTTAATGCAAAATCATGCAGTTGTATAACCAAACAACCAGTGGAGTAATACAAGATAGGGGGAAGGGGAGTAAAAACAACAGCAATGTAAATAGATAAGGGGTTAGTCATAACAGACGATCTAACGATAGCAATACAATGTGAGTAGTCATTGAGGACAGCTGTGGTGGGAGTGGGATGATGAGGTGCATAGGGAGAGGTATCACAGTTGACTAACTTAGGTGTTGATGCCACTGTACAAACAGATGGTTAGTCCTTATGTTGCATACTGCGTGTCATGCCAATTTGACATGGCCCTATGATTGCCAGCACCATTGAAAAAATGTAACTCAGTGGTGTTTAGTGCTCTCCACCACTCAAGACACTGGCACTGGTATTCAAACATAACTCCCTATGCCAGCCAGGTTACGCTGAGGGCAGAGGCATTATGCATTATATTCTATCACAACAGTGACACATGTTCACCAGTGAGCACTCGTTGCTGTGTGTCGGGGAGGAGGAGGAGGAGAGGACTGAGTAAATGTAGGATTGTTCTCTTCTCTCCGGCTTGGTTGTCACACTGTATGATTGCACTCAGGTGGAGGCATGGGGGTCAGACAGGTCAGTGATGCAAACAAAAGACAGGGTGCTGCAGGACACCACAACGTGCACACTTTGAAGTGTCACACACCAGCAATAGGAGAAGAGTGGGAAAATTGAGGAAAGAAAGCATTCCTGGCACCAGGTTGATCCACTGACCATATGTAGGCACAGCACACATGAACTGGAAACACCATGCTCCTCAGGCCGATGAAGAAGTCCAGGGGATGGAAGGACACCCTCCTCTGTTAGCAAAAGTATACACCATGTACGGGCAGGTGTCACTGCATGCTGACAGTGGCGGTGGGTCATGTCTCATGATGGGCTAATAAAGGGAAGTGGGCTGGAGGCAATGTTCACTGTAGAGCACTTGCTGGGTGGTGGGGTTGGGTTATTAAATCACAACTGGCAATACAGGTGAAAATAACACAAATATCAAAGATAATATGTAATGTCCCATTCAGTAGGTCTTTCTTTGTCGGAGTCATCTTCATTAGTTCAGCTTTACTTGAATCATGAAAATGTTTATCTAGCAACTCCTCCTTTGCAGGCCGTTTGATTGAAGCTCTATTAGGTGGCAGTTCTGGTAACCATATTGCAGGCACATTACTTAGTGTGCCATCGTGCTTGTGAACAACATCATTAAGTAGCTCTGTCACAAAGTTGTACTTTTTGTTCTCCTTTACAGGTTTTATGACCCATTGCCTTGTCATCTTAGAGAACATGAATTTATGCCATGGGCGCCCCTTATTTTTACCTTTCTTTATTACAGCCTGAGGCAGATTCTGATTGTCACTGCAGTCCAGCAAGACAATTTGCGTTCTGAAGGTAATCCCTTGGTACACAAAATGCTGTCTTTTTGGGCAATATTTGTTGAGTAGGGAATTGAACACTTCCAGACTACCCATGTGACAGAACTGTGTTACCCTGTCCATATCCTTTAGCAGGCGTGATTCCATCACTACAGTTCTGAGAGCTTCATACATAGTTTCTCCCTTTCAAAGCCACTCCATATTCCTTTTCTCCTCAGGCGTGATTGGTCCATGCTCGCACTTTCTAAACTCTAGCGTTGCATCCCATGAATGGACATTGGCAATGTGTTCTAGTACTGAGACCCACTTTTCTCTTAGAATGGTGCTGTCACGATTGCATGTGTTTGCAGACCACCAGAAGTGATTTAAAATGCAACGTATCCATCCCGTGAGCTTGTCACAGTTTCACTGCTTGGACTTGGCAGTCAGTTTCTTGACTATAAATTTGCAGATGTGCCACACATCGTACTGATGTGTGACACCTGGAAAAGTTGTTCCCTTATACATCAGACTGGCTATCTGAGGGTGCCTGTCAGTTGCCACAGTCTAATTATGCAGTCCAGCATCCAACAGGCTTCTCATGCAGCTCATCAACGCCTCCTTCTCCATACAGTTGGAGTTTGGAACTTCAGATACTTGGACTACTGCTGACTCAAGAACTGAATTTGTCCTCATGCCCATTAGTGAGTAAATGTAGTACTTTGAGCTGTGCCCAGGGGAGCTGCATCTTCCGTCGCCAGTTACAGTAATACCATGCTCATTAATACGATCCCAGTTTTTCTTCCAAATTCAACCATGCTCTGTTAACAAACGGAAAGAAGTATCATTTTTGTATGTTATTATATTGAGTCTCTCCCAAAGATGGCATTCCAAAGAAAGAAAAGAACTGTGCAATTCTGGCATAGGTATTGCCACTGAAGAGTACACAAGAAGACAGCAAAATATTTCCAGCTGCCATCTTATTCACCAATAGCTGGGACCACCAAGTGAATGAGTGATTACTGGGGCAGCAGAAGTTGACCACAAACATACTACCCTGCAGGAAGCTGTCAGCATCAAATGTAGGTTGCAGACTTGACAGATTATCATGCTCATGATGGAAAGTAAAGCAAGAACAGAAAAAAATGTACTTTGCTTTTCTTATCATTCCATCTCCATAATGTATGGAGTCCTCTTCGTTATCTTCATTGTCCATTTCTAATTCACTGTCACTGCAAGGAACAAACAAAGAATGGTTAGTGTCGTGCTCAGTGGTGTTGTTTGACGACATCATGGACATATCTTCCTGGATGCTATCATTCACATAAGTCTGTTTTTGTGGAGTTGATGTGCAGGTAGGTGGATGAAGAATGATTGCCTCAATTGAAACATACATGTTGATGACGGTATGAGACACACTCTTGCTTGCTGACTGTTGTGCCACCAAACAGTGCTCCTGTAAGTCTGACTTAGATTTAGAGTAGTATGTGGTCTTTGAAAACCACTTTGGGTGTCTCTGGCCACTGACATGAGAAGTTGCACATCTCCATGCTGCACTGTACACTGACAGTGTTACATTGTGTTTCATGATACTGACCATGACTGATCTATGTGTCAACACTTGCTGTCATGGAATTCTGCACCTGAAATGGTGTAAGAAGAAATATCAGGAAAAATATGCAGTATGGTACCCTGATCACAACCTTTACGTAGAATCCGATTATGTGGATATAAATTTGTCATCGTGAACAGACAGAATAATGTTAATATTACTGAAACTCAGTTCATACACACATAGGCACAGACACACACACACACATCCACACATGAGCACACACACAGAAACACAATACAGGTTGTGACCAGAATATGCCAGCTGTTGACTGTATCTTGTTTGCTGCAGCAACATGACAAAAATACAGTATTTTTTTTTGGGGGGGGGCGGTATAACACTACAGTGACTGACACATGAGTGGTCAGTGTCAAACAAAAAGCCCATCATCAACTACCAGCCTGTTACTGTCACTTACTGTGTGAACTTATGAAGGCGATACTGAAAGAGACAGTTGTGCATCTTCACGAGCGAAAATGGCAAAATGGTGGTCCGCAGCATGGGTTTGTCTTGGGGAAGTCATGTCACATCAATGTGATACAATATTATGCCTTGGTAAGAAGAGAGATGGATCGGGACCATGCTGTGGACGTCATATGTTTGTACTTCAGGTATTCTATTTGTTGCCTTGCAGATGGATAGGTGGGAAACAGAATTTAATGGTGGTGGTGGTGGTGTTGAATATGGAACACTTACATACAAACATATGAACATACAAATGTACCAGCAGAAACAGACCTCCTGGTCTATCAATGTCTGCTTGAGCATGCAGCTAACACGCCTAAGTTGCAGCTACCCCACCCCCTTCCCTTTTATCCACCCTCATCCATTCACAGCTTCACCCACCTGTACTCTCTCCTGTTGTCTGTCCCATGCTCTTTTAAAGCTACCCACAGTTTTGCATGATAGCCCCCTCTCTGGTAGGGCATTCCACTTTGACATCACTCTCTCTGTGAAGTAATGCTTCCTCATCTCCATCCTAAATCTTCCCTTCTCTATTCTTAGCCCGTGCCGTCTGGTGTCCCTTCCCTTCCTCAGTCTAAAAACCATGTCGGCTCCATCCTTGTTGATTCCCCTCAGATACTTGAAAGTTTCAATCATGTCCCCTCCATCAATCCTTGCCTCCAGGGTGTACATATTCAGTTCCCCCAGCCTGTTCTCATAGTCTCTCCCCTCCATTCCCTGTATCACCCTCATTGCCCTCCACTGCACTACCTCCAGTAGCTTGATATCCCGCCTCAGGTATGGCCTCCAGAAATGCACACAGTACTCCAAGTGCAGCCTGACCAGTGACCTGTAGAGGGGCAAGATCACCTTACTCCATCTGCATGAGAACCCCCTCGCTATACACCCCAGCATCTAGTTCACCTTCGCTGCCACTTTCCTGCATTGGGCAGAATTGTATGGGTACTTGATGGGGGACTGGATGAAGGATGAAGGGGAGCCAACATGTGGTAGTGGTGGTTGGTTGGTTGAAATCTGCACACCTAGGACAGTGAGGAGTGCAGTGATGCAAAGCTCTGTGTTGTGTCTTGTGCAGTTTGGGCAATTCAGACTGAATATTGCACACGTAACAGAGAGTAGAATGATTCTGTTTGCAGAACATACTAAAATGAGGGAACAAGTGGAGGGGGTTAAAAAACTTAGGGTGACTGCACCAAGCTGGCGTCATGGTCAATGAAGTGACAGTGGGTTGTAAATGCAAAGAATTGCAAGGTTATGCAGTCTGCGGCAAAGAACAGAAAGACAGAGCATTGCTTGGTGTGGCGGTGGAGTGCTGAGGGTCACAGAGCAAGAGAAATACCTGTGTTTGATGGTAATGGACAGCATAAACCACTCTGCTCAAGTCAGGAAAGTTTCAAGTAAGTATAAGTAGATGCTGTGGTGTATTGCAAGTGTATTCTCCTCCAGGCAGAGTACAGTGATGCTGACACTCCACGTCTTTTTTTCATTCCTCACTTGTAGTACTGCATACAGTACTGTTGTATGTGTCAGAAGAATGATATTAGGCTGCTAGATGTGGTTCAGCATAGTGCAATGGAAATGTAACGGTGGTTGCAAGGCAAAAAACTATGAGGACAGGTTAAGCGATGTGAATATATACACCCTGGGAGGGAGAGGATGGATGGTGATATTATTTCAGAAGAAAAAGTGTGAGGGCATGAAAAGGCACTGGCTAAGATTAGAGGGTGGAAGATTTTGGGAGACAGAGAGGAGGATACATTACTTCATGGAAACGGTGGTGTCAAGATGTAACGCCCTACCATAGTGGGTGATTTCTTGTAAGATGGTGGGTAGTTTTAAAATGGAATGGGACATGGAACGGTGGATGCTATGGGTTGTTATTGTTGAGACCTTCATGAATGGGAGACAGGTGTAAGGGGATGGTGCAGCTGAAATGTAGCGGTGCAAGCTGCGCACTAGAGCAGACTTGATAGCCCATGAGGCCTGTTTATGCTGGCAAATGCATATGTTATGATGTTCATATGAATGACAAAATAATGCTGTGCAACAACAAGAGTGGATTTGATTGCCAAAGGGAAGATGTGCCATTGTGGGAATGCCATGGGTACTGTTCCCAGTTGTGGAGTCCACACAAAGAAAAGGAAAGTAACAGGCCACAGTCAGTGCGATGTACCATGAGTAAAATGATTCAGGGACAGCAGGGCATATTCTATGAGGATCAGCTAAAGGCACAGAAACATGACTGGGGTGTCAAGATACCAGTGTACACAATGTAACTGAGGTCAAGGGAATGTACAACTGGAGACAGAGTAGCTATGTACATCAGGGAATAGATGGAAGGTATGAATCAGAAGGTTAAACAACCACACATGCACACACACAGTAATGCACAGAGACACATTGACATAAAGAGACAGGCACACACAGGGTAACGCACACAGAGTCACACATATGAACACACACACAGACAGGCACCCACACACACGGACACATAGTGACACAGACACATACACCCAAGCATAAACACACAGACAGGGATGCACGCACACAGGCACACTCACGTACAGAAAAACACAGACAGAAAGAGACAGGCACACACACAAGTTAAATCAGAAACCTGCAAAAACAAACGCCAAAACACACACATGCAAGCACACACACACACACAACCAGTGCAACACACATGGACACACACAACCTGTGCAACACGAAACACCATGCCAATAACTACTGTGAGGACTTGAACGTTGTTCTTACATACAAAAGAAGTACCAACCACCAGTGTGTGTTTGGGCATGGCATCAATGTACACAGTATCACACAGCATACAACACATAGCACATAACTCATACCCACACAGACAGGAAACACACAACAACACATACATGCCCACACACAGAATGACACACATATAGACAAAACACAAACACACATACATACACACACACACACACACACGGACACACATGGCCACACACACCAACACAGACATACACAGCAGCACAGAAGCACAGGAGCACACATTCACACCGCCAGACACACACATGGTGTGACAGAAATATGACATATTGTAACTAAAACAACTTTTATAGGCACATGAAGGTGCAAATAAATACCAATGTAGTAATACTGAGGCTTATGAATGGTTGGCAGTGGGTGCACAGGGATAAAGTACACACTGGTACACCCATGACTGCTGCTGTGCTGTGTCTTTATCACTCAATCTTGTAACATGTGAAGCTCATGCACTGAATGACAAGCATGAGTCCATAACTTCAGACTATTATTTGTTTTCTGTAACAGGGTTCCCATATTACAAATGCATTAACACACAACAGAGCATGCTTTCACTTGTAAAGTACACCATCCATTGGTGGATTGAAGACAGTCTACCACCGGTATTCTTCTGGAAGTAACAGTCACTTCTGAATTACTTTACGTCACATATATTGTTCTCCAGCATTGCCTTTGATTCATTGACTCACAGTTGGACGGGGGAAGCACAATTATGTGGGGGTAGGTATGATGTTGGAAAACTGGATAGGGAACTGGCTGAGGTGGAGACAGAAATGGGTGGTGGTGCTGTGTGGGAATCTCCATACCTAGGCCACTGATGAGTGCAGTGCTGCCTGTCTATGTGACAGGTCTGCTGCTTGTTTCTTTTTTCAATCCTTGGCTAGGGGTGTTTTCAGTTTTGTCCACCCATATCAGAGTGGTCATGCATCAACGCCACACTGTTAGTGCATGTGCTTGACCCCTCTTATATTCCTATTGCAGAGTGCTTCACAGATGGTACGTATCACACCTCCACAGAATACAGGGGTCAGTATGTGGGAGGAGCAACCTGAGTGACAATGGTGTGGGGCAGTCAGGAACAGACAGCAGTATGCATGCCACAGACTGTTTGTTGTAATACTAACCACCACCAGCAAGCGCTGGGCTCAATTCACACATAGCATTGAGCTGGCACCAATGTACATCCAGTGATGGCATGCACTGACACGCAGCTCACCGCAGAATGCAATGACCACCATCCAACACCCAGACACAGGACAACTGCGGTTCTCACTGCCAACCCACCATGAGTTGGAGCTGTCCTTTGGTCGCTCAATCCTCCTTCCCCCGTACGAACCTCCAACACCTGAGGTGTCTCCCAACCCATGGTTTTTGGTGTGTGCATGGAGTGCCATCCATTGGCTCAACAGTCAACGCCACTGTGATAAGTAAATGGTCATTATCAAACAAAAGCAGAACATCTCTGAGAAAGGTTTGTGCAAGAACTGACATACACAGCGTGTTACATTTTTGACGAATGTTAAGACTACTAAACAGGCACCCACATCACGCAAGCATACTGGCACTGTAAATTGTGATGACTGTTGACGGCCCCGACTATGATTATGGAAGACAGAGGGAACTGAACCTTCTCGTAAATGCTCACGTTTGTGGCTTTCTACATTTGTAACAGAAAAGGGATATCCACATGACACATACAAACACAGAGATAAATACAGTACATTGATGTTGCATATCTTTACTACAGTGAATCACTGTACATTGCACTGCAGCCATGACACATGGGCCCAGATATTCAAAAGGGTTGCGCATGACGCAACAGTGTTGCGCCATGCACAACCCACTGATGCACCCCGGTGCGATATTCAAAAGGGAAAAGTGCACGCACAAATCGATGCGACGGAGAGCGCATCAGTAACAATGCAGGCACAGGTAGGCGGTGTGCCCATGCATAACCTGCACAGCCCGATATTCAGCCCGGGATGTGCAGAGTCATGCATGCGCAACCCCTACCTCTGCCTGCACAAAGTTATTCCCCCCAAAAAAGGAACAAGTGATGGCCACCCACAGGTGAGCTGCCGCATTGCAGGGCACAACACAGCAGCTGCCACCAGTGGGTGGTCATCACTTGTTCTTGCTGCACCTGGCAGCGCCCCATGCCCCTATTGTGGGCATTACTGTAGCCCTCCCTCCCCAAGTCCAATATCCTGGTGGTCCAGTGGACGCACTGAGCCATCGCGGGCATCATTCCTAGGACCCCAGAGTCCAATATCCCTGGTGGTCCAGTGGACCACACTGAGCCTGATTCGGGCATCATTCCTGGGACCCCCGAGTCCAATATCCCTGATGATCCTGGTGTACCCCCACCCACCCGCCCACAGAGCCCCACCACCCCGCTCTCCCCCATCAGCCAGTGGGCAGCAGCACACCACCTGCAGCCTGCCACCTGCCGACTGACAGCTGAGTAGGGCTGCCGCCATTGGTTCACAGCATGAGCCAATGGGCGTGCAGCCATACTGTACTACTTGGTCAGATAGCAGATGAATTCATTCACATATCTGGACCGCCTGGTCATGCGTGTCGACATGCCCATTGGCTCATGCTGTGAACCAATGGGTGTGCAGCCTACAGGCTGTCAGTCAGCGGGCGGCCAGGCAGCAAGCGGGTGGGGTGCTGCATACCAGCTGATGGGAGAGCGGGCAATGGGGCTCCATGATGGGTGGTGGGGTGAGAGGTACACTAGATCACCAGGATATTGGACTTTGAGGGGTGCTAGTAATGATGCCCGCAATCGGGCACATAGAGGTCCACTGACCACCAGGATATTGGACTTCTTTATATTACAGGAATGCCCGCGATCGGGCTGCAGGGGGCGTCGGTCCCCGACGACTGCTGCCTGGCAGGGCGCCAGGCGCAAGTCGTTAGGGATCAGCGCACCTGCATGCTAATGGGATGCAAATGGGGCCGTAATGAGATGCAAATGGCCCCCCTGTGTGCCTTGCATATATTATGGCCCCATTTGCATGTCCCCTTTTCAACATCGCAGGTGCTGTGCATGGCGCAATGGCACTTGTGCCAGCGCATCTCCATGCTCCCTCTAGCCACTTGCGCTGGTGCAGTGCCACTGTACCATGCACAGTAGGGGATGATCGAGAGATGCGATAATTCCAAGCTATAGCCATGGCGCAGCTCCGTTGAATATCACCCAGGCCACACCCCTGCGCAACAAAGTTGAGCTGCGCCCAGGCTTGCGCCACAGTCTGGCACAGTTTGAATATCCCGGCTATGGTGTTTAAAGCAATTGATCATGACTGAAGAAATTTACCTTTTGGAGAAAAGAGACATATGCACACATTACTGCCAGTTGATGGCTGTCTGTGATATGTAAGCATTACTACACTGGACAATATAGGTGCAGAAAAAACTAGATATGTGGGTGTGAGTGGGAAAGTCAAGGACATGTAATAACTCCAAAACAATACATATGTGTGGAGTAATTGTGCGGAACACTCCTGGTGTCCAGTAGTTAATTGAACTTGTATCATTACTGTAAAAGGTGGTGGTGGAATCCCAGTGGTGGTACAGGTCACTGTAAAAAAATTAAATGACATTCGGCAATACATGCCAATGGAGGAGTCCACTGTCCTTTTGGTGTTGTGACAATCACTGTTTCTTTCTACCTGTCCATGTGCCATGCAATGTTTATGTCACAGTCTAAAGGAGCAGCACACAACCATAGAATACACAGAGAAATAATCTAAAAATAGAAACATTATTTGTTGTGTTATGATGACTGCCATGCCCAACCCCTGTGTCCTTTAACACTATAGCCGTATGTATACTATGACCACATCTGGACATGGTTATTTAAGCAATAAGGCACAACAGGGTGTGGGTTATTGGGGATTTACCCACACCTTGTGTGGTGTGTCACGAGGCATAGCTGAGTGACTTAGCCACCCAAGAAGTGGGTAAATCACCCAATAACTCACACCCTGGAGTACCTTATTGTGATTATACAATGGCTCCATGTATAAAATAAATTTAAAATGGGTTTAATTATGTTTTTCATAAATGCCATTCCTCAGCTGTGGGTTATGCAGAAATTTACCCACAGTCATGTGACATGTTTTGACCAATGAGGTCACAGGATTTTCACACACCATTGTATAATTCAGCAGTAACCACCAATCTCAAGATTCCTTGTGTGTAACATAGGCATCTTTACAACTCGAAACTGAACGTGGTCCAATGAACCGTGGTTTCACATTATTATATGTGCCAAGCAGCATCTACGTGAAGAAACATGTTATCACATTACCTCTTAATCTATCCACTTTCAATTTAATATCATCACCCCTTGTTATTGTAGTCCTTCTACACTGCAGGATATGTTGCAAACACTCCTTTTTATGCACTTCAGGTACTTTAAAGTTTCTATGCTGCCACCCACCTCTCTTGTTTCTTCCAGTCAGTACATGTTAATATTTCTGACAAGTTTATCAGATGTTTTGTTGTGCAAGAACTGTACCATCTTGGTCTCCCTTATTTTGCCCTCAGCAAGTCTGTCAATGTTTTTGTTCAGGTGCGGCCTTCATAACTGAACACAGTTTTCCATATGCCCACATCACGCAGACAGTGAGATGAGGTCCAAACACAGCAGCCATGGATTACTGTAAACAAGTATGGATGTATCAATAAGTAATCAATGGTGAGCTGTTCAGCAGTAACCCGAGGCAGTAACTGTGGAGACATTATCATTTTTTACAGACATGGTACAATTTGTGGAACTATAGCTTGACAGCATAGCACATGTTAATTCAGCAGCAGAAACACAAACATGATGACATGGCAACTGTCACAATGAGTCATACAAAGGGGAAGCAAGAGATAACAATGAATAAAAACAAACCACACCAATGCATGCTTTTGGAGGTGGACAGAAGGCATTGTGTGTTGAAACAAATGATTGGGGGGAAAAGGGTCCAGGTGTTGGGGGTTGAGCGAAAGGATTGTGGAAATGGAAAAGCCAATGCCATATACAGTGCTTATGTGACATCAAGAGGGATTGAACATTGGGGTGGTGACTATGGATGGGGGTGGGAATGAGGGGGTTTGGTGGAGGAAAGAATTTTGTGAGTTCTATGTCCAGGGGTGGTGCTGTGATCAAATAAAGGGTGGCAATGACAAAGCAAATGCCTTATATAGTGCTTCTGTACGGTGGAGGTGGTGTAGACTTATGTGTGTTGACGATGGTTCATGTGTAGGGGGAACAAAGGGTTTCAAGGAAGATCTAAATGATGGGGGCAATGGTGCCAGTGGAAAGGTAGTAAGCGAAGGGATGGTGGCAGTGGACAATATCGGTACATGAGGTAATGGATCAGACCAACGAGACTGAAGTGAAAACACCCACGCATAAGCATGGGTGCACAGAGCACACACACACACACACACACACACACACACAAATCCACACAGAGACACACACACATTGACACACACACCCACACACACCCACACACAAGCACGAGCGCACAGAGGCACAAAGGCACACACACACACACACATATACACACATGAAAATCCACACAAACAGACAGGCACAGACACCCACACATAAATACACACATCCACATGCATACACACAGGCAGTCACATACTTGCACAGAAAAACACAGACAAAAACAGGCACACACATGGCAACATGCACACATGCGAAAAGAGACACACATGCAAAAAGAGAGACAGACAGACACACACACACACAAACATTACAACATACAGCACCATACTGATAGCTACTGTGAGGAGTTGAAACTCATTCTTACATACAAAAGAAGTGCCAACCACCAATGTCTGTTATGGCGTAGCATGAATTTACACAACATCACACAGCATGTACCACATACCACTAAAGTCATACCCACATAGACAGGCAACACAGAGACACAGACTCCCAAACACAGAGTGACACACAAATACAGACGCACAGCCACACATAGAGTGACACACATAGAGAGATGCACACACACACAGTGACACAAAGACACAGGCACACAAAGGAATCACACTACGGCACAGGCAGAAACAGCAACACAAAACACACACACACACACACACACACACACACACACACACACACACACGCACATATACATTACATCACACAGCTCCATGTCGATAACTACCATGAGGTGTTGAACCTCATTCTTACATATGAAAGAAGTGCCAACCACCAGTGTCTGTTATGGCATGGCATGAATGTATACACCATCACAAATCATACAACACATACCACCGAAGTCATACTCACATAGACAGGCTCATGGAGACACATACACCCACACACAGAGTGACACACTGACACAGACACACAGCCACACACAGAGTGATACACATGCAAACACACACACATGCACACACACACAAACACACACACACACACGCATTGCAACACACAGCACCATGCCAATAACTATCATGAAGACTTAAACCTCATTCTTGCATACAAAAGAAGTTCCAACCACCAGTGTCTGTTATGGCAAAGCATGAATGTACACAACATCGCTCAGCATAAAACACGTACCACAGAACTGATACCCACATACACAGGCAACACAAGCATACACACACCCACACAAAGAGTGACACACAGACACACACACAGCCACACACATAGTGACACACATACAGACACACACACACAACCACACACACAACCACACACACAATGGCACAGACAGACAGCAGTACAGAAAAACATATACAAACACAGTCAGAAACACACGTTGTGACAGAAATATGCCATATGTTAACTGTGCACAATGTTATCAGTACATGACAGTGCAAATAAATACCAAGTCAGGAATATTTAGGCTTATTCAGGGTTTGGGTGGGCAACAGAAGGGTTTGTGTGGAGGCAAAAATGGTGGTGTCAATGGGTTCAAGGGTTGGGTGTTGGGCAAAGGGATGGTGGCAATTGAACAGCCAATGCCATATACGCTGCTTATGTAAGATCAACAGCAGTGAATGTAGGGGTGTTCACCATGGATCAGGATGGGAGGAGGACAAGGTGGTATGGGGATGAAAAAATTGTGGGTATAGTGTGTTCAGGGGTGGGGTGGTGATTGAAAGAATGTTTGTAAGAACAAAGGCAATGCCATGTACAGTGCTTCTGTAAGATCAAGGAGGGTTAAATTAGTGGTAGTGACAATGGTTTGGGATGGTGACAGAAGGAGTTGGGGGAAGATAGAAATGATGGGGGCAATGAGTCCAGGGAAGGGGTGGTGAGTGAAGGGATGGTGGCAGTGGAAAAGCTCTTTATGTCAAAGAATGGATCAAAGCAAGAAAACTGAAAGAAAACACACACACACACACACACACACAGGCACACACACACACACACACACATATGGAAATGCACAGAGACACACATACATAAAGAGACCAGCACTCACAGGCTAACATACACAGGCTAACAGACAAATGCCATGCCTTATACTGTGCCATATACATAGCAAATGCCACATACTGTGCTTATGTAAGCTCAAGGTGGGTGACCGTAGGAGTGGAGACAATGGTCATGGGGGGATCTAGAGGGTTGGGGAGAAAAAAAACTGTGTGGCAATGTATCCAATGGTGTTTGGTGGGAGAAGTGAAGAGGTGGTGACAATGTCCCTTGGCGGGGGTTGGGAAATGACAAAGCCAATGACATATGCATTAGTTTTGTAATTTTCTTTGGTTGTAACACAGTGTTGTGGGAAATTGGTGTAGGGTGGGGGAACGAATTGGTTGGGGCAATCATCACAGGGTTGTTGAATGAAAGGGGGTTGGAGCAATGGGGACAGACAGCAAGATCAAAAGAAATATAGGCAATAACAAAATGAAACCAAAAAATGGTACTCTAAGTCAGGCTCAAAAATGACACACAGAAGTCATCTTGCTTGAAGTGGTCTGAACACACCACCTCATTTCTGGTGACTTCAGATTTCATGATCTGTAGCTCACTTTTGCCGAGTGCATGCAGCCATTGATCCTGTAATTTGGGATCACTTGGTAGCCTTTGAAAAGACACTTGCCCACCATGATTTTGTCTTCCAGTTGTGTTGCCACAACCAGATGCCATACATGTGGGCATTTCAGTGTTAATCTAGGCAACTATAAAACAAATGAATACTAAACCAAGACTTAACCCTTTTTTGACTAAACACAAGTAGGACACTAGATAACTCAGTAAAGATGCTGATAAGTTATGCAACTGTGAAGTGTAATGCATACACTGTTTTTTATTGGCTAGTGACACCCACCGAGTTCTAAACATTCTTTAGAAGCGGGAAAAATGAACACTTGGCAAGTGACTCACTCTGAATGGTGGGAAGAATATATAAACATAAATGACAATTGTGAGTGTACCTGATGAAATATTAAAAACATATTTCATCTATAAATGAAATTCAACTGCATAGTACAACATCATGATTGTACACTTCATGAGGAACTCTGGGGTGTGTGCAAAGACTTTTTTTTTTTTCATGAACCATGGCTGTCACACATAACAAACTGGGACTACATGTAAAGATAGACGTACATGACATGCCCTGTTCACAGAAATCAGCAGCACTTGTAATGAATGTGCACTGACCACCAATAAGGACACAGTGACACTGCCGAGGTGATATTTTACAACTTGTTTATTGATGTTTTGTACTGCAGACTGTCCATATTATGAGTTACAGGGCGAGTACTTGTGAGATCCATTACTTGTGACTTTATGCTTTATGCTGGTGGCAAATGTGGTTTCTAGACAGGTTGTCAAAACTGGGGTTGCTTAACATGAAACACTTATTCCCATTGAACAGTTACACTCACACAGAGATGATGAAACATGAAGGGAAATACTTAGCTAAATATAAAGATGGTGGTGGGACATTTCACAAACAAGTCACAGAATAATGACAAACATACGCAGAAATTATTACTTTAATTAATGACTTTTAATATCAAACTTTAAAAATGTGACTGAAAACACTAACAGTACAGGATAACAAATATTGAAAAACCATGCTGTGTGCACATTGCCGCATGAACCTGTGCGGGTGCCAGAAACAAAGTTTCCCATGACAGCATGTCCTTGGTTGAAGGTTTAAGCCATGACTTGTGAGCTCCTTACACTACACACCACTGTTCCTTATATGCCCTGGTTGGCTGGACCTCCCTTGGCATAAGGCGATACAAAAACACTGCAATCTGGACCTACTGTGCTATCATCAAGAAACTGCCCTCATATGTCTCAGACTGCCTCCCTATTTGTACCCCTGGTTTGTATGCACTAAGAAAATCCACCTATATTACTCTTGTTATTCCCAAAGCCAAAACTCATTCTGGCAAAATTTCCATTGGCTACTCCCTTCCTACCCAATGGAACAAGCTCCAAAAAGTACTACAAATTACCTCTTCACTTCCCCTGGCTACCTTCAAAACCCTACTGGTCAGGACAGCCACAGAAAATTGTAATTGTGCATCTTAAAACCCCTGTGCTAACACCCCTTCTTCTTTCCCCTACCTATGTCTACTAGACAGGAGTGATTCAGAAAATTACAAGTGTGCTCCACAAAATGTCCACTGGTCAAGACCGCTACAGAAATTTACAAGTGTGCTTCTGTTTTTCATCCTTCAGAGTTGATCTATCCGCCTTGCAGACCCTTGACCTACTGGCTTGGCATCCTGTCAATCAGTTTTAACACTATCAGTATAGGCTGTACAGCTAGCTATTAGAATTCTTGAGTACTTTGTGAATTGTATTTTTCTTTAAACCAATTTGTGTTTGTCTTAACCAATCTAGCCAATAGAATGTCTATCATATTTGTTTTAATTTGATTTTGTACTTTGCCTTAACATATCTGTATATATCCTAACCATTTTGTATAAATGCCCAATTGTGCGTTGTAAATGTTTAGTATATCTACTTTACGAGGATGTGTTATTGTATACTCCAATGTTATTCTGTCTCATATATAATTATTAAAAGGTCCATCTTGTAAATGAGTTCTTCTCAGCGATGTTTCGCCTGGCTAAATAAAGATTGATTGATTGATTGATTGGCAAGTACGCCCTACACTGCAAGGTCAGAACAAGAGATGGAAGCAACAAAATGGCATGGATGAGACCAGAGCTATGGACAAAAATGAACAAAAGTAAGTTAACACAAAAAAAAACATTCTAATAACTCCTATCAGTGCACACAGATGAAATTTAAGAATTGGGGGCTGACAGTACGATGGTGAAAAGTGAGAATTAAATGGTGTTCTCCATTAACACTGCATCCTGGGCCTTTCCAAACAAAAATGAAGCCATACGCCCCATATATTTTTTAATTTTTATTTGATGTATCGGTTTACAACCTTTGAGCCAGAGGCTCATTTGCAAAGGTACCTCGTCACATGTAAGACAGATGGAAACATAGAGTAGGTATAACAACAATTACATTAAACATGACATACAATGGTATAACAGTGGTTACATTAAGCATGTGTTACAGACATTTGTCACAGACAGTATTTACAAGATTTGGAAGTGGGTATTTTCTGACATTATTTATAACCTTTGGATGAAGATATTTACAACATAACAGCAGTGAGGCATTATAAGCTTGCGAAGGCATCTAAACATAATAGTCAGACCTAATCATGGGTTTGGTGTTAAAGATGGAGGTTGCAATCCATAATGGACTTTGTCAGAGAATATTGGATCAAAGTGGGTAAGAGAGTGAAAGAATTAGAAGCAGTTGCAGGAGCGGATATTGAAGAGGTGGTTGCGAAGAGTAGTTTTGAAATGGTGATCTTGGGTGCACTAGTGATGGTGCTTGGGAGTGCATTAAACCATGTGGGTGCCCTATGGTGGAAGATCTCTGGGCAAGGAGGTTTTACCTGGGCTGTGGAAGAGCTTTCTCTGAATTGCGGGTGAAGATGGTGGGGGTTGCAGGCTGAAGAGGCGGTGACCCCAGGGGGGGAGAGTCTGAGCAGTATTTTCTTGGAGAGTAAGCAGGTCTGGTAGTGGAGCCTTTCATCAAGGTTGAGAATATTGGCAGAGGTATAGAGTGAGCAGGTGTGAGTAAGCCTGGGTGCACCTGTAAGGAGTCTGCAGGCCTTGTTTAGTGTGACCTGGATTATCTGGAGTGTGGTGTTATTTGCTGCACCATATACAGGGAAGCCCATAGTCCACTAGGGACAGTATCGATGAGGTGATGGCAAGCCTAAGGGCGTGGGGGGGAAGGCAGTCCCTGTGTCGGTAAAGGAGTCCAATCTGGGTGTTTGTTGCAGCAGCCAGGGTGTTTATGTGGTCATGGAAGGTAAGGGCCGAGTCGAGGGTAAGTCCAAGATATTTGTAGTTGGATACCTGCTCAAGGGGGTGCTGGGTGCTGGGGAGGATGCTGAGTGGTGCATTCTTAGCTCTGTTTTGGTGGTGAGAGAAGATCATTGACTTCGTCTTTTTTAAGTTGAGGACCAGTCTATGGTCCTTAAACCAGGTTTTGGCCTGGGAGAAGGCAAGTTGGAGGGAGTCCTGCAGGGGTGTGGGTTTATGATGCGAGGTGAAGAGCACTGCATCATCTGCATATAGTAAGATTTTTGTGGAGCAGGCCTTTGGTAAGGAGTTTAGGTAGAGGGAGAAAAGAAGTGGTCCCAGGATAGAGCCCTGGGGCACCCTGGAGCGGACAGGTAGTGTGTCAGATAGAGTTCCGTTAATTTTGACGCATTGGGACCGGGCAGAAAGGTAACTGGAGCACCAGGCCAGGGGGTCTGTGGAGAAACCAAGTTGGTGGAGTGAGTCGAGAAGGAAAGGGTGGCAGACTATGTCGAAGGCCTTGGATAGGTCTATGAACACAGCTCCTGCAATGTTACTGACGTCTAGGGAGGAGTGCAGGAAGTTGGTGAATTCTAGGAGGGCTGTGGTGGTGCTATGGCCTGAATGGAAGCCATGTTGCTCTGGGCATAGGATGTTATACTTGGCTAGGTATTCAGTAAGTTGGGCAGTCACCACTTTTTCTAGTGCTTTGGGGGGGAAGAATGGAGATGGGTCGATAGTTATTAGGGGAGGCTTTGTCACCACTTTTATGGATGGGGGTAATGACAGCTGTTTTCCATGCACTAGGGAATTGCCCTAGGCATATGGATTTGTTGAGCAGGTCTGTTAGGGGGACTAGGACCACGTCGAGGACTAGTTGAAGGAGCCTGGCATGTAGGGTATAATTTATAGGGTTATTGCTGTTTAGCACTTTTTGTAGGTAAGGATGAGCTTCATTGGGGGATATTGTGTGCAGGAGGAAACAGGGATGCTGCAGGGTTGAAGGCGGGGATTGGGGCACAGGGTCAAAGAAACCGCTAGGGAGAACAGTGCTGAGGTCTGAGAAGGTGGTGTTTAGACAGTTTGCTATGGTGAGTGTGTCTGTGGAGGCAGTGCCATTTATGGTAAGCTGGGAGGGAGGTGGGGAGTGAGATTTCCCATTGAGTTCTTTGATGTTATTCCAGAAGGTCTTTGCAGACCCCACGTGGTTGTGAGAGTGGATTGATAGTGGTCTGCTTTGGCCTTACGGATGGCTCGGAGTACATTCGACTGCAGCTATGCTATAGGAATGTCTGTCCGCCAACCTGCCCGATTCTATGGCTTTGTGCCCGAGATTATCCCTGTCTCTCAACATTTGGAGTAGGGAGGGGTTATCCATGGGGCATGTTGCCTTTGCTGCAGAGTTTGGTGAGTGGAGCATAGAGGTCACAGGCCTTGGTGAAGGCCTGTGTAAACAGGGTGAGTGCAATGTCGACGCTGGGGGCTGTATTAATGGGGGACCAATCTATCTGGGTGAGCAGCTGTTTAAGTTTTTTTAACCCTCCTGGGTGGAGATGCCTTCTGAAGGTTGTTTGGGCTATGGCTTTGGGTGTGGAGGAGGTCCATTGGAATAGGGTGGGTCAGTGGTCACTTAAGGAGTCAGGAAGTACTTGTATATCCTGGATTTTGTGGGGGTGGTTAGAGATAAGGATGTCCAGGAGGGTGCGGGTACTAGTAGATGTGTGGAGTCTAGTGGGTTGGGTAACTAATTGGACCATGTCAATGGCCAAGAATGAGTCCTTAGTTGGTGCTGCAGAGGGGCCAAGCCAGTTGATGTTGAGGTCCCTTACTAGTGTCCATTCTGCATTGTGTGGTAGGGTAGAGAGGTATTCAGTGAGGGATGTGATGGCAGTCTTTTGGTTCTTAGGGGGTATGTAGGTGACTGTGAGGTATAGTGGGGCCCTGGAGGGGTTGGGGTGATTTTTAGGGTGAAGGCTTATGCTCCGTTTGTGAGTTTGGGGGTTGGGAGCATATGACCAATAATTTTGTTGGTGATGTAGAATGCACAACCACTCCCACACTTTCCTACCCTGTCTTCCCAATGTAGGGTGTATCCGGGGAGTGAGACAAAGGCATCGGGAGTAGATTTGGAGAGCCATGTCTCCACTAGGGCATTGATGTCTGGTTGGTGAAGGGTTGCCCAACATTGAAGCGCTGCAGATTTCTTTGGCAGGCTGTGTATATTCAGCGAGGCAATGCGGAGACCAGAGGATCTGGCAGGTGGAGTGGTGGGGGCAGGGCCTGGATTAGGGTGGATATCACCAGAGAGGAGTAGAAGGATGACTAAGGCTCTAATCATAGGGCGTCAGGTTGTTAGAGTTTTGGGGGAACGTTTAGAGGGAGGGGAGGATGTAGTGGGGCAGGGGATGGGCAGGGTTTGGAGGGATTGGTAGATGCAGAAGGGGTGGTGCCGGGGGGGCCTGGGTGGCTGCTGGGGTAGGGGCTGCCAGTGGGAGGTGGATGCAGGGGTCCAGTGTGTGATGACAAGGTGGGGGGGATGGCCAGATCTGGAAAGCTGCAAAGGTGCAGTCCACAAGGGGCATAGGGTGAGGTGTGGTAGGTGGGAGGTGAAACCCAGGGTGGTAATGAGGATGAGGCACATAAGGTGGAATTGAGCAGTCATGGTGCCTAGATAGCATTGGGGGAAGAACAAAGAGGTTGTGTGGGGAGCCAGAAAAAGCTGTAGGGGCTTTGAGATATGCCACGATACAGTAGTTTAAAAAGATAGCCAGATATGATGACTGAATGGCAGTGCTGTTGACTTTGGCAGCAAGGGTGCAGGGTTCAAAGCCTGCAGTAGCACCCAGAAAATTATTTTAGCAGACTATGGGGGTTAGAGGCTTTTAGAGTCTTAAAACCTATAGCAAACAATAGTCTGATGTGATAGCTGAGTGGTGGAGCTGCTGAGTGAGATAGCAAAGATGCAGGGTTCAATGCCTGCAATGGCACCAAGAGTAGAAATTTTGGCAGATTGTGGGGGTTAGAAGCTTTGAGAGGCATAGAGTATAGCTAACACTAGTCTGGTAGGATGGCTGAGAGATAGAGCTGCTGACTGTGGCTACAAAGGTGCAGAGTTTGAGGTCTGTAGTGGTACCAATAGAGAAATATTTTGGCAGACTAGGGGGGTTAGAGACTATGAGAGCCTTAGAAAGTAAGGATAAGATAGCCAGATACAATGGTTAAGTGGTAGAGCTGCAGACTCTGACAGCAAGGGTACTGGGTTTGAGAGCAGCAGTGGGACAGAGGATAGGTATTTTTGTTTCTAAGAAGGGAGAAGGAAGGGTTAAAAGCTTGAAATTAAAGGTAGATATTGGCCTGGCTCATTGGCTTAGTGAGTGGGCTACAGACTTTGGAATAAGGGGTACAAGGTTTGAGGCTTGCAAGTGGCTTAGTGGTGGGCTGAAAGAAAGGAGGGAGAAGAGAAGACAGCAGAAAGGATTAGGAGGGAAACTACAGAGACTTCTAGTGGACAGAGATTGCAATAGTTGTTAGGAGGGAGTGGAGAGTGGTTGGAGTGGTGCCAGAGTGGATAGTGCAGCAACCCCTAGTGGTTGGAGTGTATAAGCTGCAAATGGGAAAGTGGACACTTAGTAAAATGATGGGTAGGTCAAGTGACCTGCCAGCAGCAATAAATGGAGCGACACCCCTGGGTGGGTGGGAAGAGCCTCTCCACAAGCAGACTGGAGGGAAGGAGGCTTTACCTCTTAAGGATCTCAGCAATTCCCCAAGTTCAAGCTCCTCAACTGGCAGTGTTGTGAGGGGAAAGGGCTGCTTCAGGGCCTATGAGGGGAAGGGAACAAAGGAATCACATTAGTATGCAGCGGGCTAGTTCAGGACCCTACTGCGCATGCGCCAACTGTTGGGACTGAGTCAGGATACAGAAGGCTACTGTGCATATCACAAACAAATGTGACTACCTCATGAACCATAAAGCTACACACTCAGTACAAGTGGCAAAGTTGTTCAGCACAAAATTATCTTTCTAACGGTGGTATGTAATCAATTCTAACCAATTCTTTTTTTTTATATAATAGCCTAAATACCCAAAACACTGATTGTTTTTTAAATAAAAAAAGCAATGTAAACCATTTTTTTGGGGAGGGGCAAGTAATATATATATATAACAAATTATGTATCCATACATGATAAACAGGTAGTAAAGTAATTCGGTACTAAAAAGCAAGCTTTCTAATACTATTATTTTTATACTAGTATTTTTATCCTTTTTATTCAAGGTGCTTTTGCAAGGCTTGATAGACAAAAGTCAGCCATACAGACACCATACCATAAACTAATGTGAATACTGTACTTCATAAACAATAACTGCCACACACAACCTATGAGCAGCAAAGTTGTTCAACACAAAATTACCTTTCTAATGGTGGTATGCAATCAGTTTCTAAGCAAGTCATTTTTTTATACTAGCTGAAATACCCCACAAACTATTTTTTTAAATAAAAACCATACAAACCATACCATAAACAAATGCAAATACCTCATGAACTGTAACTGCTACACACAAAGTATGAGTGGCAACGTTTTTCAGCACAGAATTACCTTTCCAATGACAGTATTCACTCAGTTCTAAGCAATTAATTTTTTTAAACTTGCTGAAATACCCCCAAAATGATATTTTTTTAAAATAAAAAAAGCAACATAACCCCCTTTTTTTTGGAAAACATGTAACATACCAGCACCAAATGATGTACAGTCGAGGCCACATTAGGCGGACATGCTTAACGTGGACAATCGCTTTCCGTGGACAGATACACAAAACCAAAATCCATCTCTGCATAACTAATGTTAAATACATTGCTTAGAAAGGACGTTGGCTATCATCAAAGGTGGACACTTTAAAAGGCACTTAAGCACAACATTTCCCCAGCTGGGAGCATTAAGTGCATCTTAATGAGGTACTAATTACAAGCATTACTTAACGGGTGGGCTGAGCAGAGCCTCTTATCACTTTCCTGCTGTTGTTCTCTGTGTGAGCTGGAAGTGATCTGCTGTTACAAGATGTCTAAAAGACATTCCCCTTGCTCATAAAATTGACTCACTACCAGAGATGAGTGTGTGTGACCTCGTATCTCATCTGTCCCCAACCTGCAGAAATAAAATTACAGAAGCAGAATTCAAGTCACCTGCCCCTTCTCATGCTTCATAACAGCATAGTTAAAGTTAAAATCCCTTCCCCTGTTTCTTTTAAAAACAGTCACACGCTCCTGAACAAGCTGCACAGCTGAACAAACAGCAGAAATAAAGTTATAAGTGCATCCCTGGTGTTTCTTTTAAAAACAATCACCAGCTCCCAGCACAGCAGCAGAATTAAAAATGAAAGATCTGGAAATATAAAGCACTCCTTTTTTATCATTTTTTAACTATTTCCCACCCCTGTGAAGAAATTCATATGTTACTGTATGGATTTAGAAGTGCCAATTAGTGACCAAATCACAATTCTCTGCAATACTGCTCCTGCCGGCAAGTACAGACATCAATCAATCAATCAATCAAAATCTTTATTTATCCAGGCAGGCATCATTGAGCAAGGCTCATTTGCAAGGTGGACCTGGTCATGAATACATCAAAGTACAGTATAGAAGCAGGTATACAAAAAGCAATAATATACAAGGAAGAAAAAGTATATACAGTGTATACAGTACAGTACAAGGTTGAAATAAATAAAAAAAAACAGCATTATTTTACAACTGAAGAAGTCAGTAGATGTACAATCAACCATAGGCATACAAGAGTTATAAGCAGAGATCTTTTGAGTGAGGCAGCCAACAACTACACATATAGGGAAAAGAGGCCATGTATGGGGTGGCAGGTTAGAGAGGTAAAGAAGAGGAGGGATATATTACTGACGACGGGGGGAAAAATTGAGCTAAAACCACAGAAAGTGACAATGGCTGTCGTGTACTTGGTTTATTATGATAATGATGAAGGAGGGGTAGATAATTGGGACACTACTATGGATGGGGTGGGACTTTAGCCAGGCTGGAGTGGACAGGGAAGGGTGGGTGCAGCAGGAAGAGTTAATAGGGAAAAAGTGAGAGCCAGGGGTAGAAACATGGCGAGCATCAGGATGGAAAGGGGGAGTTGCGGAATTAGTGGGCTAGAGGTGAGGAAAACATTTGCAAGGTGCTTTCATGTAGCGATCGAAGAGTGCCTTGAAGATATTCAGGCTAACAGGGCAGCTCAGTTTCAAGTTCCTTTGTAAACCATTCCACAATGTGGGTAAAGAGAAGCTTAGAACAGCTTTGCCGAAATGAGTTCTGACCCTTGGAACTTGGAGGGCAATTAGGGAATAACTTCTTAGAGCATAGGTGCCTACAACACTCTGTGGAATACAATCTGAGACATATGAGGGGAGCTTGTTGGTCACCGCTCTGAAGGCCCATAGGGTGGCATTTCTATTCCTTCTATAGTGAAGGGAAGTCCAGCCTAATGATGAGTACAAGGAGCAGTGCTGTGTGGAAAGTGGAAGGCCAGTAATGAACCTGATAGCTCGGTGGTAAAGGGTGTCCAACTTAGCCAGTGCAGAGGCAGTGCAGTGGCTGTAGAGCAGGTCTGCCTAATCTATTAAAGATAGGAAGGTAGCTTGAACCAGTTGAAACATCACTTATTGTGGACATTGTGGCTGTGCACGGATGTGTCCATACTTGATGAGCAGGTAGTAAAGTACCCCTAGAAATACTTAAATATGCCCAGAGTTGACTGACTGGATAAATATATACATCCAAACTGGACAAGACCCCAGACATCTCCTGGCGGGACTGTGAGTGATTTGCTGCCAACTACATACGTCTAATGGCCTGAAGGGAGATGTTTTCTGCTTCCACCTACAGATGTCTACCAGTGTGAATGAGTTAAAGAAGTTAGAAGATCTAGGCATTGCTGATAGCTTGGTCTAATGGATTGGGGGCTGGTTAAGAGACAGAAGTCAGAGGATAGTCTTGAATGGGATGAGGTCTAGTGAGGGTAGGGTCACCAGTGGTGTCCCACAGGGCTCAGTCTTAGGATTGGTCCTGTTTAATGTGTTCAGCTGCAACACTGGCATAGGCATTAAGGGCAAGCTGGAATTATTCACAGATGATACCAAACTGGGGAAGGGAGGGTAGAAAGTATGGAGACAATTAAGGAACTTCCGAATGACTTGCAAAAGCTACAGCAATGGTTTAAGGTCTGGCAGCTAAAATTCAATGCAAAAAAGTGTAAAGTGTTATGTTACACCTAGGTAAAGGAAACCCTAGAATGGACTACTGGATCAATGAGGCCAAACTTAGCACATCTCAAGAAGAAAAAGATGTAGGGGGTCATCGTATGTTACACCCTTATACAATCAAGCCAATCCAGCAAAGAATAAAGCAAGGCAAATAGAATACTGGGTTGCATAGGGAGAGGATTTGACAGCAGGAGCAGGGAGGTGATCCTCCCTCTGTATACGTCCCTGGTGAGTCCAAACCTGGAGTACTGCATCCAGTTCTGGAATCCACACTTTAAAAAGGACAGAGACAGACTGGAAATGGTGCAAGAAGAGTGACCAAGATGGTGCAGGGCCTCCATGATCTCTCATATGAGGAGAGACTTAAGGAACTAAACTTATTCTCACTGAAGACAAGGAGGGCTGAGGGGGATATGATTGAGGCCTACAAATTCTTGACAGGCATAAATAAGGTGCCCGTCACAGAAATATTCCACAGGACCACCGGTTCTACCACCAGGGGCCATGAATGGAAGCTATGGGGGGAACGTCAAGAGAGATCTAAGCAAACATTTCTTCTTGGAAAGAGTGGTGGAACACTGGAACAACCTGCCAGCAGAAATGGTGAATGCAAGGACCATGTCAGCATTTAATCAGGGGTGGGATACAGCAATTGCTGAAGGGCATATGGCAGGATCAGGGAATGGTAAACACAAAAAGGGGGTTAGGCTCCAGGACCTACAGGAGGTCTTGTAAACTCTTGGGGCAGACTAGCTGGACCATGGTCTCCTTCTTCCATCACTCTTCTATGTTTCTATGTTTCTATCTGGTCTACAATCAAATACTGGACTCAGCTTCACCAGAAACTGAGTACAAACCCAACACCCCTACATCTTACCTCGTTATGGGGTAATCCAGCTGTATTGGAGGACCTCAAGCCCATTTTTGGACCCAATGGGTCACTAAGGGCATTCAGTGTCTAAGTGATATATTAGAACCCTGGAAGCTACTTGTAACCACTTTCCAGGAATTACAAACTAGTTGGAACCTCCCTACTGTAGATGTTTGAAGGTATCTCCAACTCAGAAGTGTAATTCAAACTTTCCTTCTCACAAAACCCCAGAACAACAAACCAGATTCACTAGTTAGCTGGCTGTCTCTCCCAGAAGGCCAGGCAAGTAAAATATACTCCGCTATCCAGGACACCCTGCCTAGTCAGTTGCAGGATTCTAAGGCTAGATGGGAAGCTGCCTCACATAACACCATATCCAAGCAGCAGTGGCACAGCTGTTGGATGTTTGGACACAATATTTATATAGACACTAGAAGCAGGCTGATTCAGAGTAAAATCCTTAACTCCTGGTATAGAACCTCTGCATTTCTTCATAAAGCCAAGCTCCTCAACATGAACAAATGTTGGAGATGCCAGACACACAAAAAAGATCTATATAACATATTTTTGTTGTGCTCCACACTTCAGCCCTTCTGGCAGCAGATATTTACCAAAGTACTCCATAAAAAGATACCACAATCTGCAGCCCTGCTGATATTTGGTTTCACATCTGAGGCATCCCACCTTAATGCAAAGGAGCACAAGTGGCTCACACTATTAAGTATGCAGGCAAAAAGGCTTATTCTGTGCAGATGGTGCAAAGTGGAGGTCGCTACCAAGCACAAACTGTTAACCTCCTAGCTAGCCACATTACATAGATGAACTTACTTAGCTGCTAATAATCTTTTAGCCTATACTAGTTGTGGGCAACCATTTGTAGCATATATAAAGCCCAGAACAGGAATAGGATAACTACCTACTGATGTTACTCCTACACCTGTGTTATATTAATGAGGCTGGGTATTAGTACTACTGACAATTTAATCCTTTTGTTCTCCATAATATCTCTATATTGTATATTCTTGTGTTGTGTTTTCTGTGCTTTTTGGTTTTGTTCTTTCCTTTTTGTTATAGGGCAGAATGACTCTCACACTTCGAATATTCATATTTTAACCATTGTGATGTGATGTTCCTTTACTTATGTCTGTAACTCTTCTGGGTCATGACTGAAAATAGGCAATTTATTTGTCTAGAACACTTAACCAGTAATTAAAAACTAAATAAATAAACTGCTATTTGCAAAGTCAGCTATTTGAGCTGGCACACTGTCCATTCTTTTGGAAGTTTTAATTGCCCTCTTCATGGCTGTATAACTGTAACTGATATGTATCAGAATGCTTCCAATGCATCCTGCTGCTTGTCTATAAATGGAAAAACTACAATAAAAAGTTTAACTGTAAAACAAACAAAATAATAGGGAAATGGTTTATAGGAGACCCACCTGTATGCCTTCTTTGCCAGCATAACAACTATATGTGAAATGTAAACAATTTAATACAACAAAGTAAAAAAAAGCACACATCAAGCTAGGATACTAGCTCCATCATTATTTTCTCCAAGTTGGTAATAAAATTCTTAAGACTCCATTACTTGTCTAACATTTGTTTATCGATGTAACCTTTTTGTTGCTGTTTTTTGCTCTATTTCTCTCAACTACAGACTGTACTCAAAAGGAGAAGAAACATAAATGAAGTGACACAGACAGTGATTAACCATGGTAAGAGAAAACATGTCCCTAACCCCACACAACCTCAACAACTCTCCACCCCCCAAAATTGCCAAAGCAGCAGAACTTCATGTTGATCATCTCCACAGAAAAAAAAAACATTCCCACACCCTTAATATTTACTCTGTCCCATCCCCCAACCCCTTAATATTTACTCTGCCCCATCCCCATGAAAAAAACAAACTGTAGTCATAATTAGTAATATCTTCAGAATAACATAGAAACATAGAAGTTGACGGCAGATAAGGACCGCAAGACCCATCCAGTCTGCCCAAAATCAAGCTCAGGACTATTTTATTAAGAAATTACTTGTAGATGTACACAGTGTTACCATTCCAGTCACCTTTCAGTTAAATATAATGCCTGTAGAAATGTATAATGATTTCCTTCTTTTTGTGATATAACCACCTTTTTGTTATATGGTAATTCAATATCTGTAAGAATATTATGTATAGCAATGAAGTAATGGATAATTGTGAATACAGATGCATAACAGACAGCAATGATCACAACATTCCAAAAAAAACATCTGCTAGCCTAGAAACCCACACTTAATTTCTTGCTTTTTAAGGCTGCAGTAGATGGAGCCTGCAGATGTTTTGCATGTACAAAAGGAGCAATGTCATGTTTTTTGTCCATGGAACTGACTGAAGGTGTAAATAGTCTCTTCTGTTTTACTGTCCTCCAAGCAATGTTTTCTGCCCTCAAATAAATTCACTTTCATGTTAATCAATGGTTGCAGGGTACTATTTTCTTTCTTAAATGGGTGGTACAAGAACTGGAACCTGAGTAGTGGGAGGCAACATTCGTTTTTTGGGTGGGAGTAAGATCCACTCCACTTTCACCCAAGAAGCTCTTAAAGATCCACCCCCATCTTTTTTGATTCCTGTGGGAGGGGTATGAGGTGGCTTTATCATGCTGTAACAGAACACATTAGTTTGGGACCTGTATCAACCAACAGAACAAGTCTGTGCAGTGATCAAGTTCTGGAGCCCCTGCATTTTATTAAGGACTAGGAGACCAGAAGATATTTAATGCCTTCAAATTGACTTAAAAAAACCTTTGGAACAAATTATTATCAGAGCCACCTGGGGCCTCAGAAGGAGACAGTAATTAGGGAGTGAAACTACAGCTCCCAAGGAAAACAATAGACACATCATTCTAATTTACAGTAAGTTGAAAGAGCCACAGGTTTTTCTTAAACATTTATATACTAAAAACATAAAGTTCAGCTTTTGGGATTAACAATATTTGTTTACCATATTCAATATATAATGCATTAGTTAGGGTTGTTCCACAGCGATAAAAGTGAGAAAATTTGCTGTTAGGGTTGAAAACCCTAACTCCGAATACACCCCCCCACCACCACACACACACAGACACACACACAAACACACACACACACACACACATGCAAGTATGGGGGAGGACCAAGTCAACACAACCAATGAAAGACATCCAGCAGCAGTGACAGAAATAACAAACAATTGTCTAAATGTACTATGAGACATCCCCACCCACCTGAACAGGTACTGCATGCTCAGTGGAGATCAACAACAAAACTGAGGCCATGTACACCAAACGTACACATCCCTGATTGCAGCTGCACACAACATACCACACTTAGTAGTTGCATGGCCTTACCTACTGATGCCCCACACCACACCACAACTGGGATAATCCACATAGGGCCCCGCGCTCCCGGCACGTAATGCAGCAGCTGAAGCGCGGGACCCAAAGGGCACCGCACTCCCACCACATGATGTTTTGTGGCATAGTAACAGGAACAGCAACACAAACAGAAGCGCTAACAGTGGAGCACAAGGTAATGCAAGCACGAATGAGAACAGAAAGGGTAAAGAACACCGTGGCATAGACGGGAACGGTGTGCCACGTGATGTCTTGTCACATAGTAACATGGTGCCTGCAAACGGAAATGTCAATGGGCATGGTGACGCAAAGTGAAACAGAAAGAGAAACAGTACGGTAGACACAAATGGCAAAAATAACAAAGCATAGCGCAAATGAAGCGCAAGGATGCCTTGCGTGGTGGTGTAGACGTCAATGGTAAGTGAAACGGGCATGGAACCGCAAGCGGAAAGGGCAATGGTAACAGTAATGTAAGTGCACAGGCTGGTTTTACCCAAAAGCTGAATAGAGAAAGACAGTGAGTACAAAGAATGTATGCATAATAATGGATATCGGAGCAGAAAATGAGGACTTGGAATACTAAATAGGTTATATCTCAGGAACCGTACGACGTAGAAAAAAATTTAAAAGTCGTATGATTTATGACTGTCCTGGCTAGTTTTGTACTTAGCCCCCTCTAGTATTTTCTGACAAAAAGTCCGTATCTCGCACCATTTCCAAGATACGGGCCCTGAAAGGCGCAGCGAACGCCGTAATGTTATCCTATGGGAAAAAAAGAGAAATTCAGAGCGCCATAACTTTGCCTCCCTGTAATATTTTTTCACCAAACCACTGAAAGGCACATCTGTGGGCTGTTGGCTGTCTTCCCTCCAAATTTCAGGAAAAAAGACCAAACCGGTATTTTGTAGCAGGGTGCCAAAGGATTCCTGTTATGCATCGGGCGCCGTAATGTTATCCTATGGGAAAAACTGTCAACTTTGGAGTGCTGTAACTTTGCTTCCATGTAATATTTTTTCAATACAACACTGAAAGGCACATCTGTGAGATGTCGGCTGTGTTCCCTCCAAATTTCAGCCCAAAACTCCCAACCGTTCTTTTGCAGTGCAGTGCCAAAGAATTGCTGTCATTTTCCCACAGACTAGAAAATTACTGTCGAAATTTGCAAAAGCTTTCGCAAACATTTGCGACACTTTCATGAGCACAAAAGTACTTTGTGAAAGTACTTTTTCCAGAAATCTGAAAAACATATTTCTGGGGTGTTTTACCCCAAAATAAAGACATGGCTAGCATCCTCAGGGTCCGACTAGGTGAATACAAAAAGAATTAGGTTGCTAGAGGGTCCCAAATTTAAATGCCAAGCATTTTTCTAATCACCAACTGAAAACAAAATGTCCGATTTGCGAAAGTAACAGGCCCATTTGCGAAGTAAAATGCATTCGAAAGTGTTGAACTTTTGTACTTTCCCTTTGACTTATAATGGGAAATTGTTTTTGAATAACTTTTGAACCGTTTAATATTTTTCACCAAATCTTTGAAAGGCACATCGGGGACCCTGGCTGCATGTTTCCTGAAGATTTCAGGCTGGTGCATAAACCAGTGCGACCTGTACATGCGACGGTAGAATTCCAGAAAAAGCGTAAACGTGAGCGCACATCATGCTTAATAACTCTGCAGCCATGTATCCAACTCACATGAAACTTGGCAGATGCCAAGGCCTATGGTTCTTGATCATGTATTCCAAATTTCAGCCAAATCCGTCAAACGGTTGCAAAGTGATTAAGGTGCAAATGTTTGGGGTTTAACATAGAAATGGCTCCTCAACCTAACTATGGTAGCACTACCGTGCTACCATAATATATATATATATATATATATATATATATATATATATATATATATATATATATATAAATTTGTCTTTAGTAGTTTCAAAACTTTGAAAGCATTGGTGTTGTAATGCATTTAGAAATACATTTTCTAATTGTCTTTACAGTTAAACATGCAGTTTCATGTCAGGGCATATTTTTGGGGGAAGGGGTTAAAATTTTTTTAGTCATGGGCACGGTACTTGGTAAAGACAAACTTTGATGATAAAGTGTGTTTTTTCTTTTAAGTTTGAGAAGTATGTATTAGAAAACATTGAACAAGAAAGCAATTGATGATTTTAAAAGCTATTCTGATCAGAGCTGACATTAAAAAAAATATCAACTGTATTTTTTATTTTATTTTATCAGGGACACTAGAAACAGGATGTTAACATTTACTCCCTAGAACCTGCTATTCAGGTTTTTTTTAAAGCATCTTGTCCCAGGCAATCTTCCCAGACTGCAGTTTGTCAGTGCACATTTTTTTGGGGGGGGGTTCAAATTATTTTAATCATGAAGCATTGGTGTTAGTAATGCATTTAGAAATACATGTTTTAATTGTCTTTAGAGTTAAACAAGCAGTTTCATGTTAGGACACATTTTGGGGGGAAGGGGTTCAAATTATTTTAATCAAGGGCATGGTACTTAGTAAACATGAACTTTGATAATAAAGTGTTTTTTTTCTTTTAAGTTTGAGAAGTATGTATTAGAAAACTTGAACAAGAAAACAATTGGTGATTTTGAAAGCTATTCTGATCAGAGCTGACATTAAAAAAAATTTCAGCTGTATTTTTTATTTTATTTTATCAGGGGCACTAGAAATAGGATGTTAACATTCCTGGTAGTTTAATATTCCCTGGAACCTGCTATTCAGTTTTTTTATTGCATCTTGTCCCAGGCAATCTTCCCAGAGTGCAATTTGTCAGGGCACATTTTTTTTGGGGGGGGGTCAATTTATTTTAATCATAAAGCATTGGTGTTAGTAATGCATTTAGAAATAAATTTTTAATTGTCTTCACAGTTAAACATGCAGTTTCATGTCAGGGCACATTTTTCATTGGAAGGGGTTCAAATTATTTTAATTATAGGCACAGTACTTGGTAATCACAGACTTTGATGATAAAGTGTGTTTTCTTTTAAGTTTGAGAAGCATGTATTAGAAAACATTAAACAAGAAAACAATTGGTGATTTGGCGATAGTGAAGGATTACAGCCAGATCACTTTCCTGCACTGCTTTCAGAGACTTCTCGGTAATGTGTCTCGTAGAGCTGCGCAAGTGAGTGACTAAGTGCTGAGACGCTATACACACAATACACACTGGCCTGTATGCAAGTTCTACCTTTACTTTATATTTATTATTATTACCACTGTTTCTTTCTTCTGTGGGGGTGCTCCACCCTCCACACACCCCCAGGTCCTATGCACAATTATTTAATGTTTCCAAATTCTACTTTGCCACACTATTATTATTGTTTGTAGTTATTTATGTTATTTATGTGATTATTACCACTGTTTCTTTCTTCTGTCGGGGTGCTCCCCCCACACCTCCCTAGGTCCTATGCACTATTATTTATTGTTTCCAACTTCTATGTTGCCACACTATTATTACTGTTTTTAATTATTTATTATACGTTGCTGTCTATGACTCAGGCATGGACAGGAAGAGGCATGACTAAGTGGCATCACTTAAGCTGCAAGCCTGCTACCTTATAAGTTTTGTGTTTGTTTGCGCAACTGGCCGTAATTGTTCACTATGACTGGTGATTTTAAAAACTATTCTGATCAGTGCTGACATCAAAAAAAATCTCAACTGTATTTTTTATTGTATTTTGCCAGGGACACTAGAAATAGGATGTTAACATTCCTGGTAGTTTAATATTCCCTGGAACCTGCTAGTCAGTTTTTTTTTATTGAATCTTGTCCCAGGCAATCTTCCCAGGGTGCAGTTTGTCAGGGCACATTTTTTTGTGGAGGGGGTTCAAATTATTTTAATCATGAAGCATTGGTGTTAGTAATGCATTTAGAAATGCATTTTTTAATTGTCTTTCCAGTTAAACATGCAGTTTTATGTCAGGGCACATTTTTGGGGAGGGGTTCAAATTATTTTAATCATGGGAACAGTATTGGTAAATACAGACTTTGATGATAAAGTGCATTTTTTCTTTCAAGTTTGAGAAGTATGTATTAGAAACTATTGAAGAAGAAAATAACTGGTGATTTTAAAAGCCATTCTGATCAAAGCTGACATTAAAAAAAATCTCAACTGTATTTTTTATTTTATTTTATTTTATTTTATCAGGGACACTAGAAACATAATGTTAGCATTCCTGGTGGGTTTATACTCACTGGAACCTACTATTCAGTTTTTTTTTATTGCATCTTGTCCCAGGCAATCTTCCTAGAGTGCAGAACTTGCATAGAAGATAGTGCTTGTAGACAAATCTAATCATTTTTCTACTGTTTTCTGGTCTGTAGTTTGTCTTTTTAGTAGTTTCAAAACTTTGAACTATTTCTAAAACAAACCTGCCTATCACATTTGCCTGTACTCTGAACACATACTTATGAATCTGTACATATTTGCACTCCACTTCTGAGTAGACTGCACACTTTCCTAATATTCCCATTATCACAAGCATAACAACCTTGCCCTTATCAAAAGCTACCTCTTCTGAAAGTTAATATCAAATTTTCTCTAACAGTCCATCATCATTACACCTGACTTCCTGACACCAACACATTGCTTAAATATAACTTACATCACCTCATGGACAAAAAAAATCCTGTTTCTCTTAAAAAACCAAAAACAAATAAAAAACTGTAAATATTCTCAAGGCTGGACATATGCCAGCCATTACTTTTTTATCTACTTCCACCTTCTGTACTATCATGGGGATTTTCATATGTTTCCCTTGATGCTTTGCATTATTGGGACATGTGCAATTGTGTTTTCTTTAAAATCTGTCTGTCTGGCCAATATCATCTGGGATAACACATACATCAGTGGCATTTGCTCTTGGGTTCTTTTGTAAGCTTCCTATTCCTTCCATTAAAATGTACACCTCCATGTATTTTCCTAATAATGTGTATGCCTTCCTTAGAACAGAAACTAAAAAAATCTTACTACTTACAAATAATTGTGTTGTTTCTCCATACCTCCTTAACAATTCCACACAACTTCACTAACTTCATTATGCAGCCATGGTGGATCTGACCAGATTTTGTTTTTATTTATTATAGGTATGCATCCTGTCTCCGTAGTAAAAAAAATGTATACCAGCATCATAGTATAACCACAGACTGCCTGAATTCCAAGAAAAGTCTGATACCTGATTCATAAATACTCTAAGCCTTTACAAAGCACTGGCACTAATTCTGGGTGGAAGTTACGAATTTGGCTTGCACTGAACTTTCACAAAATCTTGTAATTTTGGAAAAATTTCCCGAACCTCACCTTAGGAGATATCAGAATCTTTCAAATGCGTATGGTGAATTTTTGCCCTTTTCTGTAGAATTTTCAGGCTGAATTGCAGAATAATACACATGAACTGCAGAATGACAGTTCTGAGGAATACCATTCTGCAGTTTAATATATTAAACAGAGAATACTGGATGGGCAACTATGCACAGCCAGTGTGTTCTGCCACAAAGGGGTTCTGATTCCTTCTGACATCGAGAGCAAAGCTCGAGAGGTCCATGAGAATCAGAATCCCAAGGTGGCAAAACACATTGGTTGTGCATAGAGTTGCTCATCCTGTATTTTTTAGATTGTATAGTATTGTGTGAAATATGTGTGTGAGTTCTTTTGCTTTCAAAATGAAATTGACTCATGCAGTCTCTAGAGGTACTAGAATGGTGTTCTGCCACAGTAGGGTAGAATCACATTCCATGACCTTTGAATTGTGGTGCAACAGCATTTTGAAAGGGAAGGGAAGGAATTCTATACAGAACAGCACTCCACTATACACTATTCACCAATACATGTAACTATTCCGCAGTTAAGTGATCAGTTCTGCAGAATTTATTTCTGCAGATTGATTCATTAATCCACAATTCATACATTCATCGCACTCTTCAGTGACTCACTAAACTGTGGAATAAATGTAAAAATTGTGGATTAATGTATTAAATTGTGGTGAAATTCTGCATAACTAACCACTGAGTGATCAGTGTGCAGAATTTCTTTCTACAGTTTACTACATTAATCTGCAATTCATAAATTCATTCCACCATTTGAAGTCAGAAGCCCAGATATTCAGACTGTACCCAGAAAGGGCACAAGTGGTTGCTCTGCACAACTGAGATGTGCCAGAGCACAAAATTGATATCTTCAAAGGAGATGCATAATGGCACATCCCATCTGAATATATTAAAAAATGTGTGCAGCGCAAATGGGGGCCACCGAAGATGCACCAGTGCACCCCCCTTGTTAGCCTGGATACCTGGAATGGAGATGTGCCCAGTGCATCTGTGGGATGCACTGAGCACAGATTCCAGATATTCAGACTGACATGTGCAAATGAGGTCATTACACATGCAAGGCACAAATGGAGCCATTTGCATGTCATTATGGCCCCATTTGTGTGTCTGGGACTGGGATGCACCCAGCAGAATGCACTGGGCACCCTGCAAATGCCATGTAAAAAAAAAACTTCACACCTCCCTAGTAGTCCCGTGCCCCCCATACCCGACCCCAGAGTAATAAAACAGAATATTCCCCAATATTATCTGTTGATCTTGTGGCCCCCTCCTAGCCCTGATCATGAAATACAAAAATATGATCCCTTGTATCCCTGGTAATCTAGTGGCTCCCTTCCTATCCCTGATCATGATATAAAATTATATGATCCCTTGTATGTAGTCCAGTGGTACCCTCCTCCCATCCCCGAACCCTAACCATGGTAAAAAAATAAACCCTGAGCCTGCCCAGTTAGTCTAGTGGACCCCCCACCCACTAAAGGACCCCACTTCAGCCCACTCCCCCATCCCAGCATGGCCATCAAACCAGTGGGCAGCACAAACCACCTGCACACCACCATGGCTGCCCACTGACTGAGCTGTCACAGAATGACAGTTTACAGTAAGCACTACAATACTATTGGTCGACACTGTCGACCAATGGGCTTGCAGTGTGTACTGTAAGCTTTCATTCACAAAGTTGACAGTGTCAACCAATGGCATTGTAGTGCTTACTGTAAGCTGTCATTCTGTGACAGTTCAGTCAGCGGGCAGCTGTGGCAGAGTGTGGGTGGGTTGTGCTGCCCTCCAGTTTGATGGCCATGCTGGGAGAGGGGAGCAGAGTGGGGGGTCTCTCAGTGGGTGGGGTTCACTAGACTACAAGGGTGGGTTTGGGGTTTATTTTTTCACCATGGTCTGGGTTCGGGGATGGGAGTGTACCAGTGGACTACCAGGGAATATTGGAGATAATTATTTTTTATTACTTTGGGGTTAGGTATGGGAGGGGGCACCTCTAGACTACCAGGGAATATCAGGAATGATTCTTTTGTATTACTTTGGGGTCAGGTACAGGAGGGGATACCACTAGACTACCAGAGAAATTAACAGGGAATATTTTGGCATGAGTGGGTATCAGGGAAGGGAGGGGGTACCACTAGATTACCAGGGAAGCTTACAGGAAATATTCTGGCATGAACGGGTATTGGGAAAGGGAGGGGGTGCCACTAGACTACCAGGGTATCTCACTATGCATACTTTGGGGACAACTGAGGTATGGGGAAGGGAGGGGACCACTAGACTACCAGGGATAGGGGATTGTAATATTTTACTTCATGCTCTGGGATTGGGGGGGCTAGCCACCCAGGGGCTAGTGGCTGCTGCGTTGTGCTGTACAGCAGCCCAGCTATGGGTGTCCTGGAGTTAAGCATGGGTCTTCCATGCCTAATTTTGTGAGGCACATCTCAGAGATGTGCAGGCAGCTGCACTGCACATCTTGGCTTAATATCTCAATGTGCTGCAAATGCATGGAAACGCCCCCTCTGGATGCGCTGCACACATTATTTTTGCACTGCGGTGCATCCAAAGATGTGTGGCATATCCTGTCCTTTTGAAAATGGCCCAGGTGAACATTCCTGGGGATGCACCAGTGCAGCTCAGTTGTGATGGGCATATCTCATTTAAATATCTAGGCCAGAATTTCCAGGAAAGTTGGCAAAATATATTCCAAAACTTCATGAAAGTGAAATTCTGCCTTTCACCAAAATTCCACTGGCAGAAGTTCAATCTGGCACAGCCCTAATTGGCACCATTTCTGGAAGTGTCTTGAGAATGCCTGATGATGTTCTTCATTCCTGAATTGCCTATGGGTGGAAATGGCTACCTACAACACAGAAAAAGGTATGGATGCTAATTTGGGCTATCTGCTCTAAAATACCTGTTGTTTTTGTTCCTGACAAATGAATCAAAACATAAGTACAATAATTTGTATGTTTAATGGTCTATCTGCACCAGAAAGAACTGTTTTTTTTTTTGCTCCTGCCAAAAGAAACATAAAAACAGAACTATAAATCACTATAAAAATATTCTCTGCAAAAAACTTCATTAATGGCCATTAGAACTCCAGCATCAAAAGTAGGGAAATTACATCTTAGGGTTCCCAACCCTAAGACCCCATCCCAATCCTCAGTTTCCAACTCTAACACCCCACCCTCACTCTTCATGCAGGAACAGGCATGAGGGGTGTGCCTTGGGGTTGCGAACCCTAATGCTAACCTGAACAACTATCTATAACCCTAACTCTGGAACAAGTAATATTTAATGAAGGACACACACAACAGAAAGTATACCTCAGCATCCTAAACGATATCAAATATATGATCCCCATTAACTCCAAGAGACACATAGCCTAACCTTAATCTAACTCCAGAACAAATAATATTTAATGGGGGCAAACACAACAGGAGGTGTACATCAGTGTCATTTGGAGTTAATGGGGGCATATATCTGATATTTCTCAGGGTGCTGAGGTATTCTTTCTGTTATGTGTGCCCCCTATTAAATATATACCTGTTCCAGAGATAGGGTTAGAGATAACTGTTTGGGTTAGCATTGGGTTTGCAACCCCAAGGCACACCTCTCATACCTGTTCCTGTATGCAGGGTGGGGGTGGAATGTTAGTGTTGGAAATTGAGGGTGAGGGTGGGGTCTTTGGGTTGGGAATCCAAACATTTAATTTCCCTACTTTTGACACTGGAACCCCAATGGTCCATTAATGAACTTTTTACAGAGAATTTCCCTACTTTTTGCAAAAGTATAATCATAAAGAATCATAATGGTGCATGAACAAAGTTTTTGGCAGAGAATGTCCTTACTTTTTGAGAAAATATAATCAAAGGCGTATTTGTAATTGACAAAGAAACACTTGCTTACACTTCACAGTACAATATTATCCTATGGGAAATTAAGCAAAATGTAAAAATGCAGAACTAAAGAACAAATTAATATATTGTTATCAATCCAGCAAAAAGCACATCTGTGAGGCAAGCCCTCAGTACTCTAAAAATTTCAGGGCAAAATTGCAAACCATTTCTTAGCACCATAGTGACAAAAAAAATGGCTCTGTAAACCTCCCAGTACAATGTTATCCTATGGGAAATCAACAAGAATTTTAATCCACAGAACTCCAAGCCAAAGTAACATATTTCCACAAAACAGCAAAATGCACATCTGTGGAGTAAGCCCTTACTACCCTGAAAATTGAAGTCCAAAATTCCAAACCATTTCTTTGCTATATGGGGTGACAAAGAAACAGCTATATAACATTTTTTGCTTTTTTGAAAATTACGACCAAGAATCCTGTTTCATGATAAAAAATCCTGTTTTGTGATCAAGAATTCTGTTTTGGGCTGGTCTGGTGGCACAGAGGGTTGAGGCACTGAATGCTACACCTCAAACCATGCCAACAACCCAGGTCCTGGAATGGACTCTGGCACCAGGGGCTGGCAGGATGAAGGAGAGGATTGAGCATCCAATGGACTTATCTCCTCTCCTGGGGAGGGCTGTGGAGTAGATCCACTCGGTAGTGGCCCCTGGTGGAGACCAGGGGTACTACACATAGCATCACAGGAGGGACTTAGAAAGCTGAAAAAACAGCTTTCGCACCACCAGATGATGGCCTCCATGCTCCATGCTCCATGCTCCCCAGAACCTCCAGGAGCCTCCTCCACCACAGAAACACCCCCAGACCATGGAACAATTGTGTGCTGGGGTTCCTTGCCACCTAGTGCCTTCCCCCTTGGAGGAGGTGGACCTGCCCAGCGATGGGATACGTTAGGACAACTCAGTGGTCAATAGTGATATGTGTGTGTGCGTGTGTGTGTGTGAGAGGGAGAGCTCCAGAAGAGGACTGCCAGGGCATGGAGCACTTTGCAGCCTGAAGGAGAGGTGGACGCTGGAGTGTGGGCTAGATAAAAAGATCACACAAACAAAAAAAAAAAGAATTCTGTTTCATGATCAAAGAATTGTGTTTCGAGCCTCACATCTAAATTTTCCCATAGGAAACAATGGGAAACTTTGAAATTTTGTAACTTTGAAATATACTTTTTTACCAGACATTCAAAAATCACCACTGTGCCCCAAAACCTATATACCCTGAAAATGTCAAGCCAAAATTCCACACCATTTTTGCACAATGCAGTGACAAAGAATTTGACAACAAAACAATAAATTACACATTCTTTGAGACTCTATATCTCTGCACTGCAAATCCAACTGGAACAAAACTTGTCACATCAAGAGATCTTTGGTCCCTGACGACACATACCACATTTCATGCAAATCTTTTAAACAATTTTGAGGTTATTAAAGTGCAAATTGCAATCAAGAATCATGTTTCATGATCAAGAATCCTGTTTCAAGTCTCACATCTAACTTTTCCCATGGGAAATAATGGGAAAGTTTAAAATTTATTAACTTTGGAAGAGATTCATATTTTTTCACCAAACCTTCAAAAGCCACCACTGTGACCCAAGACCTATATACTGTACCCTATAGAGAATACTGGATGGCAACCATTGTGTTCTGCCACAGAGTGGTTCTGATGCCCCCTAACCTCAAGAGCAAAGCTTGGGAGGTCTATGGGAATCAGAACCCTGAGGTGGCAGAACACACCAATTAGGCATAAAGTTGCTCATCGTGTATTTTTATAGTGTATAGTATTATGTTAAATGTGTGCATTTATTTCTCTTTCACAGTGAAACTGGCTTGTGCAGTCTCTAGATGTTATGTTCTAGAATGCTATTCCACCGCAGAAGGGTACAATCACATTCCATGACCTTTCAACTGTGGTACAACAGCATTTTGAATAGGATGAATTTCTGTATAGCACATAGAGGATAATGTATGGTCCTCTATCAGTAACCGGTCAGTTAACTGTCAAGAGGTTGCCAGGGCAACCATGTAAATCTCGAGAGTGAAGCTCGAGAGGTTTATGTTGCCATGGCAACCTCGAGACGGTTAACAGTGACCAGTTGCCGATAGAGGGACCATACATTATTTTTTATAGTGTATGGTCCCATATAAAAAGTAAAACAGCTGCTTACTTTTTGGAAAATAGTCACCGCCGTGGCCGTTCAGTCCTTCCCTAACCGCTGTGTTCATCTGTCGGTTCCCCATTGAAAAAAAAGCGTGCACATGCGCAGACCAATCGCTGTTGTTAACCTATCGGTGTGACGTAGCATCGATAGGTTAACAACATTTCTACGTCAAATCGATAGGTTAACAGCCTTAGGAAATGATGATTTCCTAACGTTAACAGTGTTCTACCATACATTATAATGCTCTACTATACACTATACACATTTTAGACCAAAATTCCACACCATTTTTGTGCAAAGTGGTGATAGAATGTGACAAAAACAGTAATTTACACATGTTTTGAGACTCCATATTTCCACACCCACAAATCTGACTGGAACAGATCTTGCCACATCAGGAGATCAATTGTCTTGGATGGCACATACCAAATATCATTCAAATCTCTTGCATGGTTTCATAGTTATTAAAGCACAACTTTTTCAGTTCAACATAGAAGTGAAGAAAGAATTTGACAAAAAAAGGTGATTTAAATATTTTGGGACTCCATACAGTATTTCCATATCTGCACATCTAAATTGAATGAAACTTGTCACATCAAGAGATCGTAAGGTCCTTGGTGGGGCATGGCAAATGGCATGCAAATCACCGGAACAGTTACAAAGTTATTAAAGCACAAAATATTCAGTTTAATAGACGTGCAGAAAGAATTTGACAAACAGTGGTGATGTGCACATTTTGGAATGCTATATCTCCACAACTGCAAATCTAACTGGAACACAACTTGCCATATTAAGAGATCCTTAGTCCCTAATGGGGCATACCAGATTGTATGCTAATTTCCTGAATGGTTACAAAGTTATTAAAGCACAACATTTTCAGTTTAACATAGAAGTGAAGAAAGAATTTGACAAAAACAGTGATTTACATATTTTGGGACTCCATATATCCACACCTGCACACCTGCACATCCAACTAAAACAAAACTTGACACATCAAGATTTCCTTGATCCCTAATAGGGCATGCCAAATTTCATGCACATCGCTTAAACAGTTGCAAAGTTACTAAAGTATAAAATACTGTATTTAGTTTAAGATAGAAGTGAAGAAAGAATTTGACCAAAAAAGGTGATGCACATATTTTGGGACTCCATATCTCCACATCTGCACATTCAACTGGAACAAAACTTGATACATGAATAGATATTTGGGTTATGATGGGACATTCCAAATTTCATGCAACTTGTTGGATCAGCTGTGAAGTTATTAAAGCACAAAGTGATCAAGAATCCTTTTTCATGATCAAGAAATTTTGTTTTGTATGGCACATCTGACTTTTCCCTTAGAAAATAATGGTAAACTTTGAAATGTAATAACTTTTGAACAAATTAATATTTTTTTACCAAACATTCAAAAGGCATTTCTGTGACCAGAGACCTATATACTGCACCCTGAAAATATCAGACCAAATGCCCAAACCATTTTTGTGCAGCAGAGTGACAAAAATTTGACAAAAGTGGTCATTTTTAAATTTTTGGACACTGCACGTCTCTGCACCTGCACATCTGAGTGGAACAAAACTTGCCACATCAAGAGATCATTGGTTCCTGGAAGTGCATGCAAAATTTAATGTGAATTAGTCAAACAGTTGCAAAGTTATTGAAGTTCAAAATTTGGGGTTTAACATAGAAGTGACCATTGACCCCTAATATACAGGCGTGACTGCACCTGTGTAATATATAGCAGTTTAAAGAGTTCTATTTTGCAAGCTGTTTTTCATAGTAATCAGTGTTTTACACATTAAACACGTGATCTTCATTTTAAGTTTTAAGCTGTTTTAAATGCAACCTTAATTGTGCCTGAAAAAGTTGTAAATTAATTTAAATGCAACCTTTGCTGAGATTGCTTTTTTATAACTGTGTCTGTGGATGTAAATGTATAAGCAACTCACCTAATAGAATAAATGCTATTGTTGTTCAGAATGTGTCCATAAAGATATATGTACTCTACATTTTGGTCCCCCTTCCCCAAAAAATATTCTGAAATTAAATTTTTACCAGTCTTCAAGCAGACCACATACTAATCCAATCTCTTCATGTAGCAAGTTTTGTTCCAGTTGAATGTGCAGATGTGGAGATATGGAATCCCACAATGTGTACATCACTTTTTGGTTGTCAAATTCTTTCTTCACTTCTATTTTAAACTGATTATGTTGTACTTTAATAACTTTGCAACTGTCCAGGTGATATGCACGAAATTTTGGCATGCCCTACGCATGTTCTGTGTCATGTATTGTTGGTTTCCAGGTACTTATAGTTTTGTTTGAAGGTCACATACTGCCCATTACTGTAACCTGTTTGTATTGCTGTTTATTCGCATTACTGTTCACTTGTCATTTTGTCTGTTTGAATTTATATCTTATCTATGCTCTTCCTCCTGTTTACCCTTTCCCCAGGACACACAGTAAGACAAGCAACTTGTTCAGCATGCCCTTCCTGGTGAAACGTTTCAATAAATAAAATAAATAAATAATCTACACTACAAGAGGTTCACATCAAACAAAAGATAAACAAAACCATAGAAGCCCAGAACAGGATCACTGAATAATGTAAATTTCCCTTTGAAGCTTTTGCCTTCCTTGAATTAGGTCACCTAGTATTCCACATGTGAGTGAGTTGAAATTTGTCCAAATAACAAAAATCAAAAGCCAAAAAAAGTCCCAAACCCAAAGCAGGATTACTGATGACTGTGCATTTCCCTCAGAAACCTTCACCTCCCTTGAATTAGGCTACATAGTATTCTGCATGAAAGTTAGTTGAACGTTGCCCATACTGGTTCTCTATTGCCCCAAGTGATGGCTCCGCTTGGCTGATGAGGGGTTGCTAGAGATTCCAAGAGTATCATTAAAATCTTCTGGGGTCCGTGCATTTATGCACGTGGCCCCAACTCTTTGGGATTCTCTACCCCATCAGCTGTGAGAGTGCGCTATCCTGGGGGTCTTTAAATAGACACTGAAAACATATTTAAGGGCCAAGCTTTTGTTAACCAAGTGTATTCAGCAACAGATTTTATTGATTGTGTTAGACTGTTGTTTTATATCACCGTTTTAGCTATCTTGTAAAGCACTTTGGTACTCTGAAAGGTGCTAAATCAAATAAAGACTATTATTATTATTATTACTAAAAAACACCAAAAAAGCTCCAAATCAACACCTCTCTTCAGAGACCGCCTACTAGATCCAGAAATTAAAGATATTCCCAAAGAATCCAGTCTGTTCCCCCCACCTCCTTGCCACTGGCTCTATCTGCACTGGAAAGGTCTCCTTCAAAGAACGAATCCCAGCTCTGACTGACAGCTTGCAGAGAACACCCCAGCCAAGATGAGCTCAAGACAGTGAACAATGCCTCCACAACACCACAACATTTTCTTCCTGCCCATCTCATAAGTCTCCCCCTCCATATCCCAGTGTCGACTGAGGCTGTGCATGTGCATTACACACCTCATGTATATGAAGTCCATTAGTGAACTGGGAGCAAATCAGGTGCCAGCATATCAACCAATAAACACTAAGGTATCCCTAAATGACTGACCAATCTGAAATAGCTGGCACCATGGTAACCAGATGATCATACACCATTATGTGGGTGCCACAGTTAGGGTGTTGCTAAATCAAATAAAGACTATTATTATTATTATTACTAAAAAACACCAAAAAAGCTCCAAATCAACACCTCTCTTCAGAGACCGCCTACTAGATCCAGAAATTAAAGATATTCCCAAAGAATCCAGTCTGTTCCCCCCACCTCCTTGCCACTGGCTCTATCTGCACTGGAAAGGCCTCCTTCAAAGAACGAATCCCAGCTCTGACTGACAGCTTGCAGAGAACACCCCAGCCAAGATGAGCTCAAGACAGTGAACAATGCCTCCACAACACCACAACATTTTCTTCCTGCCCATCTCATAAGTCTCCCCCTCCATATCCCAGTGTCGACTGAGGCTGTGCATGTGCATTACACACCTCATGTATATGAAGTCCATTAGTGAACTGGGAGCAAATCAGGTGCCAGCATATCAACCAATAAACACTAAGGTATCCCTAAATGACTGACCAATCTGAAATAGCTGGCACCATGGTAACCAGATGATCATACACCATTATGTGGGTGCCACAGTTAGGGTGTTGCAGTTAGGGCACTGCATCCAGTTTGCACATCATGCAGGTAAACTGGATTTTGTGGTTCCCAGCAGGGATAGCACCATCTGGGTGTTGTGCCCCCTGCCCTAGGTACAGAGATGTGGGTGGCACAATCCCCATAAACAGGTCAAATGTGCCCCAGAGTGTTGGGCATACTGTGTGTCAGGTGGCACAATTGTTAGGTGCGATGTGCACCATCAGCATTGTGTTTATACCCTAATCATGGTTGCAGTGTTTCCTGTCACCATGAGATGGGCAAACCCCAGATGAACTGTGCCAGAGTTTGCAGACACACTGATAAGACCCAGTGATTGAGATGCGAAGAAGTATCACTTTTTGAACATGAACTCAAACTCTCACAAGGCATTTATTTCATAGCAGCCCACACCAGTTGTACAAATGAAATATGACATGGGTGTTCAAGAAATAGTAGAAATATCTCCACTGACTGTCATCATTGAACACTTTTTGTACCACTTGTGGCTTCAATGACAGCTTGTGGAGATATTTCTATACTCATGAACACCCATGTCATATCCTATATGTGTATAGCAGCCATAGATACAGGGAGATATTTCCAGATATTTCACAATATATCTAAAATGATGTTCTCTGGTGGCCCATAGAAGTACTGCAGGCATGCAGGAAATTTCTCCAGATATATCACAAATAATTTAAGGAAATATCTGACCATGTCTTTGGCTGCCACTGTATATGTGATATATGGTTGAGCATTTTTCCCATAGAAAAACAGTGGATCATGAACATTGTAATAGAATCATTCTGATGTCAGAAACTCATAGTACTATTGTTTGATGTCAGAACAATAGAATTATGTCTTCAAATTCCTCAGACGTTAGGCTTCACTAAATGGCATTTATTCAGTGGGACCCAGTGGACAGAAAGCATGGATGCTTTTGTTGTTGTTGTTGTTGTTATTGCTTCTTGGCATCAGCTGGAGATGTGACCTGACCTCAGTGGTGAAAGGAGGACCCAGTGTTTGTGTGTTTTTTTTTTTTGACCGTTGGGCGTGTGGGCTTACTGAAGCATTTGGTGCCAACTGACAGCTACAGAACTGACTGTGGTGGTAAGAGAATGATCCAGCAGTGACTGATGGGTGGTTGGAGGGAAGGAGGGTGGCACACCTCAGAGTGTGCCCATTACCTGAATCTCTGTAGTAGTGATGAGGCTTGACAATGGAAACATTAGAAATCATTTGAAACTTGCAGAACTGAACTTGAATTTGTGAAGAAGGTAAGTGTGAAAGACAAGACAGATTTCAATAAGTTACAGTTCTTGCTGAATGTATTTTGTGTTTGTGCTTATGCAGAGAAATAATTTTCTGCCACTGACTGATTTAGTGAACAGAAACAAATGTGGGAGTAAATGAAAATGAATCTGGGAGAAAAATATGGCAACCATATATTACAAAAAACAACAGATGGGCATCCATCTATCATGGCTGCTTTAAATCCCTCTCAGGATTCTTGTGATGGCATAAAGTCTCAAGTTGTGCTCTTAAGGTTTATGACATCACAGGAATCCCTCGATGGATATACGACACCATAACAGAGGGATGCCCATCTGTTATTCTATTTTTATATAGAGAGAATAAATGATGCTAAAGTGTGGCATACAACTAAATAATACAATCAATGGGTCAAATCAGCAATAAAAGACATGAGCCTGAAGGGTGAGTGGCCTTTATGGGATTGTTTGACTCTAAGATGGTATTATTTCATGAGTATACTGGACTTCACCATTTTTATTTTATATAATGCATTAAGCTGGACACTTGTTGTTTTGTACTATGTTTTACCATAGTGTTTTTGGGGTTAGGGTGGCTATGGCATGTGTTATTAAGAAGCTTGTTAGATGTGTTATTAAGGGGACCTGTTGCTTGTATTATTAAAGGGAATGTTATGTGTGTTATTGGGGGTGGTTTATAGTCTGTTTAGCAGTAATGTGTTATTAATGTGCTTATAATGTGTGCTTATTGCAGAGAAACCGTTTTCAGCCAGTGACTGAGTTAAAGGGAAAGTATCCCATAGTTCCACACCAATATTTTCCCAACTCCTTATGTGTAACTGTTGTGTGCCTCCTCCAGTTGCCAGCAGTCCTATTGCTGTCCAGATCTAGATTATAAATAAAAATATACAGCCCCCAAAAGTTATCAATGTGTTTGTCCTCCATTTTACCATCAATGCTGCTGGAGGATGATGTCATCAGAGCAACAGATAATGGCGCCGCACTAAATGCAGTTCCACCAGTAGACCAAACCTACAATGTTTGGTTCCCCACTTGAGTAATGGAGGAACCCTTTAAGAGTTGTGTACATCCTGAAGTGCAGGTCTAATATGGACTAGGACCATGTGAGTGTGATGCAGCACTGATTTGAGGTATATATGATATTCATATAAGGAAGTGCCTGTATGTGTTGTGTTACTGTTTCTGTTGGCAAAAACAATTTACCCAATAAATGACTCTGGGTACAACAAGAGTTTTAAGTGGTATTATGCAGCTGTTGTATAATGGTGTGTGTATATGTGTGTGTGTGTGTGTGTGTGTGTGTGTGTGTGTGTGTGTGTGTTTTAACATTCTCTGTTTTGATTGACACCAGCAGTGAGAAACAATCTTGCAAACAGGCCCCTTTCCCTTTGTAACTAGGCAACCAGTGATTTGGATGGCTGCTGTAAGGCAATAAAGAATTCAGCTATGACAAGGAATAGGTTACCAGGAAAGCACAGGCACAAGCACTGGGGGACTCTGGTTCAAATCCTACTAGAATCCCTTACTCTCTAACCCTTAAGAAGTTCCCCTAACCTCCTTAGAAACTGTGATGGCCCCACAGGTCCATGACTTTAAAAGTGCCCCAATTCCCATTATAAATCATTAGCAGTGATGTGAGAGCTACAGCCCTTCACTTTCAAGGTACTAAGGATAAGCTGTGGCAGCCCCCTTCCCGCTTTGTAATGCCAGCATTTGAAGTAGGATGTCCCTCACAAATCAGATGCTACACCTCGGCTGTTGTAGGTAAATAAACTAATCAGTCTCTGTTTGTAGTGCTCTGTATTTGCTTAGCTCACTCCTCCCATATCATATGCATTCTGTGTCTTGGTATTTCCAGTCAGAAACTCAGATTTAAGGAGCATTTGAAATGTAAAACAATACACTGTATAAAGTAAATGATCTAACTCTCCACTTTCAGGCTGCTGAAAGGGGATGTGTATAAGTCAGTCTTGTGTGATCCTTTGGTAAACTGCCCATGCTCCTCTTGTAACAAATCTTCTCAATGGCGCTCACCTGGTTCAATACAGAGTGACTGATTGACTGCTCAATTGATTGACTGATTCAGTCTACTGCTTTCCACAACATGTTACAACTGTCTGATAGAGAGAAATGAGCAGTACAGAGAAACAGCTTTTGTTTCCTGTGAATGAAATACTATAGAATGTATTATTTGTTCTACACATACAGTATTGAGGCTACCAGTACTACTCCCTGTGTGAGTTGCATGACATAACTGCCTTAAGCTATTGAAAACATAAACTAAAATCAGGCTAGACAGCATTGATACCCTTATGTTTTGTTCAGCACTGTTGCTGCAGTGACATCAAGGAATGGGAGGGGCTGTATTACAAGTGACTCATTTGCATGTAAATGGAGGCTTGCTTGACATTTTACTACCTTGTGTCAGAGCGTCAAATTTTAGATATGTATTGCAACAGAAGAAATGGCTGATCTCTTACTGACATATGTACAGTACTTGATGTAATGTATAATAAATACATCAGATATATCCAAATTATACATATACAGGAGTCTTCTCCTTTAATGAACAGAAACAAATAAGGGAGAAAATGAAAATTAATCTAGGAGAAAAAATGGCAACCATATATTTCACAAAAAGTAACTGATGAGCATCCATTTGTTGTGGTTGCTTTAAATCCATCTCAGGATTCCTATGATGACATAAACCTCTCGAACTGTGCTCATGAGGTTTATGACTTCACAAGAATCCTTCAATGTATGTACAGCACAGATGGTCACCTATCTGTTATTCTATTTATACAGAGAGAAAACAAATGATGGCAAAGTGTGGTATACAAGAAAATAATACCATTGAGGGGTTGAACAAGCCATAAAGGCAAGAGTACAAAGGGTAAGTGTCCTTTTTGAGCTTGTTTGACCATGAGAAGGTATTATTTCAGCAGTATCTATTTTATATAATGCACTAGGTTTACTGTTTTACCATCGTGTTTTTGAGGTAATTGGGGGGCTGTTACATGTTTTATTAAGGGGATTGTTACATTTGTTATTGGGGTGATTTGTAGTGCCTTTGGCAGTAAAGGTATTAATAACACATTAATACAGTGTAAATAGCTAATTGGCATGATACATCAATTGATTACCATCCTATATGAGGAAATACATGATGGATTTTTCTATGGGAATGAAGGCCCAACCATGAATTATATATTGATAGTTTATGGGTGCCCATGCATAACAAGGCTGTGTTTCCATCAAGGATATGTGATGACATCATGGAGATTGAGAATCAAGCTTGAGAGGTCTCCATGACATCATCTCATGCCCAAGTTGAAGAAACAGCCTCAGTTGTGTATGGGCACTCATACACTTTATAGAGTGTATGTTTTTATTTTCCAGTAGTTGTACCTTTGTCAGACTGACTTTATAGTACCTTTGTTTACTGCTGTCACTTGCTCCAGCACCTCATTGCTAGCTATAGGCATGTCAGTCCTGAATCTGTTCTGTCACTGCCATTCCCAACTGTCCGTGGCCACAGTGTTAATGTTTAAAACAAAAAACTAAAACAAAATAATAAAGCAGTTCAGTTTGGTAACATGGAGCCATCTATGGCTGTCTGTGTCCAAACCATATCATTCCACTGCTCTGAACTTGCTAAATGGCATTTCCATTTTCCCCAAAGTTTCTTCTTTGAGCCAGTACTTCAGCCAGTGAGGTGGCAGGTAAAGGCTGAAAAGTTGTTATGGTAGTATCATTGTGACATCAGAATAATACCACAACAACTTTTGCTGACCTTTGAACTGTACCATAACAAGAATATTATGTGCATGGAAATCCATACACAATAAGGGGCAAACCATACACCATATACTGTATATAGTATATGGCTGAGGCCAAAAATTCATGTTCAGCAAGACTTTTCTAAATGTGATAATCCAATCCTTGTGATTGGCAGGTAGCAATAATCCATTTCTAAGGCTGGATTATGATACCATGGATTATGACACAGTGGATTATTACAAACTGTTCATTAAATTCCATGAATTATCACAATGTTTCAATCAAAACCCTATAAGTATGTTTTAGGTGCCACACTGCCTGTTTGTCTCATGTGTTCTGTTTCACTCATTGCCCCCCAACCTCTAATTCTTTCTTGTAACTGAGCTGCAAAAATGGCATAGCATTTCAAAACCAAAATCTCAAATATAGAAATAATGGTTCTGTTTCAGCCATTAAAAGAATTCATAGCTTTGAAGTTCTGCACTTTGTTTCACGTTCGTTGTATGGTGTGTTGGAGTAACACTCCACCAGGAAGTGTGTGAATGGAGTAGCATGCTTACAGATGATGTATTCTGCCCTCCAATTAAAATGCTCCTTAGTAATCCTGGCTACTTAAAACCACCTTAGGCAATTGTCTCTTCTGTTGCTGAGCCTCTGAAAAGCAGTCACTAGCCACTTTGCTTGTTGTGTTTGAAATAGTTAGACACGCATAGATTAACACAGACTGCTGATGCTGTTGTAGAGTTAGCTGCTGTTGTGTAATATTAGCTGTTGTATAATAGTGGTAGTGTTAAAACACAGTTTGATTAACCCTGTAATATGAAAAAATAAAATGATGTGTAAGTGTGAGTTACAAGGTGACAGTTCAGTTGCTGGGTTTATGGAACTTCACAGTCCACTTGGCCTTTGGCCTCATGGATTATTATGTTCCATAAACCCTTGACTGAATTATCACCTTGTAACTCACACTTGCCCTTTGCCCATCATTTATTCTCTGTCTGTCTATCTATCTATTGAAAAAAAAAAACTGTTACTGCATTAATGCACCAGTTAGGGTTCAACTTAATGCCACAAAAGTAAGGAAATGAGACATTAGGGTTTCTAGCCCTATCTTCCCCCTCCCCCAGCAGCAAAATGACAAGGCCACAAAAGCAACCACAGACAGCCATCATAAAGTAAGGCAAGAAACATATAACTGTTTCCGGATGTCACAAATGCAGTAGCACTGATGTTCTTCCTTCATGGATTTGCATCTACAGCATGCACAATGCAAGACATGCTCACTTACTTCTGACTGCAGATAGAATCCAGGATACTCAAATCACAACACTACTTCTGCTTGCAGAAGCATAGACCCTTGCAGTACCAAAGCAAATCCACAATACATACATTTCAAGAGTTATTTTGTTTGTAGAAGTGCAGGAAAAAAGCACATGGAAAATTTGGGTGTGACATGAAAACTCAATTTCCCATGCGAACAAAACATTTCAGTGTCTCAGAATGTGATCAGCTACAAAACTTCTTTTCCTGTGTGCATGGGAAATTGCAACCAGAAAATTCCATTTCCCATGTGCACAGAACATTTTGGTGTGTCAGCATGTGTCTGACCCCACAATTCCATTTCCCATGTGCACAGCAAATTGTGACACAAAAACTCAATTTCTTGCATGCACAGAAAATGTGTGTGTGTTACCTAATAGTCAATTTCCAGCATGCATGGAAAATTGGAGTGTCTCAAATTGTGTCTAACTACAAAAGTTCATTTTCTGTGTGCACAGGGAAATTGTGATCCATAAACTCAATTTCTTGTGTGAACAGAAAATGTAGGTGCAACCTGACAATTCATTTTCCCATGCATACAGAAAATCTGGGTGTCTTAAAATGTGTCTGACCCAAACACTCTATTTCCAGGGCACACAGAAAAGTTGGGTGACTCAGAATATGTCTGATCCCAAAAGTGTATTGCCATCATGTATGGAAAATTACAACCCAAAAACTCAGTTTACCCTGAGCGTGGCAAATTAGGTGAGACTCAAAGACTCAGTTTCTCTTGCTCATGGAACATGTGGGTGCATCAGAATGTGCCTAATGCCAAAGCTCCTTTTCTCATGCACTTGGAAAATTGTAACCTAAAAACTTTATTCCCTGTGTGCATAGAAAATTTGAGTTTGACCCAAAAACTCAATTCCCTATGTGCACAGAAAATGTGGATGTCTCAGAATGTGTATGACACCAAAACATCTTTTCTCATAGGCACCGGAAGTTGTGATCTGAAAACTCAGTTTCCTGTGTGCATGGAAAATGTGCTTGTTGTTAAAAAACTTAATTTCCTGTGCCACAGGAAAGTTGGGTGCATCCCAAAAACTAGATTTTCTGTGTGCCCACAAAATGTCAGTGTCCCTGAATATATCCAACCCCCAAACTCCTTTTCCCATATGCACGGGAAATTTTGACCTGAAAAAACAATTTCTCATGCACACAAAAAATGTGAGTGTCTCAGAATGTGTCTGACCCTGATTCTCCATTTCCCATGTGCACAGGAAATTGCACCCAAAAACTGAATTTAACATGCACACAGGAAATTTGGATGCTATCCAAAAACTCAATTTCCCATGCACACACAAAATGTGGGTGTCTCAGAATGTGTCCTACCCCAAAACTCCATTTTCTGTATGCATGGGAAATTGAAACCTGAAAACTCAGTTTCTTGTGCACACAGAACATTTGAGCTCTTAGGATGTGTCCAACCCAAAACTCCTTTTATCATGGGCATTAGAAATTATGTCCCAAAACCTCAATTTCCCATATGCACATGGAAAATTTGGGAGCAACCTGAAAGCTCAATTTCCTGTGCACACGGTAAACATGGTGTCTCAGAATATGTCCAACTCCAAAACTCCATTACTGGGATACATGTAAAATTTGAAAGCAACTACCTTGGCACAGGTCACTTCTACCCTAAAGTTTTAGGTAAAAAAATTCTGTACTGTTAAGGCTGTAAGTGACAGTACAGAAATGTGTAATAAATATATGAAAAACCATTGCACTTCATTAAAAATCAACATTGCTTATCTTGAAAACTGCACAAGCTGCCTTTACAAAATATCTCTCATCTTAAGAACTTGCCTCCAAATCCATGAGTGCCAAATTTTGGCCAATTTTTTAAAGGCAGTCAAAATTATTAAAGTACAAAAATTAGGGTTTAGAAAATTGTTTTTTGGGTTGTGACAACTGTTTTTGGCTTGTGACAAAAAAGTGGTCTAAATGCAAAATAGCCTTGTGACCCCAAACATTTTATGGTTCATATCAGAGGGTTATCTTAACGTCCTACTGAGCATGCTCAGAAAAAAAAAAAACCTTTACATCCTTGCAACTCTGGAACTGATTAATATTTTTTTTCACAAAACCCTCAAAAGATGCTACCTTGGAACATGATGCTTCTACCCTAAAAGTTTTAGAAAAAAAATTCTATACCATCTCAGCTGTAGGTGAGATCAAAAGAAAGTGTAATAAGTACAGGAAAAAAAACTGCTCTTCCTTGAAAATTGACATTCCATATCTTGAAACTGCACAAGCTGTGGTCACAAAGCTTCTTATGTCTTGTGAACTTGCCTCCAAGGCACTGCATGCCAAACATTGGGAAATTTCATAGACTGACAGCAAAGTTACTAAGGTGCAAAAAATTGGGGTTTACATTAAACACCTTACTGAACTCTAACTGTACTGGCACTACAGCACCAGTATAATATATGATCTGTCTGTATATACCTGCCAGATATTGTTTTATGGCTGTGTAGGTGAAACAATGAATGGAGCTGCACAAGCTGATAAATGATAAAATAATATTTTAGTAAATCTTGAGACAATGTATGCCTTGGAGGGTGCAGAATACCAAATACCTTTTCCATGTAATCAAATCAGCAAATTTGGGGGAGTATACAATCGAAAACCAAGTTATCTCATTAAACATGGAAGATGTAAAATCTTAGATCTGAATTAATGGTTGAATGAGAGGAGAAATTGTCATGGAGTTGTCTAGCTTGGGACTGGATAATTTGAATGCTTAAAAGTTAAAACAGGACAAGACAACCGCTTCTTTACTAGCTTTGCAGGAATATAAATAACTTAAAACTGGAAATGATATTGCAAGGAAAGCTATGGTAATTGTCTCAAGAAGACCAATTCAGATGGCAAAGAGGTTCTTTCTTTGCTGATAATGTGAACCGTTGCTGTTTTATTGAAAAGGTGATCTTTTTTTGGAATACCAAGGGTTAACCCCATAAGGAACCTCCATTACTATTGGGTAAAGTTCAAGGAAGGCTGACACAGAAACAGATTGATGGAGTTCCAGGAATTATTCTGGCCAAGGGGTAGTAAGCTAAGAGGAACTAATTATGGCAGTAAAACAAAGCTGGGAGTTGTGTCAGGGAGAACCTGTGGACAGTGGCTGGAAGGATCATCAACACAGCACATGGAAATGTTGTTCCAGTGAGAAAGAAAATTGCACCGCATGAGTAGATTGGGATTAGCTGACAAAAAAAAATGAAATAATAAAATAAAATTAAAATGGACTGATCTAGCATTTTGATTCTACCAAGTTGCTTCGACAATGGAGTTGTCAAAATCCTCGATATCAACAGGCAAAACTTCAAGTGTCGAAATTTCAACCATCAGAAAATCACTGTGTCTTTTGCAGGGGGCTGTGCGCCCCCATGCCACCCACTGTTTGAGTAATCAACTCCAAAGTTGATTTGCAAGGGGACGAAACACTGTTGAAACTGTCACGAGTGTACAGCAGGACCATTACAGCAACAATCTTGAATCTGTCACTGTAATGGTCTTTGATGTACTTTTTTCGATGTTTCGTCGGTTTAAGCAGCATTTTAAGAGGTGTAATTAGTTGCAGGAGGTAAGTGATGAAACCACAGCCCTGATGGACAATTCATATTGTGAAGCAGAGATAATGAAGGTTAGATATCAGCTCCATTTCATGGATGAAGATTTTTGAAGAAAGGTGGATAATATATTGATAATCATTGTAAGCTTATTTTGTGAGATGCATGCTTCCAGAGAGGCCTGCAAATGTTGGAGAGGTGGTCTAGAGTTTGGTAGTTGAAGTTCGATGCCAAAAGTACAAGGTGATGCAAATAGGGAACAAGAACCTATTTTATTTTAAAAAAGACCCCCCACCTGCACCCTGTTCATCCCTCTAAGGTACTTGTAGGTCTCTATCATGTCCCTCTCTTTATCTCCTCTCTTCCACAGTGTACATGTTGAGATTGCTCAGTCTCATCTCTATTTGTAGGCCTTTTTATGCAACCCCAGCACCATTTTTGTCAACCTTCTCTGAAATGCCTCCTCCCAGTCTATGTCCTTTCTGAGGTGTGGCCTCCAGAACCAGACACAATACTCCAGGCAGGATCTCACAAGCAAAAGATACAGTGGCAACACCACCTTCCTCCTCCTGTGGTGTATACCTCTCCAGATGCATCCCAGCATCTCACTGAGCCTACCCACTGCTATGTTGCACAGCTCTGCCACTTTGAGGTGATCAGATATGATAACCTCACAGTCCCATTCCTGCTTAGTGACTGTCAGTACCTCCCCCCATAATATACTCAGCCTCTGGGTTCCTGTGCCCTGGGTCCATAATTTTGCAGTTTTTGCCATTGATTACCAACTGCCATGCTCTTGACCATTTCTCTAGTTTCTCAGTCCATGCTGCAATTGATCTTGTAGCCCACTGGATTCAAGATACTCTACCAACCCTTCCTTTAACAGTGTTTCCATTAATTTCCCCACCACTGATGTGAGACTGACCAGCCGGCAGTGGCTAGCCTCCTTACTACAGCTTCTCTTATTGAGGAGGACCATGTCTGCTCTCTTCAAGTCCACCTGAACTACCTGTTAGCCTTCCCTGGCAATCCTCTCCATGAGGCAGTTTCTGAGGCAGTCTCACATTTCTTTAAATTCCCCCTCCAAAAGTCCAGGACCCTTGTCCTGGTGTGAGTTGCCTCTGTTCCTGTCTTAATGATGAAACACACAGTGCAGTCATCCCTGGTACCGTGGGGACTGCCTGCTCTGATCTAGGAAATTTTGTCCTGCTTTGAAAGCACCAGGTCCATCACTGTTCCATCTCTAGTGGGTTCCTTAACTAGCTGCCTGAGAAAAGCACTGTGTAGGGAGTCAAGGATGACCCTGTTCCATGCTGAAGTTTCAGTTGGAAGATTCCAATCTACATCTAACAGAATGAAGTCAGTCACCAACTAGCAGCACCTCCTGCTTACCTGCCATCCTGATGATGGCTTTTTGAAGTGCCTTATCCAACTCCTCTGCCTGTGCTGGAGGTCTGTATACTATCCCTGTATGGATAGCAGCTGTAATACCTGCCTCCAGGATGACCCACAGCACCTCCAGCTCTCCTTTCCCCTTTGGGTAACCTTATACTTCCCTGGCCTTGATTCCTTCCCTCACATCAAGTACAACCTCTCCTCCTCTCCTACCTCCCCTGTCTCTCCTGAACAGAGTATAGCCCAATATGGCCATGTCCCAGTCATGACAGTCAGTGCATCACAACTCTGTTATGGCCACCTAATTCATGATAGCCTCTGCCATAATGATCTACAGGTCCTGAACTTTATTTCCCAGACTCCTTGCATTAATGCACATGGTTCTCCATACCTTACATCCTCCCTGCCTGCTTCCCTACTTCCCCTTCGTACTTGTGCTGCTCCCTGAAGCTTTCTCTGATCCACATCTTCACTTGTTACATTATCAGTTACCTGTTTTCTTTACTCTTTTCTTCTTGCTTTCCTGATTTAGTCTTCCTTATCCTCTGCCTTGTCCCTACCCCTGTCTTCTTGTGTCCCTGACCTGGGGGAGTTTACTCCTCTTGGGCTCTCCCTCACTGCTGCTTCATCATCTGGGAGAGATTGTTGCCTCCCTTGGTTTTATAGCTTCTGCCTGACTAGTTTAAATGCTCATTTAAGTAGTACTTAAACCTTTCCCTAAGGACTGTGGTTCCCCTCCTTAAAAGATGCAGGCCATGTCTCCCATAGAGGTCCATATTCTCCCAGGTTGGCCATCATTTCCCAATGTTGCTGAAACTCTTGAACAAGGAATGAACAAGGTAAACAATGAGGAGCTATTGAACAGTAATAGCAAATCTAGAACAGGGAGACATGAGTGGAAATTAACAAGGGGGAGATTCTGGAGGGATATGATGAAGTTTTATTTTGCAAAGAGTTTCGTTGAGCCATGGAACAGTATATCAGCTAAGGTGGTGGGTGCAAAAACTGTTAATGGTTTAAAGCATGATTGGCACGTAGTAAAGAGCTTAGTAGTAATTTAGGGGTGTATCAGTAAGGCAGGGAATATGTAAGTGGGAAGTCCAGACAAAAAAAAAACATATAGACAACAGATCTTTGGGTAAGATAAGTATTACAGGCTGACTGGATGGACTGATGATCTTTTTCTGCCATTATTGTCTATGTTTCCATGCTTCTATTTTCTTAGCATTCAAAATTATGTCTAAACATTCCAAGGATGTGGCAGAACCATAAGGTTGTACTGGTGGTATAGTGGAAGTCCTACAAAGGAGAATAAGTCAGTGAATATTCAAATTCCTAGAGCTGGAACAGACACTGGATAGCTGATAAGAAGATAAGGAGAAAGTCTTTGAGAACACCGAGGACAAAGAGGAATCTGCATACACTGAATAGAACCCAACCCAAGGCTTTTAAAAACATAATGAATGTTTTCAAAACTATGAAATAATAAAAAGAATTCCATTCACTCCATAAAGACTGCAAAGTTTTGGATGACTTACAATACAGTATTACACAATATGACACAGGTGAAAAAACAGCTGAAGCAGTTTTCATTTTTATTATGTCTTGCACTTGCAGCACAAGCAACATTTTGTGACAGCTTGTTCGAGTGGCAGGTTGCGAAGGTGTGGCTGTGTTGTGGCCAATGGTGCCACTGCTTTTTTGGGCTGGTCTCTGTGGCTCCAATGAATGAGCACACTGTCTATGACAGCCCTTGAGAAGCATGCAACCAACCTGAAAGAATTTCCCCACTGCAATGAGGGCATGCCCCATCATTGCAGGGCGAGCCTTGCCTGCTGAAAAATTTCAATAAACATGGCGGCAGCTGTCGCCGTTCACCTCTCACCATCCCCAGAAAGATGACTTTGAGGGTGACCAATTCCCCTGTCAGCATGTTTATAACCCCCCCCTCAAGATTGCGTGGCACACTGGGAGCCTACCCCAGTGTGCCTGCGTGTGTGTCTTAAGCCGATTACATTGGCATATTTCTGTCCCCACCCACCCCACTCCCATTCTCGTGCCACACTGGAAGCCCACCCAGTGAGGCCCACATAACCTACCCAAAGTCATGGGACACACTGGGATCCCACCCCAGTGTGCCTAACAGTTGTTTAATTTCACCTGCAAAGAAAATCTTCCCACGGCGTCCATTCCTGAAAATAAGAAAATGGTTCATCGTTGAGTCGAAGCACCCCATCCCCAAACCAACACCCACCCTTTGCACACCCCACCTCCCTGCACCCTCCCTTACCCCATATTTACCTCAGTAGCCCGGCGCGATGATCTTTGGTGTAGCGGGACAAGTCTGAAGTCTTCAAAAGCTGACTGCAAACTGAAGAAAATCACGGTAAGCTGTGTAATGGCATCAATGGGGGGGGCAGCTTCAACTTAGGTGGATATCTTGGACATTTTTGTGACTTTTGGCTCCAAATTTTCAACATGGGGTTGTTGGGACCCCACCTCATGAACTCAGTCACTGTCATTTTGATATTTGGTTCTGAAAGGTGATTTCACAATCACTGCATGGCATCACTTTTTGGGACTGATTAGCTAAATGACAGTGTCACTGTTCATGAGGGGGGCTCCCAATAAGCTTATGTTGCAAATTTGATGAAAAGATTCCCCAAAATGACTGTGTTACAAGTGTGCGTTGCTCAGTTTCCATGCACGCTCGTAACTTCAAGAATTTTTAATATTTTCATTCCAGATTTTCAACATTGCCATTGTTTCACAACTCCTTATGAACAAGTACAGCTGTCATTTTTCACATCCTGCTCAAAATGTGTTTTCACACATCTGGCACACAATGGCATGATTGCTGTGGGAAATCAATGTTCAGAACAGATTAAGAAAATCACAGTGCCACTGTTCATGAGTGAAGGTCCCAAAATACCTATGTTGAAAATTTGGTGAAAAAATTCCACAAAATGATTGTGTAACAAGCGTTTCCATGCACGCTTATAATTTTGACAATTTTTTATATTTTCACTCCAGATTTTCAACATTGCCATTTCTTCACACCTCCTTATGAATGGTACAGCTGTCATTATTCACATCCTGCCCAAAATGTATTTTCACATATCTGACGCAGAATGGCATGGTCACTGTCGGAAATCAACGTTCAGGACAGATTAACAAAATCACAGTGCCACTTTTTATGAGCAGAGGTCCCAAATGCTTTCATGAGGTGGGGTCACAAAAAGCCCATGTTGAAAATTTGGAGTGCAAATACCAACAAACACCTGGGGTGTTAGGGTTTCTAACCATAATGTCCCACCCTGTAGAGACTGACAGGTGTCAGGGGTGTGACTTTAGATTGTCAGCTGTAATGCTCAAGCCATTCCACCCCACCCCCAACCTGCAGCCAGTGAGAGGAATCAAGGTGTGCCTTTTACTCTTCAGCCCCAAAGTTCACCCCATTCTCTTATACTGCACCCATCTCAACATATTTCCTTATGAAAAAGGGTGTGCATAAGGTCCTATGACCCCAAGGCACAATACAACACTTTTCGGAGACTGCAGGGTAGGTTGAGGTGAAATGGCATCAGCGTTATGGCAGACAACCCAAAGGCACACCTTAATGCCTGTCAGTCTCTACAGGGTGGGGTGGGGTTGGTGTCAGTTCCATACTTCACTCCCATTCCTAGTATGCATCTCTATAACCACTGCACTACCAATGCCAATGCCAGCAAGACAACATTTGGCATTGACAAATGCTTGGTTTTATTTTCATCTCTATTGATTGGGAACTGGGTGAAATCTAAGGGAAAAGAAAGACTGCCTGATGGAGCACATTGTGACGTCACTGCTGACAAAGAGCATTGAGCAGTCTACAGTTGTTTTTATTAAGATAAATAACAGCACTTCTGTGAGCAGACCTTAGCTGGAGATATCTCTGGACTCGGTTGTGTTGAGATGTGGACTGACTGACAGGCATGCACCACATTAACACAGACAAGAGAACTGCTGAAATTGCTTTAACTTTTTTATTTCCACTTCTTTTGATTGGTAACTGTGTGAAAGCTGTGGGCAAAAGGTAGACTGCTTGACTGAGCTCATTGTGACATCATTGCTGACACAGAGGGCTGAACAGTTTAGATTTCTTTGCTAATGCTAGGCCATAGCGACCCTGTTAGTGTTTATGCCCCAGGGCATGAGTGCATTGCTGCAGGAGTGTGGTATCTGACATAGGTGTTTCTACAGAGCATCCCTACATATGTCCACAATGCTGCAGGGGAGTCTTCAAGGCAGTATCGCTATCAGGTAGTCACTGGGCAGATTGTGTAAAGGGAACCTAGGCATTCCCTATCTGGGGTTAGCCAGTATAGTACATTGTGCAGGTACCATTGTGAAACAGTATTAAGGATAACTTTGATAATGGACAAACACCCTGTCTAGGGTAAGGTGTTGTAGGGAGTAGTTAGGGGTGTCACACTGGCAGAGGAAAGTACAGTTAGTACCAGGGAATATTTCAGTTTACTTAGGAGTCTAGTGCTGTAGGTACTGTGAGATGGGAAACGTCAGATAGCATGGAACACAGGTGCAGTTGGAAAATAGTCAGCTGTAGGGTTTGTGTGGTGCTCATCTCCTAATCTATGGCATGGAGGATAGAAAACTGCCCCATATGTAGGGTATTTGTGATGCTCTAGGCACTGCTAGTAGCAGCAAGGGAGGAGATATCCTGGCTAAATCTGAGTGGAATATAAAGTTATGCCAGTGGAATGCCTGTGGAATTACCATTCTGATTCCATGAAATTTCATTGAATTTGAGTGAAAATCCTATGGAATTTCACAAACATTTAATTTTCAATTATTTTGATCTAATTTGAAATGTACACACCTACATGAAATTAAATTGATGGGTATACAGGTATTAAGAGTATGAATAAGCACACCAAATTTCACAGTCTTAAATGGAAAATAGACTGAGCTATGGGTGACCAAAAATGTAATCAAATTTCCATCTAGTTTTCAAATTTCTTACTCAAATGTGTCCACAGTTTCAAGATTTACAGAAACACGCAACATGGATATGTGTATCAAGTTTTGGTTCTCAAGCTTTAAAGGGGCTGTGGTATAGGCAGCAAACATTTTGCCAAAATGTAGATTTTATTTATTACAGTAAAATTTTGACAGCATTCATAAAAATTTGATAAACTTTTGCAGGTACAGTATACAGGTCCATACTACATTTATATGTGTAGCTACTTTCAGAGTTGTAGCTTCTTAGGCGACTGAGTTATAGGCAGCCAAACATGTTGCCACAATTTAAATTTCAGTTATTTCCATCTAATTTTAAAAGAACATATCCAAATGTAACTAGATTTGAAACATTTTAATTACTATTCCACGTTGTCATTTTTGACATAGTTAACATGTCTATCTTTAAATGGGACTGAATTATAAGTAGTCAAACTTTTACAACATTTTAAATAAAATTTTGCAAGTATATAAACTGCAAATTTATAAACTCCTAACTTTAAAACAAGAGAACACAATACTATTAAATTTGGTAGTTTTTAGACCTCAAGTGAGACTGTATGTGTCATTTAATAATTTGCTTAAAGGATGTCCATGTTATAAGCTGCAACATTTTCAAAATTGTATCAGTACTTAAATTAAATTTCCATAAATCTTTGTGAACATTTTTTAGTTTCATGAAAATTATGTTGAAGTCATATTCATGAATATTTTCCAGTCATACACCTGACCTGCCATGCAGGAGAAACGGAAAGGCTAATGATAGCAATAATAAGGTTCGAGTCATGTAAAAGCCTCCACTGAACGCATAGCAGAATAGCTGGAGGGACATGACAGGAATTTAATGGTAATGCAGGTAATGTGATTTGCCTGCCTGCAGTGCAGGTCAGTTGAGGGTGATTTAGAACTAAGCCCTGCTGGTAGTGGGATTATTTGACTGTTGTGTGCATTGTGATAGGAAGTACAAGTCCTAGGAACATGAAGATGTCACTTTTTCAGTGAGGCAAGGCAAGACAAAGTTTATTTTTCTGGAGCCCAATCCCGGAGCCTCTGGGCACTGAACAACAGAAACATACTATCAGTACAATAATACAAATCAGCAAAAACTAATAAAATATCAGCATACATAAATATAATGAATAAATATCTCTATAGAAGCTGAAACTCAATCAGAAAAGCAGGGTATCCAGGGTGAACTAATGCCTAAGGTCTGGGAAAGCCTGATTAAACAGGAAGGCCTGAGGCGGGCCTTAAAAACCTAAACTGAAAGGGCCTCCTGAATTGGTGGAGGAAGTGAATTTCACAGGACAGAGCCAGTGACACTAAATGCTCTGTTGCTGGTGGTTTTGAGCCTCGTCCTGGGAATTACCAGGAGGCCCCTAGAGGAGGACCAGAGTGAGCAGACCGGGACGGCAGGTGTAACAAGGTCTGACAGATAACCAGGACCCTGCCCACATAGGGCCTTAAAGGTTAGCAAACCCACCTTGAAGAGAATCCTCCACCTTACTGGCAGCCAGTGCAGCCTACGCAAAACCAGGGTGATATGACAGAAGTTCAGCTGCTCATTTAGCAGCCTAGTGGCCATGTTCTGCACTAGCTGCAGCCGGCAGAGGTTCCCTCTAGAGACCCTGAGGTAGAGCGCATTACAGTTATCAAGTCTGGATGTCATGAAGGCATGCACCAAGGTGCGGAGGTCCATAGATGGAACTAGGGGCTTGACCCTGGTGATATTCCTAAGATGGTAAAAGCATGTCTGGACAATGGATGACACCTGAAAGTCAAATGACAATCTGCTGTCAATGGTCACGCCAAGGTTTTGCACCCTAGAGAAAGTCCTCAATGACACAGATCCCAGGAATAAACCGGTTTCAGTGCCAGACTGCAACCTGTTCTGTCTTCTGTTTGACTCCACCACCAGTACCTCCATCTTGTCGGGGTTCAGTCGCAAGCAGCTGGAGGACATCCAGTCATTTATCTCCATGAGGCAGCTGTTTAGTACTTCCACTGCACTAGAAGTTCCCATGGCAAAAGAAAGATACAGCAGGGTATCATTGGCACAGCAATGAAAACGCAAGCCGTACTTTCTAATGAGCTCACTCATGGGCAGCATGTACTTGGCAAACAACACTGATGACAAGGCCAAACCCTGAGGTACTCCACACAATAGGAGGCTAGAGAAGGAGGAGAAATTCCCTATCACTACTCGTTGCCTTCTGTTTGTGAGGTTTGACTCAAACCAGCAGATGACAGAGCCGGTGATCCCACAAAATTCCCTCAGGTAGTCAAGCAGCACACAATGGTCTACCATATCAAAAGCTGAAGAGAGATTGAGAAGGATTAGAATTGAACTCTCCCTCCCCATCTCTAGCCATGAGGATGTCATTATGCACCTGAAGCAACGTGGTTTCTGTACTATGCCTCGCACGCAAACCAGAATGGAATGGCTCATAGAGATAGAAGGCCATGATGTGCTCCTTAAGTTGTTGCACCACAACTTTCTTACCAACTTTTCCCAAAAATGGGAGGTTGGAGAGTGGACGGTAATTTGTCTTGACGTCAGGGTCTAATGATGTTTTTTTCAGGAGGGGACGAACCAGCGCCTCCTTCAAGGCATCCTAAAAAATTCCCTCCATCAAGGAGCACTGGACAATCAAGGTGAACATCGGGCCGACAGTGTCGCCACATCTCATCAAGAAAAGAGTCGGCACGGGGCCCAGTTCACAATACGTGTGCTTCAACCAGGAAGCAACCCCAGTGACCTCCGACACCTCCACTGGTTTAAACTCCCCCCAACTAGGCAGAGCACTCTCCAGACAATCCAGGTAATCACTGTAGGCTGCTGTGAGGCTCACTGGTGGCACGCCCTGCCGGATCGTGGATACCCTGTCTGAGACGTATTGAGCGAACTCTTCGCACAGGGCGTTGGAAAAAGTATTTTTTGGCTGGAGACAGGCTGGGTTTAGGAGCCTGTCCACAGTCCAAAAGAGCACAGTCGGTCGATTCTTCCCAGCAACAATCTCTCTGGATAGGAACTCTGCCTTCTTATGAGTGATTGCCCCCTGATACTCACAACTGTGGGAGCGCAGGGCCAGTCTATCCACCTCCAGGCAAGACTTCTGCCAGCAGCGCTCCATCCTCCGACTCACAATCCTCATTGCCTTGAGCTCCCCATCAAACCAACGGGACCTCAAGTGAGAAGATCTTTGTCATACACGGGCTGTTGTGAGGGAGTTGAATGCTGCTGTCATCACCCTATTATAGGCGGCAACTGCCGTGCCCGAACCCCCAACACATGCACTGTCCACACTAGATAGATCAGCCACAGCCAAGAATCCCACTGAGGTCAAACCCCTCAAAGGATGATAGCTGACCATCTCAGCAGAAGGAGGGCTCATGGGGGGAGCCCTGAGTGAGAACCCTACCATGCAATGCTCGGACCAAATGACCTGGTCAATCTTGCGGTTACTAACCTCAAGCTCCAGTGAGAAGACCAGGTCCAACATGTGGCCGTCCCAGTGAGTTGTAGCGGAAACTTCCTGCGACAGACCCAGAGATTACATAGTCTGGAGGAGGTTATAACCTAGTCTAGAATCCTCATCATCGGCCCAGACATTAAAGTCCCCCAGGACCAAACACCGGGGGCGACTCCAATGTCTCACTGGTGACGAGGTCGGCTACCTCCTGCAAGAATTCCCCTGCCTCCCTGGAGGGGTGGTAAATCAGGAGAATCCTACAACCTGTGCCCTGACTCCCATATACTGCCACACATTCAAATGAGCCCAGTCTTCCCACTGAATGCACGGAGAAGCCAAGCTTGGATCTAAGACAGATGGCTACTCCCTGCCCCTGCATTCCACTCTGGGGAACTGCACTACAGAGTACCGGGGGAGGCAGCAGCATCTAAAGCTGGACCAGCATCATCACCTGCCCAGGTCTCTGTAATGTATGCCAGATTGACTGAGGAAATCAAATCCGTAAATGGCGGTCTTGTTCCTAACTTATCTGGCATTGCACAGCACTGCCCTCAGGGGCTTGGTGAACAGTATAGTCCTTCTGGTTACCTGCCCACTTGGTCTGGTGGAAACCCTGGTAACAGCAATCAGGTACAATACTTTTCACCTCTACAGGGACCCGTTGATAACCAGGGTACTTATGCACCTCACCACCCCAATCCTGCCCCCCTCCCATAGTGCATGGGGTGCCATGCCATACATGATCAATGCACCTTCTCTTAATTCTGACATCTTGACAGCAACATGCTGTAGTGATGGAAATTGGGAGGTCAATGAAAGGCAGCAGATCAAGCAACTGAGATGCCCTGTACACTATCCAGGCCCATCCCATGTTCCTCAGTCCCCACAGACACAGAGTCCAACCACAAAGAGCCCCTGACAACCGATTTATCCACTCACTCGAACCCAATCACGCCACTAATACAAATAGAGAACTTAACCAATCGCACACCATTCACACATGCATAAAATAATAAACCCAGTACCCAAACCCACCCAACCCAACCACCAAAGAGAAGGAAAAAGTAAGGAGCAGGCCTTAAAATATTTTCTGAAAAAGCAGTATATCCCCAGATCCCGTTTAGCTTTCTTAATGGAAAAGATATCTAGAGAGATCTTCTCAAAGGCTCTCATGGTTCTTGGTCCTTTGAGGAATGATAGTGGCATCAATCAATCAATCAATCAATCAGTCACTCTTTATTTTAACAGGTGAAACACCATTGAGAGAACTCATTTACAAGGTGGACTAGGGTAGGTCAACTATATAACGTGATTTTACAATGGCAATGTCACATCAAGACAGAACAAAAAACAATGAGAAATAATATCAACAAATACAGTCCTCGGAAATATACAATTATAACCTATATACTTATGTACAATATAGCTATAATAGAGTAAAGGGTAATGAGCTAGGGAAGAAAGAGAATAGCAATAAAGTATGGTAACCAGAAAGAGGCAGATAAAGACAGGGACCTTATCACAAATGTGATGGTGCCACAAATTAAGGGAGAAGGCAGAGAAAAGGTATGCCTAGACGGATGTTCATCAATGGAGGCAATTACATGTCTCCTTGAAAGTATGTCCAAATAGAATTTTGAAGGATAGCTTCACAGGGATAGCAAGTTTCAGGGTTTTTTGTATTGTTCCAGAGAACAGGGAGGATGTGACCTATTGCAGATCTACCATAGCAAGTTCTAACCTTAAGGATGATAAGCAAAATACAGGAATAACTTCTCAAGGGGTAACAACCTGCAACACATAGAGGCAGGCAGTCTGAAATATAAAGACGGAGCTTGTTAATAATGGACCTGTATGTCCAGTAGACAGCATTTCTTTGATATCTAAAACTGAGTGAATTCCAGCCTACTAAGTCATAAAGAGTGCAGTGGTGAGTGGGGTATGCACACCCTTAGGGTTAAACCAACATAGTGAACTACAATCCTGTCAGCAAAATCAACACTTTGCTGACAGGTCGCTGTGTTGGTGTGCCGGAGACAGGTGCACACTGTCTCCTGGTCCTGCACCCCCACCCTGAAGTAACTCTGACTGCAATTAAGAATCCTAAAGTCGTTTGGGGCAGGGGGAAGAGACCCCCACATTGGGGGTTTGGGAGCAAAGCCCCCTTATAAAAAAAAGGACCAAGAGACAAACAGGAATCATGATGACCACAACTTGTGGTTGACATGATTCCTGTTGTCGAGATGCCGGTCGACAAAAGGGTTGTCTAACCGGCATCATAGAGCCGATGTGTGGAGTATGGTGCAGCTGTAATAAATTTAAGAGCTCTGTGATAAACAGTGTATAGTTTAACAAAGCAGTGCTCGGGCCCTGGCTGCACAGGAAGTCAGCATAGTCCAACAATAGCATTAAGGTAGTTTGGACTGACCTAGTTTTTGATTCTTGGTTAAGAAGATGCTTAATTCTAAAGACAAGACCAAACCTCTGCTTTAGTTTTTTCAAGAGTTCTTCAATATGGTCGATGAAAGATAGTTTAAAGTCAATCCAGACACCTCGATACTTAAATTTCTCCATGAATTCCAGAGACTCACCCAACAAAGTGGTTATGCGAGGAACAATACCAACAGAGCTTGGTTCAGGTGCATAGAATGAGGGAGAGAGGAGCATAGCCTTGTTTTTTCCTTGCATTTAGTAGTAACTTTAGGTATGAAAGATGTTTCTGCAGGAGGTTAAATTCAAACTTGAGATCCATGCAGGCAAGTTCCAGGGTAGGCCTATTAACATAAAGAATGGTGTCATCAGCAAACAAATGTATGTTTGCTGATTTAATTCCTGAGTCAATGTTATTAATATATAAGGCAAATAGTACAGGGCCTAGAATAGACCATTGGGGCATGCCTCTTAGAAGAGTTTTCAGGGGGGAAGGTCCCCACCTACCTTTATCTGCTGTTGCCATCCAATATGGTAGTTTGAGAACCAGTTCAAGGCCGTGTTGTCCACCCCTATGTTTTTAAGAATGACCAAGAGAAGATCATGATCCACTGTGTCGAAAGCTTGGCTCAAATCAAGAAACAAAGCATACACATGACTTTTTGCATTCAGTGCATTTTGCCAGTCATTAGAAACCTTGGCAAGTGCATAAACAGTGCTGTGGCATGGCCAAAATCCAGACTGTACTAGGTTAAGGAGGTTAGAGCTCTCCAAGTGCTGCCTAAGTTGTGCATTGACAATCTTTCAAGCATTTTGGACAGAATGGGAAGTAAGGATATTGGATGATAGTTATTTAAATCACTTGGGTCACCAGATTTAAACAAGTGAATAACATTGGCAGTTTTCCAGCATGAGGGAATAGCTCCCTGGGCAAAGGACAAGTTAAAAGGGTGAGTGATTGGAACAGCCAATAAGTAATATGCCAGTTTTAGGTAGTAGGGTTCAAGTTGGTTGGTACCTGCACTCTTTCTGATATCTAAGCTCAGAAGTAAATCTTCCACCTGCTTCACAGAGACAAGGCTGAAGGTGAAGACTGCTTTTTGCACAGTGGAGGCTGAAGTTAGGCAGGCGGGATCTTGGACACATATCTGGGACCTAAGATTGCTGGCTGGTGAAGTGTCGAATGCTAACCCAGCAGTGGCGAAATGATTATTAAACAGATCTAGAATCTCCTGCTTGTTCATAGTGGAATAATAATCATCAGTAGAAATTCTTGGGGGGAGTGAAGAGGCCAAGCTGTGGTCCTTTATGTCTTTTAAGGTTCTCCAAAATGTTGCTGAACTGTTTAAAGCAGAGTCAAGCTCTGATCAGAAAAACCTAGCTTTCTCAGCTCTACTTTGCTTGATACACTGATTTCTGGCAGCTCTAAAAGTGCCCAATCAGTGGATTGTTTGTGTTTTCTTGCCTTCTCCCAGAGGGCATTCCTGTGGAGCAGTGCAACTTTAAGGCTGGCTGTAAACCAGGGACAGGAACTCTTTTTAGTGCAAATCTTAACTAAAGGAGCATGTTTATTAATAGTTCCAATGACAATAGTATGAAATGCTTGATAGGTTTCATCCACCGTGTGGATTAGGTAAAGGTCCTGCCATTTAGAGTGATGAAGGTCAGTAATGAAGGCATTTGGATCAAAGTACTGGTGATTTCTCATGAATGTGTATGTGAAGGAGGAAATTACTTTTGGTGTCAACCTCACACAGGCTATGGCACAATGATCACTAAGATCATTGAAAAAGACACCAGCGTGTGAAAAGAGGTGAGGTTTGTTAACTAGAATTAGATCAAGTAATGACCTGTGTGCCGGGCTTTTTTTATTGGGGCGGGTAACATCTGTAATGAGATGTGTGAGCCAAAAAGTATCACAAATGTCTTTTAGGGGTTTGGAAATAGGAGAAGACCAGCCCATGTTGAAATCACCCATAACAACAATCTCAGAAGATATTGTGCCTAGGACATCACTCACATATTTCAGAACCTTAAACCCCACTGAAGGAGGCCAGTAGCACCCCATTATACAGAGGGGGACTGAATGAGAAAGTTGAACTTTTAAGGTAATGCATTTGAATTTCTTTGACATTGTAGCAGCATCAACTATAGAAACAATAAAAATTGTCCCGAATGTAAATTGCTACCCCCCCCATTTATGTCTGTCCACCCCAAAAACATTATACGAAGGAATGTTAATTTCATGATCCTGCATGGAGGGTCTCAGCCATGTTTCAGTAACTACCAAGACATCTGGTTTAGAGTGGTTAATTCATATCTGTAATGCATCAAACTTCCTTAACAAGCTGCAGGCATTTATATGCGAGAAACTTAGCCCCTTTAGCTGAGGAAGTTCTAAAGGAGCAAATATGAGGTGGGGAGGACCAGGGTTTAGCTTGACTTTGCCTGCACATATAAGCAACATTAGCAATAATTTTTTAAGGGCATTTAGTAAGAGTCTAAGCAGATGTGTCCTTCCCATTTTACGGTGGCATAATGGAATAGAGGAGAACTCAGTTAAGCCAAGGATAAAAGGGCCCAAGGAGGCATATAAAATCACCCCAGCAGAAAAAGTCAGAGAGTGTACTAGTGAGGAAGTAGGCTGGGAATTATAAAAATAGCCCATGTACTGACTAGTGTGAGTACCACAATGTGCATAGGATAGAATAAGTGACCCCATGGGGAATGGCAGGACAGTCATGGAATCCAATGAGCAAAAAGTGTTTGGTCCTGCAGTATTAGGCGATAGTATAGGTGCAGGCACAGCATGTGGATCAAGAGGGCACAGAAGTGTACCTACCAAGTACACCTCAGTAAATGCTAGAGAAAACAATTTTTTGTGGGGGGGGGGCGGTCCTGGAACTGAAGATTAGTTCAAGAAAATAGATGGCGGTGTTTTTTTTTTGTTTTGTCTTTTTTTATTATTATTTATTTTATTGCGACCAGACAGGCAGGAAGAAGGGAATTAGGTTGTTGGTGCTTTCAAATAGCAATGTTGCAGGACAGGAAAGAATTTTGTAGCTGACGCTTTAACAGCAGGGCACTATACTATTCTACCCAATTAGAGAAGGAGCTACAGAAATCAGACAAGTTATTTTTTCTAACGTTCTGTTAAAAGAAGAAGGGTCTTATCTTTCTGGCAAGTTATAGGGCTTTTGGGGGGCAAGGAATGCCTGCGTGCTCAGAATAATTTGCTGTTATGCCAATAAGCCAATTTGGTCTAGCTGGGTAGCCGGCAAACTGGGCCAACGGTCCTTTAGGTTTCTTCGGGGGAGACAACTGGTGGGTCAGCACCAGCCAGGATCCGTAGTGGCGGCCGAAGGCAGTTTCAGCCACGGTCTCCCATATGGGATTTTTTGGTCCCCCAATCCTTCACTAATTAGACACTGAGAAGAGGACTCCTGCTTTAAATTTCCCTACCTGCTTGTGGTCAGACCATTTAACTTTATTATTTGCTTTGCTGCTATTTATTTTGGAAGGCAGTGAGAGTGCCTGTGTCTTTTGTCAGACTCCCATGTAGTGAGAGTGCCTGGGGGCTGAAAAATCATTTGGGACATTGATTTCATTTGGCACACGGAGTAAGAGTTCCTGTGCTTCATTGGCTTCCTTAGGTTGTGAGAGGGCCTCAGGGGGCTGAAGATTTTTTTTCTTTTGTTTGATTTGTCTCATGATTTTGGATTTAAGTTACAGTTACAGCATTAAGGAATTTTATTATTTATTTTATGACTGTTGTTTTCATGCTGACCTAATCGCTGTTCTGGACTCTGAGACTGAGTTACTTATATTTTATTTGTATTTCAGAAAATGTATTTTAGCATATGTTATGTTATGGGGGTGGGTGATTGAGAGTATTTATTATATTGTTTGATTATATATTTGAAGTTTTCAGCCTGTCAGTGTAAGAGTGAAGAAGAGACTCTGGTAGGGTTTTTATTCATTTTAATTTTTAATTGTTGTTTAATTGTTTTTTGAGTTTGTTTGTTTCTTCCCAAGTGAGAGTTGTATGAGTATTTTATTTATTTTGGGCTTTATTTAAGTTAATTAGTTGGGGTTTTCTTTCTTTTTTGTGTTGGCTTGGCGTAGTTTTGTTCTGATTGGGTTTAACATTATGTATTGGAGACCTGCCCCCATGGTCATGCTCTATTCATCCTCTACCCTTCACGCCCTCTGCCCTTTCATCTCCCTCCATTGCAGTTTTCAACTTACGAGCACTGTAGAGTGCTAGGTATTGCTCGCCAGGAGGGTTGAGGGGTGTGAACAGTGGAGGATGAATGAGCAGGGCCATAGCATTGGGGTCATTAAACCCAGAAGATACCCTGGGGTGAAATGGAACCTGGAACGTGGTCCTCCATGACTAGTTTCCATACCCAAAGGGCACCACCAATATTAATGGGCAGGTAGCTCGAGGGGCCCAGGAAGACTGCCCACCTAGTATGGTGTTAAGCAATGCCAGATCCATTAAAAACAAGACTGCAATTATTGTAGATCTTGTTGGGACAATGGATCTGGCTTGCATCACTGAGACCTGGCTGGATGAGAATGCTGGCCCCATGTTGGAGGCCGCAATTCCAGCTGGGTACTCTGTGTTACACTGCCTGAGATTAGACTGCAGGGTAGGGGTTGTGGTCTGTTTCAAGACCGAACTGGACCTCACGAGTGTACCAGTTGAGGAGGCTTGGTCATTTGAGTGTACTGTAGTAGTAGGTATAGGTTGTAGGATCGCCTTCATCTCCGGTCCACCCGGGGATGAGAAGCATTTCCTTCAGGAAGTAGCAGACTTCATGATCGACATGGCATTTGAGTCACCCAGGCTGATGGTCCTGGGCAACTTCAGTGCCTGGGTCGATGATGAACTCTTGCAATTTGGACAACACTTCATCCAGTTGATGACATCACTGGGCCGTACACAGATTGTTAACACTGCTACCACAAACATGGTCACTCTCTTGACCTAGTCTTCCTCCTGGGGATCGAAGTCTTTGATCTGGGGTAGAACCTGTCTGATGGTCTGATCACTACACTGTGGGGTTCAGTTTTTGTGCCCATCTTTGTAGGCCCACCCCTGTGGAGATGGTCAGGTACCACCCTTTTCCAGATGTAAGCTCTGAAGGCCTGGCGGTAGTGCTTGACCTATCAGCGCTTCCTGGGGCAAGCAGTAATCCAGAGGCTTTGGTATTGGCCTATAACAAGGCCATTTCTACAGCTTTGGATGCTATTGCTCCTGTCCTTGTTCGCCCTCTCTCCCTTCGCCCTCGGTCCCCTTGGTTTGACGGGATCTTGAGGAAGATGTGGCAACAAGGATGAAGGTTAGAGCATTGCTGGCAGAAATATGCCCTAGAGGTTAACCATCTTAGATTGATGGAATATTATCAAGTCTATCAATTTGCAATCTCCCGTAAGAAGGCAGAGTTCCTGTCCGGGGAGATTGTGGCTGCTCATAACCGACCTGCTCAGCTCTTTTGCACTGTCAACAGACTGTGCAACCCAGCCTGCCTTCAGATTCAAAGATCTTTTTCACAAGTGGAGTGTGATGAGCTTGCTTGATTCTTTGCGGCTAAGGTGGCTGACATCAGGGTGGGGCTCCAATCAGCACACTCTATGGGAGATGCTACCAATCAGAGCTCGGTCACTCTCCCTCACTTCTCCTGGAGTACCTTCAACTGGCTGGAGTTCATCAATGTCATGCAGATTGTCCAGGGTATGCGTCCTCCATATTGCAGTTTAGATCCGGGCCCAACCACCCTGATTATGGGTTGTTGTGATATCACTGGCCCTGTCCTAGCATGTATAGTCTGGTGATCCCTCAAGTCGGGTGAGCTTCCTAGCTCCCTGAAGGAGGCAATGGTGACAACCCTCCTGAAGAAAGCTTCTCTGGACCCAGGCTGCCCTGCTAACTAGAAACCAATCTCTAACCTCCCCTCTGTGGGGAAGGTGATTGAGAAAGTAGTAGCTCTACAACTGGAGAACCATTTGACCATCCATGACATCCATGAACCTCTCCAATTCAGTTTCCAAAAGAGGCATAGCACCGAGACTGGACTGGTTTGGGTGCTCAATGATTTCCTGATGGCAAGAGATTGGAAAAACCATTCCATCCTGGTCCTTCTTGATCTCTCATCAGCATTTGACACTGTGCACCACGGGGTTCTTCTCGAATGCCTGAGGTTCATCTGTGGCCTGTCTGGTACAGTCCTCAGGTGGTTTAAATCTTTCCTCACTGGCAGAACTCAGAGGGTGGTGTTAGGGATTTATTCCTTTGACCCAGTCTCCCTGTCATGTGGGGTTCCTCAGGGTTCGGTATTGTCCCCCATGTTGTTCACAGTGTACAAGCTGCCCCTTGGAGACATTGTAAGACGGTATGGGCTGAGGTTTCACTGCTATGCTGATGATACCCAGCTCTTTCTGTCTTTTGCACCTGACAAGGATAGAGCTCTTTCAGTATTTAATAACTGCCTAGCTGAAATCCAGGGTTGGATGAATTTGAGCTGGCTGAGGTTGAACTCAGAAAAGACTGAGGTGATGGTTGTGGACCCGAGTCACCAGATAGAGGGGTTGGGAGCAGGTATGCTTTCGGGACTTTTCCTGGGAGGCTCCCAGCTTCTTACCTCTGAATGGATGTGAAACCTGGGGGTGATTTTTGATGATGGGCTGACACTACGATCACAGGTGTCGGCATCTGTTAAATCCTCTTTTTACCATCTGAGGAACATCTCCAGGGTTAAGCGCCTAGTTCCATCCAGTGATCTTTCTACACTGGTCCACACCTTTGTGACCTCATTCCTTTATTATTGCAACTCCCTTTTTCTAGGGCTATCTGGGGTTGATATCTGCCACTTGCAGCTGGTGCAGAATGCTGCAGCCCGGTTAGTGACGGGAACTCCCCGGACTTGTCACATCTCTCCGGTGCTGCACAAACTGCACTGGCTGCCAGTTCAGTGGTGGATCACCTTTGAAGTTGGACTTTTGACTTATAAACTCCTACACGGACAGGGCCTAGACTACCTGAAAGAGCTTCTGGTTCCTTACTGCCCCAGGCGATCGCTCTGCTTGGCTGATGAGGGGTTGCTAGAGATTCCAAGGGTATCCTTAAAATCCTTGGGGGCCCGTGAATTTATGTACACAGCCCCAGCCCCTTGGAATTCTCTACCCTGTCCCCGTCAGCTTCAAGAGTGCATGACCGTGGAGGGATTTAAACAGGCCTTAAAAACCCATCTATGGCACCTAGCCTACCTTGTCTGATTTTATTGAAGTCTGAATTTTATGGATATTTGTATTTAACTGTGTTTTATAATATTTTGTTTTATCTTATTGTTAAGGTGCCTTGATTTTTTGAAAGGCATGATATAAATAAATGTATTATTATTATTAATAAGAAGGGGGTACTGGTCTTATCAAAGAACATGAAGTCTGGTGGATTTAAATAAAAGGATAGAGTTTGGAGAGGCAGGTAGTGTGGAGGTGGGGGTCACCAGTTTCAGGAGTGATATACATAGTTTCACCAAGAAATGGACACCTGAGCTTGGTAAAACAACAATAGCAGACCCCCCCCCAGTTGGAGCAAGAAAGCACAGAGTGTCAACAAATCCAACCTGAATGAGGGGTATATAAGAATCATACCCAGTATCTGACAATCCAAGAAGCCAAACTTACTTGCATGTCTGGAGACTTACAGGTAAAGAAATAAATGTATAGGTTGAAGAAAATGGTTGGGACACCAGGAAGGAAGAATTCTGGATATTCTAACAGGATAGATTGCTAGGAAAAGGAGTAGGTGACTCTTGTTTTATGGGATTGTGTTGAAATAGAGCACAGAGGACAACAGGGGGACCATGAGTTCCCTGAGTCTATCTGGATACGTTAAGAGAGAATAAAGGGGCAAAATAATCACCCAGAGAGGAACTGCAGGACTGCAAAAAGCTCAGCTTATAGGATGAAATAGTGATATGTGCATTATGAATGATAAACTCCACAAGAGGAATTCTGGAGGCATTATCTACGTGATACCATAAATATTTGAGAAAATGTTACCAATAATTTTTGGGTTTTCACTGTAAATTTAGAACGGCTAAACAATTTGTTTCCAGTTGAGTTAGATACCAGGATACACTGACATTAGATATACAGTATATGGTAAATGTCAAGTCTATACCTGCAAGTGCAGAGAAGTTGCAAACATCCTCATTTTTTAAGTGTTCATAAAACTTTGCAAAAATTTATATAGTGAAATTTTGAACCCCTGAAACTCACACATTCCTAAACCAAATCTTTCCATATTTAATCTGTTCTGTAACACTTGCCAAATGGTTGTGCATGCTAGTTTTCACATATCTATCTCAAAAAGTGTGTGAGTTATATGTGGATACAATTTTCATGGAATTGCCAAAAAATAAAATAAAATATCAGATTTTGAGCACCTATAATTTTGAGATGATGCATGCTAATATCTTGATATATAGCACATCTTTAGGAGACCTTTCATCAAGTAACATTACAAACTCTCACATCTCTTTCTCAGTAGTGGGCTGAGTTATGATTAAATTAGGAAATGTCAAAACTTCTGCAAAATTCTTATGAAATTCTGCATAATTTCATGGCATTTCACAGAATTCCAGAAATTGAGAATTTTCTAATTCTGCACATCTCAAATCTTGGCTGCATCACCAGATGAGCTGGTACTCTCAGACACATCCCGTGCCCCCACTCTCCCTGAAGTCAACTGGCCTAGGGGGCTGGACTGTAGTGAGAAGGGGAAGGTGTACCAGAGCTAGTCACTAGAGAGTCATACAGGGTCACTGTATCCCAACAGAAAACTGTTTTTTACCATGAGAGGAGGAGGAGCAGGTACTGCACTCCTTCAGTGGGGGCTCAGAGACAGTCAGGAAGGATGAATATGATGACTTGGTGGCCCCCAGTGGTAATATCAGGAGCACAGCAGAAAGAGTATCTTACAGTGAAGCTTGCCAGGATTAAACCCAATTCTGGAGCATTCTGCAGCATGCTGCGGCAGAGTTGCTACAGTAAACAATGTGGTTTCAATGGGAATTGGTCCCTTTTGTCATGCAGGAAACTGTGACACTGACAGAATGAAGCAGCAGCAGTTTCCTGCATGACAAAAGGGATTAATTTCCATTGAAACTACATTGTTTTCTGCAGTAAATCTACTGCAGCATGGCAGAATCGGGTTTAATCCTGGTGAGCTTCTGTGTAGTACCAGGGAATTCAATAATTAAAGTGCCTGAGAAGGTGGTGGGCAGTGGAGGGAAGGGAACAGGCATGGTCAGCTGCCTTCCAGGTACATCAGCCATCTGGGACATTGACAGTGGAGGGAGGATGGTAGAGGAGGCAGGAGGGTAGCTTGGAGTGCTGGTACACTTGTATACCAGTGATTTGATGAACCAGCCTATTGAGATAGTGAAACACAACTTTCAATGGCTGGGGGACAGATTCAAGGCACACACAACTTTCCAGGGCTTTTCTACACCCTCCTTGTGTGGGGGATGGGAAAGCAGAAGGGAAGAGTGAAGCAGAAGGCTATTGAGGAGTTTAACAGGTGGCTGATGGATTGATGTCAGGTGGAACAGTAAAATTTTGAAGAAGACTGAGGGGGCTTCTGGGACAGAAGGCTCTTCAACAGTGATATACTTCACCTAACAAGAGATGGGGCTAGTGCATTGGGGCAGATATTTTATGTATATGTAGGTGCACATTTAAACTAAAGAGAGGAAGATTAAGGCTGATGGAACCACAGAGCAAGGAGAACACAAGGGGAACCTAGCCATTATCCTGCCAGAAATTGGGGCTAGAAGCAGTGTGGGTGGAGGTATCTTGAGAGAGGTCCATAATAAAGTAAGGAAAGGAGTCAGGGAGTGGTGGCAGACACAACAAGTGAGTGGCAGAAAATTAAGTAGAGATAAGCAGGCCAAAGGGGGAGTTGCTAACAAGAAGAGGAAGGGTATAGGCACATTCTGGAAAACTATCTGCCTAAATGCCAGAAGCCTAGGGAACAAAATTAGTGAGCTCCAAGAGATAGAAGCTGATGTGGAATTAGACCTCATAGTCATCACAGAAACATGGAACACAGGGAAAAACATCTGGAACTTAGCAATACCAGGATACACTATGTACAGGTGAGATAAGGGTAAGGGAAGAGTGATGGGGTAGCCTTGTATGTCAAGGGAGGCACAGACACAGAGGTGGAGGGGTCGATCTGGGGAAGGAAGGGGAAGACAGAATCACTGTGGGTGTATCTCACAACCACATCAGAAAAGAAGCCATGCATAGGGAAGATCTACAGATCACCAGGACAGAAAGACGAGGGAGATGGGGAGCTAGAGGCAGAAATTCAGAAGTGTGCCAAAAAGGAGGAGATAGTGTGGATGGGGGATCTCATTCTGCCATATTTAGACTGGGACATTCCAGTAGCTAAGAGCAGTAGGAAGCAGACCTTGCTTAATACATTGCAGGACTGCCTACTGGTGCAGCTGGACAGGTAATTCACAAGGTCATCTAAAATTCTTGATGTAGTGCTCAACAACTCAGAAATAGTAGGCATAGTGAGAATTGGGAAGTCTCTGGGGTCTAGTGACCATAACACCATATGGTTTGAAATGGGCCAGGTTACAAGTGTACCCTCATCACAAGTTTTGATTTTGGATTTAGAAGAGCAGACATTGACCAGAAGAATGAACTAGCCAAAGATAAGTGGGGGAAGTGGACAAAATCAGGGGGGATGCGCAGAGGTGGAGAGAATTTAAAAAGTAATTCTAGAGAAAATTAAGGCATGCCTGAGAACAGTTACCAAGAGAAATAGCAACAAGAAACCAATCTGGGTCTCAAAAAAGCTAAGGGAGGCAGTGAGGGATAAAAAAAGGGCCTTAATTAGATACAAGGAGAAGCAGGAAGAAGAGCAATGGAGTAAATACCAGTTAAAGAAGAGGGAGACAAAGAAGGCAGTCAGGGTTACAAAAGCTGATGCCAAACTGCATATTGCAGGGGATGGGGGTGGGGTCAAGGAGAATAATTCTTTAGCTACACTATGAGAAAACAAAGACTGGGGGGAATTAATAGGCTGATGGAGGGGAGGCAGGGTAATTGAGGAGGACAGATAGAAGGCAGTCATTCTTAATGACTACTTTTGATCATTGTTCACAATGGAGGATAGTGTACCCTTGCGGAAAGCAGCATAAAGGTTACTGCAAGATAGATCATAGAAATGATGCAGCTGGTAATTACAGGAGAAAGGGTCAAAAAAGGACATGCAGCCCTGAAAATAGATAAGACTCTATGGACAAATGGGATGCACCTGAGGGTGCTCAGGGAGCTGGCATCAGAGCAAGCTGAACCACTGGCAGGTCTATTCCATAGCTCACTACAATCAGGGGTGGTTTCAAAAGATTATAGGGTAGTGTACGTAGTTCTGCTTCACAAAGGAGGAGACAAGGAGCAACCAGGAAACTACAGGCCTGGTAGTCTTACTTCCATAGCAGATAACTAAAGGGGAGACTTGACAGAGAGTGCCTAATGAACTACCTGAAGAGAAATGGACTCCAGGATTGTAAGCAGCGTGGGTTTATGGCAGGGAGAGCTTGAAGAGAAATGGACTCCAGGATTGTAAGCAGCATGGGTTTATGGCAGGGAGAGCTTGAAGAGAAATGGACTCCAGGATTGTAAGCAGCGTGGGTTTATGGCAGGGAGAGCCTGAAGAGAAATGGACTCCGGGATTGTAAGCAGCATGGGTTTATGGCAGGGAGAGCTTGAAGAGAAATGGACTCCGGGATTGTAAGCAGCATGGGTTTATGGCAGGGAGATCTTGAAGAGAAATGGACTCCAGGATTGTAAGCAGCATGGGTTTATGGCAGGGAGAGCTTGAAGAGAAATGGACTCCGGGATTGTAAGCAGCATGGGTTTATGGCAGGGAGATCTTGAAGAGAAATGGACTCCAGGATTGTAAGCAGCATGGGTTTATGGCAGGGAGAGCTTGTCACACCAACCTGATAGTGTTCTTTGACTGGGTAACTAGGGTATAGGATAAGGGACAAACAGCAGATTTACTCTACTTTGACTTCAGCAAAGCATTCAACTCTGTGCCTTACAGAAGGCTGATGAGGAAGTCAGAGGATCTAGATGCAGGAAAGGATCTAGTTAAATGGGTGGAAAATTGGATCCTGAGGAGACAGTAGAGGGTGATGGTAAATGGGGTCAAGTCAGGGAATAGGGAGGTCATGACTGCGGTGCCACTGGGTTCAATACTGGGGATGGTCCTTTTCAATATCTTCATCAGTGACATGGGATAAGGAATACAGGGCAAGATGTTTCTCTTTGCAGTTGACATTAAACTCCGTGGCAGGGTAGTCAGCAAAGAAGGGGTAAGGGAGTTGCATGGGAATCTGCAAAAGATGTAGAAGTGGTTCAGTGTCTGGCAGTTGAAATTCAATGCCATGAAATGCAAAATGATGCACACAGGGAAAAAGAATCACAGGACCCAATACTGGATAGGAGGGGTTAAGTTCGACACTACCGCTGAAAAAAGGGACCTGGTAGTTATCATAAGCAACTGCCTAAAACAATCTAACCAATGTAGCAAGGCCTACAGAAAGGCAACCCATATGGTGGGGTGTATTGGGAGGGGATTCAACAATAGGAGGGGAGAGGGGATGCAACTCTCTATAGATCTGGTGATGCCATATCTGGAATGCTGTGCCCAGTTCTGAAGTTCCCATTTAAGAACAGACAAAGACAAGCTAGAAATTATGCTGTGTAGGGTAACCAAAATGATTCAGGGCCAGCAGGGCAGATGCTATGGGGATCGACGTAAGGCTCTGAACATGCACTAGCTAGAGCCAAGAAGAGACAGGAGCAAAATTATTGAGATCTTCAACTTCCTGAAAGGAAAGAGCAATGTAAATCGTGAGGAAATATTCAGCAGGAATGGTGAATCAAGAACACAAAGACATGAGTGGAAGCGGATGATGGCAGATACAAGAGGGACTTGAGAAAGTTTTATTTTACAGAGAGCTGTTGAGACATGGAACAGCTTACCAGCAAAGGTGGTGGAGACAATAACTGTTAATGGTTTCAAACACAGCTGGGACCAATTAAAAGGCTTAATAGTTACACAGGGGAAGCAGTAGGGCAAGGGTGGAGGCTAAGGCAATAACCCAGACTAGACAACGGACCCTGGGGTAGGATAGGGTAAAATAGGGCAGACTGGATGGACCAATGGTTATTTTCTGATGACATTTTCTTTGTTTCTATGAACCGGTAGGAGCTCTGAGGCGTATGTGATATCTGTGTTAGCCAGATAGGCCACTGGACTGGCTCGTTTGATGAGGGTTATAGCTTCATCAGCATAGCAGAGACAAAAGAATGGCCTTCCAATGAATTTAATGTACAGTATTGATGCTTGGAGTGGATGATTGTCTAGGAACAGATAAATCAATGATAAGTTGCATTTTCAGCATGAAATTTCTGAGCTACTATAAATGGGAAATGAAGGATGACAAAAACGGCCCACCATGTAACTCTGTTCATCTGCAGTCAATCATTTTTTTGGTGATTTCTGTTTCTGTAAAGCAGAGCAAAGGTTGGGGCAAGTGAATAAAGCTGCAAGGGAAAAGTAGATGCCTGTGTCAAATTCATATAGCAGCCCTAGAGTCAGACAAACCAGTTTGTTAGCATGCTGAGAAAGGAGATCTAACTAATGACCATGAACAATAGAAAATGGTTGTTGGTGTAGTCACGTACTGTAGAGCAGGTTGAATTAGCATCTGTTATATTTAGTGCAAATCAACCTTCTATATTCATGTCTTATACAATTAGCGCAGATGGCTTACTTTTCAATACAGTACAACTGACAATTAGTTGTCCATTATTTTTCACTATCAGTTTATTTTTGCTGATTGCCAGCAATAGCGAATAGAGTGAAAATAAACAGATAGTGAAAAAACCTTCTATACAGTATTTCCTTGCTTGAAGTGTGGATGATGGCAAACTAATCTGCATGAGTGCCAAAACATCTACTACATGCCTTGAGGAAACAATAAGTTGAATAAGTGCAGGTGGAATCCCTGAAAGTATTGAAGGTGACTTTGCCCAATGTAAGGATGATTTTGCTCCCTTTTCTATTTATGTAGTTTCATGGAGTGAAGAGGACTCCATGCTTTTACGAGGGAGCTGAGGACATAGGTGTAGTCAAAGCTGAAGAGGAATTCTGTACACTGAGAAAGTATAAGGAAGCTTGGTGTGTCAGGGAGCTACATATGGAACACAATAATTTATTTATTTATTTAAAAATCGGTAACCTGGAAAAGAACAGTGAGCCAAAGCTCGTTTCCAAGTGCGACCCTGGGGAAGGTACATACAGGGATAAAGTACAATAGTAATGGGTAAGGAATAAAATTAAACAAATGCATACAAATTCAGGAATTAATACACATAAAATGTACATTTGCAAGGATTAAGTATAATAAAGTGCTACGTGGAGAGGGCTAGTAATATAACAATAATACACACTGGCAGAGGGTGTAAATTAAAAAGTTACATCAGAGTGTGAGAGTATCTAAAACCTCAAAAATTCAAAATATAATGCAAAATACAATTATGAGTCAGTAGTGGGAGAGAGAGGATTATGAACAAGGATCAAAACATACAGGGGGACGGGGCAAGGGGATTGGGACATTTGGTAAGTGCCAAGAGAAGGAGAGGAGGTAGGTTAGGGGAGGTGAAGGAAGAGGACGGGGGATGCAGAGTGACACGAGCAAGTGGTGGAAGTTATTGGTTGGAGTAGAGATTTCAGAGCAGACGGGGTAGGGGAGTGGCGAATCTCACAGGGAAGCTGATTCTACAGGTGCTGGAGACAGTAGGAGAACACTGCCTGTCCCAAGCATGTGTGGGGATGGGGGAGGGAGAAGGTATGAGCATCCCTAGAATGGAGCAAGTATGTTGCCTAGCTGGCTGGGGATAGGCATAGTAGAGGTAGCAGAGGAGTGTCCCACACCAGAATTTGGTGATGAAAGAGTGGCTATGAACCTGACGCCTGGCAGGTAGTGGAGTTAAGGATAGGGAGGAGGAGTAGAGGAGATAGTGGGGAGTTGGGGGGAGTGGCAAACCAGCAGAATGAGTTGAGTAAAGTGTCAAGTCTGGCAAGGGAGGTTGCAGGAACTGAACTGCAAACAATATCAGCATAGTCGAATATGGGTAGAATGGTTTTGGCGACCAGTTTACAGTGAGTTGGTATAGAGAGGCAGTCTTTATGATGATAGAGGGCTCTGAACTTAGGTCATAGTTTGATGCATATGGAGTCAATGTGGGCAGAGACATCTAGGCTGCTGTCCAGCCAGACCCCAAGATATTTGAAAGAACGGGTTGTGTCTAAGGGAGAGCTGTCTAGGGTGGTAAGTGTTGGGTGGGTCTGGGAATTTGAAAGTCTCTGCCTACAACCAAATAGCATGGATACGTTTTTTTGGAATTGAATTTTAACTTGGTTTGGCGAAAACAGTGCTGCACTTTGTCAAAGTCACTCTGCAGGGGGGCAGCCACATCAGTGGCGAAGGGACCAGAAAGGTAAATCATGGTGTCATCCACGAAAATATGGATTAGAGAGAGAGAGAGAGCAGATGGATGGGAGGTTGTTTATGAACAGGGAGAAAAGAATGGGCCAAGAATCGATGCTTGGGGGACACCAGTTTGCATTTGGGGGGGAGGTGACACTACCAACTTGTTCAGATTGCTGTCTATTATAAAGCTAGGATTGGAACCAATTTACAGAATACTGAGCCAGGCCAGAGGAGTGAAGCTTGTGGACTAGAAGGTGATGGGAGACTGAATCAAAGGCTTTTGCCAGATCCACAAAAATGGCAGCAGTGACTTGGTCTTTGTCCATGGCTGATTGGATGTGGTTGGTACAAAAGCAGTGAGGATACAGTGGAATTTTTCTTCTTGAATACTGATTGGAAAACTGAGAGGCAATCCGAGACTGTTAGATGTTCCAGAAGCCTTGAGTAAATTAGGGACTACTGGAGTTTGGCAAGGGCTGGAAGGAGAGAGAGATGGGCCTATAGTTGCCTGGGGAAGTGGTATCACCACCTTTATGGAGAGAGAGCACCTTGGCCCATTTCCAGGCATATGGGACTGAACCAGTTGTGAGGGAGAGGTTGAGAAGATGGACAAGAGGGACAGCAATTGTGGGTGCTGATATGTGAAGGATCTTGGGGTGAATGCCATCCAGGCTGGTTTTGGAGAGGTTTAATGACATAAGTGCCTGATAGACTTCTCCGAAGGGGATGGAGGAGAAAATGAAACCAGTGCCAGAAGGCATGTAAAGGGGATCTGTAGGAGTATGACTAAGATGGTCAGGGGGAGTACAGGTAGTAAAAAAGGTGTTAAAAGAGTCAGTGATAGAGGCAGGTTCTGAAACTGTTTCACCTACAGTGTTTAAGACTACAGGTACCTGAGAGACAGACAGGTCTAAGAGGGAACAGATAACTTTCTAGAAAGCCGAGGGAGAGTTGGAGGTCATCTGCAGTTGGACTTAAACAAATTTGATTTTGCATTTCTGATGGCCTTTGTACAGGAACTTTTAAGGGACTTGTATAGCTGCAAATGTGAGGGTAGGAGGGGAGCCTTGAAATTTGCCCATAATTTATCCTGGGTTTTACACAGGGTGATGAGGTCTGGAGTTATCCATGGGTGGTGGTGCCTTTTTACTTTTGCCTTTTTCAGTGGCACATGAATATCCCTGATACAGGCTAGGATGTCAGAAAATAGCTGAAGGACCATATCTACATCAGGGGCTGAGTATGTGGGAGATCAGTCTGCTTGGGATAGGTCCTGAAGGAGGGAGTAGGAGTCTAAGTTATGCAGCTGGTGGTACCATACATATTTAAGAGTGGATAGAGGAAGAGAGGCTTTTCTTACACAGAAAGTGATGCAATGATCACTGAGGGCATTGGGGAGTGTGCCCAGAGCAGAGATGCAGTGGGGGTGGGAGGTGAGCACACAGTCTAGTAGGGAGTGGTTGGAGGATTTAGGATTCAGGCATGTTGGCTCTGAGATCAACTGCGTGAGGTTGAATTATTCTATTTTTAGGGAAGAAGGACTTGGAGGAAGGTGAGAGTCAATCCATGTTGAAATCACCAAGCAGGGTGAGCCCGCCCTTATCTGTGAGGGAAGAGAGGGATAAGATGCACTCAACAATAGAGTTTTGCGCTGCTTTAGGTGGGATGTAAAGCACTCTAGTGTGGATTGGGAGAGTGGAGAGAAGGAAGAGGGGCATGATCAGAAGCTGATGGGAGATAGGGTGGGTTTCACAGAGGGACAAGGAGCATGCAGGAGATTGCTTGTAGTATATTGTGATGCCACCTCCATGTTTATCATGGTCCTGGCAGAGTTGGCTAAAGTTGGGGATGGAAAGTTAAGAGTCTGGGATCCTGGCAGACAGCCAAGATTCAGTCATGCAGAGAACATTGGGAGAATGTTGAATGACCCAAACTTTGAGGGCCTCCATTTTGGGTTGCAGGCTCCTTGCGTTAAGGTGACATATATGTAGGCCCTTTGGTAATATAGAGTGAAAGGTGCCTGATGGAGGACCTGGGTTTGTTTCAATGTCCCCAGAGAGGAGTAGGAGGAATTGGTATAGTGTCGGTTGGTAAGGGTACTTAGTCCTTTTTGCTGAGGCATGAGAATTTCTTACAGAGTACCCAGAGAGCTGAGGTTGTGTAGAATGGAAACCATTTGGGGACAGGGTAAAAGGAGATGAGGCTCTTACAGAGAGAGAATGGAGGTAGCTGAACAGGTGAAGCCTACCTTGGGAGCTGATCAAGAACAGGACAGTAGAAGGGCAGGAGTGAAACAGACTGCTCTAACCAGCAACACAATAGCAAAAGAGTTAATTATACTTTTGAGGCATAGTTATGTCTGATGTTAAAGTAAAGGAGATAAAAAGTTCCTTTCTCTGAGAATGTCCAATGACAATGACAATCAAAGAAAATGATATTGTTTTAGCAGATGGCTAGGTTGATGATGAGGTATAAGAAGGAGTTTTGTTCCTCTCTCTGTTCTGGAAATGCTCCACATAGAATGTCTCAGTAACCCTGCAACTGTAGTTGTTGACCTACAGGTCACTTGGAGCACCTTATATGAATTATTACTTACTGCTCTATTTGCCTACCTCTCATTAATTATTGTGCTTTTTATTCAAGCTGCACTCCATGACCTCTCGGTCCTTGGTGTTCATTATATGTATTATACATGCTGCTTTATCTGTCTACTTTTCTGCAAATATTGTGAAACTTAATTTGTTGAATGTACGTGACTAATACCATTGTACCTTGTATGTATATAAATTGATATGCTTTCTGTAACTGATGAATAATTTACTCTCCTACTGTATGTAACTAATTCTTGGTCACCTCTGAAAAAGGAACTTTTTTGTCTCAGTGAGCCAGCACGGTTAACATAATTCAAACAAACAAATAAATACTGTAAATTCTGACAGCTGTGATGAGTTCAGGAGCCATAAGTTACTTCAGTAAGAAAGAGTCTTTGGCTTCAAGAATAACCAATTTGTCATTGTATGAAATAACACTGATTACCATGGTATACGGTGCTGTCAATACTAAGCGAGTCACTAGATTCATGACTTTTCCATCCATAATGTCCTTCCTAAGTTGTTGTGGAATCAGGTGGATGAGACTTGGGGATGGCAGTGCTGAGCAGGATAACTGGGAAGGTGAAGGGATGTCTAAGCACTGGAGATCATTCATTATTCTAGGAATGGTCCATTCCTTGTACTTAGGTGAAAAAGACAAGGTGTGGTGGTGAGCGCAATAACCCTGGTTATAAGTCTAATTATTAAGGAGCTGAACTAGCTCACTGATTGGCTGCTGTGCTAGTTTGAAATCTCTTAGACATGATCGGCACAGCAGCAGCACTCAGCTCATGCGCTGTGCACAGACAGCAGCGAAGCATAAGCAAAATTGTTTTTGGTGCTCAAAACCAGAATGAAAAAAATCATTATTGTGATTAGACTTATAATTGCAATATTGACCTCAGAGCCATTCATTTATTTTCGATTAATGACCAGCAGGGTGGGGGTGACCTTGGGCCACCCTTTCCCCCAGCTGGTCGTTAATCTCTAGGAAATGATTGGCTTTGGCCATTATTGCTTAACTAGACATTGGGTCCTATGGTAGAATACAGTAAAACAGGGCACGCTGGATGGATGAATGGTCTTTTTCTGCCAACATTTTCTATGTTTCTGTGAGTATCCTGGAGGGATGCTAGCATAGTTGCCTCCATTGGATGGGGAGGATTGGTCAGTATAGTGGATGGCAATGAAGATTACAGTAGAAGTGATGTACAGTTTTTTTTATATACATTTTGTCCTCCTGTTTCTCCCTGGTGACCCCCTTCTGACCGACCTCCCTAGCCCTGTCACCCAGCTTCCCTTGGATTTACCTTTATCATCATCCTGCCACAGGATTGTGGTTGCACCCAATCACTTGTGTGGGGCTTGCAGAAGGTCATGCTTCATCCTGCTGCCAGGGAGTTTTACCCACCGTTTTCTCCCCCAAGTCCACAGGACATGTAATGGCCACAATGTACGTGCTCCACCTCTGTAGAGACATCCCCAGCAACCTGAAAATGGGGTTCCCTTTCCTTCTTAGTAATGCCGCATGAGCTGCCATCCAGCCACTGCTGGGCGGCAGGCAAACAGTGGACCCCATCTAACCCCCTCCCTTGAGGAATGAGAACTGTCTTAGGATGCTCAATCCTTCCTTTCTCCGCTGGCTGCCTAGCAACCCAAGTCCATTCCCAACCCTGGGTCACTGGTGTGGCAGGAGGAAAGGCACACAGTGTCTCAGCCCTCCATGCCACTGGGCTGGCTGATGTACATAGACATATACATGGCTGAGAATTAGAAGGCTGTGAAGTAGTAGCAGGCCGAGACACCAGAATGGTTGGGTTGTCAAGTAGAAGGTGAGGTTTGGTAGATGCTACCATGCACTAGGCTATGATGGCATTCATTTACAAAGCAACAGAATCCAAATTAGATAATTTCATCTTTTTTTACTGATGTGACAAAAGGCATGCCTAAGCACTGGAGTGCAGCTAGTAATTTAAAAGAGGTCTACTTCTTGTATGTAGGTGAGGAAGAAAGCTGGAGAATCTTCATGGTAGGAATAGGGGCCTGATCAGAGGATGCTGAGGAATCAGTATGGTCTGAAGGCAGAATGGTAAGATGTGACGTGAAGGACAATATAAGGATGCAAGTGCAAATAACTTGCATGCAGAAAAAAGCAAGTGCAGACCTTACATGCTAACCCTTATGCAACATAACTGCAGAACCTGCATATGGTGCAAGTGTAATGGCTTGTGAGCAGAATGCAAGTACACCACAGAAAAGTGCAAGGTGGGATACAGGATGCAGCACACATCTACACCTGCAGTTATGGTCACAAACCACAACACGGGGCACACTGTAGTGCCATGGCATCAGAGAAGTGTTAACACTGCAGGTTGTATGACATGCTTGTACTCAGCCAGAATGCTCCTTTCAGGGAGCCCTGCAGCCAGAGGTGTGGTGGACTTTTGATGTAGCTGCCCTGACAGAGAAAGTAGTCTCTGTAGCTTAGATCAAGCCATGATGGGGACTTGGAGAACCAGAACAGCAAGCATGAGAGCCAAAGTGGTAGCAGCCCACAAAAGCTTGGGCTCCCGGAGGGAGCAACTGAGGTTATGGGATCAGTGCTGCTCAGAGTTGGCACAGCAAATCATTGGGTGGTTGATGGCAGATGCTGGTGAGGAAAGACTGATTGGAGCAAAGCAGTGGGGAGCTACAGGCAAGAGAGTAAAGGAGGGAGATGTAATGGCATCAAGCCAAAAAAACACATATAGGTCAAATGAAGGTAGAGGCTGGAAGTCACAAAAACAAATGGAGACCCTTGCAAGTGCACAAAAATGCATAAAACAATAAGCCTCTAGGATCTGGAGTCCTGATGTTTTGTAATCGTTGCAGGTCAGGATCTGGAGGTTTGTGAGCCATTCAGTCAATCACAGCTTAACTGGACTATTGTGTGCAGTTTTGGGACCCACATCTCATAGAATCATAGAATTTTGATGGCAGAAAAAGACCCCTCAGGCCCATCCAGTCTGCCCCTTCCCACCACTATATTTATTCCCCCTTCCCATTCCCAAATAGCCCCTTATGTCTGTCTCATGCAATCTTGAACTTCAATACTGTTCTGGCCCCCACCACAGCCTCCAGAAGCCTGTTTCATGCCTCCATCACCCACCTGAAGAAGAATAAGAAGTGGTTAGAGACTATCCAGGTTCAGCAGGTTAACACCTATGCAAAAAGAATAATGAGGGTTAACATGTACTCTTTGCAAGACAGGAGGGAAAGGGGGAATAAGGTATAAATATACAGATACATGCAGGCATGTAATAGGGTGGACTCCACGGAGATGTTTAAGATCAGGAACAGCACAACCACCAGAGCACACAACTTCAGACTGGAAGGGGATTTCAAAAGGACACCAGAAAGTATTTCTTCACAGAGCAAGTAGTGGAAAAGAAACAGTTTACTCAGCAATGTAAATAATGGTTGGACTATCTCAGGGTTTGAAACCCAATGGGATGTTTTTCAATGGAAAAAAACAGAGACGGAAGTGGGTACAACTCAGAAAGGGCAGAATAAACAACATAGGAACAACAGGATAAACTCAACTGAATCAATCTTTTTCTGTCAGCAAAGTGAACTGAAGTAAAAATTTATCCAAAAATATGCTGTGCATGGTGCTTTAATTTGTAAGTGTACTCCTAGTAAGTCCTTCCCTTTGTTTGCTGAAAGGAGTTTTTTTCTAAATTTACTTAATGGTTTTATGACCCCTGCGGATCTTCATGTTTGCATTATGGCTTACTGTTTCTATAGTGCCTCCAGTCCCATGTGACAGTGATGCACTCAGAACCATTGATTCAGACAGTAGTATGCTGCAGCAGTAAACTACTGTTAGGAACGTGATATTCTGGTGTTAACTTAATAACTCTTGCCTAACCCAAACTTTCCATTTTCCAGGTATGTGTCTAGGTCTAGCCAGCCCAAAGTGTTTTTTTTTAAAGCTTTTTATTTCTTCAGAGTACACACAACTATTAAAAAACCCACAAATCACCCAAGGCCACAAATGCTGTAATTAGTGAAGACTGCTTTTTTTCTGAGTAGGCCACTCAGTTTTCCTTCAGGCATTTGCAATTTGTAAATTCAGCCTTCTTTAGAGCTCCCTGAACAAGGAGAGTTACTTAAAATCACAACTCTACTACTGTAATATTGAAAAAAAAGTCTCATGTTGAATTAATGGTCCTTGAAGCATCACAGTCACATGGGACATGAGGTACTGTAGGAACAAGAAGAGCCACTAAAAATTTGAACCTGGTGATTCCCCAGTGGCCAGCAAGCAGATTTAGAAAACTCGTTTCAGTAAACAAAGGGAGAGACTTACTTTTACCAGGAGTATACCTACAAATCAAAACACTCTGCACTATATATTATTTTGCTAATTTTGACGTTAGCTTTGCTGTAACCATCTTTGTATCCCTGTTCCTAATTCGCTACTTTGATGAAAATTAAATGCACTAAGTTGTGCAGTTTTCATCAGGGGAGCAGCCATAGAAGTAGAGATGCCAGTATCAGATGCCTCTGACAGATTGTGATTATCAAATGGATGAAAGGCAGTGTGGTCGAGTTTCTGGTGCACAGACATGGGAGCCAGGAGACTTAAGGTCAAATTCCACCATTTCTGTTTATGTGATGTGAACTCTGCTCATGCCAATTAATCTTCAAGTGGGCCAGTCTACCAGCACCCACTGAAAATGAAATACTACATCTCAGCTAGGCTATCCTGTGTTAACAGTTTTTTAAATACAGTGGTGCCTTTCTGTACCTTTGTTATTTTTTAATTGTTTTAATAAGAAATGAGGTAGACAAGAAATTAAGCAAGGTCAACAAATTCTCCAACATGGGACCATAAAATGTGTTTTTTATGCTGCAATCAATATAAAATCTAAGGGGTTAGGAGTGCCCCTTTATGTATACTGAGTTTGGAATAACAGCATAATCTTCTGTAGAGGAGGAAGCACTGCTTGCTCTAGACCAAAGACAAAAGTATCCTATTTCTAGCAAGACATCCTTACATTGTACGTTTTCTAGTGCTCTTTCTCACCACTGAGTGGCAATCACTGTATACTATAAACTTCTCAAGGTATCATACTATAGTCTTACAGTCACATAAAAATGTTGGTTAGATTAGAGGCAGTGTGACCTAGTGGTTAGAGCACAAGCTTGGGAATTGGGAGATTGTAGGTTCAAACCCCAGAAGAGAAATACACATGGTGTGACCTTGGGCATGTTATGGAACATATCAGTGCTCCAGTCCACCCAGCTGTGGAAAAATGTTAGAGGCAGTATACCACTGTAAACATAATGCATCTCAGCTAGGCTAACTGTGATAAACTGTAAAAACAAAAAAGTTCCAGTACTTTGTAACCTCGGTGCGGCACTGAAAACCAATATATACTGACGCTTTATCAAGCTATAATACTGCAGTATATTCATACAGTTGCTAGATGAATTATTTGACCAAATGGTGCATGACAGCTACTCATTCCCTCAAAATGACACTTTTGATTTCCTTTAGAAACCAGTTTAGTTCACTGGAACAATATTTCTTTATGTCCTGTGACTTAGGAACAATTCTGGAGCCAATAACAGGACTCTGACGCTGCAGAATCATCAGAGATCTGGTCTATAAATCATTTTCCCTGGCTCTACCTCTGTTCTCATTGCAGATGTGAATAAGGTCAATACTTTGTACAGTAGTAAGTGACTGTGTTGGCTACATTTAATATTCCATTAAATAACTCAAGGGCAAGCTTGTATTTCAGTGTTCACCTAGGGATTTGTACATAACTACCGGATTTTCTCATTTTTGTAGAATTTAAGTAAACATAGAAACTAAAGGCTTCAGATTGGTGCACAGACCTCTAAAGATTAGATCAACAAGCTATACAATATGAGCCAGATTTTCAAATAACCCCTAGATTACCACAATTTGAGGTGCTCTAGGGCTGAGGCACACTCTGGATGCATCAGGGACTTGGTGCCCTATTCAGAAAAACTGCGGTCCCTGCACCACAAACCCAGGAGTTGCCGCATCTGTAGGTGAGTGCAAAACAATTGGTGTACCTGTGAGAAATGCAGCAGGGATCCGCTGCCCACTCCCCCACCTGGCACAACACCAGAGGAGCCAGAAAGGTTTTTGGGGGGGGAGAACATGTCAGGCAGGAGTGACCTGATTGTGGATGGGGCATGAGGTGCCATAGTGGGTGTTGAGGAGGCTGTGGGCAGTCAGATCAGCAGGGGTGCCAATTATATAGCAATTACACTGATGACATGATAATGGGGAGCAGTGACACACAGTTCCATGGCCCCATGTGGGCAGAGCCCTGGTAGCAGCCCCAGCTGTGGGGCTGCTGCCAGGGCTGTGTCCACATACGGCCATGGCACTGTGTGTCACTGCCTTCTTCACAGTACTATGTCATCATTGTAACTGATATATAATCAGCAACCCCGCCAGGTGCCACTTCACTGATTTGACTAGCAACAGCCTCCTCCAATCCACTATGGCAATTCCCCGTGCCTCTTTGCTATCAAAAACAATTTCAGAAGGAATACCCAAGGCCCCACCCAAGCCCCCAAAGTGTGTGCCACTGGTGCAGAGGCTTAGACCAGCTCAGTTATGGTCTATCTTGAGCCCCTTGCTGCACCTATAGTGGGGCTTTCTGATTCCCAGAGAAGGGGATGGTGCAGCCCCTGCCATGGTGCAAGCCCCCTTGCAATGTGCTGCGTCATGCTGTGTGTCGCAAGGGGGGGGGTGCAGTGCCAGTTTGACACAGCGGCTCCTGATTCAGATGCAGACCATATTTCTAAATCAGGAATCTACATCTTTTGATGTAAGGTGCCAGAAATGTTTTATGCAAGCACCCTGCATCCTTCTCAGGGCTTTGAAAATCCAACCCTATGTGTCATAATAGTCTATAACAAGATAGCAACTGGGCTTGTAGCTCTCAGCTCCCTCCACTCCAAAGGTGTCCCCACAATTGTTAAACATTTGCCGGTACTGTATTATAAAAAAGTAACTATTCCCTTACCCGTAAGGGTGAGTTGCAATCACCAGGGTCACATATTTGTACTTGAAATAATGCCTGTAAGTACAGTAACTTGCCCTTAAGGGGGGAGCCAGATACTTTTTCAAAACGCAGTACTAGTAAATGTCTAACAGTTGTGGGAGCCTTGGAGTGTGGAGGGAGCTGCATGCTATAAGGATGGATAGGAGAGTATGAGTAAACTACTGGTTTTCAGTTGGTGGTGTGGGAGTGGCTGGAAAGGGGAATCGACTTGTCTGTGAGGTATTTCTAAAAAGTTACTAAAATTATATGGAAAGGGGTAGACTGATATGCAAGATCAAGTTACGTGCAAGTATACACAGTAGTCCTTTGTTGTCAGCATACAAGGTATTCTTTCTACAAAAAAAGTACTATTCAGTTTCTACATTTAACTCCTATTTTGGATGCTTACTCTAAAAAAAAGAAAAAAAAACTACTAAGTACTGTTTTTTATTCTTTCTTTTTTTAATACTCTATTTGATACCGCATGCGATCCTTACTGACCAAGACCTTGTTCAGTTCATTACTAGTTCTTCTGCCCATCCAAGAAACTCTCTTGCTGGTTTTCTGTTCTTAACAGGACACTGATCTACCAGCTCACTTCTGTGACCCTCATCTGGCAGTGTTCTGTTCTGTTTTTCAGCTCTTTGACAAGCTCTCCCTCTTCATAGTCCAGCTGTTCCCAATGAGTGGAGAAGACACTCAGTTGGCAACTAGGAGTCAGATGTGAGGGTGGGAGTTGGAGGTCATCAATTGCCCAATTAGAACCAATCATTTCTGCAGCTTCTCCCACCTCCTTCACCCAGCAAAAATACAGATTTATAGGGGCTCTCAAGTCACATGCAACACATACTTTATGATTCTCCTGACCCTCTGCAGTCCTCTGCCCTATACTGACACCTGTTACCACTCAAGAGACAGTAGTGCAGCAGGAGTAGATACCTTCCTTCCCCAGTGAAGGAGAATGTCCACCTGAATGTTCAATCCTCTTCTTAATAGCCTGCAGTGCTGTTCCAGGATTGACGTGCAAATCTGGAACTGTGGCATGGCAAGACACTCTCCTAGTCACTGTGCTACTGGATGCAGTTTTCTGTTCTCTTTTTGATACATAATGAAATGTAATAGAATAGAACAGAAGCGAATAGAATAGAATAATGCATATATACTGTACATGTGTGTTATGAGTGTTTTTTTACACACCCAAGGTGTATGATAACCCATATACCTCCAGAGTGAAGCTCAAGAGGTTTATGAGTTTATCACACACTGAGCATGTGTAAATAAAACTCATTATTACACACTTGTATATGTTTTATAATACCTGGTGCAAGGTTTCAATGCAAATAAAATTGGTAGTAGTAGTAGTAGATGTTATTTATTTGAGGGCCCTTCCCTGAAGGCTCAGGGCTCCCTTACACCATGTGACATCATGAACATCATATTGTAATCCGATTGAACATCTAACATCCAAACAAATATAAGTATAATAAAAGAATCTAATATATATTACGTACCCTATAATTCTGAAAACCGTAACAATGATTATCTCTATTTAATCCCCAGAGACTTGTTGAAACAGAAATGTTTTCAGTTTTCTTTTAATGGGACCACTCTCAGATGCCCACACAATGAATTCCAGAGGATCGGTGCAGCCACCTCGAAATACTGATCCCCCAAAGATTTCAATCTCGCCCAGGGCACCTGCAGAAAGCCCTCTCCCAGTGAGCAGAGGGAGTGTCTTGGATTGTAAGGATGTAGGAGCTCCCCCCAGGTAACCCTGACCCAGTTCATGCAGGGCCTTATAGATCAACAGACCTATTTTAAAGGACATGGGCCAGTGCACTGGCAGCCAGTGCAGTTTGCGCAGCACCTGTAAAATATAACATGATCTTGGAAGATCTATCAGTAGACATGTCAGGTGTTCTGCAGCAGCTGCAGGCATCGCAGTGCACCCCCTTTGACCTTCAGGTAGAGCACGTTACAGTAGTTGAGCCTCAAGGTAACAAACGTGTGTATCAATGTGGCAAGATCATCAGGAGGGACAAGGGATTTTATTCAGGCAATATTTCAAAGATGATAAAATTCCTTCCAGACAACTACCGACACCTGGGCATCCAGTGTCAGCTCACTGTCCAGAAGGATGCCCGAATGTGTCACCTTGGTGGAGGTCTCCAGTGTGAACGTGCCAATATATAGCCCCAAATCCTCCCCAGAGGCCTCCACTTCCCACCTCTGACCTGACTCAATCTCTAGCACTTCAGACTTCCCTGGGTTGAGGCCCAATCAATTTGATGACATCTAAGACCAGATCTCAGAGAAGCACTTATTCAGCACGTCAACCACGTCTGTTCTTCCATGTGTTAAAGACAGGTAGAGCTGGGAATCATTAGCATAACAATAAAACCCAATCCCAAACCACCCTATGACCTCACCCAGAGGCAGCATATACAATGTGAATTACACGGGAGAGAGGACAGTACCTTGGGGCACTCCACAGGACAGGGCCACTGGGCTTGAGGAATAATTCCCCAACACCACCCTCTGGGTCCTGCCCTGGAGGAAGGGCTCAAACCAGCTGATGACCTTTCCAGTGAGTCAAACATAGTCCCTCAGCCTGTCCAACAGCACCCCATGATTCACAGTGTCAAATGCTGATGAGAGACTGTGGAGGACAAGGATAGATCATTCTCCCCATCACTCACCCTGAGCAGGTCATTCAGCACCCATACTAGAGCAGTCTCCATGCTGTGCATAGACCTATATCCGGACCAGAGATGTTCATAAATCTGGAAGGCTGGAAGGCGAAACATAGAAACATAGCAACATAGACTTTGATGGCAGATAAGCACAGCTTGGCCCACCTAGTCTGCCCATTACCCTACCTAAATGGATAAGCCTCAGATCCTAGTTAGCCAACAGCTCACTTCCTCCTACCCCCCACTAGAACTGCCTTATGTATTTCCCATGCATTCTTGAATTCTCCCACTGTTTTTGACTCCACTACCTCCTCAGTAAGGCCTTCCATGTATCCACAATTTTCTCCTTGAAAAAATACTTCCTCACATTATCTCTGAGCTGTCCCCCCTGTATCTTCCAATTGTGCCCCTTATTCTTGCACATCTCTTGTTTCTGAAAGATGCTACCCACTTGGACTTTATTGATTCCCATGAGGTACTTGAAAGTTTATATCATGTCCCCCCTCTCCCTCCTTTCCGAAAGGGTATACATATTAAGCTCCTTTAATCTCTCTTTGTATGTCTTCTGGTGTAGAACCGGCATCATTTTAGTTGCCGTTCTCTGGACAACCTCCATCCTGTCTATGTCCTTGCAGAGATCAGGTCTCCAGAACTGCATGCAGTACTCAAAATGGGGTCTCACCAACTGTCTATAAAGAGGGATAACAACTTCCTGTTTTCTACTGGTTATGCCTCTCCCTATGCATCCTAGTATCCTGCTAGCCCTCCTTACTGCCTCCTCACATTGCTTACCCACTTTTAGGTAATCTGAAGTGACTACCCCCAGGTTCCTTTCCATTTCTGTTGCTGTTAGTATCTCAACCCCCCCCATTGTGTAATCTTCCCCCGGGTTTTTGTTTCCCAGGTGCATTACTTTGCACTTCTTTGCATTGAATCTAAGCTGCCATGCATTTGACCATTCCTCCAACCTTGCCAAGTTCCTTCTCATCATTTCCACCCCACCTTCTGTATCGACCATGTTGCAGATCTTTGTGTCATCTGCAAAGAGACATACTTTTCCTTCCAGTCCCTCTGCATTGTCACTTGTAAAGACATTAAAGAGGATTGGACCAAGTACTGAACCCTGCAGTACTCTGCTAGTAAACCCCCATTCTTCAGAGTGGACTCCATTTACTATTACCCTCTGCATCCTGTTGTCCAGCCAATTGTTTACCCACACTACCACCTTGGGACCCACTCTAAGGCTGGCTAACTTGTATATTAATCTTTTGTGTAGGACTGTGTCAAATGCCTTGTTAAAATCTAGGTAGACCATGTCCACAGCCCCTCCCTGGTCTACTACTTTGGTCACTCAGTGAAAAAAATCTATTAGATTTGTCTGACATGACCTTCCTGCTGTGAATCTATGCTGCCTTGGGTCCTGTGCTCCTCTGGCCTCTAGGTACTCAACAATTCTTTCCTTCAGAAGTGATTCCATCATTTTCCCTACCACTGAGGTCATACTAACAGGTCTGTAGTTTCCTGCCTCTGCCTTGCTCCCACTTTTGTGAAGTGAAATCACATCCACCCTCCTCCAGTCCTCAGGTACCACCCCTTCCTCCCATGATTATTTAAAGAGGGTAGTCAGTAGTGTCACTAGTTCTACTCTTAGTTCTTTTAGAATTCTTTGGTGAATCCCATCAGGCCCCATTGCTTTGTCCACCTTTAGTTTTAAAAGTTCTTTCAGAACCCTTTCTTCTATGAATGGACTGATATCAACCCCCCCTATCCAGAATGTTTCTATTGTTTGGTTTAGGTACCTCCCCCTCCTCCTCTTCTTCTGTGAATACTGAGCAGAGGTGTTCATTCAGTATCCCAGCTTTTTCACTGTCGCCCTCTGCCCACATGTCCTCCCCTTCATTAAGCCTCAGTATCCCTCCCTTGGTCTTTTGTCACTCCCTAATGTACCTATAAAAGGTTTTAGCCCCCTTCTTAACAGAGTTGGCTATCTTTTCCTCAGTTTGGACCTTTGCTATTTTGACTGCCTTCCCTACCTCCTTCTGCTTCAACTGATATAATTCTCTGCCCTGCTCCTTCTGCATTTCCTTGTATTTCCTGAATGCTATCCTTTTGTCCTTAACCTTCCCTTCACCTCTTTTGAGAACCATAGTGGCTTTTTCCTTTGTATTGTATTGTTTTGTTGATTTGCTTTACACAAAGGCTTGTTGCCTCTGTGATGGCAGTTTTGATTTTTCCCCACTGTTCTTGCACCCCCTCCTTCTTGCCTGTTTGCTATTGCTTCTCTGATGCACTTTCCCATTTTGTCAAAGTCAGTCCTCCTAAAGTCCAACACTCTTCCTTTTGTGTGGCTTGACTCTACAGCTGAGTTTATTGTAAACCACACTGTTTGGTGGTCGCTTGTTCCCAGATGGCTAACCGCTTCTAAATCTGAGATCCTCTCTCCATCCCCATTTGAGAGTACCAGGTCTAAGATTGCTCCTTCCCAGGTGGATTCCAACACTAGCTGTCTGAGGCATGCCCCTGAATCTCAAGCTGTTCTGAAACCACCTTCTCAAGAATCTTCCCTTAAAAGGGAAAATTTGAAACAAGTTGGTAGTTTGCCATCTCTGGGTCTAAAGATGGTTTCATCAGCAGGGCCTTCACCAGAGCCTGTTTAAGTGACTTCAGGAAACCCCCCGTCACTAAGGAACACCTAACAATTTTAGCAAAAACCTGGCTCAAAGCCCTAACATAATCAACAAGTAATTGCGTCGGACCAGGGTCCAGGCTGCAGAATGTTGGGCTCAGCCCCAAGATCACCCCACAGACCTCCTCCATCATCATAGATTGGAACTCTCCTCAGGAAGATTAAATGTAGATGTCCCCACAAGGCCCAACCCTGTCGGATGGTAACGATCCACCTGGAGAAATCCCTGCCCTAATGGAGGACACCCTGTCTGAGAAGAACTGAGCGAACTCCTCAAACATTTGCTCTGAAAATGCGCTAACTGGTTCTTGACAGTCTGAATGTAAAAGCCTGTCCACAGCCCAAAAGAGCTGAGTAGGTCAGTTCTTCCCAGCAGCAGTCACCCTAGATATAAAAACTGCCTTTTTCCAGGCAGTTGCATTCTGATGCTCATCATAATTAGCCATCAGAACCAGTTTCTCTTCCTGGGTCCTGGTCTTTCTCCAACACCTCTCAACCTCTGCCCCCTGGTTTTCAATTCACTCAGCTCGCCATGACACCAAGGTGAGCAAAGACATGACACCAGCAGACATACATAGAATGGCACCAGAAGGTCCAAGGCCCTCATGACAGCCCTATAATAGGCTGCCATGATCTCCTCAGGACCCTCCATGCAGGCTTCCAACACAGACGAAATGTCCAGTTTCACCAGCAGTCCCTCAGGTTGTAACCCTTTTAAACGGCGGAACTGTACCAATTCCACAAGGGAAGGTACAAAACCGGTGGTTTGAAACTGAATCTGATGGTGCAATGATCCAACCAAGTGACTGAATCAATCTCAAGGTTGTCAATCTTGAGCCCCAGGGAAAACACCAGGTTGAGTGCATGTCCAGACTGGTGGGTCCCAGTTGTGGCCACAAGAGATAAGCCAAGGGCTTCCATGTTGGACAGGAAGTTCCTGGCATATAACCAACCTGTGTCATCCACCCAGGTGTTACGATTGCCCAGAATAAGGCATCTTGGTGACTCCATCACCCTCTCAGTGATGAAAGATGTCCTCTCCCACAGAAAGTTACCATCCCATCCAGGTGGACGATAAACAAGGAGTACTCTAAAATCCACCCCAGGACCCCCACATACAGCCACACACTCAAAAGACTGGGTGTCCCCACTGAGTGTATTGCCAGGCCCAGCTCTGACCTAAAACAAATTTCCCCCAGTGATCCTTCCTTGGGCAGTGGATCATGAAGAAACCTGCTGGGACTGCCAACTCCAAGACTGGACTGGAGTCATCCCTCAGCCAGGTCTTCACGATGCATGCCAGGTCAATCAAGGCTACAAGATCTGCCATTATGGTGGTCATATTTGCCATCGACCTGTCATTGCACAACACCACCTGATGAGGAGGAAGGGCAGAGGCTGGTACTTCAGCTATCTGCCCCCTTGATCTGGTAGGTTCCCCGGGAAGAGAGACAAGATACAGGAGGCCCCATTCCATCTGTTTCCTTGTCCCAGGGCATCTCCTTGTCTCGACAGCCCCAATCGATTTCTTTCCATTACATCTGCCATTACTTCCTCTCCTCCATCTACCCTTCTTTCTTTTTTTTTTTTTATTTTACTTCTTTTATGCCCCTGCCCTACCGTCGTTGGTCTGCTCTGGTCACGGACCCTGGAGCCCGACCACCGGACGTGCCGAATCCCAGGTCATCCCTGGCTTACCCCCAGAGCGGGCAGCAGTGCCGGCCCCCTCTATCTGCGGAGCCTTGTATCTGGTTAGGGGAACGCTCCGTGGCCAATCAGGGCAGTCTAGGCAGAGCGTCATGTAGACGCAATGCAGGGATTTTATCCCCTTATGTTTTCCCCACCCTCGAGGAGGCGGGGACATGCAATGATGCCAGCGTCCGCCCTGCCTACCTCACCCCTCCCTGACCTCAGGCCGGTAGCGTGAGTTCTCCCAGTCTCCACTAGGAGCCCTCATTGCACTGGATACTGGTGGGACCCTTCCCCCGGAGAAGGAGAGCTGCCTACGGCGCTCAATCCTTCTCCCCCCCGGCTGGCCCTCCGATGACCCAGATCCGTTCCCGAACCCGGGTCGTCGGCGTCGCAAGCAGAAATCCAACCGCTGCGCCGGTAGGCCAGCTATCTACCCTTCTTTCCAACTCCCTGCAGCTCTGGTAAACTGTGGCCGGCAGGGTCGGGTCATGAAAGGGGAATAAGGCCTTAAGGAGGGATGGGGAGTAACAAAGCTCAGGAGAATGCACTAAAAAAAAACATCACAGGATCATGGACCAATAAACCTACTACTAGAACTCAGTATGCCATTATGACAACAAACCCCCCCACAGCGAATCCATTATATTGACAACAACCCGTTCAACATCCACAGTGTTGAATGGGTTGTTGCAGTGATGAATGGATACAGCGACTTCACTGTAAGCTGCTCTCCCCCATAATCTCCCTCCCCCCGGAGTTGGCAGTCATTAATTCTGGGGGATGTAGGGGGCAGAGCAAGTAGTAAAGGGCTTTGCCACTGTGGGGGTCCATCAGCACTTTGATGTGGTGATGTGATCACTGTTGACAAAGTGGTGCTGTTGTAAAATCATTCAACAATGTTGTTGTCGAAGCGACATGGTGGAACCCTAGAACTCAAATTCCCTACTTATTAAATCCAGTTAAAACCCAATTTAACCCACCAAACATGCACCAATACAATTTACCCAAACCCAACAAAATCCCCTCCACCCACTATCCCAACCATGCACAACATTAAGGTGCAAAACTTGGGGTTTAACAAGTGAGTACTCAACCCTAACTATACTGGTGCTGTATAGGTGTGGATCACTGAAGTACAAGCATTCAAAATGACATAATAACTTGGTATGATGTCATATCCAGTTTTTATGGCATTTGAAAGCCATGAAACTTGGGTTGATAAAGGGGTCACCAGTTAATATAATATAATATAATATAATATAATATAATATAATATAATATAATATAATATAATTATACTATCACAGTAGCACCAGTATAGTTAGGGTTGAGTACTCATTTCTATGTTAACCCCCAAATTTTGCACCTTAATAACTTCACAACTGTTCATCTAATTTGCATGAAATGTTGCATGCATAATTTCAAGGAGTAGGTCTCTTAATGTGGCAAATTTTGTTTGAATATGTTGTGTGTTTCTGAGATACAGAGTGATAAAATTCCTAAATGTACATATACTTTGCTATTTCTTTGTCCATCTGTATCTCAGAAACTTTTAGGTTGTGGTCTGAAATGTTCAGGGTAGAAAGCCATTGCCTCACACATGAGCATTTTGAAGATTTGGTGAAAAAATATTAACTTTTTCCGAAGTTATTAAGGTTTTAATTTCCCATTATTTTCAAAGGAAAAAATAGATGTCCAGCATGAAAATGGATTCTGTGTTGCAGGAACTAATCCCTTTTCACAAATGGGTCATCCTGTGTTGCAAGAGCCTAATGGCTTTGCACACATGGGTCATACTGTGTTGTAGGTGGCAAATTCTTTTCTGTTTGTCCGCCATTTTGTTTTGTCAGTTAGGGACAGAAAGAAAAGAAAGAAAACCGATAAAAATAAATACATTCAAAACACAAACATCAGAACTTAGCTAAACGGGACCCATTTAGCTGCATTCCGATATTTATTTTTTAAAATTAGGGGAAGAAATATGTTTTCTTGGCACCTGAAATCCCAGGTGCACATCTTAGCGACATGAGCACTTCCCCGCATTCTCTGTGTGAGAACAGTGAGCAATTGTTCACTTCTACAGCCACAGCTGAACACGTGCTGTGGGCTGCAGTGTGTGCTGTGAGCCACCCTTTTCATTGGTGTCTAGTGGCACCCCCCAACTGATCGCTGTCTGCTACTCCCTGAATATTAAATAAATAGAAATATATGTATATTCCCTGGTGTCTAGTGGCACCCCCCACCCACCAATTGCCCTACCATCTTTCTCTGGTGCCTAGTGGCACCCTCCACCTGCTGATCCTTGTCCTTGCTAGTCTAGTGGTCCTTTCCCCTTCCCCTCAAATGTCCAATCCTGCCCACATATAGAAAAAACAATGACCTGGTAGTTTAGTGGTCCCTCCCCCCTCCACTGATGTCAGATCACCATCCCCATATTAAAGAAAACATACCTGGTAGTCTAGTGGTTCCCTCCCACCTCCTTGATGCCTGATCCCCATCTGTTTAAAAAAGAAAGACCCTGGTAGTCTAGTGGTCCCTCCCTCCTCCCCCAATGACCCATATCCATTCCCAATATAAAATAAAAAATTACCTGGTAGTCTAGTGGTCCCTTCTTTGTCCCTGATCCCCCTCCCATGAAAGGGACATAAATTCCCTGGTTGTCTAGTGGGCCCCACCCCCAACCCTGTTAGGCATGCATCCACCATCCCACTCCCTCCCCCACATCCCCATTGGCAGTCTGCGAGTACCACAGCCCTCCTTTCACCTCCATGGATGGCCACAGACTGTGATATGAATGAGCTGTGCAACAGAATGCGATCATTTTCATATAAATGGTGAAGTTCCACCTCAAAGTGTGGAATTTTGTCCGTGAATGGTGCAATTTCATCTGCGAAGTGTGGAATTTCAGCAAAATTCCCAATTCACAGTGAAAATGGTGGAATTTCCCCCACAAAGTGCAGAATCTCAGCAAAATTCTGCAGTTCGCAGGTGAAATTCTGCACTTCGCCGGTAGCACTCTGCACATCAAGGCAAAACTTTACCATGCAGAATTCACGAAATTCCACGAAATTCATGGCTTAATCCTTGGATCAAAGTTTGCCAACTTTATGCATCTCTAACTGTGAACGCTTAGCAGAATTTATTTCAAGATTTCTGCCTCTTCTTGATCCCTCTCCATACCGTCTCCATTCCCTCTTTAATAGTACAGTCCTACCCTTTGTCTTCCTTTTTTTGCTAACATACCTAAAAAGATCTTGTTCCCCTTTGATACTGCCTGAGCTATTCTTTCTTCAGTTTGCACATTTGTGCTCCTTACTGCTTTCCCTGCCTCCTTCTGTTTTTCCTGATACACTTCCCTATCCTCCACTCTCTGGGTCTCCTTATACCTTCATAGAAGCATAGAAACACAGACGTTGACGGCAGATAAGGACCACAAGGCCCATCCAGTCTGCCCATTTATTTTTCTACCTTATAAATGTGCTATCAGCCTTTGCTCTATCAATGGTCTATCTATTCATACTCATCTGTATTGCTCCCTTATGCCTATCCCATCCCTGTTTGAAGTCCTGCACTGTATTTATATCCACCACTTCCTGAGGTAGGCTGTTCCATGCATCCACCACTCATTCTGTGAAAAAGAACTTCCTCACATTACCCCTTAATCGGCCTCCCTCTATTCTCATGCTGTGTCCTCTTGTCCTGCTATTTTTCTTATGTTGAAACATGTTAGAATCTTTCATCTTGTTAATGCCCTTAAGGTGTTTGAATGTTTCGATCATATCACCTCTCTCCCTCCTTTGCTCTAGGGTATACATATTGAGCTCCGTTAATCTGTCCTCATATGTTTTCTGATGCAGTCCCTGCACCATTTTGGTTGCCCTTCTCTGGACTGCCTCAATTTGGTTAATGTCCTTGTGAAGGTTTGGCCTCCAGTACTGCACACAGTACTCCAGTGTCTTGTAAAGAGGGATTATTACCTCCCTCTTCTGATTTGTGATACCCCTACTATAACACCCTAACATCCCCCTAGCCTTACCTACTGCTTTAGTTGTCTGCTTGGATGATTTCAGGCCATCGGTGATGATGATGCCCAAGTCTCTTTCTTCCCTTCTGAATGCCACTCTTTTAGCCTTTACCTTTTCTGCCATATCTTTTGAGACCCATAGCGGCCTCCTCTTTCTTTTGCATTTGCTTAACTTCTTGACATAGAGGTTTGTTGCTTTCACTATGCCTTCTCCTAATTTGGCCCACTGTTCCTTCAATCCTCCAGATCATCCTCCTGCCTGGTCATTTCTAAGGCATTCACCCATGTTTATAAAATCAGCCCTTCTGAGGTCCAACACTCTTGTCCTTGTGTGGTTGTATTCCACAACTGTTCTTATGTTGAACCACATTGTATGATGGTCACTGGTCCTCAGATGGCTTCCCACCTTGATGTCTGCAGTACTGTCCCTGTTAGTACCAGGTCCGATATTGCCCTGTCACAAGTGGGTTCACTGACAATTTTCTGACATCGTCCACTTAAGTGATATTTCTGCAAAGAGTCCTTGGAGGGTAGGGATTTTCATGTAAATGGTCCATGGAAAACATGTGGAGTATTGTGAGAAGTTATAGAAGTGTCTCTTTGCTTAGATGTTCCTCCATGAAATTAAGTGCAAAGATACATAAATAAAATTCCTAGACATGGAGACTACATTGATTAAACATTGGTAAATACTCCATGGAGGTCTGTGATTCCATGAAGATTTTTTCACAGAAATTCAAGGATTTTCATGGAGTGGGGGGAATCTGATGTATGGTCAAGATACCCAAAATGGCAGTAGATACATCCACCCTGTGCCCACTGGTCTTCCTCATCCCAGTCACCTGTCTGGTTGTATAAAAAGTATTTTCCTGGCAGTCTAGTGTCCCTCCACTGGCAATCTACCTCCAATAATTAATTAATAAAGTTTCTGGATTGCTATAGGCCCTCACCTCCTCCCAATCAAACTGAAGACCCCCATCATGCCCTGGCTGTAAAGGTATCTCCACTACCTCTCTCACTGGTGTCCAACTCAACTGAGTAAACAGTGTCCACCCCCCCAATGGCATCAACTGTCAGTGCTCCTCCACTCACCACCTTGGCTGGTCACACTCTGAATAACAGGAAGCGTGTGCACATAGTGTATACATTAAAACATATTTCATAGATTAATATTATGTAATTATCAGATTTTCTGATGTTTAATAACAAAACATTTAGGCAACACAAATCATTTCACTTGCATAAAATTATAGTGACTTACAGAGTGATTAAAAGACATTGTTAGCCTATGGCCTGGAAATTCCAAATCATACTGGTTTACGATTATGATAGTAAAAAGACTCATCACATTGGCCATTATCATGGCATATACAAAAGACTGATTTAGTATAATATATATGTGGTTTGTTTCAGGTCTATTACTTAACAAACTGTTCCATATTCCATGATTATGCCTTGTGTGCTATTGAGTAATCATCATTAAATTAAGGTGCTAGTACCTACCACATTTAATAGTGTTTAATATAGTGATTAATGGAAAATTAATGTATTTTAGAATGTTTAAGTATTTCAGAATTTGTCCAACTTATTCTCTACACCCCTTCAAGGTATGAACCTATCAGATTAAATCTGCCAATGACATTGTTTATCATTACTTGTGGCTGGGATCATATGTAAATTTATATGCGTACTTACATATTTATGGCATCCAAGCTATGTTAATAAATAAGAAATGTACATACGCACTGAGATATTCAAAGGGGTTGCACTGGTGCAACCCAGAAATGTGCCCCAGGGCAATATTCAAAAGGGGGAATTGCACAGCGCAATTCCTGATGTGCTGGGGTGCAAAGATAATGTATGTGGCACATCTCCAGGGGGCGTGCACATGCATATGCAGCACAACCTGATATTCAGCCCACGATGTGCGGTGCATCTGCAGGCACATCCTAGAGATGTGCCACGTACCTGGGCACAAAGTTTAGCCCATAAAAATGGCTCAACAGGTAGCCACCCACAGGTGGGCTGCCATAATGTAAGGTACATTACAGCAGCTGCCAGTCGTGTGTGGCTTTCTCCCCCAGAACACCGTACACAAGCACCCTTGAAAATCTCTGGTGGTCCAGTGGATCCCTCCCCCCTGCCCATAACCTCAATCACCGTGTCATCATCTCATTTCTAGCCCTTGAAGTCTAGTGGTGCCCCCCCTTCCTGCCCATAACCCTGATCACCTGAATGTAACATATTTATTTGTCCTGGTGGTCTAATGGTACCCCTTGCCTGTAATCCCAATCACCATAACTACAACATTATTATAACCCTGGTAGTCCAGTGGCACCCCCCTCCCACCTACACAGGACCCCCTGCCCACCCAGCTCCCCTCCCCTGGTCATTGGCGGGCAGCATACCCACCCACATACCTTAGCAGCATGTTTTTTTTTTTTTATTTCATTTTCTTATTTTGTTTTTGTTGACCAGGTAAATGCACTAGACAAATCCTGCCTATTTTCAGGCACAACCCGGGGAAGGGGATACAGATGAATGCCAACTGACCTTGAACCAGATTAAGCTGTTGGTGGTATTTTTTTAGTGAATGAGGGAAATTTGGCTAGGACACCCAGGAAATTCCCCTTCTCTGATTGCTAGAAGGCACTGCATTGCTGTGGGAGAGTGAACAGAGTGCGTGAGCTTTTGACGGAGCAAAACGTGTGGGTGGCTGAGGAGTGGGTCTCCTCCTCGGCCCTCCCTATTCTGGGCACTGCAATGGAAACAGAACCCGTTATGGAGGAATTGTATGTATTAGCCACAGAAAATATGGATGGTTTAAGTGCTGACTTACAGGATACTCCTGAGTCAGGAACCGGAGCTCAGAAATCAGAACAGAAGGCTGCCTTTGATGATAAAGCAGCTGATATTCAGTTACGAATGGAGATAACTGAAAAGCACTGTGCAGAGTCAAGGATTCAATTGCAAGAAGAATTGGGAAAGCAGAAGAAGCTACCCATAGCTCGGAAACCGGAAATGGTTGTGAGTAACATGGAGACTGATGTATGCGCTGGAAATTCAAAAGAAGCAGAGAAACTGCCTATGTCTGAAACAAATGATATCTCTCCTGGCTTTTTAAACATGCAGGTACTGGAGGCTGTAATGGCATCCACTTTGATGGGAAGTAAGCAGAGTAATGTGCAGCCATCTAGTGCTGAAATTTCTCCGCAGACTGTTGAAAAGCTTCTACAACAAGGTACTGTAACTAATTCAGAGATGTTAGATGGTGGGGAATCTGACCCTTTGCCTCCAATTATATTTTCCATAGGGTTTTTCTGGGGAAAGGAAAAAAAGATTTTTGGTAAGGAGGGAGTGGTAAAGGGTCGAAAAATATGATTACAGTCCTCTAATACTGACAGTAAATCTCCTGGTAGTGTGATGCCTACTCTTGATAGGCCTTCATCGGGGCCTTCCCCTAGTTCTGCAGACTGGGTTTCATCTGCATTAACAGCGGCTGGGTGGGTAAAAAATGTTTCTGGTACAGGATGGAGTGTTAACTTCCCTGCAAAGAGCAATTCTGTTTCCCTCCCTGATCTTCCTCTAAATGTATCTAGTTCTGAATTAAGCGATGGCTGTCTTTTGACTCCAGGGCAGCCTACTCCCTTGGAATGAAATACGGATACTTCAAATGATTTATTGGTCACTATAAAAAACGTGGAGAATGATGTTACTGTACAGAGTATACCAGATTCTTCTTTAATAGTTTCTGGAGAAGATTTGGCAGGTTCTTTTCCTTTTCATCAGGCTACTACCTCCTCTAATATACAGATAGGCCCTGAAAAACCCTTACTGACCTCTAATAATGTTTGGCATGATAAAGTTAGAGATCAACTCTTTACCCCAGATGCTAGGCTTCGATCAGAGCCAGGTATGAGACGGAATGCTGTGCGTTTTAAAATATAGGGGCAATATTTTTGATGTTCCTGATAGGCATTTTGTGGGGAGGGCCTTGCTTAAAGATAGCATGAAATACTATGCTTATGAATTATATGCTCTTATACATGTACCTGGGGATTCGGTATATGATATCAGTTTTAAACACCCTGCTGGCCTAGAATGTTTTTGGAAACAGTACCAGTTGCTGAAACTTTCTCCCTTATGGAAACCATTTTAGCAATCCCCCTGACCAAACCCCTAACAGAGAAAATTACTGTGCTGTTTTGGAATGAAGGGGTGAATGTTGCAGATATCACTTACTGGTTGCAACAGCGTTGCACAGTAAAAGGATATGCAGAACCTATACTAGACAATGAACAACTATGGACTGGAAGATGGAAATACCAGGTAGTAGTATTAAACTTGGAATATGGTTTAACCAAACACTTGCCCAATTATTTATTTCTAGGGTGAGATCGTGAGGTGATTTTTTACCCAGGGCAACCGAGAGCATGCTTTAAATGTGGGGATGTTGGGCATTTAAGCAATGCCAGTGACAAACACAAATGTGGCCTTTGTGGTGAAGTGGGGTATTTCAGGGCTCAGTGTCAACAACCTTTGAGATGCAACTTATGTGATGAGCAGGGCCATACTTTTTGGAACTGTTCCTGGTCTTCCCATAACAGCAGAGACTTAGCTATTCATGCTGAACAAGATGCATATGTGACCACAGCACAAAAAGAGAAGCTACACATGTTGGAATTATTAAATACTGTACCAAATAGAGATTCTCTTACCTCCAAAGTACCTCAACCCCTTAAAGAGGCCTACACAGTAGAAGTAACTCAGGAGAGAGAGTTACCGGAGCCTCAGTCTGCTAATATGGATCCTGCACCGATCTTTGAAGAGGCTGGAAATGCCTCAGCCACAGAGGATGTCTCTAATTTAGGTGACCCTCCTGCCCAGGTTGTGTTTGAGCCCTGTGAACAAGATAACCTGGTTGCAAACTCAGTACAGCATATGAAGACAGAAAGAGGGGATAATCCTATGCCTCCCCCTACTGTTCAACAAGAAGACATTTTTCAGAGAGTCACTAGATCAAAGGCAGGGAAACTCCCTATAGATTCTCCAACAGGGACTAAGGTCTTGGATGATCTACCAGTACATAATTCCTATGCTATGTTATTTGAACAAGGTGGTGAAGATGAAAGTCATGATTCAGATTTATCTTCAATTGCCTCTTCACAGGCTGATGCTAAAATTGAAGGGGGACCTGTGGAAAAGCACAAACCTAGAAAGCGTAAAAAGAAAAGATGACAGTGATTAAACATCTATTATGTTTTGTAATAATTTTTCTTTCTCTCCCTCTGCTCTCTTATGACTGTTGCAATTTCTCTTCTCACTATTAATGTGAATAGCATTACATCTTTGGAAAAAAGGCGAGTCACCTTTGCTAGTCTTAGGGAAGGGAAAGGTCATGTGATTTTGCTGCAAGATACGAGATTACATTCATTATCAGAGGTGAGAGAAGGTCAAAGAGATTGGTGCTGGGGCATCTCGTTTTGGTCTTTAGGTGAGGAACCTTTTTCAGGATTGGGGTTTTTATTCCCGGGTGTTAAGGTGCAAGTTGTACACATCTTTGATGTTCAGCCTGGGAGAGCCATAGTAATGGATGTTGTTTTGGGTAACGGGACGTACAGAATTATTAATATTTATGCTCTTTAACTGAAGGCAGATAGGTCTTCTCTTTTTAGAAGAGTGGAACCTTATTTGCACACCTCTAAATTAGTGGTATGGGGAGGTGACTTTAATTGCGGCCTATCTAATAGGGACTGGGGAAGTGTAACTACTAAAGTATATTGTGACACTAATGCTTTGCTTAAAATATTAAAAGTCAATAATTTATGCGATGTTTATGACTTATTGCAGCAGGTTCTGATACATACTTTTATAAAGGTCATTTATCTAAAGGATTCACTTCTGGTTTGTATCTAACGGCTACTTAGTCAGGGAGTAGGGATTATTCCATTAGAAACTTCGGATCATGTGGTGATTAAACTGGATTTAGAATTTCTGGAGCAGGTTCTTATGGGAAGAAGATACTGGAAGATGAACGTGGCTGTTTTGCAAAAGGCAGTTATGCAGGATTCTATATAAGAGTTCTTTATGTTGAGAGCCAATGTTTCTTTTCTATATGATAGTCCCATAGGATGGTGGGAAGATACTAAGAGAGATCTGAAACATCTCTACATAAGCATTACTAGTAAAAGGGCTAAAGATAAATATATTCAGTATTTGGGGCTTAGAGCAAAATACATGCAGTTATTATCCAAGGCTGCAGATCCTAATAATGATGTCAAATTACTGTTGCAAACTATTTAGGATAAAATGTATATGCATTTGAAAGTGTCTGAAAATAGGGCAGCTCAACAGCAAAAATACCAGACTAGGGGTACGAAAGAGCAGGTGAATCCATATGATTTAGGCATACATGGGGTTCAGCACCTGCTAATGACTGCATTAAAAGATAACTCAGGAGCCTTAGTGACAGACAATAACGGGCTCCTACTGCTAATTCAAGATCATGTTAAAGCTACTTTTCAGCAGGACAGAGTGGGTTATCCAGATTTATTTTTCAAAGAATTGGACATTCCACAATTAAGTACAGAAGAGGTGCTTGGTTTGTTAGTTCCTATTTCAATAATAGAAATTAGGGATGCTATTTCTAAACTGACACCTCAGACTACTCCGGGGATAGATGAAATATCTAATGACTTTTATAAATACTATTGTGATATTCTGGCCCCTTGGTTACAGATTCTTTTTACTACTATATGGGAAGAGAAAAGGTAAGTGCCCAGCATGAAAGAAGGTATTATAACTTTCCAATATAAAAAGGAGGATCCACAAGAGATTAAAAACTGGAGGCCTCTAAGTTTACTAAACTCAGATTATAAAATTCTGACCAAAATCTTGACTAATCATTTAGCAAAAATAGCAAAATGTCATTAGTCCTACACAGACTTGTGCAATCCCAAGTAGAAATGTTATTCAGAATTTAACTTTTATTAGAGAAGTAGTGGAACAAGGCTTAACATGAGTTTAGATGGTTATTTGCTGACTATTGATCAAGAAACTGCATTTGATTCTGTACGACAAGAGCATACCTGGGCAGTATTGCAGCACTATGGTGTTCCAGAAACTTTTTTAACATTATTACAGACTTTGTATACTGAAGTACAGGTTACCCCTTTGGTGAATGGGCATCTAGGTATACCAACATACTTAAAAAATGGTGCTAGACAGGGCTGTCCGATGAGTCCTCTACTGTATGTGTTTGGTCTGGATCCCATACTTCAGAATATTGAAAAAGCTACTGACATTAAAGCTATTGTAAATAAGAATGGGGTTATTTTCCAGAAAGTCACTGCTTATGCTGATGATTGTGTATTTACAATAGCCGATTTGGAATCTGGTGAACAAATTTTAAAAATAATGGTGTCAGTCTATGATACTACTGGTATTAAGATTAATATTGGAAAAAGTAAGGTCTTAGTTTTGGGTGCTGCACAGTTTGCGGAGGGATTTCCTATCTCTATGACGAATGAGGAAATTAAAATATTAGGTTTGTTTTTTGGTTCTCGAGAATCAGAAGGGAAGAACTGGAATGTGGTATATGACCAGGCTAACCTTAAAGTTCAATCATGGCTTTCCTTGGAAATGACTTGGAACAAGAGGGTTTATTTGCTAAGGGTATATATATATAGCTCCCATCTTTTTATATGTTTCTCATATTTTTCCACTTCCATTTAGTTTACATTCAAAGGTTATGATCCTTTTCTTTCTTTTTTTATGGTGCAGCAGATTTAAACCAGTTAAGAGAGTACACATATATAGGGCTTGGAAAGCGGGGGGTTTAAATATGATTCAGCCCTTATATTTTTGGGGGAATTTCTTTTTTAGTTCAATTCGTCCAGTAGTTTTAGAACCTGAAGGTATGGGAGTATTGAATATGCAATTGTGGGGACCCAATTTTTTGACAGCATGGGGTAGGGGTAAATGGCATCCCTCAGAGAAGATTCTTCCAGGGTATTTGCAAACCACTTTAAAATACATAAGAACTTGGAAAATTGAGCTAGGTTGTTTTTTGGGACATAAGAAAGTTTTTTTATAAATTCATGCTAGAGAAGTGGTATAAAGAGGAACCCTTATTTCAGGTATCCGCTGCAACTAATATGGAGTTGTTACAAGAAAGTATTCTGGACCCTAGAATTCCTCTCAAGATGCAAGATCTAATATGGTTATGCGGACATCAGAGACTAAATGGGAAGGGCAACCAAAAACACAAACAGATGAATGAAAGAGGATTGGGGAACGTCTTTGTCATGATCAAGTGGAAACTATGCAGCATTTATTTTTTGACTGTGTGAATGTTCAAGGTTTCTGGAAACAGCTGGCTAGTTGGTGGGGAGAAAGCCTTTTTCAATAAATGAATTATGATATTTTGGTATTAGGACAAATACCAGCTTCATGGATGAAGTGGACAAAAAGTACTATTTATGTTATTGTAGCTTGCCTAAAATGTTCATTATGGCAAGTTAGATGTCAACGGTCGCTGAAAAATGAAGAAGTCACTCAGCAGGAAGTTTTGTTTCTAATACAAGGAGATCTTGATAAAATATATGATTATGAATGTCGAGCCTTAGGACAGGAAGTGGGCTCTAGATTATGGAAAAATGTTGGGTGGGCGGGTTAATGTTTGCCTATCTTTTATGGTTATTTTTTCCTCTTATTAGCATATTGTAATTCTAGCATTTCTGTGCTAAAGATAGACATATGTCTTGGGGAAGGGTTTTTTGTCACTGTTTAGTCTTGGGCAGTGATTCTGGTAAATATGAGCACTATGTATGGGAAGTTATGAGGGTTTTCATAGGTGATGGGTCCTTAGAATTGTATGATATTTGCATTTTTGTTTCTTTATTGTGATTTCATATATTATGTTTTTGAATATTGAATAAAAATGTCCCCTACTCTTTTCAATAAGTGCCACAGGATCATTAACATCCACCTGAACTGCCACCAATCCAGTCAGATGGGACCTCAGTTTAACATCTCATCTGAAAGATGGCACCTCAGAAGTGCAGCACCCCTCTCATGCTGCTTACTGTAAGCTGTCATTCAGTGGGCAGCAGTGGAGGTATGAGGGTGGGTTTGCTGCCCACAAATGACGGGGGAGGAGCTGGGTGGGCAGGAGATCTTGTGTGGGGGGGGCTGGGGTGCCACTGGACTTCACATTTCACTAAAAATACCACCAACAGCTTAATTTGGTTCAAGGTCAGTTGGTATTCATCTGTATCCCCCTCCCCCGGGTCATGCCTGAAAATAGGCAGGATTTGTCTAGTGCACTTACCCAATCAACAAAAACTAAATAAATAAATAAATAATAATGCCATATTTATGGTGATCGGGGTTACGGGTGGGGGAGTACCACTAGACTACCAGGGCTTGAATTGGGATGATGTCACAGAGATCAGGATTACCGGCAGGGAGGGGGATACCACTAGACTACCAGGAAGCATAAACGTATTAAACTATGATGATTGGTGGTACGGGAGGGGAGGGGAGTACTAATGTTGTCCCTGGTACAGTGACCACATACTGTGCAGGGTGCCAGGCACATTTCGCTGGACAGCCCTGCACAACACATGCAAATGGGGCTATAATGACATGCAAATGGCCCCATTTGCACCTTGCCTAGATTATGACATCATTTGCATATTTGTGTCTGAATATCAGGAATCTGCGCACTGTGTATCTCTTATTCGCTGATGCATTTCCCATTCCTGGTATTCAGACCTGTCTATGGGATGCGCCTGTGTATTGTATTTGCTCTGTGCACATTATTTACTTTATTCAGAAGAGATGCGATATGGCACATCTCTTTTGAATACATCCCTTAGTTGCATCAGCACAGTTCAGCTGCATTGCACCACCACTTGCATCATTGCCAGGTGCAATTCTGAATATCGGGCCCACTATATTGTAAGCTATGTAAATATACTGCTGCTGTTTCTAATTCTGCCTCAGGATCGGCTTGAAAACTAGATAATGCAGCAAAACGGGGCTAAACTTGAGTGTAAAATGTCAAAACAGAACAAAAAATCAAATACATCTCTGCACCCAGCTGATTTTGATGCTTTGGTGACACTAAAGATCAGACGAGTAAGTAATGGTTAGTAATGAAAGTGATTAGACAGGTAGGTAATGAAACTGATCAGCTTGTGCAGAAGTCAATAACGGTCAGATGAACCAAAGTTATTCAGTAGTTGAAACACAAGCAGTTTTATTTAGTTATTTTGATTTACCTGGTAAGAGCACTAGACAGTCAATGCTTATTTTCAACCATGAGCTGGGAGGATACAATGGAAAACAGTACAGTACATTACAAAATAAAGGAACAACACCCGACAGGGTGGGTTTTATGCTGGGATAACATCCTGCCTCAGGTGGTTGGGCCCAAGGCTGCAGGATGGGGGCATCCAACACCCGAGAAGGGATGTTATCCCAGAATACCACCCATCCTGGAGGGCATTATTCCTATTATTCAATGGCTAATCTTTAAATACAAGAAAAAAAATAAAAATAAAAGAAGTATTTTTAAAAACACTTTTTTAATTGATTTTTGTGAGTGAAAATATATTTATATTAAAAGGAGTTCCTTTCTTGTGTTTATCATCTAGGTGGAGCTGTCTGGCCGGCAGGTGAATTTTTGTTTTGGTACGTATCTGTTGCTTGTCCCATAAGTGTTTCTTTTGTTGATGCTCTGGTGCCCCATCCCCCCACTGTGTCGTGGTTATGGTTCTCCTGGTACAGTTTAATGCTGTATTTGTACCAGGAGATTATCTTAGTAGGACCATATCTATAGTGGCTAGTGTTCAATATTTTGTGTCATCCTGCTGCTGCAGGTCATCTGCCACCCATGCTACTGCTGTAATGATGTCCTAGAAAGAAACAGAGGTAGGGTGGTGGAAGGGAGATTGATATGCAGTAATTGCAGAAAAAAACAAAGTGTGCTGAACTCTGAGTGAGCATTGTGACAATTACCACATGCTGAGCCACTTTCCTGTGCACTCGTTCAGTCTGGGATTGGTGTTTTCAGTTACTGTTTGTTTTTGAAAAACTCACAGCATGCTTAAATTGTTTTCTTTTTTTTTTTAATTAACAGAAGGGGAACATTTGCAATAATTTGTGAGGGCTGTGGTTTGAAGTACTATGTGAAGCCAGTCGGAAATGCTACTTTCACTTTGGGTGGGAGCGGGAAGCAACGGACATCTGCAGGCTGATTTTAATGCGGTCATGATTGTGGTGGGGCTAGAGCCGGGGATGTTATGCTGGGATAACATCTTGAGTCCAGTACCAGACAGACGAATCAGACTCCAGCATTATTTCATGTCATTGTGTAATAATACATAATACATAGCTTGGCAGAAGACACCAAGAGAAAGGACTGCTGTGTGACTGAACTTCTCTGCTGGGACTAAAATAGAAGAACTTTTGTATTTGGACCTTTAATTTAGGGTAAAAAAACTAACATACAAAACAAAACAAAAAAGTGTGTGTTTGGGTTAACTGAACTAAATGGGTAACTGAAAAGTCATCTAGGTGTAAATCTCAGGTGACTGAAAGGACTTAACTGCTGTGAGGTTTAAATTACTTGTAGAAAGATCTGGTAAGTAGGGGGAGTGGCTTAGCTAGAAGGAAGCTACATTTAAAGACTGCCTTAGAAAGATTCTGCTAACAGCTTGGCAGAAGACACCAGGAGAAAGGACTGCTGTGTGACTGAACTTCTCTACTGGGACTATATTGCCCTCCTTCTCACCCAAAGCTAGTTCTATTTTTATAGGCACAGGATTTGACTGACAACAGGAACTTCCTGTTTAGGGGCAGGAAGTGAATGATCACAGAACCACCAAGGACCCACCATCCTAGAAGGGCAAGAGTAGCTCTCTGGCCCCCTCTAGCTGCTGGAGGTCTGCCTCTGAACAAGTAAGTGGTCTACTGAGAAATATAGGATATTCTTCTCTCAGAACAGGACAATCAGGAGCTTAAAGGGCACACAGGCAGAAAGTAAGGAGAGAGAGAGAGAAAAAAAAACAGATGAAAGAGTAAGGATTGCAAACAGTTAAGGGGTCAGAAATAAGACATGATTGGAGTGGTGCAGTGCAGTGGCTGTGGAGCAGCAGTCTTCCCGGAGATATTCTGGAGGATGCGGTGTTGTCCCATCTGCAGGCACCTCTCTGGGCTGAGGGAGGAGGTTGCTTATCTCCAGGCTGAGTTGGCCAGGATTTGTGGCACCTCCTCTTCCATCCAGGGACCACCAGTGCCACTGCTGTTGCCTCAGAGGTTGCCAAGAAAGAGGAGCGGTTGGACCACAGTGGGCTCAGGGAGGGTGAGGGTGGTGGAACAGAGGCACATCCCTCCAGTTGTACCTCTCCACAATTCCTATGCCATTCTGGCAAAGTGTGGTTCCTCTATGGAGGCACCTACAGTGGAGACCAAGGAGGATGCTGGGAACCTCCACAAAGGAGACCCACAGGAGGGTGTCAGGGGACCCTGCAGGGGAAGGAAACAACTCCTGGTGGGGGACTCCATTGTTAGGAAGGTAGAACTGGGCAAGGAAGGGGAGAGGGAGGTAAGGTGCCTGCCTGGCACCATGGCTTGGAGGGACAGGGAGCGAATCCTCAGGATTGCCGGAGCAGCTGCACAGGGGAGGGAGCTGGATGTCATTGTCCACCTAGGGACAAATGACCTGGCTAAGAAAGGGATTATAGAAGTGCAGGAAGAGTTTGTGGAATTGGGGAGGGGCCTTAGTCAAGTAGCACGCACGGTAACCTTCTCGGAAGTGCTACCCATCTATAGCATAGGAGGGCTAGGGTGTTCCATACCATGGGTTCAATCAGTGGATTGAAAACCTGGTGTGGAGCTCAGTTTGGCTTCATTGGGGACTGGGGTCCACCTGGAGTGATGCTGGCCTATACTGGCATGATGGGCTGCATCATCAGGAGGGAACCAGGATCCTAGGTGATGGGTTTAAATGCTTCATTGGCAAGCTTTAAACTAGCCAAGGGAGGCACTGGAAAGGAGCAGGAAAATCCTAGCCCCCAAACAATCACGGTAGTAAGTGTGGCAAACACCAACATGGAGGTGTCGATAGGGAGAAGGGCAGGGTAAATGGAGAAAGTGACAAAGGCAAGAAGGACAGGGATGGGGCAAAGGGGTAAGGCCATCAGGAAATGGAGGGTAATGAGTACCAATGCCCGTAGTCTGGAAACAAGCTCCTGAACTGGTGGCCTTAATGGAAGAGGGATGCCTGGATATCGAGCAGTCACAGAAACATGGTACACAGAGAACCATGACTGGGATGTTAACATACCAGGGTACATAACCTACAGGAGAGACAGGCAGGGGAGAAGAGGGGGAGGAGTAGCTCTCTATGTAAAGGAAGGGATAAAGGCAACTGAACAAAAGAGTAAACAGGGAGGAGAGGAGGCACTGTGGGTCACCTTGGAGACTGGAAAGGGCACCACAATCTGCACAGGGGTTGTGTACAGACCCTCATGTCAGGGGGAAGGAATGGACAAGGATATGATGGAAGGCAATCTTAGAATGGCAGAGAAAGGGGAGATACTGTTGATGGGAGACCTGAATATGCCAGATGTTAACTGGAGCACATTTGCTGCAGCCACATCCAAGAGCAGGGCCATTCTTGATGCCCTACAGGTGGCAGGCATTAGACAGCTAGTTTCAGAACCCACTCATGAGGGAGCAATCTTAGACCTCGTACTCTCAAACGGGGCAGTGAGAGGATCTCAGATCTAGAAGTAGGTTGCCATCTGGGGACAAGTGACCATCAAACAGTGTGGTTCACATTAAACTCAGCTACAGAGTCAAGCCATACAAAAGTGAGGGTACTGGACTTTGGGACTGCTGACTTTGGCAAGATGAGAGAGTGCCTCAGAAAAGCACTAGCAAACAGGCTAGAAGGAGGTGTGGAGCAACAATGGGGAATTATCAAAACTGCCATCACAGAGGCAACAAGCCTTTGTGTGAAGCAAATAAACAAATCAAAACGAAAGAAAAAGCCACTATGGTTCTCAAGAGAGGTGGCTGTGAAAGTCAGGAAGAAAAAGATAGCATTCTGGAAGTATAAGGAAACACAGAAGGAGCAGGACAGAGAGCTGTACCAGTTAAGGCAGAAAGAAGCAGGGAGGGAAGTCAGAATAGCAAAGGCCCAAACTGAGGAAAAGATAGCCAACTCAGTTAAGAAGGGGGATAAAACCTTTTATAGGTACATCAGCGATCGTAGAAAGACATAGGGAGGGATAGTGAGGCTGAATAGAATGAACGAGTGGGTGGGCAGAGGGGGACAGTGAAAAAGCAGGAATACTGAATGAATATTTCTGCTCAGTATTCACAAAAGAGGAAGGGAAGTGCCTAATCCAATTAACAGAAGCACTCTTGATAGGGGGGTCGATCCCAGTCCTTTCACAGAAGAAAGGGTTCTGCAAGAACTCCTAAAACTGAAGGTGGACAAAGCAATGGGTCCTGATGGAATTCACCCCAGAATTCTAAAAGAATTAAGGAAGGAACTAGTGAAACCACTGGCTACTCTTTTAATAAATCATGGGAGGATGGTGTGGTACCCGAGGACTGGAGGAAGGTGGATGTGATTCCCCTTCACAAAAGTGGGACCAAGACAGAGGCAGAAAACTACAGACCTGTCAGTCTGACCTCTGTGGTGGGAAAGTGATGAGTCACTTCTGAAGGAAAGAATAGTTGAGTACCTAGGGTCAGTGGAGCACAGGATCCAAGGCAGCATGGGGTTCACACGGGAAGGTCATGTCAGACGAATCTAATAGATTTCTTTGACTGGGTGACCAAAGTAGTAGACCAGGAGGGCTGTGGACATGGCCTACCTAGACTTTAGAAAGGCATTTGACACAGTCTCACACAAAGATTGATAGTCAAATTAACCAGCCTGGGAGTGGGTCCCAGGGTGGTAGCCTGAGTAAAACATTGGCTGGACAACAGGACACAGAAGGCAATTGTAAATGGAGTCCACTCTGAAGAAAGGGTGGTTACTAGTGGAGTACCGCAGGGTTCAGTATTGGGTCCAGTCCTTTTTAATGTCTTCATCAGTGACATTGCAGAGGGACTAGAAGGAAAAGTATGCCTCTTTGCAGATGACACAAAGATCTGCAACAGGGTTGATACACAAGGAGGCATGGAAAGGATGAAAAGGGACTTGGCAAGGTTGGAGGAATGGTCAGACGTATGGCAGCTAAGATTCAATGCAAAAAGTGCAAAATAATGCACCTGGGAAACAAGAACCCAGGGAAGAATACACAAAAGGGTAGGGAGGTAGTAACAACAATAAAACAGGAAAGGGACCTGGGGTAATCATATCAGATGACCTTAGGTTAGAAGCAATGTGAGAAGGCAGTAGGGAGGGCCGGGGTATACTGGGATGTATAGGGAGAGGCATCAGCAGCAGAAAACAGGAAGTTGTTATCCCTCTGTACAGACAGTTGGTGAGACCCCATCTGGAGTACTGTGTCCAGTTCTGGAGACCCCATCTCCGCAAGGACATAGGATAGAGGCAGTCCAGAGGAGGGCAACTAAAATGGTGCAGGGTGGCAAGAGAAGCCGATGAGGAGAGACTAAAGGAGCTTAATATGTATACCCTGAGGAAAGAAAGGAGAGGGGGACATGATAGAAACTTTCAAGTACCTCAAGGGAATCAACAAAGTCCAAGAGGGTAGCATCTTTCAGAAAAAGAGACTTGCAAGAACAAGAGACACAATTTAAAGATAGAAGGAGGCGGTTCAGGGCAATGTGAGGAAGTATTATTTCACAGAGGGTGGTGGATGCATGGAACAGCCTTCCTGAGAAAGTTGTGGGTCTAAAACTGTGGGAGAATTCAAGAATGCGTGGGACAGACATAAGGCAATTCTTGTGGGGGGCAAGAAGATATAGGCTGTTGGTTAACTAGGATCTGCGGCCTATCCTGTAGGTAGGGAAATGGGCAGACTAGATGGGCCTAGCGGTCCTTATCTGCCGTCAAAGTCTATGTTTCTATGTTTCATACATCAAAATGAAAAAAAATTATAGTGCATGACCATGAATCATAAATGGCAAGGATATAGTGTATGAGAACCATCCCCCAAAATGGTAGTTAGAGTACAAACCAGTAGGCCAGACAGAAAGGGCTAAGTCATGTACAGGAGCATGCAGCTTGCTTAATTAGGTGCATGTAGCAATTTCTGTGAAAGGCCTGCAATGTTTGGCAGAGATGAAGCTCAGGAGCTGTACCATTCCACAACAATGGTGCAAAACTACAAAAGACCAAATTCCAAAATATATTTTTAGTTTTAGGTGTTGTTAGCAGTCCAAGCTCAGCTGGCCTCAGAAGGTAGGAGTTTCTGACTGGCTGAAGAAACGAGGCTAGAAAAACTAGCATCTGCTTGTGTAGGATATTGTGAGATGACACACTCAGTGGGGGGGCCACTCCAGCTTGGAATGAAGGTGACAGTGCTATGTAAGATAATTGGCAGTGAGTGCAAAGTGGCAGATATTATGGTATGCCACATTGCAGTTCTGTACAGTGACTTTGGAAGAGAAGGAGAACACAGGTTGTCCATATGTAAGCTTCGGTTTGAGGATTCCACGGATGATGGTGATGTGGGCATTGAGATTAAGGTTATTGCTTATTTTGCAGGCTATCCATAGCCTGGAATTACCAGTTTTACAGATGCCTGTACTATGTAATGAAAAGTCTATGGAAAACTCTAAGGTGACAATGAGGTAGTTGGAACATGTTATGGAGGTGAGAGAGGATTTATCCTTGTACAAAACTGTTGGGGGGATGAACAAATATTCAGCCTAGGTGCTAATCTGAAAGGCACAGCCTGGGTTTCTGATGCATTTAGAATGAGTTTGTTGGTTAGTAGCCAGTGTTGTACCTTCTGGAGGTTTAAGGACAGTTTGCTATAAATGTCAACAATCTCTTTTGTGCTCATGGATAAAACCAAGTTGTCTGCATAGAGAAGGGGCATGCTCTGTGCAAGACACTGATGAACATTGTTTACATACAAGGAAAAAAGGAGGGGTCAAGGGATAGAACCTTGAGGTACCCCCACTTTGGTAGGTGCAGGGTCCTAATACATAGACCTAAATTTGGTATGCTGAAACCTGTTGTTCAGATAGATCATGAACCAAGGCAGTTACAACCATGGGATACCAAGATCAATTAGTTTGCTGTCCAAAAGGGAGTAATCCACAAGCTCAGAGGCCTTGGTGAGCTCTGAAAACAGTCCCACTCAAGTCACCCTTGCCCATGGCACTAGTAATTTTAGTAGTGATAGTCAAAATGGCAGTAGTGGTACTATGACCTCTATGAATGTCATGTTGAGCCAGATTTATAAAATCATAGGAGATCAGGTAGTTTGTCAGCTGCAAGAAAACAATTTTTTCCATGACTTTATTTCAAACTGGTAATATAACAGTGGTCTAGAATTGCTGGTCTTCTTTGGGTTCCCTTTCTTATGGACATGAATTATATTAGATAACTTCCATAGGTCAGGTACTATTCCAGAAGTAAGGGACAAGTTAATGATTCTAGTAATCAGATGGGTGAGCACATACAAAGAAGCCTTGGTTTTATTCCATTTGCTTCAGCAGAGTTCCCTCAGGTATCGGTTTAAGAAGTTTGCGGACCTCGGAGGTCTTCACAGTTCTGAAGTAGAGAAGTCTGTGAGTCTGAGAATTGGCCAATACCATTGTGATGGGGGCTGGAATAGAGGAGGGGAAAAAGCCAGTCTATTTAGAAAGGTCTGCACACTGTGCATTGAAAGAAATAATCAACTGGTTGTTGCATTTAATGCCATTTAAGGCCATATCCTTAGGAGAGAGGTTGATATCCTCACCCAGGGATTGTTTAATGTATTTCAGGAACTGACGCAGCTTGCCAGCTGTGGCATTAAGGAGTGATTTTTCTATGCTGAATAGCCATCTTTCAGTCATTTTTACCTTTTCTATGTGCAAGCAGGTCAGACACTGAATAAGAGTTAAAGAATACTTTGGAGTGGTAACTAATTGTATCTGGGAGAACATCTGGGCAGCATATCCTGTCCACATGAGGTGTAAGAATCCAGACCAAAAGCAATGCACATTTAACATTACTAGACTGTCTAGTGGGCTCGAAAATGATTTTGGAGATATGAAGCTTGTTGAGGGCAACCTTGGCATTCTTATTTTTGAGATTCAACAAGTTAACATTAAAATCTCCAAAAAAGATAAATTAACTGGGCCAGATTTTCCAAAGGTTTAGATTGCCACAAGCCCCAGGTGTGCCAACCGTACTGCGCATTGGGCTTGTGTCAATCTAATGGGATTTTTGATCCCAAGTGACAGTTGCTGCAAGTTAGACCAACATTTTGTGGCCTAGCTTGTAACAATCCCTAGGGCCCTTTTTACGGAGCTTGCGCCAGATATTTGGCACAAGCTGCTGTAAATTGTGGCAACTGTCAGAACTGTGTCTAAGATTGTAAAATTGGGTGCAGTTGCAGTGATGGAGTTTGGTGCACTAACAAAACCTAGGTGTTGTGGTGCAGGGCTGAACTCAAGCCCTGTGCGATGCTTTGAAAATCCATCCCATTATGTTTTACAAAAAATTCAACAATTGTCGTCAGGGATGGGAGAGCCAACTTACTGTCCACAGTGGAGGTATAAATACAGATGTAATTTTTTGGAATCTCCTTAAGTTAGCTGTACATGACATTATTCAATATTTTGATCACCGAAGCAGAAAGTCCGGTAGATAAGATACTGAGATGCAATTTTAAATAAATTATAGTTCCACCCACTTGATTGGCTGAGGTCCTGTCAAACCAAACTAAATTGTAGCCGGGTAAGGCACAGAGCTTGTCAGGTAGATAAGGCTTATGCCATGTTTCAGATATCACTATGATGTCTAGCTTGTAGTGATTAACCTAAACTAAGTTCCTCAGTATTAGTGGTTAGGCTTTTTATGTTTAGATGGGCAATCTTGAGGCCTTTTGTACCCAGCCAGGGAGAAGGGGCAAAAGTATGCAGGATGGCTTTCCAAGGGCCCAGATTTGATTCAGTGTCACCTGCCACAAGAAGAAGAAGGTAAAGGGAAGGGAGGACCAAGGGACACAGCCTCATTTGAGTAGCTGTGGCACAAAACCTCAGTCTCTTTTGGAATCTTCTAGTTTGGTACAGCACTTTAGGGATAAAAGGAGAAACAGATAAACACTACTGACTTATGACTAACAAATATGTTACACATCAAAAAATCAGAGTGCTCAATATCTACAGGTTTGAGGGGATACATATGATGCACATGGTCAGCTACAAGTAGTCGGCTAGTGAACTGGGTTTCTTCCAGTGCCCTAGATATTATGGAAAACTATTGCTGATCTTGGATTTCAGCAGGTGATCACTGATCCCACTTGAATCAATTACAGAACAGGTTATAAATCCATGTTAGACTGGATTATTACTAACAGTCCATCTCATATTGTCACCTCTGGGGTTTATCCAGATGGAATCAGCGACCACTGTGCTGTATATTGTGGCTGGTCTGCTAAATCTCTGAAAAGGGTGCATAAGACTATTGTATACCACCAGCTTAAAAACCTTGATGAGCAAAAATTCTATAATGAAATGCTACTAATAGATTGGTCTTTTTTAGATAACATCCAGGATATTGACATTGCATATGACATTTTCTGTGAGCATTTTTTAGCTATCTGTGACAAGCTGCTCCCCCTGAAAACTGTTAGGATTAAGGGAGACAATAATGTTTGAATTGCTCATGAGATACACAAATTAATTAGACTTTGTAATAAGGCCTGGAAGATATATAGAAATACAAAACAGACCATCAGTTGAAGTATAAAGAACTATGAAATAAGTGTCAGTCAGCCATACATGCTGGCATAGCAGAATTTTTTAAACAAAAATTGACAGACGATAACGGTAATACAAAGGCCACCTGGAAAACGCTTAATACTGTTATGGGCAAATTTCAAGGGACAGAAAGCTATATATATTAGAAAAGGAAGGATCTTTAACTACACATCTAAATGGGTTTGCTGAAACTTTTAATTCAAATTTTTCTAATTTGGAGAAGTTTATCCCAAGTTTGCAAGACCAGTATGGGGGAATAGGTGTTTCCACTACACCCCTCCCCCCAATATAATAACATTTGACGGGGTTAATAATGATATTATTCCCAAATTTTATTTCCATTATTTATCAGCTAAAGGTGTATTCAATTACGTATCTAAAATGAATCCAAAACCAAGTCTTGGATTAGACAGTATAGATTTCTGGATACTGAAAAAGATTATTCACCACTTTGCTCCATTATTAACTAAATTGTTTGATTTCTCCCTGTGTCATGGTGTTTTTCCAAGTAAATGAAAAACGTCTGCAGTAAGGCCCATATTCAAATCTGGTTCCAAAACAAATATTGATAACTATTGTCTCATTTCATTACTTGTACCACTCTTAAAAATATTGTCAGATCAGGTGATGGAACTTCTTGAGAAATATGAGCTATGGTGTGGAGTCTCAGCACGGTTTTAGGCCTAAACATAAAACCGAGACTGCCTTGGTGAGGTTCACAGGTCATGTCTTCAAAGCAATTGATGATGGAAAATAGGTTGCTTCAGCCTTTGTGGACCTCACCAAGGCATTCAATCTGGTGGACCATGCTGAGCTCCTTAAACTATTCCCAGTGTTCATCTTTCTGACAATGTAATCTCCTGGTTTGGAAATTACCTTTCCAATCGTAATCAGAGAACCCTTATAAATGGTTATTTTTCTACAGAATCAGCCTTAAGGTGTGGAGTCCCCCAGGGCTCCATACTTGGTCCGTTATTGTTTTCACTTTTTGTTAATTCATTGTCACATCTATTTACACATACATAATTCATTTTATACGCTGACAATGCCGTTCTTTTTTGTTTACGGTATAATTTGCCATTACTTCAAAAAACTTTACAATCTGACTTCAGTAGGTTACACCACTGGTTTAAAACACGTCATTTAATGTTAAATTTGGTAAAAACCAAAACTATGGTCTTTTCCAGTTCTAAGAAATCATCTACTTCTGCTCTGTCCTTAAATGACAATACGGGAAATCCCATAGAGTAAGTAACAGTATTTAAATATCTAGGTCTGATATTAGATACACATCTTTCTTTTGAGCAACACATTGTTGATTTAATAAATAAACTTCATAGGAGACTTGGTTTCACATATAGAATAAACAGAAATCTTCCAGATGAATCTAGACATACTGTTATACATAGTCTGTTATTGTCTATATTAGACTATGGCTCAGTAGTTTATTCATATGCTTCAGAAAAAATGTTGTCCAAACTTTGTACCACATATCATAGTATATTACGTTTTACTACTGATCAGCCTAAGTTGACGCATCATTGTCATCTTTATAATTCATTTAATTGTCTACCCCTGACTGAACGGTTCAATTTTCGATCATTTTTCTTCATGCATAAGATTCATTTGGGTTTGTTACCTAAAAGCCTAATCAGTATGTTTCCTAGGAATTCTTGCCTTGGACACACAAGGTTACAAAATAGAAATTCCTTTTTAATCTCCCTTTGTCACACTAAGTTTGCACAAAATTCCTTAGCCTTTTCTACGGTTAAGCTATATAATAGCTTACCCAGTGCTGTTGTCAGCTGCTCAAAGTTAGTTACTTTTAAGATGAATCGCAGAGGTTCTATGATGTCAAATTCCTGTTGCAAGTGGGGTTTTTTTATGATTTTATATTCATATGTACTGTAGTTTTGTTTATTGTGTTTATTTATTGAATTCTCTGATTACAAGTACCTATGAGTCAAACCCTTTTACACAGGTTCCACATCAAATATGTTAGCATGCAAAAATGCAAATTTGTTAGCTTTGTTTTTGTGTTGTTATATGTGTTGTATCTAATCACTAGATGTCTGTGAAAATGGACTTTTAGCCCACAGACCCTTCAGTATAAAATAAATGAAATGAAATGAAAAAATGAATGTACCAGGGTACATGCAGAGCCAGTGCAGCAATCCTATTATTCATTAACGTAGTGATACCAACACAATACTGCTACAGCTCAAGGCATATGAACTGTACCTCACCAATCAGGCCTTTTCTTTTATGTATACTTAAACACCAAACACATCAAGACTACAGCAAGCGGTAGCCACATTTAGCACAGTGTACAGAGGTCACCCAAATAGGGTGAGCCTAGACACAGTTAATTTGACCCATTTAATTCATCATACTGAGGTTATCCAGAAGGGTGTAACTGGGCAGCAGAATAGTGTAGGGCCTCACTACTCAGTGCAGCAGATGTAGATAAAAACTGTGTACAAGAATCAACTTGTAAGGATCACCCAGATCAAGAGCTATCTACACAGAAGAATTCTTTTGACAACCTGAGTACAAGATTTACAGAGTACTGTAGATACAGGCTATCCAAAAATGGAGCAGCTAAGAACTAACTGCAATATGTAGGTTACAGGCCAATAATTCAGGAAATATCAGTTTAAGCAGATAAATGGGCATTCACAGATACTGACCAGTTATATAGCCCGATCCGATTTACTTACAGTGAAACAGAGTGGACAGCCGCCAGCTGTCTGACATGTCTGATGCCCATAGTAAAAGCCTGCTATTATTCAATGCCTTTTGCACTGCAGCCCCTATGAAGTGCAACATGAAGGCTCACTAGGGCAAGACTGACTAAGAGAGAAAGTAGCAGTGGCTATGCTGCGGTCTCATTCGCTGATTGCAAGTTCCTTTGTGTGAGGACTCCCAGTCCTGGTGGCTGGATGGCTGGTGGGTGGAGGAGAAACCTGCTGGAAATGGCTCTCACTCCTCTCAACCCCTAAAGACCAAATTCCAAGTGACAGTGCCTAGGAAATGTGTTGCTGAATGTGACTCAACTGTCAGTTGGAGGAGAATTCAATATCACACTATTCTACAACCAGAATTAATTTTTTAAAATACCAAAATCATTACCTACTGTAGATGAACTGCATTTTAATCAGAGCCTTGTGTATTCATCTTGCATTCTCAAAATTCAACAACTAGTTCTATCTGACCAGTCCAATAGAATAGTAAAAGTGGAAAGTGTTGCCATGGCAGATTGTGGCAGTACAAAATCAAAGTACCAAAGGTACTGAAAGGCACCAAACTCAATTTTGTGACATATTACTTAATGCAATGAATGGGAAGTGGTTCTATTTCCATGATCTATATAGCTGGTCAGGTGCAAAGCACTGGCACCCACTATTTAGCAATAAACCCCACTCTTAACATAGTACAGTCCCTAATCCCAACCACAGCACTTCCTCCCCACCAGGGTCAGATGGGGGGGGCAACACAATTTAATAAATGCTAGTTCCTATATATCTGGGCAAAGGGAAAATGGAGCTTTGCTGCCCACAAATACCACTTCACACCACTCATCTTCCAGCAATTACTGTAGGACTCATTGATAATGCAAAGGAACACATTTCTACCTAGTGTGATCCCCAGCACGCAGGCTCAGTTGTGTAACTGGGAAATCACTGGGTGAAGTGGTATGTGTTGGTGGCAAAACACCATTGTTTTTCTTTACCCAGTTTTGTGTGAAATAACTTTCACTGAATTGCAGTACTCCCATGTGACACTAGTGGGAAGGAAATGTTGTGGAGAAGATAAGGGACAGTGCTGTGTTGGGGTGGGGGAACAGTACTATAGTAAAAGTAGTATACTGAGGGGGTCAGTGCAGTGTTGTAGCCAGAAATATGCATTTTGCGTACACCCCATCCAACTGCTGGCCTATTTTAAAACCAAATGTACACATTCACTCCAAATGTTCTTCCAATACAAATCAAAACAGATAATTGTCATACGTTTCAGCTACACTTCAAACAGGTTGTACATATCTATGTCATAAACAGCAGATGTTTAAACAAACACAAAAACTACTCAGTGGGCTACACTATCTCAAATATTCCAGATAAGAATGACAATGGTTACAGGAAGGCATATGGTTTGGGACAAGTACTAGAAAAACAGTACACAAATGTGTACAGTGAGTATGCCTGCCTACACCCTTGAGTCAGTGCTTTGTGACTTACCAGCCATCTGGATCATGGAATTAGAGCCTCCCTTTTCTTATTCATGCCATCTAATAATTCTCAACAAAATTAAGTTGGAATAAAAAAATCAGTGGATACTGCTATTTCGTTTAGGAACAGTAAGAAGACAGCCCACCTCCACGCACAAACTCTGGCTAGTGTCAACAGTTGTGCATAATGTAATCTGTGGCTTGCATTCCTATTCATCTCCGGCAGTGGCAAAGCCCACGCAGGCAATGCAGGGTGGCTCTGCTGCTACACCAGACCAACACCCTTGACAGCCAATGAGCATGAAGCATACTGCTGTCATCATCTCTCTGTGTACTTAAGAGTGTAAAGCAAAGAATAAAACAAATCCTCTAATTATCTCTAACCTGTCTCAAACCACTAACTCAGTTTGTGTTATTACATCACACACCCATGACAGTTTAGCAAGCTCCAATCCACAACCCCCTCTATCATTTCTCTGTATCTTAAATGTTACTTTTCAGAGTCATGTTTTTCTGATTCAAATTGCACACCTTCTGCAACTTTAAAATAGCTTAAAACATGCCACTTTTGTAATCACAAACAACAAAGTGTGACTGCAACTGCTCAATGACCACCAGTCATTTTTTATCATTTTAGTCCATCCATTCTGGCTGGTCCAGGTTTCAAGTAAGGTGATGAGTATGGATGCAATACAGACTGCTAGATTCGGCATGAACCATCACAGTGAAGAGTTCTGTCCAGGTTCAGCAGCATGGATTTCACCCACACCCTCACCTTAGATAAAATACATACTAGCCAGAAGAACTAGGGATGAGGGAAATTTATCTTCTGCCAGCAAAATTCTGGAGAAAGTTTGATTTATATTCTACAAAAAGTTGCAGAATAGCCATGAAATTTTCACATTATTTTGCTAAAATTGGGATTTCATTTTTTTGAAATTTAAGTTTATTGATTTTAACATAGTCAAAACAAACAGACCATCATAATACATGTCCAGTGATCATATATGACATAAATAAGGAAAAAGTAAAGCCCCCCTCCCCCTCACAAATCCCACCCGTCCCTCTTCCCCTCCAGAACTACCCACCCACCCACCCACCACTTTACCACCATAATGTATCCACCCCACCCTACAAACACCATCATAGAGTGTGCAAAATGAATGTATAACTAATTCTGTTGACAAGACCGCCACAGGGTACTAGTCTGTACACGCAGGCAAATCAGAAGGAGCAAGCGGATAACAACAAAAAAAGAAAGGAAGAAAGAAGAGAAAAAGGAGGCTTTGTTGGGCATCTGGGGGGACATCAAGAGATCACTAATGTAAATATAGAGCATACAATTTGCCCCATATTTTATGGAACAGATCCATACGGTTGCGGGAGCTGGCCATAAGTCTCTCCGTTTTGAAGCACATTGAAAGTTCAGTCAGCCATTCAGAATAGGTCAGGATCAGCTGATCAGTCCAATGCTTGAGGACCAACCTCTTAACCACTATGGACACAAGGCCATGTAATATCGCCTTTTCAGGCAATCTATACTGGAGTAGTCACCTATAATACAGATATTAAGAGAAAAGGTTGGTAAGACCAAGCATCAGATCAAGTTTGTCCTGGATAGAGGTCCACAAGGGGGCAACTTTAGGGCATTGCCAGAAGATGTGGAGTGGATTCCCCTCACTATGTGAACACCTAGAGCAGAGAGGGAGAGATAGTTTAATGAAGCGGAATAGTTTACTTGGGGTATAGTACACATTGTTTAGTATATAGTACTGGATGAGCCTAAATCTGTCTTGGGTGTGGTATCTATGTAGGTCTTTCCAGATTCGGGTCCAGTTTGGGATGGATTCTGGGAGTAGGGACGGCCAGATGCGGGAGCCCTCGAGCGGCTCCTGGAATTTATAGTCCAGTAGATGCTAAAATTGGGATTTCAATTATTTCCTTCTAATTTAATAGGTGTTTGTCCAAATTGCACCACATTTGTCTGGGGACTTTACAAAGTTCAAAGTGGCAGAGCAGTGTGACAAAGCAGTGGGTAGGGCAAGTGCGATATTGGGATGCATTGGGAGCAGTATCTCCAGCAGGAAGAGAGGGTGGTGTTGCTATTGTATCACTCACCATTGAGATGCCTCCAGGAATATTATGTCCAGTTCTGAAGGTTGCACCTCAGAAAGGACAAAGACAAGATGTAGGCAGTCCAAAAGAGGACTACTAAAATGGTGTAGGTGTTGCACCAAAAATTGTATGAGGAGAGACTGAAGGACATCAACATGTACATGCTGGAAGAGAGAAGATCAAGATGGGATATGATAGGGACTTATAATTACCTCATGTGGATGAAAAGGGTGCAGGAGGAGAGTCTCTTTTAAATGGTAAAAGCACCAGGAAGCTGGGGGGAATTAAGAGGGATGTGAGGAAGTACTACTTCACTGAAAGAGTGGTGGATACCTGGAATAGACTTCCATTGGAAGCGGTGGTGGAAAAAGCAGTAGGAGGTTTTAAGCATGCATTGAATAGTCATAGGGGAATATTAGTAAATAGGTAGGGAGAAAGGGACCAGGGAGAACCAGAGACCAGTTAGAGTCTGCAGAAACAGACTAGGCAAGGACCATCTGGGTAGACAACATGTGCCAAACAATCCTTTTCTGCTGACATGTTTTGTATGTCTCACCCATTTTTAATATTGTAAATCCCATCCTCAGCCATCTCAGATGCAAAGCCCCCACCCAATACTTAGCAATTCATCAAGTCACCTTGTCTAGTAGAAGAAATTGTTTTATATTGCCACTGCAGATTGAAGATTGCACTCATTGTTGGCCCAAATACCAGTATTTCCCAGAAGTAGTTTTTGTGTGAGATTACCAGCATTTGGAGCCAGTGGGAAGGTGAAGATCATTGTGCTGTGTTGGACATGCAGAATTGTGTCTTACATTACATAGGGAGACATGATGGGTAGTAAGATAAGAACTGGGTGAGAATGTTGTGGGCTGAGCTAGGTGAAGTGTGGGTTTACAATATGTATCAAAGTACCAACACTGCTAAGCGATGCCATGGTATAAGTGTGTAATTTTTTGCATACTAAAAACATATATGCATGCTAAACAGGGTACACACGTATGTTACACAGTACAGATACACAGATGAGAATATACACACACATACACCTCAAAGAATAAACAAGCATACTCCACACAATACACAAGCTCTGAACATTTAATCTGATCAGTTCCTGCACTATGGCCTTTGGAGTCAGCCTGACCTTTCGTAAAAAAAAAAAAGTCTCATGAGCTGTGATTATGAGACTCCACTAATTCCTCATGTGATTGATTAATCTCAGTAGAGTGGAGTAGTTACATTTTCCATGTACTTGTTCCTGGATCACTAACAGTTCCATGGTCCGAAAATATTCTCCACATTCTCAATATCATAAGCATCAATAATAACATATACCAATTTACCTCATACAACATAAATTGTAGGGAAAAAGAAAAAGAAAGTGTCCTAATTGGACTTGAACTTAGCCTCCCCCAGTACTGTCTTGGTGCTCTTCCACTGCACTATTGGTTCACATGGTTGGGCATGAGGCTTTTAGGCAGACTTGCTTGATATGGTAATGATGCCATGTAACTAGAAACAAAGACAATAAGATATTGGTGAATCATTACCTACAGCTTTGTAACTGAATCACACATTGTAATGGGAAAGAACTAATGTATAACATGCAATCAAACATTAAGGAATGCTTGTCCTTGTTGTGTATCAGATTGTATATACATTCTAAATGAGTGCAGATCCCCCCCATACACAGCTGCAGTAGAGGCTAGTAATGAAGTCTCTTCAAGTTAAAGTAATGCTTCCTACCACATTACAGGCAAACCTACATAAGCCTCATCTGCAACTAATTAAGTTGACTGCAACATAGAACTAACAATTCCATGATCTGAAGACCTATTAGAAACACTTAAATCCTGGTCACTGACATCAGCAATGATGTCTAATAATTTCTCTCACACAACAAGGAGTTGTAAGGACAAGATAATAAGAATTTAGGAGGTGGGTGGAAAAGGGGAGTGAAAAGGCAGAAGCACTTAATGATTACTTCTGCTAGGTTTGCACTAAAGAGAAGGGGGGATACCCAAGGTGGGGAGAGAATATGAACAGGGGGGGAGGGGTTACAGACAGGGAAATCACAGAAGGTAGAGTGCTAGAGGGATTAAGGGCAATGAGGCTGGACAAGGCACCAGGGCATGATGGCATACATCCCAGGGTACTGAATGAGCTTGTGGAGGTCCTAGCAGACCCCCTTGGCAGACCTGTTTAATGCCTCACTGGACTCAGGGTGTGTATCTCAAGATTGGCAGATGGCTCTAGCGGTTCCCCTCCATAAGAACAGCCCCAAGGATGAACCAGAGAACAATAGACCAGTGAGCCTCATGTCCATAGTAGGGAAACTAATAGAGACAATTCTGAATGAGAGGCTGGTGACCCTGCTGGAGGTTGATGGGTTACAGGACAGTAGACAGTATGGCTTTGTTAAGGGCAGATCCTGTCAGACCAATCTAGTAGAATACTATGACTGGGTGACTAGGCAAATGCACAAAAGCCATGCAGTGGATGTCCTGTACCTGGACTTCAGTAAGGCATTCGATTCGGTGCCACATGGGAGACTTGAAAGCAAGCTAAAGGGCACAGGGGTGGGGCATAATTGGTGGGATGGGTGGAGAACTGGCTGAATGGAAGGCAGCAGAGGGTGGTAGTGGGAGGGGAACTCTCATCCCCAAGGGCATTGATGAGTGGAGTTCCACAAGGGTTGGTGCTGGGACCGGTGTTATTTGGGATATTTATTGCAGACATTTTGGTGGGCATCAAGAGCAAGATCAGTCTATTTGCAGATGACACAAAGATGGGAGCAGTGGTGGATGACCAAGGGGTGTGGCAAGGTTTGCAGGAAGATACGGCAAGGCTGGAGAGATGGTCAGACACCTGGCATCTGGGAATTAATGCCATAAAATGCAAGGTGCTGCATTTCGGGGCTGAGAATCCAAGGAGAAACTACCATCTGGGGGAGCACAGCTAACTAAGGAGAAGGATCTGGATGTGCTCATTACAGGAGCAATGAACAATTCTGCACAGTGTAGGAAGGCAGCGGCAATGGCCAACAGAATGCTGGGCTGTATCGCAAGTGGTGTGACCTCAAGAAGGGGGGAGGTGATTCTGCCACTCTATAGATCACTGATCAGACCCCACCTGGAGAACTGCATGCAATACCAGTGCCTGTACCTAAAGAGGGACATTAGATTACTGGAAGGCGTGCAATGCAGATCAACAAAGATGATCCAGGGTCTAGGGAAGTTATCTTATGAAAGTAAACCATTAGTTCTCACACTTTGTGATAGTGAGCCTCCCCCAAGCCATGAAAAATATTCCGAGCCTCCCTCAAATTTGGAAAAAAAATCTTGGTCCTCCCCACAGAAAAAAAATAAATCCTACTTTGCACAGTACACCAGGAATAAAGTGAAACTAGTAACGCTGACTGAGTATATTCTCTTTTTATTCAACTTATTGCCCTCCAACCCTGACCTGGCACCCCAGGCTATACTTGTCACTCCTTTTTTCTGACTCTTGGGCCCTTGTTACTCTGTTTCCTCTCTATCTGGAACAACCAAACATAGCCACTTAATCTCTCCCTCTCTTACCCTGTTGTTAAGCAACTTCCTGTACCCTTACCTCAGGTCACACCTGAAAACATGCATCGGATGTCTGTGTCTTTCCCAGTCACTAATTTACATAAAATTACCTACTATAAAAATGATCCTTGACTCAGTGTGTCTTTCCAAGTTACTAATTTGCATATAAATATCTATTTTAGAAACAAGCCTTGACTCAGCATGTCTTCCCCAGACATTCATTTACATATAAATACACACCTATAAACAAGCTTTGGCTCAGTGGGGACTTCCTAGTCTAATATTTAGGCATAAGTAAATAAATTCACCTACAGTCATCCAGATTAAATGTGTTTTATCCTTTCACACAAAACAGCCAAAACTTAAAATTGAAATACTGTACATTCTCAGACATGACTGGGCCTCCCCTTGAACAATTTGGGGTCTCCCTTGGGAGGCTGGCCTCACCATTTGAGAACCACTGAAGTAGACTAAGAGAGTTGAACATGTACTCCCTGGAGGAGAGGAGGGATGGGGGGGGATAGGATCAAGACCTCCAAGTACATGAGAGGAATAAACAGGACAGGCACAGAGGGACTGTTAAAGAGGAGGGTAGGGAGGGACACTCAAGGTTCTTGATATGAGATTAGAGGGTGGAAGATTTAGAAAGGAATTGAGAAGGCATTTTTTTTACAGAGAGGGTGGTGGCAGAGTGGAATGCACTACCAGCAGAGGTGGTGGCCTGTAAAACAGTGGGATGCTTCAAGAGGGACTGGGACAGGGCAAAAGGGAGAATCAAGGGAGGAGGGAGCAGGGAGAGAGGGGCAGCTGCAGAATAGGGTTGCTAGCTACATAATTGAGCTGACTCGATAGACCAAATGGCCTTTTTCTGCTGGCAGTTTTCATATATTCATATATTCATAACATAAGTTGCAGTGAGAAAGAACATACTCTGGTCAGAGCCACTATGGCTGCTGATGCATCAACTGATAAGGCTGTTTCATTGGCTTAAATGTAAAGATGAATTGTAGTAGTCCGCTCCATGTGTAAATTTCATTTTTGGTAAAGTTAGTTTGTTTTCCCATATGTTAGTGGTGAGTGCGTCTTGTACTATATGGGGAAGGAGAGAGAGTTTCACAATAAGGCCTTCAAATAATGGTAGAAGGAATGATGCAAAGAAGAGAGGTATGGCTACATTGAGGACTGTGGGCCAACCTGAAAGGATAAGAGCCTATATCATGTGATGGCCTGTTTCCATCAAGGAGGGACTATAGTCCTCAGTTGATGGTTTAAATGTCACTTTGATTGACATTTAAAGTAGCTGGAGGGGTGATGGAAGAAATAGGGGAGGCAGAAAGTGAGCCACCAAATGCTGTACAGTAAATACCAGCTGCAGGCAATTTTCCTCCACCCCATCCCAACACACAGGGACCTATATGTATGAAGAGATCAACACATTGATATAGTGCTATGCAAGACTTCTATAGCACTGAAGCAATACTGTCTGGAGTGCCAGGATTACAGTTTCTCAAGGAGGAAAATTACATATTTGCTGTTGTATTTGATAAGGGCTGTGTGATATTTTTATTTGCCACAGCAACTGAGGAATCTGACAGACGTTGCACTGGGTGGTTGGCAAGTTGGAACTAGTAGCTGGTCTTCTAGCTTGTAACCAATCGGAGTGCTCATGAGGCTCACATTTATTAGGGACCCGCTGATGGTTTGGTGGGGAGTTCATAGCACGATCATGAGAGACGAGGTGCACTGGAACCTTAAAATGGACTATAAACAAATTAAAACATGAAGTGCTAGTACTACCATCCCAGAAGGAACTTTAACTTTAGAGAGAAACATTTGTTCTCCTGTGTCTGTGATTCCTGGGACCCACCAGCAATAGTCTTTATTCATTTTGATCCTCTTAGTGTTTATGGAATAATTCAGCAAAGTTGTTATGCATTGACTCATCATGGGACCTCACCTATAATGTAGATGGAGCCTTCTGAATGACTTTATATTAAGATACAGGACTAGTTGTAAGGGTTGGTGTTGGGTGGAGAATGGAGACTCAGTTGTCCTCAATACAGTCCAAATACATTAAGACTGTTAGTTTTTTATCAGCAGTACACTGGCCCAAAATGTATGGTGTACATGGCATATTTCAATGGACAGCATCATATATAAACTACAAAACAAATGTAATAAAGCAGACAGGAGATGTCATTTTCATGACTGACTGATCATTTAATTCACAATGTCTGGGTCACAGTGTTCTTTGTTGGCATGTTAGTGATTTTAGATTTACATACATGAATTAGTACAAACTACACTGAATGACTCGGCTACTCTATTAACGATTTACTGTTACCGGCTTGAACTCTTTGAAGATAATTCAAAAGTGTGATAAACAGTCTGAAGTTGTGCAGCACCAACTGAAAAAAGTGCAGTACATGTTCTAATCATGGTTACAAGTAAGCAAATTATATACTGAGAGAACTTATTGAACATCTTTTTACAACAGAATTAAGTGTCCCACAAGTTAAGGAAAAAATCCTAATGATCCATAGAGATATAGATGATGATGCAATGCCTGTATATGTTCTAGTTCCTGACATGGAACAAGCCAAGAGAGTTTAGGCCAAACAATTAAGGTTAAAGCATTTGGGTCTTGATGTTTTGACTCCAGTGACCTGGTAGACCATCGACAGTAATGTCCCTAAAGGAAAAGAACTAAAAGAACTACTTGACTGGGAATCATTTGCCTATAAACACTCCTCTTTAACGTGGAATTTTCAAAATGATAGAGTAAGTAGTCAAATGGAGAAAACAAAAAACTAACTCTTTCAATTTCTGGTATTGAAAAATTACAAGGTGAAAATTATATTCTAACATTTATTTTGACATTACTTTCAACCACTTTAGAATTAGACTGTAATAAGCAAAATGTTGAAAAGGTTGAAAGAGTGCTTCCTTCAGGAAAGGGAACTCATATAAATCTCACTTATACAACATTTTATATTTTCCAACAATTGATAACAAGAGCTTGTAATTGATCATGCTGGTACTGTATCTTAATAATAGACATGTCTGACTTTATCCAAAACTATGAGAATCACTTTTTAAATGGAAAACAGGTCTGACTGGACTGTGAGGCCAGTGTGACCTTTAGGGAAAATAGTACATCCACAGAATATTTCCCTGTTGCAAATTTCTTCTCTTGGAATATAGCAGGCTTATTGGGTAAAATGATAGATCAGGATTGGATAAAATGTTTTGCTAAATTTGATGTAATTCTTTTTCAAGCAACTTGGAAGCTGGAGGCTGTTAGTATAAATGGCTTTCATATGATTTGCTCCCCAGCAGAAAAAATGAAGAAAGTTGGCATACCAATTGGTGTGTTAGTGATTTATGCTAAAATTGGGAGGGGCATACTAATCTTGGAAAGATTTAAAATAGCACCAAATATATAATTCTGACAATAACATGGAAACAACACCTATTTATCATTGTAAATGCTTACATTCCCCATAAAAAGCATAACAAAACTCCTATGTAATATGGGAGAACTTAGCAAGGGATATTGATTCTACTTTAAAAAAATTCCCTCATACTGTAGTACTATTTTGGTCGCTGGAAACTTTAATGCTAGAATTGCAAATGTTGACAACTTAGGCCTCTTGGAGACACTGATAGTTCTTGAAGAATGTAGAGACAGCGGAGTTTGGACAAACAGAAAAAATGAATATGGAAAAGAATGAGAGAAACTAATAGAAGAAAATGCCTTGCCAATACTAAATGTTAGAATTCCTGGGGATACAGAAAGAAATACCACCTATTTTGCTTTCAATGAGCAGAGTTTTATTGATTTAAGCAATAAGGAACAACAGGGTGTGTGTTATTGTGTAATAACGTCACACTTCAGTTGAGTTGAAGCAAGAGGTGAAGCTGAGTGCTTCCACCACCCGAGGAGTGACACTATTACACAATAACACAAACCTAACGTGACTTATTGCTATTATACAATGGCTCATTGTTAATTAAAACAAAAAAGAAAGAGAAAAGAAAGAAAAAATTACCTTTTTATCCATTTTTTCTTTGATTGGGTGGGTGTAGGTACAGCCAAGAATTGCCATTGAATTACAATGGCCCCCGTAATAAATGGCAGCATTCTATGATATTCTGCAGCATTTCTGCACTTCATCCTGACTTGACACATCTATATATGTTTAAAAAGTCCAGAATATTTCTACCACCACAAGGTAAGGTTGCTGCCACAACAATATTGCCTGCTGACTCCCCAAAGGTTGTTCTTGTTTTAATGCTGTGGGCTGTATTAGATCATTCTCCTGTCCTCCCTTCCCAGCCATTGTCTTCCACCTAGTTGTGGACAGTGGTTGAAGGGGAAAGTGATTTTTTTTTTAAATTGAACCAGTTTCTTTTTCTGGCTGACAAGGTGTTCAGCAACTGTACAGAGCAAGTTTAAATTGGGCATATGCTCACAGGATCAGCAGAGTGGCTGAAGGAAAACTCATTTTTCTTAGTCTTGGCTTTTATCTTTTTACTTAAAATGTTATTTTTTTAAGTGAAAAATTATGTTAGGTGAATGGGTAGTTGAGCACATGCGTCCTTCCTGTGTCCATGATGGAGCCATATGGAGCAGCAGCTGCAGGTACAACTTATGTTTTACAAGGTTGCTGATGGTCCTATTTAAAAAAGAACTTGCATTTTTTATGTGTAGGTTATAAAAATACAAGTGATTTGGGGGATGAGCTATTTCACTGTGAAATGCTAGGAGGTTGAAATTGGTGGAGACTTGTAAATGTAGAGACCAGCTGTGTCAACTTCTGGTGGTTCAAAAGGGAGTGATATCCTTTACTGTCCTGCAGTCATTCTTGTGCCTGACCTTGATACATTGATGTTATTGTCTAATAACATCACTGTCTCAAAGGGTCAGCAACCAATCAGAATTCTAGAATGTTTCTTGCCATTGTATAATATATGTTATGTAATCTTGATAGTTATAAATTATTTACTACCTTGAATATTGAAATGAGAACAGAAAGTGATCATGCACCATTAAGACTGAAGATTACAATGGACAATAGTATCATTATTACTGATGAGATCATAAATCCTCTGGTAACTCTCAGTATAATGGGGGAAAAGGGGCTTAAATGAGAACAAATAAAAGGAAGAATGATAGCAAACATTTTACACAATGGCAGTTTGAAGTCAATCAGATTGTAAATCTCCAGCTGATTTCTCCCCAAGTTTTTGAACAAATATTAAGCCAATTAAATGAAGACATAAAAAATAGGATTTATGTTAACACCAAAATACTCAACCAATAAATAATATGTGGTTCAATTCTGAGTGTAAAAAAGCAAAAAAAGATCTAAATAAATTAATAAAGTGGACTAAAACATCCTTCAAGAAATAATTTTGCTAATTTAAACAAGGCTAGGAAACAATATGTTCAGTTTCTAGAAATAAAAAAAAATGGATTTTCAGCATTAACAATGGTTGGATATGTTCCAAGTCAATCAAGAAAAAGATAATAAATTGTTCTGGAAAATGGTGGCAGAGGGAGTAAATGAGTATCAACCATTTTTAGCTCTATACGTCCCCAAAGAACATGAGTAAAACACTTTAAATTAATTTTCACCAAAATCAAACCTATAAATACAGATTTAAATTTAAGATCATTAGGAATATCTCCCAGACTCTAATAATATTCTCAGAAGAAGAGGTTGAAGTTGTCATCTTAAAATTAAAAAAATAATAAGGTAACAGGTCCTGACTCTATCCCCCATGAAATTTATAAAGAACATGGGGATTTCAGATCCCTATGTTGACTTGCTTTTTTAACATGTGCTCAACTCATCAATATATTCCAATAACATGGACCAAAAACATAATTGTTCCAATATATAAAAGGGGCCAGTTTATGATCTGTGTAACTTTTGCCCCATAAGTTTACTGGACATAAGTTCTAAGATCTTTGCCAGGCTATTACTGGATCAACTAACTAAATGGATGAGCACAATTTCATTGCTATCACCTTGCCGATCAGGATTTAAATAATACCTTTCAACCATTGAAAATATTTATTGTCTTACACATCTTATAGAAAAGTATGTTCACTTGAGGAAAATTAAATGATTTGCTTTATATGTTGATTTCTCCTCTGCGTTTGATTCAGTAAATAGGGAAAAGCTATGGGAGATTCTATTTGAAAAGAGCAAAGATTATTCCTTACAACTGCTTAAATGTTATGTTTATTGTACTCTAAAACCTCTACTGCTATCAGATATGATAATAAGGACAATTTAACACAATTTCTTTCCACAAATAGAGGGGTAATGCAGGGGTGCCTCTTAGTCCCTTCATTGTTCAATATACATAATATGTATATGGTAGCACGGTAGTGCTACCATAGTTAGGGTTGAGTAGCTCTTTTAAGGTTAAAGGGTCAAATTTTGCACCTTAATAACTTTGACATCATTCAACAGATTTTCCTGAAATGTGGTGTGGACAATTGGGCTTGGTGGATCTCAGGATCTGCCAAGTTTTGTACTGGTCAGATATAGGGCTGCAGAGTTATTAAGCAACAACGAATTGTGCAATTACACTTTTTTGTGATTTCTTTGCTCTCTCCTACAGGTCACACAGTTTGCATGACTGGTCCAACAACTTCAGGGAACATGAAGCCAGTGTCCCCAATGTGCTTTTCAAAGATTTTGTGAAAAAATATCGAACAGTTCAAAAGTTATTCAAAAAACAAGTTCCCACTATAAGTCAATGGGAAAAGTTAACAAAAAGTTCGACACTTTCGCAAATACACTTTTTACTTCATTCACATATCTGGACTGAGTAGTACGGTATGGGCTGCATGCCCATTGGCTTATGCTGTGAACCAATGGGTGTGCAGCTATCGAACTGTCAGTCGGTGGGTGGCAGGCGGTGAGTGCTTCCGCCCACCGACTGACAGGGAGTGGGTGGTGGGGCCAGTGGGTGGGTGGGGGGTACACTAGACCACCAGGGTGGTAGGGATCTGTTATGTGTTACAGATGCCCGTGATCGGGTGGCGATCGGTCCACTGGACCACCAGGGATATTGGAAGGGGGACAATACTGATGCCCACAATCAGGCACATAGAGGTCCACTGGACCACCAGGTAGCTTGTACGTAGGGGGGAACTATACTGATGCCTGTGATCAGGCACATAGAGGTCCACTGGACCACCAGGGAGATTGGATGTGGGGGGAACTATACTGATGCCCACGATTGGGCACATAGAGGTCCACTGGACCACCAGGGATATTGGACAGGGGGACTATACTGATGCCTGTGATTGAGCACATAGAGGTCCACTGGACCACCAGGGAGCTTGGACATGGGGGGACTATACTGATGTACACAATCGGGCACATAGAGGTCCACTGGACCACCAGAGATATTGGACGGGGAGATTTCACTCCAGGGATGCCTGCGATGGGGCATGGGGGGTGCCACCAGGTGTGGCAGGAACTCGGTTGGCCACCCACAGGTGGCAGCTGTCGTGTTGTGCCCTGCAATGTGGCAGCTCACCTGTGGGTGGCCATCACTTGTTCCTTTTTTTTTGGCTTAACTTTTGCAGGCGCAGTTAGGGGTTGTGCATGCATGACTCTGCACATCCTGGGCTGAATATCGGGCTGTGCAGGTTATGCATGGGCACACCCCCCCCACCTGTGCCTGCATACATTACTGATGCACTCTGGTGCATCGGGATTTGTGCCGTGCACTTTTCTCTTTTGAATATCACACCGGGGTGCATCAGCAGGTTGCGCATGGTGCAACACTGTTGTGCCATGCACAACCCTTTTGAATATCTGGGCCACTGTGTTTCTCTATGCAGTTCTCCAGCAAAAAGAGGGTATGCACTTCTGTTACTGTTACAGTTACTGTTTTCCCTTGCATTTATGTACCTGTTACTGTTACCGTGTGTGCCATCATGTGTGTTACCCTTTGCATTGTCATTTGCCTTGCGTTTTTGTTACTGTTACCATTTGCATTTCTGCCTTGTGTTTGCATTGCTGTTCCTGTTACTATGTCACAAGACGTCATGTGGCGGGAGAACAGGGCCCAAAGAGCCCCACGCTCCTGCCACCACATTACATTCAGTATTTCTTATCATCATTCTCAAAAAGAAGGGAAATTAGAGGTAAAAATCTCCATTTAATGCATCAGTTAGGGTTGTTCCACAGTGACAAAAGTAAGGAAATTCAGTGTTAGGGTTGAAACCCCCCCTGGACACCTCCAGCCTGCCCCCCCAGCCGGCATCAGGGTGCGTGTTGGGGTAGTCGGTCCTAACTCTCGCCTCATTCTCCTATACCTCTACTTCTTTACACATGTGATGGGGTGAGAGTTAGGGCCAACGACCCCAACGCACACCCAAATGCCAGCTGGGGGAGCGGGCTGGAGGTGTCCGGGGGGTTTTCAACCCTAACACTGAGTTTTCTTACTTTTGTCACTGTGGAACAACCCTAACTGATGCATTAAATGGAATCTTTTGCCTCTAATATATATATATATATATATATATATATATATATATATATATATATATATATTAATAATTTATTAGAATTCAAAGAATCAGCCCCTTCTGACTCCCCTAAAATTAATAAACAATCCTTTCATACAATGGCTTATGCCGATGATATTGTATTTTTCTCATTGACAAAATCTGACTTCCAGAAAACAAATTGAAATATTTCACCAAAAATGTGAACGTTTGGAACTTAGAAACAATATAAACAAAACTAAGGTTGTGATATTTGGAAACAACTCAAAGAATTTCAATAATCTTAAATTTTTTCTGAGAGCCAAAAGAATTGATATAGTGAGGGAATACGGCTATTTAGGTATAAAATGTGTTTCTTCCACAAGTTAGTTGGGTGCAGCATATAAAAGATCAAAACACAAAAGCTAAATTGGCAGCTAAAGCATTATTAAAATTTAATTTTCAGTATGGAAGAAACATTCTACTGGCTCTCAAAGCAGGAGAGTCAAAAATAAATCCAAGACTTATCTATGGAGCGGAAGTTTGGGAGCCCTATGACTCTGATAATTTGGAGAAATCTTTATTCTATTATTATAAAGCTATTTTAGGGGTCCCTAATTCAACCTCTAATGCTATGATCAGAGCTGAATTATGAAGAACCTCCATAAAAGTTATCAAGGAACATACTCTTGTAACATATTAGTTAAAGTTAATTAACAACACAAATAATGATCTCCCAATAACATGCTTAAAAGAAAAAATAAAATGGTCTAATGAAGGACTGAAAGCTAAATGGCTGGACTCCCTGGTCTCTCCTCTTAACTATGGCCTATTACTCTGTTTACTATTTTTTCCCAAACCTTTTCTCTACTATGCTTGTCCTCACTTGTTTCTTACTCATATTGACTTCCTCCTCTGTCTGTCATACTTACCTGCTGCATCATATCCCTTACTAGTCTCTCCTAACCCCAGTGAGTCTCATGATTTCTCTTATCGCTACTTACATCATTTGTTCTTTAATGTCTATAACTAGTTGTTGTACTTCTTGAAATGCATTGTAACTCTTATTATATTTTTGCTGTATTTAAGCTACCATGCCCGATTGCTAGACTACTTGTGTTAAGTCATTATTTTTCCTGATAATGTTCTGACTACTCCTGTTTATTGTTATTGTTTATTGTTTCTTACTGACCATACCTGTAATGTCCTGCATTATTGTAATATTTTATGCTTGTCTTTTGTTGTACTCTCCCGGCTCATGCCTGAAAATAGTCATTTTATGGCTAAGCACCTACCGGGAAAACAAAAACTAAATAAATAAATAAGCATATTGTCAAAAATAAATATGCAACATCTTTGGAAAGATTTTAATAGAAATATTGATATCACCTTACAATACAGAAATTGAATTAAAAACAAATTATTTCATTTGGCACAATTTTTAGATATGGAGATTAAAAAACAAAAATGCACCTTATAGTTTAGAGAAAACAAAATCACACATTCTTTAGAAGAATATCTAGTTCTTCCTTTGCATGCTGAGTCCAGAAAACTTACAACATGGACAAGATTTGGACTTATAATATCTAAACATACGTACTATAATAAAAAAAAATAGACAAGAAAGCTCTGTTAAATAACTTATGCCCCTTTAATAAGGGTCATCAGGAAATAATTTCAAATGTGATTACTATTTGTCCACTGCATTCTAATGCAAGAAACAAGTTCCTACTAGAAATGTTAATTTATGCAAATCTTAATTATGACCTTACTTTTATATTGCTGCATCCAAGGTATCTAGGTGGTATCTAGACCTGTCATTCATTGAGTGTGTACTATTTACAGTAGTACATGCTCACACAGAGCTCAGTTGGTGGCTAACCATGGTTATGAGAGGTGGGTTGTGCCAGTCACCAGCTGGGGATGGGTAGGGGGTTGGGGTAGTCTGGCACTGTCAGGTGGGGGGCCACTAGACTACCAGGGATAATGGTGATATGAATATCTCTTTTACTTTTTACAGTACGGCAAGAACTTGGGATCAGGGCTTGGGAGGGCAAGATCAGCCCTGTGGGGCTGTTAACTATACATGGTGATTGGGACTGGGGGTGTCTGATTGCCCTGAAGGGCATCATTAATCAGTACTGGGGGATCAGGGGCTAGGGGTCCCATAATCCTGTGTGGCATTTTTAATCAGTATTGGGTGGATAGGGGGATGGGCAGTCCCATAGCCCTACACAGCTTTTATTTATGCATTATTGGGGAACTGGGGGCAGGGGGGATCCCATTGCCCTGTGGGGCTTTTATTTATGCATTATTGGGGAACTGGGAGCAGGAGGGTTCAATAGCACTGTAGGGCTTTTTCTACTGATTTGGGTCTGGGACTGGGGGGGTTGCATATACTGGGGTATTGGGGCTGGTGGTACATTGGCACAATCCCTGCTGGACACAAAGTACACTTACACAAGCTATTTGCTGGTGTAACTGTACTTTGATGGATGTCCTCTGAGGGTTGTTTTAGAATAGCAAATTTGGAGACTTGGAGGCTACCCTTCCAGAATAGGGTGTATCTGCTGCTGTAAACCCCCTAGAGCCATATCACAGGGGGTTTCTGGTGTAACTGGTGGCATAAGCCACTTTGGCGCAAGCAGTCTGCAACATGTTGCAGGCTGCTTTGTAGAATACCGAATGTCACAACTCCTGGCGTAAACTGCTACTCGCACCATTTTGGGGGGCACACATCAGTTTATGCCAGGTGTAACCCTTTGAGAATTGGGCCCATCTTTTTGGTGGTTGTATTTGATAAGGGTTGTGTGATATTTTTATTTGCCACAGTAACTGAGGAATCTGACAGAAGTTGCACTGGGTGGTTGGCAAGTCAGTACTAGCTGATTTACTAGCTTGTAACCAATCAGGAGTGCTCGTGAGGCTCACATTTATTAGGGATCTGCCACATATTTGGAGGGGAGTTCTTAGTGCAATCCTGAGAACTGAGATGTTCTGGAACCTTAAAGTGGATCATAAACAAATTAAACTATAACGTGCAAATACTACCATCGCAGAAGGAACTTTAACTTTACAGAGAAGAAGGTTTGCTCTTCTGTTTCTGTGATTACCTGGACACAACAGCAATAGTCTTTATCAATTTTGATTCTCTTGTTATTCCTGGAATAATTCAGTGAAGTTGTTATGCATCAACTCATCATAGGACCTCAACAATGGAGCTTTCTGAATGATTTTATATTTAGATACAGTATTAGTTGTTAGGGTTGATGTGGGATGGGGAATTAAGATTCTGATGTTCTCAATACATTCCAAATGCATTGAGACTGTTAGTTTTTGATCAGCAATACACTGCCCAAAATGAATGATGTAAATAACATAGTTCAGTGGACAGCAACATACATAAACTACAAAACAAAAAAACATGTGATAAAACAGACAGGAGATGTAATTTTTATGACTGATCACCATTTAATTCAGTGTCTGGGTCACAATGTTCTTTGTCAGCACGTTAGCAATTTGAGAGCTGCATACATGACTTTAATACAAACTACACTGAATGACATGGCTACTTTTTTATCTATTTACTGTGAGCGGCTTGAGCTCTATGCAGATAATTAATTTAATATATAATATATGGGTCACAGCACTTGAACTTTATGCAGATAATTCATTTAATTTACAATGTCTGGGTCACAGTGTTCTTTGTTGGCATGTTAGCGAGTGGAGATCTACATACATGAATTAATACAAACTACACTGAATGACACAGCTACTCAATTAGCGTTTTACTGTTAGCAATTCAAAATTTTAAAAAATTGTCTGAAGTTGTGCACCATCAATTGAAATGAAAGATAAAAAAAATAGTGCAAAGCAACAGTTGAACACAGAGGAGTGCAAAGTAGCATGGTTCAGACAGCAGACTGCTTCTAGCAGAGGGGATCATTCTGCACCTCCAACACTGTTCTTCAGTCAGAATCTGGTGAGACATTTTGTCTTCTCCAATAGCAAGACATCTGTGGTGCTCCAGCCATTGCATCTGTAAAAAATGTGCCATACTGGGAATTCAGTGTAGGTTCCCCAAACTATGATAGTGCTCTTCCACAGTGTAATTGTTCATATGGTTGGACATGTGGGGCCCGATTCTGAAAGGGTTCCGTGAGGATGCAAGGTGGTTGCGTCAAACAGCAATGACGCAAGTTGCACCTTGCATCAATTGTTGAGGCATTCCCTATTCCAGTACGTGGCCTCCACCAGTGAGGGAATCTGCTGCACCAAAGGGGCACTTTGCCACCCCCCCCTTGCAACCTGTATCTGGGTATGCCAGGTCACAAGGAGGCTTGCACCATGGTGGGGCTGCAACTGTGCCAAACTTTGGATTCCAAAAGCCCTGGTGTGGCCATCACAAGGGGCTCCTCTTAAACCTGCCAGGAGGTGGTCTAAGCCCCTTGCAAAAAAGTGGGATACTGTTGTGGGTGGGCTATATGTGGGTTTGGTGGGCAGGAGTGGCACAGAGGGGAATAGGGTGGGTTGGTGAGTCAGCGGGGGAAGTAAGGGATTGTGTTGGCACCCAGCAGGGTGCATATGCCTCCATATATGTTTTACATAGGCATATGCATCCTGCCTGGTCTTAGCATAATCCTGTACTTCCCCACTGTCACAGTGACTTTACCCTATGCCCTCCATGCCCCTCCTGCCCCTGCCCCCCTCCTGGCATGGGTTACCCCCTCTCCACCACCAGCAATGCCGGCCTGTCCTGTTTTGCACCAATGGGAGGAGATCCAGATCCTTGTGGCATGTGCCGCTGCTGCACCACTAGTTGGGCATTGTGCCACACTTGCGGCAATCCATGAGATTTTGGCACCAGGACCCTGCTTCTTTGCAGAATACTGTGCAGGGTTCCTGGCGCACTTAGGTATTGCCACAGCCCTGGAGGGATACAACTTTCATCGCTCCAAGGGTATCTTTCGGAATCGGGCCCGTGGTTTCTAGGCAGATGGTATGGTAGTGCATATCCTTCAACAAGGGACAGTCATAAAGGTAATTAGATGTTTTGGTGCATTATTATTCATAGCTTTGCAATGAAATCACAAATTGTACAGAGAAAGAACAAAGAAATACAGCATGCAGGCAAAAGGTAAGAAATTCACCAGTGCTTGTCTTTGTTGTGTGGCAGTCTGTAAATAAATTCTAACCAAATGCAGATACCCTCCATATACTGCTGCAGTGGAGTTTAGTAATAAAATCTCTGCAATTAGAAAAATGTTTCCCACCAAGTTACATTTAAACCTATGCCTCCTCATAGTCTCTGCTGGAACTAATGAAGTTAACCGCAATATGGAACTAACTGTTCTATGGTCTGAAAAACTACAGCAAGCACTGAAACTACTATTACTGACATCAACAACATCATGATGCCAAATCACTCAGAATTAAAGTAACATCAGACTTTACCAATGCAAAACATTACACATGACGACAGTTGGTGATTACAAGCTATGCCTGTTGGCAGCTAAAAATGGTTGATATGCAGAGCTCCTGGCAAATCGAGGTGGTCTTGGAATGTATTGTACTTTTATGGGTGTTATCTATAGCTGTTGAGCTCCAAAAATAGGAAAATCAATATGACCCTGGCCAAACAGCAACTGTACACACAGTCTCACACATACATACACACATACACACACACACACACACACAAACATACACACAGGAAGTCTTACGATGCCTACTGTGGGCCCCCAATACACACACAAGCACACATATGCACACACACACACACACACACACACACGTACACACACCCCACAGACACACACAAACACATAACACACAGGAAGTCTTACGATATCTACTGTGGGCCCCAATACACACAGAAGTACACACACACACACACGTACACACGCACACACACACACATGTACACACACCCCACAGACACAAACACATACACACAGGAAGTCTTACGATGCCTACTGTGGGCCCCCAATACACACACAAGCACACACACACACACACACACACACACACACACACACACTGTTTCAGGAGTCTTTCATCCAAATGACTTAAAATTAGTTATTAGGAAAGTTAAATGTCCCTTAATATGGGTTCCAAGATTGAGTCCCACTATGTGCCAAATACTGCTTTGTTTAAGTGGCACCCTTCTAATACTAATGGCCAGTTTGTTTCTTTGTTTTGCAAGGCTTGCTGAGATGCTCCACATGTTAAGTCTTTGCTGTTGCTATCACACAAATGTGGTTCTGTGGTACTACTAGCTGTTTCTTTTTGGAGTGAAGTTTAGTTTATTCACCACAGTCCCAGCTGAGTTCCTCACCAGCCTCAAACAGATTCCTGAAACTTGTTTGGAGCTACCTTTAATTTCCCCCTGCTGTGGGTCTCCAGGGCCGTGAAGGGCTTTTTTTTCAGTTGCTCTCTGCAGTGGATCTCTACATGTTGTTCCAGTTGGCAACTGATGCTGATGTTCCTGTAACCTCAAAGCACCAGGGCTCATCTGCCCATACAAGGTAATTGTTATTATACACAATGCTGCTTTAAACCAATACTGTTTTCTGGCATCTACATGAGCATTTTTCTCTTTTTGCAGTTGCCCACTGCATCTGGGTTTATTGGGTGCCCATCTAGCAGGCTTTCATTAATGCCACCACTGCCAGTGGCTCCCAACTGCCCTGGGGGGGGGCTTTCATTAATGCCTCTGCCATCTGTTGCTCAGTCGCCCACTGAGTGGACTTTTCCTAATGCCTATAGCAGCACTTATAGTGCCTGACTACCACCACTCTTAAGTAAGCAGCACTGCTCCACTCAGGAGCACTTGTACTGGTGACCACCTGCCTGTCCTTTAATCACTAAGATGACTATTGACTCAGTGGCACTTGCACTGGCTGTACACCCCCCCCTTCAATTACCAGCACTGCTGGTGTGCTAACATGTGAGCAAGCAATCTGAGGGCAGTAACTATGTAGATACTAAGCTCCAAGAGGTGGGTAGACTGATGATGGGGAGTGATTGAGGGACCAAGCATGACACAGTTGGAAAGAGAAAGAGAACCAGATGGGAATCCAGAAAAACTAGCAAGTGAAAAAAAGATAGAGCAGGAGTGAGTGCAATCACTGCCATGTGTCCAGTCCCTGCATCATCCTCTAATCCTGAGAGAGAGAGAGAGAGAGAGAGACAGAGAGAGACAGAGCCAAGAATGGGCAGAACATTCAGCAGGGAGAAGGGGAAGGGGTAGCTGAAGGGAAACATGCCCCAAGAAAGGAAAGAGGCAGTCCCCCAACTGTAAGTCATTCAAACAGTAAAGGGAATCAGTGTTCCCCAAAGCTGGAGAAGTCAGAGTCCATGCAGCTTTCCCAGTAAGCGGATGGTGATGCAAGGATGGAGACACTGGCTGATGTCTCATAACAAGGAAATCTTTCTTCATTATCAGTGTCTACACCTGCTATATTCTCACAAGAGCCACTTAACACTCACTGCACTGAGTGCTAATGTAGTGGTTGCAGATATACAGGGTAGGCAGACATTGATAGTGAAGAGAGCCTTCTTTATCTCAAGAGACTTCAGCTGGCAGGTGTGATACATTTTGAAGATGGCAAGAAAGCAGCAAAGGGAAAAATCACATAGCTGTAGAGGTGCAGCATTTTGAATCACTTAAATAAAGTCATGTCATAAGGGGATATTGTAGCAGACTGTGGTGAAATATCAGTGTGTGTGTCTTGGGGGGCACCCAGTAAGCATAGCAAGACTTGTGACAATCCACTAGGTGGGACAACAACTATAAGTCATTGGCAGCATCAGCTTGGTGATGGTGGCACATAAATGTGGAGCAAAAGCATCAGTTTGTCTTTGTTTTAATATACTATGTCAAGTGGAGACATCAACTGAGGGGTTGCTGTGAAGAAATGTACTGTTGGTGTGGGATGAGGCACAGGTTTATTTGTGGAAGCAGGGCTATAGCAGAGTGGTGAGAAACTTCTAGGAGGGAGACTATTACTGTGGGGAGGGCTTATGCCGTGTTATGGCTTCTGAGAGACAGGAAAGAGAGACTTCCTGTTCTAATGAGAATTTTCTAGTCGGCAGAGTGACTGTGAGGAAGTGTTGGCTATAGTAAAGAGCACAGAGCTAGCACCCATGAAACTGCAGTACCTAGGTGTCTGTATTAAAATATTGTAACAGGTGAGGAATGTGACTCTGGGTTTTGAAGACCTGTGAAGTGGTAAGTCTAAAGACAGAAATGTTACTTCAATGTTTCTACAATGGGACTGCACTGAAGTCTGTGGGTGGACTAAATATGTCTGACAGGACACCTAAGTAACAGCAGGTGCTCAGAATTTGCAAATAGCAAGGCCCCCCCACTTTTCTATTTGCAAGTTTTGAGCACCTATTTGGGTCTGATAATGTAGTTATCAGGCACTGGAGACTTTTGTTGTTGTATTTACATATGTATCGGCTTCCTCTGATGCCCAGCCCTCCTCTTCTTTAGGCTTTGCTCTCTCTCCTTAGCAGCTTATGCTCATCACCAGGTTGATCAAGTCATCCACACTCCATTGGTTGGGACTGTCTTTTCTTGGAGGGGGGTATTTCTCCACACACCAGTGGGTGTCAGTGAGATATATACATGTGATGTGGCTACAAAAGGGAAGGGAACATGCTGCTTAATGAGGGTCGTGTCACATGGTGAAACATGGTAGCCATCATTCAGAGTGCCCCGGTGGGCTTCCCATTTTTCTTATTTTTAATTAACACATAGTATTCCCCTACCTCAGCTGCAGCTGTTTCACTACCTTGTGTAAGAACAAAATCACTTATCTTTAAAGGTTCTCTCCCCACATACCCTCATTAAGCAACATCTCATAAAGCAAGAAAACCTGAGCAGAAAAAAAAAAGGACAAATTTCTCCCCCCCACCACACTTTCCTGGGGTTATATGAGTGCGGAAAAAAGGCTGTATTGAAAGATAACGGTTTTCCTTTAAATGCCTGCCATAGCTGGTCTTCCATAGCCTTGAAGTGCTTTTTCTTCAAATGCCCCAACCAGAGGACTAGTGATGGTTGAAGATCCATAGGGGACCACTGTGGGAAACTACATTATCAGACCCAACTTACAGCATAGGTGATTTGGACTTGGCTGCCTCTGCATTGCACTCTCTATAAAGTAAGGGGACTAGGAAAACTAGAGTTGCATGGTTCAAAATTGTATCAAGATAAGTACTGTAAATTCAAATCCTTCAGTGTAGGCCAATTAAAAAGAAACAATGTCAGAACATTGGAGAGTGGGGAGCACAGAGAGATTGATACCCATAAAAGCCTGAAGTGAGCCTTAATAACCCATGCAATCCCGAATGCAATTTTTGTTCTGGACCAAATTAGTGTCAGTGAGTTTTACCAGTGGCCGAGTTGCAGTGCTATTTGGTAAAATGAATACCTTTGGAAAAGATCCCACAACTGTTTCCTAAAGGTTTTTTTTTTCTCAATCCATGATAAATAGAGAAAGGATGCTGTTGCCAGTACTGAAGGCATAAATGGAGATGAAAACAGCAGAGAGAGAGAGAGAGAGAGAGAGCACAAGTGACTGAGCTTGTGGATATAGCTTGTTCAATGCTGCACAGTAAGAAGCAGCTGAGGAATTCAAACAAGTGTCTTCTGGTGCACAGCTCTATGCTCCAACTAGCTCTATTCTCTAGACTTTTCTTTCTTTTTCCACTTAGAGTCACCGTTACCCTAAACTGTACCTTTTTCTTTACAATACCTTTAACTTTATTTTACTTCCACTCTTATTCTATAGTCTTTGTACACCACCATTACTCTGTCTTTCCTCTTGATATTAGTTGTTCCTCTTATCCTAATCCATTTCTACTTTCCTTCACCAAGACAGACAAGATGTCAGCTGTCTACCTATTAGAGAAGTATTCTTGTTATTTATTTTTAACAATCTAGTTCCCTTCTCTAGGACTTTCAACCTTTTGTGTCTTTTCAAACTCATGTTATCTTGCTTTTCACAAACCTTTCAGATTTTCCATGTCTTTGTGATTTTCTAACTCCATCAAAGCAGGTAAATCCTAATTTTAATTAATTTCCTCTCCATCATGTAACCATTCCACTATTAAAACTTGCAGGCAAACAGTAGTGTCTTTGTCCAGTTCTTGTTATTTTCTTGCTATGTCATTTTCTTAACATATTGTTCCTGATAGAAAAATAGTACCCAAAAAGATTTTTAGGCTCTAAATGCTATACATGACCATGACAACACTAGGCAAGCTCAGTGACTTACCAGAAACATGTTGTACTGCACTTAAAGAGACCACCTGAGTTTTGCAGTGAACTGGGGACACACACTTTCAGGATAAATAAAGCAGTGATACATTATGGAGGTGATGCTTTCAATCTCTATGGAGACCTTAGCATTAATCAACACTGCATGTATCTTAGTCACAGGTCCTTTCAAACTAAGGTTTGGAATGCAAACCAAAGCAATGGTTGGTAGCTGACACAGGAAGGCATAATATGCTGTGTCAACTGATAATCATAGTTTTTGCTTGCATTACATGTTTGAGATTGAAAGAACCTGTGACAATGGTGCAAAAAATATCTGCTGTGAGCTGGCTAATTAGTGGAACCTGAAATCATTCTGTGAGAAACTGCTTATTCATGCCCCTCAGAGTCATACTAGGATAGCCAGCAATTTAGATAGATTCTAGTAGTAGAGAAGGCTTGGTATGCAGGTGAGGGTACATAGATACATAGACAGTGTCGGCAGATAATGGCCTATGGCCCACCCAGTCTGCCCATTTGAGCTTGTAAGTTCACTCTATGTTTTTCTAGAAGTCTGTTGCCCCTTACCCCTGACCTCCAGAATTCCTTTATGTCTATCCCATGCATTCTTAAATCCCGTGATTGTAGAATGCATGGGATAGACATAAAGGCATTCAAAAGGATGACACGATTAAACCTAGAATGAAGACATGGAGATTTCTGATTTTGATGTTTAAGAATAGGGTAACCACAATACAATAGATGATAAAAGGCTGCATTTAGTTAACATGTATACACAGTATGGTAACAAAGGTCAAGACTTATTTATCAAAGTTACAATAATGAAACATTTATCATTAAGCAGATGATTTAACAATGTCAAGTTTAATTTACCATTAGAAAAAAGTCTGATATTCTAACTCTCAGGCATGCAGAGAGTTGCTAACACTTAGGATAAATGGTTTGGAATATGAGCTGTATTGTGTTTCAGCATGTGGAACGGAACTGACTTTTGACTTCACTGCTTGTAACAAAGCATTCATTTTAACAGCTGTGCTCTAATATCTATGTCAAGTATCATCCAAAGTTCTTCAGCTGTATCATGCACAGAGCTAGAGTATGCAGAAAATAATGCAAAATGTTATATTCCAAATTACCTAACATATGAGCTGTCAAAAGGCTAGCCAAGCATTAATCTATTTTTAAACCTACTCGGCTTGAACACCATTTTCAGCAAATCTATATAAATTTCATCATAGTTTGTACCTACAAATTATGCCACTATTTTCACTTGCCCTATACTTTGTAAGCAAAGGTTAAAGCTTTCATATAGTTCAGCAAAGGAAAAAATGCATGCTTGTTTCAGCATTTTAAAACACTGAAAACCAATGATTCACATCTATTTCTCTGTATTGTTTTATAATAGCCAAAGAAGTAAAGCTGAATAAATTATACTTCTTTGCACTCATGAGTGTTGGCGGCATGCAGTGTTTATTTTTCCTAACTGTGTCATTAATACAGTCCATGGAACAATTCCAATTCAATGTTATTATGTTGAAGTTTTATGTTATTGTTCTAATTGCATAATATACTTATTACTTTCTAATGTGTATTGCATAAAATGTTGTTAGCAGCATACCATACCAAGTTATGAATAAGCAACATTATATAAAAGCAAAATATTTTAAAAAAAACACGTGGTTATTTCTACAATTACTGCTAGTAGGGCTTACTGTGAGTGAGGATTTTAGGACAATCCTCAAGCAGGATCCTGTTCTGGCTACCTCATTCACAACTTTGAATGTTGTCCTCTGCTTGGGAAAACAATGGGTAAACCACTTATTGTCTATGCTTCAAGATCTTTAGGCTTGGACATCCTCATAACTCACTTGCCTAATCTCGATTACTACCCATTTACTTCTGTACAAAGATGAATGACTTGTTCAGTACAAATGCTAACATAATGGGCAGCATACTGGAAGGTGGGCAGATCCTGGTGCAAAGGTCAGTTTGTGCCCACTAAGTAGAATGAATCCAGAAGTAGGTGTATTGGAGAAGGCACAAGGTAAGGGTTGAAAGCACAAACATTGTTAGAATATATCCCATGTGAGAGGAGGTCAAAGCAATGCACAAACTCTAGTTCACTCACTAAACACATCTATGACCACATAAAATCAACCAGACAGGGCCCATATTGTGAGCAAGCTGAGCACACTTAACTGGGAGAGGAAACCTGTCCAGATTTGCAGCCATTTAAAGTGTTATTTTCAGAAATGATATGCACACTATTAAATGATCTATATTTAAATGTACCTGAATAAAACTTGTGTGAAACCCAGTTGTATTGTTTTCTTTGAATGAGGAGCATTCTATATAGTTCTCTTCATGAAACCAGGAATTTGGGGCAAGATATTCAAAGGTTAGCACTGCGCTAAATGGTTATCGCAGGTCCTAAGCCAGGTTTCTGAGAGTGTTCCTGGTGGGGCCATAGTCAGAGGCCCTGGGAACACCCTTCACACCCAGCAGCACCAAAGCTCTAAAATGACACTGCACCTATGTAAATCAGGGGTCTCTTCATGCACACTAGTGCAGCAGGATAGTCAAAGGTTCTTATCTGCAGTAAACTACCTCTTAAGTGGCACTTTTACTGCCACCAAATAAAATACCTCTTTACAAGTCACTAAGCCTGTACCCCCACCTCCCAAAAGCAGGGCAATTGTGTTGCAGCCACTCACCCCCCCATTTCCCCATTCCTTTATTTGGCATTGTGTAAAATATTCCCTAGTGGTCCAGTGGTCCTGCCTCCCTGATCGCCTGTTCAGTTCTTTTAATATATTCACTGGTGGTCTAGTGGGTACCCAATCCCATGACTGGCCCTTCAATCCCACTGATATGTTCCATGGTGGTCCAGTGGTTCCCCCAACAGCCTGATCACCCCTGCAATCCTTTGAAAATATTCCCTGGTGGTCCGGCGGTCACCCCCTAAACATCCCCCCACCCTACCCACCAGCTCACAGTACACCTCCCGGCATCCACCTTACCTGCAAGTCCTGCACACTGACAGCTTCATATGGCAACTGACACAGCCCTTTTCTTACCTCTATGGGTGGCTACCTTATGAGCTGTCAGTGAACACCTGCATGATCACTGACAACTTATATAGTAGCTGGCCATAGAGGTGAGAGGAGGGCTGTCCTGGTCACTGTATGTCGGGGTGCCAGACTCATGGGTAAGGGGGGTGCATGGAGGTGTGATGACAGCAAGTGGATTGGGTGGGGGATGCTTGGAGGAGGGACCCACCAGATGAATAGGGAGTATTCCAAAGGGATTGAACAGGTAGCTGTGGTGGTGAAGGGACATACTGTCCACCAGGGAATATACTAAAGGGACTGAATGGATGATGGATGATTAGTGGGTGGGGGACCCACTGGACCACCACAGAATACATTAAACAGATTGAACACCTGAACTGGGGGGGGTAGAGGACCCACTATACCACCAGGGAATGTAGGTGATGCTAAGGGGTTGCTGTGCCCCTTGCAAACAAGCCCATAATGGGCATGCAAATGACCCATTAGTGCCTTGCATGTCTAATGGGCTCATATGCATGCCAGGGCTGAATACAGCACACAGAGGTCTTATTGCTATCCCTTTTCAGGCAGCATTATTCCCTGTTTGCCATATACTGCCCTGGTCCATGTCAGGTCAGCACATATTTCCTTAGCGCTCTGCCAACATGGGCTAACATTCAGTCAGATAGCATCACTCGCTATCCGTCTGAATATCCCAGCAGCTGGAGAAAGCACAGGGCCAGCACAGTGCATGTATTTGCATGACACTTGCCCCGTTTTCTAAATATGGGGCACTTGAGGTTTTGCCTATGTCACTGCATGGGTTCAGAACTCTGAGTACTGCTCTAACAGATCAGCAGCTCATAAGCAGAGATATGAAGCTATGCAGTGACATAGTAAAAATTCCAAATTCATGGTTCTATAAAGCGAAACATACAGAATGCTGTTCATGCAAAGAAAACAATATAAAACACAGTTGTATATCCCTTATTTGTATGCAGTTAGAGATGGATCATTGTGGGAGTATGTATGTAACTTTGCAGACATTTCCTATTCTTTTTAACAATCATTTACAAATCAGTAAGCACAAAACTACTATTTTGGAATCATTAACCTATTTGTGCCTGGGCTTAAAAACATACTGGAAAATGAAATGCAAATGAACCTACTTATTATTCAAGTCCCCATCTCCAACATCTGAGTAAGTGCAATTTGCATCTATTTAAAAAAGACATTGGGCTAGATTTTTGGCTGTCTTGCCACAGGCACTGATCCTGATTTTTGTGTGCACCTGGGGCTGGGTAAATGTGTCATAATATTTAGCTTCTATTTTTAAACATTATGCTGATTTGTGGCAATTGCCACCACTTTACAGGAAAATAATGATGTGTGTGTCATAGATTAACATGTGTCATGATAGGGGTCCCACGATACTACTGTACAACTCCTGCAAGTCAACAGTTGTACATGAAAGACCACCTTTTAGGTTCTCTAACTTACTGATGCAAGAATGACACTCAGCTAAAGGTCCAGCCCACTCTTTTTCACAGTGAATAAAGGGTGTGTGCTGCTTACTAAAACATACAAGGCAATCCATAGACTTAATGCACCAGTACTGCAGGCACATGAAATGGAAATGTAACTTGTCTTGCTCTGATGCTGCATAAATGATATATTCAGTATCATAGGACAGAGCACTCATGCATTGTTGTTTCTATGTTATACTTTTATATCCTGGAGTAGCTAAAATATTTTTATACACTCTGTGGTATCCACAAGTTATGTTTAAAGGGTACCCGGATAGAATAGCACTACATGAATAGCGCCAATCTACAGAGCACTAGTTCATGTAGCGCTAGCATGGACAGTGAGTGGAGATAAACAGTGCTTTCAGTAAGTGCTCCCCTGGTTGCTGGCCATGGTGCTGGAGAGATACAAGGGCACCAGGATCCAGGAGGTTGGCCAAGCTGCTCCTGTGGTGTGGAGGGCTGGTGCATAAAGTAATTCAGCCAGCAGCAGTAGAGACCAGGGTTCTAATCCTGGTCTTCAACTTTTTAGTGCATAGGAATTTAGTATTTTTGTACATGGAACCATGGAAACAGTATTCCACTCCCCACACATTTTAATTTTCCCCTTGATCCGCTCCCCCTGGAGTGAGAATCGTTCAGTCTGGGGGGTGTGAGAGGCAGAGCCTCTCATAAGAACAAAATCAGCACTGTTTTTACCATACGGTCCTTCACCGAGCTATTATTGTTGGTACTGTTCTGACCCAGTGCCTGTTTAAAGCATATCTTCATGATACATTATTTTGTAAGACAGGCTTTCACATTATGATACAAATTTTAAACATTAAACATACATTGAAACCCATTTAACTCTATATGTTCCAGACAGGCACATTTGTAATATAGTGTGGTCTAGTAGATGGAGCACCTATTTGGTATCAAGGAAATCTGAAGGTCAACCTCCACCAAAGCAAGCATACTCACACTGTATTATATTGGTTGCCTTATTGATCCTTGTAAGAACAGATCCAGAAGCAAATGATTTGATATATTTTATTGGACCAACATAGATGTTACAATAAGAAAATAATGTCTAAGCTTTTGGGCCAACCAAGTTCTTCCTCGGAGACTTATAACAGTTGTTCAGGGAGTCACATTCTATTAACAACCAGATCATACATAAAAAAACAATTCTCATTGGTTTAAAATACCTATTTCAAAAAATCACAAATTTAAATGGAATGAATAGCATCCCATTAGCTAGCTACTACTGAGAATATTTTCAAGGGCAAATGACATCCAAATTAGATAAGCTGAACAATCAAGCAGACAAAACCTTTAACTGAAATTATCAATGAGTGAGTGTGTTATGAAAATACAGTCAAAACTAAAAGCAAGATCTTTTTTTTGTAGTATTAAATCTAAAAATAGTACCTTACAAGTAACAACCTCTAAAAGTAGTACAACCTAATGGGATGCTATTCACTCCATTTAAACATGTGATGTTTTGAAATAGGTACTTTAAACCAATGAGATTTTTTTCCGTTTTTTTTTATGTATGATCTCAGTGTTATTAGACTGTGACTATCTGAACAACTGTCATAGGCATCTGAGGAAGGACTTGGTTGGTCCAAAAGCTTAGACATTGTTTTATTTTTGTAACATTTATGTTGGTCCAATAAAAGATATCAGACCATTTACTTCTGGATCTACTCACACTGTATCACTTACGCTCAGGGTGTACTAACTAATCCAACTGCTGAAATGGGTAGATACTGAAACTTACTGAAAAAAAGATGTTGCTTGTTAATTATCTTTATCCTAAGTAAATAAACTGTACAGAATAAAAGCTAACATGAAAATTTAATTAGTAGCATACTTGTGTTTTAAATGTTTAGCTTGTCTCCCAATTTGTTTGCTTTTACTTTTGCAGTTTACAATGATATTATACACCATAGTCATGTTACAGGGCACTGCTAGTATTTGCTAGGGCCCACAGCCATTTGCGTATGGTTAAAGATGTTTTAGTAATACTTACAGAGCTAGTGTTCTACCTAAAACTACTATTAGTTTTTCAAAGCAGTCAACCATTACCTTTTATATCTGAGGTACTTTTTCATTTACCTTTAGTTAATTAGAAGATTGTTTACTTGATGTTAGTAGGTGTGATTTGTGGTACAGCACTCTGTCTGGCAGCTGACATATCTAACTTGAGTCACCTCATGACATAAGCACTGTGACCTCACCGACTGTGATATTACTGCTGCTTAGGAACACCCACTCAGTAGCTGCCAGCTCAATCACTTTTGATGTCACTGTTCGTGAGTTCACAGCACTTATAATGTAATGGGGAGATAGAGATAGGGATATAAGCTGCCAGGCTAAGAGGTTTTCCACATATCCAGCACATTATTATCACACAGAAGATTTGTAATGAGCAAAAGGGAATCCTAGTGGTAGGAAGGAGAAGGTAAGCTGCAGATCATATGGGAACTGGAGTTTATACAACAGGGAGGGAAATGAGCTGACTAGGTAGGCCAAGCAGTCCTTATCTGCTGTCAAATTCGATATTTCTATGTTTCTATGTAAAAGAAAAAGAAAAATACTTCAGAAATAAAGTTACAACTGACTACTTTTTAAAATTGTTAGTATTTTCTGTCTGCCTGTTTTGGCTCCACTAGCTCTTTAACTTTGGGTGCACAAAGGAGAATTAATGAGATCGCTTGGGCTTCCAATATGCCATTGGAACTCAGATTCATTACCCTGCCTCTCATTCCCATGTGCCTCAGGTAGGAGTGTTGCCAATTTAAAACTTGCCCTCAAAGTGTGGCAAATTTGTCTGCTACTTACTATGTATAGCATTAGCTAATTCTGCACTATGCAATTTGGCCACACAAATTGCTGTTATTTGCACTTTGCAAGAATTTGTGACACATAGTGTGGCAACTCAAGTAGCAAAATTCACTGCAAAGTGCACAGTGTGAGATAAAACAATTTGCATAGCAAATATCATGCAATTGCTTAAATTTCACACTACGTTAATTCATGCACTATGCTACATGTTATGAAAATGGTGTCATTTTTCCACTTCCCTTGCAGCGAGCCTCATGGCTACATTTATAAATCAGTACAACCTAGGCTGTGCCTTGCATACTGCTGCTCCTTGTATGTCCCTTGCCCTTTAAACAGTTGACTCTGCACTCCAAGCCAATTCTTAAGTAACAAGCTCAGTTTGTAACTTGCAAATTACTATATTCCAACATGCTGCCATACCTCCTTTATCAATTGAGTTGATTTTTTTAAATTAATTTACAATGTTATTTTATTAGGTATGTACAACAAAAATGTAGTTAACTACTCCAAAATAGCTAGCTACACTTCTTATAACAATATAATTGCTCTCAGCTTCTCTCTCCCAACCCTTTTTTGTGATTGCTTACATAACAATAAAAACATAAAATCTGACAGCAGCTAAGGACCGCTTGGCCCACCCAGTGTGTCAAATTTTCCCTACGTATGACAGCACCACAAACCCTACTTAATCGCTGGCTCATTCTCCCCTTCCTCTCCTTACCTTTCAACTAAGATTGCTTTGTGCCTTTTCTATACACTCTTGAACCCCAGCACCATTTTTGCATGCCCCACCTCTGCTGGAAGAATGTACCAGGAACCTTCCATCCTTTCTGTAAAGAAGTACATAGAAACATAAACACAAAGAATGTGAGACATAGAATTTGAAAGCAGATAAGGACTGCTTGGCTCATCCAGTCTGTCAGTTTCTCCCTACCTACGCTATTACCACAGCCTGTACTCAATCTATGGCTCTTTCTCCTTCCCCCTCTTCCTTTACACAATGATTCCCTCATTCTTATACCATGCACTCTTGAACATCACAACTGGTTTTGCCCCACCACCTCTACTGGATTGCTGTTCCAGGAACCCACTACTCTTTCTGTGAAGCAATATTTAATTACATCACTAGTGAATCTAGCTCCCCTCAAACTTCATTGAATGTCCCCTTGTTCTTGAGCACCTTTGCTTTTGAAAAATACTTCCCTCCCATACCTTATTTATCCCCATTCATTATTTTAAGGTCTCTATCATACCCCTTAATTCCTCCTCTGCTCTAGGGTGTACATACTGAGATCCTTTAGTGTCTCCTCATAGGGCTTTTGATGCAGACCCTGCACTATTTTATTTGCCCTCCTCTGGACTGCCTCTACTCTGTCTATATCTTTCCAGAGATGTTGTTTCCAGAACTGGACACAGCACTCTAGGTGGGGTGTTATCAATAATATACACAGAGGCAACACCATCTCCCTCTTTCTACTGGTGATACCCCTCCCTATGCACCACAGCATCCCACTAGCCATACCTACTGTCTTATTGCACTGTCTGGCCACATTTAGGTCATCCAATATGAATACTCCCAGGTCTCTTTTCTGCTTGGTGGTCATCAATACAACTCCAGCCATGTTGTAATCCTTTCCTGGGTTTCTGTGCCCCAAGTGAATAATTTTGCACTTGTATGCATTGAAATCCAGCTGCCATACTCTTGAGCACACCTCTACGTTTCTAAGGTCTATGTTTATCCTTTCCACCCCCCCCCCAGAGTGTCCAATCTATTACAGATTTTGGTGCCATCCACAAAGAGGCAGATCTTCTCTGCCAGCTCCTCTGCAATGTCACTTATAAAGACATTAAAGATAGCCAGTACCAGAACTGATTCCTGAGGCTCCCTTCTGGTCACCTTCCCTTACTTACAGAGAACACCATTTACCAACATCATCAGTCACTTTTTCCCTAACCAATTTCTTATCCAGTTTACCACCATTGGGCTGATTCCTAAGCTACTCAGCTTGCTTACCATCTCTAATATGGAACAGCATTGAAAGACTTACTGAAATCTAGTTAGGCCATGTACACTGTTTCATGCTGATCTAAATACCTTGTCATTCAGTCAAATAAATCTATCAGATTTATTGGACAGGGTGTCCCCCCATGAAACCATACTGACTCATGTCTTCTAACCCACTGGATTCAAGATGTTCCACAAACTTTCCTTCAGTAGTGATTCCACTAACTTTCCCACTGTTAATGTCAGACTGACTAGTCTATAATTGCAGCCTCCTACCTGCTACAACTTCTATGTAGTCAGACTACATACCCCTCTTCCGGTCCTCCGGAATCACTCCTGTTTCCAGTGAGCTGTTAAATAGACCTGTCAGTGGTGCAACCAGAATTTCTGTCAGCTCCCTTAATATCTTTAGATGCAACCCATCTGGCTCCATTTCCTTGTCCACCTTCAGATTAGCAAGTCCCTTCAGGATTTTTGCCTCCAAAAAAGGACTAGTGTCCATCCCCTCAAATGTTTTTGTTACTTTTTTGTGACCCCTCTCTTCTCCTTCCTCTGTCAGCACTGAACAAAAGTATTTGTTATGGATGTCTGTCTTTTCCTGATCCCCCTCTGCACAGTCCCACACTTTCCTTTTTAACTTTACAGTCCTACCCCTGGTCTTCCCCTTTTCACTTACATACCTAAAATTGTCTTGTCCCCATTTGTTATCTCTTGGGTTATTCTCTCTTTAGTCTGTGCCTTTGTACTCCTTACTTCTGTCTCTGGTTCCCTCAGTATACCCTGATACACCTTCCTATCCTCCTTCCTGTGCATCTCCTTATATCTTCCAAATGCTAACTTTTTAGCCTTTACCTTTTCAGCCACCTCTTTCAAGAACCATAGAAGACTCTTTTTCCTCTTGCTTTTGATCACTTGTTTGATGCAGAGGTTTGTTGTCTATACCATGATCCCTTTTATCTTTGCCCACTCTTCCTCCACCCCACCCAGGCCACCCACACCTTGGTGATCCCTAAGGAATGGTCTGCTGGCAAATCTGAAAGATTATTTTTTTTAATGAAAATATGGAACTATTGAAACAAATCAGAAGAATCATTTCTCCAAAGAAGGCATGTTATATTCTGGATAAAGTTTTCTCCCGGTTAAAATCAGTACTATATACTAAAAGAAACTCTAGTATTAGAAGTAAACCATGGTTCAACCAGATATGTGCTTTCACAAAAAGTGCACTAACCAGGAAAGTGAGGTTGATGAAGCTTAATCCTTCCAGACAAAACCTCACTCGGCTTAACCAAGCTAAAAAACAATATAAACAGTTATTAGAAGGAGAAAGAAGAATATATTATAAAGTGCATGGTTGCGGTTACATAAAACTACAGAACTGAAAGATTTCCACATATATTGGACTTCAGCAGCCAAGAGTACTTCAAATTCTGAAAATAACTCCTCAATACTTATTCCAGCTGAAAATTGGTTTATTTCAGAAGTATTTTTCATGATCCATTAGCTTTTTTGCACACAGTAATTTTGAAAGTAATTTATCATGTGTTTATGATCCTCTCATATTTATGTTTCAAGAAGTTGAGGATGTAATAATATCTTCAAAAGTTAATAAAATTATTGGGAGGGATGGTATTCCTGATGATTTTTATGAGGCCCACTTAGATTTATAGGTCCCTTTGCTAACCAGCCTCCTTAATAAATGTCTCAAAAATAGGTTCACCTTGGAAAATTGGAAAATTAATTTAATAATCCCACTATTTAGAAAGGGTGAAACAAGAGAACACAAGAATAACAGACTCATAAGCTTACTAGATGCCATTGCCAAGATCTATGCTAAAATTGTATTGCATCGGTTTCAGACTTTGGTGGATAATAATAACCTGCTGTCAGATTTATAAGCAGGTTTCAGACACAACACTTAAACTGACTATCACATTTTGACATGTGTTCATTTACTGGAAAAGTACTTGCACATAAAAAAAATGCAAAATATATTCTGCTTTCATCGATTTTAAGTCTGATTTTGACTCCGTGGGTTGACTGTTACTACAGCAGAAGTTAATTCAGATGGGTATAGATGTAAGTCTTTTGTTTCCAATTGTTCAACTATATTCTATTAATAACACCTACAGTATGCGAGGTTTGATTTATCAGGCAGTTTAACCAAACCCCTTCATACAAATCATGCAGTAAAACAAGGATGTCTCCTGGTAGCCATGGTGTTAAATTTATATATAAATGAACTTTTGTTAAAAGTAGATGCTCATTAATTTCACTCTCCTAATATTCTGAATGCTACCTGACCAGGCCTGGAGTATGCGGTTGATATGGTTTTGTTAACTCTTTCGACTATTGGCATCCAATGTAAAGTATTTGCATTTTATGAGGCTTGCCTAAAACTTAAACTAATTACTGTCTTAATTTTGATAAAAAAAAAATTTGGGAGGAAAAAGTACATCCTTTCAAAATGAATGACACTATAATAGAAGTGAAATGTTCATATGTTCCTATGTCTAATGGTTATGAATACCTTTGAGTTTCATTTTCATCATCTGGACTGTGGCCCAGACATGTAAAAAGCCAGATATGAAAAGTCCGGTAAAACACTAAAGCAATATTGAGATTTAATCACCTGCATAGGGGAGCATATGTCACCCCCATGTTAGTAGCATCGGAGGCAAAACTCAGTCCAATAATTATGTATGGAGCAGAGGTCTATGTTCATTATAATTTAAATGAGATGGAGACCCCTTTTTTATTATTTTATTGCTCTCTTTTGAAACTAAATAGAACATGGCCTGCTTGCTACATGTCAGCTGAATTGGGCAGAGTTCCAGTAAAAGCCATGAGTGACCTAAAAGGGTTCTCCTACTGATTAAGAGTGATAAATCATAAAACAAATATATGGACATTGTGTTGTCTGGAAGAAAAATTGAACTGCCTCAAATGCAGTAACAGATCACTATGGTTGGATACTCTTCAAGAAACTTTGATACAAAATAATCTGAGGAATCTGTGGGATGATTCTTTAAAGGGGGTGGCTTTAATGTTGCCCTCTTATAAACCAATAATAAAATAACATGTTTTAAGACATACAAAGGAAGAGACATGAAGGAAATAAACTCAAAAATATCTAAATGGTATGCAATCCAAAAAAGATGGCATGGATGTAAACTCTACTTACAGTTGCCTCTCCCATCAAGGTCAAGATCTTTAATCACCAGATGCATTCTAGAATGTTTTGGCATAAAAACAATGGTGGCCAGATAGAGTAATGATAGAGAAATATGCAAGGGGTTAATAGTTTTTGTAATTTAGGGCATAATGAGACACTGTTTCATATCATGTTTCATTGTCCAATATATACAAAATGGAGAAGTCTATATGGGTCTGTTCATGAAAAAGGGTTACCAAAGTGTGACATGGGAGTGAAATTTTCAAATCGACCATAGAAGAATTGTGTAATACAGGTTAAGATACTATGACCCATATATGAATAAATCACAATGTTTTAAGATAAAAAATGTTAAGGTTCCTAAGAAAAATGGGGTCTAGTGTGATGATTGTAACAACACACACCATGATGAGTGTAACAAGACACCACACACCGTGGTGAGTGTAACAAGACACACCACACATCACTGCAAGTGTAATAAAGGGTGACCATAGATGAATTGTGTAATACAGGTTATGATACTATGGTCCACATGTGAAAAACTCACAATGTTTTAATGTAAAAAATGTTAAGGTTCCCAAGAAAATTGGGGTCTAGTGTGATGATTGTAACAACACACACCGTGATGAGTGTAACAATATACATCACACACCATGGTGAGTGTAACAAGACACAACACACATCACTGCAAGTGTAATAAAGGGTGACCATAGATGAATTGTGTAATATCGGTTAAGATACTATGACCCACATGTGAAAAAATCACAATGTTTTAATGTAAAAAAATGTTAAGGTTTCCACAAAAATTGGGGTCTAGTGTGATGATTGTAACAACACACCATGATGAGTGTAACAAGACACACCACACACCATGGTGAGTGTAACAAGACACACCACACATCACTGTGAGTGTAATAAAGGGCACCACACAACTGTTAATGAGTAAAAAGGTTTACTTATGTAGACTGAAGACTTTTTAAACAAGACATTACATTAAAAAACAACATGTTTATTATAATTACACTACTTTAAACTATTCTACATGGCATGGAATACTCAAGACCATTCGACAGGAGAAGAACAGAGCACTCAAGGCCATTTACCGGTACAAAAGAGTCAGCATGCACACTCCACATGATCCTTCAATCAAGGGAGAGGCATGGAAACTCAGGACAATTTGATGGAAAAAAAGATGGAATATTATAAAAAGGTTTTTAGAAATGCTGCAACCTGATTGGCTGTTAGGAGTCCAAAAGCCTTACAATAATCCCTGTTACACTTTCACGTACAGCCTGATTAAAATTGCATAATTTTTTATAATTGCAATAGGGCACTCCCAAGAGTTAGATTAACACTCTAAGTACCCCACTATCGTCAAAGGCACCAAGAGTACCCTCACAACCACAACCCACTAGCAGGGAAGCTGCATGGTGCTCATGAAAGCTGAATATGAATGCTCACACAGGCCATAAAAAGACTGGCAAGGACATGCCCCAGGCCAGCATAATAACCACAGCATAACTACACCACTTTTTTATTTTACCCAGACACAATGATTCGGACAATCAGAAGCATCAAGGTTGTGTGAGTATTCATATTTGGCCATAATGAGACCAGCGGCAAAGGCACCAAGAATCCTCCCCCAAACCATCACCCACCAGCAGGGAAGCCACATGGTGCTCAGGAAGGCCAAATATGAATGCTCACACAGGCAGAGTCAATACACGTTTTCACTTTTTGTACACATTATTACTGTATAACATGTATTCCAACATTAAAAATAAAAACAAAGCATTCACAGTTCACAGTACATTACACCCAACCCCACCCCATACAAAATGCATGGACAGCAATTACAAAGAATGCCCAAAATGTTACTTCAGTCACTGCCCCTCTCACACTTACTTGTAATGACAAAACAATGAGACCTAGCCCTTCATCTGATGAACCCTTGCACCAAACCATGAGTAAAATGACTCCACTACCTACACAACTCAGTTACAAGGAGGTCCTGGGAAGGAGATTGTAAACAATACCAAAATCAAAATTATACAACAGGACACAGAAGGTACATCAAAATATTTGGCAGCAAAAAAACAGAAACAAAAACATACCCTGGTAAAATAAAACGTCAACTAAATTAATAGCACATTTAAAATGTATTTTATTCTATGGTAACCGGGTAAGGCCCACTAGGTACAGGTGCCTGTGTTCAGGAATGATCAGGGAGCACAGGGGAAGTTTAAGGATTTGCTCAGAGTCATACAGTATGCAAGTGGAGGTTGAAGGAATAAAACCCAGGTCTGTCTGTTAGATGTACCAAGCTCATTCACAGCTTCTACCTTCTAGGCTGTGCATTGTTGCTGCATTGGAGCTCACTCAGTTAGCATCACAATGAAATGTATTGCACTAGAACTCTGACATCCAGAACAAAACACCAGGATGCTTGAACAAGCATTTAATATTGTTGCTGCCATGCAACCTATGCCTCCGAGTTAAAACTGCTCAGAGGAGATCTCCACTACTAAACTCTCTCAAAAGAGGAACATGTACAAACAAAAATGCAGGTAAATGGGCTGGGTTCAAACCACAGAGCTTACATACTTGACAATACAGGGACATAGTTCTTTTAAAATGTATACTAACTGGCTCCATTTCTAACCTCACTAAAGACGCTCATGAGAGAACATTATGGGCGATCAGATACACCACAGGTTTTGCTGTGTTTCACTAACTCCAGCAAGTTCAGTCAGTGAAATGAAAAGCCCCCCATCTCCAAAATCAGAGAACTTGCATACTAATGCCACCAGTGAACAATCAATCCTATAGGATTGATCTTGGCTGCCCAGTTCGCCAATTGTTACTTGTCCCCCATGATGGTTGTAACTAGCCACTCACCTTGTGATGGGTGTAACACTGAGGAGTGGCAAAGACACCGCTCTTTAACTCTCACTGTATGTGAAGGAAAAGTGGAAGATCCAGTCACAAACATAACTTTTATACTGCCACCAACTCAAGCTGCTTTTCTGGCACAGACACAAGACAAGTATTACACTGGGCTACTAGAATGACTCCCCACCTGTGATGTGCAAACATAAGCAAATCTAGGACACCATGTCAGGTGGGGATCAAACAGTCACATATTATTGTTGTGCTAGGGGCATGGACAAATCAATGTTTTCTAAGAAGCTGAGAGATCCAGGAGCAAGGAAAAGTGCAAGAATTTTAAATAACTGACTGAAGTCCGTAGAATTTCGTGATGGGTGTAACAAAGTAGGACACTACACGTTACACCCATCACAGAAACTATTGAGCATCTCTGCAGCCAAAGGGAATAAAGTAAAGGGCCAGGACAGTGTGGATATCTTAAAAGAAGATGTTTTGAGCAACACAGTACTTTAGTTTGAATACTGTGAAGTAAAATGAGTTCACAGTAGCAAACAACAAACATGTTGGTTTTTATGTCACATTTTGAGGCAAGAAAATCAGCAGTAAATTAACATAAATTGAAAAAAATATATATGTTAGGGATATAATTGCAAAACATTATGTTACCTATCTCTACTACCAACTACCCTTAAAAAGCATCACTTGTATTAGGGAAATCTTTTTTTATTTTTGTAACACAATTCAATCAAAGTGATGGGTGCCTTGGTAACCCCTTTTTGTGAACAGACCCATATCTCACAGACATCATAGAAAGATATAAATATTTGCTGTGTGACTGTATAGAAGTTCTGATAAACCCATTTACTGTAAATGATGTTATGATGATAGCTAATTACAGTATATTGATTCAGTGCAAAAGCAAAAAAAGAGATTGTTAGCCGTAAACGGCCAAACATAAAAGAGTAGGATATGTCAACTATCTTAAATTTAAATTTGCTATGTGCCAGTTGCATTTGTTGCACTTATTATTTATATTGTTGTTAACATGTAATGACCTACGGTCAAACAAATTAAAGTGAAATGAATGAATGAAGTTGCAGAAATCAGGGCAATTTTAACATTTAAAACTTGACTTGATAAATATTTAAACTGGTCATCAGGTACAAATTAATATACCCACATAGGTGTGAGAGACATTCATGATGGGTGCATGCCTCCTTATGTCTAAACAAACCTAATAACCTAGAATGAATGAATGAATTAATTAATTAATGGTATAATAAAATGATAGAATCTGGATTAATCCAATTTGGTTGGGCTTCCTAAATTACTGGATGATCCTGTAGTTTTTCTTTTAACAGTTTAAGATAGGTTATATACTTAATCAGTTTGCAGAGTATTTTTCATAGTTACGTGTATTAGGAAAAATAAACCTTTTTTAAATATATAGGTAAACGATTTATTGGTAGGATAATTTGGGCTGAAAATTCTAATATAAACTCACCAGAGTATTTGATTCATGGATTGGACCTTTTTCTAATTATTTAAGGGACTTTTGGCCAGTCTAGATTAGATGCAGTTATCTGCATTTGCTAATGTCTCAATTTTGGTTGGAACAACCATAGATAATTATGTTTATGTGATGCCACCCAAAATCCTGCTTATTTTATGTCCATGTTGACACTCCATTCTTTAGGACTTGTGATTACCAAATACTAACTTGGTTATATAGTTTTAATGTTGTGTATATATTACTGTCTCTATCATCAAGGGCAAATATATGAATGGGGTGGAATGGAATGTATATTGTTTGCACTTTGCAGAACATGGTTTGCTCCATACTGCTTTGTGTAGAACATGGCTTTGGTCCATACTGTTTTATGTATGTTTATTATAGGAAACACATTATATTAATTTATTTTGAATATACTCTGTTGACTATAATTATGTAATGATATTAGGATTTTTTATTCTATTTTGTAATGGCAAGTGCTGAACAATAATATTTTCAATGACATAATTCTGGAACTCATACAGTTCATGTTAAAACACAATTATTTTCATTTCAGCAGCAAACTATTTCCTTAAAATTGTCACAGCCATGGAGAACACAACTGAATGTACTGATTTTTATGGTTGTATTGTATGGTTGCTTATTGCTGTGACAGAGTACTAAAACTCTGTTTACCACTGTTTCCTGATAAGGAATAGAGAAGATAAACTGTGAAAGTTCCACAAGTCATTCATTGATTTTCACCTCACAATATATCTGAAAATGAAGTACTTTCAGGGAAAAAAAATGACTTTATACAACATGATGACTCCAAAGCAAGGGAGCCTTAATATACAGAACAAGCATAAACTGATCTGGCTTGATAAACCACTGAAGTGTGCAATCTTATTTATAGCTAGGGAATTAGTTACCAGCATACAGTATATGAACAAATAAATCAGATAGCAATAGGACTTTACACTTGCTACAAGGAATTTTTAACAAAAACTCCTCCTACCACACACACACACACACACACACGAAAAACAAGTATTGTGGACACTGCAAACACTATGGGAGGGGTACTGAAATATAAACACACAAAGGAATCAAAACAGACACCACTGCTGACTGTAGTACATGTCACCTATCTCTTACACCACTACAAAATAAATTACCAATAACTGCAGCCACTCCTACAAAATAATGAAATGTTATTTGAAATACTGCGAACCATCAATAATAGCATAGAAACTACCACCCAACCCATGAAGAACTTGAAACTCCCACTAACAGTGGGACATTCAGGAACAGGAGACATCCCCTGATGAAGCCCATTTTGAGGGTGAATGTACATGGATTTGCTTGCCATGTAGTGATTTTTTAATAAATAAGTTGAGTCCTTATAAGCCTCAGTGAGTGTGTCCATTTCTTTTTGGCTTTATTTGAGCTACATGTGCTTATGGACTGCACCTTCAGGGATTCAGGTGCACTTCCCTTTTATTGGTTTAAAAAGAGGCACATCAATTGAAATGTGATTTAGTGTATTCCCCCACACTAAGATGGAATACAAAATAACAGTATCAGTTTCATGTGATACCAACAATGTGATTTACCTGACAAGATGATTGAAATGCTCACATGTCTGGTATATGGGCAAAACAGGGCAAATACTCAGGAACTGCATGAATGGGCATAGATTTAGTATTGGTTAGGGTACCCAGATAAACAGACTCAAGTGGGTGCCAGAAAGGTCATTCTCTGAGTGATATTAAAATGACATCTCTTAAAGAATATTTCAGAGACTGCCTGGAAAGCCACCTCAGGGAGACTAGATTTATAAGACTTTTGGGAACTGATGCACATAGATTTAATAGAAAATTAAGCTTTTCCACACACTCACTCCCAAATTCCAGACTGATTAATGAATATTCCTTCTAACAACCTATTGTATTTCAAAATGCTTTCATTCTGTTTCTACGGAAGACACCTCTTTTTTAAAATAAAAATAATCCTTCTTTCCCAACTTGTACTACTCTGATTGTCCTGGCATTTAATCATAATGTTCAAAGTCTTCAAAAACTGTGCAAGTTATTGAGATAACTAAACATTAAATAAAAAAGTGCAATCTTTGTGACACACTTGTAGTAATTTATCAATGGATTATGATCATCAGAATCAGTAGAAAGCTATTTATTTGATCTTTGAGCCAATATTTCTTTTAATGTCATGTAATTTTAAATACCATTTTAAGGTATTGATAATTAAAAGCTGTATCAACATAACTCTTCACTGTTACCCTAATGCCATGCATTTATTAAACAAATGAAGTTTCTAGCCCTAACAGTTCCAAAGTTAACCTTTTCTTACGCTAATTTCTTAGAAGTGTGTTAACAGAGATTTTAGAGTTAGAAATATTGACATTTGAAAATATTGATACTATTTTTAATTAGCAGTAACTGAAAATGTCATTGATATAACTGTTCTAGTGTAAGCTTTAATTTTATAATCACAATTCCAGCCCTCACATCTCCAAAGTCAACCCTTTCTGAAAATATTTATTAGGAAATGGCTGATTTGGCATGGTTATAGCTAGAAAGAGTGATATACATTTAAAATTATTGATACTACATATTTCCATCTGTTTAGCCCCTTTTCACCAATGTTGCACTTCTTTTGCCAGGTGATCTCCAAGGATCATCTGCATATACAGTAATACCACTCCAATCACTTATCTGGTGCCAGGAGGCCCATTGAGATATTTCTTAAATCAAGAGCATTTTCCCTGTGTGATGGGCTCACTTGGAGAGATGACAGCCATGTCCTTCATGGCTGCTATATGGAGGGATTGGTGAGTCATCAGGAGTGGTGAAACCACCAACTAGGGCTCCAAGGCTCACATTCACATATACTGTAGATGCATGACCATACACAAGAGCCAGGCCATGTCCCCCATTGTTCTCCAACTGGAAAATGCAAAACTACCTTTAGTTACCCAGGAGGTGATGTGGCAGCAGAGAGTACATCACTGAGTGCTTGATCCTTCACCTGCTTCCAGCTAGCCCTCAACATCCCAGGCTGACTCTCAAACCCAGATTCCCAGCACTATGAGTCATAGTACTACTGCTGCACTGACAAACCAGCTATCATATATACAGTATTTTTAATTTTCAATAACTTAACATTTATAGTGATATAACTATTCCATATTGCCATGACTCCAAACTTTCATAAAAAAAGAAAGTAGTGCAGTGTGTGGGGCAGCTTCCTTTTCCACAGAGATGCCACAGTGTATTAGAAAACATGAACATGCCAGTAGGTAAAGGCTTTTCAGTCTACCTAGTCTGCTTGAGTGTGTGGTTCCCAATGAATTTATAGAGGGAACTTCCCCCTCCTCATTTACCTTCTGACGTCCCTCAACTTCCCCCTCTCCTCCCTTGCTTCTCTCCTATAAGTAACATTTCCAGTCACTCTGTCCCACCACCTGTTGAAGATTCCCCCCATTTAGTTCATTCCACTTGGCCACCACTCTCTTAGAAAAAGAGTAATTCTTCTCCCTCCTGAGCCCCCCCCACCAGCTAAAGGCTGTGACCCCAAGTGGTCTCGTTCCCTCTTAGGCTAAAGAGAATACATGTTGAGCCTCCTGAGCCTCTCCTCATAGGCGTTGCTCTTCTGGCCATGGATCATCTTGGTTGCCCTTCCCTGGACTGTCTCTAGCAAGTTGATATCCTTCTTAAGATACAGGCACCAAAACTGCACACTGTGTCCAAGTTGTGGTCTTAAAAGTGACTTGTACAATGGCAGAATGACCTCCGCCTACCTGATGGTAATTCTCCTGGATATGCTGCCCAGGATTTGATTTGCTTTGGCTGCTGCTGTCCTGTGTTGTAGGGTAAAACAGTAAAGGCACCACAGGTATATTTTTTCATTCAATTTAATAAGTGCATGTAAATCACACAGCCGCCCAGCAGTACAGGGAAAAAAGCCTCAACTAGTTTTGCACGCCGTGCGTCATCAGAAGCATGGACTACCAACACTGCATACCTTTAAAAAGTAAACAATTAAAGCAATAGTACCCCCAAAAGGGTGCTAATGCTAAATCATAATACAAACAACCACTCAACCTTTCAGTGAATCCAAAGAATTATATATATATATATATATATATATATATATATATATACACACACACACACATATACACACACCATATAAAAAAGGGAAATTACTAGTACACATTATAATGAAGAACATTTTAACTATAATGTGCTTTTATTAATTTTTGAGTCAATCACAAATAAACAATTAAAAACCTGGCCTACTTATCCTTAACCGTATCATTAGTCATTATGACCAGGTGAATCTCTAGACTTACTAGTCAGTGTCCAATATGTTGTACTATTGTTGCTTAAGGTTATTTTCTGGCAGTGTATGTACATAAACAGCACCATCTAGGGGAAAGGAAAAAAATACATATTAAACTAAATAATTCATCTAATAGCACAAATTGCTACATCACGAGAATATCAGACCATGTTATTACATCTTAGAATAAATCATTTCTTCTTTCTCATATTGATGAGAGGCATGACATCAAATTTGTCATTTAATCCTGGCATTTGTAAACCTCCAAGACTGTAGATCCAGTATACCTCTCTATTCAATAATAAATCATTAATGTTACCCCCATGGGCCTAACTTCACCAATTCAATCCGACAAAATTTGAATTCATGCTTCATTTTATCCAACTTATATTTATAACAGTGTGTTGCCAATGCACTTCTGTCATCATTTTTACTAATGCTGCACATATGTTCTCCAACTCTGACTTTAAATTGACATGTAGTTTTGCCAATGTAAAATGCACCACATGTACATGTTGCCAAATACACCAAATTCTCAGAAGTACAACTAAAAAAAGAACACATTGTATATATTTTAGTAGTATTAACTGATGTAAATGTGGTGCTTTTTAACATGGTGGTGCAATATTTACAATTGCCACATGCAAAGTTACCATTAGGTATACATGGTAACCATGTCTTCCCATCCCTCTGTATCTTCTGAACAGGTTGGTGACTTTTTGTAACAATGTCACCAATATTTTTGCCACGACGATACACTGTACGTGGCAATTTGGTGACAACCCCCTGTAATTTTGGCTCAAGATTCAGAAGTGACCAATGTTTCTTAATAATATCACCCACTGCTCCAGCCTGATTACAGTATGTTGTAACAAAACAAATCTGATCATCATCTCCGCCATGCTTACTCTTAGATTTCATAATGTCATCATGGTTCATTTCAGAAACTTCAACCATAGCATCTTCCACCAAGTCTCTCGAGTATCCCCTATCCAGAAAACATTCACACATATCTGTACCCTGTTTAACAAAGTCAGCGTTGATACTACAATTTCTCCGTGCCCGAAGCAATTGGGCTCTGGGAATGTTATTAATCATATGTCTCGGATTACAACTAGATGCACTCAAAAGGGAGTTCCTGTCAGTATTTTTCCTAAAGAGGGATGTCTGAATGCCATCATTAATATCCCTCTTAATTTCCAGATCTAAAAAAGTTACCATATTCTTGTCACTCATTACACTAAATCTCAGGTTGGGATTACTTGTTTCCAAATATGTGACAAACTCCCCTAGTTCGCAAATAGTGCCCTTCCATATTAAAAAGATGTCATCAATAAAACAATGCCACAGATCAATCCTATAAAAAAAAATGACCTGTGCATCATAGACCACTGTTTTTTACCAGAGACCAAACTAAAGGTTGACATAATTAGGTGCAAAAGTCGCACCCATTGCCGTACCCTTAATCTGGAGATATTACTCACCCTGAAATAGAAACGCATTCTTTTCATGCACAGTCTCAGCACATTCCAAGATTAACCTCTTTTTTGTATTTCTGTTGTTGAGACCATACTTAACCAATAATCTAGGGCCAATAAGTCCTGAGGGTGGGATATGTTGGAGTACAGTGACTCAATATCCATCAAAACAAGGATGGAATTAGGGTCGAGCTGTACCTCTTCCAGTATCCCCAAGATATCAGCAGAATCTCTAACATATGAGCGCAGTTTGGGCACATATTGCTTAATGTTAGAATCCACATAGTGAGATAATGGTTCTGTAATAGAGCCAATACCTGTAAGTAAGGGTGTCCCAGGGGATGTCTCCAAATCCTTATGAATTTTAGGCAATATATAGATAGTCGGTCTTACAGGATATGACACTGTCAAAAAAGATAATTCCTTCTGGTCTATTACATTCTCTAATAATGCTTGTTCAAGTATTTGATCAATTTCCAACTTAAATCTGTTCGTAGGACACCCTGGAGTTTCTTATAAAAATTCTGATCCAGTAATTGTCTATTGACTTCACCAATGTATTTAACTGTATCCATAAACACTATAGCTCCACCTTTATCCGCAGGTTTAATAACTAACAATGAATTATCCTGTAAAGATTTCATTGCTACCCTCTCACTGTTTGATAAATTAACATAACTTGACACCTCATTGTTAGTATTAATAGTTCCTATATCGTTCAACACTGCTTTTTCAAAGATCTTAACCATATCCGAATAAGGTGGATTAAATGTGGATGGTGTTCTTAAAGATGTTACATCACTAGACATCCCTGGTAGTGAATCTATTATGTCCAACAGTGCATGGTTATCTACCACAATGTTATAGCCCATATCTGCTGCAAAAAATGTTCTGAGATTTAAAGTTCTTGATAAACTCTTAATATCCAAATAAACTTCAAATTCATTCACATTCACTGTTGGAACAAAAGATAACCCTTTCTGTAGTACCTGAGTCTCAATATCAGTTAGAGTTACCTCAGAAATGTTTATTACAATATTCTCAGGTATATGGGCTATCATAGACATCCCCTCTGATTTCCTCTCCGATTTCCTTTTCTTGGCCTGGTACTGTTTGCCCCCCCTCCGGGTCCGTTTGGGGTCCAAAGATAGTACTGGTGATATGGTCATTCATAGTTTCCCTGACCCTCTTGGTTATTTATTTCTTGATTCCTAGGTTCTTGGAACTGGACTTGCTTCTCTCCTTTCCTTGGTTGGAAATACTGTGTCTTCTGGGGGGGGGTGGGATTAACTGATCTGGTATGTAGTTCCACCTGTTCACTCTCCAGGAATGGATCCTCAGTGTTGTCAGAGTCACTTGTACTGGTATAATAGGAAGAAGATGGTCAATTCCCCCTCTTACGCAAAATAGACTTAGGCCCTGGGTTTGCCTTCGCATAAGAGCTACCCCTATTTTCACTAGGATTTTGTTGTCTCCTCGCTGTATGTGGCTTCTTGTTTCAAGTAAATACCCAATCCAGATGGTAATCCTGCTTATCCCTCTCAAACTTCTTCAGTTTCCTTTGTTTAATTATATTTTCTTCCCTATTAATAGTATTCTGGAAATGTTGTTCATATGCAGGGAATCTCGGATCCTCCTTAAAATGCAACACAATTTCTTTTTTATTTTTTATGTCCGCCTCAATGGTAGGTTGCTGTACCAAATAATCTTTAATAACTGCTTGAATCAAGGCATCCGTGCCTAGTTGTAGTCCCTTATTCCAATCGGCTACAAAAGATGGCCGATCTGTACCATAGCCCTGTGTATTAAGGGCCCGCAGTCCACGTGGAGATCTACCAACCTTAAAATAGGCCTCCAAAGAGACCCTCTTCCAATACTGACAGGAACTCCCTTTTGAGTGCATCTAGTTGTCAGCCGAGATATATGATTAATAATATTCCCAAAGCCCAATTGCTTCGGGCACGGAGAAATTGTAGTATCAACACTGACTTAGTTAAACAGGGTACAGATATCTGAACGTTTTCTGGATAGGGGATACTCGAGAGACTTGGTGGAAGATGCTATGGTTGAAGTTTCTGAAATGAACTGTGATGACATTATGAAATCTAAGAGTAAGCATGGGGGAGATGATGATCAAATTTGTTTTGTTACAACTTACTGTAATCAGGTTGGAGCAGTGGGTGATATTATTAAGAAACATTGGTCACTTTTGAATCTTGAGCGAAAATTACAGGTGGTTGCCTCCAAATTGCCACGTATAGTGTATCGTTGTGGCAAAAATATTGGTGGCATTGTTACAAAAAGTCACCAGCCTGTTCAGAAGATACAGATGAATGTGAAGACATGGTTACCATGTATGCCTAATGGTAACTTTGCATGTGGCAATTGTAAATATTGCACCACCATGTTAAAAAGCACCACATTTACATCAGTTAATACTACTAAAATATATACAGTGTGTTCTTTTTTTAGTTGTACTTCTGAGAATTTGGTGTATTTGGCAACATGTACATGTGGTGCATTTTACATTGACAAAACTACATGTCAATTTAAAGTCAGAGTCGGAAAACATATGAGCAGCATTAGTAAAAATGATGACAGAAGTGCATTGGCAACACACTGTTATAAATGTAAGTTGGATAAAATGAAGCATGATTTCAAATTTTGTCAGATTGAATTGGTGAAGTTAGGCCCACTGGGGGTAACATTAATGATTTATTATTGAATAGAAAGACATACTAGATCTACAGTCTTGGAGGTTTACAAATGTCAGGATTGAATGACAAATTTGATGTCATGCCTCTCATCAATATGAGAAAGAAGAAATGATTTATTCTAAGACGTAATAACATGGTCTGATATTCTCGTTATGTAGCAATTTGTGCTATCAGATGAATTATTTAGTTTAATATGTATTTTTTTTCCTTTCCCCTAGATGGCACTGTTTATGTACATACACTGCCAGAAAATAACCTTAAGCAACAATAGTACAACATATTGGACATCGACTAGTAAGTCTAGAGATTCACCTGGTCATAATGACTAATGATATGGTTAAGGATAAGTAGACCAGGTTTTTAATTGTTTGTTTGTGATTGACTCAAAAATTAATAACAGTACATTATAGTTAAAATGTTCTTCATTATAATGTGTACTAGTAATTTCCCTTTTTTACATGCTGTGTGTATATATAATTCTTCGGATTCACTGAAAGGTTGAGTGGTTGTTTGTATTATGATTTAGCATTAGCACCCCTTTTTGGGGGTACTATTCCTTTAATTGTTAACTTTTTAAAGGTATGCAGTGTTGGTAGACCATCCTCCTGATGACGCACGGCATGTGAAACTAGTTGAGGCTTTCTTCCCTGTACTGCTGGGCGGCTGTGTGATTTACATGCACTTATTAAATTGAATGAAAAAATATACCTGCGGTGCCTTTGCTGTTTTACCCTACACTGATTTTTTGCAAGGTGGCACGCATGTGTGGAGCTGAGGATTTTGAACTTTGCTGTCCTGTGTTGTGTAGACTGTTACAGGTCACATGTGATTATTGCTGCTAGGTCTTTTACTTCCTCTGACCTAGTTATTTGCACACCATCCAACCAGTATTTGGTCTCTGGATTCCTTGCCCCGAAGTGCATAACTACATTTCTTAGCATTGAACCCCAGTTGCCAAATGCCAGACAACTTTTTTAGCCTAGTGAGGTCCTCCCTGATTGCCTGTCTTTCCTCCTCCATGTCCATCCCCTATAGCACTTGGTGTAGTCCATGAAAAAGCAACCTGTTGCCTTGAACCCATCCACAATGTCACTTATGAAGATGTTATACAACACTGGACCAAGCAATGAGCCAGTGGGACCTAACTGGTCACAGGCCTCACTGCTGAGAATTCTCCTCCAACAACCACCCTTTGTCTTTTATCCTGCAAACAGCTTCTGGCCCATACTGCAAGTTTAGCCCCTACATCAGGTCCTCCAGCTTCCCAACCAGTTTCCTGTGAGTCACTGAGATGAAGGACTCGAGGAAGTCCAGATAAAGGACATCAATTTCCTGGACCCATATACTGTCCTAGTGACCCAATCATAGAAGTCAATTAGATTAGTTTGGCAGGACTTCTTTGACAGAATTGCATGCTGCCTCAATGTTCTGGAGCTCATTTTCCTTCAGAAAGCCAATCAGTCTCTCTTTCAGGATGGTCTCTATCACCTTACTCACTATTGATGTCAGACTGACTGGCCTGTAGTTCTCTGGTTTATCCCTCCGTCCACTTTTATGGAAAGGTACCATGTGCTCCATTCTCCAGTCAGTCATGGGGTCATAATGTTGTGGACGAAACCATGCACATCAAGACCGCATGCCACAATACAGTGTGTGACAACACCTGAATGTTTTTCTTGTGTTTTGTAGGGGGCTTTGACACCACTTCCCACTCCCCCAGGAACCATTATAGTTAACTCCGAGGGGGTGTAGACACAGGGCAAGAAATAAAATAGAAAAAAATGATTCCCTAGCAGGGAATCAAACCATTTTCCCCACTACCCCATCCACTGCTAGGTCAGGTGCTCTAGCCACTCCACCATAGTAGCGTCTCAACCAAGCACCTGACCAGCAGTGGCTACATCCACTTCCTTGCTGCTGGTGCACATCAGAGGGTAGTGATACTTTCGTATCGCTTTAATTACCCTGCCACTATAAAGCCACATGTATTACTAGCAGTGCAGTCTTGCTGTGCACGGTTTCATCCATGATATTGTGACCTGGTATGCTCCAGTACTGGAGTATGATTCTGGACTCCAAATAGGTGTTAAACAAGTCTGCCAGGGGAACCTTCAGAACCTCTGGCAGTTCCCTTAGGACACTCAGGTATATGCCATCTGGTCCTAGTGATTTGTCCTCCTTTAGTGCTCTTAGACGCTTGAGTACCCTGTCAGCCTGTGGCTTCCATCAATCTCTTCTTTAATATGGCCCATTTCTCTTCCACATCCCTTCCCACTGTTCTCAGCAAGCTGTCCTTTCAGAATTGTTCCCATCCTACCAAAGTCAGCCCTCTGAAAGTCCAATACCCTCATCTTGGTCCTGAACTTCTCTTTGCCCATGTCCGGAAGGAACCATAACATATGGTGGTCACTTTCTGCAAGCAGTACATCCACCTTCACATCCTAAGAACATGTGCACAGTTGGCCAGGACCAGATCCAGGACAGCCCTTTCCCTAGTGGGTTTCATAACACATTGAGTCAGGAAAGGACTCTTAAAAGCATCCAGCAGTATTTGTTCCCTAGTGAAGGAGGTAGCAGGAGATTTCCAGTCCACCCCAAGTAAATTGAAAGCCCCTATTATTACTACTTCCTCCCACTGGAAATATCCATGAACTGGGACCCCAATACTCTATCCAATTCCTTGGCCTGGGAAGGCAGTCTGTAGACCACCCCATCCTTAGTTTCTTCCTTTTTAGCAGATGGTACCTGTACCCACAAAGCTTCAGTCTTACCCTCTGTCTCTTCCTCTCTTGTACAAGTTATCCCCCCTTAACGTTCAATGCGATGCCACACTCATCATGTCCCCCTATCCATTCTGTATATTTTATACCCTGGAACTGCTACATCTTAGTGGTGGTTTTCAGTGGCACAAGTCTCTGTGACAGCCACTATGTTCACCTCACCTTTGGTCAACAATGATTGCAGTTCCACCATTTTGTTCCACAAAATCCTGGCATCTAGAGACACCACTCTCCACAACTTTTGACCCCCCTCCTCTCCTGACCTGCACCCTTCTGCCCCATCTATTTCCTTGGTCCCTCCTTCTTACCCCACACTCCCATCTCTCCCCCCCATACTGCATGTTGTTCTGATTGGCGTGTAGGCATGTTGGCCTCCTCCTCCTCCTCCATGGTAACTAAGGGTGCTATGCACCCTGCTTCCCCCCATCAGTTTAAATTTAGATTTTTAATCATGAAGTCCTCAAGCTTACACTTCAGATTTGTTATGCCCTTCCTATTTAAGTGTAACCTGTCCAGTACATACTGCTCCTTGTTATCCCATTCCCCTCCACCAATGCACCCATACCCTTCTGCCTCACACTACCTTCTTAGTCATTTGTTAAATTTGGCAATCCTTACCTTCTGTGCTATACTAGCCCTTCTGAACAGAAGCACCTCTGAGAAGACTACCAAGTTCTCTTCCACTCTGTAGATTCTCCCCACCTCCTTAAACCTCTCTTGCACTACCCCACCTCATGTCCTGCAAGGTTATTTGTAAGTTCAAAGGAATGGTGCTGAGATTGGAACCACCCCAATTAGTGACTGGTGCAGTAGTTCAGAGGTGGCCTGCCCCAAAAACAAATGCAATGAACAAATTAACCACTGCACTCAGACCATTAAAAAAGAAATAGTGACCCAGGATATACATTTTAGAGTGGATTACTTTGTTCCACAACCGCTGGCTTTGCATAATGGCCTGATGCTTCAATTCAAATGAATCTTCCTCATGGGGTGGAGCTCACAGTCAGGACAAAGCTTATATACATCAATCGGGTGCATCAATTACAAATAGTGGTCACTTAGATTAAAACAGTTAATTCTTGTTTGTTTTAAGTGATCACTATTTGTAATTAATTGCACCTGATTATGATGTATATAAGCTTTGTCCTCACTGTGAGCTCCACCCCCGAGGAAGATTCTTTTGGAATCGAAGCACTGGGGAGCTGAGTTGTACCTCTATTTACCATGGGCATTATGTGCCAGGTTGTGGAATAAAGTAATCCACTTACATTTATATCCTGGTCACTGTATTTCTTTTTTACCAGTCCAAGTGAAGTGGTTAATTTGTTCGTTGCATAAGGTTATTTGTAACTAGGTGTGCGCATGTGCCCTGTTAAGGTACTGCCTGACATTATGGGAAGGAGACAGGGAAGAAAACCTGCTAGAGGGAAAAGGAGACACCAGGATGATGTACCCCAATCCTCTTGGTCCCCCACTGTCAATGGATTCCCCACATTTCTAGGTGATGGTGAGGTGGATGGGGCTGGGATGCTGCTGAGAGGATGGAGAGTGTCATGCTTTCAAGTAAGACAAATACCTATATGGTTATTAAGAAAGGACTGACTAGCCAGCTCCAAATCTTACAACGTGCAGTGCACACTAAGAGACATTCTCCTAGCATGTGACTGATTAAATCTCATATAAAGCAGAGACATTAAACTTGCAAGATACAAATAATGTGTCACTTTATTATGAAAGACAGTGAAATCAAAGTACCAATGATACTAAAGATGCCAAAAAAGGTCTGTAAAGTCTAAAACACTTATGTTTTAAAATATAATATACTGCATGCTTTCCAGGATTCATACCACTGATACTTTGCTTGCTGAGCAAACACTCATTCAGTGTGCCACAGCACTGCAGGTAAGTAAGCTGAAGTTTGTATGGTGTAGAGGTATGTCACAACCTGCAAAACAGACAACTGGGGATTTAATCCCAGCAGGTGGTATACCCTAGCAAATTGTTGTTCTAAGCCAAATTTACTTCTCATTTAATTTACTAGTCCAGCTCCACACCACCAAAAATAACTACTCTAATGAGTTTCCATCTTAGAAAAAGGAACTGAGACAAGTGGGTAACCATCTAGAATAGCACTACCGGAATAGCTCAAGCAAAGAGAACACTAGTCTGAACAGCGCTGCCATGGACAGTGAGAGGGGACTGACAGTAATTGCAGTAAGCACTCCCCAGGTCGCTGTCCATGATGCTGCCAGGGGACAAGTGCAGAAGAATTCAGGAGGCTGGCCAAGCTGCTCCTGTGGTGTGGAGGGCTGTGGCATAGAGCAACTTGACTGGATGGCAGTGGAGACCAGGTTTCTAATCCTAGTCTCCCTTGCTTTTGCCGATTGGGACTTCTATTTTTTTTTACAAGGGGCCATGGAAATGAGTATTCTATGGCCCCATAAATACTTTATTTTCCCATGATTAATTTTCCCTGGAGTTGGGATAATTTAGTATGGGGGTTCGGGGTGCAGAGCCCCGCAAGTTGCACTGCGGGGGTAGAGAGCCCCGCAAAAAGAAAACCGGCATCATTTTTGCAGGTGTGATTGTTGCCTGCACTGTTCTTGCTGGTGGTATTCTGACCTAGTGCCAAGAAATGTGCAAGTCCCTGTCAGGATTTGAATCACTGCTCCTTTGCCTGTTATACAACTCCACATTGAGTGCTCCACTGAGCTGCAGATATGTAAGTTGCAGTCCCTATAGTCTAGAGGTACTGTATGTCATATCCAGTAAATCAATGGACTGGGGATCTATTCCCAGCAGGCAATTTACCTTCACAAATTGTTGTTCTTAGCTAAATTTACTTCTCATATAATGTACTATTCCAACTCCACACCACCATGAATGGCCACTAAAATGAGTTCCCATCTTACCAAAAGAATGTTTAAGTTCCCACAAGGATTTAACAACTACAGAAAGGAAATGGTTCACCCACTACCCTGCACAGCTTACATCTGTATATAAGCTGCTATCTGTCATAGCAAGGTTGATAGCCAAGGACCAGAAAGACTCACTTACTTCATGGCAAAAATTTCATTTTGGCTTTATTTTGCAATATTCAAAAGCGAGTTAAATACATACAGTATGCCTGACTAACTATCTATCTATGTATCTATCTGTCTATCTATTTGTCTATCTATCTATATATATCTTGATTGAAAAAAAATGTTGTTAATGTACTAGTTAAAGTTAAACTGACAAAAGTAGGGAAATGCCAACCCTAATGTCCCACCCCCATGATGCAGGCAGCAACAAGAAAAAACATTACAATTTGACCTCTCCTGCATCTTTGCAAATCAGTTGTGGGGTAAGCCCTGGGGTTGTCAACCCTAAAACTCAGCCCTTTGTCACATACAGTATTGTACTGAGATGTGTACAATATATGAGAATGGGGTGAGAATTAGGGTTGACAACCCAAAGAGTACCCCATGCCTGATTTGTGAAGATGCAGGAGAGGTCAAATAGAAATTGTTTTTCTTATTACTGTCTGCAGGGTGGGGGTAGGGCAATAGAGTTGGGAACCCTAATGCCACATTTCCCTACTTTTGTCAGTTTAACCTTAACTAATGCATTAACAAAGCTTTTTGCGATTAATTTCCTTGCTTTTTGAAATAGTATAATCATAGCTTCATTTGCCTGTGGGAGCACAGTGTGCTTCCATCCCTCTATAGCTGCAAACTTGTATGTTGTTGTATAAGCACAGGGACCGGATGGCTCTGCACTTCCATTTCTGCCAAAACAGCAATTTATTTCCTTCATTGTATGGTTTGTTAAAGTTGCAATGTTATGTATCCTCCCGGTCCCCTGGGATTACTAGAATCCAATCAGTGACAGTGCTAGGAAGGGAAAGTAGTTGGTGAATAACTAGTTAAATGGATTTTCACCTGCTCTCTCTCTGTTTACTTGGTCTCAGCTGAGAGGAGAGAGATGTTGTTATTTAGAACTCGTGCAGCATCATACGCCATGGTAGCTAGCTGAGAGTAGGGAGGTTTAGAATTTTCAGTTAGTCTATGAGTGGAATTCAGTGTGAGCAGTTGGAGGAGTGAGAGCTGCTGTGTGGGCTCTGTGAAGAGATCCTATTTTTCTAACCCTACTGCTGAGAACCATCTGCTTGCCAGTAGAAGTGGTGGACACTGTATAGCAGAAGTTCCTGATTTTTATCATGCCCTTTGAGATGAGGAGGACTGCAGAATGGATCTGAGGGGCAGTCCCCTTATCTGATCCAGGACATTGAAGCTGCCTGTTTGTGTACAATGGTGAGTAATCTGACTTTGGGTATCCCAGGAGGAATGTACCTGTTTTTTGGGGGGGGAGTGTACTCTGACAAAGGGAATTATACACCAACTTCTGTTCCAGTTTGAGACTGTTCTCATCCTTTTTTAAATTTGGCTGACAATTGTGGAGTCCCCAGTGAGACTTGCCACATTGTTCAGGACTTTAGCCTACACTCAGAAGCAGTGTGTTTCAAATGCTGAATGTGAAAGTCATTCCAAGGAACATTGTTCTACAGTTTTACTGAAAGTTTGAGGTGTAACTCTAAAAGAATGGCTGGGTCTGGATGTGGAAGCAAAAGGTGGGCAACCCACCTCTGGAGTGACCAGTTCAGCACTACAGGTTCCATAAGGGCACCTGCTTATTCAGAACATGGTGGCCAATGCCTGAAGAGAAAGGTTTCCCCCCGGTGTGGGTTGTACTAATTTTGATCACCAGTGTGATCCGTCATGGCCAGTTGCCACATTGCTGAATGTTTATATCCTATGCCATATGGGAACTGCTCTAAGTTGTGGCCAGTGCCACTAGAACAAATTGTGTGATCCTTTGTGGCCAGTGCCACTAGAAGAAAATGTGTGTTTCAGCTGAGGCTTTGCCACGGAAGAGAGTTCAAGGTCCTATGCAATATGGGATATTTAGAGTGTCTGTCTGCTACAGATGTTGCTGTTCTGCCATTGTCTTGTGCCATGATGTGTGAAGCTTGGAGATCCACCTTTGCTTTAGTGTACCATCTTTGGAATAAAGCCACACTCTAGAACCCCAGCCTGGTTTGGACATTCGTGTTACTGCTTCCTGTGTGGAGTTACTGGGTACCTCTCCAGAAATACAGACATAGCATAGCCCTAGGCAAAAGTTCTTTCCTCAGGACCTGAGTATAATGATTATTTGTGTGTAGTATTTGCTTTTATACACCCCCACCCCTTTCTGACCTCTAGAAGTAACGATCCTGGTATACATTCCCAAAGCTAGGGATGGTACCAAAAGTGTCTGAAGTAGTTTGAGTGCCCAGTCGAGGGTACCAAGGGGTAGCTTACTAGGTAAAGTAGAGGGGGGTGGTTACAAAAAATGGAGGCTCTTCCAAGGATGTTGTTTAATTTGAGGAGAGAACTGGAGATTTTTTGCTGAGGGTATGGTTAGTGTTTGTCTGTCTGGTAGTATGGTAGCCCAAACAGGAAAGGAAGCTTTGCACAAAATGATTTTGCCCAGAAAAGTGCCATCGGAATGTGCTGCTTGCATGCCTGCTAGTACAGAAAGAACAGAGTGCTGCTGTGTGTTTTGTCAACTTGCAGTGGATAGTAAAGGCTGAAAGTGTATGTCCTTGTCTCTGAATCCAGACAGTTTACAGAACTTTTTAACTTGCAATTTTCAAATGGCAACAGTAGTGTGGACTTTAGGAAACAGACTGAGAAATGTGCCCTGAAAGTTTCATGTGCTTTGTGTGCAAATTGGGGGAATCGCTAAAGAGATTGCCAGAATCTGTGGAATAAATGGTCACATTGATGCTCCTGCTGCTAAAATTGCAACCAAGAAAAAAAGTTACAGTTAGCAGTTTAAATTTGCTCCTGCTCGACAATCACCATGAAGAAAGAGCGAGCGAGAGAGAAAGAGGCTCATTTACATGGCGTCAAGTGATTGGTGCGACTGCAGTTGGTCTCGCCCCTAAGTCAGCTTCTGTGTGCAGCTGAGTGTTTGAGGAGGAGAGAGCAAGTGGCATGTGAGCTGGTCAGACCAGGATCAACCACTGAGGATCTTGTGAACATTATAATCCATAGAAAATGGACTTTTGTTGTATAAATTCGGGCTCAACTCGTTGACTGACCGACTGGAAAGTGAGCATGGTGTTCTTGGCTACAATCTGCGGGACCACCAACCTTTTTCACCACAAAGACCTTCCAGAATTGGTACCAGGCTCAAAAATTTCCACCAGAGAAAGCCAGCTACTGATTTCAGTGAGTAAAATCAGCTAAGTGAGCATCCAACTATGTGTGATTTTCAAGCCAGCTGAGTCTGTGTGCAAGCAGTGTGATTGTTTTGCTAAGGACTGTTCATTGAAACAGAAAGGCAACAAACAAAAATTCTGAGCATAGACTGTGAGCATTTATGATAGGTTCAGCAACAGTGAAATGTTTCTAAGCAAGACAGGGACTGTGAATTGTATATTAGGCTGCAGCAAACAGGCAATCCTGTGCAATAGAAATACTATGGTTGGCAAGTGACTTTGAGCAAGTGTAAATGGTTCTTTGATTAGATGCTGATCACAAAGTCAATGTTAAAATCATATAAATGTGCTGAGAGATACAAGCAGTGCAATTGATTACAGTTTTGAGCAAAATCAGTAGTCAGAAAAGATCGGAAACAATGTTTTGAGTCAGAAACAGATCTGATGCATGAGGAGAGCTACCGCTGCCATTACAGGGTGGGATTATAAAATGTAAACACTGCAGCAGGGAGCTATTTTGTAAGACTGTAAAGAGACTACTGAAAAATTCAGTAACAGCAATTTTTTTTATGTGTTTGATTTCAGACATGGCTTCGGGAAATCTCCGCTACCTGGCTCATGCCCGAGCTATGATCACAGAGGAGGTGGCAACACTAAGAAAAACAGATAGAACTTCCTATGGTGAACAGTTGTCTCCAGATGTAGCAATCCCTAGCTATCCAGTGAGACTATGCATTGTGTGCCTCAAGGCTGCTAGGGATGTGTTTCTGATACTCCACTGTTCGGACTGCCTTGTGAAGTATGGTATGAGCAGGGCTGCAGCACCAGACATGGTATCACAAATTAGTTTGGCAATCAGAGTAACAAACTCTGCAAGTAGTAGCACACAGCACCAGGTTGAACCTGTTGGGAGGAACCCCATAGGGTGTGGCACAGAAGGAGAGAGCAATGTTGTTCTACTGTAAGGGCAGGCACACAGAGAGGCTTCCATACCTGTGTCCCAGACAGACAGTGCAACATAAGGATCTGTGGACCCATGGAAGGAGGGTCCACATCCTAGTCTAGTAAGGTAGGATGAACTGCAAGAGACACTGAACTGGGAGGTGTCTACCTCCATGCCCAGTGAAGAGTGGACTCACTCAGGAGTGAGGACATCTGCTCACTCCTGGGCTCAGATCCCAAGTGAGGAAGAGGGGGATAAAGATCTGTATCTTCATGTTGAGAGTCCCCTTGAGTCACCTCAAGCTCTTGCCTCAGATGAGCCAGACAGAAAAGAAGAAGGCTCCAGCAATCTGCCCAAAGAGATGGTCAGGGACAAGTTCTTCCATTCTTTAAGTATGTGGCACTGGCTCAGCCAGGACTGGCCACCCCCAAGCCAGGCCATGGGCTGCACACTTGAGAAGAGTAGCAAGGAGGGGAGACTGATATGTAGGAGGGCTGACATCATTAATAGCAGTGGCAGCCCAGTGTCTGTCATCCAGCAGCAGCAGTATCCAAGGAGGAAGATGCAGCTCTACTGGTATTCCAGGATTCTTCAGGTGCATCCAGATTCATCATCATCCCAGCAGTGTTTGTCCCAGTTTCATCCCCTGGCCTTCCAGATTACATCAGTGCAGCTGTTTTCCTGTTTTATCACCTGGTTTTGCAGATGACAACTCCCACCGTGGTTTTCCTTTTCCATCTTTGATTTCCAGATGATATCACCCCTACTGTTTCCTGGTTCATTGCCTGGTTTTTCAGAGGACATCAACCCAGTTGTTTCCAAAAGTGCCACCCAGTCTGAAGGGAGAGGATCCTCGGCTCTGAGAAGTAAGGTGATCCTTTGTTTTTGGGTCTTCAAGGAACTGGTAAGACCAATTTTTGTTATCTAACTGACTTTGCATAACAAACCTTACACTGGCAAACTGACTACAGACTGATTGAATTGTCCACAAAGAATATCCCCATGGATTGCAGTGCTTTTCAGGCCCTGTCCTGTTCCAGGACAGTTCTTCAGTGGGCTCCTGCCCAGGAGAGACTCTTTAATGGACCTTGTCTCTGGGCAACAACATGCGGTCACTAGTTAGGACTCTTTAGGGCTTTCCAACCCCCAAATGTGTTGTATAAATGTCTTCTTTCCATTTTTTACTTTTGCACTTTTATAGAAAATATTTTTGGGATTCTCTAGTGTTCAGGTGGAGGTTTAGGCACTGTGGTATGCACAATGAGTTTTGTGTTTTGAAGAAGAAGGAGAAGGGGGAAGAAAAAGAAGAAGAAGATGCTGCTGCTGCTGGTGCTTCTACTGGAGCTCAGCCGAGTTCCTCTTTTCCTTAGAAATTTGGGATTGTTTGTGGTTAACCTGGTGTTAACATGTTTTTTCCTTCACAGGTGTGAGGTTGTGGGGAACGTTTGGGAAATGTAATACATTGCAATGTGTTGTGTCTTGTTGTTTTTTGTTCTCAGGTACCCTGGGAGCTTGGGGAAGGTTTCTCAAGGGGCAGCTTTGTCAGATAGCATTTCCCTAGAGGGCTAGGGGATAGACAGGCTGCGGTCCTGATGTGCAGTAGTGGCCTCAGTTCTGGTCTATTAGGGCATGCTTCAGGCAGTTTCTTGGAACCACTGAATATCCACAGATAGATCGTAGGATAGGGGCTGATGTTTCATCTGCCGGCCTCTGGGCCTTTATTGTTGTCTGCCTGTGCCTGTCACATGGTATGGGAGGACATTCATTTACCTGGCTAGGGGTGAATGTAACCCCCCCAGTCCCCTGGGGTTAGTGGAATCCAATCAGTGCCAGTGCTAGGTAGGGAAGACAGTTGGTGAATAATTAGTTAAATGGATTTTCACCTGCTCCCTCTCTGTTTACTTGGTCTCAGCTGAGGGGAGAGAGGCAATGTCATTTAGAAATCTTGCAGCATCATAAGCCACGGTAGCTAGCTGTGAGTGGGGAACTTTAGAATTGTCAGTTAGTCTGTGAGTGAAGTTCAGTGTGAGCAGTTGGAGGAGTGAAGCACTGCAGTGTGGGCTCTGTGAGGAGAGCTTATTTTTCTCACCCTAGTGTTGAGAACCATCTACCTGCCAGTAGAAGTGGTGGAAACCGTATAGCAGGAATTCCTGATTTTTCTCATCCCCTGTGAGATGAGGAGAACTGCAGAATGGATCCTGGGGGCAGTCCCCTTATCTGATCCAGGACATTGAAGCTGCCTGTTTGTGTACAACGGTGAGTAATCTGACTTTGGGTATCCCAGGAGGAAAGTACCTATTTTCTTTTGGGGTGTACTCTAACAAAGGGAATTATACACCAAGTTCTGTTCTAGTTTAAGACTGTTCTCATCCTTTTTTAAAGTTGGCTGACAATTGTGGAGTCCCCAGTGAGATCTGGCACATTGTTCAGAACTTTAGCTTACACTCAGAAGAAGTGTGTTTAAAATGCTGAATGTAAAAGTCATTCCAAGGAACATTGTTCTATAGTTCTAATAAAAGTTTGAGGTATGACTCTGAAAGAATGGTGGGGTATGGACATGGAAGTGAAAGGTGGGCAACCTCCCTCTGGAGTGACCAGTTCAGCACTACAGGTTCTGTAAGGGCACCAGCTTATTCAGGACATGGTGGCCAATGTCAGAAGACAAAGTTTACCCCTGGAGTATGGTTTGTACTAATTTTGAGCACCAGTGTGCTCTGTCATGGCCAGTTGCCACATTGCCAAATGTTTAAATCCTATGCCATATGTGAGATGTTCTAAGTTGTGACCAGTGCCACTAGAAGAAATTGTGTGCTCCATTGCCTCCAGTGCCACTAGAAGAAAATTTTGTTTCAGCTGAGGCTTTGCCTCTGAAGATAGTTCAAGGTCCTATGCAATATGAAATATTTAGAGTTTCTGTCTGCTACAGATGTTGTTCTGCCATTGCCTTGTGCCAAGATGTGTGAACCTTGGGGGTCCACCTTTGCCATAGTGTACCATCTTTGGAATAAAGCCACACTCTAGAACCACAACCTAGTTTGGACATTCATATTACTGCTTCCTAGGTGGAATTACTGGGTACCACTCCAGAAGTAGAGACCTAGCATAGCTCTAGGCAAAATTTCTCTCCTCAGGACCTGGGTATAATGGTCATTTGTGTGCAGTATTTGCTTTTGTACACCCTCATCCCTTTCTGACCTCTGTAAGTAATAAGTCTGGTATACATTCCTAAAGCTAGGGATTGTACCAAAAAGTGTCTGAAGTAGTTTGGGTGCTCAGTCGAGGGTACTAAGGGGTAGCTTACTGGGTAAATGTAGCGGGGGGTACAGTACCCTATGGGAATGTGCATTTTTTTAATTTTTAATCTTTGCTGATTGTCCTTTAAGTCCACATATTGAGGAAGTTACGGCTTGTTGAAGTTCCAATATTATCCTATGGGAATTTTCATTTTTTATTTTTTTTATATTGCCTTTAAATGATGGGATTATGTGTTATTCTTATAGTACTCATTAATCCTTTGTTCTGAGATGTAGATTGTCCATTAAGTCCACAAATTGAGGTAGTTCTGGCTTGTTGACGTTCCAATGTTATCATATGGGAATGTAAATTTTTTATTTAATTTTTATTTATTTATTTTTAAGTTGCCTATAAATGTGTGGGGGTATGTGTTATCCTTACAGTACACAGTAAGACCTTTGTTATGATGTATAGATTGTCCCTTAAATCCAAATATTGATGATGTTATATTGAAGTTCAAATGTGGGGAAAAAGACTAAGGCCCAGATATTCAAACTGCACCAGGCTGTGGCACAAGCCTAGGAGCAGCTCAACTTAGCTGTGCAGGGGCATGGACTGGGTGATATTCAACGGAGCTGTGCCATGGCTCAGCATAGTTGAATATCACACCCTAGCCACCACAGTGTGCATGGCGCAGTGGTACTGTGCCAGCGCCAGTGGCCAGAGTGGAGCATGGGGATGCGCTAGCACAAGTTCCATTGCGCAAGGTGCAACAACCGTGATATTCAAAAGTTGACATGCAAATGAGGCCATAATGTATGCAAGCTGCAAATGGGGCTAATTGCATGTCATTATGTCCCCTTTTGCATGCAGGTACACCGATCCCAGACAACTTGCGCCTGGCGCCCTTGCCAGGCAGCAGCCATTGGGAACCGATGCCCCCTGCAATGTGGCAATCTGCCCCACAGCCCAATTGAAGGCATTAGTAAAAGAAATGTAAACCCCAATATCCCTGGTGGTCCAGTGGACACTGTCTACTCGATCGCAGGCTGAAGTAAAACTAAAGAAACCTCTATCCCTGGTGGTTCAGTGGACTTGTCTGCCCAATCGCAGGCTATATTTAAAAACAGAAACCTATTATGCCTTGTGGTCCAATGGACCCCCCACCCACCCACTGATCCCCACTGCCCAGCTCACCTACCCGGTCAGTGGCGGGCAGCAACACCCCACCCACCTTCTGCCTTGCTGCCCCATGACTGACACCGTCGGTAGGGCTGTATGCCCATTGGTCCACAGTGGGGGGAAGCAGGGTGGTGGAGATCAGTGGGTGGGTGGGAGGTCCACTGGACCACCAGGGATAATAGGTTTCTGTTTTTTTAATACAGCCCGTGATCGGGCAGACAGGTCCGCTGGACCACCAGGGATAGAGGTTACTCTTTTTTTTACTTCAGCCCACGATCAGGCAGACAGGTTCACTGAACCACCAGGGATAGAGGTTTCTTTATTTTTACTTCAGCCCATGATCGGGCAGAAAGATCCACTGGACCATCAGAGATAGAGGTTTCATTATTTTTACTTCAGCTCACAATCAAGCAGACAGGTCCACTGGACCTCGAGGGATATAGGATTCAATTATTTTTCTACTGAAGCCTGCGATTGGGCGGGCAGTGGTCCACTGGACCACCAGGGATGTAGGACGTTTTCTTTATTTTACTAATGCACACGATCAGGCATGGGGGCGCCACCACAGAGGTGAAGCCAGAGCTCAGGTGGCCACCCACAGGTGGCAGCTGCTGTGTTGCACCCTGCAATGTGGCAGCTCACCTGTGGGTGGCCATCTGTTGTTCCTTTTTTTTGGATCAACTTTGTGCTGGCGCAGTTAGGGGTTACGCATGCATGGCTCCGCACATCCTGGGCTGAATATCGGGCTGTGCAGTGTATGCTTGGGCATGCCCCCCCACCTGCACCTGCATACATTATTGATGTGCTCAGATGCATCGGGATTTGTGCCGTGCATTTTCCCATTTTGAATATCGCGACGGGGTGCATCAGTGGGTTGCGCGCCATGCGCAATCCTTTTGAATATCTGGGCCTAAGACTAAAATCTTTTTTCATATGACAGCATTCTTTTTCATACAAACAAAAAAAGCCATATGAAAAAGGATGCCTTCATATGAAAAAAAAAACAAAGTGGAAAAAAACTAGGTCTGATTTTTTTTTTTGCATATAAGGGCATCCTTTTTTCATAGGATCAAAAATAAGCATACGGAAAAGGATGCCTTCATATAAATAAAAAAATGGGAAAAAAAACTAAGTCAAATTGATTTTTCATTTTTTTCGTATGAACCAAAAATATATGGAAAAGGATTCCTTCATACAAAAAAAGAGTGGGAAGAAACTAAGTTCAAATTCTCTTTTCACATGAAGGCATTCTTTTTTCATATGAATGAAAAAAGCATACTGAAAAAGGATATCTTCATATGAAAAAATAATTTGGACATACTTGTTATCCCCATTCTTTTTTTATATGAAGGCATCCTTTTTCATATGGACTAATTATTTTTTTCTGTATGCCCATACAAAAAAAAAGAAAATCAGCTCATGAAAAAGCACCTTTAAATGTTTAAAAAATACATTTCTGTGTCATATTTCCAGAGACTGAATGCAGAATCCACTTAATGGGGTCTTGATTAGCAAGATACATGTGTTGCTGTGTGTACAGGATGTCATTTTTTGTGGGTTTTTGATTTTTTTTAAAAGTCAGAAACAAGATGGCAGCAATACAAAAAAAAATATTTTTTTCCTCACAAAAAAGGATTATCCCATATGAAAAAGGTATTTTCTGTATGGACAAATTTTTTTTTTTTTTTTTTTGTTTAAAGCAACTATTTTGTTCCAGTGCACCCCATGTTCAGGCAAAATACAGAAAGAATGAAAAGAAAAATTTTTGTTTACTGTTTAAAGAAAATCACTTTCCATAACTGATTGTACTGTCTGTGCCCCACCATATCCAGTACAGTGCAGGCCACTCCAATCTGTTCCCATTTCTCCATGCAGATACTGAAGCCATGAACTCCCCCAAAACTAAACTCTTCACCTGCAGGATCAGTGGCAAGCTGAAGGAGATGGTGGTCAGTTCTACAGAAGCAGGAGAGGCCAGTAAAAAAAAAAAACAATAAAAAAACAGCAGATGAGACAGTAGAACAAGACACTAGAACAAAAGTCTGCAACGTGAGGCTCGGGAGCCTCATGCAGCTCTTTGCCTGTGTTCGTGCAGCTCTGCATCCCCTTAACTCTCAAAAGTCCAACTTTATGCTTTTCAGTATTTCTGATACTTTGCTCCACAATAAAGTATTTTGGAATTGTCTGTGGAGGTCATGCACTGAATATGCAATATCACATACACACTGATATCCTTGATAGAAACATAGAAATGTGTAGGCAGAAAAGGACTGCCAGGCCCATCCAGTCTGCCCAGTGTGCCTAACAAGCTGCTGGAACTTTGCAATTTCCTACTACCCCCCCAGATCCAAGAGACCCTCCTGTCTATCCCATGCTACCTTGAACCCCCCCACAGTCCCTGCTCCCACCACCTCCTCTAGGAGTTTGTTCCAGTTATCCACCACCCTCTTCATGAAGTAGAATTTTCTTGATGCTGGGACAATATGAGGAAGTCAAGCATAATTACTTATGAGAGGCTATTGGCACTGCAGTGTCCACCATATTACTAGCCAGTGTAGATACTACCATTTACATTACTGACATCAGCCAGTGAGATGTGAGGGAGAAAACTGTCAAAGGTTCATGGCAGGGCTGCCTGATGACATCATAGTTAGCGTTACTGATTACCAAGGTGCTGAACATGGTTGGTGCCAAAGCCCAGAGTATTGCACATCAAGTGGCAAATCCAGTGACAATCAGCTCTGGATGTGTCACAACTGCACAAATGCTCTCTGGCAACCAAAGGGGAAGCATTATGTTGGCAGAGATTTGCAGTTCGGAAAATGTTATCAGATGTTAACAGGGCTTGCAGTACTTGACACTGAATGCAGTGGCACCAGACATGCCATATGTTTTTACGTATAGCAGGCTGGTAGATGTCCATGCCCAGCCACCCATGCCTGACTAAGACATCAGTGCCCCAAGAGGGAGGGACAGATGGACTCCTCTCCTCAGATACACAGGATGGTCCAGCCAGTTATTTTGTCATCTTTCTCCATCTCTTAACAGGTGCTGAGTACTTTATGTACTTTACTGTGATAGCCACACATCAATTGGGATCTAGGTGAGGTGAGAGGTACAACTACAGTTACAACAGGATGCTATGTAGCATTCAGATAATTAGAAAGACAGTTGTTCCTCAGGCCGGATAGAAAGCTGTGGAGATGGAAGGAAGACTGAGTCAAATCATGCAAGGTTATACAACTGCAAGAAATATTAAAGGGACATTGTCAACCTTTTTTGTATTATTTTAGGTAAAAATACACATTTTATGATTGCTTACTTTCTCTAAAATTCATTTATGTTGCTGGTTGTTTTATCTACCTCATTGCTTGTTTGAACTGAAATGCATGGTAATGTATAGCTATGCCCAGCTTTGTTTTGCTTCATATCACTGAACTACCCTTAGTGTACGGTTTCTGAACATTAGAAACACCCTCAGACAGTGCAGCCACTCATGATACAATAGTCTCCTCTACTCCCACTGCATATTCAGTGGCTAGATTGTCTTGGGGGTGTTCCAGAGTCCAGGAAAGATGCAGTGTGATGTGGTCAAGAAATGTAAACAAACATGTTTTGGTGTGGTAACACCAGTATGGTGGGCAGTTAGGTTTTCACTTTTCAAAGGAAAAAAGGGATGTGAATCAAACTACTTCTTTTATAAACAGTCTGAATAAAATGTGAACAATCATAAAATGTGCATTTTAAACTAGGGACACTTTGAGGCTTAAGCAAGTTGACAGCGTTCATTTAAACATGTTAAACAAAGCTTTGCCAATGTTAAGGTGGCACTGATGCTGTTAATCAGCCATATATTTTATGATAAACTGGCACACCCAACAAAGAAAAAAATCATAGATGAGAACATAGCCTTTCTAGAAGACTGGGGTGCTTTTGGTTTCATCAGCAGGGGTGGATGAATGTTTCAAGTGATTTGCAGCAAAAGTTTCCCAAAAATATGAATTCCAGGGCATGTCCCACCCAAACATTCTATATATGTCAATAATATGTGTGGTAGGGGTGGCCAGGCTCACCCCTACCTATGCCAAGACACAGGAAGGTTGCACCAGAGAACAGAGGCTAACAGAGCAGGACTCTTTCAGTGGCTCCAAGAGATTTACCTGAAGCAGGTACTAGAAATTAATTTTCAGTTACTAACCATCTGCTTTTTCAGCTACATAATCATGGCTAAAACTCCTCTGATTCTCTTAGGGAGGATCTGGAGAAGAACTAGCCAGTGTGTTTTTTTTTTTTTGTGCAGTGTTTCAGTTAATTAACCTATGCTTTATTCAAATAGCATTGTTGGATGAATTTAAGCTAAATTATGCACTACAAAGGACCTCTGCTAAGCATATGCTCATATGGCTCTCTGGTGATCAGACTGGTTATTCCAGGAGGACATGCAGCTCCCAATCCTGAAAAGGATGCAGATTCCTGCACTAGAAGAAACAGAGCAGTTAACTATACTTCACAGTAAAACAATTATGAAACATGACAGTGCCCTCTACTGGCAAGTATACCAGTAGAGGGACTACTTTACCACTAAAGCAACTTTCTATTCATTTTAGTAATTTCTTATAGATTTGTTTATTTTATGAATAATAATAACAATAATAATAATAATAATATAACTTTATTAAGCTCCTTTCAGGCACCAAGGTGCTGTACAAATTGAACAATAAAATCTCAAGAAATAAATTAAAACATAAAAATTAGAATCATAATAATACACACACCAACTCATAAATGCTTGTCTCCACAAGTGAGTGTTAAGTTACCGTTTGAAGCTCCGCAGAGTCATGCATTCCTAAAGCTGATGGGGCAGAGAATTCCAGAGGGTTGGGGCCATAAACATAAAAGCACAGGCCCCAGAAGATTTTAAAGTAACCCTCTGAACCTCCAGCATCCCCTCATCAGCCGAATGGAGCGTCCCACAGGGCTGTAAGGAATCAGAAGCTCTTTCAAGTATTCAGGATGAAGTCCATGTAGGGCTTTGTAGGTCAAAAGACCTACTTTAAAGGTGATCCATACTGAATCAGCAGCCAGTGAAGATCATGCAATATAGGGGTAATGTGTGACCTTCTTGACACCCCTGTCAGCAACCGAGCTGCAGTATTCTGCACTAGCTGCAAGTGGTTGATATCAACCCCAGGAAGCCCTAAGTACAGGGAGTTGCAATAGTCAAGGCGAGAGATCATGAAGGCATGGACCAACACAGGTAAATCACTGGACGGAACAAGGTGTTTCACCCTGGCAATGTTCCTCAGATGGTAAAAGGCTGACTTTATGACTGCTGACATGTGATAACGAAGGGGTCAGCCTGTCATCAAGCACAACTCCCAGGTTACACACCAGCTCTGAGGTAAGGATCTGATCACACCCCTAGAAATAACCCAGAGGGCTGATCAGTCCTCAACCCCTCTATCCTGTGACCTGGGTCCACTACCATAACCTCAATCTTTCCTGCACTCAACTTTAACCAGCTCAAATTCATCCAGTCATGGATTTCAACAAGGCAGTTATTAAATACTGAGAGAGCACTAGCCTGGTCAAGAGCAAAAGACAGGTAGAGCTGGGTATCATCAGCATATCAGTGAAACCTCAGCCTGTACCATGTTACAATGTCTCTGAGGGGTAGCATGTACATTGCAAACAACATGGGGGAGAGCACTGAGCCCTGAGGAATCCCACAAGGCAGAGAGAAAGGGTCAGAAGACAAAATCCTCAACACAACTCTGTGTTCTCCCAGATAGGAATGATGTAAACCATCTGAGTACTGTACTTGACAAGCCACAGATGGACCTCAGGTGCTTGAGCAAACCCCCATGGTCTACAGTGTCAAAAGCTGATGAGAGATCAAGGAGTACCAGAATAGAATGGTTTCTCTGATCTCTCACCATCAGGAGATCATTGAGCACCCGAACCAGAGCAGTATCAGTACTATGCCTCTTACAAAAACCTGACTGGAGAGGTTCGTAGATATTATGGATGGTCAAATGGTTCTCCAGCTGGTTTGCAACTACTTTCTCAATAACCTTTCCAATAAAGGGAAGGTTCAAGATTGGTCTGTAGTTAGCAAAAATATCTGGGTCCAATAAAGGTTTCTTCAGAAGGGGTCTCACCACCGCCTTCTTCAGGGAGCTTGGAAACTCACCCGATTCTAAGGAGCACCAGATAATTTGAGCCAGAAATGGGCCAATGATCTCAAAACAACCCAAACTCAGGAAGGTTGGACCTGGATCTAAACTACAGCATGTAGGGTGTATTCTCTGGACAATCCGCATAACTTCTTTGAACTCCGGCAGGTCAAAGGTACTCCAGGAGACACAGTGTACCATGACCGAATGCCGACCAACAGCATCTCTCACAGAGCAGGTCAAGCAGATCTCCAAACTGATATCAGCACCTTATTCACAAAGAATTGAGCAATCTCATTACACTCCTTTTGTGAAAAAGCTCAACAGAGCTGTAGACAGGCTGGGTTGCACAACCTGTCTACAGTTCGGAAGAGCTGAGCCAGTTGATTCTGAGCAACAGCGACCTCCCTGAACAGGAACTCTGCCTTCTTATGGGAGATCTATGATTGGTAGAGCTGATAATGCTCGACCAAACTAAGGCGGTCGACTTCCAGGGCAGATTTCCACCAGCAACGCTCTAACCATCTTCCCACATGCGGCAACTTCCTCAAGGACCCATCAAAACAAGGGGTCTCCAAGGGGCAGAGAGGGAAGGGATGAACACGGACAGGAGCTATCAAGTCTAGGACTGAGGAAATTACCTGATTATAAGCCAGAACCACTGACTCTGGACTTGAGCTGGTAACAGGAAACCGTGAGAGGTTAATCACTGCCATCCGGTCTTCAGGGCACACATCCTCTAAAGGGCGGTAACTAACCATCTCCACAGGGGCAGACCTAAGAAGGGGAGCACAAAAGTGGAATCTCACGGTGTACTGATCAGACCAACTGACAGGTTCCATCCCCAAATCAGAGGCCACAATCCCCAGGAGGAAAACCAGATCCAAAGAGTGACCATGATTATGGGTAACTGAAGAAACAATCTGTGTAAAGCCCAGTCATGTCATCAGCTGGAGGAAGTGTTGATCAAAAGATGACCCAGACATTGAAGTCACCCAGAAACATCAATCTGGGTGACTCCAGTGCCATGTCGGCGATGAAGTCTGCCACTTCCTGCAGGAATTGCTTCTCGTCCCTGGGTGGACAGTAGACGAGAGCTGTCCTGCAACCTACACCAGCTACCACAGTACACTCAAAGGATTCGGCCTCCTCAGCTGGTACACCTGTGAGACCCAACCTGGTCTTGAAACGGACCACTACCCCCCCGTCCAGTCTTGGGTGGTGAATCATCGAATACCCGGCTGAAATTGCTGCCTCTAAAATGGGGCCAGCATTTTCATCCAGCCAGATCTCAGTGATGCAAGCCAGATCAGCTGTTCCAGCAAAGTCAGCAATAACAGCAGACTTGTTCTTAACAGATCTGGCATTGCACAACACCACCCAGGTTAGACAGAGTTCCTGGGCCATCCTGGCCACTTGCCCATCAAAAAAGATGGTGCCCTTGGGTATGGAGACCAGACATGGATCACCATGTTCCAGGCTCCATTTCATCCAGAGCATCTTCTGGACCTAACCAACCCTATATGAGAGGACCGTTGCTTCACCCTCCAATGTCCTTGCCCCTTAACATGCCCACCCTCATCCCTCCTATGTGCAATACCAAGCACCCAACAGTGCTGGTAGCTAGAAAATGGCAGGGGAGGAGAATGAATGGAGGGCATGGAGAGAGGAGGACGAATAACGCACGGCCGAGGGAGCTAACAGGCACATACCACAAGCAAACAACAACTAAAACCAAACACCTCAATAGAATCCTAATTTTCTTATAGGTAAACTATCCTGATTTACAATATACTCAATAGAACATTAGACTAAAAACCCACCCCAAATTGCACCTTTGTCATTTACACAAACTTTAAAAATCCCAACCCAAGAAATAAAACAAAGAAACAAAAATAAAACTTCCCCACACCAGGACCCTCTCACGGGAGGAGAAAAATTTAGACTAAACAAACATAATCATAAAATTAAAAAAATAATACAATCAAAACATACATATAAAGAAAATAATTCAAGTCCTGATGGTCCTCTCACTACCAGCAGGACTATAAAAGTACTCAAAAGCAGGAATATAGATGATCCTTCACCCAATTTTTTGGCACTCTCACTGCCAACGATAATAGAGGATTACACAGGATCCAAACACACAGGAATGTTAAGGTACTCTCACTGCTCACACTCTCCTTCACAAAGTAAGGGAAAAGATCCAACAAAATATTGAATGACACACCAACAATCCAGAAATCTGTAGCTGCTCCAACCTACTCCAAAATCGTAAATCCAAGAATAGAACATATAGTCTCGGCACAAGTTAGTAGAGAGAAGCAAGGGGACCCTAAGTGAAGGCCAGGCCAGGAGTGTACACATACCAGGAACAGAGAGTGAAGACTTCCCCCCAACCCCAACCTGCCTAATCAGGCTCTACGCACACCACCCAAGACCCACAGCTACAGATACCCCGAGGCCTGACTAACAAGACCAACCCCAGGATCACTTAGGAGCACTACAAAAAAAGCCTCCAGCTCCCCAGAGGTGAATGAAGCAGCTCCCACTCAGTCCTGGGCAGCGTAACCCAAGATCATCCAGGCACAATGGGGGGGGGTTAGAGCCTTCCTCACCCAGCACAACACACAGGCTCTGCTTCCCCAAATTCAATGCTACTTGCTCAGTATATTCCCCAGTGGTGGTGTTGTAGCAACAGGCAGAACAATCACAGTAAAATCCAAAAAAGAAGAAGGACACCAATTCTACAAATCAGGTCCCACCACCCACGACACTTCAAGGCAGCACCAACACTTCTTTCAGTCGGCGCTCCATGACTATACTCCCAGCTCTTTGGTCGATACTCCTAAGCAAGACTGCCAGTTCTTTCAATCAAGTGCTTCTCCTTTTAAGTACAGCACATCAACAAATCCAAACATCAGGATGTTGAAAAGACATCGAAACGAAAACATCCAAAGGCGCCAATCCAGGTAGTGGGGCACCAAATCCCCTCAGCTCGCAGCCCACGCGTCAGTACACAAAAACAAGGAAAAATACTACATACAGTTGTTAAATGTAGCCCATTTTCTAAGTGCAATAATAACCTCCAGGGTGGGTGATTTGGGGCTATAGCAGACCTTCCAGATGCTATAAGGCCCTCCACCTACAACATTGGACCTCATTGCACCCCTGGGCAGTCCAGCATAGCCCAATACTGCCCACCCTGTTGGGTATTATTGCTTACGTAACAACCATGAAGGTCAGGGCATTTTCAAAAAGAGACAGCAGCTCATGCAGGCAAAAAAGTAAGGTGCTGTGGCTATGGTGCCTTTCACTGACGTTTCACTCATGGCTGGGCATGGCTTCTTCAGAGTATAAAACATTTATGCAGCAAATCCTCTTATATACTCATGTGGTTACCATAGTAATATAGTGAATTAATTTAACTTTCCTTGTGAAACATCACAGTAAATATAAAGAAAGCGCCCAGATTCTTACTTGTCCCAGTGCATGATAAAACAATAACATGCAACCTAGAAAACATATATACAATTTATATATAATGTTACAATATTAAAAAAAACATTTAGGATAGTGTATACCTCTACATAATGCAATCTTACATATATTCTATACTGAAGTTTAACTGGTAGCTATGGTTATAAGCTATAGCTCAATTTTTGTTGTGTATCACCATAGCAATAGCTCACATACCAATGGAGATGAGTATTTAAATATTCAGTACCTCTATTTGTGGATCCAAGCTGCAAACAAAACACTACCATAATTATGAAAAGAGTCCAGATAAAGGGAATATCTTATATATGAAGTCAGTGCCTCTTGAATAAAATCTGGAACTGTTTCTTCAGTATTCCACATCACTTAGAAACTGGATGCATAGCCATGTACAGTAGCTGTAGCCAAAGGTCCTTATTGTAGGATGCACTTCAAAGCTGGACAAAATGTAATACAGAACATTTACTGATGGACATATAAAAATACACAGATAAGTGCCAGAAATACATATTAGTTCACTCTTCAACAGAATTTGTATTTCAAGCTAAATTTGCATCGCAAACACCTGTACAAGACTTATGATAAAGAAGTTTTTTTTATCATTGTACATGGATACAAACAGTACATGAGTACTTCATATTTTTATTAACACATACACAATATTCAAACTTATTCTTTTAAAAAATGAAAAAGTTCAATTGTGTCATTTAGACATGGCGAGTAGAAGCCTACATCTTGAAAAGCCCCAAGCTCTCCAGCCTACTTACTTCTTCCTAATCTCCCTAATATCCCAATCTACCTTCTAGATAGAAAAAAAAAAAATCTACTTTGTGGTCCTCCAGTCTTTTGTCTTTGACATGCTGTCTGATTGCATATTTGTCATTTCTACCAGAGCATACTCATACATGTTCATTGTTTCTAACTGTAACGTAATGGATGATTTTCCCAATATAAAATGTACCACATTTGCATTTCACCATATAAATGACACCCTCACTAGAACAACTGATCAGTTTGTTGCAGTAAATATAACCATCCCTTTTAGGATGTTGTAGTCAAGTACCCTGAATCAAATATTGGCAGACGGTGCAACATCCACACCTCTTGCTAATGTTTGATGTCTGTCAATGTATCTGTTAATTAATTTGCAGTTTATGTGGGGAATACACATTACCTTTAATGCTTTTGGGTCTTCTGTATATAACAGCCGGGACTGTATTTCAGCTCTGTGCTAAATACAGTATGTCCATTTTTTTATCACAGCTGTTACTTTACTAATCCCCTGCACATATGTAGATATCAACTTTTGGAAGCTATTGCTTCGAGTCCCACAACATTCATTAACACTACTGTATGTATTAGCCAGTAAACCATCTCTTTTAGTTTGACTCACTGCATTTACTGTTGATATTATTTCTACACCACTATAGCCCCTCTGTTTAAATCTAGCGATTTTTTGTTTTTCTCTCTCTGCATATATTGCATTATCCATGCAGTTACACCTAACTTGCAGTAACTGTCCTTTTGGTAAAGCCTTTGTTGTGTGCCTTGTATGGCAGTTGTTGGTTAGCAATAATGAATTTTTATCAGTCTCTGACATAAATCTGACAGACTGTTGCCTAAGTTACTCTTGTATAGTTTAGCATCAAGCAAGTTGATATCTTTCCTGCCTACAGCCAGCTTACAGTAAATTTAAGTGCAGGGTTGATGGATTCCAAACACTTTACAAACTGAACTAGTTCTGGCTCAGAGCCTTTCCATATAAGAATAATAACATATATGTAATGGCACTACTAACCCAGTTTGACCAGATATGGATTTTTGGCACTATAACGTATGAAATTTTGTTCCCACTTTGCTAGGTACAAATTGGCAATGTTGGGCACAAACATCATGCCCATTGCCATGCCCCATGTCTGTAAATAGAATTTGCCACAAAATGTAAACATATTGAATTTCAAAATCATTTCTACAAGCATAATTAATATTCCTGTAGGGGAAGTCATCAAGTTCCTCTCTGAGATTTAGATAATAACATAGTGCTGCTAGACCCTCTTTATGAGGAAGAGAAATATAAAATGACTTGACATCTGGAGTTACAACCAACCAGCCAGCTTTCCTGCATATTGATGTCTTGTGTTGTACATAGTGGGCCCAATTCTCAGTGGGAGCTGCATCCAGCACAAGCTGCAGCAAACAGCAACTTGTGCTGAAGCCCCGTGTGCCAGGGACTGTGCACCAGATTCTGGTACAGGACGGGTCCCAGCACCTAAGTGCCCACATTTGCTGCAACCTGTCCCATGCTACAAATGCTCAGTGCATGGGAGAGGTTCAGTGGAAGCTCCTGTGGACAGGGCAATCAGCCTTGTCCCCCCCTCCCTGGTGATCAAGCAGTCCCAAATACCCGTAACCACCTGTACAACAATATTATACCCTGGTGGTCTAGCGGACCCTCCCACCACCCTGATATGGCCAGTATTCACTTTCAAATTCATATAAAACCCTGGTAATCTAGTGGTCCCACCCCTTCACACACCCTGGCATGTAGTGCACACCCCATCCCCCCAACCCATACCCTGAGAAGGCACCGGCACACCCCTCCTCTCATAACCTCAGCAAGCACCAACTGAACTGTCAGTTGTGTGCTTGTATTATTATACAGTACATGCACATTGTGCATACTGTATTATAATACATGCGCTCAATGATTGTTTAGTCAGTATCAGCTGAAGTGGTGAGTGGAGGGGGTTCTGGCGCTGGCTCATGGTATGGGTTGGTGGGAGCGGGGTGGGCACTACATGCCAGGGCATGGGGGGGTGGGACCACTAGATCACCAGTGTATTATATGAATTTGAAAGCAAATACTGGCCATATCAGTGTGGGGGAAGGACTGCTAGACCACCAGGGTACAATATTAGTTTTAATGAGATAACAGGACTATTGGTGCAGGGAGAGGGTCCACTAGACCACTGGGGTTGTTATATGTCTTAACAAAATAATGGGCATGTCAGGGCTGGGTGTGTGTGTGTTGGTGACCATGGCACAGTGTCCCAACAGGCTACACTTTTTCAGAGAATTTTGTTCTAAGTACCTTTAGACCAGCATTGGCTGCTTAAGGGTACTTAGAAAGTCATCTTCTGGAGGAGATCTGTGAATTGCATTTAGGGGGCTGTGGTAGCTTGCATCTGCCAATTTCTCCCTAGCACCAGATCACAGCCCATGTTTAGGCACAGGGATGGTGCAGGCCCCATTTGGGGCAGGCAGCCTGCATCTGACACAGGCTGCATTTGAGAATCACTCTTTTGGGGTATCTTTTGGTGCGAGGTGCGCCATACCCGAGGGCACCTCCAATATTGGTGGGCAAGTAGCTCGAGCAGCTCCAGAAGCCTGTCCTACCCGAGCAGTGTTGTGTAATGCCAGATCTAGCAGAAATAAGACTGTAGTTATTGCAGGTCTGGTTGGGTCAGTGGATCTGGTGTGCATTACTCAGACCTGGCTGGATGAGAATGCAGGCCCTATATTAGAGGCTGCTCTTCCAGCTGGGTACTCAGTGTTACACCGTCTGAGGTTGGACAGCGAGGGGGGGGTTGTGGTCTGTTTTAAGACCAAATAGGGCCTCTCACACACACCAGTTGGGGAGGCTGAATCATCAGAGTGTACTGTAGTGGCAGGTGTGGGTTGTAGGATCACTCTCATCTACCATCCACCTGGTGATGAGAAGCAGTTCCTGCAGGAAGTAGCGGACTTCGTCATCGACATGTCATTCGAGTCATCGAGGCTGATGGTCCTGGGAACTTCAATGCCTGGGTTGATGATGAACTCTCATAATTTGGACAACACTTCCTCCAATTGATGGCTTCATTGGGCCTTACACAAGTTGTTACTTCTGCCACTCATAAAAGTGGTCACTCTCTTGACTTAGTCTTTCTCCTGGGGATCAAAGCCTTTGATTTGGGGGTTGAACCTGTCAGATGGTCTGATCATTACACCATGGGGTCAAGTTTTATGCCCCCCTTTCTAGGCCTACCCTTGTGGAAATGGTCAGGTACCACCCTTTGCAAGATGTAAGCTCTGAGGACCTGGCAGCGGTGCTTGACCTATCAGAGCTTCAGGGCATGAGCAATGATCCTAATGCCTTGATCTTGGCCTATAATAAAGCCATCTCCTCAGCTCTGGATATCATTGCTCCAGTCTGTGTTCATCCTCTCCCCCTTTGCTCTCGGTCCCCATGGTTTGATGGGACCTTAAAGGAGATGTGGTGACAAGGACGAAGATTAGAGCATTGCTGGTGGAGATCCACCCTTGATGCCGACCATCTTAGATTGATGGAACATTACTAAGTCTATCATTCCACAATCTCCCATAAGATGGCAGAGTTCCTGTCCGGGGAGATTGTGGTTGCTCAAAACTGACCAGCTCAGCTCTTTCAAACTGTAGACAGACTGTGCAACCCAGCCTGCCTGCAGGTTCAAAAAGCCTTTTCTTAATTTAGTTGTTTAACCAGGTATAGCACACTAAGCTGAAAGCTTTTTTACAGGAGCGACCTGGGAGCACAAGGAGGTTAAGTGACTTGCTCAGGGTCACACAGTATGCAAGTGGAAGCTGTGGGATTCAAACCCAGGTCTGGTCTGCTAGATGTCACCAGATTTGCAGCTCAGAGCCTTAGACCACTGCACTATACTGCCTCCTGGCTCCTTTTCACAAGTAGAATGTGAAGAGCTTGCTCGCTTCTTTGTGGCTAAGGTGGCTGACATCAGGGCATCACTCCAACCTGCATTCTGTATTGGAGAAGCAATGAATCAGCACCTGGTCACTGCCTCTGGGCCTTCTGGAGTTCCTTTGACCGTCCGGAGTTCATTGATGTCATGCAGATTGTCCAGGGTATGTGTCCTACATGCTGTAGTTTGGATCCAGGCCCAACCTCCCTGATAAAGGGTTGCTGCAATGTTATCAGCCCAGTCCTAGTGTGGATAGTCTGGTGCTCCTTGGAAAGAGGTGAGTTTCCTAGCTCCCTGAAGAAGGTGGTGGTAATGCCCCTCCTGAAGGAAGCTTCTTTGGACCCAGACTGCCATGCTAACTACAGACCAATCTCTAATCTTCCCTTTGTGGGGAAGTTGATTGAGAAAGTAGTGGCCGTACAACTGGAGAAGCATTTGACTATCCATGACATCTATATACCACTCCAGTCTGGTTTTCGAAAGAGGCATAGTACTAAGACCATGCTGATTCGGGTGCTTAATGATCTCTTGATGGCAAGAGATGGAAAGAGCCATTCTATCTTGGTTATTCTCGATCTCTCCTCAGTGTTTGACACTGTGGACCATGGGGTACTTCTCAAATGCCGGAGGTTCATCTGTGGACTGTCAAGTACAATCCTCAGGTGGTTTAGTTCATTCCACACTGGCAGAACTCAGAGGGTGATGTCAGGGATAAATTCCTCTGGCCCAGTCTCTCTGTCATGTGGGGTTCCTCAGGGATCGGTGTTGTCCCCCATGTTGTTCGCAGTGTACATGCTGCCTCTCGGAGACATTGTAAGAAGGAATGGGCTGAGGTTTCACAGCTATGCTGATGATACCCAGCTCTACCTATCTTTTGCACCCGACCAGGATAGAGCTGTCTAAGTATTTAACAGCTGCCTCACTGAAATCCAGAACTGAATGAATTCGAGCTGGCTGAGGTTGAACTCAGGGAAGACGGAGGTGATAGTTGTGGACCCAGGCCACAGTATAGAGGAGGTGGGAGCTGGTTTGCCTTCAGGATCATTTCTGGTTAGCTCCCAGCTCTCAACCTCTGAACAGGTGCTTAACCTGGGGTTGATTTTTGATGACTGGCTGACGTTACAATTGCAGATGTCAGCAGTCATCAAATCATCCTTTTACCATCTGAGGAACATCTCCAGGATTAAGCATCTAGTTCCATCCGGTGACCTGCCTACATTGGTCCACACCTTTGTGACCTTGCATCCTGATTATTGCAACTACCTTTATTTAGGGCTACCTGGGGTTGATATCTGCCACTTGCAGCTTGTGCAGAATGTTGAGACCCAGTTATTGATGGGTACTCCTTGTGCCTGTCATATTTCTCTGATGCTGCACGAACTGCACTGGCTGTCAATACAGTGGTGGATCATCTTTAAAGTTGGTCTTCTGACTTATAAAGCCCTACACAGACTCCTCCTGGTCTACTTGAAAGAGCTCCTGGTACCCTACTGCCCTAAGCAATTGCTCCGCTCAGCAGACTATGGGTTGCTAGAGGTTCTGAGGTTTTCTTTGAAATCTTCGGGGGCCTGTACTTTTATGTATGTGGCCCCAACCCTCTGGAATTCTCTACCCAGTCTGCTTCAGGAGTGCACATCCGTGGAGGAATTTAAACAGGCCTTAAAGACCCATTTGTTATTGTCAGCATTTTCTTGATGATGATGTTTTAACACATTTTATGATTTCAGCATTACTGTAGTTGTGTTTTATTTATTGTTCTAAGAAGCTTATTGTTAATGCGCCTTGGTTTCAGAAAGGCACAATATAAATAAAGTATACTATTATTATTATTATTATTATTTATGGTGCAAGCCTCTTGCGCCATGCCAGAAGCTCTGTGAATCAGGGCCAGTATATCAGAAGTTTCCCTGATATATGACAGGGTGTTCTGTACAATGGGTCTCAAACATGAATCTACAAATTTTGACAGAGGCTCTGCAAGACATTATATCTCCTATATAATGGGGAGGCCCAGGGAGCTATGTAAGTTTTCTTATATAGCTTTTTGGGATTATGTAGATAATTGCTATGACCAGTTTATCTACACTCAGGAATTTCCTTTCATTTATGGTAATCCATCCCATATTACATACTGTAGTTCAGTATTTGCCAATTTTATATTTGAAGATCCTTATAATATTCCTCATTAATTTCCTATATAAAAGACATGTCAAAGAGCTGCCTTATTCTTTCAGCCTCATGTGGATCTGTCCATCACGACCACAGCCCCACTATTATCTGCAGGCTTGAGCATGATGGACAGATCCTTTGCCAGATTTTTTAAAGCACATTTTTCATTGTGACAAGTACTGCTGTGTGCATTGCTGATCTTTCATTGGTTCAGGTCCATTCTCATCTGATGTTGTTGACACATATTCAGGAAGGTCTGAATTGCTGACCCATTCAGAGGAACATGGGTCAAACTTCCTTAAAATTCTTGTCCTCTTGCTGCATCAGTGGTGACATCTTCCTTCAACTGTTCCTGTGTATCAACAGGGTTAGAAAAAAATGTTTAAGGAAAAGCGTCAGTGCAAGACTGCCCTTTTTCTGCCCAACTGAAGATCAATTGCTTGTTGTAATTACCACTATCTCATTTCAGCTTTTTTCTTTAGCCACTTTTAGTTGTACTGTATGTTATAGTTAGCAAATGTACCCATTAATTCTTTTCTGTATTTATTTTAATTGTTGCCCATTTGTTGCCATTGCTAATTCTTCCTCCAGGTGTCTGATTTGATGGGATAGCTCATCTCTAACAGGTGCTGTATCTGCAAGGATCAATTTCATTCATTAATTGAAGCCTCACAAGCAATTTCATGTAATTTATCCATACAATCAACTTCATCTGTACTGAAGGTAACTCCACAACACCATGAATCACCACTCAAGTGATATTTCCAGCTTACCAAAAGAATGTTTACGTTCCCACAAGCATATGAACTGCTGATCCTTTGCTGGCCCAGTGAATACACATTCAGGGTGCCATTGAGCTACTAGTAAGTGAATTGCAGTTCCTGTGATGTAGAGGTTATGTGACATCCTTAAAACATGCAACTGGGGATGTAATCCCATCAGGCATTTACAGTACATTCACAAATTTTTGTTCTTAGCTAAATTTACTTCTCATGTAATTTACTATTCCAACTCCATGCTACCATGAATCACCACTCAAGTGCGTTTCCATCTTACAAAAAAAAAATTGGAACAAATGGATCTGAACCACTGATCCTTTGTCTATTAAGCCAACACACTCTCAGTGTGCAAGTAAGCTGCAGGTAAGTGAACTGTTTTTCCTATGGTGTAAAGGATATGTCACAGCCTGAAAAACAGGTGACTTGGGATCTAATACCAGTGTATGATTTACCTTCACAAGTTGCTGCTCTTAGCCATATGTACTTGAATAATTTGCTTTTCCAACTCCACAACACAATGAGTTACTACTCAAGTAAGTTTGGTCTTACAAAACAAGTTGAAAAAATGTAAAATTCCCTGCCAGGATTCAAACTATGTCTACTTGAATTTAAACCACTGACTATTTGTCTGCTAAGCAAACACACATTCAGTGTGCCACTGAGCTGCAGGAAAGTGTGTTGCATTTCCTATGGTGTAGAGGTTATGTCACAACTTGCAAAATAGATGACTGGGGAACTAATCCCATCAGAGACCAGGTATTCAAAACTTAGCCTTGGGGCAAAATTAGCACTGCACTGCATGCAAAAATAGCCCAGAACCATTTCCGTGCTATATTCAAAGAAATAGCCCCAGAGCTAAATCAGTTGAATATAGCTTGAAAACAACAGTGTGCAGACAGGGCCTTGAGTGCAGTGCAAACATAGCCCAACAACAGCTCTGAATATAGCAACCAGGCAGTGCAAACTACAACAGCAGCCAAGTGCACACAGATGTGGAGTAAGACAAAGGTGAACTACGTGGCTAATGTGTGTGTTAGTAAAGAAGTGGATTCACAAAAACTGTAAACAACAGTGCAGACCAAATACTGCAGAACTGTGCTATGGTTCTGACAGTTTTGCATGAGGCAAACTCGTTTGCACTGCGCTTACACATTTGCCTGGTTCTAACACATTTGCCGGGTGCAATATTTTGCTATATTCAAAAGTGCTATGCAAATTAGCCTACTCAGGCAATCTGTGGGCAAAGAGCCACATTAGCATGTCATCATTGTCTGATTTGCATGTACAATGAAGCCCACCAGGATGAAGTGCAATGTCACAGGTTCACTGCATTACAAAAGGGATTAACTCTCATTGAAATTGCGTTTTCTTCAGTAACTCTACAGCATAATTCTGCAGTGCTGCACTTCATTCGGGTGGGCTTCACTGTAGCTCCATGTGGAATGCCCAGCACTATTGCAGGGTGCACACAGCTCCACCTCTCAGTAGGACTGGAACTACAGGTTAATACCTACAGGCTGGGTCTCCCCCACAGCATCTCCTTTATGTCAGACTGGAGAAACATGTCGGTAGCTGCAGGCTACGTCTGTACACAGCAAAGGAGTCTAGTGCACCTCAGGGACTAACACCACAGCCACGGGTGTTGGTGCCATATGCCATGTACATCTTGTAGTCCCAGCTACAGCACATAGCAGATGTTACAGTACCATAATGGCCAGTTTAGTGAGGGACACAGCAATACCTACAGTGTGTCAGGCATCAATGACTGCTGCTTTCCACACATTGACAGGACCAGCTGTCAGGTGTGATCTGATAATGGACACCACTGTCATGCTGTCCTGTGTCCCACATATTCTGCACCACTGGCATGGGATACTCACAGTAACATACACATGGCTGGCCATGTGTGCCATGGTGTCTGTACATATGTAAGGTATGTGCCCTGGGGGGGTGACACATACCATCAAACATGCAAACTGATGTTGGGGGTACTTCTGACAATGGAACATGTGCACTGTGGTGATCACCACAGCCTTGTGGCAAAACCCAGTATATGGTGTAGCCTGGCTAACTGTGCACCCTTCCCTCAACACCCTCCAGTTCCCCAGTGTTGTATGTGTGTGCTGGAGTATACTGGTGTACCCCAATGGGGGAACTGGAGGTGTGTGCTGTATGGCTGCACTGCCATTTATTTAATACTTTCATATGTATTTATTGCTGTGTTGGCTGGGTAGCCACAGTAGTCCATGGCCCATATTCAGGAACAACCCAGAGCCACTACATGTGATGATGCAGTGTACAATCAATACAAACAATGTACAACAACACACAATTCACATATAGCAATGCAGTTAGTTTGCTGCTGCAAGTGAAGTTTTAGCTCTGTCATATAATGTGCATGATTGTTAGTGTTCAAGCAATGTTGAGGTATTGTATTCTGCAGTGGTGCCTGTGCATATGGAGTGGCCCAGGGTGGCCATCAGCCATGGCTGACTCCTTATTGGCTGCATACAGTCTTGTTCACTGTTGCTGCTGTGTCCATGCCCCCATCCTTGGTTTACCGAGAGTTAAGACTACCTTTTCAAAGGTGGTAATGTGTGCCATGCCACATGTTGCACTAATGCACGTTGCGAGGCACTATAGTTTTGAAAATACTATTGCGCCTGTATGCATGACCCCATCCCTCACTTTGCACCATGCATGCATTATCTTTTAGCACTGGTGCTAACACATTGTGCTGGTGCTATTTGGCCTTTGGAATATACAGTAGCAATCTGGTGCAAATGTGGCGCAATTGGGGTGCAATTGGTTTTCACCCAGTGCAAGGTATTGAATATCTGGCCCAAGGTGATTTATCTTCACAAATTGTTCTTTGCTAAATTTACTTATATAATTTACTGTTTTTTCTCCAAACAACAACAAATCACCACTAAAGTGAGCTTTCATCCTGCAAAAGAAAAGTCTCTGCCAGGACTTGACCTACTGCTCCTTTGTTTCATAAGCAAACACACATTTAGTGTACCACTGAGCTACATGAAAGGGAGTGGCAGATTTTACTTTGAAAGAGGATCTTGCAGCAGGAAATCACTGGTAGAACTAAGCCACCTGGTGCCAGGACCAGACAGAAACATTTCTAGCTAGTAGTGTACCACAGGGGACTACCAACCACCGACATCACTCCGCTGACATCAGCCTATCATATAATGGTGGGCAGTCCCCCACACCCTTCCCGGTTCTTTCCCGCTGTCAATCCATGCACGTCAGACCACTGACACCATCGCAGCTACAGTCAACTGCCTTTTCCTGCATGTCACACCTTTTTTAATTACCTTTTCTTTTAAGTATTAAAATTGATGTTCCAGTGTTACCGGATTCAGGTTTATGTCTTCTCAACCTGCCTCATCTTCTGACCTCTCCATGAAGTATGCCTGTGGCAAACAGATCCAATAAAAAGATGGACATTCTGCTTGCATCCTGTGCCTAGGCCCCAGCCAAGACACTGAAGCCTGCCAGATTTGCCAGAAATTTAACCAGGCCACATAACGATGTTCCCTGAAAATTCTGGAGAGCCATCTCCTGAAGCAGAAGCGTGACATGATGGAACAGGAGCTGCAGACCAGGAGTTCTTTGACTTCTCCTCTTTGGGGCATTGTCTTCCTCTATTCCTGGTAAAAAATCTAGCAGGAAGCACAAACACTGGGATAAAGACCAGGACCAGGACTGGGACTGGTCCGCTTCCCGCTAACGATCTCCCCATAAACTTTTGACTATGTCTGGGTCTTCCTTCCACAGGAGATCAGCCTCCTGTGCCCTGCCAGCTCTTAATTCCTCAAGGCTACAGGTGGCCCCACTGCCTGCTCTTATCTCAGCTGTGGGTGGCAGCTCCTCAGGGCAGCAGATTTTGTCTCCTGTCCCCCACCCCTGATGCTCAGACCCCTTTCCTCCACCAGCTCTCAGCCAGATGACTCAGCAGGTAATGGTTCTTCGGGTGCCAGTCCTTCAGTCGACACTCCCCTGGCAAAGAGGTTGCCTGTGGTAGTCCTCCCCTCAGTCCTGCCAGGCAACACCCACTGCAGGCTACCATCTCTTCCCCACATCTGGTCATGCCTCAGCCACTGCCTGTGAGGCCTCTATCCCCGGCAGCACTGGAGGTGCCTGTGGACACCCCTGCCAGGCTTCCACACCCCTAACCTGCTGCCAGTGCTGCCTCAGCCAGACCCTATGCCAACTTCTCCTCCAGCACCAGCATGATCTCTACCAGGGTACCTGACACCAGCTCCTGCTGACCCACCACCTGGTTACCCTTATCCAATGCCATTTTACCCTTATCCCCAGTCTACAACTACCCTCCTCCAGTGGATGTAAATGCTCTCTTTAATTTCTTGTGGGCTCTGGTGCAATGTCAGAATCCAACACGAGTGGTGCCACTGCAGGCATCTCTCTGCTGACCACCTGGGTCCCAAACACCTTTGGATCCTGTTAGGCTGGGCCCCAGTGATGGTCAAAGGATGGGCGTCAGGTCCAACACCAGTTTGGGTGTATACCGGGACTGGAGTCAGTCTCTAGATAGTGAGCCTGAGGATGATGAAGTAGAGGACCCTAATTATTTGGATTCTTCCTCTCTGTCAGGGGACATTTCAGGGAGGAGGAACAACCCAAGGCAGTCTCCAAGTCTACTCCATGTGATCCCTCTTTCGTAGATATCATGAGGCACATCCAGACCACCATGGGCTGAGAGATTGAGGAGCAGGACCCTAAGAATCACCAGATGGCCATTTAACTGTGCCAGCCTGATGTCCTCCCTTTGCTGGTCCCTCCCCTAATCAGCTCATAAGACAATGTCACTAGGGTGGTATGGAACCAACTCTCTACCTCTCCAGCAGTTACCAAGAAGGCGGACCACCTCTATCATGCCCCCACCAATAAATCCTTCTTTGAGGGGCAACCCAAGGCTGACTTGGTGGTTACCAATGTGGCCCACAACTGCACCAAGAAACTCAAATACCTCAGTCTTCTCCAACTGGACAAGGAGTCCTGGCAGTTGGACCATTTGGGTAAGAGGGTCTATGCTTTGGCTACTCTGGTCATCAGGGCCATTAACTATCTGGACCATATGGTCCAGTACCAGAATGTCTTATGGGACCAGGCTAGGGACTTAGTTCAAGCTCTTCCTATTGATCCCTCTAGGAAACAGCTAGCCCAGACACTTAAAATGGGCTCAGATATTGGCAGTCCCATCCTGCGAGCTGCCTATGACACCGTTGACACCTCGGGCAGAGCGGCAGCCTCAGACATTTGTCACTGACAGCACTCTTGGCTTAGAGTCTCTGGCTTCATCCAGGACGCGTAGTCAAAAATCCTGGATGTCACCTTTTGGGGATCAGTACTCTTTGTAGATGATGTGCAGGACTTGATCTCCTCCCTCCAGGAATTACACAGGGATCTCAGGTCAGTGCATTCCTTGTACCATACCCAGCCGAAGTTAGCCAGCAGCCACCTTTCCACCACTCATCTCACAGGCAGCCCTGTCCTCTTGCTAAGGGCCAGGGAAAATGCAAGCAGGCATTGGTTCCAGTAACCACCATTGCTAAGTCCCCCCAGGCAGCTGCACCAGCTCTCCCAGCACCTAGTCCTACTTCCAGACTCCTTGTCAGACACCCCCCCAGCAAAGATTGTGGGGGAGGCAAAGGGTGTAATTTCTCCGTCCACCTCGATGGGAAATCACCTTGCATGATTGCGTACTGCAGCTCATAGAGCACAGCCACACCCTAGAACTTCTCAAGTGGCCTCCCGACAACTCTCTGGGCAACTCCTTCTACCCTCCAGATCATCTTCCTCTCATCTGGGAGAAAATTCAAGCTCTGCTGCAAAAAAGAGCCATAGAGCCCATTCCTCTGACTCAGCGGGGTAGGGGATACTACTCCCATTTCTTCCTGGTCCCCAAAACTATCTGGGACTTCAGGCCGATTCTAGACCTGAGGGATCTGAATTTGTTAATACAGTACAAATACTTTTGGATGGTCACTCTTCAGGGACTCCTGCCCCTCCTGTAATAGGGGGACTGGCTATGCTCTCTGGACATGCAAGATGCCTACCTACATATCAAGATTTTTCCTTCCCATAGATGCTTCCTCTGCTTCCACTTCAGAGGTGCCCATTTTCAGTTCTGTGACCTCCCCTCTGGCCTTTTCTGGGCCCCAGGGTCTTTGTCAAGTGCCTGGAACTGGTAGCAGCTGCCCTCAGGAGGGAGGGCTTCTATGTCTTTCCTTACCTGGATGATTGGCTCCTAGCAGCCCCTGTCCTGGAACTGTCTTCTCCAGACCATAGAGCATACTTTCCGTCTCTTCTGGGCCCTGTGGGTTACTATCAACACGCCAAAGTCCTGTCTAATACCCTGCCAGCAGCTACAGTACATAGAGGCCATCCCTGTGCATGGCTTTCTTGCCCCTAAACAGGGCAGAACATCTGATGGAGCAGACCTGTTTGGTCTCTTCCAGCTATCAGGTCTCTTCTCTGGTTTTCCTGCATCTTCTGGGTCACATGGCAGTGGCCATTGCACCAGTGCCTCTGGCCCGACTATATATGAAGATTCTCAAATGGACATTGCAGGTGCATTGGGACCAGTGCATGGACAACCTGGACCAGCTGGTCCTGGTCTCTGATCCAGTCCAAAGGGTGTTATCCTGGTGGCTAGAGCTGACAACCTCTACTGAGGGTCCCTTTTGTTTGTCCACCCCCCCGCCAGATACTGCCATTGGTTGCCTCAGGTCTCGGCTGGGGTGCCCACCTGGGAGCTCGCCAGACTCAGGGCACATGGACAGATGTATTACAGGGCCTTCACATCAATGTCTTGGAGATGCAGACCATCTTGTATGCCCTTCAGGCCTTCCAGACTCAAGTGCAGATGGACAACAAGTGAATGGATTATTACATAAAGATGCAAAGGGAAATGCATTCTTATCCCCTGTGCAGGTAGGTGATGAGAGTTTGGTATTGGGCCATTGGACATGGTCTGGAGCTCTACACCATCCATGTTGCAGGTGTCTGAAATATCCTGGTGGACTGCTTAAACTGCTCCTGCTCCAGGGCTCATGAGTGGGAACTTCTGACCCCAGTAGTCAAAGACCTCTTTGGCAGGTAGGGGCATCCAGAGCTAGACCTTTTTGCATCCCCACTCAATGCAAAACTGCTGTTTTTCTGCTGGCTCGATCCTGGGCCTGGAGTTTTCTGGTGATATGCATTGTCCCTCTCCTGGAAGGAGAAGTTCCTGTATGCCTTTCCTCTCTTTCTTCCCACTCCTTCAGAATGTTTTGCTAAAACTTCAAATGGAGGAGCTGAAATGATCCTCATAGCTCCTTTCTAGCCTCATCAGACCTGGTCCTCCTTGCTGCAACAGCAGGCGGTGGAACCTCCAGTGCCCTTGCCCTTGTGCACAGCTTGCTATCCCAGGAATGGGAGACCCTGGTCCATCCAGATACTGATGACTAACTCAAACATAATCCTAAAACTATAAACAAATAATCTAAACCCTTCAACAAATAATCTAAACCTTTCAACCCATAATGAAAAAGACAAGAAAGCACTACAGAGAACAATGTGGAAGGTGTGTGTGTGGGGGGGTGGCTGCAGCCTAGTAAAAATCAAATCTACAAAACTGCACTGGCCTACAGGCCTAATTGACAAGAAGTGATACCAAAACAAGAGAAACAAAAAGTAAGTGTGTGTGTGTGTGTGTGTGTGTGTGTGTGTGTGTTGTGGGGGTGGGGATTAGAAGCATCCTTGTATTCAACAGGATCCCAAGCCAGGCTAGAAAAGGCTGCCCTATCTGCTGAAATCGACAACATTTTACTGCAGCAATATAAGACAACCTTTCATACTCTACTAACTTAACCATTCTGTCCACCCATTCATCAAACAATGGAACATCAGTTTTATGCCACCTATGTAAAAGTAGCCACTAGGCTTCCATGATTAGAGCAATAAACCAATCAGGTTGAGCTGCTGTTGCTACCAGAAGTTTTAAAGTGTTACCTAATACCAATAAAGAGGCATCCTTCAGGATCCTGAATCAAAGAACCAACTCAAAATGAGAGCGCATTTGATGCCACCAACCTGACAGTGTGGGACATTCCAACAGGAGGTGAAGAAAGGTAGCCATTGCTTGATCACAACAACAGCACTTGGCGTTATGCACTAATCGCATTTTATACAAAGTTGATGGAGTTTGATACCACAAAAGTAGGGTTTTCAAATGCATCAACCAACCAGCAGAATCGTTACATGCACCATAGGAACTGGTCCAAACTCGCTCCCATTCCTCTTCAGAGAGAGAGTATACTCTATCATCTTCTCCCACTGTAATTGCAAGCAACTTGGGTCCATGGTGTACACCTCCAAGAAAAGCCTTATAAATGACATCCAGTTTAAGAGGGGAGAAGTAGCAACCATCAGTTATGGGACACCCAGAAACCTCTTCCCATCTTCCTGGAGAAGGTAGCTTAAGTGATGTGTCAACCATCAACACGCAATGATAGTGACACTGAAGATACTACAAGTGCTGTGAAGAGGGTAGAGAAACATCCTTTTGATGATCCATAAAAAATTTAAATACTCAGAGTCAGAAAGAAAGAAATCACCCAATCTTGTCAAACCCCCGTACAACCACAGCAGCCAATACACAGGAGCACCCTGTATGGTAACCCTAGGGTTAGACCACAGCGGCCAAAGTTGTAGAGGAACATCTCACTGGGGACCCAGTAATGTCTTAGCTGCCCTTCAAATACAAGAAACGCACTCCCATGTGGGGAGCATCCAAGAAAAATGCTTAGAATCCCAAAGATTAATCTCTGGAAAAACATTATCTGCCATCTCCTTTTCCAGTTCTAACCAATGAGCTGGGGAACTAAGTCTCTCTGCATGCAGCCACACCCATACTAGACAAAGGCCAGATGCAAAGTAGTAGCCCTTAAACCAAGGGGGGATCGAAATCCACCCTTGGAGTACGGAGCGACCACCCACATAAAGAAGATATGAGGCTTATTACCTTCCCATAAAAAATCTGAAATCACCCCAGGAAATTGCTTCCACCAGGTATCTGAATGTTTAACGGGTAAATGATGAATAACAAAGAATTTTAGGGAGGACCAGCATTCGCAAGGTTTGCGCTTAGCCCCAAAGTGACAAACAAAGGTGTTTCCAAATGGCCACATCCTCCTTATGTTTAGTAAGGATTGAGAGAAAATTCAAAAAGGGCCATTCCTGACAATTGAAAGAAATGTTACTTCCCAAATATTTAATGGGATGAGAGGCCCATTTCAAACCCAGAACAGGTACCATATATTCAGCACAAGAAGAGAGCACTTCTGTTTTACCCCATATATTCCCCAGGCCCAACAAGGATGAAAAATTATCCAATAGCTTAATCAGGCTAGGTAGAGAAGAAACAGAATATTTTTAAAGTCAAAAGAACATCATCAGGGAATAACAGCTTTATTTGTAGCCTGGCCAACTTCCAACCCCTGTATATCTGGAGATTCTCAAATTTCTTTGAGCTAGGGCCTCAATTGCTAACAAAAAGAGAGCCAGAGACAAGGGCAACCCGATGTGTTCCTCTGCCTAACTGAGAGGCAGAAGATACCCTTCCATTTATAAGAACAGCTGCAAGGGAGGAAGAATAAATTACCTGGACCCAAAAAAGAAAGTTTGATCCAAAGCCAAACTTTTGTAAGACTGCAAATAGATACTGCCACCTGACGAAATCAAAGACTTTTAATGTATCTAAAGCCTCCACTGTGGTAGCTGCTGATGACAATGCTGAAGCCCATATAAGATCTACCAACCTAAGAATATGATCCACTCCATCCCGCCCCTCCCCAAATAATCAGCCTGATCCAGATGCATTAATGCCAGTAACATTTTCGTCAACCGATTGGTTAGAATTGTTGCCAAAATTTTATAATCTACATTGAGGAGAGAGATATGGTGGTAACTGGAACATTGATAGGGGGCTTCATCTCTTTTTTAATTAGAACCATTATAATTACATCATACATAGTTAAGGGAAGCTCCTCAGTCTGCCAAGCCTCAGCCAGCGTATCCTCCAGCAGAGGGTACACTAAATCTCCAATGGCTTTATAAAACTCAACTGGGAACACATCTGGTCCCAGAATTTTACCACTTTGCAATTGTTTGACTGCCAACTGAACCTCCAAAGGAGTAATCAGACCCTCCAAGTCATGCCACTCTTCATTCATGAGACAAGGAAGAGCAAGGGACTCCAGAAACTCCAGAATATCACAGGGCTGAGCCCCTTCTGATCTCCTAGAGGCATACAGCTGAGAATAATACTCCCTAAAAGCTACTGTAAATGAATCCCCTCAGGGTCTGTAAATAAAGTATCGCTCTGTTTAATCCCATGGATTTTACTAGAGGCTTCCATCTGCTTAAGCTGATAAACTAGCAAACGGCCAGCTCATTCACCCCTCTCCCAATAAGCCTGATGAGTCTGATAAAGACCAAATTCAACCTGTTGTGTGTTTAAGGAATCAATCTGAAACTGAAGATCTCTGATTTGTTGAATAATGACTAAGTCACCCCTTATACCCACTGTGTTGCTGTTCAAGGTCCTGAAGTTGTTTCTCTAACATCTGTAATCTACCATACCATTCCTGTTTATGGCCGATGTGCATGAAATTATCTCACAGTGGAGATCAGCCTTACAACCCTCCCATGCCCATTTAGAAGCAGTAGCCCATGTATTCTTGAAGGAAATATAATCACAAATTTTCTTACAAAGCCACTCCCTAAACCAGGGGTCATTCAAAAAAACAAGAGTTGTAGCACCAGCACTGAGCTTCAGTAGCTGTTTCCTCCTGTTGAAATGTAAAAGTACTGGGGGAGTGATCAGAAATAATCATGGGCTCAATAGTGGCTGCAAGTGTTCACTTAATTAGATCATGAAAAACCAAAAGAAAATTAATCCTACTATAAGTCTGGTGTAGTAGGGAAAAATAAGTATAGTCCCTAACAACAGGATAATACAGCTGCCACACATCCCAGAGCCCATGATCATCCTGAAACCAACATAAAGCCCAAGAACCAGGGGTAGCGAACCTAGTGAGGTGAGCACTATGATCACAAACAGGGTCTATGACCTCATTCATATCACCTCCAGATATAAGCTTCCCTCACCCTTTATTTTGAAGAACTTGGGAAAGGTTAGGAATAAAGGAAGAGCCATCACTGTTCAGCCCATAAACTGATACCAGGGTATACGCAGAGCCATTCAGGGTACCAGACACCAGAACTCATGTGCCCTGAGGATCCTGAACTACAGAGTCAGTAATGCAGCTGACATCCCTAGCTAACAGAATCATAACCCTCCTCTTTTTAAAAATGAGTGAAGCAGCAAACACTTGCCCTTTCTACCTGGCTCCAAATCTAGCAACTTCTTTTTTAAGCAAGTGGATTTCTTGTAAAAACACAATTTGTTCCCTAAATTTTAACACTAACAGGGCTGTGGACTGATATATTTATCAAGAACTCTTATACATTCTAATGCTGTCAGCAGTCTAAGGGTTAACATGAGATAACACCCTACTATGTTTAATGGGACCATTCATACCCTGCACATTCCAGGAAACCACCTTATGCATCATGGCCACCCATCCACTAAATCTCTAGGCCTGCACCATACCCCACTCCGCTCCCTTAACAGCAGCTTATGAATAAAAAGTGTCCAAAACCAGAACAATGAGTAAATAGAACTAGAAATAAAGTCAACAACAACTGTCATCAAAATTACAATAAGAACTAATGAGATAACACACGATGTGAGTTGCATTCCTAGTATGTGGGTATGTACAGGGCCACTATACCCATTCCACATAATCTCACGGGGGATAAAACCCCCAGCCTCCGCCCCCACTGAACCCTCACAATTATAAATGCTTAGAAAATGGGCAAAGACCATTCTCTCTTCTGATTGGCTGAGGAACTTATTTAGGTGGGCATCTATCAGACAATAGATGCCCACCAAATAAAAAGCCCCAGCCTAAGCCTGATAGCCAGCAAAGTATCTGAGTGCCCAGCACCCTGCTTCCTCATTGGCTGAAGTGCTGTGTACACAATTTCAAACTGCCGCCATTTTTTCCCTCAGTAAGCAAGAGCCGACACTCAACCCCCATTCTCCACCTGTCAGCTCCAAAACCGCAAACTGACCATGTTTTTGTTTTACCCTTTCACCGAGTGACCGAATTCCCCACCCCCTCACTCATACTACAGTCTTTGTACTTACTGTAATTAGCAACCCTATGTCAGAAAGCAGTTTTTTTGTTTTCTAACTGGTAAAAATGTGGCACATGCTATGCCCTTTTTTCTGACAAACAACTTCCGTTTTTGTTGTTTTAACGAGAATCGCTAGCACATCACGTGCTGACGTTACTAAGACACAGCTTCCCCAGCTTGCTCTGGCTCCACTACCGTTGAATCTGTCAGGTACAGTGTAAGTAAGGAATTGGGGCTACTGTTTTTCAGGTGATAGGGTCATGGGTAGGATGCCTCACAGTATAGCCTTGTTACTGAGTGGCAGCTCTTTTATTAAAACAATAAATAAACAAATAAAAGTGACAAGGGAGCACCTGATTGCACTTCCGAGACTGCTTCTCACATCTTCTTGTGGAACTGCTGCTCTGCAAGCCCTTGCCACTGCTTCTATTTTAAGTTATGAAACTCGATAGCCCACTTGTTCAAAGCCTCCTGCCTTTCAGTTCACTTCCTGAATGTGCAGATCATCCTGCTCATTTTCGGATCTGCTATCTCTTTTGATGGGATCGATCGTTCTTCTCACTGCCCCCCTCCCACCATGTGGCATGCAGAAGCTGTTTAAAAAGAATGGGAACCCTTTTCTCTGCTTAGTTTGCCCCCTTCATCCATCCGTGGCACCAGCATGCTGAAGCTATTTACAAAAAAAAGAAAGGAAAAAAGTGCCCCTAGTGCCATTATATTCCGAGTGCCATCTGCTTAAAAGAGCTCCTTTTCCCGACCATGCTCCCTGACCCCCAGCTATGTGCACTTTGAGATTGCGATCGCGATCGTGGTTTCTTTTTCTTGCTCATTTTGACTGCTATTGCAACAGCACCTGGTCCCAGTAAAAAAAACAGAATGTGAAAGTGTTGGGGTCAGACACAAATCCTTCAGTGCTGACTACCTGTTTCAGCACTATGACCAGGCTGAATGTGTTCAGTCAATTCACTGTCTGGATGGTGGTCTATCAATTAACAACAGGAATTCAATGACACACAAAAAAAGCTACAAGTACAGTGGCTCAACTATAGCAAAAATCCCTAAGCAAAAAAAAAAAAAACACATTGTAATGCAGGCGGAGGAACTATTTTATTACAAAATGAATGAAACACTTAAGAATTTTAACATTTAAACATGAACATTATATTTTCACACATATATAATACATTGGCCCATTTTAAAGCGCAATAATACCCTCCAGGGTGGGGGTATAGAGCAATACAGTCCTTCAGGGGCTATAAGGCCCTCCGCCTGCGGCGTCGGGCCTCATTAAGCCCCTGGGTAGTCCCAGTATTGTAATACACGCCACCCTGTCGGGTATTATTGCTTACATAGACAATTACAAATATTTCCCCCAGTATTCAGCAGAAACACAAAGGCTCAATAATTGGCACGCTGAATATGTAACCAAGGCACTCATAGAAAAACCTCAGGAACCTCTAGCAAGCCCCCATAGTAACAAGTTACCCCAACCCCAGGATGCCAGAACAGGAAATCCAGATACGATGAAAATAAAATGCACACCCCTTACATCCATACAGCAGAAGCTAGGGGTACAATACAAGGGGAATAAAAACAGTCCAAAAACCCTGTTCCTCCTCTCCCCTCCTGAGGATAACATCTCTAATGGTGTGCGGAGGCCACCACTGAGGGCCCACTAAATAGCTGAGGGTGAAGAGACCCCATGGTCAATTTAACACTGACACAAACATTATTATAAAAGCAACATGAGCCAAGAAAGGAGGCATTCAGGATGTACAAAGTTTGAACAGCTAAATGCATGAAACCACACTGACCTCCATGGCCATAAGCCCCCAAGCCAGATGAGCAAAAAGCTACTAGAAGGAAGACCATCAAATGGCCAATAGTATTAACTGAAAGAAGGTGTGGAGGACATAAGAAAAGGGGATAAACAAAAAATTGCCCAGGAGAGCTTCCCATCCCATTAGGCAGAGATAAAAAATATGCAGGGGAGCCAGTGCAAAACATCAAGCCTAAACAACAAACCCCCAATATCCCTCAGCTAACTTGAGCATTTCCAATGATTGCAGCAGTGGTGCTCCCTGGAGCAACCCCATTATGGACCAAAAGAAAGTAAACAAAGAATACCTCCAATGGCTGCCTGGTTTACAATAAACATTATCCAAAAAATAAAGGGGCAACAATGTGCAAAAAGCCCAGGACTAGGCTATAAAATGATAAACAATAATGAGAAAAATAACTACAGGGCTGTTCCATAGACAAGAGAAGAACCTGCTCCATGCCACCAGATATATTCAGCATCAGTCCATGGAATCTTCTGCTCACTGGAGAGCAAGGCGGTGAACCGCTAGGTTCTTGATTCCCTGCTGAAGGTTGGGAGTTCAAAGCTGCCTTTTGTCTGTTGTGGCTTAGGAGCAGGGAGAAGCATAGTTTCCTGAAACATATCTCCTGGAGCTGAGCCTGAAACATCAAGAGTGAATTGTTGAGCTACTAATGGGGAGGTGAAGAATTTCACACAATGCTGGGCAAAAATCCACAGGGTAGCCACAAGAACTAGAAAGCATCTTAGATGATTTTCCTTTGCCAGATCCCTGTCTTGGGCAAACACCTTGCAGCTTTTAATAACTCTTTTATGGTGATCCAGTCTGAAAGTCAGTCTAGCCTCCTGCCACTGAATGTCCTTTGCTGCTCTCACCCCTTTCAAGATGCACTCCCTATCCTGTAAACAGAGCAACCTCAACACTACTGGGTGAGGCCTTGCCATAGAATCCAATTGGGGAAGGGCCCACAGGAACCCAGTGGCCTCACTCAATTTCCAGTGCTGAATTAAAGTGTAAGTTGAGCCACTTGGGCATCCCAGATTGCAAGAATTGAATCAGATCAGTGCCCTCCGACCCTCTGGCAGTCCAAATACCTGAACATTACTGAGACAATCCCGGGTCTCTGGGTCATCAAGCTTCTCCCACAGGGAATGAACTTCCCTCTCCACTAGGCCCAGGTGTTGCTCAGCAGGGTGAGCCCAATCTTCAGGTGCTCAATACGAGATTTTGCCTGCTCCATTTGATGCTACAAAGCCTCAACCGAAATCCTCACTGCTGTGATAGTTGCTATTAAATTGTTAAGATCCACTCAAATACTGCTCATGAAGGTTTTAATCTTGTTGAGCTCCCAAGTGACCAGGCCCACCTCAGTTTCTTGTTCCATTTGCTTATCAGTCATAGAACAAGGCCTGTCTGCAGGAGTCAGTGGGGAAGCCGAACATTTGTATTTTTCTTAGCCAGCACTGCCGTTTTTTCAACATCCATTATACTAACCACTTTAGAGCTCAAATCCCACCAACAGCTCTGGAGGATCACTGATAGAGGGGAATAAAAAATAAATTCTTTAGCTGTGGAACGGAGCTCAGCAGCCTAGCTGTGTTTAGCTTGGCTGCATCATGTGACCCCGTGGAAGCGTGTTTTTCCTTTGGGTTGCTTCCCACAAGTTTAATTCTTTCACCTGCCCACTGGATCAGGTGTTGGAGTAGTTTCTTTCCCTTTCTGATTCCAGATTGAGGTATTCCTCCATCAAGGTACATCTTTTCACCATCTCTGCATACTATGCACCTTCCAGGCTATGGCAACTTTAGACATGATAGGATAGGCAAAAGGGGTGGAGGGGTAATGATCTACTACAGGTCAGGCCTCAGTGTCACTGTCCTCCCCACTCCTATCTCCTCACCTCCTCTTGTTGAGTCCCTGTACATCACACTTACACTTTGAAACATTAAAAAACTCATCATAGGGTGTATATATATATATATATATATATATATATATATATATATATATATATATATATATATATACACACACACACACACCCCAGCCTTGCCACTGCTAGCCTGCCTCCACTTCTTGCATCCTTAGGCAGCCTCCCTAAGCACAACCTCATCCTATGTGGGGACTTCAACACTGACTGGCTTCACCCCAATCTTGGGAATGTCCATGCACCACTTGCTGATGGTACCCTTACCCAGTTAATCTGTGATCACACATGAGTCAATCCAAAATCTGGCAACCATACCCTACTAGGCTGGATGGTCACTAGCTACCCACTTAAAACCAAATCTGTGGTCGCACTCTCAGATTGCCTAATCCAGCACTCTCCCACCTTCTGTGTATGGATAAACAAGTATACCAACCCTCCATCCCACATTTCCCTGGTACAGGATATGACTAAGTTTGACGTCAACAGATTGCTGTCATCCACTGACACTACAGATTGGGGCCCCATTAATACACTTCCTGACATAAACCTAGCCCTGGACTTCCTAATCTCCACTCTCACCAAAATAGTTAACCTACACGCCCATCAGAAGAAATGCAGATCCAAGGGTGTTAAAGCCCCGTGGCTCTCCAGAGATATCAGATCCCTTATGGCCCTCTGTAACAAAGCATCGCAAACTTATAAACAGAGTAGACTCCCCTCGGACTGGCTTATTTAGAGACAGCTCAGGAATAAATGTAAAAATGCTGCACAAAAAATTAAGAGATACCATCTCAAATCTCTCCAAACTGAGCACCTTACTAATCCTACGGAATTCTGGAGACAAATTAACTCACTTGTAAAAGGAAAGATTGTGGAAAACCCAAGCTCTATTTCTGTCAGTGGCTCCACCCTTGATGACCCACTCTCCACAGCCACTGGATTTAACAATTTCCTCACTGACCTACAAAAATACACCTCAATATTCCACAACTCTCCCTCTCTTCACATGACTCTCCCCCTTCCCCCAACCTAGGGGGTCATCCTGAATTCCATTTGAAGCTAGCCACACTCAAAAAGGTGCAGCAACTTCTATCTAACTGAAAACCAGAGGGCTCTCCCAGATACGACTTGCTGGACTCAAAATTTCTTAAGCTGGGTGGCCCTGCCCTAGCTCGCCCCATCCGCAACTTGTTTAACCAGTCGTTCCTCTCTAACACTGTGCCAGATAAGTGGAAGGTAGCAGTGGTAGTCCCAGTCCACAAAGAGGGACATAACTCCATAATAGAAAACTATCGCCCTATATCTCTGCTCTCACACCTGGCAAAAATCCAAGAGTGTATCATGTATAATCATATCCAAGATTACCTCAGCTCCCACAATCTGCTGTCACCCTGCCAACATGGCTTTAGAAAGAATCACAGTACTCTCACTGGACTCATAAAATTAACATCTGAGATCTTCCACACTATGGATTAGGGCCAGGCCACTGGAGCCATATTCGTGGATCTCACAAAAGAATTTTATCGCATGAATCATGGGCTTCTGCTTCGCCAGCTGCATCTACTTGGCCTGGACTACAATACGCTACACTGGATCAAGAGCTATCTGTCTGGTCGATCCCAGAAAGTTAAGTGGGATTGCTCCCAGTCTGAGCAAAAACCAGTTTTCCATGGTGTCCCGCAAGGCTCCATTCTGTGCCCCATGTTATTCTTGCTCTTTATCAATGATCTCCCCAAATTCTGCGAGGGTGCCACAGTTCATCTATATGCAGATGATGCCATTGTCTACCAATCCTCTCCAGTTATAGACCAAATCAATCGGGACCTTGCCTCAGACTTCACCTCCCTGGAAGCCTGGTTCCAGTGTAATCATTTTGTTCTCAACTCAAACAAAACAAAATACATAGTCTTTGCTCATCGGCCTGCACAAAACCCTAATCCACCTATCCTTAGCCTCTCCACTATCAAGGGATATTCATTAGAGGTGGTCCACTCCTTCAAATACCTAGGTGTTACCTTGGACACTGCCCTCTCACTCAACTCCCATGTCTCAAACACTATCAAAAATCTCACCCAGAAACTTGGACTACTCTTATCGCATTCGCCTGCACCTCACACTTGCCTCCTGCCAAAAAATGGCCTCCGCATCCCTCCTCACCTCCTATCCTATGCTGCATCCCTCCTTCTCTTCACTAACTTCTCCTCTATGTCCCTCCTATCTCAGGCATACCACAGGGTTGATTGCTTTGCCTTGGGGGCCCCTGCTCACTCTCACCATTGTGATGTTCTCGCCTCTCTGGGGTGGTCTTCCTATGAAGCAAAACTGAGGCACTCCACCCTGAGCCTCATGTTCAAACTTGTCCACAAATTCACCCCTCCTTGCCTCAGAGAACTTATTCACCTCAAACAAACACCACGCACACTTCGCTCTGCCTCTCTCCCCCTTCTCATTGTTCCCAAAATGCATCTTGCTTTATCCAGACACTACTTTTTATATGCTGCTCTAACCGAATGGAACTCCATCCCTCCCTCCTTCCCTCCCTCCATTCTCTCCTGCTCCTCCATCTCTCGATTTCAGTCACATTTGTCTGTCTTTCTGTCTCCCTCTGCTACCTGCTCTTGCTTTCACTGAAGGGTGCCCACCCAGAAACTCCTCCAACTTACCCACAAGTGCCTCCTCATGCCTTGTCCTTCCTCCCACTCCACTACTGCTCCTCATAGCATAATATGAGAGTAGTACGTGTAAATCTCTGATCCTAGCCATTCCCATGTTATATTACTGCTGTTTAATATGACATTTTGTACTATAACTGCCCTGTATATAGCCTCCTCCTCTATCTAGGCTTGCATCGCTCACAAGAAAAAGTCTGTAGTCGGTTGTTTGTGTACTTGCAATATTTTGTCTCGACATGTACTCTGCCTAATGCCAACTTTGTAACTTGAGAACTGCATTGCTGATTTCACTTGTAACTTCATGGTTGATTCTCAACACCGGGTTGACCCTGAAAAAGGGACTGTAATTGCCTCAGTGGACTTCCCCAGGTACCAAAACTTAAATAAATAATGTACCTGTTGAGGGCAGGGCTGTGGCCCAGCTCAGTGTGTCTCACACTTTTCTCCATGGCATTCTGCACCTCAAACCTCCCATTAGGGACCCAGTCCCTCCTTGGGACCACTCATGTTACCTCCCTTTGAACCAGCCATGAGTTGCAAGATGCGCTATCTGTCATGGAAAGTGCTCTCATTAGTTGCTATTAATTCTGCTTGAAGGCTTTCCAAGCTTCAGGCTCTCATGTGTAAGGAGATTTATTTGTTTTTTTCATAGACAAGGTGTCTTTGTGTACCAAGTTTCTTTCTAAGGTAGTGTTGGGGTTTACTTTGAATCAATCCATCCACCTTCCTGTATATTTTCCAGAGTATTCTAATCGGAGAGGCTTTCCTACATACTTTTGATGTGCATAGAATCTTACATTTCTACACACACTGAAGAAGTCTGATCAGTTGTTTGTTTCATTCACCCCAAAAAGAGAGGGTGCTCTGATGTTGAAACAGTGTTTGTCCAAGTGGTTATCTAATTCCATTATTTTCTGTTACTGTAAGCACAAGGAACTTCTGGGTGTGGTTAAGAGCCATTCCACCAGGGGTACGCTGATTTCATTGCTTGTTTCAGAAACGTGTGTGTGCTGCAGACATCTGTGCGGCCACCACTTGGAGCTCTGTCCATAACTTCACCAAACACTACAACTTGGACATCGGGCTAACTTTGGCCTGGCTGTTCTCCAGGGTCTTCTTTCTTGAGCTTCTGGCTGCTGTGTATCCTCCTCCCACTGCTGTTTCACTTATTTATCAAAACTGCTAGGGATTCAGTTCTACTGGTGATTGCCTGCTGCAAGAGTCTCCCTCGAAGTAAGATAGTACAGTTATGTAAGAACTTACTGTAACAGTAGATCTTCAAGAGGAGCTCTTGCAGCAGGCTCTAACATTCTCTCCCTCCTTCCCCCTGCTTTCTGTCTGCCTTATCCACTTCCATGCATATGAGTCTTCTGTTTTCTTTTTTCATTGTTTTGGTTCTTGAGAAACCTCAGTTTCTTCTTCCATTGCCTGTTCAGGGTCTCTGGTAGGAGAACGGAGGAGGGTGTGTGGGACTGCCTTCCTTTAAAGGATAGACCGACGTCAGCAGAGTGATGTCAGTGGTGGGCAGTCACCATGGTACACTGCTAGCTAGAAAGGTTTCCGTGTGGTCCTGGTGCCTGGCAGCTTAGTCCTACTGGTGACTGCCTGCTGCAAGAGCTCATCTCAAAGATCTACTGTTGCAGTAAGTACTTACATAACTGTACTTTCCTATGATGGAGAGGATATGTCACAACCTCCAAAACAGGTGATTTGCAATGTATCCAAACTTAGACAAGCCTCAGCCAGGGCTCATTTATTTGACTACAGCATACTGTAGACAGAGGTGGGTAAAAGGTGTGAATTCCACTTTCGTAGAACTTTCACAAAAAATCAGAAGTTTTGCAGAATTTGTCTAACTTCCACCATTGGCGAGACCAGAATCTTCTGAATGTGTTTGGTGGATTTTCACTCTGTTCTGAAGAATTTTTTGGATGAACTGCTGAATAATACACAGGAACTGTGGAATAACAGTTCTGATTAATTTTTTTTTCCACAGTTTAATGAATTATTCTGCAATATATGCCATTATTTCTCAGTTCAGTGATCATTTCTGTGGACTTTTTTCTCTGCAGTTTAACAGAATAATCCGCAGTTTATACGTTTTTTCTATTGTTCTAAGTTGGAAGTTCTGCAAAAGTTGCTAATTTGTTTTCTGCACTTTCATGGAAGGGAAAGTCTGACATTCATGAAAGTTCCGCCAGCAGAACTCTCACACCTCTAACTGTAGAACTAAGTTTAGTTATCTAAAAGTCTGCTATTTAGTTCTGATGAAATTCGTCACTATAACAGCAATGACATCTACCAATTCCTCTCATGCAAAGAAAATTGCAGTGAGGCAGAAAAAATGTGCGATACATGGCATCAAACTCAGACCTGTGTACTTCTGAAACTCTACGCCAGGCCCTAAAAGCCCTGTCCCTGATGTCATCAATGACACCATGCAGCTGAATCACTCACACTGAATGTACCCTTAAACTTAATTAAATGCACAAAAGAGTATGCATGACTGTAATAAGTGCTAACAGCTATGCTGTTATCCTGTAAAAAGGGCAGAGTGAACCCAAGGCTTATCAATTACACAGGCAAAAAGCAAAGAACAATACAAAAATGTAGAGCAAATTGCAAAATAGTGAACAAAGTGTATAGATTGAAAGAGAACAAACTTCCACCTGTGGAAGCTCAGAAAGAATCTCATATGGCGTTTTGAGTGCACTACTCTTTGACTTTGGGTGAAATCCTGTTGCTGTTCTCCTGCCTTAAATAATCAGTCCCTTAAGGAGCTATGCAACAATTTAAAGGTACACTGACTATACAGGGCTTAACGATTATACCCCGGGGGTGCACAATAGGGAAGTGCTGTCATTTCATAATGTGGACTGCAGATGTACTGATTTTAAACATCTAATGTGACTAGGCAGAGCATATACTAAAATAAAGTAGGTTATCATTTTAAATATTGTGAAGATGTTGTTATATATAGTATTTAACTTGGAAAACACACACAAGAAGAAAAATCAACTGAAATTTTGATATATAATACAAGAAACCTTCACATAACCCCAGTATGTGTAAAATGACAGCTTTGGGTAACACAATAAACTATTTCGTATAGTTTGTGCATATACCGTATTATACCAGCGTGTCTCCCAGATAACTATTGGGTATTCAGATCTTGGCAATGGAATATAGCTATTATAGCTGATAGCATAAAAAAGAACAATTTATACAACAACATTAAAGGACAATGCTGAGTGGGGATGGGGATACAATAAGGACAAAATCATTAGTAATTCAAACAGAATAATTTCTTTATTTTCCACTCTTCATTAAACTGATACAGGCAATTGATTATTGTGTCAAATCAATACCCACAATTTTGATACCATCATATTATTGGACATCTCAAAGACTGAGGCATGTAAATATGGTTAATCAAATCGTCACAGTTCTTTTCTCCCATGTGTTCATTCATACAGCAGGTAGACACAGTTTTAATATATTGATGTTAGTATATGCATTTTACAGATATGGACTGAAATCAGTTTTTTCATTTACACCAATAGGACTGAGACTTTAAAGTATGAAAGTACTTCTTGTTTCCCATTTTAGTAACATTTTCAATATATCCGCACCTCTCCTAGAGTGTGTTGCCATATCTATTCTCATAAATTTCAGACTTCTTGGGTCCAACCCATGAGAATCTGCATAATGTGAATCTAGGGCAAGTCTTCCATCTCCTTTTTGGATTGCCCTCACACATTCCTGTATGCAAGTATGTAGTGGACTAATGGTTCTGCCTACATTTAGGAACTGACAGGGGTGCCATACAATGTATATCACAAACTGTTTGGCACATAGAAACATAGATTTTGTTGGCAGAAGAGGACTATTAGGCCAATCAAGTCTGCCCCTTGTCCCTGCCTCTTACATCACCACTGACCCTAGTTGGTCATAGGTGTCACTCCCTCACCTGTTCCCCTATGCTTTTGCCATGCTTGCTTGAAACTCACCACAGTCTTTGTTCCCACATACTCCACTGGCAGGCTGTTCCAGTCATCCACCCCTCTGTCAGTGAAGAAGTATTCACACACGTCTGTCTTAAACATCCCCCTTTCATTACATGCCCATTTGTTCTAGTGCATTCCTTTCTCTGAAACAGACCCTTCACTTGCATCTTGTTGACTCTCATGAGGTATTTGTAGGCTTAAGTCATGTTCCTCTCACTCTCCTCTCTTCCAGAGAGTACATGTTGACTTCCTGCAGCCTTTCCTCATGTGGCGGTTTGTGCAACCCCCTCACTATTTTGGTTGTCCTTCTCTGTACCACCTCCACCATTTCAATGTCCTTGCAGAGGTGACGCCTCCAGAACTTGACACAACACTGCAGGTGGTGCATCAACAGTGAGTAATACAACACAGGATCACCTCCCTTATCCTTCTAGAAATCCCTCTCCCACTGCACCCAAGCATCCTGCTAGCCTTTCCCACCACTTTGTCACACTGGCTATCCACCTTAGGACCATCAGACATGATGACCCCTAGGTCTCTTTCTTGCTTGGTGACTGCAATCTCCACTCCTCCCACCTTATACCCAGCCCTGGGATTCCACACCTACCAAACTTTGTCCAGACTGTGACATTTGAAAGTATTACCGTTCATGCTGAATTGACAGACATTGCATTTCCCACAGGTAAAGAAGCCTTTTGGCTTCAGTAGACTACAACCACTTTTCTATTTCTCCCATCATAGAAATGGCTATATATATCTCTGGTTACCACGGAAACCTCTTGATCACAACTGCCTTGTTGTGTATGCTTGCTCATACACATCCTCTATATCCTTGCAGCAATAGGATTGTACTTTGTTATAAATAGTACATTGATATTTTCACTTTTGACTTCTTTTTCCTTACCAGATTTGTTCATGATTTTTCTTTTGTTCTTCTTAGTGCTTGGTCTAACTCTGTTTTATTACAACCTCTCTGCATAAAACTTTGATACAAATCTACAGCCTGTTTGTCAAAATCGTTGTCATTGGTACAGTTTCTTCATTCAAGTGTATGAAGTGTACATATAGTATGGGATACATTCAACTAGTGCAGCTGGATTTGTATTATTGGCATGAAGTAAACAACAGGTAGCTGTTGGCTTTCTTTGATAATCAGTTACAGTATCATCTGTATTGGTTACTTCAATAATCAGATCCAGAAAAATTGCCCTCTTTTGATCAAAATTACTGGTAAAGCCTAAGTTGAATTCATTATTATTTATCCATGAAACATACTGTTCTGCCTCTTCCCGACTACCCTTTCATATGCAAATTATATTGCCAATATAATGCATCTATCAAGTGATATTGCCAGAAAATGGGTTCATATTTGAGTCATATATCACCCCTTCTCCCACTAACCTAAAAAAGGTTGGTGTAGGAGGGAACAAAACATTACCTATAGCTGCTCCACATACTTGGGGGGGGAAAATCCTTATCAAAAGGAAAACAGTTATCAGTTAGTATAAATTCAACAGCCGAAATAATATAGTCATCTGGTATGTTATCACTATCCCCTCATTTTAGTAAACATTCAGACTCTCCACAAGTTCCATCTAGATGTCTAATACATGTGTATAGGGATGACATCAGTTGTAAGCCATCCATACTAACTTGCCCTTTACATGCTTTCAGTTTATTAATGACATCTGTTGTATCTCTCAGCTAAGATGGTTGTGCAGATTCCAAGTCACTCTGGAAGAGGTACACAAATATGTATAGTATATCTGTAACAGAGCTGATTCCAGAGGTGGCCAAAGGGAATTGCGATTTTTTTTAGTAATTGTGGCAAGATATTAAAAGTAGATATCACCGGTTTGGAATACTGCAAAAATTCAATTATTCTGTGATACAAGTGCATAATTTATTAGGTCATCCCATTGTTTCTTAAAACTTTTTGCTGGGGCCAACCCAGTTGTGTGGAAGGCTGAGGCACTGTGCTCCTTATCTCCTGCTACACTGGTGACTTGATCAGGAATGAACTCAGATTGCATGTCGTCTGGTGGGGAGAGGAAAAATTGAGCATTCCAGGACAACTCTCCTTCCTCAGGGAGAGGGGAAGATGTGTTCCGCTTCTTACCTGTCACCCAGCTGTGACAGGATGGCAGCTCATGCAATGCTACTAGGAAGAGAAGAGAACCTCACATTCAGGTCACCGGGAATGTCTCCACAGAGGTGAAGCACATACATTGCAGCCATTGCACATCTTGTGGGCCCCAGGGAGAAAACAGTGGAAAAACACCCTGGCTGTGGGATGAATGTGGCAGAACTGCATTCTGCCAGTCTGATAACCCTGGTGGAGGGATGCCTTTTCTATCTTCTTTTTTCTACTGAAATCTGTCGTGCAACAGTATCTTCCTATACTATATTTTACTTTACCTTTTTGTGCCTTTGGCTTAGGTTGGCCACCTACATCAGTCTTTTCTATCTCTCACTAAACTTTTTTCCTACTACTTTTATTTCTAATTTCCATATTTCCATCCCTCACCAAGAACTCCCCAAAATAATGCACCAGGCTAAAGCCAGCTGGCAGGAATGAAATAAGGTGAATTTATGGCATTTAATACCACAGATATAAAGTGCATTTAAAGAGATGTAAGGTACTGGTTGAATAAAGTGCATTTTTTTAAATAAAGTGCTTCATAAAGTTAATGTTTATGCCATTTTCATGTATATGGTGCAGGAACATTTAGAAATGTTTCAAATGGCAATTAAATACAAAAAAATGTCCACTTGTGGTTTATAGATACAAACATAGCGGCATTATGCTCATGTTGTTTGAATTTTTATGCTGCCACTCCATTGTAAGGTAGAATGTTATGCCAAAGAAATCCTGCAGTGAAACAGGAACTGTTTGAACCGAGCGGCAAACTTTTCTTTTACTTTTGCTGTTTCTTGGTACTTATGTAAATAATTACTGATGCCCCTGTATTATTAGGACTCCTGGCTGCTGGCTTTGTATAAAATATGCTGTAGAATGGTGCCAGCTAGCCATGAAGGAATCCATAGCATGTGTGTAGCCAGTCTAGGCTGCTAAAGAGGCAGGCTTACCAAATCCATACAAAGCCCCAAAGCAGCCCAGCTAGACAATGATTGTCTAGCAGTCTACTGCTCTGCTACAACATAGAAAACAAAACATTTAAAGGGATAAGAACATCCCCATGTATGTGAAAGTGCTATACTGTTGAAGCAGCCCTCAGAATAAGGAGGGAGCTGCAAGATAAACCAAACACAATAAAGAAATTAAACAAATTAAAGAATAAAGAGAAGCACAGGTCTCTAAAGGAGCCTCCTTATGTATAGAGCCTTGATATATAAATTAAAGGGCTGGTGTTCATTCTATAACAATACAGCACATGTTTTAAATGAAATACATGTTTGCATTGTTTGCATATATATAAAATAAGGTACTGATCTGTTAGCAAGACCTCAGGAAGGGGATTTCCTATAGGGGGGCTGGTCATAAGTCAAACCTCATTATGTAATAGAGGAGGAGTTCCCCTATTCTGAGACCATTCTAGAACTAATTGGATGTTATGGGAGGGACTTTCCAATAGGTGGGAAGGCTATATAAGCCCTCCTCAAGCACCAAGATTCAGATTAGCTAAACAGCCAGTCTCACTTACCTGAGGTTAAGGTAAGAGGAAGGACCTATGCAGGAAACAGGGAATTTGTCTCAAGCAGCAGAAAAGCTGAGTTTTGAATTTTGAGATACCTGAAGTAAGGTGGAATAGCATTATGCTATTGTTTATTTTCTAGTTCTGATTGAACTGTTTATATTTTTTTTTATTATTTTTGTTTTTTTCTACTTTTTCATAAAATAAAACACACTGCAGGCATGTTGTACCCTTTTACTGTGTCCTGTGCTATCTTTGCATACCCACGTACTTGTGACAATGAAGCCAACCTTCAACTGGCCCTGCACCAGCGATCGGGTGCAACCATAGTCCTGTGGCAGGATGACAATGAAGGTAAGTGCTAAGGAAGCCCAGTGATGGGGCTTGAGGGGTTGATCATATGGGGGCTGCCATGGAGGAGCGGGAGGACAAAATGTATATAACAAAAAAGTTTTTGTTGGATTTTTCTTTATGTTTGTTATAATTTCCCTGACCACCCAACTGTCTCTGGACCTCCTCCCCTGTATGCCTCCGCATGCTACACAACAATTTTACCACCTTTACCAATGTATTTGATTTAAATGTTATTTAGTTTTAAATCATCCAATGCTTTTAGTTCATCAGGGTTCACATTTCTGAAAGTTCTTCTCCACCTTGATCAAATAGTCATTTCACTTCCAGCATTAATAGATCTTTATAAAGATACAGTGCAGGACTCCCACCCATGGGCAAACCTTACTCCACTGATTAAACAGTTTACATCTCATTGCATTAATATCCCTGTTCACCTCAGTTCTAAACATAGAAGCATAGAATTTGTTGACAGAAAAAGTACCTCTTGGTCAGTCTGTCCAGATGGTTCCTGTCTAGTGTGTCTCTGCCAACCCTAACTGGTTTCAGGCAACTTTCCTCCTCCCTGCCTATTTGCTTTTATTCCCCTATGTCTATCCCACAGATGCTTGAATCCCCCTGCTTTTTGCCTCCATCAATTACATTGGCATTCTTTTTCATGTGTCCACCACTCTTTCAGTAAAGTAGTACTTCCTCACATCCCTCTTAAACTCTCCCCTTGCAGCTTTATCACATGCCTTTTGGTCCTGCTTCCCCTTCTCATTTGAAAGAAAATCCCCTCCTGCTCCCTGTTCACCCCTGTGAGGTACTTGTAGGTCTTTATTATGTCCCCAATTGCCATGGTGTAGATGTTGATATCCCTCAGCCTCAGCTCATAGGGCTTTTGATGCAACCCCAGCAAGATTTTAGTTGCCCTACTCTGGAATGCTTCCACACTGTCTATGTCCTTTTTGAGGTACTGCCTCCAGTACTAGACAAAATACTCCAGATGGGATCTCACGAAGAGATCACATGATGCAGCATGCTGGGTAACAGCTCTCGACAAGTGTTCCGCTATTCCTGCTTTAATTTCACTATAGTTTACCAGGTCCCAGAGTTTTTTGAGTTTCCAATTTGTAGGACACTGTAATATCAAGTTTCTAGGCACCTACAGAAACGGTTTGGGGAATCCTTTGATTAAGGATGGAGTCAGAGATGCGGGCGAGTATTCCCCGACACACTCTACCACCCACGCCCGAGAAGGCAGCCAAAAAGAACAGGTCACAACAAACGTCAGCCTCGAAGGCCATTTCCCTGCCACCTGAGTAAAACTTACTCACACTGGAGTGCTTTTTGGATAAATTCTGCCCATTCAGAGAGGAGCTCTGGTCTCTCATCATAGAGGTCAAAATGATGGCTGGAGCCCTTGAGGAAATCACCAAATGGACTGGAGATGTGAAGGCCAGAGTCATTTCCACCAATAGGAAGGCAGTTTACATGGATCCTGATATGATGGCCACCAAACAACATCTTGCTAAATTAGAAAGTAAATTGAGGATCTCTAGGGAAGGAGACAACGGAACAACGCAGTCATTATCAGTCTCCCTGAGAAGGCTGAAGGCACAGATCCTGTGCTGTTTATTCAGAAATTAATTGCCAGTCTAGCAGGCCCTTCCTCATTTGGGCCTACCTACACTATAGAGCACTCGCACTGGGCCCTGCTGCCTATGCCCCCCCCCGGGCGCCTCCTCGCATGCTAATCTTCTGGTTCCTGAACTTTTTGGAAAAATAACATTTCCTTAACAAAGTGAGAGAGCTACAGAAGGTGACATGGGAGGGAGCGAAGCTAAGGGTGGCACAGAACTTACTGCTTTCTAGCCGATAAAAAATGAGCTGCATTTCACCCACTGGTATCTAAGCTTGTTCTGGTGGGAATGAAGTTTAAAATGAGGTATCCAGCCCACTTCCAGGTCTTGGTGAGTGGCACCTGGGCGCCGTACAAGGATCTGAAACTGGCTGAGGATGCCCTGAGGTCTGCGTTCCCAGCCCTGTTCAAGGTACTCCAAGGTAATCTGGGGGACTTCTGAGGCCTGAAACATGGAGGGCATAAGAGGTCCATTTTTTTTGGGGGGGGGAGCTTCCTGTGAGATGGCAGATTATCCAACATGAACAAGTGGGTTTTATGGCATGTAGGTAGTCATGGGATCACCTACCTCAGCTTGTTCATATTGTCTCTGCATCCAGCGATGCCGATTACCATGCTGGGTTGCTCTCCCTGGATGCAGAGAAGGCATTCGATAGGGTAGATTGGCAGTTTCTTTTGACTATGCAATTTGGGTATCTTTCCCTATTTGTTAATTGGGTGGCATCCCTATATGGGAATCCAAGAGTGCACCTGTACTGCAATGGTGTGCTTTCAGACACCTTCCATCTTTCCTCGGGCACTAGGCAGGGATGCCCTCTGTTTCCCCTCATTTTTAATATCTACCTTGAGCCTCTTTTGGCTCGGTGACAGGAGAATCCCACTGTTACTGGAATTTGGGTTGGTTCTCAAGAGCTTAAGCTCTCAGCCTATGTGGATGACATTCTCCTCCATCTCTCTCACCCCGAGAGTCATTCCCAGCAACCCTTGCATCCATTCAAGAGTATAGTCATTTTTCCAACTATAACATTAGTTTAGATAAAACCATTATTTTTCCGCTTAATAGCCTGTTGTTCAAACATGATACGGCCCAGCTAGGAGTATAATGGGCCTCAAAGAGTTCAAAATATTTGGGGATCCACCTGTCTAGGACTGAGGCAAACATGGTTGAGCTAAATTTAGATGCTGTCTTAAGGGTTGTTCAGCAGAATCTGACACGATGGAGAAACCTCCCAATTTTGCTTTGGGGTCATGTTAATTTAATCAAAATGAATGTTTTGCCAAGAATTTTCTACCCTTGAGTATGCTGAACTTGTGGTTACCACGTAAATGGTTTCAATCGGTTCACTCCTGGATCGTGGACTTTATTTGGTTGGGTAAATCCCAGAGGTGTGGGTTTAATAAACTGTTGGTCCCTAAGGACAGAGGTGGCTTACACTTGCCCCATTTTGGGTTGTATTATTGGGCATGCCATGTAAGTAAATACCTAAGATGGCTGAGTGGCCCAGGGGAAATTAGTTCAACCCCATATATCCCAATCTGGCTACAGTGAGAGTTAGAAAAGATAACTTCGGTGGGTCTCTCTCCTGAAGCATTGCTACATATCACTCCTAAAGATCTCCCAAAGACACTTAGGGACACCCCATCGCAACCTCAGTCAGGGTACATGGGCAGTTGTGAGCTTTTTTAAGATATTATCAATGTAGAGATCCTGCCCAGCCTATTGTTGGGAACCATAACCTGAAAACTGGAGGGCAGACTATTTTAGAGTCCTGGCTCCCCAAGTACAAGATGCCCATGTTGGGGAATTTTTTTGGTGAAGGTAGGTGTGGCTCAGTAGCAGACATTCTCACTAGATAAAGGATCCCTCTTGGGTGTGTGTTTAAAGTCTTTCAACTGCAGCACCTGCTTATTAAAAGCAAAGACATGTTAACTCAGGGAAACATCCAGGGGGGCTTCCTCAAAGATTTGTCACAATTTACCAAGTAGCCCCATGCTATCTCCTGAGTTTACCACTCCCTGGTAGATAGATCCTTTGTGGAACTGGATGGGAAACCCAGATATTGGTGCACAAGATTCCCCTCTTTAGACACCGCCTGGAGCAGAATATGGAAGGATACTTATATTTATGGTTCCCAAGATCGGTTGAGACTAATAGAGTTTCAGATTTTGAACAATATGTACTGGACTCCAGTCAGGTTGTTCATGGTGGGGAAGGTGTCTTCGAATGTCTGTACCATATGCTGTTGGGAAGAGGGCACTTTGTCGCATATCTTCTGGGATTGTCCCCCAATTAAGGTCTTATGGGACTTGATACAGGCAAAGATAGACCCATTACTTGGCCTAGAGGATTGTTTCATGCCTGAGGTGTGCCTGGTGGGCCAGTTTAGTAGTATCCCCAGTCAAGATACAGTGATATCACATGGCTCTGATTTCCCTGTCCCTCAAAAAGCTGATAATGTGCTACTGGCTAGATGTCACACCACCACATACTCTGAGTGACTGCAAGAGCTGCTTTTTAATTTGAGGGTAGAGCATCTCAAGGCCAGCCTGTGGGACACACTCAAAGCATACAAGAGAATTTGGGAAAAGCTGCATACCCTTTATCTGTTGCAGTCTTGACTTAAACAATCTCCTGCTCCTTGTGTGTACTATCTTTATGACTTTAATAGGTGACACTAGGTAGTAAGGCCTCCTTGGGCCAAGCTTATATAAGATCTGAAGTCACCTGGGTGTAGGAAATCCAGAGCTAGGGGAGGGTGGGGGGACTGGGGGAGGGCTGGGAGGAGACAAGAACCCTCATGTCTGTCTCTGTACCCTATATCCATTGTATACATTGTGGTTTTTTGTCTGGTTTATGTTAAAAAAACTAATAAAAGTTCAAATTTCAGATGGGGTCTCACAAGCAAGCAGTACAGTGGAAACACCACCACCTCCTCCTGCTGAGCACACCTTTCACTATGTATCCCACTTGCCCTACTCACTGCTTTGTCTCACTGCCCTTTCACTTTGAGGTAATCAGACATGAAAACCCCAAGGCCTCTTTTCTGCTTAGTCACTGTTAATACTTCCCTTCCCATACTATACTCAGCTCCTGGGTTTCTATGCCAGAGATACAGGGATTTTGCACTTTCTGGCATTGAAACCCAACTTAAAAGTCCGGCTGGCTCATGCAAATGAAATTGCAAATACATAATTCTTTGAAGCATTCAATTTTCTTTTATTATTGAGTCCCAACATTTTGCCTGGCAATTGGGCTTCTTCTGGGGAACTGTAAAAGTATACAAATAATATTTTAAATATAACATATAAAAATAATATTTTTACAAATTTTAAATCAATACCCAACAACCGACAGTCTAATTTTTCGGTTGAGCTATTATCTCCAACTTCTCAATAATAATGAAATAGTGCCCTGAATTTAATAAAAAACAAATTATACTCAAAATAAAATAAAATCACAACCAAATCATTTTATGTGATAATTGTTTCACCCTACACCAACCACCAAATTTTACAGCATGTAATTAACATTGCCTTACTTTTTAACGAGCTGTCGGAGAGATAGTCTATGCCAGTGTGTTTCTTCAAAATGAAAATCTTCTTCACTAATGCTTAAAAGAAAAAGTCCAATATTTACTACTTTAAACCAGTTTCAAACTAATTCATTACAACTCTTTTCCCACACCATGTCATGGTATTCACCTTGATTAAATCATGTCCTGCTCTTTCAAATATTTCTGTGTCATATCACAAGCTTCACCTGCAAGTGAATAAGGTAACCATGATCATTAAAACTATTTATATTATTGTTAACTTTGTGCTTTTAACAGCGTGCTTGTCAACTTGTTTCTGTGGTTATCTGTATCATTAATTATTTCTCCACTTGCAAAAAATAAAAAATGTTTCTAAATAATCTTTCCCTAATTTCCATAGCACTGTTGGTTCAAAGACCAGTAACTATTAGTTCAAAGCAGTGACCAGAAAAGCCTTGTTTGTGTGTTACTTACTAGTAATTATCTTTAGCTTGCATGTGGAGCTCTGCAGCATGTTCTTCTTCTCACTTGTCACTGGCAGCAACCATTTCTCTGGGCTCTGAACCTCTTTATGTCCGTAGGAAGGGTCATGTGATGACTGATGTCATCAAACAGTGCTAAGCAGAGTTGTTGCCTAAGCAACCCAGTGACTCTTCTCATGAACATATTTCGGCTGGGTCCTAATGCCTGCATGCCTCAATACACTCTATGAATATGCTGTATATTCAATCTCTTTGATTCATCTAATGAAAGTTATTGGCAATCAAGGGGCTTTAAACATATTTTCTTGACCTTTATCCATGTTTACTATACTAATAACAATAAATCCCTTTTTATGTTAGTCTTTGAACATAAAAGTCGGATCAGAAATAAAGATGACAATTCCCCGCTAGCGAGGCACTTTAATCTTAATGGACATACCCCAGTACAAGTTTGTTTCTGGGTATTAGAACAAGTTAAAGGACTAGAGAGAGGGGTAGAGAGTATAATCAAAAACTAGAGCAGCGAGAAATTTTCTGGATGTATGAATTGGGTACAATAAGTGAAAAATTGGGGGTAAATGAGGAGGTGAATTGGCAGGTCTCTTGGCAGTGATGGTGTTCCGAGAGAATGGGATGTTAAATAAAGAATCATAACGATAAAACTTGTAACTGGCAGTAAAGAGGCGAGTTCATTTTATGTTAACAAAACACAAAGAATTAATTTCAGCAAAAAAATGATATATCTTATTTTATGTCTGTACATACTAAAGACTAACATAATAAGGGAGTTATTGTTATTGGTATAGTAAACATGAATAAAGTTCAAGAAATATGTTTGAAGCCCCTTGATTGCCAATAAATTTCATTAGATGAATCAAACAGAATGAATATACAGTATACTCATAGATAGTGTATTCAGGAATGCAGGCATTAGGACCCAGCCGAAATATGTCCATGGGAAGAGTCACTGGGTTGCTTTGGCAACAACTCTGCTTAGCAGTGTTTGATGACATCAGTCATCACATGACCCTTCCCATGGACACAAAGAGGTTCAGAGCACAGAGAAATGGTTGCTGCCAGTGACAAGTGAGGAGAAGAACATGCTGCAGAGCTCCACATGCAAGCTAAAGATAATTACTAGTAAATAACACACAAGCACGACTTTTCTGGTCACTGCTTCGAACTAATAGTTACTGGCCTTTGAAACAACAGTGCTATGAAAATTAAGGAAAGAGTATTTAGAAATGTTTTTCACTTTTACTAGTGGAGAAATAATAAATGATGTAAACAACTACAGAAGCAAGTTAAAGATAATTACTAGTAAGTAATACACAAGCAAGGCTTTTCTGATCACTGCTTTGAACTAATAGTTACTGGTCTTTGAAACAACAGTGTTATGGAAATTAAGAAAAGAGTATTTAGAAACATTCCGCAAAATATTTGTGAAATTTTTTGTGGGTGCGAAATGCAAAACTCCACAGGTGAAATCATGAATTTCACCCTCAAGATCATGCATTTTGCCTCTGAAAGGTGAAATTTCACCCACAACTGGCAGAATTACATCACTCTCTGGTGGAATTCCACCACTCGTGGGCAGAATTCATGATTTCGCACATCTCTGACTATGGTGCTGTTGAGTTTTTCTGAATGAGCACGCAAGAATGCAGTCTGCACATTATCTTGCCATGAATGTTCACAATCTGACTGACATAAGTTAGAGCTGTCATTCTTTCCTAGTGTCTACACAATCATCTTGAAAATGTCTAAGGTATTTTTGTGGTAGAAAAGTGTCCTTTCCATAACTGTTCACTGAATTTATATGTGTTGTACATTACTACAGCAGTACATATCTGCTAAATTATGACCTTTCCATTTTTTATTTGTTGCTGTGCAGCTGACAGTCGCATTTGCATTTCTTCAGTCACTCCTGTTATAAATGAATCATGCCAGTGCCACTTGTCTTTTTGTGTGGTACATGTCGTGATTCACTGTACCATAACATATCATTTTGTACTCTTCCCCCACATTCAGTCCCTTGATGCAGGTGTATGTTAGCAACTCACTTTCTGTATTCAAGTGACTGCAACACAAATTCAACCTTTTATGATGGTGGTCATTTGCTGTGGCTGCTACCAAGTTAGGCACGAATCTAACAAGTGTTGGGAACCATCCGATTGCCGTAGCTGGACATCCCCTCTAATAGTTATTTTGATTTCTTTGTATATTACCTTCATATTCCATACATCTATCCATTTATGTATATGCTAACATTGCCCCCCATCAGTGAGTTCTCACAAGCAGCTTCTTGACCTGTCCTCATATTTCTCATCCAGTGCTGCTGCTCATATCTGATCAAACTTTTATTTTCCATTATTTTTTTTGCCGCATACCTACAGCGATGTCTTCAGACCATTGCACTTTACTCCCTCCTCAATCCTCTTTGCCTGCTTACAGAAACAACAGCATTTCTGACCTAAAGGTAGGCAGTTCCCTCAGTGCTTTCTCTTGTTTTGTTTTGAATGTGATGGATGGAGGCGAAGGTGAACATGGTAGGACACAACACGATGTTCCCTTTCATTTTTTTTTTATATATGTTTTTGTGTTTCATTTGGGAGGGGCACAAACAGTATAAAAATGAAGCAAAAAACATATGTATGTCCTGAGGATGAAAATGAACTATCAGCAGCCAAATTCACAGTAAAGAGATGGCTTTATTGACAAGCTGAATCATCATTTAGAAACATTTACTGATGTCTGAAATATACACTTATTGTTCCATTGAAGTGCTGTGTATACCATAATGTATTTACACAAACTATACAATGTGTAATATGCTCAATTTTGTAAATACATTTTGGTGGCAGACAACACATCTTAGGAGGATCCAGTTGGTATATAGATCATCAATAAAAATTTGATTTCAATTATAAATCCAACAATTTTTACCCATTTGCTTGTGGTGCTGATCAGATGCAGCTCACATCTCATGACTGCAGGCAAAGAATGTGTTCAGCAGTTGAAGACTGTTTGCCTCAAACCCACTGCTAGACTGGAAAAGTCTCTCTCTTGGTTGGAGCTGTCTTGGGACATTCATTTTGTGATCACTGCCTTTGCACTGCACTCAAAAATATTTTGAACAACTGCAGCAAGACAGAAGGTGTGTGTGAGTTCACTCTGTAATGTGCAGTGGATGGGAAAAGTATAGAGTAAAAACCTAATATTTTCCCCCCTTCATTTCTGTTGAACATGTCTTCACAGCTCACCACTGCTGCCACCTTCCCCCCCCCCACAAACCCCAAACTCTCTATCCCATTCTTCGATAGTCTTCAGGTAGTATCAGCCACTTAAAAAAGATGGAAAACACATCAAAAGCAAAAGGCAAAAGTCTGAAAGTCAAAAATCAGTTTTAATGTTTAAATTAAAAGCATAGGGTTACTGCTACTGGGGTTTGCAATCTCCAATCTGACTTGCTCTCCCCATTCATTTTGTCTCTTAACCATTCCATCAGCCAGTTTACCAATACTTTTGTAACAAAAAAGGGGTGAGTGACAATAACTAAGACAACCAGGAATACATGAGAAAACCAGTAACAGGCTATGCTGAGAAACACCTTGATACAGTACACATTTCACTTCGGGGCTTCAGCACAGCACTTTGAAACACTATAACTCCCAGCGAGTCTACGGTGTTGTGAGGACAGGTAAAACAATAGCAAGTTCACTGTAGCCTTACAGAACCAGGCTGAAATTCAAACCACATCCAGAAAATGTTGCACTGCAGAAATCTTCCACAAGATTGGGTGTGGAAAAAAATATGGGCTCAGAAGAAAATGCCTCTGCTGCAATACACAAATTAACCAAAGGAAAAAGACAAATGTACAGCCATGCTGCATCAGAGCACTACCACAGATTGACAGTGGCTGAATTTCACTGTAGCACACAACATGATGGCAAACAGAGGGAGTGATGTTGGTGGTGTCTCAACCTCTGCTTTGAATCATTTCCATGGAGCACTGCTGTGCTAGCCACAAAACACAGTACCCCTCAATACACAGTTTACAACATAACTCAAATAACTATACATGTATCGGAAGGGAAAGACAGACAAAATGAATCACACAGGAACAAGTATAAGAAAACAAACACAGAAATTTGGCAGCTTCACTTTATTACATTTCAACTTTAAAGGGGGAAGCAATCCAGGACCATATGGTAGAAAGAAGGAAGGAAGGAAGGAAGGAAGGAAGGAAGGAAGGAAGGAAAGATGAATCTGTGTAAACTGTTTTAAAGGGTAGGTGTGAATTTTGCATTTTACACCATCGAAATTCACAATCAAAATGTGCAAATTTCATAAAATGTTTCACACTGTGAAATTTGCAATTTCTCCAGTGAAATTAAATTTCACTGCAACACTACTTCCTGGTAAGAATTTTACTATGCCTGTCTTCAAAATAAAAATTCTTGTGAAATCTTAAGACAACCACATCTGCTGTAACAAAACTTTTTTTGTATGTGTCCTTTACACAGGCTTTGATTTACGAACTTGTTTACAAACTCTGAGATGTTACATACTTTCCTTTACACCCAAAGTAGAGATAGCTGTGATCCCCAAAGCTTGCGTGAAAAACATTTTTGGGTTAGTCCTATAAATGGTATTATTGAAAAACTAAACTTTGCAAAAACTAGTATTGAAATAATAGGAGTATTTTTTTTTTTTGGGTTCCGATAAATATTTGAGACCATAGTTTCATCTAAAGCTTCTTTCAGATTGATAGTCTTATTGATTAACATTATCAGGGTCCATGAATCCATTCTTGTGCTACTATCTTAGGTCTTAAAAAAAGAAAGAACAAAAAGATAGCAAAAAGGAAATGAAAATAAATTAAATGAATAACTCCCCCAGTCAGCAATAAGGAAGCAAAGCATATAATTATGTGAGGACCTCACTTTGACTTAAGTGTTTTATATATGCCCTCCCTGAATCATTTCTCTAAAAGGTCTACATATTTTTTCAAAAATGTATTTCTGTTAATTCTTTATGTAATATAGGCAGTAGGGAGGGCTAGGGGTATACTGGAATGCATAGGGAGAGGCATCAGCAGCAGAAAACAGGAAGTTGTTATCCCTCTGTACAGACAGTTGGTGAGACCCCATCTGGAGTACTGTGTCCAGTTCTTGAAACCCCATCTCCGCAAGGACATAGACAGGATAGAGGCAGTCCAGAGGAGGGCAACTGAAATGGTGCAGGGTCTGCAAGAGAAGCCATATGAGGAGAGACTAAAGGAGCTTAATATGTATACCCTTGAGTAAAGAAGGGAGAGGGGGGACATGATAGAAACTTTTAAGTACCTCAGTGGAATCAACAAAGTCCAAGAGGGTAGCATCTTTCAGAAAAAGAGACATGCAAGAACAAGGGGACATAATTTAAAGATGGGGGGCAGTTCAGGGGCAATGTGAGGAAGTATTATTTTACATAGAGGGTAGTGGATGCATGGAACAGCCTTCCTGAGGAGGTTGTGGGGTCTAAAACTGTGGGAGAATTCAAGAATGCATGGGACAGACATAAGGCAATTCTTGTTGGGGGTAGGAAGAAATAGGCTGTTGGTTAACTAGGATCTGTGGCCTATCCTGTAGGTAGGGAAATTGGCAGACTAGATGGGTCAAGCGGTCCGTATCTGCCATCAAAGTCTATGTTTCTATGTTCTATAGACTAGTTGCTCCATTTTAACCACATCCATCATCAAATTCAGCCAAGTTTCAAAAACAGTGGGGAATTATCCTTCCATTTTAAGAGAATACATTTTCTGGATATAATTATCACAATCATAAGCAATTTTTGCTGATATTCCTTCACCTCTTTATTTGGTAGGATCAACCCCAAATATTGTTAATGTTGGGGTAAGAGTAATTGGCTTTTTAATTATCTTTGTTATGATTCTCAGAATTTTGCTCCAGAAGTTTGTAAGATATGGACTTGTATGACTCAGATGTATCAATGTTCCAGAGGTATTGACTCATCTGGGACATTTATCTTGTATAGTATTGTTAAAGTGCTGAAGTTTTGAAGGGGTATAGTATGTGCAGTGAAATGTTTTCATTTGTATTTGTTGAAGCTTTGATGATTTAACATTTCTAGTGAAGGAACTAATCATATGTTTCCACATTTGATCTGGAGTATTAAGTCCTTAGTCTCCCATTTTGCCTTTACTTTTATCCTAATCCTGCTTTCTTTTTTCCATAACAGTTTGATCAATTGCCAATATCCATTTTTTTCTTATCTGTTTTATTTTGTAATAATTTAATTAGTGTTGGGTCCTCTTTTAGGTTTAATAAACCCTTGCTTTCTGATAGTTTTTTTATTGAATATATTGGAATTGTTGTGTTTGAGGTAATGCATACTGTTTTTGTATGTTTTCAAATGTTTTTGTATTTTGTTCATCGATTATAATATCCATTTGATTAATGCCCTTATCTTTCCACATTTTGAAATTACTATCATATGATGATGGAGAGAAATTATATTTTTTTATAAATAAGTGTAAATTTAGTCATTTCCATTTCCTCTTTAATTATATTATGTGCCTTTATCCAATAGCTGATAGCCATGCTGGTAGTTATACAAAGTTGTGCATTGCTTGCTTTTGGTGGATAGGCTGAATACAGAAGGTTGCTTAATTTTGTTTTATGTGATAATGGTGAGTCTTTAACTGCACTGATCACATAGATTGACTACAAAACCACCTGACATCAAAAGGGCAAACAACCTAACACCAACCATCAGACATAGCAACGGCCTCTTACTACCACAAAAACTGGCACCCAAAATAACTATTTTTAGGGGGGCCTATGTCCCCTGCACTCCCCAAAATTAGGATTCTCAACTCTGGGGAGGAGGACATAGGAAAAAATGTAAAGCCCCAGGAAAGAAAATTATTCTGCACCAGGACCTGAATCTGGGTCCACCTGCTCCGGTAGCTCTGGAGGCAGTGGCTCAGACCACTGCATCAAATAGCAGGCTCGGCAGGGCTTAGCCAAATGAATCCTGATATATTGTTTCAGTGAGTGCAGTTCAGTGTTACACTCGCTGTATCTTACTTGTTGACATTTTCTGACAGTCGCTCTAAACTACAAGCAGCATTATTAAGTCGCCCATATTGAGCTGCTCAATAATACTCATTCTTATCACTGTACACCCTTAATTTTGTGCTAGTGATGCAATCTGCACAGAAGTCAGTTTTTTCCCTATTCTCTCCTATCCAATACCAAATATTCATTATTTGTATTGCTATATAGTAAATATATAAATCTGGTAGAGCTTGTCCTCCTTTCTCTTTAGGTAATGTAAGCACCGTACAAGCTATCTTCGCTCTCTTTTGTTTCCAAATGAATTTTCTTATTATAGTTTTCATTTTTTTAATATATTTGTGGTATTGGGGTTGCTATGCATGAAAAAGAAAGGATTTTTGGTAATACTTTCATTTTTATTTTACTAATTCTTCCAATTAATGTTAATGGAAGTGTTTCCCATCTTTTCGATTCATTCTAAATTACTGTTATAATATTTTCAAAACTGGCCTGATAAATGTCTTGTAGTTTTGTGGTTATATTAATACCTAAATAATGAATTTGAGAACTAGTTTGTTGGCAATTATATGGTGCTGTTATATTTATTGCTAATTTTGTATTTAATGTTAGCATTATAAATTGTGTCCAATTAATTCTTTATTCAGACATCTTACCATATCTTTTCATTATTCTGATAAGTTCTTTTAATAATTGTTCTGGGTTTGTTAAATAGAGTAATGCATCATCTGCATATAAACTTAGCTCTGTTCTTTTTTATTTATACTTATACCTTGTATTTTACTATTATCTCTAATTGCACATGCAAATGTTCCCATAACAATTATAAATATTAGGAGAGACAATGCGTAACCTTGACCTATATCCATAACCATGCCTGTATCCACTATTTTTCTTTACTGTAACCACCTCATGATGTAACTCACAATGCCTCAAATGTTCCTTATGTCCTTGTTCATTCTTATAACTTGTATTGTTATCCCGGGTCACCCCTGAAAAAGGGACCTTCGGGGCCTACCCAGTCACCAAAATCAAATAAATAAATAAATAAATCATACAGCATTTTATCCATCCACTGAACTGTGCTCCAAAACCAATCTTGTGAAAAGTGTAAAATATATATTGCCACTCTACATGATCAAAAGCCTTTCCAGCATCTATGGCAAATAATATTGCATCATTTTAGTTGTTTAGTAATATTATGTTTAAAGTATGCCTGACATTTTCGATTAATGACGTTCCTTTAATAAAGCCATTTTGATCCTGATTAATAAGGTGAGCAGAATTACATTTAATCTTTTAGCTAGAATTTTGGTAAATATTTTGCAATTGGTATTTAACAGGGAAATTGGTCTACATGAAGCACAGTTCAGTGTATCCTTATCTTTTTTCAACAAAAACTTGAATGGTGGCCTGTCTGAAAGAATCTGAAATTTTATGGAGTTTGGAAAATGAATTAAATTGTAATTCTAATGGAGGTATTAATATGTTGTTAATTTTTTATATAATTATATTCGTATCCCATCTGATCCAGGGGCTTTATCACTGGGAAGGTCCTGTATAGCTTCCTCAGTTTCATTTTGTGATATTGGTTGATGCATTTGTTCTTTCATTTTACTTGTAATTTTTCCCATTTTAATCTGTTCTAAAAAATCTTTCTAATCCCTTTATGTCACTATCCAACTGAGTATTATATAAGTTTATAGAATATTCAGCAAAACAATTATTAATTTCTTCTGGTTTATTTAGAATCTGGTTATTCTCATTTTTTATGGCCAGTATAGGTACCTTCTTTTTGTGTTTCTTTTGTTTGCCACACAAGTAGTTTTAGTGGCTTGTCTGCTATAACATAGTAATTTTCCCTAGTGTTCAAGATGAGGTTTTCTGTCTTATCAGTTACAATTTTATTATACTGTTCCTTTTTTTATGCAATTATAGAAAGTTATAATATTAAATGTTGTGCTGTCTTTTTGCTAAGCTTTGTATTTGTTTTTCTAAGTCCTCCAATTTTTGGTTTCTGTAATCATTTTACTCTTAGCCATACTTTGAATGTTTCCCAGATAGTAGTTATTGATGCAACCTGTAAAGTATTGTCTAGAAAGAACTCTTGTATTTCTTGTAGTATATTTTCATATATTTTAGGTTTTTGTAGTAGAGTTGGATCTATTTTCCGCAATCTATTCATTGTTTTATTTTCTGAAAGTTTAAAAGTTAAGATGCAAGAAGAGTGGTCAGATATTATAGTCCCTGAGTATTTTATGTCTGATATTGCAAATGTAATGGTTTCTGAAATTAAAAAGAAATCTATCCTGGAATAAGATTGATGTATTGCTGAGAAAAAGGAAAATATTCTTTTATCTTTTAGATTTCTCTCTAAGGATCTACTGATCCAAGGTCTGACATTAATTATTTTATTATTCTCCTAGCTGATTAGTGTTTTGTCTAAAGTGGTAGTTTTATCTAACCTGGAAATATTCAGATTAAAATCTCCCCATAATATGTATGTGGGCTCAAATGTTGTATATGTTAAAAAAAAAATTAACTGAAAAAAATTTGTATTAATTTGGTTTGAGGCATAAATCATTGCACATGTGTATTTGAGGTTTTGTAGCTGTATTTGTGTAATAATAAATTTCCCCAGAACATCAATCACTTTATTAATTATTTGAGTACAGCTTTTTGTTCGTTTGCTATTATCATTATACCTCTTGTGTTTCTGGTATATTCTGATGCTATGGCTGGTCACCATTGATTTTCAAATCATACTGTTTCTTTTCTTGTCAGATGTGTTTCTTGTAATAGAGCCATATTAATGTTTTTTTTCTTTCTACATTTTTTTTTTATTTTGTTCATTTTCATTCTGTTTGCAGCTCTTTCACATTCCAGGTCAAAAGTCTGAATAAACTACCCATTAGTAATTTTTTTTTCAATCCTGTAAGTTCTATTCTTCAGTTCTTGTAAATATTCTTTTACATAAGTCTTCCTGGACTGCTAGGATTTTTGAATTTTAGTATCTTATTTTTTTTTTTTAGTAGTGGTCTCTTTCTAATATTTTTTCTCTTACCTTCTTCCTCCCTCCTCTCTTTTTAGCCCTTGGCCAAAGATCCATCTGATCCTGACCCCCATCCCAAAAAAAAAAAACAGTAATGACTGCTGTGTAATTTTTTAACATTATTTTTTATTGAATTTTCAGGGTGGTACACTTGCTCACAGATACAGTTTAGCCCCAGGCTGTAAATACATGCAAATGTTTTCATAAAATGGTATATGAATAGTGTAACTGGGTAGATATAACATTCAGTGGGGGGGGCTATACCAGGAGGGTCACAATTCACTTAGATGGGGTACAACACTCATCTCCCTTCCTAGCAGGCATTATGGGGAAAGGTGCAATAAGTATATAGGGCTGACCTGCCCAGTCTCATGACAACTCACATCTCCCATTGTTTTTAAGGGAAAAGATTTGTTCTATGATCAGAGACATATAAAAAGCAAACTGTCCACCTATTCTGTATTTTAGCTAGATTGTTTTGCAGCTGAGCTGTGATCCTTTCCATTATATATATGTCATATATGATGTCCTCCCACTGTCAGATCTGTAAGGACGAGTGTTGTCACCACAGTTTGGTAATAGCTTTTCTTGCAGCAGTCAACATTATCCCCAGTAGGTAAAACTGGTGCTTCTGGTTAACTTGGGAGGGAAGTGTAGCAATAGAGCAATTGCTGGAGCTAGGGGGCCCAGTTCTGGAGCCAGGGCCACCAGAGTAGACCAGGACCAGACACAGGGGTATGAGTGGAGACCACACGACCACAGCCTCTCCAGCAGGAGGAGTCACCTGTGATGTAAAATTTTGCTGCTATTTGAGGTGTTCTAAAAAAGCAGCTAGTGACTTTCCACCCAAACTCTTGCCAGATGCATGAGCTGGTGACTCTGTGCTGTCTGCTCCAGACTATCTGCCACTACTTGGGAGTTATCACTACTGACATCTCTGCCTCCCACTTAAATTTTACAGTGTCCATTAAGGTAGTATGGACTTCTGCTAATGCCCAGAACCAATGGGATATTAAATGTGAAGGTGGGACTTCAGTTCAATCCTACAAAAGTAGTGAAAAGATAGGGGTTATAGTTTGCAAGTCAACTATTTGACCTAATATACCTCTCAAGAAATGTTGGATTTGTAGATATTGATAGAAATCCACTTGTGGTAGATGAAATTCTGCTTGTATTTGCTGAAAGGTTTTAAAACCCCCATTCTGACAAAACCAAAAGGTATTTATGAAGCCCTGGCAAGAACACTGTCAAATGGCTAACCAGAGGGGCAGCTAATGGGAATAAGATTTTCTTTATGTTCATAAGCAAGAAGTGGACAACACTAGAAGGTACAGTAAAGATTAGAAGGCCGACCAAGATAGACTGCACAGAAGAGAATCAGAAAAAAGCAGACATCCTGAACAGATACCTCAGTTCAGTTTTCGCAGCAGAAGTGGGGGAGGGACCACAATGGAGAAGCAGGAAATATGAGAGGGGTGGACACCAGTCCAATTTCAAAGGGTATGAGTCCTGAAAGGACTTGTAGATTAGAAAGTGGACAAGGCCATGGGACCTGAGTACTACAGGAACTCATGGAGTTGCTTGCTGCACCACTGATGGCCTTCATCCACTGCTCACTGGAACAGACATGGTTCTGGAGGACTGGAGGAGAGCAGACATGGTCCCGCTCCATATGAGCAGCAGTAGGGAGCAAGCAAACAAATACAGACCTGTCAGTTTCTCATCAGTTGTGGGGAACATAATGGAAACCCTGTTTAAATGAGAGGTTAGTAGAGTATCTTGAATTGAATGTGCTTCAAGATCGAAGACAGTGTGGATTCACAGGGAAGAGGTGATGCCAGACTAATCTGATTGATTTCTTTGACTGAGTGATCAGGGAAATAGATCAAGGGAGGGCAGTGTATGTGGCCTATTTGGGCTTCAGCAATGCCCTCAACACTGTGCTTCACAGGAGACTGATAAAAAAAACTGAGCAGTCTAATGCTGGCACCAAAAGTGATAAATTGGGTAGTAACTGGTTAATAGCTAAGTGAAAGATAGTGGCTGTAAACAACACTCTAAGGAGAGCAAGTGGCCAATGGGGTGCTGCAGGGCTCAGTACTGGGTCCAGTCCTGCTCATTCTCCTCATACGTGACATTGCAGAAGGAATGGAAGGGAAGTTATGGCTTTTTACAGATAACACCCAAATCTGCAAAAGGATGGCTACACAGGAAGATGTGGAGAGAATGTGTAGGGACTTTGGGAAACCTGAGGCATGGTCAAGGACATAGCAGATAGGGTCTGATGCCAGAAAGTAAAAAATGATGCACCTATGGCATATAAACCCAGGAGCTGAGTACAGGATGAGAGGTAATGACAGCCATGAAGCAGGAAAGGAACCTCAGGGTAATCACATCTAATGACTTCAAAGTGGCAAAGCAGTATGGAAAAGCAGTGGGTAGGGAAACTGGGATGCTGGGATGCATAGGGAGAGGTACAGTATAACCAGCAGGAAGACAGAAGTGGTGCTACTACTATATCATTCACCGGTGAGACCCCACTGGAAGTATTGTGTCAGGTTCTGGAGGCTGCACCTCAAAAGTACATAGACAGGGTGGAGGCAGTCCAAAAGAGGGAAACTAAAATGGTGCAGGAGTTGCACCAAAAGCCCTAAGAGTAGTAACTGAGGTATCTCCACATGTACACCCTAGAAGAGACAAAAGTAAGAGTGGACATGATAGATACCTACAAATACATCACAGGGGTGAACAAGGTGCAGTAGGGGAGTCTCTTTCTAATGACAAAGAGTACCAGCACCAAAGGGCAAGCAGTGAAGCTGGAGAGATGGAGTTCAGGAGGGATCCGAGGAAGTATTTCTTCACTGAAATAGTGGTAGACCCCTAGAACAGAGTGCCACCAAAAGTGGTAGAGGTTAAAACAGTGACAGGCTTCAAGCATGCATGTGACAGACATAGGGGAATATTAGTAAATAAGCAGTGAGGAAGGAGGCTCACTGGAGACCAGGTAGGGTCTGCAGAGACAGACTAGGCAAGGACCATCTGGGCAGATTGGGTTGGCCAAGAAGTCCTTATCTGCCAAACAATTCTATATTTCTGTGTTTCTGTAGTGACCCAAAAGATTGATAGGGCCAAACTGAAGGTAAAAGTGCCAAATGTCAGCACATTCACAAAATACAAATTTGGCATTTGCTCATCCATACTCTGCACAAATGATGACCATGGTTTTAAAGCAGATCTACACTAGATAAAAGAGTTTATAGTGTTCATAAAAAATTTCCAGAAGAAAAGGAGTATGAAGACTATAATTGTGGCCAATGTGAAAGTTCACAAATTCTCTAGGAAATTGACATCTGTAGATGAGGACTTGTTGGTAAAACGTCTAAAGCTGTTACCTGGTTGGCCAGTCATATTGCCTAGCAGCACATTGCAACGCCACCTAGCAGACTAGGTCCACATGTGATCCTTAGAATCATCCACTAAGGCTGGCTGCGTTCCAAGAGTACTACAGAGGTGAGACATTCAGCAATTAGGAAGGGAGAACCCAGGCTGTACAGTATTCATACATCCCCTGTCAGCCAATTTAGGACTAACTGGTTTCAGCTGTGATAGAAACCTCATACCACTTATTCTGACTGGGGGAGGAGTGCAGACATGGTAACTAACATTAATGTGACAGGGCACAGGAGTAGCCAGGGGAAAATGGGCAGAGAGAATAATACTGTAGCAAATGGCTGCCTGTTCAAAACTTTAGAAAATGCATTTCACCAATGCAGACATTTTCATACTGTCAGTTGACTCGGAGAGAAATAATCAAGGAATACTGTATACATTTTGTGCCACCACAGATTAAATTGTGTTGCAAGTAAGTCACCTGGGACATCAGTGTTAATAAATCTGCAAAAGAGCAAACAATTCAAATATTTAAATTAAACACAGGTTATGATTGGGAGGGATAAGGTGTATGTTTATGAGGGTGAAATAAAGGCAGATGGTGCAGAAAGTCCTGATACCGATACACAGAGAAATAGTCCAAACCAATTTAAACACAACAAGCTGGCCCGGTGGCGCTGAGGGTTGAGGTGCTGGACACCACAGCTTGCACCACGCTGGTGACCTAGGTTCAGCAATGAGCCTGGGATGCAGGGGTCAGCAGGGGAGGGAAAAGATCTAGCATCCAGAGGACAGTTCTTTCTTCCCTGGGGAGGGTTCCGGGGATATACTACACTGCAGCGGCACCTGGCGGCAGGCGGGGCTGCGCAAGCAAGCGGTGCCAGCATAGCAAGGGGTGGAGTTTGGCAGGTGGCTGCACATTGTGCCCAGTCGCCATTGCACATCTGAACTCCACTGGGTGAACAAAGGGAAAATCCCCTTATCTTGGGGATAGGTGATGGTGCTGCCTCCCAGACCACACTCCCAATGCTGGTCACTCTCCTCGCTCCTACCAGTGGCTCCCCAACCCGGTACTCTACACTGCAGACAGAGCACTCTGGGTGGATAGGGCAGCCCTTCCCCATAGGGGTTCAGATCTGGGAGTTTCACCAAGGTCAGGGAGAGGAGTTTCAGGAGGCTTCACAGCAGGAGTTAGAGACCAGGCAAGGCAGTCACCAGAGAGAGAGTTCCTCTCAGTGTAGGTGCCAGAAATAAAGTGTAATAGAGACACTGCCTCCACCAGGGGTGATGGGAGGGAAAAAATGTTGGAGATAAACCTGGTAGCCAACTGAATGATGGCTGGGTTCAGCCTGACCAGGATATAACTCTGTGAATAGGGTATATCTCTGACAGACAAACTAATGGCTAGGAGAAAACATAGTATGAAAAAAAGAGACTGTCTGTCAGCTCCCTAATCTGTTGCTCAAAGATTGGCCACGTTATAAGCAGCTAAAGATTCCAAAATAACATCAGTAATTAAAGTTGAATTTCATGAGCTTTTGAGAAATTGTGGAATGCTGTGATATGTTTGTCGAAGTCATGTTCATACATATTTCCCAGTCATACACTTCAGTTGCCATTGTAAAGGAAGGTAAAGGCTGGGTAAAGTGAAAATAGGGTAACATTCATAGAAGGCTCCATAGTAAAAGTGTAGTGGTGCCAAGTGTCAGGTCAGTATCTTGAGTGACAAGCCATGAAGAATAGTCATGGACATCACTGTGCACTGGCTTGAATTCTTGCTATATACCAGATAACCACTAGAGCTCACTAACTTAATGAATTGTGGAAGCACATGCACGTACAGCATTGTTTCTGTACAATACCACTTGATGACTCTTCAACAACTCTGTATACAACAATATATATTTTCACTATTTTAAAATGGAGTCACCAGGTGATACCAAGCCTTACAACTAGTTGTGACTTAGGCCACTCTGGCAGAAGTATCTGGATATCTTTTGTCATGATGGAACATGAGGCTGGGCATCATTGTTGCAGAAGTGTTGGAGGGGTAATGCAGGTAAGGTGATTCACTGGTGTTAAGGACTTTGTAAAAGCTGAATTTCACAAGTGGAATTATCTTTTCATTAGCTATTATATGTCCATAAATTTCTGAGCAAAATTTGCCAATTAACAATGTTTAAAGCATCCACAATTAATTACCTACTAAACTACATTTTTCCAACTTAATTGGATTCCAGGGCATATTTACTTTGGTATGCATGCCACATCTTGAGTGTATACATGCAATAGCAGTGGGGCTATATAAATTCAAATATTTTGAAAAGTTTGACACAATTTATTTATTTATTTATTTGAATTCTGGTGACCGGGTAGGCCCACTGAGACAGTCAAGTCCCTTTTTCAGAGGTGACAAATAAATAGTGAAATTTTGAACTCCTTAACTTACAATTTATACAACTAATTACCTCTTAATTTAGGTTTCCCTGACTCTTCCAAGAAAGCATGCATATCAATTTTCACTTATCTTGCTCCAAAAGTGTCTCAATTGTAAACAGAGAAATATTTTCAGAAATGTTCCCATGAATAATAAATTGACAGACTTTGAGACCCTGGGCCAGATTCCAAGACAGCTACGCCAGGCGTAAATGCAATATGCCAGTTGCAAAAGCGCAAATTGCAAGTTACGCCAGCAACTTGCAACACACGCAATTCCAAAAGAACACTTATGCTGCAACATGCAACCACTATGACAAATGCAAGTTACGATGCAGTTATGCCAAACAAAGCCTACGCCACTGCGTAATGTGGCTTGCAACATGCATAACACACCAGCACCACAGAACTGCTATTCCAGAACAGGTGGCATAAGGAAAGATGCCAGAGGAAGGTAATGTAAGTTAGAACAAGGAATTTATTTATTTGCTTTTGTTGACCAGGTAAGTCACACTAGACGGCCAAGTGCCTATTTTCAGGTGCGACCCGAGAGAGTTACAAGCTTGGATAACAGGTACAGTGACAAATTGGTATTATACACAAAGAGTAATTACATGTCATATAGAGAAATAAAGGTAAAAAGGCAACCAGTAAGAAGACACCCACCCGGGGAGGGTTACAGATGGCCTGGGAGAGTTAAGAGATAGAGCATACACATACAGTGAGTGAGTCAGATTTACATACAGTGGTATAGCAGGCGTTAACAATAATAGCATTACATTTAACTATCCTAACCAGAGCACAGGCCATAGAAACACCCCCAAACACACACACAAAGCCAGACTGCAGCATATCATGCAACCAGTAGGCCCTGAACGTGGAACAAATAGGCAAACAGTGTAACACCCAAGCAAACGTGCCCTGAGAAGCCCAGGACACAGTGAAATAGGTAGCAGCATGGCTAGATAGGCCATTAGTAAGTGCATTACATATGTGGTGCAACATGTACCATAGCATGTAGCAACAATAGCCCAGCAATGAATGTGGAATGAGGCATCACAAAGTGGAACAGAGAAGTGATGGGAAGTACAATAAGGAACAGTGCCAAGTAATGTGGGACAGTTGAGAGGTATATACTGCAGATAGCAGTGTAGTGGGACACACAGCACAGGTAGCAATAGGAGCAGAACAGGGAAAGCAGAGAGCTGTGAGTGCAGGCACCACCACCACCGCCCCCTAGCACCACCATGTTGGCACCTGCAGCACTGTGGGGGACACACTGTGGTGCAATGCAGTCCTGGCAATGGCATGGCTCCCATACCATTACCACCGTGCCACCAGGGGAGGTGAAACTGGCTGCCAGGTGCATTGTGACATGAGTGGCTGCACTGGAGCTGGAACAGCACCCATGTGTGCCGTACAGCAGCCATGAGGCAGGACCATGATCATAGGATGGCACCACAGACACACACAGAGGACTACATCATGCATGGGTGACGTACATGGTGCCACAGGAAGTGAAGGACACACACAGGAAGAGGAACAATGCCATGTCAATAGCGCCACCTGGCACATTGCCCCTGCCATGGCCACTGATACATGTAAACAGTGAAACCACAACAGGAACACAGCACTGGGTGGCACAGACCTGCATACATATGGTAATGAGATTCACCATTGCAGTGTGCCACTGGTGCCACCCACAGGGACCACTGGTCCCCTGGGTGGAAGGGAGCCATACGGGCCCAAGGCCACCACATAGCCAAGACAAGCACAGTGTGGCATGTGGCCTGGACCAGGCATGGTGCACTGCAGCACACAGAGCACCATGTGGCTGTGACCACCTGTGTGTGCCCATGGCTGTGAGCTGCACAGCCAGCACACAGATACCATGTGTACGGTGGAGACGCACAGGGGATGGTTCCAGACCACCACATATGTGCCCCCATGTGCACAGCGACACACACATGCACACGCCCATGCATACCAGAGACAGACGCACAGAGCCAGGTGTGCATAAACAACATTTAATGAATGGTAAAAACTGTGTCAAACAAGGTAAATGTTAACAAGAACGACATCAACAACTACTACATCAACAGCAACAGGAACACCCACAACGCCCCCACAATACACCCACCTTGTACAGCCCACCCACACCAAGCCAGGTGGCCATCCTCCCAACCGATATGTACATGGCCCCCCATATGTACAAGGCTCTGTCACCCCATCTGTACAATGCCAGCCCCAACAATCATGAACATCCAGCCGAAGGCCCCACTGCATATGGACCCCACTCAAGCATCCCCCCCACTGCCCTCTCACATGATATGCAGCCCCCCAGGCACCACACACCACTCACAGTCCCCCACCAACCCACATATGCACAACAGGCTAGCCCCACCCCCCCATAGGTCAATATTTGCCAACTGGCCCAAGGCTGTAGGTCTACTGTTCATGGCTGGGTCCAGTGTGTGGCCCTAGTACCTCTGAAGCACCACAAGAAGGCACCCAGGGACCCATGCAGGCATGCCACATCAGCCATGATGGTGGTGGTCACCAGTACCACAAACTCCTGGTCACCTGCTGGCAGCTGCCCTGGGTAGAGCAAAACCTGCAGCCCAGGCTCACCCCCAGGTGACCCAACACTGGCATCCACATCTCCTGGCTGTGGCCATTCCATTCCACTGCCATCAGCCTGGTCCCCATCAATGTCCATGGCCTGCATGGCCACATCTTCTGCCTGCACATCAGTGGGGGCCACGTTGGCTCCTGCGCCTCCTCCATCTGCTCTTCCTCCACTGATCTCACAGTGGGCACATCCACTGCCACTGGCCCCACAGCGGAATGAATTGTGGCCTCTTCTGGCTCTGGCAGCTCCACTGACCCCTGCTGCCCACTGTCCATGGTGTCCGGCACCTCCACTGCCTCCTCCACTGCCTCCTCCACCTCCTCCACCACCAACAGTGATGACGATGATGGGATGGGCCAGACCATTCTCAGCCGGCACTGGGTACGATGCTGATATGCCTCCACATCCACCACCTTCACTTCTGCCATCACCCGCAGTGGGGCCCTTTCGTGGGGCGTCAGTCTGCTATGCACACCTGTAAGGAAGCAAAGGCTGAGGTCAGTGCTAGTCCAGGACATGCAGTACACACACACACACAAACACACACACCCCACACCACACAGCCTCCACCCCAGTCCCTATGGGCTACCACAGCATGGTCACAACACATGGCAAACAGTGCATGCACCTACCAGACCTCCTGTGCCCCACCTCTTGTGGCAGGCCTGCTTCGTGCTGCTAGTCACTGTCCCATCAACCCTGTGGACTCTGGTCACCGCATCCTGCACCTGTGGGGAAGGGGAACAGTTACATGTGTGCAACAGTACAGACCATGGCCAGTGTGGCAGTGTAGCACCAATGTATGGCTAGACATTGGTACACCCACCTGCACCTGCGTACTGGACCTTGCGCATCTCCACATCCCTCCTGTGTGCCATGTCCACCAGCCACTGCAGGAGCCCTGAGTCCTGCCATGCCAGGTCCTGCCAGTGGTGTTACAGCTGCCTAATGGTATGGGGCACACCACTGTTGGCACCCAGGCATGCTCCTATTGCCCTCCATTCCCTGGCATGCTCCTCCACAGTGTGTCTCCTGCACCTGGGCTGGAGGAGTGTCATCCCCCACTGCTGGACTAAATTCACCAGCTGTGCTGTCTCTGTCGGGGTGAAGTTGGGGGTCCTCCTGCTGAGACTCAGACCTCTGCTCCATGGCATGCTGTCCACTATGTGGCACCTGGCATGGGGGTGTCTGGCATGTATGGTATAGATCTGCAAGGCAACAAGGCACAGCACACATATCAGTGCACAGTAGTGTGGTGACTATACTGTCACTCCACCCTACATGCTGCCCAGCATAACTGGCAGTGGACAGCATGATGTATAGGGTTGGGGTACAGTGGCAATGGGTGAAGCAGTGCACCCCACGTGCTGTCCCCAGGGTGCAGCATGGCAGTGCTGCACTGTACATACATGCCACTGCATGCCACACCCCCTACCAATGGTGTACACAATGCCACACACACACTGCACACTGCATGACCGGGCTATGTGGTGCTATGCGCATACAGTGTGAAATGGGTGACCCCACTTCAGCTGCCTACACCACAATCCCCCACACCACCACCCACCATACACAGTCATGCACCGCCTTGTTACCATTCCCATGCACAGGTGTGCCTGGGCACATGGCTGTCCACCACATGCCAGCGGCCTCCACTGGGTCCATTTGCAGTGGCCTAGTCCAGCCGCACAACACCTGACTGCCATGTGGTGGCACATGGCATGGCACATGTTGCACAACAGTCGTATAGCCCACCAGGGCACAGATGTGTACAGTGTGAATGACTGGCAACACCCATACTCACCACCCTGCAGCTGGGATGTGCAGCTGCATGTACAGTTTTATACGGCATTGGCCAAAACACCTGTGCGCAGGGTTGCAATCCCACTGCCCCACATGCACACAGTGTGAATCTGAGCAAGGGACCTACCTTCCCTGTGCTTCGGCTCACACCTGTGGGCAGGCCTGCAGCCTAGCATGTCCCTCCTGGATAAACCATTATCAACACGGCATTAACAACCAGTATATACAGTGACCATTGCATATGTGGTGGTATTACACTGTCCTACTACCTGCCAACGTTCAGGGTGTGTCTCTCCTGGACAAACAGAATGGACCACAACATCAGCAACTGTATGTAGTACAGTCAGGTACATATGTGCAGGTAGTGCACTGTTCCAGTACTCACCAATAGTCAGGGCATGGCTCTCCTGGAGAAACAGATATTTACACAACATTAGCAACTGTATGTAGTACTGTCTGTGGCATAGGTTCAGGTACTGCACTGTCCCAGTACTTACCAGTTTGCAGGGTGCGTCCCACCTGGGCCTACTGTGTGGCAGGGACCTGTGTGGCTCCATTTTGGTATTTGCTGCATTCAACTGCTGCCAGATCCACCCATCTCTCCAGCATGTTCAGTCTGCAGCCTAGGTTCTACCTACATGCCTCACCTCGCACAAGTCGCATGCACAGACTACACATGCATTGCAGAGTGGTACCTTGCATATGCGTCATGCGCTGGTGCATACCTCAGATATGCAACTGTGGGCCGCATGTGCTGCCTACGCGCAGGTCATGCATATGCAACATGCAGTAAGCCTCTCACACAGGCACTGGATGTGTGCAACATGCGATATGCCCTGTCACAGCAGTTGCACCGAGGGAGTCCTCACAGATGTATAGTGCATAGTGTTTTACTCAGTGCATGTGACATATGACATGACACAGTGCAGTGTAGCAGTACAATAGTGACAGTCCCACACACATATCCACACCCAGCGACAGTGCAATGCATACATACGCATCTGCTGTGCTACAGTACCCACACACAGTGCATTCACGCACACACACACGAACATGCTCACAGTCATGCATACCCTACACACACCACACGTCAGGACCGGTGCTCTCCCAGACCGCCACACCACCCATTGCCCACCCCCATAACAGCGGCATGCCAAAGTGGCATGGCAGTCTGTTGTCTGATGCTACCACCCAGTCCTCTTGTGCTTGGCTGCCCCAGTGGTAGCACTGGGCCCACCCTGCCCCTGGTGCATGACCGCTGGGCCACCACTGTCCAGTGGTTCCAGTGGCAATGCTATCCTTCAGGGACTTCCGCACCTCCCTGGGGCAGTTGGTGCATGTTTAGGTGCAGTCCCTGGTCCTGTAACCTGTGGCCCACTGCCTTCTGTGGCCTCCTTGTGTGCCACCACCTATGATGCCTCCAGTTGTCTGGCACTGGTCCTGCACCCTGTACCCAGCACCTTCCGCCCCATAGCCATGGCAGCAGATGTTGCTATGGCCCTATGTCCTAGCTCTCTGGCCACCTGTGGTGCCACTGGTGCTGTTGTGGGAGGTGATGGCTGCTGTAGCACTGGTGCTGTTGGTGTTGATGGCATAGGGGGCTGTGGTGCAGGTGTTGCCGATGGTGCCAGTGGTGGAATCACCTGCACTAATGTATGTGGGGGTGTTGGTGGCAGTGGTGGGTGCTGCTGCTCCAAGGGTACCAGTGGTGGTGGCAGTGGTGTGGAGGGTGACTGTGCTGGGCCCTCTACCCCTGGCGGTGGAAGTGTTGTTGCCGCTGCTGTCAGTGGCAGTTGCGGTGGTGCCGGTGGCAGGTGCACCTCCTGTGGCGCCTGTGTGGTGGCGTCCCTCACCGCAGTGCCTCATGGGTGCAAGCCTGCATGGACCCCCTGTAGCATGGTGAGCAGTGCATCCACCTGTCTCATCTGCTGGGCCACTGACCCCACAACAGCCATGGCCAGGCGGGTGATGGCTCTCGTCAGTGCCTGCGCACAGGCCTAGGTGGTGACCATGGCATCCACCGAGCGATCAATGGCTGCCTCCGTGGTGTGTGTCCCTGTCTCAAGCACCCCTATCAGGGTGCCCATGTGCTCCTTCAACATAGTGTGGTGTGTATCCATGCTGAGCCTGATGCAGCTGACCATCTCCCCCGTTCTGCGTGTGCCGTTACTACTGTCCTGCAGAACCCTGCATAGTCGGTGGGTGTCTGCATGCGGTCTTCCTCCAGGGATGGCATGGTCCTGTCCAGGGCCTTCTCCAGCCTGTGGTATGATGCAGGGTTCATGTCTGGTGCAACTTTGTCCCCTAGGCTTCTGCAGCTGAGGAAGTCACTGAGATCAAGCCCCTCCTCCTTCCACTGTTGCTCCCCCAATGCCTCACTCTCTCCCACCACTGGTGTCCGGTCTATGTCCTGCTGTGCCACGTCAGCACCACCTGGGGTGTGCATTGCGGTGGCCTGTTGGGTGGCTGGCTCCATGTGGTCCCACTCTGCACCTGTGTCACCACTGTCCTGTGGCCCAGTATCCACTGCTGCTGCTGCACCTGTGGGGAGACATCAGTGCATAAATGATACCTCCCATATCATGCCTTCCATGCCTGCCACCATCCATACCCCTGCATCGTTGTCCCATGCACTGTGGCAGTGCTGGCCATGGCCTTACTTGCCCCGGTGTCCACTGGTGCAACACCTGTGGGGGACCAACAGTGCATCAGTGCTGCAACACCATTACATGCCTGCCATGCGTGCCTCCATATCCCCCCTCCGCATCACTGTCCCACGCAAGGGGGCCAACCCTGGCCATCGGCTTCCCTGCCTCTGTATACAATGCACTGCACCTGTGGGGGAACAACAATGCATCAGTGCTACCACACCATATCATGCCCACCATGCTTGCCTCCATTCCTGCCCCTGCATCGCTGTCCCATGTAGTGTAGGCAGTGCTGGCCATCAGCTTACCTTCCCCTGTATCTACTGCTGCTACACCTGTGGGGGGAACAACAGTGCATCAGTGCTGCATCCCCATGTCTTGACTACACTGCATGCATTCCTCTTGGCTGTACCACATTACGGGGTCCAGTCCCTCATATTACCTCCCATCTGGTCTCTGTTCCACTTTTCATGGCCTGACCAACCCTCACTGTCCCGACCGTTTTGCAACACTCTATGGTACATGATGCATATGTTGTATTAGTCATTATACAATGGCATGCACAACTCCTAACTTCTGATTGGTCAGTTGGCCATCACAGCAGGGATATTATCCTGGCATAACATTCCTGCTGTTCACCTTGTTGATTTATTGCCACATTGGCTGTTGCCACAAGACGATTGTTTGCATTGTCTCTTTAGACTTGTCGATATTGTTACACACTACCTAACACATTCTTGGACATTATTGTTGTCTGTATACTATACTATGCCATTGTATGATAAGCATACTGCCCTCCAGGGTGGGTGTTCTGCTGGGTGTTCAGACTCGGCTGGTGGCCACTGGCCACACCACCTGAGCCGGGCTGTTATCCCAGCGTATCACCCTGCCTGTTGGGCATTGTTCCTTTCCTTCATAATAGACATTCTGACCATACAGTGCACATTTACACAGTGCCCTGAGCATCCTAGGGAATGTTTGCTTCGGTGTTCCACATATTGCCCAATTGTTCCACACTGTGTGGGGCATTGTTCGCCATTAGGGGGACAGCTGGTTGGGAGTTATGCATGCATGCCACCATTCACACCCCTGAAGCACTGTCCCACCCACTGCGGACAGTGTCAGCCATCCACTTACCAGTCCCTGTGTCCATCCACGACATGTCGAGGTCTGTGTCCCCATGGACACTGTGCTGGCTCATGAATGCCAGCACCCTCTCTTCTTGGCCACTGAGGGGTCTCACCTTCTGTGGCCAACCTCCTGTGACCTCCACCTGCCACCTGTTCTGGGCCTCCTTGGCCTTGGCACGGCAGTTCAGGTCACTTAGGTGCTTCTGTATATCATGCAAGGTGCACCTCACATTTACAATGGCATTGACCTTCTTGGCCACCTCCTCCCATGCTTCTTTTCACCTGAGGCACTGCTCCCATTCCCCTCCCTTGCCCATGAGCAGTTCTGGTTGGGCCTCTAGTTCATCCAGGAGAACCTCAGTCTTATCATGGGTAAAGTTCCTCTTATGTTTTTTACTCCTGCTTGCCACCTCTCCACTGCTACCCACCATCTTTCCCCTAGCTCCTGCACCATCTCTGCATCTTGTGTACTTTTATATGGTCGTCGGGTTGCGACATGCATAGTGCTACACTGCTATTGTGGGTTACATCATGTCTTGCGGGCATAACTTGCGACATATGTAATTTGGCATTTTCCATCATATCTGGCAATTCTCTTGGAATAAGGCATAGCTCGCATGTTGCAGGGGTTTTGGCATAACTTTATGCACTGGCATACTTTGTGCCATGCGCATCCCCGCTGTCTTGAAATCAGGTCACTGTAACTTCCCTGTCCCTTCTCCAAATGTTTTAAAACTTGGCATACTTCTAGGGTCCCTTCCAAGCAATGATCATGTCACATTGCAGTTCTCTATCTGCAATACTAACCAATGTATGACAAATTAAACATTTCAGACATTTGCAACATTTTGAGAAAGTTTGTGAAACAGAATATACAGTAGTGAAATTTGAATTTTCTAATTTTGCCTAGCCCTAGTAGTGACACACTGCAAGTTGCTTCATATTTTGAGTGAAGTGTTGCAGTGAAAACAACAACTCACTTTAGTTGAGAAGACTTAATGTTCAATGTATCTATGTTACTTATGTTGTAAATGGTCATATCAAGAAGGGACTTGTTGATTGTCTTGTCAGTGGTGCACTCTTTGCCTTTGACTATCACTATGAAACCTCTACATGATCAGTAAGGTGACAGTAGTAATAAAATACAACCCTGACTACAAACCAAATTTGGCTAGGGTAATCAATCCATACCGTAAAAATCTTTACAAAGAAAACTCGGTGCATGTCAAATCACCTAGCAGCTGACAAAAGTGAACCACATAATTTCACAGGTCATGGCTGCTAACATGTCATGTGGATTTGGTACACCCCTTATTTTAAATTTATGCATATTAATAAACCATAGTATCAGTTTTCATCTACAGTAGGTTCTTCTGAAATATTTTGTTGTGGTTATATGAATCTGGGCATAGAAGAGGTTAGTAGGCAGTGAAATAAGCTAATGTGAATTATCAGATGAACTACTTCTCTTTACTGTGTGTAAGAACATTTTTACTGAGTGGTGTTGACCTTCAGAAAAAGACCTAGGACAGTCAATATTTTATTTGTTTGATAGAGATAGAGCTCACCTATGTCTGTTTTGCTCTAGCTTTAATTTTGTACAATAAAGTTGCCAACATATTATGTGCTGGGCAATCACATATGCTAAAACCATGTTTTATATACTGTACTGTTTTCATATACTAGTGAAGAATGTCTTGCAAGATAACTGTAATGTAGACCACTGTATGGGACAGCACAAATAAATATTACTAAGTGGTTTCACTCATCAGAGCCTCCTCAGGGATTGGTTGGTTTGTGTTATTGATTTGTGTCACGGAACTTTAAAACTTCTATTAAAAGTTTTATATATTGCATCTATCAGGCGAGTGGTGCCATCCTTTTCTTGGTTCTCCCACAGATAATAAAGTATGTCTGTATTAAGTTAGACCTAATCAAAACATACTTAGAAAGGAATTATGGCAGTGGTGCAGAACTGCTGTCTGATAACAAGGGGGAACATTCTCTCAAGACTCTTGAGGAGTATCACCAGGTTTGAATAACCCATATGGAAAGAACATGCATTTTAATTTTATACATACAGTAGATGAGAAGCCTGTTACATATATAAATACTTTATTTATACTGCACTTTTCACATATATTAATATATACATATTGCATGGATGAAATATATTTAAAATGCAATATCTTTACCCTTTTGTATTGAAAATATTGTACGACATATACTGTCTGTACTGTATCTTTACCATTAATGCACTGCCATTTTTCAAACTGCTACCAATGCCATTGGAGGAGACAAAAGAAGGCAGCTCTGGGACTGTTGGTGCACAGCTCTAACAAAATAACTTTTTTTGGCAGAAAGGCACAATCTGCAGGTCTGGGGTCAGAAGGGAGCTGAACCTGAACTGGGTCATATGAAAATCACGGGCCAATAGGAGGGGACCAGTAAGTCAGAAAATCCTTATAAAACTAGTGCTTTTCCACCAAAAATCATGGTTTTCAAACTACTGCCAGTGCCATTAGAGGAAATAAAAGACAGCTGGGGACATTTGGAGCACATCTGTGACAAATTAATTGTTTTTTCTTATCATTTTTTGCCGCAAGGGCATAATCTCCAGGTTTGATGCTGGAGGGGAGCTGAACTGGAGCCAGGTCACATGCCAGTCACAATCAAATAAAATGGGACAAGGAAAACAGAAATGTTTTATATAACTAGGGCTTTTCTACCAAATGGCATGCTTTTCAAACTGCTGCCAGCATCAGAGGAGACAAAAGAAGGCAGTCGGAGGACACTGGGAGCACAGCTCTAACAAATTAACTTTTTGACATTCTTTTGCAGCAAGGCAAGATCTCCAGGTCAGGGGTTAAAGGCAGCAGAACCACAGCTGGGTCATATGATAATCATTGACCAATAGGAAGGGAACAGGAAGTCTCACATGAAGAATAACAGATTCCATTCTTTGCATGTGCCATTCACATTTCTGCCCCAGAGCATGACTGGAACAGAGCAAAAGTGGAACAGGATTGGCATCTTAAGCACTGGCAGGTCTCAGCTGGTATCCACAGGTGACAACAGGCCACAGGTGATTCAGAAGGGGACTGCAGGAAATGTAAGTAAGCTCTGCTGTAAAGGGAAAACCATGGAGGAATAGAAACTAGGGTAAAGCAAGGGAGGGCACACAGTGATAAGTAGGGAAACCCTATCTACGCAAAGTGTATGGAGAAAATCAGGAAGCAAGGTAGGAAAAGGAAGGTTAGAAACACCCTGTCTAGGGTAAGGGTACAGACACACTAAAGTGATAGGCTAAATACAGGAAAGAGGGGAAAAGTACATCACCCCTCATACCTTAACACTGCATAATTCTGTCACTGTTCTGGTGTCATGAGAAAGCCAGGAGGAGACACCTGAGGCAGTGGTAAGGAAGGAGATGTGAATCCTCAAGAAATGAAGTCCCAAAGGTGGAGGGAGAGGTCCCCAGCCAAGGAGGAGGCAGATGCAGTTAGGGGACTCCATAGTTAGGGGGATAGAGTTGGGAGTAGGGAAAAGTAGAGACAGGGGATTAAAGTGCTTACCAGGTGCTTTGACAAGGAGGACTGGAGGGAAATCATAGGAGATCACCAGGGAGGAAGGGGGAAGGGAGGGAAGGAGCTGGATGTCATTATCCATTTGAGGACTAACAGCCTCACCTGGAACAAAGCAAAGGTGGTGAAGGATAGGTTTAGGTAGCTGGGGAGGGGTATAAAGCATGTAGCTCACACAGTGGCCTTCATTAAGATGCTACCTGTATACTTCAGAGGAAAGGCTAGAGGACACCGCACCTGGACCTTCAATGACTGCTTGAAGGCTTGGTGCGGAGAGGAGGGTTTGGGCTACATTGGGGACTGGGGTCATGTGTGGGGGGATAGGGGCCTGTACAAAGGAGATGGCATCTATCCATCCAGGAGAGAAACAGCAGTGCTGGGAGGAAAGTTTAGATGCTATTTTGAGGAGCATTTAAACTAGTCAAGGGAGAAGGCAGAAAAACTAAAGGAAGCAAAAATGCCCCCCCCCCACCTCCACCCCCAGTGAATAGAGCAGCACAGAGGAGAAGACTAGTGGAAATGAATTCCTCAGGGTTAGAGGGGTGTATGGATAAGTGGGAAGGCAGGGTGGGTGGGAAAGGAAGAGGAACTAAAGTTGTGAGAAAGGCTAAGGAGAGAAGGCAGAAGGGTAATGAAAGAATGTAGGGCACGACCAAGGAAACGGGAGGAGGGAAGATAGAAACAGGAAGGAAAGGCAGTATAGCGGGATGGAGGGGCAAAAGGAGGGGAGAGCAATGTGTGCCAGTGCAAGGAGCCTGGGAAATAAAATTCCTGACCTTGAAACAATCAGATCAGACCTGTGTCTGGTAGCCATAAGGGAGTCATGGTGCACTGACAGCCTCAGATGGGAAGTGGCAATACCAGGTTATATTATGTTCCAGAATGACAAGACAGGAAGGAAAGGTGGGAGGGGGTGGTTGTTTTATATGTGAGGGGATGTATTAAAGCCACTGAGATACAGGGCCACAAGGGCATAAGGAAAGGCTGGAGATGCTATGGGTCAGCTGAGAGACAAGAGGCAGGATTCACAAAGCACTCTGAAGGGGAAAAAATGTGCAAGTCCACAAAATTTGCGAAGTTGAGGAAAACTGGGTAATTGCACTACATCATATACACAAAAAGCCCAAAGCTGCAGAAAAATACAGTGCAGACTGCAGACAATACACAGCTGCACAAAATTCCTGCACACAAAAATGGCATTGAAAAGTATGGCATATCCCCTTAAAGGCTATTCTCAGCCACTGTTTCCCCGCAGTCGTCGAAAAAATGTTGCGCACATGCTGCACCAAGGAGAGTGAGGCATAACTCACCCTGAGCAAAAGGCATTGTACTAACGCTTGGGAAACAATCATAGTGGGGTTTCAGGCACCAAACAGCAAACTTGTAGGCTGTATATTAGTGTCAGTTGCTGCACCAAAAATAGCACACATTTCCACTGAAAGGCAACAAAGCAAAACCACGTGACCCTGTGCAGCCCATAAAAGAGCCCCACAGGGAGTAGAGGCAGAGGTGGTAACCGTCAGAAGTGTGTGCTCCAGATGCAGGTGAAAGAAACACCTCAGAGACACAACCAACATATACATATTGCTAATGGGTGCAAGGTCCTGCTGGTACAGGTGGTGCTACCATAGTCCCAGTTTTGGGACTGGCTGCCTGCCTCACTGGGAGTGCTGGTTCTGCTACAACTTTTGCAAGACAGTCAGAGTCTCTTGCTCCACTTAATATGGATCACCTGCTGTTATTCTGTTTGCTGGGTCTTTTATATTATTTCCGAAGGTGCAGAACAAATTGTTGCAGATTTTCAGCACTTGGGGAATTTTGCAACTAGCCTGTTTTGTGGTTTTCCCCAGCTGCAGAAATTCTGACTGTGAATATGCCACCCTTGTGTTTACAGAGTTTTGCAAGCCTTTTTTCTGCATGTGCAGATTTGTTTGCTCTCTTTGTGAATCTAGCCCAATGTCCATGGCCTCTGTTTGCATGGGAGTAATGTACAGACCAACACGGGAAGACTTAGACAAGGTTTTAAGGGAGGCCATTGGCAGAATGTCAAGCAAGGGGAATGTATTGATTGTGGGGAACTTTAATCTGCTGGTTATAGACTGGATCATTCTGGCCACAACTACAACAAGGAGTAGGGCATCCATGACTCCCTAAAGAGAGCATTTTTCAGGCAGTTGCTTACAGAACCAACTAGAGATGGGGCAGTGATGGACCTGGCATTTACAAACATGAACAGAATTGCAGATGTCACAGTGGGTAGTCCCTGGACACACGCAATCACCATACTGTGTGGTTTGGCATATGGACTGGGCAAGAGAAAAACTCACTAAGACAATGGTCCTGGATTCAGAAGTGGGTGACTGCTTTGGTAAATACCTTGAAGTGGGGGATGACAAAGGGGAGTGGAAACACAGTGGAAAAAGATCAAGAAGGGAATAGCTAAGACAAAGATATTCTGCTTTTGAAACAAGGGAAAGAGGAGGAAGGGTCCACTTTGCTTCTCAAAGGAGGTGGCTAAGGTGGTGAAGGAGAAATAAATAGCATTTAGGAAGTAAAAGGAGGCCCACACAGAGGTGTAAAGAGAGGTATATCTGGAAAAGAAGAGAGGCAGGAAGAAGGGTGAAGGCAGCACAGGCACAAACAGAGGAGAGGATTGCTAAGGAGGTCTAAAGGGGGATAAGACTTTCTTCATGTAAGTGACAGAAAAGAGGAAAGTAAGGGGTGGGATGGTGAGGATTAGGAGGGAAGAGGAGGGGACTGTGAAGAAGAAGATTAGGAAAAAGCAAAACTTTTCACTGAGCACTTCTGTTCAGTCTTCACTTTAGATGGGGAGGAGGATGGATCAACAAGTATCAACAGGTACCAGGAGAGGGGAGAGTGGACACATGTCCATTTTCAGAGGAGAGAGTCCAGAAAGGATTGGAAGCCCTAAAGGAGAACAAGACAATGGGACTAGATGAAATTCACACAAGAGTTCTATAAGAAATGAGCATGGTGCTAGCTGCCCCTCTGGCAACATTATTCAGCAGCTCATTGGAAACAGGTGTAGTTCCAAAGGACTGGAGGAGGGCTGATGTGGTTCCTCTGCACAAAAGCGGCAGAAGGGAGGAGGCTAGCAACTACAGATCAAACAACCTCACATCAGTGGTGGAGAAACTAATGGAGATCCTGCTGAATGAGAGAATGATAGAGTACCTGCAGGCATATGGGCTGCAGGACCCCTAACAGCATGGTTTCAAAGGGGGAATATCATGCCAAACAATTCTCCTAGATTTTTTTGACTGGGTGACTGGGAGGTGGATCAAAATAGAGCAGGTAATGTGGACCATCTGGATATCAACAAGGCCTCTGACACTGCACCACACAGTAAAGAAACTAAGGAGTCCAGGGGTTGGGGAGAAAGTGATAAGCTGGGTATCAAACTGGTTGAAGGATAGGAGGTAGAGAGTGATGGTAAATGTCAGACACTCAGGAGAAGTGAAAGTGACTAAGAGGTGCCCCACGGATCAGTACTGGGACCAGTCCTCGTAAGTATCTTAATAAGTGACATTGTTTTGGAACTGGAGGGGAAGGTGTGTTTCTTTGTGGATGATACAAAAATCTGAAACAGAGTGGACACTCTGGAAAAGGCAGAGAGAATGCAAAAGGATCTGGCAAAATGAGAGGAGTAGTCTAAGGTGTGGTAGCTGGGTTTAAATGCCAGAAAGTTCAAAATCATGCACAAAGGGTGGGGAAACCTGGGAACTGTGTATATAATGAAGGGAGGTACTGACAGTCACCAAGCATGAAAGGGACCTCGGGGTAATCATATGTGATGATGTCAGGGTGGCAGGGTAGTGTGACAAGGCAGTGGCAAGAATAGTGGGATGCTGGGATGCATAAGCAGGAGGACCTCACCAAGAATACTGTGGCTGGTTCTGGAGGTTGCACCTCCAAAAGCACATAGCCAGGATGGAAAGAGTCCGGAGTAGGGCTGCCAGAATGGTATGGGGTTGTACAAGAAGCCATATGAGGAAAGGCTGCAGGAACTCAACATGTACTCCCTGGAGGAGAGGAGAGGAGAGTGAGTGGGGACATGATTGAAACCTATATGTACTTCACAGCTGCAAACAAGGTGCAGGTGTGGAGTCTCTTTCAGAGGAGGAAAAGCCCCAGAATACAGGTGAATGCAATGATGCTGAGGGGAGTATAAGAGGGATGTGAGGAAATAGTTGTTCACTGAAAGGGTAGTGGATGCCTAGAGCAAAAACTTTGGGGGGCTTCAAGTATGTATGGAATAGGAACACAGCTATAATACTGTAGGTAGAGGAAAGGGAAGTGGGAGAGACACCAATCAACAAATAGGGTAGGAGGTGTCAGAATAAGCAGGGAAAAATAGGGCAGACTGGATGGCCCAACCAGGCTTTTTCTGCCAACAATTTTTATATTTCTAATAATGTTTTAAATATAGATTGAGTATGAATTGTATACAATTTAATAATGTACATGCCATGCATGTGTGGAACAAATACTACACATAGGATGCACAAATCAAATTAATCTGTTATTTTTCATACATTGCCAGCATCATATTATTTAAGTAATAATCCACAACAGAGAGCTCATTATAGAATTTTAATACATGCCCTGGAGTGTAGTAAGGCATGAGGCTAAAGATGGAGTGCCCTTATGCCACTGGGAAGTGCATTAAAATCCTATGAGGCACACCATGGAGTAGCTTATTTCACTCATGAAATGGTTCAATTAGTTTAAAATCATCCATTTAAAAATGTTTTTTGGTGACAAGGTACAATTTTTAAATAAAGTTTTGATAGTTTTGATTTTTTAAAACCTGAAAGATAAAAAAAAAGTCCCAAATAAATGAAGAGATTGTGTTTTTCTTTGTGTCCAAAAGGTAGCGTAGTGTGGCAACTTTGTTCTTTCTTTTATTATGACTGCCCATTCTAACTGACAGTACTTTGCTGTTTGACTGTTGTTTTTTGGGGGGCTGTCTGCATAAAAAGAGAAGTTGCTGCCTTCTCTACCCCTCGTTAGCTCATAGATCAACCTGTCCTGTGCATGTCTTCATGAAAAGAGAAGCTGACACCCACTATTGGTTTTGTGTGTGCTTGAAAGGAGAAGCACCCGCCCCATTCTCAAAAATGGTATCCATCTTTGCTCACTTCCCTGATCTGGAGAGAATCACTGTTAACTGTGAGTGTGTGCCTAACCTTGAGCAGACAGTATGTATTTTGAAATAGAAAAGTACAGCTGATTCACAATGGAGTTTTGTACAGTATTTATTTTATACACATTTTCAGCGTCTTGGTTGCTACAGTCAGTGTGGGCTTATGACACTTGTTTTCTGCAGATTTCTTAGAGTTTAGTAGGAGCACTGAAAAGGTTACATTATTTACACTATGTAACTTTCGGAAAATACTGCACAATGCACAGAGAGTGTAGGAGTGCAGTTTTTTTTTTTAATAATTGTGAACAGTTACTTTAAAATGATAAATAAATATCAAAGTAGTAAAGTATGTCATTTTTAAGATGGTAGCTACTGGCTGTTTTTCTTTTTCTTTTTTTTTTTCATTTTAATGGTGTAGTGATATGTGTCAGTAAGTAGGGATTTTAAGGGTGGAAAATGAGATTTGACACCTGACCTTGCATTTAAAGAGATTTAATGCACAGTCAGGTGATATCTCTCAGCCAGCGAAATTTCTAGATTTTTCTTGCCATTTTTGTTTTTTATCATGACTACTTTTTCCTCCCCCGCTGTGGCACTCTGGCTTGGGGCATCCAGCCGCCGGCTCCACCTGCCCGGAGAGCTGGGTAGCTCAAACTGCACCTGGGAGGATCTGGGATGGCCGTCATGCCATCCTGCTGGAGGGCTCCCCCTCTGTCTCTACCAGCCAGAACAGCCCCAGACCCTCCCTGACAGGACTCCACCAAAGTTCTCCAGGTGACTCAGAGCACGGCCATCAGGCTGTATGGTCGCGTTCAGCCATTTTCCTCCTTATTGGTCCCTGGAGCGTGGATGTGCATTGACATCCAGGCATAATGTGCCAACTTCTGCTGCACTCCCCTTCTAGTGTCACCAACACTAGTAGTGCTCCCAGGTGTCCCCAGGGACCACTACAGCACAGTGAAGTTCTCTAGCCTACCCCAGGACTAGGACAGCAGTCTGTGGATGCTCGATCCCAGTCCTCCCCTGCCGACCCCCAATGCCTCTGGCTCATTCTCGAACCCAGGTCACCAGTGTGGTGTGAGGTGTGGCAATCAGTGCCTCAACACTCAGTGACACCTGGCTGGCCCATTCTTGTCATTTTTTTAACTGCATTTTTAAGTTCTTGTCTACATTTATCATTTGGTATACATCAAGTGATACATTTCTGGCTTTTGTTTGCTAACAAAACCATTTCAAAAGTCAGACTTGCATTGAAGAATGATTTCAGTTAACTTCTTTTAGTAAACAAATAAAGAATACTAAGAAAACTGAAACCATACTGTGTACCCATCCTAATAGACTTAGACTACAGTGCATCCCTTTTACACAAGTTCTTACATTAAATATATTTTAATACATATACTGCCTGGAGCTTTACTATTAATGTTTCAAATATATATTCAATATGAATTACATACAAAGACTAATGTGCATGCCATGTATGTATGAAACAAATATTGAATATTTCATGCACATGTTAATTATATATAAATTTAACAAATTTATTTTTCATATAATGCTAACATGTTGTAGTATTAAAAAACTAAACTTTACATAAAAGACATCATGTAGAGTGTTTCAATTTGTATGCGTACTTGTAGTAAGTCCTCCCTTTGTTTGCAGAGAGGAGTTTTTTTTTCCAAATTTGCTTGATGATTTTATAGCCCCTGAGACTGCCACGTATGCATTTTTTATGGCTTTTCTTGTTCCTGCAATGCCTTTTTTACCATGTGACAGTGACGCGTTCATGACCATTAATTCAACAAGAGCTGCTTTTTTCTTTGTCAAGTTTATAGAGGTAGAGCTGTGATTTTAAGTAACTCTCCTTGTCCAGGGAGCTCTAATGAAGGCTACATTTATAGATGGCAAACTCCTGAGGGATAATTGAGTGGATAAAGGAGTAGGTGAGTTGTGTGATTTATTTAATGGTTATATGTAGTCTGATGACATGAAAAGCTTTAAAAAACATTCAATTCTGCTGGCTAGACCAAGGCACATATCTAGAAAACAAAAGTTTGGATTAGACAGTTATTTAATTGAAGCCAGAATATCAGGTTCCTTACAGTAGATTACTGATGCAGCAGTTATTATCTGAATCAATGGTCCTGGACACATCACTGTTATATAGGACATGAGGCAGTGTAGAACCAAGAAGAGTCATAAAAATGTGAACAAGGATTTTCCCCAGGAACAGTAAAACTAACCAGCAAATTTAGAAAAAAACCTTTCAACAAACAAAGAGAAGGAGTACACATATAAATCAAGACATGCACGACATAATTTTTTGTAAATGTTGACTTTAGTTCTGCTTTAATGAATGCATTTTAACTTCTTGACTATAATTATGGTTTTGTATATACCAAAACAATACAGTTCTGGGTTTTATTTGCTTTTAAAAGTGTTCAAAAGTCAGACTTTTGATAAAGAAGGATTTCAGTTGTTTCTTTTACTGAACTGTAGTGGTTTCGGATTTTTGGAGGTTGTGGTGGGGGAGTCTGGACACCAGGAAATGGGTTTGATTTGTTGCTGCTGGGTCTTGAAGGGTGGGGAGAACCAGTGAATTCATTTTGTGTGATGGTGTCTGGTCTTAGAGGGTGTGGGGGATTCCCTGGACAACAAGTAATGCATTATGTGTGAGGGTGCAGGGTATTGGAGAGTGGGAGGGGGTAACCACTGCACCCCAATGATTATTCTCAGTGGTTGAAGGTGGGGGTATGGGGTGGCCCGGATAACATGAAATGAACTTTTCTAGTGGAGCACACTTTGGGAGGGCATGTGGAGGACATAGGACACTAGGGGGATGCTTTAATTGCTTCTGCACCTGGTATGGGAAGGATTGAGAAGCATTGGCTCTGTTTATTGGAAAAACCTTTGGTGTATAGTAGTAGAGTTTCTACCTGTACCGAGTTTCAGTCCTTGTGTAGCCTATCTTTGTGTGCCTGTCTTTCAGATGAGACATTAAACCAAGATCCCATCTGCCTGTTCTGGTGGTCGTTCAGGTGGATGTTAAAGATCCCATTGCACTTCTTGAAAAGAGTAGGGGAATTATTATTAAAATATCAAAATAAAACATACACATTCACATACATATTAGCTCAACCATCACCAATCAAAAAATAATACAAAATATCATAGAGGAGAAAAAAAGCAAACATACATGCATATTTTTAGCCATATAGTTTTCCCAATACTGAAAACATTTCCTTCATATGCAGTATATCAGTAATTTATACGTAAACAAAAATGTGATTCAATGTTTTCCATAATACTGTTACTTTCTTCTTTGCTAGGTTGATATTTCATGCATATATATATTTTGCATACATTTATGCATCACACCTAAAAGTATTTGTGGAGGAGTGAGTTTTTGTTGTAAAGTGAAAGCACAGTATGTCTGCCATAGGAAATATTGGCATGCAGCAAAACAAACTTGAAGTGTACTAACATTATATTTGCTCCATTCTTTTGGATGTAACCCCAGTGCTACAATATATTAAGTAACACTTGCAAACAAGGGGTCCTTGCATTGTTTGCTCATTAATGTACACCTCAGTAACTCAGCTGGCAGTCAAAAAAAATGTTGTTGAGTTCCCAGTAGTCCTGCACCCTCAGAGGATGGACATACCCTTTCATCAATTGCCATATGTTTTAAGGAATATCTCATTTGTAGTTTCCCATGTAAGTTTAACCATACCACAATCCACATACACCTTGGAATTCTCTGGTTTATCATCTGTCATGTGGCATTAGTTATGGCTTCTGCTGGGCATTCTTTAATTATCAAGGGTGGTGTAAAATTTCTCTCCAGAATAACCCCAATAGAAAGCTGTCATTAATAGTGGACTGATCTCCTCTTTAGTCAACCCCCATTTCCGTGTTTTCATAAAAGTCTTTTTTATATATTGAGGAATTACATGATCTTAAGTTTTGTTGTATGTATTTATTTATTTATTGAATTTTGGTAACCTGGTGGTCCCGCTGGGACATTACTGGCTCTTTTTCAGGGGTAACCCGGGAAGAGCAACACAAACAAAATGCAGCATATTTACAGAGACAGTACAGGTTACACATGTGTTATAAAAAATTCAGGGATGTCTATACACATGCAGTATTTACATCACATAAGATTAGCAGATAAAAAGAAATTTAGCTAAGACAGAATAATAAGTCCTCTATGAAAGGGCTGACAGTGTATTTACAGAGACAGTGCAGGTTACACATGTGATATAACAAATTCAGGGATGTCTATACATATGCAGTATATACATCACATAAGATGAGCAGATACAAAAGAAATTTGACTGAGACAGAATAAGAAGTCCTTTTTGAAAGGACTGACTTAGATGGATCAGGCAAGAACAACAGCATGGGCATGATGAGAGGGTTAGACTACCACAAGATTCATTTAAAGAATTGTGGCCTCACTCAGAAAAAATGGATTAGACAGGCAGTGGAGTGGGTACACAATGAAGAATTGGTGTTCAGAGAAGATATGAGGAGAGTCATCAATAGCAGGTACAGACAGAGGAGGCAGAGAGGTGGGATAGCGATGAGGATTTAAATTTGCGGTAGGATGAACAGGAATGTAGAGGGTGTGGGAAGGAGTTCCAGACATGTCTAGCATAGAAGGCAAATGACCAATGATCCATGGCTAGCTGAGGTTTGGGCAAAACGAGCAGTGGCAGGGAGGTAGACCTAAGAGCTTGCTGTGGTTGCCATAATTGAACAAGCTCGCTAAGGCAGGGTGAAGTGTATTTATAGACCATTTTGTGTATGAGGCAGAGGGTGGAAAAATGAAGCTTAGATTCGTACATCAACCAGCCTAAGGAAGCAAGGACCTCACAGTGCTGTGTATGGTCATTGAACCCCAGGAGGAATCTACCCACTCTGTGATAGGCCTGTTGGACAGTAGAGTTGGCAGTTAGCAAAAGAGGTGCACAGTATGCTAACAGAGGGAGAGAGGCCGCTGTGAAGAAGCGATGGATCCAGTGAGCATGCCAATCTTTTGGTTTATAGATTTGGAGATAAGAGTGACATGAGTGTCAAGAGTGAGTGCAGTAACAAGGGTGACTCCAAGGTATTTAAAAGATTGAACTGATTTCAGGAGATCACCATTGAGGACAAGGATTACAAGGTGGGGACTGATAAGTGGAAAGGATGGAGGATGAAGGAACAGCATGCTCTTAGTTTTTTTTGTCTTCAGAACTAATTGATGTTCAAGGAACCCGTCCTTGAGAGCATGGGAATCACAAGCTAAATTGTTGTTAATCCACTCCGTGATAGAAGAGGAGCAGTAGATGATGGCATCATCTGCATATAGATGTACAGAGGCCCCCTCCACAGTGAATAGGCAGCTTGTTAAAGAAGAGGGAGAATAAGAGACTGCTCAAGATGGAGCCCTGAGGTACTTTATGAGAAACAAATCTGAGGTCAGATAAAGTGCCAGCCCACTTGACCCTTTGAAAGTGGCTAGAAAGATAGCTCTAGACCCAGTGCAGGGCATTGGAGTCAAGCCGCGTAGCAGATGTAGCCGATGGAGCAGCAGACATAGAAACATAGAATTTGATGGCAGATAAGGACCGCCTGGCCCACCCAGTCTGCCCATTTCCCTACCTGATGGATAAGCAGCAGATTCTAGTTAATCAACAACTAACTTCCTCCTGCCCCACACTAGAATTGCCTTATGCCTATCCCATGCATTCTTGAATTCTCCCACTGTTCCTGACTCCACAACCTCCTCAGGAAGGCTGTTCCATGCATCCACAACTCTCTCTGTGAAAAAATACTTTCTAAAATTACCTCTGAGCCATCCCCCCTCTATCTTCAAATTGTGCCTCCTTGTTCTTGCACATCTCTTCTTCTGAAAGATACTACCCTCTTGTACCTTGTTAATTCCCTTGAGATACTTGAAAGTTTCTATCATGTCCCCCCTCCCTCCTTTCCTCAAGGACCATGGTTGAACAAGTCAAAGGCTTTGATCAGGTTGACAAAAATCACCCCTGTGGCCAGACCTTGGTCCATGGCCTGAAATATATCAGAGGAGACTTTGGTTAAGGCAGCAGGGTGCTATGGTTTTTCCAGAAACTATGCTGGAAGAGGGATAGCAGATGATGTACAGTAGTTTGAGGTAGTCTTGTAGGTGGTCATATAGAATATGTTCCTGTATTTTGGCAAGTGGATAGGGGATAGAGACTGACCTGTAATTCTCAATGGGGTATTTGGGACACCCTTATGCACTAGAACAGCCACAATAATTTTCCACTTATCCAGGACAACACACGAGAGGAAAGACTGTTTGAGCAAGTCACGGACAGAGCTGGCTACAGCAGCAGCCCCCAGTTTAAGAAATCTAGGTGTGAGGGTATCAAAGCCGGGGGATCCATCAGCTTTTTGATTGGCAAGTAGTCAGCAGATTTCCTTAAAGGTGCCGAGTTTTAGGTGGAAGGCAGGAAAGGCCCCAAGATTTACTGTTGAGGGGGAGTCGGGAGGAGTGGGAGGTGGGGAATTGTTGAATTGTGAAGTGTAGCTACGAAGGTTAGTGAAGAATTCGATGAAGCTAGAGGCAATGGACGGAGAGTCAGAGATGGCAGTGCCCAGGACAGTAATGGAGCTGGGGACTTCTGTCTTAGCCTTGATCAGTGAGTTCACTTGCCACCAGAATTCCCTTGCATTGCTGAGATTCTCTGTTTGGATAGACCTGAGGCGCTTGGCCAAACTAATTTTGCTCTTACTCTTGTTTCTGAGCTGCCTTTAGACTTGCCCACCTGCAGGTAGCCCACTATGCTTATGTCTTTGCCAGGTTTTATCTCTGGAGGACATGAGTATTCTAAGCTTCCTGGTATGCCTAACGGCTTTTAGCCTTTTAGACCAACACTTTTTCAACAGAGCATGAATATTGACTTTAGCAGTGAATGTTAATATAAAGAAGTGAAGAGCCTGGTTAATGTCAGAGTGTATTGACAGCTCCCCAGTTGGATTCCTTGAGGGAGGCAACAAACGCACTAGGGTCAAATGTGACATTTCTCATACCTGTGAGATCTTTGCAAGGGGTTTAGGGAGTAGGTGGGGGAATGATCACTAATGCTGTTGGCGAGAACGTCTACATCCTTAACCCAGTGAGCACAATTGGTGAACACACAATCAAGCAGGGAGTGGTTGCCAGCTTTAGTGTTAATGCAAGTTTTTTTTTTTAATTAGCTGGACTAGATTGCTATCTGCAAGTACAGTACATGTCTTATCTTGGTGTGGGTTTAACCAGTCAACGTTGAAGTCACCACACAGTACAAGGTCACGACGTGGGAGGTTGGTGAGGGAAGAAATGAAGGAAGGAAGGTAGGTACTGGCTTCCTTAGGGGGCAGATAAGCACACCTCACAATTAATTTCTTAGAGGATCCAAGGGCTAGGGAGATGAATAGAGATTCCACTACTTGGGGGCCCAGACAAGTCAAGATAATTTCAGTGGCATGCAGGTCAGATCTGACATACATAAGGACCCCACCACCCCTTTTTTTTCTCCCTATCCTTTCTAAAGCAGTTGTAGCCTGATAATGCTGCCTCATGCTGTCTTATGCTGGGCTTCAGCCATGACTCAGTAATTCTAAATACATCAGGCTATTGCTGTCTGACCCAGGCTTCAAGTTCTGCCATGTAAGGATGAATGCTTCGAGCATTTAAATGGGCAATTTCAGCCCTTTAGGGGTACTATGTGTTAGGGTGTGGGTGAAGGGTGCAGAGGTATGTCTAGGGTTGAGCTCAATATCTCCAGCACTATTAGCAGAATCAGGATTTTATTTATTTATTTAAGAGTTTCACCAGGAAGGCATACTGAGCAGAGTACCACTCGATTCCAGATGCGTCCTGGGGGGAGGAGGAAAGGATGTATACAGCATCGACACGCAGGATTTAAAGTACCTAGACAGCAACATACACAAGGATTTTAGAGTTCAATAAACAATACATGTAACTTAAATTTAAATGCCAAGGCAGGCAGTGGGTACACAGAGTGCAGTAGATAAACAGCTAACAAGTCCAATGGAGCAACAGTCCATCTATGGCATAAAGTGCCTATATAAAACTTGAAGGTCACACACCATGAGCACAAGTAGTACATTTATGGCAATGGAATGACTGCAGGCTGGTTTACTCCAGGAGGTAGACTCAGGGCCTGGTACAGGCTCATAGAGATGCGCCATAGTGTGGTAGAAATTAAGGGTGAGAGGTGGGATATTTGGCATCATGGTGTGGCTGACAGCATGAGCAGGTGGGGGGGAAATGACTTGAGGAGCTGGTTACACTACTGAGTGTTGTCTGTATACCTAATGTCAGTCGGCAAGGAGTTCCATTGTTTAGGCATGAGGTAATTGAAGGCAGCCTGGCCTTTGGCTGTGGACATATGTGGGACATGTAGAAGTCAGGGTCAATGTTCCTAAGAGAGTACACGGGGGGGGGGGTTGAGCTGCAAGGGAGGACTCTAGTTGGGGGGGACTGTACCCAGAATTTTGCAGTTGTCCTCACACAGTAGACCTGTCTTCGATCCTGGAGCGTAGGAAGGTCTAGAGAATTGTACAGATCGGAGTGGTGCATTGAGGGAGGGCAGTCCAGGGTGAAATAGCATAAGGAATGGAAGAGGGGGTCGAGTCTTGCTAGGGTGAATTTGGGGGCGGCGCTGAATACTACGTCGCCATAGTCAACTATCGGGAGGATCATTTTCTGTAGGATAGCCTTGTGGGTTTCCAGAGGGATGCAGCCCCAATTTCGATATAAGGAACCCAGCTTGGGGTGTAATTTCTTGTGGATTGAATCGATGTGAGCTGAGAAGTCGAGGTGCTGGTCGAGCCAGACCCCAAGGTACCGGAAGGAGGTGCTGGTCTCCAACGGAGTCCCATCCATGGTATGGAAAGTGGGGGTGGCAGGGAGATGGGAGAGTCTCTGTCTAGTTCTGAAGGTTATGGAGATAGTTTTCTTAAGATTTAGAAAGAGCTGATTTGAGCAAAACCAGTGCTGGACAGCAATGAAGTCCTTCTGGAGTCTAGAGGCCACTTCAGTGGGGGAGGGACCTGACTCATACAGTGCCATGTTGTCAGCGTACATGTGTATGGATGTGTGTCAACATACTGAGGGCAGGTCATTCAGGAAAATGGAAAACAGGATTGGGCTGAGGACTGAGCCTTGGGGGACCCCAGTATTTACAGGGAGGGGGACAGAAGTATGATGACCAACTCTTACAGACTGAGACCTACCGGCTAGGTAGGATTGGAACCAGTTGGTGCTAGTTCCCGAGAGTCCTACATCGGTGAGTTTGGATAGTAGAAGGATGAGGGAGACAGTGTCAAATGTCTTGGCAAGATAGACAAAGATAGCTGAGATGATGTGCCCATAATTCATACCCATGAGGACGGTGTCAGTGAACCATAGAAGGGAGGTGACAGTGGAGTGCGACTTCCTAAATCCAGATTTGTAGGGTGTGAAGAAGGAGGAGGAGTCAAGAAAAGAGGAGAGTTGGGTGAGCACAAGGCACTCCTGAATTTTGGCTAGGATGGGGAGCAGAGAAATGGGACAGTAGTTACCCGGTGAGGAGGGGTCACCCCCTTTTGGGAGAGGAATGACTGTGGCATGTTTCCAGTCAGATGTGACTGAAGCAAGCAAAAATGAGAGATTGAAGAGAGCGGCCAGAGGGGTAGCTATGGCTGGGGCAGACAGGTAAGGCATTTTGGAGACCAGACCTGAGGGACACTTACGTTTGGTGAGGTTTAGTGCCCGCAGAGCTTTCAGCACTTCAGTTGAGGTGACCATGTGAAAGGAAAAAAACAGGGAGAAGGGTGGATTGGGATTGTTCGGGCTCAAGTGGGATTGGGGGAGTGAGGATAGGAGAGAGGCCATGCAGCTTGTGAAAAAGGTGTTAAAAACTGAGGCCACAGCACCTGGTTCTGTAACGATGGAGACATCAACATTAAGGGCAGGGGTAGGGGGCTGAGTGGGGGGGGGTGAGTAGCAATTTGGTTGATTTCCAGAATTTCACAGGGCGATTTAATTTAGAGTGGAAAGAGGCCTTGAAATAGTTTGCTTTTGCCTGCCATAGGAGCCTAGTGCAGGAGTTCTGGAGTGTGCAGTTGAGTTGGAGTGCCTCTTGGGTATTGGTTGCCTTATAGGCTTTCCATGCCTGGTCCCTGGCATGGAGTTGATCAATGATATTGTTAGTGACCCATGGCAGGTGGGCACCCCTTACACGGGTCCTTCTATGCTGTGTATGGTAGTTCCATATGGCGAGGAATTTAGACTTGAAAAGGTCAAAGGCAGAGTCAATGGAGGATGCCCGAGGAATGACAGACCAATCCATTTTGGACAGGTCATAAGGGAGTGCTGAGAGGTCAAGGGATTTGTAGGACCTGGAGAGCACTATCCGAGGGGGAGGAGCTTTGGGCCTGAATATTCTCCTTACCATGTAGATCATGTTGTGGTCACTTAGCGAGTCTGGAAGGAGTCCTGACTCAAGAATATGATGTGGGTGTGAGGTAAGGGCCCAGTCTAGTAGGGAGTGGTTCTGGGATTTATGATTCAATCATGTGGGTTCAGAAGTTTGTTGGGACAGATTTAGGGCAACTATGTGGCTCCATAATGTAGAGCTTGTGCTGAAGAGCCAGTTAGAGTTGAGGTCTCCAAGGATAAGCAGCTCACCCACTGATCCGAGCAGTTTAACGGTGCTCAAGTGATCCATTATAAGTGGCATGGGGGTGTCAGGTGGGCAGTAGGACCCAGCTACATATAATGGGATTGAGGGAGTGAGAGCTTAATTAGCAAGGAGTCAGTGGACAGCATGGGCAAGGAGAGCTGGACAGGGGAGAACTGGAGGTGTGCAGAGATGAACATGGCAATGCGTCCACCTCTTTTTTAACCCTGCCAGTCATGCCAAATGAGGGAGTAGCCAGGGATCGACAATTCAGCATCCAGATTGTGGGGCTTCAGTCATGTTATGGTTATAATCAGAAATATCTGGACGCAGTGTAAGGACACTAGGTTGTAGGACGGTAAGCTTGTTCAGGATGCTGCATATATTTAGGTGCATTATTTTAAGACCCCTTGATAGTTTTAAAGGAGTAGAGGGATCGGGGAGTGTTGGACCAGAATTAAGCTCAACATCACCTGCTAGAAGAAGCAGCAGTGTGAGTAACTGTTTAGTTTTGAGCATAAACCCTTGTGACTTGCGTAGAGCACAACATTGCTTGAAAGATTTTGGAGATCTAGTTGTATAAGAGAATCTTAGTGCAGTCAGCCCAGTGTGGATGGAGGGTGGCAGGATGGATGCAACAGGAACCCAGTTAATTGGGAGATATTGAGGCTGCAGCCCCATGGTAGCTGTAATGTGGTAGGGAGGAGGAGCTGCCCTACTGCCCATTATACTGGTGTTTGGCTGAAGTACAGGATAGGAGGAATGTGGGAGGGATGTTTGGGGTGGGAACATGCACAGCATAGTGAAATACAGTGGTACCATATTGAATTGTTGCTGTGTTTTAGAGTGGCCACTAGTGATGATATCAGATAATCTGCTAAAGGGAAAGTGGGCTGATAGAATTTTATAACGTGATGCTACCAGCCTATATAAGGCTGTGTCCACCTAGGGTGGTGATGGGGGTTGTGGGACAGCCGGCGTGTAGCACCGGCAGGGCCTCAGTAAGCTGACTGAAATATCTGGCATTCTGAGCAGCAGCAGCGTGGCCTGGCATACCTGAGTGCCTGTAGCACAGCGAGGATCTGGCTTGGAGAGGACAGGACAAGCGAGGCCCTCACAAGCTCCTCTGACACTGGGGAAGAGAGGAAGAGAGAGGAATTATCAACAGGTAGGCAGGAGGAGGAGCTCTCTTTTATTAAGCTTTTCCCTGCTCTAGTTGCAATCCCAGTTGCTCAGCTAGACGCCGGTGGAGTTTCCGGTTTCAGCGCGGTTAGGTTTAAATCAAATTAATGCTGAGACTCTGCAGTTTGTATCAGTAGGCACTGGGGTAAAGAATCACTGCAGCAAGGCTGGTTAAATTAATTATTTAATGCTGCTCTTAGTGTTTCCCTGCTGTACTCAGACCATTTATTGTTAGGATTTCCAATTAAATCTTTAGTGCTTTACACAGACAGGGCGAAATGGGGAGCAGACAGTTACATCAAATTAGTTCAAATTGGAAAACCTTTTGCTACACAGGGTAGAGTCGGAATTTACTGGAAAGTCACACTGCCCTTTAGGACCACTTGACTGGCTTTAGTATTTGTTCTAAATTATACAGGCTAGAAAAGCTCATGAATAAAGGTTTAGTATGTCCTGTGCAAGCATGTTAAAGTAACCTGCAGTAATGATTAACACAGTGAGACATGTCTAACAGAATTTATGGCATGCAGACAGTTTTAAGACACATCAGGAATTAAAGCTCCTTACAGAATAAAGGTAAATTTCAGGGAAACTGCAACTGAATTAAAGCTCCCTGAGTAAGCAGTACACAGAATTAAAATAAATTATGGAGCAAAAAAACTATCTACATAACTCTGCCGATGGAATTGTCTGGGCCCTTAAAAATGGCACCAAGAGGGAGTCACGTGATGCGGGACGTGGAGTAGCTGCTTCTCCGAGGAGCTCCGTTTCTCGCCCGATTTAAACACTAATTCTCGCTGTTTTTTTTTTCCCGTCTTCAAGTAACTTCGACGGTATCTGGCAAAAGAGAGTGTGCTGCAACTACTTATGGAGGCTGAAATGAGGAAGCCCCCTTCGAAACATACGCCACCAGCTACGCCTGAGAAAGCGGCCAAAAAATCCAAGGCCTCATCGGTGGTGTTGGCACAGGGGACTAGCAAGCCCAGTCCTTCGGAAGAGCCGCTAACGCTATCGCGCTTTCTAGAAGAGATCAAACCCCTTAAATCTATGATCCTAGACATGGCAGGAGAGCTCAAAAATATCAAAGCTACAATGGAGGATCTCTCTCGTAGGGCTTCTGATAACGAAGCCCGTGGTCATATCTTTAGAGGAAGCAGGGAAAGAACCGAGGCGCCGTGACCAAAATCTCACAAAAGATCCAGAAACTTGAGATGAAGGTGGAGGACTTAGAAGGCGGAGTCGGTAAATAATGTAGTCCTCATCGGGCTACCTGAAAAGCAGAGGCTCAAGACCCGATCACATTTTCACAGAAACTAACTGAAAAGATAGCCGGCCTACCTTTGGGTATACATTGTGAGAGGCCCACCGAGTGCTGCGCTTGTTGTTGGCCACCTGGAAACCCTCCAAGGCCTTTTATTATTAAATATCTGAACTACCAGGAGAGACAGCTGATTATTGGCAAAGCCAGGGAAGATAAAGAGATCTTTTGGGAGGGTTCTAAGGTGAGAGTGGTTCAAGACCTCCTACGATCTGTAAGGCTTAAACGGGCTGCCTTCCAATTCACATTGTGAAGAGGCTGATAGCGGCAGGAATTAAGTTCAGAATGGGGTACCCTGCCAGATTACAAGTCCTGGTGGGCGACGAATGGATGTCTTTTGAATCGGTCGATTTGGCATTGACAGTTCTCCGAGGAGCATTCCCTGACCTCTTTAAAGATGAAAGGGGAGGATGAGTTTGACTGCGCTTTCTTTGAGGAGTCATCGCCACCCTTTGTAATGTGTTTGATTTACGTGGAATGAGCACATGCTATTGGACTCGTTTTCAATTTTAGCCTTATGGGCAAGATGGGCATTGTCCAGTTTTATTTTTGTTTTGGAGGAAGGCTGCATGTTCTTTGGGAGTACTATGCTCATGCAGACTCTATCTTTAGATAGCCGATGGACACTTGAATGGCCCAGACTAGAATGATCTCTGCTATGGACTGGGACATCATTTTATTTTAGCATGCCCGAGCAAGGGTCTTGCATTCGTGGGCAGTTTATTTGCTTCTGGTGGCCCTGCCCTTAGTTTCTTGCTTTTCTCCTTTTTAGCGAGATGTTTGTTTGCCGTACTTGCTCAACCTAGAGCTGGGCTATTATACCGTCTTCTTTTTCTCTTTAGTGGGAGACTTAATTCTGATCTGTAAATTTGGGGGCGAGACCGGGGGCAGGGGGAATGGTAAGCCTGGCATCCTGGTGTCATGGGCCGCATAGCAAAATGGTTGGGTTTGGGTGGGCAGGGAGGTGGGATTATGGGGCTGGCGGGGGGAGGGAGGGTTTTCATCTGTATGGGGTTATGGGTTGTGGGGGGTATTATGGTTTCGTAGGGACTGGGGGGAGTGGGGGCTTTAAGGGTAGGGTGCAAGGTTGCTGGTGCTACAGTGGTCTTAAAGATACACCTATTAGGCCTGTTATGTTTTACTTAGACCATGGGGACCGATACTTTGATTAAATTCTGTACATGGAATGTTAAAGGGCTAGACACAAAGTGAAACAATTCAGAATCCTGAAATACTTGGAGGCCGCTAAGATCAGAATTGCCTTTTTGCAAGAATCACACTTGCTGGAAGAGGAAGTGGGTTGTCTGAGGAGAAGGCAATCGGAGGGTACTTTCTTCACAAGGAAACACCAAGAGTAGGGGGTACTGATTTTATTGCACAGATCGATTCCCTTCTGTCCTACGAAAGTCATTTTGGATGGCGAGGGGAGATTTTTATTGGCCCAGGGAAAGTTGTATAACATGGAAGTTCTGTTAGGGGTTGTTTATGGTCCCAATTCTGATAGTCAAGATTTTCTGACCAAGCTGCTAAGAGTGTTGCTCCCATTTAGTCACCTTCCTATGGTAATAGGCGGAGACTTTAATATGGTATTTGACCACCGGATGGACAGGTCCGAAGAATACAAGGGTATTCTACCGCGCCCTGGCTCTGGATGACCTGGTGACTCGTCTGGGCTTGAGGATGTCTGGAGGGTGTTCCACCCTCAAACTAAGGAATACACATTTTATTCACGGTGCATAAATCAGGCTCTAGGATTGATTTCATACTCTGTTCCCTGCTCTCCTAAAAGGTGTTGTGGGGCTGAGATAGTGGCTGCACCCTGTCTGATCACCGGCAGTTGTAGTCACGATCTCTGTTTCATTGGTGAGCTAAAGGTAATAAATGGAAGGTCAACAACCAATTACTGAGGTGTCCTCTAATACCAAGCTCTAGTCCCAAGTTGAGGAATTCATTTTACTTAACGACAGGGAGGGTACTAGACCGGATATTTTATGGTCGGCACTCAAGGCATACTTGAGAGGACTATTGATAAGTCAAGCCACTAGGGCTAAGAGGGAGAGACAGACCACTATGGCACATCTCTTGGACCAAATTAAGGGCCTCCAATTAGAATTGGTCGCCAATCCCCTGGAGGAGACCGAGATTAAGTTAACTAAAGTCAGAAATGAATATCTCAAAATATTGGGTGACCAGGCGGAGTTGGCCATGATAAAAACCAGGGCTAGATATGCTGACCAAGGGGAAAAGCCCGGCAGGTTGTTGGCCCGGAGCATTGCACAGCTAGAGGCTTCGAGTAATAGAGGGATTTGGTCAGAACAGGATAAGCGATATTACTAAACCGAAGAGATAAACCTGGCTTTCGTAATTATTATGAAGCGCTATATGGGAAATGCAGTACCACCTCTCAACTTGAGATCCAGCAGTATTTGGACCGGTTGCACTGCCTAACCTAGAGGTGGTGGATCAAAAGTTGCTCATTGCCGATATTATTATAGTGAAATGAGTCGGCTATTAGTAGCTACCCATGGATAAGACACCTGGCCATGGCTTTTGCCAAACTTTTATAAAATTCTTTCCCAACAGTTGATTCCGTTGTGTCTAGAGTATACCAACATATCCTCTCGGGTGCCGATACGGATAAAAATTTATTCGAGGCACTTATTGTACTTATACCCAAGCCAGACAAACCTTGAAAATCTAGGTAGCTATCGACCCATTTCCCTGTTGAATTATGATCTAAAGATCTTGTCTAAAATCCTGGCTGAGAGAATTAGCAAATTGCTCCCAATTTTTATTGGCCCAGAACAGACAGGTTTTATGAAGGGTAGGTCCTCTGCAGACCATTTTAGAACATTATCTCATGTTTTGTCAGTTGCTGACGAGGCTGGCCTCTCACTGGCATTGGTCTCTTTGGACGCGGAGAAGGCCTTTGATAGGGTCCACTGGGCCTTCTTATTTCAGGTCATGGAAAAGCTGGGGTTTCCAGAGAAATTTACTAGCTGGGTCAGGGCCCTATACTCTGCCCCTACGCAAGAGTGATTGTAATGGGGTGACTTCTCACCTGCTCAATCTACATGTAGGAACTAGACAGGGTGCCCTCTTTCCCTCCTATTCAGCCTGTACTTGGAACCACTGATTGGGAAGATTGTTTGTTCTACCAAGGTTAAAGGGATTAAAATCAGGGATCAGGTGGTGAAAGTGACAGCATTTTGGATGATTTACTAATTTATGTATCCAACCCTGCCTCATCGGTCCCGCCTTATTGGAAGTAATTCAAGAGTTTAGCCTCTATCCAATTACAAATTAAACCAAGAAAAGACAGTGGTGTTTCCCTTAAATAGCAGAGTCATCAAACTGACATTACAGGATTGGGGCTGGGTTGCCCTCAAATCCCTTAAGTACTTAGGTTCTATTTTGGCGAACAGCCCGGAACGCATGCGCCACCTCAATTTAGATTCCCATTACGACTCTGAGTGGGACATGAAGAGGTGGGCGCTGCCCCTTGTCACTTTGGGTAGAATAAATATAGTTAAGATGAACATCTTTCCTAGACTTCTATACCCTAGTTATGCTTAATATCTGATTCCTCTGGCATGGTTTAACAGGGTACATAAACTGGTTGCTGATTTTGTCTGGAACTTCAGGAAAGCCAGAATGTCCTATCTAAAATTGTGGCACCCAAAGAGTTAGGGGGCTAGGTTGCCTCATTTGCCCTTTATTTTGGGTGGCCCATGTAAATAAGTATGGGTGATGAACCCTGGTGAAGGCCTCTCTCAGTCTAAAGATTATGTCCCACTTTGGGTTAATCTTGAAATTAGCTGGATTAGGAGTTTGGGTCTTAATCCTGAAGCCTTGTACTAATACCCAGGGTGATCCATTCTCTTAAGGGCTCACCTATTTGGACTTCACTAAGGATACATAGCCAACTCTGTAACTTTTAAAATATGAGCACCTTAGAGATAGTGCCCAACCAATTGTCGGCAATCCTCACCTATTAATTGGTCATCAGGTGATCAAACAGGGCTGGTTGCCTAACTTAGAGGAATGCTCGATTAAGGATCTCTAGATGAGGATGGATGTTAATCTCAACCCCTCAAATACTAACTAAACTTAACTTATCTGGAAAAGCCTGTTTTAAGGTCTATCAAGTACATCACCTCCTCAGTCAGAAAATAGGACCCAACGGGGTCACACCACCCCGTATTACTTTCTGGGACACTATGTGCCCCTTGATAGGTAGTTCACACGCGATCTCTAAAATTTATCAGGTCCTGAGTCAATGGGTTTTCATGGGCAATCAGGTTCCGCCGACATACTGGGCCAGGGTTTTCCCTGATATGGACTTGGACTGGTCGCATATCTGGAAGAACTGTCACAAACTCCTTAAGCAAGACCGTCTTAAGTTAACCCAATTTAAAATACTACATAATATCTACTACTCCCATCAAAAGTGAGTAGACTTGAGGGTCTCGTCCGACTTAAGTGTTACCGTGTGCTTGGGGTGGAAATTGCTTCATATTTTTGGGAATGTCCAAAATTACACCCTTGTGGAAAGAGATTAAGGATAAAGCTAGCCCATTACTAGGCCTAGAAGAGATGTTTACCCCGGGGGTATGTTTGCTAGGTGTTATGTCAGATTGCCAGGTCAAAATTAGGAAGTATCATATATCATTGATTTCAATCACGGTGAAAAGACTAGTCCTTAAACACTGGAAAGATTCTACTGTTATTTCCTACTCGGAATGGTTGTCTGAGTTTTTAGAGTGTCTCAGAATAGAAAGAATGATAGCGGTTCTCACGTAATCAACTCTCTCTTTTGAGAAATCTGGTCCGCTGCTAGTTAGCATACTCTTAATCTTGCTGGTATATTTTTCTTCACTGATAAAGTGTAGCACAGCACCTTGCAGGGGTTGGGAGGGAGGACAGGGTGGGGGTTACAGAGACCAGAATATTAAAGTGGTGACTTGTTTGGATGTGTTAATTTGTATACATTTGTGCACCTGGTACTATATTTTTGTTCGTGTCTCTATAATAATTGTTTTAAAATTTAATAAAAACTGAACTGCAAAAAAAAATTAAAAATGGCACCAAGATTCAAAAGTCCATTGTTTTCAGTAAGCTGACTGAAATATCTGGTGTTCTGAGCCGCAGCAGCGTGGCCTGTTGTACCTGAGTGCCCATAACACAGCGAGGATCCGGCTTGGGGGGAGGGCAGGACAAGCGAGGCCCTCACGACCACCTCGGACACTGAGTGCCCATAGCACAGCAGGGATCTGGCTTGGAGAGGGCAGGACAAGCGAGGTCCTGAAGAAAGGTTAGGGATGAGGTGTGAAGTTGGTGACTACAGAACTAAGAATGGGTAATGGAGAGGCCCTGAAATTTCCTTAGCCTTTGGCCAAGGTACGCAGCACTACGTTTAGGAAGACATGGGAAAAAGAGATATAAATGTGTTGCATCATGTGTACAGTGATAAGATGGGATGTACAGAGTGCATATAGGAGGTGGTTTTAGGGAATGGGCAGTGAGGTATTTAACGAGTACTTTGCCTCTGTGTTCACTAGGGAGGGGGATGGGATATCTACAAAGCAAGGCACGAAGGGGATAGAAACGTCAGTAAGTGGGATCAGGGGAGCAACAGAAATGGAGCAAGAGGGAGAGAGAGGTACCCCAGGGGTGTCACATCTGGGTAAGGATAAAAAGGCCAGTAAGGTGGAGGGGACAGATGATGCTATCTCCGCCAAAAGGGTGTGGTTAGCCCTCAAGGCCCTAAAGAAAGACAAATCTTGGCCGAATGGCATTCGTCCGAGAGTACTATGGGAATTGGTGGACATACTGGCTGCACACCTGGCGGAGCTTTTCAGCAGGTCACTTGAGACAGGGAGGGTACCTAGGGATTGGCAAGAGGCACATGTGATACCAATCCATAAAGGGGGGTCGAGGGAAGTACCAGGTAACTATAGACCCATCAGTTTGACCTCGGTGGTGGGAAAATTAATGGAGAGTATACTAAAGAAACGATTGGGGGTGTACTTGGAGGAGGTGGGAGGTCTGGATAGTCGGCAACATGGGTTTTTGCCAGGTAGATCATGTCAAACCAACCTTGTGGACTTCTATGAATGGGTAACATCAGAACTGGACAGGGGTAAGCCTGTGGATGTATTATTCTTGGACTTCAGCAAGGCGTTTGACTCTGTCCCCCACAATGGTCTGGTGAAGAAACTGATGGGGTTAGGAGTAGGCTCTTTGATGGTCAGATGGATTGAAAACTGGCTAGCCGGACGCACTAAGAGAGTAGTGGTCTGTGGGGAGCTCTCAAACCCAGAGAGGTTGGTAGTGGGGTACCATGAGGGCTCAGTCCTGGGTCCGATCCTGTTTAATGCATACATATCGGACATCAGGAGGGTATAGGGTGAAATGAGTCTCTTCAGGATGACTCCAAGATGGGAGCAGTAGTTGAGGGAGAAGAGGGAGGTTGGCCCTGCAAGGGATCTGGACACCCTGGAAAGCTGGCCTACACATGGAAATTAAATTTCAATATCACCAAGTGAAAGGTGTTGCATCTTGGTCGGGGAAACCTTAAATACAGGTACACCCTGGAGGGGAGGAGCTGGAGGCCCTCAATAGGGGAATAAGACCTAGGGGTCATGGTGGATGCATGTATGAATAACTCTGAGCAGTGGCAGAGTGGCTAGCAAGGCAAACAGGATGTTGGAATGCATCGTAAGGGGATCACCTGCTCGGGAGCAAGGAAGTGATTCTGCCGCTGTACAATGGACTGGTTAGACCACACCTTGGTGCTGTGTACAGTACTGGAGACCACACTTGAAGAGGACATACAGCTCCTGGAGAGGGTGAGGAGGAGGGCAACAAAAGATGATGAGGCTAGGGATTTGGACGATGAGGACAGACTTAAGGAGCTCTGCCTGTTTTCATTGGAGGACAGGAGAGACAGGGGGACATGATTGAGGTCTTCAAGTGCACCTCAAGGGAATAAATAGGGAAACATGGAGGGATCTTTAGACTAAAGCAGGAGGTACCACCAGAGGGCATGGTTTGAAGTTGGAAGGTGGAAGGGTGAGGGGGGAAAAGAGGAGGAGGTTTTTCACTGAGAGGGTGTTGGACCCTTGAAATGCACTGCCTGGTGAGCTGGTTTAGAGATCCACAGTGGAGGGCTTCAAGAGAGGGTGGGACAGACACAGAAAGTGGATGTATCAGATGATGGCCTGTCCCGGGGGGGTGGGGATGGATGATGCAGGTTTCTGGAGCACAAGGGATGGGAGAGTCTCGGCACCCAACTAAGGATCTAAAGTTCGAGCAGACTCGATAGACCGTAAGGCCTAATCTGCTGGCAAATAGTATGTTAGTATGTAGAAACCAGGAGAGAATAACCATACAGCCAAACTTAACCATTGTAGGAGATGCAGGGAGGAAGTTGAAGAGTGGGAACCTACAATAATAGTAAAACGGGTAATTTATTTGGTGGACGTCACGTTGGAGCAAGCTCAAAAGCTTTTAAAATTTAGTTAGACTGTGGTACAAAAGGAACTGTAACTTTTTATGAAAGGAGGATTGAATTGAAAGGGCCCTCTAGTGGTTAGTCAGTATAATGAGCCAATGGGAAAGTAAGGAGATTAACTGAACACTGATTGGCCAGTGCAGTCTACATAAGTAAAAGCCCAGACAGGGTGGGGAGACGCCGTAGGTGTTGAGTATCACTAGAGCTAGCTGTTAAATTAGCCATGGGGCTGCGATTATGGAAGGTCTGCTGGCTGCTACACTAAAATCACAGTTCAAATCTACTGGCTCCTTAAATCAAACTGCAGGCTCTCTAAATTAATTACTTAAAAGCAGCAGCTGCAGGCACCTTGAATTAATGCTGGCTCCTTTACTAAAATAGCCTTTTAAAATCTACAGGTTGCTTAACTCAAATCTGCAAATTCCTGTGGCTCAAGTGACAAATTAAAAACTGCATAATCCTTAATTAAAGCCTACTCCTTTTGGAAGCATTCAGGGTAAAAATAACCTGATCTAATGCTTTCTCCTGATCTAGAGCCAGTATAAATCCTAAACACATGTTTTATCTCCCCTCTCAAACAGTTCCCTTACAATATGTAAATTATCCTCTGTTTGTCTCTCTGGTATTGCACAGCTTTGAGTTGGTGATGTCACTATAGCTACTACCTGAGCCAATAGTTTAGATAAAAATTTAGATAAGATTTTCTGGTCTGTATTTAACAAATATACTGATGTTCAATTCTCCAACATAGTTCCCACCCCTTTTTGTGTAGAAAAATCAGTAAGGCTTGCACCTTTGTCTGTGGCAGTGTCTCAGTAACAAAGATCTGATTATACAATACCTGTAATGTAGCTGCTAAATAGGGCGAAAATACTTTATAAAATTCTGACAGAAGTCCATCAGTTCCAGGGGATGTATCTTTTAGTGTATTGTTTGTTCCTTCTACCTCACTTAACTGTGTAGGTTTTCCTATGGTTTCCAAAACCTTATCTGGTACAGCAGGTATTTCTAATTCATGTAAATTCAAGATATACACCTTATCTGGTTGTGTTGTACTAAATTTCTTACCCATGTAATTGTGCACAATGTGTAGTTCTTCCAAGATATCCATTTTAGGAGAATTGCCATCTTTTTCAGTGAGCCCTGTCATTATCCTTTCATTTACTCTGTCCGGTAGGCCTAGAAACCATCGAGGGATTAATTCCCATTAGTTCCAAATTGTTCCTCTCTTTCTAGTGACCTTGCCATATCGTATTGGTATTTTTTCATCTGTTTCTAATAATGTTTATGGAATCTGTATGATCAACCTGAGCCCAATACATCCTTGATATTAACATCTGTAGTTTTGTTTTGAGCATAAGGAAGTGTAAAAATGTATCCATTCCCTGTTTTCTCACTATCTTTAAAAAAAAATGTCTACGTTCTTGTTTCAGGTCTTCCCATCAGATCGCAAGATCATCATATGCAGATAAAATTAAGCATCATGCTAGAAATACTTCATACCATTCTTTCCTTACTTGTGGGCTATCTAATAAGGTTGCATTCAGTTTATACTGTATGTCCTCTATGCTGGGGGGAAGGGGATTGTCATACTACACAAGTACAATAAACTGCCAGATAGACTGAGGTAGTGCTGTACCGAATGTTGAACTTCTGATGGAATGGAATTCCACAGAATTTTAGAAAATTCTTTTGATTTCCATCATTTGTGGAATTTCGACATTCCGTATGTGAAATTTTTTTTGTGGAATAATAATCCACAGTTCATATAAACTGTAGATTATTTTTCCACAATCTGTAGGAAATTATTCCACACTTTACATGATCCACAGAAAATTATTCTTCAGTTTACACAAACATGTTTTTTGAAATTCTGTGCAATTTAAAAAGAAATTTTGCAAAGCATTTTGGAAACAGACTTGTCACTCCGTTGCAATTCCAATGGTGGAATTTCACATTCTGCACAAGCCTAGTCTGAGGTTTCCACAGCTAGAGTTTTTTGCACTAGTAATCTGTACCTGGAAAAGAGTAAGAAATCTGTTCTTGAGGCTAGTTTACCTTTTACAAAAGTTAACACTATGTTTTGTGTTTACTGATTAAACTACATCTTGTAAGTTAGCCACTTGTAGCATATTTCTCAAGGACTGTATATAGTACCAAAGAAAAGCTTTATTATTTTTCCACCTCTATCACTGTGACCCAAGCCACAATTGAAATCCCCCCCCCAACCCGAATCACTAATTTACTGGTGTGTAGGACAGGCCTTACAGTATGCCTTGAAATAGGCCCACTCTTTCTGCTTTAGACTGTTGTGCATATGTATTGATCACCCTTAAATTTTGCTCCCCATACACAATATCTAAAATGCCTGTCCTGGTATTATTTCTACAAGTTTTTGCAGTTTAAATGCTACACCCTGAAAATGAATACCTACACCATCACATCTGTTGGGACCTTTTGACCAAAATGAGTGTCTCTGTGTCTATATTCTTTTTGTCACTGCTACCTCATATGTTATCTTTAACCTTATATTTTGTAAGAGAATTATATCACCAGGAAGAGTATTTAAAATGGACAGTGTAGATATTCTTTCCTTATAAGTTTTGATTGTTAAATTCAAGGTGATAGGTGTTACTGTGTTCCACAAAACACATTTAGCCTGGAATTAAGGTGGAAGTTTCCAGATTTTCCTTGTCTGAGATCTAGTGGCCTCTTTTTGGTAGGTTCTCTAAAAGGAGACCCTCAATATCTGAATACTGGTCTTGTGGGAGGAAGCAATGGAAGCTTCTGAGTCTACCTCTTCATCGTCTATTTCCTCACATTTTCTGCTTTCTGCCAATGCTGCATACCTGGTTTTGAACTTTTGTTACCTTAGGTCTAGCCTTTCTTTGTCTGACCTTCTGTGTCCCCCTCTTTTATGCAGTAACCAAGATCATGTCTGCATCCTGTGTATGTGTGGGGGGGGAGCAGTCATTGCCCCTTGCGTCTGAGACCCCTCTGCATCAGATGGGACTCTCACATTTGAAATACTTGTGTACACTTTTCTATAACTTCAGATATTCCCAGCTCATTTGTGGCATTCACATCCCTCTCCTCTGAATTCTCTGTCTCCACAGGTTGCTAGGGGGGATACCGGATGACATGATAAGCTATCTTGCTCTGGTTGATTTCCCTGTGGTGCACTCTGTACTTCTACCAGCTATTTCACTTTATTGTCAGCTTCCCATTACACCTGACACTTAACAATCAGTTCCTTCTGGTTTAAATCATATTGTCTTTTGTGCGAGGGACATGGTCACTGCCTAAATGACTGCCCTTGTTCCTCACACAGATTATATGTAAAAGGGTTAGGACAACCTTGGCTTGCGTGATCTACTCCAAGCAGTAATTGCATTTGTCTGCATCGCAAGCTGAGCTCAAATGCATCTGAACCCCATGGTTGTGACAAGTTCGGGGTTGTCCTGGATGGAAGCACAATCCCAGATCCCTCCCTATAAAGACACACCCAGGCAAATGACAGATTCCAGAATTTGTTTGTTGTAGTTTCACCTGAAATTTCCAACCCCCTGTCCACACCTGCTCATTATCTAGTACTGGTACCTTGAGGTCTTCACACCTCTGTTTCAACTGAAAGCAAATATATGAGACATTTACACGTTTATTTCTGAATAACACTGTTACTCTTTTCAAACCAGGTTTAAACAGGGGGATAGCTATAAAAAGAGACCACAAAGCATTATCTTTCAGAGTATCATACTTGAACCAAAATCTGACCAATGCTTGCACTGTTTTGAAACTAATGTCAAAAGTATTTTCTCCCACTATATCAATTACTGCATAGAGATCACCTACATCAAACTTCAAGGATTCTTTCCGTAGATTTCTAAGAACATATGACCTATCAGGGTGAGTGTCCAGTTTTCCTTGATATTTTAACCTAACTACATTTCTGCTCTGTGCTGGTTCCCCATATAAAGCAAATAAATCAGCTATTCTAAATGTCCTCTTATGTCCAGACTGGAGAGCTGGTCTACTGTTGTTATTACTCCCTTCTCCAAGATCTGACTCCATGTCTGAGGTGCTTTCAACTACTGTTTGTTCTGCAGCTCTTTGTTCTTTATCATTTGTTTCAACCACAACAGTCTCTGCCAGTTGGGACCCTTTATTTGACTTTGCATCAGTTCTTGAACTTATTTCAGTAGTGTCATACCCCATCCAATCTTGGTTATTTCTATTTTTAGCATTAGTCTGTTTTGTGCTCTTACCTCCTGAGTTCCAATGTCATAACAGTTTGGATCCAAAGGAACCCATTAGACTCCATCATTGGCTTTCCCCTAGCCGGTCACTAGTAATGATGCTTCTATTGACCACTTTTGCAGGTGCTTTCTCAATGGTGCAGTTGGGGAAGATGGGCCACGTCATAGGCCTAGACTGTGTCTCATTACTGCCTTTCTGGGTGTGGCATTCCTCTCTCGTCCATTTGTATTGATTTTCTTGTCAGTTTGGGCTTTGGGCACTGTCATAGCTGTGTCACTAGCTGTGGCTGTCTGGATGACTTGGGAGCAGCAGGGACATTCATAACTAAAGGCACTGTGGCAGCTACATTTGTCTTACTAGAGTCCGTAATAAGCTGAATGGGGAAGGAAGCATTTAGTTATTTTAAGCTAATTTCACTGCTTGTTACAGTGTTATCTGGAGTATTCTGCTTATCAGCAGTCAACCCCTTTGATGTTGTTGTGTCACTCCCTGTCATTTCCTCCAGCTTATGTGTCAGCTCTGCATTAGCTGCTGCAGCAGCATTCCCATCCTGAATCTGTGGTGAGTGGGAAAGCTCTTTCAAAAGTTGTTCTTTCTTTCTCCAGTGGTTTTCCTTTTCTTTTGCCATCAATGCTAATAAATGTTGAATTTTCTTCTTTAAAGTGTGTGTCAGCTTCTCATTGGCTGCATTCAATGCCTGCTTGCCAGTAAGTATAACACTCTCCTTTCAGCCACTTTTTCATGTTGATGATATTTTTGACCTCAGTAACAGCAGTCAAGCAATTTAATTTCCTCAACTGAAGCAGCCTCTAAAGAAGAAGTAGCAGGAAGAAGGCTAACTCCCCTGCTTAAATCACATCCATCTCTTCTCCACCATTGAGGTCTGCCATCTTGGCTAGCAGCCAGACAGCTGGAGGTTCCCCTATTGTCAAAGTAGGGGAATTTTTTATTAATACCAAAAAAATCAGTCCAGGTACAAAATGAAACTACACGACTGAAGAACAGTCATCTGAAAACAAAGCAGAAACAAATATAAAAATAAAATGAGAGAAATAGAACAAACATTTTGCTTATTACTGCATAGCAAAATAAACATCTAACAGTGTACAAAAATGAAAAGACCTGGAAAACAAAAACCACAGACTAGCTGGAAACTAAATCAAACTAAAAATACTACGTGCACAAGTGCCATAACTGTCTGACTCTGAAAGGAGAAAGAGACCTTTCATTGCGGTCATGTACCTTGTAAAATTCGAACTGCACATTAGCAAACAGTTCCTGATGGGGAACTACTTTCTGCTGGAACACCCAAGAGCATCTTGATTGCCATAAGTAATATTTTAACAAGGCAAACAAAACGTGTAAGGTAGAACAATTTTGGGAAGCCCATGGGGCAAAAAAAATACCCAGAATAAAACATTGGTAAGTAAGGTGCAGGAATTGGGGGTCATCCCATTTTTGTGCAACAAAGGACCAAAATTGGCTGGCATAGGGAGAGGTAAAGAAAAGATGCTTTTGCGTTTCCAGCTGGGTGCCACAACAATTTCTAGGGCAATACCTTTCAGACAACTGCTTATGCTTGTGTGAATTTCTAACACCCAGTTTTCCATAACAGCATAACCAAACTACCTCCCAGGAAAAGGGAGGCAGTCTAGGATTCATAAGGTGAGTTGTTATTCTTGATGTGTGAAACACAGCACACTGGATAAAAAACAAATCTTTAAAGTGCAATGCCATTACATTCTGGTACACAGACCATCTAGTAGCAGTGAGAATCATACCATAAGAATATCGCCATTTGTTTTTTAATTTAAAAAAGGTCACAACAATGTAGTCAGGCAAAAAACAGGGTTTTCTAATTATGTGCAACCCAGTAGTTTGCCACTTAGAAAGGTAAATGAGTATCCACTCACATTCTGCCAGGGAACAGAAGCTATCCATTCCTGTCAATAAGGCAGTAATATTGGTGAATATAAAAAAACTTAAAAGAAGCAAAAATGGGATTTAACATTCCTAATCCTCCCTGTTTTTAGTGACAATATGTGACATCCTGTTTAACTGGGTTACGGCATCTCCCTCTAAAGCCTGAAAAGAAAAATACTATAAAGTCTTGTCTCAAGATTTGGGAGAGGGGGAATATAACTGACATAAAGAAATAGTCACCAAAAGGGTTTTAATTAGCACAACATGTTTCAATTTGGAAGTGCACATGCCTTTCCAACCTGCTAGTTTAGCGTTAGTGACTTGTAAACAAGACAGCCAATTAGATTCACCCATGTTCACTGTACCAAAAGAAATATCCAACATTTTAAAGGATACCTAAACAACATTTTGACAACAAACTATTCAAAAATCTGAATCTGTAAGTGACTAAAGGAAAGGCTGATGTATTCCTTAATGCTAAAACTACATTTACATAATCAAACTAAATGTTGTTCCAAAGCATTTGAAAATTGTAAAATCAGCCTTCCAATTTCAAAAAAACTGTCTTACCTGCTTCCTAAAATGGCCGCCAAATGTGTTATGTGATTACATCATTTGAGCCAAAGTCAGTGAGATATATTGCTCTCTATAGTGAAAATTAGTTCTTTTTTCCCTTTGTATTGAATTGTTTCACCTAAATGGTCAAAACCATGTGCATTATTTTGTATAATGCACATGTCAGACTATGGTTCTGTTCATTTTGTTTACTTTAACATGCTGAAAATGTGTTTTAATCCAACCGACTTTCTCTGTGGCAAACCACAGTGCAGCACAAATCTTGAATAACCTGGTGGTCTAGTGGTTATGGTGGATCCAAATGCTACAATGGGGTGCTGGGGTGGTGTGCATGCTTAATATGCACTTTTAACATTTTTATTAAACCTTTATATTTTCTGCTATTATTCTTTTCTAGTACGTTTTTGACAGAACCTGCAAGTGTAATCCATAGTTTGAATATAAATATTTGTACAATCAATAAATCAGACTTCTTCAACAAAGTGAAATGCAACAGCAAGCAAGTACGTTACTATATGGGGGGGGGGGTGCAGCCGCACCCTTCACTACCCTCTAGAGCCACCAGTTTTTTTGTAGTAAAGTTCTTGTGCAGTCTAATGTTAGAGTTCATATTTTCTCAAAACTCAACTATATGCTTGTCTTGTCTTCTTTTTCCATGGGAAATAATAATAAATAAGAATTAGCATTTATATAGTGGTTTTCATACACATTGTATCCCGAAGTGCTTTACAAGCAATACTAGACTGGTAGTGAAGTGACTGAAAATGTAGTGGCAGCCATTTCATACATTAATATCCACACACAGCCTTGGACAATTGCATGAACTGGTTTTATGGGAAGGGGAATGTTGGCCAGGTAGTGATCAATGTGCTGGCAGCCCCACATCTTATTTCTCACAGTAATCTGCTCATATTTCTCTTCTTCTGCCTTCCCCCTTCCCTGAATATAGCAGTACCTTGCAAGAGTGGCCTTCTCAGTCCCCCTCTGGTATTCATTCTTCACTATTCCTCCTCACACCAAAAACTGGTAAGCTCATCACCCTTCTGCATCATGAATGCAAGTAGTACAGTCCCCGTTTTATTTTGACATATCAAATATAAACATATATTTCCAGTAAGTCAGGCTCATAGCAGCAGGGAACAAGGGGAATGATGGGCTTTCCTAACCTTAAAAGATTTAGGCTACCTTTGATTAGGCACTATTAAATGATGGGTGTGGACATCATTATGCATGTCATATAACAGTGCCTAATTATAGATGGCTTAGATCTTATATGGGTAGGAACACCTATTTTTCCACTTGTGCCATGCTGCTATCAGCCTGGCTTACCAGAAGAACATGTTTATTATTAATATGTAAATATAACATGGAAGACTATACTAAACACATTCATGATGGAAGGTGGTAACACCAGTTTTTTAGTATGAAAGTGAAAGAATGAATGCTGAAAAGGACTAAAGAGCCCATTTCAGCAGGGTATAGCTATATTCAGGTTAATGGAAGACATGACGGAGGACGCTGAGCAGATCACTGTGAGATCTGATATGTGGGGCTGCCAGCATCGTGATCACTACCTGACTGTGGATGAGAGTAGCCAGCGATGACAAATACTCAGAGTGGCAGGGCTGCACCTAAACTGTTACCTGAATTCAGTGTAGGGAGATTACACTCTGGTGGTGGGGGGGTGTTGATGTTTGTTAGGACAGTATTGAGGGAGTTGTGTATAGCTCATTCAAGATTTGGAAGGGTGGTAGCCAGCCAACTCACATTATGGAGCAGCACACAGAAAAGTACTGGAGAAGAATTGCTGGGAACTGTCCTGCGGGGTTCTGCAGATCACAGGTAAAGGAGTAGACTGACACTGGAAGTCAGGTGGATTCGCTCAAAGTATTAGTATGCCTCTCCTGCTGCTAATATCATTATCCATTGTAAATGCAGCCCTTATGAGGGCATGAACAGCAGTTTTTCTGGTGGGTCATAATGCTTATTGCTTGTCCCTCCAGGAAGACCTAGTTGTTGGTAAATGAGGTGGGAAAAACACACAACAGGGAACTGTACATACTACCTTCACTGTGCAGAAGGGTGGTGATTCATTCAATATTTACTGTGGGAGCAGAAGTCAAACATTGAGAATGTGGACTGAAGAGTGATTTGGGAGGCATTTTTTAACAGTGCCAGCTGATGATGTGTGTCAGAATAGATGTGCACAACTCTCTGAGGTACAAGATTACAACCTGAGGTGTGATAATTCTCTTCATGAGACTGCAGGCTCATATGCAGCCCCAGGCAGTACTAAGGACAGGGTATGGATAGTGGGGTGATCAACAGAAGGCATGCTAGGTGCAGGGGGTTCACATGGAAAAAGAAAGCCTTATTTGTGGGTTAACAAGAGAGCATGAGCTTTGGAACTGAACAAGACTGGTGCTTTGCTGTGTGACCCTGAGCAAGTCATTAAACTTCCTTGTGCTCCCAGGCCACACCCGTAAACAAGCTTTCAGCTTAGTGAGTCTCTCCTGGTTAACAAAAAGCAAAATTCAGTGCATCATATAACCACTAGATCATCAGGTATTTGAAGTGTTGTACTGTAATGCAGTTTGCCAAAGAAAAAGTCTGCTAAACTGCAAACATTTTCCGCAAGTTACAGTAAACAAAATGAACAAAATCATAGCCTAACATGTGTACTGATCAAAATAATCCATGAGTTAATTCATGGTGTTGATCATTCTGGTACAACAATTCAAAATAGAGAGGGAAGCCGGCCCGCCGGCGCAGCGGTGGGATTTCCGCTTGCGCACCGCGACCCGGGTTGGGAACGGACTCAGGTCGCCGGAGGGTCGGGCCGGGAGAAGGATAGAGCGCCCCATGGACTGCTCTCCTTCTCGGGGACAAGGATGGGTGGTACTCGGGGTCTGCGTGACTCCTGGTGGAGACCAGGTGTAGCGCGACTACCGACCTCAACAGTGTGTGCGTCGGAGGCGGGGCAGGACACTCCGCGTCATTGCACGTCCCCGCCTCCCGGAAAAAGGAAAATGGGAGTATGCCGCCGGGGCCCTTGATGAAGCCGGTCCCAGCTTCAATTAGCCCCCTCAGGCCAGCCCTCCGACCTAGTCCGACGCCTGCGGCATGTGTCCCCAGTGCCGCAGCCCCACCGTGGGGGGTAAGCCACGGGGTATCGGAGGGGCGCGAGGCTGATGTGGGGGGGTGCAAGCGTGACCGGCAGATGGTACCAGGCTACCGGCGGCTTGGGCAGAAAATATAAATAGAAAAAAAAAAAAAAGAGAGGGAAAGAAAAACTAGTTTGCACTATAGAAATATATGTGAATCTCTGTCTCTGGCTCAGATGATGTCATCATGACTCATCTCTTAACACACTTGACAGACATCTTAGGGAGAAACCAAGGCTGTTTTTTGGAAGTGAAAGGCTGATGTTTACATTTTTCAAAAGCTATGAAACTGCATTTATGTTATTTACATAAATGCAGTTTTAGCATAAATATAAACAGAAGCCTTTATTTTACCTTGCTATGAAGCCAGATTTTGGAGTTTGCAGTTTTGAAAAAATGCTTGTTTAGGTACCCTTTAATGTTCATTGAAGAAATTATTATAAAAGCAATTTCCACGGTATGCTGAAGAGCAGCCTTGTCCAGAAAAATCCCTTGCTTTTAACAAAATTAACTTTGGAGGATGAGATGGTTGAATAGACATCAAGAATACTATGAAGGGCTGGTCCGGATGCTGCTGATTGTCAGAAAATCACATCATCATCTGCATAGGCCATTACTTTTAGGGGGGCAGCATGTGGGATGAGCTGGAGGCCTGTAATGGAAGCACTGCCATGTTTGTGACATAATAAAGGGTCCAAACAAAATATGTAAAGGAGCAGGCTAAGTGGACATCCTTGACAGACACTCCGCTGGAGGGCACATGGATCACCAAACCAACCATTTATGAGGGAGTGAATGGAGGCATTATCATACAAGCTTCTAATCCAGCTGATGAGAATGGTATACTGTTGACACAGTGATTATTTTATAGCAAAGACAATTACAGTGACAATTTCGAGATTGTCGCAGTAATGGCCCCCCCCAAAAAAAAACAGTAACTTTGTGATGGGTGAAATTTTGACAGTCGAAATTTCACCCGTCACTGTAGTGGAGTTCAACAACTCCGTTGTTGAAGTGCTTTGGTGGAACCAGTGACAACTGGGGGCAAATGACAGGTATCCAGAACAGCAAATAAGTATTCATGTTATACCCTATCAAAGGCTTTTTCCTGCTATAAATTGAAAACAAAACCATCTAATAAGTGTTCAGCACCTTGGGCAAAAAAATTAATGGAGAACTATGATGTTATACTGAATGTACCAATTCAGGATCATACAAGTTTGGAATGGGCTAATGAGGTCATCAGCCACACAGCCTAAGCATACAACAAGAACCTGAGCCAGAATCTTGTAGTCAGTATTTAAAAGGCTGAGTGGTATCCAATTCCGGAGGTCACCCATATCATCCTTCTTATGAATATACACCAGAATGACCTATAACATGTATATAGGGAAGGAACCCTGCTGAAGACAACAAATCCTTCAATTTCTTATAAATCTCTGAACTCAGTCCATCAAGACTGGGGGGTTATGTTCAATTTCAGAGAGTTTATACTACCAATAACTTCATCACAAGTGATTGGAGTAACAAGAGTCTGAGACTGATCTGTTGCTAAAGGAGGAAGAGTGAGACTAGAGAGAAAATACCTGGCAGGCATGGGGTCACGGACTGAGGCAATGGTGGCCTTCACAAAAGACAAAGCCACTTGTAAAATGTCAGGGCCAGTGGAAACCAGGGTGCATCAACATCATACAGCATTTGTATGGATCAGCTTTCCATCCTTAATCTGCAATCCTGAAATGGATAGAAAGAGTGTTTGATGCACTGTTTTCCAAGGAACATCTCTTATTGTAAAGAGTGTGCTCAATCTTATTCTAAATTTGTCAAGTCTGATTGAAGAGAACATATTTGAGTACTGTAATCCCATGCATCTGTTCTGATCTGGAAAAAAAATCTTTTTGCAACTGGCTCCTTAAGGAAAGATAATGGAGATAAGCCCCCGTTGCACTTTCTCCTGCATGGAATCAGAGGACAGCCCAAAACTCTGTCTTGCAGTCCACCCACCAGTGTGCAGGAGAGTCATACATACATTGAACAGACTTTTGGGCAGACCATAATGAAAGTAACTTCCCCACTAAGAGGGAGTCAGATTGCCCTAAATGATTTATTCTCCAAAGTCCCCTGCAGAGTGTGGGGGACAAGACCCAAGTTAAGGAACAAAGCAGAGCCTTGTGGTCCAAGAATTCTACCCCTGTGGTTGGTACAAAACTTACAGACAGGAGACAGGAAACAGAAATAATTGATAATAATCCCCCCTGAAAAAAAAAAGTGTGGCCACCTGTGGGATGTTGAATTCTATACAAATCAGAAAGCAGCGCAGTCTGATAAATAGATTTCAAACCATTTGAGTCTGTAAACATTTTGTCAGTTTGTAAACCTCTATCTGCCATTGCCATGCCACAAATAAAATCACCACCCCTAATTACAAAATGAGAGGTATGCAGATAAGGTTGCATGTCATGCAAAACTTGTACTCTTGCTGCCTTTGTCTGTGGAACATATAGAACAATCAGGCGGAACCTATCCCAGCCATATGAGACATCTAGGCATAAAGCTCTACCTTGAAGGATTTCTACCAGATGGAACACTGACATGTCACCTGTAGTCAATAAGATCCCCAACCCATCGCATCAATCAGGTCCTATGGACCAAGAGGCAGGGCCTATAGTCCACAACCTGGAAGCTTGTGTTAATTCAAATTGTGTTTTAAGTTGGGTGCCCTGTAGAAAAAGGACTTGGGCCGGGAGTGTATGCAAGGTTGCAAAAGTGGCACGTTTCTTGCTATAAATCTTGACACTGTTAACATTGTTTGTGGCAACCCTAAGGGACCACATCAGGGAAAGAAAAATGGAGAAAGAACAACACAAAAATCATTACTTAATAACATCCTGCAATCTTGTGTGTCATTTGGGTCAACGTGGGGAAGGTTTTCAGTGTGAGGAAGCTCGACATCAGAAGGAAAATCTATTTGGGAGGAGGGTGCTGAGGAATCCTCAGAATCCTCCTCCTCATCAATGTCAGAATCACCACAAATGGTGCTCTTTGCCAAGATGCCAAAATGATTCCACTGTACTACAGCAGCTGCCCCCTGTCTCCTCTTGGGTTTAGGGGTGCTGGACAACTTAGTCAGTTTCCTTTTTTCCTCTTAGTGGAAATGGGAACAAAGTCCGAGGAGGGCAGTGAAACTTGGGAGGGTAGAGGGCATGGCTGATCAAGCACAGAGGCAACAATCACTGGTGCCAGAATAATCTCTGTCATCAGAGAGATAGGAGTAGGGAGGTCCATGTATGAAGTACTAGGCAGAGGGTTTTGAGGACCTGCAGAGGAAGGAGTCTCCAAAATGTTTGGAGGATGAAGAGAGACACAAATATGTGGTTGTTCTGAGAAGAAAGGGCCCAGTTCCATTTCAGGGTGGAGGGGGGTTCCATGGGTGTGTTACAATTCCATTGGACTGTAGGGAGAAGTTCTTCCTATGAGTGAGACACACCCCTGTTATGAGAGGCTCAGGGACAAGTAACTTAAGAGTTACCATGCCTCTCACACAAATTACAACAAAACCCAGTCTTGCGTAATGCAGCAGTGCCGTCAAACACTAAGCAGAAGCAATGGATACAGTGGGCACTATCACAGGCATTGTTGATATGGGCTGAAGAACCACACTTAAAACAGGGCTTTAGCTGGCCCTGATAGAGCAAAGATCCTCTCTCCCTTCCCAAATAAAATGTACAAGGTAAATGGAGAACACAATAATCAGTTTGTCGCAACTTCACACTGATCTGCCACCCTGCAGTCTAGATAATTTCAAAATCTATAATGGGTTCCAGTTTGTCCAGAACATCACACCTCCTATATAGCCAACACAAAATGTCTGCTATATTGACACCTTTGTTATGAAAAAGAATCATGACAGTACAGTGTGTTGGATGAATAAGAGGGACCAATAGGAAAGGGAGCCACAACCAAGTGTCTTTGTTGGCATTTTAATGTGTCCAAAATTTATCCAGATTGGAGGCCAGTTTGAAGTTGATGTCATAGCTACAATCTCCCACATTTATTAAAGCTTGAATGTCAGAAGCAAAAAAAAAAACACAGGAACCTTTCAACAAAGTTTTAGTGATGTATACCCTGTCTGGGGTGAAATCTAGACCCCCTTTGTAAGTAATGCAGACAGCATTTTGGTGTGGAGCAGGGTATCCACATGCCTTGAAGACACCAGAAAATTGTTTTGGCTTGGCCAGGAGCACTTGTGACTGTGATGGAGCAGTGTCTGTGGGCTGAGGACACTCAGCTTGTGGAGTGGGCAGTTGTCATTGGTCAGCTTCTGGAGTGGAAGCAGGTGCTGGAGAAAGATGCACTGGTTTAGGAGCAGGCTCTACTTGTGAGCTGGGGGGCACAGAAAGCCAAGAGTCAATGGGAGTATCGAGAGAGAGCTGAGTGACCCTGCTAGGGTCAGGGGAGTCAGACAAATCGATATTCTCTAATGGGTTGACTGTGGAGGTAGTGACTGAATCTGTCCCAACTCAGGGAGAGCCACCAAAATAGGGCAGCATTTTGCAAAGATTGAGGACTGAGGAAGTGCTGCGATAGCGCTGAACATCAGGGTCAGCATCATCAGGAACCCATTAACCATGTGCTGCCTGTTTCCAACTGGAGTCAAGTAGTGCTTTTTCCGGGAACCAAGCAGTACACACCAAAGGGGTCTGTTCAGGGGAGAGAGTGGATAAAGCAGAGTTACCTAGCAGAGATCCGGGTGGCTGAGCACTGGAAACAACACAGGATGGCTGCTGTATACTGGAAGAGCAAAGCTGTGGTACCAAAAGCATTCTTTGTGGTGTTGGAGAGTCCTGGGACAAATGGGTCTGGTATGAAATTCTGACAGCCAAAATCCTGACAACCACATACCTGACATGGATCAGGATTCCCCCACCTGCCAGAGTAGGGGAATTTCCATTGTGTCCTGGCCAAAAAGTTCCCCATTCACTGAACAATACCACCAACAGCTTAATCTGGTTCCATTACACTTAATTTTATTTGTATGCCTCTCCCCAAATGAGGATGAAAATAAGCAGAACTGCCTAGTCCTCCTTTCCAAGTCAACAAAAATTAAATAAATAAGCATTTGTTAATGCTGAATGTTCACTATTTGAACTGGTGTTGAACTGGATCCTACATATACACATTTTTACTATATATTTACCTAGGACAGAGCAGACGAGATGCAATATTTCATTTTTCAGTGGTGTTCTGCTTTTACACATTGTTAGATTGTAATTACCCAGGCTAGGGCAGCTGAAAGGCAATATGCAATTTTCATTGAGCTCCCACATTTTGACCCCAAATTTCCAAGTCTTTTTATGACCTGATGTTATGATCAAGACACATGTAATTTTTTTAAATCCCATCCAAAAGGTGATTTTACGGTGCGACTGTGAAAACAGGTTCCAGAGGGGATTTGAAAAGTGACACCTGTCATATTCAGGAGGTGGGTAATCCAAGGGATATGGTGAAAATTAGGGCCAAAATCTGCAAAAATAAAGTTATGAGCAAACGTTGGAACAATTCAACGTTTCTTCACAACTTAGTTGTTTTTACACAATTTGACCCCAAATTTTCAGAATAGCCTTTTTATGACCACTGCTTCTGAACATGACAGATGCCATTAATAAATAGTGTCTGAAACATAATTTCTTGACACAAGTATGAAGACACATTTTGGCAAGGATTTGAAAAACGACAGCTACTATGTTCATGAGGAGGTATGAAAAAATAGCTATGTTGAAAATTTGGGGACACATATTGAAAATTACAAGTTCTAAGTGTGCATTGAATAATTTCAGTCTCATAACTTTGTTGTTTTTAAATATTTTTACCCCAAATTTTCAGCATAGCCTTCTTATGACTGTACCTCATGAACAAGTGTGGAGACATTTTTCAAATCCTGCCCCAAAGGTAATTTTGCACAATAACACAAAATCACTTTTTGAGATGGACTTACATAATTTTCTGCCCTTTTTCATGAGGTGGGATCCCAAAAATGCCATGTTGAAAATTTGGGGAAAAATATTAAAAAATTAGCAATTTATGAAGACAAGTTCAAAACCTACTGAAATAAATTGAACCGCATACCTGATTTCTTTTGTTTCTGGTCTGGCATTGAAGAGTGAAGATGTGTCATCAGACCAGATAGTATTATGGCACTGGACCCCCCAGTGGGTATGTAAGGGGTGAAGGGGGGTTGCTAAGTGCTGAGTGTGAGGAACAGGTGGGGGGAGGTTAATGGCGGCAGTTTACCAGCGGCCACAACAGATGTTGATGGATGGTTGGATGTATAAAATAAAAAAAAAGACTAAGAGGGATGGTGTTCTTTATTTCAGGTACTGACACTGGTGATTGGGCAACCCAATGTCTTTGTTATGTTTGGCAGCACCAGGGGGTGGGATCCCTGGTGCCGCACAATGAAAACAGGCAGGGTGGAGAGGGTAGTAGCTGGCACCGGTGATTGGGCACGATGGTGTCTGAAAATTAAGAAGGGAGAAGCAATGGCAGGTGGGAGGGATACTTGGTAGTGGATAGTAGAGATTGTTTTTATGTTGGTGAGGAGGACCTCAGTGGGCTGATTATGATGCTAATCAGCTCTGCTTGCTGGGCAGCTTATGCAGATCAAAGGAAAGAGCTGCCCTTTGATTAAGCTGGGTCTTTTTTTTGAACTACAAAAAGTTTCCACCCCACAACACCAAAACAGTATCATGATCAGCCTGGCTGATGATTGGTCTGACACTGTCAAGCCCCTTGCATACTGCCCTGCTTAGGACTGACAGTGGCACACCTCTCAAAACCAGCTATCATACTAAAATGTCAGATTTGCACATGTGCAAGGGATAACATAATAAATTAATGACTCCAAAGAATTGTTTAGAGATGAAGCACAAAGCCACAAAATTAAACAAAAGGAACAGTAAGGTAAAAAGGCCCATAGTTTCCAAAATGTGATAGTGTTATGTGGAGTTCTCCAGGTTTCAAATGGTTGCTTGAAGTAGTATTGACATCACTTTTAATTTGCCTCTGTCTTCCAAGGCACAGAGATATTCTCATAGACCAATACTTGTAAAGAGGGTGCTGAAATTAGGCTAACACCAACACTTCTTCAACCAGCTGTTCAAACACTGAGGGACACCAAACCATACAATCATACAGATATACGAACACACAAAAAGAGCCAGCAGATGAAGACCACCTGGTCTATCACATCTGCTCATAAATGATGCAGGATCTGTCCTTACAATTATTTCACTGGCCATGCCCTCCCAACTGCCTCTCCCTCTCTTCCTTCCCCCATTTCCTTGGTCCTAATGGTTCCCTTTGTGTTTGCACCAGGCCCTCTTGAATGCTTCCACCATCTTTGTTGATACCACCTCTTCTGGAAGCTCATTTCAGGTGGTCACCATCCTCTCTATATAGAGATGTTACATCCCTTTTGAATCTCCACCCCCCTTCAATTGTAGTCTGTGTCGTCTAGTGGTGTTGTTTGCACTCATTTGAAAGAGACCCTTCTTATTCATGCTGTCAATTCCTTTCATATATTTGAAGGTCTTTATCATATCCCCCTCTGCCTGCTCTTCCCTAGGGAGTACATCCCCAGGGCTCCCAGCCTCTCCTCATAGGACCTATCCTTTAGTCCCTCTGTCATCTTGGTTGATCTCCTCTGGACCCATTCCAGCATGTTGATGTCCTTCTTAAGGCATGGATGCCAGTATCTCACCCCATATTTTAAAAGTGGTCTGACCCATGACCTGCACAGTGGTAAAATTAACTCACTCCATCTGCTTCTGAATCCCCTTGCAATATATCCCAGCATTTTTTTAGCCTTCACCACTGCTTTCTTACATTGGGATGTGTGTTTCAGCTCACTTGTAATCACCATTCCTATGTCCTTTTCCTCTTCAGAAGCACTTACCTGATCCTCTCCTATGTACTACTCTACCTTAGGGTTCCTGGCCCCTATGTGCATCACTTTGCACTTTTTGGCATTGAAACCATGTTTCCAGATTCCTGACCATCTCTCTAGTCTGACAAGGTTCTCCCTCAGGTCCGATATCCCATCCTTGGTGTCCGCCCTCCCACAGAGTTTGGTGTTGCCCACAAACAGGCATATTTTGCCTTTAATGCTGTGGTGCCCCCCAACTTTGGGGCACTACAAATTATTTCCTCTGCTTTGTTCCCTTCTTCCTCAGCCCAATCATCCCCCTTCTTCAGCCCAACAGTGCCTTCTTTCTTGTCCCTCCTTTCATTTATATAGTGAAAGAAGACCTTTTCCCCATTCTTTATCCCTTTGGCTATTTGGAGCATAATGTGCTTTAATATATGTGACACCTACAAATCTGGGAAAATTGCAGTCACCGTGTTCTAGAGTTGGCCATATTATAATATCTAGCAAATCTAATGGCCATTCAACCTGGATAGAGTTTACTCTAGCTGCAGTAGCTAATACTATACAATCTCAAAAAATGAATAAGGATCCTGGAGCCAATGGTGAGGCAGCTGAAATTTTCCATGCTGGCATTGTTTGGTGGAGAAAATTGCTGACCCCTCTTTTTAATTTGGTAGTTAAGTATAGAGCTATACCTGACTCATGGACATTTGGTCTGATAGTCCCTATTCATAAAAAAGGCTCAAGAATGTGTTCTGAAAATTATAGACCTATAACCTTGCTTCCCATTGCTTTAGAGATTTTCTCTTGACTTACACTATATTGGACCATGTACAATGGTGGGTGGAAGATCATAATATTATTTCAGTTAATCAAGGGGGGCTTATGGAAAAATATGAGTATGGTAGATTTAATTTTCATACTTCACAGCCTAGTAGAAAAAATCAAACAGGTGACCGCATGCTGCTTTTATCAATATTAAGGTAGCTTTTGATTCAGTAAGAACATCCATTTTATGGAATATTTTGAAACAGTTAAATATTAATAAGACTCTTTTGGACATTCTTCAAATGTTGCATTATGACACTCAAGCCTGCAACTGTATAAGTAAAGATGGTAGAGTCTCAGATGTTCTTGATGTGAGTCTTACTGTTAAGCAGGGATGCCTCCTTGCACCTATACTTTTCAGTTTATACATCCATAATCTTATGACCAATCTAAAAAAGATAGACACTTCTGCTCCTCATGTAGATAATTTTCCTATTCAAATATTATTGTATGCTAATGACTCTGTGGTTTGTTCTGAAATGCCATTGGGTCTTAAAAGAATGATGTCAATGGTAATGTCAACATTAGACAAATTACAGTTTCATATATATACAGAAAAAAAATAATGTTTTTGGGAGGCAAGAATGTCAATATTTCTTCTTGGATGATTAATAATTGTACTTTTGAAGAAGTGTCTATTTTTCGTTATTTGGGCATATGGTTTAAAAAGAAACTTTCCTGGTACATGCATCTTAAAAAGATCAAAAAAGACTTCCATAAATTCTTCCCTGGCAATTACATGCTTTGCACACATATATGCTAGTAACTCATTCATTGCTTTAAAAAGGTGCTTTGAAGCCAAGGTCACCCCACAAATATTGTATGGTAGCAAAGTGTAGGGGCTTTGTGGAAGCGAACTTATAAACGATCTTGATGTTATTGAAAATACCTTCTATAGAATTGTTTTGGGGTGCCCAAGAATTACCTCACATGATGTGATGATAGTGGACAAAGGCTCTCTACTTAGAAGAGCTATAACCTGGTGGCATAGAACTGTATCGTCACCTGATAAGTGTTTACCCTATAAATGTTGAAAAGATTCACTTAAATATAATTCTGATAGTCACTGGTTTGCTAAATTAAATAGCATTCTTGCTAAAATGGGTCTGGAAAGAAACTCTTTAATGAATCCTTATATACTGTATATGCCTAGATCTCAGACATCAGGAGGGGGATCAGGAGATGACTCAAAGCTGGGTGCAGTGGTGGATGTGTAGGAGGGGAGGGTGGCCTTACAGGATTACCTGGAGGCTCTGGAAAGGTGGTTGGGAAAATGGAAACTAAAATTCAATGTGGGAAAGTACAAGGTTCTGCACCTGGGAGTCAGAAATCCAGGCCAGGGGTATACCCTGGGAGGAGACATGATTCAAGTCACGGAGGGTGAGAGGGACCTAGGGGTAGTGGTAGATGTCAAAATGAACAATTCGGAGACCAGTAGGAGGGCAGCGGCAAGGGCAAATAGGAAGTTGGGATGCATCGCCAGGGGGATTACCTCCAGAAAGGAGAAAGTGATCCTTCCACTGTACAACTGCTTGGTTAGGCCCCACCTTGAGTATTGTGTACAGTTATGGAGACCACATTTAAAGAGGGACATTACACTCCTAGAGAGGGTCCAAAGGAGAGCAACCAAAATGATCTGGGCCCTGGGGGAGAGGACCTATGAGGAGAGGCTCAAGGAGCTCAGCATGTACACCCTGGAGGAGAGGAGGGATGGGGGGACATGATAGAGGTCTTTAAGTACATGAAAGGGATCAATAAAGGAGGCCCAGTCAGGTTGCTCCAAAGGAGGGGGGGCAACAAGAGGTCATGGGTGTAAGCTGGAAGGGGGCAGGCTCAGAGGGGAGAGGAGGAGATGTTATTTCACTGAAAGGGTGGTGGAGCCATGGAATGCACTGAGCTGGTAGAGATGGAGACTATGAATGGGTTTAAGAGGGAATGGGACAGGTACAGAGGGAGGGTAAATCTGACCAGGCCCAATACAGGTGGAACATCTGGGACTGGGGACAGTATAACCCAAGGGGGAAGGGGGGACACCAAAATCGTCCCTCAGTGTGGGTGCTGAAAATCGAGCAGACTCAAGTGACCATTAGGCCTGTCCTGCTGGCATTTTAGCACGTTAGTATGTTAGTATATAAATCAACACTTGATACCTTCTTGCATCAGGCACTTCTGAAAATTGTAGATTGTGCTGTACAAGCTGATTTTGGTAAAATCCATTCCTCAGATCAGTATCCCCTCTATAGTGCAAGCAAAATGGAATTTGGGATGGCTCTTTACCTAACAGTCTGTGAATCTGCAATCCATAGGAAAACTATTACTAGGCGGAGATTGGAATTACCGAATCTTTCTAGTACATTTAACGCTATGGCCTATCAGTACCGTAATCTGTTACAATTTTGTAAATGTAAATGTAATTATTATCAGAATGTCAGACTTATGATAACCCATGTCTTGTTAGAATGTCCTCTTAAAAACTCGTAGGTAAAAAATGTTACCTCCTTTTATTAAAAGGATGCAAGGGCAGGGTCAGAAGTAAATAGCCCCAGAAAATATCTTTACTGATCAAAGGACCTTAGTATTTGCACTGGGTACTTTTTCTGTAAAAGATCAGCAAATTTTAAAAACATGAAGGGTTTCCTTTGATGTCTCTGTATGTTTTCTTGTGAACTGATGCAATTTTTACTTTTTATCTATTTTATGTACTTACTGCCTTTGTGTTTACTTGTAAGCAAGAATTGTTTTTTATGCATTAACAAAATAAACTGAACTGAAACTGAACATATAATCATGCATATCAAGAGGACTTTTTACCTTAAATTTCCATTTCTCTACATTTTTGACTTTGTGCTTCAACCATTACTGATGACTAGACATAGTTTTTTGCAATTGATTTCCATCCTTTGTGAAAAGGATATTTAAAACAAATGAACAGTGATTTGCTTTAACTATGCAAGCAAAGTGTCTCAAGCAATTCACGCCATCCAGTGTAGCCCACCCCTCTCTCACCCCAGTCAGAGCCAAGTATCTAGGCCACCCCCCAATCCAATCCAGTCCATTTCTGTTGTCCAGTGGCACATGCTCCCCTCACCGTGCACCAGTTTAAGCAATCCCTGGCATCCAGTGGCAAACTTGTCTCTCACTAACACCTATCCACATGGCCCCTTGTGTCAAGTGATACCCCTCCCTCACCCAGCCCTAATCTCAATGGTTTCTGGTGTCTAGTGCCACCTTCTCTCTCACCCAGATCCAATTCAAGTTGTCTCTGGTGTCCAATGTCACCCTCACTCAGACCCAGTCCACATAGTCCCTGACATTTAGTGGCACACCCTTCCTCACATAGCCCAAATCCAAGCAGTCCATGGCATTCAATGGCATCTTGCCCTTGCCCAGTTACATTCTAAGGGCTCTCTGGCATACTGTGTCACCCCTCCCGCATCATGACCCAGTTCAAGCAATTCCTGGCATCCAATGGCACTGCTCCCTTGCCCAGCTCTCATCCAAGTGGTACAACTGATACTCAAAGTCAACCACTGGTGAGTTGAAGGGGGCTGCTGCAAAACTTGGCCAGGGTCAATACACCAAACCAGATAAACCTGCTGTGCCTCACAATAGTTCAAAGCCATGTGAGATACTTTATTAGATCAAAATAGACAGTACCAGAAACAATCCAATGATTCAAGGTGCACTGTCTCTTCCTCAGGGAGGGCACTCTCTAGCACACTCCACCCAGCCCCAATCCAGCTGGTCCATGATGACAAGTGACACTCCCTTAGACAGGGGGTGCCACAGATCTTCCATTTACATCATTAGCCTGGCTACAATATGAAATCAGTATTGTTAATATAGGAAATACAGTCTCATGTATTTCCTAAATTGTCCTGCAGGAGTGCTCTTGCTTCATGATTTAGGAAACACACACTTTGAGTGTATAATTTCTATATCACACTTGTGATACTGAATTTTGATTCTGGCTGACTGAGAAGGTGAGTGGAATGTTTGTGCCAGCCACTGTCTAGGGGAAATGATTTAGTAGGGGCTCAGTGTCACTGGAGATGGGCTTTTGGTGTCAAACAGAAGAGCCTGGGGGTTAATGAGCATGCAGGTGTTTACAAAAAGTTGTTATAAGTTCATTTGTGCTGTGTTAGATGTCTCTTATGGTATAACACTGCCATCTTATAAAATTTAGATGAGAGGACCATGAAAAAAAGATGAGCAATTATGTGTGACCAAACTGCATTTAATGATGGTCTTATCATATCACAGACATAGAAACATAAAAGTTGACATCAGATAAGGGCCGCAAGGCCCATCCAGTCTGCCCATGTCTTTTTCTACCTTATAAATGTGCCATCGGCCTTTGCTCTGTCAATGGCCTATCTATTCATACTCATCTGTATTGTTCCCTTATGCCTATCCCATGCCTGTCTGAAGCCCTGCACTGCATTCATATCCACCACTTCCTGAGGTAGACAGTTCCATGCATCCACCACCCTTTCTGTGAAAAATAACTTCCTCACATTACCCCTTAATCGGACTCCTTCTAATCTCATGCTGTGTCCTCTTTTCCTGATATTTTTCTTATATTGAAACATGCTAGACTCTTTCACCTTGTTAATGCCTTCAAGGTGTTTGAATGTTTCGATCATATCACCTATCTCCCTTCTTTGCTTTAGGGTATACATATTGAGCTCCATTAATCTGTCCTCATATGTTTTCTGATGCAGCCCCTACACCATTTTGTTTGCCCTTCTCTGGACTGCCTCAATTTGGTCAATGTCCCTGAGAAGGTGTGGCCTCCAGTACTGCATGCAGTACTCCAGATGGGGACTAACCAGTATTTTGTTAAGAGAGATTATTACCTCCCTCTTCTGACTTGTGATACCCTTAGTAATGCGCCCCAACATCCCCCTAGCCTTACCTACTGCTTTAGTGGTCTGCTTGGATGATTTCAGGTCATCAGTGATAATGATGCCCAAGTCTCTTTCTTCCCTTGTGACTGCCAGCAACTCCCCTCCCAGCCTATAGGTGGCTTAAGGGTTTCTCTTCCCTATGTGCATGATCTTGCACTTCTTTGCATTAAACCCCAGTTGCCACTCTTCTGACCATTTTGCTAGCTTATCCAGATCTCTGCTCATTCTGCCCACCCCATCTAAATCATCTAATCTGTTGCAGATCTTGGTGTCATCTGCAGACAAACCTTATCCTCCAGTCCAACTGCAATATCACTGAAGATATTGAAGAGGACTGGCCCCAGAACTGATCCATGAAGTAACCCACTTGTGACTTGCATCTCTTCTGACTATGCCATTTACCACCACTCTCTGTTTTCTGCCGACAACCAGTTTGCCACCCAGTTGACCGACTTCTGACCCACCCCGAGCCTACCAAGCTTATTAATCAATCTTCTATGTGGAACAGTATCGAAAGCTTTGCTGAAGTCAATGTAGGCAACATCAACTGCTCCCCCTTGGTCCACCAATCTGGTTACCCAGTCAAAGATATCTATGAGATTAGTTTGACAGGACCTTCCTTTTTTGTAAACCCATGCTGTCTTGGATCCTGTGCTCATATGGATTCCAGGTGTTGCACGATCCTTTCCTTAAGGAGTGCCTCCATAATCTTGCCCACCACTGATGTAAGACTGACTGGTCTGTAGTTCTTTGCCTCCTCCCTGCTACCATTCTTGTGGAGCGGGATCACATGACCCCTTCCACAGTCTTCTGGGACCTCTCCTGTGCTCAGAGACTCACTAAACAGTTCTGATAATGGCTTTGCTAGTTCCACCCTTAGCTCCTATAGTACCCTGGAATGTATGCCATCAGGTCCTATTGACTTGTCCACCCTGAGCTTATAGTATTGTAGGACCATTTCTTTTGTGAAGGGACTAGTGCACACCCCCCTCTCCTGTGTTCATAGTGCTAAGCTGTGGGTCCTGCCCTACCTTCTCTTCAGCAAATACTCAGCAGAAGTATCTATTTAGGATAGGTGCTTTTAAATGGTCCTCCTCCTCACACACTTCCTTATCGCCTTTGATCTTAGCAATACCCCCTCTGGACTTTCTCCTTTCACTAATGTATCTATAGAAAGTCTTGTCACCTTCTTTTACTGTTTGTGCTAGTGTTTCCTCAGTTTGGGCCTTTGCCTGCCTTACTGCCTTCCCTGCTTTCCTTAGGGAAGTTTGGTATGCCTCCCTGTCTTCATCCCGCTGCTTTCCCTTATATTTCCTGAAGGCCAGCCTTTTGGCTCTGACCTTTTCTGCTATTGTTTTTGAGAACCAAAGTGGTTTCCTTATTCTTTTGCATTTCCTTTTCTTTCCAACACAATGGGATGTTGCTTCAAATATCGTATCCTTAATGCTTTCCCACTTTGCCTGTACCCCCTCACCTGTATGTCTTTTTGCCAGGGCTAGCTTAACTCTGTTGGCCATCTTATCAAAGCCAGCTCCTCTGAAGTCCCATATTTTTGCCTTGGAATGGGATGATTTAGTTCTAGTGGCCAGATTGAACCATACCATGTGACAGTCACTGGCCCCAGGTGACCTTCTACCTGGAGATCTGTGATCCTGTCCCTGTTAGTCAGTACTAGATCTAGGATAGCCCCGTCTCTTGTGGGTTATTTTACCAGTTGTTTGAAGCCCTCCCCTGCAGGGAATCCATCATGTGTCTTGTTCTGGCAGGTGTTCCTGCTGGTATTGATCAGTCTGTATCTAGCATGTTGAAGTCTCCCATTATCATAACCTCCCCTTTAGCTGCCATGGTTTTTATATCTTCTAACAGTAATGTGCCTATGTCCTCCCCCTGGTCTGGGGGCCTGTAGACAACCCCAGTTCATATGGCTGTCCCATTTCCTGTTTCCAGGGTGACCCACAGTTCTTCTGGCTCCTTATGTGTATTCTGAATTTCTGTAGCTTTGATATTTTCATTGACTTACAGGGCCACTCCACCCCCTCTTTTTGCTCCTCGGTCTCTTCTGAACAGTACATAGCCAGGTACTGAAGTCTCCCAAGTGTTTTTACTGGTAAACCATGTCTTGTTAATTGCTACTATGTCCAGTTTAGCCTCTGTCATTATTGCCTGCGGTCTGGGATCTTGTTTCCCTGACTGCGAGCATTTGTGTACATGATTTTCCATTGGCCAGATTTTGGTGTGTTAGTTGTTGGATGAGGTCTGGCATTTTCCCTGTGCATCGTATAGGGAACTAGAACTTTTTCCTTACCTGGTGATGCAAATGAACTGCAAACATGCTGAACTCTTGTTTGACCACTAGCTGAGGGGGGAAGGGTGTTCTTCCCATTCGACATATGGGGTGCTGCACCCCTCTCCAAATTTGCTCGTTTAAGTATTCTGCAAAGACATCAAACTTCTGCCCCAATGCACTGACATCCTCCTTAGTCAGATGCAGTCCATCAAATATAAAGAACTTTCACTCCCAAAACTGATGCCAGCTCCCTACAAATGTGTGTTCTTTTTCCTGGCACCAGCCCTTGAGCCACATGTTTAGCTCCCCTATCTCTCCTTCTCTGACCTTCCATCCATCTGCCCCTCTCTCCCAGACTGGCAGGATCACAGAGAAGGAGATGCCAGATGAAATGGCTGATGGTTTGTCACCCAGCCTGGTCAGGTGTTCCTTGGTCTCCACAACTGACCGGCTGGTGAGATCATTAGTCACTATGTGTACCAGACATCTTGGACAGCACTCCCTCGAAGATGTTGCTGTGAAGCCTCAGTCTATGAAATACAAAACACTGTATATTATTGTGGCACAGAAACAAAGTGTGATATGAAACAGTTGAGAAAAGTAGCTTCACAGTGGAGGGAGTCAAACATGGGAACATAAAAAATGGAAAAGAGTTCAAAAAAAAGAACTCATAAAAGAAACCAGTTTCCTGAGGAAGGGTAATGAACCCAAAACGTAGATTATTATACACTGGATGATAAAATTAATGATTTCAATAAAACATTCAACTTGAATGATGTGATGATTTGATCAGGGTGAGTGGGATTGGTGTCCAGTATTCAGTTTGTTGTCTCAGGCATAAGCAATATACTGGTTTATCCCCTCCCAGAACAGAAACCAAGTATCATTTTTTAATAAAATCTTTTTGAGGTATCAGCTGTACTGGGAAGGTCTTTTCTTCACAGCACATATTAACTAATTATAAATCACATGAGTTTGCCAGCATGATTTATAATAATTTTTCCTTCTGTTTTATTTTTTAAAGTGTATTTAGCTCTAGTGCTCCTCCCTCACCTTTGATGTAATCACTCCACATTACCAGTTATTGCGCAAGACAGTTGTATGTAGTATAAGAAGACTTGCAGTTCGGTTCATGAGTTGATTGAAATCTGAGGTAATTTATACATTTATGTAAAAGTGACAGTTCAGACCCACAGGCTCTTCCTTTCTTTATATTCCAGTAAGCTTTTTCTACCTTTGGGGTGCTGACTTCTCTTCTGTCCCTGTCCACCTCCACAACCAGCCACCATCTCCCCCAGGACTCCTTCCTTGTTAGAAGAGTAAATCTTGAATTGCGCGGTTGTAAAGGGTGCAGTTAGAATAGCACTCTACAATACAGCAATAGGGATAGAATGCCCAGGTAAGGTTAACACCATCCCTGTGGCTGTACTGCAGTTGCGGAGGTGGGGGGAAGCTATAAAGCCTGTGCTGGGTCAGGTTCTGCTAAGCGGCCTGGTGCAGAGTGAAGTGTCATAGGCAGCAGAGGGCAGAAGAATGCTGGTGGACTGGGGTTTGAATCCCAGTCCCGGAAGGTATGTCTGTTTTGTTTTTTTCATGCTAGGACCTTTGTTGGCTTTTTTGTTTGTCTCTCCCCCCTCCCGACTTGTGGGGGTACTGTATCTGCCCCCCCACCAACGTGTCCCATTCAATTTCCACTCCACAATGCCCCCGCTCCAAGGTTTCACTCCTTCCCCAAGTTGCCTCCCCCTGGAAGTGATTATATATAGTTGGAGGGTTCAGGGGTGCAGTGGACAACAATCCCCACAAAAACAGAAATCTGTGTTTTTTTTTTTTATGGTAGTGGTCCCTATCTTCGGGGGCCACTACCATTGCTACTATTCTTATGGACAGTGTTTTGGGTGGGTGCTGTTGTGGAGAGCAACATTTTTGCTGTGCTCTTGTGGACCACACTGTTTTTGCATGTACAGTCCTAACCTAGTGCCCCAGGATTCATCTGCCAATTTCCTCCATGGCTTACCTCCCCCATGGCAGGACTGGGTGAGGTAGGGCCATTCCCCTGAGTCCAGATCCAGTTTGGCCAGGTCCAGGGTGATGGTACAGTTCAGGGCAGGTGAGTGGGGCTTCTGCCCTGCCCCCATTTTTTCCCATTTTTGGTTTCCTCACCCTGAGGTCAGAATGTGTGCAATGGCATGGGAGTGTGACATGAAGGTGCTGCATGCTTTAAATGGCCACATCCAACCTGCTGAAACATGGCCTGCATTCTGTAACACCTAGCCACTCCTAGGTGGCAGTCAAGCAGTGGCACATGCTGTCCCCACTCCCTAAAGGAGGTGAGCTCTCTATGGATGTTCAATCCTCCCACCCCTGGCCAGACCTTCAATGATCCTGGTCCATTCCAGAACACAGGTCACCAGAATGGCAGGAGGTACGTCATCCAGTACCTCAGCCCTCCATGCCACTGGGCTGGTTAGCTTCCTCCGTTCTGATGCACACGGGAGCCTAACAAATCCCATCATGCTGTGACATGGATCAATTAGCAAAATAATAGAATATTCTGTTTACTTCTTATTGTCTTAATTGCTTAACAATGTGGCTGTAATGTCAGATCTGTACTTTCAGTCACCAGGCACTGGCTCCTGGTGTTGAAATGAGGGGGGGCCATGGTGACAGTTATGTCGCTGAGGATGGGTTCCAGTGGCTGCATTTCTTTATTTACTGCTGATAGGATGGGCTTCCAGCACTGGAATTTGGGATATATAAAGGAACTAGAGCTCTATCAGACATGGTACTGGAGCTCTACCAGGCATGGTACTAGAGCTCTACCATTCATGGGCTCCCAGTGATCATATTTAACTTGGGGGATTTGTGGGAACTATGTCAAGCCCAAATGGTCATCCCCCAGTGACCACATGTAATAGGTTTAGAAGGACAGAAACTTGCCACATGAGATGGATTCCCAGTGGCCACATTTAAATTTTGAGGGCTGCGGCACAAGCACATTACCACGAAAAGGCTTCTGTGTCTACATTAACTTCAGGTAAGCTGGTGTACTGTACATACACAAGACAATGTGGGATGACGCTATACATTCCCAGGCCACTGCTGCCATACACTGCATCCTGGTGTAGAACATAATGACTCACTACTGGGGGGATTCACAAAGGTCAAATGGCAATTTGATAACTACAGTAGTCTTATTGAAATTGCTGACATTTCTGTATTTTAACATTTTTGTTTTACCAGGATATCTCCATTGAACAATGTTCATTTTCATGGAGTTCCTGGGATCAAAACAAATATTACAGAGCAATATATATTAGTAAATATTTTATGTTTTAACTATAATATATGTAAAAGCAGTAGAATATAATTCAGATGGCATGGTGGACAGTGCATCATCTTGATTAAGTGAGTGTCTCATCAAAGTGAAGTTCATGTTTTCAATGAAATAAAGCATCCAGAAACATGTTTTGAGTCATGCTTTGTACTGTGCCTGTTTTTTGTACATGCTTGTGGGAATAGTGCAAATGTAAAGGCATAAATCGTGGCAAAGTAAAATTACTTTAAATAAGTAGTAAAATAAATTCATCCACAATAAAGTGCTTGGTGCCTCATTTCTCTGGGTGTGGTAGTTGATTTAATTGATATATCTGTTTCATGAAAATTTAGATTAAGGATATACTGAAAAAAAACTGTGATAATATTTTGATACTGACTTCTTCACTGTTTTTGTTTTCTTGCAGGATTACTACATCCTTTATGCCAGCGTGGCATCTCTAACTTGGAGACAATGAGTGTGAGTGTGTAAAAACCCAGATTAACAGACCACAACACCTCCACTTACTCTTTCTGTCTTCAGCACTTACTTATTTCCTATAATTTTATATAAAACCTTGAGAAATGAATTTGTCATGCACTCGATTCTATTACTAAAAAGCAATAAGCTGAAATTAAGAGTCTTTTTGAATCTAAAGAGTGTAATACTAATGAAGGTTTTGGATCAAATTAACCTAAAAATGGAAAGTCAGTAATAGTTGATCCTGCTAGAGATATTTAAAACCATGGCCCAGATATTCAAAAGAGTTGCACCATGCACAATAGGGTTGCGCAAGCGCAAGTCCGAAAATGCGCCATTCTGCGATATTCAGTGGGAGTCATTTGTGCCCCCCCCAAATCACGCCAAGCAACAGCGCAATGATAATGAATGTATGCACAACTGAAGGGGGAGGAACCATGCATAAATGGTGCAGTACGATATTCAACAACATGCGCCATGCGCAATAGGAGAGCCAGTGGAAGTTGCGCCATAGCGGAAATGAGCCAAAATAAAAAGGAGCAAGGGAGATGCGCAAGAACACTACAGGGAAACCTCAAGTTGCTGAACTATAGCCAGCCACACAGGCAACACACACACACAGAGCAGGACAGTGAAAGGGCACCTGAAACCCACAGGCTCAGGGTAAGGTGTGGGGAGCCTCAGTGCAGAAGGGGGAAGTACTTACCACACAGCAGTGAGGCCAGCACAGTCAGGTGTTCCCGGTACAGGGGAAGTAGCAGCCAGGACAGCGGGGGGAACACAAACAGCTGCCAGGGGGGTGAAACACAAGCCAGAGACATGGCTAGTGCCACCATCCAGATGGAGGCAGTAATGAGGGGGGTAAGAAGGTGGGCAGCAGGGGGGCATGGCCGTGGAAGAGCCCATCAGTGGTATGCCCCCAACAGGCAGTACGGAGCCCGCACCAGCTTTGAGCTGTATAGTGATATGGAGATCGTGGGCCAGTACCACCTGAATCAGGCAATTCTGAGGTGGCTCTGTGAGCTGTGCAGGGATGTGATACAGGCACCCACACGACGGAGCCATGCTCTGTCAGTGGAGACTAAAGTGACAGCTTGCATGTTCTTGCTCATCACAGGTACCTTCCCGAGACCAACTGGGGACACCACAGGCATGACCCAGTCAACCGCGTCACACCACCTCACCCAATTCCTCAGCGCACTGCTGCCACATCCTCCGGAGTACATCCATTTCCCCAGCACACACAGCAGACATACAGGAGTTCCACAGGGTAGCACATATGCTTGGCATGCTAGGGGCAATAGACTGCACCCATGTGGCCATCTGCACACCACCTGGCCCCGAGGGGGCCACATACATGAATCACAAGGGCTATGCTAGCATCAACTGCCAGGTGGTGTGCGATGCCAGAGGGCGCATAATCAATATCTGTGCCATGCACTATGGGGGAGCACACGATGCCTTCATCTGGCACCAGTCAGCACTGTGCCACAGATTCAAGAGTGGGGACATCCCCACTGGCCATGTAGTGGGTGAGTATGCAAACCACATGGACAAACATAGAGCCTGGGAGGGGCATGGTCAGAGGTGTCATGGGTAGTGGCCTACATGGCCCAGGGCAGGGCGATGCTGATCACCAAACTAACGTCCACCCTCTACACACAGGTGACAGTGGATACCCACTCCGTCCCTGGCTGCTCACACCATACCGGCGGCCCGCGACCCCATCGCAGCAAAAGCTACAATGAGGCACATGCCACCACACGTAATGTCATTGAGCGGGTGTTCGGGATGCTGAAGGCATGTTTCCGTTGCCTGGACACCTCCGGCGGTGCCCTACAGTACAGCCCCTCAAAGGTCTGTGGGCTATTCCTGGCCTGTTGCATCCTGCACAACATGGCCAACGAATGTGGGATAGCTGTACAGGTCAAAGATGGGGACAGCAATGGGGACAATGAGGATGCTGGTGACAATGGTGATGGGCAGCCCCCCCTTGGGCAACGGGACCCCTGACTGCTCCGGCTGGCACAGCTGCACCGGGACACCATCATGGAGGAGCACTTCAGCCAACCCAGGTAAGTCATGGGGCCATGTGCAACCACCAGTGGCTAAGGCACAACCCACAAACATGCATGGACACACACCAGGGCTACATGCTATCAAGGGAACTGGCCAGGCATGGAACCACACACACCACCAGGGATGGGTGAGGTCTAACATGGCACGTGGACAGAGACACATGCACACACACACACACACACACACACACACACACAACACGCCAGACATGCACAAAGGGTAGGAGGCACACTGACCCAGAATGCCACCTCTAGCCACACACATGTCCACAGACCACCAGTCCACCATGCCCACTGCCTATCATTGTGTGTGTGTTAGATGCTAGGCACCATTGCACATTGGTGTACAGTGAAATACGGGCAGCATCATGCACACGCAACTGCGGACAGCAGCTGGGAGGGAGTGCAGATGGACTGTTTGTCTGCATGCAGGGCCAGGTTCCCACCCGTGCATTGCCCACTGAATGACACAATGCACACAGGGCAGCATCAGACAGTAGCCGCGTTGGGAGACTGGTCAGTCATGTGCCACAGTGCCCTGGCCACCACGGATGTGTGGGCAGCCCCACCGAGACCCGCCAGCACTGACAGGCTGACCACTGGCCTCATGGGGTGGTACCGATGGTCCCCAGGGGTTCCACTGCATGAACACAACCGTGCTCGCGCAGGGGTCTGTGGCACATCAAACATGCCTGTGCCAGGCATACTCAGGATGCCCACAGCTGAACCCAGTGTCGACAAGGAGGGTGTCACATGACACCGGGAATGGGGGGTGGACATTGCACTGCACAGTGTCTGCGCCACATGGGCAAATAACTGCATGCCCCATGTGGCCATGGCAGCTGTGATTGTATGTGTCAGCCTGTCAATGGCGGCGATCACATCCTCCCACATTCTGGTCCATTCCTGCCAGGAGCAGAGTGGTTTCTCTGCTGCAACGCTCCTCTGCCCGCTCTGGAGCTGCACTCAGTGTATCCACCACCGTCCCAAGCTGCATCTGCTGATTGACTGATGCTTGCAGTATGCGGGTGTGCTCATCCAAGAGGTCATCTGCCTGATCGGCATTCTGTCCCTCAGGGTGTGCACGGCCCTGATGCTCAGCACCCCTTGAGGGTGAGCGCTGCACACCAGGACCAGGACTGGGCATGTCCACAGATGGTGCACTGACGCCGCCCCCTGATACTGTACCCCCAAGCCCATTGGCTAAATGCTGATGCTGCTCCTACGGCTGCCACTCCCCAGGACTCACTGGTGCCGCCTCAGTGGCCACAACAGTCCCACTGTCCTATACACACACCATTACTGCCCCACTGGTGCTGACAGGCACAGACTGGGACTGTGATGACACACCGGCCTCCATGGTGGCACCACCCACAGCCATGGCTGCGATATTACCTGCTGTGTGGCCATCCTGTGGCACACACGTGTCACTGCCCATGACGTTGACGACATCATCACCGGTGATGGACCAGGCACCAGCCTGAGTCACAGCATGCTGGCATCCATGGACGCTGGCATGCTGGGACACGGGCAAGGCATCCTCCGCACCTGTTCCAACAACATCAGTCTGGACATCCAGGCAGACCCACTGTCGCACTGAGTTGTGTATTCCTGTGGAGGTGGATAGGCCCTCCTCCATCTCCATCTGACTGGCCTCAGTGGAGAGGCCCACCACCGCTGACCCATGCAGACGCTCAGAAGCTGTAAGGGAAAACAAAGTCATGTTACTGCATGTGACCTACCCTGTCCCCCCCAATAGACAGACCATGAACTACCATGCAGTGACGGGCTACCACCCATCTGGAATCCACCACCTGGAACACCCTCAATGGCACAACGCTGCATGCTGTCAGCAACCCTCTCCTCCTGTGGGGTCAGGCGTAGCACCTCCAGCTGTCCCCCACCTGTCGCAGATCATGCTGCCCTGATGGCAGCCAACTTCTCCTTAATCCTCCTCCTGTCTGTGCCCATCTTCTTCTTGCACTCCTGCATGGAGTGCTGGTGGCTGCCATGCAGGTTCACAGCACGTGCCACTTCCTCCCATGCAGCAGCACGGGCCTGTGGTGTTCCCTGGCGTCCGCTGAGAAGCGGCTCCTTGTCCAGGTAGGCCTCAAACAGGGCATCCATCTCAGGCTTTGTGAAATTTGGCCTCGTCCTCCTCCCACAACTCTGTTCCTCTCTCCCACAACTCACTCAGTCACGATCAGGGCCCCGAAGTTTTCGCGATTCCCCGGATGTGGCAAACCGGCGGAAATATCCGATTACCATCACCCGCGGAATGTCGCGCGGCACTTCAGAACAAACGCGTCCTCTTCATTTGCCGGCCAGGGGTGCCCAATCCCCGTCGGCTTCACTGTCCCCTCCAAATGCTTGTATGCCACGCTGAGAGCCCACCCCAGCATGGCAAAATGTCCTCTGGCCGACGAGGGTGCCCAATCCCGCCGGCTTCACTGTCCCCCAAATGCTTATATGCAACGCTGGGAGCCCACCCCAGCATGGCAAATGTCTTTGCCGACGGGGTGCCTAATCCTGCCGGCTTCACCGTCCCTCCTTGTGTGTTATTAAAAGAAAATAAAACCTGAAATAAAAAACCTTCCATCGTTGCTTCTTTTGCCCTCTACCAACCCACCCACCCTCTGCGCATCCACCTCCCACCCCTACCCCATACTTACCTCCGACTCTGGCGCGACGATCTTCGTGGACCGGGAACACATCTGCACTCTTCAAAGCCGACCGCGAACTGAGGAAATGCCGGTAAGCTGTATAATGGGCTAGATAGGAGGGTTCAACTTTAATTGCATATCTCAAGCATTTTGGGAATTTTGCACAATTTTCAATATGGGGTTTTGGGACCTTTCATGAATGATGTCATTGTCATGGCGTTATTTGGCTTCGGCAGTGACTGCGCGCAGTGACTGCGAAATCACCCTTGGGGACCGAATACCACCATGACAGTGACATCATTCATGAGAGGAGAGCCTAAAACCCCATGTTGAAAATTGGGTGCCAAAATTCAAAAAAATGACTGTTTAACGAGCGTGCGTTGCACAGTTCCTACACAGGCTCGTAAGTTCACGAAATTTCAATATTTTCACTCCAGAGTTTCAACATTGCCATTTCATCACACTGTCTTATGAGTAGTACAGCTGTCATTTTTCACATCTCACCCAAAATGTGTTTTCACCCTTGTAGCGCAGAATGTCACAGTCGGTGTGCGAAATCAATGTACAGGACAAATTAAGAAAATCACAGTGACACTGTTCATGAGCAGAGGTCTTGAAATGGCTATGTTGAAAATTTGATGAAAAAATTCCTAAAAATGACTGTTTTACGAGCGTGCGTTGCGCAGTTCCTAAGCACGCTCATAGGTTTGCGAATTTTCAATATTTCCACTCCAGATTTTCAACATTGCCATTTTTCCACACCTTCTTATGAGTAGTACAGCTGTCATTTTTCACATCTCACCCAAAATGTGTTTTCGCACATGCAGCGCACAATAGCGCGGTCGGTCTGCGAAATCAATGTTCCGGACAGATTAATAAAATCACAGTGATACTGTTCATGAGCAGAGGTCTTAAACTGGCTATGTTGAAAATTTGGTGACAAACACCCATAAAATGACTGTGTTACGAGCGTGCATTGTGTCAGATATGGCAAAAAAAAAAAAAAAAAGAAAAATTAAGGGTAAAATGTGCCGCAGAATTGCCGCAGAAATTGGTGTTGAGTGCCGCAGAAGTTCTGCGGCAAATGAGAACCCTGCCACAGAACTTTGCTCCGATGTGCCGCAGAAAAATCGGGGCCCTGGTCATGATACAGCCTGTGAGAATGACAGTTGTTGCCTGTGACTGTGCAGTCCCATGCATGTCCCAAAATCCACAATCCACACTCCCAAACAGCTTGCAACTCACCAATAGACTGCACTAATGGACTATGGCCAGTGCAGCCCAATGTCGCACTTTTATAGTGCAACCCATGCAAATGAGGTGAGGCGCAACTTTAAATGGATGCAAATTGCAGTGCTGCACCATTGAATGGCTGATTAGCTGATTTGAATATGATGGCTGAATATCGCACTTTACGCAATTGTGTTGAATGTGCTGAGCCAAGGGTGCAGTTCTGTGACATGCACAGTACACACCTAACTGCGCATGCCCGGGTTGATGACGCAGGCGCCTGCCACTCTGCTGACATGCTGTGCATGGGAGGCAATGCAGGGCACGGCCATCATAGTGCCAGTGGCGCTACAGCGATGTTCACCTATATTGCGCTGTGGCACTCGGGCATCTTAGGCGCACTGGGGCAACAGCTCGGTAGGCCACTATTGGAGGTGGCACACAGGGACCCAATTGCGCCACATGCATTGGGTTCCAATCATGCTGTGGCTGTCCATGAGCAAGAGACCCTTGACCCTGTGCCTGACCTTTGCCCCCAGGCGCCATGCATCAGGCATGGGTGCACCACTATCACGCTGTTCGGTGACAACATGATAGGGAATGGCAGTGCTGTACCACGCAGCATCTGCACATGGCGGACCCACACTGCAGAGCGCCATTTTGACCCTACCAAGCAAGAGAGAGATAGCGTGGAGGAGAGCTGCACAGTGAAGCCAGATAGAAATGGCAAACTTGGTTGCCATTGTGGAGCCACTTGTTGGCCCACTGTTTTATCAGGCACCCCTGGACAGGTCCAGGAGTCAGGTGTGGCAGGAGGTGGCCGACACCCTGGAGGAGGCCACAGGAATGGGGCGGACGGCGCAGCAGTGCCGCCACAGATATGGGGACCTGAGGCGGAGGGACCCGGACCTGCTTGCCCTCCTGCGGGCACATGCCAGGAGGGGCACGGTGCCACAGCTAGGTAGGTGTAACGTCCATACACTTTTAGCTTCCATATGGGTATCACGGTTGCATGTGTCCAGAACATGGGGGGGGCCGTCCGGTGTTGGCAGTGGTGGTGGTGTTATCAGGGTGTGGGGTGGGTGGGTCTGGCTGTAAGGGATTGCACACACATGGGGGCAAGGGGACTTTGCTAGAGGATTGTACTGATGTTCCTCTCTCCATGTTTGCACCTTAGGCCCAGAAGAGCAACGGCTGGTGAGAGAGAGGAGGCGCCAGCTGGAAGACCATCACTTCAGGAGGGGCGAAGTTTCACAGAGGCAGAGGGACCAGCCTGATGATGGTGAGTGCCTTACATCCATGATTACTATTGCATGCTGTGTAACAGGGTGGGCAGCGGGGCATGGCCACCATCCATTGACACCACTGCCATGCACGCAACTTGTTACAGTCAACACTGTCCAGTGGCACTGCATGTCTGAGAGTGCGTCAATGGTGGTCCATGCATGCACCGGGTACATGGCTGTGCCACTGCCTTTGCACCACATAGCCATGTCACTAAACAGCCATGGTGGTGCTGTGCAGGACTTGGCCAGTGGGTGTGTGCAGCAGTCCGCATGGCTGTGTGCGCCTGGGTGGGCAGGTCTTGTGGACACGATCACTGTGGGTGGTCACACACCATCACAGAGGCATGGCCCATGGCCGTATGCCATGCACAGTGGATGGGCTGTATGGGACTGTGCATTCACACCTATTGACTCTGCTCCCTTGTCCTAGGTGGACGGTAGCTGCAGATGATCAGGGAAGCGCTGCAGGAGATACTGACTGTTGCCAGGGCGTCGCTGGAAATCCTGCAAAGGATCAAGAGGCTGGGGGGCAGGCAGTGTCATGGCAGGAGGAGCAGCTGGAGCAGGGAGTGGGGCTCCCGCTGAGCTTCACAGTGCCCCTGATTTCCCCTACTCCCCTGGACCCACCCTCACACCCCTCCTTCCCTCTACCATTTGTTCACCCCTGCCCCTTACCCACCCCCACCTTGTTTGTGGCCCCCCCAAAACTTTTGTAAAATTTGTACATAGTTTTGTTTGATGTTTTTAAATACATTTCTTTTGATATGACTACTGTGGTGGTCTCTGATTTGCAGCGGGCTATAGGTGCTCAGCTGCAGTGGTGTGCATGGCGTCAGTGGTGGTGCAGTCATGGACATGTGTGTGTGTCCATGGGGAAGTGACTATGGTGTGGGAATAGCTATCAGTCACTGTCTGTGGTGTGTGTGTTGTTCCCTGTGCACTGGATGACTGTGTGCAGTGGTCCATGGTGCATGCTCTGTGTCCATGGCACACCTGTCAGCCCATCCATGGCCTATGCAGCTGACAACCTTGCATGTCTGTGACCTGCACGGTCCACTGGCATGTCAGTGGTGGCTGTCCATGCAGGACAGCCACTGTACCCGTCACAATGCTGGGTTGCCTCCTGTCACTGGTGTGGTGCATGTCTGCCTCGGGTGACACTGTGGCCTCCGCTGTTGTTGTCCCACCTCCATGATGTGGCTTGTGTGTGTTGCAGGGGATGTGCACCACTGTCTGTGACTTGTGCTCCGGGCAAATGCTGGTGGTGTACAGCTCCACAGTGCCTGCGCAGGGTGGCTGGCACTCCATGGCCTCATGCTGGGGGCTTGGTTGCCCTGCTACTGCGTCCCTGTGTTGGTATTCCCTTGGGTATGGGTGGGTGTTTGTCCATGCACTGTGTTGCAGCCGGTGTGGTGCATGCTTCCATGCACCACTGTGGGTGTCTACGCTGGCTGTTGTGGCCAGTGCTGGGTTCGGGTGTGTCCTTGGGAGGGTGTGCCGTGTGCTGTACCACTGGTGGTGGGGTCCAGGGCATACCCTGTCCCGTGTCGGGTACCTCGTGTGCCAACGCATGGTCAGTCTCTCAGCTGTACCTTGGGAGGGGGCTGTGCGTGGTGGCACTGGGTATGCCATTGTTGCTTCGCTGTGTGCTGCCACCCGCTGATGGGTGCTCATGGTGGGGCTGCCTTACATGGTTCTGTGGTGCACAGGGTTGCATTGTCACAGTGGCGGTGGTGGCATGCATGGGGTATCCTGCTCTGGTGGACGCTGCTCCTGGGCAGGGTGTCTGGGGGTCACAGTGCAGGATGTGCTCTGCATTGGTGAGATGGTGTGGCACGGGGTGGTCGGCCCTCCTTGTGTGCCGGTCACAGCTTGCCAGGGGGTGTGATGGGGCACCATGGCCCAGCTGTGGGATAGTTGCTGGTCTCCATGGGCCAGTGGTTATTCCAGCCCTCCCCAAGTTGTGCAGTGCATGGGGTGTGAGGGGATGATGTCTGTTCTGCTGTGTGTTCCTCTGCCCATCTGTGGCATGGGTGGTGGGCCCCTGCATCCCTGGTTGTGCTGCTGCATTGCTGCCTGCGCTGGGAGGCATCCTGGTTGCGCTTATGGTGCATCTGGACTGCTCAACTGTACATCCCTTTGTTGCGCTATGGCGCATCAGATATGCTCAGCTCTCCCCTTTGAAGGCATGGCGGCGCAGGTGGCTATATTCAGTCGCTAGCTGTAGGCGTATCTTGGCCAGAGCAGTTTTTGAATATCGCGCCTCTTGCACATGAGCGCAATGGACTTGCGCTTGCTCCTGCTGTTGCACACTTTTTGGTCGCAGTTTGAATATCTGGGCCAATGCGTTTTATATTTGTATAAATTGATTTCATTCACTCATGTCACTTGAAACTGTTTTTTCTATTAAGAATATCACTAATTTGGTATTTAATAGCACTATAAAAATGCCTTGTAAACTCCCATTTACCCATGCCTTCTGATTAAGGGTTTTTTGAACCCAAAGCTCCAGGGCTAAGAGTGGCAAGTGAGCATATCCTGACACTGATGTGGTATTGTACCATTCAAAGAAGAATAAACATTTGGGAATTCTAAGAAGTTCATGTTGACATTTTCTTTGGAGTGCATGCTACCTACTGTCAGACAGATCTTTCATCATGATTTTCATATATGTTCCTTAATGCTTTGCATTAGTAAGTTATGTGTAATTTTGTATTTTAGTGTAGGATAGTCTACCTCTTCTAGGAGTCATACAACATCTTATCACCTATACACATTGCAAATCAATGGCAACAAAATGATCACACTTCTATTACCAATATTACATTATTTTGAACATTATCCAATAAGTTTTCTTCTCTCAGATGAGCTCCACAGGCAATATTGCTGAAAAGAAAGAAAAAAATAATCAACTAAACCTCAAATATCAGAAGGTCTTGTTTGCAGTGTCAGTGGCTCAGTAGGTAGCACACTCACCTCTGAGGCTGGGAGATCAGAGGGCTGTGGGTTCAGTTCCCACATCTGGCACTTGGGTTAATATCCCACTACTGACACTGTAGTGCAGCATGAGAGGGGTGCTGCACTTCTGAGGTGCCGTCTCTCGGATGAGACGTTAAACCGAGGTCCCATCTGCTTGGATTGGTGGTAGTTCAGGTGGATGTTAAAGATCCCATGGCACTTATCGAAAAGTAGGGAATTTCCCCGGTGTTCTGGCCAAATTTCCCTCATTCACTAAAAATACCACCAACAGCTTAATCTGGTTCAAGGTCAGTTGGCATTCATCTGTATCCCCCTTCCCCTGGTCGTGCCTGAAAATAGGCAGGATTTGTCTAGTGCACTTACCTAGTCAACAAAAACTAAATAAATAAATAAATAATGTACTGATTATTAGATACAGCCTGCATATTTTATCAGGACAAACTAAGGACTTGAGTAACACTGAAATATCACATCAAATACAGCTAAAGAGAAATTGAAGAATCCTTCCGTAGGCAATGTCACACAGTCAGTATCCATCCATTTCACAGACCTTCATCTTAGCAGAAGGATTTTCTTGCAAAGGAATAAAAGATTGGGTATCCATTAGCAAAGAGTGATCATTTGAGGACCCCATTCCAGTGTGCTCACAGACCAGGCTGCAAAAGTATCCTCAGATGTTTGCTCTTTGTTAATGAATATCCAATCTGTTATTTCTCTTATATAGGGTCTTCTCTCTTTGATGGCTTACCTTTAATAAAGGCAGCCTGCTGGTTAATTAAAAAAAAAATTTTCCCTTTGAATTTCACATGATACTTTACTGTTTCAGTATTGAAAAAGTTGCCCCACTTCTTATAAATCAGAATGGAAGTTTAAAAACCTACTTTTGTATATTTGGGTAGCAAAACACATATTGGGAAAAACCTTGAACTTAAATGGCTCAATTTTAAAAGCCTCCTTCCCCCATGATTGAAACACCTTGTACCATTTATTTATTTTGTATTTCAACTTTTGTTTACCAGGTAAACAATATGAGCCAAAGCCCTTTTTCAAATCTGACCAAAACACCAAAACATTAAACCTCAACTTTGGCAAACTCAGGTGTGGCAGGGACCCTGCACCTGATTTTGTACAAATCAGGGTCCTGGCACCAAACTCCTTGAGTTTGCTGAAAGATATCTGGTGCACCAAACAAGTGGTGCATGACAGGGGAATGCTACAAGCTGTGGGACTGTCAGGCAACAGGGGTAGCTACAGGGTGGAACCTGGCCATGTATATGAAGGCTAGCAGTGCCCTTGGAGGGCATGATGGGGAGGTTAGGGGGTTGGGGTGGTGATGGACCCTGGACAGGGACAGGACAAGGCTGGCTCAGTGCTAGGGAGTGGGTATGGGGGGAGCAGGAGTGGTTGTGAGATTGGTGGCAGGCGGGTTTGGAGGCCATCACCAGTGGCTGCAGAAGTGTAGGGACAGTTGGCTGGTGCAGGATGGCCACATAAGTCCACTGGTGGTGGCCAAAATAGGGGGCCATTGACCACAAACCTCCACACCAGGGTACTCAAAATGTTGCACAGGCTGTTAGACCAGATCCTGGCTGGTCATACTTTGGTGGCCAATGCACCAATTGGAGGGGTTTGCAGAATCACAATTAAGGGAATTCTGCAGCACTGCCCTGGCACAAGCTCTCCTCTACCTTGCTGCACCAGTGTATCCTTTGCAAGGATGGCGCAAGCCTGGCCAGCATGGATGGCCCCCCCAATTGGTGCAAGGGACATCTGAAAATTGGGAATCGTGCATGCTGCAGTGAAAGATGCCCCTTGCACCAGGTCTTGTTGGCACAAGCACTAAGTGCCATTCCTGATGGTTTGAAAATTGGGGCCGGGCCAGCCTGCTGGCACAGCGGTTGGATTTCTATTTGTGGCGACAGTGACCCGGGTTTGGGAATGGATCCAGGTCATTGGAGGGCCAGCTGGGAGGAGGAGAAGGACTGAGCATCCCTTGGATGGCTTTCCTCCTCTGGGGGAGGGGGGCTATGCACTTGGCACAGGAGCAACACCTGGCGGAGGCTGGGTTCATTGCCCTGGACCGATGCAAGGTCAATGATCTCTGGGGCGAGACAGATGCTGGTGTCATTGCATGTCTCCATTCCAGCTTACAGGGAACAAAAATTCTCCATGCCTGCCGCCTTGATGAAGCCCTGTCTCTGGGCTGCGATTAGCCTCCTGGCCCCCAAAAGCTCTACCAATAGATACCGGTATTGTGGTACCAATGCCCTCTATGGTGCCATGACCCTGGTCCCTGGGGGGGTCAGCCAGGGATAACCATGGGAGCACAGGGGGCTTAGTAGGAGGTGAAAGCCATGGAGACACCGTGACTAGGGTAAAAATACAGGTGGCAAGCGTGGAGCAAAAAGTAGACTAAATATTAAAAAAAGGAAAAAAAGAACATTGGGGCCAAAATCTTTATCTTTCATTGCCATCACATTCATGTAATTTCTAATAATATTTTGCAGTCCAAAGGCCAGCACACAAAAAAAACAGTATTAAACAGAAATGACTGTCTTTCTGAATTAGACTCATATTGCATATTATTAGTTCCCTAAACTTTCTGAGCACTTGAATTTAGCATCCTGGTGTATTTTAAAGGCATTCAATATGCTTTGACAATAAATTGTATGTTTTCTGATGTGGGGAGAGAGAGAGAGAGAGAGAGAGAGAGAGAGGGAGGGAGGGGAGGGGAGAGAGAGAGAGGGAGGGGGGAGAGAGAGAGAGAGAGAGAAAGAGAGAGAGAGAGAGAGAGGTAGGCAGTGGTTGGTCATTGACCATAACATCATTTATGAGATCCCTTACTAAGTTAATGTCAGTATTCAAAAGGTAAACCCACAAACTGTAGATTTTTGTAGCGTAGCTGGTTCTGTACTAACTCAAACTTATAGTTAGCAGAAATGCAGCCTCCAGTGTTTGTAGTCACAATAGTGGTGACTATCAACTTTTTTGCCTCCACATCAACAGTAGAAGCTTTTAGATCTTGTATATCAACTTTGTTGGATGAAAATCATTTTCCAGGGCATCTAGTCACAAAAGATCAGATTTTTGTTGATCCCAAGCCATGTCACTTTTAAGCTATTTACTGGCCCAACCAGATCAGATGGGGAAGACTTATACAAATTCTGTTACAGCACATTGTTTCAAGCACATGGAAAGAGTACTGGAGGATGATGGGTTGGAATCCCTTAAGATGCTGCAGCCATCTCGGGGTATAGTTTTCCTGACTGGCACTGAAACTGAATTTGGATCAGCTGAAGGTGTTCTCTTTTTATGTTTTATTACTATTGAAGCAGAGTTTTACTGCTTTAGATTTTTTTTTCTTTTGCAATGGAGAACAACTCTTATTTTTTTAGCAAATAATCAGGCACCATGATGAGAAAACAAGAAGCAAACACAGGCTAGTGCTACATGTTAACCAACTTGCCCTAGTTTTGTAAGGAAAAGTTAAAAATCACTATGTAATGGTGCACAGGAAGGACAAAGGAGAAACTTAAAAAAAAACTAGAGTCAATAAACAAAGGGTTAGGCTAAACTAAAAGGGGAAACAAGTCTTATTAAAAACAAAAGGGAAGACTAATTTGAACACTATCTAGGGTATTGCAACAGAGGGTAAACCAAACAAAAAGAGGGAAATCTAAAAATACCCTATCTGGGGTTGGGACACAAGTTCTTAAGCTACTAGGAGAGTGGTATTGGGAATGATGAGAGGGGTGCAGTACAGTGGCTGAGAAGCAGAAGTCTTCAAGGAGACCTTTTGGAGATTCAGGTGCTTCTCCAACTGTGTGCACCTCTCTGGGCTGAGGGAGGATGTCAGTACACTCCCAGCTGAGTTGGCTGGGATTGGGGGACCTCTTCACCAAGCCCACCATCTTTACTTCAGATAGTACAAAACAGAAGGGCAGGCTGGACCATGGTGGGCTCAGGGAGGGTTGAAGTGGGAGGGTTGGAACCACAGTCCTCAGCTGATGCCACTACAGCACTCTTTTATTGCTCTGGCAGGACAAGACTGTATAGATGAGGCACCCGTGGTAGTAGTAAGGGAGGATGTGAGGGTCCTCCAGATGGGAGGACTAAAGTTGGGAGGCAAAGGACGCTAGTGGAAGAGGAAATAACTTCTGGTGAGAGACCTACTTGTTAGGAGTGTAGTTTTGGGAACAGAACAGAAGGGAAAGTCGGAGGTGAGGTGCCTACCTGGATCCTTGGCACAGAGGGATGAGGAGTGGATCTTTAGGACTCCTATGACTGGGAGGCAGGGGAAGGAGCTGCATGTCATTGTCTAGCTGGGGACCAATGACCTTACACATGACACAGCAGAAGTGGTTTAAGATAGATTTGGGGAGCTGGGGAGGGGCCTGAAGGATGGGCCTGGGGTCATAATGTCACAGATGAGACCACACACATCATGACCGTGCAGCAACAAACAGTGTGCAGCAACACCTGGAAGGTTTTCTTTTGTTTTTGGGGGGCATTGCCTGCAGCACCTCCAAATCCCCTGCAACTATTATAACCAACTCTGAGGGGTGTGACACTGGGCAAGAAAAAAAAATAAAAGTAAGAAATTCCCTAGCAGGGAATCAAACCACGATCCTCCCAACTCATGCACTGCAGGGTCAGGTGCTTTAGGAAATCCAACATGGGAGCAGCTTGACCGAGCATCTGACTGCAAGTGGCTACATCCACTTTCTCCTCCATGGTGAGTGACAGGGGTAGTGTTACTATCACAGCGCTGATATTTTCCTGTCACGCTAATCCCATACACACTACCCACAATGTGGTCTTCCTGTGCATGAGTTAGTGAGTACAATTATGACCCAGTACCAAAGCAGATAGTTTGTCTGGTGGGCTTCACTGAGGTGCTACCTATGTACAGCCAGATGGAAGATAAGGAACATTGCACCACAGTCTCCAATAACTGGTTGAAGGCATGGTGCAGATAGGAGGGGTTTGCTACATTGAGGACTGAGGTCCTCGCTGGGCAGATAAAGGCCTGTACAAGAGAGCTGGCCTTCATCCATCATGTAGGGGAATGGCAGTCCTGGATAGAAGGTTTAAATGCTGCTTTGATGGCCAGGCAGGAATAAAGAGGGAGGAAGTGAATGCTCCCCAAGAAAATGGAGCATCAGAGAAGAGAAGCCAAGGGGAAATAAATTCCCCTGGGGTAAAGGTGCCTAAGGACAAGGGTGGTATAGGATCAGAAGATGTTTCTAAGGTTGACAGAAGAATTTGGAAGGGTGCACAGAGACAGATTGAAAAAGGGGAGGACAGTACCAGGGACAAGAGAAGGGTTAAGGATGGGCTCGGGAAAAGGAGGCAAAGTATTGGCATGGAGGGACAAAATGACTGTAGAGCCATGTATGCCAATGCAAGGATCCAGGAAATAAAATTCCTGACCTTGAGGTAACCATTGTGGATGTGGTCTTGGAGATGGTGGCAATAATAGAATCATGGTGCATCAACAACCACAGCTGGGAAGTGGCCATTCTGGGTTACACCATGTTTTGAAATGATAAGGCAGAGAGGAAAGAGGGGTGTCTGTCTTATATATGATGGAAGGTATTAAGACAATGAAGTTACAAGTACACAGTGGAGATAAAGAAGGGTTGGAGGTTTTTTGGGTTGGCTTGGAGACTGGGTCAGATGCCTTTATCTATGTAAGGATGGTGTAAAGACCATCAACACAGAGGGAAGAGTTAGATGGGTTTTGGTGAGGCCATTGGCAGAATGGAAGGAAAAGGAAAGGTATTGATTATGGGGGACTTTAATCTTCTGGATATAAACTGGAGCATTCTGGTAGCAGCTACAACTAGAAGCAGGGCCATCCTAGACACCCTGCAAGGGGTATTTCTTTGACAGCTGGATGCAGAACCCTCTAGAAATGAGGCAGTGCTAGATCTGGTGCTGACAAGCAGAGACAGCATTACAGATGTCACAATGTGTAGCTACCTGGGTACAAGCGATCATCATACAGTGTGCTTTGTCAAATGGATTGGGCAGTAGAATAACCACACTAGGATAGGGTCCTGGACTTCAGAAGAGCAGAATGGAAATCATGAAGGAAAATAAGGCAATGGGGTTGGATAGGATCTACCCAAAAGGTACTGAAAGAACTGAACAGAGTGCTACCTGCCCCTCTGGCAACACTATGCAGCACTCATTTGAGGCAGGGATGGTTCCAGAGGACTGGAGAAGGCCTGACATGGTCCCGCTGCACAAGAGGAGCAGCAGCAGCAGAGAGGAGGCTAGCAACATAAGACCAGTCAGTCTCAAATGAGTGGTGGGGAAATTAATGGAAACCTGCTGAAAGAGAGGTAATGATGGAGTACATTGAGCAAATGGGCTGATGGAACACCAGTAGCATAACGTCATGGGGGGAAGGTCATATCAAAAAAATGTCATAGATTTCTTTGACTGGGTTACAATGGAGGTGGCTCAGCAGAGGACTGTGAATGTGACATAAAGGGAATTCAGTAAGGCTTTTGACACTGTACCACATAGGTGGCTGATTAAGAAACCTAGCAACCTGGAAGTGGAGGAGAAGGTGGTAAGCTGGGTATCAAATTGGTTGAAAGATGGGAAGCAGAGGATAGTGGTAAATGTCTGTTTCTCAGGGGATGGAAGAGTGACCAGTGGAGTACAACAGGGATCAGTACTGGTCCTGTCCTCTTCAATGTTTTCATAAGTAGCATTGCTAAGGAAATGGAGAGGAAGATGTGTCTGTTTGTGGATGACATAGAAATCTGCAACACAGTAGCCCCCCAGGAGGGGCTGGAAAGAATGGTATGTGCCACAATTAGCGATACCAAGACAGTGACCTACACACCTATCGACAAAATAGACAGTTCACTGACAGGTCACTCTATTGGTGCACCTGACACAGGGGCACATTGTCTCTCAGTTCTGCACCCCCTTCCCAAATCAACTGTGATTTGGAGTTGATAATCTATAGTACAGGGAATGTAAGGGGCACTGTCCCCCACATGGGGGGTTTGGGGACTGAAGTCCCCCAATGAAAACATGGACCGGGAGACAGTCGAGATTTATGTCAACCACAACTTGCGGTAGACATAAATCCTGTCTCTGTGATGCCAGTCGATGAAAGTGTTGTCAAACCAGTATCATAGAGCCGAGAGAATGCAAAGCGATCTGGGGAAACTGGAGGAGTGGTCTAGGGTGAGCCAGCTGGGTTTTAATGCCAAAAAGTGAAAAGTCATGCACCTGGTGAAGGGAAATCCAGGGGCTGTGTGTAATTTGGGGGGGGGCATTACAGTCACCAAGCAAGAGAGGGACCTTTGAGTAATCATATCTGATGATCTTAATGTGGCAGGACAGTGCAACAAGGCAGTAGGTAAGGCTAGCCAGATGCTGGAGTACATAGGGATAGGGATTTCTAATAGGAGAAGGAAGATGGTGTTGTCACTGTATCTTTCACTAGTAAGACACCACCTGGACTATTGTGTCCTGTTCTGGAGGCTTCACTACTGCAAGGACACTGACAGGGTGGAAGCAGTCCAGGGGGCACAACCAAAATTGTGTGTGTGTATGTGTGTGGGGAGGGTACATGAGAAACCATATGGGAAAGTTTGCAGGAGGTTAACATGTACTCATTTAATAACACAGGAGTGAGAGGGGACAAGATTGAGACATATAAGTACCTCATGGGGTGAACAAGTGTAGGATGGGAGTCTCTTTCAGAGGAGGAGCACCAGAACACGGGGGTATTCTATGAAACATGAGCTAGGGGAAGTTTAAGAGGGATGTGAAGAAATACTTCTTCTAGAAAGGGTGGTGGACATCTGGAACAGGCTACCAGCAGAGATGGTTGTGAGCAAAGACAGTGGGGAGTTCAAGCATATGTGGGATAGGCACATGAGCATAATTGTTAGAGGAAAGCAAGAGGGGGACCTGTAATGGAATAAGGTATAGGGTGTAGTAATAGGCATGAAAAATAGGGCAGACTAGATGGGCTAACCAGTCCTTTTCTGCTGACATAGTCTATGTTGTTCTGTTCTTATGAACCTGCTGTACAGTAACAAGAGTTTAGAATTCAATGAAGGAAGTTCCCAGCTTAATACTTTAAGGCTGTTAAAGAGCTTGGATTATGCTAAAGGTGCAGGACTGAATAGTATGCACCAAGCTATTCAAGAGTACACATGGGGAATTCTATCATCTCTTTTCCAACCCTTTAAATCTTTTTACTAATGAAGTACTTTTTAATTGCATAGAAACATGCGAGGACCATGTCCTATTTAAATATGGTGATGTTAACAAGGTGAATAATTTAGGCTCATCTCCATTTTTATCAGCACTGTTCGAATTGCTTGAAAAAATTGGGCATGCTTTTCAAAGGTCAGAGGATTATGCAAGATGCCTGCATTAGAAAAGAATGATGTAAGGAGCAAGCAGCATCAAAACTTGCCTCAATTCTGTTTTTCTAACACTGTTTGTGCCAAAAGCAGGACTGCCTGCACCAAAGCGGCTTGCATTAAGCTTGTGTCAAAAAATTGGGTGTGCCATGTTGCAACAAGGCTTACACAAAAAAAAGGATACAGCACCCCTTTTTTAGAGTTTTGAAGGTGGAAAATGTTGACACTGTGCTGAAGATGCATGCTGCTGTTCCACCAGCCAGAGCTGGTCTGACACTGGGACATATAAAGGAGAGGGCAGATTATGTAGTAGGTTGGTTACAGAGCCAATATTCCCCAGCAGGACTAGTTTATAGCATTTTGGGGGCTTAACATGTCATCATCTTGGCCAATTCATCTGCTATATTTTCTGACTCGGCTTGAGTCATGCTCACCCCATGCATCATCTTTTTAACACGGCATGAGTGAAATTCTCACCTCATGCATCATCTTTTTGACATGGCGTGAATGAAATTCTCACCTCATGCATCAACTTTTTGACTCGGCTTGCGTCATTCTCTTCACATTTGACATGTTTTTGATGCAGTGGTCCTCTTGCATCATTTTGGGGTACTTTTCCACAGAGAATGTGCTTCTTGTAAAATACAGCACACAGTATTTTGTGTACCTGGATCTGATGCAAGGTGGTTGGGTGACACACCTTGCATCAATCTAAGGTCCTTTGAAAATCTGGCCCATTGTTTCTAAACAGTAAGCATCTTATTTGGAATCATTTAGTATTCTTGATTCTGCACAGTTAGGTTTTCATAAATGTTGCTGTACATGGAGTACCCTAATAAAACTTACAAATGACATTCTAAGTGTTTTGAATGACGTCAAGTTGGCACAGTGTAAATTTTTCAAAAGCTTTTGATACAGTTAAATATTAATTAGGGAGTTCAACACATGGCAATAGGGCTGCTGTGGGTAAGAGGAATTTTTCTTTCTGGCAGACAATGAAATGTTCTGGGAAGAAGGCTAACATCTTTGTAAGGAATGCACCAGAGAGTTGGGTCAGAAATTAGTTGTGGGAATTAGCAGGCTTTTGAACTAGGGAGGGGGAGAAAACAGTACTTAAAGGCAGATTCAAATCACAAACACACAGAGCAGCAAAGGCCCTCCTCCACAAACATGAACACTGTCTGTCCCATGGATAATGACAGACATGGAAGGCAGATTAAAAGGCTACATAAAAATGCAGAATGCAGAGGATTGGGAGGAAGAGAACGAGCAGCATTCACAGGGTGAAGGAGAGACTTAGCTCATTAAAACCAGCTTCAATTAATGCTTGTAATATTGGGACAAAACTGAGGAACTCAGGCAGTGGTGGCAGACACCAAGCTGGACTTGATTTTATTGTTTTTTATTTCATTTTTGTTGCCATTTTCCAAGGGAGATGCAGATGGAAACAAACTGAAATTAAAACAGATTATGCTGTTAAAAATGACTGAGACCTCATTATCTCAGGAAATTCACTATTCAGAAAGGATGACTTAAATGCTGGGGGTGTGTGACACTTTACATTAAAGACAACATAGAAGTGATGGAGGCAAAGGGCTTTAGCCGTGATGGAGGATAGAAACAGTGTTGGTGTAGCAGGTAGTTGAAAACTGGAGGAAGCTAAGCATGGTAGTGACCTACAGGACACCAAACCATTCCGGAGGGGCAGAGAGCTAGGGCAGCAAATCAGAAGAGTTATAACCCTAGAGGATTGTTTGCCAATGGGTGCTGTCAGTCTTCCAGATATGGACAAGGAAACACCAATAGTTAAGAGTGCAAGGAGCAAGGCCCTTATAGAATCATTACAAGAGGGCTTCCTGGTACAGTGGTTGAAAGAACCTAACAGGTAGTGAGCCATCCTTGATATGGTTCTGTCAAACCAGGACATGGTGGAAGACATTAGAGAAAGGGAACCCCTAAGTATGAATGATCACAACTGGGTTTGGTTCACCTTAGTCCAAGATATGACCAGAAGACAAATGTTTTATATTTCAGGAGAACAGTGACTCAAGTGGTACAGTGGATGTGTCTTGGCCTAACAAGCAAAGGGACAGTGGTTTGATTCCCAGTGGGAACATATATTTGTGAAGTGTCAGAGGCTCAGCAGGTCGCACACTCAGCTCTGAGGCCAGGAGATCAGAAGGCTGTGGGTTCTATCTCCACACCAGGCACTTGGGTTAAATCCCAATACTGACACTGTAGTGAATCATGAGGGGGGTGCTGCACTCCTCAGGTGCCATCTTTCAGACGAGATGTTAAACTTAAGGTCCCATCTGCCTGTTCAGGTGTATGTTAAAGATCCCATGGCACTTCTTGAAAAGAGTAGGGATATTTTTATTTATAATCACATCAAAGCCAAATACATACATCATCATAATACAAATATTTACATATTTACAAGAATATCACTTTTTTCTTAAGCATAACCTAGGCAATTCTGTGCTCTATTTACACACTCTATTTTTCCTGTTCAAACCTCTTTATTATCCTGAAACAATCATTTAGTAGATTTTATTTGTATTTAATAAAAATGTCAATACTTTTTCAACATCTAAACATGTTTTTTTTGAGTAATTTGAGTAATTTTTACCCTTATCTGTTGTATACACAGAATTCATTGTTTTGTGAATTAGAATACTGACAGTTTCATATGACATCATTCGTTGGTATATTGGCCATTGGCATCTTGTCTGCCAAATGTAAAATTTTATACAACACAAAAAAAACAGCCAATGTTTCATCATCATATCTTTTGCTGAAGTGTGGGTCATTCCCTAACACTAGACTCTCGTAATTCAAATTTAACAACCACAAAAAATTAAATTTTTTTGCTAAGTATTCCCATAGGGGTTTCAAATATGAACAATTAAATAGGAGATGTTCCATTGTTTCCTCTTGTGCTGTACAAGCTGTATATGTGCAATTTCTTTCCTCCACAACTTTGTCCTTACAGTTCCCTCTAATATTTAATTTGCCACACATTGTGAGACATAGGACTCCCAACATATGGTCTGGAATTCTTGCATTTTGTAAGCACTTTAGGCCCCCCACCTCAATTCTGGGGGGCAATTTTTAAACTCGGGTTCCTCAGGGTATATTTTAGAAATTACAATATTGTACAATTTTTTCCTGAAGTTCTGAAATACCTGGGCTTTCGATAGGCCCCATTTATACAATTTCTGGGCTGTAGGTTTAAAGTATTCAGGGATCTATAAATGGGGATTTATTTTTGGAGGGTCATCACCCCAGTTCTTCACATAGGCTTCTAAGCTGTTTTGGAACCATTTATATTGCAAAGTTTCCACAGTGCCAAGGCCAATTTTTACTGATTGGGCAATAAATAAGGCATGAAAGAATGTTACTGGGTTAATCATGCCCCCCCTTGAGATTTAAGTAAATATGTGTAACATCTTTTTAATGGATTTAGTCTGTTGCCCAACAACATTTGGAAGAAGCAGCTGCATAGGTGTGTTTCTAGTGCTATAGCATGGGAATAAATCATGGCAATATAAAGCATTCATGGGATAAGAAATCTTTTTATTATATAAATTATTTTGATTTTTGACAACTTCCAATTTTTCCATCTTTGCACTTTGATTTCTGCAGTTTTTAAGGCTGGATCCCAGTTAACACTGGGGGTGTCAACATGCCCAAAGATTAATCCTAAGATTTTGCAGGGGTCTTTTGAAATCTGAAGCCCATCTATCTGAACTGGAGGTGGAGTGTTTGTGCCAATAAACAGTCCTTTGCTTTTCTGATGGTTCAGTTTTGAATTTGACACCTTGGAGAATTTGTACATTTCTTCTAAAAACACTGGAATTTCTTTATGGTCAGAAAAAAACAAGCAAAGATCATCCTCATAAGCCTGAACTTTTACATTGTCCCTGGGTTTATTCCCCCTGATTTCATCCCATGTTGTGCATGATTCTAATTTCCTTATGAAAGGGTTGAGGCAGAAAATATACAGAAGGGGGCTTAAAGGGCAGCCCTGCCTTTCTCCTGTTGATATCTTAAGACTTTGGGTGACATGCCCTTTTATTAAAGGTTGAATTGATGCTGTAGAATATAAAAAGCTATATCCACCTAATGAATTCTGTGGGGGATACCATATGTTCCAAGGATGTGAAGAGAAAAGGGTGACGAACCCTATCAAAAGATTTACACAAGTCTAAAGAGAGTATGCATCCCTTTTTCTTTTGAATGACGGTGTTTTCTAAAATCTCTAATGATCATTAAAATTCCTAGAATCTTGCAGTCAGGAAGGCCACAAACCTGGGTCAGGGATATTAGTATTTTTTGCCTTCTGTCACAATCTGTTGTTCAGGATGTGAGACAGGATTTTGAGGTCAGAATTAAGAATGATAATTGGTCTCCAGTTGTTTATTTGTTGTCTGTCTCCAGAATTAAAGATAAATGTTACTATGCATGCAGTAGAGAAGGTAAGTATTTCTGGGGATTTCAGAAAAAAATGAATACACTGCTTCAAGGCAAGGAGCCATTTCTGTCAGTAATGCTTTATGTAACTCATAGGGGAGTCTGTCAGGGCCTGGTGAGGGACCTAGTTTTAATAACCTAATAACTTGCTCTATTTTGGAAATAGTATTGGGTAACACTAAGTCATTTCCAATATATGGGAGGTTAGGGATGGGTAGGTCCTGAAAGTAAGATTCCATTTATTTTACTGGAGGGGGTCTGTAGTATGGGAGAGATGTTCTTTGATTATATGAAACGTATCCTCTATGAATTCAGGTATTTTTCCACTACTCCCTACGAGGCTATCATATCTGGTAGCTAACCTGCTGCTTTTACAGGCTTCCATAGGGTCTCCAGTTGGAGATTTTTGTGTCCCATAATGTAGCATGGCTCTTACAGTTTTGGCCTTGTCATATTGGTATTCTTTCATTATTAACTTTTCTTGTTTTATCTGTGCAGAATAATCTAATTGTGTCATATAGGAGAGGGTGTACAAATATTGGAGCTGTCTCCACAGCTGTAAATATTTTTAAAAAATTAAGATTTGTTTTTTGTTTACCGAACTTCTTAAACCATGTTCTTGGGTCTTCTTTATTATCTTTCCACCATTCCCCAATATCATCGTATAAAAATGTGACTGATAATCTGGCTTGCAACAATAGTTTTATTTCCTTTTTTACAATTGGGTCAGAAAGGCAAGCAGAATTTAATTTCCACCTATTTGGATGTTTGCTGCTTTATCCATCCTGAAAGGACAGTTTTAGGAGAAGGTGATCAGATAATTCCATGGGGATTATTTCTAGTTGGGGTGGCAGTAGCCCTTGGGAAACATACTGTGAATATGATCTATTGTTGAGGTGAATTTCCCTCTTTTATAGGTAAACCCTGGACCTTTAACCTGATTGTAAAATAAATCGACTAAATCTGCCAAAGATACATATTTCTGTAAAGCAGTTTCATCACCATAAGTTTTTTTCCCTCTAGAGCCTTTACCTGGGTCAGGGGTTTCACAGTTAAAGTCCCCTCCTAATAAAATATTCCCCAAGTACACTAGATTGGGTTGTAAGGAAGAAAGGTGATCTACCCTTTCTGCTTAGTTTGAGGCTGATAAACTACAATAATCCTGTATGGGGAAGAATACCATAGGCCGTCTAATATTAGGTGTCTGCCTGGGTTTAAATCTGTAAGTTTTTTGAGAGAGAAAATGAAAACAAGGTAAAAAGAATGCCTATGCCATTGGCTTTGTCTGGTCTGAAAGACCAGTAAGAGGGTCCCCATACCTATTCAGATTGGTACAGACGGGCCTGATCTATAGAGTACATCCTTGTTGCTTGCAGTAAACATATGTCTAAATCTAGTTCATGAATGTACTGAAATGTGGCCTGTCTTCTGGAATGATTAATAATACTGTGTGTATTCAGAGATCCTAAACTGAGAAGATCCTGACTATCAGGGTGTCATGTTCAAGAGTTCTTTTTCCTCTTTTTCTTTTTCTTCCCTCTGCACCTCACAGGTAGGGATGGGCAAAGTGAGCAAAATTTGCTCCAGGGAGTAATCTACAAAATAACACCAATTTCGCAGAGTGAAATGCAGACTTTCACCTGGCAGAGTGTCAAAATTGCACCCAGTGGAATGGCAACATTTCACCTTCCGCTGCAAAATGTTGTCTTCTGCGGCAAAATTCTGCCTTCACTGGTGAAATTTCATCTGCATGAGGTGGAATTTCACCCTAAGAAGGTGAAATTTCATTGCGGAAGGTGTAATTTCACTGTGGAAAGTGTAATTTCACCCATGGAAGGTGAAATTTCACCTAGGAGAAATTCACCCTTAGGCGGCAAATTTTTGTGAATGGCTCAGCCTGGCGAATTTGGCCATTTCACCGGTAGAATTTAAATTCACTGCATCTCTACCCACAGGGTCAGTACTGCTGGTAGCATTTTCCTGTGAAAGAAACTGTGAGTCTGACTCTACTACATCTATATCTGAGTCTCCCCAACTAGTAGCTAGAGGAGCACAAGGGTTATCAGTTTCAATTTTCTGGTTTTTCTTTGGGATAATGGGGGGATTTTTGGATTGTCTTCTTACTCTTTTAGGCAATGGAGGATTTGAGACTAGTGGGGGAGGTTCAGGTTTTGTTTTTTGTTCTGCTTTCCCTGTGGAATTTGAATAGCAAACTGGGATCAAGAGGTCAGAAGTCGTTGCTGAGGGAGTCCTGACAGTCTCTTTAGGGATCTCCCTTTTGTCTCCTTTAGAAGGGAAGGTGTCTTCATTACTATTTTGTTATTTACCAGGAGAGAGGGGGTGTGGGGGTGCTTAGGTGGGGAAGGGGGTGTTTCCTGGTTTGTTCCAGTTTCAGTGGAAGAAGCTGCATCCTGAGCCTGCTGTATGAGTAGATCAGTGCTTATGCATGAGGCTTTGTTCTTAGCTGTCCAGGGACACTGCCTAAAGAAATGTCCTGTCTCCTCACATAGGTTGATTTAGTAAGGTTGGCACATTGGAGACTAATGGGTCCTACTTTCCCACAGTTGTCACACCTGGGTTTAGTGCATACACTTGATAGGTGGGTTTTGGATCCTCATTTATAACAGACCCGGGGCTGACCTGCAGAAAAGTAAACCCCTCTATCCCTGCCTAAGAGTAAGGAATTTGGAATGTATTCAATCCCTGAATCTGTCTGATGCAGCTTAACTTTGTATTTCCAACTCCCAGTCCAGAAAAGCTCAGAATCTAAAATGGGTTTTGGGGTACTGAGAACCTCACATTTCTGAGTTAGCCAGTATGTTATGTCCTCCATGTGGACCCCCTCATTCCTAAACATTATCGTCACAAATTTAATCAAGAGTTTTGTTAGGAGGATCACAAAGAAGTGGGTCCACAGTGGGGAGAATTTCACTTGATTGTACCTCTCCCAAAACAATTCTAAAGCTTAAGGAGAAAGGAAGCTTATATCATAATTGTCTTCACCAGATGTATTTATGAAGGCAAATACTTCTCTAGGTGTAAAGTGTAAAGATTCTTTCAGGAGAATTTTCCCTACATAATGCCTATCTGGCCTATTTTCTAACCCTCATTAATATCAACAGTAATTCTAACAGCATGTCTTCCTGGGGCAGCCTCTTTTTTTGTTTTTTGGAAAAGTTCAGAAAGTAAAGGTTTCTCGTGGTTGTATTCTTCTTGGGCCCTTTCAGATAAGTCTTGGTTTGTAGCAGTCATTGGGTGCACTATTTCAGGAAGCTGGGGTAGAGGCAGATCTGTGAGCCCGATTTCATTGCTTTTTTGGTACTGTAGATCATTTTTTGGGAATGTCTTTATGGTCTGTCATAGGAGGTACATTCTCAAAGTTTTGATTTCCAGGTTGAGTAGGTAAATCAATTTTTTGTGGATTCCATTCTGGGGAGGCTAGAGGTCTTGGGGCCCAATTGGGATCAAGCAGCCACTATCCATTTTCTAATCTAGTTCATCCTGCCTCCACTAGGGCTTTCTTGGGGGACCATTGTGAAAAAGGGTCTACTTGAACAGAGTTTACTGAAAAAGCTGCTTGAATGGACGAAGTAGTAGACAGGGGCTGGTTAGATGTGTTTTTTAACTGTGCCATTACTGGAGTATCCTTGGACGGTCCTGGAAAGTCAGCAGTTGTGTTCTGTTTTGCTAATGTCACAGCATCTCTTTTTTGTTTGAAATCTTCCCTAATGGCAGATTGTCCCACCGGATCCCCTGCCATGAAAGAGAACACAGTTACTCCATTTTAGCTTTGATTGTCTGGCTGAAATAGGGTCAACGTCTCAGAGGGGCATCTAACATTCTTGGATTCAATTGGTAAGACAATTTCAGTACTTTGCCCTAGTACGCTAACATTGCTGGAGAGAAGACTTTTTGAAATACTGCTAGGGTTTTCTGTAGTTAGCCCTGATGCAACCTGTGCCGCTTTAGCTATGCATGCCATTTTATTTATTTTTCCATCGTCACCATCTGCTAATTCTTTTGGCTCTAGGCATACACCATCTGTGGTGTTTACGCTGCCAGCCATTTCGGAGTTTGTGATAGGACAGGAATTAGTCATTGCCTGGTGTGCTGGGATTTGTGCTTCTTTCATCTCTGCTGCATCATAGTAGGACAGAGATAAGAAAATATAGTTTTAAAAATAGAGCAATTAGAATGTGGAATAAATTACCACAGGTGATAGTGGAAGCAGAATCTGCTGAGGTCTTTAAGGTTCGGATAGATCAGTACCTGAATGATGTTGGTAACTTAGGTTGCCGCCACTGAATAGTGGGGAAAGTTTACATGGGCTATGCCTTTAGAACTTTTTTATATTCCAGTATGAAATTCCAGTATGAAAACAGGTAGAAGAATGCTGTTTGACAGCAGACCCATGCCCAGTGACAGAAGCTCACACCCATCTCAGTTTGTCAATGTCCTGTTGAAGTTTTTTCTTGTTTTTGAAACTGCTTTTACTCCTTGGAAACAAGTTTATCCAACATTTGTTCTTTTAAAGAGAGTTACTAGCTTGCATTGGGATTTAAACTCAAATCCTCAGTTGAAACAAAAATATCTTTCATGCCTTCTTCATTTAAATCATCAAAAGTATCAAGCTTTTCAACATCATTTAGGGCCTCTGGTACAGATAGTACAGGGAAGGAGGCCTGCTCCCCTGACTCAAGGAAGCCCATCTCCTCCAAGCTCCCAGTCTGAGTGGTCATCTTACTGATGGACAGCAATCCCCATACAGGTGAGTAGGGGAAATTTTTATTAAGAAAAACTGTACATTACATTCCAAAGAAACAAAATACATTTATAGTAGAAAACAGAAACAAGAAATCACACAGAAATTATCACAGTTAAGCTATCCTATTTTGTCCTTAAGGAATGGCACCTCTATCCAATGTAGGACCCAAAAGTCTGAGGACATATGTTGTTTTTCAAATATACATTGTTTCAAGAGTTCATTTTCCACAATAATAAGTTTGTTTGGGTTATTGATATAGTTGCTGTAGGACAAACTTACATCTTGTCTGCCATAAAACAACTTTATAAATGCAAGAATGATTCGTATTGTTCTCTTATGTATACCCAAGTTCTGAAAACTAAAGTCACCAACTATTTCTACATATGAGATATCTTTCCAGTATATATTGTTCCACCTAGTAGCTATTATATGCCATATAGCTTTAACATATGGACATTTAATAAAAAAATGGAACATTGATTCCTCCTGTGCATACAAGATATCCTGGGGCACATCCGTTCCTCCATTCTTTTATGTTTTGCATTACCTTTCACAAATAGATGGCCATGTGTACTTAATCAACTAATATCCCATATTCTTGGTGAAATATAGGGGTCCTTACGATAATCCAATATAATATTATTATAACTGGGGTCTATCTGCCTAAAGGAGAGAAATAGTGAATTTATAGAATTATGGATTGTGGAATAAAGTGTTTTAGTGGTGAATTTGGACAATATATTAAATTGTAACTTCCAGGCTTTTAATTCACCAAGTGCAGGTCTGAAAAAAACACAGCTTGTTTTAACCTGTGCTTTCAAGACACCTTGTTTCTCCCAAATAGTGTAAAGAGGCCTTAACCATTCACTGGCAAATATAGACCATACTGCTAAACCGGGTTTTGACAAATCAACTAAATTAACATGAAAAAAAATTACAATAGAAAAAAAGTACCAGATTAATCAAATTTAAACCTCCTTTTGCTACTGGTAAATATATTATTTCTCGTTTGATGGGATTCAAGCAGTTTCCCCATAATATCTGGAATACTAGTCCTAATAGCGAAGCTTCCAAAGACTGAGGTAAAGGGTAAACAGAACTAAGAAAAATTAATATTGGGAGAAAAAAAGGTTTAATTACCACCACCTTTTTCTTTTTTGTCTGGTTCCAAGTTTTCCATACTTCCACCTTTGTTTTTGAAAATTCTATTTTCTTTGTCCAATTATACACACTATTGTCCTCCCGTCCAAACCAAATGTTTAAATACTGAAAAGGGTCAGAAGACACCCAGGGATACCTTTCCAAGACATAGGAGAAACACTTGAATTATTTAGTGGGTTAATAATACTTTTCTCTATATTCAAACAGGCTCCAGATAATCTAAAGAACACTTCAATACAATGAAGAACTTGAATGCCTGAAGTGTAATCAGCTACAAGAACAGATAAATCATCTGCATAAGCAGTCACCTTAATTTCCATAGCACCCGCCAGTGTAGGGATCCCAACAATACGTGAATCCTGTTGAATGAGACGAAGCAGTGGGTCCAGACACAGTATATAAAGTAGAGGACTAAGCAGACATCCTTGTCTTACCCCCTTAATATATCAATATAAGTATCCAGATGCCCATTGGCAAAGGGCATTGCCCTAGCATTCTTATACAGCAACAAAATCCAGTTCACAAAACTAGCAGGAATACCATAATGTGTTAATATTAAAGAGATGAAATGATGTGGTACTCAGTCGAAAGCTTTTTCCTGATCTAGGGACATAACAAATCCCTGTGATTGGCTGTCTTTACCCCTTTCTATGATTTCCTGAAGTAATAATAAATTGTGCATGATCGAGCGCCCCAAAACCGAACACATTTGGGTTGATATAATAAGTAGTGAAGCAATATTGAGTAAGGGATTATGTAAAATTTTCAATAACATTTTATAGTCAGTATTTAACAGACTCAGTGATCTCCAATTATCCAGAATTGTTCTATCACCTTTCTTATAAATCAAAATCTGTATTGCTACACAGAAATGCATATCTACCTGCAAAGTATCCAAAACTGTAATAAACACTGTCATTAATATAGTCGGTAAAATTTCAGTAAATTCCACATAAAATTCTGAAGTAAGGCCATCAATACCTGAGGCTATAGATTTTTCAAGATGTTTAATAACCTCCCTGATTTCAGCCTTAGAGACAGGTATAGTAAGGTTCCTTAAAAGGTTACTAGGTATATCTGAAACCTGAATAGCAGACAAAAATGTTGTTATATGTGAGATATCAATAGGGGTTGTTCTATACATCTCTGATAAATAATGTGTTACAGCCTGTAATATTGCTGGCCCATTCAATACACTAGTCCCATCCTGCAGCCTAACAGAATCCAGAAATCTCTCAGAGGCCCTCTGCGAGCAGACTTAAAATGCCTCTCCAAACCCTGTTTTCCCTGGTGAGCAAATTTTATGCTCATTTAGCATAGCTGTAGCCCTAGAATATTGTAATGACAACATATCTTTTTTTTAGATTAAGGATCTGTGGTGTCAACCCAATATGTTGAATATTAATAATGGAATAGAGCTTATTAAGTTGAAAACAGAGTTTAAGATACTCTTTATACTGACTCAACCTAACTTTAGAAGAATATGTCTGAAACATTGTTTTTAACCCCCTTTTAGTTTCCTCCCACCATGTACTAAGGTTACCCACTAAACATGCAACTGACATTCGTGCTTTAAGATATTCAATAATCTTGAGTTTTACTTTCTGTTCCTTCAAAAGTGTGGTGTTCAGTTTCCAGTATTCCTGACCATATCTTGGTCCACATTCACCTCCCACTACAATCTGAAGGACAACATGGTCTGAAGTTTCAAGAGGAAGAATGGCTGCTTGTGAGATACTAATATTTTCTTTGTAAATATGAAATCAATTCTAGTAGAAAGTGCACCCCTATAATAAGTATGGTCCCCTGCTTTATGTACACTTCTAAAGGAATCTTGTAAACTACTCTGGTGAATAAGTTTAAGATAATTGGAATCACAACACAATTTTGTTGTAGCCGCTCCCCTATCATGTCTATCAAGTACACAATTAAAATCCCCCCCATATCACTATTTTTGTTGAATATAAATAAGGGCTGACCTTCTGATATAGATCAATTCACTCCCTTTTTGTAAGAGGGGTATAGATATTAATCAGTCTCCACCCAAATCCCTTAAAAGTAAAATCTAAGAGGAGAGCTATACCCTCTAATATGTCTACTAAACGTGACACCCTAAACCCATCAACTTTAAACAATATGCCTACTCCTTCACAAACCCCTGTGCCAAATGAAAAAAACGAGGGGCCCCAACACCACAATTGTTGGGCTGAATGAACTAAAGAAAGTGTGTTTAGTCCAGTATCCTGTAATAAACATATGTCACAATTCAAATCTTCCAACACTGATAATGTTATCAACCTATGTTTAGCATTCCGAATGCTATTCACATTAATGGTCGCTACCCCTAAACAGGGAAAGGCTAATGGTACAGGATGCAAGATACTTTAAGGTGGTTTCCTTAATCTAGAATTTCTATGAATTCTAGTATGAATCCTGGGAGTCTGGTCTCCTTCGGCTTCCTCCTCAATCCATTTCCCCTCTGATTCAGAGGAGAAAGGAGCAAGGAAAGAAGCCTCTGAGTCCTCTCCTTGTTCTGAATCTACTGTAGAGGGTCTAAGAATATAAAATTTATTCGATAAAACAATACCTTCATCCCCTGGGATGTTTGCTTTTGCAACTTTAGACCTGGGCCTTGTTTGCTTCATACCTCTTTTTTTGCACTACTCTTAGCCATGGGGGGGGGGGAGACATTTGGATTTCAATGTCCTTGGCCTCAAGAGATGATTTAGTAACTGAAGAAGAAAGTACAGGGTCAGTATTCTGAGGAGGTACTATAGGGGGAGTAGAAAATACTTCTACATTCAGTATTTGAGCATCAGCTTTAGAAGGGCCTGAAAGGGGTGGTGGTGGAGATGGGGGATTTGTATGCTCCAGAGGAGCCTGACTAGTTTTATGTTTCCTTTTTTGTATTTTGTCATTCTGAGCTTCTTGTAAAATGAAATCTTGGCTAACATGATCATTTCTATTGTGGGTAGCCCAAGGACAGGCTCTATAAGCATGTCCAACATCATCACATAAATTGTAGCGTAAATCCTCAGTGCAGTTAGAGCTATGGTGACCAAATGCTAAGCATAAATTACCTTTAATTCTATCATATGCTGAACCCAAATGAGTGTATGCCCCACATCTAAAGCAAGTTCTTGGTTGGGCAGGGTAGAAACAATGGCCCCTCTCATTACCCAAAAATAGACTGTTAGGAAGATGTACCGGGCCTAGGTTATTGTGCTTCAAATGAACCTGTACAATACACCCCCCATTCCAGACATTCCTCATCAGATATAGGTCTAGGACTCCCCAACACCTCACAGAGTTTCTGCAACCAATAAACAATGTCATGAATGGAAACATATTCATTACAGAATAAAACAGTAATATTTTTTATAGAAGGTTTTGTCAGGGGTATTGCTTTAAATGGTAACCATAGTTCAGTGTATTTGAAAGCATCATATTTTGTCCAAAATCGGTCAAGACCCTGTGGGGAAGTAAAACTTATATCATATAAAACAGAGCCTGAGACACGAATCAAGGCATTGATTTTCATTGGAAAAAAACTTCATGAGGGGGGAGTACTGAACTTGGGAAGAGTTTAAGGGCATTGGGTACTTAAGGGAAAAGGGGCACTTAGGAGGATAGGTCTCCAGGACAAAATGGATTACACTTCTGAGTGCTGAGGAGGTTGAGATTGGAACTTGCATGCTCCTTAATGGTCTTGCTTAACTGCACCCTGGAGAAGAGTAGTCCCTATGGATTGGAGGAGGGTGGACATGGTCCACCTGCATACGAGGGGAAGCAAGGGGGACCTCAGAAATGATAGATTGGTTAGTTTGAAATCTAAAGTAAGAAACCTCCCGCACAATATCATTAAGGAGCAGCTGGTGAACTATCTTGAAGTGAATGGACTCCCAGACAGGAGGCAGAATGGCTTAATGAAGGGAGGGTCATGTAAGACTAACCTGATTGAGTTCATTGACTCTTTAACAAGATCAGTGGACAAGTTCCAGAAAGTGAATGTGCTGTATATAAATTTCAGTAGTGCCTTTGACTCAGTACCCTATAGATGCCTTTTGTGAAGAAGTTGGGGAATCTAGGAGTTGTGGCAAAGCTAACAATGTGTGTAGCATTAGTTAGTTGGAAAGACTCAGTGGGGTATTGTAAATGGGAAACATTCTATGGCCAGTTTGGTAACTAGTGAGGTACCACAAGGGTCAGTGGTGGGTCCAATATTGTTTAATGTGTTCATCTGAGCCATGAGGGAGGTGATAAAGGGAAACATTTGCCTCTTTGCAGAAGACACCAAACTCTGTGGCAGGGCAGATTCCATGGGGTCAGGGGCATGAAAAGGGACCTAGATAACTTGAAGAGGTAGTCCACGATATGGCAATGGAATTGTAATGTGAAGCATTGCAGTTATATACATTGGTAAGGGTAACACAAAGATGGGTTATTGGATAGGTGGTGAGAAAAATAAGTGAGACCACTGAGGAGATCTGGGGATCATCATTTAGTAATAACTTCGAGTAAATAAACCAGTGCACCCAAGCACTAAAGGCAAACTGGATTCTGGGATGTATATTGTTGGTAGTGGCTCTCCAATAGAAGAAAAGGTACTATTGCTCCATATTTGATCATTGGTGAGTCCACAGCTGGAGTATTGCATTGAGTGCTTGAGCCTGCACCTGAAATAGGATAAAGACCACATAGGCTCATAGCAGTTATACCAGCCAGACCGAATAACTTTGCTAAGTGCAGGGAATTCAGAGCAATTAACATCGCAGAAATAAATCAGCACAGATTTTCTTGAGTGTTTTACACCAGAGAGAATATTCCTTTTAAACACTGTGGTGATGACTAAGAATTAGGTTGACTCAGAGAGGCATCATTAAGCAAGATAGTATTTACTTTGGAAATAAGCCCTTTTCTGATGAAGATGAACTTCAAAGGGATATTCACTAAGGCATGATCAGGCTAGTTTTAAATGAAGTTATTTTACAAATGATGACTAAATCTTCTCCTTTAGTAGCAAAAGGAAAAGAAAAAGAAATGAGAAAGGGGAGGGAAGGGAAAGGATTTAGCTTCATACACAGTACTAGCTACTAGAATATAATGTAGTAGTACAGCAGTTCCAGCCAGGATGTAATGCAGGACCAGGCAGTATAACCGCAGAGTACTGCACTATACTGTAGGGAAGTATATTTCTGTGGCAACTGAACCTTTTTGCCATGCAGTATTTTGAAACAGGTAATTTACAGCAAAGTACTGTGTTACATTCTGGCTGTTTCCAATGTATCACAGTTTCAGTCAGTGATATCTTGCAGGATACTAGGATACTGCATGAACAAATGTAATACAATAGTAATTATTCCAATTTGTCATGCAGGAAACTGTGACATCTAATTACCTTCATCCTGGCAGACAGCACTTAACACATATCACAGACACAGTTTTACAAGTTCCCTTTAAAGTCATGGAGAGGCCAGCAGTCAAGAGGCAAGCCATGGAGAAAGTGAGAATTAGAGGTAAAGACATGCCTAAGGAAAATAGGAAGAAAGTGAAGGATAGAGGAAGTTATAGGAAATCACTTGTTCAAGACCACACAATAAACAACTGAAGGCTTTGGGACTTAAACATGGGTCTTCACAAAGAGAAGCTCCATATGCTGATCTCTCGGCTATACTGCTTCCCTAAACTATAACCATGAGGGCCATTCAGACAGACTGGAGCAGTGCAAATATTTCTACGGTAAAACACTGGTTAGCAATTCAACCCTTTAAAAACCTAACCAAAAGAAAGGTAGAGAAATATGTTTCCATAAGCATAGCATACTTGGGATGTGTGAATACCTTTAGTCAAATACTTGGCACCCCAGATACTCATATGTTTAGGTTTTGGAACTTGGTATTAGGCCACATTTTTGGAAACAAAGCACTAAAAAACTCTGCTTCTCCCATGGTGGGCAGGGCTAGTCCTTTAGTTACTCCATCTCCGTCCTCAGTCATTTCCTATCCTCCACCTTCTCCTCCTCATCCTCTCTTTGACAGATTTATAAAACAACAATAGGTTGGCACCTAAACATAGAAACATAGAATTTCACTGCAGATAAGGACCACTTAGCCCAGCTTGTCTGCCCATTTGTCCCTGCAGACCCTACTCAATCTCTGGCTCCCTCCATCCCAGCTAAGACTCCCTTGTGCCTGTCCCATGCATGCTTGAAGCCCACCACTGTTTTTGACTCCACTGACTCTGTTGGACAAGTGTTCCAGGCATCTACCACTCTTTCAGTGAAGAACTACTTCCTTCCATCTCTTCTACATTTTCCCCTTTCAGCTTCATTGCAGGTGCTCTTGTTCTCATTCATCTTTTCCTCTGAAAAAAATACTCCACTCATTTAGCTTGTTTAACCCCGTGAGGTATTTATAGCTCCTGGCACTGCACCAGGAGCTGATACCATCTTTAAAAATAGTTCCATTTCCTAGCCAACCCCCCTCCCCACCCCCAAAATGGACATATTCAATAGCTGGCCCCCTTCTGACCCCTGATTTATGATTTGGGGGACAATTTGGTGTCCAAATCTTAGCTAACTCAGATATCCGCCACCCTAATCCAAAGTGCACCATCACCCAATAGGCAGACATACAAATCAATCTTCCTAACATCATGATTGACACAGACCATACACCCCTTCCCGTGCATGTGCAGCACACACTTATACAGTTCTGCTGACTGTATAAGCAGAGGGGTGGTGCTTTTAGGGTAAAGTGAATGACTGGCTTTGTTGGGGTTTATACACAAAATGGCTCCCCAAATAATGAATCAGGGGTCAAAAGGGGCCCCACTATTGAAAACAATTATTTAGGATCCAGAGGGTGTAGGCCAGGGAAAGAGGCTTGTATTTTAGTGGTAGAAGCCAACATATTTAAAGGAAGAAGGCCAAGTAACTAGCCCATGCCACCTTGGAAGAATTAGTTTTTTTTCTAAATTTACGTTTATTGAGTCTGTAATAAAACATATACAATGTACAAATCCTAGGTTCCAAGGCATATAAATCACAGCCATAACATATTTTAGCATGAATCTATTCTCCTATCACCCTTGGTCACACAAAAGAGTAACTCTATTAATTAGTAATTGATGACCAGCCTAGTGGCACTGAGGGCTTTGGCACTGGACACCTTAGCTCATGCCATGCCAGTAACCTGTGATCGGGAATGAGCACAGGTCACCGGGGGTCAGCAGGGGAGGAGCAGAATTGAGCATACGTAGGACTGCTCTCTCTGGGTGGGGGGGTCACGACAGTTGGTGCCTGATTGCCCCCTGGCAGAGGCCGGAGGGCAAGCTCTGTGCTCTATTTCGGGGCAGAGTTGGGGGCAGATGCCAGGAAGGAGCAGGTGCTGATGTGTGTGCATCCCCTCCTCTGGTTTCATTGCATGCCCTCAGCTCAGGGGAACAAAATGAGGAAAAGTCATCCTAGTCAGATGGCTTGATTGTTGTCCAACAGTGCACCGGCACAGGGGAGTTGCCAAATCTGGATCCAGATAGGGTGGGTGAGTTGGGGGGTCCCCACCACCCCACTGTGAGGGCAAGCTGCAGAGGATACAGGCAATGTCCCAGAAGGAGCACGGGGTAGTCGGATGGCGGCCGAAGTCCCAGGGGTTGCCAGGACTGGGATGCAGATCAGGTATGAGAGAGAAAGAGAGCCAAAAAAAAAATTTAGTAATTGATAAAGTTCAATAATGACTGAAAAAAACCAAAATGGTTATTAGCAACATGACCAAGGGTGTTAAATTGATAATGTTTCAGCCTGATGAGTCTCTGAGTGATATACACTCTTTGGGTTTTTCTACCAGAGACCTTCAAAAAGTCAAGCATTTGATAATGTCCTTTGAAAATGTATGGATATTTGCTCCAAAGTGCTCTTCCAGCACTGACTTATAAATGTAACAATAAGCAGTTAATAATAAAAACTTCACAACCTCTAATCTATACCAATGAAACTTGTTAGTGACTACCCCCTCTCTTTTCACTTGCTTTACCAATCCCAACCCTAATCACCAAAATCACTTCCTCTCTCCAATCCTCTACTAACAAAACACCACGGGTGGATCTCCTCATTTTCCTATCCACCATTCCCATGTAATCACCTCTTCTGCCCCTCCCTCTAGCTATTTTTTCAATCCCCCCTGCACTCTCTTAACCCATTCCACCCCCTTTTTAAATAAGGTCCTTTCTCTACCTGCCCTTTTTAATCCAGCCAGTTAGCCATCAAGCATAGTACCTCTGTTATCCATAGTTAATTAGCCTCCTTGTTACAGATGTACTTTATGGAGATTTGAATCACTATTGTTACTTGTATCCAGAACCTCATAGTTGTTAAATCTGTTCCTTTCTTGATTATTGTGTTCCCAACCTGTATCTATAAATGTTTATGTAACTTGTCCTGTCCCATTTTCAATGTGGAACCTTCGTAAACAAGCTCTCCAGCTCAAAGGTATTAATCCGAGATTTAAATAAATAAATAAATAAATAAATAAACTGTAAACAGTAAACTGCCACAACTGGATTTAAGCCCCAGTCTATAATTCCCATCTATTATAAAAAAACATGGACACTGATTCAGGTTAAACATAGAAACTGAGTTTGTGTAAGAATAAAGTTAGCACTTGTAAAACTGTTAATCATTATTGATTAGATCTAGCAGCATAGTTATATATTTCTTACATCAGAGAGTCTGATCAAAATAAGACCCAGTTGGCTGAATACTGTTTATCAGTTCAGAGGGTCTACATGGGGAGGATTTGTGCAGGCCAATTGAGAAATTACATATGTAGCTGTACTTGACTGTTCAACTGTGCATTTTTGGCCATCTGACAGAAAAAGGAATCAGTTTCTCTGTTGGCAAAGTCTTCTTAATTTCAGGAGTAATTTTCCTGTCTCAGCAAGATTATTAAATAATGAAGTCTTACCAGCCTAAGTAATTCTTAACTTAGCTGGGTAGAGCAATGTTTGATTGTGCCCAAGTTGTTTATATTCTGTTCTTATGCAGCTAAATCATTTTTGTTGCTGCTTGTGGTGTATGAAAGGTCAAAGAAACAAAAGATACATGACCCATTAGAAAATTGTAATTGCCGTCTGTCTTTTGCAGCTGAAATAATCTGGGGTCAAATTTTCAAACCCCCCAGGAATTGGTGCAGGTACGGGAAAACTTGCATTTTTTCCACATGCACTGGATTTTCAAAGAAGGAGCTGTTTTATGACCAGCTCCACAATTTACAGCAGGTTGTGGCCACTTTCTTTTACAGCTGCATTAAAACTGTTATGCCTGGTTGGAACAGACATAACATCCTCCGCAGTTATGCCTGCTACCAGTGCGGAGCACAGGCGGAAAATATGACTGTCCTCGGGCACAGAGATTTTTTCTGCACTGGTGTACTGTGGCACAGGACTTAGTCCCTCAGTCATTTTAAAATCCAGCCCCTGGTCTTTTATATCTGGGTCTGCTGTAAACACTAGTATAGAACAAGGCATGTCTTCCTGGGTTAGTCTTCTCCAAATGTTGACATAACAAGCCTTCAAAAGAGAGCCCTTCTGTGAAAATCCTAGCTGTGATCAAAACACACTGCTCATGCAGGCCAGTAGATCCTGTTTCTCCAGATTCGCTAGTACCCTGATAAACATATATTTGTCAAAAGAAACTGTTTTCTCAGTGTTCTAATCTGAGTCATTGGATTCTGTTTTCCTAGATCACCCCTGCCATGGTTAGAGATGTTGCAAACTTAAACTCTGCCAGCAAAGTTCACATGAAGCACCAAAAATTCACACTTCGCAGAATTTGTGGAGTTCTGGTGTGCCGATCAAACATCAATTCACACAATTTGCATTAAATTTTTGACAAAAATTCATGTTTTTTATTGTGAAGTGCGATATTCATGGGCGAAGTGTGAAATCTGTGGGTGAAATTTCGAGTTTCACTGCAGAAATCACAAAATTCAAGGCTGCAAATTTCACGAAAGCTGTCTGTGAAATCCAAAAAAATCCACAAATTACATTGTGGAGCAAAGTTTGTGGACATCGCACATCTCTAGTCATAGTGGTGACAGCCTTCTCTACCATCAATTTAGTCTGTAGTGAGTCCGTTGTAACTAACTATAATTTTGTTTGCAATCCGAATTTTAAAAGAATCTACCTTCCTGTTGAGATCTTTCACACATTTTTAAGTTCTTCACTGCTTTGAGGACTCCTTTGGTGGCTGTCCCTCTGTTCGAGGAGACAGTCCTTGTGCAGAAACCTGACTCTGAGCTTTGCATGGCTTACTTGTTCTGCTCTTTATAAGCAGAACTGTTCAAACACAAAACAGGTAAGGCAAATTCAATGGTGTTTGTTTTTGAGAAATTCAGTGCTAAAATATTTTTTAATTTGTGACTATTTGCACAGCCAATGTGAGGCTCCTCATGGAAACATCCTGCTCTATCAGTAACAAACTAAGATCCCAATAGAGTTTTTTTTTATTTATTTATTGATTTGTTTTTATTCTCCCCAAATGTTTTCCCCTGAATTCCCCAGAACATGGAAGATTGCTCTGTGCTGTGATATGAGTACTGAGCACCATGTTACTCATGAGATTTAGAAATTAATATTTCAGCCTTGCACAAACCCTATCATAGTGGACGATTTTTTAAACAACATTCATGTCATTTTGTTACAGCCACTGGCTCACTGTATGATTATGAAAATATCACTTGATCACCATGCCTTCTATTAAGTAAAGATTTTTTGGTAGGGAGGGCAAGACAGAGTGCACTAAGGATAGTGGATTGCATTTTAAGGCAGCTTCAGATCCTGATGCAGTGCCATGTGTTGACACATTTCTATAATAAATCTGTCTATAAGAAGATGGGGAGGGTTGGAACATGGACAATGAAATGGTGAGAGAAGGGACTAATTTAGCCTTGCAACATCAGGAAGGATAGTGGACTTTTTTCTTAGTTAACTTGTTCTTCTGTATAAAATGACTGCTAAACCCCATTCCAACAGAAAATATCCCAAATCAGCTTTGGGGGGGGGGGTTACAGTGGCCTTTGAATTTAATCTGTCTCATGTTAAACAGTGCAAATAGTGTTAGTTATGTATTAAGACACCAGCACCACACACACGCGCATGCACACACACACACATGTGTGCGAGCTGAGCACACACACACACACGCTGCAGTATCCCAGAGTTAGTTTTTGTCCTACCCTGCCAACACTACACACTAACCTATTTTTAAACAAATAACTGTTTAACAGTGATGAATGAAAAATCCTGTTTTGGAGTAGAGTCCTGAAGGGACTCACTAATCTGAAAATGGAGCCAGATGGAATGCATCCAAGTGTATTTTTTTTTCATCAATAAATCAATCAATCAATTCAAGGGTACTGTGTGGCTGAAAAGCCTTCACAAAACATTTATACAACATCATCGCAATACAAACATCTTAAAAACAATATTATTAGATAAAAAATATAATCATACGAGTCAGTGCTTCTCATAGCCAACAGGAGTGCATGATACATAGAAGGATAGCAAGATAGCAGCTTGTATACATATTACAAAATGCAGTGCAGATAATTATGAAGACTACATCCCATCTTTACATTTTGTCATACCATTTTTATTCTTTTCTTTATTTCATTAATGAGATCAAAAAAACTTAACTATTCTATTTAATGTCCAGGCATCTTCAGTATGCAACAGGATGTTTGTAAGTGTTTTTATCTACTTGATAGATATTGTTCATGAAGGGACCTAACCAGCCTAGCCTTTGCTTCAATTACCATCTGCATTTCCACAGAACATGCATTAAATCTTCCTTTTCCCCTTTTTCCCATTCCCCACAGTCACAATCACCTGAATATATACCTTTTTATTTATTGAAATGCTAGGACATTATTGTGGAATTGCTCAAATTCATAGCTCACAACGGTGAGTCTAAACTTTGAGTCAGTTATAATATCCAAATAAGATTTGATCCAAGAGTATTGTGGGAGCCCAGAAAGTTACTGGATGACCCGCTACAGTCCTATTTAATATCTCACTGGCAACAGGAGTGGTTCCAGAGGACTGGAGCAGGGCAGGTGTAGTCTCACTTCACAAAAGTGGTAGAAAGGAGGAGACAGAAAATTATAGGCCAGTCAGTCTGACATCTGTGATGGTAAAGTTAATGCAATTACTGCTGATGAAAGTATTGTGTAATATCTTGAATCCAGTGGGTTACATGACCCAAGGCAGCATGGACTCATGGGGGAAGGGAAGGTCAAGCCAAATGAATATGATAGTTATTTGACAGGGTGACTAAAGAATTAGATCAGGGTGGAGTTGTGGATGCGACTTAGCTAGATTTCAGTAAGACTTCTGACACCGTCTCACATAGGAGACTTATAAGCAAGCTGTGTAGTTTAGGAGTGGGTCCAAAGGTGGTAAACTGGGTGAGAAACTGGTTAGAGGATAGGTGACAGAGGGTGGTCATTAACAGAGGTCACTCAGAGGAAGGGAGGGCAACTAGCAGGGTGCCTCAGGGATCAGGGCTGGGACCAGTCTTCTTTAGTGTCTTTATAAGTGTCATTGCAGAACAGCTGGAAATTAAGGTCTATCTCTTTGCAGATGACACCACAATCTGCAATAGAATGGACAATGAAGGGGGGGATGGAAAGATGAACAGAGACCTGATAAAACTCACTGGTCAAGGGTATTGCAATGGACTTTCAATGCACAAAAGTGCAAAATAATGCACTTAGGGCACAGAAACCAATAGGTGGAGCAAAAAATGGGTAGAGTGCTACCGATGACCACCAAACAGAAAGGAGACCTGGGGATAATTATATCTGATGCCCTAATGATGGCTAGGCAGTGTGACAAGGCAGTTGGGGAGGCTAGTGGGATGGTGTGGTACACAGGGAGGGGTATCACTATTAGAAAGAGGGAAGTGATGTTGCCTCTTTCTATATCGCTGGTAAGACCACACCTAGTGTACTGGGTCCAGTTCTGGGACACACATCCATGGAAAGACATAGACTGAGTGGAGGTGGTCCAGAGGAGGGCAACTAAAATGGTGCAGGGTCTGCATCAAGAGCCCTAGGAGGAGAGACTGAATGTTGTCAATGTGTACATCCTGAAAGAGGGTAGGGATAGGATAGAGACCTTTATATACCTCACAGGGTAAATAAGGTACAGGAGTGAAGTACTTTTCAGAATCTAAGGTTCTCAAGAACAAGGAGACATGCTATGAAGCTGGAGTGGGTGGATTCAGGAGATTGCTGAGGAAGCACTTTTTTTCACAAAAAGAGTGATGAATTACTAGAACAGCCTTGTAACAGAGGTGATGGGGGTGAAAACAGTGGTGGGGTTCAAGAATGCATGGGATAGGTATAAAAGAATCATACAGGAAATGAATGTGCAGAGAGAAAGAGCTGTGAGATCAAGTAGGGTCTGTGGTAATACTGTTGGTAGGGAAAATGGGAAGACTGGGTGGGACAAGCAGTCCTTATCTGCCATCAAATTCTGTTTCGATGAGCACGCTAACAGTTTAATTTCTGCTAGCTTTTGATTGACTTATGGTACCAGTAGGGAAGTCACCTTTCAGCCTTTCTTTTCAATGCACAGTAACTCTAGAACCTTTAGCTCATGCAATATGGGAACACCCCAGATACATGGGGCTCGATTTTCAAAAGACTGGGACTCATGTAAGGGGCATGTGTCATGGAGAAATGGCACAAAGGGCTCCCTGAGCCACACTTTGCAGTAGTCACAATTTTGTAAGGCACCCTGCACCACTGGAGGGCTACTTGCCTGCACCAAGTGGGCATTTTTCCATTCTTGTGATGGCCACACTGGTGTGCCAAGGCAGATGGGGGTTTACATCACAGCTGGGCTGTAGCATCCCCTAATTTGCAATTTTGAATGCCCCGCCATGACCGCAAGGCATGGCTGTGGTTAGACCAACCATGAGCTCGTCTAACAGCCATTGCGACACAAGTCAGGACTGTGCCAGGTTGGGGGGGAGGAAACCTGTGAGCCACCTGACACTCTGAGCACATACCTGTGGGTATTCCATAGGAGCAGTGTATACATGGCAGGATGTGGCAGGATACACTGGTGGCATGGGGCTGTCGTGCCCTGTACAGTTCCACAGACCTATGGACAGGGTAATCTGCAATACGCAGGCACTGACCCTGTCCTGGATCCATTTGTGCTACCTGCCCTGCCAGCTGTCCCAGATCATGCAAACTCCCTGACATGGCAAAACAGTCTATGGCTGCAGAGCATGAGGTACAGTTGTTGGACAGGGATGTACCCTCAGCAGCACAGCATGACCTGATATACAGCTCTCTATGGGTTGGTATACTGCTGCTACAGGTGCCATAGTAGCTATGGCAGGTGGGTAGGGCACCCCCAATAGGCAGGTGCCATAATGGTGTCTGGTAGACAGCATGAAAAGGACCTACTACCACATATACCAGAGTGGGGAAGCTCCCCGAGTTGTGTCTCCCCCCCGAGTTGGTTATTTTTAGTAAGGAGGTGCAGGAAGCGAAGTCAAACCCCCCCCCCAAAAAAAAGCCACTGTGCACTTTGTCACCATTTTGGCGATTGCTGTAATGTACCAGTCACCATAAGTGGCCTCACTGCATTTGCCTTTCTTGGCATTGCAATTATTGTCTTGCTATTATCACATAGAACCCATTCCACTAACTCTGTTTGACCATGGTAAGGTATGGTGGCAGGGACAAAGCTTCCCAGCTCTGGTATATGTGGTAGATGGTCATTTTCATGCCATCTGCCAGACTCCATTATGACACCCGCCTGTTGGGGTGCCCTACCCACCTGCTATAGCTGCTTTGGCACCTGATGCAGCAGTATGCCAGCTCACAGAGAGCTGTGCATCAAGGACATGTCACACTGCTTGGGGTATGTCCCTCTCCAACAACTGCTCCTCATACTGTGCAGCCATAGACCATCTTCATATGTCAGGAATTTGAATGGTCCTGGATGGCTGGCAGGGATTGTAGCACCAGGGGATCCAGAACAGGGTCAATATCTGCATACTTTGGATTACCCTGTCCATGGCTCTGTGGAACTATACAGGGCATGACTGCCCTGGTGCCAAAAGTGCACCCTGCCACATCCTGTCATGCACACACCACCCACTACAGCAACCCCACAGGTCTGTGCTTACTGTACCAGGTGGCTTCCAGTCCCCCCCCCCAACATCATGGATCAGGGCTACCATTGCATGAGCCAGGGGGGTTGATGGCACATTCTGTCAAACTCTTCCAGTGTGCCATCTCTTTGGTGCGATGCTCTGACTGTGGTAATTCTTGGGACTTTGGCACAGGGACTGCTGCTGTACTAAAATCTAGTGCAGGGTCCCTGGCATACCCAGAGTTTGCCACAGGTGGGGATCATAGCAACTTGGGCCAATCTAGCAGCCTTTTGAAAATAGGGCCCATGTAATTTGAGAACTTCTGTAGTGTGTTGCCTACCTATATGGAGATGATATACTCTTTATGGTTTCACATCCAGCTGAGTCCCTTCCAAACACTCTAGATCTCATCTCTAGTTTCTAGGTGAAGACAGGTCATAAAATCAATAGGGAAAAATCCCACCTTCTGCCTTTACCTCTGATTACCTCAGAGCTCTTTGGTCATCCCTACCATTTCTTTGGATGACCAAAAGTTTTAAAAATTTGGGAGATAATATCACTGCCTGGAATGAGGATCTGTTTCAGGCTAACTATCTCTCCCTTTCTGGCATGGCCTAATCTGAAATGAAATGCCAGACGGAGCCTCCTTTTTATTTAATAGGTAGTATAAATGTGGTAAAGATGACCATTCACCTAAATTTCTATATTTGCTTCAGACCCTTCCTGTTCATATCCCAGAGACATTTTTCAAAACCTTTGCTCTGTTACCTTCTGATTGATTTGGGACAATAAAGCCCTCAAATAAAATGTATCCAGGTTTCTGCAACATTGCCGAATTTTAAACTTTATTAATGGGTGGGTGTACTTAGCCTACTAAAACCATGGTTTATTCTAGATACCATACACCCCTCTTTAGATATCCTCTGAACAATAACTCAGAGACACCAACTTACAGATCTTCTTTTTATGACTTGCCAGGCCCAGGGGCTGAACCAGAAGCAATTCCCTGTTCTTAAGCACTTCAGATGGGCCTAGTTTAAAGCACATTACCATATCAAGTGCCCTCAGAGAACTGGAGTTTTAAAGGAGATAGGACATTATTTTACATAGTTAATGGCCCTCCCATCTTCCTTTCCATGCCAGTTATGGATTCTGATATCATTGACCAGTTTAATAAAAAATCAAGATTTGGGGTGCCCCCTGATCTATTTAGAGTTACACTCTCCTCACCAGCTGCTGCTCTGTCTTTTCATATTTCTGAAACATTCCATGACATCAATAATGACATTCCATGCTATTCATCTGAATGGCCTGGAATGGTGTTATTGATGCCACAGTTTGATCAGGTAGCACGAAAAGAGGGAGCAGCAACTGCTGAGGAGAAATTGATTTGGGGTAGTTACAAAGGCAACAAAATTTGATTATTAATTTGACAAAAAAGGTCTAACACATACCAGAATATTGGATAGAGACTCAAATAACAATATGAGGGCATTTAGAGGTGTAAAAATCTGTTTTCTATCACCTCTAATTTGTACAGTATATGGGCTCACATTTTATCTCCACATGCCTTCTGTGATAAGGGCTTCTAACATGGCCGACACTGTGTTAGTTGCATCTGCTGCAAGCCCAAGTAAGTTAAACTACAGGAAGGTTAGTCATGACAGAGTGGTTCACCAAGTCACAGCTTCTCATGAACTTAGGGAAATTGTAGTTATGATTTGGCAACCAAGGAAAAAAAAAAAAAAAGAAAAGCACTTGTTTTGTTTTGTTCTCACCCACAATGTTAAACAGGGACAACTGGTGATTAGTACGATGTGGTATAAGTACTTGGGAGTAATCATTGATCCCAAATGTACTTATATACACCACAAAATTCAGTTGTCAAAAAAAACAAATAAACCATGGGCTCTGAACAAAGTCTCCCACTGCTTGCCAAAATTGTCAAAAAATTCACTTGCATGACAATTGATGTTACCAATCTTTGATTATGAAAACTTACTTTACCGACACTCAGCCATGACACCGTCTCAAAAGGCTGTCAAATCATACAATAAAATTGTTCTGTTTGTATTGTCTTGCACAGTACAAGTTGCATTAAACTGTTCTACCAATGAGTTGGTTTTGCATTGTTTTTTACAGTTGGCAATGCACTGGCAACTCTTTTTACATTATTTATTAGTGCCTAACCAGCTCAAGAGCAATGTTTGTAAAATATTTTTGCAACTCAGTCAGACACATCCGCAGTAGTCACAATGCTATGCAAAAAGGAGTTTTAACTCTTAACAGTTTCTGGAGAGCTTTGTGCTCGATCCAGCAACACTTATGCAATTCAATCAGAAATGCTAAAAGAACTCATTGGAGGAACAGTTTAATATGACTTGTACTGTAGCTATCGTGCCACCACTGCCTTATGTTTGGGCAACATTGTTGGCTCTTGCCGAATGCACAGAGAGACCTACTAATATTGGTTAATCTGGGTATTTCAGATCTTAAATAACAACAAACACCCCCAAAAAAACCTTCATGCCACAAAAAATTCTAAATATACAATGTACTCTTTCAGAAATTCAGATCATAGGAGTTTGCCCCATCCCTGTACCAAATTGAAACATGGTGATACCACTTTACAAGCCTCTGCAGGCTGCATATGGAATCAGATCCCAACTGAGATTAGTGCAAAAAAATCAATTCATGAATTCCAGTCAGCTCTCAAAAAACAAAAGTTCATCCATGCCACTATGTAAATTAAGATTCTGTTTAAAACATCTGCATTTTCAATGTGTATAATTGTATGTATAATTGTTTCCTGCCCCAGTTAGTGTCCTTTGTGTATATTGTTTTATGACTATTATATTGCACAAATCCGGTCTACAGTTGCAAATAGGATCTTACATCCTAACCATATGTACCTTAGTAAAAATAAAGTGTAATGAGTGAATGGATGAATGAAAGAGTGAATGAACTTTGGAAAGACTGGGGCATTCATCTTATGGGTCATTAATATGAAAAATGAGCCCTGATGACCTTTCTTCATGCACAAATTAAATATGATCTGCAATCTTCATACTACATTTAAATGTTGCCAAATAGAACACTTGTTAACCATGCTGGGGAAGTCTCTCATCTTAGATGAGCTATAAACATTGGCAACACCCTTAGTCAAGGGGAGAGAGACACCGGTATCGTTTCTGGATTGTATTCAACATTATTAAATCAGCAAAGATAACTAATGGATCTGTTAAATTAAAATGGCACAAACAATTTGACATGGGACTTCTGGTGATGTCACCAAATATGGCAGCGTGATTTCATAGCTCTGTCTCCCAATCCTCTAAAATGCGTTAAAAAATATTTACTACTAAAACTATTTTCACATCAACAGCTACAGGAATGCTGCACTGCAGATGGGCAAACATAAAAATATATCCATTACAGCTTCAGCAGCAGATTATACTGTATCTACCCATGCAGATGTGGAATCAGCAGAATCAGCCATCAAGGAAGAGCAGGTGCCTCATTCTCTCTGGTCTGCTTCTCAGCCCACCAATGCATCTATCCTGACTGAGCTGCTAGATTTTCTCTCAGAGACACGCTAACTTTATACTGAGCTCAGAGAGAACCTAACAAATGTTGAAAATAGAGTTATCAACTTGGAAACACAAACCACAGCTACCAGCTCTTGTATAGATCATTTGGAATGCTTAGTACTATATACATTGAGGAGAACAAACAGCTAGTTTCAAAATGTGACGACACAGAAAATTGCACCAGCATAATAATCTCTGAATTAAGAGTTCCAGAGGAAGAGGAGGGCCAGGATATGCTGGCCTTCATGGATTCATTTCTGAGAGAAACTTTACAGCTAGACCCGACCATGCCGCTAAACATAGAAAGGGCCCATAGAGCCCTGCATTCAACAAATTGACCTGCTCTATTGTACTGCAATTGCTCAACTATAGTACAAAACAGAACCTACTCCTCCTGGCCTGGAGGATGAAACAGATCTTTTGCAAAGAAAAGAGAATCTACTTTGATAATGATTATTTTTCTATTCTATCGGCCAGCAGAGAGGCCTAGGAACTGATCCTGTGTACTGTCAGAGCCGAACAGCTTATGGTCTTAACTCTGTACCCAGCACATTTGGTGGTGATGTTTTCCGATGGACCTAGAACTTTTTCCACCCCAGAGGAGGCTACTCTGGTGGCCTTGATGGAAAATGATTGGCCCAATTCATGAAGGATGATACAGGGCTTGTGCGTATCCCTGCATAATCCTGACTGTTTGGCCCAGCTGTGCCAAAGCACAGTGGCACAATGCAGCCCGAATCAGGAAGGGCTGGCACATTTTTGACCATTTCCACTGTTTACAGCAGCTTGTGCCAAAGGTTCAGCACAAGTCCCATAAACTGGATCCCCCTTTGATGTAAAGTTAGACCCAAGGGAGCTGGTCTAACTTGCTTCATCTGGCACACCCGATCCAGAATTGCGATCGGTGCAAAATGACTGCCACAAGCCCCCTGCGCCCTATATTCAGCATGCCAGGGACTTGTGGTAAATGCAACCCATTCCTGAATCACACCCAATGTCTTTATGCAGGAGGGGGAAATATGGGCATTCCTTCCTTGGCTTTTTCTTTTGACTCAGTGCCATGTACATTTAAATGCTTGCTTAAACATCCCCTTTACCTTTTACATAAGATTGTCGCATCAGCCCAGTCTGTTGCCTTTATTTTAGAAATGGCACTGGGAACATGAAGTGGGTCTGATGCAGCTGTTTATTATGCTTGCCTCTTTCCTTCCTTCTAGTCCACTCGGAGCAGACTCAGCCACCGAGATGGTGCAGTGCTGCAGAACCTCTCATCCCACTTCTTCCTGTCTTGTGAGAGAAGCTGTGGGGACTCGGGAAATATATTTTCACTATAATGAGGATTATACATATAAACAGACAGTCTGCTTCTCATATTTAAAGCAGGAACTCCTAGTGCATCCTCCCCCCCCCCCAGTTTGGGCAACCGGATGGTATCAACTTTCCTCAAGGATCTCAGGGTGGGACAATAGCTCCACCAGATCCTGTTAGATGGATTTCCATCCCCCTTTTATTATGTAGCTCCTTAGTCAAGGTTTATGCAGTCAGTGAAGTTTTTTCCACTGTGAGGGAGGGATCGCTGTGATTTTTGTCAAGTGACCCCCCCATTCATATCTTAGCAAAATACCCCTTTACTTTACAACTTCAATACTTGATTTAGCAGCAAAAAGTCCTTGAAGTTGTGTTATACTCCAGCTGTCAGTGACAGAGCTGACTGCCCACTTCCTAGGTTTTGATGAAGCTGACCAGGAGATGTAGTAGTACGTTTTTTTGACACTCCTCTTTCCCTTTATAATTACCAAGAGTGGTGTGACACATGGGCCTTAATTTTATTTTGTTCTAAGACACCATAGTTACCAATAGCATCTACCCCCTGTAACATCAGATCCCCTTAGCTTCTACTCCCTTCCTGGCTTACTTAAATAGATCTGGTCCCCCCATGACATGGTCAAAATCCTAGCTCCAAACAGAGATATTTTGCTAATGCTTTGTTTTATGTTACACCTCTTTGCACTGTCAATACCCTTGGCTTACAGCTTGTCTGATCTCAAGGAGCTAACCCTTATTCAGTTGTGCTGAGGCCCCTATGCTCTTTTATTTATGGCATTAAGAGTCAGTAATGAGTGACAGATATTAAACTCACCCTATGGGGGAGATTTATCTTTACCCCTCACTGTAAGATGATTTATCTATTCCAAAATTATTTTTACACCCCCTTTGTAGCCCTTCTCTTCTCACTGGCCTAACTGAACTCAAGCGGCTTCTTCATTACATTGAGAAGCTCTTACTTCTCACTAGAAGGTCTGGTAGTACAATCCCCCTTTCATCATTACAGAAGAGTCGGGAGGTTCTGAGGTCAAGGGCTCATAGTATTATAGGCCACTGGTAAATCTTGCAGAGGCCTTCTACCAGAGCTTTAGTGCTAGGTGTCTTTCACCTCTGCTCTATGTATACATTATTTTCACAATCTGGGGGAGGCTCTCAGGCTCCAACATGATGAATCATGCTCCCCCAAACTATAAATTTTCCATGTGGTGACTTCTAGAGGAGTGTTCCTCAAATTCAGAGATGAGCTCCAAGTCAGATTAGGGGAGCTCTCTTTCATGATACCTGCTCCATTGAGCTAATAAAGCTATGTGCCCAGTTCTTGTGTTGTGTTAGATAGGAGTGAGAAAGTGAGTAACTGGGGTCTATTGAGCCAGCAAAAACCTCAGAGCCTACTACTCTACCTCCCACATTGCAGTCATTTCATAGCTCCATGGCAGCATATACATGAATCACTATTACTCAAGAAATCCAATGAATCCATATCTGGTGCCCCTGTGCTTTGGTCATTCTCCCACTATGTTTTATGGTAGCATGAGATAGTCAGTTGATGTCTTCTCTCACACTGCATTAATTAACCTTGCCGCTACACCTTGCCAGGCACTTACCGTTCCCTGAGGAGCTGGTGCTGAAGCCACTGTGCTGGGGCCAATTAATCTTCCTGGCAATAAAATGCTTCTCCACCTCAGGTAATGGGAGCCTGACATGTGATGCTGATACCAATCACACCCAGTAGGGGGAGACCTATCCATATTATTCAAATGTGTATAGGCTCACTCACTTCAAAGTGCATTTCTAAACCAGTTAGTTTATCCTTCCTGATTCGAACAGTCAAATTAAATAAAAAATGGCTCCTTGAATAATGTGAGGAGCTCCAAATCTTAACTAGAGGGTCAAGGAAAACTATCCCCCCTTCTTCTTAGCTGAAGAACCAGTTGATCCCAAGGTCCTGGGCTCATGAAAAAAAAAAGCTGGGGGGGGGACTGGCAGATTTTGTAGAAGCCATCTGCTTAGAATTGTAATACCAGATGATTTTCACCTCAGCTCCACTTAAACAGCATTTACACAATTTGCGGAGGATTTCAGATCCTTCCCCTCAAACTAGACATAATATATATGGTAGCTTCTACTGGAGGATTCCTCAGTCCAGTGGTGTGGTCCATGACTGATGGGAAGATATCCGCTCTATAGTACAGGATCTGTGTGACTATGCTGTGCTGCAAGTCTAGCTTTATGGAGGAGATGGTTCAAGGAGGACGATTAACATAACTGGGATTGCTGGGTCAGCAAATGCTTTCTGAGGTTTCACTATTCCTTCCTAATCCCAACCATCCTAAGATTCAGTGGTTAAATTGAGACTGGCAAGATTCTAGTGATAGCCCTTGCATCCTGGGACTATATAAGTCTGTAGAGATCCATACAGTTATGTACAATGAATCAACAGAGATCTAGAATGAATGCCGATATCAGTCTGAGGACTTCACTGCTCCCCAATGACTCGCTGTCATCCTGATATTACATCTCCAAACCTGACATATTTCTATTCCTAGACATCCCCCCAGATACTTAACAGTCTGCCCCCCCCCCATTAACTGGTCAATATTTCAGTAATGGATGGGGAGCTGGTACCCCTGTGAGAGTACCTATCTGGTGACTGTCAACACCTATACAAAGTGATATTTTCCATGCACTACCCTTCACCTCCCACACTAATAACAGTATCTTCTGTCATGAGGGCTCGTCTCACTTCGGTGAATGAATTCCCCTCCAGGAACGGTATCTCCATTATCTAAATGAGAGTAACTACTCTTTCCCTCCTAGGAAGTATCAGCAGTATTTTTTTTCCTTCTCTTCCTTGTCTATTTGTTGTTAGAATTTAATAATTAGCCCTGTTGGCAACTGGTTAGAGTTTCTGTTAATACTTGTTGTGACACTTGTATAGAATAATGTGCTCCATTGATCTCCTTTCTATAGGTTTTCTTCCTTTTTGTTATCTACTCCTTTGCCTAGCCTTCCTTCCTGTACTTCCCTTACTCTTCTACACCATCAGTCTAATTCAGACCTTACTTTCCCAGGGCAGGTGGGGCCAGCTTCTTCCTGGACATCTTTTTTACACAATTATACATGGCTAATACAACTAGAATACTTACCTTTAATCCCAACATTATCAATAGCACAAATAAAAAGGTCACAGCTACTTCAATATTTAAGACAGGATTGTCCTGAAATTATAATGCTCCTGGAAACTCACCTTTCCAAAATAGAGCATGATAAATTTCAGAACTTGGGCTTACAAATAGCTGTAGCCTCATCACACAAATTTGGGTGCTGGCAAGGAGTGATCACTTTAATTCCAATGGGAATTCCTTTTCAACTCTAGGATCACGTAATTGACCCAGATGGACGTTACATCACTATAATGAAAATGTTATACAAAATCCACCTCACAACAGCAAATGTTTACTTTCCACTGGGCTCCACTAAGCAGGTAGCACAATCTTTCCTAAACAAATTACTCCAAATAGTACAAGGGCAACTTATACTTGGCAGGGACCGCAACGTTACTATGAACCCGACCTTAGATTCTTTGGGCCCTAGAAGCTTTCGAATAACTGATACAAAAATACCTTTGGATTACCCTCCCTCATTTATGATTCATTAATATTTGACGGCACACATTTCCTAGGATTCGACAATATTCACACTATGCCCCTAGAACAAATACTGCAGCTTGATTAGATTATCTTATCATCACAGCTGCTCATCTCAACTCAGTCCATGATATACATACTGGAGCTACTTTACTTTCAAATCATTCCTCAGTTTTTGAAAAAACGATCCCTAGGAAAACATCAACAACCTAACTTTTGGGAGATTAAATGTATCTATATTAAAAGACCCTGTTTTTGTGTGACAATTGAAAGACTGCATACCCCAAATCCTAACAGATAATACTACCAAAGATGTTGCCCCCCCCCCCATTTTATGGGATACACTTAAAACATTTTATGCAGTGAACTGATAGCCTACTTGTCTGCACAAGCTAAAAAATGTGACACAAGAAATTTAGAACTACAACAGACCTTGCAAACTTTCCAATCTTTTATACATCAAGGAGAATTGTTTAAGAGTTCTGGGCTGCACCAGGGAACACCATGCCTGGCCAAAACTGTAGCATACATAGGAAAGAAATCAGATTGCCAGCACTGGCTACTTACTGAATCATCCAGTCATCCATTTTGTGAGTTTGTATCACGTGATTAAGATATTAATCATATGACTGAGCACCAGGGGGGAGTGAAATGCATCAGGAAGCATTCCTGCTAGTGGGTGGAGGGGGTCGGTTGAAACTTTTACTTCTGGAACTGGTGTGTGCAATTTAAATAAAATGAAGCACTTTACTCACTGAAAAAGCAGGTCTTCATGTGGAGTTCTTCAACCATAGAAACTCACAAAAGGGATGACTGGATAGTTCAGCAAGTCGCCAGTGAATACATCAAGGAGACCAGTCAGTAAGACCACAGTTAGTTCAAATAAAACAAGAAATACAAACACTCTTAGATGCCCACATTGAGCAAGTTTTGCACTATTTAAAACAAACATACTATGAAGGAGGATCCCGAGGTGCTAAAACCTTAGCATGATGCCTCCAAGCAAGATGGACAGAGACATGCAATCTGCAACTATATAATATGCAGACATATACATAGATAGGATGCCCCCAAGAAATCGGGAACATTATGACTGACTATCATCTCTCTGCTCCTTGGGTGGATCTCCCTCTGCTAAATCCATTCAGGGTTTATTTAACCATCTTTCCCTCCCTAAAGTATCTACAACAGAAGCTGAGAGGTTACTCCTTCCCATCCCTTTTTTACAAGTGGCAGAGGTCCTGAAAGAAATTAAATTCCAGAAGAGCTCAGATCCCGATGGGTACCCAGCTGAATTCTATAAAAAAAAATTAAAGATGTCTTACTGCCCCAATGACTACAAGCTTTCCAGGACATGTACACCAAATGCATTGCAAAGAAGTGTAAGGTAATGCATCTGGGAAACAAAAACCCAGGAGAAGAGTACACAATGGGGGTGAGATAATAACAACAAAAATTGAAAGAGACCTAGGAGTAATTATATCTGATGACCTAAAGGTGGGCAAGCAATGTGAGAAGACAGTAAGGAGGGTTGGGGGGATACTGGGATGCATAGGGAGAGGCTTCAACAGTAGAAAACAGTAAGTTGTTATCCCTCTGTACAGACAGTTGGTGAGACCCCATCTGGAGTACTGCGTGCAATTCTGGAGACCCCATCTCCGCAAAGACATAGACAGAGTGGAGGCTGTTTAGAGGTGGGCTAGCAAAATGGTGCAGGGTCTGCACCAGAAGACATACGAGGAGAGACTAAAGCAGCTTAATATGCATACCCTTGAGGAAAGGAGGTAGAGGGGGGACATGATAGAAACTTTCAAGTATCTCAAGGGAATTAACAAAGTACAAGTGGGTAGCATCTTTCAGAATAAGGGCTGTGCAAGAACAAGGGGGCACAATTTGAAGATGGGGTGATGGCTCAGAGGTAATGTTAGAAAGTAATTTTTCACAGAGAGGATTGTGGATGTATGGAACAGCCTTCCTGAGGAGGTTATGGAGTCAGGAACAGTGGGAGAATTCAAGAATGCATGGGACAGACATAAGGCAATTCTAGGTGGGGGGGTAGGACGAATTAAGCTGTTGATTAACTAGAATCTGCAGCTTATGTATCAGCTAGGAAATGGGCAGACTAGGTGGGTCAAGCGGTCCTTATCTGCCATCAAATTCTATGTTTCTATGTTTCTAAGGTATCCCTCTCCCCACCTGGAAGTATGGAATAATTTCTGCTATTTTAAAACCTGACAAGCATCCTTTCTCCCTACCTTTTATTAACCTATTTCCATTTTAAACTGTGAGTACAAACTTTTTATGGCAGTCTCGGCTAGACGACTTGAGTCTCTTGTGCCCAAATTAATTGACAAAGACCAGGTTGGATTTATTGGAAGCCGCCAGGCACAGGATAGTGTCCATCATACGCTATTGTTGCTTGAACATATTTGTTTATTTATTTGCTTTTGGTAACCAGGTAAGTGCACTAGACAGAACTGCCTGTTTTCAGCCACGACCTGGGAGAGTACAAATCAAGGAACAGGTAAAATCAAATGCATATACAGTGTTGTACAATAGGAGATTCCAAACAGTTATACAGAGGTGCAAGTTACATAGTACATATCACACAGTATAATAGGAACAAAACAGACAAAAAGGCACAATTTACTGTTAGTAATGTACAAAACATGACAGTGCTGTTGGTAAGTCAGCAAGGAGAAATTTCCCAGGCAGAGGCAGAGACAGGGAACAAAGTAAGTAGCTGCAGCTGAGGAAGAGTGGGGATGGGAGGAATCAAGAGGCCACAGGGAAATTTAAGTGCAGGAGAATGATAGATTTGCATGACTCCTGAAGCTAGGGACATTTGCAAATGTCAAGGGAGGCAAGGTAATTGGAGAGGCCTTTCTTGAAAGTGGGGTGGGATCTGGAGTGCCTAAGATCAAGTGGGAGAGAGTTCCAAAATTTGGGGGCTTAGAAGGAGAAAGCAAGTTCACCCATCCTGGTAGAGCATTTTGGGACAGATAACAGAGCTAAAGACATGGAACGGAGGGAATAAGGGCAGTCCATGTGGGTGAGCATAGCAGCGAGTGTGGAGGGGATAGAAGAATGAATAATTTTGTCAGTCAGACAACCTAATGAATAAGCCTGACACGAGGAAGGAGACAACCAGTGGAGGTCACAGTAGAGAGTACAGTGGTGCTTAAGACAAGAAGCAGATATCGCAAATCTACAGTCATTGTTGTAGGCAACATCCCACATTTGCAATATGCTTGCCTGTGCCATAGCAAAGACAGGTAGAGCGTAGCAGAGTCCAGGGAGGAGAAGGCCTTGGGTGATAGAGATCCTGGAGGCAGGGGTCAGAAACTGATGGACTTGGTAAGCCAGTACAGTTTTAGCATTGACTGATTTGCAGACAGCTTTGGTATGCAGAGATAAGTTAAGAGATGGATCCAGCATGACCTCTAGGTATTTGAAGGACTGAGTTACTTCCACAAGGAAGCCATCAAGACAAGAAACCTGGAGAGACGAAGTTGAAGTGACAGATTTCCTTTGTGACCCAAAGAGCATAGCCTGGGTCTTGGCAGCATTTAGCACCAGGCAGTGGGATGTAAGCCAAGTTTGGATACGATGAAGATCAGGGGAGAGGTAGGAGTTAATTTTGTGAATAGAGCTAGAGGAGACATAGAGAACCAAGTCATCGGCATAGAGTAAGTAGAGACTGTGGGAGGACACCAAAGTTAGGTTACTGATGAACAAAGAAAAGAGCAGGGGCCCAAGTATGGAACCTTGTGGGATGCCCGAATGAAGCAGAGCAGGCGCAGAGAGAACTTTATGACAGGAGTAAAACTGGGAGCAGCTCCACAGATGGCTGGCAAACCAGGCAAGTGTCAATTGGGAGGTACCAATAGTGCCTAGTTTATGCAGGAGCAGGTTGTAGTTAACTGAGTCAAACGCCTTTGACATGTCAATAAAAACATCCCCAGTACACTGGCCTTGGTCCATAGCAGATTTTATGCCACTGGTGAGTTGCACTAGGGTTGTCGTGGTGCTGTGATTTGGCCTAAAGCCATGCTGAGCAGGAGATTGCAGGTTAAAGCTGGCAATGAAGGTAGACACCTGGTGATGGATAAGCTTCTCCAGGAGTTTACTGAGGGTCAGCAGGAGTGCAATAGGATGGTAGTTTGTTAGGTTTTTTGGATCACCCTTTTTGAAGACTGGGATAACCCTGGCATTTTTCCAGGTGAGGGGCACAGTACCCGAGCTAATGCAGAGGTTGAAAAATTGCATGATGGGGGTGGCAAGAAGAGACGCACCTATTTTGAGAATTCTGGGTTCCAGTCCATCAGAGCCTGCGCTGCCGTGGGGAGACATCATGTTAAGAGCTCGTAGGACATCCAGCCTGGAGACCAGGTGGAGAGTCAGGGAAGGATGGGATGGGGGAGGTCAGGGGGGAGGTGTGGCAAGTGGGGGATTGTCAGCATCAAAACTAGGGAGGGCGGTAAAGAGTGAGCTGAAAGCATTAGCTATGGTATTAGGGTTGTTACAGGAGACGTTATTTATTAGAAAGTCATGGGGGGTTTGGGACATGGAGCATCCCATTATGTGGCTTATTTGTGTCCAGTACCTTTTTGGGTTACTAGAGGTGGCGTGAAGAAGGCCTCTGTAGTAATTGCTTTTGGCAGTCCATAGCTCTTTCTTACAAGAGTTACTAAGGAAGCGATATGTGATGAAGTCAGAGAGCAGTGAGGAGGTTTTCCATCTGGTCCAGAGTATGTCCCATGCTGTAAGCATACGTAGAAGAGGGATAGTTAACCATTTGGTAGGCAGACCCCGTACCCTGTGCCTGATGGAAGGAATGTGCTTGGACTGCAAGGAGTGCAGAGAGTTGTCAAAGTATTCTACGGCCAAGTCAATGTTTTTTTTTGTAACAAATATGGGGGACAAGTCGACATGCTGAAGATCCCTTAGAAAAGCTGAGGTATCGAGGGCAGAGAAGTCAGACATGGAGATGATTTTGGGTGGATGGGAGAGGGGGGGCTGTCATCCCAGACACAGGTGACAGGTGAATGGTCACTAATGGAGTCTGGTAGCATGGTCACGGAAGAGATTCTGTCCAGCCTGTTGGCAAGTACCCAGTCAAGGAGGGAGTGAATATTACCATTGTTGGAATGTTGCATAGGCACCGAGACAAGCTGGGTTAGGTTGGCCTTGCTTATATTAAAGTCAAGAACAGGGAGGTTTGGGCCAAGCCAATTCTGATAGAAGTCACATAGACAAATTACTTCATTGTTTTCGGTGGCCTGGGGGAGAAAAGCCAGGAACTCCTCGAGCCCATGTTTGCAGGAAACTGGAAGCATGCAGGTGCAAACATTGTAAGTTTTTTTTGAGTCACCCAGCAGAAGCAGTGCATGAAGTACCTCACAGGACACAAGCGAGGGGCATGGTAGTAAGGCTAGGTTTAGATGAGACTTGTAAAATAGTGCCAGACTGCCACTTCTTTTTGATACAGGCCGATCAACCCGGAACAAGCAGTATCCGGGGAGGGAACACAGAGAGTCAGGGAGAGAAGGCTTAAACCAGGATTCAGAAATTGCAAGGAGATCAGGCCTTTGAGTGGTGGTCCAAGCTACAAGTTCTGCATGTTTAGCCACCAAGCTTCTTATATTAAGGTGGGCAATTTTTAGTCCTCTGAAATGGGGCCCAGGGAAAGAACTGACCGAATAGTGAGGGAGCCATGAGGCCAGGGTTAGTTTCACATCACCTGCCAAAGATAAGGAGAGGACGATAATCCAGGTAGCAGCAATCAAAAAGGCAAGGATGGTCCTAGCTTTGGAGATGCACTTAGATGTGCTGTAAGAACTAGTCAGGTGAAGAACCAGTTTTGGGCAAGAGTGTTCAATATGGCTGTTGAGTCGCCTAGGCAGCGGTAGCAGATTGAGAAGGTAAAGTCCTTCTTGTCTGCAGAAAAGCCTGGAAGAGCAGCAGTTGGGGGGGGTGAAGTATTAAAGGGCAATACCACAAAAGAGAGGAGTCAAAAGGACTAGCAGCTAGAGTGGGGGCTGCATGATCATGTAATAGAATCTGATATTTTCCAGAAGCAGGACCGAGGCAGCAAACACAGTAGACTGCAGGTTCTAGGACTGCCCACAGTTATGTGCCCTGCCCTTTTATCACTAGAGGCTAGTAGATATGGTATAGGGAGGAGTGAAGGAGTATTTAATAGATGGAGGAGGTGGGGGAAGGGGTGGGCAAAAATTTCAGCTTGAAGTAGCACAGCTAACACAAGGCAAATGCAAGCTAATCCACGAAATTGGGCTACTGCACCACAAAAGGTGCCAAGTTCAAAAGTTTTGGTGCACACAGTGCACTCAGGGCTCCTCCATGTCCGTACCTGAGGGGCAAATTCCAGTGGCAGCTGTCCTTGGCTGGGCTGGGGAGGGCTACAGAAGCAAGCCCTCAGACCCTGGAAAGTAAGGGAGACAGAGAGGTTAGCCTTTTAAATAGGGAAGGAAAATCAAACTTAAACAGAAACAAAGAGAGAGTAGGGGTCTTGAATAGGGGGAAGAGTTACACCACAGAGCAAGTTCTGAGGGGGAGAGAAAGTGCTAGTTTCAGGGAGCCCAAACTTGGAACTAGGTAGGGAAAGCACAAATCATGCAATTAAACAATTTGAGAAAATTAATTTGTAGGATTTAGTTTAAAAAGCAGATTACAATGTAGTGCTGAAAATTTCAGCTTTATTTTTTTATTCAATTTACTTTATTGACATATCCACAACATATACCTTCAGCAAACATTAAGCTGGCAAGCACTTACAGGATAAATGTGAATACACTATATACACTACTAACCAGCCTATATTATTAGTATGATCGTGCCTATGAAAAGTATCTAACCTCTTCTCCAAGAACCCCCCACCCTTCACCCATTATTTAGAACAGCATTCGCACGCCAATCGACACAAACAGAAATTTCTAAAGAGGGGATGTCTCTTATAGGTGATTCCCGGTGTGCCATGAGGTCAGGGCAGTATCTAGTGGGCCCCACTTGGAATCATAACCCTGGGCCCTGTTGCTCATCCTGGCTATATGGGATTCTACCTGTAATGCAAGCGTGATTTCTTTGTACCACTCTACAGCAGACGGGGTAAAGGTGTCCTTCCAGTGTCTCAGGATGACAGCTTTTGCAGTAGTTGATATTATGGCCATATACAGTTTCTGCTGTTTGGTCATATCAATACAGAAATTATTCAATAGACAGATTTTGGGTGTAAAGAAAACTTCCAAGTCTACGGTTTGTGACAGAGAAGCACGAATCGCTTTCCAGAAGGGCTGAATCTTACTACTCCCACAGTATGTCAGATATATCACTTCCTCTTTCCCACATCTGGTACATGTGGAGTGTACTAACCTGCCCATTCTGTAGTTTCATAGGAGTGTAATGCATGTTGTATATAATGTAGAACTGCTGAAGCTTGTATCTATCTTGTCTGATATTTTTATGTGTGTAGCCATATGCGCGCTCCATGTGTACATGTCCTCTGTTAATCCTAATCTATGTATCCAATAATGACTAACACCAGTCGGAAGGTTATCATCTAACCGTTGCAATGCACCGTAGATTCTAGAGATAGAGTGGATTGGTCAGCTATTTTAATTAAATCTAATAACTCAACTCTATTTTCTGTCCAGGCCTCCTTTTTGTAAAAATGAGCTTTGATTGACTCGGAGACTTGTCGATACTTGAAATAGTGTCCTTTTAGTTCTGGGAATTTAATACATGCCCACTCATATGATATTAACTTACCCTGAGGAGCCAAGTCTCCCAACTTTAGGCCCTCCAATGGTCTCCAAAACCTAGGCAATATCGGTGCCCATTGTATTAAGAAGTGAATATTCTGTGTCAACATTTGTTCTAGCGAATTCCGCCAACTGACCCTTAGAAGTTTCTGGGCCTGCTGCAGAACTTTTAATGACCATCCAATAGGGGTGTCCTTTAGCGGTCTAGGGAGAAGTTTGCTAGTGGTGTATGCAACCGTGCTTAACGATATCGAATGTTTCCTGACTAAGTCTCTTTCAATAAAAATCCAAAGAGGTATATAAGGGTGCGAGGTCGATGGTATACTTGGTTTAAGCCAATGAGCTACCTTACTTATATGCGATGCAATGTAATACTTAAAAAAGGAGGGAAGAGCGAGGCCTCCAGACTCTTTTGGACCTGTAAGTTTCTGGTACGCTCTCCTAACTGCTTTCCCTTTCCATAGATAAGCATTAAGCATCTTTCTTAGGCTCTCGAACCAGAATTTGGGCAGGTAACATCCCAGCATGTTTAAGGGATAAAAAATCCTAGGTAATATATTCATTTTGACCGTTTCTATTCTGGCCCATAGCGACAGGGGCATAAAATTCCATCTAGCTAGATCTTGTTTGATAGTTTTAAGGAGACTACAAAGATTCTCCTTAATCATTGAGCTTATTCCTCTGGTAATCTTAACACCAAGTTATGTCAACATCCTTGGCTCCCAGGTCAGGCCAAACTCCCTCGCTATATTGGGATAACATCTATTGTTCAGCGGGAAAAGTTTCATCTTAGAGGGGTTGATCTTGTAGTTGGAGACTCTGGAAAATTTTGTTATTTCTTGTAGTATTTCTGGTATGCCAGTATCTGGTTCTTCTAAATGCATAAGAAGATCATCTGCATATGCTGAAATAAGATATCGCCTATGCCCTAATTTAATTCCCTTAATCACATGCGATGCCTTCCGTCTGTGAATCAAGAGTTCAAGATATAAATTGAACAGAAGTGGAGATAGCGGGCATCCCTGTCTTGTGCCACATGCCAGAGGGAAGGAGGTCGACAATATGCCATTGCATCATATACGAGCTGTGGGTGTGTTGTATAAAATTCGAACCCAACTTAAGAATTCTTTAGGCAATCCAAAATTGTCCAGAACTGCGAAAAGAAAGTCCCAGGACACTCGGTCAAATGCTTTTTCGGCATCCAGTGCTAATAACGCTGCTGGGTATTGTGTGCCTTGGGTATATACAATTAGGTGGTGAATCTTACATAGATGATCACTGGATAACCTGCCACTCATAAATCCCACTTGCTCATCACTAACCATGCTACTCATTAGTGGGCCCAATCAATTAGCTAGTATTTTAGCTAATACTTTAATATCGACGTTCAACAGCGATATCGGATGATAACTGCCCAACAACACAGAATCCCGTCCAGGTTTGGGAATAAGAGTGATAAGTGCTTCTAAAAAAGCCGGATCAGAGATGCCTTTTCTGAACCAAAAATTATAAACTTTGGTTATGATTGGGCATATTATGTCTGCGTAGGCTTTATAGAAGTTGGTAGTTAGCCCATCCGGCCCCGGGGATTTATCTCCAGCTAGTCGGGAGACCGCTAATTTCACCTCTGCCTCTTGAATTGGGGCTCCTAACTGGCTCACCTCAGTGTTCAATATCTTGGTTAGGGAAACAGAGCCTAAAAACCTGTGAATTTCTGCAGAGGTGGGTTTATCCTTTGATTCGATTGAATAAATTTGTTGAAAATATTCTCCAAAGATGGCCACAATTTCCTTTGGCTCTTTTACCACATTGTTCCCACCATCTCTTCATATTGCAAAAATAACTCGATTAGAGTCTAACTGTTTTAATCTAAGTGCAAGTAGTTTGCCTGCCCTCTCCCCTGATTCTAAATATTTCATCTTTGTTCTACGTAAAGCAAGCTCCGCTTTCTGCATCATTATTGCTGAATATTGGGCTTGTAACTGATGTAATTTAACCCAGTCAGCCTCATTGGAGTGTTTTGTAATGTTATTCTCCAAGGCTCTAATGGCATTTGTGATTTCTTCCAAGCACATCTTGGATTTCCTAGCCCTAGTAGCCGATATCTGAATGCACTCTCCCCTAAGCCCACATTTCAAAGCTGTCCACACAATATCTATATTCGGGACTGAGTTTAAGTTACTGTCAATAAAATGTATTATAAACATCTTTATTTGTTCCTGGGTGAAAGGTGTCTGTAGTAATTGGTTATTCATTCTCCACCTAAAGTCCCTCATAATACCATGAGTTGATACCAACTTGATGGAAACTGGGGAGTGGTCTGATATGACCCTGGCGTTAATTCTAGCATCTAAGACCGAGGGAAGAACACCCATGCTGACTAGAAAATAATCAATTCTAGAACATGATTAATGTGGAATAGAGAAAAAGATGTATTGCCTCATATCCCCATTTGTCAGTCTCCAGACATCGACTAGGCCTAAGTTATCCACTACTTCTCTTAGGGCTCGTTGTGCAGGGGAGAAACCCACGCGCCTCATTATCAGTCCTATCTAGATATAATCATGCTTGAGATATTCCAATCTCCCCCTAATAGCAAGGTGGAGGAGGTGTAACTGTTCAAAACCTCTAATATTTGCATTAAAAACTGTGGGGAATCTGTATTTGGGCCATAGATTGATCCAATAACTACCTTTACTGAGACTAAAGTTCCCACTAGGAAAATATATCGGCCCTGTTTATCCCATATCTCCTTCTCTAGTTGGAAGGGGGTCCTCTTATGGAATATTATGGCCACACCACCTTTGTTGGAGGAGAAGCCAGCCCCGAATGCTTGGCACACCCACTGTTTAGCAAATAATTGAGTATCCTCTCTAGGAAGATGTGTCTCCTGTAAACATACAACATCAGTGTTAAGGGTCGAAAGGTGTTTCAACACTATCTGTCTCTTACATCTATCTCTAGCACCCTTAATATTCTAACTTACCAAATTAATACCTCTTATCATAACCCTTGGAATTCGAATATGATGTCCCATTATGATCTTCCCCTACTGAGTGAAGCTCCATTAACCACCTGTCCCAATCATTGCAGTAATTTGGCATGCAAATACTGTTATTCCCATACCCCCCATTCTCCCCCTCACTCTCCTCCCTCCCCCCCTGAACCCCATAACTACCCCCAGTCCCAATAACTGCACCACCACTTCGCTATGTCGTGTGATGATAATACCAATCTAGGCTTCCAGCAGCCCCACCCCCAGCCCGATACCCAATCTTATTCTATAATCTGAACCCTTGCAGAGTAATCAACTAGAGAAGCAATAAGCTGCATAACAAAAAATACAGTCTCATCAAAACATGGAAACAACTACCTCCCATTATGCTCACCTCCTCTGTAATACAATATCGCCGTGCACTGTTTAACTATCAAAATCAAAACTTTCCTTGGTCCACAGCCCCCTCTAGTGGGGAAGTAGATTCCCTACTGATGTTCTATTAGCCATGTCAAAAGAGTCCCAAACAGAGTGCTAAAGCTAAGCAAAATATTTTCCAAGTTAACTTTTAACTAAAAGCCGTGCTATATAGACCTTCCCCGAGTCATTTAAATCTTATGGCTGTGAAATAAACATATTTATATCGCTCGTCATTGTCGCAATGTTACGGGCATTTCCATCCGAGGGCTGCAACTCTCACTGTTCTCCGATCCGCAAGAACCGTGACAAAGCCAGGAATGAATCAAGCGAATGTCCTGCACGTAACGGGTCTCTGCTTTTGGGCTAACTGAGGGTGGACAAGGCACCAGGCCCAGATGGCATCCACCCCAGGATACTGAAGGAGCTGGCAGAGGTCCTTGCAGGACCTTTGGGCAGACCTATTTAATGCCTCACTACATTTGGGGTGTGTACCTCAGGACTGGAGGATGGCTCATGTGGTGCTCCTCCACAAGAGTGGCCCCAAGGATGAACCAGGAAACTACAGACCAGTGAGCCTCACATCCATCGTGGGTAAGCTAATGGAGACTATCCTGAAGGAGAGGCTGGTGGCCCTCCTAGAGGCCAAAGGACTACAGGACAGCAGACAGCACGGCTTCATAAGTGGCCGATCCTGCCAAACCAACCTGGTCGAGTTCTATGACTGGGTAACTAGGCAACTGGACAGGGGACATGCAGTGGATGACCTGTATCTGGACTTCAGTAAGGCATTCGACTCAGTGCCACATGGAAGGCTGGGAAGGAAGTTAGTAGGCACAGGGGCAGGTGCAATGCTGGTGAGATGGGTAGAAAACTGGCTGCAGGGAAGGCAACAGAGGGTGGTGGTGGGTGGGGAGCTCTCACACCCAAGGGCAGTGACGAGCGGTGTCCCACAGGGCTCAGTGTTGGGACCAGTGTTGTTTGGGATATTCATTGCAGACATATCATGGGACATCAAGAGCAAGATCAGTCTGTTTGCTGATGATACTAAGGTTGGCGCGGTGGTGGATGACCTAGGGGGATGGCAGGGGTTGCAGGATGATCTGGCAAAGCTTGAAACCTGGTCAGACACCTGGCAACTGGCTTAATGCCAAAAGTGCAAGGTGATGCATTTTGGGATGAAGAACCCAAGGAGGACTTACCAGCTAGGGGAGTGCAGCTAGCCCAGACAGAGGAGGAGAAGGATCTGGGTGTGCTCATCACAGGGTCAATGAACAACTCGGCACAGTGTAGGAAGGCAGCTGCAAAGGCCAACAAAATGCTGGGTTGTATTGCAAGGGTATATCCTCGAGGAGGGAGGAGGATTCTGCCACCTTATATGTCATTAGTTAGACCACACCTGAATACTGCGTAGTACTGGCAGTCCGTATCTGAAGAGGGACATTAAGTTACTGGAGGGAGTGCAGCGTAGGGCGACAAAGATGATCAAGGGTCTGGGGGACTTATCATACGAGAGGAGGTTGAAGGAGTTGAACATGTACTCACTGGAGGAGAGGAGAGGAGAGACAGGGGTGACATGATTGAAACCTTTAAATACATGAAAGGAATAAACAAGACAGGTACAGAGGGGCTGTTCAAAGTAAGGGAGGGGAGGGCCACCAGGGGCCATGATATGAGACTGGAGTGAGGAAGGTTCAGGAGGGAGATGAGGAGACACTTTTACAGAGAGGGTGGTGGCTGGGTGGAATGCGTTACCTGCAGAAGTGGTATGCAGTAGAACAGTGGACTGCTTCAAACGAGGATGGGACAGGACAAGGGGGGGTTAATGAAGGGGAAGGGTGGAAGGGAGGGGCAGCTGCAGAATAAGGGGTGCTAGCTGCACATTCGAGCAGACTTGATAGACCTCTAGGCCTTTATCTGCTGGCAAATTTCATAACTTAGTCCTCCTGGGTTAACTGTGGTTATTCCCGCCTTTACAGATTTTTGGACCTGGATGGAATAATCGCCAAAGGCTTGTCTGGAGAGCGCTCAAGTTTCAGTCAAATGTGGATATTCAGCATCTCTGGGTAGCTCTTAATGACAGAATAGAAACCTTCAATTACTGCCTCTTGATTGTGCTCTCTTTATATTGATGTGCTCTATTCAGCTCCATTGGCAGAGACAATACTCCAATGCAGGACCTTCAAGGTTTGCTAGAAGCCCGCTGTCGTTACTTGGCTTTGAGAATGAGTTAGTCCGAGTTCCTTAATGAGGAGATCGGTCAGCTAGGGATTCGTTAATGCTCACAACATTCTCTTGGATGACACAGCTAGGAAAGCACATCATAAACTGAGGTTAAATGTTCTGAAGAGGTCAGCCCCCCTCCTGTATGCACTCCTTCAATCGGATCGATTATTTAGTTCAACAGCTTGGTGCACTGGCTTGCCCCCGGGATATCATTTGAAAAGTTCTGGCAAGGTGTTTCTGAGCTCCACTTGTGCTATTTCAAATGAATTGTAGGAGTGCCACTGATCCTTAAGCTTGACCTGGAGCAACACTGGATATCGGACTCGGAATTGAACACCTGCTGCTACCAACTTCGAGACAATGGGGTGCAGGCTCTGTCGCTTGAGGTGCACTGAATGTGGAAGATCATGAGTAATTCTGATCTTTTTCCCCTCCCAAGTGACGTCTTGCAATGATTTAACTTTATTTAAGATATATTGTTTATCCAAAAAGTTCAGCAGCTTGCAGATTATCGGACGCGTGGGAGCACCGGGAATGGGAGGGGGATGAAGTGATCTGTGAGCTCTTTCCACGATATAGCTGCCGTTTGGGGGTGAACCTGCTACTTTTTTGAAGAGCTTCTGGACAAATTGGATAGTCGCTGAACCCTCCTCTTTTTCCGGAATACCAAGGATGATAAGATTATTTCTTCTACTCCTACCCTCCAGGTCTTCGAGCTTTTCCTCAATTTTCTTAATTCTCTTGTTGAGGGAGGCTCTTTCCAGATCGTGTTTATCTGCCTTAAGCTCCAAGGATTTAATTTTTACCTCGTTGTCCCCCACTCTCATCTCAACCGATTTCAATGCTGTTTTAAAGCATTGTATTTCCGAATAGATCTCATCAACTGAGGACTGCAGTGGGGCAAAAATTTCTGGAAACCTTTCCTCCATTAATGCAGATGGCCCCGGGCTGGATTTAGTGGGTCCCTGACGTGGGCGTTTTGCGGCCTGCTCTTTCTCCAGTGAGGGAGGTGGCGTATGTTTTGCCATTTGCTTTTTGACAAAGGTTTCCATTTTCGGGAGGTTTTACAATCTTCGGTAGTTTCTCAGACCCTTCACTTGCAAATATCTAACGAAGAAACCGAGTTTTCTCCACTTCAAGGGTAGTATATACGAGCTGGAGATGGGGCTGTTCGGAGAAGCTGCTCTTCCTAGGCTGCCATCATGTGATCTGGAAAATTTCAGCTTAATGAGCACAGCTCACACAAGATACTGCACCACAAAAGGTGCCAAGTTCAAAAGTTTTGGTGCACACAGTGCACTCAGGGCTTCTCTGTGTCCGTACCTTCGTGGCAAATTCTGTCAGCGAGCTGTCCTTGGCTGGGCTGGGGAGGGCTGCAGAAGCAAGCCATCAGACCCTGGAAAGGAAAGGAGACAGAGTGGCTAGCCATTTAGGGAAGGAAAATCAAAGTTAAACAGAAACAAAGGGAGAGTAGGGGTCTTGAATAGGAGGAGGGGTTGCACTACAGAGCAAGTTCTGAGGGGGAGGGAAAGTTCTAGTTGCAGGGAGACTGAATTTGGAACTAGGTAGGGAAATCACAAACCATACAATTAAACACCTCTATTACCTCTAGGCAAATCCCTGTAGTCTTTCTCAGCATAGGTGTGGAGAAGGCTTTTGACAATGTGAACTTGTTCTTTCTCTGGAACACCCTGACAACCTTGGTATCTCTGCCCAAGTAGTCTGAATGCTTCAGGATATCAATACCACCCAACAAGCCTATCTTAAAATGAATGGCACTCTTACTACCCTTTATATGCTGGAGAGAGAAGCACACATAAAGGATGTCCTGTTTCCCCACTTCTCTTTGCTCTGTATTTGGAGCCCTTGGCGAATGCTGTACAACTAGACCCAGAGATAACAGGTATTTCATTAGGGGAAAAGATTACAAGCTTAATCCATTTTTGCTGCTGTTGTTCTCCTGACCCTAACTTCCCCAGATAAATCAATTACAGCATTATATAACCTACTTGGACAGTTTGGGGAGCTTGCCGGTTAAGATTTAAACTAACCAAAAAACAAGGTTGTGCACTCCAGTCTCAATCCTAAAAATATCTTTCCCCCTTAAATGGCACAAAAGAGAAATATGCTACTTAGGGATTAAACTAACAAAAAACCTCAAGCATTTAGAACTGTTTCATTACGAACCACTAACTCAACAGATTTCCGCTGACCTGTCCAGGTGGTCCCAACTGCGACTAGGCTTTTTTTCTCTGCATAGAGGTAATCAGACAAAATATACTCCCTTGAATCCTATACTACCTTCAAACTCTACCGGTATGCTGGTGACATAGTATTTTGAATCATGGTATGAAATCTTCTCTCAATTCATTTAGAATGGAGCACAGCCAAATTTTTTTAATTGAGCACTACACCTTCCATGGAGTAAGGGTGGAGTTAATCGCCCCAATTTGATTTGATTCGCACAAGCTGTGCACCTTCATACATTTTGTATTTGGCTATCCAAACTGAACCAACCTTACTGGAAACAAATGTAATTCCTGATACGTGACTTGTATAATGATGATTATTATTTCAGTAATTACTGGTGACCATAAATATCAGCCAGATTGCTGTTTCATTAAAAAAACATATAAACTGGATTTCGGCTTATTATGCTGCAAAGGCAATAATAATCCAAAATCCGGTTGATATGACATTCCCCAAAGAAACAGTGCATCTGAACCTCTTTAAAACTGTTGTATTCCATTGTTTCACAAAAAGTATTTCAACTGCAGTATTTTCAACTGTGTTTTACTCAGGTACAGTTCAATTTCTTTAAAAATAAAACTGGACTCTAGCTAAAAAATGTCTTTCTTTCAAGCTGCTAGAAATACAGTTTAAACCTCCACAGCAGCAATTATAAAATAAAGGATAGGTAAGTCTATGTTATGATTGGTATCACATTATTCTCTAGGTGTGTTGATCACAAACCCCTCGAGCTCACCTCGAGGTTTATACTGTAGGTCATCACACATCTCGGGTGTGTGAAAAAAATCTGTAACACACACTTATCTATCCATTATTCTGTATTTAGTAACCCTTTACAGAGTAAACCCTCCTCAAAAGTTATTTCCTATACAGCTACGATGATAAGAAACTGGCTGACAACAGCATCCTGCTACCTTGCCTCTGCCAGTCTATTTCAACTGCAAGTGATAGCATATGATCAGACACTTCCTATAAACTCCCTTGATATATCTATGAAGTGATGAAACAGAAAGGGCATTCGATTCTATTTTTAACTTTTGAACCCTGAGGGAATCCTAGCTTTTGAGATACTTTGCTCAAAGTACAACTTAACATCATTGGATCATTATAGGTACCTGAAAATCTGGTCTTATAACTTAATAGTAAAGGTAAATCAAATTCAGTCGTAAATGAACCCTTACCTTTACTGATGCAATGTGTAATGACTAATACAAATGCAGACTCAGTTCCCCATCTAACCAGTCAGCTGGTGAAAGCTCTTCAAGACCTCCACCCAGCAACAACTGAACATGTACTCTAGAAATGGAACCAAGAGCTCAATTACACTATTACCATACAACTTTGGCATAAATTTGCTTTACTGGCTCATCGATTGACAGCAGCCATGGTGTGGCATGAATTTTCATCAAAATGAAAGTACTGATTCTTCAGAACACCCAAGGTGCTAACCAAATGCATTAATCCTAGATAAGCATTATGCTGGAGAAACTTTGGGACCATCCCAGTGCACCATACGCACATCTTTTGGTCCTGCCCATCACTACAGCCATTTGTGGATTAGTGTAATACAGAACCTGGAAGACATCTTCAATACCCCTGGAGAAATTACTCCCTCACTCATTCTCTTCAGTATTTTGTACCAAAAAGGCCTCTTTTGGGGTCAGACATTAAAACTACTCCTCACCCTGATATTAGCTGCCTAAAGGCCATAACCCACATGTGTGTAATCCCCACACTAGACAACTGGTGAACCATAATGAAGGAAATATATGTTTGAGAGAGACTGACACACTTCATGTACACTACATGCCCAGCCTTTGATCAGTCTTGGAGGAGTTGGGTCCTTCATCAACTACAGATAGACCCCACTTTTGTGACATAGTTAGCTCCTCTTCCCCTCCCCCCCTTTTTAATAGTGTCCCCTCGTCACTTTCTTTCCTTTTGCTCTCTTCTTTCTACTCTTCTTTTTCTTGATTTCCATATACATAGCTTATTCTCCATTTCTATCTTACTGCACCTTGCTATCTTGAAAAGCTGTTTAAATCATGACTCTGACTGATTTTTTTCTACTTTTTAGTATCTGTGGTACGATAGCTCAAATTTGGAAAAGCAATATCTAAGATTATTCCCAATTTAGTCGCTTACTCTCAGGTTATCTAAGATGTTACAGTTAATTGTTTTATCATATACACTACCTACAGATTTTCAAATCTAGCTATTTACCTGTAAAAATGTTTGTATTTTCATTTGACCAGTCACTGTTGTATGTTAGAAAATGGGCTTATAAATTCCCGAGCTCTGATTGGCTGATGCCCCAGGCAAGGTGGGCAGGTGCCAGACAGTGGAGCCCTGGTTAGAACAAGTGCCAATCCCAAATGACCTGATCACTGAAATTGTGAGGCCAGTTAGAATTTTCAAATTTGACCCGCCACCATTTTGTCCCTGCTTATCTAGCAAGCTGGCGCCCCCCCCCACCGCACGTCTTATTTTTAGGTAAACAAATTATTAGTAGGCAGGCACACATTAAAAAAAATGAAAGAAAACAAAAAAGGAGTCAGTCCGATCAGTTCAGTGACAGAGTGTTCTCTCCGGTAGCACTACTGTATGACAGCAGCGGTACTTTCTTAATTTTCCATACCGCAGATGAACATCTGCGGTACAGAAAACTAAGAAAGTAACTCTCCTCTCATAACACAATAGTGCTACTGAAGCTAGCTCTTTCTCTCTTCCTCAACTCATTTGGCATCAGTGCTGAAATTTACAAGTAGTCCTCCCTCCCTCCCTCATCAACATAATACCACACTGCAGATCTGCTTTCTTCTGCCAAAAGCAACACGATGGGACGTGCCACTGGAGATTAAACCAAGTGAAGTCGATCACTGGCAGTGCCCGGTCCACACTGGATCTAACAAAACACTGACGCCCAGCAGAACTGCCCCTCCCTTTCACCTGTCGAGACTTTCTTAGAGCCATCCAGAGGAGAAGCAGACCACTCAGCAGAAATCTGTACCCTACAGCCTGTGAAAATGCACTGTTTTACAATGAGGCAAGCAGTTGCAGTTTAAACAATATTTTTAAAACACTAGTGGTTGCGAGGTTGCTAGAATATCTGTACTTCTAGATACAGGGCAGAGTGAATAGCTAGGAAGGTATATAATTGAAGGACTTCTCAAAATCAAAGGAGTTACTTCAAAATCCCAACACCCTCCCAGACAGGCTGGGGCAGGTGCAGCTACGATAAGAGGTAAGCAAATGATGAGTCTTGGAATAATACACTAGTGAGAACAAGAGATGGGACTAGGAATGGTGAATTGGCATGCCTGCTGAAATGTTACTTTTGGCTGAATCAAGGAAGAGATCAGCATTTGACAGTGTGCCTGTGTAATTTTTTGTTTAGGAGCTGCTGGGAACTAAAGTTAATAGCGTTTTAGTTAATATTTTTAAACCTATTGCTTTTACAAATTATAGACACAGACTGCTGCTGCCTTTGCCTCTTTCCGTAGTTTAAAAGCAAACAAAGACAGACAAAAAAAAATTGCTGATGGGTGACCTGCTGCACTATAGAGCTCCCCAGGAGAGACTTTTTTTTTTTAAAACTTAGTCTCCAGTAGGACAAAAGACGCTAACTCAAAAAAAAAATCATTCTAATGCAGGCAGACAAACTATTTTTTTACAAAACTACTTTAAACTAATTTTTTATTAATTTTCTTTTTATTGAACTTATTTTTTTTACAGTGCCCATTTTCTAAGTATGTAATACCCTCCCAGGGTGGGCGGTGTGTGCTATACCCAGATTTTCAGGGCTATAATGCCCTCCCCGCGTGTCGGCCTCATTACGCCCCTGGGCGGTCCGGTATAGCACAATACTGCCCACCCTGTTGGGTATTATTGCTTACATAATGTATGTTATTGGATGTGGCAGATTTTCTACTACATTTCTGTGTATATATGTTCTACTTTATAATGTTACTGAGTTTTTGTTGAAAAATGAATACAATTTATAATATATAAAAAAGAATAACTTTTTTCCTACTTTAGTACCATGCAAATCTTGACAAGAGACAGCTTACACATTTTAGTAGGTATTCCCCACATCATCACCCTTGGAAGGGTACTCCACCATGGATATCTAAAATATGGGTGTGGAATGGAACAGCTTATATATGTATATACTTTTTTCTTTAAATAAAATGCATAGACCATTTGAAACCACTGGTGTCATTATGCTGAAATCCCTTGAATTTAAATGTTTGAATGTACATGTAATGCATCTCCTTTATCCCCTCCCACATTAGGGACATGCATGTCCTCTGTCAGCTTGACAATTATGATTGTTATAAAAAGTTTTAAAATCTAATAAAAATATTTATGGCAAACAATTCAACATGAATTGGGATGCTCAAGAATGGCCTCCATCCTAGAGTAAGCCATTCGGCTTAATATGAGTAGTGCCCTAAAAGGACACAATATTATTGCCTCCAGCAGACATACTTCATACCACACAAGCTGTCCAAATTTACCCCAGACAAAAATGGCAATTGCCCCAGTTGTAATGCTTCTAGAGCAGACACACTGCATATGTTTTGGACCTGTATCCAATTGATGTTACTCTGGTCCCAGGTAGAGGAAACATTGCCAGATATTGTACAATCCAAGATCATTATCTCATTTCATATGGTGCTGCTGGGTGATCGCGATCTGTTCCCAGCAGATTACAGATTTGCCTATTTGGCTTTAGTAATGGCAAAGCAAAACTTTGAGCAAATTATACAAATTCTGCATCCCTGAGTTATAGGGAATGGGTACCTAGGGTGGCTCACAATGCCAGTTTGGAAAAAACTGACAAATAAGATGAAGATGAAGTTGGGGAGTTACAAATCTATTAGGTTAAAATTTGAAAATGTTACGAAAATCTAGCACACCCTCCTGTTTTTCCCCTTGATTATAGATGACTATGAAAGCTAAACCCTGAATAATACACTCTATATATAAAAATGATTTAAAATGCCAGAAACTGATTTAAATTGTTTCTGACTCTCACCCCTTTCCCCGATTAGAAAAGGTCACTTAGATGTAGGATAACTTGATATACTTTTAATTGAATCTCACTGCCTGTAAATTATATCTTGTACATACTGTATATGAAAATTCCACTGTACAATTTGTATGATGATATGCTGAATTAAAACTTGAAATAAACTTATGCATAAAACAATTGCCAGCTTCTGGCACCATGCTAGTTGCCTACTGAATGAGTTGTTTAAAAATGGATTGGAGAAATAGGGAAATGGAAGGAGGGTAGGACTGACTGGAGTGGAGAAAGGGCAAGGGAAGGGTGTAACTTACTGTATGCTAATTTGTAGACTGCCAGATCCCCCCACCAAGGACCCAAAGTGGCTTCTGCCAAAGTGTCAATGCTGAACTAAAGGTAGGGGTCTTAATTGAAGCCAAACTATATCAGTATTTTCCAGTTTCACGCACCCTTGACTCAGTCTCTCTATATATAAATGATTTTAAATGCCAGAAGTTGATTTAGACTGTTTCTGTCTGCGTGTCATCCCTTTTCACAATTAGAAAAGGTCAGTTAGATGTGGGATAACTTGTTAAATCTTTAATTGCATAGATATCCTTTTTGATGTAATTATTACCTTTTTGTATCTTGTTTCATGATAATACCTGTCTTTTCTACACCTTACGCTGTTCTGTTTATTACCTTTGTAACCTCCAGGGTCATACCTGAAAATAGGCATTTTTTGTCTAGTGCATGTATTCAGTAAATAAAAACTAAATAAATACAAAGCATTAGGAGAATTTTACTGCCTGTAAATTGTATCTTGTATATACTGTATATGAAAATTCTACTGTATAATTTGTAAGATGATAGTAAGTAAGTAAAAGTAAAGTAAGTAAAAGTTTATTTTTAAGCGCTTTTCGAAATCAAAGCGCTGTACAATAAAACAGTTTAAATACATATAAAAACATACATACAACATAACAAACAACAATAAATTATAATTACAATACAGTGCAATAAACTACTCCCCATACGCCTTTTGAAATAAATAGGTTTTCAGTTCTGACTTAAAGCTTTCAATGGTCAGGCAGCTTCGTATCCGACGAGGTAGAGAATTCCACAGGGTAGGGGCAGCATAAGAAAACGCTCGTGCCCCCGATGTTTTTAAACGAACCCTGGGAACCTCTAGCAATCACTCGCCGGTGGAGTGGAGTGAGCGAGAGGGACAGTAGGGAACAAGCAGATCTTGAAGATATCGTGGTCCCTGTTCGTGTAGGTCTTTATAGGTCAGTAAACAGACCTTAAAGGTGATCCACCACTGAACCGGCAGCCAGTGCAGCTCGCGCAGCACAGGCATAATATGATTCCTCATAGATGTCCCCGCCAAAAGCCTGGCTGCTGCCTGCACCAGCTGCAAGCGCGGATATCAACCCCGCAGCCCTAGGTACAGGGCATTGCAGTAATCGAGGCAGAAGTAACAAAGGCATGGACTAATGTTGGGAGGTCAGCGGAGGAACAAGGTGTTTCACCGAGCAATATTCCTCAGATGGTAAAAGGAGGATTTGACAGCAGATGACACCTGGAATTTCAGCGTCAAACTGTCGTCAATAATAACGCCCAGGTTACGCACCCGGTCTGAGGTCGAGAGCTGGGCACCATCGATCCATATGCCCGAAGGAAGACCAGCCCTACAATCCGCCTCACGACGACCTGGATCCACCACCAACACCTCAGTCTTATCCGGGTTTAACCTTAGCCAGCTGGCACTCATCCAATCACTGATCTCGGATAGACAGTTGTTAAGTATAGAGACTGCATCTTCTTGCCCGGGACTAAAGGACAAATATAGCTGGGTATCATCTGCATAGCAGTGAAAACCCAAGCCATATTGCCTAATAATGTCTCCCAATGGCAGCATATAGACAGCGAACAACATGGGTGCCAAAATGGAACCCTGCAGAACCCCACAAGGCAAAGAGACGGCATCAGAGGAATAAATTCCAGTGATAATCCTATGTCTCCGCCCTGTGAGAAAAGGTCGAAACCATTGTAGAACTGTACCAGACAGTCCACAATAGAACCGCAGGCGTTCCAAAAGCACACCATGGTCCACAGTGTCAAAAGCTGCAGAGAGATCAAGAAGGACTAGAATAGTGTGAGCCTTTCGATTCCTCGCTATCAGGAGATCATTTAGAACCCGGACAAGAGCAGTTTCAGTACTATGTCTTTTCCTAAATCCTGATTGAAGAGTATCATAGACATTATGATTTGTAAGATGGTCGTCCAGTTGCAGTGCAACCACCTTTTCAATAACCTTACCCAAAAAGAGCAGGTTAGAGATAGGTCTGTAGTTAGCTGGACAGTCCGGATTCAATGAAGGTTTTTAGGAGTGGTCGAACGACCGCCTCCTTTAAGGGTTCAGGAAAGATCCCCTGCTCCAAGGATTTCGGACGATTTCAGCAATGGTCGGACAGATAATATCTCACGTAACCCAATAAAAGTGGCGAGGGGTCGGATCCAAACTACAACTGGTTGGACGACAGTCTGGACATAACTCATAATGTCCATGAATTCCGCCTACCAAAGTCAGACCAGGTGACACAGGTGTTTGCTTCCCTCGCCGACATCACTGCAAACCTTGTAGAGTGAGAGCTTGGCTGATCCCGCCTCAATGCCGCAATCTTATCAGCGAAAAATCGAGCAAGCTCATCACACTTTATCTAGAAAATTCTTCCAGACTGTAGACAGAGTGGATTGCACAATCTGTCAACAGTCCAAAGAGTTGAGCCGGGTTGGTTTCTAGCAGCAGCAATCTCCTGGACAGGAATTCTGACTTCTTACGGGATATTGCCGATTGATAGATAACATAATGATCCCTCAATCGAAGTTTGTCGGCATCCAGGCAAGATTTCCGCCATGCTCTCTCTAGCCTTCGCCTGACTCTCCTCAGCTCCTTCAAAGACTCATCAAACCAGGGAGTCTTTGGGCACTGAGTGAGTGGGCAAACACGAACAGGAGCAATTCGATCCAGGGCCCCGGTCACCGCCTTGTTATAGGCAATAACCAGGTCCCCTGGACCCAGGCTCTCATCCGAAACACCCAATAGGTCCAGTACCGCCAATAGGCCCTCTGGGTTTACTCCCCTTAAAGGGCGATACTGGACCATCTCCGTAGGGACAGACCTATTAGGGGTGCCCCAAAACTGAATCTTATGGTGTGATGGTCTGTCCACATTTGGTTCCACCTCCAAATGTGTGAAACATCCAAATCCAGTAGGAACACCAGGTCCAATGAGTGTCCACCTATATGGGTAGCAGAGGTAACTACCTGTGACAGGCCCAACATAGACATAAGTTGAAGGAAGTTCTTTCCAGTGGAGAGAGTTCATCGTCGACTCCAGGCATTGAAGTCACCCAGAATTAGCCATCTAGGCGACTCCAGTGCCATGTCAACGATGAAGTCCGCGAACTCCGGCTAGAATTCACCACCATCACCGGTGGACGGTAAATGAGGAGAATCCTGAGCTCTGCACCTGCTGCCAGGATACACTCAAAGGATCTGGTGTTACCCACTGGCACCTCCACAAGATTCAGCTCTGATCTAAAAAAGATGGCCACTCCCCCGCCCATACGATCCAATCTCGAATGGTGCATTACCGAGAACCCAGCTGGAGCGGCAGAGTCTAAGATAGGACCTGCATTTTCATCCAGCCAGGTCTCGGTAATACATCATGATATGCTGAATTAAAACTTAAAAAGAAATGTATTCATAAAACAATTGTCAGCTTCTGGCACCATGCCAGGTGCCTGTTGACTGAGCCATTTAATAAATGGATTGGAGAAATAGGAAAATGGAAGGAGGGTAGGATTGACTGAGATAGAGAAAGGGTGAGGGAGGGGTGTAACTTCCTGTACGCCAATTTGTAGACTGCTAGATCCCCCCATCAATGACCAGAACTGTCTTCTGCCAAACTGTTGATGCTGAACTAAAGGCAGGGGTCTGAATCAAAGTCAAACTAGATCAGTAATTTCCATCTTCACTCACCCTTAACCTAAGCACTCCTAAACATTACAATAAAACACATACAGTATCTAATCAAGTACTGTACAGTTCCTTAGTCTATAATTCTGTAACTGTTGATATCCTGAATGTGTTTGTTTTTTATAAAATTTTTATCCCTGTTTTCTCCATGGATTCATTGTCCCCAGCCCTAATTATGAGGACTGCTACTGCACCCATACACTGGGCAGGATAGTGGGCAAGTAATGTATTATGAATGAAGATGCTGTAATTAAAAATTCATCACAGGGCTGGTTCCTCCTTTCCCTGGGCTGAGATGCAGATGAGGCACAATGATGAGTCCTGTGATGGGTGAAACATGCATTTTAGCTCCTGTTTCCAGCCTTTGTAAATTGTATGGGAGGCTATTTGGCCCCATACATGCCTGCTTAAAATAGAACCAGTCTAAATGTTTTCATGATGATCTATATGTACTTCCCATGATGCTTTGCATTATTGGGGAATTTGCCTGGTTGTAATGCCATTGCCCTTGCAGGGAAGCCCTTGACTCAATGCTTTTGTGCCGAGGTTCTTTGTCTCCTAAATTACTTTCCTATGTTTGGCTCACCATGACCCAAGCATAAAACTATCATTGTCTGGTTCCTCCTTCTGCTGGGCTGAGATACAGATGAGGCACGCTGATTGATAAGTCCTGAGATTGACAAAACATACATCTGTGTCATCTGTTTTCAACCTTTGCTGATTGTGTGAGAGGCCACTTGGTACCACACCCTCCTGCTTATAGGGGAAACAATCAGCACTAAAACCCCCACAGTCCTAGTTTGAAGATTGTGCAAGACTGAAAATTTGGTAGTGAGTAATAAAATAAATTATGAGGGAGTTCATGAGATATATGTAGGTTAACGAATATTGAAAAACATACATTTAGTCCAACTGCATCATTTAAATTGTTAACTGGTGATGTGACTGCAAGGTAGACCAAACAGGACTAGTATATGTAGTGAAAGTACAATATCAGAAATGTGATACACTAGTTGTGCCCACATTTTACTTAATATCACAACTCCATAAGTCTATTACAATCCACTATTTTGTGCCATAATAGTGGGTATTGGCTAATTAAGTGAAGGGCTTTATAGGCTTCTGGGATTGCCATCTTAGCTATTTGGTCACATCCATACCATCCCATATGTGGAATACCATGTGTATAGTCAATAATTTGCAAAGTCTGGCATAGAATGAGGGGAAAAGCATGGAAAGACAGTTTCACATGTACAGCCTCCTATCCCACTGGTGTAAGGTGCTTTATATGCAAATGTAATTTAGCAGAGCAAATCAATAAACAATAAAACTCAATAAAGAAATACAGTTGTAGGTACACATAAAACAACTCATAAGGGTATTATGGATTGTAATACAGTGGTAGCCAGTGACAAGATGTACTTTATAGTTGGATACTATATACTGAATCAGGAAATCCAATTGAAATACATAGGGATTGATATACCATATAATGGATTACACGTCATGCCACTGCATACCACTGTAGATGCCTTTTCCTTCTGTATGAGTATCCTGCATAATCTACGAACTGAGGATATCAGGCATTTGCTTTCTTATTCTAAACAACCACAGAAAATACCCATGGTGTATTCATTGAGTAGTTTCTGACATGCATTCTTTATCATAAATATTTTACATTTCAGGTGAATGTCTATGTTTGCAGCTGAGGCAACAGCTGTTCCCGTGTGTGTTAGTTTATTTCTTGGGCGATGGGAGAAGACAGTAGCATGCTCTTTGAACAATCCATAACTCAGACACATTATTGAATGGCACAGATCAATATATGATATAATTTATGTCTGGGAAGGGGATTCAAAAGTGCCAATGATTTTGTTTTTTTGCTTAGTGACAAGATATTGAACTTAAGTTTTACTTCAGCTGTGCATATCAAGAAACTGCATTTCTAGATGTAAAATTCAAAACTGATACATTTAGGTAAACTGTTAACAGAAACATACCAAACACTAACAACAAGAAATAGTCTCCTTTATTCTGATAGTTCACATCCCAAAAATCTGGAAGATGGTATCTCATATGGACAGTTTTGAGAATTAGACAAAATTGTACACCTGAATAAGATTTTAAGAACCATGTCCAAGAACTGTCTACCAGATGTCAAGATCAAAGGTACCCAGCACAAGCAATTTTTTAGAGCATATCAGAAAGTGTAAATAATTAATGGAAACATTATGTTAACCCCAAAAAGAAAACTCATTCAAGGGATTTTAATAGACTTTAGCATGCATTCCAGAGAAAGATAATTATTAGGTTGAATTGGAAAATGCTGAGCTCCAACGCCAGTTTAGCTGCCAGGGAAGGGAAATTACTTAGAGTCACTTTTAGAAGAGGACAGAATATGAGGATCTTGAGTGAAAGTTCTGCAAAATTCTTTCAGAAACTGTAAAAATATCTTTTGTTGCAAAATATGCAGTGTTTGTAAGTACACAAAGAAATGAGACTGTTTCTCATATCTGAATTTCTGAATTCTGGCACAGTGAACAAAATATTGCAGGACAACCATTATGATCTATGTAGCATGATGTTACTATTCAACAATATATGCCAGATGGCCTATATGTCCTTTGAAAAGCAGAGTACAGGAGTTTGTGCATGTTACAATTCAGAATTGGATAATGTTTTGGATCATCATTTCAATTTATTTTATTTGAACAATCGGAATTACAACCTTTAAGCAAAAAGCTCTTTTGCAAAGGATCCTCGTCAAACAAAGAAGGGAGTCAAAAAACATGAGTATGGTAGACAGTTAAGCAATAATGCATGACAGGGTGTGTGTTGTGCTGGGATAACGTCACGCCTGGGGTGATTAGGCACGAGGCCGCAGGCCGAGTGCGACTAATCACCCCAGAAGTGATGTTATCCCAGCACAACACACACCCTAGAGTGCATTATTGCTATTATACAATGGCTCATTGTGTTTTTAAGAATATGAAAATGTGAAAAATATGTTTAAAATACTTTTTTTCTTAGTTTTTTGGCTAGTGGAGGTATATCTATTGGCAAAAAAATCCTTAGTATGTGTGTTGTCCAGCAGGTGGCACTGCAGTTTTATAGCTGTGTGTATTCCCTTTTCACTGTGACTGTTTCTTTGAGGAACTGGGCGGTCTGTGCTCTGAGCGACGAGCGGCAGTTTCAAAGTGCTCGCACGACCTTCACATCTAATGAAAATGCCGTAGTAGAGGTAATTAGAAAAGTAAATCTGGCATGTATCGTAATATTTTTATCTGAAAATGAAACTGGAGCAATGAAGGGGTTTCACTCGTGTCTCCTGTGTTGACAGACTGATTGTCCTGTCAGCGAGGAGGGTAGTGGGGCAGGGAATCGCGTCGTGGAGTGATTGTTTTTTTTTTAACATTTGATGCCGTCTTTTCTGTACTGGGACTTGACTTTGAATTGTTTTAATTTTCCCCAGCAGTGTGACTGTTTCTTTGAGGAACTGGGCGGTCTGCGCTCTGAGCGACGAGTGGCTGTTTCAAAGTGCTTGCGCGACCTCCAAATCCAATGAAAATGCCGTAGTAGAGGTAATTAGAAAAGTAAATCTGGCATGTATCGTAATATTTTTATCTGAAAATGAAACTGGAGCAATGAAGGGGTTTCACTCATGTCTCCTGTGTTGATAGACTAATCGTCCTGTCAGTGAGGAGGGTAGTGGGGCAGGGAATTGCGTCGTGGAGTGATTTTTTTTTTTTTTTAACATTTGATGCGGTCTTTTCTGTACTGGGACTAGATCCGTGATGTCGTACTGGGATAACATCACGGGTCCAGTCCCAGACTGACGAATCAGAGCCCAAGATTTTTTTTGCCATTGTATAATAGCAGCTAAATAGCTTTGTCAAAGTTAGAACATGGAGTAAACAGTTGTTTAGGATAAACTAGGTAAGGCAACACATAATACAAGAGCATCGAGTAATCAGTATTGAGGACAACATAGGCAAAATATCACATAATACATGGCATTAGCACATAGTACTAGCTATTGCAAGTTCAATAGTTCAAGTAAGTCCTCATTAGAGGGCTCTGAAGCAACTGCTAAACAGCATTGTCAATACCTAAGTGTGCACCAGACAGCATCAACCAGGGAGCATAGGGACAGTCATAGGGGGAAGTGGCAAATAGGGAAAAGGGGAAGATTCTGATTAGGTGACAGAGGTGGAATCAGATGAGATGCCAGAAGTGTAATAAGGGGTGGTTTCATTGGGGGTATGTATGGGAAGGAAGGGGGAATGGTACATGGCAGGTAGGTAGGTAGGGGCTCAATCAGTCCCCAAGGCACACTGCAGATCAATGCAGCAGGGTTAAGAGTGGCAGAAGTAGTATACAGGAGGGGAGATAGCTTTTCTAAGTTTGGACTTGAAAAGGCCGAGGCATGTGAGGCCTTTTGTGGTGTGCAGGAGCTCATTTATGAAAGTAGGAGACCTCACTGTAAAGGATCACCTCCCCAGTGCAGGCCTTCTGTATGACACTGCTAGTGCTTGTTTGGTGACACTTCTGGTGGGGTGCTCTAAGAGGGCATGGCAGAATAAGGCTTGTATGGAGGGGGCTGGAAGGCCAAGTAGGGCCTTCTTTCCCAGCAGGCAGACATGGAGTTTAATGTGATCCATAAGTGGGAGCCATTAAATCCTAATATGTATAGCGCACGTATGTGTTAGGCGATTGGCACCAAGCACAAATCTAAATGTGTTTCATAGTTCTGATCCATCAATTTTAAAATTCGTGGCCATTGACCATGTCCTAGAATTACAGAAAGGAGGTGACCAGGCTACATTTATATTACAGTGAGAAACATATATGGATGTACGAGATAAAAATGCCACATGAACAAAATGATTAATTGTCTACAGTGGGGTCGTATTAGATGTAGCACTTTGTGATGAGTATGTCGCACTTTCCTGCATGACAAACTGGAACAATGGATTAAACTGTGTTTCTGCAGAATCCAGAAGCGTGTTACTGGCAGAAACTGTAATAAGTGTTATATCCTGGCTGCATCCACTATTCAAAACATTTGTATAAAGCCTGAAGCTGAAGTTGAAGCTTATTTATATTTTGATAGGAATGGGCACAAGGCACAAGCCTGTTTTCAGGACTGTCGTGTCTTTAGGCATACAATTTACTGCAAAACAGAGTAAAAATGTACACACTAAATTGAGGTCTGTTTCCAACATTTTTAATCTTTTCTTTAGCAACTTTGTTTATTCTCTCTGTTCAGATGGAGGTATACCCCATATATGCCCACCAGAACCCAACCCCAAAACAACCACCTGGCATTCCTCAAGCTGTCTGGTCTGAAGACCCATGACTTACCTACCACAGTGGGGCTTCCCAAAGGGACAGACTGAGATTCACCTTGAAGCCCCGGCTGAGACGTATGGTCCCAGGGCACTATACTGCACTGACAGGATTTTTCTAGCTTGTGTCCACTGGTGATTCTGGACATACAAAGACATCATAGGTATGCCATGCATACTTCCATGCATGTGTGTGTGTGCTGAAATCCACCAAGACCACTAATCCCCACTCATGCAGCAGTGTGAAGCACACTGACTCCTGGACACCATCAGGAGTCAGACTATTGCTGACTGCCTACACCCTCCCCACCCTGAAGGACAGCAGTCCTTTGGATGCTCAAGCCCCCTCCTCCTGATGGGCCCTCTGATGCTCCAGGCTTATTTCCCAACCAGGGTCATAAGCACTGCAAGTGGTAATTCTACAGCTGTGCTGGCAGGGTTCACCAACACTTTAAACTATTGTTATAGATATTTCAGATAATTATTAAGATACAGATGTATTGTATTTTGAATAAGAAGCTAGGTAGGGTAATTATTATAACCTTGACATGTAAATTATTTTCTGATGTGTCTTTCTGTTTCTTGTTTTTGATACAAAGTCTTCCACATTATTATTGGTACTGTAGCAAGGCATGTTTTACCAGTTCTCCAGACCAAGAATAAGTATTCTGGTGAAGACAATTTAAATAGTGCCACTTGCTTTCCTCCCTTTAAAAAAATGAGTATTTATGAATTTCTTTAATTTCTATTAGAAATCAAGTGATGTAAAAATAGCTTTCCAGTCTTGAGCTACAATGATCTCTTTACACTAGTTTTAAACATAGTTTCAAAGTTTCAATACGCTTCATTATAGTTTTAGTTTTGGTTCTCTTATGTTTGAAACATCCCCCATGCCTGGTTTAGTCTACAGTACAATTTAGACAAATTTAATTAATTACCTGTATGGGTTCAGAGGTTTAGAAAGATTTAATTTGACAACACAGAAACACAGATGTTGATGGCAGAAAATAGTCCAATGTCCTATTCAAACTGCTCAGCCCTACCTACAACTGGATGTGATGGCCCTATCGGTCATTTACTCCTTCACTGCCCTTTCAATTCCTTTCTATCCTCACACATCCCATATATGTGTCCTGCTCACATTTTGTTCATTGACTAATTTAGCACAGACAACTTCCTTCAGCAGCCTGTTCCAAATGTCCACCATTTTCTCCTTGAAAAAATATTCCCTGATGTCCATCTAGAATCCCCAACCCACTAGCTTCATTGAGTTCTCTCTCATGCCATTATCCCACTCAGAGTAAGCAACTCTTTGTAATCTACCTTATTTATGCCATCATAACCCCCCCTTCCTTCTTGCCTCCATCATGAACATGTTGAAGTCTTTCAACTTCTCCATGTTTTTTCACCACTTTTATGACAAGCTTTTACCAGTCTCTTTTTTAGAGATTGGAACTTAGTCATAAAATTGCAAGGCAGCTGGGGAAGTAATTGTTTTGGGGTATATGGAGATAAGAATCTATAATTTAATAATATGTTTTTTCAAAATCAGTTTTAAAGAGAGAAGATTACTTAAGTGGGAATGTATTTAAGCATTAGCTAAACATTGGCATTATTAAAGTGTTTTTTTTTTTTACATTAAGTTGCAATTAAGCCAGTTATCTAATACATGCAAATTATATGGATTTTTGTATATTGGCAGCAGTATTATGCCCTTGTTACTTTAATTGTTTTTGATCCATGATGAATATTTATAATATGCAAATTAAGATGTACAAAATGCCAGTAAGATCTGCTGCTCCAAAATTAAGATGTATAAAAGGTCATTAAGATTTGTTGCTCCCCCACACCAAAGGAGCCTCAGAGCAAGGTGTTACACAGAGGAGGCAGCCTCTGTCTACTAAGGCTGTTCTTCAGTACTTTAATTGTAACACCTGTTTGCACAAATAAAGCACTTTTGAAGGCAAACTATAGATATGCACCATTTTCTGTTTCAGTGGTTGTGGGATTTCTTCATATGCAATCTGTGCACCTATTCTGTTTCAAATATTGGTTAACTGTAATTGTTAAATCATTACTGGATTTTTTGTTAATTCCATGAGCGTTTCTGATTTGCACTTTGGCAGCTGATGACATTTTAAAATTGCTTGATATACTTTATGGCCTTGTTTAGAACTTGTATTTGCAGCACAATTCATTTGTGTTCTACTATAGAATTAGTGGCTCAAGGGGATGGACACTAAACTACAGTTCATCATAGAGTTTTAAAATGCTATCAGTGTGTAAATCAGAAATACACATTGGGTTTATAAAAAAAGCCAGTAAAGAATGTACAATAGCACAGTGGAATCTTATACATAAAAACAGCTTTTTCAGGGAAACACACTTACAGGGTCATGCAGTTCTCTTATAAGGCTTATAATTCTGTTTACAGAAAATGTGAACCCACGGCTGGTTAGGGAGGATAAAACAGTGGTGACAAGAGTAGGTTGTACCATTTACATAAAAGGGGAAGTAAGTGTTGTGTGGGAAAAAAAGCAATAGAACAAAACCATAGTACCTTTTTGTGGTGAAGGCTGAGTTTCCAGTACTTTAAGTTTTACGACATGGGTTCTCAGCCCAGCTAATGGGAATTATCACACTGGGCTACTTAATGTTTTGTCTTTATGCAAATAATACCCAAGTTATAGTCATCAATCTGTGATTTAATTTCAAATCAAAGTCCTCTCCAAACCTTTTTTTCCAAAGTCCTGGAATTGAAATCATTCCAGTCCATGAAAAAAGTTCAACTTCCATTTGCAAGATTTTTGCTTTTGATCAGGTTAATTTTTTTAGTTAGTAACAAATGTAACTGAGTGACCCAGAAACCAACTAGGAAGAAATGTATTGTACATTATCAAATGTAATATCACATTCTGTTGAAAATGCTTTTGACTTATTAAACCATTTTGCTTGAACTGCTGCCTCATTTTGATGCCTCTGCACTTGATTATAGTAATTGGAAGAACATGGATTTGTTTCTTTGGTCTTCTAAATATAGTTACTTACTTTGAATGTCATCCACCTGGTGGTCCAGATGGTGCCATCCTTGTTAAGCTCATTTTACTACATTATATACATGGATAAACAAATATCAGAAAATCATTCTAAAAACCTATTTTCACCACAGTAAGGACATTATAAAGCTTTTCTGATTTTACAAAATACTCTTTATGTTCTGTTTTTCTTAGTCTGTTGAGTTGCCTTTTTTCAATGTGCTTGGGAGAGCTTAGATCTGTCCTAGTATAGTCTTGCATCTCCTGTGGAATCATTTACTTTCTATTTCCCATGTATTTAATTTCATGGATTGGTGACAGGATCAGAAATAGTATTATTGTCACTAGTATGCATTATACAGTTCATTGCTATATGTAATAAGAAGTATGTAAGGCCAATTTGTTTGACAGAGATAAAGAGATAGAGAGAGAAAAATCTGTCAAACCCATTAGCACTAGGTAATTAATTTGCTGTGACTCGGTTGTTTCAAGAGAGCTATTTCATTCAGCTGATTGATTGACTGGGTCATGTAAAGTTCATTGTATACTTTTCCTCTGGGGCTATCACTGAGTCCGAGGTTTGACTTTTCCTATCTGCCTATGCTGCAATAGTATGTTGGGACCTTTTGAATATTTGGGGAAAAAATCTCACAGACTGTGTATAAGACCATGCAAATGACAGAAAATGTGGATTTAAAATATGTGGTGGATATTCACTAGCTAAGGTCTAACATTTTGAAAGGAAATTTAGACTAAGAAGAATCACAATAAGCCAGTGATATGGTTTAAGACACCACAATGTATTATTTGAAAATGTTTTGTCAGGTAAATCATATAGAGAACAACAGTCTCATTTACAGCTTTTGAAGCTGCTGTCATTTACAACATCATGACATCATGCCCTAATCTCTGGCAGCGATGTATTGGCCCTCCCACTACAACTGGAGTTATTGTGACAACAAATGACTAAATTTTAAGTCACAACATCCTGTAGATTCCAGTTGTGGATTTTAAACTTTACCATCTGTGGTGTGATGGCATGACATCCTAGATGACAGCTACTTCAAGAGCTAACCAGAAGTGGCACAGAGCCAGACCCTGCAATGTAATGGCCAGGCACTTTTATTAACTGCATACAAGCTGTGTGAGCTTCTGGGTAGAGATAAAAGCTTAAAGTACATATTGAGTTAGTAACCACCTTTCCTTAATGCTTTGAAACAAGATAAAATTTGAAATAATGTAAATACTTTGGTAACCTCTAACAGGTACTTACCACACTGAATTGTTATCAAAACATATACTGTATATATTTTTTATTCGTAGAACCAGTCCCCTTGAAAAAAGCTGGCAGGGGGGCAGTGGAACTGTTGAGGACAATCATATGTGGAAGCAAGTATGAAAATAAAGATGAATTTGTGAAATTGAATCTAAGCCTATAGTTTGGTTAACTGAGTGATAGAGCTACTCTGCTGTTTTGGTTGAATTTCAAGTGCCAAACCTTAGACAACCTATCTTGCCTTTGCAGTTCCCTCTCCATCTCCCTGATCCCTGCATCACTATCTACCCTACCACAGAGCTTTGTGTCATCTCTGAAGAGACTTACAAAGGGCAGAAAGCTCAGCTTTCCAGTTACCACCCAAGTAGAGTAAACAAAACGTTGCTTTGAAGATGATTCCTTCAATTAATCCAAATGACAAAAATCAAAAAAGCAGTTGCATTCATTCATGCAGCAGGTAAAAGATCCCCCCTCCACCACTCCTTCACATAACAACCAAATGTTTTCATACTTCTCATGCGTTCATGGTTTAGCTGCCTTGCCTTTACCTTTGATCTACAAAGAGATGCAACTTCCCACAGATGCCCTCTCCTATGTCACTGATGAACATATTGAAGACTACAGGACCTATGACAGATCCCTGTGGCAGCCCACTTGTGACCTCCCTCTCTTTTGATTTGACTCTATTTACCACCACTGCCTACTGTTTCTCCTTCAACCAGTTTCACACACACATATGTCCCTGGTTGTGCCCAGGTCTTCCGGATTCCTCAGCAATCTTTTGTGAGGCACTGAGTCAAAAGCCTTGTTGAAATTCATGTAGAGTAAATCCACAAAGTAGCCCTCATCTACCACCTTTATTACTCAGTCAAAGAAAACTATCAGGTTGGTCAGATAATATCTCCCTGCCACAACCCATGCTGTTTACTATCCTATAGAATGTTGCTCTCTAGGTTTTCAACATGGTCCTCTTTGATCTGTGACTACATCAGTTTACCCACTACTGAGTTAAGGTTGACAGGTCTGTAATTCTTTGCTTGATCTTTGTTCCCCTCTTGTGTAGTGGGACTATGTCCACTATGCTCAAGCCATTTGGAACTTCCCTGGTTTGAATTGAGCTATTGAATAGCTCTACTAGCAATTCAGCCAGTTCCACTGTCAAGCCCTTGAGGAATCTTGGGTGGATCCAATCTGACTCTAGGTCCTTATCTAACTTTAGGGCTTCTAGTCCTTTCTGGTCCATTTCTCCAGTAAAGATTGGCTGCATCATTTCAGAAATGCCCCTGGCAGACACCTTGAGGCCACTCCAACTTCCCTTGTGAAGACAGAGCAGGAGTAATCATTATAGATAACTAATTTTTGTTTATATTCCCCTATACCTCTCCCCCTTTTTGTAGCCTAACAATACCCCTCCCTGTTTTCTTTCTTCCTTAAGATAACTGAAGAATTGTTTTCCACCGCCATTGAACCTCTTCACAATATGCAGATCCATGTATGTCTTTGTCGCCCCGATTGAACAATTGGCATACCTGTTTCTCATTTTGTCCTCTCCCCCTCCCTCCTCCCTTTGATTTTTCTTGGACCTGTTGAAAGCCTTTTTCCTGACCCTTACTGCTTCCTTTCAAGAACCATATTGGTCTCTTGCACATGTTTCATTTTGTAACGATTCTTGTGCATGACTTTGTTACCTCAAGAATGGTCTCCTTGATTTCTCCCATCTTTTCTGTACATCCCAATACTGCACATCATGGAAAATTTGTCTTAGACCAACCACATCACCTGGTTGAAGTCTGCTCTTCAGAAATCTAGGACTTTAGTTTCTGAGAGGGCCATTCTGGTCCTGAGAGCCAGCCTGAACCAAATGGAGTTATGGTCACTGGACGCCAGTGACTCCTCTGCCCTCACTCCACCCACCATCTCATAGTTGGTGAGCACTAAATTGAGAATTGCCACCTATCTAGCAGGTTCTTTAACCACCTGCACCAGCAGGCAGTCTTGCAATGTATCCAACAGGGCCTTAAGTCTGATGCACCTCTCCACTAGAATATCAAGTCAATATCAGGCCAGTTCAGATCACCAACCACCACCACTTCCCACTTCTTCACTCCCTTTGTCAGCTTTTCCCTTAGCTCCCTATCTCTCTTTTCCCCTTGCCCTGTTGCTCTACTAATTACCACAGCCTGTCTTTTCTTGCCTGATACACAACCCATGCTTATATAGATATACAGACACTGTCAGCAGATAAGGGCCTATGGCTCACCCAGTCTGCACATTTGAGCTTGTAAGTTCCCTTTAAGTTTTTCTAGAAGTCTGTTGCCCATTACACCTGACCTCCAGAATTCCCTTATGTCTATACCATGCATTCTTACATTCCATGATTGTTTCAATCCCCACCACTTCCTTTGGCAGGGTGTTCCACTTGTCCACCATCCTTTCTGTGAAGAAATTCTTCCACACGTTTCCTCTGAATTACCCTCCCTCCAACTTCATCCCATGCCCTCTAGTCACTGGAAAATAGTGTATTCCTGCATCCTGTTCCTCCCTGTAAGTTACTTACATGTCTCTATCATATCCCTTCTCTCCCTCCTCTCCTCCAGGGAGTACATATTCAAGTCCTTCAGTCTGTCCTCATATGACTTGTGATGCAATCCTTGTACCATCTTTGTTGCCCTCCTCTGAACCTTCTCTACCCAGTCTATGTCCTTACATAGGTAAGGTCTCCAGAACTGTACACTGCAGTCCAGGTGGGGCCTCACTAGTGTCTTGAATACTGAAATTATGACCTCCCATTTCCTGCCTATGCATCCCAGCATCCTATTTGCTTTACCTGCTGCCTTGTCACACTGTTTCCCTACATTGAAGTCATCAGAGATAATAACCCCAAGTTCCCTTTCCTGCTTGGTGCATGTTATATCCTCACCCCCCAACTAATATGTTGTTCCAGGGTTTTTGTGCCCCATATGCATTATCTTGCACTTCTTTGTGTTAAATTTCAGCTGCCAAACCCTTGACCATTCTTCAAGCTTCTGCAGGTCCCTCCTCATTCTGTCTACACTCTCTGGTGTCCACTCTGTTATAGAGCTTCATGTTATCAGCAAACAGGGAAAACCTGCCTTCTAGGTCCTGCACAATGTTACTGATGAAGACATTGAATAGGACCAGTCCAAGCACTGATCCTTGTGGTACCCCACTGGTCACTCTTTCCTCTGTGTAGTGACAGCCATTTACCACCACCCTCTGTGTCCTGTCACCCAGCCAATTACCCACCCACCACACTACTATCCTGCCCACTCCTATATTCCCCAGTTTGTTTAATAGCTTTCTATGTGGCACAGTGTCAAGGGCCTTCCTGAAGTCCAGATAGGCCATGTCCACTGCTCTCCCTTGATCCACCTCCCTTATTACCCAGTTGAAAAATTCAATGATATTGATCTGGCATGACCTTCCCCCAGTGAAACCATGCTGCCTTGGGTCCTGTAGTTTGTTGGCAACCAGATGTTCCACCAACCTCTCCTTCAGTAGTGCTTCCATGATCTTCCTCACTACCAAGGTCAGGCTGACTGATCTATAGTTCCCCGCTTGCTCTTTCTTCCCACTTTTGTATAAGGGGACTACATCTGCTGTCCTTCAGTCTTTGGATACTTCCCCTGTTTCCAGTGATCAGCTAAACAGGCTTGCTAGAGGTTCAGCCACTACCTCTCTTAGTTCTTTTAGGACCCTGGGGTTCACTTCATCTGGCCCCATTGCTTTATCAACTCTTATTCCTTCCAGTTCCTTTAGGGCCTTTTCCCATGTAAAGGGACTTGTGTCTATTTCTGCACTGTTCCCACCCCTGGTACTCCCTTCAGGCCCATTACCCTCCTCTTCCTCAGTAAAGACTGAGTAGAAATATAATTTCAGTACGTTTGCTTTACTGTTGTCATCCTCTGCGTGGCCACTGTTCTCCCCCTTCAGCCTCACTATCCCTCCTTCTCTCCCTTTGCCCTTCTTTTTTCACTTATGTACCTGTAAAAGGTTATGTCCCCTCTACCCATTGATTTTGCAATGTGCTCCTCTGTCTGAGCTTTGGCTTCCCTTACTGACCTCCCTGACTTCCTTTGCTTCTCCTGGTACTTCTCCCTATCACCTTCTGCCTGCGTCTTTTTGTATTGCCTGAATGCGATCTTTTTGACTTTCAATTTCTCCACTACCTCCTTGGAAAACCATAATGGCCTCCTCTTCATTTTCCCCTTGCTAACCTGCTTAATGCATAATTCTGTTGCTCTTGTAATTCCCATTTTAAATTTTGCCCACTATTCCTCCACCCCGATTCCCTCCCCATTCCCATTAGTGCCTTTTTCTAGCATCTCCCCATTTTCCCAAAGTCTGCCCTCCTAAAATCCACGATACGTGTTTTTGTGCAGTTTGGTTCTGCTCCTTCTGTGATTTCAAACCACAGGTGCTCCCCCACTGTTATCCCTATCACACTGTCCCCATTTGTGAGTATGCGGTCCAGTATTGGTTTCTGCTGAACTGGTTCCCTGACCAGTTGCTTAAGGAAGGCACCTTGAAGGGAGTCCAGGAAATATCTACTCCTGATTGATGCTGCTGCTGGGAGGCTGCAGTCCACATCTGGAATATTGAAGTCTCAAACCAGCACCACCTCCCCCTTGTCTGCCATCCTTTGGATGGCTAGCATCAACTCCCTATATGTTTCTTCCTCTTGAGCTGGCAGTCTGTAGACCACCCCTGTGCAGATGGTTGATCCTATTTTCCTTTCCAGCTTAACCCACAGTATCTCTCCCCCATTTTGTTCCTTCTGGATCTCTGTAGTCTTTATGCCATCTTTCACATAAAGTGCCACTCCTCCTGTGATTGATTGCAGATAGTTTCCTGAGGACATCCAGTAGTTTAATTGGGGAGAAGGAGAAGCTCCCATACGTATGAGATGGGGAGCAGACTCCTAGTGGAGTACACTGTCGATCAGATAATACAGATTTGTGACTCTGAATGAAATTTAGGTTTGATGCAAATTCTGTATTGTCTCTTATTTAATATGTAAAATTTAAGTTTGTGCCACAATCTTCAATAAAGCTTTTGTTTACTGTAATCTGAAAACTAGTTTCTGTCATTCCATATAAATTCATTGTATATTAGAGTACATCTTTCTAAGAACAAGTAACTAAGGACTTGATTTTCAAAGGGCCAAGAATAACACAAGATGCTTGCACTAGAAAAGAATAACGCAAGGAGCAAACTGCATCAGCACTTGCCCCAATTCTGATTTTCTAATGCTGCTTGAATCAAAGGCAGAACTGCCTGCACCAGAGTGGCTTGCATCAGGCTTGCATCAAAAACTAGGTACGCTGTGTCACAGTGGGGCTTATGTAAAAAAAAAAAGGATGCACCATCCTCTTTCTTTGGATTTTCTAAAGTGGAAGCTGTTGACAGTGCACCAAAGATGCATGATACTGTTAGATCAGACAGATCTGGTCTAACTGACACTGGAACATATAAAGGTGAGGGTGGATTATGCAGGGGGATGGTTATAGAACCAATATTCCCTTGTGGGACTAGTTGACAGTGTTTTGGGGCAATTTCATCCACAGTAATTATGTTGGCGCACTTGCGCAGCCAACATCTTGCAGTAGTGCAGATTTGGAGGCACGGTCACTGTTGGGCAAATGCAGGGCACGCATCAGTAGGTGCGTCCCTCATTCCCCAATCAGCCTGTGTGCCAGCACCACACTGTGCATACTTAATGTGGCCATGAGATCAATCAAAAGGTCTGCTGCAATGCAAGCTAAGCTCATCATATCCAGTGGACCTCCCAACGTGCTTTCCCTGGTGATGAAAAAATGAACATGGCAGCACACTGCCTGCCATACTGCTGACTTCAGGGTGCCCAATCTCCCTGTCGGCATGCTCTGCCTCAATGTATGTGCCGACAGAGGGCCCTCCCAGCAGCATAATGCATCCCAGCTCTTGTTGCTTATGTGCGGTGCCCAATACCTCGGCTGTTGCCCCCCATTTTCATTGTGTGTCAACAAGGGTGCCCAATCCCCATCAGCTACAGTATTCACAACCAAAAAAACACTTAGGTGGCATGCTGGAAGCCCACCCCAGCATGCCAAAGTCCCTGCAAAAGGAAAAACATCCTCCAATGTTTTTTTTTTTTTTTAACCTGTAAAAAAGAAAACAGTCCCTCTCGGTCTCCCTGCACCCCCCACAACCCACGCCCACCCTCTGCGCACCCTGCCTCCCCACACACACCCTCACCCCACACTTACCTCTGGAGTCCGGTGCGACAGTCTTTGGTGGACCGGGAACACGTCTGCACTCTTCAAAGCCGACCACGAACTGAGGAAATGCTAGTAAGCTGTATAATGGAATAACTAGGGTTTTTTTCAACTTTGATGTATATCTCAGTCAAGTTTTGGAATTGTGGCACCAAACTTTCAACATGGGGTTTTTGGGACCCCTCATCATGAATTCTGGCACTGCAATGGCGTTAATCGGCCATGAAAGGTGATTTCACGGTCACTGCATGGAATCACCTTTCAGGACTGATTAATGAAATGACAGTGCCACTGTTCATGAGGGGGGCTCTCAAAAGGCCTATGTTTCAAATTTGGTGGGAAAAATCAAAAAAATGGCTGTTTTACAAGCGTGCATTGCGCTGTTTCCACACACGCCCGTAACTTCATGAATCTGTAATATTTTCACTCCAGATTTTCAAAATTGGCATTTTTCCACACCTCCTGATGAACAGTACAGCTGTCATTTTACATATCCTGGCCAAAATGTGTTTTCGCACGTCCGGTGCTGAATAGCACAGTCGCTGTGTGAAATTACTTTTCGGGACAGTTTGAGGAAATGACAGTGACACTGTTCATGAGCAGAGGTCCTAAAATGCCTATGTTGAAAATGTAGTGCCCAAAAGTCCATAAAATGACTGTGTTGCAAGTGCGCATTGCAAAGTTTCCACACACCCTTGTAACTTTGCAGATTTGCAATATTTCCATGCCAGATTTTCAACACTGGCATTTTTTCACACCTCCTTATGAACTGTCATTTTTCACATCCTGCCCAAAATGTGTTTCCACACCTGTGGCATACAGTGGTGTGGTCACTGTGGGAAATAAACTTTTGGGACAGATTAACAGAATCGCAGTGCCACTGTTCATAAGGGGAGGTTCCAAAATGCCTATGTTACAAATGTGGCTAACAAACTCCCAAAAATAATTGGGTTACGGACGTGTGTTGCGCAGTTTGTATGCATGCTCATTGCTTCACCAATATTTCATATTGTCAATCCAGATTTTCAACGTTGCCATTTTTTTACTCCTCCTCATAAACAAAGTTGTCATTATCCACATCCTGCCCAAAAATCTGTTTTCGTCCCTCTGTTGCCAAATGGCACAGCCGCTGTGCAAAACCACCTTTCAGCTAACAAAGTGATTGTGCAGCTTTTCATGAGGTGGCCTGACAAGCAGCCCATGTTGAAAATGTGGAGTGAAACTACCACCACATGCCTACGGTGTTAGGGTTTCCAACTGTAGCACCCCAACCGGTACAGACTGACAGGCATCAGGGGTATGACTTGGGATCATAGGATGTAATTCTCATGCCATTCTACCCCCCAACCCCACCATGTAGCCACTGACAGGCAACGTGGTGTGCCTTGCACTGTTTGGCCACAAAGTTCACCCCATGCTCCTATACTGCACCCATGTCAGCGTATTTCCTCATGGAATGGGGTAAGATTAACACCCAAAGACCCCAAAGCACATCCCGACACTTGTCAGTGTCTACAGGGTAGAGTCAGGTACAATGGAATGAGCATTATAGCGGATGACCCAAAGGCACACCCCAATGCCTGCCGCTCTCTACAGGGTGGAGGTGGGGTTGGTGTCACTTCAGTACTTCACTGCCATTCCTATTATGCATCTCTAGCTCCTGCACTGCCAATGCCAATGCCAGCACGACGACATTCGGCATTGACAAATGCTTGATTTTGACTTAGCTTGCATCATTTTTGTTCCATGCACCTCTTTTTTTTAACTCAGTTTGCTTCATGTTTTTTCACTCAACTTGCTTCATTTTTTTTTACTTGACTTACAACAATCATTGCTAAACCCGGTTTTGCATCACTGTTTATCATACATGTAGTTTTTAACTCAATTTGCTTCATATCTTGACTCAACTTGCTTCATATTGTTGACTCAGCTTGCATCATTTTCACTCTGCATCATATTTGTGACTCAATCTGCAATCATTTTCACTCCATCTCACTCCATGCATCATATTTTTGCCTCAGCTTTGCCACTTTCTCAGCTTGTGTCATTCTCACCAGATGCAACATATGTTTGATGCAGCAGACCTCTTGCTTCATTTTGGGGAACTTTACCACAGAGAATGCATTTCTTGCAAAATAGGGTACAGCCTTTTGTGAACCTGGATTGGATGCAATGTTTGATCCTTCTTGCATCATTTTAAGAGCCTTTCGAAAATCAGACCCTAAGTGTTTAAAAATGTTGAAATTGTGATACAACAAGAAATGATGGGTGCAAGGCAGCTTCAAAATGTTTCACTTTCAGAAGACTTTTAGTTCAGTTTGACAAAGATTAGAACCACTGGTTGTGAGACAAAACTTGAAACTAGAGCCAGATGAAGTGCTACAATAATTGTAAGAAATAAGCTAGGCTCTGTGTACTATAGTACTTTAACAAGGTATGCAACTTCATTAGCTCAGTGAGAGACTCCCTGGCTGGAAATCGGTGGGTTGCAAATTCAAATCTCCAGCCTCAAAGTTTGAAAAAGGAAGGTGTATGTGTGTGGTCCCAAACAAGCAACATTGGTTGGTCACCAAAGATGCTGGGATTGGGGCCATATCTACCTGTTTACAATGTATTGGTGGGGATATTGTGAGTGATGTGTAAAAGAACAGAATATTTATTTGCATCCCTTCACAACCTCTAGACTAGTGGTTCAGTTAATATTTGAACAGTGTAACCACTGGATAACATTAGTAACAACATATTTTAAATAAAACAAGGCTACAGATAGGGACACTCTGGTGGCCTGCAAACATGGCTCAATTCATTTTTCTGGGCCCTTTCCAAACATCCCATGTCAGGTTGTTTTTTGGGCAAAAATAACTCTACAAGAATCAGCTATTCTTCGATACTGAAATCAAAGAAGCCTTTTTTTAATTACATGTGCTCCTTCAAAATCAAGTACATCTCAGTTACAATACTTTTTTTGAATGCTTGCATAAGTGATTGTCTGGCAAATGTTTGTATATTGCATAAAATAAGTCCCCCAGCACAAATCATGCTCAAAGTTCAACAGTAAAACCAGGACTTTTGGATATTGAATCTAAAGTATGGGAAAACTCAGGAGTGGTTGAAGTTGGAAATGCAGTTCTCAAGAATACTAAAGCAAAGAGCAGTAAAACAATATGATTTTTGCAAAGGAAAGTGGACATATCAATATACTGTGTAGAGTGGGAAGAGGGAGCTGAAGTACAGCTAGGCTAATGAAAAGGAACTCTAAGGAAATCATTGTACAACTTAGAACATCATTCTGCTTGTGGTTGTAGCAAAATGTATTGCTTTATAGTTATTTCATCATGCAGTATATGGAGTCATGACTTCCATTGGACAAGGGTGGTGGATGCATGGAATAACCTACCCCAGGAAGTAGTGGGAGCTAGCACACTGGAGGGATTCAAGCATGCATGGGATAAGCATAGAGGAACCCTAGAGGGGAAAGAGAGGTGAAAGCCAGTGGCCAAGTAGGGTCAGTGGCCACTGATGCAGGCAGGGAATACAGGCAGACTAGGTGGGCCTAGTGATCCTTATCTGCTGTCAATTATTACTATGTTACTATATATGTTACTGAGGTCAATCATGCTTGAGGTAATTATAACCTCAACATTAAACAAACATGACGACTACATCATTATATAAAGAAGGAAGTATTGGTAGGGGCTTGTACTTTTTTTACATTCTCCTGAGGTGTTTGATACTTCATAAACCCTGAGATCAAAGCTCAAGGGGTTTAGCAATGGATCATACATAAATACACAGATGTTGTCAGCAGATAAGTACTTTGTGGACCATACAGTCTGCCCTATCCCTTTTTTTAATGCTTAAGATGCCCTAGATGCTACACGTTCCCCCCCCCCGCTTCGCCCTAGCTTGATAATTCCTATGTCTCTCTCTCCCACTCATTCTTGAATCCCTGAATTGTGGCCACCCACACCACTTCTTGGGGAGACTGTTCCATCTCTCCACCACCCTTTCAGTGAAGTACAATTTCCTTATGTTCCCCCGTGTTTTTCCTGTTTTCGTCTCGTGCTGTTCCCCCTTGTTCTGCTGTTTCCCTTCATGTGATAAATGCTCCCCTCTGGTACCCTCTTGATCCCCTTTATATACTTGAAGGTCTCCATCATGTCTCCCTTGCTCTCTGTTTCTCTAGGGAGTACATATTTAGAGCTCTGAGTCTCTCCTCATACTTCTTATGCTGCATCCCAGACACCATTTGTGTCACTCTCCTCTGTACCGTCTCCATCCTGTCTATGTCATTTTGGAGATGGGGCCTCCAGAACTGAACACAGTACTCCAAATGAGGCCTTACTAGGGAGTTGTACAATGGTACGACCACTACTCTCCTCCTACTTGTTATACCGCTCCCTATGCACCCTAGTATTCTGTTAGCCTTTCCGACTGCTTTGTCGCACTGTTCAGCCACTTTGAGGCTTTCTTCTATGACTATCCCTAGATCCCTTTCTATTCTGGTGGCCTCCAGTGTTAACCTGTCTAGTTCATACTCAGTCCTAGGATTCCCACTCCCTAAGTGCATAATCTTGCACTTTTTTGCATTGAAACCCAACTGTCATACCTGGGACCAGTTTTCTAGCCTTTTCAGATTTCTCCTCATTTTTTTCTATACCTTCTTGTGTATCTACCCTGTTACAAAGCTTTGTATCATCCACAAATAGGTTAACCCTCCCTTCTAGACCCTCTGCAGTATCATTTATGAAGACATTGAAGAGCACTGGTCCCAGCACTGATCCCTGGGGTACGCCACTTGTAACCCATCCCTCCTGTGAGCTAACCCCATTTACTACCATGTTTAGTGTTGTTATTCAACCAGTTTCTAACCAATGTGACTACCTCTGTCCCCACCCCTAGATTTTCCAGATTGTGGATTAGTCTCCTGTGCGGGAGACATCAAGGGGTATATATAAAAACAATTACTCCCCTACCCATAATTTATTTTTTACAATTGCTGACTTTACTGACCACTGGCTTGATTCTCAAAACCCTGAGTTTGACGCAAGGTGCCTGCGCCAAACATAACTGGCACAAGTGGCACCTTACTTCAAGCACTGCCCACTGAGCTATTTACAAAGGCAGCTTGTGTCAACCACTGGCTGCCTGCCTCAAAAGGGGCTTACACTGCTGGTGCACCCAAAAAAGGGCTGCAACATGGCACTAGGTGGCATGTGGCAGATGCAAACTATCACATCCATGTGAAAGCGATTCTGTAAACTCTCCTCAAGAAGAATATTCTAAGTACCCTTAGATCAACGAGGGCTGGTCTAAAGGTAATTAGAATATTTTCCTTGGTGAGAGTTGCCTCTGTGTGACAATGTGCCCAGTCCTCAGTCCCCGATGTTGCCAACAGTAACAATAAGCATTTCCCATGCCCCTCCCCAATCCCCTGATGTCGCCACCGTTAATATTAAAAAATGATTTTACCTGCCCCCTTCCCTATCCCCTGATGTTGCCACCATTAATATTAAAATATCATGTCATATGCCCCCCTTTCCAATCCCCCGATGTTGCCACTGTTAATATTAAGAACATATTGCACATGCCCCTTCTCAATCCCCTGATGTTGCCGCCGTTTATATTAAAACAGTATTGTACATGCACCCTTCCTGATCCCCTGATGTTTGTGATTGTAATAATACAAGCCTCCCTCCCCAAACTCTGACTTTGCCAGTGACAAAAATAATTAGCTCCCGTGCCCCCCTCCCCAACCCCAAAGGTTCCAGCACTAATATCATTAATCAGGGCCAGCAACCAGCACAGTACACCTCACATCTTCGTGGATGGCTGCTGACTGAACTGTCAATGAGCCTACAGTAATGTGTATGCATGTAGCACTGATTATTTCCCATTTCCTGGCCCCCTGGGTGGTAAAAAAACATTTTAAATTCTACAATTGGTCCCCTAAAGTCTGGTCCTGTCTCCCTGGCCTGCCTGTAGTCAGGGATCCTATACTGCTGTGTGGGCAACATTTTTGCCAATCAGCAGTGGTTCTGGCAGTCGACAGTCTCCACAATGTACTGGTGTTCTACTGTATGAATCACAGTGCTGAGTCATCTTGCACTTGCCAATATAACCAGCCATTTATAATGGCAAATTACACCATAGTTATCTAAAGTGTAATCATGCTTAGTCAGTAATTATAGTTCAATAAACAAGGTATTATTAGAAAAAAACTAATTTATCTCACCAAATAGTGTTCTTATCTGTATATACCAGTAAAATATATTTTGAGAAGGGCAGTTAGGGCCATTTATACAATTTCCAGAAAGTAACCAGAGACTGTTGCTGTGTGCCTTTTCTGTATCTTATGTAATGTTTATTTGTTCTTTGGCTTGTTCAGTATTTAACTTTTAAAAATGAACCACAAATTTTAAAAACTTAGAAGCATAGAATGTGCTGGCAGAAAGGGATCATTAGGCCCATATAGTATGCCTTATTTTCCCTGCATAAAACTACACCCTGGACTCTATTTAGACACAGGTGTCCCTCCCTCCTCCCTGACCTCTGTTTATTACACTCCTGTGCCTATCCCATGAATGCTTGAAGCTTCCCACTGTCTTCACCCCCATCACCTCCTTTGCCAGGCTGTTTCAGGCATCCACCACTCTTTCTGTGAAGAAGTGTTTCCTCACATCCATCTTAAACTCCACCCTACCCAACCCCCTCTCCCCCTGCCCAGCTTCATGGCATGCCCTTCTGTTCTGGTGCTCCTACTCCTTTTTAAGAAACTCCCCTACTGCACCTTGTTCATCCCCATGAGGTACTTACAGGTCTCAGTCATCTCCCCTCTCACTCTCCTCTCCTTAAGGTGAACTCCCACAGTCTCTCCTCATATGGTTTCTGGTGCAACCCCTGCACCATTTTAGTAGCCCCCACCTTGTTAATGTCCTTGCAGAGGTGCAGCCTCCAGAACTGGGCACAGTACTCCAGGTGGGGTCTCACAAGTGAGCAATACAGGAGCAACACCACTTCCCTTTTCCTGCTAGAGATCCCCCATCCCTATGCACCCCAGAATTCTGCTCACCTTGCCTGCTGCCCTGTTGTACTGACCTGCCACCTTGAGATCATTACATATAGTCACCCTAAGGTCCTTTACTTGCTTGGTAATTGTGAGTACCTCCCCCCATCCTATACACAGCCCCTGGCTCTCCCCACCCTAGGTGTATGCCATTGAACTTTTTAACACCGAAGCCCAGCTGCCACTCTAGACCACTCCTCTAGTTTCCCAAGATCTCTTTGCATTCTGTTCACCCCATCCTCAGTGTCAATCCTGTAGCAGATTTTTGTGTCACCCACAAAGAGACATACTGTACCTTCCCCTCAAGTTCTTCTACAATATCACTTATGAAGACATTGAAGAGGAGAGTACTCAGTACCTATCCCTGTGGTACTCCACTAGTCACTTTTCTGTCATCTAAGTAACTGTCATTTACCACAACCATCTGCCTCCTATCTTTCAACAAGTTTGATACACAGCACACCCCCTTATCCCCACTCCCAGGCTTCTAATTTTCTTTATCAGCCTCCTCTGTGTAACAGTGTCAAACCCTCACTGAACTTCAAATAGGCCACATCTGCTGCTCTTCCCTGTTTCACCCTCCTCATTACCCACTCAAAGAAATTTGTGAGATTTGTTTGACATGACCTCCCTCATGTGAAGCCGTGCTACCAGTGATCCTGCAGCCATGTGTCTCCAAGTACTTCATTAGTCTCTCCTTCAGCAGATGAAAATGAAAAGAAAGGCTGTGCACACACCACACCACACAGGTACCATCTCATTTAGAGTTTATTCAAATTAACAAAAGCATAGACAGTCAGACTAACACCCCTACGTATCGCCTTCAGTGAGGCTTCCTCAGGAGACACCATGATGAAGCCTCTTTGGAGGCAATATATAGGGGTGTTAGCCAGGCTCTCTCTGTGCTTTTGTTATTTTGAGCAAACTCTAAATTAAATAGTACCTGTCTGGTATGTGCACAGGCTTTCTTTTCATTTTTGCTGTTTAAAGATCAGGTTGCAGCACCTTTATGGGCTAAGTTATGCATTCCAACCTAGCGCCTTTTCTCCTTTAGCAGAGATTCCAGTAAGTTCCCAGCCATGAAAGTGAGACTGACTGGCCTACAATTACTGGCCTCCTCCCTTCTGCCGCTCTTGTGCGGAGGGACCACATCGACTCTCCTCCACTCCTCTGGAACCACCCCATCTCCAATGAGGTGCTAAACAGCATTCCAAGAGGGGTGGCTAGCACCATACTCAATTCCTAATGTACCCCAAGGTGAATTCCATTTGACCTCATTGTCTTGTTTTCCTTAAGGATTTCCAACCCCTGCTGCAGTCTCTCATCAGTAAATGGACTTATGTCCATCCCCCCCCACACACACCTGGTGCCTGTTAATGCATGATGGCTCATCTCACCCTTCCACTGTGAAAAACAAGCAGAAGTATATGTTTAAAATTTTCACTTTTTCTTGGTCTTTCTCTGCACCATCCCACCAACCCCCTATCTCCTTATTTTTAATATATCACCTTTTGCCTTCCTCTTTTTGCTCACATACCTGAAGAAAGTCTTGTCTGCAGTTTTGACCTCCTGGGCAATCCTTTCTTCAGTTTGAGATGTTGCTGCCCTTCCACTCACTCCTGCCTCCCTTTGTTTCACTAGATATATCTCCCTGAGTGCCTCCATGTTGGACTTCTTGTATTTCCTCAAAGTTTTTTTTTTCCTTTACTGCCTTAGCCACCTCCTTTAAGATTCTCAGTGACCTTGTTCTCTTCTTACCTTTGCTTGTTACTTTCAAAAAGCTCATCATTACCCTAGTTATTCCCACCTTTATTCTATTCCATTTTGCCTTCCCTCCCGCCTTCATGGTATTTCCTGAGGCAATATCTCATTTCTTTACAATCTACTTCCCTGAAGTCCAAGACACTCGCTCTAGTGTGTGTGTGTGTGTGTGTGTGTGTGTGTGTGTGTGTGTTTGTTTTACCTGCCTAATCTGTATGTCAAACCACACAGTACAATGATCTCTTGAATCCAGGAGGCTACCCACTGTGAACATGAACTCTGGAGCTGTAAAAATTAACTATAATAATTTCCATTTCTTCTATAATTCATCACAAAAAACACATTACTGAAAATGTTAGGGTTGTGGCACAAAGTGTAAACAGTAGAATAATGCCACGTGAGGGTTAAAAGTCCACTGAGCCTTGACAAATCTGTGGCATCTCATTCCTTGTGCTTTAAGCAATCATGCAATGCAGTGTTGGTCTCACCCTAACTTCTGGCCTTTTGGTCCAAGCTCAGAAAAACAGTCACACATTAATGCTTGAAGAGATGATGTCAAAGTAAGGCCAACACCAGTGCCATAGCATGTGATCATTCAAACTCACAGGAATGGCACACTACTGATTTAAGAAGGCTCAGTGGACTTTTTACTTAGCATTGCATTTATCTTTTTTCACTTTGTGCTGCAGTGCTATGTTGTGTTTTAATATAAATGTATTTATATTCATGGCAAAAAACTCTGTTTAATGCATCAGTTAGGGTTGTTCCACAGTGACAAAAGTGAGGAAATTCAGTGTTAGGGTTGAAAGCCCACCTTGCACCCCCCCAGCCCGCACCCCCAACCAGCATGGGGGTGTGCATTGGGGTTATCGGCCCTAACTCTCACCCCTTCACATGTGTAAACAAGCTGAGGTATACGAGAATGGAGTGAGAGTTAGGACCGATGACCCCATGCACACCCCGATGCCAGTTGGGGTGGCTGGGGGGGTGCAAGGAGGGCTTTCCACCCTAACACCAAATTTTCTCGCTTTTGTCACTGTGGAACAACCCTAACTGATGCATTAAACAGAGTTTTGTGCCATGAATTTCACTTCTTTTTGAGAATGAGGACTATAAATAGTGAACAGAATGCGGTGGTGGGAGCATGGGTCCTTCGGGCCCTGTTCTCCCACCACGTGATGTCTTGTGACATAGTAACGATAGCTGCAATGCAAATGCAAGCGCTAACAGTTACGCACATGGTGACGCAAATGGAAATGGTAATGCAAAAGTTAATAGAAACACAAGCGCAAAGTGATGCCAAAGTGAACAGTGATGCAAACGGAGACACAAGCATGCACGGAAACACAAGTGGTAATGCGCACGGTCATGGTACCACTATTGTAAATGCTAATGTTAACTGTTACAGCAACAATAACGCCAAAGGAACAGAAATGGAAAGGCAAATGTAGCATGATGGAAATGCAAAGCATTACACACCGCAGTCGTGGTACTGCAATTACAAACACAAATGGTAATGGTAACAGCAAAATAATGGCAAAAAACAGAAATGGAAGACAACTGCAAGCATGTATGGAAAGCATAAACCGTAATGTGCCAGTCAGTGCTGCAATTGAAAACGCAAATGGTAACAGTAACAGCTAAAATAACACCAAAGGAAACAGAAATGGAAACGCGAACGCAAGCGCATACTGAAACACAAACCGTTACATGCAAGGTCACAATACCACAATTGTAAATGCAAATGGAAATAGTAACAGCAACAGAAATGCAAATGCAAGCGCATACGGAAATGCAAACCGTAACACGCACGGTCACAGTGCCACAATTGTAAATGCTAATGGTAACGGTAACAGCAACAATAATGCCAAAGGAAACAGAAATGCAAACACAAGCACATACAGAAATGCAAACTGTAATGTGCACGGTCATGGTACTGCAATTGGAAATGCAAATGGTAATGGTAACAGCAACAATAATGCCAAAGGAAAGAGAAACGCAAATGCAAGAGCATATGGAAATGCAAACCGTAATGCACACGAGCACGGGAATGCAATTTGAAATGCAAATGGTAATGGTAACAACAACAATAACGCCAAAGAAAGCAGAAATGCAAACACAAATGCAAGCGCATATGGAAATGCAAGCCGTAATGCGCACAGCCAAGGGAACGCAACTGGAAATGCAAATGGTAGCGGTAACAACAACGATGACACAAAACGAAAGACAAACGCAACCACAAAAAGAAGGCCGGCCGCAAATGCAAATGGTAATGCGCATGGTGATGCAAAGCGAAAAACAAACAGAAACAGTACTGTAGACACAAATGGTAACAGTAACACAAATGCAAGTGCAAATGAAAACACAAAGGGTAACGCACATGGTGACATACACGGGAACGGTAATGCAAACGGATATGGAACTGCAAGCGGAAACAGTAAGGGTAACAGTAACGTAAGCACACATCCGGGTTTTCCCCAACAGCTGCATAGAAAAACACAGTGAGTACAAAGAATGTATGCATAATAATGGTGCTCAGAGCAAAAAATGACGAGTTGGAATAGTAAATTGCTTATATCTCAGGAACCGTACGACATAGAAAAATAAACAAAAATTTCGTATTAATTATGACTTTCCTGGCTAGTTTTGTACTTAGCCTACTTTTGAGGGACTAAGTATTTTTCTGACAAAGTCCTTATCTCGCACCATTTCCGAGATACGGGCCCCAAAAGACGCGGCGGACGCCGTAATGTTATCCTATGGGAAAAAACGTGAAGTTTGGAGTGCCGTAACTTTGCCACCCTGTAATATTTTTGCACCAATCCATGAAAAGGCACATCTGTGGGATGTTGTCTGTCTTCCCTCCAAATTGCATCCCAAAAGACCAAACTGTTATTTGGCAGCAGGGTGGCAAAGAATTCCTGTCATGCTGCGAATGCCGTAATGTTAGTCTACAGGGAAAAGCATCAATTTCGGAGAGTGCCATAACTGTGCAGCTGTCTAATATTTTTTCACCAAACCACCAAAGGGCACATCGGTAAGATGTTGACTGACTTCCTGCCACATTTCAGCCCAAAAGACCAAACCGTTCTTTTGCAGCAGGGTGGCAAACAATTCCTGTCATTTTGACCAAAGTGTTGAAAAGTAGTGTCGTTATTTGCGACACCTTTCACAAAAATTTGTGATTGTGTCGCAAGTGCAACACTACTTTTCCCAAAAATTTGAAAAACATATTTCTGGGGTGTTTAACCCAAAATAAAGACATGGCTAGCATCCTCAGGGCTCGACTAGGTAAACACAAAAAAGAATTATGTCCCTAGATGGTACCAATTTTAAATGCCAAGCATTTCTGTGATCAGTAACTGAAAACAAAATGATGGATTTGTGACACTACTAGGGTCATTTGTGACACTAAAAAGTGCATTTGCGACACTGTCGAACTTTTTGTTAACTTTTCCCATTGACTATAATGGGAAAATTGTTTTTTTAATAACTTTTGAACCGTTCAATATTTTTTCACGAAATCTTCAAAAGGCACATTGGTGATCCTGGCTGCATGTTCCCTGAAGTTGTTGGACCAATAGCCCAAACCATGCAACCTGTAGAAGTGAGCAAAGAATGCGCAAAAAAACATAAATGCGCTTCAGAATGTTGCTTAATAACTCCACAGCAGTATATCCAACTGGAACAAAAGTTGGCAGATCCCAAAATCTATGGTTACGCCCCATGTCTGCCAGATTTCAGGTAGCTCCATTGAATGGTGGCAAAGTTATTAAGGTGCAAAGTTTCACCATTTAACCTTAAATGGGGTACTCAACCCTATGGTAGCGCTACTGTCCTACCATAATATATATATATATATTATTTTTTTGCAATGAATTTTATTTTCTTTTACATTGATAGTAGCCTGTGTCTGTAGTTAGCTTTCCATATGGCCAAAAGCATGAAGTCAGTAACTTATAGGGCATTACCCCAGACATATATTGTGATTTGCTACATGCATGGCCCTCGGGCCACACAGAAAGCAGCTTTTCCATCAGACAGGATCTGTAACTTGGTTCAACATGAAATGGGAAAAAACCTAATTCCATGCATATGTGTCAAATATTTTTTCCAATTGTTTAACCAAGTGAGACACACTAAGCTGAAAGCTTTTTTACAGGTGCAATCTGGGAGCACAGGGAAGTTAAGTGACTTGCTCAGGGTCACACAGTATATGCAAGTGGGGGTTGTGGGATTCAAACCCAGGTCTCCAGAGTTGCAGCTCAGAGCCTTAAACCACTGCCCAATACTGCCTCCCTTGGCTATTTATTTTAGGCTTTTTTTGCATCTTACAACCACATAACGTACGCAGTAAATTTTATTGTAAATCTTACATGGAATGTGTTTTCAGATACAACTCCAAAATCACATTTCAGGTGGGATTTATAGGTTATCACTTATGTGGTCATGAGCGAGGGTGATAGGTTGAAGTTTATTGAAATTGTGGAGAACTATTATTAGAAAACGGTTTCAGGCTTACTTTGTACTAAGCCCCAAGAGATAAATAAGGCTATGTCAGACTTCAGTCAACAATTATATACATTGGTCTCCTCTCCTATGCTGTAGCAGCTTTCACATTTTCTGGATAGCCAACAGCTCCCTAAACTAGACCCAACCCAATCGATATCTTTAGATCAACCTATTACTCTGAAAGAAATTGGTGATGTGATTAAAGGTCTTAAACCTAGGAAATCATCAGGATTTGATGGCCTCCCTATTGATATGTATCAACTCTTGGCTCCTCAATTAGTCCCTATGCTCTATCATCTGTATGCAGAAATTGCATCCACAGGGGTGTTCCCACCATCCATGACTACTGCCACAATTACTGTCCTCTCCAAGCCTGGTAAAGATCATTCTCTCTCTTACAGCTACTGACTTATCTCCTTAATTACAGTAGATAGCAGAATATGTGCAAAGATTCTTGCCAACCATCTCAAATCTTACCTGTCACAGTTAATACATCCTGCACAAGCAGGTTTTGTGCACAGTAGGCTCAGTTCAGATCACCTAAGGATCTTACTGAACTTCATTCATGTTGCTTGAACATCTCCCTTTCCTACAGCTGCAGTTGCTATTGACTTCAAGAAAGCCTTCGATTCCATCGAATGGAATTATCTATGTGCTGTTTTAGTCCACTAAGGAATAGGAGTCAATTTTATTTTGGCAATTAAAGCTACAGTATGTGCTCCTTGCCCATAGCTCAGGTCCTTAGTAACTACAATATGCCCACCCTTCCCTTTAGCATGCGGTACTTGCCAGTGGTGCTGCTTTTCTCCCTTACTTTTTGTCTTAGCCTTTGAGCTGCTTGCTGCAGCTATAAGACACTATCCTAGCATTTCTGGTATTTCAGCAAATGATCAGATCTACAAAACTCTACAATATGCTGACAGTCTCCTTGTCACCTTAGATAAAGCCCATGACTCTATTGCCCCACTGATGGCCATATTATATTACTTCACTTCCCTCTCTGTGTTAAAAATGAATCAAACTAAAACAGAAATGAAGCCACTGAATACAAAATGCCTCCCTTCAACTATTACCTCCCTGCAACTTAAATGGGCCCCAGACTCTGACATATTTAGGAATTAATATAACTCCACCCCTGCAAAAATGTTGTGACCTGAACTTTAATCTTTGCTCCCTAAGACCAAAACTAAACTAGACAGATGGGAGACATTACAGTTGTCCATGGTATGCAAAACTGAAGTAATAAAAATGACAACTTCCCCAAAGCTATTTCATGTAATATTTCATATTTCTCTGCTAATTCCTAGCAAATGGTTTGAGTAGATTGATAAAATGGTAGGTCAGTTCCTCTGGGAAGGACAACAACCCTGTTACAGTGGGGCTAAGCTTCGTACTCACTAGCATGGGGGAGGGCTGTAATCTACCTTGGTTAAAAGGTTACTGCTGGGCTTTTGGAGTAGCTCAGACTACTAAATAGCTTATCAAGGTAAGCCCAGCTCCTCCACTCTGGACCTCTGTTGAGGCTTACTACTTGGGAAGACAAAATGTTCAGCATACCTTTTCTCTGATGCAAAACCTCAGTTTGAGAGTGACACTTCAATTACAGAATTTAATACATGTAACTAAGCTATGAGCAGCCAGGGGGCTTTATTGGGGTTATGGAGGGTGTGGTGGTGAGAGAAACATGGGAACATGGAGGGAGGGGGAGTGTGATATGAGTAGAGGATAGGGTGTGGGTAAGGCTGGTGGGGAGAGGGGTGCAATGCCAAGTGCAAGCAGAGAGTAAGTGCTGATAGGTACTAGCGACTAGCAGGAGGTTGTACTATGGAGCACAATCACAGCCACTAAGAGCTGCAAGGTGTTGGTTAAGCTTACGTTTAAACAGACAGATCTTTGGTTTGACAAGGATTTCCCAGGGGAGACCATTAAGCCTGTCAGGGGCATGGTAGGTGAAGGTCCTTTATCCCTGGGATGTATGGTGGAATGTGACCTGGTATGACTGCCTGGACTGGCCCTGAGTCCTGTGGGGGTTGGACATTGGTGTGCGGAGGTGCTGGAGGGCTAGGTGATCAGACCTAGACAGTTTTTTTTGGCTAGTAGACAGGTCTGTTATTTTACCCTGCCTTTAAGATGCAGCCAGTAGGACTGAGCATATAGGTCACAAGGATGCATAATTCGGTGCGCACCTGTGACTAGTCTGCAGGCTTTCTTTAGCTCAGTGGCAACCCTATTAAGCATGGTGTCTGATGCGGCACTATAGATGACTAGACCATAGTCTATAATGGAGATTTTGCTGCTGTTGACAGCAGTATGGAGTGCCTCTGTTGTCAGGCAATGTTTGTAATGGTGCAGTAGGTCTATTCTAGTGTTGACTGCTTTAGCAACATGGGCAACATGTAGGGTGAAAGAAAAGGAGCAGTCAAGTGTTAGCCCTAGGTACTGTATTTGAAGGGTTAAACTATTTCTAATGGGATGTTGGCACTGCTATGGATTGTTAGTTGATGCGATTTAAGTTTATTGGCATCCTTGGCATCAATATCTCTGAAGCAGATTGCTTAAAGTTCTAGAAAACTGCTTTCAACCTCATTAAGGACCCTAGACGATGGTTCATGCAAAACAAAATTTACACTGCTGGTATAGGACACCAGTACTACTCTCTGCAGTCCATGTTATACCATCTAACCATTGCTGGAGATGCAACCAACCTAATGAAGGCCTTTATCATCTCCTTTGGAGCTGCCCAGCCCTTATAAGGTATTGCTCCACCATACAAACTTTTCCAACCAGCATACTGAGCAAACCAATCCCTCTTTCTCCAGGACTTTTTCTTATTGGCTCAGTCATAGGTGTTGCCCCTCTCAATAAGAAACAAATTGACTTAGTAATACAGGCCAGTCTTGTGGTTAAACATTTAATATTATACAAATGGAAACATGCAATTATATATTCAGTTTCTGATTTTTTTTTAAAGAAATTACTCAGCTTGCTACATACAACTGCTTATCACACCTTATGAACAATACTGTGCACCATCACACCTCTGTTTGGGCTCCTTTCTACTCCTACCTGCACTCTTTTACCTCTGGGAACCATATGTGCCCCTCTCTTCCCTCTTCCTTTCCCAGACAAGGCATAGGTTAATTTACAAGCCTCATCAATGCCACCTGATTAGTTCTTTCATCTACTGGTTATGCACATCGCTTGCCTTGATACCACCTCCTTAAATCAGCTTCTGTATTTACCTTTTGTACCTTACACCACCTTAGGATGGCACATATGGGGGACCTGATAATGCCAGATGTTAACTGGAGCACATTTGCTGCAGCCACATCCAAGAGCAGGACCATTCTCAATGCCCTACAGACAGCTAGTTTTGGAACCTACTCGGGAGGAACAATCTTAGACCTGAGACTCTCAAATGGGGACAGAGAGAGGATCTCAGATCTAGAAGTGGGTAGTCATCTGAAAACAAGCGACCACCAAACAGTGTGGTTCACGATAAACTTAGCTGTAGAGTCAAGCCATACAAAAGTGAAGGTACTGGGCTTCAGGAGGGCTGATGTTGTCAAAATGGGAGAGTGCCTCAAAAAAGCACTAGCAGACAGGCAAGAAGGTGGGATGGAGCAACATTGGAGAAACATCAAAACTGCCATCACAGAGGCAACAAGCCTTTGTGTGAAGCAAAAAAAAACAAATCAAAATGAAAGAAAAAAAACACTACAGGTCTCAAAAGAAGTGGTGGGGAAGGTTAGGGAGAAAAAGATAGCATTCTGAAAGTAGAAGGAAACACAGAAGGAGCAGGACAGAGAACTGTACCAGTTAAAGCAGAAGGAAACAGGGAAGGCAATCAGAATAGTAAAGGCCCAAACCCAGGAAAACATAGCCAACTCGGTTAAGAAAGACTAAGGCAGAGATACTGAGGCTGAATAAAGAGGAAGGTGGTTGGGCAGAGAGCGACAGTGAAAAAGCAGGGATACTGAATGAATACTTCTGCTCAGTATTCACAATGGAAGAGAAGGGGGAGATACCTAATCCAGTAAATAGAAGCACTCTGGATAGAGGGCTTGATAGTAGTCCTTTCACAAAAGAAAAGGTTCTGAAAGTACTCCTAAAACTGAAATTGGATAAAGCAACGGGGCCTGATGGGATTCACACCAGAATTCTAAAAGAACTAAGGGAAGAACTAGTAACACCACTGACTACCTTTTTTAATAAATCATGGGAGGATGGTGTGGTACCTGAAGACTGAAGGAGGGCAGATGTAACAGAGGCAGGAAACTACAGACCTGTCAGTTTGACCTCAGTGGAAGGGAAAATGATGGAATCACTTCTGAAGGAAAGAACTGTTGAGTACCTAGAGGCCAGTGGGGCACAGAACCCAAGGCAGCATGGATTCACAGCAGGAAGGTCATGTTGGACAAATCTAATTGATTTCTTTTGACTGGGTGACCGAAGTAATAGACCAGGGAGGGGCTGTGGACATGGTCTACCTAGACTTTAGCAAGGCATTTGACACTGTCCTGCACAAAAGATTAATAAACAAATTAGCCAGCCTGGGAGTGGATCCCAGGGTGGTAGCCTGGGTAAAACACTGGCTGGACAACAGGACACAGAGAGTAATAGTAAATGGAGTCCACAGTGAAGAAAGGGGGGTTACTAGTGGGGTACTGCAGGGTTCGGTACCGGGGCCGGTCCTTTTTAATGTCTTTATAAGTGACATTGCAGAGGGACTGGAAGGAAAAGTATGTCTCTTTGCAGATGACACAAAGATCTGTAACAGGGTTGATACACAAGGTGTGGTAGAAAGTATGAAAAGGGAATTGGCAAGGTTGGAGGAATGGTCAAATGTATGGCAGGCTAGATTCAATGCAAAGAAGTGCAAAGTAATGCACCTGGGAAACAAAAACCCAGGGGAAGAGTACACAATTGGGGGGGTGAGATACTGACAACAACATAAAATGGAAAGGGACCTGGGGGTAGTCATATCAGATGACCTAAACGTGGGCCAGCAATGTGAGAAGGCAGTAAGGAGGACTGGGGGGATACTGGGATGCATAGGGAGAGGCATCACCAGTAGAAACCAGAACGTTGTTGTCCCTCTGTACAGACAGTTGGTAAGACCACATCTGGAGTACTGTGTACAGTTCTGAAGACCCCATCTTTGCAAAGACATATACAGGGTGGAGGCTGTCCAGAGGAGGGCAACCAAAATGGTGCAGGGTCTGCACCGGAAGATATATGAAGAAAGACTAAAGGAGTTTAAGATGTATAGCCTCGAGGAAAAGAGGAAGAGGGGGGACATGACAGAAACGTTCAAATACCTTAAAGGAATCAACAAAGTTCAAGAGGGTAGCATAATTTAAAAGCAGAGATGTGCAAGAAAAGGGCTCACAATTTTAAGATGAGGGGGGACTACTCAGAGGTAATGTGAGAAAGTATTCCTTCACAGAGAGGGTTGTAGATGCACAGAACCGTCTTCCTGAGGAGGTCATAGAGTCAAAAACAGTGGTGGAATTCAAGAATGCATGGGACAGAGATAAGGCAATTCTAGTGGGGGGTAGGAGGAAGTAGGCTGTTGGTTAACTAGGATCTGTAGCTTATCCTTTAGGTAGGGAAATGGGCAGACTAGGTGGGCCAAGAAGTCCTTATCTGCCATCAGATTCTATGTTTCTATGACACTCAGGTATAGACATATATAGTTCTGTTTACGCGGCTTCCTAAAGGACAAAACCTATGTAATAACTTGAAGATTTTCAAGAGTTATGTACACTACAGGTCATTATATTTTTAATTTTGTATATCAGCTCTACACCACAGTTTAACCTTGTGACTATATCTCATCAAAAGTATATTTATTTTACCTTGCTATCTGATTATGTGACTATGATAGAAGAATAACTAGACCCGTACTATGTTTTGTATGTTGCTATATTGGAATTATGCCTACTATATCAGCTGAATTTGCTTATGTACTTCCTTTCGTATTTACTGAAAACTTCAACAAGAATGTAACTGTAAAGAAAATGGCAAATTTATGAGTAAAAGAATTTTGATTTGGAACAAAAATCTAAGGGCCTGTTACAGTTTGGCTGGCATATGCATGGTTTATGCCGCTCTGCACTCCTGATGCTGCTGTGCAAGACATTATGCAATTGGCATCCACAGCACCCCCCCCCCATGTATAAGCAAAGATTACTGCACAGACACAGAGAGCAGTCTAAAAGGCACAGCTTGGTCCAGTCACTGAACATCCAATTGGAAGTGTGGATCAGTGGACCTGTACATCCTATTCTCTGCCAACATGCTGGGAAATGTGGAATACAACAATTCTCTATGGACTACCATTTCCCTGTTGTACTTACAAACTAACCTTAACAATTACATTATGACCCTAGTGCTCTTGTCCAACTCAGAGAACTGGGACATCGAGAGAGAGAGAGAGAGAGAGAGAGAGAGAGAGAGAGAGAGAGAGAGAGAGAGAGAGAGAGAGAGAGAGAGAGAGAGATCTGGCACTCAGCACACTCAGGCTGGCTGGTGAAAAGAGTGGGGAAGCACTCTGTCAAGGTTGAGTCAGGCATAGCTTATGCACCCCCACTGGCCTTCCACATACAGAGTACCTTCCCCGCCTCATCATTGCAGTCTGTGTAACTGAGTAGGTGGCTTGGAGTCAGGTAAAACATGCATTCAAGGCTGTAGATGCACGGAGGTCTCTTCATGTGCAGAATGGGACATTTGCATTACCACCAGTCCCTGTTAAGCACCCTAACCCATGGGTCCACAGGACCATCTCATCAGGCCCTATGTGTGAAGCTGCATGTACAGTGCATACACAGGACCTAGTTTGTCTTTTTTATTTCAATTTCCTTTTGCTTATCACATTAGCATTTGGTAATGTGTGTCACTACTTTTCAAGTTACCTTCCTCCTTCATGACCATGTAAGTGGCAACCTTTAAATAGTACAGTGGATTCTGCTTAAGTGCACACCCAATTTGTCAGGCCAAAATATGCACTTCAGAGGAATTTGCACTTATCTGAAATTACATCGTAAATAAAGGGCCAGCACAGAAAAAGATGCAAACACTAGTTTAAGTCATAATAGTCTTTAATGTGGTATTATATCATTCAAAATATAGAAACATAGAAACATAGAAGTTGACGGCAGACAAGGACCGCAAGGCCCATCCAGTCTGCCCATTTCTTTTTCTACCTTATAAATGTGCCATTGGCCTTTGATCTGTCAGTGGCCTATCTATTCATAGTCATTTGTATTGCTCCCTTACGACGATCCCATGCCTGTTTGAAGCCCTGCACTGTATTCATAGCCACCACTTCTTGTGGTAAGCCATTCCATGCATCCACCACCCTTTCTGTGAAAGAATTTCCTCACATTCCCCTTAATCGGCCTCCTCTAATCTCATGCTGTGTCCTCTTGTCCTGCTATTTTCTTATATTTAAACATATTAGACTCTTTCACCTTGTTTATGCCCTTAAAGATTGTTTGAGATACCTCGGTCATATCACTCTCTCCCTCCTTTGCTCAAGGGTATACATATTGAGCTCTGTTAATCTGTCCTCATATGTCTTCTGATGCAGTCCCTGCACCATTTAGTTGCCCTTCTCTGGACTGCCTCAATTTGATTTAATGTCCTTGTGAAGGTGTGGCCTCCAATACTGCAAGTACTCCAGATGGGCCTAACCAGTGTCTTGTAAAGAGGATTATTACTTCCTCTTACGACATGATACCCCTACTAATACACCCTAATACCCCCTAGCCTTACCTATGCTTTAGAGGTCTGCTTGGATGATTTTAGGTCATCAGTGATGATGATGCCCAAGTCTCTTTCTTCCTTTGTGACTGCTAGCAACTCCTCCCAGCCTATAGGTGGCTTCAGGGTTTCTCTTCCCTATGTGCATGATCCTGCACTTCTTTGCATTAAATCCCAGTTGCCACTCTTCCCACCATTTTGCTAGTTTATTCAGATCTCTTCTCATTCTGCCCACCCCATCTGGATCATCTACTCTGTTGCAGATCTTGGTGTCATCTGCAAACAGACAAGCCTTACCCTCTAGTCCATCTGCAAGGTCACTAATGAAGATGTTGAAGAGGACTGGCCCCAGGACTGATCCCTGAGGTACCCCACTTGTGACTTGCATCTCTTCTGACTGTATACCATTTACCACCACTCTCTGTTTTCTGCCCACAACCAGTTTGCCACCCCGTTGACCAACTTCTGACCCACCCTGAGCCTACCCAGCTTATTTATCAATCTTCTATGTGGAACAGTGTCAAAAGCTTTGCTGAAGTCAAGGTAGGCGACATCAACTGCTCCCCCTTGGTCCACCACTCTGGTTACCCAGTCAAAGAAATCTATGAGATTAGTTTGACAGGACCTTCCTTGTCAACCCATGCTGTCTTGGATCCTGTGCCCTATGTATTCCAGGTGTTGCACTATCCTTTCCTTAAGGAGTGCCTCCATAATCTTGCCCACTACTGAGGTAAGACTGACTGGTCTGTAGTTCCCCGCCTCCTCCCTGCTACCACTCTTGTGGAGTGGGATCACTTGAGCCCTTCTCCAGTCTTCTGGGACCTCTCCTGTGCTCAAAGACTCACTAAACAATTCTGCTAATGGCTCTGCTAGTTCCTCCTTTAGCTCCTTAAGTACCCTGGGATGTATGCCATCAGGTCCCATTGCCTTATCCACCCTGAGCTTAGCAAGCTCCTGTAGGACCCTTTCTTTTGTGAAGGGAGTAGTGCCACCTCCTCCCCCCTGTGTCCATGATGCCGAGCTGTGGGCCTTGCCCTGCCTTCTCTTCAGTAAATACTGAGTAAAAGTATCTATTTAGGATAGATGCCTTTACAGGGTCCTCCTCCTCACATGCTCCCTTTTCTCCATTAAGCTTAGCAATACCCCCTCTGGACTTTCTCCTTTCACTAATGTATCTATAGAAAGTCTTGTCACCTTCTTTTACTGTTCGTGCTAGTGTTTCCTCAGTTTGGGACTTTGCCTGCCTTACTGCCTTACCTGCTTCCCTTAGGGCAGTTTGGTATGCCTCCCTATCTTCATCCTGCTGTGTTCCCGTATATTTCCTGAAGGCCAGCCTTTTGGCTCTGACCTTTTCTGCTACTGTATTTGAGAACCAAAGTGGTTTCCTTCTTCTTTTGCACTTCCTTTTCTGTCTAACACAATGGGATGTTGCTTCAAGTATTGCATCCTTAATGCTTGCCCACTTTGCCTGTACCCCCTCACCTGTGTTTCTTTTTGCCAGGGCTAGCTTAACTCTGTTGGCCATCTTATCAAAGTCAGCTCCTCTGAACTCCCATATTTTTGCCTTGGAATGGGATGATTTAGATGTAGTAGCCAAATTGAACCATACCATGTGATGGTCACTGGCCCCCAGGTGACCTTCTACCTGGAGATCTGTGATCCCTTCCTTGTTAGTCAGTACTAGATCTAGGATAGCCCTGTCTCTTGTGGGTTGCTGTACCAGTTGTTTGAGGCCCTCCCCCTGCAGGTAATCCACTATGTGTCTAGTTCTGGCAGATGTTCCTGCTGGTATTGACCAATCTGTATCCGGCATGTTGAAGTCTCCCATTATCAGAACCTCCCCTTTACCTGTCATGTTTGTATATCTTCTAACAGTAATGTGTCTATGTCCTCCCCCTGGTCCGGGGGCCTGTAGACAACCCCAGTTCTTATGGCTGTCCCATTTCCTGTTTCCAGGGTAACCCACAGTTCTTCTGGCTCCTTATGTGTATTCTGAATTTCTGTAGCTTTGATATTTTCATTGTCATACAAGGCCACTCCTCCCCCCCTTTTTGCACCTCGGTCTCTTCTGAACAATACATAGCCAGGTACTGAAGTCTCCCAAGTGCGGTACTGGTAAACCACGTCTCACTAATTGCTACTATGTCCAGTTTAGCCTCTGACATTATTGCCTGCAGGTCTGGGATCTTATTTCCCAGGCTGTGAGCATTTGTGTACATGATTTTCCATTGGCCAGATTTTGGTGTGTTAGTTGTTAGGTGAGGTTTGGCATTACCCCTGTGCGTCGTATGGGGAGACAAACCTTTTTTCTTACCTGGTGATGCAAATGAACTGCAAACATGCTGAATCCCTGTTTGACCACTAGCTGAGGGGGGAGGGGTGTTCTTCACATTCGACGTATGGGGTGCTGCCCCCCTCAGTTAGCTCATTTAAAATGCATTTCAGTAATTTCCAGTGGTGAAATAAGTACAGATTAGCTTTGCATTTCTGCAATAATGTTTTTAAAAATGTAATATGGCAGTGTCTCTGAGCTAGCACCATGCCTCCCACCCTCTCACTTCACTGACAGCTGATCTGTATTTCTTCCCATCTGATCACTAACATCAGGCAATTGTACACCCTGTGCTATACCTAACAGGGGCTGATTGGGACCACAGGAGACAACCAACAATCCATTGTTTCTAACTTCCTTCTGATGAGACTTGAGGCAGGTTGTTAAGTACAGGTACCAGTTGCAACTGATAGCATCTCACTGCATCTGTTTGCACCTCATTGTGCACTTATCAGGAACAATTATTACTGGACTGATGATATGCTGCTAGTGTGAAAGTGTGCACTTAAACAAAAATCTGTACCTAACCAGTGTGCATTAAACTGAAATTATTCATGTGGCTCTCTACGGGAAAAAAAGTCGGGAAATGGAAAAAGTGTGCACTTATCAAGAATGTGCACTTATCAGGATTGTATTTAGGTGAAATCCACTGCTTCTACCTTTATTGTACAGTCAGACCTGGTTAATCCATAAGCATTTGTGTTTGCCAAATTCGTTACGTAATACAAATCTACGTAGTAACCAAACAATGACCAGATGATGGATTTTTTTTTAAGATTTGTTACTGTAGAAAATGAATCAATTTAGAATATAGTACAGTGCAGGTAAGAATAAATAAAATCTACAGCATTAGACAGCTCTTCTTGATCTTAGGTGCACATAAGCAGCACCTTCTAAAACTTTTAAAACTACTTTCCACTGGATAGATTTTTTTTTTTAAACAACAAGACTGATTTAAAGAATAAATAAAATCCAGAGCACTGACCATGGAGCAGAATGAGGGGCCAGGCAGCATTTCTTGGCAAAAAAGGCAGAAACAGAATCGGGGAGCTGAACGCATATATCGGGATCAGGGAGCAAATTAAAGGACAGGAGCTGAATGTGGGATGGGAACCAGGAAGCATTTCTTGGCAAGGAGGGCAGAAACAGGATCAAGGAGCTGAATGCGTATATCGGGAACTGTGCAGAAACAGGAAAGGGTACAACAGCAGCACAACAATGGGAACAGAGTCAAACAAGGCTCTACACAGCTAGACTGGGAAGTGGAATGAGGGTGACTGGGCTTCTCACACAGCTAGACTGGGGGAGCAGAACGAGGGGTTGGCAGTGTTTCATGGCAAAGCAGGGTAGAAACAGGATCACGTAGTTGCACTCACGCAGCTTGACCGGGTTGGCAGGGTTTCACAGCGAGGAAGGCAGAAACAGGATCAAACAGGGCTCTACATAACTTGACTGGGGAGTGGAATGAGGGACTTTACACAGGTTAACTGGAGAGAAGAACGAGGGGTCAGAAAGTGTTTCTTGGCAATGAAGGCAGTAGAAACAAGATCAGGGAGCAAATTAAAGGACAGGAACTGAATGTGGGATGGGAACCAGGCTTCGCTAAAGTGGCACAACAACAGAAGCGGAGCGGAATGGGGCTCTAAACAGCGGAGCATAATGGGCGTCGGGGACCGAGCTTCACAAAATAAAATCCACAGCACTTTTAAAATTTCAAAACTGCTTGCCACTTTCATGTTTGGGAACTGAAGCTGAAATGAGAAGAACCTAAACTGGCAGCAGCAGGAGAATACACTCGGGAAGTGTTTTATTCAGCTGTGGTAACATGCTGGAGGATTAGAGGGGATTAAGAACACTGCCAATTCACACTCTATTAAGACCGGTTAGCACCTCCACCAGATCTCACTAGAAACGGATTAAGGAGGTCACAAACAAGGGGAATTAATCAATCTGGTTAAAGAGAACATGCAAACAGATTTGGAATCTCAGGTTTACGTATTAAAGAGGGCATTAACCTGAGAAAAAATCCATTTGCATTGTTTCTCATTCGGAATGTCAGACATACGGACTAATGAGGCATGGATTAAACAGGTCTGACTGTACTTAGATTTTAATCCACTGCAAAGAGCTGTTGTAGGACAGTTCAAAGGTCAAAAAGGTTGTTGTATTATAGTAGCTGCGTCACTACTATACTACAACAACTTTCACATTCTATGTCTGATCGCTCAAATGTTGCAGCCAGTTTTAGTGCTCAGTACCCAGGGGTGTGGTCCTATTGGGTCACGAATGAGTGCCGACCCCTTACTTTATTTTTAGAGAGAGCACCACTCCCTTACTTATTTATGAAGTCCTTTTTTTTAATGCTGTTCTCGGAGTCAGTGCATGTGCATTAACACCAACTCCTCCCTCTGGACTTGTCTCCCACCATGCTTGCCACCAAACAGCCACCAACACTCTCAGAGTTAGCCAGCCCAGTAGAAGAACACATGGTCTAAACTACACATGGATTTTTTTGTGGTGTGCCACATAAACATACATCGTGCATGCCCATCTTGCACTGTTGTCTTCTGGGAGGTGTGGCAGGCATAGAGGCAGTGAGGCTTCAGTGGGTTTTGGCCTGTTCTTCATCTTTTCTGCTGCATGAAACAGTAAGATGAAAACTCTGAGGTGGCAGCTGCTGGCTTTAGTTTAGGTGAGGAGGCTTCAGGTCGTGGTGGCTTTAGTTTTTAGAGGGGGCCCCGTAGCGATTCTTTTTCTGGTGTGGTGCAGACTGCACAACGCAGTTGCAGCATTGATGGTCATGGGTCACACAGCTCTCTCGCCCTTGTGGGCTGACCTGGTGCAACACTACACTCACACGGCCATTAACATTGGGGAGCTACATGAGTAATACAGAGAGGTCACTGCTTCTCCCACACACTCTCTCACTTCCTCGTCCACCCTCTCTGTCTCTCTCTCTCAAAGGTGTGTGATCACTATTTATGGGTAGCACCCTATATGAGCATGTGTTATTGAGCGAATCAATTAGGCAACTCAATAATACCGCTCACACTGAGAGTGAGTGGTGAAAAACATCACTATATACTGCAGAGAAAGTATAACAGGGAGCTACACTCACTACTACAGGATATGGGATGTTGTGTGGACAACTCCTGCTGAGCTGGCCATTTAGTGTAGTGGTGTAAGCTACTGCTTGCAATGCCAGCAGACCTGGTTTCGGGTCTGGGTTCCAAGAAGGGAATTATTTTTTTTTTTAAGAAAAAAAATAACTTTTCCCTGGGTCTGCACCCCAGCAGAGTTGATTATTTTAGTTTGGGGGTGCAGCGGGTGTAGCCCCCCCCCCACATAAAAATACTTATTTTGTTTGTTTTCATGACTTAATGTGGTGGCCGTCACTATTTGCATTGGTCATTACAATTTCAGTCGCTCTTTTGATGACGGCTGCTTTGTACTCATTTTATGTGATCGGTGGTCTTTCAGACTCACCCTTATCACATAAAACCCTATTTATGTCACTTGATCCTAATAATGAAAGTGTCCAAAAGCAGATGATTTGTTGACTTTTTTTATTATTTGAATGGAAAATAAATAGCGATAGGAAGCATACATTTTTAAACTAACCTGAGTATGTCTTGTCAGTCAGAAAATCAAACACTAGTTGAAATATGCAACGCATTTTTGTGTATAATTTGTTAGCCTACTTATGTGTATTTCCATGAGAATTCAGCTTTGAATGAAGTAAAAAGAAGGGCAGCTGGCATGTGTGTTGCATTGTTTTATTATTTTTTTCTCCTGCGGTGCCTGGAGCAGCTAAGCCACGTGTCTGCTCTGCTTTTGTGTAGGGAGGAAAGTTGTTCAGTGTTTGCATTCATAAGCTACATTATTAAAAAAAACAGCATCCAGCACAACATTCTACTGTATTTCAATTGAATGTGGTATTTGCAAGCTGCTGAACATGAGAAAGCATTTAATATGGCAGATTTATACAATTTACTGTGCATTTTTTGCAGTTCAACAAAAAGAAGCCAAAGAAAGTTTGGAAACTATGGCTTTGTTCACTTGTGAAGACTGTTACTTTTATTATGTAATTTGCTGACTGCATGTTGGAGGTAGACATCCCTAGTAGCTATGGAATGTCCCCATTGGCTCACTGTGGTGTGGTTTAATTTGGAAGGCAGTACAAAGAACCCAGCAGCCATTCTGAAAATCTAGCATATGAGATAGGTGCCAGTTAATGGATCAAAATCTATCCAGACCTTTTGTCTTTTATGAACAGCAGGATCAGTGCTTACTGCCACCTTCAAGACCCCTCTGTTCTATAGATAATGCACAGGCTCTTCTGAAGTGGCTGCAGGACTGACTGAATCAGCTCCTAAATTAAGAACCATATGGTAAAGTTAGAATTCAGTGGAATATAGTGCCTATATTTTGTGCATTATGTGCTACTCAGTGAGCTCAATTCTCAAAAAGGGGTGAAGATTGGTGCAAGCTGAAGAAAACAGCAGCTTGCACCAAAGCCTGGTGCTCCAGAGACCCTACACCTAATTATGGTACAGGAAGGGTCCTGGAATCTATGCCTCTACACTTGTGGCAACCCCTCCTGTGCAGCAAGCACACAGTGCACAGAAGGGCTTACCACAAGCACCTTGCAGCAAAGGCAAGTGGTGCCCCCTCCCCAATCCCCATGTCCCCATTATAACAACATAAAGGGCAGCCCCTCTTATTGATGGTCCAGTGGCCCCCTCCCTGATCCCAGATGTGAACCTATATTTAAAATATACATGAACCCCTAGTTGACAACATAGTGGCCCCCCACCCCGATGGACCCCTATATTTAAAATATACATGAACCCCTCATTGGTAGTATGCGGTCCCCTACCCCAATCCCCAATGTCCCCAGCATTATAATATAAGAAACAGACCCTCACATTGGTGGTCCAGTGGCACTCCATCCCCTCCCCTGCAGGTAGTGCCCACCACCCCACTCCCCCCAGTCCTGAGACAGAGACAGGGACCAACACAGCCCTCCTCACACCTCCTCTGCTGGTCCCAGACAAAACAGTCACTGAGCAGACTGTAAATTGTATGCACTCATTGATAATCAATGAGCACGTACACTTTACAGTCTGCTCAGTAACAGTTCAGTTGGGGACTGGCCGCAGAGGTGTGTGGAGGGCTGTGCCAGACCTTGGCTCTGTCTTGGGATGGGAGTAACTGGGTGATGAGCACTACCTACTGAGGTGGGGGTGGGGGGCCACTGGACCATGAATTTGAGGGGCTATTTCTTATAATGACAGGGATATCAGGGATCAGGGTAGGAGGGCTACTATACAATCAATGAGGGGTTCGTGTGTATTTTAAATATAGGGACACATCAAGGATTGGGGTAGGGACAACTGTACTAGCAACGAGGGGTTCATGTATATATTAAATATAGGGGCACAACAGGGGTAAGGGAAAGGGGGCCACTATATTAATGTCTTCGTTGGTTATAACTAGATCTAATATATTATTTTGTCTTGAGTGTACATGTTGATTTAAATTATTTTCTTGACACAGGTCCAGGAATTGTCTACCGGGTTTTGATTGACAAATGTAAGGTTAGAGGAATGGTCAAATGTATGGCAGCTTAGATTCAATGCTAAGAAGTGCAAGGTAATGCACCTGGGAAACAAAAACCCAGGGGAATAGTGCACAATGGGGGGTGAGATATTAACAACAACAAAAATGGAAAGGGACCTGGGGGTAATCATAGCAGATGACCTAAAGGTGGGCAAGCAATGTGAGAGGGCAGCAAGAAGGGCTGGGGGAATACAGGGATGCATGGGAGAGGCATCACCAGTAGAAAACAGGAAGTTATTATCCCTCTGTACAGACAGCTGGTCAGACCCCATCTGGAGTATTGCGTGCAGTTCTGGAACCCAATCTCTGCAAAGACATAGACAAGAAGGAAGCTGTCCAGAGGAGGGCAACTAAAATGGTGCAGGGTCTGCACCGGAAGACATATGAAGAGAGACTTAAGGAGCTTAATATGTATAGCCTCGAGGAAAGGAGGGAGAGGGGGACATGATAGAAACGTTCAACTACCTCAAGGGAATCAACAAAGTTCAAGAGGGTAGCATCTTTCAAAACAAGAGGTGTGCAAGAACAAGGGGACACAATTTGAAGATAGAGGGGGGTCGGCTCAGAGGTAATTTAAGGAAGTATTTTTTCACAGAGAGGGTTGTGGATGCATGGAACGGCCTTCCGGAGGAGGTTGTGGAGTCAAAAACAGTGGTGGAATTCAAGCATGCATGGGACAGTCATAAGGCAATTCTAGGTGGTGGGGTCAGAAAGAAGTAGGCTGCTGGTTAACTAGGATCTGCAGCTTGTCCATTAGGTAGGGAAATGGGCAGACTGGGTGGGCCAAGCGGTCCTTGTCTGCCGTCAAATTCTATGTTTCTATGTTTCCATGTTTAAACAGCTCAACATCCTAATACTTTCTTAGCCATTTGATTTGCAGTATTGCTTCTTACCACAAATTGGTTTTATTTTCCTATAGCAACTGTAATGGGAACATTTAAATTCTTCTGGAATTAATTTGCAGAGTTTTGTACCTCAGAAAGGCACACAACAAAAAATGAAAAAAGGGGGTTTAGTTATGTTTTAGAGTAGCAACTAGGCATTAGATCCATTGCCACACTTTAAATACAATTATGTCACTAGCAGTTGTTAAGGCCTGCTTAGAGAGCCCCAGATGTATGTGCAGCATTAAATTGTGAATAAACCAATTAAGTGTGGATTCCCAGAAAGGCAGTTTAATACTGGCATCACAACTTCAATCAATTTCACTAGACTACTTTTCTGTCACTGGCCATAGGCTGTAATCACTTGTTCCACAGTGGCACTTGCAATTCTTTCAAGGGTTCTGTTCTACTATTATATAATGCTTGCTGTGCCATTGTCACTCAAAATATAATTGTTCTCTAGAGAATAGTTAAAATGAACACTGTTTTCAAACTTATAGAGGTTCTGGACTCCAGTGCAAAACACAGCTGGCATCAGCAGACCTAACATTTCAAAATAAAATTGAATTTTATTTATTTTATTTTTGGTGACCAGCAAAGGCAGGATTGACAGTTCTGACTATTTTCTGCCTTCTGTTTTCAGAAAATGCCATAGGATCTATAATGACTACCTGAACAACCACCAGAACAGGCAGATGGGACCTCAGTTTAACATCTCATCCAAAATATAACACATCAGGAGTGTAGCACCCCCACCATGCTGCACTACAGTGTCATCACTGGGTTTTACCTTCCTGGTATGGAGCTAGAATGCACAACTTTCTGTTCTCACAACCAGTGTTGTAAATTCCACTTTATGAGCTTTGGGAGCTAGGCCAGGGGCCCATAAGGATGCTATTTTTAAACTGAGCACCCTTCCCATTATAAGTCAATGGTAGTGATGCATGAGTTATCAGGGCTCACTTTGAAGCTGGGGGGGGCAAGCCCCCCCTCCACATAATTCCAACACTACTTCCAACCTCTGAGGTGAGTGTACAACCTGCTGAGCCACTGACACTGTAATTTCTGGTCATTCTGGTCTGTAAAAATAAAGGATACGTGCATCAACATAAAATCTGTGCCTTTCAAGCTCAGTTTGTCCAGATGCCATTAAGGAGCCAAGGTCATAATCTATGCTTCTGACATTGTAATGATTTACATAGTGAAAGACTGGAATGTTGCAGGTAGAGAATAATGGCTTCAACTGCTGAATAGCATCAGGACAAACTGAACAATATAGGACAAGGGTTATAGTTTCATACGTGCACACAGTGTATCCTTATTAGTAAAGAAAGTGATTGCTTGAAATTCAGTTTTATGTTAGCAAGCTGGATAATCGGGATCTAGTGATGCCAAACCCGGGTTTGTTGCCAGCACTCCTTCTGGGTTACTCTTGCATCAGTACTTTTGTGCTGAGGTTCTTTATCTTTTAGGTTGCTTTCCTATTTCGGGCTCACCATGAACCAGGCCTTTTGTTGGACCAACAGACATTTACAGAAAATCCTTAAGCTTTCAAACTCATACAGAACCCTTCTCCAGAAAAGATGGTAATTATTTTAGAAAACTTCCTTTTAAAAGCCCAGGGAAAAACATTTTGCACATAAGTGTGAGAGATTAGGGGCACAATTAGTTAAGAAGTACAACCAAACAGAGATAAACAGGCATCACTGAGACTATGGCACTGGGTAGTGTACTGTAGATCAAATGTCACAGAAAGGAATGTTATGTATTAAATTATCTGATGTTAAATGTCTCACCGAAGCTAAGTTAGAGAAACTGTGTGTGTGTGGTGTGTGGTGTGTGGTGTGGGTGTGGGTGTGGGTGTGGGTGTGTGTGTGTGTGTGTGTGTGTGTGTTGGTGTTGTGTGTGCTCTAAGCATTTGGAACAGCAGTTTTGCATATATAAAACTAAGTCCAAGAACCGCCCCCCCCATTAAAATCAAACCTATAAACCCAGAAAACATAATTAGAAATTGTCTGTGTCTGCTTCTGTGTGCTGAGCACTTAATGAAATTACAGACACATTGCACTAGCATAAAATGAGTCTACACATGACTTTTTCCACATATTTTCATTATAAATAATGTTGACGTAGTTTAGGAGTGGTAGGAATGTGGCCTGCACTAGTCTACTTCTGATGTCACAGGGAAAGAGCACTCTGCTCCTGAAGAAAAACCTAGCCTTGTTTTCAGCTTGCTAAAAAAGCAGCTGATGTGTATAGTAAAAGAAAGCTTACTGTCTAGCCATAAGCCCAGATACTTGAATTTAACTACCACAGTTAATGGTTTACCTAGACTTGTCACGATAGGTGCAGGTGCCGCATTGTGATGAGGGGAGGGTCTGTTGTTATTAGGTACAAAGTACATTACTTTAGTTTTCTTTGCATAGAGTAACAGTTTGTACTTGATGAGATTACACTCTAACTGCATGAAATCATCTTGGAGTTCATCTCTCATTTCGGCTAATGTTGGTTTAGACATATATAAGATGGTATTGTCCACGAAAAGGTGTATTTTGGACTTAATGATATTAGAGTCCAGACAGTTGATATACTGTAGATGGAAAATAATATGGGGCAAATATGGAACCTTGTGGAATGTCATGCTTGATAAGAAGGGAGTCAGACACCTGACCACTCGCTTTGATTTTCTGGCTTCTAACTGTAAGGTAGCTGGAGAACTACTGCAGTGTGGTATCATCCGCATCTGTTTTACTAAGACTGAAAAGGATAAGATTGTGGTCGATAGTGTTGAATGCCTTGCTGAGGTCTAAGAACATAGCTCCTGAGACTTGCTAAGAATCATACACAGTGAACTAATCGTTGGTGACCTTTGCTAGGGCAGAAACAGTACTGTGATTTTGTCTGAACCCAGACTGGGCAGGGTTGAGAAGAGAACATTTTTCTAAGTGGTCTTTAAGCTGGTGACAGATGAGTTTTTCAAGTACAGTGCAGGTCTCATTAAACTGTTTTACCAATGAGTTGCTATAGCATTTCTGATTGAGTTGCGTAAGTGTTTTTGGATTCAGTACAAAACATTGCACAAACTGCTTCTTAAGAGTTACAACTCAATTTTGCATTGCATCATGATTGGGCTTCAGGTACGTGCCAGCTGAGTAGCAAACACATTTTATAAACATTGCTTTTGAACTGATTAAGTGTTGGAAAACTATGCAATGTGAGATGCAATGCATTGCCAACCATAAAAAACAATGCTAAATCAGCTCATTATTGGGACAGTTCAATGCGACTTGTACTGTATTGTTGATAGGACAAAGAGGCTGGAGAAGGGTCTGTAATTATTTAGGTCACAGGGGTCATCTGATTTGAATAGGGACAGGATGTGAGTGGATTTCCAACAGGAAGGGACATGGCTGAGGAAATGGAGAAATTGAATTTGGGGAGGATTGGTGCAGCTAAGTAATAGCAATCTAGCCTGAGGAAGATAGGATCAATCCAATCAGCTCCACCTACTTTTCTGTTACTGAGTTTACTAAGGAGGCCTTCTACTTGTTTATAGGTCACTGGGCAGAACTGGAGGGGATGGGGAGGCGAGGAGTTATGGGGGTTGGGGTGGGACGGGGGGCTGGCAAGCACTGCGTTGGAGAGGAATCGAATGCGAGTCCAGCAGTGGCAAAATGAGTGCTCAGTTTTTTTAGAATGAGGTCATGCTCATCAATATTGGACCCCATTAGAGACTTTATTGGTAAGGATGGTTGGGGCAGCTTTGTGTCCTCCTACTATCTTGATTGTTTGCCAGGTCTTGGCAGAGTTACCACTGGCATTTGCAAGAGATTCCACATAAAAGTTTGATTTAGCATTACATATTAATCTAACACATGCATTCCTAGCGGTTCTAAATGCCTGCCAGTCAGTCACACTGTTTATGCACCTTGCATGGGCCCATAATTTGTCCCAATTATTTAGGACAGATTTTAGGTCTGCCGTGAACCAGGGATGGGAATACTTACAACCCTGGATCTGACGTATGGTGCATGTTTATTGGCAAGCTGTACTAAATTATCATTGAGATAGGTGACAGCCTCATCCACTGATTTTGCAAGATAGAGATTTTGCCAATTTACACATTTGAGGTCCAAGATGTAGCTGTCAGTGTTGAATATGTGGAAGCTACATTTAGTGACAAATTTAGAGGAAGATGGGCACTTATCTTGGATGTGGGTATACACTACAATGTTATGATCACTCAGCTAATTGTGGAAGACCACTGAATACAGGATTTTATGAGGATGGTTCAGGATAATGACATCCAGAATGGAGCTATTTGTGGGGTTCTTAGCATTTAACCTAGCTGGCTCCATAAAGAGCTGTGACAGCCCAAGCTCATCACAGAATTATTTTAGGAGACATGCCTTAGGCAAGAGTCAATTGAGGTTGAAGTCATCTAGAATGATGATCTCATTGCTGATGGGAGTGATAAGACTTTTTAGGGTTCAGATTAACTCAAAGCCCCTTGAGGGGAACCTGTAGCAAACTATGACATTGAAAGCTTCTGCTAAGGATATTTGAATTTTTATGGACAAGAACTCACACTCTTTGAGCTTGGATCTGGTGACATTGTCAGTAATGTTTAAGGTGTCTTTCATGTAGATGCCCCCCCCCCCATGGACCTGTCTGCTCTGAACAGGTTGTAGGAGGGGAGCAAAATCTGCTGATCAGCGATTGTGCTATTCAGCCAGGATTCAGTGATGATTATTAGATCTGGTTTAGTGTTGGTGACCCATATTCTTAATTGATCTAGTTTGCTGATTAGACTCTGCACATTAATCGGGATCATCTTGAAGCCTGAGTCAACAGCAAAGTCAGAGGGGGATGGTAGAGGGTTTGGGGGACCATGGTTCACTTATACTTTATCAGGGCATATAAATAATAACAGGATACATTTTTTCAAATTATTTCTTGCTGTGGTATATTCTTTCTTCATGTAATGCCTTTCATATGAGTAAAGATGTGAAGCATCAATAAGAGGGGGTAGGAGTCATAGCGACAGACCAGAGGTATGAAAGGAAGCATCCTAATAGGAAAGGGAATTGACAGTATATCCAGGGAAGCCTGGGGGACCCAGGGAGGTTGCTTTGGAGACTGGCCATATACGATGGCTGCTGTAACCCACCACACAGGGGCAATAATGGGCAGAGTTTGGTTACAGCTAGTGGCTTGGGCCATGGAGTAGCCAAGGGGGCAGAGTCTTTGGCTATGCATGGGAGCAATACAAATGCTAGGGTCAGGTGGAAAAGCATGGTTGGAGTTGAATAGAAGGGAGGATGGAGGATTGGAGAGAGAACAGCTAGAAATCCTGCTAGAAGATGATTGCTTTAGGCAGGATTGACATGTGGTGAAGAAGCAGAATCAATACCTTTGCATCAAAGGAAGAGGGTTCAAGGCTGGAGAGGGCCAGGAACAGAAGATGAATTCTCTAGTTATTTTTTTCTATTATTATTTGAGTAGGGAGGTGTGGGGTGAGTGTTTGAAGAAGTGTGGGCCAGTAGCAATGAAAACAGTATGCTAGCCTGAAAGGGTACAAAAGGTACAGTTCAAGGAGCACTCTGCACCTATATTATTTTAGTAAGGAAGGAAGTGTACAAGAAAAACATCCACTTCAAGGAGCACACTGCAAATATTTTCTTGGCATTTATGCTATCATTGCATGAAATCTATTTGAAGTATCTGGCACCCTCTATTGGCATTTTTTGTATAGGTTGTTAATGGGAAAGTGGGGACTTACAATCACTTTGCAATATGGAGCTCAAATCAAAGTAGATGTAGGTATCAAACTAAGGAGCAGTTAGTGCTGGGGAGCAGGGAATAAGTTTGAAACAAGTGATTAGGGATGAAGTTTGAAAAAAATAATTAGGTTTGATCTGCAGAGTGAGCGAATTAGTACAGCTACAGTAGATTTGGGTCAAACCTGCAGAAGAAATTAGAACTGGATAGCAGCAGAGAACACAGAATAGCTACAGAGGGATTAAATTAGTACAGGGAATATTGGGTCCGATCTGCAGAGGGAGAAGGTATAGAGTTTATAATGTGAGTAACATTTTTATTTTTGTACTGCTTATAATGCCGGCCGCACTCTAGAGGTGATATAGTATTAGCTACTAATGGTAAAGTGGGGAGATACAATTTTGTGCTCAGTAACAGCATGCCTGCATTGGTACACCTTAGGCTATACCTCAGATGCCCCGGATGTCCACTAGCTATACAACTAATGAGGGGGAGGGTGGGAAGAGTTGTTTGCTCAGCAGGGTTCAGCAGTTCTCCATTGCAGTAGTTAGTACCTTGCTGTTGCTGGGAGTGGGGTGGGTCAGAGCTCTGTCTGGCCAAGTGGGCTGAAGAAATGCTCCCGGGGGGGGGTTCTTGCTGTTGCTGGGAGTGGGGTGGGTTGCAGCTCTGTCTGGTCAAGTGGGCTGAAGGAATGCTCCCAAAGGGGGTTTCTTGCTGTTGCTGGGAGTGGGGTGGGTTGGAGCTCCATCTGGCCAAGTGGGCTGAAGAAATGCTCCTAAAGGGGGTTTCTTGCTGTTGCTGGGAGTGGGGCAGGTCAGAGTTCCATCTAGTTAAGTGGGCTGAAGGAATGTTCCCAAAAGGGGTACTGAAAGCAGGGACAGGATCCCAAATGCTGCTCATGTGATAGCAGTAATTGCAGCTTTAGGATTAGCTTCAAAGCACTGATAAGGGCAATTCATGCACCTCTGAAAGCTGTGTGTATGTCAGAAACAGTGGCACATGAATTTCCCTCATTTTTCAAAACGTTACATTTGATGCTCATCTCTAGCCAAAAATGCCACTGAAACAAGTTTCACTAAGCGTGTCATATCAGGAGATTATAGATCACAGATCATGCTTTCAAAGGTTTCATAACAAAAAAAATCCTCCTAGTAACAGCCAAGATACAAGTGGCTGAAACCCCATATTTAATAGTAAAATGTCTACTCAACCCTACGTAAAGTAACACTACTACCATGCCATTATAGTACCCTGTCGTACAAGACACATGTGACATACAGTACTTGTCTCCAGTTACATGTGATAGTAGCTAATGTGCCTTCATTTCTTAAAAATGGTATATGCAGATTATTCAGTGTAGAAAAATAGCAGAGGTAGGGTTAAATATGGTAATGTGATCTGGTCTGATGTTTCTCTAGTTTTTCAAGTGATGTTGAACAGATGTCTGGAGGAGAACTTCAGCATCAACCACTTAGAAAAATACCCTGCAGTCTCTATTGCTGATTCCTGTAGACTATAAAAAAATCCTAGCTCTAAACTACTGTATTTACTTAGAAAACATGGTCATGCTTAATGTTGCTGAAACATTTGCTTAGAGCAGTATTCTTGTATTCTAAATATTGTCTCATAGCTCCACTTTCCAGGGCTGCTTCATTATTGTATACAGTGGTCACGATTTCTCCAGCAAAATTCTGCCAAATTGTTTTGAACATGCTCTTTGGGCATTTGTATTTTATAGGATCTGGCTAGGTGGTGGTGGCAAAGTTCATTACTCTCCCATGTGGGAGACCTAAGATTGCAGCATGACCCTACTCACTGGCACTGAAGTGTCCATCAGAGGCAAGTGTTTAGAATTTGGGGGAAGAGAGGCTCATCTACCCACTGCTTGAGCACTTCTTGCAGTCTGTGAGGTGCAGTGTAATACAGTGCTATACATTATAGTAAAATATAGTTTTAAATGCTCATCTTTCATACATTTATGTCCTAAAATGTTTTACATCAGAACATTTTACAGTAACATCAGAAGAAACAGAGAAAATTATCACAAATTGAAAATATACAGTATGCCTCTGAAGTCAATGTTTTGTATAGGCAGTGTGAGAAAACTGTTCTTCAGATAAAAGCAAAATAATAAGAAATGCCCATCTGAACAACAAACATGAAAGTCTGGTAGATTGATTTTATTTTGCTATGAAACATCTCTTAACTGTTAAGAAAAATCTAACATATAGGACCATGATTCACTTCTGGGTATAGGAGTAGTAGCACAACATTATTCATGGTTTTCAGACTGTACTGTTTCATTTTGAAGGATTGCATGGCTGACTTTTTGTCACTTTACTAATCTCATTACTCAGACTTGGTATGCTTGTCTAAGGAGATGATATCCAGCTTACTATTCTGAGTGGCTGTTTATACAGCAATTTATTTTATAATAAGAGAATAAACTTACATAAAAAAAATTTCTACAAGATATGAAGATAAACTTTATGTATTCTTAGTAAAAACTCATAAAAAGGCTAGGGATATTGCCTCAGTTAAACTTGATCCTTCTGTGCTAATTTTTATTTCCCCCCTTTACTTTATTAAAATGTCAGTGCTAATGTTGCATGCCTATAGTTTCAGCCAGTAATAAACACTACAGCACTATATATCTAGATACAGTATGTCAAAGGAAATCCTACTGATATAAATGGAGATTTCGCAGTGATTCACAGTAACTATATATTTAAATGCATAACTTTTCACTGGCTGCCACTGCCAGTTTTATTTTGGTGTTTTGAATTAGTGCTACTGAAATTTAAATACTGATGTCTTTTCCTTCTCCCGCACCTTTCACACCACCTCGTATTAGAAACTGAATAATTTTGTCCATTCTTGGTAGGGCAGCCAGCAGCCAGGCGTCCACTCACAACTCCAGCGAACCAAGCTTGAGAATGAGTTTGAATTGAAGGAGGTTGGCCTGGGAGAGATGCAATGAGTTTCCCATTGAACAGTTTTGATCTTCCTTTGAAGAGGTGGGATTCTGCCCTATACTGTTTTATTGCCACCCAGCCGAAGCTGGGTATAGCACATATGAAGGCTGCCCAAGGGGCTGGGGTCTGCCTTGGATAATGGTGTGCTTGCAAACATCACATTATTGCACACTGGCAGTCCCACAGGAAAAAATATCAGATGGAAAAGCACAACAGTGGCATGAGAGCGACATGCCCCTTCTCCCATAGCATTGACCAGGCACCTGTATCTGGACTGGATCCTACTTTCTGTTGGAAAAGTGCACTTCCTAGATGTCCCACCTTGAAAGTCCATCTACAAGGAACTTGGAGGCTGCTTTAAGTACCTGGGGTTGATGGGTAATGTGCCTGATATCTCAGGTAAGGAAGTTATACTTTAGATTGAAAAAAAGATACTTGTCAGTTTAAATAGTTGGCTAGAAATCTTGGCTGCTATTGTTTAAGATACATGAAAAAGAGATGTTGAAACCAGGGGTCAGAATATGCAATAATAGCCACGCTAACCACTGAAAGGAATAAAACAGAGTAGAATTTGATTTTCTGTCTTGCATAACAATGGGTCAGAATCATTTAGTAACCTGATCACTAAGCAACCAACACATCAGCATATACAGCATTATTTTCTTTCAACTGTATACTGGCACTGAACTACAGTGCATGAAGACTTCATCACCAACATCCAATTCCTTTACTTCACACAAAACATTCATTACTGAACTAGTACCCATTTTTGCCACTAGCAGACTCTGGATCCTTGAAAATCAATTACAAAGTGCCCACCAATCCAGCTGTGCTCCCTCTCTCTCTGGACCACAGGGACCTAGTAGGGTGCCACAAAGCAGAAAATTAAAAAACTATCCCCTGATCCCAAATATTAAGCTGCCATCATCCTTCCTTCTCACCATGGCTCTTATCTGCTTTCTTATTTTTCCCACTTTAGGTCCAAGTTGTCCCCCTAAATAGCACCCCAAGGTGCTCATAGGGTACCACATGGGGTGCAGTCCTGCTCCCATCATTACCACCCATCTGCTGAAATCCATCTTTCATTTCTCAGAGTTGTGTTTAATTTAAGTTGGAGCTGCTAAATGAGATGCTGTCTAAATAAAAGGAAGTTGCTTAACAAGGCAAGCCCAAAAACGACACACACACACACACACACTGCACATCTTGTTAGTTTTACTTAGATACCAACTCTCATTTAAAAGTTGTTCAAGTCATTTGCTCAGTGGTACATGGAAACAGCACAGGTCATAATGTCGTAAGACATTATGCCAAATGACAAAATTGCACTGCCAATACAGTGCAATTTATGCCATGAGGCATAAGTCTCTTTTTTTGCGGGGGGTCTGCCCCCCACACCCCCCTTATGTAGGGCTGCACCCCCCAGACCCTCCCCTCTAAAGATTCTCAACTCTGGGGTCCAACTCTGGGAGTGCAGAAGTCAGTAAAAAATAAAATGTTTCTGGAACTGGGAATCAAACCCAGTCCCAGACGCAGCGCCTGGGTTCCTGCCACTGTGGCTTAGTCCTGTGAGCCATGGCAGCTGCTCGTCAGAACTCACTCCAGCAGAGGTCTTGTCCTCTGGCTGGGGAAAAGTGCTACTGGTGCAATACCATATAGCAGTATATGCGGTATTACACCAATGTAATATCTTACTCTACGCTGTCGGGTTAGCCATAATGTCATACGCTATTAAGTGTGTGACATTATGACCCGGTAGGCATGGAAACATAGACAATGACAACAGAAAAAGACTAAGGGCTCATTCAGTCTGCCAAAGTTCCCTATTTAGTAGTTTACAAGCATAGTTTACAAGCAACTTGGGGAGAGGGTGAATTTTGGCAGTTGGTGGTGACAGTGGTAAGATGATTTTATTCCATATGGCATCCTACAGGCACCTATGTTGAAATGCAAGGGTACAACTTGAACTAGGGAGGGAGAAACTTTTCTAAATTAATGTGCTAGTGCACTATTGTGCAGGGTGGGGGGGGGGACTAACCTAGATTATGAAAGGTGGTGTTGGTAGAGACATTGTGACAGAGAGCATTTCTCTTACCCCTTTTAGAACCCTTCTTAAAGGGAATCTGTATGATTCCCTTTATAATTATTGCAAAGGCTACTTTGAGGATCCAGTATGTAAATTGCTGGACTATATTTAGAAATTGTCTTCAGTGAGATAGAAAAATACTTTCAAAATTGTGATGTGAAGGAATACAGTTTGTGGACAAGATGGGTTCTGTGATGATGTCACTGCCTCACCAGCTCTAAAAGAGTGCAGTGAAGCAGGCTAAAACAAACTGCTCCTACAGATAGTGATCCTGTTAAATCATGAAGAAAAGCATTGGATTCTTTTGTTACATTCTGCCAAACATAAAATCCAGGGTGTTCTTCAGAATATAATAGGATCCTTAACAGCACAGCCAAACTGTTCTCACCTACTGCACTGCAACCTGTTAACACTGGTGAAGTGGTGACATCATCACAACACCCTTCCTGTCCACAAAAGGGATGCCTCCACATCCTTATTTAGAAAGCATTTGTCAATATTTTATTAAAGTTCTTTTCTAAATGTACCCTTTTCAATCAATTTCTGCACAACTATGGTAACTCTTTAAGAACTCTTGAAACTGAAGGTGGATAAAGCAATGGGGCCTGATGGGATTCACCCCAGAATTCTAAAAGAATTAAGGGAAGAACTAGTAACACCACTGACTACCCTTTTTAATAAATCATGGGAGCATGGTGTGATACCTGAGGATTGGAGGAGGGTGGATGTGATTCCCCTTCACAAAAGTAGGAGCAAGACAGAGGCAGAAAATGACAGGCCTGTCAGTTTGACCTCAGTGGCAGGGAGAATGATGGAATCACTTCTGAAGGAAAGAATTGTTGAGCACCTAGAGGCCAGTGGGGCACAAGACCCAAGACAGCATGGATTCACAGCAGGAAGGTCCTGTCAGACAAATCTAATTGATTTCTTTGACTGGGTGACCAAAGTAATAGACCAAGGAGGGGCTGTGGACATGGCCTACCTAGACTTTAGCAAGGCATTTGACACAGTCCCGTACAAAAGATTAATAAACAAATTAGCCAGCCTGGGAGTGGGTCCCAGGGTGGTAGCCTGGGTAAAACACTGGGTGGACAACAGGACACAGCGGGTAATAGTAAATGGAGTCCACAGTGAAGAAAGGAGGGTTACTAGTGGGGTACCACAGGATTCAGTACTGGGGTTGGTCCTTTTTATTGTCTTTATAAGTGACATTGTGGAGGGACTGCAGGGGAAGCTATGTCTCTTTGCAGATGACACAAAGATCTGCAACAGGGTTAATACACAAGGCAGGGTGGAAAGGATGAAAAGGGACTTGGCAAGTTTGGAGGAATGGTCAAATGTATGGCATCTTAGATTCAACGCAAAGAAGTGCAAAGTAATGCACCTGGGATACAAAAACCTAGGGCAAGAGTACACATGGGAGGAGGAGATACTGACAACAACAAAAATGGAAAAGGACCTGGGGATAGTCATATCAAATGACCTAAAGGTGGGCCAGCAATGTGAGAAGGCAGTAAGGAGGGCTGAGGGGATACTGGGATGCATAGGGAGAGGCATCACCAGTAGGAAACAGGATGTTGTTGGCCCTCTGTACAGACAGTTGGTGAGACCACATTTGGAGTACTATGTACAGTTCTGGAGACCCCATCTCCACAAAGACATAGTCAGGGTGGAGGCTGTCCAGAGGAGGGCAACCAAAATGGTGCAGGGTCTGCAGCAGAAGACATATGAAGAAAGACTAAAGGAGCTTAAGATGTATAGCCTCGAGGAAAGGAAGGAGAGGGAGGACATGATAGAAACCTTCAAATACCTCAAGGGAATCAACAGAGTCCAAGAGGGTAGCATCTTTCAGAAAAAGAGATGTGCAAGAACAAGGGGACACAATTTGAAGATAGAGGGGGGACGGCTCAGAGATAATGTGAGGAAGTATTTCTTCACAGAGAGGGTTGTAGATGCATGGAACAGCCTTCCTGAGGAGGTCATAGAGTCAAAAATCGTGGGGGAATTCAAGAATGCATGGGACAGACATAAGGCAATTCTAGTGGGGGGGTAGGGGGAAGTAGGCTGTTGGTTAACTAGGATCTGCAGCTTATCCATTAGATAGGGAAATGGGCAGACTAGGTGGGCCAAGCGGTCCTTATCTGCCGTCAAATTCTATGTTTCCATGTTTATATGTAACTGTTAAAATAATCATCGAGGGAATTGTACAGATTCCCTTTAACTGAGGAATACTCATTTTGAAACATTCAGCCCAGTCAAATCTTCAAAGACTCTACCTCTAAATATTTGATTTTTGATTTGATAAAATGTATTTTTAACAGGGAACAATTCGTTAGGACATGTGTCCTGTTTTCAACAAAGTTCTGTATTACAAGCAAAAATTCAAATGGAAGACAAAATCACATACAATAATTAAGACTTAATAAGTAACAAATATCAAAAAAGTAAATAGTCTTTAGTTAAAACGTGCAGACAGTCCTCAAATATTCAAATAAATTAATCCATGGGAGGTGTTGCTCTGGGGAACAACTAGTGCAGCTGCACTCTAAATTCTCTACTAAGGCAAAACACTTTTTTCAAAGCCTTTAAGTAGGAAAAAAACATTTTATTCCTATTATTTTAATTCCAGGTTATTAGATATTTAACCTGTCTTAGCATTTAAATTTTTCCCAGAATTCAAAACTATGCATTAATTTTCCAAACAGGCAGTTTATGTCTTATATCAGTATTTTATTCAAAAAGCAATTTTTTACTGTACCAGGCTTCTCCTTCATTTTCGTGGCTCTGTTACCTAATCCCCGGAGTATTCTGTGCATTTCTTTTAAAACTTATTTCCTTCTTCCGTGGTGGTGTGTTGCTTCACTTAGTGCACAAAGCCATAAGAGAGAGGAAGAGGCTAACTGCGTTCTCCTCCACCACGCCCTGCGTTCTGACATTTTGGAGCTATGATGCTCATTCTTCAATGTCAGTACGCAGTGCATGGTGGAGGAGAACTGAAGTGAGAAGCAGGAAGTTGTGCAAGAACAGAATGAAATATGGAGCCGAGAAACCCACAAAATGCATCGAAAATAGAATATGATAGTTGAGGTGCAGTTATTTTCATAGCAGGTTGGGAGCAGGCTAGCACAAATATGCCAGTTAGCATTGTTCCCCCAAGTTGACTTCAGCAAAGCTTTTGACACTGTTTCACATAGAAGATTGATAAATAAGCTGGGTAGGCTCAGGGTGGGTCAGAAGTTGGTCAACTGGGTGGCAAACTGGTTGACGGGCAGAAAACAAGAGTGGTGGTAAATGGTATACAGTCAGAAGAGATGCAAGTCACAAGTGGAGTACCTCAGGGATCAGTCCTGGGTCCAGTCCTCTTCAATATCTTTATTAGTGACCTTGCAGATGGACTAAAGGGTAAGGCTTGTCTGTTTGCAGATGACACCAAGATCTGCAACAGAGTAGATGATCCAGATGGGGTGGGCAGAATGAGAAGAGATCTGGATAAACCAGCAAAATGGTCAGAAAAGTGGCAACTGGGATTTAATGCAAAGAAGTGCAAGATCATGCACATCAGGAAGAGAAACCTTGAAGCCACCTATAGGCTGGGAGGGGAGTTGCTGGCAGTCACAAAGGAAGAAAGAGACTTGGGCATCATCATCACTGATGACCTGAAATCATCCAAGCAGACCTCTAAAGCAGTAGGTAAGGCTAGGGGGATGTTAGGGTGTATTAGTAGGGGTATCACAAGTCGTAAGAGGGAGGTAATAATCCCTCTTTACAAGACACTGGTTAGGCCCCATCTGGAGTACTGCATGCAGTACTGGAGGCCACACCTTCACAAGGACATTGACCAAATTGAAGCAGTCCAGAGAAGGGCAACCAAAATGGTGCAGGGACTGCATCAGAAGACATAGGATGACAGATTAATGGAGCTCAATATGCATACCCTTGAGCAAAGGAGGGAGAGAGGTGATATGATTGAGACATTCAAACACCTTAAGGGCATTAACAAGGTGAAAGAGTCTAACATGTTTAAATATAAGAAAAATAGCAGGACAAGAGGACACAGCATGAGACTAGAGGGAGGCCAATTAAGGGGAATGTGAGGAAATTCTTTTTCACAGAAAGGGTGGTGGATGCATGGAACGGCCTACCTCAGGAAGTGGTGGCTATGAATACAGTGCAGGGCTTCAAACAGGCATGGGATAGGCATAAGGGAGCAATACAGATGAGTATGAATAGATAGGCCACTGACAGAGCAAAGGCCGATGGCACATTTATAAGGTAGAAAAAGAGATGGGCAGACTGGATGGGCCTTGCGGTCCTTATCTGCTGTCAACTTCTATGTTTCTATGTTTCTAGAGCAACACCTCCCATGGATTGATATATCCTGACAGGTAGCATCTGAATGATCACACTAGTCTAACAAGTCACAAATGAGCATGGCAAAAATATTTTCTTGACTATTTTTCAGTATTTGAATAAATTAGTTTTAAAACTAGTCAAGCTGGTAATGGACTTTAATTCATTTGGTAACTTTTTCCAAATACTTGCTATGCTATTTTGTAATGTTATATCTCCAATTTTGTTAAATGATCTGTGCATTGGAATTCTTGTAACAAAGTTTCCTGTAGTAACTATTTGTCCTCTTGGGAGTTATTGTACTATGTAATGAGACAGGGGGTGTTTATTTTTATTGTAAAGTATCTTATGGCGTGTAATAAGCCACGTAAATTTTCTCAGCTTCTTAGTGGAGCCACCTCAGCTGGCTATAAATTACACAATGGTGGGTCTTGTGCTTACTTCTGGTAATAAATTTACCCAATCTATAGAAAATTTGGTTTACCTTTTTTAATGCTTTCTTGGTTGTGTTCTTGTAATATCGGAACCATATTCCAGTCCTGGGATAAGCATTTGCCTAACTAACCTCTTCTTACTTTTACAGATAGGCATCCAGCTACCCTTTTAAGTGACCCTAATCTTTGATTTACTTTCTTTGTTTGTATATCAGTATGCTCAATGTATTTCATCCCAGAATTCACTTGTAGCCCTAAGTACCTATAACTGGTCACGTTTTTAATAGGGGTGCTATTAAGAAGTTGAAGTCACAGCTTAGGCCTGGTCCTTTTAGTGTGTTCCAAAATGAATACAAAGCTTTTTTTTTTTTTTTTTTTTTTTTTAGCATTAAGGAGCAAGCCAGAGTTACCCATCCACTTTTCCATCTGGAGTAGATCAAATTGTAACTGCTGTTCCATATTCTCAGGGTTTTCTGCAGATGCCACCAGTACTGTATCATCAGCATACAGTCTTATATCACTATATTTTATTGCCTGTACAAGACTGTTGACACATACATTAAACATTAATGGGCCCAGGATCGAGCCTTGACGAACACCCCTATTAACTTCCTCAAGGTTTGGCACTGAGGCTCCATAAGCAATGCATTGTTTGTGATTTGTCAAGTAGGACCCAATCCACTGTAGTGGCCCTTCCTGAACCTCTACCTCTCCTAGTCTCTCCAGGAGTCTCGTATGCTGTACCAGATCAAACACTTTGCTAAGATCCGTGAACACCACCCCCGTGCTCCTTCTCTGGTTTAAAGATGACACTAACAGGTTATTAAAGTCCATCAGGGTGGTGGTCATGGATCTTCCTGGTCTAAAGCAATGTTGATTCTCCATTAAGATTCCATTTATTTCTAAGTATTGACTGAGTTAGAAATGTTCCAGGATTTTAGACAGAATGGGGAGTAGGGCTATTGGCCTATAATTGGAGGAAACAGTGCTGTCTCCACCCTTGAAGATGGGTATAACTTTTCCCATCTTCCATACATCAGGGATGGTGGAGCTACAAAGGCTCCAATTGAAAAAATAGGTTATTATCTGGGCAAGTATATCAGCAACTAACCTAAGAAACCTTGCCTCCAATTCATCTAGTCCCCCTGCTTTAGTTATGTTCAAGTGTTGCAGCTCTTTTTCTACATCCTTTGTATTTAGCTTCTTGAATCTAAATTTGGGTACTTGTTCACTTTTTTGATTCATCTTTATTCCTTCTAATATTTCTATTATTGAAAGTTCAACCATTTGTTCATTAGGTTTAGGAATTTTTAAATCAGGACGGTCCAGGAAATAGGAGTTAAATACATTAGCTATTTCTTTAGGATCTTTCACTAGATTCACCCCTGAAAAAGACTTATCGAGTTTGTGGTCCTTGCTAGGTTTTTCAATTCCAAGACATGTTTCCAAAATGTTTTTGGGTCCTGTGCCTTATCTAGTTTGTTTAAGTGATATCTGTTTTTTGCAATTTTTATATCTCTCTTACATTTTTTTCTCCAGGACTTAAACCTTTCCCAGCCTTCTGTGTTTTTGTTTTCCTGACTTTTTTCCTTACTCTGGGCCAGATATTCAAAACTTTGCCCCAGGGCTAAATTAGCACTGCCCAGTGTGCAAACATTGCCTGGACCGTATTCAAAAGGAATAGCCCTGTGCTAATCCTGCTGAATATAGCATGTGAAGGAAGCCAGGCTAACTGGGCTGGGAGCGCAGGGCAAAAATAGTCTGGGAATAAGACAGCACTGAATATAGCAACAGGGAAGTGCAACTGCAACAGAAGCTCAGTAGACACTGGAGCAAGCCAGTGTTGCAGATGAAGAACATTGTGTGTGATTGCACAGAGATGTCTTGCATCCACTGCAAACAACAATGCAAGCCAAACACTGCAGAACTGTGCTATGCTGAAGTGAGGTTTGCCCGGGACAAACCTGATTGCACAGCAGTAACACATTAGCCCGGTGCAAACTGGTTAGCCCAGGGCAAATGGGAGCTATATTCAAAGCTCCCATACAAATGAACCTGCTTAGGTAATCCGTGGGCAAACACATACATTTGCATCTCATTATGTACTGCTTAGCATACATTACCATGCAGTTTGCCCAGTGCTACTGCATGGTGCACACAGCTCTGCCTTTTGGTTGGAATGGAAGTACAGGCTGGACACTGCAGGCCAAGACATGCCCACAGCATCCCCTGTTGATCAGAATGGAAGTGCAGGCTGGAAGCAGCAGGAACTGAGTGTTGACAGGCACAGTCAGTGCACACAAAGTGCAAGCAGGAACTGTATATGTGTGTATATATATATATATACATATACATACAGATTGATAGCTGCACACAGACACACTGCCTATGGCCATACATGCCCTGGAGGATGCCCCCCCAACAACATACGTACCCCACTGCAGTAGTGGGTGAAAAACAGTGGGGGACTCAATGCATGGGACAGGCATATGGCAAACCTGATGGGGTGGGAGGCCATAGGTTGCAGGTTCATTAGGATATGTAGCATATCCATTAGATAGGGAACAGGGCAGACTGGCTGGACCAGGCAGTCCTTCTCTGCCATCATGATCCCTGTTCCCATGTGTGCCTGTTACACACCATGGCACACCCATCAACCTTTTGTCACTGAAAAGAGGGACATGGATCGATTTGGACACTCAAAATGAGGGACAATGATGGACACAGATCCCCAGAATGAGGGACATATCCATACACATGGAGATACAAGTTCAGAACACTGTGGAAACCATTGTGTTGACCTGTACAATGTTTATTATTGATCTAGCATCCTAGAATATTATGAATGTCTGCCTTAAATCCTGAACGTACTGCACATTCTCTGTGTGGGTAGTACCTTTTCCATGAGGGATAGGGCTGTTTCACGGGATAAAATGAGGGATGTCCCTCATAATCAGGGACAGTTGAGAGGTATGCATCCTGGTAGGCTAGTGTCACCCCCCACCCAGTCGATCCCGACTCCTGGTAGCCCTGAAAATCAAGAAATCCCTGGTGGTGTAGTGGTCCCCCAGCACGATTCCCTGACAACTGGGAGCCCCAAAAATCACAAGAAATACCTGGTGGTCCTGAAGTGGTCCCCCACCCAGAAGTGTGATCCCATTAGCCAGCCGTTGCACCACCTCTCACCATCATGGCTGACCACCGACTGCGGTATGCATGGCTACTGAAATAATTTCGGTAGCAGTGCTCAGCCACTCACTGACTAGCGGCATGGCCGTGGTGCAGAGAAGGGCTGAGCTGGTCACTGGCATCATACATATGCTGTTTACTGGTTGACAAACATTGCACTTCTGGGTGGGGGACACTAGACCACAGGTATTTCTATGATTTTCGGGCTACTGGGGTTGGGAATCATGCTGGGGGTGGTGGACCACTACGCCACCAGGGATTTCTGTGATTTTCGAGGCTACCAGGGTCAGGATCATGCTTGGGGGGGGGGGATCACTATACCACCAGGGATTTCTTTGAGTTTTGGGGCTACCGGGGATTGAGGATCATGCTGTGGGGTTGGGGGACCACTACAACACCTGGGATTTCTTTGAGTTTCGGGGTTACTGGGGGTCGGGCTCATGCTGGGGAAGGGGGGGCACCACCGCATTACTGCCAGCTGTTTGTCGGCGGTATTTGGTGCTGTGCTACAGGTCGCTCTAATACCTGTAGCATGACACTGTCTGTTTGAATATGCTGTGCAGCTGGCATTCCTGACTTCTCCCCTAACTCCTGCCCCTGCATACATTTACTTTTAGTGTTGATGATATCACACAGCACCAGTGCTATTAGGGCTTCTGAATATTGCAGACTGGTGCAAATCCAGCTCTATTCCAGTGCTACGGCTTTGTGCCAGGTGCATCGCTTTGAATATCTGGCCCTCTGTCTCTTATCCTTAATTGTTTTTTTTAGTTTATCAGTAATCCATGGTTCTTCTCTGTCCTTTCTTCTTCTCTGCACTTTGGGAGCATGTTGTTGTAATATTGTTACCAGGGAATCATTAAATTCCTGTACATCTAGAGTGATGCCCATTATTGAGAACACTCCCAGATAAAGTTTCTTAGGCTATTCCGGAAGTGTGCCCCATTAAAAATTTTGAGATCCCTAACCCAGTATGTTCTTACTTGTTGTTTTTGAGAAATGTGTAGATCTATGCTGCATTTTATAGGACTGTGTTCTCCCAGGTTCAATGGCAGCACATTCCAGTTTCTTATCCCCAAGTCCCAGGAGACAAAAAATAAGTCCAATATGGAACCTTGATTTTCATTGTTAGTATATCTAGTGGGTTTTTAGACAATTTGCTCCAGATCTAGAGCCGTAGAGCTATTTTTTTAGCCTTATGCCTCTGGTCTGGTGCCAATTGGCATTGAAATCCCGTTATAATGACTCGTTTGTCTCTTACTTTTTCCATAATGAGGTCAGCCAGAGTATCGAAGTGTTCAGGTTTTGTTTTAGGAGGCACATAGAAAACTCCTACTATTAACTTAATGGAAAGTAACTCTATCATCAAACAGTTGATTCCTTCAAAGTTAATTGTTGATAATACCTGATGGTGACCAAGGCTATTCTTAATGTTTAACATTAGCCCACCTCCCCTCTTTCCCCTGTCTGTTCTCTCAAGGCTGTAACCAGTAAGTTGGATCTCTTCATTTTCTACTCCATGAAGTAACCATGTCTCTGATATCACTAACAGATCTTATTTAGCCTCAGCTGCCCAAACCTTGTATTCTTCTATTTTGTTTACTAGACTTCTCACATTTTCATGTATTACAGTGATATCTCTACTTTATTGTGGGCCCAGGTTTGATTCTATATCCCCACTTTGCACTAGGAGTAGAGTACAAAATAAGCTTCCAACCCCCAAACTGTTTATTTTACAGGATATTTGTAAGGGAGTAAGCTGTTTAGCAAGCCATCTTCTCTTGTTAGTGAAGTGGTTTCTTCTTTGAACCAGGTTATTATCTTTTTTTTTATCATATAAGAATTTTATTGAATTTTTATAACTGCTGTCATGTCAACAGATGCCCTACAAGACAGCATATCCGAGACATCCAAATACAGGATATACAGAGCTGTAATCTTACATGAACCAAAAACAATTCTGTAACAATTCTGTAACAACTAGTAGTGACAATGGCACCTCTAAATACAGCAAACAAAAATGCCAACAATATAATCTAGAAGCTATAGGGAGGAAAAAGAAAAGAAGGTGATGCTAGGGGTTCAGAAAGGAGGGTTATAGTAGGAAGGAGGAGTTTTACACAAAGGGGAGCATAAATAGGCTTCCCATCTGGCCATGTACTGGTCAAACTGATCATGGTGCATATAAGAAAGGCGTTTGAGTTGAGACAGGTGGGCCAAGGCTGCCTGCCAGGTTGCTTGGATGGGTAGAGTCACTTGGCACCAATTCATTAACAAGAGCCATTTGGCTTCCAAAAGGGCGAGCATCAGCCATTCTCGATGGGATGTGGAGAGCGCTGCAAGTGAGGAGGTGTCACCCAACAGAAGCTTCAGATCCACAAGAGATATAGGGGAACCTGTCACCCTGAAGCAGTCTGTGGCCACAGAGGTCCAGAAAGGCTGGAGTTGGGGACAGGACCATAGGATATGCAACAAGTAGGCTTCCAGCTGGTAGCAGCGCCAACATTTGGAGTGCTGCAACAGGCCCCAGGAGTGTAGTACCATGGGGATACAGTGCCAAAAGAGCAGGATCTTAAGTTGGAGGAAGTGGCTCTTGTTATCCTTATATACAAGATGTGTGTCCCGTAAATACCATGCCCAGGAGCTCTCCGGGATATCCTCCTGAAGGTGAGCTATCCATTTGAGTCTGCTGGAGGCAGAGGGATCTGGCTGCACATCTTTCCAGGTCTTGTAGAAGCTGCCTATTAGACCTCGAAGAGTAGGAGATTTATGTATGGATGACAACCAGCTCCACATGGGATCAACACTGGAGCGAGCCCAAAGGTCATGCACAGCACTACATAGCTGGAGGTATCTCCAGAAGTCCTTAGCAGGGAGCTGCAACTTGGTCTGCAGTTGTTGGAAGAGAGAGTAAGATGTCAGAGTCAGGCAAACATAAGTCCTGTACCCTCTGGATACTGTGAGATTCCCAGACAGGCCAATGTATGGGCATCTCACCTACTGTGAGGAGTTTATTGTTCCACATGGAAACATACCATAGGGGAGGGACCAAAGCTGACCAAGGTGTGTGGGAGAGAGACATAAGTGAACTCCATGCTTGACGAGTCTCTATCATAGGTGGGGAAAGATTCCAACTCTGTCTTGTCTGCTGGTGAAGCAACATGCCCATGGTAGAATCTGCTGCTAAGCTGGCTTCAAGTTGTACCCAGGGCAAAGAGCAATGTACCCCAGGGGTGAACCACCTAGAAGCAGATGCAGCTGTACAGGCCAGATGGTAGCCTTTAAACCAGGGGACACCCAGCCCACCCCAGGTCCAATGTGCTTTCAGTTTACATTTGCCCCATCTTGGTGCTCTCCCATCCCAAAGATATTGGGACATAAGGCGATCTAAGGACACAAATAATTTAGAGGACAGAGGAATTGGCAGATTATTAAGACGGTACATAACCCAAGGAAGGAGCTGCATATGCACTGCAGCCACCCTGCCAGATAATGAGAGTTGGAGGTTATGTCATCTCTCAATCTCGGAGCATACATGAGCTGCAAGAGGGGAAAAGTTGGATGACTCCAGCTCAGACCACCTATTGGGAATATAGAGTCCTAGATACATAAACCCTTGAGCTGCCCATGAAAGCTCCATGTCTTTGAGACAGTCTTTAGTGCAGAATGCATTTAGTGGGGCGAGGACAGTCTTTTTTCTGATTGGCCTGTAATCCCGAGAGAGAGCTAAAATCCTGGAGGATAGATAGAACTGCTGGGAGTGATTGCCAAGGTCGGGAAAGGGTAAGTAGTAAATCGCCAGCATAGGTGGCTACCAGATAAGAGGTGCTCTCCAACGTCTAGTCCAGTGACAGAGTCCGAGGTTATGAAAGCCCAGACTAGGGGGTCTAGGGCAACCAGAAAGAGGAGACGGGAGAGGGGACAGCCCTGCCACATCCCTCTTTGCAGAGGGAATGGTGCAGAGATAGTGGTGTTAGTGAGGATCCGAGCAACTGGAGAGCAGTATAGGGTAGTCACCCACCGTCAAAAGTGTGGACCAAAGCCATACCGATGGAGCACTTTGTGAAGGTAGTCCCACTCTATAGAGTCAAAGGCTTTGGTGAAGTCGACAGCAACTGCTACCATAGGCAGGGTTGACTGGGATGCTACCCACTTAAGGTTCAGCAACAGTCTGGTATTGTCCACACCAGACTTGCCTAGCATGAAGCCAACTTGTGCAGGATGGATGATAGAGGGGAGGATGTCAAGCATTCTGGAGGCCAGTATCTTTGCTAAAATGTTTGTCTACTGACAGGAGGGAGATGGGGTGGTAGTTTGCACAGTCTGACGGATCATTGGATTTCTTGGGAAAAAGGATAATGAGGGCTTCCATCATAGCAGAAGGGAGCCCGCCATGTGGGCCTCCCGAAGGGCTAAAAGTAAAGGCTGAGTTATATCAGCACCTAGAGCACGGTATAGCTCCACCAACATGCTGTCAGGATCAGGGACTTTCCCAGAAGCCATATGAGATAGGGCCTGTCAAATTTTGGCTTCAGTAATGGGAGATTCCAGCTTGTCCTTCTGGCTAGGGGTGAGGATTGGCTGAATGGACTTCCCACAGAACTGTTCCAGGTCCTGCCTCAACTGTGCAGGAGACAAGGAGGAGGAGTGGGACTGGTACAAAGATTCATAAAAGCACCGCATAATATTATTAATCTCACTGTGTTCGTGGACAGTTCTACCTGACTTGTCACGTAGAGCATGGATACGTGAGGAGGCTTGTTGTTTGCGCAGCCTAAATGTTAATAATCTACCACTTTTCTCTCCCCCATCCCAGTAGGCATGCTTGGCCCGAAATAGGAACCACTCAGCCTTATGATGGAGGATAGTATTGATTTGATATTTAAGGCCTACTATGCGCCGTGGGAGGGAGCTATCTCTGGTGGGGGAGTCGGAGTGACTTAAACATGTTTTCCAGAACTGCAAGTTTGGATTGCAGGGCAGCTAACTCAGCCTTCCTAGCCTTGTTTTTAGATGCTGAATAGGCGATTATTTGCCCCCAAAGTACGGCTTTGAAGGCTTTCCACACTATAGCTGGAGGCACTTCTCCACCCGAATTAAGAAAGAAGTAGTCTTGGGCTGTTCACAAGATCATGCGGCAGAAAACCGGATCTTTGAGGAGCAGGGGACTGCACCTCCAGTGAGTGCCGGATTGCTGCTGCCTCAGTGGAGTGTAGGCGGTCAAAATAGGAGTGTGGCCTGAAATAAGAATGCTGCTGATTTTGTTATCGGCTATCCCCTGGGCCGCTGGTACATTAGCCAACCAGAAATCAATACCACTATGGGTAAGATGGGTATGCGAATAAAAGGTGTGGTCCCTCCCGGTAGGGTGGTCCTGCCTCCATATATCCATAAGGCCATACTCTTCCTGCATCTCCTGTAATGCCACCAAGGCTTTGGGATTAGACCGGGGGGTGGGTTTAGACTTATCAAGGAAAGTGTCCAGTACCAAATTAAAGTCTCCACCAATTAGGATGGGAATGAACAGGCCATCTGGGATGAGGGTGGACAGAGCCTGGGTGATCATGGGGAAAAAATCAGTGTGGTCCTCTTTATGAGCATAAACATTGCCAAGAATAATATACCCACTAGGATAGGATAACTTGGTTAGCACCCACCTACCATGGGAGTCCTAACAGGTGTCTTCCACCACCCACTGGGAAGAACGGCGAATGAGGATAGTGACGCCCTTTGACTTAATCAGGGCAGAACTGGAGCAAACCTTCCCAACCCAAAATTTCTTCAGCCAGGGTGCCACCCTACTCAGGAGATGTGTTTCCTGAAGCAGGGCGATATCCATGAGAAGAGATCTGAGATGCTATAGCACCTTTGTGTCCTTGATGTGGTGATTGAGCCCTTTAACGTTCCACGAGACAAGATGCACCCCGGGAGTGGAGAGGTTAGCTGCTTCTGGCATGGTGAGTAAAAGAAATTGAAAAGGTACTTACACGGACTAGGGGAAAATCCTTAATGGTACACACTGCAAGCAAAACGGTCCAATTAACAACCATGCAGCTCTTAAGAAGGGCGGCAAACCCAAATTGCAACAAGATCCAAACACAGAGAGTGCAACAGAACCTCAAGCACTGGAAACAAAGACTTATAAGTGAAGACTTGGAGGCATAGAAGAGTGTCTTATTGTGAAAACACTCAGTAATTTATTAAAGTCTCCACAATGTAAATACATAAAAGTGAACCAGTGCAAAGTAACTACTGCAAGTAAACAAAACACCCCTAGCGCCTCGGCTCTCATGAGTCTGCAAAAACATCATAGTGTTAGAAAAACAGTCCCACAGTTGCTTATTAATTACACAAATAGCAAAGAGAAAAGAAAACATCGGAAACAGATAAGTCCAGTGGTCAGCCAGCATGCCCTTTGGTGGGAACCGGTGGAGTGTCAGCCAAAATGCGGAGCTCAGCAGAGACAACAACAGCATAGGACAGTGGGCCCAGTCTTATAGGAGTTGAGGCATCCACGGCTTCAATCAGTGATGAATCAGGGAGGTCAGCCCAATGGTTAACAGCATCAGTTTCCATATCGGGGAGCCCTGTAAAGTCAAGCTAGTCCAGAGGAGGGGGGAAGGAATAGTCTTCTCTACAGCCTTTGGCTGGTGGGGCACTCAGATGGGTTTCTTGAGGCAATTGTGATCCGCTGCGTGCCCTTTTCCACTGCCTAGATGTTGGTTCAGAATGACGTGGCGGCAGAGGGGGAGCAACTAAAGGAGAGGACTGGGCAGCAGATGCAGTGGAAGGTAAAGCCCGAGTGGCTGAGCCAGAAGATATAGGGGGACCGAGTTGTGCAGCAACATGTCCGGTTGGAATAGTGTCCTCCAGGAACCTCCTCCTGTGTTGACGGTTCCCTCTACTGGCTGTGTCTTTGCTGGGATCCTAAAGCCTTCTGGGAGCTGTAGTCAGGATCAGAAGGGCAGGCCAGAATTTAACCAGCCACCTCTCAATGTCTGCCGGGTGATCAGCAAGCAATTCCCTCCCATCCTTGGACACAAGAGGGCTTGTAAGACCCCAGAATTTGGATTGAAAATTAAGTTGATACAAGAATTTCCTAAGGGGACCAAAGGCCTCCCTTTTGTCAGCAGTTTCCTGAGCAAAATCTTGGTAAAAGGTGATATGTGACCCTTGCCAACGAACCACTCCAAGGTCCCGAGCAACTCTCAAAATTCTCTTCTTCATAGTATACCATAGGAAACAGGCCACAATAGGTCTGGGGGTCTGGGAGTTCTTGTCACGCTTCCCTGTGATACAATGGGCCCATTCCACATCCATGGGGCCCCTCCATCTGTCTCCCAGCATAACAGGCATGGTATCGTTCAGAAAACGCTCCATGGATTGCCCCTCCACTCCCTCCGGGTTACCAATGATGCGCACATTGTTGCACTTGGCCCTGTTTTCTTGATCTTCAGCCCTGTCCCAAAGGACCACCAGCTGCTCCTCATGGAGTTGGATGCGGTGCAGGAGTTTGGCTTGTTGCTGTTCGCAGGTGCGTAGGCACTGTTCTGACAAGTTCATCCAATCCTGCAGCTGTTTGACATCAGCTACTGTGCCTGTAAGGGACAGATTAAGATAACTGACACTGACCAGAAATGTCTCCAGCATTCAGATGATGTATTGTAGTGAGTCCCCCACCAAGGCAGGCGAAGCAGGTGATTGGGCACCCAGGGAATGCTGAACCGAGAGGCAGTGGGTGGCCATGGTAGGAACAGTAGCCAAAAGTACTAGGAGTGTAGTGGACAGCGCTCCACAGACACACAGAAATGAGAGGGCTAAATGCACCCAGAGGAGCCCAGGGATGGCCTATCGAGTGCAACTGAAATGCAGCTTGCACGGCCTAAACCCTGAGATGACTTGTGGAGAGCCGGCACTGCTGAGAGGGCAAATCGTGTTGGAATCTGCAATATGCAGTCGTCGTTTAGTAGGAGGGCAATTGCCCAATCGTAAGCTTGCATGATAGGGTCCCGGTGTCCTAGGATCATGGCGCCAGAGTTCGGATTAAACCTGGTCCAGGGAGAGCTTACAGAATTAGGCAGCCATTACTCCGGCAGCTAAATCACACTCCTCTGAACCAGCTTATTATCTTTTAAGTAGGCTACACCACCCATTGTAAGTCAGCCCATACCTTTACTCATGCTATTACATTCTTCCCTTATAACTTTAAAATTCACAAACCAGACTCCCCAAATCAACCACCCCCCAGCATGATTAGTATACACTTTCCCATTCTTTTTAGAGTTGTGGTTAGCAGTGTTTTTCTCCCTGAATTTTGGGGTGGGGATCAGCCCAGGCACATATTCCCTAACTGATTGGGTGATTAATAATGAACAGCAGCTGAGTGGACATACAAAATTGGCAGTAAAATGTAAAGCCGTGGGGCCAGATTCTCAAAACTACAGAAACTGCACACATATTACAGAAAAGGTGTGCTTGACAGGATCCCCTTGTGCAATCACAATTTCTGCTGCATTCATTCAATTTTTAAAATGTTGCATTTTCCCATCCTCTTTATTAATTTACTGCAGTGTTTACACATTGTATTGCACAGATGCTACACCTGCAATTACTAAGCAAAGCATTACGGAAAAAAGTGGAAAATTCTGCCCATGCTAGAAAATTCTGAAAATAGCATTTTCCCTGCTGTGAGGAATAGTCCCTGTACCAAAGCGTTGCTTAATAGAATTTAGTTCCTGGGCAATGTTTGGACCTTTGAAAATTTGAAACCTAGGGCTAGATTTTTCAAAGTGGAAAAATTGTGCACATACAGAAAAAAAAGATACACATAGGATGGGGTTTCCTTGCACAAATGCAGTTTTGTCTGACTGTGCTTAGTTTTCAAAAAGGTTGCCTTTTTTTGCAAACTTTTCCACAAGTCATGGCAGCTTGTGCATTCTCTTTTGCACAGCTATCGTAAAATACTATGCCTGGTATTGTATTACCAGGTGTAGCAGTCTTTTTGAGCAGCTGCAGAAAAGAAAATGCCACCTGTGTACACAGAATACTAAAAATCATACTTTCGCTGATGTTGGGATCACTCCCTGCACCAGGGAGTTGCAGAGAGGGACTCAGTCTCTGGGCCATGTCAGACCCTTTGAAAACTGGGCTCCTGAGATGAAATGTCAGAGAAGAGGAAGAAAAACAGAGAAAAATAGAAATGTTGGCAGAAAAGGACCAGTAGGCCCATCTAGTCTGCCCTATTTTCCTTGCCTGTTACTACACCCTGGACCCTTTTTGTCCACAAGTGTCCCTCCCTTTCCCCTTACCTCTACTTATTATGCCTATGTGCCTATATCATGCTTGCTTGAAACTTCCCACTGTCTTCACCCCCACTACCACTTCTGACAGGCTGTTGCAGTGGTCCACCACCCTTTCTGTGAAGAAGTATTTCTGCACATCCCTCTTACACTACCTCCATCAAGCTTCACAGCATGCACCCATGTTCTGGTGTTACTACTCCTCCTCCCCAGTTTCCTGGTGTTCCTCCTCCTCTGAAGGGTACCCTCCTGCACCTTGTTCACCACCATGTGGTACTTACAGCTCTCCATCATGTCCCTTCTTGCTCTCCTCCAGGGAGTACATGTTGAACTCCTGCAGCCTCTTTATATGGTTTCTTCTGCAACCAACACACAATTTGGTAGCCCTTGTCTAGACCACTTCCGCACTGCCGAGGTCATTGCGGGTGTGCAGCCTCCAGAACAGGACATGGTACTCCAGGTGGGGTTTCACTAGTGAGCTATATAGTGGCAGCACCACCTCACATCTCCTGTTAGAAAGCTCCCTCCCTGTGCACCCCATTATCCAGTTAGCCTTGCCTAATGCCTTGTTGCACTGCCCCACCAGCTCGAGATTATCAGATATGATTACTGCAAGGTCCCTCTCTTGATTGGTGACTATAAGTACCCCTCCAACTTATACACAGCCCTGGGCTTCCTTGCCCAAGGTGCATGACTTTGCACTTTTTGGTATGGAAACCCAGCTGCCACATCCAAGATCATTCCTCTAGTTTCTGCAGATACAGTATCTTTGGATTCTCTTCACCCCTCCTAGTTGTCCCTACTATTGCAGATTTTTGTCACCGGCAAAGAGACACACCTACCCCTTCAGTTCCTCAGCAATGTCAATAATGAAGAAATTGAAGAGGACAGGTCCCAGTACCGATCACTTTCCCATCCACCAAGTGACTGTCATTTACCACCACCCTCTGCCTCCCCATCCACCAAGTGACTGTCATTTACCACTACCCTCTGCCTCCCCATCCGACGAATGACTGTCATTTGCCACCACCCTCTGCCTCCCCTATCCACCAAGTGACTGTCATTTACCACTGCTATCTGCCTCCCCATCCACCAAGTGACTGTCATTTACCACCACCGTCTGCCTCCTGTTCTTTAACTAGTTTGATACCAGCTTACCACCTTCTCTCCAACCCTCAGGTTATGAAGTTTCTTAATTTGCTTCCTCCCCTCTCCTCCCTTGTGGTCCTCCCATCCCTCCTCTTCCCCCTGCCTCTCACCCTCCCAGCTCATCCTGCCCCCCTGTCCCCTCATTTGCCCCTCCCTCCCACCCCTATTCTCCCCACCCTCTCTTCCATGTGGTACACCTTGCCCTCAATACCCTTACTTCCTTGCATCGTTCGGAGACCATACTCTCTGCCTGCTCTTAATTTCTCCTTAATCCTTTCTGTGAGAATTCCTGAGCCATTCTAGCATTATATATACTTATAGTAGTGTGTTTAGCTGCCCAGATTATACATTTATTGTGCCTATGTATATATTTATTTTGCCTATGTGCAATGAAGCCCACCAGGATGAAGTCCAATTCTGCAGAATTCTGCAGTAGAGCTAATGCAGCAAACAATGCAATTTCAATGGGAGTTAATCCCTTTTGTCATGCAGGAAACCTTTGACACTGCACTTCATCCTGGCGGGTTTCACTGTATATATTGTTTATGCTGTATTATACTGCCTACTGCACTCTGCTCCTTGTCAGTTCATGCTACTCCAAATATGTACCCTGTTTATATATCCTTTACTTTGGTATATAATTGTTCTACTTTGGTCATTCCTGTATTTTGCTGTTTACTACTCTGACTATTGTATAACACACTACCATCTTCCCCAGGTCACACCTGGAAACAAGACTTGGCTCAGTGTGCCTTTCCCGGTTACCAAATTTTAAATAAATAAATTAACCTCCTGTGTGGTATGTCCCCATGATTCTTATGTGGAAGCTTAAATAAAACAAGTTATTTTTTAGCCTTGTGTATAGTGCTGCATTCTGTGTTTCTACTGTTGTATTCAGCTTAGTGTGGCAGCTCCAAGTTTGGTCATTAGCACACCAGCTGGTGTTTTTGCTTATGTCCCTCAACCCTGCCTGATGGCCTTGACCCCAAGCTTCTTTGCATTTCTGCTCCCTCCATCATCCTCCCCCCTCATACCTGCTAAATCTTTCTTTCTTCTCTAGTAATGTCTCTCTGGCTTAGAAGCTTGTTTAAGTCCTGACCCTTCGTTCCCTGGAAATTACCCACCCATCTCTCTTCTCCAATCCCTAGCCCAGCTCCAGGAGTCTGTTGTTTACTATTGGCTTGCTGACATCCTCACCTCTGCCGATACTCTCTACCCTGTTTAGTCTGGTTTTAGAAAATCTCACTCCACCACATCCTCCCTTCTATGGTTCATTGACTTCATCTTCTCTGGGATGGACCGCTGTCACATCACCTCTTCCATTTTCATAGAACTGGCCAAGGCCTTTGATTCTGTCTCTCACAATCTCCTGCTAAACAAACTGCACTCTGTAGGTTTAGCAGCACCTGCTGTACAATGGTTCAGTTCCTACCTTACAGACAGGCAACAGACTTTGCAGGTGGGCAATGTCCTGTCGCCTCCCCTTCTGGGGTATGTCAAGGATCAATACTTGGCCCTATCCTTTTCTCACTGCTTATAAATGACCTTCCCTCTGTCTGGTCACTCTTACATACACATGTATGAAGATGACACTGTCATCCACACATCCAGTCCTTCCATATCTGACATCCTGGCCCCTCTTCAGAAAGACTTCCATAATGTGACAAACTGGTTTCAAGCACACCAACTCAAGGTTAACACCAAAAAAAAAAAATGTCTCTATGACATTTGGCAATGGGCAAAAATTGGCCAGGCTTCCGTCTCCTCCAGTGTTCATTACCTCAGAAGGCACCCCCCTCGGTGTGGTCCCAACCTACACATATCTAGGGGTTTGGCTTGACCCAGATCTCGACTGCTTGACTCATATAGATGCCATACTCTCTAAACTCTACCCCAAGCTTGGAGTGCTTTTTAGTAATAAAGACTGCTTCTCCCTCCCTCTTCGTCATGATTTGATTACAAAATTGGTTCTCCTGGTATTCAAGTACGCTGACATTGTTTATAGCTCTGCTCCTGCTACATCCCATTATAGACTTGACACTCTCTTTAGTGCTTTCTGTTTTGCTTCTAACTCCCCCTTTCGTGTATGCACCACTGCCATCTCTACTCCTCTCTCACTCTCTCTCTCTTTTCCCTCACTTCAGTGTAGGTGCATGGCCCACAGCCTTGTCTTCATCTCTAAATACTGGTTTGAGATCCACTCATCTTAGCTCTCCTGCCTTCTCTGTCTTGCTACCCCCTCACCTTCCCTCCTGTGTTCCAGTTACCCTCCAGCACTTTTGCACTCCCCTTCCCCACACCTTGGCTGGCCAGTCAGCATTGTTCTTTCACCTGCCGCTCCTCTGGAATCAACTTCTCTCTACCATTTAGCTCAATCCTTCGCTCCCTGCCATTAAGCATCTGCTCAGACCTACACCTGTCACTACTTGCAGCTGCCCCAGTCCTCCTAGCCTTTTCTTTCCCTCTGGCCCTGCAATAATGTGTAAATGACCCCTGTCTTTCCTGCTTGCTCACCAGCTTTTCTTGTTTTTGATGTTTTTTTGTTGTTTACCTTGCCTTATATATATATATATATATATAGATATATACTGTATATAGTACTTTAATATACTGACCTACCACTTTGACTCTATTTCTTAAGCATTTTACCAATTTTTTACATAAATATCACCATATGTATTGCAACCTGACTTGTTATACTGTTACCAACAGTACTAAGTATCTTAGTGCCATTATGTAACTTTGTGTTTCCCTCTGTATGTATTCTTGTCGCGCTTTTCCCTTGGTCACACCTGGAAATAAGCCTCGTCTCAGTGTGCCTTTCCTGGTTACCAAATTTTAAATAAATAAAATAAATAAATGAAATGGTAAGCCCCAAATAAGAAAATAATTTAAAAGACAACATCTCCGTTGTAAAATCACTGAAACATGGGTTACCCTGGAAGGGCAAAGGCATTAAAGCCCAGTTTCAAAGAAATACAAAATTAAACATATCCCTCTAATGCAAAGCATCACTGGAAACATGTACAAATAATAGTGAAGAATTTTAGTTGCCTCAGCCGTAAGCAACATTATTTGGTAACAAAATATGGTGTCAAGATGTGGCATACTGAGGAATCCTAACAAGGGCAAAACACATCTCTGTGTTCTGCTGTTTTGATCTTTTGTGCATTGCTTGTGGTGTCTTTTAGCATCATACAGCCCTGGTTAAAGCCAAGTCAGTTATAAGTCCTTCATGGTGATTTGTATACACAGTACTACTGTGGATGCTTTGGAGGCAAGGAGTACAGTATATAGTATTAGACATGGAGGTGAAGTAGAGAACTACAACGGGTATACCCCTTGAGCTCAGCAATGAATATTAAACAGCTAGTTTTTAAAAGTAGTCAGTTGCTACTTGTTATTTCTGAAGTATATTTTTCCTTTTTCTCAGCAGGTTTTTTATGTTATGTATTAGGTGTGATGTGAAGAGTAGTATTTACCTGGAGACTGACATATCTAGTTCTATTCCTTTTCATACCTCAAGAACAAAGCATTGCGTGACTTCACTCATTGGGATATCACAAAGTGCCTGATTTTGCAGCAGGTGATTGGTTTGTCTTGCCCAGTTGTGATGCTACTGTCTGTGACATTACAACGCTGAATACTGTTACACATGTCACACCAAGCACTGACAGGTAGAAAATCTTCTAACTAGCAAAAGGGAATGAAAAAAATACTTCAGATATAAGAAGGAATAATTCGTTAATGCACACTACTGTCTTTCATTGATGATATTATATTACTTTTGGTATCATGGATAGGTCTCACGAGGGTAACCAGGGAAATATATCAGGGGAAGGCAGTAGACATGGCCTATCTTGACTTTAACAAGGCCTTTGACACTGTGCTGCACAGGAGGCTGTAAAAGAAGTTGAACAATGTAAGAGTGTGATCCTAAGTGGTACATCGGGTAAGAAACTGGTTAACACATTGGAGAGAAAGTATGATGGTTAACGGTATTCACTCTAATGATAGAAGAGTGGGAGAGTGACCGATGGGGTACCACAGGGCTCAGAGCTAGGATCAGTCCTCTTCAATGTCATCATAGGAGATATTGCTGAAGAACTAGAAGGAAAGGCATGAATTTTGCAGATTATACCAAAATTTAAAATATAGAGGTAACTCAGGATACAGTGGAGAAAATGCGAAGGGGTGTTGGGAAACTTGAGGAGTGGTCAAAAGCATGGCAGTTTGGGTTCAATGCCAAAAAGTACAAAATCATGCAGCTAGGTCATAAGAACCCAGGAGATGAGTATAGGATGGGGGTACTTATAGTCAATAGACAGGAAAGGGACTTGGGGTTATCATATCTGAGAACATCAAGGTAGCAGAGAATTGTGGCAAGGCAGATGGTAGGGCTAGTGGGATTCTGGGGTGCATAGTGAGGGATATCTCCAGCAGGAGGAGGGAAGAGTTGTTGTCAATGCATTGCTTGCTGGTGAGATGAGACCCCACCTAGAGCACTGTGTCCAGTTTTGGAGACTGCACCTCAGAAAGGACACAGACAGGGTAAAGGAGATCAAGAGGAGGGTAAGTAAAATGATGATGTGTTTGCATGAAAAACCCTTTGAGGAGAGGTTCAGGGATCTCAACATGTACACCCTGTAAGAGAGGGGGGGAGAGAGAGGTGACATTACAGAAGCAAGCAAGTACCCCACAAGTGGGGGCATCTCTATCAAATGAGAAGGAGCACCAGGAATAAGGGGCATGCAATGATGCTAAATCAGGGAGTTCAAGAGAGTTGAAAGTAAATATTTCTTCACTGAAAGGGTGGTACACACCTGGAACAGACTGCCAGCAGAAGTGGTGCAGGTAGGGTTGCCACCTTTGAATGAAACAAAAACTGCATCCTAATCTCCGCCCCTAGCCCCACCCCTTTTCATGACTCCTCATTCATTGTTCCTCCTAGAAAGCCATTTGTTATAGCAATAAAAGACAAGGCTTAAAGCAACAGTTCAACAAAAAGTTTAAGATACTGTACTGTACCTGTTAAAGTTACTTTCCTATGTTCTTTCTAGTTATTAATTTACTTACGTATTTATTTATTGACATTGTTTTACCAGATAAACATACAGCGATGAAAGAAAACTCATTTGCAGATATGATCTGGGGGATACAAGGGAAATGCTGTAAATAGCATACAACAGTATACAGATTGTTTTGCTTCAATTTTCAAACAAAAGAACTCTAGTGTTAATGCTCAGTCAACAGATAATTTTTCTCTTTGCTTCCCAAGAATGTGTACTTCATTAGGACAAAAGGCATTATCCTATATGTTACCTACTGTTTTAATTCAATTCAGACTGTTTTGGATTGTGTGAACCTTTCCTTGTGCTCTTTTAGGCATAGGCTAAAAAGAGTTTTTATTTACTGAGTGCAAGTGTAAATGTTATGAATGATGATGTTGAGATATATACACAAGTATTGTTTATGCATATTCTTTTTTTGTTTGTATTTTTATTATGATGTATGTTTTCTTTATATTGTATTTATTGTTATTTATACACTGATCGCCCATGAAAACTGGTCATTTTGGCTCATAGTCCTATCAGTATAAATAAATAAAACAAACAAACAAACAATCATGGTATATAATAATACATAATAAAGAAATTGTTTACTATAATGTATACTTTATATCTTTTTCTGGCTCCATTTCCTTTTCATGTCCACAGTAGTATTTCAAAGCCAAAGAAGTGATCATACTTTTTTCTTGAGGAAACAAATAATAACATTTAAAAATGCCTAAATTCTGTTAGAGATGAAAATGTTTACAAGCAAATGAAAGTGGAAGACAACTGGCTCTGTTACTGTTACAAAAGGTGGGGGCAGCTTGCTGCTATGCCACTTTAAGATGCAGTGGAAAAGATTAGGTTAAGTAAGTGCTAATGGTGTTGATGGCCATACTTTACACCTCCCAGGTTGATTGCTTTCATAAATAAAGGGCTATACTGACAACAGAACCGGGTTGGAACCTGGACATGCAGCTGAAACAATGAATGATGCAACAAAATTTGTTTCAAAAGTATCTGAGCACTCAAAATGGCTCAAAAACCAGACCAGCACAGAGCAAAGCTGGATTACCTGATAGGGACCATGAAAACCTGATCACCAGGTAAAAACTTGACAGGTGGCAACCCTAGTGCAGGCTAAAATAGTAGGCGGCTACAAGCATGCATGGCATAAACATAGGGGTATATTAGAACAGGCATTTGTCAATGTCGAATGTTGTCTCGCTGGCATTGGCATTGGTAGTGCATGAGTTAGAGATGCATAATAGGAATGGCAGTGAAGTATCGAACTGATGCCAACCTCACCCCCCACCCTGAAGAGACACATTTTCAACATAGGCATATTGGGACCTCCCCTCATGAACAGTGGCACTGTGATTTTGTTAATCTGTTCCAAAAGTTGATTTCCCTCAGTGACCACGCCATTCTGCGCCACATGTGTGAAAAAACATTTTGGGCAGGATGTGAAAAATGTCAGCTGTACTGTTCATAAGGAGGTGTGAAAAATGCCAGTGTTGAAAATCTGGCATGAAAATATTGCAAATTTGCGAAGTTACAAGGGCGCATGGAAAATGCGTAACGCATGCTTGTAAAATAGTAATTTTACAGACTTTCGGCACCAAATTTTCAACACATACATTTTAGGACCTCTACTAATGAACAGTGTCACTGTCATTTTCTCAAACTGTCCCAAAAAACTGATTTCGCACAGCGACCGAGCTATTCTGCACCGGAAGTGCAAAACAATTTTGGCCAAGATATGTAAAATGACAGCTGTACTGTTCATAAGGAGGTGTGGAAAAATGCCAATGTTGAAAATCTGGAGTGAAAATATTACAAATTCATGAAGTTACGAGCATGCATAAAAACTATGCAACATAAGCTCATAAAACAGTAATTTTTTGGATTTTTTCACCAAATTTGCAACACAGGCTTTTTGAGAACCCACCTCATGAACAGTGGCACTGTCATTTCATTAATCAGTCCCAAAAGGTGATTCCACACAGTGACTGCGAAATCACTTTTCAGGACTGAATAATGCCATGACAGTGACTGAGTTCATGAGGAGGAGCTCCCAATAACCCCATGTTGAAAATTTGGTGCACAAATTCCAAAAAATGCCTGAGATGTGCACCAAAGTTGAAAAAAACACTTTTTATGCCATTATACAGCTTACCGGCGTTTCTTCAGTTTGTGGATGGCTTTGAAGAGTGCAGACATGTTCCCGGTTCACCGAAGATCATTGCGCTGGACTCTTGAGGTAAGTATGGGGTGAGGGGGGTGTGGGGAGTCAGGGTGCACAGAGGGTGGTCGTGGGTTGAGGGAAGGAGCAGGACAGACTGCGAGGGACAGTTTTCTTCTTCTACGGCTTAAAAAAAAAAACATTGCGGGACAGCTTTTTTTTACAGGGGCATTTGGCATGCTGGGGTAGGCTTCCAGTGTGCCATCTGAGTGTTTGGGGGGCTAGTCTACAGGGAACTGGGTACCCCCGTCAGCACATACTGACAGGGGGTTAGAGCCGAGTGGGATTGGGCACCCCTCCTTGGTACACAACAAATGGGGGGGCATTATGCAGATGGGAAGTGGGCTCCCCAGTCGGCACATGAACTGGGTCAGGGCATGCCGATAGGGGGATTGGGCACCCCTGAAGTCAGCATTGTGGCAGGTGGTGGCAGCAGTCACTGCCGCCATGTTTATAGAATGCTTCACCAGGAAAGGCACGTCGAGGAGGTGCCGCTGCATGATGAGCTTGGCTCTCATTGCAGCGGACCTTTTCTTAGATGTGCTTGCCACATTACATGTTGCTGGTGTGGCACCTGCATGCTGCCTTATTGGAGAATGAGGGATGCACCTACTGATGTGTGCTCTCCGTTTGCCCAACAGTCACCGTGCCTCCAAATCTGTTACTAATGCAATATGTTGGCTAGTGCTCAAGCGCGAGCCAACATAACCAACATAAAAATGGCAGAGAGGTTGGGGGGTTGCCAGAAACCAGATAGGAATGGTATTCCGGCTGGCCTGGGTTCAATTCCCAGCTGAGGGACTTATTTCTGTCTTCTGTTTTTATGTGTTCCATAAATATGCACACTTCCCTCTTGTGATTGAAAATGTTATTATCCATGCAGCACCAGACTGTGCATTGGAGAAAGAGTAACGTGCTCTGGAAAGGCCCAGTTTCCAGTTTCCTTGGTGGTGCAGCTGGAAGTTCAACTGGAATGGTATTCTGGGTGGCCTGGGTTCAAGTCCTAGCCAAGGCATGCACTTCTTTCTCTCTTCTTTTTATGTGTTCCATAAATATGCACACTGCGCTCTTGAGATTGAAAATGTTATTATCCATGCAGCACCAGATTGTGCATTGGAGAAAGAGTAATGTGCTCTGCGATGGCCCAGTTTCCAGTTGCCTTGGTGATGCAGCTGGTAGCATAACTGGAACACTGGAACCAGTACTGGCGTTTGGCACACATGAACCTCATGGCCTCTTGGGGTGCCAGCACAGCCAGGGAGCAGGAGGATGGCCATCAGCAGACATATGCAAAGTACGACCAAGTGTACTATACAAATTATGCCAAAAATAGAGGGGGCAACATAAACAAACTGGGCTGCAGCTTTTTAATTTTTAAGAGACCCCCACTCTTTCTCTTTATGTTTAACAGTGCACACAGCACCAGCGACTAAGTCAATGGGAAGGGGGCCAACAAAAATGGCAGACAGTCAGCACACCAAACCATCGGTCAGTGGTTCATTCTTCCTTTTCTTTGTTAGGTAAATAGTTCACCTAGATGGAGACGTGATTCTGCAAAAGCGGTATGAAGCTCAGTCTCCAGTTCCCGGTACATGCTGATTTGGCTGTGTGAGCCTCATAGCACAATATTATTGGACAGGTTGGTCACCTCTCTGCTGATTAGTTGTGTGCAACAAGTCAGTCAAGTCAGCGGATGTTCTAAATTTTTGGCCCTTTTTGTATCTAAGCACCACTTCATTGGTCATGAGGAGGACTTGGAAGACTGTGGCGGTATTGAAAGATGAGCAACTTTGGAAAAAAACAGGGAGCTGAGGAGCCAGCATGTACCTCGAGAGGATTCAAGAGAGCAGCGGTGGTGGTGGCAGGCACCAGGAAGCATCTGATTGAATGTACCATGCAAGCACAGAGGTGCATACATCAGTACAGAACTGGATGGACCATTCAGGCAGTCAGAAGGCAACAGCAGCTGGACTAGGAGTCAGAGGTAGATACCTCAAGCAGGCACCTTGAAAAAAGATACAGGCATTGCAATTGGCAGCAGAGTGTGTACCGCCACACCACTGCCAAGAGTGAGGTTTGGGACTTGGGATTAGCAGTGTAAGCAGCACCTATCCTTGTGGCAGCAGCAGTATTCATTCATAGTAGCATTCAGGAGCAATCAATAAAAACTGGCATTTTGAATTTCAGTATCTTTTAAATTACAATTGAATAATTGCTGCTTGCAGATGTTAGGAGTGTGTGACCTATGCGCTAGTGGGTAGGCAGCTGGTGAGGGTCTGGCCTGACCCCCCCCAAAAAAAACTAGACTAGTTAATATTAGCTATTAACAAGTTAGTGCAAGATTAGCAACAAGAGGAATTCTTACATTCTCCTGCTAACTTTGCCTGCAGCCAGTTTCTTTACAAACAGCTGCATTTTAAAATGTATTTTCTTGTTGGTTTACCCATGCCACAGCGACAGTCATCACAGAGACATCCCTGACAGTGACAGCCACAGTGCCGACTGCTGGCATTGCAGTGTCAGGGATGCCTCCATGTATCCACCCCCCACAATCCCTGGTCTCTAGGATTCTAACTCCGAGTTGGAGTTGGACGGGGGGGGGGGGCGAACACCCAGTGAGGCAGTCCCAATCGCCATACAGACCACCACAGCGATTGGTGGATTTTGACCGATTCCTGTCACTGTGGTGGTCTTCGCAATCAGGGAGTCGCTGTGGCAACGGTATACGCTTCTGGTCACCTTTGCATTTGGACAACAGAAGATCCAAGTGTTTTTTTAACCAATCACATTTCACATTTCTGAATATTTGACAGTGTTTCTGTCAAGCAATCATATGTGTGTGTGTGTGTGTGTTTTCTTGGTCTTATTATTTAGGAAAATTACTTGCCCCATGGGCAGATTGAATGACACTCATAGTAATTCCACCCCTGCCACTCGTGCCTCATTGTTGCTTATATGGCCCCGCAGACATAAGGGCATGGTGGGGGGTTACTATTAAGCAGTCTGTCCATGCAGCTGAGACAAGAAAGAGAGTGGAGCACGCAAAGTAAGAACAAAAGAAAAAGTGAATGCTAAGGCTCCCCCCCCCCAGGAAGGACCTACAGAGACTCAAAGTGCCAGGAATTTGTGCTGTGTGGGTTTTGAATCAGTAAAGCCCACTTTTTTTCACTTTGTTTTCTTTTCTGACTCTGCATGCTCCATTCTATTTCCTGTCTGGCTTATGTTCTATTTTTCAAATGCTGCTCCACAGTGCCTTGCCTATCCTTTGGCTTTGCTGCACATGGGAGTGCTCTGCTTCATATGGGGCCTGACATTTTCCCATTTGTCACTTTGAGTACCTGGATTACGTGCAGTCTTTTTGCTCATATTATTGAGTATGGCAAGCCTCAGCCTGGCAGTAATTCCAGCCAAGTTAACAGCCTAGGGTGTGTGTTCTTTCCTTTTTGCCAAAGGTAGCCCCTCTTCCCTCACTTTCCTGTCCAGGCATTCAAGACTTGGCAACTACTCAGTCAAACGAATTAGGTAAATATTTGGAGTCCTGTTAGCAGAGCATAAGTAGTGACCTGCACCCTAAAACCACTATGTCTGATATGGAAGGTTTTAAAATGAAATGGTGTCTGCCCTTCCACTGGCACAAATATAGTTCTATGGTGAAACAGCTGCTCTGTGCATGTGACTTTCAAACCCTTGCTAGTTGGCTTGTGCCTTTAACTGTGGCCAGTTGGACACTTTGGGGTTGGGGCAGGCCAGGGGCTGATCAGCTCTGTCTATGAGGAAGGGTGTGCAGTAGTGGTGTACTGTTAACACTGCTCTGCTGCTGAGAACACAATTTTTTTGAGGTGGCAAAAAAAAAAGCAACAATACAGTTACTGATATGATGATGTAGTCAAAATCTGCGCTGGTACCACAATGTTGAAATCGTATTGTGACCAACAAGGTAGATATGTAATCCTGCCCACAGTATATAAATGGTACCCAGTTATATTAGCGCTGCAGGAATAGCACCACTCAAAAGAGCACTAGTCAGTATAGTGCTACCATTGACAGCGAGTGGGACATACAGCACTTAAAGGACAATTCACGGACCTGGACATGTGCTCAGCTGCATATGTGATCCACTGTTGACCCAGGGCATGCATTTGATTGGATGCCCAGCTGGGTTCATTACACCTCCCCTGGCTGCCCTGCATGGACCTCTGTGCTGGGGGACAGGGCTGCAGACAGGTGGCATCTGGTAGTGAATTCCAGCTGGTGCAAACCTTTACTCAGGTGCAGAACTCCGCGGGCTGGTTACACGCCTCTGGCATGTATAACCCACCCATTCATGCATAGGGCCCATCATTTGCAAATAGCTGTATTTAGCATTATAACAGGTAGAAACATTCTAGTGATTTGATTCACTAAAGGAAGCTCAGAGTTGTGTAATTATTGACCAATAATTACACTCCTGAACTACTTCAAGCCTTTCAAGCCCTATAACATAAACATAGAAAAATATCATTACACTCCCACATTCTGACAACAGCTGTCACTTCAGACCTGTCACTTCACCTGCAGGCAGTAAAAGCGAAACAATATCTACACAGAATGGCAAATGATTTTTTTGACCTACCTGCATCACAAAAACATTTTTCCAGAGGCTTTTCTACAGACTGTACTACCGTAAACACTATCGAAATAGACTGTACTTTGATTAGGGAGAGAGAAAAATCAGCTATTTATTTTACCCACAATGCCTCACTATATCAATTAGTGTACAGGCTATTATATTTCTGTATTCACTGCAAAAATAGAAAAACATCTCTCAGTAAAGAAATCTTATCAGCTAGATACTGTACGTACAATGCCTTGTTTTGAATATAAATATACAACAGCTTATACTGTTGTAGCCACTATGGAACAAGAAGATTGCATCCCACAGTAATGAAAATGGAAAAAAAACTTCTTATTGTGCCCACAATGCCTTTCTATGTACATCTACATATTAGATGCTATACTGCAGTCACCACTACAAAAATAAGAGACTGCACGTCTGTGTAAGGAACATTTTAGTCAACTGTATAATCTACACAGACTTCCTTGTTGCTGTATGTAAATAGTATATTAACTGTTATACTGCTGTAACCATTGGCAACATTACTGTCTTCAATGGACCATGCAATCAGTGAAGGTAATTGATGACTCCCTTGCATGACATCATTCTGGGGGATTGGCCACAGGCTAGCACTCAGGGAAAACTGGAGGGCAGCCAGAAACAAAGCACTGATAAAACGTCATAGAAAATGGCTATGACAATTTTTTTTACACAACCAACATCTGAAGTATGGCTAGCAATGGCATACTATCAATCAAACAATCATTCCTTTATTTATGAAATGCTGTTCCAGGAGATCAAAGCATTTTACAATGAATCAACAAACAGCGATAGTCAAAAAACATATTTCATAAAACATGTTAAAACACAGTACTAAAAAGCAGGACTTTAATTATCAAAACTTCACATCATTTAAAAAACGTTTTAAATATCAGAATATGCTGACTCAGATAAATAGGTTATGTGAAAAAGGCATTTGGGGAACTTCCAAAAATTGCTTTAAAGACTTCTAAAGCATCTTATTGCTACTCACCGTTTAAAGGCTATTTTGGTGTTTAAGCTTATTTTTACAACACTTGGTACATAATCCACAAGATACAGAAAAAAAATATTCACAATGCAAGAAATGGAGTGCTTACCTTTAAATTCTAAGGAATTCAGATTCAAAAAGGACAAGTGGACAGCTGGATGATTCTGTGTTTTTATGGCTACAGGGGGTAGAGCCCTGCAGACATCTTGCAGGTATATGAAAATAAAAATTGGACTAGGGACTTCAGAAGATTTTCAGAATCTAGGTTTTTAGATAGTGTTAGTAAAATAAAATGGGACAAATGTAAATTAATTCCAGATATTGACACTTCAATTAGATATTTTAGCCAAACTTTTGAAGAAGTATGTGATTTTCACGCACCAAGAGTTAAAGCAAAGAAGAAATTAAATAAATTGCCATGGATAAATGATAGACTCTTGAAACAAATTCGAATCAAAAATAGAATTTGGAAAAAAGCATTGAGATCAAAATTAGAAAAGGATTGGATTTCTTTTAAGGTTGCTAGAAATAAATGTAAAAGGTTAATTAAGGCTTCAAAAATTTAATTTTACAAAAATAAAATAGATTCAAGCATAGATCCAAGACAGTTTTGTAGAGTGGTCAAGAAATTAACTAAACCAGGATGCAGTTTCTCAGAGGAGATATTAAGATTAAAAAATGGGGATATCATTACAGAAAATCCAGAGGAAATTTGTAATGTCTTAAATAATTTTTTTGTAGATCTCCCAAATTGTGAAATTCCTTGTAATTTAGACTTAGAACAAACTAATGTAGAGTCTATACAAAATAAATGTCCTCCATTTAGATTTCAAATTTTGACAGTCACTAAAGTATATAAAATTCTTCAAAATATAAATGCTTATAAGGCTTTTGGTAGTGATTGTCTGGAAGGTAAATTCTTAAAGCTAGCTGATTTTCATATAGCGCCAATTATCACTTATTTCATTGGAGTCCTCAAATTGGATATTTTCCCTTATCTTGGAAAGAGAGTAGAGTAAAACCTATTTTCAAGGGGGGGGAGGGATGCGGTAGAAGTTAATAATTATAGGCCCATAGCCTTATTACCTCTTTTGTCGAAATGTTTTGAAAAACTTGTCTCTAGCCAGATAATGGAATATTTGGACAGATACAGTTTGTTGACAACTAAACAATCTGGTTTTCAAAAAAACTATTCTACTACAACAGCCCTTTTGGAATTTTATGACCAAATAAATAGGCCATTGGGGGAAACTAGGGAGACATCTGTTATTTTTGTAGATCTTTCAAAGGCTTTTGAACTGGTGGACCACCCCTTAATAATTGAAAGACTTCATGAAATAGGCATGAGGAAGATCCCTAAATTGGTTAAAATCTTATTTGGATGATCGTTCCCAGAGAGTTGAGGTACAGGGATGTTTGTCAAGAAAGAGGAAAGTAAATAGAGGAGTTCCCCAGGGATCAATTTTAGGACCTCTTTCTTCCTAATATTCATAAATAACTTGCCATCGACTATAGAAAAATCAGAGATTCGACTTTATGCCGATGATACGGTTATAATTGCGTCCGGAAAAATGGAAGAAATATTACAAACTAACTTGCAGTCTGATTTTAGAAGAATTGAGGGTGGTTCACCAGGTCAGGGCTGATAATGAACACAAAAAAACAATGTATGTATTTCCCATTGAAAAAAGTGGTGAACTTGTTTATGATTTATCCATTTATACAGGAAATCAAACTAAACTAGAACAAGTTAAAGAATATAGTTATTTAGGGATTATATTTGATGAATATCTGACCTTTTCAAATCATATTATTGCACTGATTAAAAAAGTAAATAGAAGGGTAGGGGTGTTAAGAAGTACTGATTGTTCATCTTTTTTAGATAGAAAAAAACTGGCAGATCAGTTAATTATTCCAGTGCTAAGATATGGAGAATCAATATATAGAAATGCAAATAAAACTCTATTGTCTAGATTAGATAGAACTTATTATCACGTAGCAAGATATGTATTACAAGGAAACTATCGGATTCATCATTGTCTATTGTTGAAGAAAGTGAACTGGTCACCTTTAGACATAAATCATAAGTGTCATTGGTTATCTTTAATACACAAAATGAAATATTCATCTGTAAATCATCTAATTTCTTTAATATTATTTATAGTGAACAACTATCAAAAACGGATATTGACAAGATCAGTTCACTCAAATAAGATAGTTGTAGGTAAACATTATAATAAATATTGGGACAGGTCTTTGCTATATCAGGCTGCTAGTTTTGGAATTCTCTTCCTGATGAGGTAAAAGAAATTCCAAATTATTCATTGTTTACTCATACTATAAAGGAGCTATATGCTCACATTTGTGAGTGTTAATTTTTTTTTTCTCTAAGGTTCCTTGGGATTTTGAGATTTTATAATCTAGCTATTGTAAGTCTTTAGGTATGCCGTGTTGTTTGTATATTGTGGTGTTTGTATTTATATGTATTTAACATGGAACTTATTTGTATGTGACTAGTTAGGAATTTACACAGGTCTGTCTTGTAAACTGGATTATGTCCAAATGACATGTATTACCTGAATAAAAATAAATTTTACCTACCTACCTACTTGGAAAACAAACTCTGGTCAGAGCTGATAGGGTTGCAGTAGAGGAATTTGGGGTACAAATATTGAAAATTACCAAAGTTGCTAGCCTACGTTTGCAAAATGTAACATAGGCTCATACCTTTGGTGTTTTTTTGTAACATTTTTTACACCAAATTTTCAACATAGCCTTGTTATGACCCTGCCTCATGAAGAAGTGTAGAGAAAATGTTCAACTCCTGGCCTAAAGGTGATTTCATGCAGGGACTGCAAAATCACCTTTCCGGGCATAAAAAACACATTTTGGGCAGGAGTTGAAAAATGACAGCTGTTCTATTCATAAGGTGCTGCAACAAAATGGCTATGTTGAACATTTTTTGTTAAAATATTGAATATTGCCAAACTTGCAAACCTGCATTTGCAAAATTCAACATAGCCGTTTAACTTTGTTTTTTTTTATATTTTGACACCAAATTTATAACATAGCCTTCTTATGACTCCACCTCATGAACAAGGGCAGTGAACATTTTCAACTCCTCTCTGAAAGGTGATTTCTTGTAGGGACCAAAAAATGCCAAATCACTCTTTTGGGATGTAAAAAAAACCCATTTTGGCCGTGATTTGAAAAATGACAGCTGTCACATTCCTGAGATGCTGTAACAATATGGCTGTGTTGTAAATTTGGGGTAAACATATTGAAAATTACCAAAGTTACAAGCCAGCATTCACAAAATTCAATGTAGACTCATAACTTGGTTATTTTTTGAATATTTTTGCACCATATTTTTAACATAGCCTTTTTATGACTGTACCTCATGAACAAGGACAGAGAAAATTAACTCCTGCCTGAAAGGTGATTTCACACAAGGACTGCAAACTCACCTTTCAGGACAGATTTGCCTAATGTCAGTGCAATTGTTCATGTGGCAGGGTTAAAAAAAAAGCATGTTGAAAATCTGGACCAAGAATATGCAAATTTGGCCAAGTTATGCCACTAAGTTCAATATACCACTGAAATACATTGAACCGCATACCTGATTCTTCAGTTCATGGTTCAGTTTTGAAGAGCGAAGACAAGTCTGTGATCCAGAGAGGATGATGGCATTTGATCCCCAATGAGTAAGTAAGAGCTTTGGGGGAGGTGCGGGGTGGTGGGTGCTGAGTGGGAGAGTCCGGTAAGAGGACAGTAATGGCTCCAAAAGACATTGATGGACATTTGTTTTATAGGGTTAACAACAAAAAAAACAGACAGAGGATTCAAGATCATGATACTGCTATGTTTCTGGGGGGGGAGTTGTGGTTGCTGAGAGGGAGGGTCGAGTGGGCAAGAGGAAAAACATTGTTGGACTGCTGTGACAAACTTGAAATACCACTCCCAAATTTATCGGGGAAGAGGTATCTCTGTTAACGTCACCAGCTGTATAATTATTGAGGGTCTGTATTATTTTTTGGTAATGGAAGACCTGTGATAACTGGGAGGAGGAGGAGGAAGGCAGCAATGGGAAGCTGGATCTTTATGTGGGAAAAGGAACTCTGTGATGCCAAGGGGGTGACAGCGACCGCAATCAGTGGCACTTACACCATTGCTGTCAAGTGGCACCCTCACTCACTCCTACATTTTGTGGGATGCAATTGATAATGTAGTTCAAGGCAACTTTTAGCTGTGAGCATTACAAGGATCACTCAGGTTATTTTGGGGGGAGTCTTGTGAAGTAGACGGGCATGCCACTTTAAACCCTTGAAATTTCCTGCTCAACTCATGTGGAAGGCTGGGGAAAGAGCATGCAGCAGGTCTGAGCTGCACTTTTCAGGGCATGGGAGATGCAGTCTCCCAAAATGGCAACTCAGATTATCTGGGCATGTCCTTAATGAATCAGAGTGGTGATAAGATGGCTCACAAGCTTCCTGTTAGCAAGTTCAGGCTGGCAGGGTATATGGGGTTCTATGGAGATGAAGCAACTAGATCGACACCAAAACTCTAACTTCAGAGAATAATTCCATGGTCATGGCAGAACACAGCAGAGTCCACTGTGTCCAAGATGGTCACCAAACTCTAGTGCGCATACGCAATACAGTTTGGTGACCATCTTGGACACAGCAGACTGTGTCGTGTTCCACTGTGACCTCTGCAAAATAGTGCTGTGAGACTCCTAATGGAGAGAACAAAGTGTTTCACAGACACAGAGGTAACTGTGAGGCAACTCCACACTGTTGTTCGGTCAGAAAAATCTCCTTTTCTGAATGATTGCAGGAGGTCTGCAGGGCTCCACCTACTTCAGCCCTACAAAGGGTACTTCAGACTCCACCAGTGCACAATTTTGTAGTTGCTGTATGATCCGTCCGCTATCTGAAATCACTACACTGGGGGTGGGGAGAAAGAGTTCCTTTCCTACATGCAACATACTCATGCCAGCTCAAATTAAGCATCACTGGATAAATTCCTCTGTGCTGTTCTTAGTCTTAAAGGACACCTAAACCTTCTTTTTATACATTTCCATCTAAATAATGCCCTGTTGGTCAAAACTGAGTTTGTAATGAGACTGCTTTGCTCCAGCAGAGATTCAAATTTCATTTCTCTCCCAAGCATCTGTGTGTGTATGTGTGTGTGTATGTGTGCATGTTTAGATGTGTGTGTGTGTGTGGCAGTGTACGATGATTTACTGCTGCCTGTGCTGTCTGTAGGGTTTGTTGACCCTTTCAGGACCGATCTATTGCCAGCCTTTTACATATAAAGCTTACTATGTATACTGAATGGAGGCTGATGGCTTGAATAAAACACATGTATTCCTGAAATCACTGACTGTAACCTACAGAATATGAATGTAATGTTCACCACTGCTGTGCTTGATGGAGTGCATAGTATTATATGGCACATGCATTTAATTTGTTCTGAATTGCTCCCTGGATTCCAGCACTCAAGCACTTCCTAACATAGTATAAGGCTGCAAAGGATTTCTTTCATTGTGAGCAGTGTGTGAGTGTGTGTGTTTGTTTGTGTGTGTGTGTGTGTGTGTGTGTGTGTGTGTGTTCTCCATGGGATAGGGCAAATTCTCAAGAAAAGTTGTGTCCCTCACACAGGAATGCCCACAGAACAGTAACTTAGTATGCCTATGTAAAAATAAAAGCCTGTGACAAAATGAAAGCCCTGTTACCAATTTCTGGCTGGGAAAATCTCCACTCTCCTGATTTCCCTAACGTGTTGTCATGATTTCTGAGAAGACACAAGAATATGTTGCACTGGTCTGGCATCTGCAACACATTCTTGAGGATACATCAGAACTGCAGCTACTGATGTGGCTAGAGCTGAACTTTAGAAAGAATCTGTAACTTTTGTTACATTGCAGTAAGTTAGTTTTGTGTCTTTTAATGCAAAGAAGTGCATAATCCAAGAATGGCATAGTGTAGTGGTGATGCAATATGCACATTTTTTATTTATTTATTAATTTTGCTAACTTGGTAGGCCCTCTGAGCCCCGAAGGTCCCTTTTTCAGGGGTGACCTGGGATTAGTTACATAGGAGGAAGCATTTATATAGTGTAACACTTTTTTGAATGGAAACACAAGGATAGAGATACAGTGTATAGCGCACAGCAAGGTTAGATACAGTAAGGTTATACAGCTGGCTGGGTATACACTGTTGCACATGGATCGAGATATATTATGCACTTACCAGGGTATGCAGTGAGGCATGAGACAGAGGCAAGTGTGTTAACATAACAAAGGTGAGCATATATCAGGTTGATCACACAAAAGTGACACAAAGTTTGCAGAATAGCTGCACTCAGAATTTTAGGTAGTGATTGAGCAAAGGTATGCAATAACCTGGGTAGACACCGAGGCACAAATTAGCCAGCCTGGGAGTGGGTCCCAGGGTGGTAGCCTGGGTAAAACATTGGCAGGACAACAGGACACAGAAGGTAATAGTAAATGGAGTCCACTCTGAAGAAAAGGGGGTAACTAGTGGGGTACGCAGGGCTCAGTACTGGGTCCGGTCCTTTTTACTGTCTTCATACATGACATTGCAGAGGGACTGGAAGAAAAAGTATGCCTCTTTGCAGATGACACAAAGATTTGTAACAGGGTTGATACACAGCGGGGTGTAGAAAGGATAAGAAGGGACTTGGCAAGGTTGGGAGGGAATGGTCAGAAGTATGGCAGCTTGGATTCAATGCAAAGAAGTGCAAAGTAATGCAGCTGGGAAACAGAAACCCAGAGGAAGAGTACACAATGGGGGGAGGTAGTAACAATAACAAAAATGGAAAGGGACCTAGGGGTAATCATATCAGATGACCTAAAGGTTAGCAAGCAATGTGAGAAGGCAGTAGGGATGACTTGGGGGACTCCGGGATGTATAGGGAGAGGCATCACCAGTAGACAACAGGAAGTTGTTATCCCTCTGTACAGACAGTTGGTGAGACCTCATCTGGAGTACTGCATCCAATTCTGGAGACCCCATCTCCACAAGGACATAAACAGGATGGAGGCAGTCCAGAGGAGGGCAACTAAAATGGTGCAGGGTCTGCAACAGAAGCCATATGAGGAGAGATTAAAGGATCTTAATATGTATACCCTTGAGGAAAGGGGGGGGACATGATAGAAACTTTTAAATATCTCAAGGGAATCAACAAAGTCCAAGAGGGCAGCATCTTCCAGAAAAAGAGATGTGCAAGAACAAGGGGACACAATTTGAAGATAGAGGGGAAATAGCTCAGGGGAAATGTGAGGAAGTGTTTTTTCACAGAGAGGGTGGTGGATGCATGGAACGAACTTCCTTAGGAGGTTGTGGGGTCAAAAACATTGGGGGAATTCAAGAATGTATGGGACAGACATAAGGCAATTCTTGTGGGGAGTAGGAAGAAATATGCTGTTGGTTAACTAGGATCTGCAGCTTATCCAGTAGGTAGGGAAATGGGCTGACTAGGTGGGCAAAGTGGTCTTTATCTGCCATCAAAGTTTGTTTCTACGTTTCTATGTTTCTATGTTTCAGTGCAGTGTATTCATGTACCCAAACGTGTGTGTATACCAGAAGCTGAGCACACCAAGTGGCTAGGTTTGCAGAATAATTCCATTAAAAAATATAGGTGGTGCTGGAACTATGGCATGTGCTTACAAGGATATGCAGCAGGGCATAAGGCAGAGCAAAGTGTGTTCACATAACCCAGGTGAGCATATATCGGAGACAGTCACACAAAGTGAAAGAGAGGTTTCAGAATAAGTGCGCTCTCAACTATACATCGTGATCAAGCAATGGTATGTAGTTACCTATGTAGACACTGAGTCATGAGGCAGAGCCAAGTGTGCTCATTTAATACAGGGTAGTGTATATCAGAAGCCGATTACACAAAGTAAGAAAAGGTTTGCAGTATAAGTGCAGTCACATTTGTACATAGTGATGGAGCCAGAGTATGCACTTTCCGGGGTATGCACTAAAGCACGAGGCAGAGCCAAATGTGTTCATGCAACCTAGGTGAGAGTATATCTGAGGCCATTCACAGAGGTGAGATAAGGTTTGCAAAATAAATGCAGTCACATTTATACATAGTGATGGAATCATGGTATGCTCCTTCCTGGGTATGCACCGAGGCAAGAGGTAGAGACAAGTGTCTTCATTTAACCAAGGTGAATATGTTGCATAGGCCAATCACATAAAAGTGACACAAGATTTGCAGAATAACTGCACTCACAATTGTACACTGTTATGGAGCCATGGCATGCACTTATCAGTGTGTCCAGTGAGGCACAAGGCAGAGCCAAGTGAGTTCATGTAATCCAGGTGGGCATATATCAGAGGCCGATCACAGAAAGAGAGAGAAGGTTGTCAGAAGAACTGAGAACAACTGTACACTGTGATAGAGAAAGGGTACCTTGGTAGACATTGAGGCATGAGGTACAGCCAAGTGTACTCAATGAACACAGGGTAGCTGATGTCAGAGTCTGATCACACAAAGAGAGACATGCTTTGCAGAATAAGTGCAGTCACATTTGTACAGAGTGATAGAGCATGGCATGCACTTTCCTCTGTATGCACAGAGGCATGAGGCAGAGCCAAGTGTGCTCATGTAACCTAGGTGATAGTATATCAGAGGCCAATCACACAAAGTGAGACAAGGGAGTTGGGGTGGGGAAAGGGAGTGACTTTATACATGATAGGGAAGATTCCATGTACCAGGCAACAAGTGGCTGAAGGTAAACTGGAAGCACTGTGGGTTCAGCTTCAGTCAGCCAAGGGGACAAAGGTTAGAATGGGAGTGGTATACAGACCACCTTCGTAGGGAAGTGATAGACATTGAACTAGGGGAGCAGATTAGGTTGCAGGCAAATGGGGATGAAGTAGTCATAACTGGGGATTTCAATATTCCTGAAGTTAACTGGAGGAACCCAGTGACCTCCTGCTATAGAGAATAGACTATCCTGGAAGTCTTTCAGGGCAGTTTCCTGGTGCAAGGTGTCCATGATTATACCTGGGATATTACCATACTGGACATGGTACTGACCAATGGAGACCATGTCCAGGAAATAAAGGTGGAAGATCCTCTAGCAGGCAGTGACCACAGAGCACTGTGGATCAATCTAGATCTGGGACAGGAAATGAAAAGGACCAGGACTAAGGTGATGCACTTCAGGAAGGCTGACTTGGGGAGGATGGGTGTGATCATGTAGGAGCATCTTGCCAGGATCAGGCCAGAGATTTGGGTGGAGCAGAAGTGGTTCACTATTACGGTATGTCTCATTGAGGCTACTAAAATATGTATCAAGGTCCGGAGCAAGAAAACCAGGCTTAAAAAACCTAGTTGGTTCAGCAGGTAGGTGGCAGCTAGAGTGAGGAGAAAAGAGCAGCCTATCACAAGTATAAAAACACTCTGAAGGATACTGACAGGGAGGCTTACTTGGAGAAGTCAGGGGAAGCAGGCAGAGTTGTCAGGGTGGCAAAAGCGAGCAAAAAATTACAGCTGGCTGAGTGAATAAAGCTAGGGGAAAAGGACTTCTTTAGGTATGAAAGGTAAAAAAGGAATAGGAAGGATGGTATAGTTAGATTGAAGTGAGGGGGGATGAGCAGAGAGTAGTGTGGAGCAAGCAGAAGTGCTAAATGAATACTTCAGCTTGGTCTTCATGAGAAAAAAGGACAGACCAGTGCCACAGGGGACAATTGGTGTGGAGAAAATGGGTCGGGGGGAAACAGAAGGGGCTACCGCAGAGGACAGGGTTCTAAAGGGCCTCGGAGCCCTTCAGGTACATAAAGCACCAGGGCTGGATGGTGTGCTCCGAGAGTCCTGATGGAGCTAGCATAATTACTGGCTAGCCCCTTAGCAGACCTGTTCAACATCTTGATTGAGACAGGGTGCATGCCTAGGGACTGGACAATAGCACACATGGTGCCTCTCCACAACAGAGGACCCAGAGATAAACCAGGTAACTGCAGACCTGTCAGCCTTACCTCAATTATAGGTAAGTTGATGGAGACCATACTAAAGAAGAGGCTGGTGGACTTTCTGGAGATAAATGGTCTTCAGGATGGTAGACAACAAGGTTTTGTCTCGGGGAAGATCCTGTTAGACAAATCTGATAAACTTTTTCAACTGGGTCACCAAAAGTATGGACAGAGGCCATGCAGTTGATATCCTGTACCTGGATTTCAGCAAAGCGTTTGACTCAGTGCCACACAAAAGGCTACTAAGTAAGCTGGAAGGTATAGGAGTGCTGGTGAAGCTGGTAGGGTGAGTCACGTGCTGTATTCATGGTAGAAGTCAAAGAGTTGTATTTGGTGGCAAACTCTCAAAGCCTAGATCTGTTACCAGTGTTGTTCAGCAGGGCTCAGTGCTTGGCCCTGTGCTGTTTAATAGCTTTCTTAGCGAATAGCAGATGGGATAAAAGGTATAATCTGCCTTTTCAAGGATGACACCAAGTTTTGTGAGAGAGTGACATGGAAGAAGGGAGAAAGGGGGCTCAAGGAGTACCTGGCTAGACTCTAAAAGTGGTCAGATATCTGGCAGCTGGCCTTTAATGCCAAAAAAGTATAAAGTTCTGCACCTAGGAGCAAAGAACCCAATGACAGAATACTGGCTGGGGGGGGGTCAGATAACTAGGACTGAGGTGGAGAGAGATCTAGGGGTGGTCATCACTAAGGACCTGAAGCACTCTGCCTAGTGCAGAAAAGCAGCAGCAACAGCCACCAGAATTCTAGGGTGCATAGCTAGAGGATTCACCTCAAGGAGAAGGGAAGTCCTACTGCTGCTGTACAGATCGCTGGTGACACTTTCACACTAGAGTGTGGTGTGCAGTTCTGGTGCCCTCACCTGAAAAGAGACATCAATTTACTGGAGGGGATGCAACAAAGATGATACAGGGCCTGCAGAACAGACCCTATCAGGAGAGGTTGAGGGAGCTCAACATATATTCCCTGGAGGAGAGAAGAGAGAGAGGGGTCATGATCGAAACCTTAAAGTACCTCAAATGTATAAATAAGTAAACATAGAAGGCATCTTCAACATCAGGGGAAATGGGAAAATGAGGGAACACTCTGTCAAATTGGAGGGAGGAAAATTTAAAAGGGAGATAAGGAGGAACTTCTTCACTGAAAAAGTGGTGTACGCGTGGAATGAGCTCCTGCAGGAAACAGTGGTGTCAAAGATAGTGGGCAGCTTTAAGAGGGGGTGGGATAGGGTGAAAGGGAGGATAGTAATGGGGGAAGGGCCAGAAGGAGGCGAGAGGGGGAAGGACATAGAATCTAGAGGGGTGGGGAGGGGGACAGCTCTAATATACACAGCATAGAGCTGCATACTCGAGCAGCCTTGATAGACAGAAGTATCCTTCATCTGCTGGCACTGCTGTATGTTTGTAAGATTTGCAAAATGATTGCAGCTACATTTGCACATAGTGATGGAACCATGGTATGTGCTTTCCTGCATATGCACTGAGGCATGAGGCAGAACTGTGTTCAAGTACCCTAGGTGAGCATATAGCAGAGGTCAATCACAGAAAAGTGACACAAGGTTTGCAGAATAACTGCAGAACCAATTGTACCTTGAGATGCAGCCATTGTATGCACTTACCAGGGTATGCAGTGAGGTACAAGGCAGAGCCAAGTGTCTTTATGAAACCCAGGTGGGCATACATCAGAGAACGATCACATAAAGTGACAGATTTTTCAGAATAGCTACACTCCCAGTTGTACATAGTGATCAAGTAAAGGTATGCAGTTCTCTAGGTAGACATTGAGGCACAAGGCTGATTTCATTGTTTATTAACACAGGTTATTGTACAGTATATTAGACCCTGATCATGCAAAGTGAGACTCAAGTTTGTAGAATAAGTGCAGTCCCATTTGTATATCCTGAACAAGCCATGGTATGCATTTTCCTAGGTATGTGCTGAGGCATAAGGCAGAGCCAAGTGTGTTCATGTAACCAAGGTGGGCATATACCAGAGGCATATCACAAAATGTAGCACAAGGTTTGCAAAATAACTGCACTCACAATTATACATTGTGAAATAGCCATAATATGCTATTTCTACGGTATGCAGTGATGTACAAGCAGCTCATTTCCAGACGTGTCCTGGGTAAGGGGTATGGAGTATAATACAATTGGAAGAAATTAAATAGTAATTAACAGCATTACAAAAATAATAGTCATATATAGCAATAGAGTATGTCAAAGAAACATTATTATAAATGTTGCAAATATACATATAGTATTTAGAACATAAGAACATAAGAAAAGTGTCAGCAGATGGGGACCATGTGGTCCATCTAGTCTGCCCAAAGTGGCTATCCCCCAATTCTATTTTTTGCCTAAGTTGCCCATATTGCCTGTCACAAGCGAGTTTGAATTCCCTTACTGTCTTTGATGCCACCACCTGATAGCAGGCTGTTCCATGAGTCTATCATCTCTCGGTGAAAAAGTACTTTCTAGAGTTGCTTTTAAACTTGTTTCCCACCAGACACAAGTTGTGACCTCTTATACGCGCCACCCTGTTTTCCTGGAAGAGGTTCTCTTTTGAGTTGTGTTAATTCCCTTGACGTACTTAAATGTTTCTATCATGTCCCCCCTGTTTTTTCCTCATAGCTGGTGGGAGTTAGCCTTTATTATGTGGAGACTTCCAGCCGAGCAATGTGTAGATGAAAGTTAGTGAAGAGAAAAGATCAAAATGTTTTTTTTCTGAGATGTGCAGTAAGTCTGCAGGAAGGATATGAGGGGGCCAGGGGCTATATTAGAAGATGAGGGGCTATATTTACAGAAATGATGTCTGGGAGATCCTTATTGGCAGTAGTTTACTGGTGGAACTTCATTTTGTGTAACATCACTATCTTTATTGCTCTGATGACATCATCCTCCAGCAACTTTGATGGAAAAATGGAGGAGAAACACAATGATAACTGCTGGGGGCTGTACGTTTTTATTTACAAACCAGATTTGGACAGAAATAGAAATGCTGGCAACTGGAGGAGACACACAACACTTACACATAAGGAGTTAGGAAGCTATTGCTGTGAAAAGATGTGAGACTTCCCCTTGACTCGTTTCTGGTTACTGAATTGTTAATAAGGCAGAGGGGATCACTGTTTGACTTTTTAGTACCTGCTGCAGTACAACATGTAATATTTTATTATGTACCAGATCCATACCAAACAGAAATAACTGAGACACATGTCAATCATAATGAGAGAAGTCTTTGGCAGCCTTATAATATGGTGACTCTGGAGTGTTCGAATGCAGGAACCAGCCAACGTCAAAGGAATATGTCATAGGAGTAGGAGTGATTGCTTACATCATAAACCATGGAGTGCCATTACTGTTGTTGTCCACCAAATGGAAACATTACATCTTACATGCTTTAGCTACAGTGATTGCTCAGTCACTGCTGCCACACAGTGCATTATTATGGACATTTGAATGATTTTAGGATCCTTCTTTGAAATCTGGACATTTATAATTGCAGGATATTTCCACATATTTAGGATCCTATTATAAGGGTCTCCACAAGATGCAGGATACACAGATACTGTACATATTAGGCAGGTTAACAAGCAGGAGAGTAAAATGACATAAATAGTAACAAGGAGTACAAAAAGAACCCATAGTAAAATGTTGATAAATTAATGTCCCAAAAAGTCACATTCAGCTGACCCGGTGGGGCTGAGGGTTGAGGAGCTGGATGACACACCTCACCCAGGTTCAGGAGTGAACTCGGGCCGCCAGGGGTCAGCTGGGGGGAAACAGGCTGGAGCATCCGCCGACAGCTTATCTGCTCCCGGGGAGGGAGGGTTCTTCAGCCCGGCAAGCGGCGATCCCTGGCGGAGGCTGGGAGAGTGACGGCAAGCTGGGGTCTCGAGGGCTTGATTGGTCGAGGGCATAGGTCAGTGACCAATCAGCCTGAGAGAGACTATTCCTTCGAGGAAGGAGGGGGAAGGACATTGCTGACATCACTGCTCATGCTTTGATGTAGGGGCCCACAACATCCCACAGAAATGTGGAAACGCCCTCACTGGAGCCTGGAAGATGGAGCGCTGAGCGGGGGTCTCGATGCGCCAGTCCCTGCCTATGACCTCAGGACCCTGACACTAGGAAGATTTGGGGGTCCACCCCTACCCTGACCCCACCCGGGGTATCCGAGGCAGGATGGAGGGACAAGGGGCTGACAGGTAAGGGACTGGCAGAGACAGGCTTGATTAGCGTTTCCCGATGGTGCAACTCCAGCGGGGTTGGTAGGCGGAGATAAATAGAAAGGGTTAAAAGAAGAAAGTCACATTTGATCAGAAAACCCATCAATATTCCCATGTTCAAAATTGAATTGTAAAGTTATGATAATGTATCACAATTATAAATGTCCAGATTTCAATGTAGGATTATTCTAAATTCAGGGAAATATTTATAATAATACTGTAGTATACATGTCCTAAATGCATTCAAATATCCAGCAACTATAGAAATGATCAAAATGCTCAGCATGATGCAAAATACATGCAAACATCCTTGATAACAGGTAAATAACGTCAATATGTATTACCATCAGTATGATTATATCCCTCCGCCCTCCTCTGCACCCACTGTCTTTGTTTTCTCCCCTCTATCACTGCACGTAATTGAAATTACAGTTTAAAATAATTATGTATTAATAATGGTAGTGCTTACATCATAAACCATGGGGTGCCATTACTAATGTTATCCACCAAATGGAAACATTACTTCTTACATGCTTCAGCTACAGTGATCTCTCAGTCACTGCTGCTGGGCAGTACATTATTATGGACATTTGCATTCATTTATGAATCTGCTTTGAAATCTGGACATTTATAATTGCAGGACATTTCTATGTACTTAGGATCCTATTATAAGGATCTCCATAAGATGCAATATAATTTCAATAAACCACAACAATCCTTAACTGATTCATACATCATTCCTCTATTGCATCTTGTCTACACACCTCTCACCGCCATCATTACAATGATTTTGGAGCCATATTCATTTTTTTGCATTTTGTTAAATGGGTTAGACCATTGAGTAAAACTCATTTAAAATGGTGACCCTTGATATTGTCTCTGACCAGAGTTTGTTTTTGTAAAGTAGGAACATAGGAGGATTTATTTGATACTGTATTCTATGAATGTACTTAGTATAGTGAGCCAGATAACTTTTTTAATCATGTTACATACATTATTATACGATAGATAAGAATGACTTTCTGGGGATCTTAATGTCAGCATAGAATAGAAACAAAGAATCATAGAATTTGTCAGCAGAAATGGACCGCTTATCTCACCCAGTCTGACCAGATGGTCCCTGCCTAGTCTCTCTCTCTCTCTCTCTGAAGACCCTAAGTGGTCTCTAGTGACTCTCCCTCTCCCTGCCTATTTACAAATGTAAGCCCCCTCAGGGATCTTACTAGTTAGAGTCCTGGGATTGTGCCTGCTCAGTCTCCAAAGGCCCCCTGATGGTCAGAGGGGTCACGGGGGCAGGAGGTATCAATAGGGGGATTTTGGCACCTTGGCAGAGAGAGAGCGAGTGCTGAGGGAGACTCTGGGTGGTTGCGGCCTATTTTTGACCAGGAGGGCCAAGGTTTGGGGCAGGGGTGGGGTGTTTTCCACCCTTGCCCACCGACCTTGAAGATCAGTAGCTTAGTGAATGTGTGGGGTCCATCACAGAGTAGTGGTTGAGGGGGACCTCTGCACCATCATTTGGGAGCTGGAACCCTGATGGAAATTTGGGAGCCTGCCTCATAAACTCCAGTACTGAGGTAGGGTGGCACATAGAGGTACCTAGTTTGGTATAGTGCGGATGTACTCATTAAGGCCAGTGCATGACCCAGTGGTAAGAGCCTGGGTGATAAGTGGGGCAGAAGTGAGAGCTGCTCCACAATCACCCCCAGATGGAGTCAGTGCCTTGTAAGCCAAGCTACAATGGTTGGGGACAGAGCAAGAGGTTTCGGAGGAGTGGGGGCATCAGTCTCTGTGAGCAGCTCCCTAACCAGATAGTCCTTGACCCCTGCCTGGAGTGCCCTTCATGTCATCTGGCTTGTGGTTCCAAGTCTGTGTTTGGACTTGTGCCTGACATGTAGTGAAAAGGACCCCTATGTGTCTTCGGTGCTGACTTGGAGGACAGCCAAGAGTGGCAGGTAAAGTCTCTGGGCTGCTTTGTGGGGTGCTTCTAAGGGTGTCAGCATGAGAGGGATCCACATGTAGCCCAAAGTATGAATTTGAAGTCTTGTGAAGGATGGAGAAAGTGAGAAGGAGTTTCAGCTCCTCAGCCTCTGAGCTGCAAATCTGTGAGTTGCTGCCATCAAGATGGAGCCTTATTTGGCTCCTAGCAGGGGAAAGCATTAGACAGATTATTGGATCAAGGTAATGCTGCTATCTTGGCCCATGCCATGTTTCACAGACCAAATGAATGTCCTGACGTGTCTCATGCTACCTCAATTAGCTCCATGGAATGTTTGTTTTATTGTTACCTTATTAAATCTGTTTTTGCACTTCTAAATTATGGAGTGGACAATGGATTTAATCAATGTAACTGCATATAATTCTCTAACCAAGTTTGCCCCAAGCAGCTGCCAGCACCCCATAGCAAGACTACCTGCACCCCAAGACCAACTCCAGAACCAGGTAAACAAGTTTTACATTTTTGGACTGTGTTTCTTGCTGCAAGTACCCCCATTCCCTTTTTCTACCAGGCATGCCCCTATGCACTTGGAGGAGGGCTTACAATGTTGGGGTTCATCCAGGATCTATTTTTGGGTGTTACCTGGAGAGACTTTTGGGGTGCAGTAGCATTGGGAGACTGTGCCTGTATCTGGTGGATTTTTCTTTTGCAAGTCCACTATCTTTATTTGTGAGTTTTTGCGCCTTGGAGTTGCTGCCATGTGGCTGGCCTGGATGGAGCCTTATTTGGCTCCTAGGAGGGGAAGCAGTAAACAGATTATTAAAAGTTAATGCTGCTATCTTGGCCCATGCCATATTTCACAGACCAACTGAATTCTCCACAATGTCTCAAGCTACCATTATCCAGTTTTGCTCCATGGAGTAGTTGTTCTGTTGTTGCCTCATTAAATCTGTTTTTTTACTTTTAGATTCTAGAGTGGACAATGGATTTAATAGGTGTAACTGCATTTCATTCTCTAACCAAGTTTGCCCCCAGCAACTGCCAGATCCCCATCGCAAGACTACCTGCATCCCAAGACCAACTCCAGAACCAGATAAGTAAGTTTTACATTTTGGACTGTTTCTTGCTGCACGTAACCCCCCCCACACACACACAAACACTTTTTATGTTGGCTTGCACGCATGCGCAAGAAACATCTTGCGACAGTGCGGGTCTTGGGGGCGTGGCTGCTCTTGGGCGAATGCAGGGCATGCATCAGTAGGTGCATCCCTCATTCCCCAATCAGCCTGCATGCCACCGCCACACCATGCATTCATAATGGGGCGAGCACACATCAAAGCGAGTCCGCTGCAATGCGTCATACGCAGCGGTCCTTTGCTTCTGTCTCAAAGTGCCATTATGATCATAGTCGGTGAGCAGGTCATTTGGCGGTTTCCTCGGCATCGGGATGCCCAATGCCCTGTCGGCAACCCTCCCTGTTTGTGTGTCGATGGGGATCCCACTCCCGTCTGCATCTCCCCATAAAATGTGGAATGTCGAGGGTGCCCAATCCCTCGGCTCGTGCCCCCGCTTTCTTTGCCTGCCGGCAGAGGCCCACTCCCTCGTCGGCATCACCCCCAACTGTTGAATGCCGAGGGGGTGCCCAATCCCCTCAGCTTGCGCTGTCCCCCCTTTCTTTGTTTGCCAGTGGGGTGCCCAATCCTCTTCGATTACCCCCGTGTTGTGTGCTGGCAGGGGTGCCAAATCCCCCGTCGGCTCGGCACCCCCCACAAAACCCACTTAGGTGGCATGCTGGGAGCCCACCCCAGCGTGCCAAATGCCCTGTAATACAAAAACTGCCCCACGACGTTTTCACTTTTTTTTTCTCCACCTGCAAAACGAAAACCGCCCCTCGTAGTCTACATGCCCCTCCCCCACCCTCACTCACCCACTGCGCACCCTGCCTCCTCACCCCATACTTACCTCCAGACTCCAGCCGATGATCTTTCGTGGACCGGGAACACGTCTGAACTCTTAAAAGCTGACCGCAAACTGAGGATATGCCGGTAAGCTGTATAATGCAATGAATAGGGTTTTTTCAACTTTGCTGCATATCTCAGCCATTTCTTGGAATTTTGGCACCAAATTTTCAACATGGGGTTTTTGGGGCCCCTCCTCATGAATTCTGTCACTGTCATGGCGTTAATCGGCCTCGGAAGGTGATTTCACAGTCACTGCATGAAATCACCTTTTCGGGACCCATTAACAAAATGACAGTGCCAGTGTTCATGGTGGCCTCTCAAAAGCCTATGTTCCCAAATTAGTGGAAAAAATCAACAAATGCCTGTTCTGGCGTGTGCTGCACGTTGCTACATGAGGCTTCGTAACCCGGCGCATTCGCAATATTTTAATGCCGTATTTTCAGCATTGGCATTTTGTGCACCTCCCTTAGAACAGTACAGCTGTCATTTCCCACATCCTGCCTGAAATGTGTTTCCGCACTTCCGGCCCACAATTGCACAGTTGCTGTGGGAAATCAGTGTTTGAGCCAGATTATGAAAATGACAGTGACACAGTTCATGAGCAGAGCTCCTAGAATGCCTATGTTGAAAATTTGGAGCTGATACTCCATAAAATAACTGTGTTACTAGCGTGCATTGGCAGATTGTACGCATGCTCATACCATCGTGCATTTGTGATATTTTCACTCTGGATTTTCACCTTTGCCATTTTTACACACCTCTTGATGAACAGTACAGCTGTCACTTCACATATCCTGCCCAAAATTTGTTTTCGCACTTCCGGCGCAGAATAGCGTGGTCACTGTGCAAAATCACTTCTTGGGACACTTTGAGGAAATGACAGTGACACTGTACATGAGCAGAGGTACTAAAATGCCTATGTTGAAAATTTGGTGCCAAACGCCCACAAACTGCCAGTGCTGCAAGCGTACCTTGCATATTTCCCACGCACCCTTGCAACTCCGCAACTTTCGTAAATTTGTATGCCACATTTTCAGCACTGCCATTTAATTACACCTCCTAATGAACTGTGCAGCTGTCATTTTTCACATCCTGCCCAGCATGTTTTCCCGCACTGCACTAACAAACACCCACAGGGACACCCTAATGCCTCTCACTCTCTGTAGGGTGGGGGTGGGTTGACATCAGTTCAATACTTGACTGCCACTCCTATGCTGCATCTCTCTAACTCCTGCACTGCCAATGTCAGCAAGACAACATTCAGCATTGACAAATGCTTGTTTCACCTGGCATGCCCCTAGACATTGGGAGGGGGAACGTACACAAATATTCCCTTATGTCTTTCCCGTGCATACTTAAAGCCCCCTACTGTTTTTGCCTCCACCACTTCTGCTGTCATTCTATTCCAGGTGTGCATCACTTTCAGTGAAGCAGTACTTTCTCACATACCTCCTAAGCATCCTCCCTCCAGCTTCATCACATGCCTTCTGGTCCTGGTGCTCTTTCTCATTTGAAATAGACTCCTCCTGTACCCTGGTCACCCCTGTGAGGGACTTGTAGGTCTCTGTGTGTCCACTCTTACTCTCCCTTCACCCAAAGTGTTCTTGCAAAGATCCATCAGTCTCTCTTCATAGGGCTTTTGATCCAACCCTTGAATCATTTTAATTGTATTCTTCTGGATTGTCTCAACCTTGTCTATGTCTTTTCTGAGGTACAACCTCTAGAAATGGATGCAGTACTCTAGGTGGGGTCTCATAAGTGAGTGATACAGTGGCAACACCACCTCCCGCCACCAGCTGAAAACACTTCCCCCTATGCATCCCAGCATTCCACTGGCCCTGCTCACTGCTTTGTCACACTGCTATGCTACTTTGAGGTAGTCAGATATAATAATCCTACGGTCCCTTTCCTACTTAATGACTGTCAGTACCTCCATCCCATCCTATGCTCAGCTCTTGGGTTTCTATACCATATGTGCGTGATTTTGCATTTTTTGCACTGAACCCAAACTATTATGCTCTTGACCACTCCTTGAGTTTCTCAAGGCCCTTACGCATTCTCTCCACCTCCTCTTGAGTGTTCACCCTGTTACAGATTTTTGTGTCATCTGCCAAAACTCAAACCTTCCCTTCCAGTTCTTCTGCAATGTCACTTACGAAGAGATTAAAGGAACCAGTCCCAGTACACAGCCCTGCATCACCCAGCTGGTCAATTCCCCCTCATTACTCTCTGTCACATATCTATTAACTAGTTTCTTATCCAGTTCACTACTTTGGGTCCCACCCTAGGTTGCTTAATTTCTTTATCACTCACCTGTGCAGTGCAGTGTTGAAGACCTTGCTAATGTCCAGATAAGCCACATCCATGGCTATACCCTGATATATTCCCCTTGTCACCCAGTCCAAGAAATAAGTCAGATTTGTCTGGCATTACCCCTTCCTCCAGTGAATCCATGCTACCTTTGTTCTTGTAGTCTATTAGGTTCATAATACTCTGCCAGCTTTTTTCATAACAGGGTTCCCATTTATTTCCCCACAACTGACAGCATCCTGACCAACCTATAGTTGCTAGCCTCCTCACTGCTGCTGCTCTTATGAAGAGCCATGTCTGCTTTCCTCCAGTCCTCTGGAACCATGCCTTTTTCTGGTGAGTTGCTGAATAAGACCATCAGTAGTGCAACTTGTACCTCCCTGAGTTCCTTTAGTACCTTTGGGGTACCCTGTTTGCTCCCATAGGCTTGTGCACTTTTAGAGCTGCAAGACTTGTGTCCACCTCTCCCCCTTTGTTGCTGCTCTCTGGTAGTCAATCCCCCCTCCCTCCACAGTGAAGACTGAGCAGAACTACATGTTCAGGATGTCTGCTTTTTCTTTATCCTCTTCAGCGCAATCTCCCCTGCTACCTTCTTTGTCCTCACTATCCCTTCCCTTGCTTTCTTGTTATTTATTCACCTGAAGAAAGTTTAATCCCATTTAGCCACCCCTTTTGCTATCCTTTCCACTGTCTGTGACTTGATCTCCTCATTGCCTTTCCTGCTTCCCTCTGTTTTACTTGATATATCTTCCTGTGTTCCTCCCTCTGTATTTCCTTATACCTCCTGAAAGCCACTTTTTTTTTCCCTCAGAACACTGCCACTTCCTTAGAGAACCATATCAGTCTGTTTCCTTCTATGGTTACTCATTTCCTTTATTCAGAGGTGCTTGCCTTAATTATGCCTCCCTTCTTTTTCCCCACTGTGCCTGTACCTTCCTTGGCATGCCCCTCCACCCCACACAAGGCAGTTTCTGAAGCAGTCTCCCATTTCTTCAAAATACACCCTCCTAAAGTCCAGGAACCTTGTCCTCACATGGTTTGTGTCTGTTCCTGTCTTAATTTTAAGCCACACTGTATGGTGATCACTGATACCTAGGGGACTGTCCACTGTGACATCTACAGTGCTGTCCCGGTTTATAAGCACCAGGTCTAGTACTGGACCCATCCTTAGTGGGCTCCATGCCTAGTTTCCTGAGAAAAGCTTCTTGTAGAGAGTCAAGGATGGTCCTGCTCCTTGCTGGATCTGCAGTTGGAAGGCTGCAATCCACATATGGCAGACTGAAGTCCCCAATTAGCAGCACCTCCCGCATAATTTCCCCAAGTGCCTTATCCAACTCCTTTCTCTGTGCTGGAGGTCTGTATACCACCTCTATGCAGACAGCGGCCCCAGTACTTGTCTCAAGCATGACCCTAAGCACCTCCAGCCATTCTTTTTCATCTGGGTGCCCTGTACTTCTGTGGCTTTCCTTCCCTTCCTCACAAATAATACAACCTTTCTTCCCTACCCTTCCCTTTCTCTCTGAACAGAGAGAAGCCCACTATAGTCATGTCTCAGCTGTGGCTGTCAGTGCACCATAACTCCATTGTGGCCACCATATCTAAACCAGTCTCTGACATGATTTATTTCTGATCTTGGATTAAACATTTGAGTTCAGAGCTCTTTACATAGGTTCCATGTTAGTACATTTAGAACAAGTAGGTGATTATACAGAGGATTGAGACAAACAAGGCAATAGGATTAGAATGAGAACATTTAGGTACATTTAGTCTTTAAACAGAGGAATGCAAAAAAATACAGTGAAAACTAAAACTGGAATAAGCAAACACAGTCAAATACATACAGAAACAGACTAAATAACTGTGCCCAAGAGGGAGCCTGTTAGTTGTCAGCAACACGAGGGAGTTAGCGCATAGAGTGCCAGAGAGATGGGGTGGAGGGTTGACCCTGAAGTGCAGGGTGTCAGAGAGAGAGAGAGATCTGTTTGGCAGAAGGTCAGATGGTAGGAGATGCCTTTGCTATGTGCTAGCAATGGCAGACACATTCAGATTCCTGTATTACATGTTTTTTAAGGTTCTTTTTGAAGATCCATGGAGTGGCAGGCTAATGTTCTCATGGAGGAAGCTGAACCACAACGGTGCCCGATAGGCAAAGGACCTTTGTCCTTGAGATGTCTGGCATTTTGGAATCAGGAAGGACTGCAGTTCTGAATTTTGGGTGGGCCTGGGATTAGTGCTGGGAACTAGGAGTTGTTGGACCCCAGTCGGGAGCTGACCAAGGCAGATCATTTTGGCCAGGAGGCAAGATTTATTTATTTATTTATTTTATTTATTTAGATAGCAGTTTGGAAATTTATATTTTAAGCTACCAAAGAGTGTTAGCCAGTGAGCCTTTGCATAGAGATCACAGGTGTGGGTTAGTCAGCCCCATGATGAAACCAATGTTTTGAATTTTATTTCCCAGGCTCCTTACATTGCTGCACATTACTCTCCATACCTTACTTCCTCCTTGCCTGCTTCCCTGCTTCCTACACCTCCTGCTTGTGCTGTTTCCTGAATCTCCCTCTGACCACCTCTTCCCTTCTTACATTCTTCATTACCTGCCTCCTTATACACCCCTTGTCCTCTGCCTTGTGCCCACTCCTGTCTTCTTGTGCCCCTGCCCTGGAAGTGCTTACTCCCCTCAGGTTCTTCTTCCCTGCTGCTTCATCATCCTGGGGGGAGTAATTTTTGTGGACCTTGGTTTTACAGGCTTCTTCCTGGCTAGTTTAAATGCTCATCTAGGTAGCATTTAAACCCCCACTAAGGGCTGTGGCCCACTCCTGGAATGATGCAGGCCACCTCTCCAGTAGAGGACCATATCTTCCAAGGCTGGGCACCAGACCCCAATGTAGCCAAAACCCTCCTCATCCACCAAGTCTTCAACCAATTGTTACAAGCCCTAGTGTAGAGTGTCCTTTCCTCTCCCCAGCCATATACAGGTAACACTTCAGCAAAAACCACCATGCGTGCCACCTGCTTGAGACCCCTCAGCAGCTCCCTGAAACATTCTAGCACTACCCCTACCTTGTCCCTGTCAGGTCATTTGTCCCCTGTGGACAACAACATCTAGCTCCCTTCCTTATCTGGCTGCCCTTGTAATCTTCTGGATCCACTCTCCACCCCTCCAAGCCACAACACAGAGGAGGCACATCACTGCCTTCTCCCTTTCTTCCCCAACTCCTAAGTTTATCGTGCTAACAATAGATTCCCTCACAAGCAGATACTTATTCCTCAGTTGGGGCATCTTCTTCCTTTCATAGGGTTTCTCCTGCTGAGGACTCTTCTTCCTCCTTTCCCACTGTTACAGGTGCCTCCTCCTGGCTGCCCCATCCTGCCAGTATGGTGAAGGAACAGTGTTGTCCTACGGGTTGAGTAGTGTGTACACTTCCTGCCTCCTCCAGCCTCCCAGAGCCCACCAAAGTCCAACTGCTCTATTTCTGTCTAGACATCCTCTGGAGGAGTGGTGGCAGATTTTGTGGCCCCTGGGTGTGGCAGAGGTTTCTTTGCACCCTTACCAGTTCAGCCCAGCATCCTGCAATCTCTGTCCTCAACCTAGAAGGGTGAGTAGAAATGGGGCAGTACCTTAGCCTCCAGGTGTCCCAAATGTCTACAGCTCCACACCCATTGCACTGCACTACTCACATGCTCTTTCCTTGCATTGTGCCTGTTGAAACTTCCCTGTACCTTGCTGTCTTATTTCTATGTCTGTTGAATTCCTTCCTCTCCCTTTGCATTTCTGAAATGTCTCTGGTACCCTATCCTAGATAGAGTGTCTCTTGTTTTCTATTTTTAACCCACCTATCCATGTCTAACTTGCTCTGAGTGTCTGCAGCTCCTTACCTACTTGCCCAGACATGTTACATTACCCTAGACAGGGTGTCTCCTACTTTCACTTTTCAACCTCGTTACTGTACCTACGTTATCTTGGTTCCTACTAGTCCTTAACCACTGGATGTTTACCCACTACCTGTATCTACCCAGCATGAAGCTGGTTGCTTCAGTATGCCAGAACACAGCAGTGTGCTATCTCCTAACTTGACCTTGTGTTTCTCCTACAGAGTCTCCTGCAGACTGTGGACACTCTGTCAGTTTCTGCCAATGCATTAACATATACATTCCACTCCTGCACTATTCCACTTATGTTGGGACACAAGCATGATGACACACCCTGAGCAAGGGAGTCTTTTATAATGCTCTTTGCAGAATTCACTAACCTTGTGGCAGCTCCAGTCCCCAATCACATACTTGATTCACAGGGCTTTCTTAATCTACTCACCCCCCCAGAGTAATTTCCTGAGATAGTTTCTCCATACTGCCTGTCACAAATTTAAAGGCATGTCTTAAAATGCTCCAATCATTAACTATAAATCTCTTTCCTTCCCACTTACACTGCTACTTGTATGGAGGGAAAATATAAATATATATCCCTGTCTCTGTCAGCAATTCCAGCACCTCCAGCAAAGAACCCCAACTAAATGTTCCTTATATCTGCTGTATCTTGTTAAAAGGATATTGTTACTCTCCACACTCTCGTGAATTATTACAATTATGCATAAAAATAAGAAAAAAATACTAGTAAAGGGGATATGAAATAAGTGCTATATTATATGGTTGCTGCCACAGTGTTTTTTCTTACAATCTGCATTATGTACTATGGTGATTTTAATGTGTGATTTTTTTAAATTTATATACTCAGTGATACTTTTTAATTTTTGTACTATGAAATTACTTTATGTCAATTATAAATAAAACTGAACTGAACTATCCAGTTAACTAGATTTAAAAGTCGATAGTAATTTAAGGCAGTGTACTAACCCTTGAACTATTAGTGGCTCGCACTGGGTTGTGTCAGTCTTTGTGGCATGCATATATCAGAGCATGACCGCACACCTTAGAGTGGTTTATCTATCCTATAAAATGTCAAAATTGTTTTGGAGGGGGGTAAAAGTACAGGTGGGTGGTCAAGCTCTGATATACGCACGGTCATGTGATGTGTTTTATACAATCAGAACACTGGATTTGGATATGGCTGAGCCTTTCATTTTATAAATAAATATAAATGCAAGCATATACAACTTAAGAAAATACCTGTTTCAGTGCTTATACTGAGCTCATCGAATCTAATAAATGAGTTCTAGCTGTCTTAATATGTGTTTGTAGGAAACACACACTAAGCTCATAAAGTCTAACCACTAATATAAAAGATTTAAAAACTATCTGTCACAGTGTGAAGACACTGTGCTCATAGAGTCTAATTAAATAATGCACCTGTCACAGTACCTCATAGGTGTACTGTGCTCATAGAATATAATTACAGTATCTAACTGTCACAACAAATGTTATGCTTGTAGATCTGACTAATTATGTGTTCATCACCTCTACAACCTTCTGATGACTTCTAACACACTGCCCTTGCACCACACACTGCGCTGTGGCATGGTACCAGGGGCCTGCGGCAGACACAGGCTGCCAAATCCCCTGAAACAGGATTTACAAAACTCTGCTGGAGGGTACATTTCTAAGTACCGTTAGACCAGTCAGAGCTGGTCTAAGGGTACTTAGAAATTTATCCACTGGGAGAGTTGACCAGTAGTGGCAATGTGCCACCCCCCCAGTCCCCAAGAGGTAGGTGTGATGTAAACTTCCCTGGTAGTCTAGTGGACCCCCCCAAGCATTGATCTCCTGTATGATATACATTAATATGTATAATACAAAGTTATTATCCTGGGTAGTCTACTGCCCCCCAAGTCCCAATCTCCCATAATGCTGTAATTTATTAGTGCCCCTGCCCCAAACCTTGATCTCCTATTATGATATTTAGTACTATTTCTGTATTTCTGTATTAATAATTCCAAGCCCTGGTGGTCTAGTGGCCTGCCTTTGCCCTGATCTGCAGAGAATGATACCCTGACATTCCTTGTGGTCTAGTGGACCCCACCCTGCAGTGCCCTATCACCCCTCTCCCCCAACCTATAACTGAGCTTATGACTGACACAGCCCACCGCTCAACAACATGGACAGCAACTGACTGAGCTCTGAATGAGTGTGTACTATACAGTAATGCTTACCCAGAGCTCAGGCAGTGGCTGGCCCTGGTGGTAAGCAGTGGGCTGTGCCAGTCGCTGGCTCAGTTGTGGATTGGGGGAGTGGGGTGGTAGGGCACTGCAGGGTGGGGGGTCCACTAGACCACCAGGAATGTCAGGGTATCATTTCATGATGGATTGGGGTCGGGACGGACTGCTAGACCACCAAGGCATAGAATTATTAATACAGAAACAGTACTAAATATCATAACGTGAGTTCAGGGCTTGGGGACACTAATATATTAAAGCAGTACAGGGGATTGAGACTTGGAAGGGGCTGCTAGACTACCAGTGATTATAAATAGTTTAATATACTTATTAATGTATATCATATGGGAGATTCAGGCAGGGGGCACTAGACTACCAGGAATTATAAATAATTTAATATACTTATTGATATATATATCATACAGGAGACTGGGGCTGGTGTGTGTGTGTGCTAAACTACCAGGGCTAATAACGTACAGCATTATGGGGGTAAGGGCTTGGGGTGCCAATCCGCTACACCACCAGGGATTGCAATAGGGGACATTTTCACATGGACACTCCCGGCTTGTAGCAACCTGTCCAGGTGCACCCTCTGCTTGGCGCACCACTATGGTTGCCACAAGCCATGGGACTATGCTGCCGGGACCCTACCCAATTGACAATTGGGTGTAGGGTCCCTGGTGCGTCAGCAATTGATGCAAGCTGCCTTTGGTGTGGCTTGTGCTGAAGTTTGAGAATTGGGCCCATTATATTTGGGTACCAATCTCCTTCTTCAAATAAATAAGGGTCAGGAAAAATAATGTTTCATACAACAAAACTACAAAGGGGTTGGGGCATGGTTTGGCTTGGCAGCTTAAGTGATGGCAGCCAATATGTCCAGCTCCCAGTTCCAGCTCTCTCCTGCCTATCCAAATCCTTCAGCATCTGACCTACTATCAGCTTTCGAGCCACACTATTTTATATCTACCAGTTCATTATACATTTGACTTTCAGTACTTACCGATCAGAGCCTATTTGCCACTGTCTTTTATTATGTATACTGCTGTGACTGCTCCAATTGGTGTCTGCTGTGTGGCTTGGACAAGATGGTGCTTCTCACGTCAGGGTCTTCCTCTTCTACTTAAGATGGCCTGCAAAAATAGGGCAAATGTTCTTGCAATTACTTACAGAAGTAGGGCACTTATTGATAAACACTCAAAGTGTATTTAATCAAAAAAAAAAGAAGCAGGGAACTTAAAAAAAAGCTAATAAGCAGAAAGGAGCAGATATATGTCCCTTTCTCAAAACTCTTGCATACTGAACAACTTGACACCCAAGGTCTTAAGACTGGGCAAATAGAAGTGCACCTGAAGGAGCAGGATCAGACCATATGTCTGCTCTGGGACCGCTTAGAGGACTTGGAGAACTGGGTCCATCAGAAGAACTTATGGCTAGTTGGCTTTCCAGAAGGGGTGGGGGAACCAATATTGCTTTTCTTTTTGGTTTTTTAATCCACATTTTTTACACCCCTTTTTTCATGGAGCTGGCAGGCAGGGCTCCGCCCCCCTTGGGGTCACATCTGTCCCTGACTGTCACCTCCATCACTAGGAACACCAACAAGACATCATGGAGCCCAACAGCTCCATTTTCTCTCCACCCATGCCACAGCTGTGCATATGTGTGAAGAGTCATGGACATACTGCAGTTCCACAGCACCCTCCCTATTCATGCCACCATCCACCTGTAGTACCCTCAGGCCTCCATATGAGGGCAGTTGTACTGTGGGGGCAATGAGGTTCCTCCCAGGTAGAGGAAAACTGCCTTTCAACTGCTCAGTGCCACTCCCTCACTCCCCTGGTCACTCCCTGATGACCCAGACTCTCTCCTGAACCCAGATCATCAGCATAGCATGAGGTGTGGTGTCCAGTGACTCAACCCTAAGCAGCACTGGGCCAGCTCTAAAATACTGTTTTCTACAGAATGTTCTACCTATTCTCCTGCAGTATCTGTGGCCTACTCCTCTCAAAACAGAGCACTCTTGACTTCCTCTGCAAGCCCATCCCATGCTGTTAGCCAATCCTGGTTACATTTTTACAATTTCCAATCAAAGAATAAATCATGTAGTTATCACAAGAAAGGCACCCACTGTGATGGCAAGGCCACAGAATCTGTATTTACCCTGATTTCTCATAGGCCCACATGGAGTGCAGACAGGCATTCACAAGAGCCAGGCATGCCTTAATGGAGCTGCAGGTCTCTTATAGTCTTTGATATCCTGCTAATCTCAGCATTACCCATAATGAAGTTCCCTACTCATTCTTGTCTCTGGATTCTGTGGAGGCTTTTATCAAAAGTTCCAGGCCTACCACTAAGCTTCCTGATGTCAGCCACCCAAACGGCCAACAAGGAATGAACACCACTATGGATACCTTCCACACACAGACTGAGGCTTCCAGCAGCCCTCCTCCTGCTTATGTAGGCCTACCTGAAGAGGATCCCTGATTTCCAGCACCTTGTCATCAGGGGAGAGTGAGCAGCAAAAGGAAGAACAGAGGCAGGCAGAAATCTTCCTCTCCCCCAGTACCTAAGGAGCTGCAGTCAAAGTCCAGAGCATGCTGTCTCTTCTGAGAGTTCTGCAGGGGACCCTACAGACAGATCCCCTGTGGAAGCTCATTACCTCAACCCATTCAGAGCTGAAAGGCCAGCACAAAACATCTCTCTCCATAGACAATTGGTCCAGCCCCCTTATCCCTTCATCAACCAGAGCACACTCAGTTACCTCAGAGCATTCCTTCCAGTTCAAAGAAATTAAAGCTTCAGTCCTATGCTGAGGCCTGTGCACTCCCTCCATGCAGCAATGTCCCAATGAAAGACTTGATCTAAAAATTATGAACCTGCATGCCTACAAAACGCATGGCTTTATTCTGCTTGGTTTGTGGGTCAGTACTTGCATGCTTCTGCTTCCTGTCCTGCAATACAAAATCAGCATCAGTTTGGACCAGCTTCCTTGTTGTGTTTGACTCATATGGGAGCACTGCATGCTCAGCCCAGACTCTGTCTTTCCCATTTAAGATCAGACTTCAGAATGCACCATACAGTTTTTCCATTTTCTGTTCCCCTAATCCCTTTCTCTCCCCTCTCTTTACTTTTTAATCCTGTTGGTAAGCTATTGTTCTGTGAAGCATTTCTGTGGGGTGGATGGGAGGGCATTGTTACTGGTACAGATGCCCTTGCATGGCTGGGAACTCTCTCTCTACAAGTTTCACTTAAACTGCCCTCTGTGCTTTTCTTTTTCACCTGTCCGAGTGCTTGCTTGGAATGTTTGCCTCTCCCATATCTCCATACTGTTACTGACCAGGTCTCTATTATTTAGTTAACATCTGGTCTTCCACTGACACTCTTCATGACACTCCGCCTTCTTTACTAGATGGGAGAGGGTATGAGATCCATCCATCCTAACTCTGTTTTTGGACTGGTTTGAGTTACTCAGGCTCCAGAAGCATGGCACTTACCCCTACCCTTGGGAAACCCTAGCTTCTCTGTCAGCCTCCTGTGATGGGACCCACTTGGATTTTACCCTTATCCAAGATTTCCAGTTTACCTGGACCAGCCCCTTAGTGCTTCACTCTTGTTAGCTCCCTCAGAGTAGCCCCCTTTCACTCTAGCCCCTTATAATATTTTAACTGTGTGTTTCTACACCTGTTTAGGGGGGCATTAGGTTAATGTTTGTATAAGATGGGGCTTTTTTTACTGGTGGTTAGATTGTATATTTGTTTTAGGGCACTTTTTAATTTTTTTTTATATCGGGGGCAACCACATCTCTGAATCCAATATGGCTACTTGAGTGGCCTTCCTTTTTCATGCCTGTGCCTCTCCATGGTGTAATGGATAGAAATTCCAGTAGACATAACAGGCAAGGTTAGTTGACCAGACGTGTTGCTCATTATCTCATTTCTATGTCTGTTGAATTCTTTCCCCAGTTGGGACATGTTTATGATTCTGGTTGTTTGTTATTATAGTACGGTCATATTTGTCTGCATGCCTGCTGTTTATATATTGGCTTGGACTCACTGCAAGCCTCACCCTGTGTTATCTGTTTTGTTGCTCACCCATTCCCCAGTGGGACTGGCCTCTATTTCGTCTACCTCAAGCCTCCCCTCCAGGTACCACTCCTTTGGATTATTTCTATAATGGTGGACACTAGGATTGTATCATGGAACGCTAAGGGGATGAACTCCCCAGAAAACATAAGTAAGTTTTGGCTCACTTGAAAAAGCTTTGTATACATGTGGTGTTCCTACAGGCGACCAAGTTTTCTTCCTCTGAAGCACAAAAGTTACAACTGGACTGGGTGGGACTCGAGCAGCATAACTCCTTCCCCTCCTCAATATGAGGAGTCTCTCTGCTTTTTCCCAAATCTCTCAAGTGCTGGTGTGCTGATTCCAAGTCATACAAAGAGGGACTGTGACATCTGGTTTGCTTGATTACCCCAGAAGTCCCACTTACTTTACTGAATGTTTAAACTCCTAACACAAACTTCCATTTCTTTTTATGTCAACCTTATTGATGATATAGCCAAATTTAACTGCTCAACTTCCAGCCTTATTAATCCTTGGTGGTGATTTCAATCTCACCTTCGATCCTCTTCTAGACAGATCATGTACCCTCTCTGCATATCACATCAAGGCCCTAGCAGTGCTGCAAGATCATCTCCAAGAGCACTCTCTATCTGATATCTGGCATCTCCCTCACCCTGACCAGAAGGACTATACCTTTTTCCCCTCTCCACCAATCTCTTCACTGAATATATTTTTGGCTTACTTCCCTCTCCATCACCCAATTCACCACAGGGGCCCAGATCTATCCTATAGTCATATCAGATTATGCTCCAAATTCCATATCGGTTTTATGGGCCCCTCAATCCCCCACTCCACCACCTGAAGACTGGATCCCCTTCTCCTCAAGTATCCCATATTTGCTCCCCGAGTCCAAAAAGAACTGTCCATTTCTCTGGGGATGAATAATAATAGGGACGTTGATGACAATATCTTGTAGGATACTTTAAAGACCTTCACAAGAGATTGTATTATTATTTATGTGCCTCACAGTCTCAAAACATGACAGCAAGAGACTTCCAAGCTAAAGTCAAAGCTCCATCACCTTGAGACTCCATTTAAGAATGACCCTGGTTGGGACCCCAAATGGTGTAATCCAGAATTAAGATGAACAGACTTTACTCTCACAAGGCAGAACTCACTCTATTCCATGCCGATCATAAATATAAGGAAAGTGGGAAAAGGATGAGCAAGATTGTTGCATACAGGCTTCGCAAAGCCCAATCTGACCGCTATATTGCAGGGTTACAAAATGAAGTTGGAGTGATTTGTACTGAACTCTCACAAATTAACAATGCCATGAAAAATGTCGTTACGACCCTGTACTTCTTTCAAGTTCATCCCACCCCGAAACAAATAATGGCCTTCCTTGACCCCCTGCAGATACCTTCCCTCTCTCCTCATTAATTACAAGAACTGGAGAAACATATCTCCCTAGCAGAAATTAGTCAAGCTATCCACTCCATGAAGAAAAATGAGTCACTGGTGGTCTATGACCTTCCTATTGACTTTTATCAGGAATTCTACAATGTTATCTACCCTGTACTCCACAGGATGTTTATGTACTCACTCATTTCCACAACCCTTCCCATGTTCTTTACCATGGCAACTATTATCATCCTGCTGAAGAAGGGTAAGGACCCTCTTTCCCTGAGCAACTACCATTCCACTTCACTCATTAATGCTGACACTAAAATTTTGGCCAAAATTTTAGAAACTCAACTTGAGGTTCCCCACCCTGACATTTTACATCCTTCACAGGTTGGGTTTGTTAAAGGAAAGCATAGTTTAGATCACCTTCACACTTTCATCAACCTGCTACATCTAGCCAAATGTAGCCAGACACCTGCAGCTGCCTTTCTATAGATTTTGAAAAGGCATTTTATTTCACTGAATGGCCATTCAACTTTGAGGTGTTACACCAGCTAGGTTTTGGGCCATATTTCATCTCAGCTATGCAAATCCTTTATGCCAACCCATTGGTCAGTTATTATCTCCCCTTCCGACTACATTGGGGCACCTGCCATGGCAGTCCACTTCCCCCTATTGTTTCTTCTGGCCATGGAGCTACTTTTGATTGCACTAAGGGCTAATCCTGACATTCCACGGATACCCACCTCCAAAGCCCAATACAAATCCTTCTCCTACATGGACAATTTCCTAGTCCTGATTTCTGATGCCAGTAAAACAATCTCCCCTACTCAATAACTTCTGTCTCCCTTGTCCCTAATCTCTGGGCTTAAGGTCAGTCACCCCAAGCCCAACATTTTATCCATCAACTCTCTCTACATGGCTGGCCAGTTTAGTAACATGGAGTGGAAATAATGCCCACAAGGCATCTCCTACTTAGAGATTCATATCACACCATCACTGTGTGATATCCCTCAAGCTAACTTCTCTCCATTGCTGGGCTCCCTTAAGGCCAATGTCAAGAGCTGGAGAATGATTCACCTCTCCTTTACAGGGAAATGTCAAGGCCTCAAAATGATGATGACCCTAAAGTCCTTCACTTTCTTACCCATCTTCCCTTACGTTTACTCAACAAATAGTTTAACATGCTGTACTGCCTAATTAGCCAATTTCTATGGGAAGGGAAGCCTCCTTACTGTAACAAAGATAAATTGCAAAGACATTGGAAAGATGGAGGCTGGGTGCTCCCACACTTTAGGCACTATCACATGGCCTTCCTTGTGGCCCAAGTATTTAAATGGCTTTTCCCCAGTTGTGGCTAGTGGTCTGCTCTTGATTCTTATTAAAATTCACTGTATAAATTTATTTTTACCACTCACTGTCCTGCACTCCCCCAGACTCTCCCTGTGAACATCTCACCCCACTGTCAGTATTTATCTCCTATACTGGGAAAAAAGTTTATGCCTGCTGTGCACTTTGATTGCACCCCTATTTCTTGTGCACCTCTCTGAGATAACCCTATATTCACCATAGGGCACTCTAAAATCCACTGGCCGACTTGGACAGCCCAGGGTCCTTCACTGGTCAACCATCTACTCCCAGAAGGCCAACACTATATTGACACCTTTGTAGCCCTAAAAGCTAAATATAACCTTTTTCCCAAGGACTTTTGGAGATACCTCCAATTTAGGGCAGCTCTGTCTGCTCACTTCAAGTCCCCAGCAGCTTTCATGAATGATTCCCCCATACCTTTCTGGCTGCATGCTAACAAAGGCACTGTAGCTCTTTTTTACAAACTCCTTAGGGACAGTAAACCCCTCTGTCTGCCCTCTTGCATCAATGGTGGTCAGATGCACAAAATGTTCCTGTCTAAGAATGTGACTGGAACTCCTGCTGGTACAGAGCTCATGTCTCATGTAGATATTTCAAAGCCCAGTTAGTCTACTTAAAATCTTACATCAGTGGTATCAGACCCCTCAGTCCCTACATGCCTGAGGTCTCCTATCCCATAGTAGGTGTTGGTACTGCAATCTGCAAGACAGCACCCTTCTCCACCTGTTGTGGGATTGCCACTTATTCACCCCTTTTGAGATGGTGTTGTAGCCTTTTGTACCAAAGTTTTACTCCCTCACATCCATCTGGATACCCCGCTGATCCTTATAGGGCTCCACCATCAGCACCTTCCCAAGAATGACCCTGGAGTGAAATGGAAAATTGCTGCCACTCTGATTTCCAAATGTCTTTTAGTGAGCAGGTGGCATCTCCGGACATCCCCTCCTTAGTTGAGAGGCACACAGCACTGGGACAACTAGCCTCCCTTGAATGTTTATCACACCTTGTCCTTAAATTCTTCTGCAAGTATTTGGAAATCTGGGGCTCCTGCCTCAACTTCATATTATTTACCTCTTCCTGTCTGCCAGATTAGACCACTCTTTATAGTCCCTGGGACTCACACTCTCATACTTGACTACACATTTACCCCTGTATAGTATCTATGGGGTCCTCTCCTAATTCCACACTTGTGACTGCTTGTATCCATATCTTATTGCCATATATGTTATGATATGAATTGTGTTAATGCCCTCTTATTCACTGTAAATGACTGTACTACATTCTTGTTCTTTTCTATTTTATTTTTTTCTGCTTATTTTTATGGTGGTTATATGTTGTATTTTGTTGCTCTTTTAATAAAGAATTTAACCTTAAAAAATAAAACTTTAAAAAGGGCTAAATAGGGAAATCTATATTTGTAATGAATCTTGGAATTCCATGGGTATACAAAATTATAGATATTGTATGACCATTGCTCTATTTACTATTAGCAATTTACAACAGTGGCATGTCTATGCCACCTGCCACAATAAAGATAGCGTTATACTCTGCTCATCAATGACCTCAAAATATTCCCCCTCTTTCTGTGCTCTTCTTTACTCAATGTCATCATACCTGCCCTTCAGGTCTCAAATCCCAGTCCCTCAAAACAACATTTCTCCTCAGTAGGGATTCTCATTTTTAAAGGTATCCCCTGCCAACATCTTGGCTGCACTGCTTGCTCTAAATCCTATTAAAGGTAGTTCTCCAGATGGTCTGGATCCCAAACTCCTCTGTCTTTCTCCCCCAGCCATTGCCTCCCCCATGGCTGGCATCTTATGCCTATCCTTTTCCACCGCCACAGTCTCTATGATCTGGAAGCATGCAGTAGTCTTACCTCTGCCCAAAGGTGGTGACACCTCTTCCCTCGGTAACTACCATCCAATATCCCTCCTACCTATCCTGGCCAAACTTTAGGAACATCTGGTCCTTTCTCAACTCTCCTTCTTCCTTTCTGACACCAACTTTTTCATACCTTTCCAATCTGGTTTTAGGAAACACCACTCTACTACCACCTCCCTCATTAAGCTAACAGATACCATCTTCTCAGGTATGGATCGTGGTCTAATCTCATCTGCCATCTTTGCTGACCTAGCAAATTGACATGGTCTCCCACTCCCTCCTCCTTGACTCCCTCTCCTCTGCTGGTCTGTCAGCTTCTGCCACTAACTGATTCAGAGCTTACCTTATGGGCAGGACTCAGTCAGTTAGAACTGCTGACTCTCTGTCCCTACCACTCCCGATCAACACTGGAGTTCCTCGGGGCTCAGTACTCGGCCCAGTTCTTTTCTCCATTTTCCTAAATGACCTTACTAATGTCTGCACTTCAGCATCCATCCACATGTATGCTGATGACACTGTTTTGTTCACATCTGACCACTCCCAATCTGATGTAGAAACCTGACTTCAACTGGACTTTGACAGGCTCCAGAACTGGTTTAGTGCACATCAACTTTTTCTAAATGCCAAAAAGACTGTCTTTATGACCTTTGGCACTAGGCAGAAACTAGCTAGGCTCAAGTCCATACCATCCTTCCACACCCTTGATGGGACTGCTCTGAAGGACACCTCCGCCTTTAGATACCTTGGGGTTTAGCTAGACCAACACCTCACCTTTTCTGGCCATGTTGATGCCGTACTGTAAAAAGCTATGCCTCAAGCTTGGCACCTTATTCAGGAACCAGAACTGTCTAACTCTTATGGTAAGGCAGGAACTGGTCCAGAAAATTATACTCCCCATTTTTGACTACTGTGATGTATTCTACAGTGCCACCGCACAGTCCTTCTTAACCAGATTGGACACCCTCTTCAACTCCTTCTGTTGTTTCTCTCTGGACTCATCTCCCTCCACTCACCACTGTGACCTCAACCACACCCTCCAAGTCCCCTCATTTCCAAACATCACCTCTCCCACATCGCTAATTTCATCTCCAAATTCTGGTTCAATACACTCCCCTTTTACCTCTCTTACTCACTGTTCATCCCTCCACCCCTGCTCACTCCCTTAGATCTGTGGATACCGAAACTGTATCCATTCTCTGCAGATTCACCTCTGCTGGGCAAGCTGCTTTCTCTCACTATTTCCCTAAACTCTGGAACTCATTACTTCCTTAGATAAGACACTCTTCTTCCCCTCACTCCATCTCCACTGCTCTCCACAATTTTTACTCCATTAACTGCACTTGCTCCTAGCTTATCATGCCTGTCCTGGACTCTGTTTCTTGTCTAGAATTCCTTGCACTTAACCCCCCTATTGCACTCAAAATTGTCTTATTCTAGAGTCTGGGTCTTCCAGACCCAAGTTGACATCCAATGCTACTTATCTTTGTAATTGCACCAGTTGTATTTGCTGTAACCTACACTGATGTACTGTTGCTGATGCTTATACCCTGTATTTTGTCCTAATTGTATTGCTGTAGTTCTGCATTGCTGTTGTTGTCCTACATTGCTTATATTGTATTGCTGCATATTGTTTACTAGCTCTTCTTGTTGTTATATTCTCCACCTACCATCTCCCCCAGGATGCACCAGGAGATGAGCAACTTGTTGTTTAGTGTGCCTTCCTGGTGAAACTTTTCAATAAATAAATAAATAAATAAATAATAAATAAATGTCAGTTACTAAACAGTAAGATGTAGTGTCTCAGCCCAGTCTTCAAGGATAATCTTTCTGGAGGTTCCAAACTGGCTAGTAACTAGAAGCAGCATATGCTTGTTACTCTTACAGATCTAAATACTTTAGTTACAAAGTACTACTTTCCTTTTTCATTTGTAGATGTTGCTTTTATGTTAAGATGGATCCATTATCACAACCAGAACCAACACTATCAAAGAAAGAGAGAAAAAAGAAAAGGGAAGGAGAACAAAGAAAAAGAAAGAGTGATTGTTTCACCATCTCATCAGGTAAACCCTGAAACGTATGAATGGAAAGGGCCATTTGACAAATTCCAGTGTGCTACAATGTTGGGCAGTCCTGCAGTATGGAAATGTCTGCTAAGGCAGTAGTCAGTGGTCCTTGAGCCCAAAACTGAATGACCTACAGGGAATACAGGAGAAAGTTGCAAGCTTTCTTTTTAAATCTGCAGTAGTATTTTAAACAGTTATTAAGTCCTATTATGCTCTGAAGTAAGTTGTTACTAAATGTGAAGTAAAACTAGATGTATTTGTGGCCAGATGTGCTCAATGATATGCCATGTGACTGCAGTTAAAAAATCCTTAGAGAAACTCCAGACTGAAAATGCTGAATTAAAACAGAAACTTGACTCCTCAGCTGCATTGTTTTAAATGACCCTTAGAGACAGTACAGCTTAAAACAGGAACCTTGACAGGTTAGAGAACATTCTCAGAAAAAAAGTTGAATTTTGTTGGCCCCTCTTTTGATGAAGTCAGCAGGAAAACTACTTGGCATGTGGTGAAAAATGTATGCTTGAAAACTCAGCTTAATACCAAAGGGGGGTGAACTCTCAGATAAGTAAAAGGTCTTATAAGGTTGCTTTCAGGTTTTTTTTTAAAGTAGTGTACTTTTTGTTCCAGACTTAATTTTGCTATCTTTGTAATAGTTTCTGCTGACACCATTTCACCTTCTTCCTGGATGGTATGAGATTTTCTTTCTGTGTTTAGAAGCAAAGATGGTAATAACAAAATTCTGAATACTAATGATCTAACTGAGTATTTGATCTGGGATATGGTCAATAATTGAATTATTTTTTTCAAGAGGAGAAGAGTTTCATCCTGATGAAGTGGGTGAAAGTTTGGACTTGATCTTCATATTTTTTTTTATTGGTTAGGTAATGTATATTATCCAGAGGGGTTTCCCTTACAATAATGTAATTACATACAGTGGTTTTGCATGCAAACTCTGTTATTAATGATTAAAAATGACTTATTGTTTTAGAAATAACTTATTTGGAACATCTCTATATTAACTGGACTGATCCTATGCTGATTGTTATCCTGTGTGTTTAATAGATGAAATATTCTAATTTGTTTTCTCATTTGGATATTTTTTTCCTCTGTAAATATGTTATGCTTCTGTTTAGAATGGTAGCATGTCAAGTCCTCGAGAGAGAAGTTGGCATCAACGGAAACAGCACAGACAAAGCCATGAAAGTCAAAGCCGTGCATCCAGAATACAGCCAGGGAAGGAAAAATAGGTAAGTTTCAAAATTTCACTGGAGTGGTGCTCCATGGTGGTGTGGGGTTGTAATACTAAATCTTACGTTCTCCAAAATCCGCACCAGTATTCTGGATGTGCAGTTTTGAGTTTCACTGCTTTTTCTGCAATGTTTGTGCTGCGCTGGATTTCCCCTTGATGACATGACATGGAGCTGTTTAGAACTACATTTGATGTACAGTATTTACACATGCAGTATTAAAAGTGTCTTACATTTCAATATACATATGTATTATTATTGAAACATTGGAAACCCCCAGATGCATTGTCATGGGTAATTTCAATGTTTGGGCTGACAATGAAGCTCCCTGGCTTGGTCATTACCTCCTTCGGACCATGCCATCGCTGGGCCTGTCGCAAGTTGTTTCTGCTGCGACCACCAGGGCAGGCATACGTTGGACCTGGTGTTCTCACTGGGGCTTGAGATAAATGATCTCAAGATTGATGCGGTGGCATGGTCCAATCACTGCATGGTGCGGTTCATGTTCAGGCACCCACCGGATGCCCTCTCCCTACAGAGATGATGAGCTGTTGTCCTTTGCAGGAATTGACCCCGGAGGGCTTTTTGGTGGCAGCCGATCTATCTAGTATGGGTAATGCAAGCATCAGAGGCATTGGTGTCATGGTGGGCTCTTATAATAGGGTACTATGTGACAACATTGACTCCCTCGCACCTGTCCATGTATGACCCAAATCTTCTTACCTGAGGTTCTCATGGTTTGATGGGGACCTCAGGGAGATGAAGAGAAAGGGTCGGAGGTTGGAGCACTGCTGGATGAAGTCCATCCTGGATGAGGACAAACTGGCCCTGTGCATGCATTATAATGGATACCAGGGGGCAGTCAACTGTAAAAAGGCAGAGTTTCTGTCCAGGGAGATTGCTGCCAGGAAGAACTGACCAGCTGCACTTTTTTGGACTGTTGACAGGCTACTTCATCCAGCCTGTCTACAGCCGAAGAAGGTTTTTTTCTAATGCTGAATGCAAAGAGTTTGCTCGGTTCTTCTCGGACAGGGTGTCCGGTATCCGGCAGGGAGTTCCTCCAGTCAGCCAGGTTAGAGGTGGTGCTGATCCCCTGAAGTTTTCTGAGTGCACTCTGCCTGGTTAGGGGGAGTTTAGACCCATGGAGGTAAGTGAGGTCATTAAGGTGGCGACAATCTGAAGCACACTTTTTGTGAACTGGACCTGGTGCCAACGCATTTCTTGATGAGATGCATCAACACCATTGGCACGGTGTTTGCCCTGATTGTCCGGTGCTTCTTGTCTGAGGGGGTCTTTCCCAATGCCTTGAAGGAGGCATTGGTGAGACCACTCCAGCAACCTTCTTTGGACCTGCAGGTCAGGGCAAATTACCATCCTATCTCCAATCTTAATTTTTTGTTGAAGATTGTGGAGAAGGTAGTGGTGCTTCAGTTGGAGGAGCACCTTGTAACCCATGCATTATATGGACCTTTGCAGTTGGGATTTTGGGTGAGGCATAGCACAGAAACCACGCTTGTTCTCGTGCAGAATGATGTCCTCAGGACTAGAGATTGAGGGGAAAGGACAATTATTGTTCTCCTTGATCTCTCTTCAACATTTGACACTGTGGACCATTGTGTGTTGCTTGACCACCTTAGGGAACTCTGCGGACTCATTGGCACTGTCATCTGCTGGTTTGAGTAGTTTTTAACCAACAGGAGGCAATGGGTTGTTATGGGGAATTTCTCCTCCACCCCTAGTCCCCTAACTTGTGGAGTACCTCAGGGTTCGGTCTTAGCCCCAATGTTGGCCACAGTGTACATGCTGCCCCTGGGATGCATCATTAGGAAGTATGGTCTGGGTTTTTATTGCTATGCTGATGATACCCAGCTATACTTATCCTTTGCCCCAGGAACATCCAATGCGGCAAATGTGTTAAACTGCCTTGCGAGATCAACGACTGGATTGCCTCTAGCTGGTTGTGACTGAACCCTGATAAGACAGACGTACTGGTGGTGGAGTCGAACAGAGTGTGGGATAGGATGGCCTCTGGATCACAGACTGGACTTGTTCTGGGATCTGTTCCATTGAAGGCCTCCTCAAAGGTGTAAAATCTTGGTGTCATTCTGGCCAGGGGTTTGATGATGGAGGTGCAGGTATCTTCCACAATCCACTCCTGTTTTTTCCATCTCAGAAATGTTGCCAGGATAAAGCCCCTTGTGCCCTCTCTGGACCTCCCCTCTTTGATGCATGCCTTAGTTACATCAAGACTTGACTACTGTAATGCGCTGTACCTCATGGTCATGGGAGGATCTCTCCGCAGGCTGCAGCTGCCCGGTTACATAGTGGGCAGACAAAATTTTGCCATATTACACCAGTACTGCGTCATCAGTACTGGCTGCCGGTCAGGTGGAGGATTCTCTTTAAGGTGGGTTTTCTCACCTATAAGGCCCTACGTGACCAGGGCCCTGGTTACCTGTCTGACCTTCTGCACTGGCTCTCTTGGTCCTCCCCCTCCGCTCCTCCTGTGGGGGCCCCCTGGTGATTACCAGGATGAGGTTAAAATCAGCTGGTGACAGGGCTTTTACTGTCACCGCCCCCGTCCAGTGGAATTCTCTACCCTTCAGGGATAGGGGGGGCTCCAACCTTGGTGGTATTCAAGGCCTGCCTTAAGGCCCTCCTATTTGCCCAGGCCCTTCCCAATTCAGCTGCTAGTCTGCTGGTATAGATATAGTTCTCGGCACCACTTTTTAAGTTTACTTTTTATATAGATTTGTTTTTTTGTGGATTTGGTTTTCTTTTACTATTTATGGACCTATTTATGTATATTTGTTTATCTAATTTGTACGGTGCCCAGAGCCTCCAGGATTGGGTGTCTTTTAAATAAACATTGCTTTGACTTACCTTGCACATTATATTGCAAATTTATAAATATAACCAGTTGTCAAAGTCAAACTGAATTTAAGGGGTACATCTTAAAGCAGAACTGAATTTGTCAATGATTCTTTTCTCTTGCCTTTAGTTGTATGTACAGTATATGGATCCCATCTTCCCTGGCAAGCTACAAGGCTAAGACATTCTTTGTAAGCTGCAACTTTGTGTGATAACCAGGTAAGGCTACTAACTAACCAGAGAACTTATAGTATAGTGTTGGGAGAGAAACAAAAAGAGAAACATTTTTGCTAGGTAAAGATAAAACCTTAATTTGACTAACAAAAAGTTAAAGATAGAGGTTTTTGAGGCCTAAAGTACCGTCTCTTTTTTCGGTATATTACAATGTAGGCTGAAGCAGCTTTTATGGCAAGCTGTTAGGGGCAAAATTCAGAATCTCTGGCTGTATAGTAAAACACATACACTACATAGTGAAATACATACATCATATAGTGAAATATATACATTATATAGTGAAATGCATACACAATGTAGCGAACCACACAAACTATCTACTGAAATATATACATCATATAGTGAAATACATATACTATATACTGAAACGCATATATCATATAGTGAAAAACATACATTATATAGTGAAATGCTTACATTATACAGTGAAATACATACACTATCTGCTGTACATACTGAGTAATGAAGATCCACATACACTATATACTGAAACAAATGTACTCTGTACTGAAACATATACACTACCTATTGAGATACATACACTACAGACTAAAAGAGCCACAAAAACTATCTACTGAAACACTCTATACACTATAACACATACACTATATATTGAAAAAATCTGCATATGCTATATACTGAAACAAACACACCACATATTGAAATACATACACTGCCTATTGAAATACACACACTACACATTAAAAACCCCACATACACTGTCTACTGAAACAAATACACTGTATATTGGAACATCTACACTTTATATTGAAATACAAACACTATCTATTGAAATAAATACACTATGCATTGAAAAATCAGCATACACTATATATTGAAACAAATACACGCTGTATTAAAACCCTTGCCCTATCTATTGAAAAATGTTTCATACTCTTTATATTGAATGAAATATATTTCATATTGAAATACATACACAGCATATTTAAAAAATCCACATACACTATATACTGAAACAAATATGCTACATGGTGAAACACATGCACTATGTATTGAAATACATACATTATAGACTGAAAAATCCATATACACTATATACTGAAACAAATAAACCATATACTGAAACAGACTACATTTTGAAATTATCCCTTCCCTTGAATGGCCTGCCCCTGCACTTATTTCCTGCTGTATTCAGGGAGCTGCTGGCCTGATGAAAGGATGTCTAAAGGTGCAAAGCAGAAGTTAAACAAAACAGGGCTGTCTCTTATTCTTCTTCCTTATGGGGTTTTCCATCTTGTTTTGCTTGCACACCTTTAATCAAATTTCAGATCATTGCGAAGTGACAAGAAACGTAGAACTAATTTAAAATGCTGTAGTTTATTCTTTTAAATAAGTGCTGCCCTCATTTACTGTTAAAACACATTTGTATGGGAAGCTAATACTTAGGATATTCCTAACATAGACATAGTGGGCTGCATGTGTCTTTCCAAGTGAAATTTTTGATCAGATTTATGTGTAATTAATTATTGTGTTAGTCCAGCAACTTATCTGAGTTGAATGCCAGGGAAGCACTGCAGAAACTGTGATAGTGTAAGCCTTTTGCTTTTCTAGTTTGTACTCTATGGACTATGTTTTGATTTAGTGTTTGTTTTTATTTTAATGTTCTGTTTAATAAAAGTTTCTTGGTTAAGAAACAAAAAAATATATTTTTGCTGCAATCCCTTAGTGCCCAGTTCTCATCAGTAGCTTAGCTGGCATATGCATATAATTTGCATGTTTCTATACTAAATAACTTTACAGTGATGCCTCACTGAAGGCATTCACAGTCTGTTTTGGGGTTTGAGCTTCTCAGACTGTGTTTTATTTCTTTTTTTTTTCCATAGAGATTTGTATCTCCTTAGTCAGCTTGTGACCCCCTTGCCCATTGACATCTCCAGCCCAATCACCTACCATCCTCGGGACTTACCTGCTCTGAGATTCCCCCCCCAACACACACACATCCACCATGTTGGGGCCAGGAGGGAGAGGGCCATTGACAAGGAGACACATATTCAGACAGGAGCAGAGCCTGGTTAGTAGTGCAGAATCTGTGGCAGGTTTTTGGATTATTCTGCCATTGGCGGTTTTCTTCCTTTGGTTTCATCCCCTTGGTAGCCAAGCATGCAATGATGCAATTGCATATAAAGGCACATGCTTGCTTTGTGCCTGCTTGTGCGCTTCCCTTATACAACTCCACTACCCTGCCAGCCCTCCTTAGCTAGGTGGATGTTGAAGACCGGTGTGGTCAGACTCCCCCGCTCTGAGAGAAGAGCATTCCCTGAGATGCTCAATCATATCTACCCCCCAGCTAACCTCTGTGCAACCCAGATCCACCCCCAAAACTGGGCCACCGGCATGGGAGGCAGTACAGTCAGCACCAAGCTGCTAGGCCAGCCCACCAGACTGTGTTTTTTATAAGTAAATAAAGACAGCATTCAGATGAAAGAAGAACAAAAATGTATTTTAACTAGTTTTTTATAAACGTTTTAAGTCACATCACCATGTTTTGAAATCAGATAAAGGTTTTGCAAGCAACATAAGATAAAATAATACATAAAGAGACAGATAAGATAACCCTTTTATGTTTACTTTCTGCATCTTAAGAGGCATCGGCCAGGATTTTTTGTCAATTAGGGACCCATTTTCAGCCGGTTAGCACAGTGCTAAACATTACACTATGTGGTAACAGCATGGTTGGATGGGTGTCATATTCAGCATCCCTGATGCTAACCTGATCATGTGCATGTGCATATGTACTATGGCCATGCAAATGAGTAATCCTCTCCTGCACACAGAGCGCAGTGCTGTATAAGATTTCCTTCTTAGTAACCATCAGTACCTCCCCTACATTTTAAACTCAGCCTCTAGGTTTCTATGCCCGAGATACTTGATTTTGCACTTTTTGGCTTTGAACCGAAGCTGCCATGTCCTATACCACTCTTTGAGTTTTCTAAGGTCTCTACTCATTCTCTCCATCTGCACTTATCAACGCTATTACAGATTGTCGTGTCAGCTGCAAAAATGCATATCAACCCTTCCAGTTCTTCTGTAATGCCACTTATAAAGACATTGAAGAAGACTTGCCAATTACTGAGACCTCCAGCACCCTACTGGTCACTTTCTCCTCACTGGAGCGAGTGCCATATACCACCAGCTTCTGGGGCTGTGCACTATCTCAGTTGCAGTACTTAGGAGTGCACAACACTAATGACTAGATCTGCAAATGGGGGCACATGTACCACTAACACAATTAACACTGCACTGTGATAAGCATGGTTGGTACTAATTTAAAAAGCATTCTCCTGTGCAGTGCTAACCTGTTAGCCTGTCACTATTTTTTAAATTTATTTTGCACAGGATTACTAATTGCAACCAGGGGCCCATACAGCTGGGGGTTACTCTTATGCATATAAGGTGTACAGGTATAGTAAGCTCTTTCTGGAACTAACCCACTGCCTGGTAAGTGCTAGTTAATGATTCTGGGAATTATGTTTTAACTGCACACACGCAGCTTGCCAGCAACTTACACACACACACACACACACACACACACACACACAATCAGTCCTGGACACAATAAAAAAATGATAATTCCTTTGTAGTCTGTTGGTTCCCCACTCACCTAATCCAGGTAGAGTTAGAATATTTAGCCCTCATTCCTGCTGCTGTTAAACTACACATATTTCGCAGCCTGTCTGGTGCTGGGGAAACCAGTTTCAGCATTAGCGGCCAGCTGGGAAATAACTAAAAATGCTAAATTTTGTATTGGGCCATCCAAGGGAAGAGGCTGCTACAGAGAAGAGCTTCAGTGAAGACTCTTGGGGGGGAAAAATACTGGAGACAATCTGGGCACCTTCTTCAGCAACCAGTGAGCTGTCCAGGGAACGTCATACACATTAATTTTGGTTGAAGACAGTGGCTCTTGCTAATGGGGAGCTGCCAGAAAGCTCCCAAGGGGAAAGAACTTTGGTCTCTGAGTTCAGTTCAGTGGGAGCCCCTCCACTGAACTCCAGCCCCTAGAGAGAAAGTGGGACTGCAGGACAGTGAGGGGGGCTGCCTGGGGGCTGCCAGCGGTCTGTCCCCCAGAGCTGGTTGTGCCTTTCCCATCTAGAGAGAAAAGAGAGGATTTTACAGGCAGCTCTGAAGAGAGGGAGAACTGCAGAATTCTACTGCTGCACAGAGAAATTGCACCACAGCGGTGAAAGTGCTCAGAGTAAAGATTAAATTGATTGAGAAAAATGTTTAAGGAAATGGACGGATGTGTGTCAAGAGGATGGGGAGAATGCCTCTTCAGTTTCATCTGCGCCACATCGGTGAGACATGGATGATCAAGGATTTTTGATGAGAGAAGTAAGAAAAAGTGTAAAAGGTTCTGTCATACCCTGGCTAAGACAAGGTGTCTACAGGAAAAGGGAAAGCCAAAGTTAAAAGACTGCTTTTTGGCAGAGAAAATTGGATTATAGAAAATGGATATGAAAACTGGATTGGAACCCAGGTGTTAAGAACCTGAAGAGTGAGCCTCTTCTGTCTGGAGTTGACTAGCACCTGCACAGTGAGAAAGGGGACTTTCCTGATGTATTTCTGAAAAAGGGTTGCTGAACTTGTGTGTGAGCCAGAGCACAAGAGTGGCCGCCCTGATGGAGTTGAAAGACTGGGGGGGCAGGGGGATGAGCGGGTGTTATCTGGGCAGGTGCCTGCTGTCTGGTCCTAAGATGCATCAAGATGGGAGACTGTTGTGGTAAAGCCCTGGATTTTCAGACTCTGCACAGTCCCCACAGAGCCTGATATTCAGGAAGGTAGTTGAGACTGCTTGACTACACACCATAGCAGGTAACTGAGGAAAGAATGGAAATGATCTGAAGAATCCATCCCAAACATGCCAGGTGGGGAGCTCACTGACCCCCAATCAATTGGGGCTGCTGGCGGCAAGGGATTGTGGGTTTGTACCTGGGTGCTGGGGTGCTCTGACCTGTGGGGGAGCCAGGCCAGGGGGATCCTCCCATGTCTGGGTCCCTTGTGGCTGACTGGCCTTGTGTGATGCCCTGCAGTGTGCCTCTGTGGGCCTGGGGGACAGGCTCCAAGACCTTTGGACATGCTGAAGATCCAAGCTGCAGCTTCTATGCGTTCAACTGTTAAGCATCAGGCCCAGTTCTGCGTTTGCTGATCCATCTACCCCAGGACTTCAGTCATGTGTGCTATCAGAGGACTAATACAACAGAGCCATGAGTGAGGGCAGGAATTTCCTGCACCTGGGGAATATCTATATATATATATATATATATATATATATAATATATATTATGGTAGAGGAGCCATTTCTATGTTAAACCCCAAAACTTTGCACCTTAATAACTTTGCAACTGTTGGATGGATTTGCCTGAAATTTGGAATTTATGATCAAGAATCATAGGCCTTGGGATCTGCCAAGTTTTGTACTGGTCGGATATACGGCTGCGGAGTTATTAAGTGTGATCTGTGCACGTGTTTACGCTTTTCTGGAATTCTGTGGTCGCGCCTAGAGGTCGTACGGTTTGCGTGACCGGCCCGAAATCTTCAGGGAACATGCAGCCAGGGTCCCTGATGTGCCTTTCAAAGATTTCGTGAAAAATATTAAACGGTTCAAAAACAGTTTCCCATTATAAGTCAATGGGAAAAGTTAACAAAAGTTCAACACTTTCGCAAATGCATTTTTACTTTCGCAAATGGGCCTGTTACTTTCGCAAATCGCCATTTTGTTGTTTTCAGTTAGTGATCAGGAAAAAATGGTTGGTATTTAAATTTGGGACGCCTAGCAACCTAATTTTTTTGTATTCACCTAGTTGGACCCCTGAGGATGCTTGCTATGTCTTTATTTTGTAGTAAACACCCAGAAATATGTTCTTCAAATTTCTGAAAAGTACTTTTGCAAATTACTTTCCTGTTCACGAAAGTGTGCAAATTTTACAGCTTTCCAAAGTGAGCAGTAGTTTCTAGTCTGTGGAAAATGACAGCATTCTTTACAGCCTCTGCTGCAAAAGAACCGTTGGAGTTTTGAGCTGAAATTTGAGGGAACGGAGCTGACATCTCACAGATGTGCCTTTTCAGAGTTGTATTGAAAAAATATTACATGGCGGCAAAGTTACGGCACTCCAAAGTTGACAATTTTCCCATAGGATAACATTACGGCACCCGACGACATAGAAACTTTGGCACCCTGCTGCAAAATAACCGCTTGGTTCTTTTTCCTAAAATTTGGAGGGAAGACAGCCAACAGCCCACAGATGTGCCTTTCAGTGGTTTGGTGAAAAAACATTACAGGGAGGCAAAGTTATGGCGCTCTGAACTTTCTTTTTCCATAGGATAACATTACAGCGTTAGCCGTGCCTTTCGGGGCCGAGTATCGGAAGCGGTGCGAGATACGAGTTTGTCGGAAAACTTCTTAGCCCCCAAGGGGGCTAAGATTAAAATTAGCCAGGACAGTTGTAATAATATGACTTTACATTTTTTTTCTACGTCGCACGGTTCCTGAGATATAATGTATTTAGTATTCCAAGATCTCATTTTCTGCGCCGATACTCATTATTTTGCATACATTATTTGTACTCACTGTCTTTCTCAATGCAGGTTTTGGGGAAAACCAGCCTGTGCGCTTACATTACTGTTACTGTTGCCCTTTACGCTTGTGGTTTCCAGTACCAGTTTCACTTACCGTTGACGTCTGCGCCACCATGTACGTTATCCTTTGCGTTTTCATTTGCGCTTGCGTTTCTGTTATTTTTTGCCATTTTCTGTCTACATTACTGTTTATCTTTCTGTTTCACTTTACATCACCATGCCCATTGACATTTCTGTTTGCAGGCACCATGTTACTATGTAGCTAACACATCATGTGGCAGACCATTCCGTCGCCACCATGTGCATTACTGCCCCTACTGTTCTCGATACGTGCTTGTGTTACCATGTGCGCCACTGTTAGCATTTCTGTTTTGCGTTGCTGTCCCTGTTAGTATGCCACAAGACATCATGTGGTGGGCCCAGCGCTCCCGCTTCACCCGCATGTCACGGTGGGTGCTGGGCCTTGCAGCTCCCACTGTTGCATTGCATTCACTATTTCTTGTTATCATTCTCAAAAGAGAGGAAAATAAGGCAAAAACTCAGTTTAATGCATTAGTTAGAGTTGTTCCACAGCGACAAAAGTGAGAAATTAGCTGTTAGGGTTGAAAACCCCTTGCACCCCCTCCCACCCCCAACCGGCATTGGGATGTGCATTAGGATCATGAGTCCCAACTCTCACCCCATTCTCCTATACTTCTGCTGCTTTACAGGTCATGGGGTGAGAATTAGGCTGATAGATCCCAATGCCACCAATACCACCCGCATCCATCATCCTTTCGCGTTTTTCATTTAGCGGCTTGCGTTTCTGTTACTTTTGCCATTTGTGTGTACCGCTGTTCTCTCTCTGTTTCACTTTGCATCACCATGCCCACATTGACATTTCCATTTACAGGCACCATGTTACTATGTGACCAGACATCACGTAATTTAACGTTCCAAGTCAACGCCTGCTCAGTGGAGATCAACAATAGCAAAATCGAGGCCATACACCAAACGACACATCCCGATTAGCTGCACACAACGCACTGCACACTTAGTAGTTGCATGGCCTTACTTCCACCGATGCCCCACACCACACCAACTGGTACTGTGCCGTTATTCAATATAAATGCAAGAAGGTGCATGATGACAGTTGTAGAAAGTTATAACACTACTCGAGTATACATTAATTAAGAGAAGCACATAAAATTAACTACAAGACACTAGCATGCTCAAGATAAAAGAGTAGATACATTTAGTAGGTGATTTACAGTAGTACATTACTGCAATGGTTTACCCAACACAGAGAGGCTGATGTACACGTATGGAAAAGCATTGCCTGTTCAATCGCCAGAAATTATACTGCCAGTATCATGCATTCTTACTGATGAAGGCGCATCACTGATGTACATACATAGACCTTGTGTGTTTCAATATTAAAGATGCAGTAAGTATTCTTTGTAAGAAAGATTGTAATTGCACGGATCAGGCCAAGAACTTCTAAATATCATAGCACTACTGAGCCAACAATGATGTACCTGTATTGGACATGTATATAGGATAGATTTTCCTGCAGCACTTACTGAGTATGTTGTACCTGATAAAGACAATCTCATTGCATCTGTGATGGCTAACTTATTCAAATAGTACACATTTGTTATTGTTACAATGAGGATCTATGCCACTTATGGAGCACAGTGTGATTTTTTAACAGTTGTTTCATACCAGGTCAGAGTATGCACTCTGTTTGGGTTGCCACTTCTGTCACTGATGCTATCAAAGTGATAACTATGTTAATTTGCCACAACAGGAATCAAGTAGGTATGGTGTAGATATAAACAGAATGTCTTTTAGTATTGATTTAACTCATAATGGGGGTAAAATGTACTAGGACAGCAGGGGTTATCCTCTATCACTGAGTCTGTCAGTTATAATCACACTAAGGTTTCATGACTGTACAGACAAGTTACACCAGTTCATCTTCATGAGTTCATATTCACAGCCATTCTCCAGCAACTAGACAGTGTATGGTGTAATTGGTGACACTGTTTAAAGTGCTGCTGCAGTGCTCAGTGAGAGAGCATTCGCACTATAAAGACAATTACAATAAGGCATGACCAACAGTTATGTTAAATGGTCTGTTAATCACCCTGTAGGGGTTTAATGTTGAATGAGGCATATCCGAAAGCTACATGTCGCCAGAGACAGTGATACAACTGACCATTAACATAATACCTGGGAGGTGGCTTATTGCTATCATCTTTCAAAACTGGTTTTTAAACAACATTAAACCATGTTCATCATATTATAGTTGAGCTCTACGTAATATTGTAAAACTAGAAAACATGGGCTGTTACAATGTTTACAGTCGAATGACTGCATTTCTCAAACCTTGTTATAATCAGAGATATTATACCTGTACAACCCTTGGTTTTGGCTAACCTATTGCTCAGGTGGCCTACAAGTGGTGTGTGTGGTGTGGGCATCGGTAGGTAAGGCCATGCAACTACTAAGTGTGGTACGCGTAGCTGCAATCAGGATGTGTACGCTATGCACATGGCTTCAGTTTTGCTGTTGATCTCCACTGAGCATGCAGTACCTGGTCAGGTGGGTGGGATGTCCGTAGTACATTTAGACAATTGTTTGTTATTTCTGTCACCTGCTGCTGGATATCTGTCATTGGTTGTGTTGGACTTGGTCCTCCCATACTTGAATGTGTGTGTGTGTCTGTGTGTGTGTGGTGCTGGGGGTTGACTGAGTTAGGGTTTTCAACCCAACAGAGAATTTCCTCACCTTTGTCGCTGTGGAACAACCCTAACTAATGCATTAAATGGAGTTTTTGCATCTAATATATATATATATATATATATATATATATTTATTTTATCTGTGTTCAAGTCCACTGGTACTGAAAGCCAATTCAAGTTTAAAGAATCAAGGGAAACATGTGGGGTTGTTTGTTCAGGTGGTGCTAGTGCCAAATGAATCAGCTGCACTTCATGCCTGCAGCTTGGCATTTAGATACCCAGGGACAAAATCCGAGGTGTCTTTTTGAACTGGTACCAGTGGGTTTGATAATACCTGCAGCAGTTAGACAGTCAGGTAGTTTGGTGGCTACATTATCAAAAAGTGATTTGGGTTAAAATCAAAAGGGGGAATGCTTGGGAAATGTTAAATCTTGTGCAAATTTAAATGTTGCTTAACATCTGTTCTGTTCTACCCCATCCCAATTTCTCCTGGTGAAATAAATTATGTTGTTACTATTTAAGAAGGTCTGACTAAAAGCCTAATTTTAGTAAGCATGTTATTACTAGAAATTAATGATGGATGATGTGGAATGGGGATATTTGATTCTGTAAGTCCATGTAGCCAAGGGGTAACTGTTGGGGATGTCGGTTGTTTAACAATGCAGGGGTTTACTGGTGATCAGGCCCATTTATATGTACTGGTAGCACCACCATTTTCTTTGTGACCTTGGGAAAGGACCCCAGTAGTATCAATTGCGGAACCCAGACCTATAACCTGCAGTCAGACTACACACGAGTAGTGGCCTCTCTAGGACAGTGCCAGAGGGGTCTGTCAAAAAACAGATTTTGGGTTGTTGTAGTTTGTCCTAACCCACGTTTCCTTCAAATCACTTCCCACACTAATGTCGGTATGGAGTTAAGGCAAGAGTGTTGGTGTAAACTGTACTGTTACCTACCTCTCTGAGCAGGAACCTAAACAGTTTTAGAACGTGGCATAGAGTGTGGTTTTTACCATGCTACAGTCTGGAAATTTATTGAAATGTTTCAACAGGAAGGGCACACTGAACAACAAGTTGCTGCCCCTCAGTGCATCCTGGGTGAAAGGGGAATGGGAGTGTACAGCTAAAATTAATCAACATGCAGCAGTAGAGGGTACATTATTGTATTGCAGCATACAGCAATTAAACATTAGCAACTACAGACATGAGGACACAGAACATACTAGCATGACATCAAGCAAGACATCCTAGAGAATGAACATACATAGAACTAAACATGAATAAACCTTTTAAACAATTTAACCATTACAGTGTTTTTAAAAAGCCCTAAGGCAGAATATCTAAGCTTTTTTTGAGAGTGTTAGACAGGTTATCAGTTTGCTAATCCCAATTTGCACCTTCAAAGCAGGATAGTACTGCAAAGGGCCATATGATTACTTGATTACCAAGTCACTAGCCCATTTGTAAGTGGCCCTAATCCATCCTTGTGCATCTATGTAAAGCAGCTAACAGCACCTTGCATATAGGCACATCAGCATGTTGGGAAGTTTGGGGAGGTGTAGCTATCCATTAGTGCAACACTAGTTACTGGTTCCCCAAACCAAGTGTTATGGGTTGCATGTTCCTACACTCCCGACATCTGGCCATGTCAGGCTACAAATAGCCCTGGCCCCCCCACTAGTACATGGCATAGCTGTCCAGGTGTCCAGTGTCCCACCTCCCAAATTGCATACCTGTGTAATAAGACATCTGTCCCATGTGTCCAACAGCCCCCCCCCACACTGATCAACTGGGCATCAATTAGACACTTGATTAGATCAGTAATTCCTCTCTACCATTTGTCTGATATCCAAACCAGGGTTCCCCACTTGCCCCAATTAGTAGTCTGGCAAGAGCTGTAATTCTTCAATACCACATCCTTGGTGTTGAGTAGTTCCCCCGCCCCATAAGTATGATATCTACCCCCGATCAGCTCACCCAGTACCACTTCAACTGCCCCCACCTGCCCCCAACCTATGGTGTATAGAGACCAACAGAGACCCTCCACTCATATTCATAGCAGCCACCAACTGAATGACAGTCCACAATGAGATGCCTACTGTAGTAAAAGCTGTTTCTATAGTAGATGTGTAGCCATGAACATAAAAATATAGAAACACTGAATTTGTCATCAGAAAAGGACCGCTTGGCCTATCTAGTCTGCCTCATCTTCCTCCTCACATGCTATCTGGTCTCCATCGACCCTCCCACCTCCCAGTCTCTTCTCTAATATGCTGCTATATCTATGCCACACATGCTTGAAGCCCACTACTGTTTTAGCCTCCACTATTTCAACTGGCAATCTGTTCTAGGCATCTACCAATATTTTCTCACATCTCTATTGACCCCCTCCCCCAGCTTCACTGCATTCCCCCTGGTTCTGGTGCTCTTTCACATTTGAAAGAGACTCCCCTGGACCCTACACACTTGTGAGATACTTGTAGGCCTGTATCATGTCACTTTTCTCTTTCCTCTTTTCTAGAGTATACATGCTGAGCTCCCTCTGTCTCTCCTCTTAGGGCTTCCCATGTAAACCCTACACCATTTTAGTTACCCTCCTGTGGACTTCCTCCACCCTGTGTATGTTCTTTCTAAGTTTTGTTCTCCAAAACTATATTGTACTCCAGGTGGGGTCTGGCAACACCACCTCCATCCTCCTGATGGATATATCCTCCCTACACATCTCAGCATCCCATTTGCCCTACCCACTGCTTTGTCACAGTGCCACCTTGAGATCCTCAGACATAATAACCCCAAGATCCCTTTACTGTTTATTGACTGTCAACCCCCCCCCATCCTATACTCAGTTCTTGGGTTCCTATGCCCTAGGTGCATGATTTTGCACTTTTTGGCAGTGAACTGAACTGCCGTGCTTTTTACCACTCCTCAAAAATCACAAGATCCCTGATCATTCTTTCCATCACTCCTGGGTGTCCACCCTATTGCAAATTTTGATATAATCTGCAAAAAGGCATACCTTCCCTTCAGTTCTTCTGCATTGTCCCCTACGTTCAAAAGGATTGGTCCCAGTACTGAGCCCTGTGGTACCCCACTGGTCACCCTCCCGTCATTAGAGTGAGTGCCATTAACCACCACCCTCTGTCTCTTATCCATTAACTAGCTACTGTGCTAAATGGAAGGCTACAATCTGTAGTTCAAGGGGGTGGCGCAACAGGACACACCTCCATTCAGCCCATTTAAGAGCTGCTCTCCTCACTCCACATACAAGCATTTTTTCCTTGCCCCTCCATCCACCCCTCCTCCTCCAACAGTACACCTCTCTTTCCCATGGGCATCTTCCTCAGGTACTTTTAGCCAAGGGAATCACTCCCACGGCACCTCAAGGGGTGGAACCCTCCTCTACCTGGAGCCGTATTGGGTGGTATATCCCACAGATAGAGAGGCGAACAGCCAAAGATTATCTATGTTACACAAGCACAAAACCAGTTGCACAAGGACATTGAACCCAATTAACCATTTTGGATCCCACCCCTAGGCCGTTCAGTTTCTTTATCAGCCTCCTTTGTGGCACAGTGTTGAAGATCTAGCTAAACTCCAGATCAATCATGTCCACTGCTCTCCCCTTATCTATTTCCCTGGTTACCCAATCAAATAAATCTTCCAGAATCATTTGGCATGATCTTCGTCCTGTGAATCTCTGCTGCCTGTGGTCTTGCAGCCCATTGGATTCAAGATGCTCTAACAGTCTCTCTTTTAGTATGGATTCCATTAATTTCCCCATGACTCAGGTAAGACAGACCAGACTATACTTGCTAGCCTCCTCCCTGCTGATGCTCTTACAAAATGGAACCATATCTGCTCTGCTCTGCTCTAGTCCTCTGGAACAACTCCTGTTTCCAGTGAGTTGTTGAGTAAGGCAATGCGTAGTGCAGCAAGAACCTCCCTGCCTAGTTCCCTTAATACCCTTGGGTGTATCCATCCAGTCCTATGGCCTTGTCCACCCTAAAATTTGAAGTCCCTTCAATAATACTTTTTCCTTTGAAAATGGGCTTGTGTCCACTTACCCCTCCAGTGTTTGTGCTGCTTCTTGGTGGTCTGTCCCTCTCTCTCCACTGTGAAAACAGTAGAAGTACTTATTCAGGATGTCTGCTTTTTTTCTGATCCCCCTCTGTGCAGTCTCCCTTTGTCATCCTCCTTATCCTCAGAATCCCTCTCCTTGTCTTCCTCTCCTTGCTTATGTACCTGAAGAAAACCTGGTTTTCTTTTGATACCCTTTGGCTATGCTTTCTTCTCTCTGAGCATTTGATCCCCTCATTACCTTACCTGCTTCACTCTGTTTTACCTGGTACACCTCTCTATCCTCATTCTTCTGTGTTTCTTCATACCTCCTGAATGCCACCCTTTTACTAGCTTCTGAGGAAGGCTATTCTGATGTATCTCCCCATGTCAGTGAAGTTTGCCTTCTTGAAATCCAAAATGTTTGCCCTTGTGTGACTGGACTGGGTCCTGGTTCCCATGCTAGACCACACTATGTGGTGGTCACTGGATCTCAGTTGCCCCTCCACACAGACATCTGAGTTCTGTCCCCATTGGTCAGTATCAGGTCAAGAATGGCCTTTTCTCTGGATCAGGCACAAGCTGCCTGAGATCTGCCCCATGTAGGAAGCCAGATAGCTGCCACCATGTGGCTGGAAGAAACTGCCTGGTAGACTAATCCATGTCAGGCATACTGAAATCCCCCCAGCAGCAGGACTTCACCTTTTGTTGCTATGTTGTGTATTCCATCCACAAGCTCCCTGCCCACATTTACCCCATGTGCTGAAGGCCTGTAGATCACCAATGTGCATATTGCTGAGCCTTTGCTTGGTTCAAGGTGACCTACTGGTGCCTCTTCCTCCCCTGTCTACCCCTGCACCTGCTGCTACTTTATACATATCTTCTCTGATGTACAGGGATAAAAACTCCCTCCTTTTCACCCACCCATCTCTCCTTAACAGAGCATAACCTGGTAAATCAATGTCCCATGATTAACAGTGTACCATATCTCAGTTATTGTTATTATGTCCAGGTCTGCCTCTACTATCAATGCCTCCAGGTATGGGATTTTATTTCCCAGGCTGTGGGCATTTGTTACCATGCCTTCCATGTTTTGTATCCTATCACCCTCCCATGCTGCTGCTCACACTTCTTTCCCTCCCTCTTCTGCTTGATTTCCCCTCCTTGTTGTCTTTCTCCTTGTGGCCTAGAATTCACTGCTTCCCAATCCTTCTGCTCTCCTTTGTCCAGACTTCAACTCATTTTCCTGCATGTAACCCCCAGGAGGGTGATACTAAGCCACATGACCTTTCTCTGACCTCTAATCCGGCCAGCTTTAAATGCTTGTCACTGAAGCATTCAGACTTCTTACTAGGTCCTTTCCCTGACGGATGCAGGCCATTATCTTTACACAGGCTCGCATCCATCCAGGTTGGGCCTCAGTCCCACATGAAACCATGACCCTCCCTTCCAAGCCATTCCTTTAACCAGGAGTTGAATTTCTGGATGTGGAGTGCCTTAGCCTCTCCCCTGCCATGGACAGGTAGCACCTCCAAGAAGGAGATGGAATGTTCTATTTTCTTCAGGCTCCCCCCAACTTCCTGAAAGCCTTTCAGATTCTAGCTGCTTCCACTTTGTCTCCTGCTAGGTCATTCATCCCTAGGTGGATGATATCATCCAGTTCCTCCCTCCTTGCCATTACCCTTGCGATCCTAATGATCCGCTTCTCATCCCACCATGCAGTGCTTTCTGAAATGCACTTTTCCCCCCTGTCCTTCCTGCTAGGTTCCCCTAACTTTACTCCTCAGACAACTGAGTCCCTCACCAGGAGAAGCTTCCTCATCCTTTGGGGTTCTCTTTCCCCTTCCTTGCTGCTGCATCCTGGAGGATCCACCCGTCCTCCTTGGTCTCGGCTGTGGGTGCCATTGTGGGGCTATCCCGCTCCTCCAAAACAGTGTAGGAGTTGCTTAACCAGACCTGTTGGGGGATGTGCTTCAGACACCTTCATGGCAACTTCTCTACAATGCCATAATGTCCTTTTTTCCTCCTGCTTTTGTTCACTTCCTTCATGCAGATGTTGGTTGCCTTCCCAATGCCTTTATTTAATATTCTCCACTGTTCCTCTACCCCCTCTCTGACAGTCCTCCCTTGCTAGGCTGCTTCTGAAGCAGTCTTCCATTTCTTTAAAATCCAACCTACTAAAGTCCAGGACCCGTGTCTTTTTGTTGCTTGCCTCTGCACCCATCTTAATATTGAATCACACTGTACAGTGATCACTGGTTCCCATTGAATAGCCCACTATGACATGACTAGGTGCCATCACAGCCTCCAGTAGGACAGGGATTCAGAGTAGCAAAGGGAGACAGCATGTCCCAAATAGGATAGCACCATTACTCCATGAGTCATTTTCACTTCTCAGCATGTTAAGTCCCTAGGGCAGGAAAGGTGCTAAAGGGATATTTGCCAGCCATGTGGGCTAACTAACATCTCCGCACAATGCCTCTGTACATGGCTGCATGGAGGAGTAGTACAGAAAAATGTCAGCCCCCACCTCCTGATCACCATTCAGATGCCCCTGATATTATAATAAAATGATCCCTGGCATCTAGTAGTTCCCCCCCCAGTCACATTCAGATAACCCTGATTAGTAAAATGATCCCTGGCATCCAATCACCATTCAGATGCTCCTGATTAGTATATTAAGAAGATCCCTGGAATCTAGTTTACTCTGATTGCAAGTCTGAGCCCCCTCCCAAATCCACCCATTAAGGTTCTTCCTCCCTTTTCCCATGGTGACCCATAAATTACCCCAGCTGCCAGTCCCTCCCACTGTAACAGTGACAGGCCCAGCCCCTCTGCTCACCATCTCAGCTGGCCACTTTCTGAGTAACAGGGAGTGAGCACACACCTACTATAAAAACAGATATTCTACAGTAGGTGCACACTCACTCCTTTTCATTCAGACAGTGACCAGCCAACATAATGAGCTGAGAGGCTGTATCGATCACAGTCACAGAGAGGTGGCTGCAATCTTGGGTAAATGAGGGTCCAATGGGTAGGAGATGAATGGATCTGGTTGAATGGCTTTGGGAGGGGGGGCTCAGATTTGCCACTGTGGGTGGGGCTACTAGATGTCAGGGATCATTGAAAAATAGAAACACAGAAACATAGACAATGATTGCAGAAAAAAAAAAAACAATGGTACATCCAGTCTGCCCCTAGTTCCCTATTAAACCTTAGGACCTACTGTCCATACAGGGTACTAGCCTTCACTATCTATTCCGCTGTTCCCCTCCCTACCACTATCAGCCTGAGTAACCATTATACCCTTTACTTTGTCACAGCCATGCTTGAAACCATTTATGGTTTTGGTGCCTGCCATCTCGGTTGGCAGACTATTCCACATTTCCACCACCATTTCTGGAAAATAAAACTTTCCAATATCCCTCTTGAACCTCCCTACCATCAGATTCTACTTGTGCCCCCATGTCCTTGAACTGTTACTCATGCTAAGTAGTTCTTCTCCATTCACCTTATTTATTTCTTACAGGAACTTAAAGGCCTCTATCATATCACTCCTCCCTTGTCTGGTCTCCAGTGAAGACATGTTCAGTGTCTTCAGCAGATCCTCATAGGATATGTCCTGTCAGCTCTGAATCATCCTGATCACCCTTTGTTACATGGTCTTCAGCTTGTCCTTATCTTTCCTGAGTTGAGGTCTGCAGAACTATGCACAGTACAGCAGGCGCAGCCTCACCAATGATCTATAAAGGGGCAGTAAACCTATTTTCTTCTACTATCAGAAACCCTTCTGGTACATCCTAGCATCCTATTTGCCTTACTAGATGCCTCACTGTACTAGCTTGATTGTTTAAGGGAGTCACTAATGATGGCTCCTAGGTCACTTTCTTCAGCTGTACTGCTCAGCTCTACCCCTCCTATCAGTACTCTGTCCTTGGGTTCTTGTTCCTTAAGTGAATCAACTTGCACATTTTGGCATTGAAGTTCAACTGCCAAACCTTAGGCCACCTCTTTACTCTTTGCATGTCACTCTGCAGTTTCCTACTTCCCCTGTCACTACGTACCCTCCCATGAGCTTGGTGTCATTTTCAAAGAGACAGAGACCCAGATTCATTCTCAAATGTTGTTGATGAGCATATTGAAGAGGACAAGACTCAGGATGGATCCCTGTTGCATTCCATTCTTGACCTCCCTCTCTTTTGATTTGACGCCATAATAATGACCCTGCTGCCTCTTTCAATAAAGCCCCTCACCCCACCAAAACACTGCTTATATTTTCCTTCAAATCCCTGCACCTCACCCCCTTGCACCGTGATCTAAATCACTCTGATTGATCCCCTGTCTCTTTGGCCTCCTGCATTGACTCTATGCTAATGTATTTCAAAACAAAATTCCTCAAAATATGAGACTGTCATGCCCCCCCAGCACAGGACACAATAAAAGGTACCCCACCTCCTCTAGATCATGGCCAAACTCATAGCTTGGTTGCAAGTGCATGATTTGGCCTGGTAAGAAAATAAATGTAATAACCCATCCCCCATGGCCTCCAGAGGTATCATCACCTCTGCAACTCCTGTACCAGGGCAATAAGGCTTGCCAAAGGTGAGTATTTTATATCCACCTTGAGTGCCAACATTGGTCACCAGTCTAAATTTTGGAAGGTTGCCACACTCTCTTCTCCCTTCCCACTCATTCCCCTTTGCCTGTCCTCCTTCTCCCTTCCCACTCATTCCCCTTTGCCTGTCCTCAAAGTGGGTGACACCCCTATCTCTAAGCCCTCCTTCATCACCACAGAGGTTTAATTCCTTTTTTTGTCACCTGCACCTCCTCTCTCCTCTCTCCTCTCCTCCCTCTCCCCTTCTTCACCTCCCTTTCACCTCTGCCAACCTGCATGACAGTCATCTCCTTCCTTCCCCCATTTTTCTTCTCTCTATTAACTCCATCCTTCATCACCAACACCCTTCTTACCCTTCACACTTCCAAGGGTAGGAGCCCAGATGGCCTGGATAGCAAGCTCCTCTCTCTGCTTCTGCAATCTCCTCCCCATTGGCTGACCTCCCTAACCTCTCTTTCTGCTGTTCCTCTCTCCCTGCTAACTGGAAGACTGCCATTGTCACTCCTCTTCCAAAAGGTGGTGACCCATCTGCTACTAACAGGTACTGACTCATTTCTCTCCTCCCTCTAAAATACAAGAACAAATTGTCTTGTTACAACTCTCTCCCTTTCTGGACTCCTCTTCCTTCTTCACCCACTACAAGTCTGGCTTCTTGAAGAACTACTCCACCACTATCTCCCTGCTCAGGCTCATCAAATTCATCCACAATGGTATGGATCACAGCAGCCTATTTACCTCTGCTGTCTTCATCGATCTAACCAAAGCATTCAACACTGTCTCCCACCCCAATTATTAGTCAAACTCCAGGCTGAAGACCTCTCCGACTCAGCCATTGGTTGTTCCTCTCCTACCGCATGGGTAGGTCCCAGGTGGTCAAAATTGGTGAGCCCCCCCCTCCTCCTTGCCTGTATCAACTGGGGTCCCACAATGATCTGTGTTAGGCCCTCTACTTTTCTCTATTTTCCTTAATGATCTCCCCTCTGTATGCTTATCTGCATCCATTCACATGTACACGGATGACACAGTTCTCTTCAGAGCAGGCCCACAAACTCCAGCTGGACTTGGATCATGTTGAGCCATAGCTCCACACAAATCAGCTTTCTCTCAATGCCAAGAAGACTGTCTCCATGTCCTTTGGCACCAGGCACAGACTCTATAGGCTCCCTCCCCTTCCTACTTTCCATACCCTGGATGGCTCCCCTGTGGAAGATGTTACCATCTTTAGGTATCTTGGTATCTGGCTAGACCAGCACCTACACTTTTCTGAACAAGTGGATGGTATAGTCAAAAAGCTGCACCCCAATTTGGTGAACTTTACAGGAACTGTGACTGTATCCCACCTCTAGCACACCGTGGTATTATCCAGAGAATTATCCTCCCAATCTTTGACTATGCTGATGTGGCCTACAGTGCAGCCCCAGTCACTACCCTTGCCAGACTGGACACACTATTGAACTATTTATGCCATTACACTCTTGACTGTACTCCTAGGACTCATCAATGTTCTATGTATAAATCTTTCCCCTTTTCTTCTCTCGTGGACAGACACAATGCCCACTGTGCCAGCTTTGTGTGCAAATTCTGGTTTGTTTCCCTAACCCCCCCAGTCATACCCTCAGAAGTTCAAATGTTTGAACCCTAGCAGTCCCTTCAGTCTCCATGACCATTGGCAAAGCCGCATTCAGCAACCACTTCCATAAAATCTGGAACTCCCTTGCCCCAGCCATTCACCAGTCTCTGTCCCGCAGATCCTTTCAAACCACTTCAGAGGTCTTACCTCTCCCTCCTGCACTTGCTCCTAATTTTCCCTCCTGCTCTCCTATGACTTGTTTCCAATTTAGGAACAGCTATAATTTAGGCACTTACGCTCCCACTCTAGGCATTATGCACAAATGTTTACAGCTAGTGTTGATTTAAACTGCTCTGCATTTGATTGCCAGCATATGTTTGTGGCTCCTGATTGTGCTGTATATGCATTGTCGATTGTTTGTTTGTCACTCTAGTTCTCACGTCTTGCATGTATTATTCCCAATGTAATTTGCTACTGTGTGCCACTCTACTCTGCTCTGCCAGTGGTCTTCCACCATGTATGTTATGTATTTTGAACTCTTGTGCTACCTAAGCCCCACTTGTGCAAGTTCCACTTACTCCAGGATGCATCTGAAAATGAGGTCCCAGCCTAGTATGTCTTTCCTGGTGACACTTTTAAATATGTAAGTAAGTAAATAAATAAATAAATAAATTCTAGACCCATATTATTATAATAACTGGGTCATCGGAATGGCAATTCTGGGGGGCACTAGACACCAAGGATCATTTTACTATAATAACTGGAGCCATTTAATCTGTGATCAGGGGTGTGGAACCTTTAGATGCCAAGGATTATTTTGGTATACTACTTGGGAGCATCAGAATGGTGACCAGGGGTAGGGTGACAATATGCACCACTGTGTTCTCAAATCAGGACAGGATTTTTGGAAGCAGTAGACAGTATTGCAATTGCAGTTGTCAAGCACTTTCAAAACCTTTTATATACAAGTGGGACACCCTGCCAGAGGAAGTGGTGGGGGCTGAAACAATCATGGGATTTAAGAATGCATGGGATAGACATAAAGGAATTCTGGAGGTCAGGGGTAAGGGGCAACAGACTTCTAGGAAAACATAAACTGAACTTACAAGCTCAAATGGGCAGACTGGGTGGGCCATAGGCTCTTATCTGCCGACACTGTCTATGTGTCTATGTATCTATATATCACTGTGCTCTGTATGCATGAAGGGATCCCTCATTTGCAAGGCTGTAGTAGCACATATGCACATGCACATGATCAGGTTAGCTTCAGGGGCTGCTAAATACAGTGTATGGCACCTGTTCAACCATGCTGTTCTCCCACATGGCACAGTGCTTAGATCTTTAGCACTCTGCAAACCTGAAAATGGGGTCCTAATTGACTAAAAATCCCCTGCTGATGCCTCTTAAGATGTAGAAAGTAAACAAAAATGGATTATCTTATTCTGTATGTTATTTTCCTTGGAAAACTTTTATCCAATTTCAAAACACCGTGATGTGTCTTAAAATATTTATAACAACTGTAGCTAAATTACATTTTCTTCTTTCATTTGAGTATTGTTTTTATTTACTTATAAAAATACAGTCTGGTGGACCGGCTTAGTGGTTTGGTGGTAGCTGTACTGCCTCCCATGCCAGTGACCCGTTTTGGGGGGAGGACCTGGGTCAAACAGGGGTTAGCTGGCAGGAAAGATGATTGAGCATCTTGGAGACTGCTGTCTTCTCAGGGACGGGGAGTCTGACCACCCTGCTCTTTAACAGCCACCTAGGTGAAGAAGGCTGGTAGTTCATCAGAGTGGCATAATGGGCAGGGCTCAGGCAGGCACAAAGCAGTACTTGCCTTTATTTGGATTGGCATCATTGCATGCTTGGCTGCCCAGTGGATAAACCAAAGGTAGAAAACCTCCAATGGCAGAATAATCCACCAAACTGCCACAGGCTTTGCATTACTAACTAGGCTCTGCTCCTGTCTGAATATGTGTCTCCTTGTGAATGTCCCTCTCCCTCCCGGCCCCACTGTGGGGGAGGAGGGAGGCCATGGGAGATCTCAGAGCAGGTAAGTCCTGGTGATTTTTGATGATGGGGATGGACAGGTCAGTGTGCAAGGGGGTCAGTGGGTGACCAGGAAGATACACATCTCCATGGAAAAAGAAATAAAACACAGTTTGGGAATCTCAAACTCAATAACACAGCCATACAATATAAACAGCATAACTATGCACTGTGCAGCAAGACCAGGGCAGGTTTATTAGTGGAGACCAAGTGCCTGGCAAAGCACTGTCCACCTTGCATTGCTCTGCAGATATGTAATGGGGAGGTTAGGAACTGTGAGTGCCACCAGTGTGGCATCACAGTGATGTAATTCATAAGAGAAATGCACAAATTATGCATATGCCAGCTGAGCTTCTGATGAGAATTGGGCCCTGAGCAATTGCAGCAAAAAATACATTTTTTCTTAACCAAGACCCTTTATTAAACAAAACATTCAAATAAAAACAAAAACTAAATCAAAACTAACTCGGTAGAGTAGATACTAGGAAAGTGTTTGGCTTACACTTTTATCTTTCCTGCAGTGCTTCCCAAACATTCATCTCAGATAGTTTGCTGAACTAACACAGTAATTAATTACGCATAAATCTGGTCAAAACTTTAACTTAGAAAAATGCATGCAGTCCCCTATGTTTATATGGTATGAGAGTGATATCTTAGGAATATCCTAAGTATTAGCTTACCATACAAATGTGTTTTAACAGTGAATGAGGGCAGCACTTATTTAAAAGAATAAACCACAGCATTTTAAATTAGTTCTAAAAGTTTCTTGTCACATTACAATGTTCTGAAATTTGATTAAAGGTGTGCAAGCAAAACAAGATGGAAAACTCTGTAAAGAAGTAGAATAAAAGATAGCCTGTTTTGCTTACCTTCTGCTCTGCAGCTTTAGACATCTTCTCATCATGTCAGCAGCTCCCTGAATGCAATAGGAAATGAGTGCAGGGGCAGGCCATTCAAGGGGGATGGGTAATTTCAGAATGTGATCCATTTCAGTATATAGTTTTTGTTTCAGTATATAGTCTATGTGGATTTTTTCATTCTATAATGTATGTATTTCAATACATAGTGTATGTGTTTCACCATGTAGTGTATTTGTTTCAGTATATAGCATATGTGGATTTTTTAAATATACTGTTTATGTATTTCAGTATGTAATATATTTATTTCAGTATATAGCATATGCAAAATATTTCGATAGATAGGGTTAGCGTTTTAATATATAGTGTATTTGTTTTAGTACATAGTGTATGCGGATTTTTCAATGCATAGTATGTTTATTTCAATATATAGTATATGTATTTCAATATAAAGTGTAGTTGTTTCATTATATAGTGCATTTGTTTCAGTAGGCAATGTATGTGGATTTTTCAATGTGAAGTGTATGTATTTCAATAGATAGTGTATGTATTCCAATATGTAGTGTGTTTGTTTCAGTATATAGTGTATGTGTTACTATGTATAGAATATTTGTTTCAGTAGATAGTTTATGTGGATTTTTCATTCTGTAATGTATGTATCTCAATAGGTAGAGTGTATGTTTCAGTACATGGTACATTTGTTTCTGCATATAGTGTATGTGGATTTTCAGTACTCAGTATGTATATTTCAGTAGATAGTGTATGTATTTCACTATATAATGTAAGCATTTCAATATATAATGTATGCATTTCACTACATGATATATGCATTTCAGTATACAGTATATGTATTTCACTATGTGCTGTGTATATTTCAGTAGATAGTGTATGTGGTTCACTACATTGTGTATGCATTTCACTATATAATGTATATATTTCACTAAATGATGCATGTATTTCACTACATAATGTATATGTTTTACTATACAGCCAGAGATTCTGAATTATGTCCCTAACGGCTTGCTATAAGCTTTTGTTATAGTTTGATTCTGATTAACAATGCAAGTAAAACAGAAAAAAGCTGCAGAGGTTTGAGTAACCTTTAAAGTGCTAATTAATACAAGAACAGCAAGAAGAAGGAGCTGCTGTTGGAACTTTACTACTCTACTGGACTAAATAACTAGAACTCTACTACTGGGAAGTTCAATTTAGGGTTAAAACAAACAAAAAAACCAAAAAAGTGTTTGAGTTCAGTGAAGGAATTGTTATCTGTGCAGTTAGCTAGGTGAAGAAAGAAACTGTGAATTGGGGGGTGGCTTAGAGAGAAGGAAGCCAGTGTTTGCATTGAAAAACTGACCTAGATAGCTTGTGGCAGAGAACAGCAAGAGGAAGGAGTTACTGTTAAAACTTTACTACTCTACTGGACTAAAGAACTAGAACTCTACTTCTGGGAACTTCAATTTAGGGTAAAAACAAACAAAAATCAAAAAACAGTGTGCTTGTCTGAGTTGGTGAAGGAATTGTTATCTGTGCAGTTAGCTAGGTGAAGAAAGAAACTGTGAATTAAGGGGAGTGGCTTAGAGAGAAGGAAGCCAGGTGTTTGCTTTAAAAAACTGACCTTGTGGCAGAGAACAGCAAGAGGAAAGAGCTGCTGTTAGAATTTTTACTGGGACTATATTACCTCCATACCTCCCCCCACCTAAGCCGGTTCTACTCTTATAGGCACAGGATTTGACCGACAACATGAACTTACTGTTTGAGAGCAGGAAGGGCGTAATCACAAAGGCACAAAAGACTCACCATCCTAGAAGGAAAAGAGTAGCTCTCCATCCCCCTAGCTGCTGGAGGTCTGATTCTGAGCAAGTAAGAAGGAGACTACTGAGGAATTTAGGAACTTACTGTCCCAGAACGGGAAGATCAGGAGCATTAAGGGTACTGAGGCAGTAGGAAAGTAGAGAGAACAAAATATATAATAAATAAATAAACAGAGAGGAAAAAGTAAGTATACAAAACAACAGTTAAGGGGCCACAAATAAGACATGATGGGAGCGGTGCAGTGCAGTGACTATGAAGTAGCAGTTTTCCAGGAGATAATCTGGAGGATGCGGTGTCATCCCATCTGTAGGCACCTCTCTGGGCTGAGGGAGGAGGTTGCTCATCTCCAGGCTGAGTTGGCCAGGATTGGGGGACCTCCTTTCCCACCCAGGGACCACCAGAGCCACTGCTACTGCCTCTGAAGTTGCCAAGAAAGAGGAGCAGTTGGACCACAGTGGGTTCAGGGAGGGTGAGTGTGGTGAAACAGAGATGCATCCCTCCACTTGTACCTCTCCACAATTCATATGTCATTCTGGCACAATGTGGCTCCTCTATGGAGGCACCCGCAGTGGAGACCAAGGAAGATGCTGGGAACCTCCACAAAGGAGACCCACAGGAGGGTAGCATGGGACCCCATAGGGGAAAGAAACAACTCCTGGTGGGGGACTCCATTGTTAAGAGGGTAGAAATGGGGGATGGAGGGGAGCATGAGATTAAGTATATGGCTATGGATCATGTTCCCATTAATTTTAGGGGAGGGAACCAAAACAAAATTTTGGATCAAAAGGAAGCAAGAGAGAGTGAACAGCATTTAAATTTATTGATATGAATGTTCATTTATGGTGCTTAGGGGAACTCGATTAAATACCCCAAAATTAACAAAAAATAATACAGGAGTTGCAGTATGGTCCTAAAAATTAATTTTGCAAAGATGCAAATAATAAGGAAAATGAGCTTGAAAATGTCAATGATGTTATAAAAGCAAAAAGTGTGAAAGAAAATATAATGGTATGATTATGTGAACACACTTTGTTAGTTTTGACATGGAACTGAATTATTAGTAGTACGATGATTTTTGGAGAAAGGGATGGTGCTCCACTTTAGTTTTACTGAAGTTGATTCTGAGTATTCTCTCCTTTATGCAAGAGTTGACGTTTTAATGAAGTAGATCTATTGAATTATTAAAATGTTTATGCTTTAATAAATATTTAAAATTTTGGATTTAAATCTTCATTAGGGTGTTTTCATAAATGAAGCAATTCATAAATGAAGCAATTTATAAATGCCTTAGTGAAGTATTCAGTTAAACCTTTCATTCAGAGTTTTTTTAAATGAGAAACATAGTGATGTACATGAGGTTCTGTTTTGGTGGACTGACTCTAGCCCAGTTGGCAACCACTTAATGCACCTAATAGGGAAATTGTCCCACTAATTAAAATAGAGTGTGCTGGTGGTGTTGTGAGACAAATGAGCAGGAGACACCTTACCTTAATCTACCTTTTGCTTGTGTAAGGATGTAATTGCACTTTATTATTTGAATTAACACCCTTTAATGTTTTGCACATGTAATGAGTACTATATAATGTCACTATGCACTTATAGCCACACCCCTGATGAAGAGGTCTCGGAAGCCTCGAAACGCTGGGTTGTCATGTATGTAGGTATGTGGATTCCATCTGTGAACATTACACTATTTTAAAAGTGTTTACAATAATACTGAATCAGTAAAATGAAGTGGTTCTATTTCTCACAATGCCAGAGTGCTGAGTATTTATTTCTGATTTGTGCCACTTTTTCTCTAGCACCTGACTTTATTGAGATCTCCCTCCTGTTTGCTTGTTTGGAGGAGGAGGGAGGTAAGGTGCCTGTCTGGTGCCATGGCTTGGAGGTACAGGGGCCTAATCCTGAGGATTGCAGGAGAAGCTGCACAGGGGAGGGAGCTGGATGTCATTGTCCACCTAGGGACAAATAATCTGGCTGGGAAAGGGATCAGAGCTAGTGGTGGATGAAGTGGGAGGAATTGGCTTCGTGGAGAAATCCACAATATTCTGCCCATTCGTGTAGCGGAATGTGGAAATTTTACCTAGCAGAATGGCAAAATTTTGCCTTCCACAGTGAAATTTCGCCTTCTGTGATGCAATTTTGCCTTCCACGGTGAAATTTTGCCTCTGTCCACAGGCAAAATTTCATCTTAGCACTGGTATAAGTTAAAATTAGTAGATCCCTGGTGGCTAGTGGTCCCTCCCACCACCTGTCCCACATGTAAGTAATTATAAGTAATTAGAAAATGGGCTTTTTATTTGGAGGCATCTCATTGGCTGGTACCCAATCCACAGGTGTACATTAACTTTCAATAGATGCCCACCAAATAAAAAGTCCCAGTCCAGACCTGCCTCATGCCCAGCAAAGTATCATTGTGCCCAGACTGCTCAGCCATTGGCTGCAGCACTGGGTACAAATTAAAGTGATGCCATTGTTGTATATCAGTTAGCGAGAGTGAGTGACCAGATACCAGCCATAAATTTTAAAACACAACATTCACACTATCCACCAAAAAAGATTTTGAAAGAGAGACAGAGGCACACGACTGTCGATACAGTCATTATGTTATGTTCTGTTGAAAGCCACCTGTTCCATTAGTTTTCTCCCGCTCTAGTCCCTGTCTTCCTCCTAAACTTCCACCAGACAACCACTGTATGAAAACAAATAAAAGCGAGATACGAGCAGCACCATCGGCATTGCCAGCATTAGTTCCTCTCTCTCGCTTCGGTTCTGCTGCCGATTTCTATTTAAACATGCTCTCATTTCCCCCAGTGTCGTTTGCAATTCCTATCAACTTCAGCCGCCATACAAATCACCTCCAACGGCAGGCAGGCAATTGCCAGACAAACGAGTAGTGGGTTAACGTCTCTTCATGCGTCGGCGGTTTTCATTCCCCACAGAGACAAAGAAACGCGAGAAAGTAGCTTGAGCGCAGAACCGCAGACAGTGTAGAGCAACAGTGAGAGCACTAGCTCTACTACCACAACTGTGTGAAAGTAGTACCGCCCTGTAGTGCTCTTCACAACCCTTCACCCGATATACAGCACCCTTTCTACGACTGAAGTGAAATTGATGTCAAAATAAACGGCACACCACCTGCAGTGTTTAAAAACAACAACAAAAAACAGCATTACACAGCTGTCACATCGCAAGTTTTACTTGATGTAAACAAATCACCACCATGGCTTTGATTGTCCCTACTCTGAAGTCTTTTCAGTTGTGATGCTGCAGCCACTATTATGCAGGCGGAGGAACTATTTCAGGAAGAACTATTTCATTAAAAAATGTATTTTAAAATTTTTTTCATTTACATTATTTTATTAAACTTATTTTCTTTTACACTGCCCATTTTCTAAGCGCAATAATGCCCTCCAGGGTGGGTGGTATGGGCAATACCGGACCGGCCAAGGGCTATAAGGCCCTCCGCCTGCGGCGTCGGGCCTCATTACGCCCCTGGCCGGTCCGGTATTGCCCAATACCGCCCACCCTGACGGGCATTATTGCTTACTTAAATTATCCATGGTTACCAGTGATCCCTCCACTCCACCCGGTAATAACCCACCCTGCTGCCCACCATAGAAATGTACAGTCAGTAACCCCCCCCCAATGAATGAGCTTCAATTTGATAGCTCAGTCGGTGGGCCAGCCATGGAGGAGAGAGGAAGGCAGTGCTGGACTGCTGGTGCCGGTGCCAGGATTTAGGATGGGGTGGGAGCAGGATTGTGGTGGGGACCTCTGGCTACTGGGGAGGCTGGGTGGGGTGGCACTGGATCACCAGGGATTGGGAATTTGGGAATCAGATTTATAGGGACTGGGGAGGGGATTGGGTTTGGAAAGGGGTTTACAATTTACAAAAAAAAAAAACGCTAGACCGCCAGAGTTTTTTTTTTCTTTCAACAGGATAATATTAAACTAAAGGAGGAGATATGGAGGGACACAGGTGGGGGGTTACTGACTGTACATTTCTGTGGTGGGTAGTGGGGTGGGTTATTACTGAGTGGAGGGGAGGGACCACTAGCCACCATGGATAATTTAATTATTTATAATTAATTACATGTGGGACAGGTGGGGGTAGGGACCGCTAGCCACCAAGGATCTACTTATTAACTTATATTACTAAGTTATACCCACTCAGCCACTCTAAGGTGAAATTTCACCCATGGAGGGAAGGCATAATTTTGTTGCAGAAGGTGAAATTTTGCCCACGGAAGACAAAATTTCACCTATGCGAAATTCCGCCTTGTGCGGGAAAATTTCATGAAGTGCTCCACGATGCAAATTTGCCCACTTCGCTTGCACTCCATGGGCGAAATTTAAATTCACTGTATCTCTAATCAGAGCATTGCAGGAGGAGTTTGTGGAGTTAGGGAGGGGCATTAGACAAGTAGCATGCAGGGTAACCTTCTCGGAGGTGCTGCCTGTCTATGGTATGGGTGAGGTTAGGGTGCTCCGCATCATGGGATTCAATCAGTAGTTGAAAAACTGGTGCAGAGCTCAGGGTTTTGGCTTCACTGGAGACTGGGGGTCCACCTGAAGGGATGCAGGCCTATACTGGCGCAATGGTCTGCATCTGTCGAGGAGGGGAACCAGGATCCTAGGTGATAGGTTTAAATGCTTCATTGGCAAGCATTTAAACTAGCCAAGGGAGGAGGCACTGAAAAGGAAAAGGGAAATCCTAGCCTCACCAGCAATCAGAGTAGTTAGTCAGGCAAACACCAAAATAGAGAAGTCAATATGGAGAAGGAAGGGTAAATGGAGAAAAAGACAGAGGAAGTAAGGACTGTGATGGGGCAAAAAGGAGAAAGGCCATAAAAAAATGGAGGATAATCAGTACCAAAGCCCACAGTCTAGGTAATAGCCTCCCTGAACTGGTGACCTTAATGGAAGAGGGATGCCTGGATATTATGGCAGTCACAGAAACATAGTACACAGAGAACCATGACTGGGATGTCAACATACCAGGGTACACAATCTACAGGAGGGACAGGGAGAGTAGAAGAGAAGGAGGAGGAGTAGCTCTCTATGTAAGGGAAGGGATCAAAGCAATGGAACTAAAGGGTAAACAGGGAGGAGAGGAGGCACTGTGGGTCACCCTGCAAACTGGAAATGGCACCACATCTGCACAGTGATTGTATACAAACCCACATCTCAGAAGTAGGAAATGGACATGGAAATGATAGAAAGCATCCTTAGGATGGTGGAGAAAGGGAAGATATTGCTGATGAGGGACCTGAATATGCCAGATGTTAACTGGAGCACCTTTGCTGCAGCCACATCCAAGAGCAGGGCCATTCTCAATTCCCTACAGGGGGCATGCCTCAGACAGCTAGTGCTGGAACCCACTCAGGAGGGAGCAATCTTAGACCTGGTACTCTCAAATAGGGATGGATAGAGGATCTCAGATCTAGTAGTGGGTAGCCATCATGAACAAGTGACCACCAAACAGTGTGATTCATGATAAACTCAGCTGTAGAGTCAAGCCATACAAAAGTGAAGGTACTGGACTTCAGGAGGGCTGATTTTGTCAAAATGGGAGCGTGCCTCAGAAAAGCACTAGCAAACAGTCAAAAAGGAGGGGTGGAGCAACAATAGGGAATAATCAAAACAGCCATCACAGAGGCAACAAGCATTTGTGTGAAGCAAATAAATCAAAATGAAAGAAAAAAAACACTATGGTTCTCAAAAGAGGTGACAGGGAAGGTTAGAGAGAAAAAGAAAGCATTCAGGAAGTACAAGGAAACACAGAAGAAACAGGACAGAGAACTGTACCAGTTAAAGCAGAAGGAGTGGGGAAGGCAGTCAAAATAGCAAATGCCCAAACTGAGGAAAATATAGCCAACTCAGTTATGAAGGGGTATAAAACCTTTTTAAGGTACTTTAGGGAGTGAAGAAAGACAAAGGGAGGGATACTGAAGCTGAATAAAGAGGAGAGTGGGTGGGCAGAGAGGGACAGTGTTACTGGGCAGGGATACCGAATGAATACTTCTCAGAACTCACAAAGGAGAAGGAAGGGGAAGTACCTAATCCAGGGAATAGAAGCACTCTGAATAGGGGGGTTGCTATCAGTCCTTTCACAGAAGAAAGGAATCTGAAAGAACTCCTAAAACTGAAGGTGAACAAAGCAATGGGGCCTGATGGGATTCACCCCAGAATTTTAAAAGAACTGAGGGGAGAAATAGTAAAACCACTGACTACCCTTTTTATCAAATCATGGGAGGATGGTGTGGTACCTGTGGACTTTAGAATGGGCAGATGTGATTCCCCTTCACAAAAGTGGGAGCAAGACAGAGGCAGGAAACTAAAGACCTGTTAGTTTGACCTCAGTGGTAGGGAAAATGATGGAATCACTTCTGAAGGAAATAATTGTTGAGTACCAAGAGGCCAGTGGGGCACAGGACCCAAGGCAGTATGAATTCACTATGGGAAAGTCATGTCAGATGAATCTAATCAATTTCTTTGACAGGGTGACCAAAGTGGTAGACCAGGGAGGGGCTGTGGACATGGCCTACCTAGACTTTAGCAAGGCATTTGACACAGTCCCACACAAAAAGATTAATAAACAAATTAGCCAGCCTGGGAGTGGGTCCCAGGATGGTAGCCTGGGTAAAACATTGGCTGGACAACAGGACGCAGGTAGTAATAGTAAATGGAGTCCACAGTGAAGAAAGGGGGTTGCTAGTGGGGTACCGCAGGGTTCAGTACTGGGACCGGTTCTTTTTAATGTCTTTATAAGTGACGCTGCAGAGGGACTGGAAGGAAAAGTGTGTCTCTTTGCAGACAACACAAAGATCTGCAATGGTGTTGATACACAAGGTGGGGTGGAAAGGATGAGAAGGGACTTGGCAAGATTGGAGGAATGGTCAGAAGTATGGCAGCTTAGGTTCAATGCAAAGAAGTGCAAAGTAATGCACCTGGGAAACAAAAACCCAGAAGAAGAGTACACCATGAGGGGTGAGATACTGACATCAACAAAAATGGAAAGGAACCTGGGGGTAGTTATATCAGATAGAAACATAGAAACATAGAATTTGATGGCAGATAAGGACCGCTTGGCCTACCCAGTCTGCCCGTTTCCCTACCTAATGGATAAGCTGCAGATCCTAGCTAACCAACAGCCTACTTCTTCCACCCTCCACCCCCGAGAATTGCCTTATGTGTGTCCCATGCATTCTTGAATTCCACCACTGTTTTTGACTCCACAACCTCCTCAGGAAGGCTGTTCTATGCATCCACAACCCTTTCTGTGAAAAAATACTTCCTCACATTACCTCTGAGCCGTCCCCACTCTAGCTTCAGATTGTGCCCCCTTGTTCTTGCACATCTCTTTTTCTGAAAGATGCTACCTTCTTGGACTTTGTTGATTCCCTTGAGGTATTTGAAAGTTTCAATCATGTCCCCCCTCTCCCCCCTCTCCTCGAGGCTATACATATTAAGATCCTTAAGTCTCTCTTGATATGTCTTCTGGTGCAGACCCTGCACATTTTAGTTGCCCTCCTCTGTACTGCCTCCATCATGTCTATGTCTTTGTGAAGACTGGGTCTCCAGAACTGTACGCAGTACTCCAGATGGGGTCTCACCAGCTGTCTGTACAGAAGGAAAACAACTTCTTGTTTTCTACTGGTGATGCCTCTCCCAATGCATCCCAGTATCCCACCAGCCCTGCTTACTGCCCTCTTACATTGCTTGCTCACCTTTAGGTCATCTGATATAACTACTTCCAGGTCCCTTTCCATTTTTGTTGTAGTTAGTATCTCAGCCCCCAATGTATACTCTTCCACTGGGTTTTTGTTTCTCAGGTGCATTACTTTGCACTTCTTAGCATTGAATCTAAGCTGCCATACATTTGGCCATTTCTCCGACCTTGCCAAGTCTCTTCTCATCCTTTCCACCCCACCTTGTGTATCAATTCTATTGCAGATCTTTGTGTCGTCGGCAAAGAGATATACTTTTCCTTCTAGTCCCTCTGCAATGTTGCTTATAAAGACATCAAAGAGGACCAGTCCTAGTACTGAACCCTGTGGTGCCCCACTAGTAACCCCCCCCTTTCTTCAGATTGGACTCCACTTGCTGTTACCTTCTTTGTCCTGTTCTCCAGCCAATTTTTTACCCAGGCTACCATCTTGGAACCCACTCCCGGGCTGGCCAACTTGTATATTAATCTTTTGTGTGGGACTGTGTCAAATGCCTTGTTAAAGTCTAGGTAGACCATGTCTACAGCTCCTCCCTGATCTACTACTTTGGTCATCCAGTCAAAGAAATCTATTAGGTTCATCTAACATGACCTGCCCACTGTGAATTCATGCTGCCTTGGGTCCTGCACTCTTCTGGCCTCTAGATACTCAACAATTCTTTCCTTCAGAAGTGATTCCATCATTTTCCCAATCACTGAGGTTAAACTAACAGGTCTGTAGTTTCTTGCTTTTGACCTGCCTGACTTTATCAACCTTAAGTTTACTTAACTCTTCTAACACCCTCTCTTTTGCAAAGGGGCTTGTGTCTGCCCCTCCACTATCCTGCTCTGTCTTACTTAGTGTAGGTCCTTTGCCAATATCTTCTATTATGAAGACTGAGCAAAAGAATTCCAGTATTTGTTTTTTTTCCTAAAAGAGACAGCCTAACTTTTAAAATCTAGACTTCTGCAGTGCTCCTTCACACTACTCATCTAAGCTGGCATCATTGGCAGCTGACTGCTATTCAAAGACCTTCTTACCCAACCTGACATCTGATTCCTCCACACATCTTCATCTGGCACTTGTCAGGAAACAAAAAGTAATTTAAAGGTATCACAGCCAGTTCCAGGAGCCAAAGACTTCTACTAAGGGCAAGAGGCTACCTCACACAGCTACAAATTAAAAAAATGTATGGTGGGGGTTAAGAAAAAACTGATGACCAGCAATTATATATCATAAGGCATGGGCTGGTTTGCTTACACAAATTTAATACATACCCTTGGTGTGTGATGCTGAAATAAATCCCTCGAGCTTTGTACTCAAGGTTTATGTAGCATCACACACCTTGGGTGTGTATTAAATTCTCATAATTCCCATGCATTATTCTGTCTATAGACTGTATTTGTAACAGATATTCCACTACAGAGCATGTGGACATGCTCTGATATACACATGCCTTGGTGTGTGTTTTGTGAGGCACGAGGCTGCAGGCTGAGTGAGTTCAACAACCCAAGGCATGCATACAGTAGTTTAGCAAACCACCCAGCCTTTTGTGCAATATCTGTCATATACATATGTATGTGTGTGTGTGTGTGTGTGTGTGTGTGTGTGCGAGTATATATATATATATATATATATATATATATATATATATATATATAGAATGATAGATAGATTGATAGATATATTCATTGCAAAAAAATCCATTAATGCATCAGTTAGTTTTCCAATTACAGTGACAAAAGTATGTAAATTCGGTGTTAGGGTTCCTAACCCTACCACCCTACCTCACTCACCCATCCTCCTCACACCAACAGGCACCAGGGTGTGCCTTGAGGTCATCAGCCCTAAATCTCACCACATTCCATGTGTAAGGAAGCTGAGATGGCACAGTATTGGAGAATGGATTGAGAGTTAGGCCCGATGACCCAAGGCACACCCTAGTATAATAGTATCCTTATTTTACTGTGGGTGCGAAGGGTCCTTCGGACCCTGGGCTCCAATACCTCCATAGATGCGCATATGTATGTAGGTGTAGAAGTGCAGGGCCGAGGGCCCTGTGCTTCCATATGTTGAACAACTGAGACCAAATTGTCAGCATAGCCATCTTATTACTCTACCTCATATACTCCGGTACAGAAAAATTTTGAAATGCAAGGCAACATGTAATTATGCTCAACTGCAATGCTATTCTCTGCCACAGGTGCAAAAACACATTTTAAGCAGGATGTGGAAAATGGCAGCTGTACTGTTTATGAGGTGGTGTGAAAAAATGGCTATGTTGAAAATTTGGTGGCAAAATATTGAAAAGTAACAATGTTATGCGGGTGCGTATAATAAATTCGAAGGATGCACATAACTCAGGCATTTTTAGGAATTTTTATCAGCTTTTCAACATGGCATTTTTGGACCCCACCTCATGAACACTGGCACTGTCATTCTATTACTCATCCCAAAAGGTGATTTTTGCACAGTGTCTGCGCCATTCCATACAAACTTGTTTCAGGCCAGATATGAAAAATGACAGCCGTGGTATTCATGAGGTGGTGTTAAAAAATGACTATGTTGAAAATATGAAGTGAAAATATTAAAAATTGCCAAAGTTACACTCGTGCATAAAAAAAATGTCAATGACTATGCATAACTTGGGTGTGTTTTGGCAATTTTGCACCAGATTTTCAACATGTGCTTTTTGGGACCCCCACCTCATGAACACTGGCACTGTCACGTTGTTAATTGCTCCTGAACTGTGATTCCACTTAGCAACTGCAAAATTACCTTATGGGTCTGATTAACAAAATGACAGTAAAGTGTTTATGAGGTGGGGTCTCAAAAAGCCAATTTAGAAAATTTGGTGCAAAAATACCGTAAAATGGCCAAGATATCAACATAAGTTCAAAATACCATTGACAGTCATTATACAGCACTTACCTTAATTTTTCAGTTTGCGGTTCAGTTTTGAAGAGTACAGACGTGTCCTGGTCCAGATAATATAACAAGCAATGATCTCCAGTGGTATATATATAGGGCAAGGGTGTGTGGGGGGTGTTGTGCTACTTAGTGGGAGGGTTGGGAAGGGCGAGGGGGATGGGGAGATGATGAGGGACTGTTTTCTTTATTTTAGAAAGAAAGATGTCATGGGACTGTTTTCTTTTTTGACAGGAACATCTTTAGGAGTATTTTGGTACACTGAGGGTGGGCTTCCTAGTGTGTCACAGCACTGGGGGACATAACTGGGGACAATGGAAGTGTGCTTCCCAGTGTCCCACACTGATGGGGGAGTTGTATTGCTGACATGGGGATTGTACACCCTGATGTTGGCAAAATAATTTTACAATATATATATATATATATATATATATATATATATATATATATATATATATTCTATGCAAGAACTTCATTAATGCATCAGTTAGGGTTCTTCAGTGAAAAAAAAAGCAAGGAAATTCAATTTTAGAGGTTCCTACCATTTCCACCCCACCGCCACCCTGCCCCACCAACAGGCATCGGGTGTGTGTTGGGGTCATCGACCCTAACTCTCACCCCATCCCATGTGTAAATAAGCTGGTGGTGCAGTGTAGGGAGAAAGGACGAGAGTTAGGGCCAATGACCCCACGACACCCCAATGCCTGTTGGTGGGGGTAGGGTGGGGTGGGGTGGAAGGGTGGGAACCCTAAAATCAAATTTCTTACTTTTTCACTCTAGAAGAACCCTAACTGATGCATTAACAAAGTTTTTGCATAGAATTTCTTACTTTTAAGAAAGAATAGAAAAGTATAAGTTAGTTGTTGGGGTGCTGGGCCATTTGGGCCTCACACTCCTCACTAACTTGTTATGCTGTCACACTACACACCCAATCACTAAAAGTACATTGACAACAGCAAGGCCAGCCACCAAACAAATGTAAATCTAGTAGAACAATAGAAAATGTTGTCCACAAAATGTAAACTGTGCCATGCAATATCTCTGCAAAAAACATATTGTCTGACACATAAACACCTCTGTTAACATCTACAGGACATGCCATCAACACCCTCCAAATTTCACGTAAAAAGACCAAACCATGTCCAAGATATGACATGTCAAAATTTGAAATTTTCATTCATCAGAGTGGCACAGTTCCACACCTGTTGACATTTAACACACACAACTGAAAACTGCATCCATGACACTAAGGCTAGGTATCTTATCAATTTCAAGCCACCACACAACCAAAATGCTGTCTGCAGAACGTAAATTGTGCCATGCCATATCTCCACCAAAAAAATATTTTCTGACACGGAAACACTGTAATTTACACCCACAGGACAAGCCGTCAACAGTCTACAAATTTCAAGTGAAAAGACCAAACCGTGTCCGAGATATAACGTTTTAACGTATGAGATTTTCATTCATCACACTGGCACAGTTCTGCACCTGTTGACATTTAGCACACACAATGACTGAAAACTACACCCATGACACTAAGGCTGGGTATCCTATCAATTTCAAGCCACCACCACAAGCAAAACACTGTCTGCAACACATAAAGTGTGTTACACAATATCTCCACAAACAAAATTGTCTCTGACACATTAGCACAATAATTCACATCTACAGGACATGATGTAAACACTCTCCAAATTTCAAGTAAAAAGTCCAAACTGTTTCCGAGATATTCAATGTTAAAGATTGGTAACATTTCCCTATGTATTTCATTATAAAAAAATCTGCCCATCTTGTCCCTTTCTCGCTATCAAAGATGGCAATTAAAGAATCTCACGATCAAAGAATTTACAGGTTCATGATCAAAGAATTTGCAGGCTCATGAACAAAGAATTAAAAGTCTTATAATTCCAAATATTGATGGAATTGCAGTACACCACCACAATGGTTGGACAAATCGAAGTCCCCTGAGTAAAACGCATCCTCATTTGTCTTCCTAGGACAGCCCTGGGCCGAGAAAATTGATTTTTTTATCTGCCCATCTCATCCCTCTCTCTCATGATGCATGATCACGATCAAAGAATCTCATGATCAAAGAATTTGCAGGGTCGCGATCGAAGAATTTGCTTGCTCGTGAACAAAGATCGAGGGACGAGATGGGCAGATTTTGATATGACTTTTCTCAGCCCAGGGGTGCCTGACAAACATAAATGAGGCTGTGTTTTGCTCAGGGGGCTTCATTCTGCCTCATCTGAATAACAATAATAGTTTATAAAATATCCCTGGTAGTCTAGTGGCCCCCCATCATTATAAATAATCTTATAATGTCTCATGTCCTGGTAGTCTAGTGCCCCTCCCAAATTTGTATTTTTTAATCCCTGGTAGTCTAGTGGCCCCCCATCTGTATAAATGATATGCACTTTGATTCAACATATTCCTGGTAGTCTAGTGCCCCCTCCATTATACTACAATACATATTTATTTCATATTTCCTGGTAGTCTAATGGCTCCCCCCACCCAGCGATGCCAGCCCACCCAGCACCTCCCCCACCTTCCCCAGCCGGCTGCACAGCCGACCTCTCACCTCCATGGCCAGCAGCTGACTGTCTGCATTCTGAGCAGTAATGCAAATGCATGTCTGAAAATATTTCTGAGCTCGTCTTTGCATGAGCACTCATGTACAGACAGTCGGTGGCTATGTGGAGGTAAGAGTGGGCTGTGCCAATCCCTGCTGAGGGAAGTGAGAGTGCTAGGGTGGCTAGCATGGCTGAATGGTGGTGAGGGCCTAAGACTACTGGGGAATATAAAATAATTATGTATTGCATTATAATGGAGGGGGGCCACTAGACACTAGGGATATGTAGAATACAGTTCATATTATTTATACAGATGAGGACCACTAGACTACCAGGGATATTAACAGTCATAATTTTTTTTCATACAAGTCGGAGGCCACTAGACTGCAGGGATTAAAAAGACACATTGGGGCACTAGACTACAGGACATGGACGATATAAGATAATTTATAATGATATGGAGGCACTAGACTACCAGGGATATTTTATACATTATTATTGTTATTCACATGGGGCAGAGTGAAGCCCCCTGAGCAAAACCCAGCCTCGTTTATGTTTGTAGGGCACCCCAGGGCTGAGAAAACTAATTTTTAAGTCTGTCCAACTTGTCCATCACTCACAATGCACGATCGCAATCAAAGACTCTCCTGATCAAAGAATTTGCAGAGTCGTGATGAAAGAATTTGCTCACTCGCAAACAAAGAGTGAGGGACAAGATGGGCAGATTTTGATATGACTTTTCTCAGCCCAGGGGTGCCCTACAAACATAAATGAGGCTGCGTTTTGCTCATGGGGCTTCATTCTGCCCCATCTGAATAACAATAATGGTGTATAAAATATCGCAGGTAGTCTAATGGCCCTCCCATCATTATAAATAATCTTATAATGTCTCATGTCCTGGTAGTCTAGTGCCCCCCTAAATTTGTATTTTTTTAATCCCTGGTAGTCTTTTGGCCCCCCAAACTTGTATAAAAAAAATTGACTATTAATATCCCCGGTAGTATAGTGTCCCCCCCCCCATATAAGTAATATACACTTTGATTCTACATATCCCTGGTAGTCAGTGCCCCCCCTCCATTATAATACAATACATAATTATTTCATATTTTCTGGTAGTCTAGTGGTCCCCCACCCCTACCCAGCAGTGCCAGCCACCAGCACCCCCCACACTTCCCCCAGCTGGCGACTGGCATAGCCATCTCTCACCTCCATGGCTAGCTTACAACTGTCGTTATAGGAGTCAAATTCAAAGACGCGCTCTGAAAATATTTTGGAGTGTGTCTTTGCATTAGCGCATATCACAGACAGTCGGCTGCAGGCGTGGAGGTGAGAGGGCTGTGCCAGTTGCCAGCTGGGGAAGGGTGGGGGGCTGCTGGGTGGGCTAGCACATCTTTGTGGGAGGGGTTGGGGCCACTAGACTACCAGAAGATATGAAATAATTACGATAAAATATCACGATGCACGATCACGATCAAAGAATCTTGCGATCAAAGAATTTGCAGGCTCCCGATCAAAGAAATTGCAAGCTCACGACCAAAGTATACAAAATGGTGAAACGCGATTTTTGGACCATTTAGAACTGAACCAATGCCATGCCTGGATAGAATGAAGCCCCCTGATCAAAATCGACCCTCATTTGTGTCCCTAGCCCACCCCTAAGCCACAATATTTGTAAAAATAGGTCGCGATGTAAGAGCACGATCAAAGAATCTCGTGATCAAAGAATTTGCAGGCTCGCGATCAAGGATCATTAGCGTGCCACGAATGAAGATTTTTAAAACTAATAACTCTATTTTTAGACTGATTTGGATGGAACCAAAGGCATGGCTCAATAGATCGGGGCCCTCTGAGTAAAACCTATCCAGGTTTTACTTCAGAAGTGACCCCTGAGCTGAGATATTTGTGTTTTTGCGATCGGAAATGAAAAAACAAAATGGCGGACCTCGTGATCAAAGAATTTTTTGAAAATCCTCAGGGACAAAGAGTCTTGAACTGCAAGGTTGCAAATTCTTTGATCAGCAGGTAGGACCAGGTGGCCAGAACCCTATTCTTTGTTTGCAAGATATACATATAAATGTTCCCATTGACTTATAATGGGAACGTAAAAGTGGCATAACTTTTGAATGCCTTAATATTTTTTCACCAAATGAAAAGCAGCATGTTCGGGCACCAAAGCTCTTTCAAACAAGCCATCTCAAAGAGCAGCACACCACACGATTGCCGTGCAGGACCACATCCAAAATCCCAAAAAGGTGCCTCCAAAAATGGATAATTTTGCATTTTTCAGCACTTTAGTACACAAAGACCGTAAGTCCAACCAAAACACAATTTGGCAGATGAAGAGATCTACCATGGCCATCTGCACAGACCAAATTTCAGGCAAATCCATTTACCAGGTCCAAAGTTATTAATGTCCAAACTTATGACTTTTGTATGTAACTGACCGCTGAACCCTAACTATAGTGGTGTGACTGCGCCACTGTAATATCTATATTTATGTGTGTGTGTGTGTGTATGTATATATATATATATATATATATATATATATATTATTATTTTGGGACACTGGGGTGGGCTCCCCAGTGTCCCACAATACAGAGGGGGGGAGGGCATAACTTGGGACACTGGGAGTGGATTCCCCAGTTTCCCACACTAGCGGGGGGTGCGAATGCCAACATAGGGATTGGGCACCCCATGTCAGCATTACCTTTATTCCAACAAATATTTTGGGACACTGGGTGTGGGCTCCCTGGTGTCCCACATAAGGGAGAGGGGGAGCATGTACTGCCAAAATGGGGATTTGACACCCCAATGTTGGCAGACACTACTTTTTTAATTGTAACATGCCTTGGCCCCCTTGGAGGCAATAAAATGATAAAATATAATTTTATTAGGTAAACACAAACAGGTGTTTACCTAAACAGGGGCCAAGAAATCCAATTCCGTCATTTTTTTTTAAATGGCCAGAACTGTGTTTTGGTTTTTGTAAGGGCCATTGGTTTTCTTTTTTTTAGTTGCAGTAGTGAGGCAAAATTGCAACAATTTTCACGAAGAGTGCTGCAAATTTGTGGCAGTTTTCACAAAAAGTGCTACACATTTGTGACAATTTTCACACAGCAGTGCTGTTAGTTTCATGAAAACTGCCACAATTTGCAGCAATTTCACAAAAGGACTGCCACAAATTTGCAACACTACCAATGGCCGAATGCAAAAAAACATATATCTGGCCACTTTTAAAAAAAAAAATAATGCCAGGATCATTTTTCTCTTGCCCCGATTAGATAAACACAACTGTTGGTGTTTACAAAGGGGCAGTATGTTTTGAATTACAGCATTTCCCCCCCAACGCTAACTAAAAAGAAGAAGGTGGCAGCATGGCACTTCATTACCCATTTCTTTGTGGCACCAGAAAGTGCTTTTGTGGAAGCAGAAACTGCTTTTGCACCAGACATCTAATTTTTCCCATTGGATATAATGGGAGTCTTAAAACTTTAGTAATATTTGAAAGGATTAATATTTTTTTTACCAACACTTCAAAAGGCACATCGGTGACCAAGACCCCATATACCCTAATAATCTCAGACCAGACCCCCAAACCAGTTTGGATTTACTGGTGAGCAAAGTATTTACACCTAAATTGTAAATTTCACATTGTTTGGCACTCTGCATGTCTGTAACAACAACTCTGACCAGAACAAAACTTGCCAGGTCCAGAGATCTATGGTACAAGAGAGTGCATGACAAGTTTTGGACACATTGGTTGTATGGTTGCAAAGTTATTAAAATACAAATTTTGGCAGTTAACATAGCAGTGACTGGGCAACCCTAACTATACTGGCACTACCATGCCAGAATTATTATATATATATATATATATATATATGTATATAAAGTAAATGCTCCAAATCCAATATTCTGATTGTATAAAACACATCACATGACTGTGCGTATATCAGAACGCGACTGCACACCTGCACTTTTGCTCCCTTCCAAAACAATTTTGACATTTTATAAGATAGATAAACCACTCCGAGGTGTGCAGTCACACTCTGATATACACATGCCTTGGGTGGTTGATGCACTCAGTCTGCAGCCTCATGCATAACAACACATACCAAGATGTGCGTATATCAGAGTGCAATCACACACCTCAGAGTGGCTTATCTATTACGTGTGTGTGTGTGTGTGTGTGTGTATATATATATCTATATATATATATAGATATATATATATATATATATATATATATATATATATATATATATATTTTATAGTATGCACGGTAGTGCTACCATAGTTAGTTGAGGAGTCATTTCTATGCTAAACCCCACAAATTTGCACCTTAATAACTTTGCAACTGTTTGATGGATTTGGCTGAAATTTGGAATACATGATCAAGAACCATAGCCCTTGGGATTTGCCAAGTTTTGTAGTGGTTGGATACCACGTGCGGAGTTGATAAGCATGATCTGCCTTGCGCTGCGTTCGCTTTTCTGGAATTCTGTGGTCGGCGTACGGGTCTCATGGTTTGCGCGACTGGCCCAAAATCTTCAGGGAATGTGCGGCTAGGGTCCCGATGTGCCTTTTGAAGATTTGGTGAAAAATATTAAACGGTTCAAAAGTTATTAAAAAAACAATTTCCCATTATAAGTCAATGGGGAAAAGTTAACAAAAAGTTCGACAGTGTCGCAAATGCATTTTTACTTTCGCAAATGGCCCTGTTACTTTCGCAAATCCACCATTTTTGTTTTCAGTTGATGATCAGAAAAATGGTTGGCATTTAAATTTGGGACCCTCTAGCAATCTAATTCTTTTCGTATTGACCTAGTCGGACCCTGAGGATGCTAGCCATGTCTTTATTTTGGGGTAAAACACCCCAGAAATATGTTTTTCAAATTTCTGGAAAAAGTACTTTTGCAAATTACTTTCGTGCTCATGAAAGTGTCGAACATTTTTGCGAAATCTTTCGCAAATTGCGACAGTAATTTTCTAGTCTGTGGGAAAAATGACAGCAATTCTTTGGCACTGCGCTGCAAAAGAACGGTAGGGAGTTTTGGGCTGAAATTTGGAGGGAACGCAGCTGACATCTCACAGATGTGCCTTTCAGTATTTTGGTGAAAAAATATTACATGGTGGAAAAGTTACGGCACTCCAAAGTTGACAGTTTTTCCCATAGGATAACATTACAGCGCCCGACGCATTACAGGAATCATTTGGCACCCTGCTGCAAAATAACGGTTTGGTCTTTTTTCCTGAAATTTGGAGGGAAGACAGCCAACAGCCCACAGATGTGCCTTTCAGTAGTTTGGTGAACAAATATTACAGGGAGGCAAAGTTATGGCACTCCAACTTCTCTTTTTTCCCATAGGATAACATTACGTGTCAGCATGGCTTCAGGGCCCGTATCTCGGAAACGGTGTGAGATACGAACTTTTCATCAGAAAAGTGCTTAGCCCCCTAAAATTAGCCAGGACAGTTGTAAATCATATGACTTTTACATTTTTTTTCTACGTCGTACGGTTCCTGAGATATAACCTATTTAGTATTCCAAGTCCTCATTTTCTGCTCCGATACCCATTATTGTGCATACATTCTTTGTCTTTCTCTATGCAGGTTTTGGGGAAAACCAGCCTGTGCACTTACATTACTGTTACTGTTGCCCTTTCCGCTTGTGGTTCCGTACCCATTTCACTTACCGTTGACGTCTGCGACACCATTTGCATTATCCTTTGCGTTTTCATTTGCACTTGCGATTCTGTTATTTTTTGCCATTTGTGTCTACAGTACTGTTTCTCTTTCTGTTTCACTTTGCGTCACCATGCCCATTGACATTTCTGTTTGCAGGCACCATGTTACTATGTGACAAGACATCACGTGGCGGACCATTCCCGTCTACGCCACTGTGTGCGCTACCCTTTCTGTTCTCATTCGCGCTTGCATTACCATGTGCGCCACTGTTAGCACTTCTGTTTGTGTTGCTGTTCCTGTTACTATGCCACAAGACATCATGTGGTGGGAGCGCGGGGCCCAAAGGGCCCCGTGCTCCCGCCGCTACATTACATTCACTATTTCTCATTATCATTCTCAAAAAGAAGGGAAATTAGAGGCAAAAAACTCAGTTTAATGCATCAGTTAGGGTTGTTACACAGTGACAAAAGTGAGGAAATTCAGTGTTAGGGTTGAAAACCTCCCTTGGACCCCAAATGCCACCACCCCAACTGGCATTGGGGTGTACACTGGGGTCTTCAGTCATAACTCTCACCCCATTCTCCTATACCTCTGCTTCTTTACACATGTGATGGGGTGAGAGTTAGGACCGAAGACCCCAATGCACACCCCAATGCTGGTTGGGGGTGGGCTTGGGGTCCAAGGGGTTTTCAACCCCAACACCGAATTTCCTCACTTTTGTCACTGTGGAACAACCCTAACTTGATGCATTAAACTGAGTTTTTGCCTCTAATATACATATATATATCATATATATTCATGGTAAAACTTGTTTAATGCATCAGTTAGGGTTGTTCCACAGTGAAAAAAGTGAGAAAATCTGATGTTAGGGTTCCCATTACCCTTGCACTTTACTCCCCCAACCAACAAAGATCGGGTGTGCGTTGGGGTCATTGGTCCTAGCTCTCACCCCATCCCATGTGTAAACAAGCTGAGGAGGTGCAGTATAGGAGAATGGGCTGATAGTAAGGACTGGTGACCCCAACGCACACCTTAATGCCTGTTGGTGGTGCCGGGGAGGGAGTGGAGTGCAAGGGGGGTGGGAACCCTAGCAATGAATTACCTCGCTTTTGTCGCTGTGGAACAACCCTAACTGATGCATCAAACTGAGATTTTTGCCATGACTTTCACTTCTTTTCGAGAATAAGTACTATAAATAGTGACTGGAATGTGGTGGTGGGATCGTGGGGCCTCCCATCATGTGATTTTTTGTCACATAGTAATGCTAACGGTAACACAAACACAAGTGCAAACGGTAACATACATGGTGATGCAAAGTTAAATGCTAACGCAAATGGTAAGAGAAGCGCAAGCGCAAACGTTAATGAAAGAGAAATGGTAACGCAAATGGTAACGCAAATGCTAGAGGCAACAGAAATGCAAACATTAACAGAAAGATTAAAGTAAACGGTAACACCAACAGAAATGCAAACAGTAAGAAAAATGCAAACGGTAACAGAAACGCAAACAGAAATGCAAACGGTTAAGGCAGTGGCACCACAGAAGGAAACAGTAATGCAACTGACAACAGAAATGCAACCGAAAATGCAAATGCTAAGGGCAACAAAAATGCAAATGGTGATGAAGACGCAAACAGTAACACATTTGGAAATGCAAACAGTTACAGTAACAGCAACGATGACGCCAAAGCAAACACTAACGCAAAGGGAAATGCAAACGTAAGCACGTACAGAAACGCAAATGGTAACTTGCAGGGGCATGGTACCAAAACTGGATATGCAAATGCTAACGGTAACAGCAATGATGATGCCAAAGGAAGCACAAATGCAAACAGAAGCAAGTACGCAAACGCAAATGGTAATGCACACAGTGATGCAAAATGAAACGCAAACAGAAACAGTAATGGAAACACAAATGGTAACAGTAATGCAAATGCAAGCACAAATGAAAATGCAAAGGGTAATGCACATGTTGGCGTAGACAGGAACAGTAACGCAAACGGTTACAGAAATGCAAGTGGAAACACTAAGTGTAACAGTAACGAAAGCAAACACCCTTTTTTTCCCCAAAAGCTGCATAGAGAAACACAGTGAATACAAAGAATGTATGCATAATAATGGGCCTCGGAGCATTAAATGAGCACTTGGAATACTAAATTGCTTATAACTCAGGAACCGTACGACGTAGAAAAAAAATTTAAATGTCATATTATTTATGACTTTCATGGACCCTAATAGGGGGTCACTATTTTTCTAATGAAAAGTCTGTATCTTAAAGCGTTTCCGAGATACGGGCACCGAAAGGGGCGACGGATGCTGCAATGTTAGTTTATGGGACAAAGCATCAACTTCGGGAGTATCATAACATGGCATCCCTACAACATTTTGTCACCAAACCACCAAAAGGCACATCTGTGAGATGTTGACTTTCTTCCCTTCAAATTTCAGCCCAAAAGACCAAACTGTTCTTTTCTAGCAGGGTGGCAAAGAATTTGTGTTATTTTGGGCATAGTGTTGCAAAGTAGTGTCGCAAATCATGACACTTTCGCAAAACAAATCACGAAAGTGTCACAAGTGCAACACTATTTTGCGACACTGCCATTTACAAAAATTTCAAAAACATATTTCTGGGGTGTTTAACCCCCCCAAAAAGACATGACTAGCATCCTCAGGGTCCGACTAAGTGAACACACAAAGAATTGTGTCCCTAGTGGTATATATATTATACTGGCACGGTAGTACCACTATAGTTAGGGTTGAGTACCCTGTTTAAGGTTACAGTAGCAGCCACAGACACTGCCAGCTATTTCCCCAAATTTCTGTGATATTTCCAGAGATATCTCATGCTTTCTCCATTGCCACAGTAGGGGCAGTAGAGAGAAACTCTTTAGAAAGTTCGTGAAATAGCTGGCAATGTCTGCGGTTACTACTGTAAAGTGTGAAAAATTGCAGCTTAATAACTTTGCCATCAAATAACAGATTTGCCTGAAATTTGACAAGCACAGAGCAGTACCATAGATGTCTGGATCAGGCAAGTTTTACAATGGTTGGATATATGGCTGTGGAGCCATAAAGTGCAATAGAAAGTCACATTTATGCTTTTTTGTGCATTCTTTGCTCATGCCTACAGGTCACATGGTTTGCACGACCAGTCCAAAACCTTCAGGGAACATGTGGCCAGGGTCCCCTGTATGCCTTTCAAAGATTTTGTGAAAAAAATATTAAACGGTTCAAAAGTTATTCAAAAAACAAGTTTCGGATTATAGTCAATGGGAAAAGTTAACAAAATATTCGACAGTGTCGCAAATGCAGTTTTTAGTGTCGCAAATGAACCCTGTAGTGTCATGAGTCAGCCATTTGTTTTTCAGCTACTGATCACAGAAATGCTTGGAATTTAAATGTGGGACCCTCTAGGGACACAATTCTTTTTGTGTTCACCAAGTTGAGCCCTGGGGATGCTAGTCATGTCTTTTTTGAGGGGTTAAACACCCCAGAAATATGTATTTGAAATTTTTTTAAACTGTACTGTCGCAAAGTAGTGTCGCACTGGTGAAACTTTTGTGATTTTTTTTTTGCAAAAGTGTCATGATTTGCGACACTACTTTGTGACATTATGCCCAAAATAACAGGAATACTTTGCAATCTGCTGCAAAAGAACAGTTCAGTCTTTTGGGCTGAAATTTGGAGGGAGGAAAGCCAACATCCCATAGATGTGCCTTTTGGTGGTTTGGTGACAAAATTCTACAGGGATGCAAAGTTATGGTACTCCGAAGTTGATGATTTTTCCCATAGACTAACATTACCGCATCCGCCATTCCTTTAATGGCTCGTATCTCGGAAACGGTTCGAGATATGGACTTTAACTCAGTTTAATGCATCAGTTATGGTTGTTACATAGTGAAAAAGCAAGGAAATTCAATAAGGTTGCCTTGCACCCCTCACCCCCCCCGCCTCATCAATAGCATCAGGCGCTAGTCAATGGTCCCAACTCACCCTATTCTCCTATAGTGCACCACTCAGCTTGTTTACATGGGATGGGGTGAGAGTTGGGACTGATGACCCCAAAGCACACCCCTGATGCCTGTCCTGTTGGTGGGGCGGGTGGGGTGGGATGCAAGGGGTGGGAACCCAACATCGAATTTCCTCACTTTTGTTGCTGTGGAACAATCCTAACTGATGCATTAAACAGAGATTTTTTGCCAGATATATATATATACACACACACATACACACACAGGTATATATAGTACTTATTAGGTATTAATGTGTTATTAAGGTGTTAATAACACATTAATAGAGTGGTGGATGATAGGTATATATATAGATAGAGGATATAGATACACAGTATGTATATGTATATATATATATATATATAATATATTATAGTAGCACGGTAGTATATAAATACGTAGGGATCCATTTTGACCCCTTCCTCTCCTTCCATGGACACATCGCTGCCCTAGCCACTGCCACTAATATCCGATTGGGCATCTTACATCGGTATAAACACTGCCTCCCCCCGGAGGCTCTTCGACTCGCAGTCACCTCCTCTATCCTGTCCCTAGTGGACTATGGACTGCCAGTGTATGGTGCTGCTGATCAGACTGCACTCCATAAAATTTGCACTACTCTGAATAAGACCTGCAGGTTAATTACTGGAGCACCTAGGATGACACACACCTGTCTACTGTATGCTAAAGTGCTGGTACTTGATCTCGATGAGCGCCTCAAATATCTTACCTGTACCGTTACAAAAAAGACCCTCCTTGGGCTTTCCCCACCAGGATTGACCACCACCATACGCCGCTCTGTCCCACTAGTTCATACTCAGACCTCTGGGAAAACCTCTCTTGTTATCCCTAGAGCTAGGACCTCTCATGGCCAAAGAGCCTTCAGCTTTAGGGTCCCCTCTTGGTTCAACACACTGCCCCCCTCCATCTCCGAAGCTCCAACTATATCGTGCTTCAAAACTTCCTTACGTAACCACCTTATTAATACCAGATGCTGTACCTGCCACTAGTCAAAGCCGTACTCAATACTTATGACAAAGCTTATTACTAAGCTGCTAAGGATGACATAACACTGGTATTGTTTGCATCCATCCTACCTGTGCCAGCTTGTTTGTATCTATGTCTTAATTTACTGTTATACTTATGTGTTGTACTGCTATACTGTGTATTTTGGTTTGTCTTACTGTGACAAGGTACCTTTATAAATGAGCCTGTGGCTCAAAGGTTTTTCAAACTGCTGTTTAAATAGAAAAAAAAAAATTAAAAAAAAAAAATCATAGTTAGGGTTGAGGGTCCCTTTTAAGGTTAAAGGGTCAAACTTTGCACCTTAATAACTTTTCCACCATTCAATGGATGTGCCTGAAATTTGGAATGCACAATCAAGAGCCATACTTCTTGGGATCTGCCAACTTTTGTACCAGTTGGATATACAGCTGCAGAGTTATTAAGCATGATCTGCACATGCGTTTACGCTTTCTGGTGAATTCTTTGCTCACTCCTACAGGTCGCATGGTTTGTGCGGCCAGTCCAAAAACTTCAAGGAACGTGCAGCCGGGATCCCCAATGTGCCTTTAAAGATTTCATGAAAAAATATTAAACGGTTCAAAAGTTATTCAAAAAACAATTTCCCATTATAAGTCAATGGAAAAGGTTAACAAAAAGTTCGACAGTGTCACAAATGCACTTTTTAGTGTCGCAAATGGCTCTAATAGTATCACAAATCTGCCATTTTGTTTCAGTTGGTAATCAGAAAAATGCTTGGCATCAAAATTTGGGGCCCTCTAGCGACACAATTCTTTTTGTGTTCACCTAGTCGAACCCTGAGGATGCTAGCCATATCTTTATTTTGGGGTGAAACACCCTAGAAATATGTTTTTCACATTTCTGGAAAAAGTAGTGTCACAAAGTAGTGTCACACTCACGACACTCACAAATTTTGGCGAAAGCTTTCGCAAATCATGATACAACTTTTTCAGACTATGGACAAAATGACAGCAGTTCTTTGCTACCCTGCTGCAAAAGGATGGTTTGGTCTTTTGAGCTGATGTTTGGAGGGAATGCAGCCAACATCTCACAGATGTGCCTTTTGGTGGTTTAGTGAAAAAATATTGCATGGCTGCAAAGTTACGGTACTCTGAAGTTGGTGTGTTTTCCCATAGACTAACATGGTGGCGTACGCTGCGTCTTTCGGGGCTTGCATCTCGAAAACGATGCAAGATACAGATTTTTTGTTGTGAGTGTAATAGCAAAAACCTAGATAGGAAAATCATGATTTTTATGAAATTTACATTTTTTTTCTACGTCGTGCAGTTGCTGAGATAGTTGCAATTAAGTACTTCCAATGCTCGTTTTTAAGCTTCGATGCCCATTACAATGCATACATTCTTTGTGCTTCTCTATACAGCTGTTCAGCAAAAACAGGGTATGCTTTTCTGTTACTGTTGCACTTACTGTTTCCACTTGCATTACCATTCCTGTGTACGCCACCGTGTACATTACCCTGTGTGTTGTCATTTGCTCTTGCATTTTCATCACTGTTACCATTTGCATTTCCATCTTGTGTTTGCATTGCTGTTCTTGTTACTGTGTCACAAGACATGGGGCCCGCGCTCCCGCCGCCACATTACATTCACTATTTCTCGTCATCATTCTCAAAAAGTAGGGAAATTAGAGGCAAAAAACTCTGTTTAATGCATCAGTTAGAGTTGTTCCACAGCGACAGATGATCAGATGGCCCTATCTCACTAACAAGGATTTCTCACAAATAAGATTTTTGACACCTCACGAAAAGGGATTTTTAAAGGTTGCTATTTCTTTGCCAGTTCACTGCAAAGTAACAGTTAGGACTTTTGAATTGAAATTTGCAGGACACAAAGGGGTTCTCCCACAGATGTGACCTATGCTGGTTTGGTGCAAAAATTGATATTGGTTCCATAGTTATGGAATTCCAAAGTTGATAAATTTCCCATAGGATAACATTGTGGCGAAAGCAGCACTTTTTGGTGGCTATATCTCAAAAACAGTTTGAGATATGAATTTTTAGCTAAGCACAGCTTACTAAGCATGTGCGCAGGTTGCCAATCCATCATTGCAAATGCAGTGGAATTTTTTTCAAGGTTGCTATGGTTACTGAGATATTGTGCCATTTGCAGCACAAGAGTTACTTGGAATGTGTCTAGGCCTGCATTGCATCTCTACAATTATAGCTAGGTGGTGATGCAGGGCCTGGATAGACCTGCAGTCCCACATATGGATACTATTATGCAGTAATGGGACTGCTGGGCCATCAGTTATGCAATACTGGGAGGGCAGGGCCCAAAAGGCCCTGCACTGCCACAGAATGAAGACAGTTCATTACAGGCCTCTGCACTTCAAAAAACTGATACCATGAGAGTGCAGGGCCTGGAGGGCCCTGCTCTCCCAAAACCTTATAAGGGTAAGATTACATTTTATCAAAAAGTAAGGAAATTCATTACAAAAAACTTTGTTAATGCATCAGTTAGGGTTGAAGTGACAAAAGTAGGGGAATGAGGTGTTAGGATTGAGACCCTAACCCTCTCCATCCTACCACTCCACCCTCACCCTCCACAGACCAACAGTTGATGGGGTGTGTCTTGGGGTCATTGGTCCTAACTTTCACCACATTCTCCTATATTGTACCATGTCAGCTTTCTTACACATGGAATGGTGTGAGAGTTAGGGCCTATGATCCTAAGGCACACCCCATTGACTGTTAGTCAGAGGAGGGTGAGGTGGGGTGTGGTGGGGTAGTAGGGTGAGGGATAGGATCTCAACCCTAATGCCTCATTTCCCTGCCTTTGTCACTTCAACCCTAACTGATGCATTAATTGAGACTTTTGCAATGAAAAAAAAAATATATATATATATATACATATACATATATATGTAATTTATTTATAAAATGGGGGAAAAGAGTAGCTCCAAATGCAAACTTGTGATTGTATAAAACACATCACATGACCATGCGTATATCAGAGCGTGGCAGCACACTTCCGCTTTTAACCCCACTCCAGAACAATTTTGCCATTTTATAAGATAGGTAAACCAATCTGAGGTGAGCAGTCGCGCTCTGATATACGCATGCCTTGGGTGGTTGACGCACTTGGCCTGCAGTGTACAATGCACACCAAGGTTTGCATATATCAGAGCATGACCACACACCTCAGAGTGGCTTATCTATTACATATATATATTTCTGCAATGGGGTGGAGATAAACAGAGTGAAATTCATACTTTTATCTGAGCTATTGTGTGATAATTTTCATTTATCCACACAGTGCTTAAGTCATGAGCTGTTTATCCACACAGTGCTTATGTCATCAGCCATTTATCCATACAGTGCTTATGGCATTTAGAATGTTCAGCATTAGTAGCAGTACTAACCATATTCAAATGTGAATAACTTTAAAACAAAAAATGATAGCATGGTACTGTGAGCATGAAAGTTGTTCAGCACAAAAATATCTGCAAAATGAGTGTTGTCTCATTTATTGATACCTATTAGATTTTTTATAATTTGCAAAAAAAAACAGCAAAAAATTATATTTTATTTTCATTTTGTCAGCAAATGTAAATAACTTTAAAATGAAGAATAATAACATGGTACTATGAGCACAAAGTTTATTCAGCACATACATATCTACAAAATGTGTGGTGTTTCATTTATAGATATCTTTTAGTTTTTGTATAATTATAAAAAAACAGCAGAAAGGTCCATTTTTTGCACCTTTTCATCAAACAAATGCATATAACTTTAAAATAGAAAATTATAGTATGGTACTTTGAGCACAGAAGTTGTTCAGCACAAAAATATCTACAAACTGAGAAGTGTTTAATTTCTGGATTCCTTTTAGGTTTTTCGTAATCAGTCAAAATTGCAGAAAATTTAATTTTGATTCACTTTTTTGACTAACAAATGCCCCCCCCAAAAGCAAAAACAAACGAATTGTATATCAAACTTTATCATTATGTACTGACCATAATGTAAAGTTAGAGTCTCCATAGCACCCGCTTAGCAACCGTTATGCTAAGTGGAGATACACTTGGAAACATTTATCAAAAATAAAACACAAACTACACTAAATATACATTAAAAAGCATTCAGAAAACTCCTATCCTATTGCATACATGGAATATGCAATGGAAGAATCACGGAATAAATTATTTATCCGCACTTGAGCAAATTGACCTCGGATACCTCACTCATGGCTTATGCCACTCGTGAGGTTACCCGAGATCAAACTGATCTTGTGCAGATAAATTATTTATTACACTTGTTTCCATTGCATATCCCTTATATAAATCTATATCTATATCTACATATCTATCTATCTATATATATATATATATACATATATAGATATATATATTTATATATACTTTATCAGTGGCATCCCCCAGGATGAAACATAATTCTGCAGCATTTTGCAGCACTCTGCAAAATACTGCAGAAGACATACTGAATAAAGCAATGTAATTTCAATGGTAGTTATTTATTTATTATTTATTTAGACTTTGACAAGTGGGTAAGCTCACTGAGACTGGAGGTCCCTTTTCAGGAGCAGCCCGGATTAGTCACAGACATAGATTACATACATTGGCAGGAGTACACAGTAGATTAAACATTCATTGGATAAGGCATAGAGTGCATTACAGGTCACGTCAATTATATACACAAATATAATATAGCAATTACATCAGACATATGACAACATTAACACAAAAATAGGAGGTACCAGCAATAAGCAGGATAATATAGCTACACTGTGGGTCATTTACCATGGGAGTTAGCAAGTACAGCCACAGAGACTAAGCTCCGAGCTAGCAATTACAGCCACAGAGTCTAAGCTCCAGCAGGTATAATTTCAATCCTGACTTAAATCCTTGACTAGGATGACAGTTAGCCAAGTCCATGGGGAGAAGGTTCCATAAATGTGGGGCAGTGTACCGAAAGAAGCACTTGCCATAGTTAGTTCAGGCACAAGGGATGTCAAGGGGATGGCCAGTAGAGGAACTCAGGTCCCAGCCCCAGACTTTGGGACTGAGCAGACCACGCAGGTGAGGAGGAGGGCCAGCAGTGGTAAATTTAAAGGTCAAACTCAAAGAGGAGTAGGCCAGCTTATGTTGTATAGTAGGCCAGTGGAGATCAGCAAGGACCTCACAGTGGTGCCTTCTAGGTGGGGAGTTAGTAACGAAAGGAGCCACCCTATAGTACAGCATAGTAAGTTTTCTTTGATCACCTTCCCTTAGGGACTGCAGCAAGGGAGCCCCATAGAGAAGGGAGAGGAGTAGGGTGCAGTTGACTATGGCATAAAGAGCCTCGAGAGAAAGAGAGTCACCCAGCCTATAGAGAAGTCCTAACTTCTGGTGGGTGGACTTGACAACAGAGTCAATGTAAGGCTGGTAGGTCATCGCCTGATGAAGCAGGACCTCAAGGTACTTGATCTTGCCCATGACCTCCACTCTCTTCCCTTGGACAGTAGGAAGCTGAAGCATGCCATGCCAGTCTGTACCAAGACATCTAGACCCAAACATGACTGCTCGGTCACTGCTGCACTCTGTGCAGTCAGAAGCTTTTTTCAACAAGATACTCACAAATAAGCATAAAGCAGAGGGTTTCTCAGTTACTGAACCTGGGGCTCCTCCTAGAAAACATTTGGCAATGTCCCAGTCGTCAGTGTGGATAGCGCTCAGACACACTACAATTACAGATAAAGTGAAAGTGCTCAGAGTGGCAGGATCAACCAGATAATAATTAAAAAAAATCACTTTTCACCACAATAATAGCAGGATCAACCAGATATTTTAGTAATTTAAATTGACAGGATCAAACAAATATTTAAAAACTCTATGTAATCTGTTATGTTGGTGGGGGGGAGGGCATGTGGAGCTCTGTTGGGGGGCATGGCAGGATCAACTAGATAAGACTTTTTAAAACTAATCAAAAATAACAGGATCCACCAGACATTTTTTAAACAATAAATGACATCTGCTGTTTTGACAGCTTTTCTGTAAGTGGGGTTGTATTGCTAGGGCCATCACCTTTATATCACCCATTGCATTGAGAGGGCATGTGAGTTGTATTGGGGGTGGGGCAAAAGCATACATTGTATAAACAGAATATGATGTAGCCTGACTGAAGATATCATATTTATCTTCACGAGAGGCCAGTGATATCATGATATCTCACAGTGGCGAAGCCATGGTGAGATATCATGATATCTCTCCATGAAAGATAAATATGATATCTTCAGTCAGCCATGTCATATCCCCTATATACAATTATATATATATATATATATATATATATATATATATATTAGAGGCAAAACCCGTTTAGTGTATTAGTTAGGGTTGTTCCACAGAACGAAAGTGAGGAAATTCGCTGTTAGGCTGGAAAACCCCATTCCGACCACCCCCCCAGCACCACACACACACAGACACACACACACACACACATGAAGTATGGGGGAGGCCAAGTCAACACAACCAATGACAGACATCCAGCAGCAGGTGACAGAAATAACAAACAATTGTCTAATGTACCACGAGACATCCCCACCCACCTGACCAGGTACTGCATGCTCAGTGGAGATCAACAGCAAAACTGAGGCCATGTACACCAAATGTACACATCCCTGATTGCAGCTGCACATGTACCACACTTAGTAGTTGCATGGCCTTACCTACCGATGCCCCCACCAGACCACACCACATGTGATGGGCCACCTGAGCAATAGAGTTCAGCAAAACCAAGGAGTTGTACAGGTATAATATCTCTGATTATAACAAGGGTTTGAGAAATGCAGCTTCTAATTGACTGTAAACATTGTAACAGCCTTATGTTTAGTTTTTATTAACATACATGTAGAGCCTAACCATATGATGAACATGGTTTAATGTTGTTTAAAAAACAGTTTTATTATGATAGCAATAAGCTACTCCCAGGTATTATGTTAATGGTCAGTTTATCACTGTCTAGCGACATGTGGCACTCGGCTATACCTCATTCAACATCAAACCCCTACAGGGTGATTAACAGACCATTTAACATAACTGTTGGTCATGCCTTATTGCTTAATTGTCTTTATGAGTAGATACCCTTCCTCTGCTAGGCACTGCAGCAGCTTTGCAACACAGTGTTCCACCCAGTTACACCATACACTGTCTAGTTACTGGAGAATGGCTGTGAATATGAATTCATGAAGATGAACAGTGTAACTTGATCATTACAGTCATGGAAACCTTAGTGTGATTATAACTGACAGAGTCAGTGATAGAGAATACCCCCTGCTGTCCTAGTACACTTACCCCATTGTGAGTTAAATCAATACTAAAAGACATTCTGTTTATATTTACACCATACCTACTTGATTCCTGTTATACCACAATTAACATAGTTATCACTTTGATAGCATCAGTGACAGAAGTGTGGCAAACCCAAACACTAGGCATACAGCCTGAGTATGAAACAACTGTTAAAAAAATTACACTGTGTCCATAAGTGGCATAGATCACTCATTGCAACAATAGTAAATGTATTACTATTTGAATAAGTTAGTCATCACAGATGCAATGAGATTGTCTTTATCAGGTACAACATACTCAGTAAGTGCCTACAGGAAAATCTATCCTATATACATCTCCAATACAGGTACGCCATTGTTGGCTCAGTAGTGCTATGATATTTAGAAGTTGCTTGGCCTGATCCATGCAATTACTATTTTTCTTACAAAGAATACTTACTGCATCTTTAGTATTGAAACACACTGAAGGTCTATGTATGTACATCAGCAGTACACCTTCATCAGTAAGAATGCATCTGATACTGCAGTACGAATTTCACAGCGTTGAACAGGCAATGCTTTTCCATACGTTTACATCAGCCTCTCTATCTTGAGTAAACCATTGCAGTAAATGTACTACGATGTAAATCACATACTAAATGTAACACTACTTTTATCTTGAGCATGCTAGTGTCTTGTAGTTAATTTATGTACTTCTCTTAATTAATGTATACTCACTAGTGTTAAAACTTCTACAACTTTCATCATGCACCTTCAGCATTTATATTGACTAACGGCACAGTACCAGTTGTGGTGTGTGTGGGGCATCGGTAGGTAAGGCCATGCAACTACTAAGTGTGGTAATGCTGTGCAGCTGCAATCAGGATGTACATTTGGTACATGGCCTCAGTTTGCTGTTGATCTCCACTGAGCATGCAGTACCTGGTCAGGTGGTGGGGATGTCTCGTAGTACATTTAGACAATTGTTTGTTATTTCTGTCACCTGCTGCTGGATGTCTGTCATTGGTTGTGTTGAGTTGGTCCTCCCCCATACTTGCGTGTGTGTGTGTGTGTGTGTCTGTGTGTGTGTGGTGCTGGGGGGGGTGAATTCGGAGTTAGGGTTTTCAACCCTAACAGCGAATTTCCTCACTTTTGTCGCTGTGAAACAACCCTAACTAATGCATTAAATGGAGATTTTGCCTCTAATTTCCCTTCTTTTTGAGAATGATAATGATAAATAGTGAATGTAATGTGGTAGAGCACGGGGCCCTTTGGGCACCATGCTCCCACCACATGATGTCTTGTGGCATAGTAACAGGAAGAGCAATGCAAACAGAAGCGCTAACAGTGGGGCACATGGTAACACAAGCGCAAATGACAACAGAAAGGGCAATGCACAAGGTGGCATAGACGGGAACAGTCTGCCACGTGATGTGTTGTCACATAGTAACATGGTGCCTGCAAACGGAAATGTCAATGGGCATGGTGACGCAAAGTGAAACAGAAAGAGAAACGGTACTGTAGACACAAATGGCAAAAAATAACAGAAACGTAAGTGCAAATGAAAATGCAAAGGATAACGCACATAGGGCCCCGCACTCCCGGCACGTAATGCAGCAGCAGAAGCGAGGGGCCGAAAGGGCCCCGTATTCCCACCACATGATGTCTTGTGGCATAGTCACAGGAACAGCAATGCAAACAGAAGCACTAACAGTGGCGCACAAGGTAACGCAAGTGCGAATGAGAACAGAAAGGGTAACGAACACGGTGGCATAGAAGGGAACGGTGTGCCACATGATGTCTTGTCACATAGTAACATGGTGCCTGCAAACAGAAATGTCAATGGGCATGGTGACGCAAAGTGAAACAGAAAGAGAAACAGTATGGTAGACACAAATGGCAAAAATAACAAAGCAAGCGTACAAATGAAAGCGCAAAGGATGACGCGTGGTGGCGTGAGCGTCAGCGGTAAGTAAACGGGCATGGAACAGCAAGCGGAAAGGGCAATAGGTAACAGTAATGTAAGCGCACAGGCTGGTTTTCCCCAAAAGCTGAATAGAGAAAGACAGTGAGTACAAAGAATGTATGCATAATAATGGGTATCGGAGCAGAAAATGAGGTCTTGGAATCTCAGGAACCATATGACGTAGAAAGAAAATTTAAAAGTTGTATGATTTATGACTGTCCTGGCTAGTTTTGTGTGGGGGCTAAGAATTTTTCTGACAAAGTCCGTATCTCGCACCGTTTCCGAGATACAGGCCCTGAAAGGCGCGGCTAACGCCGTAATGTTATCCTACGGGGAAAAAAAGAGAAGTTTGGAGCACCATAACTTTGCCTCCCTGTAATATTTTTTCACCAAACCACTGAAAGGCACATCTGTGGGCTGTTGGCTGTCTTCTTTCCAAGTTTCAGGAAAAAAGACCAAACCGTTATTTTGCAGCAGGGTGCCAAAGGATTCCTGTAATGCATCGGGTGCTGTAATGTTATCCTATGGGAAAAAATGTCAACTTTGGAGTGCCGTAACATTGCTGCTGTGTAATATTTTTTCAATACAATACTGAAAGGCACATCTGTGAGATGTCGACTGAGTTCCCTCCAAATTTCAGCCCAAAATTCCCAACCGTTCTTTTGCAGTGCAGTGCCAAAGAATTGCTGTCATTTTCCCACAGACTAGAAAATTACTGTCGCAATTTGCGAAAGCTTTCGCAAACATTTGTGACACTTTCGTGAGCATGAAAGTACTTTGCAAAAGTACTTTTCCAGAAATCTGAAAACATATTTCTGGGTGTTTTACCATAAAATAAAGACATAGCTAGCATCCTCAGGGTCCGACTAGGTGAATACAAAAAGAATGAGGTTGCTAGAGGGTCCCAAATTTAAATGCCAAGCATTTTTCTAATCACCAACTGAAAACAAAATGGCCAATTTGCGAAAGTAGCAGGCCCATTTGCAAAAGTAAAAATGCATTTGCGAAAGTGTTGAACTTTTTGTTAACTTTTCCCATTGACTTAAAATGGGAAATTGTTTTTTGAATAACTTTTGAACCGTTTAATATTTTTTCACCAAATCTTCAAAAGGCACATCAGGGACCCCGGCCGCACATTCCCTGAAGATTTTGGGCCAGTCATGCAAACCGTGTGACCTGTATGCCGATCGTAGAATTCCAGAAAAAGCGTAAATGCGTGTGCAAATCATGCTTAATAACTCTGCAGCCGTGTATCCGACAGATACGAAACTTGGCAGATGCCAAGGCCTATGGTTCTTGATCATGTATTCCAAATTTCAGTCAAATCTGTCAAACAATTGCAAAGTTATTAAGGTGCAAAGTTTTGGGGTTTAACATAGAAATGGCTCCTCAACCCTAACTATGGTAGCACTACCGTGCTGCCATAATATACTACATATATATATATATATATATATATATATATATATATACATTAGAGGCAAAAAACTCGGTTTAATGCATTTGTTAGGGTTGTTCCAAAACAGCGAAGTGAGAAATTGATGTTGGGGTTAGCCCCCTTGAACCCCTTCCCCCAACTGGCATCAGGGTGCTGCGTTGGGGTTGCCGGCTAACTCTCACCCCATCAGATGTGTGAAGAAGCAGAGGTATGGGAGAATGGGGTGAGAGTTGGGACCGACTAACCCACGCGCACCCATGCCATGTTGTAGGGGTGTATGGGGTCCAAGGGCGTCAACCCTAACACCAAATTTCTCACTTTTGTCACTGTGGAGCAACCCTAACTAAAGATTAAATGGATTTTTTTGCCTCTAATTTCCCTTCTTTTTGAGAATGATAATGAGAAATAGTGAATGTAATGCGGTGGCAGGAGCGCGGGGCCTGGTCTTGTCACATAGTAACACAGTGCCCGCAAACACAAATGGTAATGCACATGGTGACACAAAGAAAAACACAAAGATAAACAGTACTGTAGACACAAATGGTTAAAATAACGCAAACACAAGCGCAAATGAAAATGCAAAGGGTAAGGCACATGGTGCCTTAGACGGGAACAGTAAGTGAAACGGGTACGGAACCACAAGCAGAAGCGGTAAGGGTAACAGTAATGTAAGCGCATATGCTGTTTTTCCCCAAAAGTTGCATAGAGAAAGACAGTGAGTACAAAGAATGTATGCATAATAATGGGTCTCGGAGCAGAAAACAAGGAGTTGGAATACTAAATTGCTTATATCTCAGAAACCGTCTGACGGAAAAAATGTAAAATTCATATGATTTATGACTTTCCTGGTTAATTTTGTACTTAGCCCCCATTAGGGGGCTAAGCACTTTTCAGACGAAAAGTCTGTATCTCGCACTGTTTCCGAGATATGGGCCCTGAAAGGCGCGGTGAACGCCATAATGTTATCCTATGGGAAAAAAAGAGAAGTTCAGAGTACCATAACTTTGGCTACCTGTAATATTTTTTCACGAAACCACTAAAAGGCATATCTGTGGGATGTTGGCTTTCTTCTCTCCAAATTTCACCCCAAAAGACCAAACTGTTATTTTGCAGCAGGGCGGCCAAGGATTCCTGTAATGCGGCGGATGCCGTAATGTTATCCTATGGGAAAAAGTGTCAAAATTGGAGTGCCATAACTTTGCTGCCCTGTAATATTTTTTCACCAACATACTGAAAGGCACATCTGTGAGATGTTGGCTGTGTGCCCTTCAAATTTCAGCCCAAAAGGCCAAACCATTCTTTTGCAGCAGGGTGGCAAAGAATTGCTGTCATTTTCCCACAGCCAGGAAAAGTACTGTCGAACTTTAAGAAAGCTTTCGCAAATTCATGCCACAGTGTCACAAATGCGAAAGTACTTTGTGAAAGTACTTTTTCCAGAAATTTGAAAAACATATTTCTGGGGTGTTTTACCCCAAAATAAAGACATGCCTAGCATCCTCAGGGTCTGACTAGGTGAATACAAAAAGAATTAGGTTGCTAGAGGGTCCCACATTTAAATGCCAAGCATTTTTCTGATGACAGACTGAAAACAAAATGGTGGATTTGCGACAGTAAAAAGGGCCATTTGTGAAAGTAAAAACTGCATTTGTGACACTGTCGAACTTTTTGTTAACTTTTCCCACTGACTTATAATGGGAAATTGTTTTTTGAATAACTTTTTAAACATTTAATATTTTTTCACGAAATCTTCAAAAAGGCACATCGGAGACCCTGGCCGCACATTCCCTGAAGATTTTGGACTGGTCGCACAAACCATGCGACCTGTAGAGACGAGCAAAGAATTCCAAAAAAGCGTAAACAGAAGAGCAGATCATGCTTAACAACTCCATAGCTGTATATCCGAACAGTATGAAAGTTGGCAAATCCCAAGACGTATGGTTCTTGATCGTGTATTCCAAATTTCAGGCAAATCCATTTAACAGTTGCAAAGTTATTAAGGTGCAAAATTTTAGGTTTAACATATAAATGGCTCCTCAACCCTAACTATGGTAGCACTACCGTGCTACCATAATATGAATATATAAACAGTATATATATATATATAAATAACATGGGTCAGAAAAATGATCTCTGCTGGTTGGTTGAAACACATCACATGACCATGCATACATCAAAGCATGACCGCACACCTGCACTTTCACCTGCCTCCAAAACAATTTTGCTATTTTATAAGATAGATAACCCACTCTGGGGTTAGCGGTCACACTCTGATATACACACACCTTGGGTGGTTGACGCACACCAAGGTGTACATATATCAGAGCATGACTGCACACCTTAGAATGGGTTATCTATTACACATACATATATATATATATATATATATATATATGTGTGTGTATGTAATATATATAGTGTTTATTGTGTTAATGTGTTATGAAGATGTTAATAAAGGAATAATGCATGACAGGGTGTGTGTCGTGCTGGGATAACGCCACGCCTGAAGTGGTTGGGCCTGAGGCTGAAGGCCGAGTGCATCCAACGTCCCAGGCGTGGCGTTATCCCAGCACGACAGACACCCTGGAGTGCATTATTCCTATTATACAATGGCCCTTTTGTGTAAAAATAACAAACAGGGCATTTTAGTATGTTTTAAAATGCTTTTAATGAACAATAAATAAGAAATATCCATCCACAAGAAAAAGTAGTTCCTTAAAAGTTCATCAGTTTTAAGTACTTGTTACAAGAAGTTAATAACTTAAGCAATTGTAACGCTTTGAAATAATTTTTATGTTGCTTGCACTCATGTGCAAGAAACATAGTGCCATCATTGGAGATTTCGGAGGTGTGTCACCTCCTCCTCCAATTCAGTCAGTGTGCTGGCAGGCGCGGCCCCTGTAAGCCAATGCATTTTGGAGCTGTGTATGACACGCTCCAAAATGCAGTGGCATATAGTTGAAAGGGGGAGCTATGCTTGAGTGAGCACCGATAAGATATCGGCTGCTCACGCGCAGCTCCCCCCCAACACACACAGCCAAGGGCGTCCCTGCACGCACTGAATAGCCGACAGGGTGCCCAATCCCCGTGGCTGAGCTGCGTCCCCCCCTCCCCAGTAGTAGGCTTTGGCCGATGGAGGTGCCCAATGCCCCGTCGGTTGAACACCCCCGCCCCAGTCCTTGTGCCACGCTGAGAGCCCACCCAGCGAGGCAATAAATACCATGGCCGACGGGGTGCCCAATCCCCGTCGGCTGAACGCCTCCAAATGTCCTTGTGCCACTGGGAGCCCACCCCAGCATGGCAAATGGTCCCACGGCGTCTTTTTTAACCTGAAAAGAAAAACGGTCCTGGCGTCTCCTGACCCCCTCCCAAGCCGCACCCACCAACTGTACCCAGCCTCCCCACCCCCCTCACCCCATACTACCTCCGGACTCTGGCGCGGCGATCTTCGGTGGACTGGGAACACGTCTGCACTCTTGAAAGCCGACGCGAACTGAGGAAATGCCGGTAAGCTGTATAATGGGCTAGATAGGGGGTTTCAACTTTGTTACATATCTCAGGCATTTTTGGAATTTTGCAAATTTTCAACATGGGGTTTAGGACCCTTCTCATGATGATGTCACTGTCATGGCGTTATTCGGGCCCGAAGGGTGATTTCGCGCAGTGACTGCGCAGTGACTGTGAAATCACCCTTTGGACCCAAATACCACCATGACAGTGACATCATTCATGAGAAGGGGTCCTAAAACCCCATGTTGAAAATTTGGTGCCAAAATTCCAAAAAATAACTGTTTTATGAGCGTGCATTGCGCAGTTCCTACACAGGCTCGTAAGTTCATGAAATTTCAATATTTTACTCCAGATTTTCAACATTGCCATTTTACCACACCTTCTTATAGGAAGTACAGCTGTCATTTCACATCTCACCCAAAATGTGTTTCCGCCCATGTAGCGCAGAATGGCATGATCGATTATCTTGAAATCAATGTACGGGACAAATTAAGAAAATCACAGTGACACTGTTCATGAGCAGAGGTCTTAAAATGGCTATGTTGAAAATTTGGTGAAAAAATTCCTAATAATGACTGTTTTACGAGCTTGCATTGAGCAGTTCCTACGCACGCTCTTAAGTTCGCAAATTTTCAATATTTGCACTCCAATGACTTCCAAATACCTAAACAGCACATAGAAGCAAGCAACATTCGGCATTGACAAATGCTTGTTTAGCTTGCTATTATAGTTTTAAAAATGGTTTTAAATAAACTGTTTAACATTTTAAGTATTTTTAACTGAACATAAGTTTTAAAATACTTTTAAATAAACTGTTTTAAATATTTTTCAACAATAACTTAAGCAATTGCTTAACCTTTTAATGAATGAAAATACTTTAACTGTTAAACTGTCCATTTGGAGATTGTGGGACTCATATTTTGTGTCTATGGCTTATGAATGTTGAAGACACACATGGTATTTCCTTGGATGATGAACTGTGTGTGTTCATTCTGTCTTGGTATTTTGAAGGACTGATCTTCTGCTCCTGAAATCTGGTGTTTTGAGGTTCTGTTTCAATGGGTGACTGTTCTTTTCTTGTGACATTTGTAGAGCTTGTTGCCAGCTGCAAGGTCACTATGTCTTTAAGAGGCGCTGCATTGGTTCGAGTCTGACTTCAGCTTCTGACGCAGATAGAATGGTGCTCCATTTACTCCTTTCATGCAGTGCCAGACCCCAGTAACTTTTAAGACAGGATTCTTGTTTATGCCCAGTCACTGCAATAATTTGGCGGCTCTCTAATCCTGCATTACAGAGGATTTGTATGGCTGTAGCTCTCAGGGAGTGATTGGCGTACGTTCGTTCTAAGCCTGCTGCACGACAGATTTTTGGAAGCATGCTTCCCAGGTAATTTACACCAACTGGCTCCATAGTGTACCATGTGGTTTCTGCTTCCTAGGGTTTATTTGGTGTTTTACAAGGGTGCATGTAGAAGGAGGGTGCATTTGGAGTGAGCTTCTACATATAATTTCTTAGGGCAGCTACAGGGCACTGCAGGTGGACCGGCAATTGAAACATTGCTCCTCTGTATCTGTCCTTATCTTTTTCTAGGGGGTTGCTGTGATTTTTAGTTTTCTCATTAAAACTAAGGGAGATGTACGAAAGACCACTTTCAGTTGTATTGAACTCGAAAGATGACTGCTTTAATTGGTGCTGTCCCTCGCTACCGCGTCTGACAAAATGTATTTGAAGTTAGAAGAAGAAGAAGAATCAGCATTTATATAGCGCTTTTCATACACAGTATCCCAAAGCGCTTTACAAGCAATGCTAGACTGGTAGTGAAGTGACTGAATGTGTGGTGGCGGCCATATCGCACATCATCACCCATACACAGCCTGGATAATTGCATGAACCAGTTTATGGGAAGGGGAATGTTGGCCAGCACACCGGGAATGCTCCCTGCTCTTTGCGAAGAGTGCGCTGGGTTCTTTTACTTCCACCTGGACACCCACCAGGACAACACCAGGACGGGCAGAAGGGACCTTGGTTTAACGTCTCATCCGAAGGATGGCACCCCCCAAAAACTGCACTCGGATGCCAGCGATTTTTAGGTGCAAGTCCAATCCCAGTGTGGGACAAGAACCCATGACCTTCTGGCCCAGAGGCGGATGTGCTACCAACTGAGCCACGCTGACACCTGAAGTTCCAGCCAGACATGGTATAACAGGCCCTGATGTGTGTCTGGACTGAGAGCTGGTGATTGTCTCAGATGGGCTAGGTCAGCATCGGTGAGAGGTGGGTGATGTTTTGCTTTGTCTCATCCTTGTCGTCTAAGATTTTTTATTTGAGCATTAAAGATGTTGTTGGCACTGTGGAAATCAGCGCTACTGAGGACATTGATGTTACGGCTTAAGCGGGGTTCATTGAGGTAACGGTTGATGCCTGCATGTAAACCCACAAAACTACTGATGCCGTAGTGCTGGCCGGCTGAGGTGCGGACCAAGCCATAAAATCTTCGGAGTACAGTGCTGAGGTCTGGCACACTTACTGTTTCTAAATTTATTTCTGTGAACGTTTCTCTCAGCCAGCCTCATAAGACGTTTGTGGCACACACAGTCTGCCATTTTGTAGATGGTTCATTGCGGTCGCATTCCAGGCTGTCCAGGTTTTGCTCTTCCAGCACGATATGTTGTCTTTTTTCAGGTTTTTTTTATTTTACCAGCTGTTTGCGATGCATCATTTTCTTTTTGTTTTGAGAGGTAGTTGTCTAAATATTTCATTGTAAAAAATGTAAAGTCTATGGATGGCAGGTTTGACATTTCATGGATTAAATCCTGTTAGATGAGCTGTCAGTGAGTCAGCTGTAGCACGGTGATATGACATTTGTTTGGGCTGTGGTGAGGTAAGAAACTGGCTGGCACTATGCCTGTGGTGATATGCCAGGATATCGCCATGGGCATACTGTGACATTGGCCAATCAGAGAATAGGAATCTTTCTTGCCATTGTATAATAACACAATAATACAGTGTGAATAGCTAATTGGCATCATAATACACTAACTGGCTACCATCATATATGGGGAAAAATATGATGGCATTTTCTATGGGTACGAGGGCCCGACCATGCATTATTTATATTCATTGGGAAAAAAAACTCTTAATACACCAGTTATGGTTCGGCTTAACCATACAAAAGTAGAGAAATATGGCATTAGGGTTTCCAACTCTAACCCCCCCCAACAGCAAATGGACAAGACCACAGTAGCAGCCACAAGTAGTCATCATCAGTTAAGACAAACAACATGCAACTGTTTCCAGATGACACAAATTCAGTAGTTCTGATGTGCTACCTTTATGGATTTGTATCTGTGGCATGCACACTGCAAGACATACCATACAAACTCACTTCTAGCTGCAGACAGAAATCCACAATACTTAAATGACAACATTGTTTCTTTTTGCAGAAGCAGATGCCCCTGCAGGCAGAGATGCCAGTCTCTGATACCCATATTTCAACAGCTCTTCTGTCTGATCTGCAGAAATGCAGGCTCCCAGGGGTCCAGCACTTCTGTAGGCACAGGTACTCATGCATACTGTAAGACATAAGCATATTTCTAGCTGCAGATACACAAGCCCCTGTGGGGCCTGCACTTCTGCAGTCATAGATAGAAATCCATGATACTCAAATTGTAACAGTACTTCTCTCTGCAAAAGTGACCCCAGTGCTTCTGTAACCACAGGTAGCTATGCAGACTATAGGACGTACATAGAAACATAGAAGATGATGGCAGAAGGGGACCGCAAGGTCCATCTAGTCTGCCCAAGTTTTATCAGTTGCTACCCCCTCCCTATATGGCCCTCTGAACAATGATACCTTTGTGTCTGTCCCAAGCTCTCTTGTCTCCCACAACCATTTTGGCTGCCACAGCCTCTGGAGGCAGGTTGTTCCAGTTTTACACCACCCTCTCAGCGAAGAAGAACTTCCTACCATTGGTCCCAAATTTCCCCCTATCAGTCTCCGATCATGCCCCCTTGTTCTACTCCCTTCCTTGACATGAGAGTTCTTGCATCTGTACCTTATTTATACCCTTGATGTACTTGAAGGTCTCGATCATGTCTTCCCTCTCCCTCCTCTGATCTAGGGAGTACATATTTAATTCCCTCAGCCTATTCTCATATGTCATCTGATGTAACCCCTGTATCATTTTTGTTGCTTGTCTTTGCACCATCTCTATCCTATCAATGTCCTTTCTGAGTTATAGACTCCAAAACTGCATGCAGTATTCCAGGTGGGGGCATACAAGTACCTGGTACAGTGGCAATATCACCTCCCTCCTTCTGCTTGTGATTCACCTCCCAATGCAATCCAACATGCCACTGACCTTTAGGTATGCCTTCTTGAACTGTCTACCTACTTTCAAGTCATCTGATTTCATGATCCCCATGTTGCGTCCCTGGTTGGTTGCCACTAATCTTTCTCCACCCAAGTAGTACTCTCTTTTTGGGTTGCTTCTTCCTAGGCACATGATCTTGCACTTTTTGGTGTTGAATGTTAGCTGCCACGCTCTGGACCATTCTTCCAGTTTCCTTAGATCTGATTCCATTTTCTTTATTCCCTCCATGGAGTCCTCCTTGTGGCATATCATGGTGTAATCCATGAACAGACACACCTTCCCCTCTAGCCCATTTGCAATGTCAGCAATGAATACATTGAATAGTAGAGGCCCTGACATCAAGCCCTGAGGTAACCTGCTGTTTACCTCCCCCAGATTTGATAATGTGCCATTTACCTGTACTCCTTGTATTCTACCTTGCTGCCAATTTTTCACCCAGTCTATCAACTCTTGTCCCACCCCCATGCAGTCTAGCTTCTTTACCAGCCTTCTGTGTGGAACAGAGTTGAAGACCTTGCTAAAGTCCATGTAGACCTCATCAACTGCTCCCCAATCATCAACTGCCTTAGTAACCGAGTTGAAGAATTCAATCAGATTTGTTTGGTAAGACCTCCCCGCCATGAACCTGTGTTGTTTACAATCCTGCTGACCACTGGATTCCAGGAATGTTAATATTCTCTGCTTGAGTATGGATTCCATCAGTTTCCCTATGACTGAAGTGAGACTTATTGGGTGGTAGTTTTCTGCCTCCTCCCTGCTCCCAGATTTATGAAGTAGGACCACTGATGCCCTCTTCCAGTCCTTTAGAACCTCTCCCCACATAAGTGATTTAGTAAATAGGTCCACTAGGGATGCCGCCAGTTCCCTCCCCAATGCTTTCAGGATTCTGGGATGTATATCATCTGGTCCCATGGCCTTATTCACTTTTAATTTGTTTAGCGCCTCCAAGACTTGTTCTGCCATGAAGGGGTTTGTATTGACTGCTAGTCCAGTGGTGCTGTTATTCCCTAACTCTGACCCTTTGCCCTCCTCCTCCTCCTTTATAAACACTGGGCAGAAGTACCTGTTAAGGACTACTGCCTTCTCTCTACCCTCTACTAGTATACCTCCCTCTGCTGCTAGTCTAACTATCCCCCCTTAATTTTCCTTTTTTCCCCTCATGTACCTAAAGAAAGTTTTGTTGCCTCACTGTTCCCATTCTGCAATCTTCACCTCAGTCTGTGCTTTAGCCTTCTTAATTACCTTACTTGCCTCCCTCAGTTTCTCTTTATATGCTTCCTTGTCCTCTTCTTTATTTGATGCTTTGTATTTCCTATAGGCAGCTTTTTTTCCTTTCACTATAGTTGCTGCTTCTTCTTTTATGCCTTATTTACCATTTTGGTATATTGGTCTGTGACTGTCTTAATAGCTCCCTTAAGGCTTTCCTACATTTCTTCCACCCTATTCCCTTATGTGATAGTTACGATCCCTGCTATGCTTTTACTCATTTTCTGGAAGTCAGCTTTCCTAAAATCTAGGACCCTAATTTTGGAGTGGTTTGTGTCCTCTGCTGTGTTGACTTTGAATCTGACCATACAGTGATTATTTCCCAGATGGCATCCAACTTCAATCCCCCTTACTCTCTCGCTTTTGGTGAGAACCAGGTCCAAGATAGCTTCTCCCCTTGTTGCAGCATCTACAAACTGCCTCAGGACTGCTCCCCATCAAGGCCATTAGAAAGTCCCGGCTTTTTATTGTTTTTGCTGTGTGTGTTTTCCAGTTTATGCCAGGTAGGTTACAATCCCCTGCCAATATCACCTTGCCTTTGTCCATCATTTTGTGTATTTTTTGTGTAGTTCCTTGTCCTCCTTTTCCCCCTGTGTTGGGGGCCTGCATACCACTCTGATTCTGATATTTGCCCTGTTCAGCTGTTAACCATAGTGCTTCAGTCTCTCTAGGAGACCCCTGTATCTCTGAGGTTTTTATTCCCTCCCTGATGTATTTTCTAACCCATCCTCCCCTTTTCTCCTTCCTGTCCTTCCTGTATAGGTTGTACCCTAGGATTGCCATGTCACAGACATGGTTATCTGTATGCCAGGTTTCTGTCACAACTATTCAGTTTAGGTCTTCCTCTGTCATTGTGGCCATGAGGTCTGGAAGTTTGTTTGCTAGACTCCTAGCATTTGCAACCATTGCCCCCCATATATGATCCTCCCCCCATGGTGTTTTTTACCATTTTTTGTTACGCAGGTTTGCTGTTGATTTATGGCATCCTTTGTAATTTTATGCTTTTTTTTGGTCACTTGAGGAGTGGTGTCCTACACCGCAGCCGCCGTGGTGTGTGATGTCACCATCTTATCATTTCCCAGTTTAAAAGACTTGCTTTCTGGCATTATTTGCAATTTTTTTTAAATGTTTGGGTAGTGATGTCCTGCACACCATCTGCTGTGGTGTGTGCTATCACCATCTCTCCATTTCTCAGTTTAAATAACTCATGCATATGTTGAATTTTTGGCCAAGTGCCCTCACCTCTTCCTTCAATCAATCAATCAATCAATCAATCACGTCTTTATTTAACCAGGCATTCATCACTGAGTAGAAGCTCATTTGCAAGATGGACCTGGGTGGAGCATGAATAATTGTATATACAGGTCAACACAGGTATTTACAAGGCAATACAGATAATACTGTTTACAGAGAGGAAGAAAAAGAAGTTCATATGTACATAGAATTATACAGATATTGTACAGATTACAGGGTATTTACATACATAGAAGTGTCTATAGGAAGATAAAGCAGGTTATCTAAGGTTACAGGAGGAAGTAATGGAAGAAAAAAATATATATACACCTCGTAGAGACAAAGGTGGGGGGGAAGGAAGGGAGGTAGGGGGAGAAAGGATAGGAGGGCACGGTGCACAGACAGGAGTTGGTAAAATGGGATGTAGACAAGGTGGATGGAGAAAAGGAATATGTGTGAGCCCTGGGATTGAATGCTATAAAGTACGGGGCATGGTAGATGTCACAACCCAGGGGTAGTGAGCTCCTATCCAAGATTGAGAAAGGAAGGATAAGGTGATGGATGGGCCTAGTGTCGATAAGCAAGGGGATAAGAGAGAGAACAATTAGGCTTGTGAGGAGTAAGGTGGGGGTCAGTACTTAAAATGGGGTCTAGGAGTAGCTATATACCAGTGCAGACACCGGTACTGGGTCTGAGTGGGTGAAGCAGTTACATACTTCTCTGATTGTACAGAAATAAAGCATCTTGAAGGCATTTATACTGATTAGAGTGCTTAATTTGAGGGTTTTTTGTAGATCATTCCATAAGGTAGGTAGCATAAAGCTTATGGCTGCTCTGCCGAACCGGGATTTTGCTTTGGGTACTTTAAGTGTAATAGATGAGTAACTTCTAAACACGTATTTCCCAATTATACTCAGGGGAAGACAGCAGGAGATATAGTAAGACAGCTTATTAGAGATGGCTCTATAGGTCCAGAGAGCGGCATTTCTGTGGTGCCTGAACTTTAGTGATGTCCACCCCACTGCCGCATATAGGGTGCAATGATGCATGTTGAAGGGAAGTCCCGTTACAAACCTCAGTGCTCGATGGTAGAGTGGGTCCAGTTTAGCCATGTAAGAGTTGGGGCATTGGCTGTAAAGGAAATCAGCATAATTAACCAATGATAGGAAAATGGATTGGACCAGTTGTTTCTTGGCATTTCTGGTGAGAAATTGGTTGATTCTGAAAAACAGGCCAAGCCTTTGCCTAAGTCGTTTTAGCAAGTCCTTGATATGTTCAATGAAGGAGAGTCTTTGGTCTATCCAAACTCCCAGATACTTGAATTTTGTAACAAATTCTAGGTTTTCACCTAGAACTGTGGTCATTTGGGGAACTGTCCCACTGGACATAGAGTTAGCTGTACTGATGAAAGGGGAGAGCACCATCGCTTTAGTTTTTTTGGCGTTAAGGAGTAGCTTTTTTGGAGGAGTTGGCTTTGCAAAAGGTTGAATTCTGACTGTAGGTCATTGCAGGCAGCTTCAGGTGTTGGGCGACTCACGTGAGAACTGTATCATCTGCAAACAGATGGATGTTGGCTTCTTTTATACAGTAGTCGATGTTATTAATGTAGATTGCAAAAAGTAAGGGCCCTAATATAGAACCTTGAGCTACCCCTCTTTGCAGAGTTTTTAAGGGGGACAGGCCTCCTTCAGCTTTAACTTGTTGAAGGCACCCTGTAAGATAGTCAGTAAACCAGCACAGAGAGGAGGGACCCACACCTATGGTTTGAAGGGAGGAGAGGAGCAGACTGTGGTCGACAGTGTCGAAAGCCTTGCTTAGATCAAGGAAAACAGCACAAATAAAGTTTTTGCTCTCAAGATTACACAGCCAGTCATTAGTAACTTTGGCAAGGGCTGAGATAGTGCTATGTTTAGCTCTGAATCTGGACTGCATAGGGTTTAGCAGTTCCCTAGACTCAAGGTGAGTCCTCAGCTGTGCATTTACAATTTTCTCTAGGAGCTTGGACAGGACTGGAAGGAGAGAAATTGGCCTGTAGTTATTGAATCACCAGGGTCACCTGATTTGAACAGTGGTATGACATGTGCAGTCTTCCATATAGGTGGTAAGGTGCCCTGAGACAGGGATAAGTTAAAAAGGTGGGTGACAGGTATTGCTAGTACGTGGTAGGCAATTTTTAGGAAGTAAGGGTCAAGGGTGTCAGCCCCAGCACTTTTTTCTAGTATCCAACTGAAGCAAGAGGTCCTCTACCTCTTTCAGTGAGGCAGGTTGAAGAGAGAAAGGTGGTGAAGCTATCGGAGTTTCAGGCAGTTGGCTGACAGTCTGGGAGCAAAGTATGCTTGAAAGGGAGTTATCAAATGCCATGCCTGCAGTAGCAAAGTGGTTATTGAATGGTCAAGTATATCCATCTTTTCAGTTATAGTTGAGTTGCCAGAGGTAATCTTGGTCGGGAGTGAATTTCCTGGGGAGTGGCCTAGCAGATTGTTGATTGTGTTCCAGAGCTTGATTGGGCTCTTTGTGGCAGAGTCGAGTTCAGATTTGAAGAAGGTGGCCTTCGATTCTCTGATTGTTTTGGTACATAAATTTTGTAGTCATCTGAACTGGTCCAGTCCTCTGTTCAGTCTGCGTGCTTTTTTCCAGAGCTTATCTCTTTCTAGAAGCAAGGACTTGATCTGAAGGGTGAATCATTTACAGATTTTGGCCCTAGTTCGAACTTTAATCAGGGGATCATACTTATTAAGGGCCCTCGATAGAGTGTCATGGAAGATATTGTAAGCTGACGTAATTGTTTTGGCCAGGTAGAAATCTTGCCACTGAGGGGAGTACTTAAGCTCATTTTGGTAGGCATGTTCATTGAAGTTGTACCTGGATCTCTTCATAGAGAACTTGCTGATGGGTGCTGGATTGTTGGTGGATCTTACTCCCGCAATAAAACAGTGGTCGCTGGCGTCAGAGCAGAAGACATCAGCGTGGGAGAAGAGATGAGGTTTGCTCACCATTAGCACATCCAAAAGTGTACTTTTACTGGGGTTCTTCATGTTTTGGCATGTTGGTTCAGTAATAAGTTGCATCAGCCCATGTTCAGCACAGAAAGATGCAAGGGGGGCAGCTGTGTTAGAGAGCCAGTCAAAGTTGAGGTCTCCTAAAATAGTTTCTGGCAGCCCCTGTCCCAACTTGTCACATAGATATGACATAAGCTGTAGGCCAGCAGACGGTGGTCTGTAGCATCCTACTATGCAGAGTGCAGTAGTCTGTGTAATTTCCACTTTGAGAATTAGGCATTCGAATTCACTGGCAACAGATGCCGAGGATCAGCTCTTCTACGGTGGCTACTTTCCAGTCCCTAAAAACATCAGATCTACTAGACGGGAGAAAGGCAGGAATTAGAAGCTTATAATTAGCACTCTTAGGAAAATCCTACTTATCCTCCTGCTATGTTCAGGCAATGTAGAACTCAACCCTGGCCCCCCAGAAGCTATTGCATCACCAGAAGAACTAGCAAATTTAAAAGGAATAAGCTTCTTGCATATTAACGTATGTAGCCTCCTTAAAAAGATAACCTTAATACAAACCTGGGTAAATCATACCTCTCCTGACATACTTGTGATTTCTGAAACTTGGCTTAGACCCAGCACTGCTGATAGAGAAGTAAACATCCCCAACTATGCCTTGTTCAGAGCTGATAGGCATGCCAGAGGAGGAGGGGTAGCTATGTACGTTAAAGACAAATTTTCTGCCTTCTGCTTATTCTCGGCATCTGTTGCAAGCAAGAGCTAGTACCCCTACCGCAATAGGTGGGGAGGAGATAGAAGTCTGCATGGTGGGAGGTGGACCTTGTGGTGGGGGAGTGTTATAAGTACTACTGGTATGTGTGGTCCAAGAGCAGGGTTAGAGGTATTGGTACTTAGAATCACAGAGGCAATTAAATAAGTTGCTATGTGGTATACAGCACAAGCTGCCATTGTAGACCAAAAATGATGGTAGTTCAGGTGTCCAATGCTGGGCAGCTGGTATCAGCAGAAGAAGGGGCAGTTTAAGGAGCCATATAGAGCCAGACATGATGGTACCTCAAAAAAGGAGCCACTCAATTAGCCCAGGGGCCAGTGGGGTTGCTGGATTAATGCAGCTTGTCAGTAGCTTTCCGATCCAGGTCAACCCAAATTTGATAGCATTCAAAATATTAAGTAGTGAAGGCACAGCCAAGGACAGCCTATGCATTTTAGTAAGGTGAGGCCCTGAGAATTGGATCCCATAGGCTGGACAGAGAAGAGGGGGATCATGAGCTAAGTCTCTATTGGTGGGGCACTGTGCCAGGGGACGTGGACTAATATTTTGGCAGGAGCTACTGTATTTAATAATCAGTGGAGGTGGGGGGTGGTTGAAAAAGTTGTGGCAGTTGTCATACCTTGTAGGGCCTTGGGTCCGTGTCTGCGGTCTTGAGTGTCGGCTAGAGGGGTGCCAACCTCCCAGTAGCTGGGAATCCCATGGATTAGGAGTTGGGAGCCTGGGTGGCAGTTCCTCGGCTGAGGGAGAGAAGGAGAGCAAGGATTAATAAAGGGGATTCACACAAAGGGTCAGACAGAACAGCGGGGAGTCCAAAATTTGCAGAACAAAATGATGTGTATGGTACCAGCAATGCCAAAAGAGGTAGTGAGGAGTAGCAGTAGGTGGTTGCACCCCATGGTGGTTTGTTTGGTGTTGCTGGCCTGCTTAACTGCAAGCTGGATTATAGTTGAATGGTATATAGTCAAATTAGGGTGAGGTCCCTAACAATAGGGCAGGTAGAGCAGTAATTGAGAGGAGTTAGATGGAGTAGCTGGAGAAAAGGTTGAGAGCAAATGTGTGATCCTGTGGGTGGGACTGCTTTAAAAAGGGATGGTGAGAAAGTGGGTCAAGTCATGTATTGAAGACAGGGAGGCCAATAGCATGAAAATGTGCAGCAGTGGAGTGACCAATTGGCTGCTAGGCTGAGGAAGGGGTGGAGTAAGGGTCTATTTAGTACTGTGAGGAGGAGGAGGGGGGGTGGGTAAAAAAATTAAGTCCAGAACACAGCACAGAAAGAGATTTCCCTGAGATCAGGAAGCGCCAGGCATTGGAAAATCAGCCAAGGAGTAAAGCTGCCAATCAGTGCCTGGTTCGTCCGCTAGGCATCCAGTCAAAACAGTGGCATTCAAAACCATGAGTTTCGGAGGTCTGGTGCATACCTGAATCTGTCCGGGGGCCAGTCAGGTGGTCTGTTAGCTGTGGCCTGCTCGGAGAGAGCCAAGGCTACAGGAGCAGCTTGGGAAGCCCGCAGATGGGCTGTCTTGGAACAAGGAGGGAAACACAGAGGATTAAATACAGCTAGAGTACAATAGTAAGCTCAGTGGGGGGCAGGCAATGGGGAGAGACAAAGCATGAGGTAAAGAGGTGGTAAATGTAGGGCAATTATTTAGAGCTACAAGGGGAGTTAATGTGGGGGTCTGTGCTTTGGCACCAGGACATCTGGGGAGGACAGCAGCAGCAGGCTGGGTAAGGGAAAGGTTTGTAGGTAAGGCAGAGAAGAAAATAAGGTGTTTAGAGAGACAGCATTACAAGTGGGGCAGAGAAATTAATAATTAGCAGAGTGACCAGTGTGGGGAAGGGGCAGAGTTTGTCAGTAGGGCAGAAATGGAAAACTGCAGCAGTCTTGCTCAGTAGCTAGGTCAAGCAGTCAAACATCGGCAACTATACAATACAGCTTGTCCAGCACTAGATTGCACAGCACTAAGTAACACTGAGAGGCTAGACTAGTGGCTTGTAATAGACTGGCTATGCTAACAGGTAAAGTAAGACCAATTGATGCATAACATATGTAAATTACATTAACAAAAATTCAGTCCAGAACACAGCACAGAAAGAGATTTCCCTGAGATCAGAAAGCACCAGGCATTGGAAAATCAGCCAAGGAGTAAAGCTGCCAATCAGTGCCTGGTTCCTCCACTGGGCATCCAGTCAAAACAGTGGCATTCAAAACCACGTGTTTCAGATGTCCACTGCGTACCTGAATCTGTATGGGGGTCAGTCGGGTGGTCTGTTAGCTGTGGCCTGCTCAAAGAGAGCCAGGGCCACAGGAGCAGCTTGTGAAGCCCGCAGATGGGTTGTCTGAATCTGTCCGGGGGTCAGTCGGGTAAAATGTAGGTTATTGTACCTAAAAAATCCTCTTTCCCAAAAGTTCTGCCAGTTCCCTATGAAGTGTCTTCCCTTTTCCTGGCACCATTCAGGAAGCCATGTGTTAAGTTAATTGGTTTCTTCTGCTCTGACCCACTTGGTGCTACCACCTTTTTCCAAGACTAGCAGAACCTCTGAGAAGGCTAGGGTGGAGGAAAAAGAGAATAGCCTGTTTGTTAGCTCTTCTAAGTGATCTTTGCCTGCTTCACCATTTGATTAGCCAAATCGTTTTCCCCAGGGTGTATTACTACATGTTTGTGTTTCCCTTCTCTATGCACAAGTCTTTCTATTCAAACATGTCTCTTTCTTCAAAAGCTCCTGGGAGACACTTTACATGCACCTTGGTTGCAAAAGTCAAGGCCCCTGTGGGGTCTGCAATTCTGCAGCTGCTGATACAAATCCATGATGGTTGCACATCAGTGATACTGCATTTGTGTCATCTGGAAGCAGTTGAATGTTTGTCTTACCTGATGATGGTTGCCTGTGGTTAAATGCAAGGCCTTGTCCTTCTTCTGCTGACAGGGTGGGGAGTTGGGGTTGGAAAATCTAATACCACATTTCCCTACTTTTGTGGGGTTATGTTGAACCCTAACTGGTGCATTAACACAGTTTTTTTGCAATGAATTTCCTTACTATTTTAAAGATAATGGAATCATATCCTCATTCAATCAGGACCCTTTGTGACCTGTGTGAATAGTTGTAGATATGCAGAGTTTTTAGCCCTGTGCCAAGCAAAGAGTCCATCTGCCTGCAGAAGTGTTGGGCCTTTTGGGACATGCACATCCTCGTAGTTATAGATGCAAGATTTTTGTGGGGTTGTCTGGGGGGGTGGCTACAGATGCAGATGTGCAGGACCAAGAGTTCATCTGGATGGAACTGTAGAGATGCAGGGCCCTCTGGGCACTATGTCAAGAGAAGACTTCTCTTCATATGGTTACTTGTTGCTCTTGCAGCAAATGCTGGACAGTCCCTCTGTAGGCTGGGGGTGGTGCCGCACAACAACACTATCTCCCAGCCTTGGCTCATCTGGCTGGCTCACTGAGCTCACCCCCAACTTCAACTCACTTGTACAAAATCACAACACACTATCCACTGGGACAAAGGCTGGAGCTGCCCAAAACATTTCTTCATAACTTCCTTTTTCTTGATATTTTGGCCCCATGTCATGAACTTGGTCACTAGAATATGTTAAATCCCATCCAAAAGGTGACTTTGTAGAATGACTGTGAAATCATCTTTCTAGCTGTATTTGAAAATTCCTACCTTCCTTGTTCATAAGGTAGGGTCATGTAAACAGTATATTCAAAATTTGGGAGACAAATATTGTAAAATGGTTATGTTTAAGAGTAAAAGTCGGTGAGACACAAGAATCACATTTTTATGATGTAAGCTGGAACTGCACCACTGTACTTAATGTACAACCTAAAAAGACTTAGACTACACATAAAAATCTTCAACCATTTATAAAGCAAGAATTTTAAGTTTGCATGAAAAAACTCTTGGGTCACACTTTATGTACTCTAAAAGAATTCTTCATCCACATAACAAAGTTTCCATCTGGCCAGAAAACTATTTTTTTAGTTTGCTTGCTTGAAAAATTATTGGGTTGCACTTAATACATGACCAAATAATTATTTGTCTGAATAACAGAATCTCCACCTGGCCCCAAAACAGTTTTTGTTTTGTTAATTTGCACAAAAACATCTTGGGTCGCACTTCAATATATGAGCAAAAAATAATCTAGCAGAAAAACAAGCATTTTTGGTGCATATGAAAAGTTCTTGGGCCACAATGAAATGTGTGATCCAAGAATTATTGCTCTTAATATAAGAACTGACCATCTTGCTATGCTGAAGACCAAATTAATTTATTTGACATTCTGACCCCACGTCATGAACCTGGTTGTAAAGAATATGTTAAAGTAACACTGTCAACCCCCCTTAGGCCTCAAATTTTCCCTAGATTAACAAATGCATGTTATGATTGGTCACATTCTGTAGAGATTGTTAGCGTAGCTGGTAGTTTGACTCCTGATTCGGTTTTCTTTTTAAAAGTGAAAAACAGACTGTCCACCATACTGGTGTTACCACATTAAAATGTGTTTGTTTACATTCCTGGATCAACTTCCACTGTATCTTTTTCTGACTTGGGAATGTTTATAACACAATCTAGTCACTGATAATGTTGTGGGAGGCGAGGACACTATTGCATCATGAGTAGCTGAGCTGTTTGGGGGTGTTCCTAAAGTTCAGGATGTGTGCAATAACAGTAGATCAAGGATTTTGAAACAAAACAAATTTGGGTATAATTGCACCATTTCTATGCATTTCAGTCCTACAGAATGGAAGCAAACCAAACAAGCAACAACTGCAATGAGTTTTAGAGAATGTAAGCAACCATAAAATGTGGATCTTCAACTTGAAATAATATGATGCAAAATGGGTTGACAGTGTCCCTTCAAATCCCACTCAAAAGATAGCTTTGCAAACCAACTGCAGAATTATCTTTTTACCTGTATTAGAAAATTCTCACACTCCGTGTTCATGAGGCATGGTCATGTAAACAGTATATTCAAAATATCTGACTAAAATAATGTAAGATGGACAAGTTATAAGTGAAAGTATGTGAGATTAAATTTTCACATGCACCAAAAAAATATAATTATTTTGTTGCATAGTGTGATGCAATATTTTTTCATATACAACAAAAATGGGAATTCTGGAGTACACATTTAAGTGCAACCTAAGACTTCCATTTTTGATGCTCAATAAAAATTCTTGTGTTGCAAATTCTTGTGTCACCCTTAAATGTAAATCACAAGAATAGGAATCTCATAACGCAAGAATCTGCCATCTTGGTAAGCTGACAGCCAAAGAATTTAAAAAGTTTAAAAAAGAAATTTCTTTTCTGTTTTTTGGAAAAAACAAACATAATCGTGCTGAACAGGTCCTATTTAGCAAGAGTCATGTTTTTATTTAAATAACTGTTTTTTATGTATTGTCCAATTTTTCTATGTCCTAACAAAAAAAAAGATGGCAGCTGACATTATTTTTCTTTGTTATTACTGCTGACGTGCTCTAAAATATCTCTTCATTTTACTCTCACTACTGATGTATGTCTATATACAGTATATATATATATATATATATATATATATATATATATATACATACACATATACAGTGAAGCCGGCCAGGATGAAGCACAGTGTCATAGGTTTACTGTATGACAAAGGGGATTAACTCCTATTAAAACTGCATTGTTTACTGCAGTAACTCCACTGCAGAATTCTACAGTGATGCGTTTCATCCTAGTGGGCTTCACTGTATATATATATATATTTGCTGTATATTCTTTGCAAAAAACTTTGATAATGCACTAGTTAGGGTTAAAGCAACAAAAGTAGGGAAATGTGGCATTAGGGTTTCCGACCATAACACCTCACCCCAACCACCAGGCAGCAACAGGAAAAACCATTACAGTTTAACCTCTCTGGCATCTTTGCTAATCAGGCATGGTGTGTGCCATGGGGTTGTCAGCCCTAACCCACACCCCATTGGATCATGAAGGAAGCTGTGATGTGTAGAATATATTAAGCAGTAATAGGACTGCTGGGCCATCCATTATGAAATTCTGGGAGAAGACAGTTCATTACAATGTCTGTGCACTTATTATGGCTAGATGGGGCCCTGCACTTCAAGAAACTGATGCCATTGGAGTGCAGGGCCCTTATAGGTAGATGGTGCTCCAAAAAAGACTGATACCATGGGAGTTCAGGGCCCAGAGGGCTCTGTACTCCTAAAACCATATCAGGGTAAGATTACACTTTCTCAAAAAGTAAGGAAATTCATTGCAAACAACTTTGATAAAGTATCAGTTAGGGTTGAGGTGACAAAAGCAGGGAAACGAGGTGTTAGGGTTGACACACTAACACCCCACACTCTTCCACCTCCACAGAGCAGCAGGTGGTGGGGTGTGCCTTGGGGTCTTTGGATCTAACTCTCACCCCATTCTCCTCTACTGTACAATGTCAGCTTTCTTCTACATGGAATGGGGTGAGAGTTAGGGACGACGACTCCAAAGCACACTCCATCACCTGTTAGTCCGTGGAGGGTGGGGGGTGTTAGGGTGTCAGCGCTAAAGCCTCATTTACCTACTTTTGTCACTTTCATCCCTAACTGATGCATTAACAAAGTTTTTTGCGATGAATATATATTATAGTGGCATGGTAGTGCTACTATAGTTAGGGTTGCATGGCCATGTCTATGTTACACCCAAAATGTTGCAGTTTAATAACTTTGCAACTGTTTGTCTGATTTGTCCAAAATTTTACGTGCACTGTCTGGTGCTATTGATCTCTGGATCTGGCCAGTTTCGTTCCAGTCAGATGTGCGGTTGCAGAGCTGCAGAGTGCAATATAATTCTTTGCTTGAGGCTACAGCCCAAATGGCTTGGGGGTCTGGTCTGAAATGTTCAGGGTATATGGGGTCTCAGTCACTGATGTGCCTTTTGAAGATTTTGTGAAAAATATTAATCCTTTCAAAAGTTATTAAAGTTTAAAGTTTCCCATTATAGACTATGGGAAAAAAATATACCATATGTCTGCCTCAAAAGCGCTTTTTACTTTCGCAAAAGTACTTTTGACTGCCACAAATGGGTTGTACACTTTTGTGCTGCTGCCATCTTGTTTTCAGTTAGTGAAGGTTAAGAAATGCTGTAATTCAAAAAATACTGCCCCTTGGTAAACACCAACAGTTATGTTTACCTAATCGGGGCCTGAGGAACACAATCCTGGCATTATTTTTTTTTTAGTACTGGCCGGAAATATGTTTTTAGTATTTCGGCCATTGGCAGTGCCACAATTTGTGGCACTTCTTTTTTGAAAGTGCCGCAACTAACAGCAGAGTTGCGTGACAATTGCTGCAAATTGCGGCAATACTTCAATGGGAAAAACTCATTGGCACCAGTAAAATAGCTCCAAAGCTTTTCTGGCCACTTTTTTAGGCCAAATAAGTTCAGAATCATGTTCCTCAGCTCACGTTTAGGTAAACACCTGTTGGTATTTACCTAATAAAAGGAGTTTTCCTCCTTTTACTGCCTCTAAGGGGGCCAAGGCATATTTTGTTTAATAAAACTGTTTTTGCCTATATCGGGGTGCCCAATCCCTGTGTCAGCAGTAGAAATACCCCCTATTTGCCACTGTGGGACATTGGGTAGCCCACTCCCAGTGCCCCAAAATATATATATTTTTTACAAATGTTTCTTCCAACATCAGGGTGCCTAATCCGTGTCGACAGAAGAAGTCCACCTCCCACCACCTGGCCAGTGTGGTACACTGGGGAGCCCACTCCAAGTGTCTGCAGTTATGTTTTATAGTCCTCAGTATGGTGGGACACTGGGAAGCCCACCGTCAGTGTCCTGATATATTGCGTTTTGCACCTGTTAAAAAAGTAAACAGTCCCCCAATGTTTTTTTGTTTAAATTAACCTGTAAATAAGAACACAGTCCCTCATCATCTCCCCCAGTCCCCTCCACATCCCAACCCTCCGACTGAGCAACCCACCTCCCCACACATCCCTTGCCCTATACTTATCACCAGAGGCCATCAACTGCCAACTTCTGTTGACTGGGACATGTCTGCACTCTTCAAAGCAGAACCGCAAACTGAAGACTCAAGGTAAGAGCCCTATAATGGCTGTCAACTGCATTTTGAACTTATGTTGATATCTCTGCCATTTTTTGCAATTTATACACTAACTTTTCAACATGGGCTTTTTGGGACCCCACTTCGTGAACACTGTCACTGTCATTTCATTAATCAGACCCAAAAGGTGATTTCTCAGTCGCTGCGCAATCACCTTTTGGGACCAATTAATGAAATGACAGTGCCAGTGTTTATGAGGTGGGGTTCCAAAAAACCCATGTTGAATATTTGGTGCAAAAATACTAAAAAACGCCTGAGTTACATGTGGTCATTGAAATGCTTCTATGCACGCTCCTAACTTTGGCAATTTTTCATATTTTCACTCCAAATTTTCAGCATTGTCATTTTTTCACAGCACCTCATGAACACTATAGCTGTAATTTTTCACATCCTGCCAGAAATGTGTTTATGCTACTGTAGCACAGAATGGAGCTTTTGTTGTGTGAAATCAACTTTCTGGATGGATTAATGAAATAAGAGTGGCAGTGTTCATGAGGTAGGATCCCAAAAAGGCCATTTTGAAAATTTGGTGACAAAATTCCTAAAAATGCCCGAGTTCAATGGATGCATGCAATTTATTCTACACACATGCATAACTTTGCTACTTTTCAATCTTTTGATGCCAAATTTTCAACATAGCCATTTTTTCACAACACCACATGAACAGTACAGCTAACATTTTTCACATCCTGCCCAAAATGTGTTTTCACACCTGTGGCACAGAATGTCATTGCAGTTGGCATAATTATGTTTTGCCTTGCATTTTACAATTCTTCCAACTGGGGTGCATGAGGTGGGGTAATAAGATGGCTATGCTGACAATTTGGTCACCATTGTTTGACACATGGATGTGCAAGGCCCGGGGCCCAGATGGTCCTGCACTTCCACACCTACATACATCTGTGCATCTACAGAGGGATTGGAGCACAGGGTCTGAAGGACACTGCTGAGCTCCTTCAGTAAAATAAGGATACTATTATACTATCTCAAAAAGAAAGGAAGTTCATTGCAAAAAAAAACAATTAATGCATCAGTTTGGGTTTCTATTACAGTGACAAAAATCAGGAAATTTGGTGTTGGGGTTAGCAACCCTACTACCCCACCAACACCCTCCCAACCTCCACACACCAGCAGGCATTGGGGCATGCCTTGAGGTCATCAGGCCTAACTTTCACCCTACTCTCCTATACTGTACCATCTCAGCTTGCTTACACATGGAATGAGGTGATAGTTCAGGCCAACAACCACAAGGTACACCACACCCTGACACCTATTGGTGTGAGGGTGGGGTGGGGAGGTTGGAACTCAACACTGAATTTCCAGACTTTGTCACTGGTCACTTTAATGAAGCCCAAACTGATGCATTAATGGAGTTTTTTGCAATGAATATATATATATATATATATATATATATATGTGTATATATATATATATATATATATATATATATATACATACACAGTGGGTGGCATATTCAAAAGGGTTGCACTATGCGCAATAGGATTGCGCCAGCGCAAGTCTGAAAATGCACCATTCTGCAATATTCAGCGGGAGGCAGTTGCGCCACTGAAAACATGCTGAGCAACAGCGCAATGCAAATGAAGGCATGCGCAACCGAAGGGGGTGGATCCATGCATAAAGAGCGCAATGCGATATTCAAAGGCTTGCGCAGTGCTCAACAGTGGATCAGCCGGAAGTTACGCCATGGCGGAAATGAGCCAAAATAAAAAGGCTCAAGGAAGAGGCGCAAGAACTCGACAGGGAATGCTCATGAGGCAGCAACAGAGAGCAGGGCACAGCAGCAACCAGTGCAGGCCAGGGAGTAGGCAGGACAGAATAGTGGCAGCTGAAGGCGTGTGGGGCCACAGAGTTCGGAGGCCAGTAGGTGTACCTGGTGCAGTGGAGGTAGCAGTCAGGACAGTGGGGGGAACAGAACAACAGCTGGGGGGGACACAAGCCAGGGAGATGGACAGTGCCAGCTTCCACATGGAAGCTGTAGTGAGGGGGGTGAGAAGGCATGCTGCAGGGGGACGTGGCCGTGGAAGGGCCCATCAGTGGTACGCCCCCAACAGGCAGTACAGTGCCCACATCAGCTTTGAGCTGTATTCAGATGTTGAGATTGTGGGCCGGTACTGCCTGAACAGGGCAATAGTGAGGTGGCTCTGTGAGCTGTGCAGTGATGTGATGCAGGCACCCTCATGACGGAGTCACGCTCTGTCAGTGGAGACAAAGGTAATAGCCTGCATGTGCTTGATCACCACGGGTATCTTCCAGATGCCAACAGGGGACACCACAGGCATAACACAGTCGGCCACGTCACGCATCCTCACCCAATTCCTCAGTTCACTGCTGCCACATGCTGCGGAGTACTTCCATTTCTCCAGCACTGCAGCAGAGTGTACAGCAAACATACAGGAGTTCCACAGGGTAGCACGTATGCTTGGTGTGCTAGGGGTGATAGACTGCACCCATGTGGCTATTCGTATGCCACCTGGCCCCGATGGGGTTGCATATCACAACTGGAAGGGGTTCTCCAGTGTCAACTGCCAGGTGGTGTGTGATGCCAGTGAGCGCATCATCAATGCCTATGCCACGCACCCTGGCGGAGCACATGATTCATTTATATGGTACCAGTCTGCACTGTACCATCGATTCAAGAGTGGGGACATCCCCACAGGACACTAGTGGGTGAGTATTCATGTAGGAGTAGCAAAGTTGGGGGACGGGTGGGCAAGCCACAGGTGCCATGGGAGTGGCACACAGGGCTAGGGCAATATGATCCTGAACATGACACTAACCTCCACTATCTCCACACAGGTGACAGTGGATACCCACTCCATTCCTGGCTGCTCACACCCTACCGGCACCCCACGACCCCATCGCAGCAACGCTTCAATAAGGCACATGCCACCACACGCAACATCATCAAGCGGGTGTTTGAGATGCTGAAGGCACGCTTGATGCCTAGACACCTCCGGGCGGTACCTTACAGTACAGCCCCTCAAAGACCTGTGGGATATTCCTGGCCTGTTGTATCCTGCACAACATGGCCAAAGACTGTGGGATAGCCACACAGGTCGAGGAGGGGACATGCGGGGGACACTGGTGACGCCGATGACGCCGGTGATGATGGGGATGAGCAGCCCTCTGACGCCATGGACTTCGGACTGATCTGGCTGGCCCAGCTGCACCGGGACACCATCACAGAGGAGCACTTTGCACAACACAGGTAAGTCATGGGGCCATGTGCAACCAACACTGTCCAGGGTGCAACCCACATACACCCAGGGTAACACACCAGGGGTGCATGACAGTGAGGGGAGTGGAAGGGTACAGGCGCACAAACACACAACCAGGGAGGGGTGAATAGTTACACGCTACATGGACAGACACACACACACACACACACACACACACACACACACACACACCAGGTACAAAGTGCACAGGGGCAGGTGCACAGCAGAGCAGGAACAGACATGTCAAACACACAGATCCACAGGCCACCCCCACCACCTGTACTGTCCATGTACGTGTGTCAGATGCTGGGCACCCTTGCATCTTGGTGTACAGTGCAATGCAGGCATCATCATGAACACTCACCTGTGGACAGCAGTCAGGTGGGTGTGCAGGTGGTCTGTGTGTCAGTGTGTTGGGCAGGGCACCCACCGGACAATCCCTGCAAGGATCATCACGTTGTCCCTGCTGTGCTGCTCCACAGCCACACACAGTGCCTCCACAGATGTTGCAACCTGCATCTGCTGCTGTACTGATGCCTGCAGCAGGCAGGTGTGCTCGTCAAACAGGTCGTCTGCCACATCGGCAACCTGTCCCTCAGGGTATGGAAGGGCCTGATGCTCAACACCCCTTGAGGGTGGGCACTGCTCACCAAGACCAGGTATGGGTAAGTCAACAGGTGGTGTGCATATGCCACCGCTCAACCCTGTACCCCCAGACCCGGTGGGTGACTGCTGCTGCTGCCCCTCCGCCTGCTGTGCCCAAGGGACCAGTCGTTCCACTGCTGTGTCTGCAACAGTGCCAGAGACCTGCACAGCCACCGGTGCTGCCCCACCAGTGCTGACAGGCACAGCCTGGGACTATGCTGACATGCTGGCACACATGTTGGAACCAGCTAGGTCCATGGGTGTGAGCTGTCCTGCTGTGTGTCCATTATGTGACACACAAGTGTCACTGCCCATAACGGTCGTTGCATCATCAATGGTGCAGGTTCGTGCCACAGCCACAGCCACAGCGTGCTGGCATGCTTGCATGCCAGACCGCTGAGACACAGGAAGGGCACCCCCCTCACCTGACTCACCGACATCGGAGATGGCAGCCAGGCATGCACACTGGTACAATGCACGCCAGCTACCAGCAGAGGTGGATGGACCCTCCTCCAACTCTGGCTGGATGTCCACAGTGCACGGGCCCTCCACCACTGTCCCCTGCAGATGTACAGGATCTGTAACAGAAAGTGAGAACATGTTAGTGCATGGGATCCACCTTCCCCCCCGACCATGTCATACCGTGCAGTGATGGGCTACCACCTGTCTGGAAACCACCTCCTGGAATGCCCTCAATGGCACTGCGCTGCATGGATGCAGCAAGACGGTCCTCCGCCAGGGTCAGCTGCACCACCTCTGGCTGGCCCCCGCCTGTGGCAGCGCGCGCTGCCCTGAGGGCTGCCACCTTCTCCTTCACCCTTCTTCTGTCAGTCCCCATCTTCTTCTTACATTTCTGAACGGAGCGCTGGTGGCTTCTGTGCAGGTTTACGGCACGAGCTACCTCCTCCCATGCAGCAGCATGGGCCTGAGGGTTGCCCCGCCGTCCACTGAGTAGTGGCTCTTCATCCAGGTAGGCCTCGAAGAGTGCCTCTGTTTCAGCCTTTGTGAAGTTGGGCCTCCTCTTCCACCCGCCATCATCCTCCTCACCCAGTCCTTGCTCGGCCATGTCACAGTCTGTATGGGTGGAAGTGGACACCTGTGACTGTGCAGTATACAGCAATATTCCATGACCATAGTCCAGAACATCACACAGCATGCAACCCACCTATCACCTGCAGTAACCAAATATGGCCACTGCAGATCACTGTCGCACATTTATAGCACAATGCATGCAAATTAGGAGTGGAGCAACTTTAGTGAGATGCAAATTGCACTGCTGCACCATTGAATGGCTGATCAGCTAATTTGCATATGATGGCTGAATATCGTGCTGTTGCACTTTGTGCAATTCGGTTGAGCCGGCTGAGCCTATGGCGCAGTTCTGTGACTGCGTAGTACACCGCACTGTGCATGCCCAGGTAGCTTACACAGGCGTTTGCCACGCTGATGATGTGCTGTGCGCGATCAGCAGTTCAGGACACAGCCACCATTGTGCCAGGGGTGCTACAGCACTGGTCACCACATGGCGCTGTGGCACATCTGCGCAATAGTCCACTGTGGCACTGGCATGCAGGCGACCGATCGTGCTGGATGTGTAGACATCCGATGGTGCTGTGTGTGGCCTTGCGCACAGACCCATGACCTTGGGCCCAACCTTTGCCCCTGGCATGTCGCCATGTCTCGGCAGCTTTCATCGCGCTATTCAGTAACAGTGCGATAGGGACCGATGGCGCTGTATGAACAGCGTGATAGGGACAGACAGAGTTGTATTGTGCAACATTTCTACATGGGATTGCCATGCTGCGGAGTGCCATATTGCCTACTATCAACCTGTAGACAAGGCACGCAGGAGAGCTCTCCAGTGGAGTGGCTTGGAGGTGGCCAACCTAGTGGCCGTGGTGGAGCCTCACTATGGGCCACTGTTTGGGGAGGAACCCCTAGACATGGCCTGCACTCATGTGTGGCAGCAGGTGGCCACCGAGCTGGAGCAGGTCACTGGGTGGCGCAGAACACCGGAGCAGTGCAGGCACCGGTACAGTGACCTGCACAGGAGGAAGCGGGCACTGCTGGCGCGCCTCAGGTCCCATGCCAGGAGGGGCATTGTGCCTAGGCCAGGTGGGTGAGCCGTCTATACACCTGTATTGTCCACAGGGGTAACACTGTGTATTGTGGCCAGAGCATGGGGGAAGGTTGGTCCATAGTTGGCTGTGATAGTGTTTGCAGGTGTGTGATGTATGGGTGTGGCTGTGTGGGCAGGCACACTCATTGGGGCAGGGGGCTGTCTGCTTTGGGATCTCACTAATGTGTTTCTCAACGTTTGTTTCCCACAGGCATGGAGGAGCAGAAGAGGGCCCGAGATGAGGCACAAAGGGGTGCTGTGGAGGTGGCCGGCAGAGGTGGCAGCGGTGTGGGCCCACAGCAGCAGCAGCAGCAGCCACCGCAGCAGCAGCAGCAGTGGCTTGATGAGGGTGAGTGTCATTACATCATGGATGCTATTGCGTACTATGAGGGGGAAGGGCATGGCCACCATCCATGGACAACACTGCCATGCACGCGATGTTTCACAGTCAGCACTGTCCAGTGGCACTGCATGTCTGTGAGTGCATCACTGGTGGTCCATGCATGCACTGGGCACATGGCTGTGGCACTACCTTCCCACCATGTAGCCATGTCACTGTACTGCCTTGGTTGTGCTGTGCTGGGCATGGGTGGGGTGTGTGTGCAGTAGCACACATGGCTGTTGCTGCCTGGTTGGGCTTGGCCTGTTCACGGTCACTGTGAGTGGGTGCAGTCCATCACAGGGGTTGGGCACTTGGCTGTATGCCATGCATATTGGGTGGGCTTGTGCGCTAGGATGCACGCAGGGTCAGAGGTCGAGTGCATTCAACACCCAAGGCGTGCGTATATCAGAGCGCAACCGCACACCCTAGAGTGGTATATCTATCTTATAAAATGGCCACACATGTTTTGGGGGGTGGGTGGAAAAATAATCCCTTTGTCTAGCTGGTAAATGATATGCAGGCAGAGTTCAAAGTAAGTCCTGTGTTTAAAAAAGATGAAAAGTGTGTGCCTCCTGTTAGGTTGTGTTGTTTTATAATAATGCCTCTGTGTATCTAGTAAATTATATGCTGGCAGAGTTAACAAAGTAGTCCGAAGCGAAAGCGAGTGATGAAGTATAGCGTGACCGAGCGGTGCGCATTGCTGGAAGTGACAAGCTGTTATGAATTGACAGTAAGTCCTTTTGTGTTTAAAAAAGATAAAAAGTGCTTTCCCTCCTGTTACTTTCTCTTAATTTCAGTAATACAAGCTGCAGAGTGTATGTAGATCTGAGCGAGGAGATGCCGTGTGGTGGCAGCTTTACGAAGAGTGAGCGCAAGCCAGAGCGAGAGTTGTCGCAGCAACACTGCGCTGCATGCACTGCTAAAGCCGCATCCTATCTCGCATTGTACATACACTCTGCAGCTTGTTTTAGTGAAATTAAGGGAAAGTTAAAGCAGGGAAAACACTTTTTATCTTTTTTTTAACTCAAAAGGACTTACTTTCAACTCGTAACAGCTTGTTACTTCACGCAATGCGCACCGCTCGGTCACGCTATACTTCAGGAAGGAAAAGTGAAAGTGGTGAACGATTGAGCAAGTCTGTGTAGAAAGGGAGATTTTTTTAACTGAAAGTGAGAGTAGGAAGTAAGAGAACTGTAGTTTGTCTTTTTTTTTATACACAGGTTTCTGTTAAATGGGCTGCATTATGTTGTTTTTTTAGAATTTAGGGTGGTGAGACAGTGTGCAGTAGTAACAGTGTGTGTGTGTGTGTGTGTGTGTGTGTTTGTATGTGGCTGCTTAACTGCATTAGGCGTGGAGTGATCTCACTGCTGGTGAGAAGGTTTTGAGGGCTGGAAAGTAGTTTAGGCGCATGTCGATTGGGAGGCGTGCGGTCGTTGGGAAATAATGCACGGTCATGTGATGCATTTTGTCCAATCATGTTACTGGAATTTCTATGATTTTACCACCCCATTTTATAAAATATATATATATATATATATATATATATATTATACTGGCGCAGTAGCACCAGCATAGTTAGGGTTGAATAAGCACTTTAATGTTAAACCTCAAATTTTGCACCTTAATAACTTTGCCATCTTATGACGGATGTGCTTAAAATTTTGCATGCATTGTCTGGCATCACAGGTCTCTGGATCTGGCATGTTGTGTTATGATCGGATGTATGGTTGTGGAGCTACAGAATGCCAAAAAAACACACAAAAAAAGACTTTCTGTGCATTTCTTTGCTCATGCCTACAGCCAGCACAATTTGTCCATTCAGTCAGAAATCTTCAGGAAAGATGCAGTCTGGGTCACTGATGTGCCTTTCGAAGATTTGGTGTAAAAATATTAAACCATTCAAACGTTATTCAAAAAACAAATTTCCCTTTATAGTTCAATGGAGAAAAATATATGTGCATCATGAAAGTTTCGCAAATGCACTTTTACTTTAGCAAATGGTCCTTTACTTTCATGATCTGGCCATCTTGTTTTCAGTGAGTGAGAGAGAACAATGCCTGACGTTTAAATTTGGGACCCTCTAGGTAATCACCGATTGTTGGGTTTACCTAGTCGGGTCCTGTGGATACCAGCCCTATCTTTTTGGGGGTAAAACCCCTCAGAAATGCCTTTTCAAATATCAGGGGAAAAGTACTTTTGCAAATCATGAAAGAAACGGCCAAAATACTTATGCAAATACAAACATTTTGTGCCACTTTTTGAAAAACTTTCATGATTTGCAAAAGTATTTAAAAAAAAAAAATGCAAATCTTTGCCATCTTCCTGAAACAAAATGGTTGGGTCTTTTAGGAAGCAATTTTCAGGGTGGCAAGCCCTTGTCACACAGATGAGTCTTTTGGTGGTTTGGTGGCAAAACATTCAAAGGGCAAAAACTTACAGCATTCCAAATTTTAGAAATTTCCAATAGGATAACATTGCGGCTCCCGTATCTTGAAAATGAAGCAAGATACAAACTTTTTGCTACTGGCAGCTCAGTTCACCTTCAGGTGAACTGACCTGCAGAAACAAGTTTAGCAATCATAGAAGACACCTGCAGTGGAATTTTTTTCCTACTTGCTACGGTTGCAGAGATATTGGCAAAAACATGTTCCAAGGGTGCCTTTTCAGCGCTTTTCAGTGCCCATATCTCAGATATGATGCAAAATACAGATTTGGTCGATGTATGTCATGTGAAGTACCCACTGTCATCATTACAACAGACCAGGACTTTTTTTCACTAGCTGCTACAGTTGCTGAGAGATTAGCAAATTAGTGTTACAAGGGTCCCTTGCCCTGTAGGCTGCTGTATGGCTCCATAGTTATGTATAAGTGGGAGCACAGGGTTTGGAGAGCCCACGCTCTCACATACGCATAACAATATCTAACAAATGGACAATGTTAAGGGAATGCAGGGCCCGGAGTGCACACACTCCCACTAACATATACCACTTACATTACACTTTCTCAAAAAGAAGGGAAATTCATTGCAAAAAAAACTCCGTTAATGGATCAGTTAGGGTTAATAGTACAGTGACAAAAGTTTGGAAATGTGCTGTTATGGTTCAAAACCCTAACCCCGCATTCCCCCCATCCCCCACACACAGACATATGCAAGGCACATGCAAGATTTTAAAACACTATACCACTCTGTCACATCTGCAACCACAATAATCACAATACTGTACTTATTTCACATAACACTCTGTAATGAAAAAACAAATATAGTATCATCGACTCTATACTGCTAGCACAGTATGATGACACATTATTGCTGTCATATCATCTTCATACAATGAGACTTACTCTGTACACATTTTCAAAATATTGGCTTTTATGTGTCACTATTCAACAATTAGGTTGCTGCAGGTATCGCTGTTAACACTTGGGCATGTGGTAGCAGGACAGATACAGATGACACATAGTACTTTAAAGATACTGTTCAGGTATGAAACTAGCACCATCACATGTTGTTATACTGCTGCATTTTTTTTTGAAATTGCAATTTATTACCCCCTCAGAGCCGCTCCCTCCGGCGCACCCATGAAGCCCTACCCCTGCCAGCGCTCCTCCTACTCACCGCCAGACCTATCATCTTGCCTCGGAATACCCGCTGGGAGGGGGCGGGTCGGGAGGCTTACCCGAATCTTGGGGACTTTGTCCAGGTCCTGGGTAGTGGATGGGCGCTTGCACATCAGGGCCGTGGCTCGGTGCTCCCGTCATCAAGGCTCCGTGGGGGATCCATTTTCTCCTTTTCTCCCCGCTGCATGCCTACGCGTCACGGCAACCCCTGGCGTCAGCAGCGTACCCCCTCCTCTTCTCACGGAAGAGATGCCTTTTGAGGATGATAGGCTGCCAGCCTTCACCAGCACCGATCACGCCCCCAGAGACTCGGTTTGCTGTCGGTCCCCCCAGTCTCCACCGGGGGTCGCCGCTTGCCGATGAAAGAACCCTCCCTCCCTCCGGAGACGGCAAGCTGTCGTCGGACGCTCCAGCCTGTCTCCCCCCGGCCGACCCCCGACGATCCGGGCTCGTTCCCGAACCCGGGTCGCCGGCGTGGCGCGAGGTGTGGCATCCAACGCCTCAACCCTTAGCGCCACCGGGCCCCTACTGCTGCATTACCTGAAAATACTAATTAGCAGCATGTTATTGTTAGCTTTGTATGTTACAACTGTTGATTTCACATGTTACTTATAAACTATACTACAAATAATTACTTTTATTATTACCACCATTTGTTATTAGAACTGACTCACTCAGTCAGAAAAATAAATGCAAACATCCTGACTGTTGGTAGCTTTATACTAACTCTCAGTTTCAAGAAACTATCTGTGAATAACATACTGTGTGTTTCATCACTGCTTCACTATTGAAATATAGACATCTGCTTAAATCTTGTTATTGCTGTTTGTAACACAAAAATGCTTACTGTGGGGCATCACCCATGGTTTCCCAGCATGCATTTCTACCCCCAAGGCACTATGATGGTGGCAGAACTCATACAGTTGGTGACCCATGATGATGGATGTGTCTTGCAGTACATTTAGAGAGGTGTACATTACTTCTGTTACCTGATGCTGGTTGTCTATGATTGGTTGTGTTGCCTTGGCCCTTCCCCTGCTTGCATACGTGTGTGTGTGGGGAGGGATGGGAAGTTAGGATTTTGAACCCTAACAGCACACTTCCAAACTTTTGTCGCTGTACTATTAACCCTAACTGATACATTAATGGAGTTTTTTGCAATGAATATATATATATATATATATATATATGTAGCCCATGATACTTTGCTTTGTGTGAGCATGTGTGATTTTGTATTTCCTTGAAACTTGGCTTCCCAGTCAAATACCCTTTGGGGTAACCATTGCCTCAGTGTTTGCGCACAGAGGTTCTTTGTCTTTTAAATAGTTTTTTGTTTTAATGGGTTCACCACAGCATAACCCAGACAGACCATCTTAGGGTTGCTGGTTCATTCCACTGGGGTGTCAAACAGATGAGGCATACTGATGAGTCCTGGTAGGATGAAACACATGTCTATGTCATCTGTTAGCACCCTTTGCAAACTGTGTGAGAGGCCTTTCATCACCATGCAATTCTGCTTAAAGTTGAACCAGCATAATATTCTGTGGTGATTTACATATGTAGCCCATGATGCTTTGCATTGTGTGAGCATGTGTGATTTTGTATTTCCTTGAAACTTGGCTTCCCAGCCAAATGCCCTTTTGAGTAACCATTGCCTCAGTGTTTGCACACAGAGGTTCTTTGTCTTTTAAATAGTTTTTTGTTTTAATGGGTTCACCACAACATAACCCAGGCAGACCATCTTAGGGTTGCTGGTTCATTCCACTGGGGTGTCAAACACACAAGGAATACTGATGAGTCCTGGTAGGATGAAACATGTGTCTATGTAATCTGTTAGCACCCTTTGCAAACTGTGTGAGAGGCCTTTCGGCAGCATGCAATTCTGCTTAAAGTTGAACCAGCATAATATTCTGTGGTGATTTGCATATGTAGCCCATGATGCTTTGCATTCTGTGAGCATGTGTGATTTTGTATTTCTTATATATATATATATATATATATATATATATATATATATATATATATATATATATATATATATATATATATATATATAAGCATTGCAAAAACTCTGTTAAAGCATCAGTTAGGGTTGATTTCACACCAACAAAAGTCTGGAAATTCAATGCCAGTGTTACCAACCCTACTCCCCACCCTCTACAGACCAACAGGTGTTGTGGTGTGCCTTTGGGTCATCAGGCCTAACTGTCACCCAATTCCATTTGTAAGAAAGCTGAGATGGTACAGTATAGGTGAAAGAAGTGAGAGTTAGGCCTGATGATCCCAAGGGACACCTTGATGCCTGTTGGTCTATGAAGGGTGGGGGAGTGTCAAACAGATGAGGCATACTGATGAGTCCTAGTAGGATGAAACACGTGTCTACGTCATCTGTTAGCACCCTTTGCAAACTGTGTGAGAGGCCTTTCAGCACCATGCAATTCTGCTTAAAGTTGAACCAGCATAATATTCTGTGGTGATTTGCATATGTAGCCCATGATGCTTTGCATTGTGTGAGCATGTGTGATTTTGTATTTCCATATGTGTGTGTGTGTGTGTATATATATATATATATATATATATATATATATATAAACATTTCAAAAAACTCAGCTAATGCATCAGTTAGGGTTGATATCACACCAACAAAAGTCTGGAAATTCAATGTCAGGGTTACCAACCCTACCCCCGCCCTGTACAGACCAACAGGTGTTGTGGTGTGCCTTGGGATCATCAGGCCTAACTGTCACCCCATTCCATTTGTAAGAAAGCTGAGATGGTACAGTATAGGAGAAAGAGGTGAGAGTTAGGCCTGATGACCCCAAGGGACACCTTGATGCCTGTTGGTCTATGAAGGGTGGGGGGGTAGAGTTGGTACCCCAACATAGAATTTCGAGACTTTTGTTGGTGTGAAATCAACCCTAACAGATGCAGTAACAGAGTTTTTTGCAATGAATTTCCCTTCTTTTTGAGAAAATGAAATGTTACTTATATGGTATCCATAGGTGATATCATGGACCCTCCAGGCCCTGTACTCCCACCAACCCATAAGTGTACAGGCATAGTGCAGGAGGGCCCTGTTCTCCCAGTTTTGCATAATCGGATCCGTAGGTGGGAGCACATGCCTTCTGGGTCCTGCACTCCTACCAACCTATAAGTATAGGGACATAGTGCAGGAGGGACCTGTGCTCCCAATTTTGCATAATCAAATCCATAGGTCCTTCTTGGCCCTGCACTTCCTCCCACCCATACTGTAAGTGTAGAGGCAAATCACAGGAGGGCCCTGTGCTTCCAGTTTAACATAAATGGTATGCAGAGGTGGGAGCATGGGCCCTCTGGGCCCTGCGCTCCCACCTACCCATAAGTACAGACACATTACACAGGCCTAGAGATATTCCAAGTAACCCTGGTACTGCAAATGTGGCAATATCTCAGTAACCATAGCAACTTTGGAAAAAAATTCCTTTTCAGTTGTATTCATGACCTAGCCACCTTCATGTGTGCTTTGTACACCTAAAGGTGTACTAAGCTGTGCTTAGTGAAAAATCCGTATCTCGAACTGTTTTCAAGACATAGACACCAAAAGGCACCGCAACCACCACAATGCTATCCTATGGGACAATTTGTAACTTCTGAGTGCTGTAACTATGGAACTGGTGTCAATTTCTTCACCAAACCAGCAAAAGGCACATCTGTGGGGCAAGGGCCTGCCACCCTGCACATTTCAGCCCACGAGTCCTAACAGGTTTTTTGCTATGATGTAGCAAAGAAACTGGTAACCCTAACATCGAATTTCCAGACTTTTGTTGGAGGCACATGGGACAATCAAGCTACTGAAGCAACAAGCAGCTCACCTGAGTAGCTGAGGAAGCCAAATCTCCAGCCTGATAACTTTCGAGGCAGCTCGCCCCCCCAAGCTAGGCACTCGGGACAATCAAGCTACTGAAGCAACAAGCAGCTCACCTGAGTAGCTGAGGAAGCCAAATCTCCAGCCTGATAACTTTTGAGGCAGCTCCCCCCCCAAGCTAGGCACTCGGGACAATCAAGCTACTGAAGCAACAAGCAGCTCACCCGAGTAGCTGAGGAAGCCAAATCCCAGCCTGATAACTTCTGAGGTAAAGAGAGCCTCTTCTCTTCATCTGGATGCCTGCAGAGGGTGCTAGCCCGGCGGACGCTTGGCACGTCTGCCCATCCCTCAACCACCCTCCCACCCAGGGGCGGCTGTCAATTTAGGATCCACCCGTGACATCACATCCGGTGATATCATCCTGTTGCCCAGAACCTATCTCCTCACTCTTCCCATTTGCAGGTTGTACCTGCTGGCCACTAGAGGGACCTATGCTCCTCACTACTTTCTACTCCTACCTGTACAGCACTACTCCCTGGGATCTTGTTCACCACAATGTATTGGCCCTGCCTCACGCCTGCCTGTGCCTATCCCCACTAGCAGTGCACTTACCCACTTACCCATCTGCTAGTCCACACTGTGCCCTGGCACCCCTCCCTCCCCTTGCTCCTGAACCCCCCTCCTACCCCTTGGGACCTCTGTGTGTCCCCTTGGGACCTCTGCCGTCCCCCTAGCTTTCTCTTCACCTCAGGCACATCTGGGTGTCTTCTTATTCTTGCTTTCCCCTCCTGCACCTCCCTGCCCACCCCCTGCTCCCTTAGCCTCCCCTCCCCTTCCTCTCATGTAAATCATAGGAAAACCTCTCACCATCTCCCAGCCAGGATTATTGGTCAGCTATCTACTCCTGTCAGGGAACATTCATCCAAACCCTGGCCCGGTTCCAGGGCTCCCAACTCGCCACCACAGGCCTATGCACGGTCTCCATGAATATCTGTAGCCTCCTAAAAAGTTTGACTCACTACAATGCCTGGTCACATCAATTAACCCTGATGTCATCACCCTGGTTGAGACTTGGGTGTCGAATCCTCCCTGACTCCCTAGTCTCCTTCCTGGTTTCACCCTTTTCCGGTCCGACCGTGTTGGGAGACGGGGCAGCTGCGCTATTTATGTCAAGGAATCCTCCCGTACTAGCCCTGTCCACTCCCATCCTGACTCCAGGGCCCAGGCGCTACGCTGAAACTAACCCCTGACCCTTAAAGGGACCCTTTATCTGACTACTGCATACGTGCTCTAGGGACCAAACGCAGGCCATTGCCTCTCTTACAGAACACCTTACCTCTCTACCTCCTTCCGCTGATCAAATTCTGGTGGGTGACTTAAATGTCAACTGGCTCAGCCTCCTCTCTCTCACCGAGACTCCTTTTCTGCAATAGACCTAACGCAACTAGTTACCCACCCTACCAGGACAAACCCCAGAGAGGCTCCAGTACCCTGCTTGATGTGGTACTCACCAACCGCCCTAATCAGATCCCCAATGTACAAGTCCTCCCAGACTCTCTCAGCGATCACTCCCCCATTCTATTCCACTGGTCAACCTCAGTCCCCAAACCCATAGCACAGTCCACATGCTGGCGGCGTCTAATACCTGGTGGACTGATAAACTTAAGGAACTTCTGTCCCAAATTGACTGGTCTCCTATACAGGCAACTCCTGACATCGACACAGCTCTCTCCTTCTTTACCCAAACTTTTAATAATGCCTGTGATATCTTTGCCCCAGTGTTGACCCTGGTTCTAAAAGGAAGAATGCCCCTGGGTTACCCCAGCTTTGATCCACCAGCTCAAACATAGGGACAACTTATGGCACTGTGCCATTGAGACTGGCCGGCCCAATGACAGGCGGTTATATGCCGTCACAAACAAGTGCACTGGCCATCAGAAAGGCCAAGTCTGAGCACTATCGGTCCTCACTCACTGCCTCATGGGGAATCCCAGAACCTTCTGGGATAACATTAAACAGTTAAATGGGGTGCACACTCCCCCACCCACCAGATCAACATTAATGGTGTGATCTCCTCAGACCCAGCCTCATAGCCAACCACCTCAACACCTCATTCACTGACATTAGCCCTATCCTCCCTACAAATTTTTTGACCCTCCTCCCCAGCACCTGCCATAAATCTTTCTGCTTTTATTTTCTCCTCCTGCGTGTTTCTGCCCAAGAACTTAGGCCGCACCCTGTCACTGCCCTCAAGAGTAATAGTACAGGCAGTGACACCCTGAATCCGTGTATCCCACGGCTGGTCTTAGACACAGTCCTTACCCGATCACATGCCTCATCAACCACTCTGTTTGCCTGGGTAAGGTTCCAACTGCCTGGAAAGTCACCACTGTCACCCCTATCTTTAAAGGTGGTGATAGGACTGTGGGGAAACTATCAACCGATCTCCATTCTCTCTCTCTCTCCAAGCCTTGGAAAAGTGGTGGCCTTCAAATCTCTGACTACCTCTCCACCTACAATGTCCTTTGTCCTGAGCAGCATGGCTTCTGAGCGGGCCACAGTACCAACACAGCCCTCCTAGAGTGCTCCAACTTTCCACTCCTCCTTAGACATTGGTTCTCTGGCTGGTGCTGTCTTCATTGACCTCTCAGCTTGACACTGTCTCCCACCCCTTCTTGATGCCCTTAGTCTCTGGTTTTGCTGCTGGGCCTATCTCCTGGTGCACCAGTTATCTGTCTGACCGCTCATAGCGTGTAAAATTAATGGGACCTACTCAGACATCTGTCCCATCTTTTCTGGGTCCCTAGGGCTCCATTCTGGGCCCCTTGCTATTCTCCCTTTACCTTAACACACTTCCACGCTCTTGCTTGGGGAACATTCTATTGTACGCTGATGATGCAGTCATCTTTGCCTCAAATCGTAACCCTACTGCCCTCCAGGACTCGCTGCAGAAGTCCTTCACTGAAGCCGAGGGCTGGTTCAAGGAACATAGATTGGTGATAAATCTTAAAAAAACCAAAACCATGTTCTTCACTCATCCCCAAAACAAGTCTTGCAACTTCAAACTCCTCATTCACTCTGGGTCCTCATTCCCACTCGAACAAGTTTGCTCCTATAAATACCTAGGGATCCATTTTGACCCCTCCCTCCTTCCATGGACACATTGCTGCCTAGCCACTGCCACTAATATCCGATTGGGCATCTTACATCGGTATAAACACTGCCTCCCCAGAGGCTCTTTGTTCATGATCACCTCCTCTATCCTGTCCCTAGTGGACTATGGACTGCCAGCTGTATGGTGCTGCTGATCAGACCGCACTCCATAAAATTTCTTCTCTGAATAAGGCCTGCAGGTTAATTACTGGAGCACCTAGGATGACACACCTGTCTCTGTATGCTAGCGCTGGTGCTTGATCTCGACAGGCGCCTCAAATATCTTACCTGTACCCTTACAAAAAGACCCTCCTTGGGCTTTCCCCACCAGGATTGACCACCACCATACGCCTCTGTCCCACTAGTTCATACTCGGACCTCTGGGAAAACCTCTCTTGTTATCCCTAGAGCTAGGACCTCTCATGGCCAAAGAGCCTTCAGCTTTAGGGCCCCCTCCTGGTAAAACACACTGCCCCCCTCCATCTCCGAAGCTGCAACTATATCGTGCTTCAAAACTTCCTTACGTAACCACCTTATTAACACCCGATGCTGTAACTGCCACTAGTCAAAGCCGTACTCAATACTTATGACAAAGCATATTACTAAGCTGCTAAGGACAACATAACTCTGGTATTGTTTGCATCCATCCTACCTGTACCTGCTTGTTTGTATCTATGTCTTAATTTACTGTTATACTTATGTGTTGTACTGCTATACTGTGTATTTTGGTTTGTCTTACTGTGACAAGGTACTTTTGTAAATGAGCCTATGGCTCAAAGGTTTTCCAAACTGCTGTTTAAATAAAATAAAATAAATGGGTGTGAAATCAACCCTAACTGATGCATTCCATGAACGTTCTTAATAGTACCATTGGTTTAGCTGGGGGAGCGTTTGCAAAAGTACTACTGAACTTTTGTGAAAGTTCTGCCATTTTAGACATGGGACTTTTGCAAAAGTACCTGTGGAACATTTGCAAAAGTCCACAGTACTTTCACAAAAGTTCCATGGCTAAGAAAGAGGAAAAATTAAAAAAAAATATTCCAGGCATCAGATGTAAAAAATTAATGCCAGGTTTGTGTTGCTAGGGCCCTGATTAGGTAAACCCAACTGTTGGTATTTATCAAGGAGCAACATTTTTTGAACTACGTTGTTTTCTCTGCATCACTAACTGAAAACAAGATGGCAGCTGCAGAAAAGTACTGAACCCATTTGCGGCTGTAAAAAGTGCTTTCAAGCCAGACAAATATTTTTTCCCATAGGCTATACTGGTAAACTTAAATTTTTAATGACTTTTCAACAGATTAATATTTTTTTACCAAACCTTCAAAAGGCACATCAGTGACCCAGACCCCATCTACCCTGACAATTTCAGACCAGAATCCTAAGCCATTGGGGCTGTAGCCCTGAGCAAAGAAATAGACCCAAAAGTGGCGTTTTTCACTTTTTTGAGCACTCCACAGTTCCACACCCGTACCACCCACTGGAACAAAACTTGCCAGAGCCAGAGAGCTATGGTACCAGACAAAGCATAGAAAAATTTTAGGCAAATCTGTAATACAGTTGCAAAGTTATTAAAGTGCAAACTTTTGGCTTTAACACAGAAGTGGCCTTGCAACCCTATCTATATATGAGCACAACTATGCTGCATCACCATGTGGACTGAAAACAAAACAAAAAGGTAATATTAAATGCACACTGGAAACTCTCCTTCCTGTTTTCCGTGTGCATTTAACATCACCTGTCACCTTTTTGTTTGTTTTATAGATAGCTAGATAGATAGATACACACAAATATTCTATGCCAAAGAATGGTATTAATGCACCACTTAGAGTTCAAGTTAACGCCACAAAAGTAAGGAAATGAGGCGTTAGGGTTTCAAACCCTAATTCTTCCCCGTCCCACTCCCACCCCAAGCAACTAAAGGAAAAAATATTAGGGTTTTGGGATCTCCGGAGTCTTGGTGAATCAGTGTTGGGGTCTCTCTAATGCATCCCCCACCCCAAGAGCATAGCCTCCTGTCTGAAGTGGAAGGTACAGCTCCAAGCCAGTGCTTTCTAGTGATACACTCTTCAAAGGTGGAGAACTATGTCTTGCCACATGTTGTCAACACAATCTGCTGCAGCTTTCTTCAGGCAGTGTGGGCCCTGGGTGCAGAAAGGAGATCACGTGTTAATTTGTTAGTTTAGGGAACAGGGTGGGCATTATGGTTGACAACCCCAAGGAAGACCCCACCAATGATTCGCAAAGATGCCAGAGACCCCAAAACCCTAATGCTTTTTTTTTCCTTTTTCTACTTGGGGATTGGGTGTGGGGAGTTATGGTTGGAAACCCTAATGCTACATTTCCCTACTTTTGTAGCATTAACTTGAACTCTAACCGCTACCTTAACTCAGCTTTTTGCAAATAATTTCCTTTCTTTTTGAGACAGTGGAATTCTATCCTCATTCACACAGGTCTCTTTGGGACATGCTTCAATAGATGCACAGAGCCTACACTACATCTACCTACAGAAGTGCAGGGGCCCTTGTGGACCCTGCAGTTCCATTCAGCAATGGATGTCAAGAATCCATAGGGCTGTCTAGTCGGCTGCAGAAGTGCAGGGACCTCTGGTCCCTGCACTTCCACATGGCCAGAGATACTGACAGACAGCACAAAGAGTCAGCCTGTCTGATAATACACAAGTCCCTCTGCCACCCATGAGGGCAGAGATGCAGAGCCCTATGCCAAGAGCTGTCTTTTCTACATGGTAGCTGGTCCCATGCAGGCAACCCTGCAGCTTTCATTCCCTGGTGGCGGGGTGTCACCTAACAGCACCATACCAGCTCCCTCCTCCATGTAGCTGGGTAACTGGGCTCACCCCCAAACTCAGGTCACTGGCACTGGATCACAAAGCATACTCGCTGGGGTGAAAAATGGCACTACGCACAAAGTTTCTTAATAATTATTTTATTTTGTTACCAAATTTTCAAGGTAGTCAGTGTATGACTCCCAGTATAAACATGACATGTGGCATTTATAGTATATTGTCTGAAACTTCATTTTGTGCCACAAGTGCAAAAACACATCTTGCCCAGGATTTAAAAAATGATGCTTGTCACACTTATGAAGTGGTGTGAAAAAAATGGGTATGTTGAATGTCTGGAGTTAAAATATTGAACATTAGCAAAGTTATGAATGAACGTTGAAGTATTGCAACGTTAGCAAAGCATGAGTGAATGTTGAAATATTGCAATGTTCCCTCATAACTTGGGCATTTTACCATATTTGTACACCAAATTTTCAGCATAGCCTTCTTATTTTCCCACCTCATGAACTTGGTAGTTGAACATTTTTAAATCCTCTCCAAAACATCATTCTGCATCACAGGTGCAAAACCATATTTTGGCCAGGATTTGAAAAATGACAGCTGTCATGTTCATGAGGTGGTGTGAAAAAATCGTTATGTTGAATATTTGGGGTCAAAATACTGAAAATTACCAAAGATATGAACAAGCAAAGAGAAACTGCAGTGTACGCTCATAACTTTACAGTTTTTATATATTTTGACCCCAAATTGCCATAGTCTTCTTATGACCCCACCTCATGGGCAAGGGTGGAGACATTTTTCAAACCCCACGTGGAAGGTGATTTCAGAAAATGACTGCAATATCACCTTCCAGTCCAGATTTGCACAATTACTGTACACTGCCATTGGTCAAGAGATGGAGTCTCAAAAATGCCATACTGAAAATTTGTTATAAAAAATATTCAGAAATGACAAAGTTATGAGTATATGTTCAGACTCCATTGAAATACATTAAGCCACACTTACTTACCTTATTTTCTCATAATACAGTCACCGGTTCTAACAGCGAGACGTGTCTTTGATCAGAGAGAAGATCTACATCATGGGACATGTTCAGGTGACTGAGAGTGTGTGGAGGGTGGATTTTGGGTGCTGAGTGGGAGGTTGGGGTAGAGTGAGGGTGTGTATGTGGGGGGTCAGATCAGCAAGGGACAATTTTCTTTTTTGTCTATTTAAAAAAAAAAATCATTGGAAGATGTGTTCTTTATTGCAGCTCACATTCCAGCACTGGTTATTTGGCACCCCAGTGTCAGACTACTATTCAGAGAATGGGAGGAGATGACCTTGAGGGGAGAGGGGGCAACAGAAGCAGTACCGGGGATGGGAACCCTGATCCACTTATATGAAATATAAAAATACATAAATACAGGGAAGGGCAGGTGAGTGACCTGGAAGGAGGAGAAAGAAACAGTAGCAGGGGTGAGCAGGGGTGAGCACACTGGTTTACTTATAGTAAATATAAAAAATACATAAATAGTGGGAAAGGCAGGTGGGCGACCTGGAGGGGAGGTTGGAGAAAAAAGTGATACCATGGATGGGCACCCCAGTCCACTTATCAAATATTTAAATTAGAGATGGATGGATGGATGGATGGATGGATGGATGGATGGATAGATAGATAGATGGATAGATAGGCCAGACAGACAGACAGAGTGTGAGATAGATAGATAGAAAGATAGATAGATACACAGACAGGCAGAACAGGGGATCCCCAGCTCACTGCTTCACTAGATAGAGAGAGAGATAGAGAGATAGATAGATACAGAGACAGATAGAGAGACAGAGAGATAGAGAGACAGATAGATAGATAGATAGATAGATAGATAGATAGATAGAGAGACAGAGAGATAGAGAGACAGAGAGATAGATAGATAGATAGATAGATAGATAGATAGATAGATAGATAGATAGATAGATAGATAGATAGATAGATAGACAGATAGATAGACAGATAGACAGACAGACAGACAGACAGAGCTGATGGGGAGGTGGACATGGCAGCCATCATATAGACTTGGGCCACACTGAACCATGACTAGAACCTCTACATCAATGGATACAAACTTTATAGAATGGACAGGGGAATGGAGAGAGGTGGTGGAGTTGCACTATATGTAAGGGAGAGAATAATTTGTAGAAAGGAGGAGGAGATGGGGAAGACTGGGGTACTGTGGCTGTAGAGGTTCACCAGTGTTGGTGTGAAAAACATGTTGTTGATGCTGGTTACAGTGCAGGCAACATGTCACCCAGCATTATTGCACCAGGCATTATGTCTCCCAGGAGTTACAGCACCAAAGCACCCTCCAGGGAAACAGTCAGCTTCCCCCCCACACCCCCTACAACTAAATATAACCTCCTCTGGGGCATGCTCTAGAGGGGGCAGAAATTGTGTGGGCACAAAAGGTGGAATTAGTGAGGGCAATTTAAAATCCTCCTGGCATTGTCACTTTAGTTGCATGGGGTAGCAAGAGGGAGGTGGTGATTATGGGGGACATTAATCTGCCTACTATGGATTGGATGATCCTGGCTACTTCCTGTACCAGGTTGCAGGTGACGCTGGATGCATAGAAGAGTGGGTTCCTGACACAGTGTGTTATGGAACCCACCAGCGAATCCACCAGGTAAAGAGCCATCCTGGACCTTCAGCTGACAAATAGAGCACATGTTCAGGAGGTGAGATTGGGGGAAGCCCCTTGGTGGGAGTGGCCACCACAAAGTGTGAATCCATTTTGATATGGGGAGGGAGAACAATAACACCAAAACCAGAGTATTAGATTTTATGAAAGCAGACTACAAGAGGATGGAAGAGATTCTATGTAGACACTTTGCTAGTATTAGAAAGAGATGGGGGTGGACAAGAAATAGGGCATAATCAAGTGGAGGCTGGTGACAGCCACTAATGAGTGTGCATAACCAAATGTAATAAGCCTAATGACAAACAGCTCAGCTGTTTTGATAGGTAGGCAGCTCAGGCAGTGAGGGACAAAAGGTCAGTCTTCAAGAAATTCAAACAGACCGAGAAGGAGGAAGACAGAGATGAATACAATGTTAAGGCAAGGGTGGTGGGCAGAAAAGTTCAGTTGGCCAAATCCAGATAGAAGCTGCAACTATTAGAGGGAGTGAAGAAGGGGGAGAAAGCTTTCTTTCCATACAGTATATCAGGGAGAAAAGGGATATGACCGATGAGAATGTCATGTTAAAAAAGGGTCAGTAGTGGGCAGAAGGTAGTGAAGAGTAGGCAGAAGTACTAATTAAGTATTTTTTCTCAGTCCTCACCAGGAGGAAGGATGGACTGATGCCTAAAGAGAAGAAAGGGTGGGCAATGGAAAGAGAAGTGATACTGATGGGGATATTGGTGTACATAAGGTTAGGAAGGGTTTGACGGCCCTGAAAGTGAATAAGTTCTCTGATCCCAATGATATTCATCCTTGGGGGCTGAGGGAGTTGGCAGATGTGCTAGCAGGTCCCCTGACGGACCTGCTTAGCAGCTCATAGGTGTTAGGGGAGGTACCCTTAGACTGGAGAACAGTAAATGTGTTGCCTCTTTACAAAAGTGGGCCAAGCAATGACCACGGCATTTACAGACCAGTAACTCTGACCTCAATAGTAGGAAAGCTTATGGAGATCATACTTAAGGAAAAGCTGGTGTGCTTCCTTGAAGATTAAGGGCTCCAAGATGAGAGGCGGCACTGGTTTGTCGTGGGCAAACAAACCTGATTGATTTCTTTCATTGAATGACCAAAACAGTGGGTAAAAGGCTAGGCTGTGGACATCCTGTATTTGAATTTTAGTAAGGCCTTTGACTCTGTTCATCACAGCAGATCAATCAATAAGGTAGATGAGATGGAAAGAGTAAAACTGAAGACCTGGGTAAAAAACTGATTGCAGGACAGGAGTCATGGAATAGTGGTCAGGAGAAATTCTCAGGGGCAAGAGCAGTCACTAGAGGAGTCCCACAGTGTTCAGTGCTTGGTCGTAGTTAATATATTTACTAGTGACATAGTGGATGGAAGAAAGGGTAAGATCTGTCTGTTTACATATGGTACCAAACTCTGTGGGAGGATGGGCACAAAGGAGGGAATACAAGATCTCATAGAAGATCTAGCCAGGCTTGACAGGTGGTCGGGTATTTGACAACTGGAGTTCAATGCCAAGAAGTGCAAAGTCAGGCACTTGGGAGCAAAAATCCCAAAATCCAAATATTGTCTGGGTGATGTGCAGGTTCCTAAGTCAGAAGAGGAGAAAGATTTGGGGGTGATCATTACAAGTGACCTGAAACACTTTGTGCAGTGCAGGAAGACAGTAGCTCAAGCAAACAGAGTGTTGGGTGGCATCGGCAGTGGAATAAATAGCAGGAAGGTGGAGGTTATTCTGCCACTGAACAGATCCCTGGTGCATCTACACTTGGAGTACAGTGTGCACTACTGGAGCCCGTACTTAAGAAAATACTTCAGTCTTCTGGAAACTGTTCAGAGGAGGACAGCTAAAATTATCCAGGGTCAAAAAAGTAGGATGTGTGAAGAGAGACTCAGAGTCTTCAACATGTGCTCCCTGGAGTATAGGAGGGAGAGAGGAGACATAATTGAAACATTTAGATACCTCAGTGGTATAAACAAGGGGAATTCTGTGGGTCTCTTCAGTGTTAGCAGTAACAAAACCACTGCAGGATACTGCCTCAAGCTGGTGGGAGGACAATTCAAGAGGGAAATGTGGTGGCTTTTCTTTGCCAAGTGGGTGGTGGCTAAATGGAATGAGTTGACAGATGTGACGATATCCCTAAAGACAGTGGGCAGCTTTAAGAGGAGTTGTGACAAAGCAAAAAGGAGGGTTTCAATTAAAAGTGAGTGGAAACATGGGGGGAAGTCTTATCAGGGAAGAAGAAACTCCTAACGGGGTAGGGTCAGACTCCTCAGTAGTTACTGAGAGAAACAAATTATCAGCAGACAAGATAGACCTTATGACCTTTTTGTACTAGTATGTTTAATATGTTCATATGTTTAGGAACATTAAAGTAATCACTTTATATTGATTTCACCTATCTGCGACAGAGGCAGCCTGTTAGTCATCTGACTTAAAAATCATGTGATTCTGAGGTACAGAAACATGGCTACTGTATAATCATCTTCTGTTCTTTGGAGTACAATTTCTTAGCTTGTACTTTTCTCTCTGTTTCAAAGCGTCCTGAACCTCATGTGCAATATGCATTTTTTTTTAATCTGCATTCAAATATTTTTTTTTTTTTAGAATATTGCTTATAAAATATGCTTGTTGGAAAATGAACTTAAGCCATTTAGTGAAGTCTGCTTGCAAAATGTGCTTGTTGAGAAGTGAAGTGAGTAGGGGAGGCAGTATTGCGCAGCGGTTTAAGGCTCTGAGCTACAAATCTGAAGACTTGGGTTTGAATCCCACAGCCTCCACTTGCATACTGTGTGACCCTAAGCAAGTCACTTAACTTCCCTGTGCTTCCAGGTTGCACCTGTAAACAAGCTTTCAGCTTAGTGTGTCTCACCCGATTAAACCATTGGGAAAAAGAAATACAAGAAAACCCAGATGTTTTATTAAAACTGTTATTAGGAAAGTCTTTTTCTTATGAAATGTGCTTAAGAGGTGAACCCAAGCTGGTTGTTAAGTTGTTCTTATGAATTGCTTGTAAAGTGTATTTGTTTGGGGGGGGGAGCAATCAGACCATTGTGAAACCCTTTTTATGAATATCTGAACTTAAAATAAATTGTTATAAATTGTTAGTTGATGTCATAATTAACTGAAGTGTGTACTGGTGGTGTTACCATTGTTTAACTGGTGCCCAGTATGGATTAGCATGCATATAGTTTTCCTATAGGGAAAGGACATAACCATGTAATGCTTACTAATGACCACCTTTAATGCATGTTTTGATATGCTGTTTCAAATGCTGTAATAGCCGGGTTACCCAGTTATTACTGTGTTTTATTTTACTCTCATCTCACTTCAGTTGGATTTGCAGCACTACCACATTGTCTGTTATTCTGTGTGCAGGTAGGCTAAACAGTTCTACAAACATGGTGGTTCAGTTTCTCGCTTAGCGATTATCAGCAAGTGTGATTCAGGATGGGGCTGTGGCTGACAGCCTATAGCACTAGCTGTGCACAGTTCAACAGTTTAAGTCAAAAAGAAAAAACAACCACATTGGACTGTGTGTGTGTGTGTGTGTGTGTGTGTGTGTGTGTGTGTGTGTGTGTGTGTGTGTGAGTGTCTGTGTGTGGAAGAGAAAGAAAACCAAGGAGCAGCAGGAATCACAACCACACTGGAAAATGAGCTTCTGCTTCCCTGACTGTCTTTGGCATTAACTCCTTGTACCAGTAATTATAAAAAATGAAACACCGACATCTATGAATTTTCTTTGCACGCCCTCGGTGTGTGATGACCTAATAAACTTATCAAGCTTTGCTCTCAAGGTTTATGGATCATTACACACCTGAGGTGTGTAAAAAAACGTCATCAGACACAGTGGTCTATGCATTATTCTCTATATTTATTTTATTTTATTTATTTGTACAATTGGATTTGCAACCTTTGAGCCAGAGGCTCATTTACAAAGGTACCTCATCACAGAGAGGACAACAGTGTTACAATATTACAGTAGGTTGGCATACAGATTTACACAGATTTAACACAGTAGTATACAGACGTTACATATATTTTGTATATTTCATAAAACAGTAATTACATAAAAACAGATATCTGGAAGGGGGGGAATGAAGGAAACCAGGTGGGAGGAGGAGGGGAAGGGAGGGAAGGGGGTGGAGGAGGCAGTCCGGAGGACTTTGTCGAAGTGCACTCAGTGATATGTGAGCAACCTGTTAGTGACAGGAACAGCAGCGGGTGTTGAACAGGTAGTTCCAAAGAGCAGTTTTTGAAGGAGGCAATTTTGGGAGTGTTAGTGATGGTTACAGGGAGACTTTTAAACCAGGAAGGGGCCCTGTAGCAAAAGGATCTCTGAGCTACAGAGTTCCTAGTTCTGGGTACTAGTAGATTGGCCTTGTCTGAGCTGTGGGTGGAGACTGTGGGGGAGGTATGTTGGAGGGAGGAAGATATTCTATGGGGGGGGGAGAGCAGAATTTTCTTGGCTAGGAGGCAGGTTTGGTAGTGGAGACGTTCTTCCAGGTTGAGGAGATTAGCAGTGGAATAGAGATGACAGGTGCGGGTGAACCTGGGAGCACTGGTCAGTAGTCTACATGCCTTGTTCAGAGTGAGTTGGATCTTATTGAGTGCCATGTAATCAGCTGCTCCATATACCGGTAGGTCATAATCCATTAGGGAGAGTACTGAGGATGTGATGGCCAGCTGGAGAGCACCGAGTGGAAGGCAGTCCCTATGGTTGTATAGGAGGCCAATCCGGGTTTTGGTGGCAGATGCAAGGGCATTAATGTGGGCATGAAAATTGAGGGCAGTGTTAAAAATAATCCCAAGATATCTCCGCTCTTCCAGCAGGGGCCCCCTGGCAATTCCGAGAATGAGGTTAAGATTCGCTAGCGACAGATCTTTTACTGTTGTAGCCCCCGTTCTCTGAAACTCATTGTCATCTGGGTTCAGAGTTGCCCCTATTGTAGATATTTTTAAGGTTCACCTGAAGGCTCTCCTATTTTCCCAAGCTTTTGGGGGTTGAATTATGGATTTTAGCAGACTACAATAATAATATCTTGGGTTATAATCTTTTTTATGTTTTTAAACCTATGATGTATTCTGTATCTTTTGATGTTGTATTTATTTATTTTGTGCAGTGCCCAGAGCCTCAGGGATTGGGTGTTTTTTAAATATATTTTGCCTTGCCTTGCCTAGGTGTGCACTTGCTCAAGCTGGTGTTGAGTGCTCGGGAGGATAAGGAGGGGGTTATTTCTTGCTTTGTTTTGATGGTGGGACAAGAGCATCAACTTGGTATTTTTGAGATTAATGACAAGTCTGTGCTCCACGAACCAGCTTTCTGCTTGGTTGAAGGTGTGTTGGAGAGAGTCCCGGAAGGAGGCAGAATTTCAGTGAAAGGCATAAAGAACAGCATCATCTGCGTACAGAAGAATTTTGCTGGAGCAGGCACTGGGCAGGGTGTTTAGGTAGAGACTAAAAAGTAGGGGGCCCAGGATGGAGCCCTTGGAGACCCTGGAGTGGACAGGGTGGGTATCTGAGAGTGTTCCATTGATTTTGATGCACTGGGAATGGGATGATAGGTAGCTAGAGCACCAGGTGAGGGGATCAGTAGAGAAACCGATATGGTAGAGGGTGTCAAGTAGGAGGGGATGGCAGACTGTGTCAAAGGCCTTTGAGAGGTCAATGAAGACTGCTCCAGCAAGGTTGCCAGAGTCAAGACAGGAGTGCAGAAAGTTGGAGAATTCCAGTAAGGCTGTACTAGTGCTATGGCCTGCATGGAAACCATGCTGCTCTGGGCACAGAACAGCATATTTAGTCAGATACTCATTGAGCATTGTAGCCGTTACTTTTTCTATGGCTTTGGAGAGTGGGGGAAGGATGGAAATTGGATGACAGTTGCTGGGGGTGGACCTGTCCCCACCTTTATGAATAGGTGTGACAACAGCTGTTTTCCAAACACTGGGAAATTGACCCAGGCAGAGGGATCAGTTTAGTAAGCTCGTAAGTAGGACTAGGATGTCATCCAGGACCAGTGGTAGTATTTTGGGATCCAAGGAGCCGTTGCTTGGGCTGTTGCTGCCTAATGCTTTTAGAAGAAATGGTCTGGCTTCATGGATAGATATTATGCACAAGTAGAACTGGGGATGTTGAAGGACAGGGGGCTGTGAATAGGGAGTTGGGTCGAAGAAATTATTGGGAAGGACAGAGCTAAGGTCTGTGAAAGAGGTGTTAAGGCAGTTAGCTATGTTAAGGGGATCAGTGGTAATAGAACCATCAATAGTAAGCTGAGACAGGGGAAGGGAGCAAGATTTCCTGTTCAGTTCTTTAATATTATCCCAAACGGTCCAGGCAGACCCTCATGAGGAGGTGAGGGTGGCCTGGTAGTGAGCAGCCTTGGCCTTACGGATAACCCACATGCACCTGTTCCATGCAGCATTGTAGGCTTGTCTGTCTGCCATCCTGCCGGTCTCAGTGGCTAGGTGCCAGAGGTTATCCCTTTCCCTGAGTTTTTGGAGTAGGGTGGGGGTGACCCATGGTGCATTTTGCTTTTTGGTGTGGAGTATGGAAAGCGGTGTGTAGAGATCACAGGCCTTGTTAAAAGCCTGTGTGAAAAGGTCAAGGGCAGAGTCAATGCTAGGTGCCTGGTTTATGGGGGACCAGTCGATCTGGGCCAGGAATTGCTTGAGTTTATTCAGGCCACCCGGGGGGAGGTGCCTGCTGAGGGTGGTTTGGGCTACTGGTTTGGGGGTAGAGGTGGACCAGAGGAATAGGAATAGGATAGGGGAATGGTCGCTTAAAGAGTCAGGGAGGATTTGTATGTCCTGGATTTTGTGGGGGCAGTTGATGGCTATGACATCCAGGAGGGTGCTGGTTCCACTAGAGGGATTGAGTCTAGTGGGCTGGGAGACTAGTTGGGTCTGTTCAAGGGCAATGAAGGTGACCCTTGCTTGGGAGGTGGAGGAACTAAGCCAATTGACATTGAGGTCCCCAACAAGGACTTGTTCTGCTTTATGGGGGAGGGTGGTGAGATAATCTGTAAGAGACAAGATTGCCAGGTTCTGGTTCCTTGGAGGAACATAGGAGACTGTGAGGTAGAGTGTTCCCCTAGAGGGGTCAGGAATGAGTTTGAGGCAGAGGGCCTGGGCACCATTATCAAGCTTGGGGGCAGGAAACGTATGGCCAACAATAGTGTCACATATGAAAACAGCACAGGCACCCCCGCGTTTGCCTACTTGATCCTCCCGGTAGAGGGTGTACTCAGGGAGTGAGACAAAGGAGTTGGGAATGGATTTGGAAAGCCAGGTCTCCACAAGGGCAATGATATCAAGCTGGTATAGAATGACCCAGCACTGGAGTGCAGCAGATTTTTTCTGCAAGCTGCAGATATTCAGAGAGGCAATGCGGAGTCCTGAGGACAATGTCTTGGGTGGGCTGGTGGGAGTAGGGCCTGGGTTGGGGTGAGAGTAGCAGTAGCAGAGTAATAATTCTAACCAGGGAGCAGTAGCCATAGGCATCCTCAGCTGGACGTTGAGATAAGGGTGAGGCCACAGGGGTACAGGGAATAGGTAGGGCACGAAGGGTAGGAATGGCAATTAGGAAGTGGGTCCAGGGAGGGTCTGGGTAGGCAAAAGGGTTGAGAGGGCTGTCAGGAGGTGGCTGCTGGGGTCTAGGGCATGAGGTAAGAGTGGGGGGGATCAAGATAAGATAGGGTGGTCTAGGGGTGCTGCCCTCTGAGGGCTGGGATTGTTATCTGGCTGGAGAAAGGCGAGCACTAGGATGGCTGAAATAGTGAGGCACTGTAGAAGGAGATGTCTATGCATGATGCCTATATTTATAATAGTGGTGGATTGTATAAGGGTCTTGGCTGTGCCTCCAAGAGGGTGACTGCCACTTTGGAGTAGTGATAGGGCTGCAGACTTTGGTGAACAAGGTACCAGGTTCAAGACCCCTGGGGGGGCAAGTGTCCTTGGACCAGGATAAAATGGAAATCCAGGCATTTGGGGGTCTGGATTAGGCTAGGTCTGAAGCTGGGTGGAGGGGTGAAATAGTGACTTCTATTGGTCACAGGGGGAATGGAAAGTTGGGCCAGGAGGTGGACAGCAGGGGACAAGGTGTTTAGTAGTAGAGTAGTAGCCCAGAATAGGGGTATGGAGCAGTGATAGGGACTAAGCAGGGAATGGAGTGAAGGAATGGAGTAGCGGAGTGGATAGAAGGGCTCAAGGGTTTGGAGAGGAACTTATTTGAAAATGTGATGTCCTCTGTGCTGCTGTCCCAGGTACCTGACACAAACAAGATGTTACATCTGAAGAAAAGGAATTTGGTTTTATACAGCACCCTTCATACAAATGGTTTTTCAATGCACATTAGAATCCATAACAGGAAGGGGAGAGAGTTGCTGCCATTTTCAGAACACTTGGAGATTCAAAGAGCATGGAGATAGAGAGTAGGAAAGATTATAGAAATGTTACTCATAGGGAGGTTAAATGACTTGCTCCGGGTCATGCAGTAAGTAAATGATAGTTGTGGAATTAAACATCAGGAGCTGGAGTTTCAAAAATTGCAGCATGATTTTTCCACAACTGTTACTAGTGCCAGTACTGATACACCACAGAAAATGTGCATGTCATAAGTGGTGCAAACTGGACATCAAATATTATGCATGAGTCAAAAAATTATGCATGCATCATTGCTCTGCCATAACATGAACAAAGTGTCACAAATACATCAAAATGTTTAAAAATTATTTGCAAACATATTGATGCATTTGCAGTGATGCAGCTGTGGCAGAACAACTGCCACAAGTCCATTCTCAAGTTAAACTCTAAATCCTAGGTCAAGGGATCTCTGAAGCTGTGTTCAAATTCCAAGAAATAAATTGCCAATATTGTAATCAGGTCAAAGCATCCCAAAGGGACGGTGGTAGGGATGGAAGGAGAGAGATAAACAAGGTTTGAAATTAGTATTTTCAATTTTTAAATCTTAATAGACAAACTGAACATTCAGTTTTACTGATATTTTGCATAATGAAAACTGAAGTATAAATCTGATTTTAAGTAGTAGGGTGTAGAATAATTAACTAATGTACTTATTAAAAAGAAAACACTGAAATAAACATGCAAAGACTAGTAAAAGAGAAAATTAAACGTGATTTTTTTTACATGTCTAGTATAGCTAAGAGAAGAACAACATATTCCAACAAATACTATCAATATAGATTTAAAAGGATTTATTTCAAGCCCCCTTTCTATGTGAAAATCTTTATTATTTGTCCCAATCACGCTTGCTTACAATTCAGTTTATCAGTATACAGTATTAGCAAGGTATGAGGCAGCATAGTCACACAGTTAAAACCTAGATTCTCATGCTAGAAGATAACAAGTTCACTTTTCAGCACAGACCCTAACTAAATGTATGGGTATGAGCAGATCAACAGGGATCCCTGTGCTTCAGCCCTCAGAGATGTACAAACAGGACTGAAGCAGCACCAGACTCCAAATGAGAAATGTTTCTTATCTAGGTGACCTTAAGTAAATAATTTGTAAAAACAAAGCTATTGGGCTGTCAAACCAGTTGAGTTGACAAATGGTCTGTAGATAAAAATAAAACTGTTTAAAAATGAAATCACTGATTTGGGAGACGAATGCCATTATAGTAGCCTCATTTTGCCTAGTGGTAACTGTGTGTGCTGATAAGAACTTCAATGCTCTTGGCACTGTATTTAACATTTTTGTCTTTCATGTTTGTCATGAATAATGCATGAAAAGAAGCACCTTGCCAGTTATTTTACTTTAATTGTAATCCATTTTCTTTAGCTTCTAATACATGCCCTGCGGTACTCATTATTTTAAAACGTAGCTCCAGGTCTGAGAGCAGGTGGACATGTATGGAGCAGGCTTTTCTTTTCTGACAAAAAATGTTAAAAACATTTCTTTAGCATTGTTTTTCATTAATCATTTATTACATGGGTACAGAGGTAGGTATTTTTCTGATTATGTCAGTTTGTATAAAATCAATTTCGTGGATAAAAGAACAGAGAGGTGCCATAGTACTGTTATCAGAAAGGAGTAGAAGAGATAATATACAGTTATTTAAAATACAGAAGAAACATTCCAAGTGACCAAGTCCTCTATAAAGCAATAAGTATCTTATACTTAAGGGGGTAGATCTGGTGACCAGTAAATCCTAAAAGAATAAATCAGTTTTTCCATTACATTAGATGATAATATCATTCATCATTTTATCCAATGCATTACTAGCCATCTTAGGTGCAATTGTTGATGTTTCATGGCTTGGATGCCACTTATTTCCACGCACACACCAGTGGTTTTCTTATTTGTGTTTCTCAATAAGATCCAGACCCTGAACTCCTGAGAGCTTGGGCTATGTCAACTCTTCGGTAAAAGTATAGTCTATCCTGACTGGCTGTTTCCTAAATGATTATAGTAGCTTGTGATCCGGTGTGCTAGTCATTCTCTGGTGTAGTAGCCAACCATTCTGGCTGCCAGGGAAAAAGAAATAAGGAGCCCACTATGTGCATGAGAAGAATGGCTTCCTGGCCATGAAAAGTTAGCCCTTACAGCTAAGGTGGCTCACAACTCATGAAATAAAATGATGAACGATATTAAACTCTATTGACATGGAGAAAACCAAATGATTCTTTTAGCTATAGTTATTTGTCTCATTAGAATATGATGAGCAAATATCTGATTGCAGTGCATTATTGTGGCCCTGATTTTTGCTTGTTTTAAATGTCTTAATATGACATATTTTACAGTGCACTGCTGAGGGCTATGTTACCTTTGAGAATGGAGTTAAGGTTTTCAACATAATTTGAAGAGATTATTGAAACTGCCAGCGGTGGAGAATAGGAAGATTTCATATTAGAAGCATGGGTGGATTTTAACATTGGCTTGCTTTTCTGGGGCCTGGACTAGTGCAGCTAACCTTCTACTTGTTCAACTCAACTAATGCATCTTCCATGGCTGCAAATGAAGTTAAAAAATGTCCTGCTTTAGCAGGATCTAGTTCACATGCTAATCTCTTCATTGTTTCAGATGGCTAGGTATGATTAACAGCTCTTTAAGAGCTGTACTTACATGGCACATAGCAGTGCAAGGTCGGGATCCCACAAAAGACTCAATGTGAGTCATTGTCACCCCATTGTTAAGGTTTTCAACTAGTGTTCAAGCTTTGATCGGGGTGGAATGCTCTTAATACATTAGCTTCCAGTGTTCTGAGTTTCTGTATCCATGTGTGTTAATGTGCCCCACATTATTTAGGCCACTGTCCTTCATTTTCCCACATTTTGAGTACAATTGTCTGATATTTTAGTGACAGGATTTAGATGATTAAATTAATCATGACAAATAAAGCCAAACAGATGTCCATCACTGATTACTTTAAAGTTGATTGATGATAAATAAATTAACTAAACTAGATTTTTATGGCCATACTGTGTTTTTCAAGTAATTTAATTACCAAACTGTACACACATAAAGAAAATGAATAGTTACTACCAAGGTTTAGTCATGTGCTAATTTTCCCAGCTTTTACCAATGCAACATAACACACCTGCATTATCCGCCAAGAAGTTGGTGCACCAAAGTTGGCAGATAATAGAGGGTGCTCTGTATTAGCCACAGTCTGGAGGTCTATTGGTTGTTTGAAAGGGTGTCATAAGAATGGTACTGTGGGCCATGAGGGATGTTGGCAGCATTGTAGGAGTGAGTGATGTGATACTGGGGTTGGACAGTTTGCTGTCAGATGGAAGGATGATGGAGCATTGATGGTTGAAGGTTGCTGATCACTGGCTGAGGACACTGGTCTCTGACTCTGGGGATAAAAAGATTTGACAGCTGGGTGGATGGGTATCAGGGTTCTGATTTTTGGCATCACTTTTGAGGGTTGGAGGTGTTACAGTATATACTGTTTATTATAGGGATCAGGGATTACTATAGGGCTAGGGATCAGGGATACAGCCAGCCTTGATCAGGCCAGGGACCCCTCAATTTCTTGAACCAAGACAGTGGTTCAGAAATCCTCTGTGAGCTACGGCTGAGCTGAATCTGCAGGGGATCCAGCTAGCCTTGATCAGGCCAGGGACCCCTCAATTTCCTGAACCAAAACAGTGGTTCAGAAATCCTCTGTGAGCTACAGGTCAACTGAATCTGCAAGGTACTGGCCCTGACTTTTGGTTTTGGTGCAAGTGAAAGCTGATCTCCAAGTGGCCCACACTATCTTCTGCCGAACACATCTCTAGCTACTTACTGTAGTTCCCTCCGTGTCTCTAGTTGAATTTATGTGCCAGGGTTAAATAATCTGTTTAATCCTTACAGTCATTTTAAGTACTGAGTTGATATTAGAAGTGAATTTTGAGCCTTGACTGTGTAAATCCTTTTCCTGTTCTCTGGCCTGCACATTTCTCTTTGTCTCTCCCCCAACCCCCTAACAGCATGCCTAACAGCATGGTGTGCTTTCTGTCCCTGACCACTTCTTTTGTCCTCTTTGTTCTGATGTAACAAGCCTCCCCTTTCAGCCTTTAAAAAAACTGTTTTAGGACCGTCCTCTTCAATGTCTTTATAAGCGACATTGCAGAAGGACTGGAAGGAAAAGTTTGTCTCTTTGCAGATGACACTAAGATCTGCAACAGAGTTGATGCACAGGGTGGAGTGGAAAGGATGAGAAGGACTTGGCAAGGTTAGAGGAATGGTCAAATGTATGGCAGCTTAGATTCAATGCTAAGAAGTGCAAGGTAATGCACCTGGGAAACAAAACCCAGGGAAGAGTACACAATGGGGGTGAGATACTAACAACAACAAAATGGAGAGGGACCTGGGGGTAGTCATATCAGATGACCTAAAGATGGGCAAGCAATGTGAGAGGGCAGCAAGGAGGGCTGGGGGGATACTGGGATGCATAGGGAGAGGCATCACCAGTAGAAAACAGGAAGTTATTATCCCTCTGTACAGACAGCTGGTGAGACCCCTTCTGGAGTACTGTGTGCAGTTCTGGAGACCCAATCTCCGCAAAGACAGAGACAGGATGGAAGCTGTCCAGAGGAGGGCAACTAAAATGGTGCAGGGTCTGCACCGGAAGACATATGAAGAGAGACTTAAGGAGCTTAATATGTATAGCCTCGAGGAAAGGAGGGAGAGGGGGGACATGATAGAAACTTTCAAGTACCTCAAGGGAATCAACAAAGTCCAAGAGGGTAGCATCTTTCAAAAAAAGAGGTGTGCAAGAACAAGAGGGCACAATTTGAAGATGAGAGGGCAGCTCAGAGGTAATTTAAGGAAGTATTTTTCACAGAGGGGTTGTGGATGCATGGAACGGCCTTCCAGAGGAGGTTGTGGAGTCAAAATCAGTGGTGGAATTCAAGCATGCATGGGATAGTCATAAGGCAGTTCTGGGGGGTTGGGGTAGGAAGAAGTAGGCTGCTGGTTAACTAGGATCTGCAGCTTATCCAGTAGGTAGGGAAATGGGCAGACTGGGTGGGCCAAGCGGTCCTTATCTGCTGTCAAATTCTATGTTTCTATGTATGTTTCTATGTTTATTTCAAGGATCCAGCCAGCCTTGATCAGGCCAAGGACCCCTCAATTTCTTGAACCAAAACAGTGGTTCAGAAATCCTCTGTGAGTTACAGCTTAGCTGAATCTGCAAGATACTGGCCCTGACTTTTGGATTTGGTGCCTGTGAAAGCTGATTTCCAAGTGGCCCACACTATCTCCTGCCAAACACATCTCTAGCTACTGTAGTTCCCTCTGTCTCTCTAGTTGAATTTATGTGCCAGGGTTTAATAATCTGTTTAATCCTTACAGTCATTTTAAGTACTGAGTTGATATTAGAAGTGAATTCTGAGCCTTGACTGTGTAAATCCTTGTCCAGTTTCCCATTAGCAGATTACAAAAATATGCCACTAGAGGGACCTTAGTCTTTTTTTTTCTTTCATTCATCTTTCCTTGTTAACTCTCTCATACAGTGCTTTTTCGTGTGAACCTAATCCTATTCCTGATTTTGACTCAATTCTTACCAAAATGGGCAAATCACATACCACCATCCTAGTACCTCTTCTTTTCGCCTTTCTTTGTCTTGACGACTTAACTGAAGGAAAAAAGCACCCCACATCTAAACTTGATTTTAATTACAGTTTTAACCATGACCCAAGCATGCATACATGAAACTTCTTCACATCCACAAATGGCCACTGGCCACAGTACTGGCTCCTGCTACAGCCATTTCTCTGGCAATCCCCGGTGGTCCTTGTCTCATACCCTCTCCTGGCTCTCCCCATCTGTCTTAGAGTGATGCCTTCCAGCCCGAGGAGGCACTCCAACCAAAAACAGTCAACAAAAGTGAATTACAGACTCTGGAAAGGTTACCTATACAGAATCATTCTCATCCTACTACTAAGATCCGGCAGTGTTCACGCCAATCCTGGCCCAGGAAGCGTTGCCTAATCCATAGGCCAAACAAAGACAGGATCCATAAAGATGGCATCTGTCAATATCTGCAGCCTGCTAAGTAAACTAGACAGCCTAAAAGTCTGGATCAACCAGCACAACCCTGATATATTATCAGTGGCTGAGACATGGCTCTCCCCAAAGATTCCTGACACTGCAGTCACCATACCAGGATATACCATTTTCTGACAGGACAGGCTAACTTAGCGTGGTGGTGGCTGTGCCATATATCTCAAAGAGACACGTAAGGGCTTTACCTTACCCATGACCAACCTTGGATGCTCCAGCCAGGCACTTGCAATTAAAGTTCTCCTCGGTGCCCATAATAAGGCCCTCACAATCTTATCTGTTTATGTCCCTTCCAAAAAACACTTGACTGGCTTTCACAGCATCATGGACTACATCCATAACCTGAAACCACACTCTGAAATCATAGTTTTCATTGATCTCAATGTCAATTGGCTCTCCCCTGACATTGGCACTTTCAAGGACTCTGTCTCTGCTCTTCATTTCTCACAGTTCATTCCCTGACCTACCAGGACAAATTACAAAATGGGAACAAGTACTTCCTTGACTGGATCCTCTCTAACCTACCTGACTATATTTCAGACATGACAGTGCACACAGATACACTAAGTGATCACTCCCCCATTACCTGCAGCTGGACAAACAAATTCCACAAGCCACCCCCTCAGACAATATATTGCAGGGTGCTGAAACATGGACACCTTGATCCCCTCAAACTGCACCTGAGTAATATAGACTGGTCAGTACTGGACACTACTAAAGATATCAACCTAACCTTGGACCATCTCATTAAGCATTTCAATACCACCTGTGACATACATGCTCTCTACAAAAACATGAAAGTTCATGGCACCTCAAACTCCTGGATAACCCCTGAGCTTATCTCCAGGATGAAACACAGGGATCACCTCTGGCACTGTGCAAGAGAAATGGGCAGACAGACAGGCAGACATGCAGGAATATAAAAAAGTCAGGAATGAATGCACAAGGGCAATCCACCACATGAAAGCCAAATTCCACCGGGAACCACTTACAAATTCCTGGGGGGACGGTAAGAATTTCTGGAACAACATTAAAGATGTCACTGGCAAAGTATCAAAAATCTCACCCTCAATGCTAAACATTGCTGTACCCCTACTTTGGACCCACTTACCATAGCAAATAGTTTTAACAATGCTTTCATGGACGTGAGCAGTGTTCTCCTCCTGGATTTTTTGAAGATTAACCCCTCCCCTACACACAGTACTAAGGAGAAGACAATAATTTCTTCCTCCTTTTACTTTAGGATGGCCTTTTGTTAATAGCCAAGAAATACCTGTGCAAAGTGCTTGGGAAGTCTAGATTCAGTGGAGATTTACTGGATCTTAAAATGTTTACCCTTACACTAGATGAGCGACTGAATCCCTTAACTAAGATTCTTAACCTTTCGCTGAAGCTGGCCCAATTCCCAAAAATATGGAAGTCTGCCCTAGTAACACCCATGCACAAGAGTGGAGACTGGGCCCTACATACAAATTATAGACAAATGTCTATACCCCAACCATTATCCAAGGCGCTCGAGCGCATAGTTGCAGACCAATTAATGAATTACCTTGAAAAATACTCAATCCAATGCCAGCAGCAACACGGATTCTGAAAAGGTCATAGGCCCACAACAGCACTATTGGAATTCACTGGCAGCATCCATCAATCTCTCGACAAAGGCAATTTAGTGGGAGCAGCCTTCATAGACTTTACAAAAGCCTTTGACACTGTTCTTCTTCTTCAGTAACTAGCCTCCATAGGTCTCTCCTCTGACACATTAGATTGGTTCAAGAGTTACCTGGATGGTCGATCCCAACAGGTGAAAATTGCAGCTGTTTCCTCGGTCAAACTGCCCATCTGCTCAAGTATACCACAGGGCTCTATTTTAGGGCCTTTACTTTTCAGCATCTTCCTGAACAACCTACCACAGGCCTGCCACCAACAGATGCTACTGTATGTGGACGATACTGTCATCTTTACTAGTAACCCTGACACACAGCAACTGGAATGTCAACTACAGCATAGTTTTGTAGAAGCTGAGGACTGATTCAACACTCACAAATTGATCCTTAACTACAAAAAAAACTAAAGAAACTAAAGTTATGCTGTTCAGTGGCACCTGTAGCAAGCACAAATCTCAACTACTTACAATCCAAAACTGCATGGGAGTACCTCTGAAACAAATCCTGCACTTTAAATATCGGGGCGTAAACCTGGACAGCTCACTTTCTTATGCTCAGCACATTGACAACATTGCCTGGGCTGTCAACATCAAGATTGGTCTGCTTTACATACATAAACAATGCTTGACACCTAAAGCCCTGAAAACTGCACTTATCAGCTCTATCTTACCAACTGTCGACTATGGCTTGGTTATCTATGGTGCTGCTACTTCTTCTTCTTTACTTCATAGAATATCCATTGCACTAAATAAGGCGTGCAGACTCAGACTCCTTACTGGTGCTGCACGCCTCACCCAAACATGCGACCTATATGTTCAGTCTGAGTGGCTTCAACTAAGCAGAAGGATACAGTACCAAACATACCTGTTAGCTAAAAAAGCACTTCTCTGCCTTTTGCCCCCTGGAACTGTGAACCTCCTTAGCCCTCATTCTAGCTACCAGCACACTTGAAGCTCAGCCCATCAATCTCTGAAGATTCCTAGGTGCAGGGCATCTCAAGGGCATTGGTCATTCACTTACTGAGCCCCACTCGGGTTCAATGCACTTCCCAATAAAATCCTATCTATACCAAGATTAGATCCTTTCAAGAACAGGCTCCATCAGCATCTTATGACATAAAGTTTCTGTGACAGCTTCACCTAATGATACTATAGAAACACAGAAACATAGACTTTGATGGCAGATAAGGACCGGTTGGCCCACCTAGTCTGCCCATTTCCCTACCTACAGGATAAGCTGCAGATCCTAGTTAACCAACAGCCTATTTCTTCCCACCCCCCACAGGAATTGCCTTATGTCTGTCCAATGCATTCTTGAATTCTCCCACAGTTTTAGACCCCACAACCTCCTCAGGAAGGCGGTTCCATGCATCCACCACCCTCTCTATGAAAAATACTTCCTTACATTGACCCTGAGCAGTCCCCCTCTATCTTCAAATTGTGTCCCCTTGTTCTTGCACATCTCTTTTTCTAAAATATGCTACCCTCTTTGACTTTGTTGATTCCACTGAGGTACTTAAAAGTTTCAATCATGTCCCCCCTCTCCCTCTTTTCCTTAAGGCTATACATATTAAGCTCCTTTAGTCTCTCCTCATATGGCTTCTCTTACAGACCCTGCACCATTTTAGTTGCCCTCCTCTGGACTGCCTACATCCTGTCTATGTCCTTGCAGAGTTGGGGTGTCCAGAACTGGACACAGTACTCTAGATGGTGTCTCACCAACTGTCTGCACAGGGGCATAACAACTTCCTGTTTTCTGCTGGTGATGCCTCTCCCTATACATCCCAGTATCCCCCCAGCCCTCCCTACTGCCTTCTCACATTGCTTGTCAACCTTAAAGTCATCTGATATGATTACCCCCAGGTCCCTTTCCATTTTTATTGTTGTTACTACCTCTCTTGCGTAATCTTCCCCTGGGTTTTTGTTTCCCAGGAGCATTATGTTTCACTTCTTTGCAATGAATCCAAGCTGTCATACTTCTGACCATTCCTCCAACCTTGCCAAGTTCCTTCTCATCCTTTCCATGCCTCCTTGTGTACCAACCCTGTTGCAGATTTTTGTGTCATCTGCAAAGAGGCATACTTTTCCTTCCAGTCCCTCCACAATGTCACTTATAAAGACATTAAAAAGGACTGGACCCAGTACTGAACCCTGCGGTACCCAACTAGTAACCCCCTTTCTTCACAGTGGACTCCATTTACAATTACCTCCTGTATCCTGTTGTCCAGCCAATGTTTTTACCCAGGCTACCACTCTGGGATCACTTCCAGGCTGTTTAATTTGATTTAACATAGAAACATAGAATTTGATTGCAGATAAGGACCGCTTGGCCGACTTAGTCTGCCCATTTCCCTACCTGATGGATAAGCTGTAGATTCTAGTTAATCAACAGCTTACTTCCTCCCACCCCCCCACTAGAATTGCCTTATGCCTGTCCCATGCATTCTTAAATTCTCCCACTGTTTCTGATTCCACAACCTCCTTAGGAAGGCTGTTCCATGCATCCACAACCCTCTCTGTGAAAAAATACTTTCTAACATTACCTCTGAGCTGTCCCCCCTCTATCTTCAAATTGTGCCCCCTTGTTCTTAAACATCTCTTCTTCTGAAAGATACTACCCTCCTGTACTTTAATTCCCTTGAGATACTTGAAATTTTCTAACATGTCCCCCCTCTCCTTCCTTTCCTCAAGGGTATACATATTAAGCTGCTTTAGTCTCTCCTCATATGTCTTCTGGTGCAGACCCTGCACTATTTTGGTTGCCCTCCTCTGAACAGCCTCCACTCTGTCTATGTCTTTGTGGAGATGGGGTCTCCAGAATTGCATGCAGTACTCCAGATGGGGTCTCACTAACTGTCTATACAGAGGAATAACAACTTCCTGTTTTCTACAGTTGATGCCTCTCCCTATGCATCCCAGTATCACCCCAGCCCTCCTTACTGCCTTCTCACATTGCTTGCCCACCTTTAGGTCATCTGATATAATTACTCCTAGGTCCCTTTTGATTTTTGTTGTTGTTATTAACTCACCCCCCATTGTGTACTCTTCCTCTGGGTTTTTGTTTCCCAGATGCACTACCTTGCACTTCTTTGCATTGAATCTGAGCTGACACATATTTGACCATTCCTCCAACCTTGCCAAGTCCCTTTTCATTCTTTCTGCCCCACCTTGTGTATCAATCCTGTTGCAGATCTTTGTGTCATCTGCAAAGAAACATACCTTTCCTTCTAGGTGCTCTGCAATGTCACTTATAAAGACATTAAAGAGGACCGGTCCCAGTACCGAACCCTGCGGTACCTCACTAGTTACCCTCCTTTCTTCACTGTGGACTCCATTTACTATTACCCTTTGCATCCTGTTGTCAAGCCATTTTTTATCCAGGCTACTACCTTGGGACCCACTCCAATGCTGGCTAACTTGTATATTAATCTTTTGTGTGAGACTGTGTCAAATGCCTTGCTAAAATCTAGGTAGGCCATATCCACAGCCCCTCCCTGGTCTACTACTTTAGTCACCCAGTCAAATAAATCTATTAGGTTTGTCTGTCATGACCTTCCTGCTGTGAAACCATGCTGCCTTGGGTCCTGTGCCCCACTGACCTCTAGGTACTCAACAATTCTTTCCTTCAGAAGTGATTTCATCATTTTCCCTACCACTGAAGTCAAACTAACTGGTCAGAAGTTTCCTGCCTCTGTCTTGCTCCCACTTTTGTGAAGTGGGATCACATTTTCCCTCCTCCAGTCCTCAGGTACCACCCCATCCTCCCATGATGTGTTAAAGAGAGTACTCAGTGGTGTTACTAGTTCTACCCTTAGTTCTTTTAGAATTCTTGGGTGAATCCCATCAGGCCCCATTGCTTTGTCCAACCTCAGTTTCAAGAGTTCTTTCAAAACCCTTTCTTCTGTGAATGGATTGGTATCGACACCCCTATACAGAGTTTCTCTCTTGTTTGGTTTAGGTACCTCCCCCTCCTCTTCCATTGTGAACACTGAGCAGAAATATTCATTCAGTGTCCCTGCTTTTTCACTGTGACCCTCTGCCCACATTCCCTCCCCTTTATTAAGTCTCTGTATCCCTCCCTTGGTCTTTCTTCACTCCCTAATGTACCTATAAAAGGTTTTATCCCCCTTCTTAACAGAGTTGGCTATCTTTTCCTCAGTTTGTGCCTTTGCTATTCTGACTGCCTTCCCTGCCTCCTTCTGCTTTAACTGATAAATTTCTCTGTCCTGCTCCTTCTGTGTTTCCTTATATTTCCTGAATGCTATCCTTTTCTCCTTAACCGACCCTGCCACCTCTTTTGAGAACCACAGTGTTTTTTTTTCCTTCATTTTGTTTTGTTGATTTGCTTCACACAAAGGCTTGTTGCCTCTACGATGGCTGTTTTGATTATTCCCCATTATTCCTCCACCCCTCCATCTTGCCTGTTCGCTAGTGCTTTTCTGAGGCACTCTCTCACTTTCCCAAAGTCAACTTCCTAAAGTCCAATACTCTTGTTTTTGTATGGCTTGGCTCTATGGCTGTGTTTATTGTGAACCACACTGTTTGGTGGTCACTTGTTCCCAGATGGCTACCCACTTCTAAATCTGAGATCCTTTCTCCTTACCCATATGAGAGTACCAGGTCTAAGACTGCTCCCTCCCGAGTGGGTTCTAACACTAGCTGTCTGAGGCATGCCCCCTGTAGAGCATCAAGAATGACCCTGCTCTTGGATATGCCTGCAGCAAAGGTACTCCAGTTAACATCTGGCATATTCAGGACCCCATCAACAATATCTCCTCTTTTTCTGCCATTTTAAGGATGCCGTCTATCATTTCCTTGTCCATTTCCTCTCCCTGAGATAGGGGTCTGTACACAACCCCCATGCGGATTGTGGTGCCATTTCCTGTCTCCAGGGTGACCCATAGTGACTCATCAACTTCCTGTTCACTCTTTAGTTCTGTTGCTTTAATCCCTTCCCTTATATAGACAGCTGCTCCTCCTCCTCCTCTTTTACCCACCCTGTCCCTCCTGTAGACTGTGTATCCTGGTATGTTGACATCCCAGTCATGGTTCTCTGTGTGCCATGTTTCGGTGACTGCCACAATATACAGTCATCCCTTTTCCATCAAGGCCACTAGTTCAGGGAGCTTGTTGCACAGACTGCAGGCATTGGTACTCATCGCCTTCCATTTGTTTTTTATGGCCTTACCCCTTTGAGCCCCATCCCTGCCTTACTACCTTTTCCCTCATTTATCCCTGTCCTGCTCCCTACTGACTTCTCTACCTTAGCATTTGCCTCTCTAACTACTGTGTTTTCTGGGGGGAGGCTGGGATTTCCCTGCTCCTTTTCAGTGCCTCCCCCCTTGGCTAGTTTAAATGCTTGCCAATGAAGCATTTAAACCTGTCACCTAGGATCCTGGTCCCCCCGGACAGATGCAGACCATCGCTCCAGTATAAGTCTGCATCCCTCCAGGTGGCTCCCCAGTCCCCAATGAAGCCAAAACCCTGATCTCCACAGCAGTTTTTCAACCATTCATTGAATCCCATGGTGCAGAATACCTTAGCATCATCCTTGCCATAGACAGGCAGCACCTCCAAGAAGGTTACCATACATGCTACTTGTCTAAGGCCCCTCCTCAACTCCACAAACTCCTCTTGCACTGTTCTAATCCTATTCACAGCCAGGTCATTTGTCACTAGGGGGTCAATGACATCCAGCCCCCTCCTTTGTGCAACTGCTCCCGCGATCCTGAGGATTCATTTCCTGTCCCTCCAAACCATGGCACCAGGCAGGCACCTGACCTCCCTATCCCCTTCCTCCCCCACTTCTAGTGTAACCTTTGCAGCACTTACTGTACTATGTATCTTTTTTTACTTATTTTTTGGACACTGTACCTTTCACTCTGTCTATTGTACCATGTTAATTGTCCTTGTTTCCTTCATTCTATGACATGGAGCCTTTGTAAATGAGCCACTGGCTCAAAGGTTGTAATTCTGAGACTTCACTAAATAAATAAATAAAATAAATACATTAATTCATTCAATTTTATTTATTATACTGAGAAGACCTTAATGGGCATGGACCCTTTTTCATAAGTGCCCAGTGTGTAAAACAGAAGAAACAGAATAAATAACAGTTAAATACACATATGTACAGTACAAAAGATAAGCACAGGGATTAGTTCATTAATAACAGTTGCAAATAAACTGTGATGATAGGTATTGAGCACAGTCCATTTTAAAACTGTGAAGAGATTTATGAGCAATTATAGTTAGATTCAACTTGTACCAAATTGTGGTTCTGCAGGCTAGTGATCTCTGACCCAGGTTGCTATTCATTCTTGGGCTGGGAAAGGCATGGCAAATAGATGATCTTGTGGTCCTACTATTTACTGGTTCTTGAAAAATGTCCTGGATACTTTGCTGGGCTAAACCATGGACAACCTTCTGAAGGAAAACCAGTGCCAGGAATATTATAGTATGTTGTTTTCCAGCAAGACATGTGAAGCGGAGGAGAGGAGCATGCAGTTATGTGTGCAGCTTGGGAGTTTGGTTTGAAATCTGAAGATTCAATTGTAGAGGACCCTAACCCTGGATCACACAGACTCATTTGCTGAGGAATATACTAACAGTCCATAGTCAATCAAGGCGAAAAGGAGTCTGGCAGATAGGATTTTTCTGAACTTGGCTACTAAGCAATTTTTGAGTCTGTATAGTACTCCCATTCTTTGGTTGAGTTTTATCTTCACATATGACGCAAGGGGTTCAAAGGAAAGGGGGTTGTCAAGGATGACACCCCGGTAATGGAATTCATTAACTATTTTGATTTGCTCGCCCATCTAGTTGGACAAATTTAGTGAGTCATTGAATGGTTTGCAGGGACTGGAGAATAGCATGGCCTTTGTTTTGTTTTTTGTATTCAAGACCAGTTTTTGTTGACTGAACAATGTTTCCATGGATGAGAAGTCTAACTGAAGCACCCAGTTTATGTGGTTTATATCAGTACCCTCCTAGGAAATGATGTCGGTGTAAAGGACCATATCAGAGAAGGGGTCCACAGCTGGGACGGAGTTGATGAAGAGTGAGAATAAGAGAGGTCCAAGGATTGATGCTTGGGGCACCCCACAGGCAATTGTTACTGGGTCAGGCAGGGTGTTGTGGATTTTGATTTTCTGTAGCCTGTTACTTAAGTAAATTTAGAACCAGGTTACAGTCTTGGTAGAAAAGTTCAAATGTGTTAATGTTTCCAGCAGGATTGCATGGTCCACCAAGTCGAACACCTTGTTGAGATCCACAAATATGCACCCCAGGTAGTTTCCAGCATCTAGAGCTTTATATGTGTGACTTGTGAACCTCACAAGGCTGTTTCTGTGTTATGTGACTTGCAGAATCCATGCTGCACAGGTGCAAGGAGGTCATACTGTGTTAGGAACTCAAGTGTTTTGTCAAATTCTATGCATTCCAACAGTTTGGAGACAGGATTGAGTAGTGAGATTGGTAAATAGTTTGTTGACATGGTCTTGGGGCATAATCTGTGGATGAGTCAGCTGACTGTCTGCTTCCAAATATGTGGAAAATGCCATATATAAGAGAAGTTAAAGAGCTTCATGATTTATTCTGCTAAAACTTCCCTACCTAGTTTTATTAAACAGTAGTCAAGTCCATTGGGACCTGTGAGGGGTTTGGGATTATATTTAGTAGTGTGCCATAGTACCTTGTTTCTAGACAGGATCCTGAAATACAGTTTATGAGGTGAACCAGACTGGGGATCATCTTGGCCCATCAGATTAGAGGGAGCCATAGGATGAGAGGTCCTGAGTTTGGAAGGGTCTCCAAATTGTTTATTAAAGTGACTATTTTATTTGGGTAACTGACCATGGTGCAGACAATCTTGAGTGTTCTGGACTCATCAGAACGATCAGCCCTGGTTAGTTCTTTAAAAATCTGCCAGATGTTTTTAGATTAGGAACATGTTTTTTTTCTGCAGCACCTTGAAATATGTGTATCTGGAATTTCTAACTAGTGTTTTACACTTGTTCCTAGCGGTTTTATACTCTAACAAATCATGATGATCTCCAGTCCATTTGTATTTGTCCCAGATTTTATCTCTGTGCTTCAATTTCTGGGTTTTAGGGAAGGGTGAAAGTCACGAATTCTACTTTCATGGAACTTCAGCAAAATTTTGAAAACTTCACAGAATTTGCAAAAGTAGGATATTCCGAGAATTTTTGCCGGTACCATGGACTTTTTCCCTGAATTGCAGAGTAATACATCTAAACTGTGGAATTTATTCCATCCATAGTTTGGATGTATTACTTGAATGGTAATGCTGGTGTCTAGTACCCCTTCCCCACCAGCCTATTGGGAGGGGCCCAAAGTAAAAAAAAAAAAGGAAAAGAAATCCCGGGTGGCTAGTGGTCCCACCCCCACCCACCGATTGCAGGTTCCATTATGTTGAAAAAAAAACCTCCCATCTCTGGTGGCTAGTGGTCCCACTCCCATACACCAATCGCGGGTCCCATTATGATAAAAAAAAGAAACCCATTCCCTGGTGATTTGTCGTCCTGCCCCCACCCACCTATCATGGCCCCCAAAAAGTTATAACTCCCTGGTTTCTAGCAGACCCCATCCCAATGATCCCTCCCCTTAATAAAAATAAATGCTGCTCATCGCTTTATTCAAATTATTCCCTGGTGTCTAGTAGACCCCCCCCCTCCTTTTCCCCGATCCCTGGTAAAAATTAAAAATAATTCCCATTCCCTGGTATCTAGTGGACACCCACCCTCCATCCCAACAGTTAGTCCACCACCACCCTCCTGCTCTCCCATCCCAACCCCTGAGCAGGAAACCGGCGCAGCCCTCCTCTCTCCTTCATAGCCAGCTGCCCACTGAGCTGTCAATGAATGAGCATGAAGGCGGGACCACTAGCCACCAGGGAGCGGGTTTCTTTTTTTTTATCATAATGGGATCTGCAATTGGCAGATGGGGGTGAGACCACTAGCCACCAGGGACTGAAGGTTTTCTTCAACATAATGGGACCCACGATTGGTGGGTGGGGATGGGACCACTAGCCATCAGGGACAGGAGGTTTTCTTTTCAGCATAATGGGACCCACAATCAGAGGGTGGTGGTGGTGGTGGTGGGACCACTAGCCACCAGGGACTGAGTGTTTTTTTTTTATCATAATGGGACCCATGATCTGCGGGTGGGGGTGAGACCACTAGCCACCAGCGAGGGTTTTTTCAACATATTAGCATCTGCAATCAACAGCTGATAGGGAGACTACTAGCCACCAGGGAACATTTTTTTTTTCTTGAACAGAATGGGATCTACGATCGGTGGGTGGGGGGTTGGGGATTAATGTCAATGTATTAAACTGCAGGCAAAAAAGCCTCAAAACCAACCACTGACAGTGATCGGTTCTGTAATTTTTTTGCTGCAGTTTAATACATTAACCTGCAGTTGGTACATTTATTCCACCATTTTAAGGTGGAATTTCCATGGAAGTTGCCAAAATGATTTCTAAACTTTCACAGAAGTGAAAGTTGCACTTTTGCAGAAAGTCTGCTGGTGGAATTTTTTTTACACATGCATACTGGGTTTAGCCACCCAGACTTGTCACCTCTAACTCTCATATGTTTGGGGGGGGGGTAGCCAGATTGAAGATATCTACTATGACTTTACAAAATGTATAATAAGTGGAGTTTAGGTTGGTGATGTTGTCAAGGAAGAACCAGTCTACAGACTTTAAACTGTTTAGGAAAGTTTCACTGTTGAGTTGCTTTATGTTTTTTGTCTGAATGTAGACTGGACGTGGGTGTGACTTTTTCACTGACCAGAGACAGAAAATAGGACAATGGTCACTAAGATTGTCTGGCATGGTACCAGTTGAAAGGACCCTGTCAGAGTTTGATAATACCAGTCAGTCCAAGGTTGTTTTTGAGCCAGTTTTATAGTTAATCCATGTTAGAGTATTAATTAATTGATGTAGTCATAGGTTCTGAAATATTGGGAGGAAGATAATAATAGATTTCACAGTCCAGTTAAGATTAAACTCATCAGGGATGATCCACTCTCTATGGCAAAGGATGGAATTCTTGAAATGTTTGACCACCTTTGACCTTTCTTCAGTAAAACCTAGGGGAGTGTAAATAACAGACAGCATAAGGATTTTTGCACCCCCCCAGCAGCAAGTTGATGGATAGAAAGTCACAGTTATGGGCTTCAGGGAAACTAGGGCATTCATTCAGTATGAGTTTGTTTGAGACTAAAAACAGGCATCCCCTTCCCTTTTTACATTTTCGATCTTTGCAAAAGATTACATAGTTTTCTATAGATACCTCATTATCCGAGATAGACTTGTTAAGCCAAGTTTCTGAAAGAGTTATGATATTGAATCTGTGAAGAGCAGCTCAGGCCTCAAACTTTTCTTTCTTTGCTAGAATGCTTCTTATGGTGAGGTGTGCAATATTCAATCCATGAGTTTTATATTTAGAGATGCTGTCTGTGGGATTGGTGCTGGGTGGGGCAGGGCTAGGAAGGATTCCACCAGAAATTAATAGGAGTAAAACAATCTTCATGAGCCTGGCTTATCTGCTGGCATTTAAAGTCAGTGTAGGTGTTATTTTTTTAGGTTTACACTTGCACCAGGAGTTGGGGGGAGAGCTTTTGGTCAAGATACAGTAAGATTAAATCATGCATGGCACCTTTAAATGTTTTTGGCTCCAGATATCTGATTGAGTAGTCTTTCCAGGATTGATTTGCTGTGTGTGTGTTCCCCCATATCTCAGGTAAACCTTGGGGGCAAATGTAGGAGAGGAGTTATTTCTCTCCCCACCTTTTTGGAAAAGCCCCAATAAGCTTAACAATGTAAGGGTTAAAATCATTGCCAGTCTTTGGAGACCTGGTTTAACCTTTGCTGTTTCAATTAATATTTAGACTTTGGAGAGCAAGAAACAATCCTGCAATCAGAACTTCAGTGGTTTAGCTTGCTGAACTTGTGGTAAACCTGTTGGAATTCCTGTTTGTTTAGCAGGGTGTGAGTTGGATGGAAAAATTACCCTAAGATAAATTAGAGTCAGGTGCATGCTCCCGGAATGTGGGCTAGGGGACAGAACCCGGGCAGATAGGGGGGGTGGATGGGTGGGATACTCTATAGCAGCAGCCAGGTTATGCTCAGAACACTCAGCTGATGCTTTAATAGCACTGTGACACTACCTGGAGATGCATGAAAAGCTCCATACTGTGAATGTGACAAGGTAGTAAGGGGTCCAAATTTAACATTAATGGCACAGCAAACAAATATTCAGGACTTCCAAGACATGACAAGTGGTGTACATAACAAGATTAGATGCAAAAGGGGCAAGCAGTGAAAACTGCTAATTTGCTGCTGCACTGACTCTAAAGCACATTGCTTTTAAATCATGAAAATGGAAAACAACTTATCATTCGCTGATACAATTTCCTTTATTTGTGCAAATAAGTGCTTCACAGAACGATGCAATATAAAGTGCAAGTGACATAAATAAATGCAGATTTTGGTGGAAGTACTAAACAAAAATCAAATTAACATGTTAGCACCTCCATAGGTGCACCGCAGCCATATTACCAGCCAGCAGCCATGGGAACTAATGTGCACCTATGTGCTATGTTGCTGATCAGCTGATGTTTTGCATAACACAGGCCTCTGTATCCACTTTCTCTATACCAAAGAAGCAAAGGCTCGCAGGCAATCCATGTTGCATAGCAACATAATGCTTAGCCATGGCATTAGTCTGGGAACCATTCTGAATCATTGATTTATGCTCTGTTATTTGTTCCTTTATGTTCTTTTCGTTTGACCGACATATCCAAGACCACACAGACAGAGTAGTAAATATATGACAGAGACAGTGGAGTAGTTAATAAAAGATTTGACTTTAAATTTCTTTCTAATCTGTGGATGTTTGATCGAATTTGTATTCAGAGTTTTGTTAGATTGAGCACAGTGGCCACATTTAAAGTTGCCATTTGGAATATATGGTAGCTGCATTTTAGTTGTATTGTTATTTTCTGAGGGTTTTTTATACAGACTGTGTACTAATTTGTCCTGTAGGTTAGATCCCCTGCAGTGTGTTATTCTCGGTTCTGCTTGTTTGAATCCCTCTGCACTTTGCACAATATGTCAGTGCTTTCTGATGATGTTTGAAGCTGCCCCACTTTGATTACAAAAATTCGATTCAAAAGTAACTGGTTGAATCTCTGCTGATTTCTCTTTTTTTAAGTAAATCATCTCTGTCCCTCTGATTTGCTCTATCCAGTGCAATGTTTATTTTTTGTGGCAGATATCCACGATTGACAAACCTTTGCATCATAATTTTGGAGTGTTTTTCAAATTCAATTTCTATACTACACACCCTTTTTGCATGCATCATTTGCTCAACTGGTATATTGTCCCGCAATGTCCTTGGATGTGAGCTTGTATAGTGTAACAAACTATTGCAATTGGTTGGTTTTCTAAACATAGTTGTTTGCAGAGAACCATTCTGTTTGTAAATCGTAATGTCCAGAAAATTGATCCTTTCAAATTCCATCTGCATGGTGAAATGTAGATGCCTGTCTGATTCATTCATTAATTTGAAAAAAAATGTTAAGTTCAGCTTCTGTCCCAGCCCATAACATTAGGCAATCGTCAATGAACCGCTTCCAAAAAAACGCATATTTTTGAAAGTCAAATCTTTTATTAACTGCTCCACTACTCTGTCCATGTGGTCTTGAATATGTTGGCCAAATGAAAAGAACATTAAAGGAATGAATAACAGAACATAAATCAGTGATCCGGAATGGTTCCCAGATTAATGCCATGGCTAAGCATTATGTTGCTATGCAACATGCATCACCTGCAAGCCTTCGCTTCTTTGGTATAGAGATAGTGGAGACCAGGGACCGTGGAGGCAAAATAAACTGCTACAATGTGAATGCTTTTGGATTCATACTCAGGACACTTTGCAGCTGAGAGGTTTAAATGAGTAGATACCTGTAGAGTTATCTATGAACTCTGACATGTTTTTAACTCTTGTCTGTGTTATGTGTTGTGTATTGCATGTGTGTGGCTACACTGATGAATATGTATGAATGGGAATATAAATGTGGTGTGTGTACTGGTGGGCAATCAGCTCTGAGGAAGCCTTGTTAGGGGAAATATCAGCTGATCAGTAACATTGCATGAAGGTGCATGTTGGTTTCCATGACTGCTGACTGGTAATATGCCTGCAGTGCACCTATGGAGGTACTGACATGTGTTAATTTGATTTTTGTTTAGTACTTCCACTGAAATCTTTATTTATTTATGGCACTTGCACTTTATATGGCATTGTTCTGTGAAGAACTTATTTGCACAAATAAAGGAAATTGTATCAGCGAATGGTAAGCTGTTTTCCATTTTCATGATTTAAAAGCAATGTGCTTTAGAGTCAGTGCAGCAGCAAATTAGCAGTTTTCACTGCTTGCCCCTTTTTGTGTCTAATGTTTATTTAGCTGGCGTTGCACCAAACTTGTCACTTCCAAGTGTCGTGAGCCCTATTTTTTTCCTGATTTGTACATGAAAAGCTACCAGGATTCAGGCAACCAATACCAGTGTAAAAGAAACTGATGAGCTCAGCTTGATGGCTGCGGAGCAGGTGTGTACAATTATTGGATCTGGTGACAGGAAAGAGAAAGACTATATAATCATGTGATTGCCCTGGGTGGGAGAGCAGGGGCCGGGTGGGTGAGCTCCTCCTATGCGGCGACATGAAGTGGCCCCACGCGCCAGACTCCAAAACAACTGTTCAGCTGTATGTGTTTGTACCTATTTTCTGGCTTGCTTGTGGTCTGCTGGAGGGGAGGGAGTGCAGTGGAACCCTCATGACCTGCTTCCGCTAAGCTAGGTCAGTCCATGTGCACAGAGCAGGGTACAGTCCCTCTGGGAAGAAAACAACTATCCATCCTTGTCCTTTAGTACAAAACTGTCCCCCAAAAGAACAGAGCAGAGAGCAGTCTATTAGAGTAAATAGTGCATCAGGCAGTTAAAATTGATAGCATATGCAGCTAGGCAGCATGCTGATTTTATAAAACCTATATAGAATCATTGCAAAATGCAGAGAAAGTTCATAAATTAGTGCTGATTAATTGATAAAAAACCAGGCTAAATGTTATAGCACAGTGCTAATTAATAGTTTCTATTTAAACCACAGGCAAAACTGTTAAATCTGCAGTACAGTTGTTGATAAGCACTAAAATAAATACAGATTTTTAGTTCATATGCTGAAGTGGGAGACCATTAAATTCCACTGAGCCACAGAGTTCGAAGATGTCGCCAGAAGTTGAAACAGCTGCTCAGTTGTATATGTTTGTACCTGTTTTTTGGCTTGCTTGTGGTCTGCTGGAGGAGGGAGGGAGGGATGGGCAATGGAGCCCTCAACACCTGCTGCTGCTCTGGAGGAGGGTGGCTCTTCACAGAGCTTAAAGTATGTTTTTTAGCTTGATTGGGGTCTGCTGGAGGGGAGGGAAGGCAGCAAAGCCCTAACAACCTGCTGCCACACTGGAGGAGGGTGGCTCTTCATTTTACCTGAAGAGATCAGCTATCAGCAGAGCAGGGCTGCATTCTGTGGGGACTGCATGTTATTGTGCCAACAGGTTATAGGACCAGATTTCTTGATGACTTATACAGTGAACATCCAGGAATACGCACAATGAAAGTCCTAGCAAGGAGCTACTTCTGGTGGCAATGAATAGACAAAGACATTGAGCAGAAGGTGCAGGGCTGTGAAGTGTGAATTATGGTTCGGAACATGCCACCAATGCCCCGCCCTTCTTCCCTGGAAATAGCCCACATGAGTCTGGCAGAGAATCCATATTAATTTTCCTGAAAAATATAAGCAATACTTCTTTGTTATTGTGAGCAGTCATTCTAAATGCCTGGAAGTGATTTTGATGCCCCTTTAGGACCCTTGCCTTCCCTTCCTGGTCTTCCACTGCAGGGAGATCAGCCTTCTCCTATCACTTCCCAAGCATCTGGAACTCCCTTCCGTTAGATACCCGCTCAGCCTCTACCTCTCGTTCTTTATCCCAACTTCTTTGGCACTTCATCTCCCCCTTCTTCAGTTCTACCAGACTATTCTTCCTGCATCTTCCAGTTTTGTCTTTTTTTACTGCTTAACTCCCCTCCTCTCCTTCCTTGGCATGCAAACAGCCATTAGCACCAGCTGGGTTTTCATCAAGTGGTGTTCATGCTTTGAGGTTTTTCTCCTCTGTGTGAGGCTTGCATTCCCTCTCACCTTCTTTTCCCTCTTACTCTTTTCTCTTGTTTATTTCTCCCACTCTCCCCATTTTAACATAGAAACATAGAAACATAGACGTTAATGGCAGATAAGGACCGCAAGGTCCATCCAGTCTGACCATTTTTTTCTACCTTATGAATGTGCCATAGGCCTTTACTCTGCCAATAGCCTATTTATTCATATTCATCTATATTGCTCCCTTATGCATATTCCAAGCCTGTTTGAAGTCCTGCTCTGTATTCATGTTCACTACTTCCTGAGGTAGGCCGTTCCATGCATCCACCACCCTTTCTGTGAAAAAAAAACTTCTTCACATTACACCTTAATCAGCCTCCTTACAATCTCATGCTGTGTCCTCTTGTACTGCCATTTTTCTTGTATTGAAACATGTTAGACTCTTTCACCTTGTTAATGCCCTTAAGATATTTGAATGCTTTGATCATATCACCCCCCCTCTTTTTCTCTAGGGTATACATATTAAGCTCTGTTAACTCATTGCCTCCTCGGGAGCTCTCTGAAGTTGCAGCACTTGTATACTGTATACTGATAACAGTGAATCCTGGGGCTTTCTAAGCAAATTCAAGCCATAATCAGCATGTCGCAAACAAATGCTAATAGCTCAAGAAACGTGTGTGCTAGGCACAAAGTATGAGTGGCAAACTTGTTCAGCATAAAATTACCTTTCCACTGATGGTATGCAAGTAATAATACATAATTTAGTTTTTTTTTTCCTAAGCTGCTCGAAACAGCAAAAATAAATATTTTTCCACTAAAAAATGTACCATAAGTCTTTTTTTGGTTGGGAAATATGTAACATATCAACTCCACATTAAGCATCCAGACATTAGATGTAGTTGTAATAATCTATTTGTTAAAAAAGCAGCTATTTCTGTAGTATAAAACATAATTTTTCCCCATTACAGTTAAGGTGCGTTGCTGAGGTTTGAGGCACGAATCTGAGCCATACACACCATACCATAAACAAATGCATATAACTCCTAAAATATACATGATATACACAACATATCAGTGGCAAAGTTGTTCATCACAAAATTGCCTTTCCAACGATGCTATGCAATCAATTGTGCTCAGTTCAGTTTTTGTTTTATACTGGTTGAGATACCCAGAATGTGTGTTTTATTCAAAGTGCTTAGGTGGTTCTTGATGGACAAAATGTCAGCCATACACACCATGCCATAAATGAATGCAAATAACTCCTAAAGTATACATGATACACACAAAATGTCAGCAGACAATCTGTTCAGCACTAAATTACCTTTCCAACGATTCTATGCAATCAATTGTGCTCAGTTCAGTTTTTGTTTTATACTAGCCAAAATACCCAGAGTGTGTGTTTTATTCAAAGTGCTTAGGTGGTTCCTGAGGGACAAAAAGTGAGCTATAACACACCGTGCCATAAAGAAATGCAAATAACTCCTAAAGTATACATGATACACACAAAATGCCAACGGGCATTTGCACACTGCACCCCCCCCCAAAAGCAGCACCATAACAAAAAGGTATTGTCTTTGTTACATTCTCCCCCACCATCAAAATACCCACCACGATACACTCTGGGGGGGGGAGATCCACTGGACATCAGAAAATTCATTTTGTGAGCTGATGCTGTGTTTGACAGTGGGGCCCCCTGATCCCAAGGAAACCATTTTGTGTGCTGGTGCCAGGTCTCAGGGCGGGGGGGAGTTCACCCAGACAGCAGGTACTGCAGTTTGTTGGATGGTGCCAGGCCTTGCATCACTGATCACCATCCCACAAACAGCATTGCCTGTTGTCCGGGGACTCCCCACCACTCTGAGATTCATCACTATCTCACAAAGTGGAGTGCCTTTTGTCAGGGACCTACTCCCCACTGTCAAACACATGACACAGTGCCAACATACCAAAAACATTTCCTGGTGTCCAGGGCTGCCACCCCTCCACCCCCACATACACACATGCCTTCCAACAGCCAGCACCATTGCACAAAAAGCATTCCCTGGTGCCCAGTGACTCTCCACACCATCCGCCAGCTAGCAGCATAACACAAAATGGATTCCCTGGTGTCTCAGAGGGTGGGGTGGGGGCAACGGACAACAAGTAATTCTGTTTGTGGGATGGCACCGAGTGTTGGTGGGTGGTTGTGAGTCCTCAGACACCAGGGAATGCTTTTCTCTTTGATGGTGCTGGGTCTTGCAGAGTTTGGGTGATTCGCTGGACAGCACACAATGTTTTTATTTTGATAGTGCCAGATCTCTAAGGGGGACCCAGCACCATCAAAAAAAAGCATTCCCAGGTTTCCAGTTGCTCACCAACACCCTCCAAGACTCAGCACCAAAAAAGCATTTTCTGGCATCTGGGGACTCACTACCACCCTCCTGCACCCAGCGCTAGCCCACAAACAGTCATGACACAAAACGCATCCATTGGCCCCAACACACACACACTCCAATACATGGTACTATGGTGTCTAGTGGTTCCCCCCGACACTGAGACCCAACACCAGAACAGAAACCTGCATCCTGCATTCAGTGTAGTCCATTGTTCCCCCAGTCCATTGCAACCAACCTACCAGCCATTTGCCCCCACCACAACCATAAACACCACATCATCACATTGACTGGCAACCATTTAAAAAAAAACAAATCACAGAACAAAAACTCACTGGTCTTTCATTCCACTACAGACATTTTAGATGACTGCTTCTGACCTGAGACTGAGCATCAAGCAATGCCGCACAGCTTTAGCATACAAAGACCCATCCCAAGCAAAAAAAGACTGGCCCAGTGGCACTGAGGGTTGAGGCACTGGACACCTTACCTCACACCACTTCAGTGACCTGGGTTCGGAAGCAAGCTCGGGCTGCTGGGGGTCGGCAGAGGAGTGAGTGGATGGAGTGTCCTATGGACTGCTGTCCTCTCCCGAGGTGGGTCTGGGTACAGTGTCCGGTGTAAGTCTGACACCTACTGGAGGCTGGGTGTCAGCACGTCTAGCCTGGTAGAATGGGGTGGTAGGTGGAGCAGCCAGTGGGCGCACTGTGTGCGGACACGTATGCAGGGAGCCCTTGTCGGCATTGCAGTCCCTGCCTTCAACAGAACATGGAAAAAAAGGGGAATGCCCAGCTGTTGCGACTTGATGGCCATCCACGAAGTCCTGCACCACTCCGAGGGACCACCATGAGTGAATCCGTTGTGTAGTAGTTGATCGACCCCGCCACCCACCATGGGGGAGTCGCCGTGAGTGTCGGTGGTTGCCTCAGTAGGAAATGGCGAGGTCGGATGGCAGCCGATCACAGGAGGCAAGGACGATGAGGCCAGCTGGGACCCATGAGAGAAAAAAGTAATACAAAAAAAAAGAATTTACAAATGTACTGACATACCTTGGCATGCTGGTCTTTCATCCCACTACAGGCATTTTCAGGCAGCATGTGGATCTCAGCAGGAGGTTATCTTTTGTATTGTCACGCCACGCTCCCGGCCCCAAAACAAACACCCACAAATGCTGCACAGCTTCTGGGCTGGATATAGAGACCCTTCCCAAGAAAAAGCAATAAAATATATTTTATAAAACCCACCCCAAAAAGTGCCAGAATGAAACAAAGAAACGAGGAGAATGCTAATAATTTAGAGAGCTGCCACGTTCACGGAGAAGCCCTGCGTCTGGTTTCGGGAATGACTCCAAGATGTGGCTCAAAAACAGAAAACAATAAGCAGGAATGCAATACATAAAATAAATAAAGCAAATTTGCATACCTCAAATAAAGCACAGCAAAATGGGGGGGGTCTGTGTGGCGGACTACAAATGCCGGTATCCAGCTCACCTTAGCATCTACATTACAAGCAGCTGAGAGGGGCATGCTGAGCTCTGAACGCAATTTAAAACTTTTTTTCCTATCTGACCTATACCCTTTGCAACCAATCACAGCATGCTTAGACTGTATAGTACTCATATGATTCATTTAATAAACCTGACACAGATTGGATGGCAAGTAATTTTTAACTTGTATAGCTGCAGACTCCAGATGTACTGTGGACCAACAGGAACTATACATCTGCCGTCTCAGTTCATTCTCGTACACACAGGGTCTGAGTTTGCTGCCACCTACAGATATTTCTCTGTAACAAAGAGTTAATCTGTCCTCATGTTTTCTGATGCAGACCCTGCACCATTTTTTGTTGCCATTTTCTGGACTGCTTTCATTTTGTTAATGTCCTTCTACAGGTGAGGCCTCCAGTAGCGCATGCAGTATTGCAGATGGGGTCTAACCAGAGTCTTGTAAAAAGGGATTATTACCTCCCTCTTATGACTTGTGATACCCCTACTAATACACCCCAACATCCGTCTAGCCTTACCTGCTGCCTTAATGGTCTGCTTGAATGATTTCAGGTCATCTGTGATGATGATGCCCAAGTTTCTTTCTTCCCTTGTGATTGCCAGCATCTCCCCTCCCAACATATAGGTAGCTTCAGGATTTCTCTTCCCTATTTGCACGACCTTGCACTTCTTTGTGTTAAATCCCAGTTGCCACTTTTCAGACCATTTTGCCAGTTTTTCCAGATCTCTTCTCATTCCATCCACCCCATCTGGATCATCTACTCTGTTGCAGAACTTGGTGTCATTTGCAAACAGGCAAATCTTACCCTCCAGTCCATCTGCAATGTCACTGATGAAGCTATTGAAGAGGACTGAACCCAGGACTGATCCATGAGGTACCCCACTTGTGACTTACATCTCTTTTGACTGTATACCATTTACCACCACTCTCTGTCTTCTGCCCACCAACCAATTTACCACCCAGTTGACCAAGTTCTGACCCAGCCCAAGCCTACCCAGCTTATTAAACAATCTTCTATGTGGAACAGTATCTAAAGCTTTGCTGACATCAAGGTAGGCAACACCAGCTGCACCCCCTTGGTCCACCACTCTGGTTACCCAGTCAGAGAAATCTATGAGATTAGTTTGACAGGACCTTCCTGTCGTAAACCCATGCTGTCTTTGATCCTGTGCTCCTACTGATTCCAGGTGTTGCACTGTCCTTTCCTTAAGGAGTGCATCCATAATCTTGCCCACCACTGATGTAAGACTGACTGGCCCATAGTTCCCTGCCTCCTCCCTGCTGCCAATCATATGGAGCGGGATCACATGAGCCCTTCTCCAGTCTTCTGCAACCTCTCCTGTGCTCAGAGACTCACTAAACAGTTCTGCTAGTGGCTCTGCTAGATTCACCCTTAGCTCCTTTATTACCCTGGGATGTATGCCACCAGGTCCCATTGCCTTTTCCACCCTGAGCTTAGCAAGCACTTGTAGGACCCTTTCTTTTGTGAAGGGACTTGTGCACACCTCCCTCCCCTGTGTCCATGGTGCTGAGCTGTGGTCCCTGCCTACCTTCTCCTCAGTAAATACTGAGCAGAAGTATCTATTTAGGATAGATGCTTTTCCTTGGTCCTCCTCCACACACTCCCCCCTTATCTCCTTTGATCTTAGCAGTAACCCCTCTGGACTTTCTCCTTTCACCAATGTATCTATAGAAAGTCTCGTCCCCTTCTTTTACTGTTCATGCTAGCGTTTCCTCAGTTTGGGCCTTTGCCTGCCTTACTGCCTTCCCTGCTTCCCTTAGGGAACTTTGGTATGCCTCCCTATCTTTATCCCGCTGCCTTCCCATATATTTCCTGAATGCCAACCTTTTGGCTCTGGCCTTTTCTGCTACTGTTTTTGAGAACCAAAGTGGTTTCCTCTTTCTTTTGCTCTTGCTTTTCTCCCTGACACAATGGGATGTTGCTTCAAGTATTGCATCCTTAATGCTTGCCTACATTGCCTGTACCCCTCACCTGTACTTCTACTTGCCAGGGCTAGCTTAACTCTGCTGGCCATCTAATCAAAGTTAGCTCCTCTGTAGTCCCATATTTTTGCCTTGGAATGGGATGATTTTGTTCTAATGGCCAAATTGAACCATACCATGTGATGGTCACTGGCCCCCAGGTGACCTTCTATCTGGAGATCTGTGATCCTTTTGCCATTAATCAGTACTAGATCCAGAATAGCCCTGTCTCTTGTGGGTTATTGTACCAATTGTTTGAGGCCCTCCTCCTGCAGGGAATCCACTACGTGCTTAGTTCTGATAGATGCTGTGGCTTGTATTGACCAATCCGTGTTTGGCATGTTGAAGTCTCCTATTAGCAGAGCCTCCCCTTTAGCTGTCATATTTTGTATATCTTCTTACAGTGATGTGTCTATGTCTTCCTCCTGGTCTGGAGGCCTAAAGACCACCCCAGTTTCTATGGCTGTCCAATTTCCTGTTTCCAGGGTGACCCACAGTTCTTCTGGCTCCTTATGTATATTCTAAATTTCTGTAGCTTTGATATTATCATTGACATAAAGGGCAACTCCTTCCCCTACCTTTTCTTCATCTTTGTCTCTTCTGAACAGTACATAGACAGGCACTGTAGTCTCCCAAGTGTGGTACTGGTGAACCATGTTTTGCTAATGGCTACTATGTCCAGTTTAGCCTATGTCATTGTTGCCTCCAAGTCTGGGACCTTGTTTCCCAGATTGCTGGCATTTGTTTACATGATTTTCCATTGGCCAGATTTTGGTGCGTTAGTTGTGGGATGACGTTGGCTTTTCCCCTGCATGTCGTTTGGGGAGTGGGACCCTTTTTCCTCATCTGGTGATGCAAATGAACTACAAACATTCAGAACTCCTGTTTGATCACTAGCTGAGGGGGGTGCTCTTCCCATTTGATGTATTGGGTGCTGCACCTCTCTTCCCATTTGCTAGTTTAAATATTCCACAAAGACACCAAACTTCTGCCCCAATGCACTGACTCCCTTCTTAGTCAGAAGCAGTCCATCAAATTTAAAGAACTTTCACTCCCCAAACTGTTGCCAGTTACCTAGAAATGTGTGTTCTCTTTTCTGGCACCAGCCCTTGAGCCACATGTTCATCTCCCCTTGTCTGACCTTCTGCCCATCTGCCCCCCTCCACAGACAAGCAGAACCTCAGAGAAGGAGATGCTGGATGAAATGGATGCCAGTTTGTCTCCCAGCAGCCTGGTCTCCACAACTCCACAACTCTCCATAACTGACCGGCTGGCGAGATCGTTAGTCCCTGTTTGTACTAGGATGTCAATGTTTTCTCCTGCTTCCTGCACAACTTTAGCAATGCGGTCAGCATCTTTCCACATTGATGTACCTGGGAGACATCTGACCATTACCCTTGGCCGGAGGTAGGTATCAACTCCCTGAATCATGGAGTCTCCTATGATCAGAAGTGTTTTGGATTTCCTTTTTGTCTTTTTTGTTTTGGTCCTTATTATGGGCAAGTTTTCTAGTGCTAGCTCCTGTTCTGCATTGTCCTGCTCTGCAGTGTCCTCTGCCCCTTTGTTTGATTTCAGAGGTAGAGGCAGATACCTGTTTGTAGTTTTTATATGGTTTGTGGAGGTGATACGCTGGTGAGCATTGAGTGATGAGGCACCCGATTTGCCCCTGCTAACCACCTGACAGCCTCCTGGACCAACTACCCTCTGTGGTTGAGGTGGTTCAGTTGGATGTTGGGGAAATGGCTGGTGGTTCTAGTACTACAGTTCCTCCTGAATATGTGATTTGAGGTGCATAATCTCTGCCCATGCTGCCTGGAGCTGAGCCCTTAGATTTCCGATTGTTCAGCATGCAGGACAGCATCCTAAATCCTGTATAGCTGCCCTTTTGAAAAGTGTCCCACAGTACTTGCAGCTAATAATATTCATTCCAGTTGAGTTGCCAAGTTTATAACCTGGTCTGAGTAATTAGAAGGAAAAGGAAAATGAAAGCAAAAGTTAATTTTTTGTATGTTTGTTTGTTTTTGTATAATTAATTGTGCCCCATTAAGAGAAGTTACTGTGTGGATACCTCTCTGATCCTTCCCTTCCTGCTTTGCTGCAGGAAATGTCATGACTGTGCTACTCTATAAAAGAGTGTAACATGGGGTGGTTGGGGATGGAGGGTGGGTGGGCCCTTCCCATGCAGAAAAGAAGAACCATGGATGAAAGTAAAAGGAGGTAAGACAGCAGAAACAATCAACCAACAACAAATGCAGACACTATCCCTCAGTCTGTATCTTGTATGTGCTCCTGTAATTAGCCCTGAAAGCTTAACCTAATGATAGATAAAACTGTAAAACCTGTAAGCACAAAAAGTAACAAAACCTGTAAGCACAACCTGTAACAATTTAACAGAAGATATACCCTGCAAAAACACTTTGCTTCAGAAATATAAAGCAGTAATCTGTAAGCTCAAAAAGTAATAAAACCTGTAAGCACAACCTGCAGAACAATTTAACAGAAGATATACCTTGCAAAAAGCATTCTGAATCAGAGAAAAATAAACCAGTAATCTGTAAGCACGCCACTCTTATATCCTATACCCAAACTCCTCCACCTCCTGTGTGCCAATCAAGGATGTGCTTCTTCCCTACCTCATTGCCCCCTCCATTTTTTACCTATCAACCCCTCCTGAGGAGTTTGCATCCCTGGGGTAGTAGGCTCACCTGGCTGTCCTCCCGTCTCCCATTCCACCTTTCTGATGAAATTCCTCACTTCTCCCCAGTGTTGTTAATAGTAATATGTATGTGTAAATGGAATGTAAAATTAAACAATATTAGCATGTGTGTATATATGTAACATGGTTATATGTACATTGTTATTTATGTGTGCAAGTACTGCCTGACCCCCACAAAATGTTTCATGTTTGCATTTATTTTATATTTGTACAGATTTAGTTACATGTTTATTGTTTTCGTTTTGTATTCAATCAAAATTCATTTTGTATTCAATCAATATTGTACCCCCCCTCTCCTTTTCCCCCAGGACACATCTGGAAATGTGTTGTTGTAGCTCAGTATGCCTTTCCTGGTGAAATTGTTCAAAATAAATAAATAAATTACCACAATAACAATGTCAAAGACTGTAGCTATACAACAGAATCTGTTTTCATCATATATCATGCCAAAGGAAGTGGTGTACGATAATGAGCCTTAGATAATCTCAGCAGAATTTCAACAGTTCAAGAATTCCAATGGAACTAAATCTACTCATGTACCTTCCTACCATCCAGCTTTGAACGGGGCTGCAGATAATTGTGTGCAAATACTAAAAAAGGCCCTTACAAAGCAAGTACTATGTGTAGACCAATGCAGGGCCAAACTGTCACTGCAACATTGGATTGCAAAGACCAAAGCAGGGCCAAACTTCACTGCAACATTAGCTTGCAAACTTCCTTTTTATGTATCAAGGCACCACATGTTCAGTTACAGGCTGTTCACCAGCTCAATTGTTCTTGAAGCATCAGCTCACAGATTTACTTGCTTAGGCCGAGCCTTCAGACAACTGTTGAAGCCAAGCAAGAGAGGGGAAAAGTACAGCATGAAAAGGGTCCGCAAAATCTGCAGGAACTCAAACCTCAGGACAAGGTGCAGATGCATTGTTCATTAGTGGTGAAGGAAAAATGGGAGTGTGGAAATGTTGTAAGGAAATGTGAGCCTCTGATTTATTTGGTTAGGATAGGCTCAAGAGTGTGCTTTTTTCCTTCTAGCTCCTCCTATTGAGGTATGTCTCAGTCAAGATACACAGTGTTTCATCTTGGGGAGGTTACAGGACTCATGTCCACATCTGTTTTTGCCATCAGGGGAGAAGCAGATTTGTTTGACAAACTGTCAGCAGCTACTGCTTTGGATACATCTGAAGCTGTAATTAGCAAAGACACTAGCAGTAGCATTTCTAACATAGAGATTGCTTTCATTCAACTTGAAAGGGCTACTCTTAAAGGTAGATGCCACTACTGGAACCGGGTTACATTGGAGGCCTATCTAAAAGTAGGGAGATACTCACAGGGGCTATGTGCCCTCAATACACAAGGTTATGGTACAGACAGACAGACTGACCTTTGTTGCTGATTGGAATGAGGGCCTACAATTAGGCACTGATGCATTAATAAAAGCTGTCATTAAGGACTATGTGGCCCAGCAACCAACCGTAGAATTGGATATTAAAACCAAAGAAGAAATTGTATTAAGTTTTAAACAGGATCCTGTGTTCCACGCTTATGAACAAAAATTACAGGACACCATCATCAGAGAAGAGAATAAGAACAAATTAAGGAAACTTAAGAAATTCTGAAGGGATAAACAAGACTATCTTCTGGATCATGTTTTCTCCTGGAATAAAAAGCCTAATACACCTAAGAGGCAGAGATATTCCCATGGCAGGAGAGGAAAATATAATACAGAAGCCACTACTAGCACTAGATCCATCTTACAGAATAGAGGGGTTTCTTCCTCTTCATCCTACTACACTAGCACAAGCAAATCGGACAACACTGAGGATACACCGACAGAGAGCAGGAGATACTTTCTATCAGACCAACTACCCTTGCCCCCCACCTCCCATATATCTCCAACAGTGGAGTGAGCGAACAGTACATTTCCAAGAACCAAGGAATCAGGGGATTAATAATTAGCAAGAGAGCCAGGGAAACTTGGGGCTCCCCTACCATCAGTACCAACTTTGAAATCCAAACATACACGGGGGCAAGCAATTCCAAGCCAGGAAGAGGAGGTCACAGAGGCAATCAGAGGGGATGACAGAACGGACACCAGAAAACATTGTGATTAATATTTCACAGGTAATTCTAACTGACATTGAAATCCAAGTACTACAAAAAGGTTTGACCTTTGTACCAACTACTAATATTAACTCTTTTGAAGTTTATTTGGACATTAAACATCTTTCTAGAACTTTAAACCTTAGGGCTTTTTTGATACCTCTAAAATGGGTTTTGATGCAACAGTTAGTTTACCAGTGGGAGATAACCATATAGAAACAGCAGATGTGGTATTTACAACATCAATAGATGGTACTGGCCTAAGGGAACCTTCCACCTTTAATCCTCCATATTCAGATGTTAAAATCTTTGAGAGAGCCTGTCTGAATGATGTGGAATTTTTGATTAATAGTGATAGGCCTGCTTTTGTAAACCTAACAAATGTTAAAAGGATGGCTATACAGGCATTACAAAATAATCCATCATTGGTTATCAAGCCAGCAGACAAAGGAGGGGCTATTGTTGTCATGGATACAGATAAATATATCCATGAGATCAACAGGCAATTGGGTGACCAGCATTTTTACAGGCTACTCAGGGGGATCCAACAAATACTTTTAAGTTGGAAATAGAAAAAATGTTGGACTCTGCCCTTTTAGAGGGCATTATTGATCAGTAGGAACATTCTTTTCTGGTTGTAACACACCCTGTTAGACCTACTATTTATACACTTCCCAAAATTCATAAAAATTTAGAGAACCCTCCTGGTCGATCCATAGTATCTGGTATTGGGTCTTTTACTGAACCACTATCTTATTTTGTTGATTCTTATATCAAACAATATGTGCCCATATTACGATCCTATGTCAGGGACTTAGCTGATATTTTGGGTGTATTGGGTGAAATCCAATTGGATCCAGATTATCTTCTTGTTTCCATGGATGTAGCCTCACTATACACTAACATACCTCATGAACAGGGATTATTGGCCTTAGCCGTTGGCTTGATTTTGATAGAGCTTTAGGTGAATATAGAAAGAGATTTATTCTCAATTGTACAGAAGCTGTACTAGAAAAAAATGTGTTTTTGTTCCAGGGCAGTCATTACCTCCAAACTAAGGGTACAGCAATGGGTGCTACTTTTGCACTCAATTATGCTAACCTTTATTTGGGTCTCTGGGAGAAATTGGTGATCTATGATGCATAGGTCAATCCTTTTTACCATAGGATTGACCTGTGGCATTGTTTTGTTGATGACATTTTCATGATTTGGAAGGGCACAGAAGAAGAACTGAGAAATTTTGTTCAGTATCTGGAAACCAGTTCAGGAAAGATCACTCCACTGCCTCCTCTTTACTAAGGCTCACTGACACCATCCAATCTGGAATGAATAGAGGTCTCATCACCTCTGCCATTTTCATCAGTCTGACCAAGGCCTTTGATACAGTCACCCACACTCTGTTACTATCTAGCCTGTCTGACTCTGGCCTCTCCAGCATCTGCTACTGCCTGGTTCAGTGCCTATCTTGCAGACCGCTCTCAATCTGTCTCGATTGTGGATGCCATATCCCCTTCCCTCCCCATGTCCACCGGTGTCCCCCAAGGATCAGTGCTTAGGCCTATCCTATTCTCTATTTTTCTAAACAACCTGCCCCAAACTTGTGCTGCCTCCTCGATCCACATGTATGCTGATGATACTGTCCTATTTTCTTCTGGCTCCTCCCCAGCCTCAGTTGCCTCTACCCTTCAGGTAGATTTTAACAAAGTCCAGCTCTGGTTCAACTCTCACCAGCTCTCTCTAAATGCTAAAAAAACTGCAACTATGACTTTTGGTACATCCCAATGACTAGCCAGGCTCCCCTCCCTCTCACTTTTCCATACCCTTGATGGGTCAGAGCTGTAAGAAGTCACCTCCTTCCGGTATCTTGGAGTTTGACTTGACTGCCACCTCAACTTTGCAGTCCATGCTGACTCTATATTAACAAAACTCTACCCGAAGCTCTTTATATCAGAACCATTCTAGCCTCCCCTATCCGGTCCGTCGTGAGCTTATCCGGAAGATGATACTTCCCTCCTTCGATTATTGTGATATTGTTTACAGTGCCACCCACAAGTCAGTTTTACCCATACTGGATACCCTTTTTAATACTTTCTGCCAGTTGCTCTTTACGCTCCTCCTCGCACCCACCACTGTGAGCTATACCACTCCCTTGCTTTCCCCTCCCTTGAGAACCGCCACCTAACACACTGTGCCAAGTTTATCTCAAAGAACTGGTTTGGTACCCTCCCAGTGTATCTGACCTCCATACTATCGCCCCCTCTGGCACCCACCTATGCTCTGAGGTCCATACACTCCTGGCTCCTGTTAGTCCCCAAACGTCGGACCCAAGCTGGCCAGGCCGCCTTCTCTCACCACTTCTCTCAACTCCGGAACTCTTTCCCCTCTGAAATTCACCACTCTTCCTCTGTCCACTCACTATCCTATGCCCTTGCCAACCACTGCTCAGTGAACCCTCCTGCAGCTAACTCTCCAATCTATTCTACCTCAGACACTCCTATATTTCTTCTCCCAGTAGGCCCAATAGTGCTACTTTGCTAACCACACCAAACTACTGCACTTGATCCCAACTTTTTGAGCTAGCTAGCTTGCACTTACCCCATCTCATTATATACCACAACCCAATACCTTAGCAGGATTTCCTCATTGTAACTGTTACTCTCGACTATTAGGGTATATGTATTAATTCACACTCACCTATTCCTGTCAAACATATGCAGCTGTATCATCTAATTATATGTTTTCAAGGTATAAAGCATGACTTCCCCATGTAATTGCTACTATACTATAAGTAAGGGTAAATTGTCATCTATGCCCAACTATTTCTGTCAAATGTTTTCAACTGTATTGTAACTGTATGTATATATGTCAGGACCTGGACTACCCTTGTCCTCTTCCCCACTATACTGCTTTTCCTGGTGAAACAATTTCAATTAATAAATAAATAAACTAGTAATTGTAACCTGAAATTTAGTGTCATGAGTGACATCAATACGGTCACATTTTTGGATTTAGAAATCAAACAAGATGTTGATGGTGGGATACTAACATCCCTCTACAGAAAAGAAACTGACAGAAACTCTCTGTTATGTGCCCCAAGCTGTCATCCTCGACGCATCATTAACAACATTCCCAGAGCCCAATTACTTAGGGTACGCAGGAACTGTACTTTGGATAGTGATTTCTTGACATATGGTACAGATATGTATAACAGGTTTTTAGATAGAGGATACTCTAGAGACTTGATGGAAGATGCGATGCATGAGGTCTCAGGTACCAGTCGAAATGAAGTTATGAGACCGAAAAGCAAACAAGTGAATGACAAAGATAAAAATATACATTTTGTTACTACCTTCTGCAAACAGTCTAAAGCTGTGACAGACATTATGAAAACACATTGGCCATTATTATGTTTGGATCCCAAACTTAAGGAAATAGGAAAGAACATGCCACAAATTGTATATTGTTGTGGTAAAAATTTGGGTCATATACTAACCAGTAGTTATCAGCCCACCCCAAAGGTGGCAAGGGATTGGAACATGTGGCTACCATGTAAGCCTATAGGTACCTTTACAGGTGGAAATTGTAAATACTGTGCTACTGTCCTTAAAAGCTGTACTTTTACATCAGTTAATGCCTCCAAAGTGTATGCCATGAGGCCCTTTTTTAGTTGCATTACAGAGAATTTGATCTACCTGGCTACATGCACGTGAGACATTCTACATTGGTAAAACCACACGACAATTCAAAGTCAGAATAGGTGAACACATGCATAGTATTTCAAGAGGTGACGACAGGAGTGCACTGGCTGTTCACTGTTATAAACACAGTGTGGACACAATGAAACATGAATTTAAATTCTGTGGATTGAGTTGATTAAATTGGGTCCCAGTGGGGGGGGGGGGAGAATATCAATGACCTGTTATTAAACAGGGAGGCACACTGGATTTACACTCTTGGTGGTCTACGGTCACCTGGACTGAATGAGAAATTTGATGTTACGCCCCTGATTAATATGAGAAAGAAAAAATGTTAAAAGATGTTTATTATTGATGATGTCACATGCATATTAATTTTTTTTGAGAAATGAGAAATGTTCTAGTCTCAAGTTGTTGCATGTAAAATTGATCCTTATTGATGCTGTTATGTAGCTCTTCTGTTTAATTTTTTCCCCTTTTTCCCCTAGATGGCGCTCATTCAATTTGTCTCTTTTCAAATAGTTGTATACAGCACAAATTCAAGACAATGGATTTTGGCTAGTAAGTTTAATTTTTGCCTGGTCATTACAGCTAATGAGTAAAACTAATGCTTAAAGCTGACCAGGTATGTATATGATCTTTTCTATAATCATTTCTAAACATATCTTTATGATAAAAAAGAAAATGAGGTAACCTCTTTTTAATATGTTTAATGTTGCTGTATATTATATGAATATTCCACATATACCATTTCTGGGGGGGGGGTGGCAATTAATTCAAAGTATAAATGAGTATGTGATGATATGCTGTACTATTTAAGACCTTTTTAAATATTGTGCTTTTGCTACTTTCTTAACTGTTTTTTCTATGGCCAAGGCTATGTGATTTGTGGTGTTGTCACTTTAAATCTGGGCTATTTTAGGGGTGTGGATATGTGTTTTTTCATCCTCCTGATGATGCACATGTAGTGTGAAACTAGTTGAGGTTGGAGCCTGTATTGCACAGGTGGTCTTGCAACTGATCGCTCAATAAATAAAAAGTTGTTTATGTAGACCTGCGGTGCCGTTGTTTCTGTACTTTCTTAAAGTACATATAAACCATTTGTTACTGTCCAAAGTACAAGACCCAGACTCTAGTGCCACATCCAGGCATTGGGAAAACATGAGAGGCATGATTGCAGTACCTGTAAAGCCAGTAGGGAGCACAACAGATGGTATCACTGAGGTAGATGAACTTTTGAATCCTACAGCACAGCCAGAAGCAGTTGCACTGGAAATGTCATTAGGGAGTGTTCATACTGACATAGATGTGACAGTAACCAATGAGTTGTGCCTTTTTCAACCAACTGAAAGTTACAGTTTTGAAATGTCATCAAGTGGCTTATAGCAGCAGTATTAGTGACTGTATAATTTTTTTTTCAGCAATAATGTTTGTCTCTGACAAATATTAGAATATAATAAGGAAGCCACTACTAGCTACTACTAGAGAGGTGGAGTCATGCTTGTGGTGTTCCCCAATATTTATGTGTATTTCTTCTGTTCCAGGCTTGTAATATATAGAATATGGGTGGGAAGCCAGTAGTACATGGTGTGCATCTGCATGGACAAGATCTTAGGTCACTGTCTCAGCTATACACTACTCTGGCAGTCTTGGAGGCTATTCTACAATAGTTAATAGGTTCAAAATGTCCTGGCCTTTGATTGGCTGAGCTCTTTGCCAATGGGTACATTTCTGTGCCAACAGAGACCAGGAAAAAACAAGATCCATGCCAACATGACTTTTTACAGACCGAATCAGTGGGCAGTTGGCATACTTTTCAAAATGAAATGATGTAATGATTTTTTTTCGCTTTATGAGCAAGAGCCGTCCCTCCGCCCCAGCTCAGTTTAGAAAATTAATCATGTCTGATGCTCAGAAATGTTAACATTTACAGTAACTACAAAAGAGAACTTGAATTAATTCCTTTGAAACTCTATCACCTGTGCTGCATAGCCATGGGGTTTGTATGTGTGGGTCTGCCACCCATGCTCACTACTATCTGTACAACTGTGATCACACTTCAGCACTCACTAAGCAAGCACCTAAACTTGTGCAGCTGGAACAAAGAACAATGTAGAAAAACACAAGGAAAGGTACAAAGGACTGGAAATCACTGTAATGAAAAGGAAATGGGAGATGGTGGAGGGGCAATTCAATGTACTGGCTGGAAAATAGACAGTCACATCAGTGATCTCTGCTGCCAAAGGCAGCACTGGAGGGGTTACATAAGATATACCTTTTCTATTAATTTCAACTAACTTTCTAAATTTATCTACTAACCTTCTAAATTTATTTTACTGTTTTAAAACATTTGGTTCTAAAATATAACCCAATATCCATTTTCTAAGTGCAATAATACTCTCCAGGGTGGGTGGTATGGGCTATACCTAACCTTCTTGGGGCTATAAGGTCCTTCACCTGTGGTGTTGGGCCTCATTACACCCTTGAGCAGTCCAGTATAGCCAAATACTACCCACCCTGTCAAGTATTATTGCTACCATAGAAGAAGTTATGATATTCCTGCCATAGAGTGACTTAATCCTTGAGCTTCCCACAATGGGTGTATGTAACCCTTTCAAAGCTGCTTTTTGTTTCTAATTCCACCAGCCATTCCTCCTCCTTTGGTGGTGCCTACTCTCTCCAGTGGCTCACAATGACTCTTTTTGCTGAGATTAAGGCCCCCATCAACCACCACTTTTGAGCTGTGAAAGTGTGTGCACTTGTGTCCATGACACCCAACATTACCAGATGTGGGGACAGTGTTAGCCCTGGTGTGATAAGATCCATACAGATGGTCTGTATCTCCTTCCAGTATTTTGGAAGGCCTGAGCATTCCTAAATTATGCTTGCAATTAAACCCAGGGTAAAGTTACATCTCCAACACTTATTATCTGGGATAAGCCCAAAGAATGCAGTTTCTAGTGTGTTCTATTACTCTTGCATAGTAGTTTGAATTGTGTGATTTAGATTCTGGTGTCTTTGATGCCCTTACATTGGGCACTATAGCATAACTCTAATTGTTTAGGTGTGATCTGTAGATTACGCTCTGTGACCCAACTATCCCAAGCATGGGTCGTGGGCATGGGTTTTGACAAAGGGCCATTTGTATGTCTGACTGCAGAAGAATGTGTTAATTTCACCCTTCACTATAAGGCCTAACTCATTCAGGTCTAGGAAGATGAGCTTAAAGCCTTGGATTTGTGACAATGCATGTCTTTGATATAGGTATCTCCATGGGCCTGATTCAGGAATGAGTTGCATGTACCACAAGTCCCTGGTGTACCAAACATACAGAGCAGGAGGCTTGCAGCAGATAATTGGCACCAATCACAATTCTGAATTGGGTTCACCAGATGCAGCAAGTTAGACCGATTCACCCTCATCTAACTTTATGTCCAAGGGGGATCCAGTTTATGGGGCTTGTGTCAAAGCTTTGTTGCAAGCTGCTGTAAACTGAAGAAATTGTTGCAACTGCTCCAAACATTAGTGAATTGGGTGCAGTTGCAGAAGATGAGTTTGGCACAGTTGTGCCAAAGATTGGGGTTGACTTCTTGAATTGTGCCCCATGTATGGGTTCTGGGGATAGAGAATTCTTTACACAGTTGTGTAAAGAACTTGAGTGGTAGTTTTGGAGTCAGTAAATTACTACATTGTGTGGATACCCATATTTTCCCATAATTTGCACCAATTTTATTTTTACCTTCAGCGGTAATAACGGTGTTGATCCACAGTGACAGTAGGGTGGATTTCTTAGAATGCCAGTTATTAGGTTTGTGACTAAGCACAAGACCTTCCATGTGTTGCTCAGAAAGGCGTGATGTTTCATATCTTTGAGCTTAATTGGAGATCGGTGTGGGATGTGCATTTTTAGAAACAGGTTTCACTGTTGAACCATTTAAGCCATTCCTCAGTATCATAGCCTGAGGTCCCTAGAGTAGCCTGCTTGATTGCCACAGAGGTGAAGCAATGGGAAAATTTCAGATTAAGTTGTCCCTCCTTTTTTTACTCTGGTAGATTTTCTTTGGAGACAAATGGGGCATTTCCTTTTCCCAGAACAATCTAGTCATTTTTTTTTTAATTTAGTATACTTTATTGAATCTGCAACACCAATGAATAGCAAAGAACAGCAGGAAGACAATTTTACTGTGCTCAGATTTAAAGTCTGGGGGTTGATTGGGAAGGAAACTTGGCCGGTATGCATTGAATTTTTGGGCAGTCATCATTTTATAGGCCTTATTCTTATCTAGGAAAGTTAAATCTAGACCAGCATTCCAGGTCTTTCTTTATGTCTGTAATGGAGGCATCAAGTTGTCAGAGACAGTTTTCTTGGGATCCTTTGCTATGTTTAGACCCAGGTACTTAACTGTGAATTATGCACACATAATACCCCAGGGCAGATTGAAAGGGTGTTAACCCCACCAGTCAGTGGAAGGAAGGTAGCTTTGGTTGCAATAACTTTGTATCTGGATGAAGTACCAGAGTCTTACAGTAGCTCCAGAAGGGTTAGGATTGACTCTTCTGGGTGATGTAACATTAACAAGATGTCATCAGCATATGCTAGGGCCTTGTGTTTTCTTTCTACATGAATACCATGGATGTCTGGGTGATTTCTAATTTCTTCCAGTAGGGGCTCCCTGCTCAGGATGTAAAATAGCAGGAAGAGGGGGAATCCCTGTCGGGTGCCCTGGCATAGTGGGAAAAGGGATATGGTGTGCTGTTGATGATCACTAAGGCTGAGGCACCACCGTTTTGTATGCAGATCCACCCAATAAAGGCTTCATCAACTATAAACTGATTTATGGTGCAGAATATATATACCTGTACTCTACCATGTTTACTGGCATCCCATTGCTGAGTGATAACAAGACATCTAGAGGGAAAGGGCAGGTAGTGTGCCAGAGAAAGTTCACCATCTGGTGTGTGTTGTCCAAACCATGCTGTCTTCAGATTAATCCTATCTGTTCCCATGCATAATTTTGTTGACCCAAGTGGTGAGGAGTTTGTCAAAAAAATTGTAATCAGCCATTATGAGTGAGATAAGCCAGTAACTTCAACAGATGGTGGGGGCTTTTCCAGGCTTGGGTATATTGGTTATCTGTGCTGTTTGCACGGACTTTGATAGTGAGCTTCTTTTGCTCACCTCTGTGAAAGCATCTGTGAACAGGCCCATAAAGACCTTTTGGAAAGTGGATGAGAACTCTACAGTGAATTCATCTGCCCCTGGGACACTAACTTTCAGGGCTTGCTTTAGTGCCTTTCTCAGTCCATGCTGCATAAAGAGTTGGTAAAGAAGTACCCTTTGAGCAGAGTTGAGGCAGGGTAGTTGTAGGCACTGGGTGGATTTAGCAAAGGCCTCTTTGTTTAATTGGGGCTCTGAGGAATACAGCTCTTGGTAGAACTGTGCTTATACAGCATGTGATTCATTGTACGAATACTAGGGCTGTGCTGACCTTGATGGCTAAAATTTTGGACTGTAGCACTTTTTTGTAGCTGGAAAGCAAACATGTTTCTCCACTGCTTATGGAAAAGTTTGGCAGAGTCTAACCATGGAAAATGTAGCTTTCTGATATAAGTACTGGTCAACAGCTCATCTGGTATCTATTATTTCAAAAGGAAGTGCCTTCCTTGTACAATATTTGCACTATAAGTTTTTTGAGTCATTCCTGTCTTTCCTCAAATTCCCAGCTCCTGACTTTTTAATGTTAGAAGAGAGACATATCCATCTGTCTCTTATGGAGGCCTTCCGTGCATCCCAGTATGCTGCTGCCAATTTGTCCCCTTTCTTGCTAAGCTTGGTGTACTCTGCAATTTTGCTCTCTGATTTGGTGTAAAAGGATCTCTCATTTAGTACAGATGTGTTTAGATGCTAATGGTTTCTGTGGCTTGGTTGTGTGTTTGCTGTAATAAAAGTGAAAGAAACTGGAGCACAGTCAGATATTAAAATACTACCAATGGAAGCCTGTGTCATTTAACCACTGGGCAGGGATTAATAGCATATCTATCCTTATATAAACATTGTTGGGCGAGGTAAGAAAGTGTAGCCTCTACCATTTAAATTGAACATGCACCATACATCCACCAAACCTAGCTCAGTAGAAAGATGTTTCAAAGCATGGGGCACCAGGGACTTTGTACTCTTAGGTGGAATGCTGTGATCTAGCAAATCATCTATCACCACATTTAGCCCTTTCTCCCAAATGAGTGATGAAGTGCCAATTTCTGTGAGCAGGTGGATAACACCTATAGAGAGGTTTTCTGTGTCATTCTGGGTGTACATGTTACAAAGTGCCACCACGTGACCATTAAGTGTGTCTTTAATGAGTAATGTAATGTCCATTTATGTCTCAAATTGTATTTCTATGCTGAAAGCCTAACTTTCTGTGGCACTGTGGGGCAACCCCATGTGATATTTGAATTATGGGAACAATGCAACACTTGCAATATCCATCACAATTTAAGTTTTGTTTTTTTGCCTAAGTGTTTTTTTTGAAGGAATGTGATGTCTGCCCCTCATGATTTGAGGTGATCTAGGATTGTTCATCTTTTACATGAGGACTGGATACCTTTAACATTCTTTGAGACAAAGTTAGGTTGACCAAGGGGGAAAATGGGCAGATAGCAGAGGGATATTTTCCATAAATGACTCAGTATGCAAATGGTAAAATACATAAAAATTAATTGTAGTGCAATTCATGGATAGGAAAGTAGAAAAAGAACAGACTGTAGCAGAGTATCCACCTGAACATGAAAAAAAATCAAATAAAATGTATTTGATTGAATAGTACAATCTGTAAGTAAAACACTTCTGTAGTGACATGTGGCTTCGAGGGACAAAGTCAATCCTCATAGTTCTATAGCTTGCATCACATGGGTAGCTGTAGTCCAGAAACATCCTATTGATGGTGCACCAACCTACCCCCTAAATATGTGGCAGTTAAACCAGACATAGGTGCCCATCAGTATGTGAGAAGCAGTTTCCCCTAAGGGGAGCATGTCCCCTTTATATGTACAGGATGGTGGCTGTCTTAGATTGTCAATGTGGGTATTGATCTACACTCCCATGAGGCTGTCAGTCTGTCACACCAAGTATAGGTTATGCCTGTGTGTTCTGCGTGTATGCTAGTTGGGGGGGGGGTCTAGAACCACTAAGAGAATGTGCCATATTCCAATGTCTGGTTAGTGGGTTGCTGCAGCCAGCACAGTTTCCAATGACTATGGGTCACTCTCAATCCCTCCCTCTTGCTTCATGTTATAGTGGCCTAGTACTATAGATAAGGGAGGAGGCAGTCTGAGGAGGTGGGCAAGGGGTAGCCTACACGTCCCTTGAGCCAGCCATAGTGCTCCAGCAGCAGGGAATGACAAATTTCAAATGGCATGCTAGTCCAGGACAACTAGCCTTGCCAAAAAATGGTAGTCCCCGAGTTTCAAGTGGCAGTCCAATACATTTCAACGTAAATTAAAAAAAAACTTACATAGAAACAAAGTACATGGTGTGGGGGTTGTGCTGTTAATAGTATGTAAATGTAGAACATCAGAAAACAGGTAAAAATAATTATTTTTCAATGCTAATAAAATTTATTTTACCAGTCACTATGTGGTGTGTGTCTTTCACTGGTGGTGGTACTAGTAGACTGGGATGGAGGCGGGTCAGTGGGAACAGGCAGATACTTGTTGGTACAGTTAACAACTATCTAAGTGTCTGCCAGTTAGGTAGGGCACAACCCAGCAATGTGGCTGTAGCTGAATACGTTCACCCCTACAACTGTGTGCCCAAGTGCCCCACACACAGCAAGCCCTGACAATTAGGCCTCCTTGAACCTGTCCCACAATCTTTTGCTGTGGTTTTTACAACAGTACCCACAGCACAGAGAGCACAACACTGCAGTGCACTTTGGTGTTCAACTGGCCCCAGTGGATGTCAGCTAGGGTAGGGGTAGGGTGGGGTAGAACTTTTTTTAAATAATAAACTTTAGTTTGTAGTGTACACAATTTTCTTTTTTTTTTTCTTTTCTTTAACCAGACCATCTCTTTCTTTAAAGTCCTCTTCCTCAACTGCCCAAGATTCCCTTTCCCATACACAAGTCCAGTCTCACACCTGTGCTCTTTCCTCTCTTCCTCCAGTGTCACGCTAAACTGCTCAACTCCAACTGCCCCCACAATTTCCTGCAGAACTGCAGGCTGTTCTTAAAATATTCTCTTTTTTTTAGCTAAAGCATTGGCAACCACTTTTACTTTCTTATTGGTTGCCTGCTGGTTGATGCATTACTATGGCTTAGGTCGGGGTCCTTCTCAGTCACTGTCTGACTTAATTCAAATTGTACTTTTCTGATCTTTATTTTATTCGCACAATTGTCCTCCTTCCGCTGGGTTCGTCGACGACAATCATGACATATGCCTCGTGACCACCACAGACATCACCCGACTGGCAAGGAAGCTTCCCACCTCTTCCCTCCCCCGTTTAACTTTTTTTTGTTTGTTTCCTCCCCACAAGGGCACTCTTGAGCAGCCAGCCCCTCCGCACTGCACTGTGCATCTGTCCATGTCACTCTGCCACTTGAACAGCCCATGCAGTTGCTGCAACACCGAGGTTACTCCAGCAATGCCTCTTGAAAATGATGCGTCGGTGTGTGGTGCAGTACCGTGCTAACCCGCCCAGCTCCACCGGCCTTTATCATGCCTGCACCCTGCAGGACTGTCCCAAAGTATTGGTGGACTTACCTGACAGTCCTGTGGGTGGCACACTGTCAGCAGGTGACGTGATGATCTTGGGCGGGTAGCAGGAGGTCCCCATTACAGTGGGCGCACAGTGCTCGCTCTCCCTCTTGGATTCCACTGCAGAGGCAGTGCTCCCTGCTACTACACTGGTGATGACTAAAGCTATCACATGATGGGGCCCCTTCTGCCCACAACCAAGCCCGAGATCTGGGGACCTCTAGCGGTGGAGTCGGGTGGACCAAATGAGAAGTTAAACAAAAAAAAAAAAGGCTGCACTGATTTGGTTGTCCGTGGGACAACCAAGTACTGTGAAATTGGTTGTCCCATAGCAAAAAATTGTAGCCTGGGATGTCGGGCTATGGGATTTGCTGATCCCTGTCCAGCAGTAGCCAGCACCTATCAATGATCTTTCTCTGGTCTGCCCCTGCCCAAGTCTACACTGCAGACACCTGTGAAACTATTAATGAGACTAGAGTGGGTTGATGCTGGAGGAATTGTAACAAACATTATTCATCAATTGGAACTTATTCAGGATTTTAAGGCCCATTAGCATGGCACACTCTCCCCATCCCCTCTGCCCTTTACCTCTTGTGGTGAGGCAGTATTAAGGCAGATAGTGAAAGGGAAGCATGTTCATAGTCTTTATGACTGTCCCATCTGGGTAAAGATAAAAAGAGTAGGTGTTTCTGTGGGGCTTCGACAAGAACCTCCATCCATGACAGGGTTAAGGCACATTGGCAGGGCAGTGTTGGGAAACTTGCAATGTAATCCCTGCTGCTGTATCTAACCTATGGATAAACAGAGAACTTCAGGTTAGGTACTGACAATCCGGCACCTTTCACAAGCAATAACCAAAAAAAAAAACCCACAAAAAGGAATGAAATAAAAAAAATAATGTGACTTCAACCACTGGGGTTTCCTTCTCCCTTTTGTCCATGGAGCTGTTGTGGCCTTCATCTGGGTTTTCTACCTTTCTGTCTCCTGCTGCTTCTCCTGCCACATCTGTCCATGATCAGGGGAGAGGCCATCAGGTGCTGCTGATGCAATACCACAGCTGTGGCTGCAGCTGCCATTGCAATGAGATGTTGTGGCTGGGTGACTTGCTGATCTGTACAGGGTAGGGTGGGCCCTTCGGTGCAGTCCATGCTTGTAGTGGAGACTCTTGACGCTCAACTTCTGCTTATCTCTCAGTGGGGGTGATCCCTCCATAGTCTTCCTCTGCTTTGTCATTCAGCCCTGTGGTGTTTCAGTTGCTGCCACTTGAAGGAGGGTCTGTTTGAGTGAGATGGACCCTGTGGATATATGCTGTGCTTAGGTGGGCCTCAGGGGTGGGTGGACAGCAGACGGTGTCCCTCATCTGCATTTCCCCATTTCTCTGTCTTTGAGCTGGGTCAAGATCTGCAGATGAAGTCTTCTGTCTTCTATGGTGATGTGAAGGAGTGTGAAATCCCATTGCATAGCAGCCTTACGGTGGCAGTGAACTAACGCTAGCAATTGATTCTTTGGTCTTATAGGAGACATCTGTCTTTTGTAAACTGCTTCCTTTTAGCTGCCAGTTCTATTGAAAAGTCATTAACGATGAAGATCCTCTGGCCATTCCAGATAAGGCAGTCATCTTCTTTAACCAATACAAGGTTTCTTTCTTTCTCTGGTATGTAGGAAACATAGCCAAGATGGGTCAGAGTCTTTCAGTTTTCACAGAGGTACAAAAGAGTGGTCAACCTACTCAACTCTGAGTGGCAGACACCAGCGTTAGTGGTTTAGTTTAGTTGTTCAGTTTGTAAAAAGGTTATTGTGTCCCTTTGCTCTGCTTCATCAGGAAACTGGACAAAGCAGAGATTGTTCTAGTGGCTCAGTTTCCCATTCATTACTGTCTAACTCCTGGATTCACGCCCTGTTGTGTGATTCCATGTCACTGATATAGCTGAGGCATGTCTCAGCATCAGTGGTATGGGCATGGAGGGCTCAGAGCAAGTCTTTAACTTCCAAGACCTCTGGCTTGAAAGAGATTTCCTTGGGTGTCATTTCTATCATACTCTTGATTCTACCAGAGTATGCCATTGATGCTCATGGCTGTTCCCCACCATGCTGCAGTGGTCGCTGGAATACTATTCACGTGGTCAAATGATTTCTGCCATTCATAAGGTTTCCCAAGACTTTGAATTGTATCCCAACTATACTGGATGACACTCTTAATATGGTATGTGTGCACAGAAAAGTAACGTTAAGCCAGTTTAACTGTCAGATCAATACCTATTTGGAATAAAGTGGGCTATTCTTATGATTTAGGTGGCCATCTGGCAACATAGCTCAACAGCCAGAATGATTTATTTTCAAATATAACTTTTGCAAAGCTTCTTAACAGAATTATCTAATATTTTGGGCAACCATTTGTTTGAATCTCCAGTGACTATTCTCATCTATCAAGGACTAAACTCAGCTTCCTGCTCTTATCTGACACAACTAACATCAATGCACAAAATCCTCATTACAACATGCTGGTGCTCTATCAGAAAATACAATGGATTAGAAAAATGATATCCGCATTACAAAAAATGGATAAGAACAATTTTGAATCCTTATTGGCTCAAAGAGATCCAAGCCATGATGATATCCAACACAATACTGGGTTTAGAATTGTTATTGTACCTTTCTTCAGCACTAATGCTTATTTATTAGCAACCCATTACTTCACTTATTGTCATCAGCATCCATAATATCAAACTGTCAAGATAAACTGAAAACAAGTAAAACATGTATTTAACCTCTTACAATATTTAAATTCAACACCTGTGGTTATATTTATGAGTGGAATGAGCAACCCCAGATATGGTTTGTTGAGATTATTGGCCCTGCCCTGTTTAGGTGGATGTAGGCACTCCATGTAGTGGCACCGGATGCAGTTTGTGCATTCTCCTTGTTTTATCCTTCTTTGTCCATGGCAGTGTTAATATTTTTAAGGAACTAGAAAGGATTTAACTTAACTGTACCTACCTGACCTTTCTTTTTGAGAAAAGAAACAACTAAAGCATCAAAGCGCTTAAAGGGTTTTAAAATGTGTTCATTAGTATGCCTTCTGTCCGCTACGTATTACAGACAAAAGGAAGAATCAATAATATAAATTAATAATGCTCTAGGTTTCCCTTCCTTTTGAGATCATGAAAGCTTAAAAAAGTACATAAATTAATTCTGTTCTTGTACTATACAGCCTGTTATGACCTAGGATCATGAGGCTATGGTTTTATTCCTTTTGTATTGTAAAGTATTTCAACTGTCGTCAGTGGATAGAGATCCTCAAATGTTTTTCCTTCAAGCAAAGTTCAAATAACTGTCAGTATGAGTTAAAGCTTTTCACAAACCCTCTCATGTGAGGTATGTCTGCTTAAATTACTTAGGACCTGATTTTAGATTGACTGCCATGGGCAAGTGTTGAATAAATGCATGAGTAAGCAAATAAAGCAAAGAAGATATTTACACAGTTGTGGCTCTTATTATCTTATCTTGTTGTTCAAACATAAATACTGTAGTTTCAGTGTACTAATGAAGTCCTAAGCACAAACTCATGTTAGCAAAATAAAAAAAATATGCACATCACACAATTCATCCAGCAAATCAATCTAAGTATCACGAAACACTCCTTAATGGCAAGTCAGGAAATCAGCCATGATCTAAAACACATTTTTCAAAAGCCAAGTTTATGACAAGTAGCAGAGGATGTTATCAGCTTTATCATGTTGCTGATCTACACAATTTTTTTTTTCAGAATAAACACCATTTTCTTTGCACAGTTTTGAGCAAATTATGTAGAAGTAAATGTCATACAGATACTGTAAAGTAAAATAATCAAGATGTTCCTAGAAAAAAACATTTTCAGGGGAAGGTTTGATGTGAGGATCTGCTGGGAAGAAAATATTTACCTGAGTGAAAAACATGTGATTAGCTGCCATCATTTTTAACTGAAACCTCACATCCCATGTTTTATTTCAATACCCCAAGAAGGTATGCTTTGCCATGTCATAGCTGAAAGATATTAGACAAATAGCTTTCCCAAATGGCTCACTGATTTGAAATGAAGCATAGCATTACAGATTTACTGGATTTCTTTTAAGAGCTAGTTTACTGCCTATTAATATTAACTTTCGTTATAAAAAGAGAAAACAGAAATCATAATCAGATTGGCTCACTAACATTCTGAGTCCCCAGATTAGCTGCTGGAAAACCTGAGGTCAGAGCCTCATTATGAAAATGCATAGCAGATCCATATACAGTACTCTAGAATGGGAAAAACAAGATCTGGCTAACATTCCAAGCATTCTATAGAAAACTGTCAGACAGACTTATAAATTGCACATGGGTTATCGGCTTCAGTAGGTAGTGGACAAATACAGTACTATCTACAGTCAAACCTTGGCCAGGATATTCAAAGCTTAGTGTTGTGCACAAATGGATTGCACTGGGATTACACGGTGTTTGCACAGGTTAGCCATATTCAAAGCAAGACATAGCACTGGTGCAACGCGATAACACTGGTGCAAAAAGACCATGTTTGCAAAGGGCAAGGTGAGGGGCAGGACCCTAAATACAGGTGCAATGTCTTATTTAAAGGAATAGAGTGGCACAAGGCCCCATTGCTCAATATGTAGCACAGCGCTAGTTACCGCTTAAAAATGGCAGGTCTTATCCCGGGGCAAACCACAGAGAGGGATGTGGCCAGGACAGGAAGCCAGCATGGCTGTATTTTCAAATGCAGTAGTGTTTTATTTGATGGAGGAAGTAGCGCAGGAGGAGGAGGAAGAGAAGGATCAGGCCCATCATGGCCCACAACGCAGGCCAAGGAGGAGCTATGCTGTGCATAGGTTGTACCAGCCCAGAGTCTCCTTTGAAACCCTGCCAGATGAGCACATCACTGGCCAGTACAGAATGAACAAAGCCATGTTAAGGCAGATATGCAAACTCCTGCATGAGCAGCTGCAGCCTAACACTAGATACAGTCATGCCATGTTAGTGGAGGAGAAGGTGACAGCAGCGATGTGCTTTCTAGCCACTGGAATGTTCCAAACCCCAGTGGGAGACACCATTGGGGTATCGCACTTTGCCATCTCATACCTCCTGACCCAGTTCCTAGATGCCTTCCTGATGCAAACTGCTGAATTCACAGTATTCCCCAGCATGGCAGCTGAGCACAGAGTAACCATACAGCAGTTCTATTGAGTTGCGCACCTACCAGCAGTATGTGGTGCAATTGACTGCACCCATGTTGCCATCCGTGTACCTCCTGGTGATGGCAGTGACACATATGTGAACAGAAAGGGGTACAACTCCATCAACTGCCAGTTGCTGTGCGATGTGACAGGGTGTATGAGCAATGTCTTTGCATGGTATCCCAGCAGTGCCCACAAGGCCTTCATTTGGCACCAACCTAGGCTGTGCCAGGCCTTTGAAGAGGGCAGGATTCCAAGTGGGCATCTTGACAGTGAGTAGCACACTGTGGGCAACAGTGCAAGGGAAGCATAGCTAGTGGGGAAGTCAGGACAGCAATGCATGTGTAGTACTGTGGCAATGTCCATATAGCAGGATTGTGCAGCTAACTGAGTCCCATATGTTCACAGGGGACAGTGCCTATCCCCTGAGACTCTGGCTGCTCACAGCAGTACCACGGCCTGCAACAGTGGCCGAGGAAGGGTACAACAAGGTGGACGCCACCACAAGGAACATCATAGAGAGGGTCTTTGGCATGCTGAAGATGTGGTTCTGCTGCCTTGGCCGTCTAGGCGGTGCCTTACAGTACAGCGCTCAGAAGGTATGCCGTATATTTCTAGCGTGTTGCATGTTACACAACATGGCACTAAACAGTGGTATACATACACCTGAACCTGAGGAACAGTCAGAGAGTGAGCCAGAGCCAGAGGCCCAAGAGATAGTAGGGCAGCTCAAGAGGACAGACCCCTGAATGGCCAAAATATCCCATAAGCACAGGAGTAACATCACTGACACACTAGCGCAGATGGGAAGGTGAGTAAACAGACCACAGACAAACAACAGTTGAAGTGCAATGAGTTTATTAGATGCGCAATGTATGTACAGTGATGATATGTGCAACATGTGCATAAAATCAGAGTGAAGACAGTGTCACAGTGTGCACGTGAAGTATGTGCATGTGGATCTGCATAGTGACAGTCATAAATGTGTGGGTGAGACATGAGTGCAATGTGTGCAAGGTGTGTGGCAGGGGTGTTGATGTGCAGGTGGGTAACTGTGTGTGTGAGCTATCACTGTGTGAGTGAGGGACTGTGCATGTGTGTGACACTGTGTGTGACAGGGAGTGTGGATAGGAGTACTCCGGTGGTTGATGTCCATGACATGCCAGGCTAATGATGGTGCCTACCCCCAAGAATACACCCTGCACCATGTCTGTGGGGAATGGATGTGGGGTGCTCTGTGTCAAGGACACAGGCAGTGAGGACTGTGAGAATGTTGTCAGTGCAGCATGCTGACATGCATGGCTGGAACCTATGCCAGTCCTGGAGGGTGGGCACCATGTCACTGTGCCTGGACCACGGAGGACTGGGAGGCTGGGGCAGATGATCCAGTGGCCACACCATGTGCCAGTGTCACACACCGAGGTGTTGCATTGGCCCTCCTGCAGGTGGTGGAGACTGTGCCATGCCGACCAGTAAGTAGTGCAACACGCAAGGTCTTGGCATGCACACGCACTACTGCAGTGAGGTCCCCAAAGCCCTGCTCCATTGTGCCAAGAACCTGGGACATGTGCTCCTCAGCACTCTGATCTGCATGGAGCAAAGAAGCAGCAACTGTTTCCCGAAGTTGGGAGAGCTCATGTCACATCTCACACCTCAGGTCATGGAGATCCTGCTGTGCTGCATACTGCAACTCAAGCATAACATGTAGCATGGGTCACGCACCTTGGCCGTCCTGTGCTGTGGGTGATGACCCTCCACCAGTAGCACGTGGAGGGGGAGGTGGCTGTTGTGGGTGCTGGGGCTGCTCGGCAACCTATACAGGCTGCTGTACCAGGGCCACATGCTGTTGCCACTATTGTTGGCCAGCACAGAACTGTGCCTGCTCCATGGCCTGTTCAGCAGGCTGTGCAGGTCCATTGGTGCAGACATGTCGGCATCATGGCCAAAGGCTGTCAACTACATGATGACACCCTGATCCACTGCAGCCCCCCTTGCTGTTCAGAGGTATGTGCAGACCCTGCACACTGTGCTCCCATGTCCCTGATCACAGGACCCTCAGTTGTTGGTTCCACATCAAAGTCCAATACCCCTGACCCTGGTCACTGGTGACCATTAGGGTGATGACAGAGCCACATCAGAAGTCCTCCACCTGTGCATCCTCCATCAGTATGGCAATGTCCAGGGTCCCAGCAGCCTCACTGTCACTGGAATCCTATGCAACATATGCTGTCCTGGGGTACAGTGCTGGATGGGTGCCATGGCCACATGCACCCCTGTCATCCACATGAGGTCCATGCGCCACCCCCATGCCAGATGTAGATGGCACCACCAGGTCTGCCTCCAGCTCATCCACAAAGTCTTCCATCCCACACTTTGACTGCACACTTGCAGCTTCTAGACCCGGTGCTGTGAAGTAAGGAGGACACTGTTAGTGGGACTGTACAGCACTGTTCACACCATCCCCACCACCAGTACCAATGTGCCACCACAGTGCATGGCACCCTGAATGTCCAGTGCCCCTATTGTGCAGTGTGAATGCCCAGTGAAAACAGTGCAACCAAACAGTGTACAACATGTGTAGCAAACACATGCACAGTGTTGTGTAGCCAGGAACCACAAATGCACAGCAAACACCCATATATGTGACTGCACAGTGCAGGCCAGCCCCAACAGTAGCAATCACACAACCAGCAAACCATGTCAAGCCAACACTGTCTGATGCAAACCATGTACATACTTGGACGTGGTGGTGTCAGCTGTGTCTCACATCCTCCTCTCTCTGCGCCCTCCATGGCCACAGGCCTCAGGGTGGATGCAACAAGAGACAGGAGAGGGTCCCATTCCCTCTGGTCCAAGAGTTACATAGTTTTATAGATCAGTACGAGTTCTGAAGGCGTTTGCCCATAAAGAACTTGCCACCATCATATCAATGGTGTTAGGTATATTTCCTACCCCCCATGTAAGAATCCAGTCTTTCTTTAAACTGCTTTACATTTCTCCTTGTAACAATATCCACTGGGAGTGAAAAAACCCTCTGGGTAAAGAATCTACTATGCTTAGTAGTTTTGTTTAAGAAAGTTTTAAGCTTATAATTATGATATCTTTTGGTTTTATTAATATAATTTCATTCTAAACCAATTCTGTTCAATATATATTCATTTTGGAAAGCCTTAAAGGTATAAATCAGATCTCCTCTTAGTGCCCTATACGCCACGGAAAAAAACTGAAGTGATTTGAGTCTTGATTTATAATCTAGAGATGTCATATTCTGAATCATTTAAGTAACCCTATGTTGTACACTCTCTGTCACACTTTGGCATGCTTTTGATATAGGGGCACAAAAAGGTGCACAAAAATCTAAATGTGGACACACTAGACTGTTGTATAATGGAAGAATTATCTCTGAATTCCTACTTCTAATGTGTTTGAAGATATTTCCCAAGGTAAAATTACATTTTTAACTACTTTATTTGTGTGTGTGTTAAATTTTAAGTTATCTGAGATTGTTATACCTTTGTCTCTTTCTTCCGATGTAACCATTAGCTTTAAATTATCCATTAAGTAAGTAGCTTTAATGTCGTTTTTTCCCATATGCATGACTTTGCACTTTGAAACATTGAACTTCATATTGTTGTGTGCTGCCCAAGCACTTAGATTTTTCAAATTATTTTGCAGATTTGTGTTGACTGGATATTGTTTACTACACTAAGTTTACAATCATCTGCATATTTAGTAATCCATATCCCATCTGATGATTGCATACTGGAGATCAGAATATTAAACAGGAGTGGACCCAGGACAGATCCCTGAGGAACTCCACTAGTAGCAGGAATCCATCCAGACTCGTGTCCTTTGATAGCTACTCTCTGTTGTCTTTTATCTAACCAAGATGAGATCCATTTTATTAATTTTAAATCTAGATTTATTCTGAATAGTTGTTCTATCAGAGTTTTATGAGTTACAGTATCAAAGACTTTTTTGAAATCGAGAAATACAATATCTACAGATAGACCATTGTCAAGTGCATCACTTACGGGTTCAAAAAAGTTAATCAAATTTGTGAGACACGCTCTCCCCTTTGTGAATCCATGTTGAGTAATGTCTATATATCCTGTCCTCTTAATATGATCTTCAATTTTATGATGTAATAATTTTTCCATAATTTTACTTAAAAGAGATGTTAGGCTAATGGGCCTCTAATTACATAATTGTTGTCTGCAACCACCCTTGAAAATTGAAAATTGGGGTAAATTAGCTTCTCTCCAAGTTTGTAGCACAGTTCCTTCTTTCAAGGACTTGTTAAATAAAAAACTAAAGGGGCCTGATAATTCTTTAGTGAGTTCCCTTAGGAATTTAGGATTAATATTATCAGGTCCTAGAGATGTACTTACTTTAATTGAACTAATGGCATCCATTATTTCCTGTTTTGTGAATAACATAGCAACACTGTTTGTTGATTGTGATTCAATGATTATTTTTTTCCTTTGTTTTAAATATGCTCTCAAAATAATGATTAAGCTCCTCAGTCATTTCCCTTTCTTCAGTGATTATTTTATCCTTAACATTTATTGGTCTAATTCCTTTTTCACTTCCCTTAATAGAGCCAATATAAATATAAAATATTTTTTTGTTATCCCTTACTTCTTTTATAGGGTTTATTTCTAACTTCATTTTGGCCGTACATATGACTTTCTTAACTCTTTTAGCAAGTGATTTGACTCTTTCCCAATCTTTGTCTTTTTTTGTTTTATTGTACTTATTATATGCCCTATGTTTCTTTTTAATGATACACTTAATTTCCTTTGACCACCATAGTGGTATTCTCTGCTTATTGTTATTGTATTTAACTCTATCAGGGACCCAATTATTTATGTAATAATGTATTTTAGCTTTTATCTTTACCCATGTTTGTTCAAGATCCAGGTCTCTTAACTCATTTTCCCAGTTCCAGGTTATAAGGTAGTTTTTTATACTATTGTAATCAGCTTTATAAAAATTTTTGATTTTAGTTACACCATTATTACTCAATGCACCCTTTTGAATATTACAAGTTATTATATTGTGATCACTGTCACCCAGTGGATGTAATATAACAGGATTTGACACTAGGGGTGGGATATTCAGACTGTGCCAGGCTGTGGCGCAAGCCTGGGTGCAGTGCAACTTGGATGCACAGGGGTGTAGACAAGGTGATATTCAACAGAGCTGTGCCATGGCACAGGATCATTGAATATCACTCCTTGGCCTCCCCCAGTGCACATGGTGCAGTGGCACTGCACCAGCACAAGTGGCCAGAGTGGAGCAGGGGGATGCGCTAGCACAAGTGCTGTTGCTATAGGTGCAACCACCATGATATTCAAAAGTGCACATGCAAATGAGCCCATAATGTATGCAAGGTGCAAATGGGGCCATTTGCATGTCATTATGGCCTCATTTGCATGCAGGTGCACCAATACTTGGTGACTTGCACCTGGCGCCCTGCCAGGCTGCAGCCGTCGGGGACCGATGCCCTCTGCACATCGTGGCAAAGTGCCCCAATGCCCGATTGTGGGCATGTGTATATGTAAGAACATGTCCTATATCCCTGGTGGTCCAGTGGGCTGCTTGCAGCCCAATTGCAGGCATAAGTAGTAGAATTAGTAGAATTAACAGTCCCATATCCCTGGTGGTCCAGTGGACTGCTCAAAGCCTGATCATGGGCATAAGTAGTAGAATTAACAGTCCCATATCCCCGGTGGTCCAGTGTATCACTTGCTGCCCGATCACAGGCATAAGTAGTAGAATTAACAGTCCCGTATCCCTGGTGGTCCAGCGGACCGCTTGCAGCCCGATTGCAAGCATCAGTAATAAATAATTACACACCAATCCAACCTTGGTGGTCCAGTGGTACCCCCCTCCCCAACCACCCACTGAGCCCCACTGCCCCGCTCGCCCCTCCGGTCAGTGGCGGGTGGCAGCTCCCCACCTGCTTGCCACCCCACCGCCCGCCGACTGGTGCACAGCATGAGCCAATGGGCGTGCAGCCTGTACTGTACTATACAGTCCAGATATGTGAATGGATTCATTCACATATCTGGACTGTGTAGTACGGTATGGGCTGCATGCCCATTGGCTCACGCTGAGGACCAATGGGTGTACAGCCCTACTGTACGGTGTCAGTCAGTGGGCGGTTGGGTGGCAAGCAGGTGGGGAGCTGCCACCCAACACTGACCGGAGGGGGGGAGCAGGGCAGTGGGGCTCAGTGGGCAGGTGGGGAGGGGGGTACCACTGGACCACCAGGGTTGGATTGGTGTGTAATTATTTATTACTGAAGCCCACGATCAGGCTTCGAGTGGTCTGCTGGACCACCAGGGTTATAGGACTATTGTTTTTTCCACATATGCCCTGCGATCGGGCAGCAAGCAGCCCACTGGACCACCAGGGATAGAGTTAACTGCATTTAAATATACTTATACCCGTGATTGGGTTGCAAGCGGTCCACTGGACCACCAGGGATAGAGTTAACTGCATTTAAATATACTTATGCCCATGATCGAGCTGCGAGCAGTACACTGGACCACCAGGGATATGGGACTATCCCTTTTCTACATATGCCTGTGATTGGGCATGGGGGGGCACCACCAGGAAGGTGCAGCCAGAGCTCGGGTGGCCACCCACAAGTGGCAGCTGCCGTGTTGCACCATGCAACACAGCAGCTCACCTGTGGATGGCCAGCTGTGGTTCCTTTTTTTTTGGCTCACCTGTGTGCAGTACAGGTAGGGGTTGCACATGCATGGGCTCAGCACATCCCAGGCTGAATATTGGGATGTGCAGGAGTATGCATGGGCATACCCCGCCAACTGTGCCGCATACATTACTGATGCACTCTGGTACATCGGGATTTGTGCCAGGCTCAATCCCCCTTTGAATATCGTGCTGGGGCACATCAGTGGGTTGCACATGGCGCAACTGTGTTGCACCAGGCACAACCCTTCTGATTATCCCACCCTAGGCCTACAATATTTGTGAAGATTAAGTCTAGAATGTTATTATTTCTAGTGGGTTGTGAGACTAATTGTTCTAGACCCAGTCTAAAAGTAATCTCTAAAAAGCTTTGCTCAAGTTGGCTTTTGGTTTCGAGAGTATCCCAGATTATATTTGGGAAATTGAAATCTCCTAACAGCATTAGGTCTCCTGAGTTCTCTCTCTTTTCTAACTGGTTCAAGAATATGACATTCTCTCCTTGGGTTAGGTTAGGTTAGGTGCTTGATAACACAGGCCAAGGGTAAGCATTTTATGACCTAGTTCAATCCTAATCCATAAAATTTCTGCACAAGTCTCATTGAGCTTTATCTGATGACTTCTGAGCCTATTTGAGATATAGAAAGCAAGACCTTTTTATTTTGTCTATTTTTTTGGTATTTAACATAGTCTGATATATCAGTATTCCAGTCGTTGTCCGAGAACCAAGTCTCTGTAATATCACATATATCAATATCCCTAGAAGCTAAGATATATTTTAGTTCATCCATTTTATTGGTTAGGCTTCTTGCATTTGTCATTAAGATCTTGAGCTTGTTTGGATTGTCCAAGGACACTGGAATTCTGAAAGAATTATTCTTATTTATATTTAATGAGTTGTTTTGTATATGGACCTGTTTCTTCTTGTTTCTTTTTATTCTTCTTTTGGTATTGTTTCTATTTTTTGTCTCTTTTACGAGTTTTGTGTTTTTGATTTTAGTATAACAACGGGAGCCTAAACATAATTCAGTCACAGCCTCCTCCCCCCTTTGAACTAGTTTAAATGATTATCAATATAACTGTTTAGATGATAACCAAGCAACTGAGACCCATATTTACTAAGGTGTAACCCGTCATTACTATATGAAAAACTATTATCCTCAAATTCCACCCAATGTGTAATACATCCCACATTCTGCTTCAAGCACCACTGTCTTAACCAGTTATTCATTTTCTTTAATTTCCAGTTTTGCTGTTGTGTAGCTCTTGGGATTGGAAGTACTTCAGAAAAGGCAAAGCCACAACCCAGGTTTTCAAGTTTATTAGTTAAATTAACCCATTCTTGTTTGATTTGCTGTGGATGCTGATGTAATACATTATTTGCCCTGCATGAATAATCACTAACTTATGTCTGATCTCAGAGTTTAGTATGTCATTAGTCATTCTGGTAACATCCGATATCCCAGCTCCCTTAAAACAGGACATGGTCTGGTTTTCCTTGTCTTTATTACAAATGGCCCTATCAATGCCCTTAACAATAGAATCTCCCAAAACAAACACTTGAGTTATATTATGCTGATCAGTTTCCATCTCCGTACTTGTACATTGAGTATTTAAGTAATTTTGCACCGTGTTAGAAATCAAAGTTTCGAGCTGTATAAGTGGTTCCTCAGAAGGGCCCTTTGCACCGTCACTCACACTGTTATTATTAAGTATGCTAAGTGCTGGAAAATTAATTCATTCAGACAGTTTGTCTTCAAAAGTATTTGATGTACAATTACTTTCTTCATTAGTAGTTTCATGAGTTAAAGGATCAAAGGAGTTAGTGAGCTCCAAATTGAAAAGGTCAGCTTTTCTTCTTTTTTTCTTTTTCGGAGGTTTCAAGTGTTGCACTTGATACCATGCATTCTCTGCAATTAAACAGTCTTCTTCATCCCTACTTTTTTTGTTTGGAGTATTTGGATGCATACTACTACAATTAGAATCATAGTATGGGATAGTATGCAAGGGTCTTTGAGTACTTAAAATGCCAGATTCACTATGTAACAAACTGCCATGAAGTTGGACTTGGAAGCGCTCTGGCCATATCTTTTTGGCTTTGCTCTAACTCAGCCAATCTTTTGTTGAACTGGGCAATTAAACATTCCATGTCAGCATTATCAATGCATTTAGGACAGGTAAATGGATTATAAGTTGGGTCTGTAATAGTAAATGTAAACATATTGCAAAATGAACACTTAATTTCTATTTCACCTTTAATTGTTTCTATTGTTGCCTCCATAATGTGATATGGTTACTTCTAATGTTAGATAGCCACCAATATTAACTCCAGGTACTGAATGGTGTAATTTGTGTAATCTTGTCTAATAACTACTTAATATGCCTAGTGTGTCTCAAAACTAGCCAAGAATATACTCTTGTACATGTGCTGTTACATAATACTCCTTGGTGGCTATAAGGAAGTTCTAACTGTGGACCATGAGATTAAAACCGGAAGTACCTAACACATGTCTCTGACTCCTATTGTTAAGCTTTTAGTTCAATATACCGTTAATACCCCGGGACTGAGATTAGTTACAGCATACATATGTTGATTAGAAATGGTAAACAAATATATCCTGATCAGGCTAGTATACTTACAGATGAATCTAAGGAATGCCTGTAATGATATTCGAAATGCAAGGATCCTTTCTGATTCCTAGGTAACCGAATCGAAGAGAGAGGCTCCAAAATAATTCACAAACACTGCAGTACAATACTGTTCAACACATACCCGAAAGACATGTGCCCAAATAGTATGAGTGTCAGTATGTTTTACACTTGTATGCTTGACATGCTTGACACGCACAAGACGCGCGTGTCTTTGCACGCGTCTTCGTGCGCGACACCGTGTGCTTGCCCTGCTCACTGCAGTGCAAGTTGAAATATGCCTGAATGACCCAGATGTAATCTCAGGGTCAAGCAGTGAGGCAAAACTAAGTCCAATAAAATAGCACCAGATAAGTTAAAATAACAGCCTCCTAGTGTGTTTAAGGTGCTAGAAAGTGCCCAAAGTGGAAAAAAAGGGCTATATTTCAGCCGGTTTCTATGGTTTGCAGTTTCCTAACTCATGTTAGGAGATAACTACAAAACCCTCTTCCTGTTCCTCAAAAGGATTACAGGGCTCCAAGCACACAGGACATTGACTGCAATAAATGTTTAAAGTTTTATCAGATATACACAAGGTTTATAATCACAGGTTCCCTGAGGTAGAGTACAAGTCCTAGCAAGTCAGGAATGCTGTATGCTGAGTTACACCCTCTCACTGTCCTAAGACATTCCCACAGTTTCTGAGCCTCCTCCTCCTTGACTCAATGCAGCACATCATGCCATCGCTTGTGGACTACATCAGGGCTGCAGCCATGTCCCACAATGGCATTGACCTCTGCTGCAACTTCCTCCCACAACTGCTGAACCAGGGGATCCATAGGCTTTCTGGTCTGCAGAATCCTCTCCCATTCCTTGCATGCATGTACAAGGGCACACAGCTCATCCTCATTAAAGTTGTGGGCATGAAGCCTGTCCTGGGCAGTGGCGACACCTGTATGGGACAGACGGCAAGAATTGGTAATGCATGGTTGTGTGGAGTGTTATCATGTTCACCAATACACATGTGGAGCATGTCACACCACCCTACCAGTGTTACCAGTGTTGGAGCATAGGTCCATTGTGCCTGCACAATGGACAGCGGTGGCAGACACTGTAGTACCTTTACCACAAGTGCTCCCAGTGTGCAGCACTGTGCTGCACTATGCAGTTGCCTGTGCTACAGGCCACAGAGGTGCTACACCTACACCAATGTTGCAGTGTGGCCATGTGTAGCATTCACCCTTGTTCCACCCATATGTTTATAGTCTGGCCAGGGGACATGCAGGACACCGTGCTACCCACAATACCAGTGTAGCCCTGCACAGTTGCATGTTGTCAGTACATACATGCTGCATTCTGTGGAGTTGCCTGTGCTATCCTGCAGTGTGAATGCATACGCAGGTTAAATACTGTGTGGTGCAGTTCTTGTGTGTACCAGAGGTGGTGCACTGTTAGCCCTTAAATAGCCCCACTGGGCAATCCACCTTGTTTGGTATGCAAATGGAAGCATAATGAGATGCAAATCAGCATGTTTGCCCTGCACATAGATAATCAGTCACATTAGCATACTGCCTTTGAATATTGCCACTGTTTGCACTGGGCTAATGCATTGCATAGGGCAATCCAGTAGCACAGGGCTATTCCGGCATTGCATAGCGCAGCGCTACTAACATAGAGCAGTGCTGTCATGTGTTGTGTGACACATCTGCAGATGCACTGTTCATGCACATGCACTGTGTACTGGCTCTGAGATAGTGCCATGCCAGTGCTATTGCGCAGGCTACTGTGCATGTGCTAGTATCAGCACTGGGGTCATTGGTGGGTCGCATATGCACAGTGTAGTCACTTCCAGCTTGTGCTGCACTATTGCGATACCATGATTATGTACACAAAAGCGTGGCACATGTTTTCTGGCATAGTGCAGCTCCATTGCTTGGTGCCAGGACAGTCTGTGGGCATTCCTACCACTGTTCCACTACTAAGTGCAGTGTGTCAGGCAGAAGGTGCCAGAGGGCTGTTGTCCATAAGGACAGGAGGTGGGGGGAGGTGGAGACTGCTAACCTGGTGGAATTGGTTGTGCAGAGGCAGAGGTGCCTGTTTGGGGAGGTGAGGGAGGGTGACCTCCCATGCAGACAGGTGTGGGCCTCAATTGCCCGACACCTGACGTCCCGAACTGGGATACCCCATGATGGGGAGAAATGCAGGCATTGGTACATGGACCTGCAGAGGCATCAGAGTTGGCAGCTGGAGTGATTTAAGCACATGGTCTGGGATGGGACTGTGCCAGTGCCAGGTTGGTACCAGTCTCCACATGGTGATGACCATGTGTCTTTGTGTTTGTGCATGGTATATGGGGTCTCATGTTGCTTGTGTCTGTGTGTTGCACTGTGTGCCCGTGCGTGTGATGTGATATAACACAGGTGCCACCACCACTGTGAGTGTGTGTGTGCCCTGCCACTGGTTCCCCACATGTGTGCACCCTGTCCTGTACTGTGTGCACATTGGCTGCTCTGTGTGTCTTTGAGGTCACACCTGTCCAAACATGTGCTTGTCACAGCTGCTGCTATCACCTGGGGAAGCCTTGCATGCAGGTTTGCATGCCAATGGTGTCATGTGTGTGCTGTGTTGTTTGGTCTACATATGCCATTTATGTGCATGAATCTGCTGTGCTATGTCATCATGTACTGATGGACCTGTGCCCTTTCCACCCAACAGAGCGCAGGCCTCTGCCCGAAGAAGGCGTTACATCGCAGGGGGACGACCGACACTCCAGGAGCCTACAGGATCACAGGAGGGTGCCCTACATACCCCAACATGCAGAAGAGGGCAGTAATGGACACCAGGATGTATTGCGTGAGTACTCTGTTTGGTTCTGCAATGCTTATGTCTTGTACCATCGGGGGGTGGGCGTTCTATGCCTTGCCACCATTGCTGTTTCTCTGGACATGGCTGTATACATGGTACATTGTGCTATGCTACTCTGTCCTGCACTGGACATTCCAGCAACCATGTGTGCCATGTGTCTGGCATGGATGCATCAAAGTGTGCCCACCGGTGTCTGTGGGTCTGTGCAGGTCATCTGCCGTGCCAACACATGCTGCAGTGTCTATTGTTTGCCTTTCTTTTCAGGCCTGGGTGTGTACAGTGGTGCTGTTGCTGTCTGTATATTGTTGAGCCCAGGTGGGTTTTGGGTCACAGCTCCTATTGCTGAAGTGTAACTACTACTTGATCTTCCGCTGGCACATTTGTGCCACTGCACAGTAACCCATCCATTGCAGCACGTCTGTGTGGTGGGCTCTGTTCCCTGTCCTGCCATGCATTGCCTGTTCCAAAGTGAGCCAGGTGCATATACTTCTATCATGCCTGTGCCATGATGTGTGTTGCTGGTCTACCTGTGTGCTGTTCAGAGTATTTGCCCTTGTGGTGGTGTTTTGTCACTGGGGGGTTCATGCCCTACATGTGTGTGCATCACTGTACCTATCCTGTGTGTGGTTTATGGTGGTCCTGGTTCTGTGGGTGCATGGCGGTCATCATGTCATGCCTGGTGATATTCCTGCACTCCGGCAGTTTGTTTGCTACAGTCCTGGTGGTGGGCCTTGCCTCATGCATTGCTGGGCCATTGTAGTGGCTGACTTCCATTGTGATTTGTAGTCACTGTTCCTATTCCTCTGGTGCTTGCTGACTGTGGTTTGTTACATAGTTTTGTTTCTGTCACCAGCATGTCCCATCCTGTGTCATCCCATGTGTTTGTCGTGCAATGCCCCATTGGTGTCCACATCTCAGGGTTTGGCTGTCTGATTGCACTGTTTCACTGTGCATGCAACAGAGCTGTGTGGTGTTCACTGTTCTGTGGTGCTATCTGCATACATCCACATATTTCCATGTAACATAGGGTGGTGCTGTCTGCCTTTGGTGTCCTGTCTTGTCCTGCAGGCCTGTGTCAGGTGTGCCTTCTGTATCGTTCTGATGTGCCACATGGGCATGGTTGTTGGGACATGCTGTCCACCACTTGCTTGCTTTCTGCAGTTGCATTGTGCCTCTGCTTCATTCTCACAGCCTGACATGGTCCCCCTTTCCCCTATAGGTTCACACTGTTCGTTCCTATGGGCCACCCAACCTGAGGAGACTGAGGGGAAGAATGACCTCCTATGCTGCATTGTTCGACAACAAAGAACTTTTATAGAGCAGCAGGTAGTGCTTATATCAGAGGCAAGGAGGGTTGCCACACTGTTAGAGAAGAGACTGCCAGCACCCACGGGACCTTGACCCTGACGTTATTTATGTTTTGAGCTGTTCTTCCCATACACCCTTTGACATTTACATTGCCTTGTTTACTCTCCATTCAGTGGCCCCCTTTGCTTTCTTTACCCACTTCCTTTTCCCCTTCCCCTACATTTCTACTTCCTCATTGTTTTCATCTCCTGTATTTTATTTCTGGTTCAGCTTCCCTGTTCCATTTTGCCTTACTGCTTTACCCCTTTCATTTACACACCCATATAGCTCTGTTGTCCCCCCTTTGCTGATTTCCTGTTGTTGTTTACTGTTTTTTGCCTTTTTATTACTATGCTGTTGCCATCCTACTGTGCATGTTTGATGTTTTGAATATAATTGCTGTTTCTTTATATCTCTGTGTCCTATGGTTTTATTGGGTGCTTTGATTTTTTTGGGTGTTTTGTACTGTTCAGTGGTTGTCACCTGTGGGTCCTAGCTGTTCCTTGGCCTTCACAGGTACTGCACTGCTGTCTGCACTTGTGTACACATTCAAGGCTGTTTTTCTCTGCCTGTGTTCCTGGCGGGCTATATGTCACCTCTGTATTGTGTTTCTGTCGGTGTTTGCACTGGCTGCCTGGGAGCTATATTCAGTGCAGTCTTATTTGCTATATTCAGTGCTGTCTTATTCCTGGGCTATTTTTGCCCTGCACTCTAGGTCCAGTTTGCCTGGCTTCCTTTGCATGCTATATTCAGTTGATTTAGCTCCAGGCTATTCCTTTTGAATATAGCAGGCTATTTGCTCTGGGCTATTTTGCCTGCCAGGCAGGGCTGATTTAGCTTCGTGGCAAACTTTTTAATATCTGGCCCCTTGTGTGTTAATGATTACTGCCACAGAAGCACAGCAGTAAAACAAGTAAATACAATTCAGGAGAATCAATAATCCCCAATTTAATCAACATGTGCCCCCCCCCCCCCACTGGAAATTGTCCAGGTCTGTCCTGTGATTAAGTAACCCCATTACTTCATCACCACCTTCATGATACTGAAAGGAACACATAGCCATCTGAGCTCCCTCTCAAACCCAGGTGACCTGCATAACAGATCAATGAACTGCCTCTGGGCAACAGGAGTAGTGAGTATGTTTCATACAAATAAAGTCTGCATCTCCTGTATTCAGTATGTTACCTTTTCTTTTTCAATGCAGTGAAGGTAGCAGGAAGGAAGGAGGATCTAACCACTTTACTATCACAAGAAATTTCAACAGTTCCTGGAGGGGAGGATGGATGATGATATGATAATTTATTTGGGTATTAGTAAATCACCTACATTGTTGTCTGTTTTAACTGCTGGGATCATTTGACAGTCATGTGTTTTATAATGAATGTAAACCAATCAAACAGAGCATTTTTAATGGTTTGATGCAAAACTAACAGAAAAGATAACACAAAAGGAATTCTCGTTTTATCATAACCCAGCAAAGGATAGTTGGCAAATAAAAAAAAATCTCTTTAAAACTTACAAGCATAGCAAAAATGTATAGAAAAGTTTCTGCATATCTGTTCATTTCTATAATAGCATTAAAGTTCTCCCAGAAGTTGACGTTCCACTGGTTAATCTTGTCATGAACCCACTCCTGAGGGTCAGGTCCACTGAGATCACAGTGCCCACCCCTAAGTGCAATCCATGACAGGAAGGGGGAAAACAGGGGATATCCTCTTTGAGTCCCTCTATAGTGCTCAATGGCTTCACAACTGAACACTCACCACAAAGTCCCAGGGTCCCCTCTTTACTCTGGATCAGGGTACAATACCAGTCTCGAGTCCTGTAGCCAAATGAGAACCCTTTCTTGGTTGTTACTCAAAGGAGGAAGATCCAGGCATTCCAACTTCTTTTGGTAGCATTGTAACCCTTATTCTGCTTTTTACCATGGTTGTGCAATAACCTGGTTCAAATACTCACAGACCCTTCTTTGAGACTTTGGTATTCCCCCATCTTATCCAGACTTTCCCATTTCAAACCCTTTGTTTGATTTGGTAGTTTATGATGGCACCCTATAGCAATAACAGTTTTGTCACAGAATAATACTGAACCTACTACAATCGCATACCCAATATAAGAAAATCTCACTCAGGCTGGTTTTCATAAAAACAAAATGTTTTTACTAAATACTTTCTAATCATACAGTTACAGCTAAAAAGCTTTAAATAATCTTTTTGGTCACAGCATAACAAAAAAAAAAGTGGAACTGTACAAGAAAAACTCTCAATGACAGTTATCTAAAGTTGTGCCTTAGTTTGTAGTGAACTGAAGTCCGTAAAGGGTAAGTGCAGTCTCTAGTTCTTAATCTCCGTGCTGTGGCTGGTATCCTCCTCTTGTGGTCAGGAGAGAGTCCAGATGAAAGTGTGCCATATGCCCTGAGCTAAGGGCTTTAAATACTGTCTGTAACTTGCAGTGTCATCAGTGATCCCAGTTCTAAGAAAAACTGGTCTGTTCACCTATCAGGTGAGTCAGAGCAACTACTCCATTTGGCCAGGAGATGTCACTGTTCCACTGTTTCCAAAATTCCAAGAACATCAAACATCAAATCCAGACACATATAATTAACATGGATATGACATTCAGTGTTTAAGCCTTTTGAAGTTCCCTGTAGACAATTCGCACCCATAGAACAAAATTCACATTAGCCTGTCAGAATGGTCATTTGCTGCTCAGATCCTGGCTAATGTCTTTTGGATGAGACGTTAAACTGAAGTCCCATCTGCCTGTTCTGGTGGTAGTTCAGGTGAATGTTAAAGATCCCGTGGCACTTCTTGGAAAGAGTAAGGGAATTTTTATTGCAAAACCAATAAGTACAATCCAATACAGAAAAAAAAGACAGGCATACTGAAACATATGGACATCATAACTAAACACATCATAAAACATGGGAAAAAAAACAAGCAATGACAAAAAGAAGGGAAGGAGGGGTGGGGGGGTCAGAAAAAATAACTGATAAGTCAAGGCAACACCACATCCACATATAAGCAGGAACATAATAAACTTCCTTCCATTACCCCACCACCAATTTTAATAAAGTTCTTTATAAGACTAATCAAATACCCAGATATTTACACAAAGATTCTAGTTATTCAACAGCAGTCAGATCATGAGATGCGATGGAAGCCCCTTCCATCTCTTTTTCCACTGCTCCCAAGACAGTCTTTTCTTATCGTACTGAACTTGCTGATTTATTTCTATCTCAGTTAAGTCTACCAAGATTGAGGGAGTCACCTTCTTCTGTTGTATAACATACTTACAGTGGACTTGCCACATGACAAATTTAATACATGTACTAAGAGCCACACTGTGCCTTCCTCCATTCTCTGTAAGTGTACCAGAGCACCTATAATAACATTTTTATAGGATATCCTCGTCCAACATGGATTCCCCAATTTCTGACCCAGTATTTTCCAGACTTCTTGTGCTTAAATACATTGTATATGAAAATGTAACACTGTCTCTATATGTTGTTCACAGGTTTCTCATAGGCAATATTATTCATTAACATGATTATGTTTAGCGTTTCCCTTCTCTCCTAGTCTGCCATGCACACTCAGCCACATTACATCCCACATTCGTGGTGGGGTTCTAGGATCAATTAAATATTTTTCTCTTTACCAAGACTATAGTCACTGCATTTCTGTATGTTTAAAGCAGAACCTGTTAGTCTGGAATAGTGCTGAATCAATTTCAAAGCTGTCATGGATGATTCTTTATCTGGTAGCAAAAGGCACATATTGTCCGCATATGCTATTGTTTTTGAAAGGCTCACCCCATCCTGCAGTCTTATTCCTTTTATTAAATTATCTTGTATCAATTTCAACAGGGGGTCTAGGCAAAGGACATATAAAATGGGGCTCATGGGGCACCCTTGCCAAACCCCTCTTGAAATATGCACTTCCCTACCCAAATGCCTATTAATTAGTGGCATCGAGGAGGCAATTTTATATAATTTCATGAGTCATGCTATGAACACTGTCAGTATGCCGTATTTAGTTAAGACCACTCTCAGGTAGACATGGAACACTTTATCAAATGCCTGGTCCTGGTTCAGGCTTAAAATATAACCATGTAGCAAATCCTGTCTTCCCTGCTCCACCACCTCTCACAACAACAGCAGGTTTTCTTGCATTGTTCTTCCCTTAACCGCACAAGTCTGGCTAGAGTTGATCACATGTGGAGCTACCTGTCCCAAATGTGTCGCCATAATTTTCATGAGTATTTTTAAGTCAGTGTTCATAAGGACCAAAGGGCGCCAGTTCTTGATATCCAATTTGTCTCCTTTTTTTGTGAATAAAGAGTTGTACCGTATATTCCTATTGTTTGGCCATTTCATCCTGCAGCAATAGAGTATTGTACACTACACACAGTATGTTCATCATTTCTGTTTCTAACAGTTTAAAAAATTCGGAAGTCAGTCCATTTGGTCCTGGTGTAGTGTTATTATTTAAGGACCATATGGTACACCTAATTTTCACCTCCATTATAGGCACTATCATTTGGTCCATCAGAACTGATGGTATATTTGGTACATTACAGTGTTGCAACATCTCAAGTACCATAGCAGGTGTAATACCTGAGTCAGGGAACAACTCTGTCAATAGCTTGGCAGAAGACACCAGGAGAAAGGACTGCTGTGTGACTGGACTTCTCTGCTGGGACTAAAGTAGAAGAACTTTTGTACCTGGACCTTTAATTTAGGGTTAAAAAAACTAAAATACAAAACAAAAAAAAAAGTGTGTGTTTGTCTGGGTTAACTGAACTGAATGGAAATCTGAACAGTTATCTAGGTGTAAATCTTAGGTGATTGAAAGGACTTAACTGCTGTGAGGTTTAAATTACTTGTAGAAAGATCAAGTAAGTAGGGGGAGTGGCTTAGCTAGAAGGAAGCTACATTTAAAGACTGCCTTAGAAAGATTCTGCTAATAGCTTGGCAGAAGACACCAGGAGAAAGGACTGCTGTGTGACTGGACTTCTCTGCTGGGACTATATTCCTCCTTCCTCCCTCCACCCCCCACCCAAAGCTAGTTCTATTTTTATAGGCACAGGATTTGACTGACAACAGGAACTTCCTGTTTGGGAGCAGGAAGTGAGTGATCACAGAACCACCATAGACCCACCATCCTAGAAGGTCAAGAGTAGCTCTCCGGACCCTCTAGCTGCTGGAGGTCTGCCTCTGAGCAAGTAAGTAGTCTACTGAGAAATATAGGATATTCTTGTCTCAGAACAGGACAATCAGGAGCTTAAAGGGCACACAGGCAGAAAGTAAGGAGAGAGAGAAAAAAAACAGAGGAAAGAGTAAGGATTGCAAACAGTTAAGGGGCCAGAAATAAGACATGATTGGAGTGGTGCAGTGCAGTGGCTATGGAGCAGCAGTCTTCTGGGAGACATTCTGGAGGATGCGGTGTTGTCCCATCTGCAGGCACCTCTCTGGGCTGAGGGAGGAGGTTGCTTATCTCCAGGCTGAGTTGGCCAGGATTTGTGGGACCTCCTCTTCCATCCAGGGACCACCAGTGCCACTGCCGTTGCCTCAGAGGTTGCCAAGAAAGAGGAGCAGTTGGACCACAGTGGGCTCAGGGAGGGTGAGGGTGGTGGAACAGAGGCACATCCCTCCAGTTGTACCTCTCCACAAATCCTATGCCATTCTGGCAAAGTGTGGTTCCTCTATGGAGGCATCCGCAGTGGAGACCAAGGAGGATGCTGGGAACCTCCACAAAGGAGACCCACAGGATGGTGGCAGGGGACCCTGCAAGGGAAGGAAACAACTCCTGGTGGGGGACTCCATTGTTAGGAAGGTAGAACTGGGGGAGGAAGGGAGAGGGAGGTAAGGTGCCTGCCTGGCACCATGGCTTGGAGGGACAGGGAGCGATTGCCAGAGCAGCTACACAGGGGAGGGAACTGGATGTCATTGTCCACCTAGGGACAAATGACCTGGCAAAGAAAGGGATTAGAGAAGTGCAGGAAGAGTTTGTGGAATTGGGGAGGGGCCTTAGTCAAGTAGCATGCACGGTAACCTTCTCGGAGGTGCTGCCCATCTGACGTAAGGAGAGGCTGGGGTGTTCCGCACCATGGGATTCAATCAGTGGTTGAAAACTGGTGTGGAGCACAGGGATTTGCTTCATTGGGGACTGGGGTCCACCTGGAGCGATGTGCCTATACTGGCATGATGGACTGCAGCTGTCCGGGAGGGAACCAGGATCCTAGGTGATAGGTTTAAATGCTTCATTGGCAAGCTTTAAACTAGCCAAGGGGAGGCACTGAACAGAGCAGGGAAATCTCAGCCTCCCAAATAATCATGGTAGTAAGTGGGCAAACACCAACATAGAGGTGTCAATAGGGAGAAGGGAAGGTAAATGGAGAAAGTGACAAAGACAAGAAGGACAGGATGGGGCAAAGGGAGTAAGGCCATCAGGAAATGGAGGGTAATGAGTACCAATGACTCAGGTCTGGGCAACAAGCTCCCTGAGCTGGTGGCCTTGATGGAAGAGGGATGCCTGGATATCGTAGCAGTCACAGAGACATGGTACAAGATAACCATGACTGGATGTTAACATTCCAGGGTACATAACCCAGGAGAGACAGACAGGGAGAAGAGGGGAGGAGAAGCTCTCTATGTAAAGGAAGGGATAAAAGCAACTGAACAAAAAAGTAAACAGGGAGGACTGGAGGCTCTCTGGGTCACCTTGGAGACTGGAAAGGGCACCACAATCCGCACAGGGGTTGTGTACAGACCCCCATGTCAGGGGAGGAATGGACAAGGATATGATAGAAGGCATTCTTAGAATGGCAGAGAAAGGGGAGATACTGTTGATGGGAGACCTGAATATGCCAGATGTTAACTGGAGCACATTTGCTGCAGCCACATCCAAGAGCAGGGCCATTCTTGATGCCCTACAGGTGGCAGGCATTAGACAGCTAGTTTCAGAAACCACTTGTGAGGGAGCAATCTTAGACCTCATACTCTCAAACGGGGGCAGTGAGAGGATCTCAGATCTAGAAGTGGGTTGCCAACTGGTGACAAGTGACCATCAAACAGTGTGGTTCACGTTAAACTCAGCTACAGAGTCAAGCCATACAAAAGTGAGGATACTGGACTTTAGGAGGGCTGACTTTGGCAAGATGGGAGAGTGCCTCAGAAAAGCACTAGCAAGCAGGCTAGAAGGAGGGGTGGAGCAGCAATGGGGAATCATCAAAACTGCCATCACAGAGGCAACAAGCCTTTGTGTGAAGCAAATAAGCAAATCAAAATGAAAGAAAAAGCTACTATGGTTCTCAAAAGAGGTGGCTGTGAAAGTCAGGAAGAAAAAGATAGCATTCCGGAAGTATAAGGAAACACAGAAGGTGCAGGATAGACAGCTGTACCAGTTAAGGCAGAAGGAAGCAGGGAGAGAAGTCAGAATAGCAAAGGCCAAACTGAGGAAAAGATAGCCAACTCAGTTAAGAAGGGATAAAACCTTTTATAGGTACATCAACGAGCTGAGAACGACAAAGGAGGGATAGTGAGGCTGAATAGAATGAACGGTGGGTGGCAGAGAGGACAGTGAAAAGCAGGGATACTGAATGAATATTTCTGCTCAGTATTCACAAAAGAGGAGGGGAAGTGTCTAATCCATTAACAGAAGCACTTGATTGGGGATCGATCCAGTCCTTCACAGAAGAAGGGTTCTGCAAGAACTCCTAAAACTGAAGGCGGACAAAGCAATGGGTCCTGATGAATTCACCCCAGAACTCTAAAAGAATTAAGGAGGAACTAGTGAAACCACTGGCTACTCTTTTTAATAAATCATGGGAGGATGGTGTGGTACCCGAGGACTGGAGAAAGGCAGATGTGATTCCCTTCACAAAAGTGGGAACAAGACAGAGGCAGAAACTACAGACCTGTCAGTCTGACCTCTGTGGTAGGGAAAGTGATGGAGTCACTTTGAAGGAAAGAATAGTTGAGTACCTAGAGGCCAGTAGGCACAGGACCCAAGGCAGCATGGGTTCACAGCGGGAAGGTCATGTCAGACAAATCTAATAGATTTCTTTGACTGGGTGACCAAAGTAGTAGACCAGGGAGGGGCTGTCAACATGGCCTACCTAGACTTTAGGAAGGCATTTAACACAGTCCCACACAAAAGATTAATAGTTAAATTAACCAGCCTGGGAGTGGGTCCCAGGGTGGTAGCCTGGGTAAAACATTGGCTGGACAACAAGACACTGAAGGTAATTGTAAATGGAGTCCATTCTGAAGAAAGAGGGGTTACTAGTGGGGTACCGCAGGGTTCAGTATTGGGTCCAGTCCTTTTTTATGTCTTCATCAGTGACATTGCAGAGGGACTGGAAGGAAAAGTATGCATTTTTGCAGATAACACAAAGATCTGCAACAGGGTTGATGCACAAAGAGGTGTGGAAAGGATGAAAAGGGACTTGGCAAGGTTGGAGGAATGGTCAGAAGTATGGCAGCTAGGATTCAATGCAAAGAAGTGCAAAATAATGCAGCTGGGAAACAAGAACCCAGGGGAAGAATACACAATGGGTGGGGAGGTAGTAACAACAATAAAAAGGAAAGGGATCTGGGGGTAATCATATCAGATGACCTTAAGGTTAGCAAGCAATGTGAGAAGGCAGTAGGGAGGGCTGGGGGTATACTGGGATGTATAGGGAGAGGCATCAGCAGCAGAAAACAGGAAGTTGTTATCCCTCTGTACAGACAGTTGGTGAGACCCCATCTGGAGTACTGTGTCCAGTTCTGGAGACCCCATCTCCGCAAGGACATAGACAGGATAGAGGTAGTTCAGAGGAGGGCAACTAAAATGGTGCAGGGTCTGCAAGAGAAGTCGTATGAGGAGAGACTAAAGGAGCTTAATATGTATACCCTTGAGGAAAGAAGGAGAGGGGACATGATAGAAACTTTTAAGTACCTCAGTGTAATCAACAAAGTCCAAGAGGGTAGCATCTTTCAGAAAAAGTTACTTGCAAGAACAAGGGGACACAATTTAAAGATAGAAGGAGGGCAGTTCAGGGGCAATGTGAGGAAGTATTATTTCACAGAGAGGGTAGTGGATGCATGGAACAACCTTCCTGAGGAGGTTGTGGGGTCTAAAACTGTGGGAGAATTCAAGAATGCATGGGACAGACATAAGGCAATTCTTGTGGGGGGTAGGAAGAAATAGGCTGTTGGTTAACTAGGATCTGTGGCCTATCCTGTAGGTAGGGAAATGGGCAGACTAGATGGGCCAAGTGGTCCTTATCTGCCGTCAGTCTATGTTTCTATGTTTCTATATGTCTAGTTACCACTGTTAGAATACCCTGTATGGAAGTACAGGTAACTACCATCCCCTTCCATGACTGTAGTGCTTCCATAGTACATTGCTGGACTCTATTCTTGAAGCTTTCGAAAATATCCCCCATAGTAGCTTTCCCAGATGTACCTATCCAATGTTCATGTAAAAGAGAGGTTGTTCTTTCATGCTGATATCCCTCCATCTGTTGTCTGAGATGCAGAAGCTGGGGTGCAAATTCCCCATACCCTTCATTAACGAAAGAAATCAGTCTTGTATACTGTGATTTTAATGTCAAATATTTGAAATACGTACCAGAATGTGTTTTGTAGGAGTGAGATTTCACTGCCTGTCTGATGTCCCCCCTTCGTCTGGACCCACCATCTGCTAAGATTTTCCTTTAAACAGATGACAGACTTCTTGGCATTCAAGATATACCTCACTACTTCCAGGCCCTTCTGGTCACTCAAGATTTTGTTATTTAGTTTCCATGGTCCCCTTCCTCGGGAAATACCCTGACCTCTAGTCATACATATTTTGACCATTAAGTGATCTGTGTTTTCCAACGGAACAGTGAAAGCTTGTAGGCAGTGTAGCATAGGCGAAATAAAAATAAAATCTATATAGGTAGCAAGCTTAGCTTTATAAAATGTGTATCCCCCTGTTGGATATATGGCCCTATATGCACCCACCAAACCAGACTGGTCCACTATCCCATTTAATGCACTGCTGTCACAGAATTACATTTCTGTTATTGTTCTCCTATCTTCCCTTGTCTGGACACAGTTAAAATCGTCCACCCAGATCACCTGTCTTGTGGTAAATAAGAATGGCTTAACTATCTTCAAAAGATCTACCCTCTCATTTCATTTATGGAGCGTACAGCCCACAGGAGTGTAGCCAGAAGTTTCCAATTTCTACACAGTCTCCAACAGTTACACCCCCCCATTAAAAAATGTACACATCCTTTCCAAATGGCACCCCTTTCCAAACAAGTCAGATTGTTGTTAGATGATTCCTCTAATCTCTAAATAGGTTATACATGCATCTGTTTTCTAAACAACAGAAGTTTAAACAGAGACACTCCTCAGTGGCCTACATTAACCCAAATACTATAGATTAGAATGCAAATGTTAACAGAAAGGCATGTGGTTTGTGACAGGCACTCAACAAAACTGTACACAAATGTGTACAGTGAGTGTGCCTGTCTACACCCTTGCGTAGAGGTTGATAAGTCTCCACACCAGCTTCTGGAGTTTAAAATCTATCAATAGCACTCTCCCTGAGACTTAGATCTAATACTTCAGTAATCCAATAGTCAAACCCTTTGAAAAGCACCCCCATCCTCCCACAATGTTTTAATGTCAAGGAGTAGGATTGGCCCAGCACTACAGTTTCCATTCTCCATCTCATTAACAGTATGCAGTCTAAGATATTGTATACAAGCAATAACAATTTTATGGTCTTTTAAAATAGAAAATGTGACTAGACGTCTCCTGCAATTCTTAATACTATTGGTATATAAAGATGCTAATGTTAAAGCATGCATTGCAGACATTAAAGTGAGTCAATGTGGAGAATCAAGTCCTAACTTGAGGTATACCACTGTAGGTAAGAGCACAGTCTCAGGTGCCTGCCTGTTTGCCAAGCCTACTGCTTCTCCTGGGTGCAAGGACCAAAATGTTTGTGTTTCTCCCTCACTTTTTATACTTTCACCACTAGACACTCCTTGTCCAAATCAGAAGATAAACCCCTTTGCAAGGAAAAGGTAGATGACACTTCTGACTCTTCATCCTGTTCTGACTCATGTAGCAGAAATGCCTCATATGAGTTGGAAAGGGGGATAGGATCTTGTACTTCTCCCATCTTTTGAACTTTTGCCTTTGGATTTACTTTTTTTTAAGGGTCATTTCTTTGAGGCAACTACTGTAATGTCCAGTGCAGGCATCTCCTGTACTTACATAGAAACATAGAACATAGAAACATAGACTTTGATGGCAGATAAGGACCGCTTGGACCACCTGCTCTGCCCATCTCCCTACCTACAGGATAGGCCACAGATCCTAGTTAACCGACAGCCTATTTCTTTCTATCTCCCACAAGAATTGCCTTATGTCTGTCCCATGCATTCTTGAATTCTCCCACAGTTTTAGATCCCACAACCTCCTCAGGAAGGCTGTTCCATGCATCCACTACCCTCTCTGTGAAAAAATACTTCCTCACATTGCCCCGGAACCGCCCCCCCTCTATCTTTAAATTGTGTTCCCTTGTTCTTGCACGTCTCTTTTTCTGAAAGATGCTACCCTCTTGGACTTTGTTGATTCCACTGAGGTACTTAAAAGTTTATATCATGCCCCCCCTCTCCCTTCTTTCCTCAAGGGTATACATATTAAGCTCCTTTAGTCTCTCCTCATAGGGCTTTTCTTGCAGACCCTGCACCATTTTAGTTGCCCTCCTTTGGACTGCCTTTATCCTGTCTATGTCCTTGCGGAGATGGGGTATCCAGAACTGGACACAGTACTCCAGATGGGGTCTCACCAACTGTCTGTACAGAGGGATAACAACTTCCTGTTTTCTGCTGCTGATGCCTTTCCCTATGCATCCCAGTATACCCCCAAGCCCTCCCTACTGCCTACTCGCATTGCTTGCTAACCTTAAGGTCATCTGATATGATTACCCCAGATCCTTTCCTTTTCGTTGTTGTTACTACTCTCCCATTATGTAATCTTCCCTGGGTTCTTGTTTCCCAGCTGCATTATTTTGCACTTCTTTGCATTGAATCCTAGCTGCCATACTTGACCATTCCTCCAACCTTGCCATGTCCCTCTCATCCTTTCCACGCCTCCTTGTGCATCAACCCTGTTGCAGGTCTTTGTGTCATCTGCAAGAGGCATACTTTTCCCTTCCAGTCCTCTGCAATGTCACTTATAAAGACATTAAAAAGGACTGGACCCAGTACTGAACCCTGAAGTACCCCACTAGTAACCCCTCTTTCTTCAGAATGGACTCCATTTACAATTACCTTCTGTGTCCTGTTGTCCAGCCAATGTTTTACCCAGGCTACCACCCTGGGACCCACTCCCAGGCTGGTTAATTTGACTATTAAATCTTTTTTGTGGGACTGTGTCAAATGCCATGCTAAAGTCTAGGTAGGCCATGTCCACAGCCCCTCCCTGGTCTACTACTTTGGTCATCCAGTCAAAGAAATCTATTAGATTCATCTGACATGACCTTCCCACTGTGAACCCATGCTGCCTTGGGTCCTGTGCCCCTCTGGCCTCTAGGTACTCAACAGTTCTTTCCTTTAGAAGTTACTCTATCACTTTCCTTACCACAGAGGTCAAACTGACAGGTCTGTAGTTTCCTGCCTCTGTCTTGGTCCCACTTTTGTAAAGGGGAATCTTATCTGCCTTCCTCCAGTCCTCGGGTACCACACCATCCTCCCTTGATTTATTAAAAAGAGTAGTCAGTGGTTTCACTAGTTCCCCCCTTAATTCTTGTAGAATTCTGGGGTGAATTCCATCAGGCCCCATTGCTTTGTCCACCTTCAGTTTTAGGGAGTTCTTGCAGAAGCTTCTTCTGTGAAAGGGCTGGATCGACCTCCAATCAAGAGTGCTTCTGTTAATTGGATTAGGCACTTCCTCTTTCTTTTGTGAATACTGAGCCTGAAATATTCGTTCAGTATCCCTGCTTTTCACTGTCCCTCTGCCCACCCACCATTCATTCTATTCAGCCTCACTATCCTCCTTTGTCTTTTCTGTTCGCTGATGTACCTATAAAGGTTGTATCCCCTTCTTAACTGAGTTGGCTATCTTTTCCTCAGTTTGGGCCTTTGCTATTCTGACTTTCCTTCCTGCTTCCTTCTGCCTTAACTGGTACAGCTCTCTGTCCTGCTCCTTCTGTGTTTCCTTATACTTCCTGAATGCTATCTTTTTCTCCCTGACTTTCCCAGCCACCTTTTTTAAGAACCATAGTGGCTTTTTCTTTCATTTTGATTTGTTTATTGCTTCACACAAAGGCTTGTTGCCTCTGTGATGGCAGTTTTGATGATTCCCCATTGTTGCTCCACCCCTCCTTCTAGCCTGTTTGCTAGTGTTTTTCTGAGGCACTCTCCCATCTTGCCAAAGTCAGCCCTCCTGAAGTCCAGTACCCTCACTTTTGTATGGCTTGACTCTGTAGCTGAGTTTAACGTGAACCACACTGTTTGATGGTCACTTTTTCCCAGATGGCAACCCACTTCTAGATCTGAGATCCTCTCACTGCCCCCATTTGAGAGTACAAGGTCTAAGATTGCTCCCTCACGAGTGGGTTCCGAAACTAGCTGTCTGAGGTCTGCCACCTGTAGGGCATCGAGAATGGCCCTGCTCTTGGATGTGGCTGAAAGTCTGCCAGTCTGGGTTTGCAGCCCCCCTCAATGTGGTTGCTTGTGCCTCCTCCACGGTAGTCTCCGTCAGGTCCATTAGGATATCCTGGTTTTCACCCTGTACCTTGTCCTGTGGTTCCACTTCCACTGTTTGTGGGGAAGGGGAGGTCCTGTATTGCTAGATCTCTTGGTCCTGCAAGAAGGGGGTTGGGCTCCTGGGTCGCCTGTCAGAGCCACTTTGTCTCCTCGTTACTTGCCCTTACTCACCTTTGTATCTCTGTGCTTTTTTTCTGAGCCAATTCCACCACAGATTCCTGATTTGGGTGATCCTGTCTATTGTGAGTCACCCACTCGCAATTGTGATACACATGTCCATCCTGCACACATAGGTTACATTTTTGTTCATTCTGAAAGGTACCACTTGCATGACCACATTCCATACAATTTATCCAACTTGTTCTATCACAGGCCCAACTCAGATGTAAATGAGAGCCACACCAAAAACATGTTTTGGGCTGATCTGGATAGAAACAATGGACTCTTTTGTTGCCCAAAATAGGAATTGGGGAGATGTTGTGGCCCTTGTGCACTGTTCTGCAGCCATATGTGGAATGTCCAACCACCAGTCCATATGTGTTCTTCATCTAAGTTTGGGGCTGGCTCACCTAACAACTCACATTTTTGTTGGAGCCAGTACTGTACATCGTAAACCACCATTCCCTTGTTCCTAAAGAGGATGGTCACCTGCTTTATAGTAGCCTTTGTAAGAGCTATCACTTCGAATGGGACCCACAAGACTCTGTGGTGATTTTTCTCATATGCCACCCAGAAATGATCTAGGCCCGCTGGTGTTTTAAAGCTGATGGCATATATGGTGTCCCCAGAAGCATGTATAAGCGTGTATATTTCGTTTGAGAAAAAATGCAGGGACTCTTTAATGAGGGTTTTGCCAACATAGATCCTTTCTGGAGGATGGGAGAGACCTCCCCAGATATTGGATACCCACCACTTTTTTCCTCTGTGAAGGGGTGTTATTAGTGAAAATAGGGTCCCGTTTCTGGAACTGAGACCATAATCTCAATGGGTTTTCAGGTACTGGGCCTTGTTGGCCACTTGTTTACCCCTGCTCCACTCTGTCTCCTCACTCAGTTGTCTCCCTCAGAGCTGCTGAGTCCTCAGCTGCAGCAGTTCACTGAACAAGTGTTGGAGCATCTCCCGCATTTAGACCCTCCTGAACTGGGGTGTGAAAATCAGGTTTTGCTGGTAGTAGACCAGATGCTTCAGTTTCTATGCATAATTCCTCCATGACAACTCTAGGAGTCAAAACATACTCTGAGACCTGTATTCATCCCCCCCTTCTTTTCTAGCCCATCCTGCTCTGGTCAAAACTGTCCCCATGGACCATTGTTCAGGTTTAGACATTTCCTTTGATTTGTCTCCCTCTTCTCTCCTGCCATGTCTTAAGCCTAAATCAGCAGCTTCTTGCCTCATTGACCCCTGGACTGCACCCGCTAGCATTTTGGAACATTCAGCTTCATCATGACTGCTCAGAGGGGTAATATTTTCCATATTAGATACTGTGCTTGTGTAACCCCCCCCCCATTACCCAGGGTTACTAGAATCCCAGTAAGACCTAGTGGTAGGCAGGGAAGGCAGCTTGTGAAACTCCAGTTAAATGGATTTCACACTGTCTCACTCTGTTCTCAGTCTCAGCTGAGACTGAGGGATGACATCATTTTAGAATTGTCACAGCTGCATAAGCCACACTGGAATGTTGCAGTTGGAGGTTAGAGTAGAACGTTAGGGAATTTGAAGTCAGTCTGTAGAGTTCAGTAGAGTCTGGGCAGTCTGTAGAAGAGGTGCTCTGCCATAAGCAGGCCCTCAGAGCTCTAAGCTCTGTCAAAGAGCTATTATTTTGGTATAGGTGTGTGTTCTCACCTGAAGAGGAACACAGCAAGAGCACATTGAAATGGTAGAGACCACTTTCAGTGGTTCAGGACCCCATCTTTGCGGGGATGGGGGGAAGGAATCAGCCTGCTCCCAGGGGCAACCCCCCTGGTCCAGCTAGGGAAAAAAGAAGCTGCCTGATTTAAGTTCGTGCTGAGGCACCAGAAGTTCTGGATGAGATTTCTTTGAGGAGAAAATGCCTGTGGGACACCTGCAACCAAGGGGTGAGTTCACTCTGCTAAAGGGCCAATGTGTATTCACCTGAAACAAAATGAAACTAAAGTGACTGTTACTGTGGGGTCCGGTAAAGACAGCCAAGTACAGTTTGGAAGATGTGGGGATTGGACTGCTTAACTCTCTGAGGGGTCTAGAGTAATGGACACAGCCACTTTTTAAGTATGTTCAAGTTCAACACAAATGGGATATAAATACAGTAGATTGAATGTGAATACATTTAAAAAGAATCTACACAGCAAAGTGTTTTAAAGGATGAGTTGTTACAGTCCAGAGAAATGGCCGGGTATGAATTATGGGAGTGAGAGATGGGAGACCCCCATCAGTAGTAACCAAATTCACCTCTACAGGTTTACTTTGGGACACCTGTTGCTTTCTCTCAGGTACTTGGCCAGTGCCTGAGGAAAGTACCCAGATGTGGGATTGATGAGGAAGATTCCCTGATGGAGCAGAAGTGCTCATAGGTGGTTTAGGGAGCCAACAGTAAATGTTTCTATGCTATATGGAAAGTGTCCAAAGGGCTGGCAAGAGAGCCGAGCCAGGGATACCCAGAGCAGCGTACAAGTTTGGGCTGTGTGCCCAGTGTGTTTCAGAACCTGAGGGCTTAAGTGAATAAGGATGTGTTCTGCTCTCCATAAATCTGCATTACCAGGAGTGTAGCCCCATGGGGGTCCATCTATGCGTTGTTTATTCTGTTGGATGTGAATAAAAGCCACCCTTTAGAATCCCATTTCTGGTGTTGGACATTACAGTTATTGCTTCCTTTGTCTGGAATTACTTGGGTGCCCCTGTGCAGAGTAGCCAAACCTAGCCAATGTACTGAGTGACATATTCCTCCCTGAACCAAGCCCATGAGGTAGAGCTGTCAAAATGGAAATGGCATACCTGGGTGGGGGTTACACTTGTACTCACTGTAGGTACCGTCCCAGGTATCGATGCAATAGATTCAATCTTTGAAGACATTGTGTCCATGGCAGTTTGCCTCTGGGGCATTGCCTGTTTGTTCTCCAGTATTGCAGCCACCACTGCATCACAGTTCTTGTCAGTATCCGCCTTCCTCGCTCTGACAGCTGCCCCAAGACTTTGCTTGCGGTCTGGCGATTGTACTCCTGAGGGGACGCTCATCCAACAGTCAACAGTACTTTCAATAAATGTTGTTGTTGATTGTAGTTCAGGGCCTGGATACAGTCCACCTAATACAAACCAAAAAAAGGGAGCACAGGTGGTGGTGCTCTCGGAAAAATACATTTAATGCAATACAAAAAACTGGGAACTCACCAGCCATATAAATAAATGACTCCACCAGTACTGGAAAGCATAAATATTTATTCAGGAGGACCCATATACAGGGGTAAACACTTGACGTGTTTCAGATCCTCATGGATCCTTTCCCAAAAACAGTTACAACCCCATAAAATACACCATACTTATACCCATCTCCCTATGCACATCATTATGATGCTATACTATCTAATTGGTACACATATAACCTACACATAAAGTGCTTATTTTATAATCCTTCATCAACAAAGTGCATATATTATAACACAAATTACTACACCTCTATATCTTTGCACATCACCTTAATAAATAATCCTTCATATAGATATAGATGGGGGATAGAAAAAAGAACATTAAAAATTCATTCTGTTCTCATATTTGCATAACTATCATTCAAGACCAGCAAAAAATAAATAAAACCAGCAGAGTTCATACTATTTTCATAATTCCTGACATCACACACTAGATAACTTACTTCAAATCCAAAAACGGCTTTAAGTCTAATACAGAATTTAAAGACATGAGATTCCTTTCTATCTATATTGTCTACATGTGCTGTTGTTGCATACTGTGAATCCTCTCACTCTATTGCTCACATGTGTTAACCTAATCTCTGCTTGAATGGTCACTTTGTCTTCCTGACATAAAACGCTAAACATTTACATTCTGCCAAATAAATAACTCCTGCTGTGTCGCAGGTAGTGCATTGCCTCACTTCCAATTCCTTATCTACATTTACAGTCACGAATACTTTACACTCTTTAACAGATTCACAGTATAGACATTTTTTACATCTAAAACTTCTTTTATCTGATTCAACCATCTGGTGTTTTTTGATTCTGTAAAGTGACTATGGACCAGTCTGTCTTTTAATGTTATGGCTTTCCTATAAGCCATTCTCGGTCTCATACTAGCCACTTCTACCAAACCTGGATCTCCTAATAAAACTTTCCATTGTCTATACACAATGGGCCAGATATTCAAAAGGGTTGTGCCATGTGCAATAGGGTCGCGCATGCGCAAGTCCGAAAGTGTGCCATTCTGCGATATTCAGCAGGAGGCAGTTGCGCCACTGAAAACAGGCTGAGCAACAGTGCAATGCAAATGATGGCATGCGCAACCAAAGGGGGTGGATCCCTGCATAAAGAGCGCAATGCGATATTCAAAGGGTTGCGCAATGCACAATAGCGGAACAGCCGGAAGTTGCACCACAGAGGAAATGAGCCAAAATAAAAAGGCTCAAGGAAGAGGCGCAAGAATGCTACAGGGATGCCAAGCGAGACAGACAGAGAGAGACAGACAGTGACAGTCCAGAACAGGGCAGACAAGGGATGTTGTATGTGCCATAGGCTGCAGAGGCCAGCTGGGGTACCCGGTGCAGTGGAGGTAGCAGTCAGGACAGTGGGGGTAACAGAGCAACATCAGCCAGGAGGGGTCACAAGCCAGGGAGATGGACAGTGTCAGCTTCCACATGGAAGCTGTAATGAGGGGGGTGAGAATGCATGCTGCAGGGGGACGTGGCTGTGGAACGGTCCGTCGGCGGTACGCCCCCAACAGGCAGTACCGTGCCCGCATCAGCTTTGAGCTGTACACAGATGTAGAGATTGTGGGCCAGTACTGTCTGAACAGGGCAATACTGAGATGGCTCTGTGAGCTGTGCAGTGATGTGATGCAGGCACCCTCACGACGGAGTCACGCTCTGTCGGTGGAGACCAAGGTGACAGCCTGCATGTGCCTGCTCACCACGGGCACCTTCCAGAGGCCGACAGAGGACACCACAGGCATCATACAGTCGGCTACATCATGCATCCTCACCCAATTCCTCAGCGCACTGCTGCCACATGTTGTGGAGCACATCCAGTTCCCCAGCACCGCGGCAGAGCGTACAGCAAACATGCAGGAGTTCCACAGGGTAGCACGTATGCCTGGCATATTAGGGGCCATAGACTGCACCCATGTGGCCATTCGCACGCCACCTGGCCCCGATGGGGCTGCATATAGGAACAGGAAGGGCTATTCCAGTGTCAACTGCCAGGTGGTGTCTGATGCCACTGGGTGCATAATCAATGTCTGTGCCACACACCCTGGTGAAGCACATGATGCCTTTATATGGTATCAGTCTGCACTGTGCCATCGACTCGAGAGTGGGACATCCCACAGGCCATCTAGTGGGTGAGTACGCATGTAGGAATTGCAAACGTGGGGCAAGGGTGGGAATGCCACAGGTGCTATGGTAGTGGCACACAGGGATATTGGCAATATGGACCTGAACATGATACTCATCTCCACCATCTCCACACAGGTGACAGCGGATACCCACTTCATCCCTGGCTACTCACACCATACCGGTGCCCCATGACCCCATCGCAGCAACGTTATAATGAGGCGCATGCCGCCACACGCAACATCATCGAGCGGGTGTTTGGGATGCTCAAGGCATGCTTCCGATGCCTAGACACCTCCGGCGGTGCCCTACAGTACAGCCCCTCAAAGGCCTGTGGGATATTCCTGGCCTGTTGTATCCTGCACAACATGGCCAAAGACTGTGGGATAGCCATTCAGGTCGAGGAGGGGACATGGAGGGACGCCAGTGGCGCCGTGATGATGGTGATGTGCAGCCCCCCCTTGGATGGCAGGACCCCGACTGATCCGGCAGGCCCAGCTGCACTGGGACACCATCATGGAGGAGCATTATGCATGACACAGGTAAGTCAAGGGGCCATGTGCAACCAACACTGTCCTGGTGCAACCCACAGGCACACAAAGTAACACACCAGAGGTGCATGACGGCAAGGAGAGTGGAAGGGACCAGGCACACAAACACACCATCAGGGAGGGGTGAACAGTCATATGGACACATACACCAGGCACAAAGCATACATGGGCAGGTGCACAGCAGAGCAGGAACAGACATGGCAAACACACAGATCCACAGACCACACCCACCACCTGTACTGTCCAAGTACGTGTGTCAGATGCTGGGCACCCTTGCACCTTGGTGTACAGTACAATGCAGGCATCATCATGCACACGCACCTGTGGACAGCAGTCGGGATGGTGTGCAGGTGGTCCGTATGTCAGCATGATGTGCAGGGCACCCACCAGTGCACTGCCCACCATGACGCACATTGCACACAGGGCAGCACCAGACAGGGCCCGCACTGGGAGACAGGTCAATCATGTTGCACTGTTCCACGGCCACTGTGGATGTGTGGGCGGCCCCACCATGACCCAACAGCACTGGCAGGCTGAGCAGAGGCCACATGGGGTGGCACCAATGGACCACCAGGGGTCCCACTGCGCGATCACGACCTTGTCCGCACTGGGGTCTGTAGTATGCCAAACATACCTGCACCAGGGGTGCTCGGGATGCCCACAGCAGAACCCGGCGTCGACAGGCTGGGTGTCGCACGATGCCGGGAATGGGGAGTGGAGAGCGTACTGTGTGGGGTGCGCGGTACAGGGGCACCTGCTTGTGTGCCCAATGCAGCCACGACAGCGACCAATGCCTGGGTCTGCCTGTCAATGGCGGCGGTTACATCCATCTGCATATGGACCATCTCTGCAAGGATCAGAGCACAGTCCCTGCTGTGCCGCTCCACAGCCATGCACAGTGCCTCCACGGACGTTGCAACCCACCTTTGCTGCTGTACTGATTCCCGCAGCAGGTGGGTGTGCTCTTCAAATGGGTACTCTGCCACAACGGCATCCTGTCCCCCAGGGTATGGAAGGTCCTGATGCTCAACACCCCTTGAGGGTGGGCGCTGTTCACCAGGACCAGGAATGGGCATATCAAAGGGTGGTGGGCATGTGCCACCACTGGACACTGTACCCCCAGACCTGGTGGGTGATTGCTGCTGCTGCCCCTCCAACCGCTGTGCCCCAGGGACCACTCGTTCCACTGCTGTGGCCTCAACAGTGCCAGACACCTGCACAGCCACCGGTGCTGCCCCACCAGTGCTGACAGGCACAGCCTGGGACTGTGCCAACATGCTGGCACACACGTTGGAACCAGCTAGGCCCAGGGGCATGTGCTGGCCTGCTGTGTGTCCGTCATGGGACACACACATGTCACCGCCCATTGCAGTCCTTGCATCATCAATGGTGCAGGTACATGCTACAGCCACAGTCACAGCGTGCTGGCATGCTTGCATGCCAGACTGCTGAGACACAGGCTGTGCACCCCCCACACCTGACTCACCGACAACAGAGTTGGCAGCCCAGCGTGCATGCTGGTGCAGTGCATGCTGGCTGGTGACAGAGGTGGATGGACCCTCCTCCAAGTCCAGCAGGTCTTCCTCACTGCCTGAACCCACCACCACTGTCACCTGAAGATGAACAGGATCTGTAACAGAAAGTGAGGACATGTGAGTGCATGTGAACAACCTCCCCCCCCAACACCACCACCATGTCATACTGTGCAGTGATGGGCTTCCACCTGTCTGGAATCCACCTCCTGGTACGCCCTCAATAACACTCCACTGCATTGATGCAGCCAGTCGGTCCTCAGCCGGGGTCAGCTCCGCCACCGCTGGCTGGCCCCCGCCTGTGCCAGCACGTGCAGCCCTGAGGGCTGCCACCTTCTCCTTCACCCTCCTGCGGTCTGTCCCCATCTTCTTTTTGCATTCCTGCACGGAGCGCTGGTGGCTTCCATGCAGGTTCACTGCCCAAGCTACCCCCTCCTATGCAGCCACACAGGCCTGAGGGGTGCCCTGCCGTCCACTCAGTAGTGGCTCCTCCTCCAGGTAGGCCTGGAAGAGGGCCTCTGTCTCCACCGTGGTGAAATTGGGCCTCCTCCTCCGCCCACCATCCTCATCCTCACCTTGGCTCTGCTCGGTCATGTCGATCTGTATGGGTGGAAGTGGACACCTATCACTGTGCAGTCTACAGCATTGTCCCATGACCATTGTCCAGAACATCACACAGCATGCAACCCACCTCTCACCTGCAGTAACCGAATCTGGCCAGCGCAGCCCAATGTCGCACATTTATAGCGCAATGCATGCAAATTAGGAGTGGAGCAACTGTAATGAGATGCAAATCATGCCACTGCACCTTTGAATAGCTGATCAGATGATTTGCATGTGTCGGCTGAATATCGCGCCGTTGTGCTTTGCGCAATACGGTTGAGCCGGCTGAGCCAATGGCGCAAATCTGTGACTGTGTGGTACACTGCATTGCACATGCCCAGGTAGCTTACGCAGGCGTCTGCCGTGCTGATGACGTGCTGTGCGTGATCGGCAATTCAGGCCATGGCCACCGTTCTGCCAATGGCGCTACAGCACTGGTCACCACATGGCGCAGTGGCAGTACTGCTCAATAATCCACTGTGGCACTGGCACGCAGGTGTCCAATTGCGCAGGACATGTGGACGTCCGATGGCGCTCTGCGTGGCCTTGCGCCACTGACCCATGATCTTGTGCATGACCTTTGCCCCCTGGTGCTGTACGTCTGGCATGTGTACGGCTCTATTGCGCTGTTCGGTGACAGCGCGATGTGGACCGACGGTGCTGTCCGAACAGCACGATAGGCAGTGATGGAGTTGTATTATGCAACATTTGCCGTGCTGCAGAGCGCCATATTGCCACTGTACATTTTGAAAATGGCACGCAGGAAAGCACCACAATGGGGGGCTTTGGAGTTAGCCAACCTGGTGGCTGTGGTGGAGCCCCACTATGGCTCACTGTTTGAGGGTGTGCCCCTGCAGGTGCCACGCACCCATGTTTGGCAGCAGGTCACCGCTGCCCTGAAGCAGGCCACTGGGCGGAGGAGGACCTCTGAATAGTGCAGGCACCGCTACGGTGACTTGCAGAGGAGGAAGCGTGCTCTGTTTGCATGCCTCAGGTCACGTGCCAGGAGGGGCATTGTGTCCAGGCCAAGTGGATGTGCTGTGTATGTACCGGTATTGTCTGCATGGGTGACTGTGTAAATAATCTGCACATGGGGGTGGGTTGGGCTGTGGTTTACTGTGAGGGTGTTTGCAGGTGTGTGCTGTTTGGGTCTGGATGTGTGGGCAGGCACACTCAATGGGGCAAGGGGCTGTCTGCTTTGGGATCTCACTGATGTTTTTCTCTTCCTTTGTCTCCCACAGGTGTGGAGGAGTGGAGGCAGGTGCGGGCTGAGGCATGGGATGGCGGTGCCAAGGTGGCTTGCAGAGGAGGGGTGCAACAGCCACAGCAGCAGCCGCAGCACCTGCTGCAGTGGCTTGATGAGGGTGAGTGTCATTACATCATGGATGCTATTGCATGCTGTGGGGGGCACGGCCACCATCCATGGACAACACTACCATGCACGCAACGTGTGACAGTCAGCACTGTCCAGTGGCACTGCATGTCTGTGAGTGCGTCACTGGTGGTCCATGCATGCACTGGGCACATGGCTGTGGCACTGACTTCCCACCATGTAGCCACGTCACTGGACAGCCTTGGTTGTGCTGTGCTGGTCATGGGCGGTGTGTGTGTGCAGTGGTACACATGGCTGTTGCTGTCTGGTTGGGCATGTCTTGTGCACGGTCACTGTGGGTGGGTGCAGTCCATCACAGGAGTGGAGCACTTGGCTGTATGCTATGCATGATGGGTGGGCTTCAGGGATATGGACAGTCACAGCCATTGACTCTGATCCCTTGTCCTAGGTGTCTGGATCCTGCACCGCATTAGAGGTCGATGCAGCGGCTGATACAGGTGGTGATGGATTTGCATGCCATCCTGCTGGACCTACAGCAACATGGTCTGAGGCGCAGGAGGAGGAGGCCCCGCGGGCCCAGCACCAGGTGGCAGGAGAGCAGGCTGGCAGGCAGTAGCTGCCCATCACCTCACCCCACCTTCCCTCTCCCGGTTGTTCACCCCTGCCCCTTACCCACCCCTACCTTGACCCATACCCCCACCCCTGTTTTGTATATTTGTACATAGTTATAGTTGTTGTTCTTCTTATTCTTGTTATATTTGTAATATATATTTTGATATGAATATTGTTGTGGTCTCTGATTTGCAGCTGGCTATAGGTGCTCAGTTGCAGTGGTGTGCATGGCATCTGGGGTGGTATAGTCATGGGTATGTGTGTGTGTGTGCGTGGGGAGGTGTCTCTGGTGTGGGAGTGGCTTTCAGTCAGTATTGCCATGTACTGCCACCCACTGCTGGGCACTCATGGTGGCTCTGGCTTGTATGGTTCTGTGGTACACTAGGTTGCAGTGTGAAGGCGGGGCCTGGGGATTCCTGCAGTGCTGGTCACTGCTCATGGGTGGTGTCTTGGGGTCACAGTGCAGGGTGTGCTGTGCACACGTGGGGGCTGCTGGACACTGGGGTGGTCCACCCCCTTTGTGTGGCAGTCTCAGCTTGCCAGTGGGTGTGCTGCAGTAACACGGCTGGGATGTGCTTTCTTTGCTTGTCCCCATGGGCGGTTGATATTCCTTCCTCCCCAGTTATGCTGTTCTTGGGATGGGGTGCATTGTTAGTTCTGCAGTGTGTCCCTGTGCCCATCTGTGGCATGGGTGGTGGGCCTCTGCCTACCTTCCTGGTTGTGCTGTTCCATTGCTATGCTGCGGGGGGTGTCATTGCTTGCCCTATGGGCCTCTGGACTGCTCAGCTGGGCTGGCCTTGTTGCGCTATGGCACATCGTATCTGCTCAGCTTCCCCTTCCTGGTTGCGCTATGGCACATCATATCTGCTCAGCTTCCCCTCCCTGGTTGTGCTATGGCGCAGTTTGTGCGATATTCAGACGTTGGCTGCTTGTGCAATTGACCTTGCTTCATGTTTTAATATTGCGACGATTGCACATGTGCGCAAGTGACTTGCGCTTGCTTCTGCTGTTGCGCACTTTTCGGGCGCAGTTTGAATATCCGGCCCAAAATCCCTAACGTCATTCGACTGTACCAAAAAGTTGTTACTGTGTTAAACTGGTCTCTACTCTGTTTCTGCTTTTGTGTCTCATGTAGCAAAACTTCTCTACCAGTGTTATACGTGACCTCTTTTGCCTGTTCTGTGTTCTTTTGGCTAGACCCTTGATCTTGCAGTCTTTGTGTTAGGCAGCTCACTTCACTTTGAAAACCATCCATTGTGCTACAATTCCTTCTTTACCTACAGTAAGAAACTGCCCTTTGGGGATATTTTCTCTGACATGTGGAGGGTGGCAACTTGATGAAATTAATAGCCCATTACCATCCACTGCCTTCCTATACAGGGCTGTATCTACACACCCTTGATTATTTTTTTCTGATAGTGACATCAAAAAAATTCACTTGTACAGCATCACTCTCATATTTAAATCTGATGTGTTCATTGGTACTAGGCATAAATTATACAGAAGTGTCTAATTCATCCTTCATTCCTTTCCATACAAGCAACACATCATCAATAGATCTGCCCCAGAACAGAATGTTTTCCCTAAATGGATTTGCTAGACCATATATATAGATTTCTTCCCATTTTCCCATATACAAATTAACAACAGATTGGGGCACATTTGGCCCCCATTGCCGTCTCTTTTACCTGTAAATAAAACTCTTTGTTAAACATAAAAACATTATTTTTCAAAACATATTCCAATAATTTTAACTCAAATTCTGTTGGAACATCATTCTGTCCAGAACGTGTGTTTAGAAATGATTCTGATGCATCTAACATCCCTTCATGGAGAACATTTGTATATAATGCATTAATGTCCAGTATAGCCAACAGGACATCATTATCTACATTCAGGGTGTCACATGTCGTAAAGAGATGTTTTGTATCCTTAATCTATGAGGGTAAAGTCTGTACAAACATTTTCAGGTGTGAGTCAACATATCGTGATAAGGGCTCAGTTAAGGATCTAGTCCACTCATGATGGGTCTTTCTGGATTCAGCGTTCTTGTGTATTTTTGGAATCATATAAAAAGTAGCTCTAACAGGGTTAGGAGTGATAAGGAAATCTCTAGGCTTTTCTGTAATAATCCCATCTACAAATGCTTAATTGATTGTTTCATCTATTGCAAATTTAAATTCATATGTGGGATCCTCTCATAGTTTGACATATAATCTCACATCTTCTAACTGTCTCATAGTTTCACACACATAATCAGCTTTGTCTTGAATTACCACACACCCTCCCTTATCCACCTGCTTTATTATAATATCCAGATCTTCCTGCAGATTTTTTAGTGCCACACTCTCTCCTTTTGTCATATTATTATAAGTTATTTTTGCAGTTTCAGAAAACACCAATTGTAAATCCTTGTCCACTAAATTTTCAAATGTCAAAACTGCAGGACTGGGGGGGGAATGCCAAACTAGGTTTAAAACTTATCACCCAACTGTGAAGTCTCTCCACCAATATTTCTTTTAAAAAAGAATGATTTTAGATTCAGCCTATGTATGTGAGATTTAGGTCAATCATTGTCAGAAGTTCATTTATCGGGCATGTCAGTGCAAATTTTAAACTCTGTTTCAGCACAGCTTCCTCAGTGAGACTTACATTTCGGCTGGAGACATTAACTGTGAGAGGTTGCATATCAACACTCTCACTTACCTTCTCTGTTGTCTGAAGTTCTTTCTCTGGTTCTAGCACAGCCATTTCCCTCTGTATCGCCCTCTGTTGAAGTGCATCCCTCCACCTTCTTCCCCCTCATCTCATTCTCCTCCTACTCTTGCCTGTACACTGAATCTGGGGCTCGGTCATAGTGCTGATGTTGCACCAGGCTGGGGCTGAGGAGTTTTGGCATTGTCTCGTGCATGATATAAAAAAGGTCTTCCTATTTCTGTCTCTCCTTCGGATTCACTTTGATCCATTCTGAAATTAAAAGACACATGCCCTGAATGTTTAAAGATCCCTCTCCTAGTTTCTTTTTTTCCATGCATAAACTGTCCCACTCTCCCAATCATTTTTAACTTGTGTAAATTTTGTCTGTTTTGCCTTTTTAAGTTCTCTATCCAACTTAACAATCAATTCTTTCAACCTCTTGTTCAAATTATAAAAGTCTGCAAAGTCACAACATTTTGATGCTTCAATTTCAACATTTTTTTGCTTCTTCTTTTAATGTAGATTCTCTCTCTTTGCAAAACTTTACAATCAGTTGTATCAATTAAGTACTGGCCTCTGTTAAAATTGCTTCCCACTCTTTCATAAATGTTTCATTATCAGTACCATACACTGGTTTTAATAAAATTCTTAGACATCTTGGAATTCTCCCTACTTGTACGTAGGCCTCCATACTGGTAATATTCCAAAATGCTTTTCTTAACTGGTGTGTTACCTTCTCAAGATTTCTAAAGACTTCCATTAAGGATCTCGCCTTGGGCTTCATATTCATTGCTGTATTCATTTCCAGTAGGAAGGGATTAGCTCTTTCCGTGGTTCGCATTAATTCTGCCACATAGTCCAGCAGATTTGCCCCATTCCTTGTACTCATACTAGCTTCTGTACTATTTGTAAAAATTTGTGGTGTAGCTTCCAACGATGCCTTGCATTGTATGCGATCTACTATAGCTTCCACCTGGTACTCCTGGAGCCTGCATGTAATTGGGTTTTACCCGCAATCACTTTGCTAATCAAAACCCATGCGTATACACTTAAAACTGACACAAACCAAAAAAGTGCACACAGGTGGTGGTGCGCAAGGGAAAAACACCTTCAATGCAATACAAAAAAATGGGCACTCACCAGCCATATAAAAATGACTCCACCAGTATTGGAAAGTATAAATATTTATTCAGGAGGATCTATATAGAGGGGTAAATGCCTGATGCATTTCAGATCCTCATGGATCCTTTCTCAAAAGCAGTTACAACCCCATTAAACACACCCTACTTATACCCACCTCCCTATGCACTTCATTATGAAACATTTATGAAAGAGTGGGAAGCAATTTTAACAGAGGCCAGTACTAAATTGATACAACTTATTATAAATTTTAGCAAAGAGAGAGAAGCTACATTAAAAGAAGAAGCAAAAAAGGTTGAAATTGAAGTTTAAAAAATTTCATGAAATTGCTGACTTTGATAATTTGAACAAGAGGTTGAAAGAATCAACTGTTAAGTTGGATAGAGAACTTAAAGAGGCAAAACAGACAAAATTTACACAAGATAAAAATGATTGGCAGAGTGGGACAATTTATGCATGGAAAAAAGATACTACGAGAGGGATCCTTAAATGTTCGAGGCATGTGTCTTTTAATTTCAGCATGGATCACAGTGCATCTAAAGGAGAGACAGAAATAAGAAGACTTTTTTTTATATCATGCACCAGACAAAGCCGAAACTCCTCAGCCCCAGCCTGGTGCAACATCAGTAGTACGACGGAGCCCCAGATTCAGTGTACAGCTTCAAAACCCTCAGGTGAACTCACCCTCCGACCATCCAAGGAGATCAGAGTCCATAGACATTTTTTCTTTAATAGTTTTACAGGCCTCAAAGGGGTCCCCTATGGGAGTGGTGGTAGCACTATTATACAAGAGTGTCTGAATTGTCTGTGCTGTATTGTATTGAAACACATTCATAGCATCCTTAAGAGCAGCAATCTGAGAGGAATAGTCAAATGTAGTAAGATTAGCCAGGAAGTACAATTTTTGCATCTGCTGTCTAAGAGACAAGTACTTCAAAAATGTATTGTTTTCAAGTGTTTTGCCATACTTCATGAACCAAGCCTTAATGTCATGTTTAGTGTCAATCCACCATTCGCCCTTATTTGGATAAAAAATTTCTACTGATAATCTGGCCGCAAGTAAGGCCCCCATATCTCAAAGGACCATGGGCTTTTTTAAAACTGAGGTATTAAGTTTCCACCTACCATTTAAAGAGGACCTCCCCCATTACATGATCCAAGGACAGGACCAGCAATAGATGCTCTGAAAATTCAACTGGGGTAATAGACAGTGACCCTCGAGGCACATTTGGAGAAATAAAAACATAATCAGTGGAGGTATAAGTATTCCACATATAAGTGAATTTGGGGCCTTTTGTGTGATATAAGTGACAATCAATCAGGTCAGCAGTGGTAACTAGCTGAGCCAATGCATTGGAATCACAATATATTTTTTTGCCCTCATCCCGTTTCCATTTTTTATCTGTCACAAGGCTACAATTAAAATCCCCACTTAAGAAAACCTTATAATTAGTGACCAAAAAGGGCTAGATAGATTTCATATGACTAACTTTTCCCACCTTAACTTGTGAATTATAAACAGAAATAAATCTACAATCCATATTTTTTCCAGAGGCCATCTAAAATCAGCACCATACCTGGAATTAAGTCTATTAACTTATGTAATGTAAAATTATAACAATGAAAAAGTATCCCCACCCCGTCAGCAGAGTCTAGGCTGAAGGATCAATAAGAGGGGCCCCAAACTCATTCCATTTTAAACATCCTAACATATTCTTCAGTATACATCCTGGTTTCCTGAAGTAAGCAGACATCTAAAGACATATCATGCAAATTCTGGAAAACAGTTTGTCTCTTAGCAGGATTTAAGAGACTATGCACTTTAATAGAGCATACAGTGCACTGAGCCATTAAGCAAAAAGGATGTTTAAGACAGTAAATTTAACTATTTTTTTCTTTTTTCTTTTTCCCTTTATATTCTCCTTCAACCATAGCATGTGAGCCCTGCCCTGTAACAGATTCCACAGTTATTACATCTAGGCTTGTCACATGTACTGGAGAGATGCGTTCGAGAGCCACATTTGTAGCAGGCCCATGGTTGACCCGCATGAAAACACACCCCTCGATCTCTACCCAGCAAATGGGAATTAGAGATGTGTTCTATACCAGTGTCATTTTGTCATAGTCTGACTTTATACTTCCAACCCCCAGTCCAGAAAAGTTCACTATCAAGTATAGATTGAGGATCAATCAACACCTCACATTTTTGTGAAATCCAATAGGTAATATCTTCAACATGGACTCCATCATTGTGAAACATGACTGTGACATATTTCACAAGAGGTTTAGTCAGAGGTATTACAACAAAGGGAGTCCATGCTGGGGAGAATTTGACCTGCCCATACCTTTCCCAGAACAAATCCAAAGCATAAGTTGTGTGAAAGCTGACATCAAAATTGTCCTCTCTGGAGATGTTTATAAAGGCATAAACCTCGGAGAGAAATGTAAAGAATCTTTTAAAAGCATTTTCCTCACATGATATCTCTCAGGCCTGCCCTGTAACCCCCCCATAGCGGATACGAACAGCGTTCCTCTGTGGTGCTGCTTCCTGTTTAGTCTTGGAAAAAAGATCTGATAATAAAGGTTTAGACTCAGAAGGCTTGTTATTGTCCTGTGGCTGAGGAGATTTATTATCAGGAGTCTCAGAAGGCACCAAAGGTGGGAAAGATTGTATAGATTCAATAGTATCAGTCACTATAGATGGGCCTGTGATGGGAACCACAGGAGAAGGCATAATAGGCACCAGTTTAGCAGGAGGCAATGAACTACCCTGGACAGAATGTACAGTCTCTTTAGGTTTCCGTTCTGGAGAAGCTTGAGTAATTAGAAAGTCCCATGAGGGGTCAGAAATCCAGATTCCCCCAGGAGACTGCTTCCATCCCACGCCCGATAGGGCCTTCTGAGGTGACCATGGATCATTAGGCAGATAAATCATTGAATAGTTAGCAGATGGCACTGTAACCAATGTTGAGACTGGAGAGACCGAAATGTTCCTATGAGCCAGGAGTGCAGCGCCCCTTTTTTCTTTCACCTCCAATTTGTTTTCCTGCTTTAATCTAGCTCCATGAAAAGTAAAGTCGGTAAGTTCTTCCTGATTAGTACTCTGGGTTTCATAAACCACCCCGGCTCAGTTCCCACAACCTGAGGCTGTTTAAAAATGAATCTTGCAGTTTTAGACAGGGTAACAGTCGTAGAAGCTGTGACAGGGGCTGTAGTATGTGGTGAGTCAAGGTGCGAGCTCCACTCACCTGAAACAGCAGTAGCTGCTCCAAATTGTGTGGGGGGAAATACAGTCAGAATCTTCAGCCTTTTGGCACATACCGTGAATGGTGTTGGAACTGCCAGCCTGTTTTAGTTCAGGGGAAGGAGGAACTTTATCAGACTCAGCCAGCCCCAGCGGGGCATTGTCAGGAGGTTCAGTGTCATCAGGCCATTTGACAGGCCGAGCATCGGGGATGACAGGAGCATTTTCAGGCTTTAACAAAGTGAGTTGTGCAACTAGGCGGTCATGCTCAAGCTTATGGCGTTCCTCCTCAAAAATGGACTAAAGCCAGAATATCCAGCTGTTTCACATCCAGATTGCAGGCTAAATCCTTCTCCTTTTCAGTAATTATACTGGAACTCAAATCCTCTTGTAAATCTCTTCTATCCTGAGTAAGAGGAGCCATAGGATGGTTAGAGTTGTCTTCTCCAACAAATGTAGTATTTCCAACTTTAGATTCCTTTCCATCAGGTCCCACTGAGATCGACTGGCTAGTATCAGCCCTGCTGGGTCTTTCATCCACCTCCACATCAGCACTTCCTCCTCCTCCTGTGTCCGGCTCCAAAATGGGTCCCTCCATCCAGTCCACAGGAAGTGGCAGCACTCCTGCAGGCACAGTAGGGGAATTTTTTATTGAAAACAATATAACAAAACAAAGTCTTCACAAAAACAACATAATACAGCAAATTAATACAGTAGAACCTGAAACAAAGAAAAATAACATGCAAAAATTAAATTATAATACACAATATTTAAAAGAAAAAACTAAAGGTAATACAAGGAGAATCAAAACCTGTACAGTTTCCTATTCAAGTAACCCCTTCAAAAAGAATTAAAGGAAGTGCCCTCCACCAATACGCCATTAAAGCAGCAGGCAACGCCCATTTTTCAGAGGCATATAAATGTGAAATTTCTTTAGTAATAAGACCTATTAATTCAGTCAATGAGGTATGTTTTTGTTGGAGCACAAACAGATGTCTATTTTGCCAGATGCACCATTTGAAAATGGCAAAAAGGACTCTAAGAGTACCAGGATAGAAAATATTCCAGTCAGACCCAAATTTTCCATATACTAGATCAGTGTAGGTCATTGGGGCCAATACAGGTAAAGACCACTCATGAGCCAACTGAGCCCATAATGGTGCAATAAAAGGACAATCAAAAAACAGATGTGCCATAGTTTCCACTTGGCAAATACATGAATTCCTGATACAAAACCATTCTTCCAGTTCTTTATGAGCTTGATTCCTTTTAACATTTAGTTTATTATGACAACACAGCCATAAGGTGATCCCACATTTTCACCGGAATTCTACCATCTAATAACTGTTTTGTTAAATAATGGCTTTCTATAGGCAAATCAAAGCAGGATGCTGACACAAATTCAGAGCTAAAACAGATGAATAAAGGAGTTTTCTGTTATGTAAGGCTGGCAAATGATTGGATACATGCCATTGTCTTATTTTTTTTTTTTAAACCTCAATGATACTCCCAGAATTCCCTTGTGGAATATTAGTGAAGGGTTTCCAAGTCAGTGCTCTCCATTTATCTATAAAATATTGGGCTCTGGAAGTAAAACTCCATATCCAAATCTCCCGATGACCAGCCAAGCTAGGGTAAACATTAGAATGTACAAATATGGCAAAGAAAAATAGTACTGGATTCACCATATTTAGACCTCCTTGCTTGATAGGCCAATAAGTAACTGATCTTTTAACAGGGTTCAAATGACTACCCCATAAAAGCTGAAAACATAAATTATATAACGTGCTTCTAAATGAAGCGGAAGTGGAAAAATAGAACTGACCAGCAGAAAGATAGGAATAATGAAAGTTTTTAACATATAAATACATTTTTTCCTGGACATAGGAAAATATTTTCATTTCCTAATTTTAACTTCTGCAACAGAAAGAGAAGTAAGCCAATTATATTCTGCTGCTAAAGTCTCTCCAAAAGAAAGCCCCAGAATCTGAATATGCTCAGACCTAATGTTTACTCCACCAATCTCATTCTGGTCATCCTACAAGGGAATCTTCACAGCTGCACCAAAACTTTTTTGAGTATTCAAAGTAGACCCAGAAATTACCGAGAAAGAATGAACAATCTCAATAGCACGTGATCCTGAGACCTGATCTGCTATTAATATACAGATATCATTCGCATAAGCCAGAGTACTAGGAAAAACCAGTGATGAATTGTCAGAAATATGTCTGATAGTAGTATCCGTATTCAGTTTCCTAAGGAGCGGGTCTATGGAAAAAACATACAAAAGAGGGCTTAAGAGACAACCCTGGAGTACCCCTCTTTTGATTTGAATATGAGAGCCTTTTAAACCTTCACTACTGGGGTCAGGGAGGCATATTTGTACAAGTTTTTAATCCAGAAGACAAAATCCTGTGGAACCCCACATCTGTCCAGTACTGCAAACAGATAATTATGCAGAACCCGGTCAAAAGCTTTTGACTGATCTAAGCTTAGTATATAGCACTGTCTAACAACCCCAGCAAAAACCTCCCTTATCAATTTTAAGTTATTAATCATAGATCAGTTTGGGACAGTACATGTTTGAGTATAAAAAATCAAATTCCAAACTATGTTGGAAAGTCTAACCGTAATAATTTTACGCAAGGTTTTCCAATCAGAATTGAAGAGACTAATGGGACACCAATTATCTAAATATTCTTTATCTTTACTTTTAAATAAATAAATAAAATTGCTATCTGCAAAAGCTGTGGGAATTGGCAAAATCCCTTGGACAATAACATTGAATACTGCAGTTAAATAAGGTAAAAACAATGATTTTGCTTTTTTATAGAATCCATTTGGAATTCCATCCAGACCAGGAGTGACAGAATTTTTTAATTGACTGATGATAGAATCAACTTCAACAATAGTAATAGGCTGAACTAAATCTTTAGAACATTCAGGTGATATCTGAGGAATATGTAAAGAATCAAAAAAGGTGGTCCAGTCATGTGGCTGGAATTCTTGGCCACACAAAGTATGTGTATGATGAGAATCTTCCTTCAGAATTTCTACATTATCAGAAATCCGGATGCCAGTGTAAGACCCTAAAGATGGCATATATTTAGTATGAACCTGCTGGTTACTACTATCAAAAGAGTTAACCACGTTCTCTGAACCTTTCCTACCATATTTTTGTTCTAAAAAAGGGAGGTGGACCTATCATATTGGTAGGTACACATTTCTGCTTTAAATTGCCGAATCTACGAAGAGTAATCCAGATGAAATTCAGTTTGCTGAGAAAGCAATTTCTGTAGTTGGCGGCGGCTATTCAAATATTTAAGATAACAGCTAGAAGAAAAGGTTTTAGAAAACCGCAGACAAAACTTCCTAATTTCCATTTTGGTTTCCTGCCACCAGAAAGCAGGATTATCAAATAATTCAAACACAGATATTTTGTCCTGGACAACTGTGTACAATTCATGCCAGCTATGTTCCTCTTCCAAAACAGAAATACTCATTTTCCAAAAATTATGAATCTGGTTTATTAAGAGGACGTCCAAAGATAAAATGATCAAACAATGATCAGATGTCTCACAAGGAATAACTGAATACTGAATACCTGGTAACCATTTAGAAATAAAAAAATAATCAATCCTGGTGGACAGTCTTCCACGATGAAATGTATATGCAGGAGGCTGAGGGCCAAATAGAGCCCCATCTATTAGGTTTGCTTCAGTATAAAGTGAATTAAGAAAATTAGAGTCAGTATATAACTTCTGGGTCACCCCTGTTTTATCGGAGAGAGCTAAAATACAATTAAAGTCCCCCCCAAAATCAATGGATTTAGATGAATGAAGAAAAGGCTGAATAGTTTTAAGAGTGGCTATTCGTTGTGTTTTAATCTGGGGATTGTAAATGCTAATTAATCTCCACTCTTGATTTTGAATAATAACATCCAAAATTAGGACCCAACCCTGAATCAGGTCAATAAGTCTGATAACTTGGACCACTAAATTATTAAAAAGGATGCCAACTCCAGCACATACAACTTCTGAAAGAGACCACAAAGACAGTCCACCCCTCCAATCACGAGATGCCTGACTAGACTCTCTAAGAGAGTGCAGTCTGGTGTCCTGTAAAAAGACAGTATGGCGTTTAATGGAAGTAAGTAAAGAAAAAATAGCCCGTCTCCTTTTAAGATTCTTCAGACTGTTGGCATTCAAACTGCCAAAATACAAGACCTCCCCCATTTAAACTATACAATCAGGACTTCTTTTTACCTCTCCCTTTCCCCAAGGATTTTATTTTACATCTCTTTTTCCTGACAGTTTTGGAATCACCCGAGAGCTGATCAGTATCAGTCAACATTTCTAGCTGAGAGGAGGCCACAGAGGAGGCATCAGAATCATCCTCAGTCTCCGTAGCCTGTTTACATTTATGTAAAACAGCAAATCTGTTTTTGGTAAGAAAATCAGAGACCTGATTTCCCTGAAAAGAAGGGGTTCCTTTAGAAGTAGAACTTCTTGTTTGCCTATGAATACCTACTTGAACCCAGTCAGAATCCTCAGGAGGGAGCATAACATTTCTAGGGTCACACAATTGGGTGGAGGTGCTAGGAACACTAGTCATAACAGACTGTAAAACAGCGTTCGTTGTGACCATGGAACCAGCAGGAGGTATCAATCCATCCCCATTAGGTGTAGAGTCAGCAAGTAACTGAACCTCACATGGGTCAGCCTGAGACAGAGTAGGGTATAAGTTTACAGTGTGAGATGGGGAGCAAGTGAGGGGGGGAGAGGCGCTCTAGAGCAAAAGGCCTAAACTGAGGCCTGGCTTGAGCATTGTGTTGGACCTTAGACACAGTCTCATCCTGACTCTCATGTGGCATCTCTGGGTTATTGTGAGAGGCCCAAGGACACTCTCAATAGGAGTGGCAAGAGTCCTCACACAAGTTACAATAAATTGGATGTGGGCAATTAATACTGACATGACCAGAGCCCAGGCACAGGGAGCATTTAAGTCTGTCACAAGCATTACTCAGATGAGTGTGAGCCCCATACTGAAAATAGGACTTAGGTTGTCCATGGTAAAAATAAAGCCTCTGTCCCTAGCTAGATAAAAACAACTAGGTAAATGCTGAATAGAACCATTCACCAAAGGCAATTTCACTTGTAACTTCCATCCCCCTGTCCAAAAGTGTTCTGAATCTATAATCGGATCAGGCAAGCCTAACACTGTACATTTAGAGGACAGCCATCTAATGATATCAGTAACTGAGACCCCTTCATTTTTAAACAAAACCGTAATGGATTTTATTGCAGGTTTTGTAAGAGGAATAGCAAAGAAATGGGACCATAAAGGGGTATGTCTAACCTCTTGGTACCTATGCCAAAATGTTTCAAGGCCTGCAGATGTTTTAAAACTGATATCAAAATAATTATCCCCAGAGGTATGAATAAGAGCATAAATTTCAGAAGGGGAAAACTGTAAACTGTTTTTTATCAATGTTTTCCCAACATAGAGGCGATCAGAAAACACCTCCAGCCCACTCCTATATCTCAGTTTCACAGCATTTCTCTGCGTGGCCTGCTCTAAAGGAGTATGAAAGAGGCCGGCATATGTTCTATTCCTCTGTTGGCCATTAGAGTTTTCAGGGGCCTTTTTAGCTTGTGGGTGATTTGCAGAAGAGGATTGTCCATCAGGTCGCTGCAAAAATCCTTCAGATATAGGACCCACACCCTCATGCAGGTCAGAGTCTGGTATAATACCATCCCCTGCCCCAGCAGGAAGGACAGTAGAGCCATAAAAATGTAACAAATCAGAGGAGTCTTTACTCAGAGTAGAAGGTGGAGGGTCTTCCTCCATAGTGGCCCCCATAGCAGAACTGTACTCCCTACTGCTAGCAGAGGAGTCCAGGACCTTCGTTTCAGACTCAAAAGCATGCCAAATAGGATTCTGTGTTAATTGAAGCCCTGAGGGAAGTTCTAGTGGGTCAGAAATATCAAGTAAATCTCCATGAAGCTCAGAGTTAGGCCGAGCAGGAGAGGCCCAAGTGTCATCCATAGGAGATTTTTCCCAGCCAGCCCCTTTTAGGGCTGCAGCTATCATAATACCAGAAACTGACATGTTATTGTCAAAATTAGGAAAGGGCTGACCTAAATCAGAAGCCGAGTCTGTCTCATGACACTTTAAATCTTGCTTCAGTACAATAGATTGAGGGCAAATAGCAGCAAAGACAGAGGGAGCAGAAAAGTTTACAGGTAGTTGCCGAAAGGAAGAACCAGTACCTGAATCTAGAGCAGTAGTTAGAGTAGAAGACGAGCCCTCAAACAGCTGAGCAGGGAGATGCTGACTATCCACTAGGTCAGTCCGTCGTACTTGTATAACTCCAGTCATCGGTTTCAAGGGAGAAGACTTTGCTAACAACACAGGAGAAGAGTCCCGAGACTCTAGGCACTCACCACGAGGTGAAGTAGAGCTGCCAGTCTCATTAGATACCACTAAATCAGACACTGTAGAAACCTGCAAGCAGCCGCCAGATGACTCCACAGCCTGAACTACATCCCGCAGCTGTGCCCTGTCAGTAGACATCAGTACCTTAATGACAGGTCCACTGAAAGCTGGAGCCACCGGTAACAAAATCTCAGCCTGTGCAGAAACAGAACTCAGGCAAACCTGTGCTGCAGAAGCAAGGCAGGGGCAATCATTAACACCTCCAGGTTCCCCCGTAACTTCAGTAGACTGTAAGACTGTGTTGGTTGCAGCAGAAGAAACAGAAGCGATGTATAAAGAGTCCATTTTGCCATTATCCATGTCGATCTCTAGTAGAGGGGAGATAGAGAAGGAGACCGACTCCTCTACCTCCAGCACATCTGCTCCGTCCAATGCTGGACTCCGAGTGGCTATTCCAGAGAAATGGTCAAGCCCCCTACCGAAAGAGTAGGGGAAGTTTATTAAACAAAAATCATAACATCACCAGAATAACAGAATAATTGTACAATATAAGTACATATCGTCCAAACATAAAAGAAAGCATGCATAAAGTAAACATTGATTTTATACAAACATAAACTGATTTACAGAAAGAAATTTTTCCAAAGAGAAGAAAACTTTTCATGTGTAAACCTCTGACTAGCTTTGCTTTTAATGGTTAACGGTCCATCTTCTACCTGCGAAAATATAGTAGAATTCAATACATGTTGTTGTTGAAAAATAAATTGACAACATGCTTGCCATAAATAAAATTGAAGAAGAGCAAAGAACACATTCAAAGTACTACTATGATAACTACTCCAAACCCCTGCATAATCCCCTAAAATCAATGTATTGTATGTAATACGTGAAAGACAGGGCATATTCCAATGCATGGCTGCCTCACACCAGAAAAGCTTACTAAAAGAACACTTAATAAAAAAATGTAATAAACTTTCTTCCACATTAAGGCATGAAATCCTCAGGCAACATCTATCTGTTAAAGGTTTATATTTAAGATTTCCTCAAACCCCTAATCTTCCTTGAGCTGATATCCACACTATATCCCATATAACATAGAAACATAGAAACATAGAAACATAGAAACATAGAAGTTGACGGCAGATAAGGACCGCAAGGCCCATCCAGTCTGCAGGGAGCCTAAAATCAGTTCATTTATGAAGCACCAGAATCATTTTAGACGGAACACATTCCAGAAAGAGTAAAAAAAGTCTGTGTACATCATAAACAATCTAGGAATAAAATTATTTTCTATTATGAGACATAAAAGTTTGAAATAACAATTTCCACTGTTGACATTTTTTCAAAGCTGAAATCCCATAACCTGGTAAATTATCCTGAACCAATATTTTAGGGGGCCAAAGAGTCCATTTATAAAAATAACCAGCACAAGCAAACTGTGTACAGACCTGCCATGATAATGTAACTGTGCTTCATAAATAACTAAAGGAATTAAACAAAAACAATCGAATGATAAAATACAATTGGATTTATCATAGCTAGCCCTCCCTGTTTCACAGGAAAATAAGTAATATTCCTCCTGACCAAATTCAGTCTATTACCCCATAACATTTGAAAAAAAAAACAACTCTATACAACCTAGTTTCCAAATTCACTGGGGGGGGGGGTAAAGATAACTTAAATACAAGAAACTTAACAGTAACAGAAACTTCTTAATAATTTGAATATGCTTTTCTTTCCAAATTTCCAGTGTTTCCACATATTAACTTTACCTTCCCCTATTTCCAATTGCTGTTCCCAATTAAAACTAGCTAAATCACCTGACCCAAACCATATACCCAGTATTGTTTTTGGAGCTGTAACCAAAGGAATACCCATCACCTCTAAATTCCCAACCTGTTATGAAACCAAAGAAAAATAAAACTCTTATCCATATCGATCCGGGCACCAGAAAAGTGAACCCCAAGCTTTAAAAATATCAAGGCTGGCCGTAAGTGAAGCCACATCCTTACTAATAATGTAACATCATCGGCATATGCTATGATTTTAACCAGTGGCAACGAAGGATCAGGGGCTATCCCCACAATACGTTGATCCTTATGAATACATCTAATAACTGGGTCTAAAACAAAAGTATACAATAGGGGACTTAAAGGACATCCCTGCCTAACTCCTCTAGCAAACAGAAGCTCAGACCCAAATACACCATTAACGATGGGAAGCACTTTAGCCTCAGTATATAACATAGCAATCCATTTTACAAAAGGATGAGGAATGCCATAACACAATAATAAATTAAATAGATAGCCATGCCTAACCCAGTTGAAGGCTTTAGCTTGATCCAAGGCAACTACATAACCAGAACCATGTCCTGACTTACTACTCTCAAATAATTCACTTAAAAGAAAAAGATTATGCTGAATCTTATGATGAGGAAGAGCACAGGTCTGTGCTGGGTGAATACAAATATCAGAAACCTGCAATAATCTATTAGTTAAAATTTTTGAGAGAATTTTATAATCGCTATTAAGTAAGCTAATAGGCCTCCAATTCATCAATAAAGTCAGATCCCCTTTTTTTGTGGATAAATTTAAGCAGTGAAGTACTAAAGTCAGTAAATATCAAATCCGAAGTTAACATGAAATTAAAAACTAATGGCAAAAAATAACTCATATAGTGAATACATTTTTTATAAAATTCATTTGGTATACCACCTAATCCAGGAGAAGTCTTTTCATTTAAAACATTAATAACTTCTTCTACTTCAAGTGATGAAATGGGCCACATTAAAATATGTTTAAGAAAATTGTCTATTAAAGGGAGTGATTCTGTAAATATATCTGGCAAAACCTCAGGAGACCCAGAGTCTGCACTAAATAAATCAGTGACAAAACTCTGCACAACTATTAACATCTCCAGATCTGTGGAGACAAGTTTACCCTTATTGGACATTAAACCAGTCATAAGGGTTTTTTCCAATCTCTGCTTACAAGCTCTATACAGGTCAGAAGCAGGGTGCGCTTTTAACCCATATCGAAACTCCATATCCAAAGATTTTGTTCTGTTATATTGATAAAGGGACATTTGCTTTTTGAGTTCAGAAATTTGTGCCTGAAATTGTGGTTTTCCTGAGGAGGAAAGGACATCAATTTATACAACTGATTCCTAAATTGTAAATAGTTTAAATAATTAGTATTAGCTTTCTTTGTCCCCACCATAAGCAAAAAAGACCGAACCTCATTTTTGATATCCCACCACCAATCATACATATTATTATAAAGACATATAGTGGAATTTCTAGCTGCAAATAACACCTCCAGACCATGCATACACTCAACAGAAGTTTAATCTCCATCTTGGAATAGTGGAAAACACCTTAGGTGGAGCCCCAGCCAGACTAAAACTACATAGTAAAATCTGGTGATCAGAAAATTCAGTTGGCTGAACTATACTCACATAAGGTTTAACATGTTTAGAAACAAAAAGCAGATCTATACGTGTGGCATAAATACGTCTATGGTAGGTAGCACCCCCTTTACTATGCAAGACCCAATAAGCATCCGAAAGACCTGCATCTATAACTATCTGCTTCAAAGTATGAGAATCGCAGTACATTTTTTTCTGCACTTCTCCTACAAATTTTACATCAAGATCACAATTGAAGTCCCCCCCCCCCAAATTATATGCCTCCTAGTATAAAGAAAAGGCTTAATTTCCTCAAACAACTCAATCCGGGCAGTCTTAACTTGTGGGGCATAAACATTGATAAAACAAAAATTAAAATCTTGAAGGGAACAATCAAGCAATAGAGCACACCCAGGACTAATATACACTAACTTGGTGACTTTAAAGAAAGTAGACTTAAACAAAATCCCAATCCCATCTGCAGCATCAGGGCCAAATGTCCAAAAAGGACCCCAGACCCATCGTTTTTTTGCTTGGTCTATTTCAGATAGAGAAGATAATCTAGTTTCCTGAAGAAGAATAATATCTGCCTGAAGAGTATCAGAACATGAAAAAAGATAGTCTTTTTTGAAATTTTTAAGACTACAGACATTATAGGAGACAATTTTTAAAGCAGCCATCAAAAGTTAGCGTCAAGGCCCACCTTTTTGACTAAAACTAGTTTTTCTTTTTTTTCCTTTCTTTCCTTTTTTTCTTTAGCCAATTTAGTAGTTCTACTTTCCTCATCATCTGTAACTAAATCAGATCGATGTGAATTGTCAGATTCCAAATCTGACTCTCCACCCTCACCCTGTAAATGAGTAAAGAAATTCTCTATTGAAACAGGGCTAGGCACTGGTAGCTTAAGAGAAGCCCTGGTAAATCATCTGTTTTTAACAATTTCAAAATGAGAAGGCATAGATGTACTAACAGGCCTTTGTTCTATAGAAGAAACAGCCGCAGAGGAAGCCTCTGGATTTTGTTGAAAAGAGAGCTTAGGGTTATGTACTGAAGGGTCTACATCTGTTGCAACAGGGTCAACTCCTAACTCCTCCCGAGGCACCTCCCCCCCCCCGGAGGGTTTGTAGGAGTGGAAGGAGTAGTATCCCTCCTTTTTTCTTGAGCTTTATTCACTAAGTCATCCTGATCCCAGCCCCCCGTCCGATTATGTTTAGCCCAAGGGCATTGATGAAATGCATGCCCTTTTTCATCACAAAGATTGCACTGAAATATATTTCCGCAGAGATCTATAGAGTGCCCAAACCCCCAACATAAAGAACACTTTAACAAATCACAGGAGCTGCTTGTGTGAGTCTTTGCCCCACATTTATAGCAGGCCTGGGGCTGACCCCCATAAAAGCATACCCCTCTGTCTTTTCCCAGAAAAAAACTGTTAGGAAGATGAATGACGTCACTATTTACTTGAAACAATTTACCCTTAACCCTCCAACTTCCCGTCCGTGTTCCTTCTAAACCTAAACTAGCTTCAGGAGGCCCCAAAATATCACAGTGGTAGATATTACTTACACGAACCCCTTCATTTCTAAACATGATGGTAATATATCTAATCTGTGGCTTAGCAAGCGGAATTGCATAAAAGGGAGTACAAAGTGGGTTAGATTTTAAAGTAGAATATTTATCCCAGAATTTCTCTAAACAATGTCAAAAGAATCCTCCCCTGAAATGAGTATTAAAGCAAAAATATCTGCAGGAAGAAAATGCATTGATCCTTTCAATAATAGATTAGCAATGTAATATCTATCTGGATGGTCCGATAACCCCCCTCTATAATGCAGCAGAACTGCATTTCGTCTTGGAGCCTGTTCTAACTTGTTTTTAAATAATTCGGACATGGGTACCCGACTTCTAGTTTGATTAGCACCATTAGCAGAGTTATCTTTCCCCATGCCTTCCTGCTGAGAAGAGAAAGACACAACCCCTATCGAGGACGTACTCGGCCCAGGCAAGGCTGAAGTGCACTCTCCTAAATGCTGCGCAGCTGTATTATTAGAACCCCAGCCATTGATCAAGTCTTTGCCTGAGCTCAGGAGTTTATCCACGTTGGCATGCTTTGAAACAATCCTATTCCCTGGGGAGGTGCGTTGACAGTCTAGATCTGGAATCCGTTGTCCTGTGGAGGTCCGCAGCCATCCAGAATCACTAAGGGCATCATCCACCGACCAGTCCGATGCAAGAAAATCCTCAGGAGCCTTGGATAATCCAAATCGCCTCCATACCACCTGTGAGGTAGTACGAACACCTGAAATGCTCAGAGGAGCTCCATCCTTCATCCCCTCTTGCTGTAAATCTGGAAGTTCTTTCCGCTCCTCCCCTGTAACATCACCCGACAACGGGACACTCAAATTCAAGTGAAGAGAAACTGGCTGTTGTACAAAAGGTTCCTGAGAACCAACAAACACTGTAACAGGGGAAGCAAAAGCTTCAGTCTCACATACTGGAGCCATCCCAATAATCTCTTGTGCACACTGACAAACATCCTGAGGCAACTGAACAGTCATCTTTCCTTCCACAGCGTTAGGCAAACAAACCTCCAAATCATCTTCCATCTCCAAATCTTGCTCCTGAGACCATAACAGTGCATCCCGCTCCACCGCTGATGAGTAGCAGTCTGACCAAATGCAGACTAATGGCAGCAACTCCCCCCTACCACCAGCAAAGCAGTAGGGGAATTTCCCTGGTGTCCTGACCAAATTTCCCCCATTCACTAAAAGAAAAAATATCACTAACAGCTTAATCTGGTTCAATGTCAGTCGGCATCTATCTTAATCCCCTTTCCCCAGGATGAGGCTGAAAATAGGCAGAAATATCTAGTCCTCCCTTCTCGGTCAACAAAAATTAAATAAATAAAATAAAATACAAAAGGGTTGACGGTGTCCCCTTAATGCCATTGGTTCTGTTCCCACTGATGTTTACTTTTCCTGTAAAAAAAATGCTGACTTTAGGCCCTGTCTACAAAGCCGTTTGCCATTACACAGAAATGGTGAAAGTGTTTTGTGGATATGGTTCATGGTAGTAGAACAATAGACACTACATTTCATCAAATTCTGTTTTTTAAACTTTCCTTTTTTCCCCACATAATAATAACCAACCACCATCTGAGTTGTCACCATCATCTATTACTTGATCAGGATTAGCTGGTAAATACTTGTAAGGATATTTTTATTTATTTTTTATTTTATTTATTTAATATCTCGGATTACAATTACTTTTGAGCTAGAAGCTCTTTTACAAAGCTTCCATGTCATTAGGAAAAACAGGGTATAAACAGGGCAGGTAAAGTATGGTACAAATGAGTAAAATTAAAAGAAAAAAGGGAAAACAAATCTTATTGAACAGTCAAAGTGAAATAAACAGATATGCAAAATGCTGATGCAAATAACTCACAGTACAAGTACAAGAATGAGCATACAGTCAATTTGAAAGTAGCCAAAGGCTTTGTCGAGACTCACATGGCACAGAGTGGGGGGTTGGAAGAGAGAGAGAGAGAGAGAGATGGGGTGGCAGAAGGGCGGATGAGAGGAAGGGTAGGGTGGGAGGGATGGATGGGGAAAGGTGGACACGAGGATGGTGGGGGAAGGGGAAGAAAGGGGGTGAGAGGGAGAATGGGGAAGGGTAAATAGCAAAGTGCTAAGTTGTTGAGGTTAAGGGACAGACTATTTGGTCAAGGTTATTGGAGTGGGGTTTATGGATAGCAATCACATGAGCTTGATGCAGATAGGCACAGTCAAAGCTTGGTTTTGATCAGGCCCAGCTTAGCTTCAGAGAAGATGTCATTGCTAAGAGCATTTTACCAGAGAGGTGCCCTGTAGGTGAATGATCTTTGTCCCGGGGAGGTTCGGCAGTGAGGGACCTGTAGGAGCTGAGATTCAGAGCAACGGGTATGGTGAGAATTAAGGGGGAGGCATAGAAGATCTTTTACTCCAGGAGGTAAGAGGACAAGAGTTATTTTCTTGGCCATCAGACATGTTTGGTAGTAGATGCGGTTTGTTAGTTGCAACCAGCCTGTTTGGGCATAGAGGTCACACGTGTGAGTGAAATGGTGGACTCCTGTGATGAGACGGCATGCCTTGTTAAGGGCAGTTGAGATACACCAGAGAGCAGTATCAGTGGCAGAGCCATAGATAATCAAACCGTAGTCTATTATGGAAATAATGGAGCTCTGTATAGCTATCCTCAAGGCTTCTGGAGTAAGGGACCGCCTGTGTCTGTAGAGTAGGCCAATATGAATATTGACAGCTTTAGCAATGTTGTCTATATGGGTCCCATATGATAAGTTGCTGTCAACTGTGATCCCTAGATAGTTAAAGAATTGGACCTGTTCAAGGGCAGTTCCAATGCAGTTGGAGATAGTCAGTGGATGATGCCTGTGCTTATTGTGGGAGCTGCTGAAAAGCATAAGTTTAGTTTTTTTTATAGTTTAGCACCAACTTGTAATTACTAAACCATCTCTCTACTGAGCTAAAACTGAGCTGCAGTTGGTATTCAAAGGGTATGGAGTCTAGGTGGGAAGTGAGAATAATGGCATCATCTGCATAGAGCAGGATTTGTGCAGGGCAGTGATGAGGTAAATTGTTTAGGAAGAGACTGAATAGTAATGGTCCCAGGATGGATCCTTGAGGGATGCCCGAGCACACAGGTCTTGAATCAGAGAGGACATCAACTATTTTGACTCTTTAAGAGCAGTTATTTCGATAGCTTTTGAACCAGGCTGAGGAGTCAGGAGAGAGCCTGGTATTAAGCAGCTGATCCAATAGAAGAGGGTAATGGACAGTGTTGAATGCTTTCACCAAGTCAACAAAGACAGCCCCAACTAGTTGACCCTGGTCTAAAGATCTGTGACTAAAGCTGGTGAATTCTAAGAGGGCAGAGGTGGTACTATGCCCATGCCTGAAACCATGTTGTTGTGAGAACAGGATCTTAAATTTGTTTAGATATTCAGTGAGTTGGTCAGCTGCAATGTGCTCAATGTCATTAAAAAGATGTGGTAAGATGAAGATGGGCTGGTAGTTCACATGGAGAGCCCTGTCACCACTTTTGTGGACCGGGGTGACCATGGCTGCTTGCCAGATATCTGGGAACTGGCTGAGTCTGAGATAGAGGTTAAAAATCCTAGTTAGAGGTGCTATCACTTCCTCCAGGGTGAGAGACAACAATTTGAGGTCAATGATATCCTCACACTGTCTAGATTTGCCAATAGCTTTACGGAAATATTTACTTGCTTCCTGAATCATGACAACTTTGAAGTAGAATGGCGGATGCTTGGTTAAAGGTAGAGAACTTGCTGGTCTGGTTAGGATGACATCAGTATTAAAGGAGTCTAGTGGGAGGACAGCACTGAGGTCCATGACAGCATTACTGAATGTATTGGCAACAGCTGATGGGCCAGTGTTGTAATCCCATTAATGTCAATTAGAGTGGGGGAGGATTTCTGGTTATTTCCGGTAATCTTTTTGATATTATCCCAGAAGGCTTTATCATTCCCCAGGTGTCAGTAAGAACTCCCCTATAGCAGGTACTTTTCACAAGGTGGATGAACCTTGTACAGTCATTCTGTGCTCGTTTGTATTTCTGAATGTCAGATTGTGTACCAGTGGCTCGGTCCAGATGCCAGAGGTGGTCCCATGTTTTCAGGCATGTTAGGAGGTCAGCAGTGAGCCAAGGGTTGCAAGGGCCTTTTATTTTGTGCTTTCTAATGGGTGTATGGGAGTCGCAGGCTGCATTAAAGGTGTTGATAAAATAGTCAAGTGCCAAGTTGACATCATTCGCTCTGTCGATTGGTGAACAATCTTGTACTCTGAGGAGGGATTTGAGGGGTTCAAGATGCCCATGGACTAGGACTTTACTGGTAATTGTCTTTGGTGGGGGCCTGCAGAATTTGCTTGGCCACGTGCAGGTGACAGGGGAATGGTCACTGAGCACATCAGATAGGACAGCAGTCTTAGTAATATGATCAGGGTGGCTCGCAAGGACCCAATCCAATAGGGAACTTGTCCCTGTTTTGTAGTTGGATCTAGTCGGGGAGTCACCCAGCTGGGAAAGGTTCATTGAAGATATGGCATCCTTAAGGACTCAGTTTTCTGGTGCAAGCCAATTAATGTTAAAATCTCCCATCAGGGTCATCTTAGAGCCAGGGGGTTGGTTTCGAATAAAGTCCAGGGCTGAGCTGAGGCCATTCCCTTGTTCTTTCAGAGGGATGTATATTGAAACAACTGTAAGTGCCTTATGATGGGCACCAAGTAGAATTTTGACAGCAAGTATTTGTGCAGATGATCTAGTGATGGGTGCAGGCAGGGAGTGACCCATGAGCATTTCCTTGAGGCAAATTGCACACCCTCCACCTGTCTTAGTTAACCTTTCAATTCTGAAGAAGATGTAGCCTGGCAAGGCAATAGCCTGGTCAGGGATTTTTGGTGTGAGCCAGGTTTCAATGACGATAAGAACACCAGGATTGTGTTGGATAACAAAGGCTTGCAGTGCATCCAGCTTAGGGAGCAGGATGCAGATGTTCAGAGATGCTAGGGAAAGCACCCTCAGATGCTTTATAGAGGTAGTTTTACTTGGGGGACTGGGGCCAGGGTTTGGGTGAATATTTCTGGATAACAACAACAGCATGAGTAGGAGTTTGAGTAGGCATAGTCTTAGCTGCCTGACGGTAAATCTGGCCATCCACTTCTGATTGGTGTTCAGGCTTAGTTGTTGTCGTTGGTCCCTGAGGTAGGTTAAGAAGGAAGGGGGAGGCAGAAGTAAGGTGTGGGTGCATGTAACCCATGTGTGGCAGCAAGCATTAAACCAGTCATTTAACAGGGGGCTACTATGAGTTGCGAGTGAGTCAGTGGATAAGGTACCTGAGGAGAGGTAGATTTTGTCAAACAAGGAACATGGGGGATGTGAGGGGTAGCAAGCACCCAAAAGGTTGGTTTGAGAGAACAGTGATGAGAAGACAAGTAAGTGAAGGAGCAGATAAGTTCCTTCCATAATTTCAAGGCTGGTAATAAATGAAACTGAAAAGCTGTGTACAGGATGCAGATTAATGGATAACAAAGGTTTAAGGATGATGAGAGTTAGGAGCTTATTGCAGGACCAAAGAGCAGAATGGAGTACAAGAGTTTAGGAGCTTATTACTGGAGAGGGAGAAAAAGTCTTGAGGTGGCTTTAAGCCAGAAGGAGATCCAGAAGAGGATATCCAGTAGCAGAGTGGGGGGTCTGAGGGTAGGGGAGGATCTATGGGATATTTAATTAAGGCTGGGGGGGAAGGATGGGTGAACCGAAAAGTACAGTGCAGGATATAAGGTTATATAACCCATACCAACAAGCGGTACGGAGGCTTACCCAGCTTGTTAGTATCGTCAGTGGGCTGCAGAGGTGGTGTGGGCAGCTGGTTTCTCAGCCACAGATGCACCAGGAGGTGTCTGAAAGCCTGATCAAGGGTCTGACCTGCAGGGAGGGAATGACAGGAGGATGTCAGAATTTATAGCAAAGGGAGACAAAAGTACAGGCAGACAGCTAAACGGGGATGGGGAGAGGTAAAAGAAAGGAAAGGAATAAAAGCTCAGAAATTCAGAGACAGAAGAGGTGGGGGGAGTGACCAGACCTCAAAGGCAAGCAAATGCCCTGGTGCCTCAGAAGTTAAAAGAATTAAAAGGCCTATTAGGAAATGGATAGGAATCTGGAATGAGCAGGGGCTGTGGAAAGAATCAGAGAGGCAGTGAGAGGTAGGGAAAAGGAAATTTAAAGTGGAGCAGTGAAATGCGAGCGCTCAGAGCAGGGGGAGGAAAGGCTAGTTGAAAGTATTCCCTTAACACAGTAAAATCTCAATACATTTCAGCAACACCATACATTTCAATACTATACAACATCACAGTAAGTTTGAAAAGGCCAAAAAAGTACAATGCAGGATATAAGGTTTGAAAGTCATGCTAACAGAGAGAAGAGGAGCAGGGGCCAATCTGATCCAAAGCCAAGAAGAATCGGCCAATGGGGCTAAAGTTCTTGTGCGCTGTGGCCAATGGGAGTTTTGACTGCTTTCCCAGCCAGACCAGAGGCTTACCAGGCTTGTTGGTATCCTCAGCAGGCTACAGAGGTGGCATGGGCAGCAGGCTTCTCAGCCACGGCCTCACCAGGAGGCGTCAGAGAGCCCAATCAAGAGGCCAACCTGGCTTGTTGGTATCCTCTGTGGGCTGCGGAGGTGGCGTGGGTGGCTGGCTTCTCAGCCACGGCTGCACCAGGAGGCATCAGACAGCCCGATCAAGGGGCCAACCCAGCTTGTTGATACCCTCAGCTGGCTGCGGAGGTGGCGGGGGCAGCTGGCTTCTCAGCCATGGCCAAACCAGGAGGCGTCCGAGAGGCCGATCAAGAGGCAGACCCAGCTTGTTGGTATCCTCAACAGGCTGCAGAGGTGGCATGGGCAGCTGGCATCTCAGCCAGAGCCACACCAGGATTCATCAGAGAGCGTGATCAAGGGGCCACCTGGTTTGTTGGTATGCTCGGCAGGCTGTGGAGGTGGTGTGGGTGGCTGGCTTCTCAGACACAGCCACACGAAGGAGGTGTCGGAGAGCCTGATCAAAGGGCCAACCTGCAGATATGAAAATCTTTTCTTACTAACTTTAATGTATTTCACAAAGAAAGACTTGTCCAGTTCAGCCAGTACCTCAAAACAAAGTTATAAACATTGTATGTGTTATTAATTAATTAGGGAGAGGACAAACATACCAGTAAAGGCTGACACTTGACACAAATGGAACTGGTTTAAAATGTCCCACTCACCCTAAGATAATACATCCACAATAAACTTTTTTTTTCCATAAAATTTATTTTATTTTAGCTTAATCACTCCCAGTCAGTAATATCATCGATGTTTAGGGTAAACCCTTCATCAGGAAAAGACTGGTGTTTCTAAATTTACAAACATAAAAAGATACAGATGAATTTAACATAAAATTCTTAAATATTATCTCAGTATATATTGACAAAGAATACTTCAAAAAAAGGTGCAATGAATCCTTACATTTCATTTCATATTGTTTTTTTCTATTTTGCCGCTTTAGTATTGCATTTACTGTTTGACTCCCCCCTCTGGACACTGATAAAACCAAAATAGAGATCACTTATTGACTATTATAGACAAATCCAAACATGTAACTTTCTAAATCATCAGACAGTGCACCTAAATACTATCTCTACTACCTGAATCTTAAAGAATTACCAACCTTGTTCAGTTTATTCATATTACATAACGCTTTAAGCCACTTCACATGGGAGCCAATTCAAAAAGTTACCACTTCTGTGAATGCAAGAATTTATTGTTATTTCTTGTAAGCCTGTTCATACCTGTTCCTCTAAAACTATTTATATACACTCTCTAGCGACTACTAGCTCTTAAAATTCTCAAATTCTAAGTTTACTTGGCGAATAAAGCACCTCTACTTAAAACATATTTACATGTTTTTACAATATCTTATTACACCAGTTACTCAAGTGTTTGTACCTTTTCCTAAACTGGCTAACGTGTAGCTTGAATATCCAAAACGCTAACCTTATATTTTTTCAGTGTTCCTCTCCTGCTATCGGAAGTGCTTGTGTTTTCTAGCGCTACAAACAATCAAAGAAATAAATGCAGTTTAGAGGATCTGTTCACTTCTTTTAGATCTTGAATAAATTAATTTGGGCCATTACTCACTCCATTAGTGCTCCAGTGTCCTGCTTAAGTGGAAGTGAACCTGGGGCTTTAATGTATGTTAAGATGTGTACATTTTCTGGTAGCAACCTATTTCTGGCGTCTGTCACATTTTTGCCACCTGTACTAAACACGTGTTCTGAAGAGAGACTTTTGTTGAAGGACAACCAATATATTTAAAGGCTTCATCATACAGCTTGAGCCATATTGACTTTTTCGATTTCCATTATTCAAAAGGACATGCATCAATGGAAGTAAGAGTTTTTGCAGGTAACTGTCTACCACGATGACAGAGAACACTCAGAAGAAGAATCAATGTAATTTGCTACAGCAGCGATCTGCAAAAGGTTTTGCCACTAATTTAGCTTGCTGCTAGGGGTGGAACTGGGAGTGGTGGAAGAACTACTGCTCATATTTGGTGACTTTTCCTGTCCTGTATCTCTTCATGAAAATGGACCTGCATGTCATTGAGATGAGAAGCTACTGTATGTGTCTGTGCTGGACTCCTGTGAATGCTGCAACTCATGTAATAGGAATTTGTAGAGCTCTTCATCATCTGTTTTTGGAAGATGTATAGCCTTGAACCTGCAATGTAAGAGAGTTGCAAGTATATAATGTTTTGATTTGGTCATTGCAATTAATTTCTCATTGTTTTGGAAGTGCTCAGACTTTTAAGCAATAATGACTGAACAGCCAGTAATTTCCTGGTGATTAATGACCGACCGGGGGAGACCGTGCGTCGAGGGCCAACCCCACCCAGCAGGTTGTTAATCAAAGGAAATATAAGTCTAATTGTAATACTGACAGTTTTTTTCTTTAGGTTTTTAGCGCCGAAAACATTTTAGTTTTGGCACCGCTGCTGCTGTCTGCTTACAGCGAGTGAGTCAAGTGTCACTGCCCTGCCAGTCATTTGTAAGAGATTTCAGACCGGTATGGCAGCCAATCAGTGAGCTAGCTCAGTTCATGAATAATTAGACTTATAATAAGATTTTCATGGTGCTGCCAACATCTTGACTTATCTTTAGATCTGTGTCTATATGAGGAGTCACAGAACTCAGATGATGTGTGGTCAGCATAAGTGGGATAACCTGACTCACAGCTGCACATTCTGAAGACATGTCCCTTGCAGCTGTCTCAAAAGGAGCTAGGATGCAGCAGTGTCTGCAATAAATTCCACTGCAGCACAGAAAGCATAATGATATCACCAAAAATGTAACTGGTGCAGTAGTCATGTATAGTTTATTTTTGTTCCAAGAGACACTGCAGCATATACAGTTCATACTTGAATTCAACCAAGTGGAAACATTTTGAATCTGCTTTTGGTGGGACATATTGTGTTTCTTTTGCATTTTGGACAATATATGTACAACCTTGTTTGAATGACAAAAGTCAGTCACAGTTTTTTTTGTTTTTTTTGCAAACAGCAATCATACCATCAGCTAGTGTTTCATTGTTCAGGAACCCAGTGAGAATTAAATGTAAGCAATGTGCAAAGCAAGAAGCAAGCATGAACCCTCCATCCTGTACTGCTTTCAATATGTTGGCTACATTGTCACTTACTATAAAGCCACATTTTAGATCATGGCCCAGATATTCAAACTGTGCCCAAAAAGTGCACAATAGCAGGAGCAAGCACAAGTCTATTGCACCCATGTGCAAGAGATGCGCTATTCAAAAACAGAGCAGGCCAAACTGTGCCTACAGCCGACAACTGAATATCGCACCACCTGCGCCATAGCACAACTAGGGAGGGGAAGCTGAGCAGATCTGATGCGCCATAGCACAACAAGAGATGTTCAGCTGAGCCATCCAGAGGTGCCATAGTGCAACCAGGGATGCCCCCCAGCAGCAGAGCAATGTAACTGCACAACCAGGGAAGTAGGGGCCCACCACCCATGCCACAGATGGGCACAGGAACACACAGCAGAACAGACATCATCCCCCCACACCCCAGGCACTGCACAACTGGGGGAGGGCTGGAATAACCACTGGCCCATGGAGACAAGCAAACAACCCACAGCCAGGCCATGGTGCCCCATCACACCTACCAGCAAGCTGTGACTGGCACACAAGGAGGGCTGACCACCCCGTGCCACACCATCCCCCAATGCAGAGCACACCCTGCAGCGTGACCCCCAGACACCCCCTATGAGCAGTGACCACCACTGCAGGATACCCCATGCATGCTACCACCCCCACTGTGACACTGCAACCCTGTGCACCACAGAACCATGCAAGCCAGCCACACCATGAGCACCCATCAGCGGGTGGCAGCACACAGCAATGCAACAATGGCAGACACAGTGCCACCATGCACAGTCCCCCCGAGGTACTACTGAGAGACCAACCATGCATCGGCACATGAGGTACCCCACACGGGACAGGGCGTGCCCTGGACACCACCACCAGTGGTACAGCACCCTGCACAGTAGTCCAATGACACACCCTGACCCACCACTGGCCACAACATCCAGCACAGACACCTACAGTGGTGCGTGGAAGCATGCACCACACCAGATGCCACACAGTGTATGGACAGACACTCACCCATACCCAAGGGCACAACAACACAGGGACACAGTGGTGGGGCAACCAAGCCCCCAGTGTGGGCCCATGTAAACTGTGTACACACAACCCGTGGTCCTCCATGGCACTGGAGTGCCAGCCACCCATGCAGGCACTGTGGACCCATACACCACCATCATTCGCCCAGAGCACAAGTCACAGACAGTGAGGCACATCCCCTGCAACACACACAAGGCACAGCATGGAGGTGGGACAACAACTGTGGTGCCCACAGTGCCACCTGAGGCAGACATGCACCACACCAGTGACAGGAGGCAACCCAGCAATGTGACGGGTACAGTGGCTGCCCTGCAGGGACTGTCACCACTGACATGCCAGCGGACCGTGCAGGTCACAGACATGCATGTGTGTGTCAGCTGCACAGGCCATGGACGGGCCGATGGGTGCACCATGGACACAAAGCACGCACCATGGACCACTGCTCACAGTCATCCAGTGCACAGGGCACAACACACACATCACAGACACTGACTGATAGCTACCCCCACACCATAGTCACCTCCACATGGACACACACACATACCCATGACCGCACCACCCCTGACGTCATGCACACCACTGCAGCTGAGCACCTATAGCCCGCTGCAAATCAGAGACCACCACAGTATTCATATCAAAATTAAATGTATTGAGCAAATATGTAAAATTCAACTATGTACAATATTACAGAAACTATATACAAGGTTTGGGGGGCCACAAACAAGGTGGGGGTGGGTAGAGGGCAGGGGTGGACAATTGGGATGAGAAAGGAGGGGTGTGAGGGTGGGTCTAGGGGGATAGGGGAATAGTGGGACCGATGTATCCCTAGCGGGAGCACCTCTCCCTGCTCTGACTCCTCCGGGCTCTGTGCCTCCTCAGGATCCCAGTGCCATCAATGCATCTGAGGATGTCCAGTGACGCCCTCGCCACCACTAATATCTCCTGCAGCACCTCCCTGATTTCACGTAGCTGGCGGGTATCTAGGACAAGGGAGCACAGTCAATAGGTGTGAATGCACAACCCCATATAGCCCACCCACGGTGCATGGCATACGGCCGTGGGACATACCTCTTTGATGGTGTGTGACCACCCGCAATGATCACATCCACATGACCTTCCCAACCAGGTGCATACAGCCATGTGGAACGCTGCACACACCCACTGGCCAAGTCACGCACAGCACCACCGTGGCCGTTTAGTGACATGGCTATGTGGTGCAAAGGCAGTGGCACAACCATGTACCTGGTGCACGCATGGACCACCATTGATGCACTCCCAGACATGCATTGCCACTGGACAGTGTTGACTGTAACAAGTCGCGTGCATGGCAGTGGTGTCGATGGATGGTGACCATGCCCCGCTGCCCACCCTGTCACACAGCATGCAATAGTAATCATGGATGTATGGCACTCACCTTCATCGGGCCGGTCAAGTGGGTGGTGAGGGCCCTCGCCCCGCCTGGCTGCACCATGCTCTTCCTGCCGCCGCTCTTTACGTGCACCGTGGCATTCCTCTGGGCCTGTGGGGCAAACATGGAGAGAGGAACATCAGTACAATCCCGTAGCAAAGTCCCCCTGCCCCCAGGTGTGTGCCCTCCTACTCAGCCAGACCCACCCACCCACACCCTGTGAACACCACCACAGCCAACCCCGGACGGTCCCTCCCCCATGCTCTGGACATGTACAACACTGTTACCCATATGGAACATAAAAGTGTGTTGATGTAACCCCTATCTGGCCAGTGGCACCATGCCCCTCCTGGCATGTGCCCGCAGGGGTGCCAGTAGCTCCGGCTCCCTCCACCACAGGTCCCTGTATCTGTGCCTGCACTGCTCGGTGCTCCTCCCCCATCCGGTGGCCTCCTCAAGGGCAGTGGCCACCTCCTGCCACACCTGGGTCCTGGCCCTGTCCAGGGGCACCTCTCCAAACAGAGACCCATGGTGTGGCTCCACAATGGCTACTAGGTTGGCCAGTTCGATAGCAGACCACTGTGCTGCTCTTCTGCATGCCATTCTTGGTTCTGTATTTGGCAATATGGCGCTCTGCAGCGCGGCTCCCCATGTGCAGATGCTGCGCGGTACAGCTCTGCCATTCCTTATTGTACTGTTACTGAACAGCGCGATAGAGGTGCACCCATGCCTGATGCATGGCGCCTAGGGGGCAAAGGTCGGGCACAGGGTCAAGGGTCTCTGGCGCATGGACATGCACAGCGCCATTGGAACACAATGCATGTAGCGCGATTGGCTGCCTGTGTGCCAGCGCCATAGCGGCCTACCACGCAGTTGGCCTAGTGTGCCTATGATGGCCCAGTGCCACAGCGCCATGTAGTGACCATCGCTATAGCACCACTGGCACAATGGTGGCTGTGCCCTGCATTGCCTACCGCACACAGCATGTCATCAGCATGGCAGACGCCTGTGTCAGCAACCCGGGCATGCGCAGTGAGGTGTGTACTATGCGTGTCACAGAACTGCGCCATTGGCTCAGCACGTTCAACACAATTGCGCAAAGCACAACAGTGTGATATTCATCCGTCATATTCAAATTATCTAATCAGCCATTCAATGGCACAGCACTGCAATTTGCATCTACTTAAAGTTGCGCCTCACCTCATTTGCATGGGTTGCCCTATAAAAGTGCAACAGTGTGCTGCAGTGGCCATAGTCGGTTACTGCAGTCTATTGGTGAGTTGCATGCTGTTTGGGAGTGTGGACTGTGGATTTAGGGACATGCATGGGACTGCACAGTCACAGGTAACAACTGCCATTCTTACAGGCTACATAATGACTGAGCAAGTTGGAGAGGAGGAACACAGTGGTGGGAGGAGGAGGAGGCCTAACTTTACCAAGGCCAAAACCGAAGCCCTGTTTGAGGCCTACCTGGATCAGGAGCCACTTCTCAGTGGACGGCCGGGAACACCTCAAGCCCATGCTGCTGCATGGGAGGAGGTGGCACGTGCTGTGAACCTGCATGGCAGCCATCAGCGTTCCGTGCAGGAGTGTAAGAAAAAGATGGGCACGGACAGGAGGAGGATTAAGGAGAAGGTGGCTGCCATCAGGGCAGCATGTGCTGCAACAAGTGGGGGACAGCTGAAGGTGGTACAGCTGACCCCACAGGAGGAGAGGCTTGCTGGAAGCATGCAGCGCAGTGCCATTGAGGGTGTTCCAAGTGGTGGCTTCCAGACGGGTGGTGGCCCATCACTGCATGGTAAGTCATGGTTCGTCTATGGGGGGGCAGGGTAGGTCACATGCAGTAACTCGACTTTACTTTCCCTTACAGATCCTGAGCATCTGCATGGGTCAGCGGTGGTGGGCCTGTCCACTGAGGACAGTCAGCTGGAGATGGAGGAGGGCCCATCCACCTCCACAGGTATACGTGGATCATTGCGACAGTGGGGCCGCCTGGCTGTCCACACTGATGTCGTTGTAACAGGTGTGGAGGAAGCCCTGCCTGTGTCCCAGCGTGCTGGTGTCCATGGATGCCAGCATGCTGTGACTGTGGCCGGTGCAGAGTCCGTCACCAGTGATGATGACGCTAACATTATGGGCAGTGACACGTGTGTGCCATGGGATGGCCACACAGCAGGGCAATTCACACCCATGGCTGTGGGTGGTGCTGCCATGGAGGCCTGCATGTCAGCACAGTCCCAGCCTGTGCCTGTCAGAACCAGTGGGGCAGCACTGGTGTCTGTTCAGGACAGTGGGACTGTTGTGGCCACTGCGGTGGCACCACTGAGCCCTGGGGAGTGGCAGCCGGAGGGGCAGCATCAGCAGTCGGCAAATGGGCTTGGGGGTACAGGGTTCAGCGGCGGCATCTGTGCACTGCCTGTGGACATGCCCAGACCTGGTTCTGGTGTGCAGCACCCACCCTCAAGGGGTGCTGATCATCGGGGCCATGTACACCCTGAGGGACAGGATGCCGAGGAGGCAGATGACCCCTTGGATGAGCACACCCGCCTACTGCAAGCATCAGTCCAGCAGCAGATGCGGCTTGCGACGTCCATGGATGCACTGCATGTGGCTCTGGAGCTGGCCGAGGAGCGTCGCAGCAGGGACACCACTCTGATCCTGGCAGGGATGGATCGTTTGCGGGAGGATGTGACCACTGCCATTGACAGGCATGCACAGGCATTCACTGCTGTCATGGCCACAATGGGCACACAGTCAGGTGCCCATGCATCACAGACACCATGCAGTGCACTGTCCACCCTCCATTCCCGACGTCGTGTGACTCCCACATTGTCGACACCGGGTTCAGCTGTGGGCATCCCGAGCACTCCTGGCGCAGGCATGTTCAGTGTGCTGCAGGCCCCCTTCACGAGAATGGTCGCATTCATGCAGTGGAACCCCTGGGGGACCATCGGTGCCACCCCATGAGGCTAGTGGTCAGCCTGTCAGTGCTGGCGGGTCTCGGCAGGGCTGCCCACGCATCCATGGTGGCTGGGACACTGTGTCGCATGACTGACCTGTCTCCCAATGTGGCTACTGTCTGGTGCTGCCCTGTGTGCATTGTGTGTTTCAGTGGGCAGTACACGGGTGGGTACCCGGGCCCTGCACATGGACACACAGTCCACCTGCACACCCTCCCGGCTGCTGTCTGCAGTTGCATGTGCATGATGATGCCTGCATTGCACTGTACACCAAAGTGCAATGGTGCTCAGCATCTGACACACGCACATGGACAGGCAGTGGGCTTGGTGGCCTATGGACATGTGTGTTGCTAGGGTTGGCATTCTGGGTGGGTGTGCCTCCTGCCTCTGTGCACGTTTGGTGCATTGTGTGTGTGCATGTGTGTGTGTCCATGCACACGGCATGTTAATCCTCACCCATCCCTGGTTGTGTGTGTGTGCTTCTGTGACCTGCCACTTCCCTTGATGGCATGCACCCCTGGTGTGTGTCCATGCATGTTTGTGGGTTGTGCCTTAGCCACTGGTGGTTGCACATGGCCCCACGACTTACCTGGGTTGGCTGAAGTGCTCCTCCGTGATGGTGTCCCAGTGCAGCTGTGCCAGCCGGATCAGTCGGGGGTCCCGTCGGCCAAGGGGGAGCTGCCCATCACCATCATCACCGGCATCCTCATTGTCCCCATCACTGTCCCCCTCTTTGACCTGTATGGCTATCCCACATTTGTTGGCCATGTTGTGCAGGATGCAACAGGCCAGGAATAGCCCGCAGGCCTTTCAGGGGCTGTACTGTAGGGCACCGCCAGAGGTGTCCAGGCAATGGAAACATGCCTTCAGCATCCCGAACACCCGCTTGATGACACTACATGTGGTGGCGTGTGCCTCATTGTAGTGTTGCTGTGATGGGGTCATGGGCCACCGGTAGGGTGTGAGCAGCCAGGGACAGAGTGGGTATCCACTGTCACCTGTGTGTAGAGGGCAGAGGTTAGTTTGGTGATCAGCATCACCCTGCCCCAGGCCATGTAGGCCACTACCCATGTCACCTCTGGCCATGCCCCCCAGGCCCTATGATTGTCCATGTGGTTTGCATAATCACCCACTAGGTGTCCAGTGGGGATGTCCCCACTCTCTAATCTGTGTCACAGTGCTGACTGGTGCCAGATGAAGGCATTGTGTGCTCCCCCAGGGTGCATGGCATAGACATTGATTATGCACTCCCTGGCATTGCACACCACCTGGCAGTTGATGCTGGCATAGCCCTTGTGATTGATGTATGTGGCCCCCTCGGGGCCAGGTGGTGTGCGTATGGCCACATGGGTGCAGTCTATTGCCCCTAGCATGCCAGACATACTTGCTACCCTGTGGAACTCCTGTATGTTTGCTGTGCACTCCGCCGCTGTGCTGGGGAAATGGATGTACTCCACAGCATGTGGCAGCAGTGCGCTGAGGAAATGGGTGAGGTGGGGTGATGTGGCTGACTGGGTTATGCCTGTGGTGTCCCCAGTTGGTCTCTGGAAGGTACCCATGGTGAGCAAGCACATGCAGGCTGTTGCTTTAGTCTCCACTGACAGGGCATGGCTCCGTCGTGTGGATGCCTGCATCACGTCACTGCACAGCTCACAGAGCCGCCTCAGAATTGCCCTATTCAGGTGGTACCAGCCCACAATCTCAGTATCAGTGTACAGTTCGAAGCTGGTGCAGGCTCGGTACTGCCTGTTGGGGGCATACCGCTGACGGGCTCTTCCACGGCCATGCCCTCCTGCCACACGCCTTCTCACCCCCCTCATAACAGCCTCCATCTGGAAGGTGGCACTGGCCATGTCCCTGGCTTGTGTTCACCCCCCAGGCAGCTGTTACTGTATTCCCCCTGCTGTCCTCCCTGCTACTTCCCCTGCACCGGGAACACCTGCCTGTGGTGGCCTCTGTGCTGTGTGGCACTTCCCCCTTCTGCACTAGCTGTGGCTCCCCACACCTTTCCTGTGCCTGGGTGTTCAGAGTGCCCTTTCCCTTGCCTGCCCTGTTTGTCCCTCCTGCTCTGTCTGTCTGCCTAGGTTTCTGCCTCATGTGGCTTCCCTGTAGCGTTCTTGCACCTCTCCCTTGCTCCTTTTTATTTTGGCTCATTTCCACTATGGTGCAACTTCCGCTTGGTCCCCTGTTGCACATGGTGCAAGTCATTGAATATCGCACTGCACCATTTATGCATGGTTCCTCCCCCTTCAGTTGCGCATGCCTTCATTATCATTGCACTGTTGTTCAGCATGATTTCGGGGGCGCAACTGCCTCCTGCTGAATATCGCAGAATGGCGCAATTTCAGACTTGCTCAGGCGCAACCCTATTGCGCATGACTCAACTTTTTTGAATATCTGGGCCGATGCGAATAAATCCAATCATTAAGGAGTTCGTTAAGTTCTTGCAAAATATTTGTGACTGTCTGACTTTGTCCAAACTTCTTTATGTGCAGCAGCACTATCTTTTGGGGTGTGTTTGTTTTAGAAGGACAAGAAAAACTGACCCAGTGAGTGGTAAGGGACATGTAATCTATATTCTGACTGCTGGTCCACATATCTGTTGTGACGTGAATACCTGCGCCCTCTGGATTTTTAAGTGCAAGCATCATTGTTGCATTTAATACCTGATAAATATTTGGTATTTTAACATAGGCAAAGTACCTTTGATGAGGGACATCGTCAAAAGAGGCTGTGCAAGTTTCATGACCTCCCTAAAATCCTCATAATCTACTACAGCAAATTGGAGACGTGCTCCAGATAACATTTTCCCAATTTTATTATTAAGATGAAGACTCTTTAGATGACTTCTGTTAAAAATATTCTTTCTTTCAAATGCTTGAGACCTTGTGACAATGTTAGCTGCTTGCAACATGCCCCTGCTGGTTTATTAGACACTGTGCTTTGTTTACCAGATGGATGTTGGGGTGATGGAGGACTTATTCATTCAGTGCCATCACTGGATGTTCAACTGTGCTAATGGTATTGGTAATAATTATGGTCCAAGGGCTGGCAGTGGTTCTGTCCATATCTAGGTCACACAATTCACTATCCATTTCTAGAACCTGATCCTTCTCATTAGTGGTCTGCAAGATGGTGGTAGAGGACATCATTTTTGGCTGATCATGCTCCAACAATACTGAATGTATCTTCAGATATTGTTTTGGAGTTGCAGTGCCAAGTCATGGATCAACTTTATCATGGCTTACACTTTGTTTACAGATGTTATAGATTGCTCTTCAGGGATCAGTTTTACTGACTGAAAAATAGTTCCACACTGCAGATGTCAGAAACTTGGTTCAAGTGCTAGGAAGATAACTGAAAACTGTACCATTTTTTTTAACATCTGCTAAATGTACACAGGCCATCTGAACTTTTTTTCTACCTGTGGTGCTAGTAGAGTGGGCACTTGAGGGATTTTCACTTGGATCTGATGTAGTAGTGGAAGAAGTGGTGGATTTGTCCTTATTGCATTTGCAAACATTTGTTGTTCCTTTGCTGTTGCACTACTTGATGTTTTCTCAACAGATTCACTCATTTGGCTTAGAAGAAGGGCTATTACTTCACCAATCAGACTGGGGACCAAAATCCCAGACCTGGTGGCTACAATGATGGAGGCTGATTTGGACATAGTGGCGATAACCGAAACATGGTACACCAGCAACCACAGGTGGGACATAAGTGTACCAGATAGGTTATACCCTGTTCAGAAAAGGCAGGAAGGGTAAAGGGGGGGGTTGCCCTCTATGTCAAAGAGAGCATAAAGGTGATTGAAATTCAAAACAGGCATGAGCAAACGGAGGACGTTTGGGTCACCCATGAGCCAGGCAAAGGAACAACTATTCACACAGGAGTCGTTCATAGACCCCTGGCTCAGGCCAAGGAAATTGACAAGCAGCTGCTAGAAAACATGCATGAAATGGCAACAAAGGGGGAGGTACTCTAATGGGAGACTTTAACATGCCAGAGGTAGACTGGTCCATCCCAGTAGGGGCCTCAGCTAGGACACAAGACTTTGTGGACTCCATTGAGGGAGCTGGCCTTAAGCAACTGGTTCAGGAACCTACCAGGGACCAGACAATCCTGGATGTGGTGCTGACCAGCAGGGACAAGGTAATAGATCTTAGGGTGAAAGGTCACTTATGGTCCAGTGACCACAATATGGTGTGATTCAAAGTGGATACAGGGATCCAGTCAACCCATATGAAGGTAAGAGTCTTAGACTTTAGAAGAGTGGACCTTACCAATATGGGACTACAGCTAAAAGAAACCCTGGAAAAGAGGGGGATAGGTGAGGACGTTGAGGAGAAATGGGCACACATCAAGGAGGCTGTAGCAGAGATAACAAAACAATGTGTTAGGTCAAGAGACAAGAGTAAAAGGAAAAGAAAACCATTTTGGTTCTCAGGGGGAGTGACAGAAAAAGTAAGAGCCAATAGGCTAGCCATCAGAAAGTATAACGAGACACAATGGGATAGGGACAAGGAAATGTACCAGAAGTGAGAGGCAGGAAAGGCAGTGAGGAGTGCTAAAACGCAATGGAGGAGAAAATAGCTCAGTCGGTTAAAAAGGAAGATGAGACATTCTTCAGGTGCATTAGCGAGAGAAGGAAGGCAAAAGGTAGGAGTAGCAAAGCTTAGAGGGGCCGGGGGGGGGATAGTGGAGGGAGGGAAGCAGCGATTCTAAATGAATATGTCCGGTCAGTCTTCACTGTGGAATGGGATGGACAGGGCCCACAGCTGGACGTAAAAGGAGCTAAGGATAAGGAGGTAAACAATAGTCCATTCACAGAGGAGATGGTCCTAGAAGAACTGGTGAAGCAAAAGGTAGAAAAAGCCATGGGTCCAGATGGCATACATCCCAGAGTCCTAAGGGAACTGAGGACTGAACTGGCAGCCCCTCTAGTAGCCCTGTTCAGTGAGTCCTTAGACACTGGAATGGTCCCAGAGGACTGGAGAAGGGCAAGTAAAGATGAAATGGGGAATTAGCCAGTTAGTCTAACCTCTGTTGTCAGAAAAGTAACGGAGGCAATCCTTAAGGAAATAATGGAACACCCAGAAGCTAATGGACTGGTGGATCTCAGGCAGCATGGGTTCTCTGCAGGATGATCCTTTCAAACTAATCTGATAGATTTCTTTGACTGGTTGACAAAGGCAGTAGACTGGGGGGGTAGATATTACCTCCTCAATTTCAGCAAAGCCTTTGATAGGAGACTGGTTAACAAGCTAGGTAGCCTGTAGTTGGGATGCAAGGTGGAAAACTGGATTGGAAACTGGTTAAAGGACAGAAAACAGAGGGTGGTGGTGAATGGAACCCAATCAGATGAAATGGAGGTGACCAGTGGGGTACCTCAGGGGTCAGTTCTGGGGCCAGTCCTCTTCAATGTCTTCATCAGTGACATTGCAGATGGGCTGGAGGGGAAGGTTTGCCTGTGTGAAGATGACACCAAGATCTGCAACAGGGTGGACACTCAGGAGGGGATGGAAAGGATAAAAAAAGAACCTGGAACTGCTGGACAGATGGTCAGGTGCATGGCAGCCAAGGTTTAATGCAAAATGATGTATGTGGGGGAGCAGGAACCCTGGGGTGATCTACAGGCTGGGGGGCTGCTGACAGTAATTAAGGAGGAGAGGGACTTGGGGGTCATAATCACAGATGACTTGAAGGCCACTAGGCAGATGGCAAAGGCGATGGGAAAGGCCAGTGAGATGTTGGCGTGTACTGGAAGGGGAATCACAAGCCAAAGGAGGGAAGTAATAGTTCCAATGCACAAGACCCTGGTGAGACCTCACCTTGAATATGGTGTACTGTTCCAGAAATCACATCTTTGAAAGGACATTAACAAAACAGAGATGATGCAGAGGAGGGCAGCCAAAATGGTGAAGGGATTATATCACAAGTCTTAAGACGAGAGAGTGAGGGACCTCAATTTGTACACGCTGGAACAAAGGAAGAAGAGGGGTGACATGATAGAAACATTCAAGTACCTCAAGGGCATTAACAAGGTGGAAGGGGACAACATATTCCAGAGTAATAGTAGTGCCTGCCGGAACAGGAGGACACAACATGAGACTGAAGGGTGGCTGCATGAGGGGAAATGCCAGGAAGTTCTTTTTTACAGAAAGGCTGGTGGATGCATGGAATAGCCTACCCCGGGAAGTGGTGGTATCCTGTACAGTGGCAGGCTTCAAACATACATGGGACAGAAACAAAGGAATAATAGAGAAAGGAAAAAGGCTAAAGCCAACGACCAGACAGGGTCACTGGACATTTCATTAGGCTGCTTAAATAGGCAGACTGGATGGGCCTAGCAGTCCTTATCTGCCAACAGCATCTATGTATGTATGTATCAATCAGTAAAGTGTCGGACTTGGACAAAGAGCTACTGTCTGAGTCAGAGTCGCTGTCACATGCACCAATCTTTTTACTAGTCACAGGGATTTTAATAGCATTAACAGAATACCTTATAGTGTCTCTACAAGTGACTCTAACAGCTGCACAAGTTTTCTTAAAAGGTCACCCTTTGCAATGGTTTACTATGGCTCTTTTGGTGCTTGTATTATCACCTGAAACCTTTCTACTATTTTTTCTAGAACCATCACCTGAACCAGAACTACCACCAGCAACAGCATCAGTCAGATGCTTCACCTGTGTTGTCTGCGATTGTGTATAATTTCTGCTTTACAAAATAGTGCGACTCAAACTGCAAATTTGTTTTTGGCTTTATTACAGTGTAATCTGTAGTGACATTTTTTTTAGATGGATAAAAACCTTTATTTTTTAACAGGAAGTAACTTTTAGGACTGTAAAGCCCTGTTTTACAAAGTTGTCCTGTAATAAGATTACGGTTACATAGAAAATGCCAAAACTTGTAATACACACATTGCACTTGGTACATATAATAATTTATAATAAAACATGTAGAAAGCAGAGATCCATACAAAGACAAACCCCCTGTCAAATCACCCCCTAAAACAGACCCCAAGACATTTCCACGAGATGATTCATGTACATCTTAATTGAGGCAAACATGAAGTTGGATGGATCCAAGGTTCAAGGCTTGGGCAAGGCACTGATGTCAGGAACTGGAATGCTCAATACAAATGCTTTGTTCATGATTTAATTTGTCTTTGTGTATCTCTAATGTAGAATCATAGAAGTTGATGGTAGATAAGGACCGCAAGGCCCATCCAATCTGCCTCAACCAAAATATGTCAGGGATTTATTTAAGATGGCACAATGACTGCAGAGCAGCACACATCAGTTCAGAGTCACAGTTGGCTAGTATGTCACAAAAGAACCACACATAATGGGCCCAATTTTCTAAGCATCAGGAATGAAGCAAGGTGCTGGTGTGAAAGAGAAATGACAGAAAGAGCTCACTGCACTGCACCTTGCATCATTCTTGATTTTTAGCTGGTGGTTATGGCACCAGTGGGACCCCCCAGCACCAAATGGCTGTGCTCCAGGCTTGTGGAAATCCGCAGGCTGCGACCCGGCACTGAGTAGTCTTGCGCCACCAGTCAGCTGCAGCACCCCCAATCATGGTATTTTCTAACCCCTGCAGTAGCCACAAGTGGTGGCTGCAGTTAGTCCAGCAACAGCCTGGTCTAAAGCCTCATGTGCCACAATGGGGATCACTAGTGGAATGACCAGAGAGGGGCACTGGCAATGGATGGCCATCTGTCACAGCCTGGGACAACCCCAGAGACAGTCAGTGCAGTGTGTGACTCTTTCCACTGTGGAGGCGTCAAGTACATTGGCAGCAGCCCATGATAGGGCAAGTGTGGTGCCCTCCTCACTCCTCTGTGTGCCACTGACTGACACCTACATCATGGCATGTGTTATGCTTCAGGGAGAGAGTCGGAGAGAGAGAGAGAGATGGGAGTAAGAGAGGGAATGTTATAAAAAAACTATGTAATTTGCTGCATACTTAGCTACTATGTACTGTATTGGGCCAGCATATGTATTGTGGTAGACTACACAGCTTTTCAGGGCCACACAGGTCCATTCAATGGGTTCTGACAAGGACCAACACAGCTCTACACTCATGTTCCTATGCAAATAACAACAAGCTAGAGTTACATGTAGTTAGCCCTGTATCGGTATTGCAAATGAGTGTGTACAGCGGTGGTCCAGCATAGATGTGTGTCACCCCTCCCCCTAACAGTCCCATGGCAGCTTCTGCCAAACTCCTCGCTTGTGCCTGTGTTTGCCACAAGGCAGTGGTTGCTGCAAACTGAGGGAGACTGGCACTGGGACCCCACCTGTACTACAGTCAGGTATAAGGTCCCTGGCGCACTGGGTTTCAACACAAGCTGCTGTTTGCTGCAGCTTGCATTAATCTAACAGCCGATTCAAAAATTGAGCCCAGTAAATAAATGGCATGTCTCTCACCCCCTGGCTCCCAAAATATTTCTGGGATTTGAGATGCCACACAGGCATGCACTGGTCACAGTGCAGTCCAAGGGAACACAGCATCACAGTTGGCTAGTATGCCACACAGAAGTCACAGATGATGAATAAATGATTTGTCTCAGTCTCCTCCCATCACCCAAAATATTTCTGGAACTTTAAATGTCACACAGGCACACACTGGGCACTGCACCCAATAAAACATAGCGGCACAGTTTGCTAGTATACCACACAGAAGTCACAAGTGATAACTAAATGATTTGTCTCAGTCTCCACCTGTCACCTAAAATTTTGTGGAGATTTGAGATGCCACACAGGCAAACACTGGGCACAGTGCAGTCCAAGGAAACATAGCAGTACAGCTGGCTAGTATGCCACACAGGAGTCACAGATAATGAATTAATGATTTGTCTCAGTCTCCTCCCTTGTCATCCAAAATATTTCTGGCATGCACACACTGGACACAGAGCAATCCAAGGGAACACATCACAGCTGGCTATTATGCCATGCAGGAGTCACAGATAATGAATAAATGATTTGTCTCTGTCTCCTCCCATGTCACACAAAATATCTGTGGGATACTGGGATTTGAGATGCCACACAGGCACACACTGGGCACAGTGCAGTCCAAGGAAGCACAGCACAGTTGGCAAGTATGCCACACAGCTGTCACAGATAATGAGTAAATAATCTGTCTCAGTCTCCTCACTTGTCTCCCAACATGTGTGTGGAATTTGAGATGCTACACGGGCACAGAGTGGGCACAGATCAGTCCAAGGGAGCACAGTACAGTTGGCTAGTACACCACAAAGGAGTCACAGATAATGAATAAAGGATTTGTCTCTGTCTCCTCCCATGTCACACAAAATATCTGTGGTATACTGAGAGTTCAGATGCCACACAGGTGCACATTGGACACAGTGACTGGCAAGTACACCATGCAAGAGTCAGATATGTCCTCTGGGAATTTTTTGAGAAGATTCCACACTGAATAAACAACAACAACACAAATCTGGTCTCTCTCTCTCTCTCTCTCTCTGGTAATGTATATATTTTTTTTATTAGTGTGAGTGCCAACATCACCCACCACCACTGCCTGACCCTCCCTGCTTGCTCTGCCTTTTTCTTAATATATTTTTTTGCTTGTAGTTACAGCATGTTCTCCAACCCTGAGTCTACACAAGCAGGATTTTTTTTTTTTTGATTTAGGAGAGGTTTGTGCTGGACTGATAATCCTTCAAAGAAGAGAAGAGAAAGTAGCAGCTAGCAACCCTCCCTCACCCCCACTGCCTCTCCCTTCCTGTCTCATTTTTTTCACTATTCTGCTTTTGTTTTGGTATTTTTTACTTTATTTTCAGCTAGTTTTTCACCAACACAAGGAAGAAAGTAAGGATTGTTTGATTTGGTGTGGATTGGAATTGGAGTTGCAGTGAACACACGCTGCTGCCAGCCTGACAGTGAGGTCTGCTCTCAATCCTCTCCTGAACTAGCTGCAACACAACAGATTTCTGCAGGCTGCTACTGTGATTCAGTCATCATATGATGGAATCACTGGCAGCACTGTAACATCTCTTATGTTTTCACTGGCTCCCAGTCCCCTCACCACACAACCCATCACCTTCTCTGCTCCACCACCATCTTCATCAGATCTGCCACCTATCCTCTCTCACAACACAGCAGCAGCCATCCTCCGAGCTTTAGTCACTCCTTAATCCACAAAAGAACAACGCCCATTTGTGCAAGCTACTAGACACCCTACCATCACATGAATCAGAGGTTGCACGGGCCCAGTCACTCACACAAGTTCCACCCCATAGCCAAAATAAAGAAGAAAAGGTTCAAACCATTCTGTGAACTCTCTAGTGTAAGAGTTCAAAATTATAACTAGAACACTAAAGTTCGAGCATGGTTTGAATCTTTTGTGAGTTAGTTCTGACAGCCCTAGAAGGAAAAGTGCATTTCTTTACATGCAGCTATTGGTTTAGTGTACCCTGACTTATGTGCAACCCACATGGAGTGCCACATGGCCTTTGATGCAGAAAGGCAGATTTTTGAAAGAAAAATGTGTACTCTTTGTTGATAAAACACAAGCAAATCTGTGACTGCTCTAGTGCAAAAGATGCTATCACAGCATAAAGTACTTTTAAAATTCATTTATTCATCTGTTTAATATGATCCAACATTTCACCATTGTGGCTTCTTCTGAGGGACTGTATATGAAAGACAAATCAAATTTACTAAATGTTTTGTAACATTATTTTTCAAGAACATTTGTTTTGCAGTTTGGATTCAGCATTATATGATGCACTTAATTGTACATTCTAATATATAAACATAACATTTTAAATAGTTTCTTACATAAAACAGTGAAATCACTAACACATCTAAAATTGGCTTATCTAATAGTATATACCAGCCACCTGTACTCAATGGTGCACCAAAAAGTGCTACCTTTATTTTAAACTGGTCTGTGGGCCCTCCTTTGTCTGCTCCGATCACATGCCACTACTTGCACTGTTACCTTTTATGTAAAAGAAAACATTTTTTAAGACATTATTTTATAAAGATATTTCTAAACCTATGACACTGTCATTAACATTTCAGATCTCTTGCATTTGAATTTAACTTATAAGTTTAAATTCCTATACCTTAATCTTTTTCTTTTCAGATGTATTTTACACCAAGCATCTCTTGTATTTCAAAGGTTAAGCCACTGCAAATAAATTGAGACCAAAAAAAAAAATTGCTTGATTAGTTACTGCATAACATGTTCTTATTTGTCATTTTTACTCCATGAAGAAGTTACCATTCAAGCCATATGGCTTACTGTTATATTATGTCAAGTGGTATACCTGCTTTTTAGCATTTTGGATTCACAGTATTGTGTGTTGTTGTCTGAACTTGCATGTTTTGAAAACAATATAAAGGGGCATGTAAGACAGCACTCTCAGTTTTACACTTAATAACACTGCTAAGATTACTAGTCACTGTTTGAGGAGTGCCTTAAAAAACATGCTTCACTCGCTTTTAGTGTTTGTTGTTTTAATCTCATATAATGCTAAATTTTTCTGTCTTTTCAAAAGAATCTGCTCAATCATTTAACTCAGTTTATACCATGTGCCATGACTTTTTTTTAACTTAGATTAAGAGTTACTAGCATTGAGTTCTCCTTGCTTGGAGTGGTGTCTTAATCGGGTAGCAATAAAAAACCTGAATGACCACCCTCTTGTACCCGCAGGAAGCAAAGTCTTGATGTCAGCTATGATGGCAAGCATCACTATGGTGACACTGTTGCTAAGCAACCGTGGCTTTCCTGCCGGTACTTAGCTGGTTCAGCAGCAGCCAGTGAGTGATCACAGAGGAAATCTTAACTGAGTTCTTGCAGACTTCTGTTTTTTAGATTGAAGAAGAGTGACTTGTCACTGATGTCATATTACAATATTCATTTTAATTCATCCGGTGTATTCCTAGTTAAAAGGTTTTTACTATTCAAAAGGTTTTTACAGTGTTTTTCTGACTATAATTTAATGAAACATATTAACACAGAAACAAAGAAATATAGAAAGTGATGGCAGAAAAGGACCATACGATCCATCTAGTCTGCCCATGTCCCTATCTCCCCTCCCTTAACTGCTACTCAGTCTTATGATGCCTTTATAATTATCCTAAACTTGCATGAAAGCCTCAGCAATTTCCACCTCCACCACTCCTTGGAGGAGGCTGTTCCATGTGTTGACCCCCCTTTCCATGAAGAAGAACTTAAGTGTGTTGCTCCTGAACATGCCCCCTCCCAGCTTTATATCATGACCTCTTGTTCTTGTATAGCTCTTGACCTGGAATAGGTCCTGAACCTGTACCTTATTAATTCCCTTCATGTATTTGAAGGTTTTAATCATGTCTCCCCTCTCCCTCCATTGTTCCAAGGAGTACATGTTGAGATCCCTCAGTCCTTCCTCATATGATTTCAGATGCAATCCCTATACCATCTTAGTAGCCCTCCTCTGTACCACCTCCAACTTATTTGCGTCCTTTCTGAGATGTGGTCACCAAAACTGTACACAGTACTCCAGGTGCGCTCTCACAAGTGATCTATAGAGTGGCATTATGACCTCCCTTTTTCTACTGGTAATTCCCCTTCCTATGCATCCCAGCATGCCATTTGCCTTAAGTGTGACATTCTTGTACTGCTTGGTCTTTTTGAGGTCATCTGTTATAATCACCCCAGATTCGTTATTTCCTTTGTGGCCTCTAATTTCACACACCCCATGTGGTATTCCTCTGCAGGGTTGACCCTCCCCAGGTGCATGACCTTACACTTCTTTGCATTAAATTGCAGCTGTGATGTTTTCAACCATAATATTCATTATAAATATTACAATTTGGGAGGCTAGTAACCTAATCACAGATTTTAGCATCTTTTAACTGAACCTATGGCCTTTATTTGAGCACTCAAATTATTTACGTGAGCAACTTCTAGGGGTTGAGAAAGTCAATTTCAACCACTGAACTGTTAGTTAAGTTAAATAGCTCCCCCTGTTGACAAGCAAAGCTAAATATTATACTGTACTTTTCATTAATTATTTTCAAACCTTACAAAATGACTGTTAATAGCCAAATCATTTGTATTCTCCTGTACAATACTGACATTTTGTAGTATGTGCTACTGTTATACATCTTCAAAAATAGAATTATAAAATAATTACTAACTCAAAATAAATATACACATATAAAGGTACAATTGGGACTTTAAGGAAACTGAGGCACAGAGACCATCATTTTCTAAACAACTTATTTGCTGAACTTTAAATGGAGATGTTTTCTTGTACACATACAGGATCACCAGCATGCCTGCCAAATGGGATCCTCATTGAGACCCCATGAGGCAGATAGCATCCCTAATTTGAACATCCACCACATTTCCCTCTTTTCTACTATCTTATAATTACCACCTCTGGCTGGTTCAGGGACTTTCTCTAGACTCCACAGTCACAGCTGTAGAGCTGTGTGCCCTCTTTCCCTGTGGTGCCTTGCTAGTGGAGATTTTTCATCCTGTGTTCTTATTTTACTTTTTATGCTCTGAAATACACATTTTTAGTTCCCTAAGAGTCTTTCCAACATATAGGTGGCTACAGGGACATTGTATTATATATGCTACACCAGCTGTATTGCAATTGATGTGTGATTTGATTTTATATTCTATTCCTGCGTGCGGATGCTTAAAAATCTCTTTCCTTAAAGTGTGCCCACAGGCTGCACATCTTTCACATTGGAAAATACCCCACTTCAAGGGCCCTAACAAAAGCTGACCTTTTTTCTCCCTTTGTATTTGATGTTCTGTATGAACCAGCTTTTCCCTTGTGGTTGGTGCTCATTTTGAGGTTACAAATGGTACCTGATCAAATATGTGACTATGGTGGGATGTGTTTGTAAAATCTTCCTATTATTCAACATTAACTTCCATATTTTGGGCATATGTACAGAGTGTTGTGTATTGAATGTTTAACATCCGTGCTAGGCTTAGTGCATTGTTTGAATGTCTGCTCTCTAGGAATTTTTTCCAGATTGTTTTTGGCTACCTGTAATGTTGTATGCTTATAACCTTTTTGTTTTACTCTGTTTATGATTACTGCATGTTCCCTCTGAAACTCAGTATTTTGGCTGCAGTTTCTTTTCACTCTTAATAAATGACAGTACGGAATACTCTCAATTAATCTCTTTGGATGGAAGTTACCTGCATGCAGGGTTGTATTCCTATCAGTTGGTTTCCTGTATAACTTAACCTTCAGATGTACTCTTTCTTGATACTGATATCAAGAAAATCAATTGAGTCCATATTAATACTTGCTGTAATATGTAAATTTGGATCCCTGATACTCAGATATTGTAGGAAATTTTCTAAAGGGACTTTATCTCCTCCCCATATCAGTAGCATATCATCAATAAAGTGCCAGCACAGCAAGATAGTCTGCTCAAAAACATTTACTCCTTTTTCTTGTACTAATATGTACTTTTTTTTTTAAATCAAACATATAGGCATTCACATATCCAGGCCCATGGCTGTTCATTTTATCTGAACATATAAAACTGTTTCTCGAATCTGAAAGTCATTGTTCCAGATTCCCCCCTTTTCCCTCACAAAAAGACAGATACCATTGAATGTTGCTGTGCTCAGATTGGCAATTAATTTATTATATATCATAATTCCATTTTCCATCTCATCATCTTTTATTATTGTATTTTTCACCATTGTATTTAATTGCATCCATATATCAATCTCTGATCATCCCTCTTTCTTCCTCTTGTCGCTCCCCCAGGTGAAAACCTGGGTGCCTTCTTCTCTTTTCCTGTTAGGTAACGGTGAGAACCGAGACCACTTTTCCTCCTTCAGCTTCTTCTTCTTTTCATCCTATTTCTTTTTCTTCCCCTCCCCCCCTTTCCCCTCACCTCTGCCACCCACCTTTGACAGTCCGTTAACCATCCTACAGGACAATTCTGCTGTGATCCACCTCAGACAGACCTTCCATACAGTCCCTTTTGACTGTCTTCCCCACATGCTCTATAGTTTAAGGGTGGGAGGGATCAAAACTTCAGCAAAAGTGGCTGAACCACTCCTGTGCTGCACATTATGTACCTCCTTTAGCCCCTCTCCTTCCTGTTGCCTGCTTATTGTTCTGTTTCCTGTCCCTTCCCTTCCCCCCTCTCCCCATCTGAGCACATCATCTTCAAGTAAAGGGAAGGGTGCACCAGGACAACTTGGTCTGCCCCTTAAAGGGCAAACTCCATTGTATAACACTATCCTAGCCATGTCCTGTAGTAACTGAGTCTTGGGTTTTGAACCCTGAGTTATCAGTATAACATTCCTAATATCTATGGAATCCTTCAGCTCACTAATAATATGTAAAACATGGGATGTATCTCTTATATATGTTGGAATATTTTCTATAGTCAGAAATTTCTGAAAAAAAAAACACTGCAAGTCTGCCTCAGTTTGAAATGTATCAGTTGTTTTCAAGATTGAGAAAGAAAGCCCTAGGGACAGTTCATTTAGTTTGTTTTCTGTCAGCACTTTATTCCTCAAATTAAAGATCACTGCCTGGTCCTGTTGCCCCTGGGGGGTCCATTTTGCCCTCACTCTCCTCCTCCTCCTGGTTCTCCTAGTTCTCCTCCTGGCCCTACCTTGTTCCTCAGGTTGTACCTGCCTGATGTTCCTGGAGCTGAATCCTGTGCACTCACCACTGCTTCTGAAACCTCTGTTCTCCCCAGTTCCTCCTGCCAGCCTAAAAAAGGTTTTCTAGGTTGTCTGTTTATGAGAGCTCTTATTGTAGCTGTCTGAGCTATCAGACCCAGAGACTGTTTGAGGGTCTCTTCTTTTGTAGTTTTTTAAAGGTATACACCCTGTTGTTCCTGTAATCTGAAGTATCCCTTTGAAACTTTTTCATTTTTGTCTCTTTAATTCATTTTTCATAATCAGTTAGTTTTGCTTTGGCATCTTCTAGCCACTGATTAAACTCTTCCTAGTGTAATTGTGCTTTTAGAGTCCCCTCTTGTTGTTATACCTCTTCTGCTAATTTCCCCCTGGATTTCATAATGGCTTCTCTTAGTGCGTACACAAAATCTACGCTACACCTAGTTCTTATGCCATTCCATTTCTTGGAAAGCACATCACCATTAATGCCTAAATTTGGCTTTAATGCTGCACTTAGACCCGTGGTATTCTCCGATATTCTAAATATTTTGCTAGTGTTACTCCATGCCACTTGAGTCTTAAATCTTTTGATTCAAGAGTCTCTGTTTTTTGCTTGACAGTTTTTGAGCTCTCAGTCTCTGCCTCCATTAAGTCCCTATTCCCCTTTGTAGTGCTTAGCAGTTGTTCCCTCTCAGATTGTTCCCTCTCAGAATCTGTGAATGTGCAAAATGTGTACCCACTTTCTGCACTACCATGTACATCTGTAAACTCCTCCATGGTTAACCCACTGGTGATGCCAGAAATGAATCAAAAAAGCAAATGATCTACTCTATTTGTAATACAAAAAATATAAATTACACTACCACTGGCACAATACACTGTTCAAGTTACTTATTTTTTTGTCCATGGTGCTATACACATATAATCAATTGTCCACTGGTTACAAACTTCCTCATGTTTATACAGGTTCCAGAAACGTCTTATTCAATAGTGCAAAAAAGTGCCCCAAGGGAAATCACAAAATCTTTTTCTTGTGATGCTTGCTGACATAGTTGACACTGACATATGGCTCTGTGTGGATACAAGAGGGTGGTCATTCAGACTTCCCATTGCTGTCCGATTCAGATGCCACTCTAAGCCAGGAGAACACACCACTAGCAACTCTAAATGAAATAAAAGAGTCATGGCACACGGTATAAACAGTGTTAAATAGCTGAACAGATGTATTGCATAAGATTCTTTTGAAAAGCCAGAAAAATCCAGCATTATGAGATTAAAACAACATACACTAAAGCGAGTGAAGTGAGAGCTTTTTAAGGCACTCCTCAAATAATGAATGGTAGTCCTAGCAGTATTTTTAAGTGTAAAAGCAAAAGTACTGTCTTACACGCCCCTTCATATTGTTTTCAGAACATGCAAGTTCAGACAGCAACACACAATATTGTGAATACAAAATGCTAAAAAGCAGGTATACCACCTGATACGAAATAAAATAATAAGCCATATGGCTTGAATGATAACTTCTTCATGGAGTTAAAATGACAAAGTAAGAACATATTATGCAGTAACTCATGAAACCTTTATTTTAGTCTCAATTTATTTGCAGTGTCTTAACCTTTGGAATACAAGGGAGGCACAGTGTAAGTTACACCTGAAAAGAAAAAGATTAAGGTATAGGAATTTAAACCCATAAGTTAAAAATAAAATGCAAGAAATTTTAAATGTTAATCACAGTGTCATAAGTTTAGAAAAATCTGTATAAAATGATGTCTTAAAAAATTTTTTCTTTTACATAAAAGGTAACAGCACAAGTAGTGGCATGTGATCTGAGCAGACAAGTGAGGGCCCACATGCTAATTTAAATAAAAGACAGCATTTTTTGGTGCACCAATGAGTACGGGTGGCTGGTATATATAGGTGGATAAGTCAATTTGCATGTGTTGGTGATTTCACTGTTTTATGGTAACAAGCAATTCAAAATGTTATATTTATATATTAGAATGTACCATTAAGTGGCATATAATGCTGAATCCAAGCTGCAAACAAATGTTGTTGAAAAATAATGTTACAAAATATTTTGTACATTGGATTTATCTTTCATTTACAGTCTCCTAGAAGAAGCCATAATGGCAAAACATTGGGCATATTAAACAGATGAAAAAATTAATTTTAAAATAAATTTTTGGTGTTATAGCATCGTTTGAGCTAGAATGGCCACAAATGTGCTTGTGTTCTATATAACCAGAATAGACTTTTTCCATCCATATAAGTAATGAAGAAATTCCCTTGGGACTCACTTTAGTACTCCTTATTGATGCCTGCTAAACTTTAAATTATGATCAATTGTACTCCTCAGTTTTATATGGACATAGATCAAGCAAAAAAACTTTGTGGTATCATTTTGTAGGCTCTACTTGGTTTTCTTTGCTGGTTTACTTGAAATTGTGAGATTTACTGATATTTACTCCATGCCCTTGGAGGTGTTACAGACATTGTTTTACTACCCATGTAGCCAGATAGGACCTGAAATTCAAGACCATTTTCTTAACTGTGACCTTTATATACTGCTGGATTATAAGGGTCTTATACTTCCACCTCTTTTAGGACTGTGACATGTTTCTGTTATGCTACACGAATTGACTAATGGGCTAAACAACAGTGTATTTTTTTTTTACACATAATGATATGACTGTGCTTAAGTTTGTACCTGTTTATTTTGCTTCAAGGACTATATTTAAAGTAGCATAGGTCATTCTTTGGGCCTTGGGGACACCCCTTGCCAGGGGCTTGCTAGACCAAGAGGACATCTTACTCTGGGGCCTATTGGGGGAGGCATTTCAGTTTATTTATTTATTTGTAATTTTTGTCCAGCAAAACTGCAGTAAGCAAATACAGATTGTTTCCAGGTGTGTCCAGTAGGGTTGGTTGCATGGATCTGTTTTTTTGACAGAGGGAATGTTTGCTATTACAGAGGGAAAACTACCTTGCTCTTCATTGATAAGTGCCATGGAATCTTTTGCTTCCACTTGGACAGTAACCAGAGATAGGCAGAAGGGACCATGGTTTAACATCTCAGCTGAAGAACGGCATCTCACTAGTATGGCACCTCCCTTCTACTGTACTGCATTGTCAGTTATGGGTATTACTCCAAGTGCCCAACCATCCAATCTTCTGGCCCCAGAAGAGAGCGTGATACCTACTAAGCCACTGGTAATTATCTCTATTTTAGGCTTTTAACCAAGGGAGGTGGTATATCCCCTACCAATCTAAATATGTTGCTTTCTGATGGTACTTTACTAATGTGAATTTGTATTCATTTATCACAATAGGTTTGTCACTCCTGCCCATACCATTTGCTGTGTTTATAGGTTGTGTGCTACAACTTATTTACTCCATGTCTCTTATGTATCCTATCTCCAGGCCAATTTATTCTTTGGACTTCTCCATGTCTAATATCTTAGTAAGTGAACAGAAACTGTTATTTGCCCATTTCCCCTTCCCCTCTCAAAACATTATCAAGTTATTTCTGTTCCTAAAGTGATTTGAGTGGGGCTGCAAAACAACTTGCGTGCACCTGAGGTTTTGTCCCTTAATTTACCTTGCTGTGACCTAACTGCTACCTGCTGGAGATATTGAACTAAATTTAAACCCTTCATTGACTTACCTTCTTTTGTTCCATGTCCTACCTTGGCAAAATATCAAGGGTCTAAAAATAGCACCCTTAAATATTAGGAGTCTGGTTCCTAAGCTGTACAAGCTGACAGCTTGCGGTAATCATTATCAACCTGCTGTAAAAAGAATATCAGAAACATGGCTAAAATTGATTATTCTCAACAACCTTTGTGGTTTGCCAGGCTACAACCTTAGTCATAGTGATCATATTGCTGCAAAGAAAGGGGATGTTACACTGATCTACTATAATTTCACCTTAATGTTATAGACCCTAACCACCCTCTCTCCCTTGAACCACCCATTTGAGTGTTGTCATCATGTGCTTATACTGGGTCATGCAAGAGAAAGCTGTATCTCTTCTGAGTTTATATTCCACCAGTGAGAAGTATAAACCTATTCCCTTCACTGGTTAATTATGTATGCTCCCTGGTGAAAAATTGCAACTTCATTCTGTCTGGTGATTTTTATACGAACTGTCTTAGAGCAAGTAATGAAAGTGTGGAACTAGCTGTTAGTAAATTTAACCTGTTACAGATTATTTTCAAACCTACCAGGTGCTCAGAAAGTGAGAATAGCCTAATCATGATTGATTGGATCCTTACTGCTGGAGTGGATAGAATCAGATGCTCTGGAGTGCTTTCAGATACAATAAGTGATCACTCACCCACATTTTGTGTTTGGTGGGCTAAGCTTAAAAAAAAAATTGTGAATTATGTTTAGAAAGTTTTCTAACCTTGATCCCAAACAGTGCAGACATGAGGTATCCCACAAGAAATGGTCTTACTTGTATGAGACTGCTGATGTTAATTCAGCTGCCACCTTTTTACCTCAGTACTTACGGACCTGCAGGATAAGTTTGTCCCCCTCACTAGGAGAAGGGTAGACAGTCCATTCACAACATGGCTGGCTCATCATCTCCTAACCAAAGTTACAGAAAGAGGCAAAAAAATAGCTGGATTTTAAGATCTTTTCATCTGTAATGTCTGGACTGAATAGAGGACCCTTGTAAAAGGGCAAGCAGTTGCAATGAGAGCCTGCACTGTATGCAGCGTTTTGACTCTACAGCCCTACATCCTAGGTTTTTGGAAGTTTATTAAGCAAATGCTGGGTTTTAAAAGGGTTCATTCCTCCTTGGATAGGGACCTAAATTGGCACAGGGTCATACTCTCGCACAACATTATGCCGCATGGCAAAATCACACTGCCAATACAGTATGATTCTTGCCATGTGGCATATCTCTTTTTTCTGGGGGTGCTCTGCCCTTCCACCCCCCCATTATGGGGGACTGCACCCCCCACAAACCCCCTCCCCACTATAGATTCTCAACTACAGGGGGGGTTCAAGTCAGGGAGTGCACAAAGTTGAAAAAAATTAAAGTTTCTGGGACCAGGAATCAAATCCGGTCCCAGCAGCACTGCCTGGGTTCCTGCTGCAGTGGCTCAGTTCATTGAGCTACAGCAGCTGGTCGGCGGAACCCACTTCCAGCAGAGGTCTTATCCTCTGCCTGAGAGAGTGAGAATGGTACAATACTGTGTACAGCAGTATATGCTGTATTACACCATTTGCTCACTGATGCAGCGCTGTACTGGGTAAGCCCTATTGTTGTACTGTTTGCTATTAAGCATGCAACATTATGACCTGGTACCATCTAAATTGTGTCAAGTGCAACAACATCTTCACCATAGTACCGCATTCAACTGCTACTTCTGGGATTTATGTTCTTTTACCAAGACCTTGCCTGTCTTGCCTAAGCCCCCACCCTGCTCGGGGCATCTCCCTGTGCATCCTCCTTTTTACTTTAAATGGGTTCAAATTGCTGAGGTTCACAAACTCCTCAAGCAAGTACCTGAGTCTTGATCTGTTGGCTCAGATAGTATTGAGCCTGTTTCTCAAGATTTCTATCCATGAGCTTGCCTATCCTGTTTCCAGATTGTTCAACCTATTCCAATCTATGAGTGATGCACCTTGTTGTTTTTTTTTGTTGTTTATTTAGAAATAACTATTAAGCTTATACTCATTCACAATGGCAACCTTTTTTGCACAATAAAAATACAGATACAGTGCACAGCAAATATACATTAATCATACATGTTATATTAACACAATTAATTAAATCATTTACAAGATTGTACATTAGACAGCAGATATTTCTTTAGTGTGGAAACAGACAAGGATCTCACAAAACAAGGCAGAAGTTTGTTTCAAAGCTTCATAAACCAAATGACTAAAATTTTGTAATGATCTTTTGGTGAAATCTTAGGGACAACTAGCTGTGAGAACTGAGAGTTTCTTAAGGATGGATCAATTTTCCGGAAAGCTATCCTGGCACTCAAATACTTGGGAATAAGTTCTAGTCCAGGCTTGTATGAAAACAAACTTGCATGTATTTCCCTCCTAAAAGTCAAGGAAACCCATCCCAGAGAGTTATGTAAATAGCAATGATGGTTAGTAATAGGACAATTCGAGATTAACCTGGCCAATTTATTATAAGGAATATTGAACCTATGTAATCTATTCGATGAGGCACTGCCATATAATATATCACCATAATCAAATATTGGTAAGATTTGTATTTGAATTATATATTTAATTGTGTCTGAATCTAAAAATGTTCAATTTCTAAATAAGCAACCTACCCTCCTTCCCACCTGACCAATTCATTTATCTACATGATTATTTCCTGTACCTAACTGATTTAACTAATAGCCTAAATATTTGTACTTTTTAACAGATTCTAAGTATGTTCTTGATAGATCTGAAATCTCTAATTTTACATCTAGTTTTAACTTGGAGGCTGGGCCAAATAGTAACAATTTTGGTTTAGATGTATTTAGTTTTAACTTTAACTGTCTGAATATTTTTTGCACTGACTCAAACCTAGACTGCAAAGTAAATTGAATTTCCCCAAGAGAACTATTAGAATAATAAAGAATAGTATCATCCATGTAAGGTGGTAATTCACCCCCTCCATTCTCTTACTGATGTCTTTTAAACAGATTAGGAAGAGGAGTGACCCCAGCACAGAGCCTTGAGGCACGCCCCTTTCTACTTTCAAAGGAGATGAGTCCAGACCATTAACCCTAGTATGTTGGTAATGATTACGTAAACAAGAACAGAACAAGGCCAGAGTATTTCTGCTCAGCCCTATCTCAGATAACTGATGCAGCAAGGATTGGTGGTCAACCATGTTGAAGGCCTTGGACAAATCAATCAGTATGGCACCTGTATAACACCGTTGATCATTTGTCCTACCGATGTTGTCCAAGACTCTCGACATGGAGACCACTGTACCATGTACCTTGCTGAAACTGGATTGAAACTCATCAAATAGATTCTGCCCAGTTAGATAATCAACCATATGATCCAACAGAATACATTCTAAAATCTTACTAGCTATTGGAAGTAATAATATTGGTCTGTAATTGAAAAGTAGACCACGGTTGCTACCCTTAAAAATGGGTACAACCGTGGCACACTTCCAATCTTGTGGAAAAATACCATGAGTAATAGACCAATTGAATAAATAGGTCAAGAGGTGAGCTATATTCAAAGCAGAAAACTTCAACATTATAGAGGATAAGCCATCAGGGCCACTACTTCCATTATTCGTAAGACCCAATAATTTCTCCACTACTACATGATGCTCAATTTCTTTAAAGGAGAAAGAGGATAGATTGTCACATAAATTATTGAATGCATCTGGAATATACAAAGAATTTACAATATCACCAAATAAATTTCCAGATTCACAGAAAAAACTGTTAAACCTATCTGCATCATTTTAGTCTGGGGCAAATTATTCCTTGGGAGCTAGTTTAATAGTATGCTTATAACTTAACTAGCTGTACCATTAAATCTTTAATTAGAGACCAGAACTCAGATGGATTACCTTTAGTCTCAAATGATTTTGTCCAAAATGACTTCTTTTTGTTGCCCTACCACCACCTAACATATTTAGTCCTCATTTTTCAATATTTCTGCCAATCTGGAACAGTACCAGTCTGCTGAGTGATATTCCATGCCTTATTTTTTCCCCTCTTTAATTTTTGTAGTAAGGAAGAGAACCAGACTGCTGAATTTGCTTTCACCCTTTTTGTTTTTACTGGCTTATGTCTATCACATACCTTTAGTAGTTCTTCCTTGAAGTATTCCCAAGCTAGAGCAACATCTGGAATCAGTTCAAGGCATTCCCAATTTAATCCCTCTAAATCTGTCATACATTTGAAATAATCAAAATTTTTTAAAGATCAAAATGATATATATATATATATATATTTAGCTGGACCTTTTTCTTTTCTGTACCTCCTGATATAGTATGCCATGTTATGATCACTAAACATGTCCACTGTAACATTTGTCTAATTATAGAAATGTGAGTAATTAGTTAAAATGATGTCCAAAAGGGAAGAGTCGTAAGGGTTCTTTATATTAACTCGAGTGTCATCTCTTAAAAGTTTAAATAGTCCCAGATCCAATTATATAGATTTTAAGTGCTTATATTTTTGGGGACACAACCAGTCTGCATTTAGATCACCCAAAAGTAAAAGTTCATAGGCTAAAGTAAAAGATGAAAGCTCATCAGAGATAGATAAAATTTGCTGCATAGGAAAATGGGGAAGTCTGTACCCACCAAAGATGGATAATGGTTTCCTCAGGTGGAGTTGTATTTCTACTGCCACATATTCACAGCTGTTGGGGCTCACCTCTAGGTACAAGTGTTTTGGGGTAAATTTATCTAAGTAATAGAAACTAAACCCCCTTCCTTTTTATTTCTATCTGCCCACACACATTCAGTCACTTCACTACCAGTCTAGCATTGCTTGTAAAGTGCTTTGGAAGTAAGAAAAGCGCTATATAAATGCAGATTCTTCTTCTTCTTCTTCTTCTTCTTCATGTTATAACCTTGTAGGTCCAGCATCACAGCATATGTTTGTGCACACAACCAAGTTTCTGAAAACAACATAACATCAGGATTATTATCCACCACAAATTCTCTAATCAACTCCATTTTTGATAAAATACTTCTCACATTTGTATGTAGAAAATATATACCCTTCTTATTTTTAAAATATAAGGACATGGGCTCAGGATTTGGAGAAACATCCCTGCACAAGAGCAGCCACAGTAACATGCAAGTCCTTGAAGGTAAACAAATTACAAAATAAAATGGATTAATGAATATTTTGTCAAAAATCGTGACAACATGTCCAAAATACCATCCAAGTCCTGTCTTCAAGTAGTAGATTTTAGCTAATAGAACTGTGTCAATATAATGAGTTAACTGGACAGAAACTGAGTCATTATTATAAGGCAACCAGCAGTGACTGCAAGTATTTAAACTAAAGTCAGTGTTTGTCTTCGGTCTTCCTAACACCAAGCTGTTTAGTTGCACATCCAATAATGAGTGGCCTCTGTCCTCCTGCCAAGATACTGAGTTAAATGCCAACACAGTAATTGTAATGTAAAGAATCCCACCCATTGTTGATAAAACCACCACTTCAAATAAAAAAGTTCAATCCCAACTTGTCCCAAATACACTTCTAAGTAAAATATTTCTATGGAATGGCACTTGTGCCACCTTGTGCCACTCACTCTCATGCCCAGCACTCATGCTGTAACATGGCTCAGGGATTACACTCCCTCTGACGCTGGGTTTTAGGAGTGATCCCAGGAAGTTGCTCTGGTGCAGCACACAGCAGATGGGGAAAAATGCAGGCAGTGGATCCCTCCCCTACTCTGACTTCGGGAGGGCATTCACAAATATAGATAGCATATAAGGGCTGTAGTGTGGCTCGAGGATTTAAAGAGCCATAGCCCCTCCCCCAGAGGCAGATCTGCCTGGTAATTGGCTCACCGCCAAGCCCCCTCATTCGCGGAAAATCAAGCCACTGCCCCTTAATTACAAAGCTTGAAATGTGGCCCCCAAAACATACAGTTCCCAATTATAGCAGCAGAAATAAAGAGTCACAGTCAATAGCAGCAAAGAGAAATGTTTGTGGATGTTGCAGGATCACTCAGAGTTGTGCAGACAGCTTACATGCTGTCCCGTTACACTCCCTCTGACGCTAGTATTTAGAACCTTAACTATGGAAATCCTATCATGTAATCCCTGTGTTTAGGAAATGCAAGTCAAATGTACTGTATTTGTTAGACACCCATCCAGGGTTCTGAGCACCATACAAGCATGATAACAATATTTAAAACACATATGAAATAATACAAAACAAGTCAGGCAATAAAATGCAGCAATAATGCAAAAGAATATACTGCCTAAGATTTATAACAAACTAAATGGTCCCAATCCCTCTAATTTTCACAGGAAGTGAGTTCTACAGAATGGAAGCAGCAACACAAAAGGCTGTGTTCCCAGCAGATTTTAAATGGGACTGCTGAACCACAAGAGACCCTGCCTCAGAGGAACAAAGGGAACAGACAGGCATATAGAAGGCCAAGAGGTCCTTCAGGTAACCAGAGCCCAAATCATGCAAGGCTTCATATGTCAAACTTATCTTGAAGCTGATACACTGCCTCACTGGCAGCCAATTCAATTCCCAGAGAACTGGCGTGATGTGAGTGGAATGGAAAGTCCCAGTAATGAGTTGGGATTCCAAGTTCTGCATGAGCTGCAAGTGATGCACCAGCCCTGCAGATAGCCCTAGGTAAAATGCACTGTAGTAGTCCAAATGGGTGGTAACTAAAGAATGCACCAGTCTTTCCAGGCTGGTGGTAGCAAGATAGATTCTGATCCAGGAGATATAACACAGATGGTAAAAGTCACTTCAGACAACAGAAGACACCTGATGTCCTAAAGTCAATCCACCTTCTACAGTGATCCAGATTCCTTATGTTTGTGACAGCTCATAGACTAGTGCCATTTAACGATGACAGCCAGGCACTACCCCTATTCATTCCTGCCCCACATGACCTAGTCTCACAAGAAGGACCTCAGTCTTAGATGAGTTTAGGCAAAGCCAAACTGATGCCATTCCATCATGGATTTCTGCAAGACACTTGTCCTGCATAGCCACCCGTCTTGAGCCCCTCAGTTACATATGACAGGTAGCTCTGGGTATCATCTACATAGCAGCAAAAACCAAGGCCATTCCTCCTGATGAACTCTCCCAATGGCAACATGTACAAGGCAGATAACACGGGGACTAGAACTGACCCCTGAGGCACCCCACAGGAGAGAGTAGCAGCCTTTGAAATGTTACCATCCAATGCCACCTACTGCACCCTGCCAGACAGGTAGGATTCAGACTAGAACAATGCTTTGCTAGTGAATCCCACATAGCACCTTAGCCAGAACAATGTCCCATGAGCCATCATGTCAAAAGCTGAGGAGAGATCCAGCAGTACCAGCATGGAACACTGGCCACTGTCCCTCACCAGAAGATCATTGAATACCTTGACTACTGCAGTCTCCATGCTGTACCAAGTTCTAAACTCCAACTGGAATGACTCAAGGATCTCAAAATGTTCCAAACAGTTCTGTAACTGTGCCACTGCTACCTTCTCTATTACCTTCACTAAATTTTGGAAGTTTGAGATAGGCCTGTAATTACCCAGATCATCAGGGTTCAGAGATTTTTTTTCAAAAGGGGATTCACTACTGCCTTCTTCAGTTCAGTGGAAAAAATACTCTCCCGAAGTAAACATCCCACTATCTCAACAATCATTGGAACCAGGGTCAGCCAGCAACTGGAGAGAAAGTTCATAGGCCCTGGATCCAGCATATAATGCATAGGACACAGCCCCAGGACTGCTCAGGAACCTCCTCAATCTTGACTAGGTCAAACTCAACTCACGTAGACCAAGCACCTAGATCTCCTTCTGCAAGAACACTGCGGGCCCATAACAAGCCACATGAAGAGATTCCAACTCTGATGAAGGATACCTTGTGCAGGAAAAAATGATTAAACTCATTGTGTTTCTCTGCTGAAAGAAAAAAATTACCTGACAGAAGACAGGGAGGATTTCACAGTCTATCAACAATGTTGAACAGTTGAGATAGTCTATTTTTCCCCTCAGCCATCATGTGTGACACGAATGCTGACTTTTTCAGCATGATCACTCACTGACATTCACCACAGTGTTTATTCAGCACTAGGATGTCCTTTTCTGACTTGGATCTTCACCAGAAATTTTCCAACCTCTGCCTCTTAGTCTTCAATTGCCTAAGGTCAGCATTGAACTAGGGTGACTTAAGGCAGGACATCAATGGGAGAATGTGATAGGGTGCGAATAGTTGAAGGTCACCAAAACAGCTTTATTATAGCCTTCCACAGCTTTCTCTTCACCCCCAAAACATGCCAATGCTATAACTGAGATGTCCAAAAATGCCAGGAGATCATTTGTTTTCTGATTTCTCAAAGGGTTATATATGACCATGTCCACAGGAAGAGTATGAAAATGTGTTGCCCCACAAATAAATTAAATGTCATGATGATCTGACCACACAACCAGATCAGCCCTGACATTATTAATGCCAAGACCTAATCTAATGCATGGTTTTTCCAGTGGGTTCCAGTGAACACTGCCTGTACCAGGCCCAGTGAACACAAAAACTGGAGGAACTGTTGTCCAAACAGAGAGAGAGAGTTTAAGAAAGGTAATCACAAAGTCATCAGTAACTACAGGCCCATCACTATCCTTCCTGTCCTCAACAAACTACTTGAAAAAACTGTTGTCTCTCAGCTCACTAATTATCTCTCCTCTCTTCTCATCAACTGCTGTCTCACATGCACTATGGTTTCAGAAAAAAACATAGTATTACTACTGACCTTCTCACACTCTCAAACAGTACTACCTCTGCCATGGATAGGGGTAGCCTCACTAGTGCAATATTTATAGACCTAACAATTCCCTCACTGAAGTGGAATACTAAATTTAGTCTTAAAGCAGTAATTAATTCATCTTTTAAGACTAAGTTTAGTAATTTTTAATCTTCTGTAATCATCAGAAGAAGAAGAAGAATATTGCCTGTAAGTATACTAATTCTAAGAAGTATTCCACTGTGATTGTTTTTTTAAGAGTAAATTATTACTGAATGAATATTAGACACATATTTTAAAAGTACACATTTTTGAATACTTTCGAATGGTAAATGAAGACTTTTCAATACTTCTGTTTATATGCAATTACTTTTCATTCTGATCACTTCTTTTACAGTAAGATTTGCTCTATCAAGAATGCTAAGAAAGACATTAATATAGCTCTGTCAATACATAGAGACATGCATGCATACACACATTCTCAGTTGGAGTTTCATACTGTGAATTCTTGAGCCCTTTATGTGCTTTTAACTTCTCAGATAATTTAGCTATTCAGTGGCCATTTCCTCAATAGGAGCGACAAGAGTATCTCCCATGGTTGAAAAGAATCTTAAACAGAAAATCACTAAACATGTTCTTGTACTGTGTCAGTTACACAATCAGTTACTCTAACTGATTGAATAGAGTATGGGCCCCATGTTCATAATGGTTGTGTCACATAATGACATTGTTAGAATCAAAAGGAAGGGTGGATAGGCAGAAAAAGGGGAAGACTATGTAGAGGAACTCTGTGAGTACTTCTGCTCAGTGTTCATGAAAGAAAGTTATGGCCTAATACTACAAGGGAAATGGGGCAGGGGTGGAAGGGGACACAGAGATAACAGATGGTTTAATCCAGGAGGATAGCATTCTGAAGGGCCTTAAAACCTTGTGGGTGGACAAACCCAGGACCAGATGGTGTACACCCAAGGGTCCTGAAGGAACTGGCAAAGGTATTGGCTAGCCCTCTGACAGACCTGTTTAACATCTCTTTGGAGACGGGGAATGTACCCAGTTACTGGAGGATGGCTCATGTGGTGCCCCTCCACAAGAGTGGACCCAAGGATGAACCGGGAAGTTACAGACCAGTAAGGTAGACCTCTGTAGTGGGGAAGTTGATGGAGACCATTCTGAAGGACAGGCTGACAATGTTTCTTGTTAGTAATGGTCTACAGGATGAGAGAAAGCATGGGTTTGTTTCAGGAAGATCATGCCAAACTAACTGAATTGATTTATTTGACTGGGTCCCTAGGGTGACTGACAAAGGCCACGCTATAGATGTCCTGTAGCTGGACTTCAGCAAGGCCTTCAACTTGGTGCCACACTGGAGGTTACTGATCAAGCTGAGTGACTTGGGGGCATGGCAGAAACTGGTAGGGTGGATTGAGAGCTGGCTACAGGACAGACAACAGAGGGTGGTTGTGTGGGTGGGGGGATTCACCCTAGCCAAGGCCAGTAGCTAGTGGGTTGCCACAGAGTTCAGTGCTGGGTCCCGTTTAGTTCAATTTCTTCATTGGAAACATTGCAGAGGGGGTCAAAAGTAAGATCAGCCTGTTTGCTGATGACACTAGGATTTGTGCAAAAGTGAACAGTGAAGAAGGAAGGCAGGCACTTGGAGAGGATCTAGCTTAACCCATACACTGGTCTAAGAAGCGGCAGATGGGGTTTAATGCAAAGAAGTGCAAGGTCATGCACCTCGGAGCCAGAAATCTAAGAACCAGCTACTGACTGGTGAGAGTGCAGACAGAAGTTACAGAGGAGGAAAAGGATCTGGGGTAGTAGTCACAGGGGAAATGAAGGTATCAGCACAATGTAGAGGGGGCTGCAGCAAGGGAAAACAGGATGCTGGGATGCATTGCCAGAGGGATCACTTCTAGAAAGGAGGAGGTCATCCTGCCCTTGTATAGATCACAGGTAAGGCCGCACTTGAAGTACTGTGTACAGTACTGGTGCCTGTACCTCAAGAGGGTTGTGAGATTACTGGAGGGAGTGCAGCACAGGACCTCAGAAAATGATCATGGGACTTGAAGAGTTGCCTTATGTGGAAAGATTGAGGGAGCTCAGCATGTACTCACTGAAGAAGAGAAGGGAAAGGGAGGACATGATACAGACCTTTAAGTACTTGAAGGGCATAAAGTCAGAGAGGGGGAATTTTTCCACTTAAAGGGGAAGGGAGGGTCACTAGGGAGTGCAGTCTGAAGTAGGAGGGGGAAAGGCTCAGGAGGGAAATGAGGAGATACTGCTTCACAGAGAGAGTTGTGGCGAGATGGAATGCTCTGCTGGAGGAGTTACTCGAACTGAGAACAGTGAATAGCTTTAAGTGGGGTTGGAATAAAGTCAAGGGCAGGGTTAGTACAGACAAGAACACAATGGGAGTAAGGACCATGGGAGGGAAATGGGAGGGGCAGCTGCAGTGGTATTAAACTGATAGCTGCATAATTGGGCAGGCTTGACAGACCTGTGTGCCTCTTTCCACCAGCAATTTCATATGTTTTTAACACCTGCTGCCATTGTCTAAAAAATATGAATATTGCCAGCCAGTTGGTGCAGCAGTACTGCTACTGCTCGCAATACTGGTGACCCGAGTTCGAGAACAGGTTCAGGTCATTGGAGGACCAGCTGGGGACGAGGCTTTTGAGTACCAGGACCGCTTGTCTCCTCTGGTGGGTGGGGAGAGCCATGGCTGGGTGCATGACTGGCCTCTAGCCATGGCTGGAGGATTGGCATGCCCATGCCACATACAAGGGGGCGGAATGTGATGGACGCCGGCTTTCGCCTTGGCATTAGCACAAGTCACCTATCTGGGGGGGTGTACAAAAGAAAATACCAGCTCAGCATGACACCCACATAGAGGTCAGAACTGGCTTCAGCCTGCCAACCCAGTGACCAGGGATGGACCCCGACAAGGACACACGGTATGACAGTGGAGGGGTCTGATCCAGAGGGGCCCCTACCACTTCATCCCTGCTGGGGGGGTGAGCCAAGGCTCTATGGGGGTTCCTCCTCCAGGTCATGGGATTGGTGGATTTGGTTGAGTGACAGTGCAAGGCCCCGTGGGGGGATATTATAGCTGTGCAGAGTGAGTGAGCAGGCCACCCCAGAGGCTTAGGGGAATATAAAAATTAATATAGGGATCTTACTCCAGGGCAATACATTTTTTTTTTTGTTTACAAGGAGAGACACATTAAGCTGAAAGCTTGTATACAGGTGTGACCTGGGAGCACACAGAATTTAAGTGACTTGCTCAGGGTCACACAGTATGCAAGTAGGGGCTGTGGGATTCAAACCCAGGACTCCAGGGTTGCAGCTCACCTTAAACCTGTGCTACGCTGCCTCCTAAATTTGTATATATTTAGCTGGTTACACTTCAAGTGTCAGTTAACTATATGCAGTCAGCCTTAAAAAAAAAATGAAAAAGGTATTTTTTTTGTATCTTGACATTCTAGAATGAGACCCCCTCCCCCCATGACCTGCCTCTATGAATACAATAGCAGAATGTGCCTCAGAAGAAAAAAAATACATTTTGGGGCCATATGGGAGGCATTGAAAAAGTAAGGTAGTGAACCATTTGAAAAATGACAGCAGAGTTCAACAACTGTAATTTTATTGCTCAGAGAGCAACCAGTGTCAATCTAAAATCCCAGAAACTTTCAAACTGCATATTTAGGGATCACTTGTAAACTGAGAAAATAATGCTTTTTAAACTGGCCACTTTTTTTCAACATTTGCACCAGATGAATATGTTTTTAAACTGTCTTATGTGGGGATCATGTGAAAACTGAGTGCAGTCACTTGTAAATGTAGGCCCAGATATTCAAACTGCGCCAGGCTGTGGCGCAAGCTTGGGCACAGCTCAACTTGGCTACGTGAGGGGTGTGGATCTGGCGATTCACAAAGCTGCGCCGCGGCTCAGCAGCGTTGAATATTGCACCTGGCCACCACGAGGTGCATGGCGGTGGCACTGCGCCAGTGCAAGTGGCCAGAGGAGCATGGGGATGCGTAGTGCAAGTTCCATTGCGCTATGCACAGTAACCGCGATATTCAAAACTTGACATGCAAATGGGGCCATAATAGATAGAAAGAAGCGCAACAAATGGGGCCATTTGCATATAATTATGGCCCCATTTGCATGCAGGTGCGCCGATCCCCAACAACTTGCACCTGGCACCCTGCCAGGCAGCAGCCATCGGGGATCGATGCCTCCTGCAGCCGGTAATGTGCTCCACAGCCCCATCGTGGGCATTTGTATTAAAAAATAGAACCATGCCTTTACTCTCTGGTGGTCCAATGGACCGCTGTGTGCCCAATCGCGGGCATTAGTAATAAATAAAAATATCTCCAAACTCCCTGGTGGTCCAGTGGACTGCTATCTCCCCAATCACGGGCACTAGTAATAAATATCCCCCAAACTCCCATGTGGTCCAGTGGATTGTGCCAGGTAACATCGCAAGCATTAGTAACAACACATTCTCTGTCTCCTTGGTGTCCAGTGGGATCATTAAAGCCTGATCGGCATTAGTAATACACAATATCTCAAACTCTTGAGTCTAGATTGCTAGTAATCAAGGATATTTGTGGCTAACACATTATGTCCAATATCTCTGTGTCTATGGGTCTTCACCTGCCTATACTGGGACCCCCACCGCCCCGCTCCACCCTGGTTACCTGGTGGGCGGCAGCACTTCACCCTCCTGCCGACTCCCGCCCGCCAACTGACAACGCCGGTAGGGCTGTACGTCCATTGGTCCACAGCGTGAGCTAATGGGCATGCAGCCCATACTGTACTACACATTTCAGATACATGAATGGATCCCATTCACATATCTGGAATGTGTAGTATGGTATGGGCTGTACGCCCATTTGCTCACACTGTGGACCAATGGGCATACAGCCCTACCGACGGTGTCAGTCTACAGGCGGTGGGGAGGCAGGCGGGAAGGGTGCTGCTGCCCGCCGACTGACCGGAGGGAGGGGGGTGGTGGGGCTCAGTAGCGGGTTGGGAGGGAGGTACCACTAGACCACCAGGATATTGGACATATTATTATTTATTACAAATGCCCGCGATCGGGCACACAGCGGTCCACTGGACGACCCGAGATATTGGACATATTTTTATTTATTACTAATGCCCGCGATCGGACAGATAGTGGTCCACTGGACCACCAGGGAGTTTGGACATATTTTTCTTTATTACTAATGCCCGCGATCGGGCATGGGGGGGCGCCACCAGGTGCAGCTAGAGCTCAGGTGAGCTGCCATGTTGCGCCCTGCAATGTGGCAGCTCACCTGTGGGTGGCCATCCATTGTTCCTTTTTTTTTTTGGATCAACTTTGTGCTGGCGTAGGTAGGGGTTGCGCATGCATGGCTCTGCACATCCTGGGCTGAATATCGGGCTGTGCAGGGTATGCATGGGCATGCCCCCCCTACCTGCGCCTGCATGCATTACTGATGCGCTCCAGTGCATTGGGATTTGGGCCCCACACTTTTCCCTTTTGAATATCGCACCAGAGCGCATCAGTGGGTTGCGCATGGTGCAACACTGTTGCGCCATGCGCAACCCTTTTGAATATCTGGGCCAAAATGTTCATTTGAAGGTTGCCTGTTAGAGTCTGAAGGTTTTAGAATCATGTGTAGTTTTTACTCTCTCCCTGCTCTTTGAACTCCACTGTCAATCATTCTCTTACTAAGGGAGGAACTTCCTGTATTTGTATCTGGCTGCCCATTGAAGAGCAAAGCTGAATTATATCATGCTGAGCTGAGATCCTCTTTCTGTATCCAGTATTACAAGTTGTCCAGACAGCTTCTTTTAGAAAAGCAGACAGGACTAAAGTTGAATCAGGTAAGTGCTGTTTTGCAGGGCCACACAGTATGCAAGAGGGGGCTGTGGGATTCAAACCTAGGTCTCCAGGTTTGTAGCTCAGAGCCTTAAACCACTGTGCTTTACTAACGCCGTGCTCCAAGGGCACTTGAGACAGTATTTTTTTTTTTTTCATTTCTCTCCTAATCATATTTTTCTTTGTCTCTTGCTCTGAGGTATCAAAATAACTGCAGATTTTACCCCCCGAGTTCCTTACTGTTGCTCTCCTATTTTGTTGGGGGGGACAACAAAATAGGAGGGCAACAATAAAGAGCTCAGAGGTGAGATAAACAATTAAAAATGTTACTGCTGGGGGGGCGTGGCTTGGACCCGAAGGAGATGGCAGCCTAAACTTAGAAACATAGAAACATAGACTTTGATGGCAGATAAGGACAGCTTGGCCCATCTAGTCTGCCCATTTCCCTACCTACAGGATAGGCCACAGATCCTAGTTAACTAACAGCCTATTTCTTCCTACCCCCCACAAGAATTGCCTTATGTCTGTCCCATGCATTCTTGAATTCTCCCACAGTTTTAGACCCCACAACCTCCTCAGGAAGGCTGTTCCATGCATCCACTACCCTCTCTGTGAAATAATACTTCCTCACATTGCCCTGAACTTTTCTCTCTGCCCCAGCCTGACAGGAAAATGGATTAAAATGTCTTAGATGCTGGACTAGTGGTTATTTTAGCATCCCCACACACCTTCTCCCGCCTCTGCCACCACCGCCGAGATGTAATTTGGTGTGCCACGCTCTTGTTTGGTACCTAACGGGCCGTAGATACTCTGGAGCTGACGCGCAGTAATATGCCGTATAGGCCTGAGCTCGATATCTCAGTGCTGTCATACTCTTTCCCTCCTCCCAACTTGATTGGAGCTGCAGCATCTCTTCTCCCCCAAGTGAGAATTGGGGCAAGTCCAACGAAGATTTTGGAGTTAGTGAGGATTTCTGCTGTTCCCTCTCAAGAAAAAATATTAAGCCTATTGACTGCTGACTGTAGGAGTTGTTGCAGAAATGGAGCCCGCAAACTGTAGTACTGCTGGAGCATCTCATCAGGCCATCCCAGCCTCCCTTGATCAGGCACAAGTCGGTGAAGCCCTAGCCAATATCACCAAAATGCTGGAGGCTTTACTGAGCAGAGTGGATACAATAGGCGCCTCTCTAACGACTAATGTGGCAGATGTACATCGTTTAGAGGACCAGCATAGTGTTTTGGAACAATGGACAGAAGAGTTAGAGAAGCAGCATCTCCAAGTCCTACAAAGGCTCTGGGACCATGAGACCATGTGATCCCACCTATGGTACAGAGCAGAGGACCAGGAGAATCGAAGTAGGAGAAACAATATACGGATTCTAGGCGCACCTGAGGGAGTTGAAGGGCCTAATATGAAAAGATTTTTGAACGACTGGATACCTCAGCTCCTTGGTGACTGATGGAAAGAACCAGTTGGGTGGAGAGGGCCTACCGTGTCTTTGGTAACCCTAATAACACTAAAGGCCCACATACCATCATAGCCTATCTGCTACACTTCTCAGTCAAGGAATGCTTACTCCGGGCAGCTAGAGAGCTAGGAGAGATTCAATGGAAGGGTAATACCATATCATTTCACAGATACTTTACCCAAGAGGTGGCGTCAAAACGCAGAGCATACAATCCTTTAAAAAAAATTCTTGCAGCCAACTCAGTGCAATATCGCTTCAAGGGCCTTACTGCTTTGTACCTGAACAGAAATGGTCAGTCTTTCCTCGCAGAATCCCCAGGAGATGCAGAGGCCTGGATCCAGACTCATTGACCGGGCATGATACCATGAACTACATCCCCCAGACACCTTTGGGAGCCCAGGAATCAAATGACTCAGGGAACCATAAAAAAGGAAGCGGTGTATCAGGGGACAGAAATTCGTATCGGAATGGCTCGTCAAATAAGGATTCCCCCACTAGCAGACAGCTATGGACCCCTTAACCTATGGGGATAAGATGAATGAAATTGGGGCTGATATTCCCAATGACCAGGAGGAGCCAATTAACAAACTGTATAATAACAACCTTGGCGCTGCTGTTACCCCACTACCTGCCAGACAAAGGCAACGCTCCAGAAGTCCCTGCTTCTTGATGTCAAGTGGTGCAGAGGCATTGTCTCCTGCTAAGCAGCTTAGGGCCACTACCTCAGCATGGAGTAAAGCTAACCAGAAAGATTAACCAGAGGAAGAGGTTGCTACACCCTTTGAAAATCCGACTCAGTTGGACTGGGTGACCGAAATGGATGTATATGAGGAAGAAGCTGCAGCTGCTGATGGTTTGCTGAAACCAGGCCTGAAGACGTTCGCAGAGGCCCTCACCTCGGATGTTAGTCCTGCTGACTCTGGACTAACTTGTAAATCGGGGGATGCCACGATGTGCTCTGACACTTAGGGCATATTAGCCCTCCTCTTGTGTTTTTCTGATGGGTAAAAGCTTCTGCGCCCACTAGAATATGAAGCGCTGGCAATACTATGCCATGGGTAGATTCCTGCCTGGGCAATTTCTGCCATATTGGCTACTTGCCTCTTGTATGGTATGCAAGTTTTTCACCTCCTCTAACAGATAACATGTAGTAGCCGTTGTAGACCTCCTCCCCCTCCCTTTGGTATGATGTTTACAGACAGGGGAGGGTATGAATTTATCGCTTAGATGAACCCCAGTAATTAGGGTGGTCTATGGGGGATGACCCTTATATTATAGTAATAATGTGGCTGAACAGATATAATTGGTAGCCCATCAACTTCTAGAATAGAGGGCACCACTATCTGCCAGGAAGGTTATCCCTTTGAGTGTGGTTGGCAGAGGCCCCACCCCCATCCCCTACCTGGGCGACCTCGATCGCCAGACGTGTCTAGACTCTAAAGATTTGGTGTTACGGAGTCAGGCTGGGTCAGGTCATCTTTATTGGGTGTGACCTTTCCCGTTGCTCTTTCTGGTGCCTGAAGCAGTGCGGCTTATAGGGGACTTTTACCTCTATTCACACGTACACTTCGACACTACCAACTGAGTTAGTGTTAGTAACTTAGGTAAATAATACTGTTATACCTTACTGTTTGATAATTCTTCATTATACTTTAACTGTTGTTAAGATAGATAACTCTTCTTGTCTCTGTTCTCACTCTGTCTAGGTATTTAACCAGCATAGACAAGACCATCTGCTGCTGTCTACTTTTTCCTTCATCACTTTCCCTTTCTAAGGTCTGTCCTCATACCCTACGGTAACAGGTTACCTCCATTCTGTTACACTGTGTTTACCTATTCTTATTTGCAGGGTGAGTACTTTATATTTCTGTAAGTATTCGAGGGTGAATCACCATGGCAGCAACTTCTGCAGGACCAGAGGGGTGGAGGTGCGTCTCCTGGAATGTCAGGGGACTCAATCACCCGGCGAAATGCACTAAGGTTTTGCAGTTCCTGAATTCCATGGGGACTGATGTGGCCCTGCTCCAGGAGATGCACCTCACCATCTGAAAGGTTCAGTGGCTCAGGAAATTATGAGTGGGAACCGTCCTGGCTAGCTGCATAGCTACAAAGTCTAAGGGGGTTGCTATCCTCCTTCGGAGGTCAGGACCATGGTCAGTCGAAATCCAGCGTTGGGACTCCCAGTGGAGGTGGTTATCAGCCAGGTTGTCCTACCTGAGTGGGAAAGTTATAGTGGCCAACGTGTATGGTCCCAACACAGATTCTGGGGATTTCTACTCTGAATTGAATCAAACATTAGCAGAATTTACGGAAGACGAGGCAGAGATCCCTATACTACTAGGTGGAGACCACAATATGGTTCTAGATGTTTTCATAGATAAATCCATCCCTATGCCAGAATCTCACCCCAAAGTTCTAGCTACCTTGAATACTCTGATGTCAGAGTGGGCTCTAGGAGATCCATGGAGAAACAGCCATCCACAGGGGCGTGATTATTCCTTCTACTCCAATGTGCATGGCACTCACAGTAGATTAGACTTTTGGCTAGTTAATCATGTAGCAATGCCAGGCATGAGTAATGCGACCACAGGTAACATCTTGATATCTGACCATGCCCCTGTTGCAATTACTTTCCCCCCATCAGGCCAAAGCCCTCCATCTACAAGATGGAGATGCAATCCCCTTCTGTTACAAGATGCATCCTTCCAGGAATACATAACGGAGGAAACGCACCAGTACTTTTCTCTGAACACCCCGGGAGAGACGAGAGCAACCATGGTATGGGAAGCCTTTAAGGCTGTTATAAGAGGGAGAATTATTTCTTATGCAGCCGCTAAAAATAAGGAGCAAGCGAAACATCTCTGGGATTTGCAGGACCAATCAGCAAAATTTGAAAAGCAATTTAAAGTCTTTCCTCGGAACCCGCTCAACTCCCCACTTTTGACCCCTATTACAGGCTTAAAATATCAGATTAATGTTCTATTAAACAGAAAGGCTGAATGGCAGCTGATTCGGGCAAAACATAGGGTACAGGAAGGAGGGTACAAGGGAAGGAAGCTGCTTGCCTACTACTTGCGGAAGCAGCAGACTTCCTCCAGAATATTAGCCCTCAAGAATAAGAAGGAAGAACTTCTCACAGCACCAAAGGCCATTAATGCGGAGATGCAAAATTTCTATCCGGAACTCTACCGATCTCAGAGTACCCTCTTAGTTGATGAGCTCTCCCACCGACTGAGCAATCTGTGCCAGAGGACCCTGCTTCCTCGAATTTTGGAGACACAACAAGGTGAATTGGATGCCCCTATCACCTCCGAAGAGCTTCGCAGTGTATTATCCCAGATGGTGAAGAGAAAGGTGCCTGGGCCGGATGGGGTGTCGGTGGAGCTTTACCAACTACTCCAAGACCACATCACTGACCCACCCCTACAAGCACTGCAGGAAGCCCAAAAAGATACTTTGCTCCCTCCGACTATGCGTGAGTCATTAATAACCCTTATCCCCAAAAAATCATCCGATGTTCTTCTCGGTGAGAATTTCTGTCCTATATCACTCCTCCCTGTGGACACCATGCTGCTGGCTAAAATCCCAGTGAATAGACTAGCCTTGCTCCTACCCACCCTAATTCATCCATCACAATCCGGCTTTTTAAAGGGGAAATCGAGTGCATACAATTTGTGCTTAATTTTGAACCTTAAGTGGTTGGCGCTACAATCTAAAACCCCAATGGCTGCCCTGGCAATAGACTTTGCCAAGCATTTGATTTCCTAGAATGGGTGTTCCTCTGTAAAGTCCTCATGCTATATGGATTTGGGCCAGACTTCTGCTCATGGGTCTCTACATTATACCATTCCCCTACAGCTAGAGTTGTCACCAATAAAGATACCCCCCTCTTTCGTTACAAAGAGGCACCAGACAGATTTGCCCCCTTTCCCTTCTTCTTTTTCTCATTGCTTTGGACCTCATAATTAGGAAACGTATAAATTCACCCAACATTACGGGTGTTCCCATAAAAGGGATGACTTATCTGGTTAACGCTCACGTGGACGATATGCTCCTTACACTTTCAAATCCCCAGTCCTCCATCACTCCACTTCTAACAGTTTTACAAGAATTTGCTTGTCTCTTGGGACTAATGATGAATCAAAAGAAAACCATCCTGTCTCCCCTAAACGGGGCATGTAGCAGGTATTGTCTTGTCGGTACTGACATTACCTGGGCCCCACAAGGATTCGCATACTTAGGTGTAACTATTACCATGGCTTGGAAGGATCTAGAATCCGCAAACTTCTCCCCTCTATTGGCCTCCTTAACGGCTGAAGTTCAGCAATAGAAACGGCTCCACCTTACTCTAAAAGGTAAGAAAGAAGTCATTAGAATGTTTCTGTTCTCCAGAGTGTCGTACCTATTAAATAATCTTCCCATCCCACTTTCCCAAAAACTTTTTAAGGCACTAGACAATTTAGTCTCTTCCTTTCTGTGGGAGGGTAAAGCTCCGAGATATGGATGTACAAAGCTCCGTGCACATTGGACTAGAGGTGGGCTGGGGCTCCCTTTGTTTGAAGGATATCACCTGGCTTATAGAATGGCCCAGGCTACAGCCTGGTTCATCCCTCATTTCACCCTCCCTCCTCAGTGGGTATCTTTAGAGGCCACTTTGTCAGTGGATACCCCCCTTTTTTCTTTGCTCTCCAGTACAAAATCGGTGGCAAATCGGTTCACTTCCATTATGTCAGAAACATGCAAATCGTGGCAGAGGGCAATGGCAATTACTGGGGTCCCGAAATCAGAATATCTTCCCCCACTGAGGTATGCCCCGATATGGAACAACCGTCTTATCATGGTTGATCATAAACTGCTTTTATTGCCCCATTGGGCCTCAAAGGGCATTCAAGTTATAGGTGATCTACTACTCCCAAACTCTCACTCACTAATGTCCTTTGAACAGATTCATGATAGATATGGGTTGGGATCCTCAGACTTTTGGAGATTTCTGCAACTGAGAAGCACTCTCTCCTCCCCTCTTAAAGCCCCCTCATCACAAAACTCCTGGGATTGTTTGAGCATCCTCCACCTACCTAGAAAGGGCCAGGGACTGGTGAGCACTCTGTGTAAGATACTTACAGATGCTCAGCCAGATGTTACACTCACCAGTAGAGCTGTCTGTGAAAAGGACCTGCTCCACCCCTTATCCCAGCAACAATGGTCGACGTGCATTAGAGCGGCTCATACAGCCTATGAAGACTCCAAGAGTCAACTAATACAATTAAAAATTCTCCTAAGGTGGTATAAAACCCCAGCAGTTCTACATAACCTTAAGATTATACCACAGGATCAGTGCTGGAGATGCCACTCTTCCCCTGCTCACCTGCTCCGTGTTCTTTGGACCTGCTCAGCCCTACAACATTTCTGGACGCAAGTCCAAGGGGGCTGCTCCAGGATAATAGGTAAACCAATTCGGCTGCAACACCACTCCCTCTTATTGGGGGACACGTCGGCATTAACTCCACTTCCTCTCCCAGTGCAGCGTGGGTCCTAGTGGCTGTTATGGAAGCAAAAAGGGCCATCCTGATACGTTGGAGACAATCTGCACCCCCAGTGATTTCGCAGTGTGTTCTGCTATGGCTAGATTGGCTACTTTCGAGAGGCTTTCAGAGGTGGACAAAGGACGGCTTGACAGATACTGCAACAAATGGGGAGCTTATCTACACTCCCATATTTGTACGGTTGCACCCCCACTATTGCAAAATCCCCCTGTACCACAAAATGCAACACAGTTTGCTAACACTATAATAGTTGACTGCTGCTCTGCGGTCTTGTCACCCTCTCTACTCACACTGTTAATATGTTTCTGGATCTTCTAGGCTTTTTCGTTACTGTTTATTGTTCTGAAGGATAGAATTCCTTTGGTCTTTACAGACCATTATTAACTAGTTGCTATATCATATACGCCTGAATTGTTTGACAGTAGGATGTTTTGATCAGATTTCTGTGACCAGATCGGAGCAGCTTTTGGCCAAGATAGAAGGATCATGAGAGTTAGTTTCCCTACTGTATGAAATTTGCATTTTGTAGTCTAGAGTGGCATATATTGATACCTGCATTAGGATATACCTGTTTAAAGTATAGAGCCTATAGGTAACATCCTGTATCCTGAAAATAATTACCTATGTATCAGCATGTCTGACTGTATTGTAAGCTTGGTGTATGAGGGCCATTTTTATGGCTTGTGATACCTGAAAAACCTCAATAAAATCTTACATGATAAAAAAAAAATGTTACTGCTGGGATTTGACGCTGCTCCCAAAAAGTTATAGGTACATTCAAGTTAGTTTAGATAATAAAACTGCCAGCAGTTAAATAGTTAACCCCACAGCCAGCATGGTACTGACAGCATGGCAGGGCAGAAGTATTGCAGAGCTGGGATAGGGGGACTATAATACAAACTCAATAAAGCCCTGTTCAATAAAAATAAAAATAATTATGCACACTAAAGAAAATACACAGAAAACAGTTAAACTTGTAGTTTTTAATGGCAGGTGCTGTGTATGCACTGGTGTACATGATTTGTTTCTATGAAATATGTTCAGAACCTCCACCTCTGCTCGGCAATGGTTCATCCCCCCCCTTTTTCCTCTAAGGCAAGGAAGTGTTTACATGCTGCCCTGCTGATACCAATTATCATTCACATGCACATTGTTGTTAAGATGTACTTTGGGAATGCTCTTACAGCTGCAGCAAGTGTGGTAATTCCATTCCAGCAGCCATCTAATGTAGCTGTTTCTTAATATTCCTCCTTAATTTGTTTTTGTGCTGCTGCTCAATCAACCTTGCTTTCCGTTTGATGGGCCTCTGTATGCAGTGCGGGAGGAAGCTAGGGAATAGTATTTCCAGTTTGTCAGCTTAACAGTTGTCAGCAAGTGAAGTAAGACTAGCAGCTAAAAAATGAAAAAAGTAAAAGATGAGGTGGGAGATACAATGAGCAGAGACAGGTCAGCTATACTGTACTATGTGAGACAAATTATCTGAAGTTTAGAATTTGTACATGCAATTGCTGTGCTGGAGTGAAGTGTCTTGTGTAGTTGGTGGAGATGATGCAAGTAAGGTCGGGGGACTGTATACAGTACTTATGAAGTGTCTGATTTTCAGGGCTGATTTTGCCTCAAAAATGTCCACAGTCGCTCCCAACATTCCCATAAGGAAGTGGAGTGCACACTTCCATCTTGAGTCTCATTTCAGTGTTATTTCAGTCCAGACTGACAAAGCACTGCTTTTTATCAGTGCACTGTTAATACACTGCATTGACTTTCTGCTTCACTGTTGTACCACTGCTCAATCTTTCTTATTTTTTGATGCAGACTGTAAGAGCACTACAAATAATTATTAGATTTTCATGCACACTTCTTCTTTAGCACCGTATTTCCTTCACTAATTTTTGCTGCACACTGCAGTAGTACTGCTCAATGTTTATTATGTGTTGATGCAGACTGTAAGAGCACTGCAAATAATTATTAGATTTTCATGCACACTTCTTTAGCATTGTATTTCCTTCACTAATTTTTGCTGCACACTGTAGTAGTACTGGCAACACTTTATAATTGTTATCACACTTCTTTAGCACTGCATTGTCTCAGTAATCTGGTTACCCTTACTGAATTTGTCACAATGGCATTAAAGTGGTATAGCAATGGCAATACTGTGGTCAGCTGAAAAATCCACAATGGTACTACCCACTGGTACTCTGGTATCACAGTGGTAGGTGATATGTAGATTTTTCTTGTGCTTTGGTAGTGCACTGGCAGAATGGTATCCCTATGGCATTTTTTACCATTTTCTCTGTCTCTCGCACATACACTGGTAATAGAATGGTATCATGAAATTTTGCGATTTTTGTCGGCTCCCACAAATACTGGTACTCTGGTAGCACAATGGTACTGCGTTATTTTGACATTTCGGTATTTGGTACCTCTCACAGCAACCCTAGACTCATGTGGTAGCACAGTAGTACCAGTATTAATCTCATTATACTCTGTACTCTAATGCATTATTAAGATAAATTACATTATCAACCTCATGGAGAATAGCTCTCCATCCCATATTTTTATTTGTTCACTTGTCTTTATCTTACTGGTAATGGACTGTTATTGTTCACATAGACCAGAACATTCAAAGAGCATTTGCGATCGCTTAATGAGTAAGTGACTCTCAAACAACACTTTGCACCCCAAAAACATTGTAGAATCACAAAATGATATCTTGAATAGCATAATTAGTGAGTCTCTGACCAGTTGGTGAATGGCTCTAAAAGATGTTGCCTCCCTAAACCAGGTATTATCACCTCTGACTCCTACCCCTGCCACATTGAGCTCCCACCATCAGTAATATCACACTTTGCCTGGTGTTCAGTGGTACTGCTGTCCATTCCGTACATTGAAAACTGCCAGTACCTACCTGCCTACCCAGTCCCATCGCTCCCACCATTCATGATCCCCATCATATGTTTACACACTCTCCCCCACAGTGCCAATTGGCAGATACACTCTGCTAACCTCTGTGACCAACTGAGGACAGAATGCCAGTTTTGCACTCATGTGCCTACTGTATAAACAGCTGTGTACAGTTAGCACATGATTGTGAACTATCATCCATTTTGTACCTGATCAAGGAGCTGAGAGGATGGTCTGTGCCAAATGTGGAAGGGTGTCAAATATATAGTAAGCCTGGGGACCAGGGGGTAGTATTTGCTGTAAGAACTAACTGGGTCATGGTGAGGACTTTGGATAGACAGGGGGCAAGGGCTTTCACTTAACACACCACTGCTCACTCTGTCAGGTCCTGGGCTGGCTTCCCCCCATCAGCCCAACAGACCTATCTCCTGGCCAGCACAGTCAATAAGGCCATCAAAAACTGAGCTACCTCTCCACAATCCCACCTCCTTTGGCCAAAAGTGTTTGTTCGAGAGCTCTGCCTCACTGCTGGCCCCATGCTTGTGTGCCCCCTAGTCTCCACCTGTATGGGTAAATGTGCATTCTCATCTGCAGCCCCTTTCCTTTGGAACAACCTGCCCACTCCATTTAGCACCAATGACTCTCCAGGAATCTTTCGCTCTCAACTTGGATCTCACCTTCTGTCCTCCATTCCTTGCTCCTGCCCTCCCAGCTTATTATCATGCCTCTACTTCTCTTCCCTCCTTTTCCTTTTTGGTCCATACCTACACTGCCATGATGCACTTTTTCCTTTACTCATCTCAGATCATGCCTAATTTGTATTACAACTTGGCTACTACTGTACCTGCTATTGTCATAAATGTTATTTATCCATTGTGCTGCAAGTTTATATATATCTTCATATAAATATCCTGTATATTTTTTATTACTGTCTATTGTATGCCTTGTCCCAGCCTCCTTTGTACTTGCTTGTATTCCTGTGCCATCCTCAATGGCCCAGGTCATGCCTGAAAATGGTTCTCAGACCAGTGCACCTACTTGGTAAACGAATGAATAAATAAATAAATGGAAACCACTGGACATCAGGGATAGTAACAATCTACTGTATATCTGCAGGGTGATTGTAGGATGGGGTAGGACTGGAGAACAGGTAAATTAAGAACCTGGACCTGTGGGATAATTAGGGGAGGGGGCCCAATGGAGACTGTTTCCCAGGAGGGTGCTTTGGTGGTGTAACTCCCGTGATACGTTATGCCTGGTGCAGTAATGTGGCCTGTGCTGTAATCAGCATCAGCAACATTGCTGTCACACCAGCATGGGCGAACCCTTTCTCCAGACCCTCCTGAGTGTCCACCCTATAACAGGTTTTGGTGGCATCTGCAAAAAGACATACCTTCCCATTCAGTTCTTCTGCAATTTCACTTATGAAGACATTGAAGTGGCCCACTCCTAGTACTGAGACCCACCCCACACCATGCCTTTAACCAACTGCTGAAAGCCTGTGTGGAGAGTACTATCTTCTCCCCAGATGTATATAGGCAACCTTTTGGCAAAATCCACCATGCATGCTTGAGGACCCTCTCCCTATCCCTGAAATTTCCCTGCACTACCCCTACTCCATCCCTTGCTAGGTCATTTGTCCCCAGGTGGACAATGACATCTAGCACCCTCTCATCTCCTGCTGTCTAATGATCCACTGTATCTGCTGTCTTCTCTCCAAGCCAAAGTACCTCTCAGGTATTTCACCTCTCTCTCCTTTACCCCACCCTGCTCGCAAGTCTATCCCCCTAACTAAGTCACCCACCAGCAGTTGCTTCCTACTCAGCTGGGGGTCTCTTCCTCCCTCCTTGTAACTGAGGAATGGTCCATGGACAGTGCTTTCCTTGGGGAAGGTTTCTCCAGGGGCTGAAAGGGTGGTTCAGCTGCAGGGAGAGTGGTTGGCTAGGCAGGGCCCATTTCAGATGCAGGGAGAGTGGTTAGTAAACAAAGCAGGTGAACTGGAACTCTGACAAACAAACCGGCACAGAGGCAGAAAATGCAAGCCCCATAGGAAAGAGCACAGTGAGGGCTACAATAGGTAATTTACCAGAGAAGTCACAGGTCATGGAACTACAGCTGAAGAGAACATGGAGAACAGGCAGGCATCGGAAAATGATGCATGGGGTAGCGGACGGACATGCACTCATGACGGCATGCATGGGAACTACAGATGCCGGGATGCCAATGCTGGGGGGTGCAAAGGCCAGCTTAGGTAGGTGGACACTGACCTGTAGGTAGAGTGCACAACACACAGGGACCCCTGCATGCTGGACAGCAGGGAAGTGTACCATGGAGCATAGCCCCGCTGCAGCACAGTAGCTGATGGGGGCCCAGGACACTGTGGACACAGAACTTGAATGTGACCATGGTGCACAGCACAGCCATGAAGCACTGGGACTGTGGGCAGACAGTGACACTACAGTACTGGTACAAACCACCCACAGACAGCAGCTAGCCACAGGGCTCATGGAGTGTGATGCAAACGGCGCAATCACACCCATGCCTGAGCTGGAATCAAAGCTTGACAGTGTAGCACAGTCCTCTGGCACAATAAAGGACAGTGTGGAAGCCATGGAGGGGCCAGGGTGCTCAACTGCAACCTCAACAACAGGGACAATCTGTGAGGTGGTACCATCCAGGAAGGAGAAAGTCCAAGCTGAATGTGAATGGCTACCTCCTGGTCCATGAATGGACATGCAATGAGACAGTGTACAGTTTTTTTTATCATATCATATTTTTCACCTGCTGCGGCACACACTCCAGCTTGGGGCATCCAGCCACCAGCTCCATCCACATGGAGAGCTGGGTAGCTCAAACTGCACCCAGGAGAATCAGGAACGGCCATCATGCCATCCTACTGGAGGGCTCCCCCTCTGCCTCTACCAGCCAGGACAGCCCTGGACCCTCCTCAACAGGACTCCACCAAAGTTCTCCGGGTGGCTTGGAGAACAGCCATCAAGCTGCAAGGTCGTGTCCAGCCATTTTCCTTTGATTGGCCCCAGTAGCGCGGACATGCAATGACGTCCAGGCAGAATGTGGCAACATCTGCCGTGCTCCCCCATCTAGTGTCACTGACACTAGTAGTGCCCCTGGGCATCCCTAGGGGGCCGCTACAGCACATTGAAATTCCCCAACCCACCCCAGGACTGGGAGAGCAGTCTATGGATGTTCGATCCCAGTCCTCCCGTGCTGACCCCCGACAGCCTGGGCTCAATCCTGAACCCAGGTCACTGGCGTGGCACAAGGTGTGGCATCCAGAGCCTCAACCCTCAGCACCACAGGGCTGGCCTGAGACAGTGTAGTGGTGCTGCCAGCACTATAAGTCCAAGTCCTACCTCGGCCAGGCCATCACACTGCTCCTGGATGGCCAGCACCACCTAAAGAAAAAGAATGAGGACAATCATGCTCTGGAGGTGACAGATGCTCTACCAGTACAGGTGCTGGCTGGCATCAAGTAGAAGGCACAGCACCATGGTTAGCCCCGCATAGCTACTGCAGAGTGAGGCAACTGCGATGACCACTGAGTTGTGGCAACAGTTGCCAAGCAAGAGGGCCCTGCTGCAGATTGTGAACAGGACCCACTGCAAGGACCTCTCACCAGAACCAGTGACACTGGCTGACCTCACTATTCCCAAGCAGCTACAGACGGTGACTGGATGGCCATGGTACAGCAGGATCACCGGCAGCACCACCCACCAAGTCCTTCTACTCACCACAGAGGACAATATCAGGGACCTGGCTCAGGCACCCTTCTGGGTGATGGATGGTATGTTCAAGACTGTGCCACGCCTGTTCACTCATTGTACACCATCCATGCACCCATGGGGATGGGCCCTAACAGCCTCATCATGTCATTGGTGTATACACTGATGATGACAAAGAGCTTGCAGTGTTACTGCACCTTGTTCCAGGAGCTGAATGAATATGCCAGTATACAGTCCTGCACCCTCAAACCACATACAATCATCACTGACTTTGAGCAGGCTTCGATCAATGCCTGTAAGATGGAATTTCCACTAGCCATAAACAAGGGTTGCCTGTTCCACTTTGGGCAGATTGTGTGGTGGAAGGTGCAGAGCTTTGGCCTTGCACCACAATACAGAAGTGACCTAGACTTCAACCTGAAGATCCATGAACTCGTGGCCCTCGCCCATCTCCTGGCATAGGACATTCCAGCAGCATTCAGCCTCCTGAAGCCAACCATTCCACCCAATGACACCACACTCCTCTATTGTTTTGAGCAGACACATGTGCTGGGCAGGATATAGCTGTACAGTAGGGTGGCCAAGGTGCCCACGAGATGACCCCATGTTCCCACCTCAGCTGTGGTTGGTTGCAGATCTCAATGAGTGAGGTATACTGTGGACACAAAGCAATGTCGAGACCTGGTACTGCCATCTCCATGCCCTGCTCGGGAAGGTGCATGTAGGGGTCATGACAATGCTAGCAGAGCTCCACAGGGGAACAGCAATGGAACTATGTCACCAGGGAAGGCATTTGTTGTGGACTGCCATGGACACCATCCAAGAAGAGCTATGAGGAGTGGATAAGGATGGTACTGGCATCCAAGGAAAAGGGCAAGCTGCTGAAGTTCCTCTGTGGCATGGCACACAACACCACCCTGTAGGGTTTCCATGGTGACATGGCACCTGACAGTTGCACACTCACAGTACACATCATGCACAGCCACCAGGTTGCCACTGTGGCCCCCTACTGTTGAATAAAGTTTCACCCCCACATTTCACATGCACCCCAACCTGGTGGTGATGTCTCATTACATCACTGCTGGGTATCGCCTAGCAGCCCACTGCACACTGCCACGTCTGCACTGTGTGTCACATGTTGCACAGGCCTGACTCTGCGCGAGTCCCCCCAAAATCCTTTCAGCTGTTCATGTGTGCAACACGTTGCACAGGCCTGAAGCTATGTGAGTGCCCCCAATCCTTTCAGCTGTGCAACTGTGTGGCAACAGCATTCCCGCAATGGGCCCTTGTGGAACCCCCCACAACACACCTGGCAGGCTTCATGCCACAATGGGCTCCTGTGGTACAGCCCCCCCAAACACCTCCAGACTTTTTTCTGTGTGCTTACTGCAAGTCCATAGTGGGCTAGCATGACACGGCCACATGCACACATTCCATGGTTGGTGCGATGGCATGCTGCTCTGTGTCCTGGCATCCACATGTGGTGTTGCTGTGGACCATTTCCTGGTGCAGCTATTCATGCTCTTGCTGTACCACTCTGCTGTGTGCCTGCAGTGTCATGCATGCACCGACCAACAGGCATGGTACTCCAATTCCTTCATGCATGCCCAGCTGGCTGGCTGTCAGCTGACATCATCATGCATGCAAGGATGCACTGACAATCTGCCATGCTGCCTGGGATGGCTAGTCAACACACTGGGGCATGCAGGGCTATTTGTTTCATCCCTGTCCCACGGATGGTGAGACATTCATCCTTACTGGGGGTTTGTGATCAGGTCTGTGTCCTCAGAGGGTGCACCACATAGGGGGTGGGTGTTTTCACATCGTCTGTGCTGTTCAGTAGTGGCTCAGGTCCTGGGATGGGTGGCATAGGTCGGGATTGGGTGCTTCATGTGTTTGTGGAAAATCCACTCAACAGCAGCACAGCATCCTGACCTCCTGTGGTCTGAGAGTGTGCCAGGCATTGTCCTGGGTCAGGCCATTGTGTGTTGGGCTGCTGGGGCTGTTGGGTTGTTGTGTGTGAGATGCAGCATGTCAGACTAGTAAGCGTTGGGATTATAAAAGGGTACCTAGCAGGGAAGGGTTTTCTATGTGCATGGAGAGTGGTCAGTGGTGGGATGGGCAACTGGTATCTGGGCAAGATGGGTAATCTGGGTGGGTCCAGCTGCAGAAAGAGTTGTTATCTAGGGAGTGCTGGTCCAGCTCTAAAGAGGGTGCTTTGTTTGGTGAGGCTGGGAGGTTGGTCCAGCTGCAGGGAAGGTGGTCTACTGAGGTGGGGAGGCAGGTCTGGGGGGTCCATCTGCAGGGGGATCTTGTCTGAGGGTAGGAAGGATGGCCTGGAGCAGCCAGCTACAGGGAGGGTGATAGTTGATGGGGAGAGGCTGGTTTGGGACTTATAGGGTGGATTAGCTGCAGGCAAGGTACACAGCTTGGGAGAGGTCTATTGGGATGTTGATATGGTTGTCCAGCTGGGTGGTCATCTGGGCAGGGGGTGTTCAAGATGTGAGTGGTCATGGGAGGGTGCAGGCCCAAAGGGCTGTACTTGGGAACCTCACTGAAGTCAAATACTAAATTTAGTATTAAAGCATTCATTAATTTGCCTTCAAAGACTAATTTTAGTTATTTTTAATAATCTTTAATCATCATTCAAAAATACAACCGCTAAGAATACTAAATTCTAAGCAGTATTTCAGCAGACTAGTTGTTCAAGAGTAAGTTATTGCTAAATGAAGATTAGAAATAGATCTGCAATGCTTTTAAAAGTACAATTTTTTTAATACAACTGAATCATAAATGAAGATTACAGTCAGTGGAGTAGTTTTAGGATTTAAATTAGCCAATCAAGGCTGGGTACAATATCGTGCATTTCAGTTCTACTAAGCAAGGAGACAGATAAAACAACCAGCAACACTAATGAATTTTAGAGAAGGTAAGCAATCATAAAATGTGGGGTTTTACCTGGAAATAATATGGTGCAAAAAAAGTTGGCAGTGTCCCTTCAAAAGTCTATTCTAAACTACTTTTCCCATAAGTCTACTCAGAGGCCTACATTTCCCAGCTCACTTCCTGTCTGTGTCCAGCCTGATGAAACTACACGAGCACTCTGTGGTCTCCATTTTTGAACAACTGGAGTTTCCTACTGCTAAGATTTACATGTTAAGGTAAGAGCTTATGTTTAAAAAGTACATCTTTTTAACTCCCTGAAATGTTAAATACAGTAAGGGAATTATCACTCAGTGTTTTTTTTTTTTTCTAAATGAAATGCTGTGCAGGTTTCACAGTCAATGTTTTGTCTTGAAAACATTTTCTCTTCTCTGAACTCATGGCTAAACTTTGAAATACACGTTTTATTTTAAATCAACCCCTCCCCTTTAAAGTGTCTAGGATGCATTGTGCCTCTAGATTACTTGTTATTTGGGGAATTTTTGCTGATTTAGTTATTTTAAAGTAGTGGGGGTGGGGGCAGGAGAATGAACAGCAGGAAGATTGTTTAATTGAGCAAATTCAGAATGCATTTTCTGTGTGTATCCATTTAGTAACCTATTTAACTATATTTACAGAGAAAAGATTACAACTTTTTTTAATTTGAGAAAATCTGGAGTTACCTGCAGATAAAGGAAGAATTATTTACTGCAGATATTTGAGTGTGTTTGTGGGGGAACTGTTTTTTTTGCATTTAATATTTGTATTTAACATTTCCATGTGTTAATCCATTTTGTAATCTGGGGATCAGTGCATTTTTTTTCTTTTTCTGAAGACCACATTAATTTATATTTTATGTTTATTTTGTTTTTGTTGACCGGCTAAGTGCACTAGACAGATTCTTGCCTGTTTTCAGGCATGACCCGGAGGATGGGGGATACAGATGAAAGCCAACTGACCTTGAACTTGATTAAGCTGTTGGTGGTATTTTTAGTGAATTGGGAGGAAATTTGGCCAGGGCACCAGAGAAAATTCCCCTGCTTTTTTCGAAAAGTGCCATGGGATCTTTAGCATCCTGAACTACCACCAGAACAGGCAGATGGGACCTCGGTTTAACATCTCTTCTGAAAGACAGTACCTCAGGAGTGCAGCCATCCCCCTCATGCTGCACTACAGCATCGGTATTGGGATATTAACATAAGTGCTTGCTAGGAATAGAACCCACTGCCTTCTGATCTCCCAGCCTTGAGGTGAGTGCTACCTGCTGAGCCACTGACACTGCAAATGGCATATGTTAGTGTCATGTATTTATTTTTAATTACTACGCCGAGAAGTATGGGGTCCATGGTTGAGGAAGGGTGATCGGGGGAGTCTAGGTGTAGGGAGGTTCTGCTCTGGACGGAAGGGTGTGTCCAGCTTTTGGAAAGGGTGTTCAGCTCTGGGGAGTTTACTCAACCTGCAGAGGGGAGGGGGGATGGTCTGTGGGTGGGAATGAACACAGGGGTCCAGCTGCAGGGAGGATTGTCTGCTGCGGGAGGCTAGTCCAGGGCATGAAAGAGTGAGCCAGCAGCAGGGAGGGTGGCTGGTGGTGGTGGGGCTAGTTCAAGGTTGGAAGTGAGGTCCAGCTGCAGGGTGGGTGGTTGGATGGTGAGGCTGGTAGGGGACTTCTGGTGGATCTAGCTGTAGGTTGAGTGGTTGGGTGGGGACCGCTGGTCCAGGGGCTTGAGGGACAGCTTCAGATATATGGTCTGTTAGAGTGGAGGTTTGGGGTGGTGCTCCGCACATGGAGGTTGTATAGAATGTATTTGGAGGCTGGTCCAGATGTAGGGATGGTGGCTGACTGGGTAAGCGGCTGGCCCGGAGTCTGTATGGTGCTGTAGCTCCAGTGCTAATTATGTGAAAGGCTGGGGCTAGAAGGGTTGTCCAGCTGCATGAAGAATAGTCTGGTGCCTGGAAGGGTGATCTAGCAGAGAGGAGGGTGGTTGACTATTTTGGGGGGGGTGAGGCTAAAGAGATTGATCAGTCTAGGAGGGATCCAAAGTGGTGAAATTAATTAGAAACTGGTTAACATGTGTGCCCTTCAGCTTAACAGTAGCTCTGTGACCTGCGGTGGAGGTAACCTTAGTTCAGGAATGAGCTTGCGTCAGGGGCTCTCTGGGGGGAGGAGGATCAACTGTTATACAAGAGGCTCTCTTCTGGGGAAGGAGGGCAGAAAGCTCAGCTGTAGTACTGCCAACTGAGTGACCACAAGTGACAGTGCAGGTGGGAGCAGCCCATGGGTGGGAAGACATTGACTGGTGCTGTGCCACACGTGTCTGTGCATGTGTTTGTGCACCCTTGCCGCTTATGTCCTAGGGGATGGAAGAACAAGTAAATGTATCCTGACTATCTAGGCAGCTGCTCCACATATTGGATTCATTCTATGGTGGAGCAAGTCCTGGCAGATGCCAGATTGATGGTGTTGTGGTAGCTGAACAGAAGGGGGCGACCAGAGGTGCAGGTTGGAAAACAGAGTAGTAGCTGGGGGTGGGGGTTAAGGTGTCAGAGGGTGATGGTTAATGGCACTTATTACAGTGATGGAAAGTGAGCAGCTCAGCTCAGTACTGACGAGATCCTCTGTAGTGTCTTCTGATATGAGCATTGCAGTAAAACTGGCAAAGAAGGGAATGTCTTTTGCAGACAATACCAAAATTTGTAGCGTGGCACTAAGAAGGAGCAGAGAGAATGCACATGCCTCTTGAGAAACTCAAAAGTGGTCAAGATTGGGGCAGTTGGGGTTCAATGACAAAGTGAAGAATCGTCAATTTAGGTGCATAGGAAACCAGGAGCTGCTTTTATAGGGTTGGGGTGGTGCTGTTGATCACCAATCGGGGGCCTTAGAGTTATTATGACTCTCACCAAGATACTAGCCTGTACCATATTTATCAAAAGTGCTGCGCCACCAGGAGCACCAAGGTTAATATGTCTCTCAATTTATAGTTGTAAAGTTCTGTCTCTCAAAATATATACAAACCAGGTCCCAAGGACTTCTGTGTTTTTTTTTTTTCCTTGCTGCACCAGTCCCAATTTGCTCGATATAGGATGACTAGATGCCAGTAAGGGTTTGGGGTGCATCACCATTATATGTAATGGTGGTAGTAGTTTTATTTATTTTAACGATATAGGCTACCTGGTTAATAAATGTGGGCACCGCTCAACTAATAAGGGCCTTGTTACTTGACCGATGCCCACGTTTCATTGCCAGGTGGCCACTAGATCATTTAAAATCAATAGAAAACCTGCCGCCCATTACAGATGAAGAAGAGCACCCCCACGCTCTCACTGGCATCTCGTCATCCTTTTAGTGAGCATGGGAGTGGAACTGGGGCGGCAGCAAGCAACTGGGAAGTCCTTGGGGCCTGGTTTGTATATTTTTATGAGGGGCAGAACTTTTTAATGGCCTAAAAATTTGGGACATATACTTCCTTGGACCCCTTCTGGCAAGGAAACTGGCGGGTATGGGTGTAGGGGCCGGCTATACAGTTACCTTGGTGAGTCTCTTTAAAGTTGCTGGTCTGTGACAAAGCAGTGGTAGGGCTAGAGGATGCTGGGTGCATGGGAGGGTATCTTCAGCAGGAGGAGGGAGGTGATGGTGTTGTGCAATCCCTTATTAGTGAGATCTGACTTAGAGTACTGTGTCCAGGTTTGGAGGCTGCACCTTAGAAAGGTCATAGGGTGGAGGTATAAAGGGCAACTAAAAGTGTACATGGGCTGTGGCAAAACCCTGTGAGGAGACTGGGATCTCAACATATAAAATCTTGAAAGAGAGGGACATGATGAGACCCATGCACCTTACAAGGATGAACAGGTGCTGGGGGCGGCTCCTTCAAATAGGAAAAAGGACCATGGGCATGTGATGAAGCTTATGGTGGGGGTAAGATGGATGTGAGAATTACTTCACTGAAAGGGTAGTAGACACCTGGAACAGACTGACAGCATTACAGTGCTGGAGGTCAGGAGTGAAAAATGGTGGGGGGGGGGGCTTAAAACGTGTGTGGTTTATAGACATAGGGAAATATCAGTAAATAAGCAGGGAAGAGGGAGGGCCATAAGAGACCATTTAGAGTTTGCAGAGAAGGACTTCACAGGAGCCTGTGGTTGCAGTTGTAGTGAGGTCTGGAAACCAGAGCAGAAGTGTGACCTAGAGTGTGGGCTCATCAGCAGTGGGGTTTGTGAGCAAGCAGTTTAAGGAAAACAATATCTGACAGTTTCTAAGTGCTGGGGAGCTCTGGTGGCAGTTGTAGTGAGCTTGGGAAACCAGAGTGGAAGAGTAAGAGGGAGGGCTTATCAGTTTTTGAGGAAGCAGTAAAAAAAAAAAAAGTCTGTTTTGTATATTGAGAGGAGTGGCAAGGACACGGCAGCAGCATGCAGAGGAGTGTGACAGCTGGAGCGCAGCTTGGAGCAGCCAGTTGAAAAAGGTTTGGTAAAAAAGCAACAAACTAAAACTGTTAAACAGAAACAAATGCTCACTGTATGATAGTGGGAAGAACTGGGAGAAGTATGACTAAATGGCAGGTGGCGTGCTGAGGATCTGTCAACCGAAGAAACAAACTAAAAGCAAGATACCAGTAAGCAATGCAAACAATGGGGTGAGGATGGGATAGTGACGGTCCACTATGCACGTTAATCGAGGATGATGTCATAACTATATGTATAAATGTAAGATTCTGCATGTGTGCATGTACATGCTCAGATAAAATGGATTTATCACTCCCATTTATGTCCACCCTATTGCATAAATTTACTTAATATTTATAACCCATCAGGGCTCTTTCTCTTCACTGCTCTGTTTTTTTAATTGTGAGCTGTCCTGGACCTTATGCTGTTCTTTTCCTCCCCCAAATCCTTTAGTTAGCCCCTGGTACTTTGGCATTAGCTGCTGTGCAGCTCTATTGCATGCAGTGCTTGCTACTTTCATGTCCCCTCAGGAAGCCCACTGATTTCCCCTGTTTGCCTCCCACCCACTGCTACCTTTAAGTCAATTTCAGGCATTGCCCTTCAGCTGCACTGTGGATTTTCCTTTGTGGCCCCTATCTTGTGCATTTGCTCTCCAGTCCCTTTCACCAGGCCCTCCCCTCAGGGCCTACAGTCTGCCACCTGTGGCTTATTATAGGTTCCTGCCACCTACTGCTGGCTGCCCACCCTCCAGACCCTCTTAACCTGCCCTGTGGGGGTTTCTTCACACACTTTTGGCTGATGGGTGAGGAAGGCATATTTGCTCTAGCCTCCTCCCCTCCCAAAATATCCCATCTTCATTCCACACACATGGAGCAGGCTACGGCCTGAGCTCTGTGGCTGAATCATAGACACATAGACCTTGATGGCAGATAAGGACTGCTAGGGCCCATCAGTCGGCCCATTTCCCTGCCTAGTGGATAAGCTGCAGATCCTAGTTATCCAACAGCTGACTTCCTCCTACCCACCAATAGAATTGGTTCATGTCTGTCCCATGTATTCTTGAAGTCCCCCACTACTTTTGACCCCACAACTTCCTCAGGAAGGCCAATCCATGCGTTCACCACCCTTTCTGTGAAAAAATACTTCCTCATGTTGCCCCTGAGCCATCCCCTCTATCTTCAAATTTTGCCCCTTGTTCTTGCACATTTCTTTTTATGAAAGATGCTACTCTCTTGGACTTTATTGATTCCCTTGAGGGGCTTGAAATTCTCTATCCTGTCCCCCTGCCCCTTTTCCTCAAGGGCATACATATTCAGCTTGTCTCTCTTTGTATGGCTTCTGGTACACCCTTCACTATTTTAGTTGCCCTCCTCTGGGCTGGCAGTTGAAAGTGCCTGCCATTACTGTCACTGTAGTTCAGTAGCACTAAACTGGCTGCCTAGCAACAGCCGCAGCACTTCTGGTCAGCAGTTTTGAACAGCCTCCTGCCTGCTACATACAGTCTGGGCCTAGGACACTTCCCAACACTAGGTTCCAGGAAAGATAATATAAAAGAAAAAAAATTGCCACTGTCCATGAGGGAGTGTCTCATTATATCACCAGCATACCTTTCAAACCACTGGCCTCCTGGGACAACTCAAAGACTTCAAACCACCAGTGTCCCTTTTTAAATAATATAGGTCACTAGCCCAAAATATTCCCACCTGCCCATCTGGACTACTACTTAAATTTATTGCTACCGCAGGTCACCTAGGGGCACTGGGGTTACTAGTCCTATTACCACTTTATTCTCTGTTCTTAGCTGTCTGCATTTTTATGCCATGTCTAGTTTCCTTACTTTGACCTAGTTTGTCTTTTCCTCTAAAACTCCTCTTCCTTTACTCCTGTGCTATATACCCTTTTTGTATCTCTCTACTCTTGCTACTATAACTTCCCCATACTGATCTATTTTCCCTTTATTTCTACAGGTCTGGCCAAACATACCAATCAGATAAGTATCTTTGTTTGTTTAATTCTAACACTCTAATCTCTCCTCTAGCACCTCCAGCCATTTGTGTCCCTTCAATCTTCTCTGTTCTTCCCTTTCAGGTCCTACCAGAATACCCCGAACCAAGGACACCCCAACTCTGGACTCCCCTACTCTGATGGAACAGGTAAGTCCTAATTACTTAACTGCCTTAGAATCATAGAAATCTGGTGATAGAAAAGGACCATTTTGGCCAATCGAGTCTGCCCCTTACCCCCCCCCCATCAGTCATCATCTTTGTCAAGAGACACCCCACTTTGCCCACTGGTCAGCTCCTGGTGTCTGTGCCATGCCCCCTTGAATCCTTTCACCATTTTTGCGCACACCACCTCTTCCGGTAGTCTGTTCCAGGGCTCCACCACCTTCTCAGTGATGCAATGCCCCCTCACATTGCCCCTAAACCTTCCTTCTTCTAATCTTGGTTTATGATCCCTAGTTTTAGCACTTATTTTCCTTGCAAATAAGCTTCCCACTCTCACTTTTCTAGTCTCCATTGGGTACAGATCCGATTCCCTCCACCTCTCCTCATAGGGATTCCTATGCATAGAGTGCACCATCTTGGTTGCCCTTGTCTGAGCCCTTCAATACTGTCTTATGTCCTTGTGTAGGTGAGGCCTCAGAACTAAATCCTACACTCCAGGTGAGGCCTCACCATGGATTTATAAAGGCGCATCAGCACCTCCCTCTTTCTGTTTTATAACCCTCCCTTTTCCCACCACTGTGCTGCACTGGTTCTCCGCCTTAAGGATATCTGAAATTATAATCCCCAGATCTCTCTCCTGCTGAGTTCCTTACCCCCTCCCCCCTTGTGTGTAAATGGTTTGTGGGTTATTACACCCATATGCATTACTATACACTTTTTGGCATTAAATTTCAGCTGCCAAGGTTCCAACCACCTCTCCAGAATCTTCAGGCCCTCCCTCACTGCCTCCACCTCCCCTACCAGGGTGTCTACCCTATTTCAGATCTTCGTATCTTCTACAAATAGGCACACCTTCCCTGCAGTCCCTCCGCTATATCTAACATACTAAAAGCCAGCAGAGTAGGTCTGATGGTCTGTTGTGTCTGCTTGGTAGCCAGCCTCCTAATGGGTGTTTTCTTTCCCACCCAGCCCCAGAGAGGGTCATCCTCTGCTTCAGTTTACCCTTGTACCTGTCCCACTCCCTCTTGAAGCCCTCCACTGGGGCCCTCATCCACCAGACTCCTGGACAGTGCATTCCAGGGCTCAGCACCCTCCTCAATTCAAGTAATGTCTCTACATTCCCCCTGTAATTTCCTCTAGTTTCCACTCATGTCACCTGGTTGTTCCACCTCTTTAGTCTGAACATCTTTACATCATTTGAAGACCCTCATCATGTCCCTCCTGTCTGTCTCTCTCCTCCAGCGAGTACAGCCCAGCTCTTCCAGCCTTTCCTCATGGGCCTTCTCCCATGCTCTGAAGCATCCTGGTTACCCTCCTCTGGACACTCTCCAGCAGTGTTACATCCTTCTTGAGGTGACGTCTCCAGAACTGCATGCAGTACTCCAGATGTGGTCTGACCAAGGCATTATACAGAGGGAGGATCACCTCCCTCCTCCTGGACGTAATCCCCCTGGCTATGCAGTATCCAGTTTGCTTTGGCCGCAGTTCTTCTGCAATTTTCAGTGTTTGATGTCTACCACCACCCCTAGATCCCTCTCTCTCGTTGTGGCTTGCAGTTTGGCCCCAGGTGTATACATGGCCCGGTTTCTGACCTCTGGTGCAGCCCCTACATTTCCTGCTATCTCAACCTCAGTCCCACCTCCTTGACCGCCCCTCCAGGGTATCCAGGTCCCTCTGGACTGCCCCTCTCACTTTGTCCCTGTCCACCAATGCCCCCAGTTTTAAGTCATCCACAAAGAGACTCATCCTACTCTTAACCACCCTCCCCATATCCAAGACATAGGCATTGAACAGAAGTGGCTCCAGTACCGAACCTTGGGGGACCCCACTGGTGACCTTCTTGGGGGAGGAGACTGCCCACCACTACCCTCTGTATTCGTCCCTGTTAGCCAATTTTCTACCCATCTGAGCAACTGTCCTCTCAACCCCATCCCCCCAATCTGAGCAACTGTCCTCTCACCCCACCCTACCCCAGCTTTATTAGCAGCCCATTTTGGGGTACCGAATCAAATGCCTTACTGAAATCCAGGTATAGGACGTCCTCCGATCTATGCCGGTCCAGGGTCCCAGTCATAAAAATCTATGGGGTTGGTCTAACACGATCTCCCCGGGATGAAACCACACTGTTTGTTATCCAGTTACCCCAACCTTTCCAGCTGCCTCCTGAGCCTATCCTGATGCAGTAGAAGATGTCCAGTCACTGCTGACCAGTCATTGTGTCCATGTGATCATTTAACATCCAAGTTAAACACAATATGGCCTCCAGGCTGGGCGCGTTGCCGCTGCTGCTTCTTTGATGTTACTTTATTTTATTTGATTTTAGCTTTTCGTTTGAATACTTTTGTTCTTATTCTGTTTAGTTTAATTTTATTTTGTGCCATTCCAAGCTCTGGTGTTTCAGTGCCATCAGGTGCCACCGGGTGGAGTGTTAGCAGGTCTGCTTTCGGATTTCGGATTTCGAGAGCTGAAGGATGCTGAGACGCCGAGTAGCGTCCTGAGGAGTTTCGGTTGAGCTTTGAAGAATCGTGTTGATTTCTGGCCGACTTTCCTCCATTTCTTGCTTTTTAGTCGATGGGGGTTATTGACACCGGAGAGCTTTCTGTCAGTGGAGCTGGAGAGAGCTGCTGGACTCTACTGGCATTTTTCTGGATTGTTGTGACTTTTTGGAGAGGAGACACCAGAGGGGTTTGTTTGTACCGGCTGAGTTTAAAGAAGAGCTGCTGGAGGGGTTTGTTCCCTTAATGGATGAGTTCTGAAGACGGGACGACAGTGGAGTTTTGCTTTCATGGATTGTGGTGGGGACTTTATGTGTTGGATTTTGTTCCCTCCAATGACTGTAGGGAGGGCATAGTCAGTGGAATTTAGAATCAACTCGGACACTGTGAAAGCTGGCAAGACTTAATTGGAGTACTATAGATGTCCCGGTTTGATTACTTTGAACTTTTGAAACTCCTTTGCTCCAGCTGGTGCTTTCCAGGGTTTTGTCACTCCACAGGGGGTTGGGGTACTTTCTAGTTAGGGAACTGAGTGGAGTGCCCCGCTCCCTTGGACCCTAGGAATTTCTACTATGGTGGCTCTTTCATAGGGTCCTTTGGTATGAGTGACATAATTTGCCCTGGTGTGCACCTGATAGGGAGCTTGTGGGGTTGAAATTGTGTTTTGGAACCCCCCCCGGACCTTTAGTTCTGCTATATAAAGCTTTTGTGGACCTTCGCCTCGGATTGTTTCCCTCCTCGATTTATGTGACTGTCCTTTTGAACTTGGATCCTTGAACTTAAGTGGATTTACTGGATCTGCTGCAAGAGACTGTGGATCGCTACCATTTTTCGGATTTTGTTTGACTCTTGGGTGGTGAGAGGACCCTGGGTCCAAAATTTTTATTTGCTTGTTTTAATTTTTTAATCAGGGAGAAAGACTGATATTATTTTCCCCAGTTGTGAGAGAACTGGGGGAGTTTATTTTTATGTTGTTTTGGCAGTGAGACTGCCATTGTATTCTCTTCCCCGGTAGTGAGAGGACCGGGAGGAGGGATTATACAGAGTTTTACTATTTGTTTTGTTTTATTTATATGTTTACTGAAATTGTATAGTTAATTTAGTTTCAATTTTTGGTTTATTTTTTGTTTTATTTTAGTTAAGCAGTGTCATGTGCTGGCCTTTATCTCACACGGTGGAGCGCTATTCATCCTCCTCTCTTCGTGCCCTCCACTCCTTTTGTACTCCTCCCCTGCAACTTGATGTTTATCGGTGATGTAGGTATTGGGGATTGCTCACGGGAGAGTGGGGGGGTGAGGCGTCTAAACAAGGAGGATGAACGAGCGGGGCCATCGTATCGTTATAAAGTCCAGAGGACCCCTGGGGCTAAATGGAATCCTGATGGGGCTTGCTCTTGTCTGGTATCCATACCTAAGGGCACTACTGATTTTAGTAGGCAGAGGGCCTGACAACCTCTGAGGTTTGTCCAACTCTGCGTGTTATGCAATGCCAGGTCTGTTAGGAATAAGACTGTTAGTGTGCCGACCTTGTCGGCTTGGCTGACCTGGCTTGCATTACGAGACCTGGCTGGATTAAAATTCATGTCCATAGTAGGCCATGACCCCGCCGGGTACTCCGTAACACACCCACCGAGATTGGACCACAGGGGAGGGGGGGTTGCAGTATGTTTCAGGACTGAATTGGGTCTCACAAGTGTGGTAGTAGGAGAGGCTGAGTCCTTTGAATGTTCAGTCATAGCAGGTGTAGGCGTTCGAATCGTTCTCATTTACCATCCACCTGGTGATGGGAAATGCTTCTTACAGGAAGTAGCAGACTTCTTCATCGACATGTCGTTTGAGTCGCCCAGACTGATGGTGCTGGGTGACTTCAACACCTGAGTCGACGTTGAACTCTAACAATTTGGTAGTTACTTCCTCCAATTAATGTCTTCTTTGGGCCTTACACAGGTAGTTTCCGCTGCTACGCATAAATCTGGGCACTCTTTGGACTTAGTTTTCCTTCTAGGGATTGATGCATCCGATGTGGGGGTGGAACCAGTCGCTTGGTCTGACCATTACACGGTGAGGTTCAGTTTTGCACCCCTTTAGGCTGTCCTGTGGAGATGGTCAGGTACCGCTCATTGTGGAATGTTGCCTACAAGGCCTAGTGGCGGTCCTGGACTTCTCATCCCCGTGTTGGTGAGCAGTAACCCAGAGGCACTGGTGTTGGCTCAATAAGGCCATCACGGTTGCCCTGGATTTTATTGCTCCTGTTCATGAATGCCCTTTTTCACTGCACCCCAGGGCCCCTTGGTTTGATGGGACTCTGAGGGAGATGCGGAGAAAGGGCAAGGTTAGAGCGTTGTTGGCGTAGATCGGCCCTTGATGCCGACTGCCTTAGATTGATAGAACATTATGCTAGCTACCAATCTGCAATCACCCATAAGAAGGCAGAGTTCCTGTCCAGGGAGATTGCAGTTGCTCAGAATCGACTGGCTCAGCTGTTTCTAACTGTAGACAGACTGTGCAACCCAGCCTATCTGCAAGTTCGGAAAGCCTTTTCACAAGTAGAGTGTGATGAGCTTGCTCGATACTTTGCAACTAAGGTGGCTGACATCAGGGCTGATCTGTATCTGACAACCTCTAAGGGTGATGTTGTGGGGACGTGTGAGAATGCAGTGCCTCGTTTCTCTTGGAGTTCTTTTTATCGACCTGAGTTTGTGGATATTATGAGGTTTATCCATAGTGTGCGCCCTACTTATTGCAGCTTGGATCCTGGACTGACTATCCTAATTTTAGGTTGTATTGATATCATCGGTCCAGTTTTGGCGTAAATAGTCTGGTGCTCCCTGGAGTCAGGTGAGTTTCTAGCTCCCTGAAAGGCGGTGGTGACATCTCTCTTGAAGAAAGCTTCCTTAGACTCAGACTGTTTCTCTAGCTACAGACCTATCTCTAACCTTCCTTTTATTGGGAAGGTTATTGAAAAGGTTGTAGCTGCTCAATTGGATGACCATTTAACCATCCATAGTATCTACGAGTCCTTCCAGTCTGGTTTCCGTAAAAGACACAGTACCGAGACTGCGCTGGTTCGGGTGCTAAATGATCTTCTGAGGGTGAGGGATCAAAAGAGACGTTCCATTCTGGTTCTCCTTGATCTCTCTTCAGCATTTGACACTGTGGATCACGTGGTGTTGTTGGCAAATCTGTGGAATGTCAGGAACTGTTTTGCAATGGTTCACGTCATTCCTTACCGGGAGATCACAAAAAGTTGTGTCGGGGATTTTCTCCTCCGGCCCAGTCTCTTTGTTGTGTGGAGTGCCTCCGGGTTCTGTGCTGTCACCCATGTTGTTTGCAGTGTATATGCTGCCCCTCGGAAACATTATAAGATGGTATGGGCTGAGGTTTCACTGCTAAGCAGACGATACCCAGCTATACCTGTCTTTTGCACCCGACCAGGATGGAGCTTTCTCGTTGTTTAACAACTGTCTGGGGGAAATCCAAGACTGGATGGATTCTAGTTAGTTAAAATTGAACTCGGAGAAGACTGAGGTGTTGGTGGTGGATCCGGGTGGCCAGATTGAGGTCGTGTGTTAGGCGCTGTGGAATTTTTCTTGGCGGCGTGTCACTGCTGGCCTCTGAGCAGGTGTGCATAACCTTGGGTGATTTTGACGACCAAGCTGACTTTACAATCTCAGGTGTCAGCTGTCGTCAGTACTTCCTTTTACCATCTTAGGAATATTGCCAGGGTTAGGCACCTTGTTCCATCTGACTCCTTGCCAACGTTGGTCCACGCTTTTGTGTCCTTGCGCCTGGACTACTGCAACGCCCTTTACTTTGGGCTTTCTGGGGTTGAAATCCGCCGCCTGCAGCTGGTGCAAAATGCTGCTGCCCGGGTTCTGACTGGGACAAGTAGGTCCTGTCACATTACCCTGGTGCTGCGCGAACTGTACTGGCTGCCTGTTCGGTGGCGGATCACCTTTAAAGTCATTTTATTGACTTTTAAAGCCCTTCATGATCAGGGTCCGTCCTATCTGAAAGACCTTCTGGTTCATTATTGCCCTGGCTGATCACTCCGCTCGGCCAACATGGGGTTGCTGGAGATTCCAAGAGTGAGTTTAAAAACCTCTGGCAGCAGAGCTTTTTCTCATGCTTCCCCCACTCTTTAGAATTCTCTACCACGCCGGTTACGGGATTGTACCTCTGTGGAGATATTTAAGAAAGAATTAAAAACTCTTTTATGGAATAAGGCCTTGTGGAGGATTAAATTGTCAGTATGTGTTTGGATTTTATTGTCATTTATTAAGTTTTTTGATGTATTTATGATGCACTTTTATAAGTTTAGGTGTGTATGGCTGTGTGTATTTTTATTATTAACTTGTTCAGCGCTTTGATAATTTGGAAGGCACTATACAAATAAAATTATTATTATTATTATTATTATCCTTGATAATGCCCTCCATTACTTTGCCCACCACAGACATTAGGCTGACAGGTCTATAATTCCCCATCTCCTCTCTAGACCTCCCATTTGTGGATAGGCACCACATGAGCCACCCTCCAGTCTTGAAGCACCCATCCTGTCAGCAGAGAGGTGTTAAAGAGTGCTGCTAGCTCATCCGCCAATTCCTTCATAAAACTCAGATGCAGCCTATCCGGCCTGGGGCCTTATCAGTTTTTAGTGTCCGAAGGGCCTCCCTCACCCTTTCCACTATAATTTCTCCCTCCCAGCCCACCCCCTCATTTAACCACCCATCCCTTCTAGACTTGACCCAGCCTGAACCCCAACTTCTTTCAGTCCTCTAGACTCCATCTGACCTCTTGACTCTGCTGGCTCCCCTTCTCTCCCATTGGGTTGGAGGGATCCCGTGCCTTCCCCTGTAAATATCATGGCAAAGTACTCATTTAGCACCTCTGCCTGATTCCCCCGCCTCCCGAGTCCATCCCTCCTCAGTCCTAATCATAAGCTGATCTGTGCCCTCCTTTTTCTCTTCTCCCTTGTGTATCTATAGAATCCCTTTTCCCCCCTCCGGATATCCCTAGCCAGGTTTTGCTCCCTTCTTACCTTGGCTCCCCTCACCACTGTGGTGACCCTTCTAGCCATCAACTCATACCCCTCTCCCTATCCCACCTAGAGAGCTTAAAACATGCATAGGCAGACTTTTTATCCCTCACCGCCTCCTGCACCTCCCTGGTCCACTAGCATGGCTTGTTGGCTCTACCATGCTTACGCCTTTCCTTTGTACAGGAGTTAGTAGTCTCCTGCACCCCCTTCTTAATGGCCTCCCACAAGCTGCCAGCATCCATGTCCGGCCTAATCTTGTCCAAGCTCCCCTGTAGAATCCTGCCCATGCCCATGAAGTCTGCCCCCTGAAATCCACTACTACTGTATTAGAATGGTTATCATCCCCCCCCCAATACAGCAGAAACCAGACTGTAGTGTGGTCACCACCTGCCTGCGGGCTGCACACCTCCAGGCCCTTTATCTGGTCACTGTCTCCTAGGACATCATCCAGTATCTGCTTCTCCCTGGTAGGTTCCTCCACCTGCTGGATCAGGAAGGCATCCTGGAACACATCCATCAGTCTCTGTTACCTGGCCACAGAGGATGCCATAGTGTCCCAGTCTGTCCCTGGCATATTAAGGTCACCCATGATCACCACCATACCCATTCCACGGACACAGTGCCACTTGATGTTATCAACTTGTTTGTCCTCCAGGGCCTCTTCCATCATTGGGGGTGGTCTGTACAGCACCCCTATTTTCAATCTTTTACCTCCCCTCATTTGTAGGGTTATCCCGATCACCTCCACCCCCCTACAGCCTCTTCCACTCCACTAACCACTATGTCATTTTTGACTATCAGTGCTACACCCCCTTCTCTCCCTCTCCTCTATCCTTCCTGAATATTTTGTAGCCCACCAAATTTAGGTCCCAATCATTTTTCTGAGTGGCCCATGTCTCAGTAATTGCTGCCACATCCACTGCCAGTCCCTGAGCCACTGGTTCACACCTCTAAATTTATGTTTGGTCTCCTCGGACGCCCTAGGTACTGGCACAATCTCAAAGAAGGAGATTGCACTTCCTATAGAGTGGTAAACCCTGGCCAGTTCCCAGAATCTCGCCTGGACTTCTAGCTCACTGTTTTCCTCTAAGTCAGTTGTTCCCAGATGTTTCAGAAAGTCTGAGGATTCCACGCATTCCAATGCTATTGAGTATAGCTGGAATTTGGCCTTGTGTATGGATAGGCCTGGGATACATTTAGCCTTGACTGGGCTACTTTTTCCCTTCCCTGCCCCCTCCCACTGGATGTCCCAGGTCATGGAGTCACCCAGCAGGATCACCTTCACCCCCCCCACTTTACTGGCCCGTTTGATTCAGTTCAGGCTCTTCCTTCTGTCAGCAACCCCCAGCTTACTTCTCTTGCCCCCCCCCCAGCCTGGGGATCACAAGCCTGTGGTTGCCCTACCACGCTCATTCTTCTACCTGTAGCTCCCAGCTTGCTCCTCACCCCCAAACCTCCTGGGTGGCACAGATTGCCCCCCCCCAGATCTCCCCGGACTCTCTATCTGGGCTGGTATCCTCAGATCCCCCACCCAGACTACCTTCTACTGCTTCCCTCCTTGCCTCCCCTTCCCCATGTTCTGCATCCTTCACCCCATCTGCTGTGTTTCTCCCTACCCTCCCATCTTTCCCCCTCCTCTCCACCTCATCTGATTTCTCCCACCCCGAAGCTGGCCTATCTAGAGTATTCCTTATCCTTGGCTGACTTCCCTAACCTGGATGCTTGCCCGACCCTAGTCCTCCCTCCTCCCACCCTGGCTTCACTCTGCACTCCCCCATCCTCCCCACCTCCCTCCCACCTAGGCTAATGTCTCCCCCCCCTTCCCTTCTGTGGATCTGGCTCTCTCTCATGCCCCATCTCCCCCAGCTTACTGACCAAACCCTCTCTGTCTGCCTGCTCCCGTCCTCCTGGCAGCCTCTCCACCTCATCTCTTGGATACAGCAGGGTGACTCAATTAGTAAGTGTGATGCTTGCCCCCTCCTTCTGGTCAGCCACCTCCCTATGAGGTGATTTCCGTACATTGCTTGTTTCGTGCCCCACCCCTCCTGAGTAACCATATGATCCTTGTACACCTGTTCCTTGGGTTATGCCATATTGGCCTCATCTACTCTCATGAGGTCCTTTCCACACCTTTCCTCCCCACCCCTCCCACCTTCCAGCTGCCTTCTGATCCCCTCTACTTCCTCCCTAAGACCTGCCAACTGAAAACACACTGGGCACCCTCTGAACCTCCATGCCCAATTTAATATTATTGCGCCCGCACCCTGTACCCCAATCACTCTACCGAAGGTGCCCGCTTTGGCCACCCCCAAGTCTACCCTCATTTTAGGTGAGCAATGCGGCCCTCTATCAGAAATAATTCAGTCAGTGTTACACTAAAACCCAAGCAGTTTGCCCCCTCCAATTACAGCAATTTTCCCTCCTCTTTCTTGACGTAGCCAGTTTTCTGACCCTAGCAAGTAGACAGTTCACAGGCAAAATTAGCCCACCACAACACTAGTCAGCTCAGAGGCCCTAGCAGTAATCAAGTCACACACAGTTTACCTACTCCCACAGATGTAGTTGGCATACAGTCATTTATACAGTCTGCTTCATTATGCCTTTCTGGTAGTAGTCAAATGTTGCCCAAGCAGCACAGTGTACGGGATCCTTTTCCCCCAATCAATAACAATCCAGCTTCCTAGTGTTCTAGTTCACCCAATCTCGAGTTGCCCTCCTTCAAGGCTCCACCCTCACCGACCATTTAACAGAGGTCGGGGCCAGGGTGAGTGGTGTGGAACAAAGAATAGCTCTCCTCCTCTGATTGCGACTGGACTATTTGCCTTTTATGGCCCAGTCACACAGTCAAAGGTTCACGCCCTATTCACTGATTGGCCGCTCCTTCCTGAGTCGCCAGCTTGCAAAGTTGTGGCCGATGTGGCCCCGGTATGCATGGCCTGTCCCCCGCCAACAAGAGCTTCCTTGTCGATCACCGATAAGCCTTCCAGCTCATTTACCAGCCTTCTATGTGGCAAAGTGTCAAAGGCCTTGCTGAAATCTGGGTAGGCCACATCCACCCCCATCCACCTTCCTTGTTACCCAGCCAAAAGACTCAGTTAAGTTTGTCGGGCACAACCTTTCTCCCTTAAAACCAAACTGCCTTGGGTCCTGTAGGCAGTAGAGCACATTGGTTAAAGGCTCTGAGCTACAGATCTGGAGACCTGGGTTTGAATCCAACATCCATCTAAGTGCATACTGTGTGATCCTGAGCAAGTTACTTAACTTCCTTGTGCTCCAGGTTGCATCTGGAAACAAGCTTCAGCTTAGTGTGCTAGTCCTGGTTAAACAGTGTTCCCTTCCCCCACTTCCCCTGTAGACCATCGACAACCAGGTGTTCCACTATTCTTTCTTTCAGCAGTATTTCCATTACTTTTCCCACTGTTGTGGTCAGGCTGCCAGTATGTAGTTCCTGCATCCTCCCTGTTCCCACTTTTGTATAGTGGGACCACATCAGCCCTCCTCCAATCCTTGGGTGTGTCACCAGTTTACAAAGACAGTGTGAACAGGGTAGTCGGAGGCCCTACTAACACCTCCCTTAGCTCTCTCAGTGTCCAAGGGTGCATCTATCTGGCCCATAGCCTTAGTGCTGCCAGTTCCATGAGGATCCTTTCTTTTGCAAAGGAACCTGTGTACTTTTCTGTGATCTCTCCATCCGTATTACTTAATGCTGGTCCATTTCCTGCCCCCTCCTTTGTAAAAACCAAACAGAAGTATTTGTTCAGTATTTCTGCTTTTTGGTGGCCATCTTTTACCCTCCCTCCATCCATCCTTTTCAGACACTCAATATCTCCCCTTGCCTTCCTTTTCTGCCTGATGTACCTGCATGTAAAACGTTTTGTCCTTCCTTACCACAATACCCACTGGCTGGTTTGTGTCAAGTGTCCCACACAAGTGTGGGTCTGGTGCCAATGTGCACTTTGCATGTGGAGCCATTTTGGTTTGCCTGCTGTGTGCTATAGTGTAGTGGATTATGATGAACTGGTTTTGCTTGATTCTGTACTGACAGCTTCATTTGCAGCAGATCCTGGAGTCCTTTGCGGTGGGAGATTGTCCTACAGTGCATGTTAAGAGTTTATATAGGCTCTCATCTTTTGTTTACTGACCCCACTGTACTCCCTGGGCTAAGTTCTGTCACAGACTAACTTATCCCCTGGAGAAGAGCAGAAGTGGAAGACATCTGATCAGAGATTGTGGAAGCTCAAATGTGCACTGCAGGCTATTGAAACTTCTGTTGCCTGTTGCTCTGATGCCAACTGCAGGGAGTTCTGGGACTGGTTGTGGCTGCGGATATCTGCCTAGAGATGGTCACAGTTGGCCTGCTGCGGTGTGTTATACTGCAATGGAGTGGTCGTTGGAAATTCCAAATCATTTGGAGGGAATTTAGAGGAAGGATTAGGAAGTACTACTTCACTGAAAGAGTGGAGGACAACTGGAATGGGCTGCTGAGGGAAATGGTGGGAGGGTTCACGAGCGCATGGGATAAGCTCAGAGGGCAACTGGCACGTGGGGGAGGACTACAGAAAAGGCCTAGTGGATATCTAGACAAACTGGGCAGACTAGGTGGGCTTGCGGTCCCTTTCTGCCATCACATCACTATGTTCCTATGTGTTCTACAGGCAGATTGGGAAAAGGGAGGGGGGGGATCCACTACACCACCAGGGAAGCATTCATTGTGCCTTGAATATCTGTTCCTTGGTGTCTTTATCCTGCCCTGTGTTGGTTGACGTGTGGAGCAACATGACCTCCTACCCCCAAAAAAGATTAGTTCTAGGGGCACAGGGGCAAGGAGTCTTCCCTTCTCCCCCAACCATGACATCCCCTGAGTGACTGAGTCCATTCTAAAAGCTAGGTTGATGGTGTGGTACAGGTCTGGTATCCCTCCCCCCAACCCACGTTTTTTATTTTAACCTCTACAGAGCCTTCCCAACTGACCTAGCTGATCAGTATTTTTATTTTTCATACTGACCCATTTTCCCTTTTATATCTACAGGTCGGACAGGACATTGACCAGGAGTAGGAGGACACTGACCATGTGTATCAGATAAGTATTGCTTTTTTGTTTACCCTACATTGTTTGTCATATAGTAGTTCATAACGAGCTGCAGATCCTTTGTGAGCCCATTGCTGTTCTTGTTTTACAGGTACGAATGGCTGCTATGGGAGGCACTGGGTTGGAGCTGTACCTTGTGCTTTAGAAAGGAGGCTATGGGCTGGGGGTATGGGATGGACATTAAGGTTGGGAACTCCAGGGAATACCACACAACCAATTTGCCAAGACTCATGAGGTTTAAACCCTGTTTTTTGTTTTCTTGCTTTGTGCGCTTTGCATTCTAATGCCTGTATTAATGTAGTGTTTTTGTTTTGCAACAAGTACTGTCTCATATGTGTGTGTGTGTATGTGTAATAGATAACCCACTGTAGGGTGTGCGGTCACACTCTGATATACTCATGCCTTGGTGTGCGTTGTTACACATAAGGCCCTGGGCTGAGTGCATCAACCACCCAAGCCGTCATATCATTCGCACTACACCCCTACATCGGTTATCTGTCTTATAAAATGGCAAAATTGTTTTGGAGGGGAGTAAAAGTGCAGGTGTGTGGTCGCACTCTGATATACGCAAGGTCACCTAATGGTGTTTGTCCAATGCGATTGATAATCCCATTATAGATACAATACACACACACACACACACACACACACTTCACTCGGAACAGCCCCTTGATACCAAAAATCATTTTCCTCACCGTGCATGTGCTCCCAATCAGAAGAGGCTCTCTTCTCCTTTTTAAGATAAACCTGGAAATACTGGTGAGGCCCTGCATATCAGGGAGGCTTCCATACCATTTTCTGTAGACCAGAACCATCCATTTTTCACAAATCCATTTTCTGCAAACCAGAACCATTGGTGGTCATTCCTTTAACTAAATGTCCACCCCCTTCCTTGTGATTTTGAGTCAAACATGTGGTAACAGACTTTAGTACCTCCTATAGACATAGCCCCCAAGATCTCCATCTTCTTTGGAATTCACAGACGACTTTCTCACTCAGGAACCCTTAAGCAAAGCTTCCTCTGCTGAGGTTGTAGATGCTTGCAGATGAATACTTGTGTTTTTGTTGAATTTTATGTGATGCCATCTTTAATGCAGCCTAATACACTGAAACAGAACTGCAGCACTGCGGACAGGAGTGCTGCTAAAATCACACTGCACACTGAAGTGCACTACAGGTGTTGATGCAGTACTAATTAACATAATTCGCACACACTGAAAAAGCAATGCAACACTGCTTCAGGCAGTATTGCTACACCAACACTGCTTCAGGCAGTGTTGATGACAAAACACTGCTAATTGCAGTACTTCTGCAGTGTGATTGCAGTGCTAATTAACATAATTCACACACACTGTGTCAGCACAGCATGTACACCAACAGAGACCTGAAGATGCACTGATTAAACACTGATGGACTGCATTATGAAATGCAGTGTGCAGGAAGTGTACACTGCTACTGTAACACTGAAATAACACCATATAGTGACTATCTGAACACTTCACTTCCCTTGCCATTTCTGTCCTGAAATACTAAAGATGTGAACAGTACATCATGCCACACATAAGTAAGACTAGGTCTCCCTGAAAAAATGCATTTCTCCCTATGTTGTTGCAGTTTTTTTCTTATATTTTTTGCTAAAAAAATTATTGCCATTTTTGAAAGATGTGTTCTTGATGTTTTACATCCCCGATTTGTGGGGTATGAGGTTAAAAGGTGTGTAGCATGGGATAGACTTTGAGTAAGGGGATTGTGTAGAATTGGACCACTGCTATGCTACCTGTCCACATATGGCATGCTATATGCAATGTCACCCTGTGGTTTTTATTTTTATATTGGTTTATTTGAGTGGTGGTGGGGGGCTTCACCCTATAGACATCTGAAGTAATCGGGGGGGCCAAGGTCCAATTCAAAGAAACTCAACAGCTACAATTAACAGCAAGTCACCACAACCTGCCAATGTTAAGATCAACAGCAAAGGAAAGTAACGTCGTGCAGCTGTAGTATAGCATTGATTATGCTATATTTGTAGTTTTGCGCTATGCCAATAGTGGTGGCCTGATGTTCTACAAAGTCGCCTTGAGAAATTGAGGGTATTTCATGTGCTGATGTTATGGGGCACCTTCCCTGCTGGAAATAGGGTAGTGGTTGTAATTGTAAGTGCTGGTATTTCTGTGTGGACTGTATGGCTGCATTCCATGCTGTGTGCGCTAGGTATGCTGTGAATGCTTGTGACACTGGGTGCGGGGGGGGGGTCAGTGCTGTGAATGATGGAGGACTAAGGAGTATATCATCATGTGGTAAGGAGCACTTTTTAGTACTAGATTTTGACTTGTGGGTTCTGCATCATTGTGTAATATCAGAGTTTAGTAGCAGTGGGGGTGGTTGGGGGTTCGGAGTATGAATATACTTGTCAGGGAAGTGGTTGTCGTAGTGGGATTAGGGGAAAATACTTGTTTGAGGGGGTACTGTGGAAGATTTTGAAAGAGAAATGCTGGGGGTTCCTGTAGCGGGCTGGGGGTGTGGAGGAGACCTTAAGAAGCAGACTGCAAAATGAGTGGGGGGTACTGGAAAGCAAATGCTTGCAGGTGGTTAGCAAAGCTGAAAAGTAGCTTAGCACCTGTTACTCAGCTGAACTAGCTGTGTTTTTGAATGTACATGCAGAGTGCCCCTCCCCCCTGGTACCCACAGCAGGATTTATGACAGTCCCTGTGGAGCAGCCGGTATGACTGATAGAGGCCAGGACCATGTCCAACATAGGGGTGTGCCCCAAGGCCAGAGGACTGGGTGAGGAACTCCAAAAGGAAAATAGAGCTGTAAAATTAACAAAGAAAGAAGTGTTCCTCTGCAACCTGAGCCATCAGTTTCCCAGATTATTTTTCAGTCCTGGCACCTGCCCTGTTTAATGATTTGGTGGGTAGTTGTATAGTTAAATATTGGCTAATTCTGTTGCCCCACAGCCTAACAACTCCCCCCCCCCCCAAGAAGCACAAAGAACCCTTACCTGAACCAGCATCAAATTCTTCTAAAAGCTTCTTTACCAAGTTACCCAATTCAGGAAGGGAAGGTATAGTGTTTTTTCTCCGAGGAGCTCTGCTGAGCCAATGCCAATCCCTTCCACTTCCTTGTACCTCTGCCGACTGTGATCCTCCCCATATCCACTCCCATGCCACTACATTGTGACATCACTATATGAGGAGCAAGGGGGCCAGCGTCTCTTGACATGGGTCTGTGTTTAAAAGTTAAATTTTAGTAGTTTTAGACGCCAGTCAAAATAAATTAGAGCCACCACTTAGTTAAGCGATGGCCATGACTTATTCCGACTGGCCCATCTAAACCACTAAAGTTTAACTTTTAAACACAGTCCCATTCATGTCAATGGACGCTCGCCCCCACACTCATATAGTGAGGTCACAAAATGTAGAGCGGGGGTGAATTGCAGTCGGCTGTGGTACAAGGCAGTGGAAAGGATCGGCGTAGCGGAGCTCCATGGAGCAAAAATATGATCCCTTCCCTTCCTAAACTGGGAAACTCAGTAAAGAGACTTTTAGAATAATTTGATGATGAAAGCAAGTAGGGTTCCTTTGTGCTTCTCTGGGATTCAATAAAGAGCATGATAGTTGCTCTTTAAGGTACTAGAAGCTGCAATGTGGCATAAGCATGTGTGCTCACAGTCGAGAAAAGGGGGGGTGGGGGTGTTGCAGTCTCCCTCGTAGTGTCATCAGAGATGCAGACTGCTTTGCCCTTCCCCATCACATGTGCCACACTACCACTACTGCCTTAACAAAGCAGGTGCTCTTTGGGATTCTGGAGACTTAAGGCAGCCAGGATTTAACTACTTTTGCTCCCTCCAAAATTATGGATCATGGGTCACAAAGGGCCACCATTGAAATATTAGTCACGGGGAGCTGCGGGGGTTGGTAGATTTTGAGGTGCCCTTGGCTTCTGACAAAGTGTCAGAAAATCAACATATTTAATTTAGGGGAAACAAAATATTGTGGAGAACGGTGAGAAATGATTGTGTTAAGGAGGGGGTGGAAGGACTTGCCTGGCTTGCTGGGAAGTACTGTAGGTGGGTTTGAATACCTTATTTTGAATTATTGACTTGAGTATTCATGGGCCCAAATATATGGGTATTCATTATTTTGTGTGTGTGGTATGTGTATATGTATGTATGTATGTATGTATGTGACAGGTCACATCAAACCACCTTATTTTCCTCCACCTTGAGGCTGGGGCCAATCTCCTAGCTATCCTCACAACCAATTTCAATCTTGTCCCGCCCTCCTGAGGTGTTGCAGGGTTCAAACTTATTTATTTATTCTCAGTAGTCAAGTCAGGAAAGTAGTACCATTTTGCCTTCCCAGATTTACAGTGGACCCAAGCTGTGGAGTTTATGTTGGGGGGGAGGAGTCCCTTTCCAGTTACTCTTTGGTTTCCAGTGGCACCCTCTGTCTACGTCCTTTTAATTTCTGCCTCATGTATGGTAGAACTCTCCCTATAAGCCCTCTCTGGTGTCCATTGTCACTTCATTCCTCTCCTCTTCTCTGTAAGACCTCACTGATGTACATAATAGTCCTTCCTCTTCATCCCAACAAGTTTTCCTTGGTGTCTGGTGGCACCTTATCCTCTCCCCATTGCCAAACATTTACCCTGGAGACCAGTGGTCCCCCCCCCCCAGCACCACTACCAAATAACCTGATCCCCAATGGAGGGCGGCACAAATTTCTCACCCCTTTCATCAAGCTGCCATCTAACTTGCAAAATTGCAAGACAGGAAAACAAAATACAGTAATTAAGCCAGCCAGTTGCACAGCGGTAGTGCTACTGCTTGCAACAACAGGGACCAGTGATTGGGAACAGGCACGGGGCATTGTGGGCTGGCTGAGGAGTTGAGGATCAAGGGTCCACAAGGATATTTCTTGGGAGGAAGGGCCACCAGCTCTGCTGCCACCTGGGTGATCACAGGTGATGGTGATGTTGAAGAAGTGTAGTAGGAGGGAAAGACAGAGGCTGGTGCTGTGCACTACACATAGGTCACATGAGTGCGCATGTGCACCCCTGCTGCCTGCATCAGAGGGAGGGGATACAGAAAAAAAGGAAAAAGGTCCCAACCAGGCAGAATGAACACCAGCTCTTTGCAGGTCCCACTCTGGTGATGTGACCCTCCTCCAGTCTGGGACTTGGTCCGTACAGTGAGATGCTTGACCCACTAACCCCCTAGCCAAGGGAGGGGGAGGATAATTGGAGGACAAAGTTGATGGCAAATCCATGAGAAGCCATGTGATGTGGCTGTGGGAGCCAGTGCGATATTGGGCCTGGCAGAGAGGGGGAAGGAAAAAAAATACAATAATTACCCTTCCCCCAACCTTCTCGGCCTCACCAACCTCCCCATAGATGTCTCCTGAGTCATAAACTTACCCACATGTTGAAAAAGTATTAATATAAACTGAAGCAGCACATTACAGATTCTGTCTCAACAGTTTCTCTGCAAGGTCCAAATTCCAGCATTCTCTTCCAGTACTGTGATAATATGTGAGGGATATTACTGGCATTTGTGCCTGGTGGTGAGACTGTAAAAAGAAGATTGGTTGTGGTGCACTGCTTTAAGAGTCCCTCCCCCATTAGTGTGCTTTTTCTCCTCTTGCCAGCCATCCCTATTGGTCCTGCTAAGTCCAACCCTATCACCCACCTTCTTGGGGGCTTGCCTCTCCCTCTTACTGACACCCTGGCTTACCCCAGTGGGGTCATCAGGAGGGGGCTCTTCCTCTGATGGAAAGAGAGCTGGTCAGTGCTTTGGTGGGGGAGTTCATCATTTTCAGTGTTGGGCCTATGGTGTGCGGTGGACGTCTGCGGCATCTGACATTTTTTCCCATGTGTCCCTGTAGAATGCTGAGATGAGCAATCTGGTGTGTGTGTGTGTGTGTGTATACTGCATTTCCAAGCATGTCAGCATCCTCTCTGCTTCTGTGGCTCCTCTTGTACTGCCATTTGTAGTCACCCACTCACCTACCTTCCCCAAGCTGGCCCTCTGATGACTTGGGCTCATTTCTGAATCTGGGTCCTTGCTGCAACGAGTAGTAGCTCTGCTGCTGTGCTGGTAGGCAAACCACAAGAATTTTCTAATACTTGTCACCTTGTGTATGAGTTTTCTGACTAGGGGGATGTGGGTGAGGAGGGTGGTGGGCCTGAGATGGCTGAGGAGAGGGAAGTTTCTGTTTTTTGTTTTGGTTTAACACTACCCTAATGGGAAAGTTGTGGGGGGGGGGGGTTCAAACCCCAGGAAATCTTACTGTATCTGTCTTCTACAGTATGGTCTCACCATAAGACTGACCCAGAGTCGAAATGATTAATAAAACTTATGCTAATCATGTGATGTTAGGCTCAAGCTCAGTTTTCAAACCACTGTCCCTAGAATATATCATGCATCCGTCAGATTCTTTACTTCGGTTGCCTAGTACAGATGCCTCTGAGAGCCCTCCTTCATCTTTCTTGAATCTTTTTTCTTGTTTGTTTGAAGTAACATTTGTTTCTGTTCATTTTTTTAAAGCACTGTCTTTGAATTTACAGGTAGATTACATAGATACATAGACAGTGTCGGCAGATAAGGGCCTATGGCCCACCTAGTCTGCCCATTTGAGCTTGTAAGTTCAGTTTGTTTTCCTAGAAGTCTATTTCCCCTTACCCCTGACCTCTAGAATTCCTTTATGTCTATCCCATGCATTCTTAAATCCCGTGATTGTTTCAGCTCCCACCACTTCCTCTGGCAGGGTGTTCCACTTGTCCACCACCTGCTCTGTGAAGAAATTCTTTTTCATGTTTCCTCTGAATTGTCCTCCCTCCAACTTCATCCCATGCCCTTAGTCCTGAAACATCTTTTTCGCTTAAAAATAGTGTTTTCCTGCACCCTGTTCCTCCCTGTAAGATACTTGTATGTCTCTATCATATCCCTCTCTCCTCCTCCCTCCAGGGAGTACATGTTCAGTTCCTTCAACCTGTTTTCATAGGACTTGTGATGCAACCCATGCACAATCTTTGTTGCCCTCCTCTGAACCTTCTCTACCCTGTCTATGTCCTTACATAGGTATGGTCTCCAGAACTGTACACTGTACTCCAGGTGGGGCCTCACTAATGTCTTGTATAGCGGAATTATGACCTCCCTTTTCCTGCTGGTGATGCCCCTGCCTATACATCCCAGCATCCTATTTGCTTTACCTGATGCCTTGTCACACTGTTTCTACCTTGAGGTCATCAGATGACAACCCCAAGATCCCTTTCCTGCTTGGTGCATGCTATATCCTCACTCCCCAACTGATATATTGTGCCAGGGTTTTGTGCCCCATATGCATTATCTTGCACTTCTTTGCATTGAATTTCAACTGCCAAACCCTTGACCATTCTTCAAGTTTCTGCAGGTCCCTTCTCATTCTGTCTACACCTCTGGTGTGTCTCTCTGTTACAGAGCTTTGTGTCATCAGCGAACAGTGAAATTCTGCCTTCTAGATCCTGTGCAATGTCACTGATGAAGATGTTGAATAGGACCGGTCCAGCACTGATCCTCGGAACTTTCACTGGTCACTCTTCCTCTGTGGAGTGACAGCCATTTACCACCACCCTCTGTGTCCTGCCACCCAGTCAGTTACCTGCCCACCACACTACTGTCCTGCCCACACCCATATTCCCCAGTTTGTGTAATAGTCTTCTATGTGGCACAGTGTCAAAGGCCTTGCTGAAGTCCAGATAGGCCATGTCCACTGCCCTCCCTGATCCACCTCCCTAGTCACCCAGTCAAAATTCAATGAGGTTGGTCTGACATGACCTCCCCTGGTGAAACCATGCTGCCTTGGGTCCTGTAGTCCATTGACAACTCAGATGTTCCACCAATCTCTCCTTCAGTAGTGCTTCCATGATCTTTCCCACTACCGAGGTGAGGCTGACTGGTCTGTAGTTCCTGCTTCCTCTTTGTTCCCACTTTTGTATAAGGGGACTACATCTGCTGTCCTCCAGTCTTTGGGTACCTCCCCCTGTTTCCAGTGATTGGCTGAACAGGATAGCCAGAGGTTCAGCCACCACCTCTCTTAGTTCTTTAAGGACCCTGGGGTGCACCCCATCTGGCCCCATTGCTTTATCAGCTCTTATTACTTCCAGTTCCTTCAGGACCCTTTCTCGTGTAAAGGGACTTGTGTCCATTTCTGCACCATTCTCACCCCTTGTACTCCCTTCAGACCCATTACCCCCCTCTTCCTTAGTAAAGACTGAGCAGAAATACCTGTTCAATATGTCAGCTTTACTGTTGTCATCCTCCACGCAGCTCCCATCCTCCCCCTTCAGTCTCACTATCCCTCCCTTTGTCCTTCTTTTTTCACTTATGTACCTGTAAAAGGTTTTGTCCCCTTTAACCACTGATTTTGCAAGTTTAGATTTAGTGTTATTCCAGTAAGTCTTTCAGTTTCTTCTCAGTTCATTTAACCAATAAGGAACCGAATGTTTATTTACATTTAAAGTTACATATTAAAACTTTCCCTGGGCCGGTTGTTTTGCTTTTAGTATTTTACAGAGAAACCAGGGTAATTCTTGGTTCTTTCAGTCGCTAAATCAACTGCAACAACAAAAAAAAGTCCTTTGTTTGATCTGTGCGCATTTCTGATTCTCAGAAAACCCATTTTATTTTAGGGATTTTTACTGGTTATGTCACTACCCAAAAAAAGAACTGGCCAATGGGCTTTCAGCATTGTACAGAGTATAGGGAACAGTTTCCTAAAGCGGATCCTCACTTGGTTTGTGTTCTTTGCCTAGGGTTTGATCACTAAAAGGCAGATTGTGATATCTGAAAATTTTCCTCAGTCGACGCTTAATAGGCATTTGAACTGACTGAAAGAAAAAATGTTTGAAAAGGCTGCTGACCCAGCTTTGGATAAACCGTCCTCCCAGAAGGAGAAATCCATTGAACACCCTCTGACCAGGATGATGGTTTCTCGAGTAAGAAGAGTACCGCAGACACTGCAGCTGAACTGGCAAGTTCTGCCAAGAAAAGGTTCAGAGGAACAGACTGCATTGCCTTGATGTCAAGAGAGCCATAAGCTACTGCTTGGATCACACAAAAAGTCACAGGCAGACTAGAACCCTGCTCTTCCTAACCTATGGAGAAGTGGGGTCCATTGCTTGCTGGATAGTGGCATGAATCCAATTTTGCTGCAGCAGAGTAGGTAAAGATCCTCCTGTAGGTCTCAGGGCCCACTCTACGAGGGGTACAGATGCTTCAAAAGCAGCTGCGAGACATATCCCTTTGTTAGAAATCTGCAAAGCAGCTACCTGGAAAACAGTTCACACCTTTACCAAACACTACAGCCTGGATACCCAGGCCAGGAGTGATGCCAGGTTTGGCACAGCAGTACTGCAGAGCCTTTTTACCAAATAGGTTCTCTACCCTTCTCCAAAGGTACTGCTTGGGTAGTCTGCAGAGGTCAGAATACAATAAGATTTCCTGGGGTTTAAAGAAAAAATTACTTATCATAGTAATCTTTTTTTTTTCCCAAGGGAATCTTACTGTATTTTGAGCTCCCACCCTATCTCCCCTACTAGAACCTATGACCACAGCAACACATCTGTCCATGCTGTTTAAAACCTATGAGTGAGTCTGTTTTTGGGCTTAGTGACTTGAGTCTCAGTGTTGCCCACATTTTTACAGCTGTGGGCAGAGCCTATGAACGTTTTGCTTTCAGTGCCTTTTAAAATGGCCGATCGTGGCACCTTCCATTGAACTTTTAGAAATATCCTTCTGAAAGTCCAACAGAGCTTGTAACGCTATGCCACAATCGGCCACTATGGAGCAACAGCTGCACTATCTTGACTGTTACTTCTGCATTCTGGGACAAGAACTGTGCATGCACCCTTCATGAACATACACAGTTCCGCTGGTGCTGCCATCTTGTGAATGGCATATTGCAATTCACCTTACCTGGGCATGCGTGAATGCCATACATGTGTAGTTGTGTCACTGCTACTATTTTGTGGATAGCATTCAGAGGCATAGGCAGTGCTAGCTTACCAGAGATTCGGAAGCTCGACATGGCCATGTCAGCTCTGGCTAGATCTTGTTAAATAAAGGGGATTGGTTTGTTGTTGGGGAGTGTTAATTGTTATTTAGTTATTAGTATAGTTTAGCCAGCTTGTTATTGCGCATGCTCCATATATAGGATTGTGTATGAGCAGTCATACACAACCGGGTTATTCTTGAATTGAGCCGTTTCCCTGGTAACAGTAGACCTTGAGGGCGAAGCTCGAGAGGTCTCCTGTTAACAGTGGAAACGGCGAGATTCAAGAAGAACCTGGTATGTGTATGACTGCTCATACACAATTTTTTATAGTGTATGGGCAGTCATGGTTAAGATTCAGATGAAAGAAAAAAAAATTTCCAGAATGAAAGAAATAGTTTCCTTATCTGCTACTATCCTGCTGTGTGACTTTCCCCTTCACAGATCTTACTGCAGTCAAATCAAGGCTGATTGGTGGATGTGGATGACATTTTTTATTTGTTGTTTTGCGGATTTAGTTAGTTTACTGCTGCTTTTTTTTTGGGGGGGGCGTAATGTTGTTGACCGCTGCTGCTGCCTTTGTCGTATACCAACTCAAAACCATGAGGCGTCAAGGCAAGCAATGGCAACCGCTACTTGAGGGCTTTGAGGCGCGAGACAGCATTCCATTTTGTTGTGCTGCACTACTGATGTACTGAGTGCAGCACAACAGCCAGTATGATTTATTATTTATTTATTTAGCTTTTGTTAACCAGATAAGTACACTAGACAAGCAATTTGCCTATTTTCAGGTACGACCCGGGAGAGTACAGGAAATTACATACTTACACACTTGGGACAACATGGTACATAATTAGGAACAGGTTACACATCATGAGACTACAAGGTAAGATTACACATCACATAATTGGGAACAGGTTACACATCATGAGACTACAAGGTAAGATTACACATCACATGATTAGGAACAGGTTACACGTCAAGAGACTACAGGTAAGATTACACATCTTGAATCGAGTTTGGGGCAGTACAGAAATACTACATTTTAAGGGCTGGCAGTTTTGTATGGGTGCAAGTGCTAACATATGTCACGGGGGGTTTTGACATCTGCAGGCTGATGCAATTTTAAGATGGCTCCATAGGGAAGAGCACAGGCTGCCCTGCGAGGGGGCAGCACGAACCTGGGTTGGGAAGGTATTCCAAAGTTTAGGGGCACATGCTGTGAAGTCCCTTTCACCCATTTCACAGGTACCTTGAGTGTGACAGACCCCTGAGACCTAAGGTGATATGACGAGGGGGTAGTTTGGGCCAGAAAGCTTGCCACCCCTGGAGGGGTACCTGTGTTGAGGACCTTACCAGTGAAGCAGCCAAGGACAAAGTCAATGTGCTTTGTAGGCAAGAGCCAGTGTAGCTTGTTTTAGAGCTCACAGTGATGAGTGAGCAGGGGGGGCCGATAGGGCAAAGCAACAGATATCGTTATAAGCCATCGACCACCTGGAGAGATGGGCCTTAGTGGTGCTAGCAAACAGCAGGAGCCCATAACACAAAGAGGAGAGAAGCATCCCTCTCGCAAGGGCAGCATGCACGGCTGGTGTGAGGTTGTTTTTTGCCCTGTAGGCCAGACCCAGTTTACAGTTGACTGTTTTACATATCCTCTGAATATGAAGGCCAAGGTCGAGCTGTGGGTCCAGCATTACTCCCAGGTATTTGAAGTTGTCTGTGATAGGGATCGGGACATCTCCCTTACCGGATACACAGAACGGCACATGAGTGGCCTTAATCTTAGCCTGGGACCGAAAGAGCATGGCCTGGGTTTTTTTTAGGTTAAGGACAAGCTTGTGGTTCAGGATCCATACCTGAATGTTTATAAGGTCTTCACTCAAGTGCTGATTGATGACCCCCACCTCATGGGAGTGAGACAGGATATCCAGATCGTCTGCGTAGAGAATTGGTTTACAGTGGGCAGCTGTTTTGGGGAGATTATTAATAAAAATAGAGAAGAGTCTTGGTCCAAGGACAGAGCCTTGGGGAACCCCCATCGTTACTGGGATGGGACCCAAAAGCTCTTTGCCAAATTTGACCCGCTGCTTTCTACCATATAGGTAGTTGTCGAACCAGCTAAGAGCAGTAGTGGAAAGACCAATTGCTCTAAGCTGAGTCGACAGCATGGCATGGTCGACCAGGTCAAACGCCTTCGAGTGGTCAATGAAGAGGGCCTCCGAGGGTTTACCCTGGTCCATGGCCTCCCTAATCCATGATGTAACAGTAACTAGGGCTGATGAGGTACCATGCCCCTTCCTGAATCCATGCTGTACTGGAGTCATTATGTCATGTGCCTGTAAGTACTCTGAGAGTTGTCCTGCCACAACTTTCTCCAGTAGTTTGCTAGCCGCCGACAGGATGGATATAGGGAGATAGTTCTCTATCAGCTAAGGGTTCCCTTGTTTAAGGATTGGGACTACACTGGCAACCTTCCATATGTCTGGGATAACTCCAGTTGCCAGGGACAGATTGAAAATGTGCGCCACCATAGGTGCCAGCCAGGGGGCACCAAGACTGAGGAGCTTAGGTTCTAAGCCACCTTGTCCAGCACTTGAGTAGGGGGAGAGTCCCACTAGCAGTTTCTGCACCTCTTGAACTACCACTGCACTGAACAGAAAAGGTGGGCAGAGTGAAGGTAAACTTCAGAACTGTCCTTCTCCAGTCCTCTTCAAAGCAGCAGCATGGCTCGGGAGCAGTAGAGCACCACTGCGAGGCAGTGAGTGCACTCTGGTCAGTGGCAGATTAGGTTCAAAACTTTGCAAAACTGAGCACTGCTGGTGGCAGGTAAGACAGTTTCAGCCACAAAAAAAACCAGAGCGCTGCTTTGAGGTGTTTCAGGCCGGTGGAATCTTTACCTGAGCCGTGTCCTGTGTTCGTGTGGTCCAGGGGGTGGGGAGGCAGTTCGGCCGCCCTCGCATTCGGTCCAAATGAAGCGTCCCTGCACCCACGAGTGGAGGTTCTGAGCCGTGTCCTGTGTTCGCATGGTCTGGAAGGGGTGGGGAAGGGCAGTTCGGCCGCCCTCGTGATCGGTCCCAGAGGTTGCAGGATGTATTCCAAGGACAGTGGTTTGAGAACTGAGCTCATGCCTAATATTCTAGGATTAGCATAGGTTCTATTAACCATTTCAGCTCCAGGGTAGTCTTATGGTGAGACTGTATTACAGACATCGGAATATATTAAGATTCCCTTGAAAGAAGCAAGATTACTATGGTTAAGTATTTTTCTTGCACTGGCCTTAGGCAGTTTGCACCAAGTCCTGGGCAAGTAAATTAATGTTGCAATCAACCCCTATTATTGCCTGTTTTGTGCAGGGTTTGGCTCCTTTAGTATTTGCCCTATATGGGCTTTCTTTAAAAAATGTCATGCTCCTTTCCCATTCCAGAGGCTGCACCAATAAGCATCAGACCCCAAAGCCTAAGCCTGTCTTTTCCACAGTGTGAATATGGAAGGCATAGCAGTATTAGACATATATTTACAAGTAGAGCGGCTTATTGTCAATGCCTAGCAGTGTAATTCATTCCCTTAAATGTAAATTCTCATCCATGTAATTCATTCTAATTGTAAATTGAAAATGGGATTAGTTACAGGCTTCCCCAATAGCCCACCACATGTACAATCTGAGTTCAAGAGAGAGGTTGGCATTCTCCCACAGCAGCCCTCATGATTTCCCAAAGAGATTATCAGATGCTAGGGTAATAAAACATTGCAGGGAGCTAGAGGAAGGGGAGATTGCAGTGAGTGCTGGATGTGCTGTGGGTATAGCTAGAAGGAAGAGGATTTGATATTGGCAGTGTTGGGAAGGGAGGGGGTGCTTAAGCTACTGAGTGACATTCAGGTTGGCACTGATGCACCTAGCACAGTACTCCTACAAGGGAGCTTCAAGTAAGTCTCTCGCTCTGTTTTTATTTATGTGTAATTTTTTTGACCAGGAAAGCCACAGTTTGTGTTTTAGGAGCATCCTGGAGGGTAGGCTGCATAGACCAGTTTTATTGACAGGGGGAACACTGGCCATGACACCAGGGAAACTACCCTGCTGTTTATTGACAAGTACCATGGAATCTTTTACTTCCACCTGGAGAGTGGCCACAGATGGGTAGATGGGACCTCGGTTTAATGGCTCATCCAAAGGATGGTACCTCACCAGTTCAGCACACCCCTCATTGTAGTGTCAATTATGGTTATTACCCCTAAGTGCCTAGTGTGGTGCTAGAACCCACAACAGTTCAATCTTCTAGCCCCAAAGGTAAGTGTGCTAACTGCTGAGCCACTGATAATACTGTCATACTGAGTGTTGGGCAGGGATGGTTTGATCAGCTGACTTGGGCAGAGAACATAACTTGGGTTTATGGGAGGGAACAGAGTATCAGAGCTGCTGCCTCTTTGTTTGTATAATCTCTTTATTTTGCTTGATTCACACAATCAGCACTCCGCTCCATATTTACCTGCATGGCTCACATTCCACAGCTGCAATCTACCACAGAATTCCCTTGGATCTCTCCATTGCTCATTAGTGGGTTCCACCAGTGTCATCCCTGCTGTGGGTAGGTACATGTGTCTCCCTGCATTTCTCCATAGAGAAGTAGGCAACTTCCCAGTTGTGCACAACAGCTTTCAGCAGCAAAGTGGGTGAACTCAAGGAGGGTGGCATGGAAGGAGCCCAGGAGGCAATCAGCTGGTATAATGAATGAGCTTCTTTTCTGTTCATGGCGTCCTTCCTGTCACACACATGCTGCAACATACTGGGTTAGAATGTTTGGTCTCTCATGCTGCCTAGGGCCCACTGGACCACCAGAGAAAAGTAATTAAATGTAAGCCAGCAGGATTGTTGTCTTTCTTGTCTGCCTGTTGCTACGCTATCTGCTCTAAAGCTGCCCTTTTGTAAAGTACCGTGCCCAATAACGTCAGTGTCACCTGATAAATTTTTCTCTTAGTCCCTGCTCTTAATCTTAGTCTTAGAGCAACATTGTTTCCCACACCCAATGGAGAGCAGTCTTAGGGACACTGAATCTTTACCCTTCATGTTTTCCCTGAGTGACTGAGTCCATTCCAAAACCCAGGTCAGTGTTGTGGTACCTGTCTGGTATCACCCCCACCACCACACACACAAGCACACATGCATGTATGCACACACCACTTTTTTTCCACCCTGTACAGATCCTTCCTTACTGACACAGTTGCTCAGTATTTTTATTCTTCATACTGACTCATTTTCCCTTTTATGTCTATAGGTCTGACAGGATGTTGCCCAGGTGTAGGATGACACTGACCATACATATCAGATAAGTATTGTTTTTTTGTATATCCTACATTGTTTGTCATAGTACATAAAGAGCTGCAGATCCTTTGTGACCTCATTGCTATTCTTGTTTTACAGGTACGACTGACTGTTCCCCTGAGATTCTCTTATTACAAGCTTCACAGGAACCAGGTAAGACATAGGTAGTGACTGCAAGTATGGGTTTCCAGGGTTAGTCTAGGTGGGCAAAAAGGAGAGATTTGCCAGGGAAAGCTTGTCCTTGGATCCCAAAGCAGATTTGGATTGAGGAACATGGAGGATGTAGGTGGTGGAAGCAAATCCAGAGCTCCCAGGGCTCATCTGAATGCACTGATAATGGAAACGTAGGCATGGGAGCAATGGTCCAGATAATTTTTAGGACTCAGAAGTATATACTACTACCTTCTTACACCTGGTAGTTTTTTCATCCAGATGGTAGTACTGTCATGCACTGACCCATCTTGCAACCCCCACATTTAAACTAATTCTTAATCCCACTGGATGCCTGCAGTCACTGACTGTCAAATACTGCTGTGGAGTCATCCTGTGACCTCATTTTTATGGCTGCAGACAGTGGGTGGAGCCTGCAGACATTTTGCATGTGCAAAAGGGCTGATGTCACATTTTCTGTCCATGGAACTGACTGAAGGTGTAGTCTCATCCGCCTTACCCTCCTCCAAGAAATGTTTTCCGCCCTCAAATAATTACGCTTTCATGTTAGTCAATGGTTGCAGGGCACTATTTTCTTTCTTAAATGGGAGGTACAAGAACTGGAATCTGTTTAGTGGGAGGCAGCATTAGTGTTTTGGGGGGGAGTAAGATCCATCCTCACCTCCGCCCAAGAAGCTCCTAAAGATTCACTCCCGGGGCATGGGAGGGACAAGAGGTGGATCTAGCATGTTGGAACAACTGACTATGAGAGCTGCCTGGGTAAGTCATTAAGGAGTGCCTGAAACTGCATCTAGGCATACTCCCCACACACACACACAAAGACATCATGTTTTTTTGTTTATTTGTTTGTTTGTTTTTAACTCTAAGCATGTCAATATTTGGCTCTAACAGTATGGGCAAGTTGGTCATAAAAATCAAATAGAAAAAAAAAGGATCAAGCAGGTGCCTTTTCCTTTGTTGGATACATGCACACAGAAGGTCACACATCCTTTATGACAAGTTCATTATATGGATGTTTTCCATGTAAAACAGAATTTTTTTTATTGTCATGTCTGTATCATCGTTTGTAGCCAGTAAACTATTATTTATGTAGGTACTGTAAATGACAGGTTTTAATTCAGAAATACAGCCTTGGTAAATTTGTTTTTTTTTAGCTATTCTGTAAGATTTATGTCTCTCTGATGTAAGAGTGCATAGCACAGAAATGAAAGGGTTTGCTTAATTGATTGTTGTTTGCATCAGAAGTGGGCATGACAGTGGCATGCAAAAGACTGAAGTCTAACAATTGTTTCTTGGCCATTCTGGGACCTGGAGTTTAACAGTAATGTGTGAAGAGAATAAAGTCTTGTGTTTTGTGCATTTGAATAGGTTTAGTGCTTTGAAGTTAAAAGATATAAATATACAGTATATACATAGTGCCATGGGCACCTGAAAAGGAAGGAGATACTACTGAAACAAATTGAAACAATTGGGGGAAAAAATTCTATTCTGATCATTTATTTACATGTAAGATTTTAAGTGTAGTTCAGCCTAGGTCATAGACACATAAACCATAAAAAGTACATTTAAGGATGGATGTATTAGTTAAAGCTTGTTGTAGTAAAATAAAGCAAGAAAAATATATTGTGTGTTTTTTTTTCTTTAAATTGTTTAACAAGGAGTGGCACACTAAGCTGAAAGCTTGTTTACAGGGACAACCTGGGAGCAAATGGGAGTTAAGTGACTTGCTCAGGGTTACCCAGTATGCAAGTGGAGGCTGTTGGATTCAAACCCAGATTTCCAGATTTTCAGCTCAGAGCCTTAAACCACTGTGCTATTCTGCCTTCCTAGTTATTGCAGTCATCTGTTTTATGGTTCATGATGTTAGTGTAGTAAGCAGCAGTACATTGCATAGCAAGTGTAAAATGTCAATAAGTAGGTCATGCAATAGTTGTGTTGAGCAGTTACTGAAGCAAGAAATGTATTTGGGATAGTAAAATATTCCTGTTAGAAAACTGATACATTTGTGACATTTGCTTCTCAATTTCAAGGAGGTCCTTATGGGGTGTCAGTGTACAATACAAAGTAATTCTAGTATTCAAGTTGTCTGGGTAATTGCTTTGTACTACCACTGTTACTATATTTAAATTATTCTATGAAGAAATTAAGTTTATGTAACTGTCTGTAAATGTATTAAAAACATTTACTTGCCCTTCTAATGAATTGCTGCCACCTTCTGTACCATCATGGGGATTTATATATGTTTCCCATGATGCTTTGCACTATTGGGGGTATGTGCAATTGGGTTTTCTTTAAAATGTGGCTGTCTAGCCAGTATCATCGGGGATAACACATACCTCAGTGGGATTTGCTCTGGCATTCTTTTGTAAACCTATATTGCTTCCTATTACTTCCATTAAAATGTACACCTCCATATATATTCCTAATAATGTGTATGCCTTCCTTAAAACAGAAACTAAAACAAATCTTACTACTTACAAATCATTGTGTTGTTTCTCCATTCCTCTTTAACAATTCCACACAACTTCAATAACTTCATTATGCAGCCGTGGTGGATCTGACCAGAATTTAACATTATCATGGTGCAACAGTCCTTCTAACCAGCCAGATAGCAACTCCTGTCCCCACTCCTACATGTTCCAATGTAGTGCCATGGCTGCTAGCATCTCATGGTAGTGCCAACTTTGTACATGTGTACCACATATTGTAAATTTGCAGGGTGAGAAAAAACTTTCTAAAATCAGAAAGTGTGAGTATTTCAGCCAAAAATGGTAGTAAAACACACCTTTACTCTCGTTATCTCTTCCCCTGCATGGGAGGCCATTCCAGTAATCCCTGGATTGGTCCATGTTGAGGATACCATAGGGACAAAGGTGAGGCAGGTCAGTCTTGCAGTCCCAGGGTTGTTTCATGGTGAGTGGACTGGGAGAATGTATTTGGGAAAGGCTGATGTGGTTTCTAGTTGCTGGTCAGGGTGGGCAGAGAGGGCAGATGTAGGTAGAGGATGTTAGTCAGGGGTCCCAGGGTTGGTCCAAGTGGAAGAAAATGGGGCACTTGGGTGGTAGCAACATGTCTGGGGGTCATATGGCAGGTTTGGGGACAGAAAGGTTCATCTAGTGGGTGGAAGGGAGAGAGCTGGAACAGTAGTCCAGTGACGGGTTGGATGAGATGAGGCTGGTATTGGTTCTAGAAGTGTTATTGTCCCAGTGCTGGGAGAAAGCTGGGGGTAAAAGGCTGATCGGCAGGGCAGGAAGTATAAAGGGAATATATTGTTTGAACATCGGTTCTGATATAGATAGCGAGACAGATTAATATAAAGAACATACTTTTTCCAAGAAAGTTTGCATTTTTAAAATGTATAGAAATATATTAATAATGTAGCTGTAGTATGGAAGAAATATTTAATATGCATATAATGCAGTTCATAACCTGTATGTCCAATATATTGTTAATATGAAAGTAATTTAAAGAGCTAGTGTACTGCCTGGAAACTGCCTGCAATTAATTGTAACTTTCAGATGTAGTCAACTATCACTTCTTATATCTCAAGTATTTTTTTTCTTTCTGTTTGCTAATTAGAAGATTTCCCACCTGGCAGTCCTGGGGTGTTGTGTGGAGCAGCACTCTGTCTGGAGGAAAAAAAAAGTCAGTTATGTTCCTCCCACTACATCAACGCTGAGACCACATTGACTATGACATCACTAGTAACCAATCAGAACCATTTCTCACTGCCAGGTTTCACTTTCACATGAAGCAGCAGGGACTGGCTCTCCCTGGTTACTGGTGATGTCACAATTTCCTGCATTTTAATTGGTAGCTTGTGAGAGTCACTGCTCAGGCTGCAAGGACTGTGGTGCCTCAAGGTGTTTGGTCTAATTTCTGATGATGTAGTGGGAGGAACAGAACTTACTTTTTTTTTCTCCATACAGAATGCTGCTCCACACATCACCCCAGTACTGCAAGTTGGAAAATCTTCTAATTAGCAAACAGAAAAGAAAAAATACTTGAGATATAAGAAGTATTCACTGATTACAACTGAACATTACTAGTAATCCCAATCAGTACACTTGCTCTTTAAAGCAAAATATGATACCTATATTTCCAGTTTCAGTAAATTCTGGGACAATATGTAAAAAAGTGGAAAAAATGTATAATGATGGCATATGAACAACATTTAAATACATTTATTGTATAACAATCTCTACAATAATATTAGTTAACAGATATGAATACATTTACCTAATATTTATTTCATATTATGGAGTATATAGAGTATATGTAAACTATTTGGTCTATATACCAGAAAATATTAGGATCATATAAAATACATGATTGGTTTACCAACCTGCCTTGTATTAACAACCTATTTATGACATAATTTTATTATGAAATCAGTATATAGAAAATATATAAAAACATGTACTAAAAACCTATTTCTATCACACTTTCACTATGAGATCAATATATAGAAAATATTAGGATCATATAAAATAAATGATTGGTTTGCCAGCCTGCCTTGTATTAACTACCTAATTATGACATAATTTTATTATGAAATCAGTATATAGAAAATATATAAAACCATGTATTAACCTATTCATGGTACACTTTCATTGAGATTGACATACAGAAAATATATAAGAACATATAATTGTACGTATATGTTACATGCATTTAAGCATAGCCTATATATTTTCCATAGACCAAAAAGGGGGCAGTTTTGTACTATTAAAAATATATAGTGTCAAGAAAATATATTTCTTGTATATTACTAGTCGTATATACCATATTCATCCACTGCAACAGAAATATTAAATAAATATGTGGAATAAATAAAATGTCCAAAGACTTAAAATACATTATCCTTATAATAGTATTATAAAATGTTAAATATATGAAAAATATATATTTTTTTCCGTATCGGTGGTTTGGGGGAAGAGTGTTGGTAGGAATTTTTTTTCTACTTTTGCTGCCATTTGCTGTTTGTTCAGCTGTATATGTGCTGACTTGTTGTCTAACGACATGCTCGGGGTAGTAGGAGACTTACATCTGCTTTTAGTAATCTCTTGTGGATTTGTAGGCCATGTAGAAAATGTGCTCTGGGTAGAAGAGTTGTAGGCCTTTTTCTGCATTTGTTTACTCTTGCCTGCCAGAATTTCAGGCCATCGTTTACTTACTTGCATGGCTCTGGAGTAAGTCTCAGACTTGTGGCTGGTAACAGCTATTGTGCATGCTTACAGGCCTGTAGCTGCTAGGAGGTGATGGCAATGATTGTGGAGCTGTGGATCATGTATGTTGTGGAAAGCCGAGGTAGTTCACTTACAGGAGCATGCTGCAAAGGTAGTTTTGTCCCTATGGGCTATCTTATATTTCACAGTCAGTGTCATAGCTTTACTGTAGTTCTTGGTGGAGGAAGCTTGCGGCCTGGGGGGGAAGGATAGAGCGAGCCAGATCCAACAAACCATTGTGAGCTCAGAAGAGAGGAGGGTACAGGGAAAGCAGCTGCCTGCCCAAATGATACACTGCACATTTCAAAATATTCTACAGCACTCCACAAGACACACATGTTTTTAAAGCAAAATTGTATAAATACTGTGGTGAAATACGAAACTACTCACTTCCACCTACTGCCCTAGCACTTCAGGTAAAAACAACCCTTTTGTCATGGTATTTCACCACAATAAATACACAATTTTGCTTTAAAAACATTTGCTGTCTTTTTGAGTGCTGTGGAAAATTTTGAACTGGGGAGAGGTTGCAGGGAGCCTGGGAGGAGGGGGGAGCCTGTAGCTGCTGGGGAGAAGAGGGCCAAGGGAAGCCTGAAGGTGCATGGGGGAATGGGGTTGAAAGAGCCAGTCGTTTTTGGGTGTTGGGGTCTGAGGGAGCCACTAACTGCCAGGGGGAAGGGAGCCTTAACCCCAACTTGATCCATGCATCTGTGCAAATGATTGGGTCAGGGTCTGCCAGCCATGGTCACACTGTGGTCATGCTCAGGACTCTGTGTGCAGAGTAGGGCTGTGAAATATGCACCATAGCTTACCTGTTTTTTAAATATACTTGCTATATAAGCCCCCAGCTCATCTTTAATCACTGAAATGAGTGACGTGGGCACTCAAAATCAAGGAACCATGAGGGATACAGACTGTCAGTAATGAGGGATGAAAATATTAACACCTGAGAACTAATTTCTAACATGAAGTCTAAATTTACAGGTTTGAGCAGCATGTTTTCCATAATCCCTCCACAAAGCTTGGTCATTTTTTGCCATATGGCAAGGGAGAGTGTGGGGTGGTAAGGGAGAGTATGGGTGTGCACCCCATTGAAATGAATGTGGTATTTTATTAGTACAGTGTTATGTACATTATGTTGATGAGTTGGAGATTAATGAAGGCACTGCTTGACTAACGAGGGCCTTTTTAGTTGAACTGTGACTTTCATTGATCATCAACTTGCCATCGTAATTTATAAAATAGTAATAAATATAACACCACTTTAAATGGGTGTTACCCCACACTCTCTCTTATACACGTCATAATGTGCCTGAGCATGATGGTGTGAAGATCAGTATACAGTGGTGCTGAAGGACAGAGCCATGTCTGCCAGAATTTACAGAATTGCACTGCTGCTATGTGGTTTTGATGTTTTTTTTGTTTGTTTGTTTGTTTGTTTTTGCAGCATACTTGGTGGTGGTGGTGGTGGTGGTGGTTGTTGTTGTGGTTTTTTTTTTTTTGTTCTTTTCCTCTTTTAGGAACTGTGTATCCCCGTCAGAGCACTTTACGTTTGCTGCAGGAGTGGCTTCATATGCTGTACTGGTGGCTCCTGTCATTTTCCTACTCTTGACTGGGAGCTTTAACTAGGCATGAGTGCAGCTCTCTCCCTGGCTTCCACTTGCAGCCTCCCAAGTCCTAAAGTATTTACCAGAATTGCCGCAGGAGAGGGTGGAGTAAGGTGCTCCTACAATGACCTCCTCCATCTCTCACGGAGTTTCTGTCTTCTTCTCTCCTACCTGCATGGAGCAGGTCACAGTCCAAGCTTTTTACAGGCTGGAAGTAACAAGTTCTTGCAGGCACTTTCTCTTTCGGTCTGACTGTGCAAAAGAGATGGCTGCTGCAGCAGCCCCAGCTTGTCCTCATTAACTCTCCTCCCTACTCTTCAACATAAAATTGTGGCCCAGGGAGGACTTGGGATGGGTTCCATTTGTTTTTTTTGTTTTTTTACATCAATGGCCACTGGCCACCAGGGACTCTCCTACTAGACCTACTGGGCTACCAGCTCTAGGAAGCAGGCCTCCTACGGCATCTCTAGCCCACAGGATTACCAGTGCCTAACTTTATTTATTTTTTTTTTTAAGAGGCAGTATAGCACTGTGGTTTAGGACACTGACCTGCAAAGCCTGGAGACTTGGGTTTAAATCCCAAGGCCCCCACTTACATAATGTGTAACCTTGAGCAAGACACTTAATTTCTTTGTACTCCCAGGTTGCACTTGGAAAAAAGCTTCAATTTAGTGTGCTTTTCCTGATGAAACCATTGTCCCTTTCCTATTTAATTAAAGCTGAGCCACCAGCCCAACAGAGGCTCCATGGGCTGCTATTCCAAAATACTGGCACCTCTCCATCCAGAGTACTAAGGGGTTTTAGCTGAGCCCAACTCCAAACAACACTTTCTCTACTTTCCTGGCTTTATTACTTTATTTCCTTTTCTATGTGTCTTTGTTTTCATACGTCGACCCATCTGTAAACTTGAATTCTAAATTTGTAGTTTCCTCACCTCTTTGCTCTCATATATCTCCTGGATCTCTTGGCTGTCTATTTCTGCTTTTACTACTGTATTTTCTCCATATTAACCTGATTTTCTTTATTTTACAGGTCTGACAGAACATGGACTCATTCCTTCCCCACCAGATAAGTAAGATTCTATGCCTAACTTGTTCTTTCCATCCTGTTTACTCTCTAAGAACTGTGGATCCTTTGTGACCCCTTTTTAATATTTCATTTTACAGGTCCCATGAACACCATCCCTTAGAACTGCTCCCTATTACTTTGGTAAGAGACTTGACTTCTACCTGTACCTACAGTGTGTGTCAAAGGTTGGGCATGTAGGAGGGGTGTGTGTGGTGGGGGGCTTTGGAGGAAGAGGGTTTTTATTGTGACTTTATGAAAATGGGGCAGTTTTGGGGACTGTAGAGGTGGGGATATTTGTGTTGGTCATGAAGGGAGAGCTCTGTCTGGGTTAGTGGAGGAAGGATGCTAGTTTAGGGTGCTTTGGAAGGTGGGGGCTAGCATCTGGGCTGTGAGAGGCAACTGTCTTGTGCTGTGGAGGAAGGGGGCTAGTGGCGTGTGGTGGGAGGAAGGCAGTACTTTTGAGTACATAGATACATAGATGCTGTCGGCAGATAAGGAGCATTAGGACCATCCAGTCTGCTCATGTAAGCTGCCTAACGTAGCATACAGTAACCCTATCTGGTCACTGACTTTAGCTTTTTCTTCCAATCTATTCCTTTGGTTCTGTCCCATGCATGTTTAAAACTGGCCACTGTACGGGCTGCCACAACCTCCCAGGGCAGGCTATTCCATGCATCCACCACCACCCTTTCCATGAAAAGGAACTTTGTGACATTTCCCCTTATGCAGTCACCCCCAGTCTAATGTCGTGACCTATTGTCCAGGCACTATTAATCTGGAATGTGTTGTCCCTTTCCACCTTGTTGATGCTCTTGAAGTACTTGAATGTTTCTATCAGGTTACCTATCTTCCTGCCTTCGTTACAGCATGTACAAATTGAGGTCCCTCACTTTCTCCTTGTAATGCTTGTGATGTAATCTCTTCACCATTTTGGTCACCCTCCTCAACACTGTCTCTATTTTGGCAATGTCCTTTCGAAAGTGTGGTCTCCAGAACAGCACATTGTATTCCTGGTGAGGTCTCACCAGGGTCTTGTACAGTGGTACTGTTACCTCCCTCCTTCAGCTTGTGATTCCCCATCCAATACACCCTAACATTGCACTGGCCTTTCCACCTCCTTTGCTGTCTGCTTAGCTGCCTGCAGGTCATCTGTGATTATGACCACCAGGTCCCTCTCCTTCTTAGTTACCATCAGCAGCTCCCTCCTCCCAACCTGTAGCTCACCCCTAGGTTCCTGCTCCCCACATGCATGATTTTGTACTTCTTTGCATTAAACCTTAGCTGCCATGCCCCTAGACATCTCTCCACAAGGTCCAGGTCTTTTCTTATCCTTTCCATTCTCTTTAGAGTATCCACCCTGCTACAGATCTTAGTGTCATCCACAGACAAGCAAACCTTTCCCCCCCAGCCCATCTTCAGTGTCACTGATGAAGACATTGAAGAGGACTGGCCCCAGAACTGACCCCTGAGGTATCCACTGGGCACCTCCCTATCATCTGATTGGGTTTCATTCACCACTATCCTCTTGTTTTCTGTCCCTTAAACATTTTCAACCCAGTTCACTATCTTGTGTCCTAACCCCAGGCTGCCTAGCTTGTTGACCAACCTCCTATATGGGACTGTATCAAAGGCTTTGCTGAAATCGAGGTAGGCAATATCTAGCACCCCCCCTTGGCTTATTGCCTTTATCATCCAGTCATAGAAATCTATCAGATTAGTTTGGCAGGATCATCCTGCAGAGAACCCATGTTGCCTGGGATCTACCAGTCCTTTGGCTTCTAGGTGTTCCACTATTCTTTCCTTAAAAGTGCATCCATTATCTTTCCGACTACAGGGATTAGACTAACTGGCCTGTAGTTCCCCACTTCTTCTTTACTCCCAGTTTTGTGAAGAGGGAACACACTGCCCTTCTCCAGTCCTCTGGGACCACTCCAGTGTCTATGGACTCACTGAACAGGGCTGCCAGAAGGGCTCCCAATTCAGTCTTCCATTCCTTTATGAGCACTGTGCAAGAGGGGGGCTATTGTTAGTTGCTTTGGAGGGAGGTGGTCTGGTGTAGGGGCAGTGAGTACTGTTGGGGGGTGGAGGCCTAGTGGGGAAGGAAGCTAGTTTTTTGGGGGGTTCAAAGATGGAGACGGGTCTAGTGTCTGGGGGAAGGGGAGCTGATATCTGAGGCTGTTGGAAGATGGGGTAGCTGGTGTTGGGGACTACAGTACTAAGAGTTAGTGTCTGGTCATATGGTGGTGGCAGTAGTGGTTTATAGTGCTGTAGTAATATGTGTGTTTTTTTTACTTTATTTTATGTGGCGTTCTTCCTTGGAGGCTCAGGGCACCATTTCTAATATCAAACAGTAGCAAAATAAATTGTTTAATTAGTGTTTAAAATAAAAAAATTAAAATTGGGATGACATAACTGTGGGGAAGATCAAATCCCAAAAGTATAAGTGAATAAGGATGGTCAAAAATGGGGGGGGGGGATGAATAATAACAAATATATATAATGGACACTACTAAAAAGCGTCCTATCCTGGGATGCAACCTACTGCCTCTTGGTCATGTGGTGTTGGACCAACTTCCCTCCCTGTGCCCCTCACTAGGGAATCCCTTGAAAGGAATACACAAGGTGAACTACAAGGAACTGTTTAGCCTGAGCAACAGTTAAAGGACATGGGGAGCATTTATTTATTTTTTTCTGGTAATGAAAGCTATTTTCAGACTCGAACCTGCCAGGCATTTGTTGGAGGTCTCTTGACCAGATCCGACTATGCTTATGAGATTTTATATAGGCTGTAGGCACATACAGGGAATAATGAACCCCCACCATGCAGAACAAGCCACATTGACTGAGGTTGGTGACATCATAGGCATGAGAGCAACGCTCGAGTGCCCTCAAGATGTCGCTATTACCTCACAAACTGTGAGGTTACCAGAACATTCTGCAATGAGGTGGGTTCATTATATATAATGATATGAGCAGGGTGTTTCCAAAACATACAAGTAACAGGCAAATCCCTTCATAAGTGCTGAGTTTAAAACAGCACCCAGTACTGTTTTTTTTTTTTTTTTTACTGGCCACTATTTTGAAATTGGTGCTTGTGAAGGGGTTTTCTTGTCCTAATCAGATTGTGCCCAGGCCCTACGCCTGGTTTGTTGAGCGCGAAAAGATCAAGAAGAAATTAGAGAAATAATTCATGTTCTAAACAGTGAATTATTTCTGAGCATTTTAAAAGGTAGATTACTGGGTTTAGAAACAACTGCAGAATCTGGCTTTGTACTGATATTCAGGCTAGCCCAATTGCCAACCCCTCAGGTACCTCAGGGATCAGTTCTGGGACCAGTCCTCTTCAATATCTTCATCAGTGACATTGCAGAGGGACTGGAAAGTAAGGTTTGTCTGTTTGCAGATGGTACCAAGATCTGCAAGAGAGTAGATGATCCAGATGGGGTGGGCAGAATAAGAAGAGATCTGGATAAACTGGCAAAATGGTCAGAAGAGTGGCAAATGGGGTCAAAGCAAAGAAGTGCAAGATCATGCACATAGGGAAGAGAAACCCTGAAGCCACCTATAGGTTGGGAGGGGAGTTGCTGGCAATCAAGAAAGAGACTTAGGCCCCATCTGGAGTACTGCGTGCAGTACTAGTGGCCGCACCTGCACAAGGACATTAACAAAATGGAGGCAGTCTAGAGAAGGGCAACCAAAAATGGTGTAGGGACTGCATCAGAAAACATATGAGGACAGATTAACGGAGCTCAATATGTATATCCTAGAACAAAGGAGGGAGAGAGAGGTGATATGATCGAAACATTTGAACATCTTAAGGGCATTAACAAGGTGAAAGTCTAACATGTTTCATATAAGAAAAATAGCAGCACAGGAGGACACAGCATGAGATTAGAGGGAGGTCGTTTAAGGGGGAATGTGGGGAAGTTCTTTTTCACAGAAAGAGTGGTGGATGCAGGGAATGGCCTACCTCATGAAATGGTGTATATGAATACAGTGCAGGGCTTTAAACAGGCATGGGATAGGCATAAGGAGCAATACAGAGGAGTATGAATAGATAGGCCATTGACAGAGTAAAGGCCTATGACACATTCATAAGGTAGAAAAAATGGGCAGATTGAATGGGCCTTGTGGTCCTTATCTGCTGTCAACTTCTATGTTTCTCCCCCTCCCCCCACCCACAACCTAGAGCATGGACACCTGCTTGATCGGTCAGCTGCTCAATACAGCAGGAAAGCACAGAGAGATAGGGAGTGCCTAGAGTGATGAGTCTCATTGATAATGCTAGGAAAGATTAATTTCTGTGTAACTTTGTGAATGACATATACCACTGTGCCTCCCCCCTTCCCCCATTACAATGGTAGCATTCTGGCACTGGCAAACTCTGTCTGTTGGAGGATCATCGGAGGTCAAGGAGGCTCAAATGTCTAAAGGACTGCTCTCCTCCCAGGGAAGAGATTGCAGAGCCTTGCTTAGGATGGGGGGGGGCTGCATTGGAACCAAGGCAAGGCCATGGGAGCTAGTGGGCCACATTAGTCCAAGGCAGGGAGATCTGGAGTAGTTGAAGGGTATGGCCATGGGAACAGTTGGGGTGGGCCACAGCAGCCCAGACCTGGGGTTGACCTGGGGCAGGGCTATGGGAGCTAGGGAGCAAAGTAGACCAGGGAAGTCAGAGGGAGCTGGGGTGGACTATGAATAGAACAAGTGGAGATCGTGGCTAGTGCAAGATTGAATGTAGTGGTCTTAGGGCAGGGCCATGGGACCTGGGGGCCAACCAGGACATCCTAGGCATGGTACAGAGTGGAGCTGGGATAAGTGGGGGCCAGTGGGTGGGCTAGGGCTGAGGGAGGAAGTGTGGTGGCTGGGGCATGGCAGAGGAGCTGGAGTGCTGTGATTCACGGGCAGGACCAAAGAAACTGAGGTTTACCAAGTGAACAGCATGGGCCAGGAGAGACTGGTGCTGGAACAGGGCAGGACCGTGCAAGCCTGGAGGTGATAGGTAAGCCTGGGACAAGGGGAGCTGGTGTGGTCCAGATGACGGTCCATTGGAATGGAGAGTGCCAAAGTGGGGTAGAGTAGCCTGGTGCTAAGGCAAGGGGAAGCTTGTGTTGTCCTGGGGCAGGGCAATGGGAGCTGTGGGTGAGGCAGGTTGGCCTGAGTTGCCTGTAGCAAGGGGAGCTGATACCTTTGGTGGGGATTGGAGGTGGGGTGGTGGGGACCATTATTCACCCATGAAATGGTTGTGTGTGTGTGTGTGTATGTATATATATATATATATACACACATTAACAGATTCTTTTAATGGTAATGGAGGGAGGGGCAACTGCAATATAAGGATGCTAGCTGTGCATTTGAGCAGACTAACTTGATAGACCATAAGGCATGTTTCTGCTGGCAGATTTCGTATACAGTACCATCTAGTCTACTTCTTCCATACTTTCTAGTTTCTGAGAAATTAAGGCACACATTGGTCATGTTTCTTTGTTGTAAAGTCTACTTTGAGCAAACACATTACAAATGTATATCTCTGTCTCCTGGATTTCAGGAGAACAGACTTTGCTAAGATGAAGGACTAATTCAGCAAGGCTATGCTGGGATACAGTGACATAAGGGGAGTAGTGGAACAGTGAGATAAGGTAAGAAATCCCTGCACCTAGTAGCAAACCATATTGCCAGGCCCTGCAGCAGGAGCAAAAGAAAGAGAAAACCACTGTGGTTCTTGAGAGGAGTAGCAGAGCTGGGGGGGTGGCATTTCTGAGGTACAAGGCAACACAAAGCAAGGAGGACAGGCAAGAATACTTGGAAAAATGAAAGAAAGCAAACAATGCAGTAAGGGCAGCAAAGGCCGAAACCAAGGAAAATCTAGCTAATCTGTGAAGGAAAGGGGGAAGGCTTTCTTTAGGTTTATTAGCGAGAGAAGGGAGATGGGGAGGGATTGTGAGACTTGGGGCAGAGGGAGGCAGCATAGTGGAGAAAGACATTGGCACTGCGGTACCAGGGGGCTTTGTGACTTAAGTTAGAAAGGTACCCGTTTAGGGGAATTTGCTGGTGCAGCTGACTGTGTCAGTGAGGGTCTGTTGGGGTAGCTGATTGTCTGTCTTTAGTATTCAGGAGGGACCCAACCTCCCCACCCACCCCTAGCGCATTACATCCTTTATAGTGGTAGCTTGTGACATCATACGGCACCTGATGTCTGCATACACACACTGTTAGATGGACTGGACACGCACTGGACGGTATGCATTTGTGAGACTTGGGAATGCTATTGGTGGGTTTGTGATTGGGTTCATAAACAACTGCAGTCAGTATAGAAACTGTATTCCACTGTCCTGTATAGGTAGTGTGAACCATGCGTAGGATTTTGGGGGTGCAATGGTTGTGGGGCAGCAGTGTGGATGAACATACTGTGGAGGCTTGGAGGGTGCTCAATATGCCACACCCTAAGGAGGCTCAAGGAGGATGTCCAGTGGCTTGGCAGGGAGCTGGGGACATTGAGTGGTGAGGGGAGGGTTGTGTTGGTAGAAGGGCTGACATCTAAGAGTATCGGGGGCTCCACAGAGAAGGAACAGTGGGTCGAGGTAGGGGTCAGAGGGAGTGGGCAAACTGGACAGGAAGCCAGTTGATGAAAGGTGGGCTATAGTAGGGCCTAGCAAAAGAGGAACAGCAGTAGGCAGGAGGGAGGAGAAAACACATAGTAAGGGAATGAGGGTAGGGAACATGTTTGCTGTACTAGCGACAGACTGGGAAGAGGACGCAGGAGGAGATTTCACAAGGGATAGTATTCATGAAGAGCAGGGAGTGAGGGGCATTACTAGTGGAGAGATTGAGCATGTCATGGCAGGGAAAGGAATAATACTTGGGAGGAGGGAGGTTGGCAGTCGAACTCGGGGAGGGGTCTCAATTTAGAGGTGCTGGGGGGAAGACACTGGAACAAATGATAAAAGCACCATCTTGAGTGGCCCCAGGAATGAGAACCTGGGGGAAGTGATGGGCACAGGAAGAGGAGGGGTGTACTGGTGTTGGGGACTTCTATACTCAAGGATCAATGGATGGGGCAAGGGGGCACAGTTTGATATGGGTGGAGTCTATACTGGGATTAAAGGCAGACAAAGCAGGACAGGCATTCCTAAGATGCTCAAGGAGGGGTAGGAGAAAACCACACATTGTGGTATATATGGGGACAAATGACCAAGTGGGGGAAACAGTGGCGGTAACAAGGGAGAAGTCTGAAGAAGTGGGAAGGTTGTGCGAAGAGACTGGAGAGTCTATGGCCTTCTCAGAGGTACTCCCAGTACCCTGCGCAAGCACAGTGAGAAAGGAGAGGATTAGGAAGTTGAATGTGTGCTTGACGGAATGGTGTCGAACTAAGGGTATGGGGTTAAGAGCAGCTGGGGCAGTACCTGGGATAACAATCTGTTTACAAGGGATAGGCTGCACCTGAGTGGGAAGAGGAAGGAGGTATTAAAGCAAAGATTGGAGAGGTATATTGCGACAAAGGTGGCTTTAAACTTGATGGGGGGGTTGGCAAGTGGACAGCAGGAAGGCAGAGATCCGATAGAGTCGAGTCACAGTCTACTCCTACCCCACCCAGGCTAGCAGGGAAGGACTCTGGGTAGCCGGAAAGGGAGGGAGTAGAACGGAGGAGATGGAGGGTAATGAAGGGAAGGAGGCATGATGAAGGGTAGTCTCGCTGAATGCGAGAAGCTTAGACAACAAATCAGCTGAGCTACAGGCACTCTTGACAGTGTGGAGGGTGGATATTGCAGCTGTCCTGGAAATGTGTGCAACTGAGCACCGGGACTGGGATCCGGCAATCCCAGGCTACAAATTATACAAAAAGGCCTGTAAGGAGGGGAAGGGGATTGTGTGGCAGTCTATATGAGGGACTGGATCAAATGCACAAGGGACGAGGGGAAGAAAGGAGAACGGAGGCAATCTGGCTGCAGCTGCTAGACTCTAGGGGTAGGAAACTGAGGATTGGAGTGGCATACAGTTGCTGTCCCAGTCTGAGGAGCTTGACCCGAAATTAGTGGAACAAATCAGAATGGTATGTAGAAGAGGATCACGTGATGAGCTAGAGGGGAAAAGACATCCCTGAGGTTGCTCCTGAGTCGTGCCGAATAATATATAGTAAAATAACTACTTAGGACCTCACTACTTCGTGTACAATCAGGAATTTGGATTCCTAACAAGGTTTAGCATTACTGGGAGTAAGCCAAGAGAATATAATCCAGTATTGTACTTACGATAAGCAAAAACGGGCCTGGCCGACAGTATGGGCAAGATGGAATGTGGAAGCCCCGAGCCTCTGGCTGCAAGGTCACCAGTTGTAAAACACTTGAAACCCCACTCTTCTGTCCCAGAGGAAAACGAAGACCAGCTGACGTAAGAGTGAGGGGGGCATGCATCCTCGGATGATATTACAGAAAACAAACATCTTCTCCAAGGCTTAGTGGCTGACTTCTCTACGTTAAAACCAGCACAAAAGGCTCTAACAAAATGGGTGGGGGATGTAGAGGCCAGGGTTGCTTCCCAGGAAAGAAAGTCAGCGTCTATAGATCATGAGGTGATTACTCTCAAAAAGCAAGTTAAGAAGTTGGAAGATCATCTGGAAGATCAGGAATTACGCAGTCGGAGGAATAATCTAATTATAGCGGGTCTTTCCAAGAAAACAGAAGGATTGGACTGTGTAGCTTTTATGCAGGATCTCCTTCTGAAATTGTTTGGTCCAACACCTTTTGGAGAATCCTACAATATCGAGAGGGCACACCGCTGTTTGAGAGAGATCCCCCCCACCTGGAGCTAGACCTCGGGTCCTTATTATGCACTTTCTGAATTATAAAGAAAAAACTCGTGTACTGTTCAAAGCCAAAGCAAATAAAAATCTCCAATGGAACGGGGCCTCTATTTGGCTTTTTCAAGATCAGACACCTTCAGTTAGAGAAAAGCAGAAGGAGCATGCAGAGATCAAGAAGAAGTTATATTTGGCAGGGGTGAGGTTCAGATTACAATATCCAGCCACGCTGATTGTGAGGTTGCAGAATGGAGACAGGAGGTATGTGACGGTGACTGATGCTGCAGAAAGCCTGCGGGTGGAGCTACCGGCCTTGTTTAAACCTGCGACCTGAAGTTTCGAGGTGCCAGCAGGACTGACTGTTGTAGAGTGGTGAGTGAGAACATGATGGATTGGGAAGAGCTATGAATTACGTAGCGTTCAATCTGAGTCAGCCTTGCTCCACGCTTTGGAGATCAGATTTGCCCTTTTACTGTTTGGACTGCTCTGGATTTATTTTGTGCTGGACTGTAAGAAAAGGGCTCCTTATTGACTATTTTTAGGGTCAAATGGATCCCACACTGTTAAAAATTCTGTTTTGTTTTTTTTTTTCCTTTTTGCTTTTGTTTTCTCTTGCCTTAGAGAGTTGAAATTTAGTTCTAAGAAGAGGAGTGAATAACAGCCAGCCTGTAGTTTTATGCAAAGTAGAACAGCCCAAGTGGGCTCAAAACTTTTTCCGGTGGAATTTGCCCTGAAGAAAATGGGGTATTGGTAAATCTATGCTACTGAACAAACATGTACTGGATCAATCGTTATACTAGGTCATTTTCTTTTTGTTTATTAAATGATTAAGTATAGGTTTCAGGGGCTTACTGCTTTTCTTCTAATTTGCTATATCTGAAATACAAGAATGGGGAATTAGATAGAGCGTGGAATGCAGTCTCCCTGCTACCACTAGATATTGTAGTGGGAGTGACCTCTTGTGGGGAGAAGGAGGTATTTACTGAGCTTCTCTAGTTTCTTTATCTTAGGATAGCAGGGGTATTTTGTAACTCAAGAAGCTTATGATGGGACATATTGTTATAAGTGGGGCCTATTGTTTTCTCTTTTCAATGGGATTCGTGGGGCTCAGGGACACATCGGGGCTAACTCATTCACATCTCATTCTGATTAAGGAGGATGATCGGAGGATCAGGGGTTATAGTGGGGGAATTACTGGGGGAAAAGGGGAGAGAGAATCCATGGTGCATATAAGAGGGTGGACAGAAAGCAAGAGGGTGAAAAGCAGGGGTACTGTCATTAATTATGGAATTGCTTAAATTTATTTCATGGAATGTTAAAGACCTCCGGGGGAGGAAGAAAAGACTGGTAATATTACAATATATTAATCAATTGGGGGTTCACATAGCTGCGCTGCAAGAAACCCACTTATTGAAAGAGGAATGACATCTATTGAAGAAAGGGTGGGTGGGCAAAGTAATAGGAGAAGGGAATGCAAAAGCATCGGGGTGTGTGGCGATACTAGTAAGGAAAGCTTGCCCATATGTAATTACTCAAATCAAGATATGAGAGGATGGGTGGAGGATCTATCTGTTGGGTACTATCTTGGGAAATCCATTTTCTTGTGCTTCAATTTATGGCCCTACCCCCTCTAAACCTGACTTTTTTGCCTCAGAGGAGGTTGATATTGCTACTTTCCCCTCCCACCCACTTATTCTAGTGGGTGACTAGAACCTTTGCATGGATAATGGGGTGGACAGGAGCCCTCCTTCTAAACAACCACCTTCTGCAGCACAGATAACTCTAAATAGATTTTTGGAAGTTACAGCATTACTAGACCCCTATAGGGTATATGTATATACTAAAGGGGATACTGAAATGACTTTCTATTCTGGAGTGCATAACTCACATTCCAGAACTGATTTTTTTTTGGTCAATGGGGCAGCATTAAGGGGTGTCAAAGAACTGACTACTCTTGACAGAGTATTATCTGACCACTCCCCTGTACAGGTGCTCTGGGAGATAGATACCAATCCCCCAAAACCATACCGATGGCGGCTAGACGATGGGGTATTAATGGTTGATAATGCTGTGTCTAAATTAGAGGAAGCACTAGTGGAGATTATCCAGACCCAAATACTGACACTCATGGATAAGAAACGTGTTTGGCCTACTTGCAAGGTATTATATGCAGCAATAGCTCAGGAATTACTGCTAGGAGGAATAGGATGAATAGAGCGTGGGAAGAATTTTTAACTGTGGCCATTAAGTCACTATTCCTTCTGGAGGGTTCCTCTAGTGAATTGGATGAGGAGCTTAGAGAATTAAGAGATGAAATGAGAAGCATGATGTATGTCAGGATAGACCACTGGCTTGAAAGATTAAATGCTAGATACCAATTGCAGGGAGATGTGCCGGGCCGTTTGTTAGCTAGTAGAATTAGGGAATGGGAGGTGGATCAAATGGTTATGGCAGTGAAGTTTGGAAGGGATATTATTACAGATCCTCAGGGAATGGCTGATGCTTTCACAGAATATTATACTGGGATTTATCAAGGGGGGCTTACTAGTGCAGATGAAGAGATTAGAGGGTTTCTCTATAAGATACCCTTGCCTAAATTGGACCAAGAGCAGGCTCAGGTTTTGGCAGCTCCAATTCAAGAAGTAGAATATTGCCAAATGGTAAGACACCAGGGCCTGATGGTCTCTCAGCTAAATTTTATAAAGTTCACTTATTAACTATACTTCCTCTCCTGAAAGATTTATTCTCGAATATTATGAAAGCTGGGGTTCCCCATCCTCCCTTGTATCAAGCTTATATTACACTTATTCCAAAACCAGATAAACCTAGGTATCTGCCTGGCAATTACAGACCGATAGCTTTAATAAATCAGGATATTAAAGTGCTCACAAGGATTCTAGCTAATAGAGTTTTAAAAGTTGCTCCTTTATTAATTAGTCAGGACCAAGTTGGGTTTATGCCAGATCGAGGGGCGCATGACGCAGTAAGGAAGCTGTATCATATCTTTCACTGGCCCTCCAACTCCAAGTCAGCTATGGCTCTGATTGCATTTGATGCTGAGAAAGCATTCAATAGGGTTTTTCTATGCTTTTCTATTTCTTACGATGGAGAAAATGGGCTTCCTGGAGGGCCTTCTCAGAGGCCTTAAAAACCTTTATGCTGCCCCCACTGCCAGAGTTTTGTGTAATGGCTATCTTTCTAAAGAGTTATTTCTGATGAATGGCACTAGACAGGGTTGCCCTGTCACCAATCTTGTTTAACATTTATTTGGAACCTTTATTAAGGGCACTCCACATGGAGCCTGCGGTTCAAGGGATTAAGGTTCATGGGATGGAGCTTAAATTTTCGGTTTCTGCCGATGACATAATGTTGCATTTATATAAACCATCTGAGAGCTTCCAAAAAGCCCTGAAAAGTATTAGACAATTCTGTGACGTCTTCAACTACAAATTAAATTTAAGCAAAATGCAGGTTCTTCCTCTTACCCCTTATACTTATAGAGCAGATTTTGAACATTTGCAAATAAACTGGGCCCCAATTAAAATTAAATATTTGGGTATCTGGATTATGGCTGAAACAGAAAATGGGGGTGGAAGAAAATGTTGATAATCTTTTGACTATAATTAAAATTGATATTTTAAGGTGAAATAAACTCCTCCTGAACTTCACTGCCAGACTGGGACTGATTAAAATGTATCTCCTATCTAGATTGCTATACCCGATTCATTTGCTACTTTATAATGTTCCTAAAGGAAGGTTTATTAACATCCAGAGAGTAATCTCAGCATTTCTGTGGAATTCAAAACCCCCCAGGAGAAAACATGCTGCCCTACGCCTTCCCCATCTTATGGGAGGTATTAAAGTTCCAGACCTATTTTTATATTATGTCGCAGGACAACTAGGTTTAATGGGACTGGAATACAGCGCCGGGAAGAAGGGGAATACACCCCAACATGGCTCCAAATTGAGCAACAACTTCTGGAGGACCTGAAACTTTCCCCAGCAGCGTTGCTCTTCTCAGATCCATAGGGTTTACCTAAAAGGGGAAGGCAGACACTAATTTTTAAATCAATGGTGGCGAGGTGGAATTTTTAAAATCCCACACAGAGGAGAGTTCAAAGGAGAGTTCAGGATCAACCCATACTGGGAAATCCTAATCTTCATCTGGGGGGATAAATAATCAATGCGCATTGGGCACCACAATTATCTGACCTGAACTTAACAGATTTTACTGTAGAAGAAAAGGTGATCCTCCCACCACAGACTAGGGAATGGGACTTTTTTAGAAAGATTCAGATTGACCTCTTCACTCCAGAGATATGTGTGCTCGGGGATGTTGCACATATCCCTGTGAGAAACAGAAAATACCATATAAGTTTAATTGCAGCTTCCCTCAAGAAAGTAGTTCTCAAGCACTGGAAAGATTCCACCGAAATTCCTTCCATAGAATGGTTACAGGAACTGCTTGCCAATCTCAGAATAGAAAGATTGATAGCTATTCTTCACAATAAGCTACCAAGGTTTAATAAAATATGGGGCCCCCTACAAGCAATATACTCCTTGCAGGGTTAGTGTTTGTTTCTTCCTGGATAAATATGGTACAGGTGGTTACCCGTAGTGCTGGGGGATAAGGGGATGAGGGAGTGGGGTGATAGCTGGGTTTAGTGGTGGGTAGACAGAGAATGGATCCTATGGTTATTTGTGATATTCTGGAACATATGTTCCTTCTTTTTTTTTCCTCTCTTGTTTTTAATGTGGATGTATTCTCTGTAATGTAAATGTTTAATAAAATTTGAATGGCAGAAAAAAAGAAAGATTCAGATCACGAATATGGTGCAGTAATTTTTAAGAGATAATAAGGATGTTGGTCAGAATCCATTTACTTGGGATAATTTGAGTGAGATTGATTACTCACAACACCCCCTCTCAAAAGTTTATACTGTGTTGTTAGGCTTTGTGAGCTGACTCCTTGATGCAAGTCTAGGGAGGTCAAATCATGGAAAGTCATGTGTGCAAATGCCAGAAGCCTTGGCAGCAAGATGGAAGATCTGGATGCTGTCATGGTGCAGTCAGACCTGGACATTGTGGCCATCACTGAAACCTGGTGTAATGATAACCACGACTGGGAGATGGCCATACCTGGCTACAACATATTCAGAAGAGACAGAGCAGGCAGGAAGGAGGAGGAGGGCACTGTATGTGAAAATGACATAAGGGCCACAGAGATCCAGGAGGAACAAAATGGGGAGAGATACTGTGGGTTAAGCTGGAAAGGAAAATGGGACAGCCATCCGACAGGTGTGGTCTATAGACCACCAGCCCAGGAGGAAGAAACAGATAGGAGTTGATGCTAGCCATCCAAAGGATGGCAGACAAGGGGAGGTAGTACTGGTTGGAGACTTCAGTATTCCAGACGTGGACTGGAGCATCCCAGCAGCAGCATCAACTAGAGCAGATCTATCCTGGACTCCTTCAGGGTGCCTTCCTCAAGCAACTGGTCATGGAACTAACTCGGCAGAAGGCAATACTAGACCTTGTGCTCACAAACAGGGACAGTGTGATGGGGTGACAGTGGGGAGCACCTGGGGAACAGTGACCACCAGTCATTGTGGTTTGAAATCACAGAAAGAGCAGAACCAAACCACACAAAAACACGTATCCTGGATTTTAGGGGGACAGACTTTGGGAAAATGGGGAGATACTTGAAAGAGGCATTAAGAGGAATGGGACAGGAATCAGGGGTTGAGGAACAGTGGGCAGTATTTAAAATGGGGATTACAAGAACAACAGAATTATGCATTAAGCAGGTTAGCAAAAGGAAAAGGAAGAGGAGACCATTATGGTTTTCCAAAGAGGTAGCAAAGAAAGTGAAAGCCAAAAAGATTGCATTCAGGCAATACAAAAAGACACAGGCAGAAGGGGATAGGGAAAAGTACCAGGAGAAGCAAAGGGAGGCAGGGAGGTCAGTAAGGGAAGCCAAAGCTCAGACAGAAGAACACATTGCAAAATCAGTGGGTAGAGGGGACAAAACCCTTTACAGGTACATAAGTGAAAAAAGAAAGACAAAGGGAGGGATAGTGAGACTGAAGGGGGAGGATGGGGGCCACGTGGAGGATGACAACAGTAGAGCTGACATATTGAACAGATATTTCTGCTCAGTCTTTACTGAGGAAGAGGAGGGTAATGGGTCTGAAGGAGTACAAGGGTGAGAATGGTGCAGAAATGGACACAAGTCCCTTTACGAGAAAGGGTCCTGAAGGAACTGGAAGTAATAAGAGTTGATAAGCAATGGGGCCAGATGGGGGTACACCCAGGGTCCTCAAAGAACTAAGAGAGGTGGTGGCTGAACCTCTGGCTATCCTGTTTAGCCGATCACTGGAAACAGGGAGGTACTCAAAGACTGGAGGACAGCAGATGTAGTCCCCTTTATACAAAAGTGGGAACAAAGAGGAAGCAGGAACTACAGACCAGTCAGCCTCACCTCGGTAGTGGGGAAGATCATGGAAGCACTACTAAAGGAGAGATTGGTGGAACATCTGGTTGTCAATGGACCACAGGACCCAAGGCAGCATGGTTTCACCAGGGGAGGTCATGTCAGACCAACCTCGTTGAATTTTTGACTGGGTGACTAGAGAGGTGGATCAGGGGAAGGTAGTGACATGGCCTATCTGGACTTCAGCAAGGCCTTGACACAGTGCCACATAGAAGGCTATTACACAAACTGAGGAATATGGGTGTGGGCAGGACAGTAGTGTGGTGGGTAGGTAACTGGCTGGGTGGCAGGACACAGAGGGTGGTGGTAAATGGCTGTCACTCCACAGAGGAAGAGTGACCAGTGGGGTACCACAGGGATCAGTGCTGGGACCAGTCCTATTCAACATCTTCATCAGTGACATTGCACAGGACCTAGAAGGCAGAATTTCACTGTTCGCTGATGACACAAAGCTCTGTAACACAGTAGACACACCAGAGGGTATAGACAGAATGAGAAGGGACCTGCAGAAACTTGAAGAATGGTCAGGGGTTTGGCAGTTGAAATTCAATGCAAAGAAGTGCAAGATAATGCATATGGGGCACAAAAACCCTGGCACAATGTATCAGTTGGGGGGTGAGGATATAGCATGCACCAAGCAGGAAAGGGATCTTGGGGTTATCATCTCTGATGACCTCAAGGTAGGGAAACAGTGTGACAAGGCAGCAGGTAAAGCAAATAGGACGCTGGGATGTATAGGCAGGGGCATCACCAGCAGGAAAAGGGAGGTCATAATTCCGCTATACAAGACACTAGTGAGGCCCCACCTGGAGTACAGTGTACAGTTCTGGAGACCATACCTACGTAAGGACATAGACAGGGTAGAGAAGGTTTAGAGGAGGGCAACAAAGATGGTGCATGGATTGCATCAGAAGTCCTATGAAGACAAGTTGAAGGAACTGAACATGTACTCCCTGGAGGAGAGGAGGGAGAGAGGGGATATGATAGAGACATACAAATATCTCACAGGGAGGAACAGGGTGCAGGAATACACTATTTTTAAGTGAAAAAGATGTTCCAGGACTAGAGGGCATGGGATGAAGTTGGAGGAGGGCGATTCAGAGGAAACATGAGGAAGAATTTCTTCACAGAGCGGGTGGTGGACAAGTGGAACACCCTGCCAGAGGAAGTGGTGGGGCTGAAACAATCAGGATTTAAGAATGCATGGGATAGACATAAAGGAATTCTGGAGGTCAGGGGTAAGGGGCAACAGACTTCTAGGAAAACATAAACCGAACTTACAAGCTCAAATGAGCAGACTGGGTGGGCCATAGGCCCTTATCTGCTGACACTGTCTATGTATCTATGTATCTATGTAAGTTTTATATTGGGGGAAAAAATATAACCCCCCCCCCCACCGAGGCCTGACTGGAAAGAGATTTGGAAAAGTGTTAAATTCCTGCCCATACCAAAATACAAGACTATGCAATTTTTTATTTTCTCAAATATCTACTACACCCCTGCTAAGCTGTGTTCTAGAAGACTCAGACAGACAGATCTGTGCTTTAGATGTGGCATGAAATCAGGGGATCTGTTATATGTGATGTGGAATTGTCCCAAAATACATTCATTATGGGTTGAAATTGGTCACAACATGGATCCATTACTAAACTATTCGGAGCATATTAAACCAGAGATCTGTGTTTTGGGAGATATGAAATCGGTTGAGAGAGTCAACTAAGCATCATGTGGCATTGATCTCCGGCCTGGTTAAGGCATTTATCCTAAGACATTGGAAAAGTGATCTTATCTACAATTATGATTATTGGGTGAGAGATCTGTTACATATCTTAGATATACTTAAAAGACAAATGACAGTAGAAGATAAAAAGAAAATCTATGATAAAAGATGGAGGGCATTAGAGGCAGTGTATTCAATACAGCTGAAGAGTGCTCAAACCCAGATCTGTCTGTCTGATTGGGATAAGCTAGCAATTATTACTTAAGAAAAAGTTAAAAGGGACTATGATTTTATTGATGTGTGTAATTTTGTGTCTTAAAGTACTCCTCCCAGGGAGGTGTTTTACTCTCTTTAGATAGTTCTTAGTGTGGTTATATTATGTCTGCCACATCAGAAGGGTTAGGATGGGTTATTTCTCTCTCTCTCTCCTAGGGATACAGTTTTAAAGCCCAACCTAACAGACTTACAGCCACTTCGAAATTAAGGTTAGTAATAAAGAGGGATAATTAAACTGGAAGTTGATTAGGTTCATAGCTAACCTTGAATTGATAGAATCCAACATTATATTAGTAAGTCAGAGTCAATTTAGCTGGTATAATACATGAAAACTGTGTCTGTAAATAGTTATGGAGATGTATATAGTAGCCACAGCCAGTTTGAGGATGTGGGCCCGGGGAAAACCTGGGATATGTGTATGTATGTCTTCTCTGTTGATATCATAAACTTTAATAAAGAAGTTTAAATTAAAAAAAAAGTATGTAGAAAAAAGAAGGTGGTTATTGTGGGCGATTTCAACTTTCTGGGGGCTGACTGGAGCATTCCAGTCACCTCCAGTGCTAGGGAGCAAGTTAGTTAGTGTACCTACTAGGCTAAAGAACACTTTAGATCTGGTATTGCTGAATGGGGTGGCAGTAAGGAAAATAAGGGTGGAGGACCCACTAGCCATCAGCGATCACCAAACGATGTGGTTTAATATCATGATGTGTGGGGAGCCAGAGAAATCAGTAACCCAGGTGGTTGACTTCAGGAGGGCCTACTTTGGGAGGATGTGGGTAGTACTGAAAAGGAAAATAGAGGGCATAAGGCATGAGATGGACATGGAGCAGAAATTGGATATTATTAAACAAGGTATTACAGAGGCAATGGAAGCCTGCACCAAGACACAGAGTAAGAGGAGCAGGGCAAGGAAACCATGCTGGTTGAACAACGAAGTAGTGGAGGTGATGAGGGCAAAATAAGAGGCGCACCAGAGGTATAGGTGGATGGAGAAAGAAAGGTACAGGGAGGAGTGTGCAAGATGGCCCAGGGTGGTGACCAGAAAAGTGAGAGAAGCCAAGGCCCAAAGGGTGTTGAGATTAGCACAGGAAATTAAAGGGGGGGCCGGACTTTCTCAGATACATCAGGGAGAAAAAGAAGTGTAAGAAGACAATAGTGAGGATAAAAAAGGGTGGGGAGTGGACAGAAAAGGGGAGGAAGAGGTGGAAGCACTGAATGAATACTTTTGCTCAGTGTTCACAGAAGAAAGGGGGGGGCCGCTACCATCATGGTCTGGGAGGGTGGGGATGAGGGGGATAGGAGGCAACATATTGAAGAATTGAGGGAGGTGGAGTCCTAGAGGGACTGAGGGCATTGAGGGTAGAAAAAGCACCAGGGCCGGATGGTATCCACCTCAGGGTGCTGAGAGAGATGGTGGAGGTATTGGTGGAGCCACTGGCGGATCTGTACAGCACCTCACTGGAGTCGGGATGTGTGTCACTAGACTGGAGGATGGCACATGTGGTGCCTTTACACAAGAGCGGACCAAGGGATGAACCGGGTAATTATCGTTCAGTAAGTCTCACCTCCATAGTGTGAAAACTCATGGAAACAATACTAAAAGAAAGACTGGTGTCATACCTGGAGGACAATGGCCTCCAGAATGTGAGGCTGGATGGGTTTGTTTAAGGGAAATCTTGTCAAACCAGCCTGATAAAACATTATGATTGGGAGACAGGTGAGATGGATAAAGGTCAGGCGGTGGATGCTCTTTACTTGGACTTCAGCAAGGCCTTCAGTTTGGTGCCTTATGGGTGGCTTGGGGGGCAGCTAACTGGAGTAGGGACAAAAATTATGAACTGGATTACAAGCTGGCTGAGTGGGAGGATGCAACGGGTGGTGGTGGGAGGGGAGCTCTCAACTCAAAGGCCAGTTATGAGCAGGGTGCCACAGGGCTCTGTGCTGGGACCAGTATTATTTGGGCTCTTCATATCAGACATTGCGCATGGGGTGGTGAGCAAGGTAAGTCTGTTCACAGATGACACCAAAATGGGAGCAGTGGTGGATGGAGTGGAGGTACGGACGCAGCTACAGGGGGACCTAAGCAAGCTAGAGAAGTGGTCGGAAAGGTGACAGCTGGGATTTAATGCAAAGAAGTGTAAGGTTATGCACTTTGGGGTGAAGAACCCAAGGAGAGAATACTGGCTTAGAGGGGTTAAGCTGGGGATCACTGAGGAGGAGAAGGACCTAGGAGTAATCTTAATTGGAACCATAAACAACACTTCCCAGTGCAGGAGAGTGTATGCAAAAGTGAACAAAATGCTGGGGTGGTAGAGAGGGTTTTTTTTCATCCAGGTGAAGAGAGGTGATCTTGCCCCTCTACAGGTTGCGGGTAAGGCTTCCCTTGAAGTATTATGTGCCATTTTGGAGGCCATACCTGGAGCATGATATAAGGCTGCTGGAGGGGGTGCAGAGGAGGACAACAGAGATGATATGTGGAATGGAGGGAAGAGACTGAGAGCAGGCTAGGAGACCTAAATACATACACCCTGGAGGATAGAAGAGACGGGGAAACATGATAAGTATCAGAGGTGGAATCCATAAGGATGGGGCAGATGGAGTCTTTATGCTAAGAAGGGGAGGGATGCCAGGAGGCATGGGCTAAGAATAGAGCGGGGAAATTAAGGAGGGAAATGGGGAGACAATATTTTACAGAGAGGGTGGTAGCAAAATGGAATACATTACTAGAATGGGTGGTATCATATAAATCTGAACAACTTTAAAAGGGCATGTGATAGAGAACGGGAGAATGAGGGTGGGGCCGCTGTGGGATGACAAAGGGGAGGGGGATGGGGCAGCTGCAAACTAGGAGTGCTAGCTGCACATTCGAGCAGACTTGGATAGACCGGGTGGTCTGTTTTTGCTGGCATGTTTGTATAATGCAACCGTCCTCAACAAATACTTTGGCTCCGTATTCACAGAAGAAGACAATGGGGATGGTCCCCCATTAATTGAGAAAGGCAAACAGGGCGGAGAGGTGGACATTAGACCTTTTTCAGGGGACAGAGTAAAAAGTGCACTAGAACAGCTTAGGCTGGAGAAAGCTGTGGGGCCCAATAGGATACTCCCGAGGATCCTAAAGGAGCTGTGGGAGGAATTGACTAAACCTCTGGCTAAGCTGTTCAGTGGATTACTAGAAACAGGTGTGGTTCAGGACAGGTGTGGTTCTGGAGGAGTGGCAGAAGGCACAAGTGGTAACCCTGCAAAAAAGTGGTAGCAAGGAGGAGGCAGGAAACTACCACCTGGTCAGTTTTAGAAACCCTACTTAAGAAAAAAATTGGCTGACTACCTAGAGACCAGGGGGCTGCTGGACCCAAGGCAACATAGATTCAGGGAGATCAAGCCAGACCAACTTGATTTCTTTGAGTGGGTGACAAAGGAAATAAACCAGGGCAGAGCAGTAGGTGTGGCCTGTCTGGACTTCAGGAAGGCCTTCGACACAGTCCCACACAGGAGACTAATCCACAAGCTGGCAGATCTGGGGTGGGGTCAGAGCTGGTCACGTGGGTTAGTAACTGGTTGAGTAACAGAGCACAGAGTGGTGGTAAATGGGGTTAGCTCACAGGAGGGACTGGTAACAAGTGATGTACTGGGACCAGTGCTCTTCAATGTCTTCATAAGCGATGTTGCAGAGGGTCTAGAAGCAAGGGTTATCCTGTTTGCAGATCATACGTAGCTATGTAACAGAGTAGATTCATAGGAAGGTATTGGAATAACTGAGGATGGATCTGAAGAGGCTAGAAAAACTGGTCCAAGGAACGGAAGTTGGGTTTTTATGCAAAAAAGTGCAAGATTATGCACTTAGGAAGTGGGCATCCTAGGGGAAGAGTATAAACTAGATGGGATAACACTGGAGGCCACCACAGAGGAAAGAGATCTAGGGGAATCATAGAAGACAACCTCAAAGTGGCTAAACAGTGTGACAAAGCAGTTGGAAAGAGTAACAGAATGCTAGGTTGCATAGATAGGGGTATAACAAGTAGAAGGAGGGAAGTGGTAGTACCATTGTACAACTCCCTATAGTAAAGCCTCATCTGGAGTACTGTGTGCAGTTCTGGAGGCCCCATCACCAAAATGACAAACAGGATGGAAACGGTAAAGAAGAGGGCAACACAAATGTTGTCGGGGATGTAGCATAAGCCACATGAGGAGTGACTCAGAGCTCTAAGTATGTACTCCCTGGAAGGGCGGGGGGAGAGAGGGAAGGAGAGGGAGAGATACATACATACATACATACATGATAGAGACTTTCAAATATCTAAAGGGGATCAGCAGGATACCAGAGGGGAGCATCTTTCACATGAAGGGAAATAGCAGAACAAGGCACAGCACGAGACTAAATGGGGAACAACCAAGAGAGAACTTGAAGAAATTCTACTTCACTGAAAGGGTGGTGAAGAGATGGAACAGTCTCCCCAGGAAGTGGTAGGGAGGCCACGGTTCAGGGATTCAAGAATGTGTGGGATAGACACATGGGAAGTATCAAGCTAGGGTGAAGGGGGGGCTTGTAGCATCTAGGGTACCTTAAGCATTAGAAAGAGGGTAGAGCAGACTGGATGGGCCACAAGGCCTTATCTGCCAACAACATCTTTGTATCTGTGTATATCCAGTAATAACTTGCTTACTGATCTGTAACTGTAGTGGGTGGAGAGCATCATAATTGTTGGCTTTAAGGTGTAAGTGCAGACATGTAACATTAAATGTACTCAAATATTATTAGGCCTATAAGCATGATTTAGATTGGATTTAGAAAAAGTGTATATTTATTGCAGTTATCGTCTAATGAACATAAACAAATGTAGTATTCAGCTGTGTTTTAATGTTCAGATTTATTAATCACTCATTTTGGTCATAAAGTATCATGCTTATGTAGCTTCAATAATAATTTTTTTGCTTTAGGTTGTTCTAAACAGCAAAACATTTGGACTCTCAATTTGGTGTAATCTTTAAACTGGTCAAATGTCCGCAAAGATAAGTTCATTTTTATTGATAAAGACTTTTATTTTGTGAATTAAAGAAGCTGGACTAATATCTTTTTACAGTACGTGCTTTAGAATCTTGCCTATCTTGCTGCTCCCCACTTGTGCATATAGAAGTGTAGTGGGAACAGGGAGTCAGATGCAAGTGGAGTGGAAGATGCCAGTGGGCATCCAATTGGATTCCCATAATGCCAGCAGACCGGATCTCCTGAACCATGCAGAGTAGGGGACTGTGGGTGCTGGTGTACCATTACATTAAGGAGATGTGTGCAGATGTGCCAGTACATTTTACAGTAGAGCAAGTGAAAGTGGCAATAGATATTGGAGCACTAACAGAGGTAGATACATTGGAAAGATAAGAGTGTAGGCAACATTTCTGTATTGCTTTACACTGCTAGTGTGAACATGGGTACATATTGAGCAACAGTTTGGTATTGGTACAGCCCAAAGCTGTCACTCAGCATGAAACCCTGGCCACATGAGATTACAAGAGCAGCATACAGACTATGCATGCCACAGAGGGATAGAGTACAGTCACACCTACAGTGTTCACAGATGCACACTTTAAATTTGTTTCTTTTACACTAGGGAAGGGATGGGGATAACAGAACTGGGATATCCTCAAGCCATGATATATCCTTGCTTTGAGGGGCACATATAGCAGGATGGCCTGCAGGCGTAAAGGTTGCATGCTGTACTGCAGCTGTGCTTGCCAGCTAGCCCAGCTTTAGGTGCAGCTCACTGGAACGGGTTTTGAGTAAAGACCAGCATGCATATGGCTTGTGTACAGTGCCAGTGTGTGAGGGCAGGCTCACTAGCCTTCCCCCATGTACTGGCACTGTATACAGGCCATATGCATACTGCTGCTCAAAACCAGTCCCTGTGAGTAGCACCTGCAGCTGGGGTAACTGCAAGCACAGCTGGAGCACAGCGCGTAGCCTGTGCTGCACAAATTGCATATATGGCTCTGTATAAATACTAATTGAGTACTACAGTACTACTACTTTACCACTATTGAGAAGTATTCAACTAGTCTTCATTGCTATTCTGTTCTACAATTCAGAAGTAATCATCTTATCTTCACAGCATTGCCTTAATTTGCATAAATTTGCATATAAGATTACCTAACTACTAAAACCGAATACTTAATTATTACTAAGTTAGTCTTCAAATAGATAGCTCATTTAAATTTTTCAGCGCATGGCCAGATTACTTTATTACTACTGAATACTACCCAAAATGCTCATAGAATTACGATTGCAATACTAGCAAGAAAGACAAAAAGATAGTATTCAGATTTCACTGAGGGAAAGGCTTTTGACCTGATGAACCACGCACTGATCTGCTCCAAGCTTGCTAGTTTGGTAATCTTTTCCATTGTGCTTCCTTGGTTTAGTAAGTAGCTTGCTAACACACCTCAGAGGGTCAAATTCGTGTCCTCCCTCTCTGAATCTCCCCCGTCTTTAGTAGGGGTTCCTCAAGGATCTATACTAGGTCCTCTTCCATTTGCCCTGTATGCAAACTCAGTCAATTAGTGTTTTTCCCATTCCATTTGTTGATGACCTTGCCCTATTCACCAGTTCCAATGAATATTGTAAGCATTACTCAGCATCTGTCCAAGGACCTGCAGTCCATATGTAACTGGCAGACTGAGAACAAATTGCTTTTGAACATGACTGAAACACAATCCATGCTCCTTGAAACATCCACTAGCATAAGACATTGCAAATTCCCTTTATCAATTGCTTATTATGGCAGAACCATAGCCCCCACCATGACATCCTTCATCTACCTTAGTTTCACCCTTGATCCCTCATTTGATTTCTCATCCCATGTTTTGGATGTCTGTAAAACTGTTAATTCCATGCAAGGTGTCTCTTATAAAGTCAGTCATAACTTTACTCCTGAAGCTCATCTGGCCATTGCCCATTGGATGCTACTCCCTAAATTCCCCCTAACTGAAACAAATGTAAGGCTTAAGACTGATCTTGCATGCTTTGTAAGAATAACATAAGAAAAGGCACTTAGCGTCAAAATTGCTGTAAGTTCTTTGTATGACAATACAGAAATTGAATCAGACATGCAAACTGTCATTTTTTCTTAAATGAACAAAGGCAAATTTACTGCAGTTATGCACAAGGTTTTAGCAAGATCGCAATATAAGTTTTAACACTGGTCAACAACTCTGCAAGTTTAAAATGCAGTGTAGTACAAATAATTATATTTGTATGTCTCTTGGCTAGTGTAAGCACAATAATTTTTCCATGCACTTGACTCATACAAACATGCATAAATATTTGTGAGAATAGTGCACGAAAAAGTTCCTGTGCTCACACAAGAAACATGCAAGCACAGAACGTACTGTGTTGGGATGAATGATACCTTGTAAGAATTGTGCAAGGAGGATTGCTCTGTATACTTAAGGTAATAATGCATGGGCTAGATTTTCAAAACAAAACCTTTGATGCAAGGTGCCTGTACCAAATGACTGTGAGGCAAGTGACACCTTGTGTCACAGTTTGTGGCAGTCCTGATTTTTGAATGCAGGCTGCATCAAAAGTGAGATGTCGTGTGCCAGAACTACCCTGCACCACCATTGCAGCAGAAGCATTCTTGCACCAGGTCACAAGGAGGCTTGTGCCATGACAGGGCTGCAGCATCACCTTACCTGAAATTCTAGATAACCCACCATGGTAGCAAGAGGGGGCTCAAGTTAGACCAGCAAGGAGCTGCTCTAAGAGCCCTGGGCCACTGCCTGGGTGGGAGGTGATTGGGGGGCCTAGAAAGTAGGTACTGGTGGACAATGGAGTAGGGGGGGTGATGGGGGCATGGCGGCAGTGAGGGGGATGTGAGGAGGCACCCAGCAGAGGTGTCATGTGATATGGCATATAGCTGATCAGCCTGGGCAGGAGGGTTGGCATGGCTACAGCATCATTACTTGGACCCCAGATGACAATAGCCCTGGCACCTGCTCTACAGGACTCACAGTCTCCTACATGTGGCAGTAGGTGCAGGTTGCAGGGTGCAGTCAGTGAACAAGTACTTGCCCCGGGCACAGTAACATTCACCTGGTACACAGGCCCCTGCTTGGCTACTGACAGTTGCCTGACTACACTACCAGGGACTGTGGCTCCTGTGGGGCAAGTGCCAGGGTTGTTGCCATCTCGGGACCAGGCCATGATACTGCGGCTATGCCAACCTCCCCTACCCAGGCCATTCAGCTCTGTGCCACATTGAATGGCACCTCCGAGTGCCTCCTCAGATTCCCCTCACTGCCACCATGCTCCCATCACCCCCCACACTCCATTAACCCCTAGTCCCCACTTCCAGGCATGTTAGCCTTCACCTCCATGGTTCATCTAGGCTTGCACTGGGTGGGGGGAAGGGGCTTGGCAAGACCCTCTGTCAAACACTCAAGCGTGCTACATGTTTGGTGCTACCCTGCATTTCAGCAACTCACCAGACTTTGGTGCAGGGACCCCTAGTTTTATAAAATAGGGCAGGGCCCCTGATGCATCTGGAGTTTGCTGCAGTCATAGGCTGGTGCAAATTGCATCAATCTACGGGCTATTTGAAAATCAAGTCCCATGTCCTCACAGTCCTGATAGAAATCATAAGGTATAATCTGAGCTGTAAAAACAGCTGCATACACCTCAGTAAAATATTTTAAAATATGCGCTATTTAGTTAATATTCAGCTAAATTAGCATTTTTCTTAGATTTCCCCTTCCTGTCATTACTGAGGATTTTGTATGAAAACTGGGCCTTAATCCTTTACAATTTATTTACCCTTGTTTCTTACTCCCCACTTGAATTCATATCCCTCTATGGCTACATCTTAGTTAGTCAGGGTAATGAATACGGTGCCACAAGTACAGTGTTATGACATCAGGTGTATATTAAGACTGATGTGGACAGCACTCTAAGAGTTGTAAGAGTGGCCTTGTGCATTCAAATCAGAAATGTTGGGAGCAGAATGAAGACATGTCCTTTTAAAAATGCAAGAAATATGTAAAAATTTATCAAGATTATTGTTTGCATATCTGTTTATATACTTTTTTCACAACCCTTGAATGGCATAACATCAGTGGAACAGCAGGTTGCATGCCTGCCTCTTGAGTCAGAAGGTTGTAGGTTCTTGCCTCACACCAAGATGTAAAACCAATACTGTAGTACAGTAGCCCCACCCACAAATTTGCTTGCATCTCAAGATGTGGGCAAAGAATTTTCCTGCATGAAGCAAGGAATTTTTGAATCGTGCTTGAATTTTTGCATCAGGGAAACTGTAATAGTCCTTACACATTTCTTACATATAATTCTTGCTAAAAACCTGTGTAAACTTACATCAAAACTTGCATGTAGCTTCTGTATGACAGCTATATCAATGCATGCTGTACCATCAACATTCTTAACAAAGTTTTTGCATTTTTTAAGGGCCTCTATTGGGCCCCTCTATTCTTTGCAACCTCCAAATCTACTCTTCACATATGGGATGTCACTTAATGATAATTGTTAATTTGCACTAGCATCCCACAGATTTACCTCTCTCTACTCATTGTATGCCTGGCTTTGTTGACTACCCACTGCATCTTTATGTGACTACATACTTTTGGTGGTATAATTTACAGTACTTTGCACAATCAGCTACCCTTATCTTTGCTCTCACTCCTTAAGCCAGCTAGTAATACATACCCCTTGGGTCTGGTGAGCATTCCCTTGTGTCTGTCTCAAAACTTAGCATGAAGATAGGTGAAACCTCATTTTCTTTTTCCACTACTACTTTATATAACTCTGACCCTTCTGAACATCATCAATGTCCCTCTGTTGCCTCATGTCACAGCAGGCATCACGAATATTTGCTTAAGGCATTAAAACTGCTCTTGTCCTTAGGTTTCAATTGTGTTGTCCTCTGATAAATGCTGTGTCATTAATTTCCTCTGTGGCCCTTATAAAATGTATACATCATGTATTACTTTTACTTCATTCCTGATACCATTTGATATTATTGAACTGCCATGTATTGTCTTTATTTATCTATTTGTACCCTTTGTATACTGTGATATTTTGTTGTCACCATGCTTGTTATCTCCCACGTTACGACTGAAAATAAGCATTTGATTGTCTAGTACACTTACCTGGTAAATAAAAACTAAATAAATAAAGAACTGGAGTTAAGCACCCCATAACAGAGAGGTTTATTTATTTATTGGATTTTGATAATAGGGTAGGGTCACTGAGACAAACTCCCTTTTCAGGAGTGGACTGTAGTTAATTACATAGCACTATATAGTTGAAAGAAGACATACAGACAATAATTAAGCAATAAGGTACAACCAGAGGTTATGTTAATGTTCTAGTTATTCACCCCCTGGGGGTATAATGTGGCATGAGATGCAGCTGAGTGCCATATTGCCCTCAAGGAGTGATTAACTTGAACATTAACATAACCCCTGGGAGTACCTTGTTGCTATTATTATAACTAGGTTAACTTTTTATTTCAGTTTTGTAATAACACATTATTTTTTTTAACTAATCTTAATATTTGACATAAAATAGTCCCTAAGCCAAAGGTTTATAGTAGTTGTTTGTCAAGAAACAATGACAGGCACAAACAGCATTTTTGAATATAAGATTTTAACACATTTTTTTTAAATTCAGAAGGGCAGAATGTTAACTCTGGATCTTCTATGACTCTGTGAAGGAAATCAGTTGAAGAGTATGTCACTGGTATAGTCTGCTACTGTTGCCACTTGAAAGAGGAAAAAGAAAACATACACAAGACACTTACATGTCAATTACTGGATTCAGTTGTCATGCTTTATGGTCATTGCACTGACAGCACACAGTACACCTTGTCCCCGAAAATCATTGCTGCACAGTATTTGCTGAAACTGTTTATTATACTACACTTCAGCATTGTTTAATTAAGACAGAAAAGGATTCTTAAACAAAACATATACTCACTTCCTCAGGAAATGATTGCATTTTGTGTTTTACCTTATTTTGCAAAGCTAATCCTGCCACCTTCAACTCCCCCACTCCCCCAAAATCGATTACGAGGACTCTCCAGTTCTAGAAACGCAATCTCAATCAAATAAACTCAAGAAGCTCAACAGCTCAGTTCCCAGGTAGTTTCTATGCCCCATGACCATTGGGAAAAGACACTGTATCACTGTCATTACGCAAAAAAACGAATCTGTTAGCAGTAGTGAACAGCAGACCACCCAGACCTTTTCTCTGTAGCCCTACTCCAACTGCTGCATACTGTTGTCTGTCCAATAAGAGATGTACTGTACCTGTTCTTTTTAAATATGCCATTCTTCTGGTACAGAAATACTGTGAAATCCAACTCATGGGAAATGGGCAGTGCCACAGGGAGAGGTGTATTACTGCATTCAGTTGAAGTGGAGGGAGCATGACAGCAAGAGAGCAGTAAGCAGGAGAAAGGAAAAATCAACAGATCGTAGAACCAGGAGAAGGGCTTAGAAGCATGGAGAAACTGGAGCAGCGCAATAGAGGAATGTGTTTGGCTAGTACATTCAGTCAAGGTGGGGGCGTGACTGAGAACAGCGAGACCGCAGCAACCTGTCACTCAGGCTTGTCTTCCCTTCTGAAGAACAACAAAAAATCTGTATATCGTGAACTCAGTAGGATCTGTTCTGTTTTAGCCTGAATCGCTCTGATGTCAACAGCAGCTGCAGCACCCCCCCCCCCCACAACTCAGTAGCGCTCTTGTGGCAAGTTTGACTTTAGTAGGTTTTTACACAGTAATGTCTTTCCCATGGATTTTTTTTTTCTGTGACTAATGGCAGGCAGGATTTTCCTTTATAATGCTATAAATGCTGTTTATTTATCTCCCTGCGGCAGCCGCTGCCCGCCTGCCACATGTTACTCACTCCAACTGTCAGTGAGACACTCCACTGCTCACAGACTTAAATATTTATGCTAGTAATTTTCAAAGCATTTTGTTTGGCCAGTACCTGTTTCCCACTTTGCTCAAGCTTGATAGTCTCTGATCTAGGAAAAAAATTTACTTTTCACTTTCCATCAGTCTCAGTGAGGAGCAAGAAGTAGTTAATGTGTAGTGGCATCCGGTGCTGAGGACTGCATGACGTGATGGAGCTGTTGGGAACCTAGCTCTTTTTCATGGACATTGTGTGTGGGAAGCAGGAGGAAAATTGTTAAACTACGTCTCTGGAGTTGGCAAGACTTTGATTCAGCTACAGAATTAAACTTTTTTTTTTTTTTTTTCGGTACGGTAGAGGTTGGGTTTGACAGAGGTGTCTACCACAGTTACTGGGAGAAGCTACCAGGTAGAGGTTCACTGTGGACATGTAAAGAGCTGAGTACATTTTATTTTTAAAATCAAGGCTGCGTGAGAAGCGTGATGTTACAAATAATTTTTCTTCACATTTTTTAAAAGAAAAACACCTGCACAGAATTAGAACCACTTTAAGTCTAAACAGTTACAATTTTAGTGAATTTATTGGCTCGATCAGCCGTGCTTTAATGGTGGCCACACATTCCATCCCAAGAATACTGGAAAGGTAAAAAGGATCTTCTTTTTTTAAATCTATGCTCATGTAATCAGGCCCTGGAGGTGTATTAAAGGGGAAATGTCCACCTCCAGACAGGCCCCGTCTTGATGTGAAGCAGGGCCCGATTAGCAGTTTAACTAATTCACACAGTTTTAGTACTTACTGTGCCATTTATCATTTAAAATTATATATGACTGATCCTGTACCCTCCCCGCTGGCATTTTAAAGCACAGTGCCCTCCTCAGCGCACCCACAAGCATCTGCGGCTGTTCCCATGATGATGTGACCTGCGGGGAGCAGCCGGCATGCCTTCATAGGTTTACACTATTACCACAGCTGCAAACAGTTTTGGTTTGGAGCCTAAGTGCTTCTGTGATATAAGGAAGCCATGTGCCAGTTGACAGGCACTCTGCCAGTCAGTACCTGGTCTCGGTATATCACTGGCATATGCAGACCCCAAACCAGAGCTGTTTGAAGATATGACAATATAGTAATCTGTATTGCCATATCTTTAAATAGTTCTGGTTTGGGGTCTGCATGTGCCTGTGATATACTGAGACCAGGTACCAACTGGCAGGGTGCCTGTCAGCTGGTACATGGCCTCCTTATATCACAGAAGCACTTAGGCTCCAAGCCAGAACTGTTTGTAGCTGTGGAAATAGTGTAAGCCTATGGAGGCACTCCGGCTGCTCTCTGCAGGTCACATCATCACGGGGATAGCTGCTGGTGCTTGTGGGTGCACTGAGGAGGGCATTGAGCTTTAAAATGCCAGCGGGGAGGGTGCAGGATGAACCAGATATCATTTTAAATTACAAATGGCACAGTAAGTAATAAAACTATATGAATTTATTAAATTGCTAATCGGACCCTGCTTCACACCAAGGTGGTGCCCGTCTGGAGGTGGATGCTTTTTCCTTTAATAAGGATAATAATGTAAGGGCCTCAGAATGCTAACAACCAAATTTGCAGCATTCCTGAGACCCTCATTATAGTAATAATAATAATAACAAATAGTGCATAAGTAAATGACAAAATACCATGCAGACAATGGTTATATTGTACATAACAGGCCAGTAGTTAGATACAGAATACAGATAAGTATTCAGAGGCACACTTTTCTATAGAACATGGATATTATTCATAGGCAAGTACTGTAGTCAGATTAACAGATAAGCTAGGTAAAGCAGGTACAGAGTTTAACAAATAGACACTCCTTCACAGTGGATCTTAAGGATGCAAAAGTAATGCATTCCATGACTTTAGGGAGGAGATTATTCCATAGCCTTGGTGCAGTAGCCACAAGGATCACCAACTAACAGCAGAAAGTGCCCTCAGCATAGTAGCATGTTTCAGTCCAGTGGAGTGGAGAGGCCATCTAAGTGGTCTGAAGTCTATGATGTCAGCCAGCCTTTTTCTTGTGGGGGGGTTAAAGGAGTTTGTGTGCCATTGAAAGCACAGGGAGATAAAGCAGCCCCTCTGGGGGGGGGGCCAGTCTAGTGCGGAGGGTGCCTTGTAGTGATGCTCCAGGCTGCAGACCCCAACAGCAAAACATGCTGTACAATGGTAGGCAGATTTCACTGTGGGGAGTTCAGTTTCCTTGGGAGATGATAGAAGTGGAAGCCCATTGATGATAGCAGGAAGAAGTATATTGTTGTGCAATCAGATGCCTGGCCTGTATAGTAAAGTGGGGGTACAACCTGTGCAGCAGGCACAGTTTTTGGTTCAGGGTTTTAACCACTGCTTTGACAGATGTATGATGTATATCCTTATACTTGGGTGCATATTAACATTTCTAGGCAGTCCCCTTTTATATGGGTATGTGTTTGTGTGTGTATACTGTATATATAGTTAATATATGGATCGTGAATTTAATATGCTTCTAAAGCATACAAAAAATTTGCGGTAATACCATCACTCCTGAAGTGATAATACCACACTTCGAGAGTGATAATACTATCGTTCAGGCCCCGTAATAGTATAGTTCAGGACCTGAATGATAGTATTATCACAGAAGATTAACATGTCTCCAAGCGTGCCCTACCATTGACCCCTTTTCCTGTGTGGCAAGCCAGAAAAAATTAAAACAACATGGTGGATAGTTTCTCGCTAAGCGAGAACATTTCTCTTGTGGATGATTGAAATTTTTTTATTGTCCTGTACGTTGCAAAAAGGGACAGATGGTCACAATCTTCCATTCTGGAACATAGAAAAGGTAGGATGTTTTGTAAAACAAAAAAAAAAAAGCCGTGTCGAGCCAGTGCCTGTCTATGTGTGACGGAGAGAGTGGGGGAGGGCGCACTGAATGTTTGTGGTGCTTGGCCAGCACGCAGAAAGTCCTTGCTGTAGAAATAAAGTTTGTATGCATATATTAAAAAAAATAATAGCTAGCTTGCTGGGTAGTACCAGTAAGGCAAACCATTTTGAGGTTCTGGACACTATAACCTCTCGAGCTTCGCTCTCGGGGTTCCTACATGTCCAAAAAACTCTCGATGGTATTACTCACCGGTGATACCCAGCGAGCTATCCATTATTCTCATTCTCTCTCTCTCTCTCTCTCTCTCTCTCTCTCTCTCTCTCTCTCTATATATATATATATATATACAAATATTTGAAGTTGTCTCATATATTGTTTTTTTTTTTTTATATAGCTTTTTCTCCTCTCGGGTTGGCTCCAGCAGGCTATCAGCCCTGTCTCTGCCACCCCTCTTTGGCATCCACCTCCCTGGCCCACCACACCCTAGAATTTCCTCACAGACTGCCCCCCCAGGGTGGTGCTGGGAAGGGGAAGGCTATCCTCCCCCCACATGGGGACTCGCATCAAGAACTGGGTGTGGTGATTGGGTGGCAATGCAGGAGTGGAGGCAGGCAGGTAGGGCTTCACAAAGCCAGAGCCTCCCCATTTTCCATTTTCTCCCTCGATCCCCTAGCCATAGCATCAAATATGCATATGTGTCTGGAGGCATGTGCATGCTATGGGCCCGCAACCCTTTCCCTTCTGTGGCACTTAAATCTGGCATTGCCATCCAGCCTCCACCAGATGGTCACCAAGGAATGAGACATCATCCCTCCCCAGGAGAGGGGATCAGTCCATAAGAAACTTAATCATCTCCCTAACCAGCCAGCCCCCCAATACCCCAAGCTCATTTCTGAACTCTGGTCACCAACTTGGGAGAAGTAAGATGCATAGTGCCTCAGCCCTCTATGCCACTGGGCATGCATGTCTCATATATTGTTATGATTCTTTACATGCTGATCATATTGGATGTGCAAATCAGTCTGCTTTTGTTATAGGAAAATATTGGTCCCATATTGAATCTTATTAAGTGAGGCTCAAAGAGTGGACTTTTTCATCACCACTTGAACTCTCCTTAGTACCAGTCTAGGATCTGGAGCTGTGGCTCAGGTCTAATTATTCTGTTTGTACTTGGATGCTATCTTAGTTCAAACTTTAAACAGGGTGATGTGAAAAGTTGATGCTAACATTGTGGGGGTTCTACTATGGTGGTATGCTAAATATGTGCAATAAAGCTGAGTTATCTACTCCAAAGTCTTGGGGAGCAGTTTTCAAGTCTGGAAGAGCAGGAAAGTAAAATAGGTGTTTTCTGGCAGTTAGCTATGCCTGTTGCAGGTAGGCTGCCTTTGCATTTGATCTGCTAGTAGTCTTTCTATGGTTCTGTTTAAGGTTATCACTGTTGACAGTGCATATTGTATGTTGTATCTTTTTCATGATACCAGATTTGGTGTATTTGAAGAAGGGGAAAGCAGGAATTGCAATGTTACTGGAAACTCTTTCATCTATGATTTGTTTATTTATTTATTTCAAATTGGTAACTGGAAGAGTTCCACTGAGCAGAGGCTCATTTCCAGGTGTGACCCAGGGAGCAAACAAAGCTCAGAAAGGATTGGGTGGGGCACATTTTTGATTTTAATTTCCTTCCAATGCTAGGGGCCCTGCAATTCTGTTCCTAAAAGATCTCCATTTACATATATTGCCTCCAATGAAAAGAAAAACAGTTGGGGCGCTGTTTGGTGGTTTCAGGGATCTTATTTACTAAGAAGGTCAACTCTGTCAGTGTCAAGGGGCCTAATATTGATGATCTTAAATGTATTCAAGACTTAATTTTAACACTCTCTACTTTAAGGGGGGGTCATTATTATGGGAAGGGATTTTAATCTAATTTTAAATGGGGTAATGGAAATGTACTTCCATGACTACAGTACATTGCCACACAGCAGAGCTGCAACCCTGATATATTAGTAGATGCAAACTTTGGGTCTACAAAATGTATGGTATAGTTTATACCCAACTGTCTGAGATTATTTCTTTATTTCTCAGTGCACAATACTTACCACCGTATTCATGTAAGCAATAAGACATGACAGGGTGTCCACTGAACAGGTCTAACCACATGCCCAGGATGGAGTGAGGACGAGTGCTTTCATCGCCTGGAAATGCCACCAGATTTGTTCAGTGCACACCCCAGAGTGCCTTATTGCACTTATACACTGGGCTACATTCTTTTTTTACTTGTTGCAGTTAGAAAAATCATGTTTATATGTAGAAAACACAGATTTGAATATGATAATTAATGATAAAATAGCCCTTCTGCCTGCTAGAAAATGTCATTGTGTGTGTGCTATGCAAAATTGTGTCCTTTACTGGTATCAGTAGTACTGGTTTCATTTTGTTGCCAGTGTGGTGCAGGAGCATTACCCCAGCATTCCCATGTATGGGTGTGGAGTTTTCTTCAAACTGGGACTGGGATGGAGCTCCAGCTGCTTTCGTGGGACAGGAGTGAGAGAGAGACTATACAGTAATCTGTGGCTGTGATTGAGAAAAGACGACACAGTGAGTCTTTGTGGAACCTGCAGTTGGAAAGCTGATGAGGTTCTAGTGGCCATATTATTAAATTATTGAATAGATATTCACATGGCTCAAAATACTGCATGTGGAGCAGGAATGTAAAACTGTTTTTTTTTTTTTTCCTTTTTACTGAACCCTAACCAACAACAGCACAGCAGGAGTGGGCAGGAGAGGGCGGAGACTTTGGGAAGTGGCAGCAGAATGTCAGCAGAAACATTTTTTTATTTTACTTTCTCTTTTATTCTCCCCCTACCCGCAGCACCCCCATTCTTCAGGAGACACACATATGGCCTTATTAGTCCCTGCCCTCTTACCTGGATCCTAGCATAGTCCATCCCCCATGTAGCCTTGGTTATATCCCCCAGGTGGGGTACAAGGTGGGGCCCTTACACCCCGAGGTTCTTCCTATTTTTGTCGGGATGCCATCACCTAGGGCAGGTAGGGGCATTGGGGATCAGGGCCATTGTGCTCCATCTACTGGCCGTGCTGCAGGATGTTTTTCCCATTTTCTTGGCATGCTGTGTGCCCTGACGTCAAGGCACTAAGCACCGATGTCCAGCATGCCACCCTTCTCACCAGCTTGGGCTTGCCATACCTCAGGTCTCCACCTGAGGTCAGACATGCACTGAGCCCTGGATCCACCCTCCCCCCGGAGAAGGCAAGCTACCCTTAGGGTGCTCAAGCCCCCCCCCCCCGGCTGCCTCCAGCTCCCGGACTCGTTCCCAAACCCAGGCCACTGGCGTCACACGCAGAAATCCAAAGCTGCACCTGTGGGCCGGCAGAAACATTTTTTCTTTGGTAAAATTTAAACATATACATTATTTGTAGGACTTAGATTTACTTTACTGAGCATTTCAACGTGTACATTGATGTGGTGGGCAGATCACATTTTCTTTCTTCAAATAAAGTTTTCCTCATTAACAGGTTAAAAATGGCGGTTGTTTTAAATGAATATTCAAAATGGCTTATTGATTTATTTTGTAGTGTGTCCTGATTTTCAGGTACGTGTTATTACCTGTGAATCACTAAAAGCTGATGCACAGATAACAACAAATCAGAATGCAGGATTTTCTCTGCCCATCTTATAATATATTTTAGTTTCTAACGTTCTTATTGCTAATACCTTTTGAATGGAATATCATCTCCCTATTTTGATTTCTGATCATGTTTCAGTGAAGGTTCAATTGATATGGTGATCTCAACCCTCATCTTTGGAATGGGGTAATTGGAAGATGGTCCAATTAATTTTTAACAGGCTTGAGTTTGAGGAGCAGGTCCAAAAAGACCAACTGGAATTCTATATTTTTAATCAGGGCTGTCACCTTTGTGGGTGTTATATGGGATACATTGACAGTTTTATCCAAGGCAAGGCCTTAGCTTATTCTTGTCATTTAAAAAATAAGCAAATATCACATTTGTTATAATTAGAAGCAGAACTGCATACTTTACTGAAGGAACATATGCAGAAGCTATTGCCTGGTTTGAAGCACAAGATAACCATTAAGCGTACTGCATGTAATGAGGTAAACTCAACCACAGCAGAGCAGAGTTTAGGCTATTATAAAACTTTACTATAAATATGGTACAAAAATCATTGAACAATAAAATACTGGCATGACAGCTTAGGAAAGAAGCACAATGTTACTATATTGGGAAAATCTGAACCTCTGAAACGGTTTTGACTTCTGATCCTAATGATATTCAAACTGCATACCTTAAATATTTTAAAAATATATATGCTAAAGGGGCAGATAATCCTGTATGCAGGAGGATGCACCCTTTTTTTACAAGGCCTGGAACTGCCAGATTAATGAATTGGTCTTGGAAGATGGATCTGTTAACAGCTTTGAGGTGTGAGGACCTTGCCATTCTGTGGAGAACTTGGGCTCAAGTGACCTCAAGGGCACCCTGCTGTTTTTCACTAAGCTCTGCCTACTGGTCTCACTAAGTCAAAGTCACAACCAACATATAGGCCCTGGGTCTGGCATTCTAGTATGTGACCCTCTAACCCCTTTTGGTACAGTAGTGGGGGTTGTTACAGTAACATTAATGGGGGATACATCAGTTACTCCACTTCTTTCACTCACAGGCATCAGAGTCAACATAAAAATGAGGAGCAGAGTAAAAAAGGAAAAATACAAAAGGCTAGGGGGATACTGGGATGTATAGGGAGGGGCATCACTAGTAGAAAACAAGAAGTTGTTATCCCTCTTTACAGACAGTTGGTGAGACCCCGTCTGGAGTATTGTGTGCAGTTCTAGAGACCCCATCTTTGGAAGGACGTAGACAGGATGGAGGCAGTCCAGAGGAGGGCAACTAAAATGGTGCATGGTCTGCAAAAGAAGCCATATGAAGAGAGACTAAAGGAGCTTAGTATGTATACCCTCGAGGAAAGGGGGGGGACATGATAGAAACTTTCAAGTACCTCAAGGGAATCAACAAAGTCCAAGACGGTAGCATCTTTCAGAAAAAGAGGTACAAGAACAAGGGGGCACAATTTGAAGATAATGGGGGGATGGCTCAGGGGCAATGTGAGGAAGTATTTTTTCACAGTGAGGGTAGTGGACTCATGGAACAGCCTTTCTGAGGAGGTCATGGAGTCAAAAACAGTGGGGGGATTCAAGAATGCATGGGACAGACATAAGGCAATTCTGGTGGGAGGTAGGAAGAAGTAGGCTGTTTAACAAGGATCTGCAGCTTATCCATTAGGTAGGGAACTGGGCATACTAGGTGGGACAAGCAGTCCTTATCTGCCATCAAAGTTTATGTTTCTATGAACCTTTAGTATAGATATTTCATCTGGTTTCACATACTTCAAGAAAAACTAGAGTTCTATCATCAAATAAGTAATCAAACATAGAGACCCACATGGGCTCTAGCCAGTGGCACAATTTAAACAGTAAGGGTGAGGCCTAATGGCTTAGGAAAAGAAACAACTATGCAAATTTCTAAATGCAACAGATTCAAATTTGGGTCTTAAATTTAAGGGTATGGAATAAAAAAAAAAATAGGACCTTGGTATACAAAAGAGGCCCTTCTTATATGAATTTACATGTATGAGATCTCATATTCAGTCCCTCATCTGATCTTAACACTGACCTAATTGATCTACCTGTCAAACTGCATAATATATTTACCCAGGAACTATACCTTTATGACACTTTAACATGAAATTTAATACATGCAGGCACTTTTTGTCCTCTTGCCTCAGTCAGTTCAAATCCTACTATGATAAGCAGCAATACCTAGTATGGAGGACATCAAGAATGAAGCAGGCAAGCTCATTTTATAACAAGTCTAGTTTTTTAAGCTCCCTTCTTGATGCCTCACCATACAGATTGTCACAATACTCGGAGAATGGATATAATAATAGCATTCATAACGTGCCTTCTTGCTTCCAGTGGTAGGCAATTTGTAATCAATACAACTTGCTAAGTTTATGGCCCAAAATTTAGTAAGTTTATAAATGTAAACATTCCATGTGCATTGTTCTTCTTAGTCTTGTTCCTTACCTACTCAATTCCAGATGCCCAAAACAGCATGGAGGGGACATAGCATGCAACACCTGGTGTCCTTCCAAACTACAGGCAAGAGCCTTAGAAATCTCCTGGAATCCTAAATTGTTTCAAGCACTTATTCAATATTGAATCTGCAAAACAATGCATCTTAGCAGCAGCACTACATTTTCCCATTGACACACAATTTATCACTTGAGTCCATACCTTAAAATATAATGTTAATATATATTCATGCATGTATGTATGTATATGTGTCTTTATTTTTTGATTTATTGTTTCATAATTTATTTACTATGGGAGTGAAAGTGAGAAACAGCATTTTGTTTTCAGTGGAATTATCTTTCTCTCCTATTTTAGCTGAGATGCTTGAAGAATAAAGAGGCCAAATGACTTGTTAATGTTCACACAGTGAGTCAGTGACTAGGTGGGATTTAAGTCAGGCATCCTCTGTTTCCCAGCTCAGTGCTCTACCCATCAGGCCAGACTGACTTATGCTTTTATAGCACAGGTTTAGCGTAACATTTGATCATATTGTGCTTTTTAGGTTTACTAAGGTTTAGTTAGTATCATCAAAATTAGATTGGCATGGAATAATCTTAAAAAAAGAAAACAGCACCAATGGATCATTTGTGTTTCTTACATTTAAACTGCATTATGCTATATACTAATTTCAGGGATAATTATTTGATACCATATTTGGTACTTCAGTATACTTTGTGAATTCTAACATATTAATTTGTTGAGAGTATAATATTTTAAATTATTAATCCATGACTTCAGCTTAGACTTAGTCCCATTATGAAGTCAGTAGCAGCTTCTTGAATCAGGAGCCAACACTTTCTTTGAAGTTAATGGGCTATGGGAAACTGCAGTTTCAATTTAATGATTTCAGTCAAACACCTGCAGTTTCTCAGTTACTGCCTACACAATTCTTGGCACAGTACTTGAAATATAAAAATAGCATGAGAATATAATATCAAACAAGAGTAGCAAAAAATGAATACAGTTTACTGATTGTTTTGTCAAAAGACTGCTACAGATTAATAGATATCAAATGAAGATGTCTGGAAAGCAAAACAAAAAAAGAATTTCTGTCCACATGCCTGGTGGACTCTTTGTCATCATCACAGTCTACATTACAGTCAAAGGGCATGTATAATTAATAACATTTTAAAGAATTGTATTAAATAAGTCATATTGTTGTTGTCATGCTGTGGAAAGAGCATGATTTATTTCATACTAGTTTTCAAAGTATAACTGTGTAATAGCTGTGTGTGTGTGTGTGAGTGTGAGTGTGAGAGAGAGAGAGAAAGAGAAAGCGAGAGAGAGAATACAACAATAAATGGGTTGCAATGCATTGTCACATTTATCTCCATTTGTGATGGAATGAACCGTAACATATTATAAGCCTGAGGCACCATGTCCTGCTCTTACTCCATAGCTGTGAAGAAAAGTAAACAGTCCCTTCCGTGCATGGCAATGATGCTGTCTGCTGATATCCCGCAGGGCTCAGCTTGTCATGTCCATGAAAATCTCAACCCTTCTGCGTTAAAGATTTATAGCTGTCATGCACAAAGCAAACCTCCTTTAGCCTTCAGTGAGTATTACAGATTTGCTTCCTACTCCAGATCAGCAACCTTGTATTGTGAAATGATTGTATATGATCACAAGGATGTGCTTTTCACTAGTTTATAGTGAAGCCTTATATTTTCCATTTTAAACTGTAACAGACATTGGGAGATTTACCAAGGGGCCCATCTAAGATCTGCTTTCTGCTGTTTTCAAATGGTAAAACCATCCAAGCTGTTAGACCATCCACTAGATGATCTACAGTAACTTCATCTAAATGCTGCACCCCTAAAAGGACACATACCTATTATTTGCCAGAAGTCATGACTTTTTGTCACAAATGGATACATTCTTTGCATGTAAGTAGCAAGGTTCCAAGACACAGTAAGAAGGATTACAGTGCAGATGCAGCATGCATTTGCATCTGTGTCTGACCCTTTTCTAAATCCAAACCATATTCTTTTCAACTGCCCTTATTCTCAATTGTTTTAATGGATTATCAGCTTTCTAATCTCCTTTTAAAGCATGTCAGATGCAATTTAAGTTTCATGGTCTGACTGACTTTTTTGCTCCGGTGAGAATCTTGTCATACAATATTTTCCACCCCAGGTTTCTGGAGGTAATTGGAGGGTGAATTTAAAAGGACCCGTCCAAGCTCTGTTTGCAACTATTTACAAAATGGAAATGTGTCCATAATGTTTGACTGCATCTGAATATTGCATCCATAAAAGACAATATTGTGACAAACAATTTAGTATATTTCATTTGTGTTATTTTTATTTTCCTGCGAATCATGACCTAATGTTGCAAACACATGCTTCTTCTGAAACTAACAGCAGAGCTGCTCGGACTTAATCAGGTGGCTGCAGATGCAGGTGCAGTGTTCATTTGCATCTGTGTCTGACATTCTGGAAAATCGGCACAATGAGTTTAAAATGACAAATGAGTAAAGCAATGAATTTGTCTTTACCTTTCCTGTAGTGAGTTTTCCTGTTTCATGTATAGTATACTATCACATTGTATCTATCATTTTATTTACTGTTTTACTGGAATGTCCCACTGAGCAAGGCTCATTTTGAGAGTTCTGTCCCAAAATGGAAGTGAAAAGTTATATCAGCATGGAAAACAGAAAGCAACTGGAGCTCTAGACCCAAGGAAGTGAGAGTACCAGCTTGGAGTATTTAGCAGTGCAAATGGGCACACTTATGTTATTTATGTTATAAAAACACAATGCAAACAAAGCAACTGGCACATAACTACTTGTGAGAAATGTCTACATTTTAACTTTATTTTTAATAACAGAAAATAGAAAATGTAATACTTAACTTCTACCATTCTCTTGACTTCATTTCCAAACATGACCATTTGGAGGGAAGCCAGTGTAAGTATGAATACATTTCAAAAAAGAAATCTGTCTGAATATGCATATACCATAGAGATATGATATGCTCTTTGATAATTAGTGAAGCAAGTATAGTTGTCAATGTTTCCATATATATTTTAAATTTGTATGATTTTATCAGTCAGTTTTCTATCATCATTCATGATAAAAAAAAAGGGTAATGGGGAAATTGTGTAACCAGGAAAGGAGCACTAAGCAGGAGCTTGTTTCTAGGTGAGACCTGGGAGTACAAGGAAGTCAAGTGACTTGCTCAGGAGCATACAGTATGCAAATGGGGCTGATGGAATTTATACCCAAGTCTCTATGTTTGCAGCTCAGTGCCCTTAACTACTATGCTATACTTCTTCCCTACAGGAGAATTACAGAATAACATTCTCTATCATTTTGCAATTACAGGATGCAAGTATAGACATTTTTGCACCAACAACAAGGTCAGGTTAATCATGATTCAGCTGAGTAATAAGACCAAAAATCCCCTTTAAAGTGATGGAATGAAGATAGAAAGTGATAAAGAAAATGGAATAACTGTAAATTATTTGAGGATCTTTTGAGTGCATTTTTTTTGTGGGGGGACTGCTACTACTGTATAAATGTTGGTTTCTGATGTTGGCCACATACCACCAGTAAATATCCTACAAAATTTAAGAAACATGTATTAAATCCCTAAGAAATAGCCAGGGTAGAGCTTGCTATTCCCTAATAGTTTTGAAGGGGCTCACCAGAAATCAGATTTAACAAACTCTGGTCAGAGCCGATATGGCTGTGGAGAGTGTTGGGATGCTTTTACCCATTATTTCTATTGAATTTGCACAATGCAGATCTGCTAAGAAGCAGTTTCAATGTTGTCTTCCTTTTACATATTTTTACAATGTGTTTTCCTAGAATATGCCTACTGATTGCTATATCTTTAACCTGGATATTTCACAGAAGACATGGTATCTTATTTTCAGTAGGGCTCTACATCTACACAATATTATGCAGCATTTTGTAAAATCAGAACACGCTGAAGACAATATTTCACATCTGGACTAGGCCACCCTAAATAAATACATTATAAAAATTGTAAAATCATGACCCCACTGAAAACAAGATATTGTTTCCAATCTGGGACATCCTGAGTAAATACAGTACAGTGCAGAAGTGTGTAAAATGAAGATCCTTATAACAATGAGATGTAGCATCTCCACTGCACTATGCAGGGTACAAAACATATGATAAGAAATATTTAAAGGAAATCTACTGTAAACTGAGCTTCATTGTGTTAACTGACATAAACAGTTTCTTAATTGTTTTATAACATATTAGATTGCAGTATTTATTTTCAAATGTTGTGACCATGAGGATGGTATGTACACTGTGTGTGTGTGTGTGTGTGTGTGTGTGTGTGTTCTTGTGTGTTTTTGCTGTAGCTCAATATGTTTTGTTTCCCAAAAAGCATAGTACAAATGCCTGCTGATTGCTATATATTAGCCTGGATAGTTCACAGAAGACCTGGCATATATCTGAGACAGTGCTTATCAGATAATGTCCTTAGAGGTTAAAAAACAGTGCAAATCTTTTTAGATTCGTTGCAGAGAAAGGGTGACATTTATGAGGTATGTATGTTTCTTGAAAGACAATACCTGCCCAAGTGAAGCTAGAAGCAAGAAAATGTTTAAATGCTAAGTATTTAAATGTGCAAGTTGTATTTTGAAGGGGGTAAACAAATTTCCAGTTTAACAGGCAACCAATATTTAACAAGCTGTTTTAGTTTCCTAATGGTCATTTGATAAGCAGCTTGGAGTTCTGTCTCCAACATTATAAACAGAAAGAAGGGAGCATTTTATTTCAACTGGCATACTGATTTATAGTTCAGTAAGGATACATTGAAAACTCCAAAAATGTGTTCCACGGTATTCCATTTTTCCAGCTACAGACAGCAAGGTGGCTGTGGGTTCCACTCACAGCCATAAAAATAGAAAAAGATCCTGTTTTGAAAGAAGTAGAAGTCTTGATGCTGAATGGCAATTTTAAAGTGTTCAATGCCCTTTATGGCTGTCATGATTGGAAAATGGTTTATCAGGCAGCTGACTGTGACCCTTGAACTTGCATTCAACTCCTTCCTTTAAAGAGGAAGGGAAGCATTACAGCATCTTACATTCATATTTAAAGCTGACTTCCTCAGGGCCATAGACAGGGTGCAGATACAACTCTTGAGGGGGATGTTTATAATTTCAAAGAGGGAGTCAGGTTCCAAATGTAGATCATTCACAATGAGGCCATTTAGTGACCTTTTTTTGGGGTGGGGGGAGTACTCAGAATTCCCCAGTCTCAACATCCCAATTAAATCACCTCAATTTTGCCTATACTCTGATAAGTATAATTCTAGGTCTGATGGCCATTCTTGGTAGCCTTTCTCCTTCATCCCTTAGACTAGCCTTGTTGCTCAACATTGCATCCTCTCCAACTCAGCTACGTCTTTTCTAAAGTAAGAAGACCATGCCAGCATACAATATTCTACATGGAGCCTCACATAGGTTTGATACATTGGCAGTAACATTTCTATTGCTCTGGAGACAAAACTTCTAATGATACCGTATTTGCTGTTTTACAGATCTTGGTGTCTTAATTGGAACTTTTTAGGTCTCTGGTTATAAGTAGCACCAGGTCCTTCTCCTCGACTTCATCCAATATATGTCATTGCATGGCTGAACTTGGGCTGACCACATCGGTGGCAGGGAGAGAGAGAGCTATATCAGCAGCGAGGAGGGAGCTGTATAGGTGGGGAGACAGGAATTGGCCACATCGCTGGAGAGTGGGGAAAGATCACAAAAGAGCTGTGGAGTTGCTCACAGTGGACTGCAGGGCTGACACAGGAGGTCACCAGCCAACTGCAATCCAGGGCACCAAACTTTGAATTTCTGCCTAGGCTTAAATACAGGGAAGCCCAGCCACTCCTCTCCACTGCACTGCACGGCATGGCTGAACTTGGGCTGGCCACATCAGTGGCAGGGAGAGTGAGATCTACATTGGCAGTGAGGAGGGAGCTGTACTGGCAGCAGAAGGGAGACAGGAATTGGCCGCATTGCTGGCGAGTGGGGAAGACCACAAAAGAGGTACTCCCAAAAGTCCCCCACCCGCTCTCTTCTTCAACCATAATTAAATACTGAAAAGGCAAGGGGCAGGGCCTGAATGTCTGGAAGGAGAAGGCTCAACTGCAGCTGATTGGACGTAAAGATAGAAGGGGGTGGAGCAAAGTGGGTAAGACTGAAAGAGGATCCAAAGGCACAATATTTATGGTGGTATTGCTGCATTTTTAGCGAAATTTTATTGATTAAGTGTTGTTTCTGAATCTTAGGGGATACATTGGTGCAATTATATTTTCTTAGAGTTCTAGGGTTTTCTGTGCTTAAATCAGGCAGGCTTAGGCAAGGTGCAGCCAACGGCTTGTGAGAGGGGTTAATTAGCTAGAGTGAGGGGCTAATTGGCATTAGTTGACCTTTGGTTTTCTACTGCATTTAGAAGTAGGCAGGTTCTGGTAAAAGGTGGAACTTTACTGAGGGCATGGCACCTGGAGGGTGAATGAGGGAGAGGAGGAATTGGCTTTGTGGGTAGGAGGGGGGTTGGAGGGCAGGGAGGTATGGGAATGTTAGCCTGGGGAAGGGTTGGGGACAGCATATTGGGATGGAGCAGGAGGGGCATGACAGTTTAGGGGGCATTGAGGGGTTTGGCCAGTGGAAGAAAGGGAAGAGGGCACACATAGGTGGGAGGGTCATGGGATGTAACAACTGTGGTGCAGCAGTATTCATGAGTACTCTCTGGAGACTGGGGACATGCCTTGTTTGTCAAAGGTTGGAAAGGTTGGAGGCTGAGCTAGTATGGCTAAAAAGAGAGCTATCCTGGACAAGGAAGAACATAGTCAATAACGTTGTGGATGGCAACCAGAAAGGGGGTTGGAGGCAAATTAAGAGGGGAGGGGGGAGGTCACAGGGGGACACAGTAGAAAATATCAGGTCAGAGGACAGGGACGCGGTGGGCTGGAGTACCGGCACTCTTGAGCATAGGTACACAGCGGGCAGCAACAGAAACAGACCATTAATGGGGACAATGAAGCAGGAGGATGTGAATGGGATTAAGGCAGTGGGGAATGAAGAAGGGGATCAGGAAAGGAAGGATAAATCAGGAGAAGGGAACAAACTAGAAGGCAGGAAAGGCAGGAGATGTAGGGAGAAGGGGAGGATCAGGTTATGGAGGCCAGGAAGGGGATGGGGGATAGTAAGGGGAAAGGGAGGGATAGTTTGGGAGGACAGGGTGTAGCGAATATGGGGGAGAAGGGGAAGGGGAAGGTAGCAAAGTGCGGTGTCGCAAGAAAAGGCTGGAGTGGGACTGACATCCATGGAGAGGAAGACCAGCAGAGGGACAGGAGTGGAATAGGTGAGGGTGGGAGGGAACCTAGAGGGGGACAAGGCCAGGGACCTCCAGGCTGGACAAGGGAACAGATGGACAGGGAAGGAAGAGGTGGAACATATGAAGAAGCCAGCAGAAGAAGTCATTTGGTCTGTCAAGTTTGCTCATGTTGCAGGGTCCACAGCTTGAGCTACTGTCCCTGCCCCCTCTCCCTACACCTCCCATCCTCCCTACCCATGACCCTTACCCTCCCCCTATACATGTTCCAGCATCTCTTAAAGCTGCCCACTGTCTTCAATCAGAATACCTCTTCTGGCAGCACATTCCAAGTGTCCACCACCCTCTCTGTGAAGTGCTTCCTGACCTCCCTCCTAAACCTCCCATCCTCCAGCTTAAGACTGTGCCCCCTGATGTTATGGTTGCCACTCAGCTTAAGGAGACTCCCCTTATCAACCTTATGTATCCCTTTCAAGTACTTGAAGGTCCCAATCATGTCCTCTCTCTCCCGTCTTCCAGGGAGTACATGTTCAGTGCCCTGAACCTCTCCTCATATGCCTTACTCTGCCGACCAGCTATCAATTCAATTCAATTCAAATTTATGGTTGATTGGTTAAAAACCATTACAACATCAATGAATCTAAATAGATTCCAAGTCCTTACATAACACTTTTCTCAAACATATAGGATTCATACAAAAATGATATATATTATCAAACAACTATAGCATCAGTCTGCAATCAAAAAGGTTAAACCAGTAAGGTAAGATGGTATCCGTTTAAAATTATTCCAATATTGTGCCAATTTGTTTCTAAAACGTTTCCTCTATATAATTTAATTCCCTCTTCGAGGATTAAAAATACATTCAGTCATATTCAAAATTCCAATAACTACAAATATAAAATCAAACTATAAAGATCATTAAACACATTACTTCAAAGTTATATGCTTAATATACTGTAGTGCAGATCCTGCAGTCTAAACTTTGAGAAGAGAAATTAGATGGACATTGTGTTTTATATTCTATTTTCAATCCTGCTCGAGCAGAACTACCGGTCTATACCACAATCATTTTCGGGGAATTAACCAGCATACCATGTCACGTGTACGAAGATACGGAATTACTATTTATATAGAACACTCAGACCTCAACATATTCATAATAGCCACCAAATGCATGACTCCTTATATTCCTTAAGTTCATTGAATTGCAAGCAAAAGTTCCATTACGCTCCATTAACATCACAGAGTTGAACAGGCTGCAGAAAAATTTAATCAACTCTTCTATATACTGTAAAAGCAGCTCAAACCTCAGCATGTCCATAGTACTCACAATATATCATAAATGACTCCATATACACTTGAAATTCATTAAAATTATGGACAATAAAAGACTCCATTAAGCTCAATTAAGAGCACAGGAGTCATCAGAGCACAAACGAGTTTTAGTTAGCTCCTTATATAATCAGGAGTCCATAATTCTCAGTAATTAACATGAGCTGAGATTAAACAAGTAAAAGCTCCCTTTATATTTTAGTCCTGAGAGTCCTGTAATGATCCGCAAAGCAATTCAGCATGTCAGAGTCAGTTAGGAATAAAACTCGACATTTTACTCCAGGGAACAGCCACAACTGCCGCTAATAGTTACTGTTACAGCCTCCCCACCTTCATTCTCTCAATCTTCATGCTGAGTCATCCAAATTATATTAGGCTCCAACACTTAAGAGTCCCATAAATTACTACATAAATATCCAAAAAAGAACTCTGTACATGTTGCAGGTCCTTTTAAAACTAGTGTCAAATTATATAAATGATGCAACTCCTCAGTGGTGTCGTACTGGTGTAAGAAATTCTATCAATGGGGCTAAACCCCTGCCTATATGCTCCCATTCCTGAACTGGGAGTCCATTTTCCAAGCAGGGGCACTAAAGGCCAACACTCTGGCTCCCACACATAGAAATAAGACAAAACAATACCTTTATGCAAAGGGCCTCTGTACCGAACCCCACAATTAAACATTTCTTTTAAGCTCACCATGAAGTTCAAGTGGCCAGTTGTAACCACAACTGCTTCCCAGAGGTTTCTCCAACAATTTCTCTAGGAGATTATCCAGGAATTAGCAAAGCCTTTATCAGAACTGTTTAGTGAGTCTCTGAGCACAGGAGAGGTCCCAGAAGACTGGAGAAGGGCTCATGTGATCCCGCTCCACAAGAGTGGTAGCAGGGAGGAGGCAGGGAACTACAGACCAGTCAGTCTTACCTCAGTAGTGGGCAAGATTATGGAGGTGCTCCTTAAGGAAAGGATAGTGCAACACCTGGAATCCATAGGAGCACAGGCTCCAAGACAGCATGGGTTTACAAAAGGAAGGTCCTGTCAATCTAATCTCATAGATTTCTTTGACTGGGTAACCAGAGTGGTGGACCAAGGGGGAGCAGTTGATGTCACCTACCTTGACTTCAGCAAAGCTTTCAATACTGTTCCACATAGAAGATTGATTAATAAGCTGGGTAGACTTGGGGTGGGTCAGAAGTTGATCAACTGGGTGACAAACTGGTTGATGGGCAGAAAACAGAGAGTGGTGGTAAATGGTATACAGTCAGAAGAGATGCAAGTCACAAGTGGGGTACCTCAGGGATCAGTTCTGGAGCCAGTCCTCTTCAATATCTTTATCAGTGACATTGCAGAGGGACTGGAGGGTAAGGTTTGTCTGTTTGCAGATGACACCAAGATCTGCAACAGAGTAGATGATCCAGATGGGGTGGGCAGAATGAGAAGAGATATGGATAAACTAACAAAATGGTTGGAAGAGTGGCAACTGGGGTTTAATGCAAAGAAGTGCAAGATCATGCACATAGAAAGAAAAACCCTGAAATCACCTATAGGCTGGGAGGGGAGTTGCCGGCAGTCACAAGGGAAGAAAGAGACTTGGGCATCATCATCACAGATGACCTGAAATCATCCAAGCAGACCACTAAAGCAGTAGGTAAGGCTAGAGGGATGTTGGGGTGTATTAGAAGGGGTATCACAAGTCAGAAGATGGAGGTAATAATCCCTCTTTACAAGACACTGGTTAGGCCCCATCTGGAGTACTGCATGCAGTACTGGAGGAAACACCTTCACAAGGACATTAACCAAATTGAGGCAGTCCAGAGAAGGGCAACAAAAATGGTGCAGGGACTGCATCAGAAAACATATGAGGACAGATTAACGGAGCTCAATATGTATACCCTAGAGCAAAAGAGGAGAGAGATGATATGATCGAAAATTCAAACACCTTATGGGCATTAACAAGGTGAAAGAGTCTAACATGTTTCAATACAAGAAAATAGGACAAGAGGACACAGCATGAGATTAGAGGGAGGACAATTAAGGGCAATGAGAGGAAGTTCTTTTCACAGAAAGGGTGGTGGATGGCATGGGATGGCCTACCTCAGGAAGTGGTGGATATGAATACAGTGCAGGGCTTCAAACAGTCATGGGATAGGCATAAGGGAGCAATACAGATGAGTATGAATAGATAGTCCATTGACAGAGCAAAGGCTCATGGCACATTCATAAGGTAGAAAAAGAAATGGGCAGACTGGATGGGCCTTGTGGTCCTTATCTGTCATCAACTTCTATGTTTCTATGTTTCTAATATTCAGGGTCTGAGCTGGAGACATAATCCAAAGTAGACCACTCTGTTCCACTCCACTCTCTTTTCTCCATTCAGTATGCTCCTTCAGCAGTCTATGCCTCATTCTTCATATGATTCAGGCAATGCCACACACCTGTTAAAATAAAATGAAAGAAATGCTCCTCTAAGTGCAGTAAATTAAAATCTTGAATATGCTCAAAAAACCTCAGCCCTCAGGCAACGTTAGCATACCTTTACTTGGCTTAAACAAGCCTGTCAGCACATACAGCACCACTATATTTGCAGCATCCTCCTTCTTAAACGACGGCATCTTATGTCGTTTTGTACTGCCTGTGTTACCTCTTAATGCTGAGATCCATTTTTAAGTTTGGGTAAATCTCCAAACCTGCTAAACATAGAGCTCCATTAGGGTTCTCAGACTTCAACAGTTCACAGTGCCCGAGTCAAGTGAACACTGCAGCAAGCAAAATATTAACTCAGTTGAGGTTCCACGTACATTAGTAGAAATTCTTATTTTAAAAAGTAAATCCACGACAGTAGATCTAACTTTACTTCTTTTACTGTGAGGGAAGTATGAACGCTCAAGTGGAACAAGAGGCAAACTTTACTGAAAGCTTCACCAAAAGAATGCTGCTCGTTTACAAAGAGCAATTACTGCACTCTTTATTACTGACCCCAAACCAGTCCAACGACCAAGGAAAAAGTGGGTTTCTTTCATAAGGTTATAAATAATACCTTTAAAAAGCACTAGAAGACTAAAATATCACAAACTAAGGAGCATAATCCAGCATGGTGGGGAGCAGAGTGGCAGTGCGGCTATCTTGCTGCCCCGCTCCCCTGGAGCATCCGCCCTGACCAGCTATCATCTTTGTAGCCCTCCTCTGGACCTTCTCCAGCAGGTTAATGTCCTTTATGAGATGTGTGCACCAGTACTGAACTACATACTTTAGACACGGCATTACCTGTGACCTGTACAAGGGGAGTATAACCTCCTCTCTCTTACTACTGATCCCCCTAGATATGCATCCCAGCATCTTGTTTGCCTTTGCTGCTGCTTTCTTGTACTGTGTGAAGTGCTTCAGGTCACTAATGATCATCACTCCCAGGTTCTTCTCCTCCTCTGATGCAGATACTCGAACTCCACCCAGGTAGTACTCTGTCCTAGGATTCTTGGCTCCAATATGCATAACTTTTCATTTCTTGGCATTGAAGCCAAGCTGAAAGATCCTGGACCACCTCCCTAGCTTTTCCAGATCTTCTTGTAGGTCCTGTATCCCTTCATCTGTGCCCACTCTCCCACAGAGCTTAGTGTCATCCACGAATAGGCACAATTTGCCTTTAATGCCATCTCCAACGTCATTGATGAAGACGTTGAACAACACTGACCCCAGCACCAAGCCCTATGAGACCCCACTTGTTACCTGTCTTATGCCAGATAACTCTCCCCCTTCCCCACAACCACCCTCTGGGTTCTGTCCTTCAGTCAGTTTTCCACCCATCTGGTCATCTTTTCCCCAATCCCGAGATCCACCAACTTCCTGATCAACCTTTTGTCAGGACAGAGTCAAAGGCCTTCCTGAAATCAAGATAGAGGATGTCTACCACTTGGCCCCTGTCTACTGTATTAATGATACAGTCAAAGAAGTCAATCAGATTAAGTTAATCAGTGTAAGGTGTACACAGGGAAAGCTGAGAGGAATGGGAGAAGTAGACAGGCAGGTGAGGCAATGGCACCCTTGGGGCAGCACACGAAAGATCACTGATAGTGTATGGGGACTCCAATATTAAAGGGATCCACTGGTTAAGGAAGGGTGTAGCCTTCAAAAGAAGGTCAGTTTTCTGTGAGCCAGGGATGGAAGCGAGCAGGGCACTCCCAAGAATTAAGGAATGCATTAGACTGGTTGGGGGAACCCAACCTGGTTGTACACCTTGGCACAAATGATCTGGCTGGAGAAGAGGTCCAAGAGGTACAGAGGAGATTTATGGAACTAGCCAGGGGGTGCAAGGGGATAGTAGATACCATAGCCTTCTCAGAAGTCCTCCCAGTTCACTACACCAGTACAGTGAGACAATTGAGAAACAAAGAGTTTAATCATTGTCTGAGGCAGTGGCGCAGAAGGGAGGGCTATGAATGTATAGGGAATTGGGGAAACACGTGGATAGACCAACATCTGTATGCGAGAGATAAGTTGCATATAAATAATGAGGGGGAGGGGGTTTTGAGGAGGAGGCTACAGGGATACATAGATAAAATGCTAGGGAGGGATTTAAACTAGGAGGGGGGAGAGCGAAGCTAGGTGTAGCCCAGCAGAGGAAGGAGAGGATCAGGCCTAACTATCTCTCCCCCACAGATGGGGGCAAGAGAAACCGACAACGGGGAGAAGGGAAGGGTTTGTGGAGGGATCTGCTGACCAGTGTCAGGAGTCTAGGTAACAAATTTGGAGAACTACGGGCAACAGTGGTGGAGGGTGACCTGGACCTGGTGGCAGTCATGGAGATCTTGTGGACTGAGAACCACAACTGGGAAGTGGAAATGTCTGGGTATGTACTGTACAAGAGAGACAGAATAGGAAAAATAGGAGGGGGTAGCCCTTTATGTAAAGGAGGGTATAAGGGCATTGTTGTGCAAGGGGGGTGGACCTGTGGAGACTGTATGGTGTCCTTAAGCAGAGCAGGGGAGAAGGCAGTGAAGGTAGGGGTGGCCTACATGTCAGCAAATCAAGAAGAGGAGATTGACAAGCAGATAGGTAAAGAGATACAGGACATGGCCAGCAGGGGGGAAATCATGGTACTGGGAGACCTAAATCTACCTTAGGTAGACTGGGTCATCCCAGCAGCAGCCACAGTTAAGAGTAGGTGGTGTTGGAAGCCTTGCAGAAAGTATTCATCAGCCAAGTGGTGATGGAACCTACTAGAGGGAGGGCCATACTTGACCCAGTTTTGACAAATGGGGACAGTGTCAGGGGGGGGGACTTGAGTGACAGTGACCATACGGTGGTGAAATGTAGGATCAACAAGGGTCAGGTCAAGGACAATTTGAGCACTAGGGTGCTTGACTTTGGTACAGCAGACTTTGGGAGGATGAGAGCAATGGCACAGGAAGAGCAGGAGGGAACGGAAGACCTGGAAGACGTGGAGGAACTATGGGGGGAAAATTAAAAGAGGACTACGGAAGGTGACAAAGCTTTGCGTTAGGATGGTGAGTAAGAAAAAGAGGACTAGGAAATCATTTTGGTTCACTACTGAAGTGAGGAAAGCAGTCGGGGAGAAGAGGGCATTTGGGTATATAAGGTGACACAAAGGGAGGTAGATAAGGAGGTGTATAGCGATAAACTGAGGTAATCAGGGAAGGTGATCAAGAGGCCCAAGGCTGAAACAAAAGAATGTATAGCAAGGAGGATGAAAAGGGGGGATAAGAGGTATGTAAGTGACAGGAAAAATGGGAAGAGTGGGATAGTGTGGCTCAAAGGGGGGGCACTGATGGAAGGAGACACAGAAAAAGCTGATGTCTTAAACAGAAACTTTGCATTGGACTTTACGGTGCGGGGGGGGTGCAAAATTGGAAAATAGGGGGAGGATGGGTAGGGAGATGGACTCCAGTCCCTTCACAGTAGCTAGGGTATAGGAGGAACTGAGCAAGCTGCGGACCAGTAACGCAATGGGGCCAAATGGGATTCACCCGAGGGTGCTTAAAAAAATTGAAACAGGAATTGGTGACACCACTCATGAGGCTATTCAACCTGTGACTTCATGAGGGAAGGGTTCCTGAATTCTGGAAAAAGGTTGATGTAGTACCACTATATAAGCGGGGATGAGAGGGAAGAGCCAGGAAACTACCGACCAATAAGCCTGACCTCTGTGGTTGGCAGGCTAATGGAGGCACTGATTAAGGAAAGAATGGTCAAGCATCGGGGGGGGAGGGCTACTGAATGACAATCAGCACAGATTCATGGGTGGCAGGTCTTGACAGACCAACCTGACTGAATTCTTCAACAGGGCGATGGAGATATGGGACCAGGGAGGAGCGGTGGAAGTGGCCTACCTGAACTTCAGGAAGGCATTCAACACCGTCCCCCATGGGAGTTTGGTAGGCAAGATGGAAAGCTTGGGGTTGGGAAAGAAGCTCACTAGATGGGTGGAACATTAGTTGGAGGTGAGGACTCAGAAGGTCATAGTTAATAGGGTGCTCTCGAAGGAGGAAAGAGTGACAAGTGGAGTTCTACAGGGGTCTGTGTTGGGACACATTCTTTTCAACATATACATAAAGAACATCACAGAGGGTTTGCACGGGAAGGTGTGTCTGTTTGAGGATGACATGAAAATCTGTAGTAGCTAGTGGATACAACGGAAGGGGAGTGGAGGATATGAGGAAGGATTTGGCCAGGTTGGAGAAGTCGTCAGAAAGGTGGCAATTTTGGTTCAACACAAAAAAGTGCAGAATTATGCACATAGGGCATAACAACCTGAAGGCAAAATACTGACCTGGGGGTGGGGGAGCTTGAGGAGACAGAGCAGGAAAGAGACCTGGGGATAACCATCTCAGACAATCTGAAAGACTGGAGTCAGTGCGACAGAGCAGCAGGAAAGGCACTAAGTATGCTGGCATAAATAGAGAAGGGTTTCACAAGCAGGAGGAGGGAGGTGATCCTTCTGTTGTACAAAACCATGGTCAGACGACACATGGAATATGGGGTCCAGTTCTGGAGGCCATACCAGCAAGGGGACAAGGACCGTCTGGAAAGGGTCCAGAGAAGAGCGACCAAAATGGTGTGGGGGATGCAGTGGAGGACATAGGAGGATAGGCTGGGGGAGCTGGGCCTGTATTTGCTGGAGGAAAGGAGGGAGGGGATTGGTGGAGACATTTAAATACATAAAGGGCATAAACAGAGTGAGAGTCAAGAGCATATTCAAATTGAGTAAAAACAATTCCACTAGGGTACATGCCCTCAATCTGGAAGAGGGCAGTTTCAGAGGGGAGATTCTTCACTGAGAGGGTGGTACAGCCATGGAACAGGCTGCTGGAGTGGGTGGTGGGGGTGGATGCAGTGGAGAGTTTTAAGAGGGCCTGGGGATACACATGGAACTGGCGGGCAGAGTGCAGGCTGCAAAGGGACGGAGGGAATCTTCCGGGGGGGGGGGTTATGGGCAGACTGGATGGGCCAAGGGGTCCTTTTCTGCCAGCAGCTTTTTATGATTCTATGATGCCACCCAGTCACTGCTGGTATTCTCTGCTACCATAACAGAAATGCATGAACTTACAGTTTGTATTTGAAAGGTAATACCCCATATCTCCGTCCAGCCATTTAATTGATCTGGGTCCTTCTGCAGCCCATTTTCATTTTTATGTTGGCATGCGTGCATGCGCAAGAAACATCTAGCCACAGTGCAAGTCTTGGGGGTGTGGCTGCTGTTGGGTGAATGCAGGGCACGATCAGTAGGCGCGCCCTCATTCTCCAATCAGTTCAGTATGGCACCGCCACACCATGCATGACAGATGGGTGAGAAGCATCAGCGAAGTGTCCGCTGCACCGCCATACGCAGCGGTCCTTTGCTTGACGTGCTTCACCGCCACATGGCCATGGTTGGCGAGCCGGCGGTTGCCTCACTAAATGACATCGGGGTGCCTAACTGTTGGCAGCCCTCCTGTATTTGTGTGCCGACGGGGAGCCCACTCCCCGCTGGCATCCCCCCGCAAATGTGGAATGCCGAGGGGGTGCCCAGTCCTCTTGGCTCATGCCCCCTGCTTGTGTTGCACACCGACGGGGAGCCCACTTCCCATCGGCATCACCCAACTGTTGAATGCCGAGGAAGGTGCCCAATCCCCTCGCTCGCGCTCCCCCGACTTTGTTTGCCGCTGGGATGCCCAACTCGCTGCATTAACCCCCGTGTGTGTGCCAACAGGGTGCCCAATCCCCTGTTGGCTACTGACCCCCAAACCCACTTAGGTGGCACGCTGGGAGCCCACCCAGTGTGCCAAATGCCCTGCAGTGCCAAAACTGTCCCAAACGTGTTCTCTTTTTTTCTTTACCTAGAAAGCGAAACCATCCCTTGTAGTCTAGATCCCCTCCTCCCCACCGCACTCCACCCACTCGCGCACCCTGCCTCCCCTCACCCCCCACCCCATACTTACTCTCGGACTCCAGCACGACGATCTTCAGTGGAAAGGGAGCATGTCTGCACTCTTCAAAGCCGACTACTAACTGAGGAAATGCTGGTAAGCTGTATAATGCAATGAATAGGGTTTTTTCAACTTTGTTAGATATCTCAGGCTTTTCTTGATTGGCACCAAATTTACAACATGGGTTTTTGGGCCCCTCCTCATGATTCTGTCACTGTCATGGTGTTAATCGGTTTTGAAGGTGATTTCGCAGTCACCGCGCTTAAATCACCTTTAGGGACCCATTAACAAAATGACAGTGCCAGTGTTCATGAGGTGGCCTCTCAAAAAGCTTATGTTCCAAATTTGGTGGAAAAAATCCAAGAAATGCCTGTTTTACGAGCGTGCATTGTGCAGTTGCTACGCAGGCTCATAACTTCATGCATTCGCAATATTTTAATGCAGTATTTTCAGCATTGGCATTTTTCTGCACCTCCTTGTGAACAGTGCAGCTGTCATTTCCCACATCCTGCCTGAAATGTGTTTCTGCACTTCTGGCGCACAATTGCGCAGTCGCTGTTGGAAATCAGTGTTTGGGCCACATTATGAAAATGACAGTGACACAGTTCATGAGCAGAGCTCCTAGAATGCCTATGTTGAAAATTTGGAGCTGATCCTCCATAAAATGACTGTGTTACGAGCGTGCATTGGCAGATTGCACGCATGCTCGTACTGTCATGCATTTGTGATATTTTCACTCTGGATTTCCACCATTGCCATTTTTACACACCTCTTGATGAACAGTACAGCTGTCACTTCACATATCCTGCCCAAAATGTGTTTCCGCACTTCTGGCACAGAGTAGCGTGGTCGCTGTGTGAAATCACTTCTTGGGACACTGAGGAAATGACAGTGACGCTGTACACGAGCAGAGGTGCTAAAATGCCTATGTTGAAAATTTGGTGCCGAACACCCACAAACTGCCAGTGCTGCAAGTGTGCCTTACATATTTGCCATGCACCCTTGCAACTCTGCAACTTTCATATATTTGTATGCCACATTTTCAGCACTGCCATTTAATTACACCTCCTTATGAACTGTGCAGCTGTCATTTTTCACATCCTTCCTAGCATGTTTTCCTGCAATGCACTATCAAACACCCACAGGGACACCCTAATGCCTCTCACTCGCTGTAGGGTGGGGGTGGGTTGGCATCAGTCCAATACTTGACTGCCACTCCTATGCTGCATCTCTTTAACTCCTACACTGCCAAAGGCAGCAAGACAACATTCAGCATTGACAAATGCTTGTGATATTTAATGACAATGTTCCCTAGCTTTGTCTCATGAATTAATTTCAAAACCGAGCATCCCACTCCCAAGTCCCAATTTCTTTTGTATGTGTTAAAAAGAATTGGCCCCATGAAACTACCTGCAGGACACTAGTATCCATTCCCGCCTCAATCAGACATCTTTCCATCCATGCATACTCTACATTCTGTATCCAAGCCATCTCTCAACCTAGATAACTATGTTTTTTGAACTCCCAATCCATACAGTTTCCTTGTTAGCTTATTGTGTGCCACCTTGCCAAATGCCTTGCTGAAATTGAGGTATACCCCACAAACATGTCTATCTTTATCCACTTCCCTTGAGACTTTTTCAATTAAGGTAAGTAGATGTGTTTAATGAGTCCTCCCACCTCTAAAGCCATGTTGACTACCCCGTAAAGCTTATTGAGTTGCACAAGGTCATGCAATATCACCTTTAAAATCTTTTAAAGTACCCTGCAAATATACCAGAGAAAGGTTCACTGACATGTAGTTTCATGGATCATTACTTTTATTGCTCTAACATTATTCTACTACATTAGCATGTCTCTGTTTGCTGGGAATCACCTCATATCTCAATGACAAATAAAAGTTATGTGTTAGAGGAACAGTAATCTCTTCTGCCACTTCCATCAGTATTCATGGGTGAAGACATCTAGCTCAGGAAACACAATAACACCTAGCATCCTAAATTTCATGTTCACAGTTCCTTCCCCTCCTGGATCATAATTTGATCCCCATTCCAGTTTTCAGCTTATTTATTTACATAACATAGATACATAGACACTGTTAGCAGATAAGTACCTATGGCCCACTCAGTCTGCCCATTTGAGCTTGTAAGTTCAGTTTATTTTCCTAGAAGTCTGTTGCCCCTTACCCCTGACCTCCAGAATTCCTTTATGTCTATCCCATGCATTCTTAAATCCCGTGATTGTTTCAGCTCCCCACCACTTCCGCTGGCAGGGTGTTCCACTTGTCCACCACCTTTTCTGTGAAGAAATTCTTCTTCACGTTTCCTTTGAATCGCCCTCCCTCCAGCTTCATCCAATGCCCTCTAGTCCTGGAACATATTTTTCACTGGAAAATCATGTATTCCTGCACCCTGTTTCTCCCTGTAAGATACTTGTATGTCTATCATATCCCCACTCTCCCTCCTCTCCTCCAGGGCATACATATTCAAGTCCTTCAGCCTGTCCTCACAGGACTTGTGATGCAATCCCTGTACCATCTTTGTTGCCCTCCTCTGAACCTTCTCTACCCTGTCTATGTTCTTACATAGGTAAGGTCTCCAGAACTGTACACTGAACTCCAGGTGGGGCCTCACTAGTGTCTTTTATAGTGGAATTATGACCTCCCTTTCCTGCTGGTGATGCCCCTGCCTATGCATCCCAGTATCCTATTTGCTTTACCTGTTGCCTTGTCACATTGTTGCCCTACCTTGAGGTCATCGGAGATGATAACCCCAAGGTCCCTTTCCTACTTGGGGCATGCTATATCCTCACCCTCCAACTGATATGTTGTTCCAGGGTTTTTGTGCCCCATATGCATTATCTTGCACTACTTTGCATCGAATTTCAACTGCAACCCTTGACCATTCTTCAAACTTCTGCAGGTCCCTCCTCATTCTGTCTACACCCTTTGGCATGTCCACTCTATTACAAAGCTTTGTGTCATCAGTGAACAGGGAAATTCTGCCTTCTAGGTCCTGCACAATGTCACCGATGAAGATGTTGAATAGGACCATCCCCAGCACTGATCCCTGTGGTACCCCACTGGTCACTCTTCCCTCTGTGGCGTGACAGTCATTTAACACCACCACCACCCTCTGTGTCCTGCCATACAGCCAATTACCCACCCACCACACTACTGTCCTGCCCACTCCCATGTTCTCCAGTTTGTTTAATAGCCTTCTATGTGGCACAGTGTCAAAGGCCTTGCTGAATTCCAGATAGGCCACGTCCACTACCCTCCCCTGATACACCTCCCCTGTCACCCAGTCAAACAATTCAATGAGGTTGGTGTGGCATGACCTCCACCCGGTGAAACCATGCTGCCTTGCGTCTTGTAGTCCATTGGCAACCAGATGGTCCACCAGTCTGTCCTTCAGTATTGCTTCAATGATCTTCCCCACTACCGAGGTCAGGCTGACTGATCTGTAGTTCCCTGCTTCCGTATAAGGGGACTACATCTGCTGTCCTGCAGCCTTTGGGTACCTCCCCTGTTTCCAGTGATTGGTTAAACAGGATTGCCAGAGGTTCAACCACCACCTCTCTTAGTTCCTTTAGGATCCTGAGGTGCACTCCATTTGGCCCCATTGCTTTATTAACTCCTATTCCTACCAGTTCCTTTAGGACCCTTTCCTGTATAAAGGGATTTGTCCATTTCTGTGTCATTCCCACCCCATGTACTCCCTTCAGGTCCATTACCCTCTTCTTCTTCTTCAGTAAAGACTGAGCAGAAATATCTGTTCAGTATGTCAGCTTTACTGTTGTCATCTTCCACTTCCCTTTGCTCTTCTTTTTTCACTTATGTACCTGTAAAAGCTTTTGTCCCCTCTACCCACTGATTTTGTGATGCGCTTTTCTGTCTGAGCATTGGCTTCCCTTACTGACCTCTCTGCCACCCTTTGCTTCTCCTGGTAGTTCTCCCTATCCCCTTCTACCTTTTTGTATTGCCTGAATGCTTGGCTTTCACTAACTAGCTCCTACTAAACCTTTCCCTTCTAGCATTCAGTAAAAGACCTTTTAACTCACTAGTAGTTTTTTATTGTTCTCCTTCAAGTATCTCATCAGGTATCTTATTTGCTGTTCTGACCTGTAAATGTGCCCCCTTCATTATTAGTTTAAATTAGCTCCATCAAGGGTTTGCAGAAATGTTTCGCGAAGTACTGTACCTTAGCATGACATCTATTTAAGTGAAGACCGTCTTTTCAGAAGTAATTATTTATTTTGTAAAAAGCAGTCCAAATCTTCTATAAAGAGCAAGTCCACTCTCTTTCACTGGAAGGAAAGTCTCACATTGATTTTTTCAATGGTTTTAATTTTTTCCTGGTGTGCTCTTAATATAGGAAGGATCTCTGATATTGCAACTTTCTGGCCAAGTGCCTTTTGTTTTAAGCCCATCAATAATGTCTGCACAGACATCTTTTTGTGTGCTCTGTCTACATCATTGCTTCCAACATGGATAATAATAGAGGACTTCTTAGATAACTTCAAGGTTCCTCAGAAGGGAGCCTGGGCTGGAGGGAAGAAAGAGTGGAGCAAAAGCGGGAATAGAAGGAGGGTAGGCAGTAAAAAGTGGAAGGCCATGGTTACAAATGCCCACAGGCTAGGAAATAAAATCCCAGACCTGGTGGCCTTGATGGTAAAGGCTGAGCTGGACATAGTGGCAATAATTGAGATGTGGTACACCACAAATCACAACTGGGAGGTATGTGTACCAGGTTATGCTCCATTCAGGCAGGATAGGGAGAGTAAAAAGGGGGAGTCGGTGGACCTGTATGTCAGAGAATGCATAAAAGTGACTGCAGTACAGGGTAGAGGGGGGAGGCCGAGGCACTGTGGGTCACCCATGAGTGGCCATGGCACAGCAATTCATACAGGGGTGACCTACAGACCTCCAGCTCAGGGGGAGGATGTGTTTAGTTTAGTTTATTAATTTGTTAGAGTGCTCTATCTCATTGTGACTCTAGGCGCTTTACAGATACCTGAATAATATAGACAAATTAAAATAAAATGTACACAGAAATATAAACAAGCATAGTAAGATAAATGGAGGGAAAAGCTTTGTTACATAAAAAGGTCTTCAGATCCCTCTTGAATGCACAAACTGAGGGGGCCTCTCTAAGCAACCGAGGCTGTGAATTCCACAGGATAGGCATAATGACTGAAAAAGCCCAGGCCCCAGATGACTTCAAATGAGCCCTGGGAATCACTAGGAGGCCCTCCTCAGCTGATTGGAGAGGACATGATGGGTGGGGGTGTCCAGTGAGGATAGCGACTGAATATGAACGACCGTCAAAATGGCAACTCATAAACAGCACTCTCCTCATGGGCTACCCTGCAAGGGTAGTGACCCTATGTGAAGGTGACTGTAGGGGAGGGTGACCAGAAGGGGAGAGTAGAGAGGGGAAGGGGAGGGATAGGGAAGAGGGTTTCTCAGGGGGTAGTGTGCCCGCTGCAGCCGAGCTAGCTATATGGTGTGGTGGTGAGGGTGGCTAGCTCCAGTGCAGCAGGTACTGGTTCAGGGCTGGGGACTGGTGGAAATATTTTGCCACTAGCAATTTTTTTTGTGCAATCCAGAGTGTCTCCCACTCATTGACATGCACCCCCAGAGTTAGTAATCCTACATGGGGGTGCAGGCAAAAGCCTCGCATAAATACTAAGTCCAGCTTCTGATGTTTGTTCACCAGCAAGTGTATATCACTGATCTGTTTTTCAGTGATATACACTCGCCCTAATGGTGATCGCAGTTTCGTGATCACTGTTATCACATAGAACCAATGAGTGATAGGGCTGTAGGAGGTCTTGCAGGTATCCGGGCCCCAGGCCATGTAGAGTTTGTAGGTCAGTAATCAACCTTGAAGGTGATCTTCCACCTAATAGGAGGCCAGTGCAGACAGTGCAGCACAGGTGTAATATGACATGACCTTGAAAGGCAAATCAACAGCCTGGCTGCTGCATTCTGCACTAGCTGGAGGCAGCAAAGATCAGCCCCCGATAGCCCTAAATAAAGGGCATTGTAGTAATAAAGCCATGATGTCACAAAGGCATGGACTAATGTTGGCAGAACACCCAAGGGAATCAGGTGTTTAATACTGGCGATAAAAACCTGGTGGTAAAAGTCACTCTGGACCTTGGCCAACACCCGAGATTCAAGCATTAAGCCGCTGTCCAGCACAACGCCAAGATTTTTCACCTTAGAAGAGGTGGGAAGCTGAGAGTCTCCAAGCCTATACCCAGTGACTTGACCAGCCAGCACAGCAACCCTCAGGTGATCAGGTTCCACCAACAGTACTTCCGTCTTATCCAGATTTCACCTCAGCCATTTGGCACTTATTCAGTCTTGGACCTCAGTAAGGCACCAATTGAAAACTGAGACTGCATACTGCAGTTTAGGTGCAAAAGACATGTACAGCTGAGTATGATCCGCATAGCAATGAAAATTCAGTCTGTACCATCTTATAATGTCCCCTAGTGGTAGCATAAACACTGCAAACAACATAGGGACAAAATGGAACCCTGTGGGACCCCACATGGCAGGGGCAGTAATCAGGAAGAAAAAGGCCCTAAGACTACCCTCTGCATCTTGCCACTGTGGAAAGAATGGAACCAGTTGAGGACCAAACCAGAGAGTCCACAATAAACTCACAGGTGATCTAAAAGCTTCCCATGGTCCATGATGTCAAAAGCAGCCGAGAGATCAAGGAGAAAAAGAATAGAATGCTCTCCTCAATCCCTCGCCACCAGGAGATCATTAAGCATCCGAACTAGGGCCATCTCAGTGATATGTCTTTTCCTAAAGCCTGACTAGAAAGGGTCATAGATGTTGTGAGATAACAAATGGGCCTCCAGTTGTAAAGCCACCACCTTCTCAATAACCTTCCCTAAAATGGGTAGGTTAGAGATGGATCTGTAGTTTGCCAGGCAGTCCGGGTTCTAGCAATGTTTTTTTCAAGAGAGGTCTCACCACCATCTCCTTGAGGGGTTCATGAAAGACTCCCCTAGCTAAAGAATACTGAACTATCCTAGTGAAGACCAGGCTGATGGACTCAGTACACCCTACAAGACGGTGTGTCAGACCAGGGTCCAAACTACAGTAGGTGGGCCTCAGCTCCTGGATAACCCTAACAACATCCTCGACTGCCAACTGGTCAAAGTCAGACCAGACAGATGGAATGCCCACAACAAACACAGGCACACCACTGCAAGTCCCAATGGAGGGTTCCAACAGGATCCCGTATCCGATAGAGGAGATCTTATCAGCAAAAAACAGAGCAAACTCATCACACTTAGATTGTGAAAAGGCTCTAACGGATTGAAGACAAGCTGGATTACATAGCCTGTCGACAGTCCAGAAGAGCTAAGCTGGTCTGTTAATTGTTGCAGCAATCTCCCTGGACAGGAACTCTGCCTTCTTACATGAAATTGCTGTTTGATCTTCTCTATAATGAGATATCAAAATAAGCTTATCCCCATTAGACCAGGATCTCAGCCAAAAGCACTCCAACCTTCAGCCCCTCGTCTTCAACTCCCTGAGAGTCCTATAAAACTATAGGGATCTCCATTGTGAGGTGAGGTGTCAGACACAGACTGGTGTGATGGAGTCAAAGGCCCTGGTGACACCCCTATTATAGGTTGACAATGATTCTCCAGGCTCGTTGCAAGCTCTCATCACACCTGATAGATCCAGCACTGCCATAAAACCCACTGGGGTCAAACCCCTCAAAGGGTGGTACTGTATCAGCTCCATAGGGGAGGGTCTATCAAGGGGACTTAAAATGAGAACTTCATGGTATAGTGGTCTGACCAAATGACCGGTTCCACTATGAGGCCAGTGACCTCTAGTTCTAGAGAGAAGACAAGGTCCAGGAGTGACCATGTGAGTGGGTTGCAGAGGTAACCACCTGTGTCAGGCCCAATGATTGCATTAATCGGAGGAAATCTTGTCCAAACAGAGAGAGTTCATTGGCGATCCAAGCATTGAAGTCACCTAGAATTATCCATCTGGGTGACTCCAAGAGAAGTCTGATGATAAAGTCCACAACTTCCTGCAGGAATTCCCTCTCATGCCCCAGGGGCAGTAAATGTGAAGGATCCTGCAACCTGCACCTGAAACCCCTTGAACAGTCACACATTCATAAGACTTTGTTGTTCCCACTGGGAGGGCCATGAAGTTCAAGTCTGACTTAAAACAAATAGCTACACCCCCACCCTAAGATCCTTTCTCAGGCAGTGAATCACAGAGAACCTAGCAGGAACCGCTGATTCCAAAACAGGGTCAGCATTTTCATTTAACCAGGTCTTGGTGATGCAAGCCAGGTCAACTGTAGAAACCAGATCAGCTATAATAGCTGCCTTGTTTCTAATGAACCTAGCACTGCCGAAGAAGGATAGGAACATGAGGCTGGTCCTTTCGGTAACTGACCACCAAATGTGGAGCCCTCGGGTATGGGAACAAGACAGGGAGGACCCCTATCATGAACCCATTTCACTCCAGGGTGCCTCCTAGAGCTCACCACACCTATCTACTTCCTCCTGCGTCATTTCCCAAAATGGGCCTCACAGATCTCCACATCCTCTCTCTTTGGGCAATGACTAATGTTCTACAACATCCATAGACATCGGGTGACAGTGAGGGCAATCAAAGGAGCGAAGCTCCCAAATCCAGGATGAGGAATAGTGCCTTCCAATGGGATCTGCTGACCAACACATTCTGGGTCTACAACTAATCATATTATAAAGCAAGTTAAAACAATTTAGACCTACACTTCTAAACTAACTGTCCTCCTTAAAGTAAGCAGTATAAATCGAACAACCCAAAAAAGTTAAAATCCACAAATCAGGCAAACTAAAATACAGATTAAAATTAGCACAGTAATTAAAAATAAGGCATCTACAACATCCATAGACATCTGGTGATAGTGAAGGCAATCAAAGGAGCAAAGGTCCCAAATCCAGGATGAGGAATAGTGCCTTCCATTTGGGATCTGCTGACCAACACATTCTGGGTCTACAACTAATCCTATTATAAAGCAAGTTAAAACAATTTAGACCTACACTTCTAAACTAGCTTTCCTCCTTAAAGTAAGCAATATAGATAGAACAACCCAAACAAAGTTAAAATCCACAAATCAGGCAAACTAAAATACAGTTTAAAATTAACACAGTAATTAAAAATAAGGCATCCTCCCTCCACCCTTCATTACTTTGTTCCTCTCTGTCCTGTGGTTCCAACTCAAAACCATTCCTCTTCCTGTCTATGTATTACTCTGTATGTACTAGTCAGCTGCTGCTCTTGACCCATGGATATTTCCCTTGACTGACTGTTGAGGTTCCACAGATTTTTATTTCTTTATTTTTCATTGACCAGAAAAGGAGGTCTGGACAATATTGTCTTTTCTCAGGAGGGGGTGATACAGATGCAAGCAAAGTGAAATTGAACAAGATTAAGCTGTTGTTTGTATTTTCGGTGAATGGAGAAAATGTGGGCAGAACTTTGGGAAAATTCTCCTACTGTTTTCAGGAAGTGCCACTGGGGAAGGGGGGCATGGCTTGAATGCTGAAGAAGTTGGTTGCCTAGCTCTGTAGCTCTCCTTGATTTCTCCAGGATCATTCATAATCCACACCATTTTGCCTCAGAGCATTGTCTGTTAGTGCTATGTACCAGGCTGTACATTCTGTTTCTAATTTTGGCTGTTTATCCTGTTTTACCGAGACACGGCACTGCTCCATAGTTTTGTCAGTCTAGCTGTGCGTTTGCTGACCCCGTTCCAAAATGGCATTTGCTTTGTCCACCTCAAACTCAGACATAGTCAAGATAGAGAGTATGTTCACCTGGCTACTGGAAGAGATGGCTGAGATATGAGCTAACTGCCGACAAAACCATGAGGAAGTTGCAGTTTTGATGGATTGAGCCTCCTCCACTGAAACCCAGTTTTGATGCACAGATGACAAGATTACTTCAGCTGATGGCCATTCACATGGGCAAGATTGCCTGATTTGGTACATGTGGCATAGAGTGAAAGATCTGGAAAATAGGTGCCAATGAATCAATCTTCATTTTGTTGACTTCCCTGAAGGCTGTGAGGAGAAAGACTGTAAAGGCTTTCTCTAAAGGGCATTACAAATTTTGATTAGAACTCAAGGGGGTACTCCTTATGAAATTAAACATTTTCACCAATTCTTGGTGCCAAAACCCCAGCCCGGCAAGAAGCCTCATCCTATATGGCCCTTTTCCTCAAATTTAATGACAAAGTCTTAACTATGGATGTCCAGGAAAACAGGACTGCTGCACTTGCAAAGGGCATAACATTCTAATTTTTAAGGACATTTCACAAGAATTGTCCAGAAAATGGAGGGCCTTTGGCAGGGTCAAAAAGGACTTAGGAGTTGAATACAGTCTCTGGTATCCTGCCACACTGAGGATCATGTTAAATGGGATTCCAAAAGATTTCACTACCCTTGAAGCAGCTGAGGACTTCCTAGACCATTACTGGCCGAGCAGCTCATCCTGTCAACCACCACAACACAAACCTCTGCCATTGCATATGGACATTTTGGAGCCCACACTGGAACCCCAGAAGCAGCATTCCCAGCCACTTCAAGTAGAAGAGTACTGGAAGGTGGTGAACTACAGAAGAAACCACAAGCCCAGACCAAACGAGCAATGGAAATCCAAAGCTAAAAAACAGGAAGACCAAGCCTCTAAGAATGCCCGGACTAGAAGTCACAACCACAGCAAGGACTCCAAGGTGTTGTTGGAGAAGTCACCCTTCCTTTTGAATTCAAACAAATTCTCGGTATTAAGGTGCCATTACCCATCTCTTTTGGCAGACTTCCCTCCCCTGTCTCCAGCAACAGCATACCACCCTCCTCTGGACCGCCTTCCAATTTCTTGGGCCGAGATTGTGGCAACCATGACCCTGTCTACAAGTGGTTCATTGGAACCAGAAGAGGTATGCTGGCCTGAGAAACAGGAGGCTCGAGTAATCACCATTGACAGTGCAGCAAATGCTAATGGCTGAAGGTTCTGGGATTAGAGATACTTTTCCTTTTCTCTCTCTCCTCCCTTGTCCTACCCTTTGACATGTTATAGTCTGGCAGTGAGGTCTGCTATTTCTACTTATCTAGAAAACAATAGACTCAGCTGGAACATGGGGAGCATAATTTCCATACTTTCACTAACTGCTGTAACTCAGGGTTCCATGAGAATGACCACCAGCTGTACAATTTGTTGAGTTGCACTGTTCAGGTTGGTCATTTGTTATTGTTTCTTGTTTCATTTCTCTAGTGATAATATGGTTTGCCAGCTGTGTAAGGATTATGGACTGGGGGGCTGTGTTTACTGGGGGCTGTTATTTTATTTAGCATGGTGTCTATGCTGATCTCCTTCCTCTCATCATAATGCCTTTTTGCTCAGCCATTGCTGTCTATATGTTTGTTTTTATGGACCATGTTCAATTGCTGTACCCCCCCCATCAAAGACCACCCTCCACGCGGACTGTCGGTTACAGCGGTTGGTTCCGTATCAGGCCATGTGACCGGGTTGGGAATGGACCTGGGGGCACTGGAGGGCAGCCGGGGGACATGGATGAGCATCCATGGACTGCTCTCCTTCTCTGGGGGGAGGATGGGGAAGTGCCCGGAGCATTGGCGACACCTGGCGGAGGCCGGGAAGTCGTGCAGCTGCCAGCGCTGGCACGTTCAGGAGGCGGGGCAGACACTGGGTGTCATTGCATGACCCCGCCTCCCCAGAAAACGGAAAAAGAAGACAGCTGCCTGCCGACTTCCATGAAGCCCGTCACGGCTTCAATTAGCTCCTCAGGCCAGCCCTCCGACCTATCCCGACATCTGCAGCATGCAAAGGGGGAGTGCTGCAGCCCCGCCGTGTGGGGCAAGCCATGGGGTCTCGGAGGGCTCATGGCCGATTTGAGGAAGTGGAAACTCGTGGTCTGTGACTGGGCAGATAGTACCGGGTGGCAGGCAGCTCAGGAGAAAAATAAAGAATTAAAAAAAAAAAAATAAAGACCACCCTCCATGCAGCATGTGTTCTGTGAAGCGGGTGAGGGAGAGCCTCAGGGAGCAGCTTGCATCTTTGAGAAGCTCCCTCTGGGCAGTGCGATACTTGTCCCCTACCCAGTCTTTTATGCATGGTCTGAGCCTATATGTACTTGCACGGCTTTGGTGAATGATGCCTTGCAATACACCTCATAAATCTCCTACCTTTTCTGCACACTGGCTTAGACGCCAACAACAAAGAGAGCAAAAGCCTTAAAAAGTCCCTGTCACATAATTCCTGCATTTTTGCATTCACAGCGAGAAGGCAGATTAGACTTTCGCCTTCAACTATATGTCTGGACTAAGTCCAGTCTCTAAGTTATTTCCTGGAACTGTTACCCATTGGGGGGAGCATGCAGCAGTAATTTATATGCTCAGATGAAGCCCAGTATCTTTTTGCCTGTATGGTTTACTTTTTTTCCTGCTTTAGTCTACAGCACCATGTTCATCAGTATTAACCTGTGTTTTTTTCTCTCCACAGCCTATGGAGCACTGGGAATACTGTTTACTAAACAACTGCTGTTTCCTTTTTTCACAGCTGTGGGGGGAGCCTACAGCTGTTCTGGGATTGATCTGTTGCCTTAAAATGGCTGATCATGGCACCTTCCATTGGTCTTTTGGAAGTATCTTTCTGAAAGTCCAATGGAGCTCGTAACACTCCGCCACCATCTGCCGCTATGGAGTAACAGCCACACTATTTTGGTTGTTACTTCCCTATTTCAGGAGAAGAACTGTGGCATGCATGCATAGTTCTGCTGGTGCTGCCATATTGTGAATGGCAGAATGCCACTCACCACAACTACACATGTGCAAATGTCATGAATATGCAGCTGCGTTGCCGCCGTCATCTTGCAGATGGCATTCCTCCCACACCCTCCCACTGCTCCTGTCCTCCCTGCTCCCTCTGTATCCTCCCAGCACCAGCAGAAAATAAAACCCTTCCACAGTCCACTCCCTACCACTGCTGCTGTTCTCCCTGTTTCCTCCGTTCCCCATCCCCTCGCTGACATTGGGGTGCCCAATCCCTGTGTCGGCATCATGTACCTCCCCAACTCATGTGGCACACTGGGAGCCCACCCCAGTGTGCCCAGCCATTTTATATTTAGGGGCTGCTCTATAGAGGCCTGAAAACAGCCTGTGATTGTTTCAGATAAAACCTTACCCCACTAAACTGAGTCCCTTAACCTCTGTAGTCTTGGGCCACCTATTTCCCATGTCAGCCAGCATCCCTTTAGGGCAACCATCCCCCCCACTTCACCTCTCTCATCAATTAGCTTCACAGAGGGCCTCATTCTATTATGCTGCCGTATTTTCCCTACTATGTATCTGATATCCTTTCTTCCCACTGCCCTTCTCTATGTTCCTCCTCCTCCCACTCCCCACTTGTACTCTATAAGCTATAGCCTGTCTACGCTGCACTTTAAATGCCTATACTTGCACTTGCTTAACATGTCTGATTCATCCAAGTACTGAGTTTGTATATTGTAACTGCCTGTACCGATGTCTGCTTTTGTATGAAATGTTGTATACTGTAAGCAGACTTGTCCTCTGTGTCCAGGACCATTTTGAAAATGAGCTTGCTCAATGATGTAACTGCCTGGTTAAATAAAGTTTGATTGATTGATTGAATTCCCCCACTGTTTTTGACCCCACAACCTCCTCAAGAAGGCTGTTCCATGTGTCCACCACCCTCTCTGTGAAAAAATACTTCCTCACGTTGCCCCTGAGTCATTCCCCCTCTATCTTCAAACTGTGCCCCCTTGTTCTTGCACATCCCTTTTTCTGAAAGATGCTACCCTCTTGGACTTAATTGATTCCCTTGAGGCACTTGAAAGTTTCTATCATGTGCCCCCCCTTTCCTCGAGGGTATACATATTAAGTTCCTTTAGTCTCTCTTCATATGGTTTCTGCTGCAGATCCTGTACCATTTTAGTTGCCCTCCTCTGGACTGCCTCCATCCTGTCTATACCCTTGTGGAGATGGGGTCTCCAAGAACTGTACGCAGTACTCCAGATGGGGTCTCACCAACTGTCTGTACAGAGGGATGACAACGCCCTGTTTTCTACTAGTGATGCCTCTCCCTTTGCATCCCAGTATCCCCCAGCCCTCCTTACTGCCTTCTTGCATTGCTTGCCTATCTTTAGGTCACCTGATATGACCACCCCCAGGTCCCTTTCCAATTTTTTTGTTGTTAGTACCCTCCCACACACACACACTTTGTGTACTCATCCACTGGATTTTTGTTTCCCAGGTACATTACTTTGCACTTCTTTGCATTCAATTTAGGCTGCCATACTTTTGACCATTTCTCCAACCTTGCCAAGTCCTTTCTCATCCTTTCCACCCCCCTTGCATATCAACCCTGCTGCAGATCTTTGTGTCATCTGCAAAGAGGCATGTATTTCCCTTCAATCCCTCTGCAATGCCACTTATAAAGACATTAAAGAGGACCAACCCCAATACTGAACCCTGCGGTACCCCACTAGTAACCCACTTTCTTCAGAGTGGACTCCATTTACCATTACCCTCTGCATCCTGTTGTCCAGCCAATGTTTTACCTAGGCTAGCCCCTGGGATCCAGTCCCAGGTTGGCTTACTTGATTATTAATCTTTTGTGTGGGACTGTGTCAAATGCCTTGCTAAAGTCTAGGTAGGCCATGTCCATATCCCCTCCCTGGTCTACTACTTTCATCACCCAGTCAAAGAAATCTATTAGATTCATCTGACATGATCTTCCGGCTGTGAATCCATGCTGCCTTGGGTCCTGTGCCCCGTTGGCCTCTAGGTACTCAACAATTCTTTCTTTTAGAAGTGATTACATCATTTTCCCTACCACTAAGGTCAAACTGACAGGTCTGTAGTTTCCTGCTTCTGCCTTGCTCCCACTTTTGTGAAGGGGAATCACATCCGCCTTCCTCCAGTCCTAAGGCACCACACTATCCTCCCATGATTTGTTAAATTATGTTGCTATATCAGCCATTTTTAGGAATTTTGGCCACAAATTTTCGACATGGGGTTCTTGGGACTCCACCTCATGAACACTGTCACTGTCATTTCGTTACTCAGTCCTGAAAGGTGATTTTGCTGTCATTGCATGGAATTACTTTTCAGGACTGAGTAACAAAATGACAGTGCCACTGTTCATGAGGTGGGGTTCCAAAAAGCCCATGTTGCAAGTCTGGTAAAGCAATTCCAAAAAATGACTGTGTTACGAGCTTGCGCTGCGCTGTTTCTACGCATGCTCCTATCTTCGTCAATTTTTATTATTTTCACTCCAGATTTTCAACATTGCAATTTTTGCACACCTTATTAACAGTACAGCTGTCATTTTTCACATCGTGCTCAAAATGTGTTTTCGCACCTGTGGCACAGAATGGCACAGTTGCTCTGCAAAATCACCTTTCGGGACAAGTGAACAAAATGACAGTGGCACTCTGCATGAGGTGGTGTCCCAAAAAGGTCACATTAAAAATTTGATGAAACAACTCCAGAAAATGGCCAAGTTACACCTGGGTGTTCAAAATTTTCTATGCACTCATGTAACTTTGGTCATTTGGCAGCTTGCCACAGCCATATCAACTCTGGCTAGACTTTGTTTTCTAAATGCCAGAGTGTTGTCTTTTAAACCCTCTTGTCCTAATGCATCTTGATGTAGGTCCCCTCCTCCACTTCCCTTTGAAGCACTGGGGGGAGTCTTTACATTAATTAGCATGCCCTCTCCCAGACCTGTGGGGTCTGCCTTATGATCACAGGGCTTATCTACCCCCTTTTCTTTCTTATCCATTACACACACATACACACACACACACACACACACACACACACACACACACACAATTATCCAGGGATGGCATTCTCTGTAACAGGCATTTTATTTGGGATGACATATATTTCCATCCTCCTACATCCCCTGCAAAGGGACATGCTGGACAGAATATAGTGGATGGCCATACTCTCCTCCTAATACTGTGCTCCCAATGACTGGCTGCTCTCCCTGATAGATACCAAACTTGCTTTCTCTGAACCTCTACCTGGACCTCACTGTTTTTGTCTAACACTTTTTTTAATCTCTCACCTGCTTGCCATATTTCTTGGGTCCTCCCTCACTGGCTGAGCAGATGGACCCTGGGAAGAGGGCACAGCCTTTCTTTCAGCAGCATACCTTCCCCTACTTCTCCATACCTCTAGACTTTCTTCTCTCTGGTGGCAGACCACCTCTCCATGGTGACAGAAAAGGGTATGTTTCTGCCTTTTCTATGCCTTCTTTGCCTCAAACTTCATTCTTTCCTTTTTGGGATAAGTACATCTGGGACACCCTATGATGACCCCCCATTTTCAGAGTCACTCAGGAGGAGCAAGAGGTAGGCCCCCCCACTGAGAATTATTCTCTGCTCACTGCTGATGCAGGCATTTGCTCTGCACCCCTTTTCAGCTGCTATAGGCTACTTTATTTAGAGCCACATTTGTTCTGGTTAGCATAGCCACCCTGGGATTGGATGATTATAGCAATTCTTCCCTCCCTGAGGCACATAGACCTTAGCAGCCCAAACTACCCAGCACCTGGTATTCTACCTCCACCACTTGGAGTTCCTTATCATTCTCCATGGGTCTGGAGATGAACACCCTTGAATTCGTAGAGGAGGGGGGATATTTGCAGGACTGAGTATTCTCCCATACTTTGTCCATGGTTTATATGGTTCAGCAGGGTTTTTATTCCTGTATGTGTATAGTTTATTAATATGTTTGTTGTTCTTAAGTCACAGTTATCTACCAGACTGACCAGGTGTTTTATACTTATATTTTATTAATTTTAAAGTATACACAAAACACAGCATTCAACATTTAAAGTACACCTTAAGTGTCTATATTAAGATGACAAGAAAACAAGTCCATATCATCGGGGGGGGGCAACATTCAGAAAAATAAATTAGTAAAATCTCATTACCATTCAAGACAGATGCAAAGTGGAAGATAAACTTCCAAAAGAATCAGACCTGTTTAAGCTTTAGATTCAAGATTCAAATATTAATTTCTCTTCAGCCACTGTGTACCTCTACTGTATATATGCTAGCCCCCTTTTTTTAGGGCTATTATTTTTTCAGATGCACTTGCTTTTGCACAATAGCAATATTCTCTTTATTTTGCTTTGCTTCTTTCTGAATAAAATCAGCTTTTTCACTCAGAGCTTCTCATTTCCTTTCTAAACGTTGAATACATTCTAGTATTTTATCTATGGAATTATCCATAGAATCCAATGCATGTATTTTATTTTGTGTTTGAACTTGCTGCTGTGAGATGGGCTGTTACATCGTGTCACCCTGTGTTTCTCTCCGAACTGCCAAAGTCAGATCGACCTGTTTTATTTGAGCAGTGGCTCATAGTTACTCAGTCTTGTATGAACTGCGCCAGAGTACCTGGGGGAGTAATTCTGTATCCATTGTATCCATCTGACTACAGTCTCAGCACAGCTTCATTCCTTCTTTTTTTATGTTGGCGCGCTTGTGCATCCAACATCTTTCGGCAGTGGGGATTTGGAGGCGTGGTCGCTGTTGGGAAAATGCAGGGCACGCACCAGTAGGTGCATCCCTCATTCTCCAATCAGTCTGCATGCCGGCACCACACCATGCATAGTAATGTGGCGAGCACATCTAAGGAAAGGTCCGCTGCAATCTGAGCAAAGCTCGTAACACACAGCGGACCTTTCCTATGTGCTCGCCAGCTACTACCATGGCAGCTAAACTGCCAACTTTGGGGGTGCCCAATCCCCCAGTCGGCTAGCATTGCAAACTATGTGCCAACGGAAGAGCCCACTTCCCATTGGCAGAATGTGTCTCCCCCCAGGTTTTGTTGTTTGCTGACGGGGGTGCCCAATCCCCGTTGGCATCTCTCTCCCCCCTTTCCCTCTGTAATGTGCCAACAGGGGAGCCCACTCCCCATTGGCATGCTGTCCCCCCCTTCTTCTGTGCCGGTGAAGGTGCCCAGTCCCCGTTGGCTACTGTACCCCCACAAAAAAGAAACCTCCTGTAAAAAAGAAAACTGTCCACGATGTGTTTTGTTTGTACCTGCAAGCAGAAAATGGTCCCTCATAGTCTCCCTACCCACCACCCACACCCACTCACTGCGCACCCTGCCTCCCCACACCTCCCTCACCCCATAGTTACCTCCGGAGCTGGGTGCGACGATCTTCAGTGGACCGGGAACACATCTGCACTCTTCAAAACCGACCGCAAACTGAGGAAATGCCAGTAGGCTGTATAATGGAATAAATAGGGTTTTTTCAACTTTGGTGCATATCTCAGGCATTTTGGGGAATTTTTGCACCAAATTTTCACCATGAGGTTTTTGGGACTCTCCTCATGGATTATGTCACAGTTATGATGTTAATCCATCCTAAAAGGTGTTTTGCAGTCACTGCGCAGAATCACCATCGACTGGACTCTCAAAAGGCTATGTTGCAAATTTGGTGTAAAAAATCAAAAAAATGGATGTTTTACTAGTGTGCATTGCTCACTTACTACGCATGCTCATAAGTTCGTGGATTCATAATATTTTCATGTCAGATTTTCAACATTGTCATTTTTCTACACCTCCTTGTGAACAGTGCAGCTGTCATTTTTCACATTCTGGCCGAAATTTGTTTCCGCACTTCCAGCGCACAATGCCGCTGTTGCTGTGGGAAATCAGTGTTCAGGGCAGATTATGAAAATGACAGTGACACTGTTCATGAGCAGAGGTCCTAAAATGCCTATGTTGAAAATTTTCTGACGATATTCCATAAAATGACTGTGTTACGAGCGTGCATTGCGCAGTTTGCATGCACACTCATAACGTTGTGCATTTGTAATATTGTCACTCTGGATTTTCACCATTGGCATTTTTCCACACCTCTTGATGAACAGTACAGCTGTCATTTTACATGTCCTGCCCGAAATGTGTTTTCGCATGTCCGGCACAGAATAGTGCAGTCGCTGTGCAAAATCACTTTTTGGGACAGTTTGAGGAAATGTCAGTGACACTGCACATGAGCGGAGGTGCTAAAATGCCTGTATTGAAAATTTGGTGCCGGAACTCCATAAACTGACTGTGTTACAAGTGTGAGTTGCGCATTTCCCACGCACCCTTGTAACTTCGCACATTTGCAATACTTACATGCCACATTTTCACCATTGCCATTTTTTTACACCTCCTTATGAACAGTACAGCTGTCATTTTTCACATCCTGCCAAAAATGTGGTTCTGCACTGCACTACCAAAGCCAATGCCAGAGCGACAACATTCGGCATTGACAAATGTTTGTTTATTATGGCTCACTAAGAGCATATCTTTGTTACCTGGAATGTGAAGGGTCTAAATCACCCTATAAAAATAAAAGTGGTCCTCACACATCTGAAAAAGTTAGGCCCTGCAGTAGCTATTTTGCAAAAATAAACAGCTTACCTGACAGGAGGATCTAAAGCTTAAAGGTGATAGAAAACAGTTTTTTAACCTCTAGATGCCCTCCAGATGTTCTTTTATTGGCTATGCAGTATTCTGATGTGTTTTTGACCTTTTTTGTTAAATTAATAATCTAATTTTGTTGTCTTTTTAACTACCCTGAATCCCTCTCTGCTCAGCAGTTGCTGCTGTCTCTTTTCATACTGCCTGAACATTCTATGACATCACAAACTCCATTCCGGGCCATTCAGATGAATAGCATGGGATGGGAATAACTGATGTCATAGAATGTCTTAGAAATATGAAAATCAAGTGCAGTAGCTGGTGAGAAGAGTGGAACTCCATTTAGATTTGAGGTCACCCCAAAGCTATGTTATTATGACTGGGTGGGCATGGATCTCCATGCTGTCTTCAACAGCAAGAAAATAGGGGTTTCAATGCTATTTCACAAGCGCTTACCACAAAAAAATTTGATGCCACATATTGGATGCAGAAAGCCTATGGGTATTAGCTGTCATTAAAACTCCAGACACACAATGTTTAATAGGTGGTATCTATGAATCCAATGCAACAGATTCAACTTTTTCACTGACCTAGCACATATCCTTGAGAGGTTTAACAGAGACAGTCTTCTGCTCCTATTAGGAGGAGACTTTAATCTGCCTCAGGACAGGGTGCTAGACAAGAGTTCATCTGCGAGCCTTCAACTTAACCCAGCAGCCAGAGTGCTCCACTCCCTCTTAAATGAGTATGGTCTCATGGACGGCTGCAGACTATTTAACCCTGCTGCATGTGATTACTCTTTTTTCTTCCCCTCCCATAAGTCCTATAGCTGTATTGACTACTGCCTTCACTCCCCCTCTCTTGTGCAGTCCCTAGTCAAAGTGGATATTGGGGCCATTGTCCTTTCTGACCATGCCCCAGTTTCCATCATTTTCCAATTAGTCCCACCTCAGCCTCAACCAATTCAGTGGTGATTAAACATCCTTTTGTTAAATGACCCCAAGTTTCAAGCTTCAATATACAGGGAGAATCAGTCCTACTTTTAGCTAAATAGTACCCTTGAGACCAAACCCGTCATGCTGTGGGAAAGCTACAGTGCCTCTTCAAGAGGAGCCAGAATTATGTTCATGGCACATAGGCAGAAAGAGCATGAAAAGGAAGAAAGACAGTTGCTGGAAGAAATTAGGTCAAGAGAGGATGCTTTTATGCAAGGTAAAGATCCCTCTGAACAGAATTTACACTCAATAACCTACCTTAAATGCAAACTTAACATGCTTATGTCTAGGAAGGCCAAACTAGCCCTAGTACGACCTAAACACAGGTATTGAGAAGGAGGTGAACAAGCTGGGAAACTGCTAGCACACCACCTATGGGTACAAAAGGCCAGTCGACAAATAGGATCTCTTCTGGATAGAAATAGTCAGATCCGACACTCACCTGCTGAAGTTAAGAGGATCACACAAAAGTTTTATGAGACCCTATACAAGGTGGATACTCCTGCATCCAAGGAGGACATCCTATAATTCCTGCAAGGTTTTGCTCTTCCTTGGCTCTCTGCTGAGGACCAGGTATTTTTGGGGAAAAACCCCAACGGTCCCAGAAGTAGGGGAAGGGGAAATTGTTTAAACAGGAAAGACACACTAAGCCAGAGCTTGTTTCCAGGTGCAACCTGGAGCAAAAAGAAGTTAGGTGACTTGCTCAGGGTCACACAGTATACAATTGGGGTCTGACAGGATTCAAACCTAGGTCTCCATGTTTGCAGCTCAGTGCCCTTAACCACTGCACCATACTGCCTCCTATAACCCAAGCCATCAAGGCCCTCTCATTCTCAAAGGCACCGAAGGACGATGGCATCCCAGCTAACCTCAATCAGCTAATCCCTGACATGGTAGCCCCCATGCCTAACAGCCATTTTCTTCAAACAGGCATATGAACTAGATGAACTGCCCCTACTTTCCAGGGCACAATCATTACAATCATCCCCAAGAAGGATAAGGATGCCTCCCTTTGTACCAGTTATTGCCCTATTTTCCTCATCAATGCTAACTGTAAGGTACTTGCTAAGGTTCTGGTATCCCACCTAGAGACACTTTTATAGCAATTAGTACAACATGTGAAGCTGGTTTTGTTAAGAGTAGAGTAGGGGTAGACCATGTACAATCTCTCATTAATCTAATGAAGGTAGCACAGTATACCTGCTCCCAGTAGCAGCCATGTTGATTGATTTCAAGAAAGCTTTTGACGCCATACAATGTCCTTATTTATATACTGCACTTTCCCACTTCTGCTGCAGTCCATTTTTTTTAAATTGGTTCAGTTGCTGTATAGCTCTCCAGTGGCAAGGGTGTCCACAAATGACTGTATGTCACCCCCTTTTCCCTGGAAAAAGTGTACAATGAAGGTTGCTTGTCACTATTCAATCAAATCTGGAGATATAAGAAATCCAGGTCAGCCCTGACAGGTACTCTGCACTACTATATGCGGATGATCTCCTAGTTCTAATAACTTCCCTGCATGCATACATTGCTTTCCACCTTGTTAGGCATCCTACACACTTTTTTGGCAATCTCAGATCTTAAAACAAACGAACGTAAAACACAAGTTGTCCCATTCACCCTATCCTGTCCGCTGTCTGTTTTCACAAAGGCAGGCTTAAAATGGGCTCCGCAAGGTATTGCTTATCTGGGAGTCCATGTCAACTTAAATAATGCATCGCTGCTGTGGGCCAATTTGGAACCCCTTCTACAGTCCTTGTGCATGGAGTGTGACTGTTGGAAAAAACAAAAACTATCTCTAGCGGGCAAGATTGAGGCAATACGCATGGTTCAGTTTCCAGAAATTCTGCATCAGCTATGCAACCTTCCACTACCGATCTCCAACATTTGGTTCACTAAGTTGGATACTAACATACTAACATACTAAAATGCCAGCAGAATAGGCCTAATGGTCTTTCGTGTCTGCTCGTTTGGTCAGTCCCCAACCTGGGTGCTGACCTTGCTGTCCCCCTCGACTTCTCTGGCTTCTTCCTTCCCAGTTCTGGATATTCTTGCTGCATTGGATTTTGCTTCCAGAACCCTTCCCCTGTACCTGTCCCACCCCCTCTTGAACCCCTCCACTGTCTCTGCCTCCACCAGCCCCCTAGGCAGTGCATTCCATGGCTCCACCACCCTCTCAGTGAAGTAGTACCTCCTTTCTCCCCTGAATCTTACCCCCTCCAGCTTCCAGCCATGCCTCTAGTGGCCCCTTCCTCCTTCCTTCGAAGCACCCCGACTGTTCCTCCCCTATTTACCCTCTTCATGTACCTAAAGACCTCTATCATGTCCCCCACCACAACTCCCTGTCGGGGAATCGAACCCCAGTCTCCCGCGTGACAGGCAGGGATACTTACCACTATACTAATGAGGACTTGTAAACTCTTTCCTATGGGAGGGGGGTAGCCTGCACTACAGTAGATCCAAGCTCAGAGCTCTCTGGTCACTGGGGGGAGGAGGAGTTTACTGTAGTGTAAGGGCTACCATCTAGCTTTTCTGGCTTGCAAACTCTCAGGTGGTTTGAACATCTCCTTCTATGGCTCCAGAAGGAAACATCCTTATTGTCAGGTGTTTCCCCTAGCACAGCCTTGTATGGCTCTGCCCCAAAACAGTGCCATACCATATCCACTGCGTTCATATCTGAGACAGGGTGGAAATCCCTTAGCATGATTTTTCATCAGGGCATTTGTCCCTTGTAGCTCACTTCACTTTGGGAGAACACTGCACAGTGCGGCAAACAAAACCATTTTCTATCAGTTCTGGTATAACTGTTGGATTCATCATGTGAAGGATCTACTGATTCCCAGTTCCTTGCACCTTCAGCCTTTCACATACCTACATATGACAAAATGGATTCCCAAACAGGATCACTGGAAGTTTCTGCAAATTTGTAGTGCCATCCTTCACCTGTTGAAGTCTTATCCCAGATATAAGGTCCCTTCCACCACTTCACCCACCTGCCATTGGCTTCAGAAAGTTACTGGGATAACTGCTTATATTTATAAAGCAATTTGGGACACACAGCCTGATCCTACACTTAACTGCCAAAAGACACTGGGAGGCTGACTTGGGTTCAACAGTCTCCCAGTGGGAGGACTGCTGGTCTCTGGCCAACACAGTGTTAAGAGATTCCGGGAGCCATTCAATACAAAATAAAATCTTACACTGCTGATATCACACTCCCAAAATTTTCCATAGCCTTGGGGTGCTGCCCAGTGCCTCTGTTGGAAGTGTTAAGCTCCAGAGGCCTCCCTCCTTCATATTCTGTGGACATGACCGAAGGTGACTGATCTCTGGAAAGGAATCAACATGTAACAGCCCCTTTTGGACTCACCTTGGCTGTTTATGGACCCTCAGGTCTCCCCTGGACACAGCTCAATGGGGCCAGCCTGGATTCTCTGGCAGACAAGTGGTACAGGAACAACAGGTGTGTGTGGTGCCTCCACCTGGGGTAGTATTAGTGAATATCTGTAGATAAATTGCTGGTTAACACCTCCAGGAAAATATAGTAACTTCCCTCACTGTACCTCCCCCACACCAACACAACAATAATTCCCACTTTTCGCAAAGAGTCGCAGCACTAGAATGTAACATTAACAATTAGCAGTGTTATTTTGGGAGAGAGGAAAAAAGGAGAAACATTGCATAACACCTTTAACACATGTTGAAACACTTTTACCCCACACAATCCCTACCTCCCACATGTGGGTGCACCCGACTTCCCAATGGCAGCTGCCCAGAATGTCTCTAGATTCCCATGAGTAGGTACCACACTGCTGTGTAGAAGACACTGGGTATATTTCATTGGGGCCCATTAACTTTTAACAAATGCAAAACTTTAACTTTCTGCCTGGGCACAGCTTTAATCTTGGCACAGTCCTGCCCTGGACTTAATCACTGTATTTCTCTAACTAGCTAACTAGCTAAATAAAGACTTCCTCAAAGCCTTATCCTGAGGTACCCACAGTTCAGCAGTTCAAAGGGGGTAGCAGACACTTGTTTCTGGGTACTGTGCTGGTATCAGGAGTTGTTATTGCAACACAGCAGCAGTTGCTTACAGAAACTAAGAATGCTGGTCTTTACCTGCCAGGCATTTCCAATCTTCGCCCCCGGGTCCTTCGTATGCGGTATTCACCTGGCAGGCCTCTCAATGTCTTCCATTCTGATGGTCTCCTCTTCAGTCTGAATACAGAGTAGACTGGTGGTTACCCAAACTGATGCTTGGCACACCTTTTTCTCCACTGCAGATACTGTGGGATTTGGCTGTGATCTTTACAGTTTCTGCTTTTCAACTGCCAAACTCTGCTGGCTCTTTCCTGCACTGCAAGACAGTCAGTTCTCTCTCTTTCTGGCAGGAAGCTCACCTGGGGGCCAGTGACCATCACATGGTATGGTACAATTTGGCCACTAGAACTAAATCATCCCATTCCAAGGCAAAAATATGGGACTTCAGAGGAGCTGACTTTGATAAGATGGCCAAGAGAGTTAAGCTAGTCCTGGTCAGAAGAAATACAGGTGAGGGGATGCAGGCAACATGGGCAAGTATCAACAACGCAGTACTTGAAGCAACGTAGTCTGAGCCAAAAGGCTGGCCTTCAGAAAATATAAGGGAATGCAGCAGGATGAAGATAGGCAGGCATACCAAACTTCCCTAAGGGAAGCAGGGAAGGCAGTAAGGCAGGCAAAGACCCAAACTGAGGAAACACTAGCACAAACAGTAAAAGAAGGTGAAAAGTCTTTCTATAGATACATTAGTGAAAGGAGAAAGTCCAGAGGGGGTTTTGCTAAGATCAAAGAGGATAAAGGGGCATGTGAGGAGGCGGAGGAGGACCATGTAAAAGCATCTATCCTAAATAGATACTTCTGCTCAGTATTTACTAAGGAGACGGTAGGGCAGGGCCCACAGCTCAGCACCATGGACACAGAGGGGAGGGAGGTGTGCACTAGTCCATTCACAAACGAAAGGGTCCTACAAGAGCTCGATAAGCTCAGGATGGACAAGGCAATGGGACCTGATGGCATACATCCCAGGGTACTAAGGGAGCTAAGGGTGGAACTAGCAGAGCCATTATCAGAACTGTTTAGTGAGTTTCTGAGCACAAGAGAGGTCCCAGAAGACTGGAGAAGGGCTCATGTGATCCCTCTCCACAAAATTGGTGGCAGGGAGGAGGCAGGGAACTACAGATCAGTCAGTCTTACCTCAGTAGTGGGCAAGATTATAGAGGCACTTCTTAAGGAAAGGATAGTGCAACATCTGTAATCCATAGGAGCACAGGATCCAAGACAGCATGGGTTTACAAAAGGAAGGTCCTGTCAAACTAATCTCATAGATTTCTTTGACTGAGTAACCAGAGTGGTGGACCAAGGGGGAGCAGTTGATGTCGCCTACCTTGACTTCAGCAAAGCTTTCGATACTGTTCCACATAGAAGATTGATTAATATGCTGGATAGGCTCAGGGTGGGGCAGAAGCTGGTCAACTGGGTGGCAAACTGGTTGGCGGGCAGAAAACAGAGAGTAGTGGTAAACGGTATATAGTCAGAAGAGATGCAAGTCACAAGTGGGGTACTTCAGCATTAAGTCCTGGGGCCAGTCCTCTTCAATATCTTCATCAGTGACATTGCAGAGGGACTGGTGGGTAAGGTTTGTCTGTTTGCAGATGACACAAAGATCTACAACAGAGTAGATGATCCAGATGGGGTGGGCAGAATAAGAAGAGATCTGGATAAACTGGCAAAATGGTAGGAAGAGTGGTAAATGGGGTTTAACGCAAAGAAGTGCAAGATCATGCACGTAGGGAAGAGAAACCCTGAAGCCACCTATAGGTTGGGAAGGAAGTAGCTGGCAGTCACATGGGAAGAAAAAGACTTGGGCATCATCATCACAAATGACCTGAAATAATCTAAGCAGACCTCTAAAGCAGTAGGGAAGGCTAGGGGGATGTTGGGGTGTATTAGTGGGGTATCACAAGTCGTAAGAGGGAAGTAATAATCCCTCTTTACAAGACACTGGTTAGGCCCCATCTGGAATACTGTGTACAGTACTGGAGGCCACACCTTCACAAGGACATTAACCAAATTGAGGCAGTCCATAGAAGGGCAACCAAAATGGTGCAGGGACTGCATCAGAAAACATATGAGGACAGATTGACGGAATTCAATATGTATACCCTGGAGCAAAGGAGGGAGAGAGGTGATATGATTGAAACATTCAAACACCTTATGGGCATTAACAAGGTGAAAGAGTGTGAGAAGACTTGGTTTACTGGCCAAGACACCTAGCTTCACCTGAGCTCTTTCCTTCTAAGACTGCTTGAAAGGCAGAGTAGAGAAACTACCAGAGCAAGGGAAAAGGATTAAGACTTAGTTTGGCTAAGCAGATTTACTGTGTGGTGGTGTTTTTATTTTTACTCACAGGGATTGCTACTGTTTGTTGCTAACATTTCATTGCTTTATTTTTCTCTGATTCAAATTGTTGTTGCTGGTATACCTTCTTCTGCATTATTACAAGGTGCGCCTACAGGTGTGTGGTAACAGATTACTCCTGTAATCTTCTGATTCAAGTTGTCTTTTGCAAGGTATATCTTCTGTTACTGCTTTATTTTTCTCTGGAGCAAAGTGTTTCTTACAGCGTATATCTTCTCTGAAATTATTACAGGTGGTGCTTTGCAGGTTTTACAGTTTTATCTAACATTAGGATAAGCTTTCAGGGTTACTGCATTTGTTGTTGACTGATTGTTTCTGCTCTTACCTCCTTGTTCTTTCGTCCGTGGTTCTTCTTTTTAGGCAGGAAGGGCCCAGCCACCCACCCCATCCCCAACCACCCCAACTACACTCCTTTTATAGGGTACCACAGTTGTGACATTTCCTGTGGCAGAGCAGGAAGGGCGGATCAGTGGGCCTCCACAAGGTGATCTCATTTACAGGGCACTAGTAATTTAACTTGTTATAACAAGTTAAACAAAGCACAATTAAACCATTACTTGCATTTTTTTTCCTTTTTTCCTCCTTCTAATTACTCTGACTAGGTTACAAACCCAGCAACTTATTTGGAATGGATTTCATTAACTGCAGGTACTGTGGAACAATTTTCAGAAGGACAGTCTTACAGGATTTAAGACACTGTCCACCATGCTGAGCCTTTGGAGTTCTTAGGCTCAGCTCCGGGCAGCATGGGAGAGATTGCACACCTCAAATTTCATATTGAAGAGGAAATACATTATAAGAACCACCGCCATTTCCCCAGCATCCAACAGAAAACCTCAACGCAGAGGGTAGTTGGTCCAGGAGGTTGGCGGGTGGTTAGGAGGAGCAAATCAGGTGCCCCATCACTCTCTGCTCCAACACATTACCTCCAAAACCATATAAACACTACAAACAGGTATCTGCCTCTATCTCTGAAATCAAATAAAGAGGCAGAAGACACTGAGAGCAGGACCTGCATGCACAGGAGCTAGCACAACAAACTCACCCAAATCAGGAACCAAAACAAAACAAGCACAAAGGAAATCCAAAAACTTCTGATCATAGGAGACTCCATGATTCGGGAGTTGATACCCATCTCCAACCAGGGTGATGGTCAGATGTCTCCCAGGTACATCAGCATGGAGAGACACTGACCACATTGCTAAAATTGTTCACAAAGCAGGAGAAAACATTGATGTCCTAGTACACATAGGGACTAATGATCTCAGCCAGCCGGTCAGTTGTGGAGACCAAGGAACACCTGACTAGGCTGGGTGACAAACTATCATCTATTTCGTCCGGCATCTCCTTCTCTGAGATCCTGCCAGTCTGGGAGAGGGAGCAGATGGACGGAAGGTCAGAGAAGGGAGATAGGGGAGCTAAACACGTGGCTCAAGGTGGTGCCAGGAAAAAGGACACAGATTTGTAGGAACTGGCAACAGTTCTGGGAGCGAAAGTTCTTTAAATTTGATGGACTGCATCTGACTAAAGAGGGAGTCAGTGCATTGGGGCAGAAGTTTGACATCTTTGCAGAATATTTAAACTAGCAAATGGGGAGAGGGGTGCAGCACCCCATATGTCGAATGGGAAGAACACCCCTCCCCCCTCAGCTAGTGGTCAAACAGGAATTCAGCATGTTTGCCGTTCATTTGCATCACCAGGTAAGAAAAAAGGTTTGTCTCCCCATACGATGCACAGGGGTAATGCCAAACTTCACCCAACAACTAAACACACCAAAATCTGGCCAATGGAAAATCATGTACACAAATGCTCACAGCCTGGGAAATAAGATCCCAGACCTGCAGGCAATAATGTCAGAGGCTAAACTGGACATAGTAGCAATTAGTGAGACGTGGTTTACCAGTAACCACACTTGGGAGACTTCAGTACCTGGCTATGTATTGTTCAGAAGAGACCGAGGTGCAAAAGGGGAGGAGGCCCTGTATGTTAATGAAAATATCAAAGCTACAGAAATTCAGAATACACATAAGGAGCCAGAAGAACTGTGGGTCACCCTGGAAACAGGAAATGGGACAGCCATAAGAACTGGGGTTGTCTACAGGCCCCCAGACCAGAGGGAGGACATAGACACATTACTGTTAGAAGATATACAAAACATGACAGCTAAAGAGGAGGTTCTGATAATGGGAGACTTCAACATGCCGGATACAGATTGGTCAATACCAGCAGGAACATCTGCCAGAACTAGACTCATAGTGGATTCCTGCAGGGGGAGGGCCTCAAACAACTGGTACAGCAACCCACAAGAGACAGGGCTATCCTAGATCTAGTACTGACTAACAAAGAAGGGATCACAGATCTCCAGGTAGAAGGTCACCTAGAGCCAATGACCATCACATGGTATGGTTCAATTTGGCTACTACATCTAAATCATCCCATTCCAAGGCAAAAATATGGGACTTCAGAGGAGCTGACTTTGATAAGATGGCCAACAGAGTTAAGCTAGCCCTGGCAAAAAGAAACACAGGTGAGGGGGTACAGGCAAAGTGGGCAAGCTTTAAGGATGCAATACTTGAAGCAACATCCCATTGTGTTAGACAGAAAAGGAAGTGCAAAAGAAGAAGGAAACCACTTTGGTTCTCAAATACAGTAGCAGAAAAGGTCAGAGCCAAAAGGCTGGCCTTCAGGAAATATAAGGGAACACAGCGGGATGAAGATAGGGAGGCATACCAAACTGCCCTAAGGGAAGCAGGTAAGGCAGTAAGGCAGGCAAAGTCCCAAACTGAGGAAACACTAGCACGAACAGTAAAAGAAGGTGACAAGACTTTCTATAGATACATTAGTGAAAGGAGAAAGTCCAGAGGGTATTGCTAAGTTTAATGGAGAAAAGGGAGCATGTGAGGAGGAGGACCCTGTAAAGGCATCTATCCTAAATAGATACTTTTTGCTCAGTATTTACTGAAGAGAAGGTAGGCAGGACCCACAGCTCAGCATCATGGACACGGGAGGGAGGTGAGCACTACTCCTTCACAAAAAAAGGGTCCTACAAGAGCTTGCTAAGCTCAGGGTGGATAAGGCAATGGGACCTGATGGCATACATCCCAGGGTACTTAAGGAGCTAAAGGAGGAACTAGCAGAGCCATTAGCAGAATTGTTTAGTGAGTCTCTGATGACAGGAGAGGTCCCAGAAGACTGGAGAAGGGCTCATGTGATCCCGCTCCACAAGTGGTAGCAGGGAGGAGGTGGGAACTACAGACCGGTCAGTCTTACCTCAGTAGTGGGCAAGATTTGGAGGCACTCCTTAAGGAAGGATAGTGCAACACCTGGAATCCATGGGGCACAGGATTCAAGACAGCATGGGTTTACAAAAGGAAGGTACTGTCAAACTAATCTATAGATTTCTTTGACTGGGTAACCAGTGGTGGACCAAGGGGAGCAGTTGATGTCGCCTACCTTGACTTCAGCAAAGCTTTTGACACTGTTCCACATAGAAGATTGATAAATAAGCTGGTAGGCTCGGGTGGGTCAGAAGTTGGTCAACTGGGTGGCAAACTGGTTGACGGGCAAAAACAGAGAGTGGTGGTAAATGGTGTACAGTCAGAAGAGATGCAAGTCACAAGTGGGGTACCTCAGGGATCAGTCCTGGGCCAGTCCTCTTCAACATCTTCATTAGTGACCTTGCAGATGGACTAGAGGGTAAGGCTTGTCTGTTTGCAGATGACACCAAGATCTGCAACAGAGTAGATGATCCAGATGGGGTGGGCAGAATGAGAAGAGATCTGGATAAACTAGCAGAATGGTCAGAAGAGTGGCAACTGGGATTTAATGCAAAGAAGTGCAAAATCATGCACATAGGGAAGAAAACCCTGAAGCCACCTATAGGCTGGGAGGGAGTTGCTAGCAGTCACAAAGGAAGAAAGAGACTTGGGCATCATCATCACTGATGACCTGAAATCATCCAAGCAGACCTCTAAAGCAGTAGGTAGGCTAGGGGGTGTTAGGGTGTATTAGTAGAGGTATCACAAGTCGTAAGAGGGAGGTAATAATCCTCTGTACAAGACACTGGTTAGGCCCCATCTGGAGTACTGCGTGCAGTATTGAGGCCACCCTCACAAGGACATTAACCAAATAGAGGCAGTCCAGAGAAGGGCACCAAAATGGTGCAGGGACTGCATCAGAAGACATATGAGGACAGATTAACGGAGCTCAATATGTATACCCTTGAACAAAGGAGGAGAGAGGTGATATGATCGAGGCATTCAAACACCTTAAGGGCATAAACAAGTGAAAGAGTCTAACATGTTTAAATATAAGAAAAATAGCAGGCAAGAGGACACAGCATGAGATTAGAGGGAGGCCGATTAAGGGGAATGTAGGAAATTCTTTTCACAGAAAGGGTGGTGGATGCATGGAATGGCTTATCACAAGAAGTGGTGACTATGAATACAGTGCAGGGCTTCAAACAGGCATGGGATAGGCATAAGAGAGCAATACAAATGACTATGAATAGATAGGCCACTGACAGAGCAAAGGCCAATGGCACATTTATAAGGTAGAAAAAGAAATGGGCAGACTGGATGGGCCTTGCGGTCCTTATCTGCCGTCAACTTCTATGTTTCTATGTTTCTATGAGTGGGTGCAGGTCTCTTTGTGGACTAATTGGTAGTGTAACACAGTTGCAGTTGTAAATGAATGAAATTTATTCAGTTCTGTCTCAAAATTTCTTCATAGCAGAACAAATATAACATCAGCGGACTGGTACGACAACAAAATAAAATAATCAGAATGGCAAATAAACTTTATCCCATGACTTTTACATGGCTTTAACAATTCACAGAGCTCCCTGGAGTTCACCTCCAGACCCAGGAGCACAATCTAAACTAACAATCTCAAATGACTGTCCTTTTTTTGGAGGGGAATGATCATGTGTTCTCCCTAACTCCACCCACATCATTAATGCTAAAATAAAACTTCTTGTTTAAACATAATTATTTTGTTTTAACTATCTAACTAAACAGTTTATAATTCATATACATTTATACACATATTCAGTTTATTTTATTTCAATTCTTGGCTCTTTTACAAACAGCTCTGACCATCAGGCTCTGTCCCCAACAAGAGACAGTATAACACAAAGGAACAAAGGGCTGGCCAGCTCTATAGCTGTCCTGGAAGGGAGCGGTGCAAGGAGAGGCAGAAGCAGAAGCTGAAAATTCAAAGACACACGGACAGGTGCCCTTTCTGCAAGTGAGAACTGTACCACACAATTTATATAGTTATTCTCTGAGGTGTACAATCCCCCATATAGTTTCATAACCTGCTTACTTAAACACAACTGCCAGGCTGTTACCAACATGTGCCTTAACTGGTTATTTCAAACAGGGAGCTTTGAGCAGGAAGTAATTCAAACTAACCAGCCTTTTACAAATGGTTTTACAGCCCACTACAAGTACCTTGTCCCTAGTCTTTATTTTATCAAAAGATAGGAGAGGACATGTATATGAATTAACATTACACTGACCTTCTGCCAGGGGAAGTTAAATGTGCAATAAGCACATGTTGCATTTCAATACTTTTGCTACTGTTAATATTTACAACCACTGGAGAAGGAATGACTTCCAAATAATACAGTCCCTTAAAGACTGAAACTTAAACAGAACAGTGACTTAAATTACTTTATTTCCACTCACTTGCAACCCATTCTTCCTCTTAGTCAAGCAGCGCCTGTATTCTGGTGTGCTACCAAACACCTCTAAAAAGAAGGACTAAAAGTGTTCTTTCAACCCAAGCAGAAACAGATTGCTGGTGCTGCTCATTTAAGATCCAAATTAACTCAATTACCATGTAAAGAATCCCAACTACCTTTACACAAGGGATTCGGTTCTCCCTCTCTCTTTAACTGAATTACCTGGGGGTTTACTAAATGACTCACTCTTACTTCTGTTCTCCCATTTGCTTTATTTTTTTCTACCTTGCTAGTCTCCACTACACTATCTGTTAATGTAGTCTCAACTTTTAAAGCTTACATTTATTTATTTAATTTCTGATTTTACATAGTTATAGTATCAAAAGGCTTTAAGTAAAGCACCAAACCCAAAAGTTCCAGGGCCCCTAATCCATCACAGAGTCACTCTGTGACAAAGAGTCTAACATTTTTCAGTATCAGAAAAATAGCAGGACAAGAGGACACAGCATGAGATTAGAGGGAGGCTGATTAAGAGGTAATGTGAGGAAGTTCTTTTTCACAGAAAGGGTGGTGGATGCATGGAATGGCCTACCTCAGGAAGTGGTGGATATGAATACAGTGCAGGGCTTCAAACAGGCATGGTATAGGCATAAGGGAGCAATACAGATAAGTATGAATAGATAGGCCATTGACAGAGCAAATGCCAATGGCACATTCATAAGGTAGAAAGAGAACTGGGCAGACTGTATGGGCTTTTGCGGTCCTTATCTGCCGTCAACTTCTATGTTTCTATGTTTCTACACAGTCTCTCAAACTAGCTGCTGAGTCCAACTTTTTTGCACATAACTGCAGGTTCAAATCTCAGCAGCAGCTTTCCACTCTCAGCAACAAATTCACTCAGCTGCAGGCTCAAATCTCAGCAGCTACTTCCAAATTGTCAGCAGTAAACTCACGCAACTGCAGGTTCAAATCTCACCCTGGGAACTTCCCACACAATCCAGTTCCTTTCCCAGGGGCTTTGCTCTTTTCCAGGTGTTTTGCAGCTTATCCAATACTGTGGTCAGACAAGGCCTTTAGCAAACAGGCAGGCCTTCAAGGCTAGCAAGCCCACAGCAGTCTCTCTATTCCTGCACTCTCTGGCTGCACATTCAGGAATTCCCATTTGGCAGGCAAACAGACCTTTTTATCAGTTTCACAGCAGCCCTTTTTCATTGGCTGCTGCAGCTGTCCAACAGGAAAAATTAAATAATCATAGAGCTCACTTGATACCCTTTTGGTTGCTGTTTGGGCACCAAGAATTGTCCCACATTTTCCTCCCAGAGTCCTATTTGGCAGTCCCATGAGCCTCTTGGCAAAATCCCTGCTGACTGATTGGCTATGGCAAGGGTTAAAGGTGGACAACATGGTTGCTAAACACTCAATCTTCAGCAAAGTCTTCATTTTCAAAGTCCTTGGCACCCAGCATTCACTGATTTATGTTTTAATTTCCCCCTGGTTCTGTAGCAGTCCTTCTGCACTCTAATCCCCATGCAAAGTTTAGTAATTTAACTCAACTCTGCCACTTTTGCTGCTGCTGATATCTCAGCCCCAAGAGGCAGAACAGGCTCATTAATATTCATAAGACCTTCATGAATATTTACATGGTAGCCCCCAGATCACTTATTGGCACTCCTTAAATAAACACTTGTTTTGCTCCTCAGGTGGCTCCTCCATGTCTCCAGACCCAATTGTGCTTGCTAAGGGGTCCAGGAGCACCGGAGTGGCTGTAACGTTGCTGAATGGTGGAGAGAAAATGGGGATGTGCTACTGTGCATGTGTGGACTTCCAGCTTGCACAGTCGTGTGGCTGAACATGGCCGTTAGCGTCTTTTGATCCTCCAGCCCAAAGTGACATAGAACACGACAGGGGCCTGAAGGAGAGTCCTGGCACATCAGGAAACTTGGGCACAGTGGTGGTGAGAATGCAGTGGAAACGGGACTCTACCCAGGTAAGCCCACAGAGTTGGGGGGGCTTACACACACCACCTATCAGACAATTCTGGTGTAACAAATATCCCATTTCCCATTACTCTTCCTCTTAGGTTCCCCCTCAGTAGCATCCTATCTACGTATGGATCACGTCTCTTGATTGGTTGCAGTGCCATTGAGGCCAAACACCTCTTATTACAGAGATGGTGAACTCAGGACGTTCCATCATTGCATGACTGGATGCTAACAGTGGGAGTACTAATGCATAATGAGAGACTTAACCACCTTGCGCTTGGAAATCTTCCTGCATACAATACTACCTGGACCCCATTTGTATCATATGTCTTTGGTGCTGATACCTAAACTAGTCATACTCCCTTTGGTGCAACCAGTGGGTCAAACCTCCGCACTCTTGGTACTACTGTCTATTACAGAAACATAGAATTTGATGGCAGATAAGGACTGCTTGGCCCACCTACTCTGCCATTTCCTACCTAACAGATAAGCTGCAGATCCTAGTTAACCAACAGCTTACTTCCTCCTACCTCCCACTAGGACTGCCTTATGTCTGTCCCATGCATTTCTTGACTCCACGACCTCCTCAGGGGCTGTTCCATACATCCACAACCCTCTCTGTGAAAAAATACTTCATCACATTACCTCTGAGCCGTCCCCTCTATCTTCAAATTGTGCTTCCTCTGTTCTTGCACACCTCTTTTCTGAAAGATGCCACCCTCGGACTTTGTTGATTCCCTTGAGGTACTTGAAAGTTTCTATCATGTCCTCTCTCTCCCTCCTTTCCTCAAGGGTATACATATTAAACTCCTTTAGTCTTTCTTTGTATGTCTTCTGGTGCAGACCCTGCACCATTTTGGTTGCCCTCCTCTGGACAGCCTCTATTCTGTCTATGTCTTTGTGGAGATGGGGTCTCCAGAACTGCACACAGTACTCCAGATGGGGTCTCACCAACTGTCTGTACAGAGGGATAACAGCTTCCTGTTTTCTACTATTGATGCCTCTCCCTATGCATCCCAGTATCCCCAGCCTTCCTTACTGCCTTCTCACATTGCTTGCCCACCTTTAGGTCATCTGATATAATTACCCCCAGGTCCCTTTCCATTTTTACTGTTGTCAGTATCTCACCCACCATTATGTACCCTTCCCCTGGATTTTTGTTTCCCAGGTGCATTACCTTGCACTTCTTTGCATTGAATCTGAGCTGCCATACATTTGACCATTCCTCCAACCTTGCCAAGTCCCTTCTCATCCTTTCCACTCCATCTGGTGTATCAACCCTGTTGCAGATCTTTGTGTCATCTGCAAAGAGACATACTTTTCCTTCCAGTTCCTCTGCAATGTCACTTATAAAAACATTAAAAAGGACCGGTCCCAGTACTGAACCCTGTGGTACCCCACTAGTAACCCTCCTTTCTTCACTGTGGACTCCACTTACTACTACCCTTTGCGTCCTGTTGTCTAGCAAATTTTTTATCCAGGCTACCACCTTGGGACCCACTCCAAGGCTGGTTAACTTGTGTATTAATCTTTTGTGTGGGACTGTATCAAATGCCTTGCTAAAATCTAGGTAAGCCATGTCCACAGTCCCTCCCTGGTCTCCTACTTTGGTCACCCAGTCAAAGAAGTCTATTATATTCATCTGACATGACCTTCCCATCATGAAGCCATGCTGCCTTGGGTCCTGTGCCCCACTGGCCTCTAGGTACTCAACAATTCTTTCCTTCAGAAGTGATTCCATCATTTTCCCTACCACTGAGGTCAAACTAACTGGTCTGTAGTTTCCTGCCTCTGTCCTGCTCTCACTTTTGTGAAAAGGAATCACATCTGCCCTCCTCCTCAGGTACCACCCCATCCTCCCATGATTTGCTAAAGAGAGTAGTCAGCAGTGTCACTAGTTCTACCCTTAGTTCTTTTAGAATTCTGGGGTGAATCCCATCAGGCCCCATTGCTTTGTCCACCTTCAGTTTTATTAGCTCTTTCAGAACCCTTTCTTCTGTAAATGGACTGGTATCGACCCCTGTCTTCAGAGTGTTTCTCTTGTTTGGTTTAAGTACCTACCCCTCCTCTTCCTTTGTGAATACTGAGCAGAAATATCGTTCAGTTTCCCTGCTTTTTCACTGACACCCTCTACCCACATTTCCTCCCCTTTATTAAGCCTCAGTATCCCTCCTTTGGTCCTTCTTCACTCCTAATGTACCTATAAAGGTCTATCCCCTTCTTAACAGAGTTGGCTATCTTTTCTCCACTTTGGGCCTTTGCTATTCTAACTGCCTTCCCAGCCTTTTTCTGCTTTAACTGATAAAGTTCTCTGTCCTGCTCCTTCTGTTTCCTTATATTGCCTGAATGCTATCCTTTTCTCCTTAACCTTCCCTCCACCTCTTTTGAGAACCATAGTGGTTTTTTCCTTCATTGTGTTTTGTTGATTTGCTTTACACAAAGGCTTGTTGCCTCTGTGATGGCTGTTTTGATTACTCCCCATTGTTCCTCCACCCTCCTCCTTGCCTGTTTGCTAGTGCTTTACTGAGGCATTCTCTCATTTTCCCAAAGTCAGCCTTCTTAAAGTCCATACTCTTGCCTTTGTGGGCTTTATTAGAATGGCTGTGTTTATCATGAACCACACTGTTTGGTGGTCACTTGTTCCCCAGATGGCTACCCTTCTAAATCTGAGATTCTTTTTCTGTCCCCATTTGAGAGTACCAGGTCTAAGACTGCACCCTCCCGAGTGGGTTCTAATACTAGCTGTCTGAGGCATGCCCTCTGTAGGGCATCAAGAATGACCCTGCTCTTGGATGTGCCTGCAGCAAAGGTGCTCCAGTTAACATCTGGCATATTCAGGTCCCCCATCAACAATATCTCCCCTTTTTCTGCCATTCTAAGGAAGCCTTCTATCATTTCCTTGTCCATTCCCTCCCCCTGAGATGGGGGTCTGTATACAACCCCCATGCGGATTGTGGTGCCATTTCCTGTCTCCAGGGTGACCCAGAGTGCCTCATCTGCTCCCTGTTTACTCTTTAGTTCTGTTGCTTTGATCCCTTCCTTTACATACAGAGCTACTCCTCCTCCTCTTTTACCCTCCCTGTCCCTCCTGTAGATTGTGTATCCTGGTATGTTGACATCCCAGTCATGGTTCCCTGTGTACCATGTTTCTGTGACTGCCACAATATCCAGGCAGCCCTCTTCCATCAAGGCCACTAGTTCAGGGAGCTTGTTACACAGACTACGGGCATTGGTACTCATTACCCTCCACTTTTGATGGCCTTGCCTCTTTAGCATTCCTGTCCTTACTGCCTTTGCCTTTTTTTACAATTACCTCTGTCCTGCTCCCTAATGACTTCTCTACCTTGGTGTTTACCTCACTAATTACCATGTTTTGTGGGGTGAGGCTGGGATTTCCCTGCTCCTTTTCAGTGCCTCCCCCCTTGGCTAGTTTAAATGCTTGCCAATGAAGCATTTAAACCTCTCACCTAGGATCCTGGTCCCCCGGACAGATGCAGACCATCACACAGTATAGGTCTGCATCCCACCAAATGCTCCCCAGTCCCCAATGAAGCCAAAACCCTAAGCTCCACACCAGTTTTCAAAACATTCATTGAATTCCCTGGTGAGGAGTACCCTAACATCACCCTTGCCATAGACGAGGCAGCACCTCCGAGAAGGTTACTGTATGCCTCTTGTCTAAGGCCCCTCCCCAACTCTACAAACTCCTCTTGCACTGCTCAGATCCCATTCCTAGCCAGGTCATTTGTCCCTATGTGGACAATGACATAGCAACTCTCCTCATGCAGTTGCTCCCACGATCCTGAGGATTAAGCTTCCTGTCCCTCCAAGCCATGGCACCAGGCAGGCACCTTACCTCCCTCTCCCTTCCTCCCCATTTCTCACCCCTAATGATTGGGTCCCCACAGGGTTGTTTCCTTCCCTGGGTCTCTTGCCATCCTCCTGTGGGTTTTCTTTGTGAGGTTCCCAGCATCCTCCTTTGTCTCCACTGCAGGTGCCTCCATAGAGGAACCACTATCCAACAGAGGCGAATGAATTGGGAGAGGTACAGCTGGAGGGATGCAACTCTGTTCCACCACCCTCTCCTCCCTGGCCCACCCTGGTCCAGCCTCTCCTCTTTCTTGGCAACCTCTGAGGTAGTGGCATTGGCCCTGGTGGTCCCTGGGTGGGGAGGATCTCCAAATCCTAGCCAGGTCAGCCTGGAGACAGGCAACCTCCTCCCTCAGACCAGAGAGGTGCCTGCAAATAGGGCAGTATCGCAGCCTTCAGAATGTCTCCCAGAACACTGCCACCCCACAGCCATTGCACTGCACCACTCCTATCATGTCTTATTTTTTGTCACCTCTCCTGTTTCTCTGTATGCTTACTCTCTCCTGTCCTTACAACTTTCACCCTTCCTGTTCTGGGACAGCCACTTCCTATATTCTTTAGTAACCTCCTTATTCCTTGCTCAGTGTCAGACCACCAGCAGCTTGGGGGGGAACTACTTTTTTCCTTTAGGGTTGACAAAACCAATGTTTCTTTATGATCCTTCCCTTCCTACTGCCAAACAGGAAGTTTCTGTTGATAGTCAAATCCATTGGCTATAAAAGTAGAACTGGCTTAGGGTGGGTGCGTGGAGGGACGGGATAGAGGGCAATTAGTAAGAAAAAAGGCTAGCAACAGGAAGTTGTAATTTGAGTCACCTGCTTTTATAGTGTCTAAGCCACACCCTCAATTAAGCTCTCTCTCCTCCTACTGGTTTAGCAAAGTAAACTGATACAGTACCCTTCCCAGCACAGAACACACACTGACTTTTTCTTTTTTTAACCCTAAATAAGACCCCTTCTACTTCTAATAAAGTATCTGTTTGCTTAATCTCAACAGACACTGACTCCTGCTGAGATATAAGTGTTAAATTAATAAGAACATGTAGCTTCTTTTAGTTAGCTGCTTTCTGCTCTACATACAAGGCTAGCAACAGGAAGTTGTAATTTGAGTCACCTGAATTTGTAGTGTCTAAGCCACATCCCCAATTAAGCCCTCTCTCCTCCTACTGGTTTAGCAAAGTAAACTGACACAGTACCCTTCCCAGCACAGAACACACACTGACTTTCTTTCTTTTCTTTCTTTTTTTTTAACCCTAAATAAGACCCCTTCTACTTCTAATAAAGTATCTTAATATTGTTGTACCTATGTTAAGTGAGGCCTATGTTTCCCCTGTTAGGAATGCAGGTCCCATGCTTATAAGTAACTGTACTAATTATGAGATGGTTTGGTAGTTTTTTGAATTGTAATTGTTGTTTATTTACTCCCTGCAATGTTAGTACTCTTCTTTTCTTTTGTTGCTCTCTGTTTTGGGTTTTCTAGAACAGATTTAATAGCTATTGCAAATCTATGTTTCTGAATGATCAATAGGTTGCACAGAAATGTTTTTATGCCTTCTATTTACTTGCTGCATGCCTAGTGTGAATGGAGTTCTTACTATTTGCTTGCCATGTGACAATAGCTTTTTTATTGTTTTTACTTCTGAGTTTACTACGATGAATGTGAGTATTTTGTTTTGACTACAGCTGTATGACAATGTAACCTGCTGTCCTATATGTATTGTTTGGAAATCTTAATAAAGTGTTTAACTACAAAAGAAGTGCCACATGATATTTAAAGTCCATCAGAATGACCACAAGAACAGGCATATGGGACCTTGGTGTAAGACCTCATCCAAAGTATGGCATATCCCAACAGTACAGTATCCCCTTAGTACTGCAGTTATTCTCCTCCACTTCCCACATCTCATATTTAGAAATGCCAGACATTACATTATATCTCTAAAGCACCAATTGTTCTTATCATTATCCATTTTACTCTGATTACTACCATGCAGAGTAAGTGGCCTCTCTGCTTTCTTCTTTGGCTGACTCTTGTGTCGACTCTGCTTCTGCCTTGCTGCTGAAGTCACAGCTCAGCTCTGTTCACAAATTATATATGGTGTGACCCTTTTTCTGCAAACTAGAAATGATGTTAGCACTAGTTCCAAATATTAACATATTTAAAGCCTGCAACTTAGCTTTCACAATGATTTTGGATCTGATACCGCCAAAGATGAGAAAATTCTAGGTGTTTAGTGAATAAAAATGTTTTTAGCAGCAGTTGTGTCACCCTGCCAATAATTCCTTCCCTCCTTCAAGGCAACTGAGATTTATGGTTCCACCTGCCCACCAGATTACAATATAACCCCACAAGAAAGATTGCTTGAGAGAGTAAGAAAGAGTTGGAAAGTGAAATGTTGTTTTGTCTTAAAAGAACCTTTATTCCAGCACTGTAAAAAGTATGTATCTCTATGTTATGTTCTAATCTGTTTCATAATCATGTCGCATAAACCTTTAACTTGTTCATTAGCATAGTGTACAGCAAGGTATAAGAGCTTCTTTCTTTCCATGCCTAGAATCCTTATAACCTACCTAGGGACTGCATGTTAATATAAAAGGGGATCTTTTGATGCTTCGTCTGAGCAGACCTAAAAATAGTTTTACACTGTTTCAGTTTAGTTTCACTTCCAGTACCAATACTGTAATCGGTGTTAAAACACTGAAATCTTGCTCATCTCTGGCTGCAATCAATGAGTCTCATCATTACAAATGTCAGCTGAAAGGGTTTCTAGGCAAGTGTTGTCATGGGAATTGCGAGTCTGCAGGATCAACCATGTAATTATGGAAATAAAGAGATAGTAAATACAGTAGTTTTACAAGTTTTGAGGGGTATCAGTATGCTTGTAATGACTTCATTGCCCCAATATTTTATTTTCATGCAATGTCAACAACAGAGGTTACATACTATGTGCACATTGGCACTTTATTAAAATGGAGCACCTTTATATGTGGTGAGTAGTCTCTTATTTAGTATGGGGGTGAGTGTGGAATGTTTACAGTTTAAATTTTATTTTCATGCACTGCTTACATTCACATTAAGGTCCTTTACACTTCCAACATTAAACTATAACCACCCTGTCAGTATTCCACCACCACCATCCCCAATTCTGAATAATCTGGCATTTGTCCTGGAGAAGATGGATGGATTTTCAAAAGAATCAGATGCTTTGCCTAAATCTGCATCCATTCAATTGTGCCAATGCAACCCTGTTGCTGTTTTCAAACAAGCATGTGTCAATGATGAATGTTGTCACGCTGGCATTGGCATTGGCAGTGGCAGAGATAGAGATGCATAATAGGAATGGCAGTGAAGTATTGAAGTGATGCCAGCCCCACCTCCACCTGTAGAGAGCAACAGGCATTGGGGTGTGCCTTTGGGTCATCAGCTATAATGCTCATGGCATTGTACCTCACCTACCCTGTAGACACTGACAAAGTGTGGTGGTGATAACACAGGGGTCTTTGGGTATGTAATTACCCCATTCCATAGGAAATACACTGGCGTGGGTGCAGTATAGGAGCATGGGTGACATTTGTGGCGAACAGTGCAAGACACACCACAATGCCTGTCAGTGGCTGCAGGGTGGGGGTGGAATGGCATGAGCATTACATCAGATGATCCCAAGTCTGTGCCCCTGATGCCTGTCAGTTCGTGCGGGTGGGGTGATACAGTTGGAAACCTAACACCATGGCGTGTAGTGGATTTCCTCCACATTTCCAACATGGGCTGCTTGTCAGGCCACCTCATCAAAGCGCACAATCACTTTGTTAGCTGAAACGTGATTTGCACAGTATGTGCCATTTAGTGACAGAGGGATGAAAACTCAGTTTTGGGCAGGTTGTGGAGAATGACAACTGTATTGTTCATGACAAGGCATAAAAATTGCAACTTTGAGAATCTGGAGTGGCAATATAAAATATTGGTGAAGCAATGAACATGCATACAAACTGTGCACAGACTTCTGCAACCAATTCATTTGTGGGAGTTTTTAGGCACATTTTCAACATAGGCATTTTGGGAACTCCCCTCATGAACAGTAGTGCTGTGATTTTGTTAATGTGTCCCAAAAGGTGATTTTCCACAGCAAGCACGCCATTGTGCACCACAGTTGTGGAAAAGCGATTTGGGCAGGCTGTGAAAAATGGCAGCTGTACTGTTGATAAGGAGGTGTGCACAAATGCCAGTGGTGAAAATCTGGCAAAAAAATATTGCAAATTTACAAAGTTACAAGGCTCCATGGAAACTGCGCAATGCAGGCTTGCAGCATAGTCATTTTATGGACTTTCGGCACCAAATTTTCAACATAGGCATTTTAGGACCTCATGAACAGTGTCATCATCATTTCCTCAAACTGTCTTGAAAACTGATTTCACACAGCGACAGTGCAATTCTGCGCCGGATGTGCGAAAACACATTTCAGCCAGGATATGTAAAATGACAGCTGTACTGTTCATAAGGAGGTGTGAAAAAATGCCAATTTGAACATCTGGAGTGAAAATATTACAAACGCACGAAGTCACGAGCATGCGTGCAAAGTGCACAACGTACGCTCGTAAAACACTAATTTTATGGACTTTTGGCACCAAATTTTAAACATAGGCATATTAGGACCTGTGCTAATGAACAGTGTCACTGTTATTCTCATAATGTGTCTCAAACATGGACTTTCCACAGCGACTGTGCTATTCTGCACTGGAACTGAGAAAACACATTTTGGTCAGGATGTGAAAAATGACAGCTGTACAGTTCACAGGAAGGTGTGGAAAAATGCCAGTGTTGAACATGTGGTGTACAAATATTGCAAATTCACTAAGTTATGAGCATGTGTAGCAACTGCACAACGCACACTCGTAAAACAGTCATTTTTTGGATTTTTCCCACCAAATTTGCAACATAGGCTTTTTGAGAGCCCCATTCATGAACATTGCCATTGTCCTTTCATTCCTCACTCCTGAAAGGTGATTCCATGCAGTGATTGTGAAATCACCTTTCGGGACCAAATAATGCCATAGCAGTGCAAGAATTATGAGGAGGTATCCAAAAATGCCCCTTCAAAGCTGCCTTACGAGACCTGCTGTTCAACACCTGCTGCTGCTCCTGTCACTAAAAGATACTCTGCTGTTTCTTCTAGCACTATTGACATGGCCCGCTGGGCTGAACACCCACCCACCCCACCCCCATCCCCTGGGCCTTCTCTCCTCTGCCAGTACCTGCTGGTACTACTTGAAATGTTTATCGACACATGTGTTCAAGCATTTGTATGTAATGCTATGTATCTCTGTTCATGTAACCTATGTAATGCTATGTTGACTCATATGTCTCTATTCTGTAAACATGTAAAAATCTGTTACTCTGTCTTGACTGCACTCTGTAAACTATGTTAACCATGTATGTCCTCTCTGTGACGAGGTACCTTTGTAAACGAGCCACTGGCTCAAAGGTTGTAAATCCAATTATACAATAAATAAATAAACAAAAACCCTATGTTAAAAATTTAGTACCAAAATTCCAAAAAATGCCTGAGATCTGCATCAAAGTTGAAAAAACCCTATTTATTCCATTATACAGCTTACCGGCATTTCCTCAGTTCACAGTTGGTTTTGAACAGTGCAGACGTGTTCCTGGTCTACCGAAGATCATCGCACCGGACTCTGGGGGTAAGTATGGGGTGAGGGGCGGGTATGGAGGTAGGGTGTACAGCGGGTGGGTACGTGGGGTTGTGGGGTGGGCAGGGAGACCACGAGGGCCAGTTTTCATTTACAGGTTCAAAAATAAAAATAAACATTGAGGGATGTTTTTTTATTTGCAGGGCTTTGGCACACTGGGGTGGGCCCAGCGTGCCACCTAGCTGTTTGGGGGGTGCTGCAGCTGACGGGGGATTGGAAGACTGCCCTTGTCCAGCACACAGCACGGGGGGGTTAATTTATGCTGATGGGATTGGGCACCACCTTTGACACACAAGGAAAGTGGGGGGGCAAGAGCCAAGGGGGATTGGGCACCCCCCTCGGCATATGATAAATGGGGTGGTGCTTTATGCTGACGGGGAGTGGGCTCCCCCATTGGCACATACATTGAGGCCATGCTAAGCTGGCTGGAGCATTGGGCACCCCTGAAGTCAGCGGCCGCCATGTAGACAATGTGGCTGAGCACGTCAGGAGTTCCACAGCGTCTGACGAGCTTTGGCCTTGATTGCAGTGGACCTTACTTAGATGTGCTCACACCACTTTATGTATGCATGGTGTGGTGCCAGCATGCAGGCTGATTGGGGAATGAGGGACACACATACTGATGCTTGCCCTGCATTCGCCCAACAGTGACTGCACCGCTAAATCTGCACTACCGCAAGATGTTGGCTGCGCAAGCATGCCAACATAAAAATGTGTCTATTTGTGACAAAAAGTCATGATTTGTAGTACAATAAATTATACAAATGTGAGTTTCAATATTTTTTTTTTGCCACAGTTGCATTTTTACACAAAATTCATATGTAATTAGATCACCTAGCATATGGTCTAACAGCTTGGATCATTTCCATTTTGAAAATGGGAGTAGGCAGACCTCTTTTGAAAATCATGTCATAAATTAAAAGTGATGTGTCTGTGTACAGTTCATTGAAAGCTGTATTTAGACAGAATAAGCTAGCACAAATGAAACTGAACTCAGATTCTACTCTACCCTTCCATAGGATGCACCTGGAAATAAGCCATTTATATGGTTTAGTATGTAATCCTGTCCAAAAGTTTAAATACATTTGAGTCATTTCCAAAGACACCACCACTAGACAAAAAATTGCAAATTGATATTTTCATTTACTCCACTAAAACGGGCTGTCCATACAAAGTAGATATAATATCACTGTTTATAGGATATAACAGAACCAGAGGATCTGATTCAAATAAGAACCACATGTCCTTCATGTTGAGTGTATCCACTATAAATAATTTAGCCTCAATGAAAACAAAAACAGTGAGTAGGGAAAGGATTTATTTCCTACTGAAATGAAAACTTGTAGACAGACAGGACATCAATCTTAGGAAAAAACTGAACAGAGACAGAACAGGGTGAACGTAACAGCAAAGCTAGAAGGAGTAGAAGTGAGGTACACAAGGGTTGAAAATATGGAAAATTGCTCTCAGAGCTCAGGGAAGACAACTTCATATTGCAGTCAGATATACAACAAGATTACCTAGGCCTGGATATCTCAAGAGGGCTACTAGCTTGGCTGAGACCGAGGTCCTGCCCTTCTTAAAGGACTGTTTTATAGAACTGCATGTCCAACTGGGAATGTGATTTTCAGGCCACCCTTGACCTTGCAAAGATCACATCTAGTAACATCCAAGGTATTGCCAGGATATATCCTATGATCACTGTGAAGTACAGCTAAGAAATGGTGGCACCATCTGCAGAAATCTTTCCAGTGTCTGTCCAGACAGGTGCAGTGCCAGAGGACTGGAACTGTGCCAATCTGATCTTCATCTTTCAAAAGGGCAAGACTGTATACTGGCAACTAAAAGGCTGGTCAGTCTAACATCTGTACTGGGCAAGGTCCTAAAAGCCATTATCAATGACTGAATAATGAAGCAATTGGTTGAGACTGAGGTTAATACCATTTTTTACCATGGCCTTTAAAAGAGACAAAGAGTGCCAAATGAATCTGATGGCTTTCTTTAAGGGGGTTGCCAGGGAGTTGTATAGGGTCAGGGATGTGAACATAGTCTATCTGGACATCAGTAAAGTCTTTTGACAGTGAGGTATATATAAGGTATACACAAGGCAGATTTTGGCTCAAAAAATGGAAATTATTATTCATATATTACCAAAAATATGTGCTCAAATCAACTGTGCATGCATTAAAATTGTGTTTAATTTTCTTAATCAGTTAAAAATGACAAAGTTCTCTCAGTAAAGTCACCTACCAAATATTCATCAGTGGGCCAAACTTTAATTAACCTAATAATTTCAGGTTTGAATTCACGGCCATTTTTCACTATCGGTGAAGAAAATGTCTTTAAAAACCATATTTTTCACATTTCCAACCTTCAAATTTTATTTTATGTATGGCCAGAGATGTTACCTCTTGCCATACTGCCACCAGGTCTTCTTGGCTCACAGGAGGACCAGCTGGGGCTGATGCAGGCTGTCCATGCTCACCTCCAGCATGAACCCGATGCCGCAGATACATAGAAACTGCTGAACCAATCACTACAAAATTGTCAGGATCTAGTGATCCTTACACCAAAAATGTTCATGCCAAATTTTGAGTTATTCTGTCTAGGGATGGGCAGGGTATTAAGGTGCAAAATTCAGGGTTTAACAAACAGGTTTTGTGAAGAAAAAAGCTGGCATTATATACTGCCAATTCATTTGAAAAAAGACTTTATTGTACATTAGAAAATGGCCAGAATGGATTTTCTGTCCTGACTGGTTAAAACTACCTCCAACCTGGGCATCTATTTTTTCAATAGATGCCCCAAAAAAATAAGTACCAGCCCAAGTGCCACTTCACAAGGTACCCATCTACCTGCTGCCCAGCCTACTTTCTCATTGACTGAAGGCAGCCGATAAAATGTAAAATCCCCGTCATGTTTTTCTCTCACTTAGCGAGAGCTACTGGTATCCCCCCCCCCCAACACTCTTTCCCTCAGTACCAGCTGGCATGAAGTAAAATAAAGAAGAACACACATTCTGGTCATTTTGCGGTCAGAAGAGTAAAAACAGCCTTCTTGTTTTAAAATGGCACCACTCTCCCGACCGCGCTCTCTCACTGTGTACTCATTGCAAGCACAAGGAAGCCATCACTCACACAAGCTTCATCCTGCATGCGCCATTTAAAAAAGCAGGAAACCAGTAACTTAAACCACAATATGAATGCCCCCACACTCTGGTAATTTCAGATAAAAAGAACTCATGTACCTCGCAAGTCTCCCTCACAGCAAATACAATATCCACTTCAACTAAAATCTAAGGTCGTGAGCTCAACACACAGTTTCTGAGTTCCGACTTGCGACCGCAACGAAATAAAAAAAAATGTTCAAGAAATGGAAAATAACTATAAACTGCCCAAACACTGTTAAGTGCAATTTTTTTTGTCCACACTCCTTTTCTTCTTCAATCTGGCAATCTGCGAGTGTGTGTATTGGGGGATGGAGGGAGTGTCAATTATAGATGCTGTGAAATTTAATTTCAATGGTGAAATGTCAGCGAAATCACTAATTTTGCCATGCAAAATATTTCATGTAATTGCGCTGTTGTGGTGAAATTTCACCTGCAAATTATGCCTTAGGTTTTGCCTTGCAGTTGTATTTGGTGAAATCTGGCAAAATCCAGCGAAATTAGGCTTTTCACATTACCAGCTCTCTGCAGGTCACATGGGTGACTGTATACAGGCAGGAAGTGAGTTATTCATTTCCCTTCTGTGCAGCTGGAGAGTTGGAGGAAGCAGGTAGCCAGCAACAGAGAGACTATTTGAGCCTTTATTGGGTGTTTGTGTTATAGTGTGTGTGTTTTGTACACAATTGTTTGTTCATAACATATATTTTGATGGTGTTTGTTGATAACTTCTGTTAGGTGCCTGTGTAGATTGAGTGTGTGTGTGTGTGTGTGTGTGTGTGTGTCTGTCTTCCTCTCTCCCTTTCTGTTAGTAAGCATTTTTTTTTTAAATGATGGAAGGGAAAGGTAGGAGCAAGGGGACTGGTGGGAAGGCACCACTGTCTGTCTGGACAGGCAAGTATTTAGGGACAGGGTAGATGTAGCTGAGGACCCCTCCCAGGCCCAGCAAGAGCTGGTAGCCACCACTCCCTGGCAGCAGCAGCATCAGCAGCAGCATGAGCCCGTTGCCCTCCATCAGCAGCAGCTTGAGGATGATGTTGCCCTCTCCACATCTCCCACCCAGCAGCAGAATCCTCCTACTCCCCAGGACCAGCAGCAGCATGAGCCCGTTGCCCCCCCGCAGCAGCATGAGGATGATGTGGCCCCCTCTACATCCACCACCACCCAGCAGCAGAATCCTCCTATTCCCCAGGACCAGCAGCAGCATGAGCCCATTGCCCCCCTGCAGCAGCATGAGGATGATGTGGCCCCCTCTACATCCACCACCATCCAGCAGCAGAATCCTCCTATTCCCCAGGACCAGCAGCAGCATGAGCCAGTTGCCCCCCCGCAGCAGCATGAGGATGATGTGGCCCTCTCTACATCCACCACCACCCAGCAGCAGAATCCTCCTACTCCCCAGGACCAGCAGGAGCATGAGCCCATTGTCCCCCCCACAGCAGCATGAGGATGATGTGGCCCCCTCTACATCCACCACCATCCAGCAGCAGAATCCTCCTATTCCCCAGGACCAGCAGCAGCATGAGCCAGTTGCCCCCCCGCAGCAGTACGAGGATGATGTGGTCCCCTCTACATCCACCACCACCCAGCAGCAGAATCCTCCTACTCCCAAGGACCAGCAGCAGCATGAGCCAGTTGCCCCCCCTGCAGCAGCATGAGGATGATGTGGCCCCCTCTACACCCACCACCACCTAGCAGCAGAATGCTCCTACTGCCCACCATGACCAGCAGCAGGAGCATATGCCCCCCGCCTCCCCCCAGCATAAAGGGTCTACCATGTGGAGTTTTTTCACCATAAACAACACTGACAGCAGTGTTGTTATCTGTAAGTTGTGCAGCAGATCTGTGTGAAGGGGCAAGCAAGGGGGCCATTTGGGAATTGGTGGCCAATGGAGCCACCTGCAGTACCACCACATTGCAGAGTTGTTCCAAAAGCAAAAGGAGTTAGCAGCAGCAGGAGGCAGTGTGGCCCAAGGTGGAAGGGGGCCAGCAGGAGGAAGGTGTCAGGGCTCAACAACAGCCCATAAGTCACTGCCGTTACCAGCAAAATCAGCAGCAGGCAGCAGCAGCACCCCTATCCACCTCACCCCACAGGCAGCAGCGGCATTGGGTTCATGCTGGAGGTGAGCATGGACAGCCTGCATCAGCCCCAGCTGGTCCTCCTGTGAGCCAAGAAGACCTGGTGGCAGTATGGCAAGAGGTAACATCTCTGAACCAAGATTGTGATGAGTTCTGCCAGGAGGTCAGGGGGGACTTAAGGAAACTGTTGAAGGACCAACATAAAGTTTTGGACCTCCTGGCAGTGCTTTGTCATGGCGGTGGTGATAGCAGGGTGGAATCGGGGCCTGGTGCTGGCACTACATAATAACCTGGTCCAGGGAGCATAATGTGCTTGCAAGTGAGGCAGACAGTGAGCACAGCAGCTGAATTTTATATTTTTTCCTGACTTGCTTTACTACTATCACTCTTCCCTTATCTGCACCCAAAAAAATGTTAAACAATTACCAAACAAATATATATATTGTCTTGTTCCTCTTTCTATATCCTCTTGCATCTTTTTCTTGTCCAGTGTTTAGTGTGTTTTGCATTGTGTATGCTCCATCTCTTTCCCCTCTCAGATATGAATACCCTAGCACCCACTACCCTGCATATTCCCTCATCGTGTATGTTACTGTTAGTCAGTTAGTCTGTATCTCACCTATAAACAGTGTACCTTTCTTGTTGTTTTATGTTAATCCTTCTCCTAGCCACAAATGTCAAGTATTGTACTTTGTTCATATGAACAAATTTTTTTCCCAAAGCTATGTGATGTTGTGGCAGTTCATTTTGCTGTATGTAGCTGCATCATAAGTTTGAATATGTACACAACATATAAACCTAAATAAGCAGCACTTTTATTGTGAAGTTAAACATAGTTATGTCTTTTGTGCTTAACAACAGTTCCCTGGGCTTAGTTGTCACAAATGTTCACTTGGTGTCCCTACCCTCCACTCACGATGTTTTCTTTAGTGGCCCGCCACCACCAGATCCGAATTGTGCACATGGACCACAGTTTAACATAGCCTCTTGCCTCCATGGTGTGCAGATCCAAAAAAGCTGCACATGTCAAGAAATACAACAGAAAAACATGGTACATTCAATCCAGAAATCTGGTCTCTGTCATGATGTTTTATGGTACTTAAACCCCCAACCCAGACCAAACGATGGTCTTTGGTCCACTGTTTACAATTGTTTTTATGCCACATCTTGTTTCTGCAAGTGCAGAACAGGCAGTATATGTCCTCAAATGTTTCCTAAAAAATGTTACATCAAATTAAAACTGAAATCTAGTGTCAGTCCTGATGTTTTATAGTGCCCCCCCCCCAGCAATTAGACATTAACATGCTGTTTTGGCCACCGTTTAAAATTGGTTTTAGGCCACATCTTGTTTCTGTAATTGAAGAACAGGCAGTACATGTCCAGAAATGATTCCTAAAAATGTTACAGTACATTCGGAAAGAAATCTGGTCTTAGCATGATATCTTATGGCACCCAAACCCCACCCAGACCAAGCGATGGTCTTTGGTCCACTGTTTACAATTGATTTTAGGCAACAACTTGTTTCTGAGAGTGCAGAACAGGCAGTACATGTCCACAAATGTTTCCTAAAAATGTTACATCAAATTAAGACTGAAATCTGGTGTCAGTCCTGATGTTCTATGGTGCCCCCCCAGCAGTTAGACATTAACATGCTGTTTTGGCCACTGTTTACAACTGGTTTTAGGCCACATCTTGTTTCTGCAAGTGCAGCACAGGCAATGCATGTCCAGAAATGTTTCCCAAAAAATTGCACAGTACATTCAGACAGAAATCAGGTATCAGACATGCAGCTACATGGTTCACATCCACGATGAGGACCCAAATGTACTGTTTTCTGCATTGTTTAAATGCTTTTCAGGCCTAACCGTGGTGCTGCCACTGCCTAACATGCCACACAAGTCCAGAAATGTTTCCCTTAAAAATTGCACAGTACATTCAGACAACAATCAGGTGTCAGACATGCAGTTACATGGTTCACATCCACCATGAGGACCCAAATGTGCTGTTTTCTGCACCGTTTAAATGATTTTCAGTCCTAAACGTGGTGCTGCCACTACCTAACAAGCCACACAAGTCCAGAAATGTTTCCCAAAAAATTGCACAGTACATTCAGACAGAAATTAAGTGTCAGATATGCTGTTAAATGTTGTACGCCTTCCACCCGGACCAAAACATGTTGTTTTGCCCACTGTTTACCAACGGTTTCATGCCTGATCTTGGTGTTGTCACTGAGTAACATGGCCCAGAAGTCCCAAAATGTTTGCAAAAAAATGTTACAGTAACTTCAGACTGAAATCAGGTCTCAGCCATGATGTTTTATGGTGCCCACGCATGCCACCTGGACCAATGATGGTCTTTGGTCCACTGTTTACAATTAATTTTAGACCACATCTTGTTTCTGCGACTGCAGCACAGGAGTACATGTCCAGAAATGTTTCCAAACAAATGGTACATTAAATTCAGACTGAAATCTGGTGCCAGACATGCAGTTACATGGTTCACAACCACAAAGGACCGAAATCTGCTGTTTTCTGCACCATTTAATATGGTTTTCAGGCCTAACTGTGGTGCTGCCACTGCCTGACATGCAACATAAGCTAGTTTGCCATGATGAGAAAAATAAATCTTCCTGCAAAATGGCCCTGCTACTTCAAGTTGCTCTTGCTTCCTCCTGCTGCTGGTTTTTCAATTGATTGAGAACTGTGGAATTATCATTTCGCAATGATGAAGCCCTGGATGGCTCTGTTGGCTCTGTGGTTTTAAGTCAGTGTGGACTGAATGACATTTTGTGTGCTGCTGCTGTTGCCTGTAGCTGCCGCCTGCTGCTCTGACTAGTTGCCATGAGAAGTAATGCTTTGTCTGCATCATGGGGATCCACTTCACGTAGTCGATCGATGCTGCTGCTGCTGCACATGTAAGGATCTGTCTGTATTTATTTTTTCAGGTGCAAGAGAAGGAGGATGGTGGGTTGTTATTGGGATGTCGTGAGTTCTTATATGTTTGTAGTGATTTTATCTAGTGTGCTCAGGAGTACATCATCATGACATGCATGCCAGGATTTGGATACGGGATGTTGGCATGCACCACATTTCACATTGCACAAGGACAAGGTAAATATTGAATTTTTCATTACTGGGAGGGATAGGTGACTGCAGCTCAGATATCTGAGTCGGATTGTAATTTTTTAAATTTTTCTTTTCTCAACATGCAGGAATTCAGGTGCTGTTAACTCCAGGTGCACTGCTGCTGCCCCTGCTCAATATGCATGAAATTTATTAACTTGTGGTAAGTATTTCTTAATTTGTGATGGTCTTTGGTGGGCGAGTGGTGGAGGAGGTGGTTGAGGCCGGGTTGGTGTGGGGTTGGTGGATATGGTTAAGTATTAAGTTTGTGGTTACTGCAGTACAGAGATGTCAGATTTTGACAGTAACTGTCTTCTATATGGGTCTGTCAATATTCAGGAATTCCACTGCTGGGGTGCATCTGTTACCTCCCAATCTGGCTGCTGGCTGTGCTCATCAGACACAGTCTGTTCATGTCAAGGGTTCCAGTTTAACTGCCATTCCCTGATGTAAGTATTGCTTCACGTAATGATGGTGGTGGTGGTGGGGGGGGGCACCTAGTTGTAACAATGCTCAAAATGTCTTCTTTTTCTTATTGCCAGGTACAAAGTACTTCAATTGAATGGTTGCTTAGTTTTCTGGTGGACATTTGCTGATACATCCCATCTCTGTATGGCATTGGTGACTAAATACAAAGTCTCTTCTACAATCACATGTAAAAGATACGAAGATGCTTTAAATATCTTGAAAAATTTCAACGTAATAGACACTGATGTATTAGTAACTATTGATGTGAAGAGTTTATATTCGAACATCCCCCATGAGGGAGGGTTAGTAGCCATTCAGAGAAGTTTAGAATGAAGAAATAAATCCAAACCCAGTACACAGTACATTGTAGAGTTGGCGAGATTTGTATTAGAACAAAATTATTTTTGGTTCAATGGTCAATTTTACATTCAGAAAAAAGGAACTGCGATGGGTATGACTTTCACACCTAGTCTAGCCAATCTCTACATGGGACAATGGGAGAATTAAAATATTTATGATCGAGAACAGAATATTTTTTCAAACACATCAAGTTAGGGAAACGTTACATCGATGATTGTCTTATGATTTGGAGTGAAAGCGAGGACGAGTTGAAACATTTTATTGATTATATAAATCATACCAGTGTACATTTGCATTTCACCTGTGAATATAGTATTTACAGTATTGCATTCCTGGATGTTTTAATTTAAAAAAGAGGAACAGGTTTATCAAGAAGCCTATATAGAAAGCCTCTCTCAAGGAACACTTTACTTCTGAATGACAGTTGTCACCCTAGGTCTGTTATATCTAATATTCCTAAGGGACAATATATAAGAGCTAAACGTATATGATCATCAGAAGAAGCTTTTAGAGAAGCTAAAAGTGACCTTACTAGTCGTTTTCTATTTAGGGGCTATGAGTCTGAAGTACTTTTGGATGCACATACACAGTTGATGGTATGGATCGAGACTCGCTGTTAGAACCGAGAGGTAGGAAGGAAGAAAACAATAGGTTGATATTTGACACTGAATTTAACCACTTGGCCCCTAAGGTTGGGAAGATCATTAAAAAGCATTGGCCTGTCATTGGATCAGATCTAAGGTTAAGAGAGATTGGACAAATGTCACCAATGATTACATACACTAGGGATCGAATATAAAAGATTTGTTAGATCTTATATTCCTGTTCAAAATGCAACACAACATACATGGCTCCCCTCTCCACCAAAAGGAAATTTTAGATGTGGTCATTGCACTCACTGCTCTAATACATCTGATGTAAAATCCTTTAATCACTCAAGATCTGGGAAAAAATATGATATTCAATCTTTTATTAATTGCAGTTCCCAAGTAATAATTTACATGTTGACTTGCCCTTGTGGCATGTTATATATAGGACAAACAGGGAGAGCTTTAAAGTTACGTGTTGGTGAACATAAAGGGCTATCAGAATAACAATGGAGAATATGCAATGGCACGCATTACTTGGAGGCCAGACATGGCTCTACAGCAACTTTAAGATTTGTGGGACTTGAAAAAGTAGAAATTGGATTGAGCGGTGGAGACAATGGGACTAAACTTTTACAGAGAGAAGCTTTTTGGATTTTTTGAAATGGACACTATGAGACCTAATGGTTTAAATGAAGACATTTCCCTGTACAATTATTTATAATGTAGTATTTAGTCTATAAATTCATCTCTTTATGCACCTTGCAGTAATCATGACTTGTTCATGCTCTGATTATTGCGAAGGTATAACTTGCCAGCTCTGCCTTCATTTTGGTGCCATTCTATAATTATTATACTTGTGACTATGACTTGTATATACTCTGGTCACTTGGGGGCACATGACTTGCCACCTCTGTTCCCCATTTGGTGATATATATATAGACTCAATGTTGTGATTCAGTTTTTAACTTTAATTTTTCTGACTATCATGTTTCTCTGTGGTGTGTAAGGTGTGCACGTATTTTAAGAAAACTGTGTGACTTTACAATAAGGATGTTGTGAGCAGTCTGTATATTTTTTGTATTTTTGATGACACTTTGGAATTATTTATTGGCTGCTCATATTGTTATACATGCTGCTTTTTTACTCTGTGGTTTTTTGTTGTGTTTCCTCTCTTCAGCTTTGTCTGTATTTATTTTCTCTCATTTGATTGTTATAGTTATGGTATCTATCTATGCACTAGGTCACTTTAACAGATCCTGATTGGTTCCTTGTTTTTAAAAGTATCCATACTGCATGATTGTGATAGGCTGAAGAAGACCACCTGATGGTCACTACGTAAGCGCTTAGCGATACAGAAGATAATGTTGGTCGAAAGCAGTTTGAATTGAGATACAGGCATCTGGCATTGTGGTTTTTGGCTGTTAACTTTATCTGTTTCTCGCATTTTTAACCCGCCAGCCGGTATTATATGCATTTGCAGGTCCTGCCTGCTCATTGGGGTTTATGGGAATTTATCCCTGTTTGTTTTTACCGAGACACTGTTTTTGCATCTGTAAGCTCGTTTTGATAGCTTTTTGCATCTACCCATGCTCTATGGACTTTATTTTCTTTATTACGGACAACTACGCTTATATGCATGCCTGCAATCCTGCTTATAATTGGGTGAGATTTATGCATTCTTACATGTGTGCTTAATTTCTTTTTTCTATGTTTAAATAAAAGTGTTTTCTCTTTAGTGCTGACCCCTACTTTATTTATTTTTTGAAGTATAGGCTCTGAATGTGCCATGTCAATGTATCATCCTTATTCTGCAGTCCTGGCCTCACATGGCATGATCATGGCAAACCCTGCATAGAGTTAAATGGAAGTACATAAGATAACTTATACAGTAAGGTGTGCTGCCTTGCATGCATACTTGACTGTCTATCACAACAAAGACATGCATAACAGCACAATGCAGGTATAAGTAATAACATGACAACAACTGAAATCTAATTACCATGAATCAGTTGAACAGAAGACAGGCCATGGAGGAAGAACATATGTATTTCTTGTTTCATGATGGACTTTAGGTAATACATCCATTTTTTTAAGGGTTTTTAGAAACTTTTAGCACTTGGAGTAAAAAGCTTTTTTTTTTTCAAATTTCCCCAGGGTTACTAGATCACGTGTCTCTTACCAGCCACTACCCTGCCAGCTCCCATGCCTTAGGCATAAAGGTGCATACATGATGTTCTTTCCTCCAGATTCAGCAGTGATTCTCTGGAGGAGTACCCTGGTTTGTTCCCCTCGATTGTGTCTCTTAATTTTATTCTGTCGAATGCTGAGCACCTTGTGATATATGTGACTTGTCACTACTGATTCACCGACTCAAGTAACCTAGTTGTATATACCTGAGTGGCAAGTATCAGTGGAAGGGAGGAATTTTTCATTCATCTCTGTCTTTAATGTCTCCTTTTGCTCAAAGTGGAAGTTTTTTTTTTTTTTTTTTTTTACGTATTCTAATTATGGTAAATTAACAGTTAGGGTCTCTTAAGTTTCTTTTAGCAGGGTATTTGGTTCTCTGGTCCTGGGGCAGTTTTGGGTGTTAAGCAGTTGAACTGAGGTACAGAGTGAGAATAGAGTTTGTGGTTGTTTCTCGGCCTGACCCTGACCCTGACTCTTTTTTCCTTTATTTATTATCAGTGCCTGGATGTCCGGAGCTTGGACCCCTGAATTGGGATTTTTATCATCCTTGGGATGCTCAATCTGATTCTTAAATGACCCGCCTCAGGAGCTGTGGAAATTTTAGCAGTGTGTACTTTTCCACTTGACAAAGTTGAAATCCTGCTTGTGTATTGCTGGCTGAAAAGTGATGAAAAGGAATCGGAAAGTGCCTATGGTGTTTGTAACTAGCTAAAGTGCACTAAAGTGGACTTATTTTGGAGGGTTGAGTGTAGTTGGTTACTGTTGGGTCTTGGACTTGGACTTAGATTTTGTTTTTGGATTTGGATCTACTGCTGTAACTGAAGATTGGAGATCATCTGCAACTAACATTCACAACATCTAAAACCACAAAACACACAACAGTTCTGTGGACTTACTTGGGACTATAAGCCCATTGTTTTTTTCATCTTATTTAAATTATGTTAGTTAATGGGCTGTTTGCCTGATTGTGTAATTGTGTGATAACCTCGTTGCATTTCTTTTCAGCTTTTCCTTTTTTTTCCTAACATGTATATCAGAAGTGGAAAGGAATTAAAAAATTCTAAAAACTCCAATAGGACTTTACAGAAAAAGGCTGAGAATAAAAATAAAAATAAAAATTGCTGTGTATATTCACAAGAACTAACACTATCATCCCCTACTCCCAAGGGCCTAATGTGTTATCACATCCCACCTCTTTATTAAGGAGGAAGTGATTTTTGACTATAAACAGTCTCCTCTCACGCTGAGCTTACCATCTCCTTACATGCCATTATCTTCCCAGAGCATCTTCAGCTGGGGCAAGGTCAGGAGCAAGGTAGGAGCATTCTGAGTGTGAAAGGGTACCTTAAAGCTCATGTAGGCAGCAGTGAATTTATCAATGAAACTAGAGTCACAATATTCTATTTGTTTAGATACTTCTATCACATCAAATCTTACTAATACATATAGCAAAATAAAAGCAAATCATTACATGATAGGCCTTCTTCTTTCACCGCTCTTAAACCTAAACCTAAACAGTTTCAACAAGGTAAAAATTACTGATTTTTTTCTGTCCATCTAGGGATAGGACTGTTAATCATGATACCAAAAACAAATCTGATAATAAACAATCTTTTTCAGAATTTTGTGACACTAAGGGGAGTTTATTAGAGGAAGTAGAGATTTAAGCAATAATGCCCTCCAGGGTGTGTGTTGTGCTGGGATAATGTTACGCCTCAGGTGGTTGGGCATGAGGCTGCAGGCTGAGTGCGTCCAACAACTGAGGCGTGACATTATCCCAAATGACACACACCCTGGAGGGCATTATTGCTATTATACAATGGCTCATTGTTATATATAAAGTAAAAAATAATTTTAAAGAATGTTCTTATTAGTGTGGAAAATATTTTGTTTCTTAAGAGGAGATGCAAAAAGAGATGCTCATGATCCATAAGCTAATCATCCAAAAATCATCTGCAGGTTCACAGTGAGGTTGAGACTAGACCTGTGATGTTGTATTGGTTTACATCACAGGTCCAGCCCAAGACTGACCAATCACAGTCCAGGATTTTTTCTTGCCATTGTATAATTCTCTGCAACCAACTAGGTTAAATCTTTCAGTCTGATGGATATAAACATTAGTAATTTAACCAATTTTAGTAATGATACACCTCATTCTACCCTTTCCTTCCCTCCCTGGAGGACCAATCAATTTTTGCTGGTTCTCCTGCTGTGGTTTTGGAGGACTAGATAAGGAAGTAGAAAAATAAGTATAACCCTGAATTTTTAGCTCAATGTCCAGACACCTTGTCCCAATACACAATTAAAGCCCTAGCACATCCTATCATGGCTAACATCGTCTTGTTAGAGGCATGTAATGATCTTAAAAATCAAATAAAGGATTTGACAGGCCTATTTTTAGATAGATTCCCTGAACTCATACAAAGAATAGATGATTTGGAAGCAGTGTCCCTGACAGGGAAAGCTAGACATCATTCTTTCCCTTCTATACACATTCCTATCACTCCTAAGAAAGTTGGGAAAAAGAAAGGAAGGAAACATAGGACTTCCAACAAGAAATGTTCAAAGAAAGATAAGTTAATTAATGAAAATGCAAATTGCCCATCTAATAAAAAAAACAAAAGAAGTGAATTTTCCTCTCCCTAAGTTGCAAAAACAACTAGTTAATGATCCCTTTAAGGATCATTTAGAATCTACTCTTCAGGTAACACTAAACAAAATTTATCAAATACTGGGTTTGCATAAAAGAAAACTGTACTCCCGACCAAATGTATTTCGTATGGATACTGTTCCTATTGTTCCCACTTTTCTTGCTCCAGAAGAGTGTACAGACATGGACTCTGTAAACCCAAATGTTAAACATGATAGCACACCTCTAATAAATACTAAGAATCAATCTAAAGTTCAAACTAAGCAAGAAATATTTACAGGAAAGGAAGTAGTCTTTAAACTTGAAAACACCTTTGTTAAATTGTATGAAACGGATTATACTTTGATGGATCTCATTAAACTTTTGTTTGGAGCTGAACTTGAACTCCCAGAGGCTGTTGCTGCTATTAGGTTTGTTTATAGAGATAGATCTGCTGTCAGCCAACCAGTTTATGTCTTATTATCAAATATGGATACTGCAAAAAAAATCTGGGCTAAACAGAGGTACCTTTGATAATTTGGGAATATCATTGTCATCCCTGTAAATTGGACTACAATTTGAAAATTTGCATATGGTGGGAAACAAATGCCCACTAGTTTTAATCTTGAAAATATTGGTTTAACATGACAGTTTTACAAATTGGGATTTTGACCAGAGGAACAATGTGAAATGTCTCTCCATTTTCAGTATAGACCACTTTGAGGGAGAAAATCCCCAAATCCTGACTTCATATATCAGTAATTTATTGGCTTGTTGTTTAAATATAGATACTGATTCTTCTGATTCAGAATCAGTGACTAGTTTATTCTGGTGATTTAGGGACTCAAATTGATATATTCATAATCTCTGATTTATATATTACCATAAAGCAAAACCTGTCTAAGCTTGATAGAGCCCAGGTTATCATTGTGGACTTCTGGGAAATGGAAAACCCTCTTAGATTGAACAAAGATCTTAATAATGGTTTACGACTAAATAACTTAACAGACACTATACTGTATGATGCAATTTTGAAAGTATCAGATATAACTGACACATCTCCATTGCTAGAAGATCCCAATTTACTATCTTGGAATATGGCAGAATTGGCTCTAAATTAGCAGACCCTAATTTGTGGGAATGTTCCAAGAGTTTGAAATAATATTTTTCAAGAAACTCGGGCTCTGGATCAGATTTTTTATATGGATATGAATCTTATCATGTACCTGCTAGTAAAGAGAAACATTATGGCAGACCAAAAGGGGTCTGGCAACATTTATAAAGATACAGAATGGCCTGCAGGTTTTGGATTATAATTCACCATCAAAGAGATGTTACTCCATGTTGTTAAATGGAACAATTAAATAGTTTTGGTAGTAAATATTTATATCCTCCCAACTTTCAACCTTTAATACAATACGATGTATGGACTAAATTAACTTCAGCAATGGAAGTCCTCTTGACTAAATACCAAATAGATGTAGTATTTTTTGGGGGACTTAATGCTCACATTGTTGATTTTGATGATTTGTCTTTGTTACAGTCAACAATTTATTTGGGGACTTTGGATAAGAAAATCAACTGACAAAGTTACAAATTGCACTGGAAAACAGTGTATTGATTTTGTTATTAACAATAACTTGCTTATTTTAAATGGTAAGATATTGGGAGATCAAGATGGTAAGTGCACTTATTTTTCCTCAGTAGGTAGCAGGTGATTGATTATTTTCTAATTTCTCCAGAAAATTATTTGCACTTTCACTCACTCACCATAATGATGAGATCAGAAAGCGATCATGCTGCATTGGTAGTGAAAGTCGATTCACTGGGAGATAAAGGATGGATGGAAAAGATAGATCATTATCCAATCCCCTTGACATTTGTGGTAGATATAAATTATCACTAAATGTATTAAATAGCGCTAAGGTACAATATATAATCTATTCTCCACAGATGGCTTCATTATTTACATTAGTACAACATTCAACCTCTGCTCAAAATATATATAAATAACTTGATCATTTTCTTTACATAATTAGCTCCCAAATATACAGTTTCGAAGCCGAATCATCTATCCCCTCTACTTGGTTTGATAAACAGTGTATTATGGAAAAGCATAAATTAAGAAAAATAATTAGATTTACCAACAACAATCCTTCTAAAAGTAACATTGTTTATTTAAACAGTGCCAGGAGATTATATAAGAACTTTCTCAAATTAAAAAAGTTTGAATATCTACAAAAACAATGGGTCACCATGCAGGAGATCATTGATTCTAATGATCTGAAAGCCTTCTGGTAAATGGTGTCTAATGGGGTGAAAAGTAGTTATTCTTCTTTGGCAGTGTACAACCCAAAAGAAACCTGGGTTTCTTATGTTAAAAAATTATCTACTAGAGATTTGCAATCACCCAGTACTCAGCCTATGTTTGAATGGATCTCATCTGAAAAATATAAACCCCTGAATATTACCTTTAGTGATGTTGAGTCCATAATTTCAAAATTAGCTAATAATAAAGCACCTGGTCCGAACACTAGTCCAGGGGAGATTTATAAAGATCATAAAAATTACTGGGTACCTTTTTTTGTAAACTTTTTCAACATATGCCTTAAAGAAAGATGTATTCCCCACTACTGGGCCAAAATTATAGTTGTCCCCATATATAAAAAAGGATAATTTCAGTTCCCTTCAAATTATCTACCTATTAGTCTTCTAGACATCAGCTGTAAATTATTTTCTGGAATACTCTGGAAAAACTTCAATCATGGGTCATCAATTGCAGTCTTCTTTCTAAATTTCGGGTAGGTTTTTGTCATGGATGCTCTACTTTACATAACATATTTGTTTTGGCTCATATAGTGGAAAAATACAGGTTACTCAGGAAGATGAGACTGTATGCATTATTTATAGATTTCACTGCAGCATTTGATTTCATTGTTAGGGAAACATTATGGAATCTACTGCATGACAGAGGACTCCCTTTAGACATACTTATTCCTATTGTTTTACTACATTCTACTACATATACTGCAGTTAGATATAATAACATGGGCAACATCTCTATTTCCCCACTAATAAAGGGGTGAAGCAGCGGTGCCTTTTAGCTCCCCTATCATTCGATATCTGTATAGATTCCCTAAACTCTTTTCATGCTGTGCTTCCTTTAGATTCCCCTAAAGTCAATAACATATACATCTCCATGTGGATAACCCGATATTGTTTGCTTTATCTTCTATAGGATTACAACAGAAATTAGACCTGCTTAAAATAAAATGTGAACAACTTCAATTGGGAATCAACTTAAACAAAACTAAAGTTATGATATTTGGTAATAAATCCCATAACTGAAATATCTATTTGGATGCTCACCCTACTGAAGTTGTTTGGCAGCAAGTTCACTTCAACGGGTTCATGGACTCCCCATGTTAACCAACAAGTTATAAAGGCTAAGCATATAGCAAAAGCATTATTATGATTTAATGGAAAATTTGGAGGCCATTCAGTATCACCTGCTATTAATGTGGAAGAAGCTAAGATTACTCCTCTTCTCCTTTATGGTGCGGAGGTTTGGGGAACTAAGGAACTGTCCATTTTAGAACTCCCATTATCGTACTATTATAAGGCCATTTTGCAAGTCCCTGTCTCCACTGCAAACTCTGTAGTACGTTCAGAGTTAGAAGAATCCCGGTGTTATCTATAATGAATCTCCAACTAGTTTCATACTGGCTGAGAATCATTAATAACGCAAAAAACAATATTCCACTTTTTGTCTGAGAAAACTGCATGATCTATTAACAGATTTTGCTCTCCTTGGTTAAAAAAGTTGATTGCAATTCTTAAAGATATTAACTCTATTCATCTTTGGAAAGACTACATGCTGGAAATAACAATATCTGAACTATATAAAGTCTCAATAGAAAGGAAAATGTTTGCATTAGCTCAAAAGGTTCAGATGGAACATTTCAGAAATCAAAGACAGGCCTTTTGGTTTGGTCAATATAAAATTGACTCTGTTATTGAAAGTTATTTATTGCTTCCATTAGCTCCTAGAATTCGTAAGATGATTACGGGCAAGGTTTGTACTGTAATTTCCAAACATATGTATTTTAACCAGACAAAGTCAGTTGAAGGTTCTCATACACTGAATGTTTATGTGACAGGTGTTTTATTGAGACTCTAGACCATGTTGTAATACAAAGCCTTTATATAATCACTGTAGAGACCACCTACTAAAACAATTTTTAACTAGGTATGTCGACATAAATTATGATGCAGTGTTTATTCTATTATGTCCCATGATGGTGGAAGATGCCAATATGGCTGCTAAATTTATATCATCTGTTATTAATTTCAGGAAAAAGGAATTTGCTAAATGTATTAAATATGTAGAAATCTACTCTATAAAGCTTTTATGACAACTATATTGACTCACTACTTTTATCCTTATACTAGTCTTTTGTAATTACATAAAATGAATGCACTTTACTTTTGTAATGTTTTTATGTCATTTTTGTAATACCCAAACTATCATTGGATGAACAATAAAATATGATGATGGTGATGATGATGATGATGCTTCATGATGATATGCGTTGCTTTCTGAATGGCTGTTTCTTTTGCTGGAGGGAAAAAGACACCAATGGTGCTTGTTGGTATGAAAGTGCTGCATCATGCTGGTAGACATACTGGGCCAAAACGTACTGGCAATGCTGTCATCATGGGTGGTAGGCAGGAGGGAAAACAACACCAAGTGTGCTTGCTGGGATGAAAGTGATGCATTGTGCGGGTTGATGTACTGGTCCCAAATGTGCTGGCATTGGCAATGCTGTGGTTCTTCTTGGTGGAAGACTGCTGGAGGAGGAGGAGGTGTAATTTTGCTGTTGTCAGAGGCAGCATTAATGTACTGGTCTGAGACTGATGTTTATGCTGGAGCATGTATAACCCCTATTAGACACTACCAAAAGGGTTACTACCCTGCCAGTGTGACTAAGTGCAGGTTAAGGGACCTGAGTTCTAAGAACAGGTGCCTCCACCTGGAAGACAGGGTTAATGTTTGCACTTGTTGCACTTACCACCATGACTGGATCAGCTGGCTTGGCTCTGGAGACCCCCTATAAAATAAGGCATGCAACAGTAAACAATAATAACTCAATGTTTCCTACACACAGGTAATGTACACCGCAACCAGTTTAAGTGCAAAAAGATTCAGATCTGATTTATTGAGGAGCTTGAACAAGGGAGGGGCGGTAATCTGGTGCTTGATTCTATTCCTGATTTAGTCAGATTAAGCATGCATGCACGCCTCTAAGAGTCCCTCTATCACAGTCACACACACTATAGGTACCCAGTTGAATTACAGGCTAACCTGAAGCATTGCTCTGGGTAGGCCAGCATTGTAGCTGTTGTTGGGGCACTTAGAAAAAGAAAATACAACATGAACCTTAACACACAATTTGTATTCCAGAGCTGGGGGGCTCAGTTCATGAAAATCTATCAAAACAATGAAATCAGATGACACACTTTGATTTGAGCTTTGTTGCAGGTAGCTACCCTGATGTTTAATCATGATACCCAGACCAGGTTGCAGGATGGATGAAATGGAAACCTCAGGATGAGGAGCTGGTTTGTCAGGAGAAGCAGAACCCACATGAATCACCCTGGTGTCATTCCTGTTTGTTGGTGTTGAGCAGGGAGCCGAATCCCTGGGCGGGTCTCTCGTCAGATGTAACTTTGTGGCGTGAGTGGCAATCTGGGCCGAGGTGGTGAGGCACAAACAGGGTGAATGAAATGGACAGCTTCCAGTAAGCATGACACATTTAAACAGTGGGGAACCAAATTGGGATCCACTATGCGCATTCAGCACACTTATAGTAAAAGAAAGTAAATACCACAGCTCGGATGACAGTCCAGTTGCAATACACAGTGTCTCTGCACAAACCATAAGCTCTGTGGTTGTTTTGGAAGTCCTGACAGGCTGATCGCACAAAAGCAAGTCTTTGATACTCTTCAGGTGAAATTAGTCACAATTCAGGAAGAAAAGTCTCTAGTTCGGATAAAGTCTGATTCTAGGCTTGAGTCTCCTCACTTAGGAAGATGGTAGCAGGCAGGCCAGACACAGCGTATGAGCAGCAGCTCAATTTTCTCAAACTCCACACTCTCTCAATTCTTACTGCACACTGACACACTGCTACAGGCAACACTGGGACTTTCTAGCAATCCAAAATGTTCGGTTGGTTGAACCATCTGTCTGTCACAGTAATGGCTCCCCCTCCAGGTCCATTTAGGTGCCAAACTGTAAAAACTACAATTCCTACAGAAGTTCACTCCCACAAGACCCCTGGGGACAGTCTCCATTTTAAGGTCCCAAAGATACTGATTGGTCCAAACAAGCAGTCCAGAACCAAGATGGTGATACAATGCAGAAAGTCCATGCTGCAAAGGAAGAGCTAAACAAACTATAATATTATTATTACTATAGCAGATAACTAGCAAACAATCACAGTTCTTAACAGAGCTCTCTCTGCACAATTAGCGATGGCAGAATGGAGGTAGTACTGCAGCCTGGCGTTACTCAGCCTCACCCAGATTAATTAAACTACAAGAAAAGATAGGCAGCTCTTAAAGAGAGAGGCATGGAGGCCAACAGTGCATTCACATGCTGACACTTTTAAATCTGTTAGGACACAGAACGCCAACCTGGCAGTGGGCATTGAGGTAAACCCAAGGAAGACTTTTGGGAACCCCATTCATAGGGGGGTTACAACCTTCCCTTTCTAGAAAGAACTTGGTGTCCACAGCAAGTCTATGCTCACAATAATGTTATTTGAAGACATTGTACTTAAGCAAACAATATGTTTCATTACCATCACTATACTTGTCTAAAATAGCAAATACATATGATTATATATCTGTTATGGCAACAGTTATGCATTTTTTCATACATTCAAAATTAATTCCACTATGATTCACACATTATACTGTACTCATTCATGTGATAGTTTCTTACACTCTAAACAATACAGATGGGGACCCAACCCTACCAACTAATTTGGTGCAAGATGGGACAGGGGCACCATGTTCTAAGGGAAGAACAATTAACTTAGAAGTGGCAGAAAAACTCAGTTTGGGCATTGAGCTCTTTGAAATATAGACCCCCTTGTGAACATTCAGAGGCAAATCCACTGACCTCCCAGGGGAAGTGGTAGCTAAGATGCATCACTGGTTTAACAGTCTGTCCATACTTTCTTGGGGAAACAGGTATAGGCTCTAGGAGATAACATTGGCATTGGTGTCTTCTCCGATATGGAAGGGTACCTCTGCATGAGTTGAAATGTCCAGATTGGGAACACTGTCAATACTTTCCTCTGCATAGTCTGTTTCTACAATACTTTGCTCATTATCACCTTCTGAAGATGGCCCAGGTTGCTCATCCTGAAGAGAGTCTGAAACAATTGGACTTGGTGGCACTGGAGGGGTGCTGTTAACACTTTAACATGGTTCTGTAAGTTCTGGTATGACACCAAATAGATTCACCACATGAGATTCCTCCTTGGTAATCAAATACTTCTGCTAGGCACAAAAATCTGCTACTTCAGATGTAATACTTTGCAATTCACTTTCAGGAGGCATTGGGTCTAAAGAACAGGCTGGAGGTTTAGACAGTCCTGAAAGCTCAGCCTCATCCCCATAGTTAGGCATAGGGTTACCTTGAAACAACTGACTCAGTTCACAGGAAGGGTAATAAGAAGTGTCACACTCACTATCATCAGAGTGGGATTGACAGTCACTGTCATCTTGCTCCAGCTGAGGGGACGGTCTTAAATCTTGAACTACTGGAGCAGTTTGACTCAGTCTCTTTTTAGCAGCAGCACGAGTCACTGGCCCAGAAGGGGCAGGATCTGACCGTTCAGCATAGAAACATAGAAGCTGATGGCAGATAAGGACCACAAGGCCCATCCAGTCTGCTCATTTCTTTTTCTACCTTATAAATGTGCCATCAGCCTTTGCTCTGTCAATGGCCTATCTATTCATACTCATCTGTATTGCTCCCTTATACCTATCCCATGCCTGTTTGAAGTCCTGCACTGTATTCATATCCACCACTTCCTGAGGTAGGCCGTTCAGTGCATTTACCACCCTTTCTGTGAAAAACAACTTCCTCACATTACCCCTTAATTGGTTTCCCTCTAATCTCATGCTGTGTCCACTTGTCCTGCTATTTTTCTTATATTGAAACATGTTAGACTCTTTCACCTTGTTAATGTCCTTAAGGTGTTTGAATGTTTCGATCATATCACCTCTTTCCCTCCTTTGCTCTGGGGTATACATATTGAGTTCCATTAATCTGTCCTCATATGTTTTCTGATGGAGTCCCTGCACCATTTTGGTTGCCCTTCTCTGGACTGCCTCAGTTTGGTTAATGTCCTTGTGAAGGTGTAGCCTCTAGTACTACATGCAGTACTCCAGATGGGGCCTAACCATTGTCTTGTAAAGAGGGATTATTACCTCCCTCTTCTGACTTGTGATACCCCTACTAATACATTGATCATTATGTGGCCAATAGGCAGTAAATGGTTTCTGTGCATGGTTTTAACAGCTCAAGAGTTGTTCTCCGGGCGCACTTTATACACAGCCAGTTCATCCAGTTTACCAATCACTATGTGTGGAAGATTATGCCACCTATCAGCAATTTTGTGCTTTCCATGCAGTCTCAAATTGCACAACAACACACGGTCTCCGGGCAGTAGCTCTTGAGCCTTCACTTTCTTGTCATGCCTCTCTCTGTTGGCAAGGTTTCTCTTGGCAGCCATAGTCTGGGCCAACTGAAAAGCATGGTTCAACTGGGCTTTAGGTTTTGTACATACTGAAGATAGTTCTCAGCACAGATTCCATCCTGGGACACTAAAGCAAACGCCTACAAGTAACTGGGCTTCCTTCCAACATGAGACAATACTGAGAGAACCGAGTGGCACTACTTTTGTACAATTATAGGCATGCACCAGAGTACTGATTTGTTGACTCCATTTGTGTTTCTCTTTGGGTGAAGTGTGCCCAACATGTTCAGGAGGGTCCTGTTAAAACGCTTCAGGTTGGGGTCCCCTGGGGGTGGTAAGGAGTGGTTCTGGACTTCTGCATCCCCCACAGAGAAAGCATCTCCTTGATCAATGTACTTTCAAAGTCTCTCCCTTGATTAGAGTGGATACATTGGGGTGCACCATAGTGAACAAAGAACTTTTCCACCAGCACCTTGGCCACAGTAGATGCCTTTTGATCTTTTGTTGGAAAAGCTTGAGCATAGTGAGTAAAATGATCGATTAGCACCAGTGCATTGCCAATGTTCTTTTGATCAGGATCCAGACACGGAAAGTCTGTGCAAACCAGTTCCATGGGGTACTGGTGGAGATGTTGACTAACGGTGCAACTTTCTGGGAAAAGCTCTGAAGGCAGTGACTACAGGTTTTGACATGGTTCTCAATGTCTGCTGCCATTTTTGGCCAGTAGAATAGAGACTGCACCACGTCAAGGGTCCAGTCAATACTGAGGTGTCCCATGTGATTGTGGAGGGACCATAGCACCAGCTGCTTGAAGTCCGTGGGTAGCACTAACTGCTGCTTGTCCACCTGACCTTGATGATCTACTGTCTCTTGATATAGCAACTGATCTCATAACTTTAGTCTGGGGCCTTCTTTGAATAATAAAGCAGTTCACAGGTTAGCAAAGTGTAGCTTAGAACATCTTTCCTCGCACTTAGGCATCAAGTGTGGGTTGGATAATTGGGTCTTAGGACTGTGCCCACTGGAGGCTATCACTATCAAACTGAGGAAGAGCACTGATGTCCAATGCTGAAAATGACAATAAGCTGCAGAAATGCAAGTATTGGAGGGCTCCAGACAGTCCATTAGACAGCCCACAGTATCTGCAGATGGTCACTCATCCTTATCAAATTTTTGACACAGTGTTTTATTAGAGTGTTTGGACAGTCTCACCCAGTTGTGATGAGGGCTTGGCCACCTAAAGGGTGTTAGCATCAGTATGATTCAGTCCAGGCTGGTATTCAACTGCATAATCATAGGCAGATAGTGCAAAAAGCCACTGGTGCTCAGTGGCTTCCAGCTTTGCTGAAGTCTTTATGTCAGTTAAGGTTGTTACAGTCCTTACCAATATCTTGGCCCCATAGAGGTATTCATGAAACTGGTTGACTATGGCCCATTTGAGGGTGAGAAATTTTAATTTGTGAGCAGGATATTTCCACTCAGAGGGTGTTAAACTTCTACTGGTGAAGGCCCCAGGTCTCAGGCCATCTTCATAGTTCTGGTACAACACAGCCCCTAGCCCCTTCAGGCTGGCATCAGTGTGTAGGACATATGGTTTAGTGGGTCCCCATAAGCAAGCACACAGAGGCATGAGTGAGCTGATGGATGATCTCAAAGAAGGCCGCTTGCACTCGGTGGTTGACCGGCCCCCAAATGGTTCACCTGTTCAGAAATACACCTTCTCTCCATCCTTGATGGACCCGCTTTTGTACCTGTGGTTAGTAAGGGGATAGCCTTGAGTAAGATTTAGGAGCAGCTGGATTACTTTGGAGTAGTCCTTGATGAATCAAGCGATAGTAGCATGGAACCCCAAAATGCTGCAGTTCTTTCAAATTGTTGGGTTGCGGCCAGGTAGTCAAGGCCTCTACTTAACTGGGGTCTGTCTGTATCCCCTCAGGTGACACTATATGTCCCACATACTTTACAGATGCTTGGAAAAACTGACACTTATCTACGGATAGTTTCAGGCCGAATTCTTCCAGACGCTCAAGCACTTTGAATAACCTGGTTTCATTGGGGAGGAGGGGAGGGTGGCCCTACAGGGGGACCTGGAGGCTCTGGAAAGATGGTCTAGAAAGTGGAAGCTGAGGTTCAATGCAGGGAAATGCAAGGTACTCCACCTGGGGGCCAGAAACCCAGGCCAAGTGTACACCCTGGGGGGAATGCTACAAGTCTCGATGGCTGAGATGGACCTGGGTGGTGGTGGATGTCAAGATGAACAATTCTGAGACTTGTAGGAGGGCAGCAGCCAAGGCCAACAGGATGCTGGGATGCATCGCTAGGGGGATCACCTCCAGAAGGAAGGAAGTGATACTCCCTCTGTATAACTGCTTGGTGAGATCTCACCTTGAGTACTGCATGCAGTTTTGGAGGCCACACTTAAAGAGGGACATTAACCTCCTGGAGAGGGTCCAGAGGAGGGTAACCAAAATGATTTGGGGCTTGGGGGACAGGACCTATGAGGAGAGGCTCGAAGAGCTTAATATGTACACATTGGAAGAGAGAAGGGACCTGGGTGACATGATAGAGGTCTTCAGGTACATGAAGAGGGTAAATAGGGGAGGAACAGTCAGGATGCTTTGAAGGAAGGAGGAGGGGGCCACTAGAGATCATGGATGGAAGCTGGAGGGGGGAAGATTCAGGGGAGAAAGGAGGAGGTGCTACTTCACTGAGAGGGTGGTGGAGCCATGGAATGCACTGCCTAGGGGGCTGATGGAAGCAGAGACAGTGGTGTGGTTCAAGAGGGGGTGGGACAGGTACAGGGGAAGGGTTCTGGAAGCAAAATCCAATGCAGCAAGAATATCTGTAACTGGGAAGGGAGAAGCCAGAGAAGGCGAGGGGAACAGCAAGGTCAGCACCCAGGGTGGGGGCTGACCAAACGAGCAGACACGAAAGACCGTTAGGCCTATTCTGCTGGCATTTTAGTATGTTAGTATGTTTTTTTAATGTGCGTCCAAACACGATGACATTGTCCCGGTATACTAGATATTCCAACAAGTTCATGTCCCCTAGTGTACGTTCCATCAGCCTTTGGAAAGTGGTGGGTACACTCTCAAACCCTGCAGCATCCTCAGAAATTCGTTGAACCCCAATGGACAGATGAAGGATGTTTTCTCATGGTCTTCAGGGGCCATCGATCTGATAATACCCACTTCAGAAATCAAGTACTGAGAACCACTGACTCTATTCGGGCAGTCCAGGGTGTCCTGTATGTGGGGCATGGTGTATTGATCTGGTACAGTCCCTCATTTCAAAGTCCGGTAATCTACCCCAATGGACAGATGAAGGCTGTTTTCTCATGGTCTTCCAGGGCCATCGGGATCTGATAATACCCACTTTGTAAATCAAGTACTGAGAACCACTGACTCCCATTTGGGCAGTCCAGGGCATCCTGTATGTAGGGCATGGTGTATTGATCTGGTACAGTCTGTCAGTTCAAAGTCCGGTAATCTACACACATCCTCACAGACCCATTTTCTTATGCACTACTACTATAGAGAAGCATAGAGGCTTCTTGACTCTTGGATAAAGCCAGCAGCTAGCGTCTTCTGTAGGTGTCTTCGACATCATCTATATCAGCTGGGACAAGGCGATGAGACTGCTCTGGAAAGGTCAGTCATCGTGAAGTCTGATAGCATGTTCAGCACCCTGGATGCACCCTACATCCCATTCCTTTCGGAAAACACTGGTCCTCTGGGCAAGTGTTGGACTGACTCAAGTCTTCCATTCGCAGTCAATGGGGACTCTTCAAAGCTGAATAAGTCTGGGGTCACCTCATTCTTCTCACTGGAACATTTGTTGCTAGGCAGTACTGCAGTGTCTCACAATGCACCGTAGCTAACGTGAATCCCGTTTACTCTGATTTCTTGATCAGATACATTTGTATTTGGACCATTGCTCATTAAGCAAAAGCATGGGCATGATCAGGTAAGATTCTGGGTTTGACCATTAACTCTTCAGGCAAACTTCCCTTTACCTAGTGCATCCAGCATTAATATTTTGCTTTTTACGTCTCCTCTAAGACAGACTTCTCCCTGAACAGTATATTGAGTATTGGGTGGTAATATCAAGGCATCAGGGGCTTTCTTCCACACTATCCCTACTGGCTTATCCTTGTCCACCTCCGTAGTCTGTTTCTGCAGGTCATAAGCTTCTCCTTATCAAGGCTGGAATTCACAAGACCCGCAAGTCTGTCGCTTTGTTTCTCGTGACACAACTGAGCCAGCCTCCCAAACATATGCTGGTTCCAATGAGTAGGGAACTCCATCATACAACCCTGTAAGAGGGCACACCAGGTTAGTGTCTCTACTTGTTCATCTACACCAGTTACAGCCACAGGAAAAGACAGCCAGAGCCAGACACATGCTAGGTAGGGATAAGACTTGTCACTCAGGCCCCACACCTGTAGGCCTTCTAGAGATTATAAAAGCACATCAGATAAGTGTTTGTCTCTACAGTCCTGGAATACAATGGTCACTTGCAACCCGCTGTCGAGCACAGCTTGAGCGTGGATACCACTGACAGTCATAGTAGTCTCCATCGAAGGGCTTACCATTTTGAATTAGTCTGAGGGACAGTAGCAGGGGTCTGGACAGATGGTTTAGCCAAAGGAGTTCAAGTAGAACTTAGCCTTCACAGCAGTAGTTTTGTGCACCTGGCCACTGATTTGCTTCTCGAAGCTCCCTTGAAGCCTATTTATCACTTTCTCTAAGTCTTTCTGAGACCAGCATTCCCTCTTCATGTGGCCATCCTGCCACAGCTGTGACAAATGATAGGCTCTTGGGTCATCCTTGGTGAAAACATTGCAGGGGAAGCTGGAGCATTAACAAGAGATTATGGTCTGACTTCTGCTGGTAGTGTTGAGGGTGGTGCAACATGTCTCAAAAATTCCTTTATAGTGGCAGTCAATTCCTTGATCTCAGCCTGGGAGCCACTCTCGGTAGAGGATGCCTGAGGGTGCACCCCCAACCCCATTGCAGTCACATCCTGAGAGGGACCAGGGTCTTTGTCAGCAGTGGGAACCCTGTAAAGGCACCCATTTGTACATTTTGACTTCCTTCAGCAGCTCATCTCTCCACCACTCAGCTCATGGTGGGACATACTTAGCGGTCTCCATTTCAGAAAGGCCTTCCCATGCTGTGGTCACTCAGGCTGTGCCCACACCAAAATTACAATCTCCTTCCTCACCTTCAGCCTCCTGGAGTTCTTTTATCAGGTCATTGTGTTCCAGTGGGTTGTATCTCCTATCTTGGTGCCTCAACTGGATAATTTGCCATTTAGAATGCTTAAGTATGTCCCAGTCTCACACTGTTCAAGTCACTGGCTGCCACCCCACCCTTGCAATAAGCTCTCTGTAGGGTCCTCTCTAGGTGGGTAACATACACAGACAGACAGACTTCCCTTTCCATTGTTTGGTACCTTTGAATTGCCACATCAAATTCTCCCTGACTCAATACTTCTGAAATTACCTTCAAGTGCCAACAGGTACTTTGAGCAGACACATCAGGATTCGTGGATCTAGAAATCTAATGGCTTCTAGGGTGGGACCCCTCAAACTTTCCATGATCCTTTTTTTCTTCTTGGCCTCTGACACTACCACTGGGATACCAAAAGAGCAACATAGTCTTTCCAGGTCTCCCAGTCATTCTCACCCTGTGGGGTTGGGAGTGTACCAGAAAACATCCTCAACTTGCAGTAAGTGTCATAACTAACTGCAGGCACAGATGTGGGTGACGATGCAGGTGGGGGCACAGGAGCTGGGGAAGGAACTGGTGCTGAAGTGGGTGGAGGTGTTGGAGAAGGAACACCCCCAGGTGGCAGGAATAGTTTCTTAAAGTCCTCTACTCTCTTTCCCTCCTCCAGCAACAACTTAGCCAACTTCTCCTCAAAGGTCTCAGATAATAGTGGGGGCTCATCCTTCCCGGGGGCTTTACTGTCGTTAGTTATTACTCTTCAGGCAGATGGGACCCCTTCTGAGGCAATAGTCTGTGGCATTTTAGGAGCTGTCCACAGGGTCACTACACTCTACCAAGGCCATGAGGTTTGGGCAGTCAAATCATCCTGTCAACCCACCACCACAGCATTTTTCAAACATTCAGCTTTGGAAAGTGACCCTTCTACAGTGTCCTTACTAATGCTCAAGGGAATATCCAGTATAAGCAAGGCATTGTGGGGTTCAATCTTCTGCCCCATACACCACTCCACCAACTGGTGCACAGCCACTTCTATTGGGGTAGTCATTAACCTGTGACAGCAATTCTTGATTTGGGCCACTAGGGGGAGCTAATCCCAGAGGTGCCTCCAAGATGTAACCTCTAGGTGGTGCTACCCCAAGGGATACTACCATGCCCGTGACTAAATGCAGGTTGAGGGGCCTGAGTTCTAGGAACAGGTGCCTCCACCGAGAGGACAGGGTTAATGGCAGTGTAGCTGATCTGGGTACAGCCCCTGGGACATGTTGCTCCTCTTTCCCCACTAGTGGCCTAGACTGGTCAGTGAACACACAATTGCAATTAACACCACACTTGTTGTGGTTACCACCAGGGCTGGATCAGCTGGCTCGGCTCTGGAGACCCCCTGTAAAATAAGGCTTGTGAGAGTAAACAACAATATCTCAATGTTTCCTAAACAGAGGTATGCCACAACCAGTTTAAATGTAAAAAGATTTAGATCTGATTTATTAAGGGGGCTTGAACAAGGGAGGGGCAGCAATCTGGTGCTTGATTCTATTCCTGATTTAATCAGGTTAAGCATGCATGCCTCTAAGAGTTCCTCTATTACAGTCACACACCCTCTGGGTACTCAGCTGAATTACAGGCTAGTCTGAAGTGTTGCCTGGGGTAGGCTGGTATTTCAGCAGTTGTTGGAGCCCTTAGGAAAATAAAACACAACATGCACCTTAATCCACAATTTGTATTCTAGAGCCAGGGGCTCAGTTCGGAAAATCAATTAAAACAATTAAATCAGAGGACACACTTTGATTTAAGCTTTGTTGCAGGAACTACCTGATGTTTACTCACAATACCCAGACCAGGTTGCAGGATGGATGAAATAGAGACTCAGGATAGAGCTGGTTTGCCAGGAGAAGCAGGGCCCACACGATTCACCGTGGTGTCATTCCTGTTCGTTGGTGTTGAGCAGGGAGCCAAATCCCCAGGCAGGTCTCTCGTCGGATGTAACTCTGTGGCGTGAGTGGCAATCTAGGCTGAGGTGTTGAGGCACAGACAGGGTGAATGAAATAGATACAGTGCAGTTAAAGTTGCTGGATACAGCTTCCAGTAAGGGTGACACATTCAAACAGTGGGGAACCAAATTGCTACCCACTATCAACATTCAGCACACTTATAGTAAAAGCAAGTAAATGCCACTGTCCATATGACAGTTCAGTTGCAATACACAGTGTCTCTGTGCAAACCGTAAGCTCTGAAGTTGTTTTGGAAGTCCTGACAGGCCGATCGCACAAAAGCAAGTCTTCTGTCCTCTTCAGGTGAAATTAGTCACAATTCAGGAAGAAAAGTCGCAAGTTCAAATAAAGTCCGATTCTAGGCTGAAGTCTCCTCACTTAGGAAGATGGTAGCAGGCAGACAAGACACAGCCTTCCTGCCAATTTCCCCTGTGCACTATGCAGGAGCAGCTGCTTGAGTTTCTCAAGCTCCTCACTCTTTCAACTCTTACTCCACACTGACTCACTGCTGCAGGCAGCACCAGGACTTCCTAGTGATCCAAAAGGTTTGGTTGGTTGATCCATCTGTCTGCTGCAGCAAGGGCTCCCCCTCCAGGTCCATTTAGGTACCATACTGTAAAAACTACAATTCCTACAGAAATTCACTCCCACAAGACCCCTGGGGACAGTCTCCATTTTAAGGTCCCCAAAGATACTGATTGGTCCAAACTGGCAGTCCAGAACCAAGATGGTGGTGCAATGCAGAAAGTCCATGCTGCAAAGGAAGGCAGGTTAGACAAACCACAACACTATTGTTACTACAGCAGATAACCAGAAACAATCACAGTGCTTAATAGAGCTCCTCTGTGCAATTAGCAATGGCAGAATGGAGCAGTAGTACTGCAGCCTGGGTGGGACTCGAGCCTGAAACTACTCGGCCCCCACCCAGATTAATTATTACTACAAGATAGGCAGCTTTTAAAGAGAGAGGCATGGAGGCCAACAGTGCACTCACATGCTGACACTTTTAAATCTGTTAGGACACAGAACGCCAACCTGTCAGTGGACATTTAGGCAAATCCAAGGAAGACTTTTGGGAACCCCATTTATAGGTGGGCTACACCTGCATCTGTCAGCTTAATACATTTTCAGCTGCATTTTTTGGCAGTATGAGAGTGATGGCCCACACTGTCGAAGTCTGTGTTATACACATTAGGATGGATGACAAGGAGGCGGATTACACGACGGTTAATTGTATACATGGGGATGGAGTATGCATGCATTTCTGAGTAACATAGTACTGGCTGTGCACTGTCTGACTAAGTTGTTTTTGTTACATCATATATACAGTGGTGGCACACTCACTAGACACTCATTCAGGATCTCATGGCGGAGGTATATGTGGAAATGGGGAAGATGTTGTTCAGTATTTGTTGCTCAATGGGGTCATTGTGTATTGCTGAGATGACATATTCATTCCAGTTAGCATAGCAGGGGCGAATACATTTTCAAAAATGAAATGAAGTAAACATTGTTGCTAGGTTGGGTAATCAAATTAAATGGTTTAACTGGATGTGCAACACAGAGCAACCAGCAAAACAAAATGTAAAATGTATAATAATACCATAAAACAGCATATTCAGTGGAAATGGGGGGATGCTGGTGGTGGCTGGGGAGGGTGGCAGAACACCTTTAGCCTTCTTCCACTGATACATCATCCATGAAGCAGCCCTCATGATCTTCAAGACTGGAGTCATCACCAGGTGGAAATTCAGTCATCATTGCTGTTTCATCTACTGCCCTGCCAGTAGAGGCCTTACCAGTGTGGATATCTCCTTTGTCATCATCATCTCCAAGACATAGTTCTTGGGGCAACACCATTGAAATAGTTGTGTTATGTGGAATATGAGCCTAATTCATTTTTATAAATGTTAGGATTGAAACATTCTTCAGTGACAGATTTGTCCTAAGGTCATGCACAATGGCCCCAGCAGAACTGAACACCCATTCCACACTGACACTGGATGGTGGGCAGCTGAGGTATTTAAAAGCAGCAGATGCCAATGCAGGTCAAACACTCACTTTGCTGCTCCAGTACACCAATGGCTCATCAGTGATGCCAAGATGTTTGATGTCTCCCATGTAGGCATCCACCATACATTGTGCTGCCCTGAGTCCTGCTGCCTCATCATGCTCCTCCTCCTCCTTGTCTTCAGTTTCTTCCAAGCCCTCCTGGTATGGAGCATCCCAAATGGGATTACCTGCCATGCTGTGCTGTGACTTTGATATTTTCTCTGATTTGGTGGCCTCTGATGATTTACTACTGGTGGTAGTAGCAACACCTGGTATTTGTGCCCTTTGTGTCTCTGCATTTTTCATCTGTGCCCCATGTACCCATCTGAAAAGGTAATTGGTCAGTTTGTCCACTCGCACACGATCCCTTTCAATCATGGCAGGCAAGTCATGTTTGTACCATGGATCCAGCATGGTAGCAATAGCAAACTCATTAGACTGCATAATGCCAAATATATGTGTATTGCTGTCCAGTATACAGATCATATGACCCATTACATGAACAGAACTGTGATCATCAGTTGCCTCCGTCTGGTGATGGACATTTACCTGCATTTGTCTCAGTACACATATAAGGGGTATTTACTGACTTATACAAGCAGTGTCCCCACTCACAGCCTATGTTGCATGCTCAAATGGATGCAGAATGTGTATTATGCCATCCATTTGTCTCCACTGCTCTGTTGTTAGGGCGATGGACACTCTAGCACTTTCTCAGGTGGTGTGCAGCAATAGGTAATCTGAAACCACCTTATACTGCTCATAAAGCTGGTCCAGCATGTACAGTGTGGAGTTCCACCTGGTAACAACATCGAGCTTCATATGCTGCTGAGGCAGATGGTTAGTGCGCTGCAGTTCACACAGATGGTCATGGACCTTTACAGAATGGGCAAAGTGCACACAGATGCATCTGGTCACAGACACAGTTTCCTTTATTTCATTGCGGTTCAGAAATTGCTGCATGACTAGATTAAGGTAGTGTGCCAGGTAGGGAACTCTGAAAAAAATACCGTCAGTAATGAACTTAATCACATTGGAGCCATTGTCACTGGCAATAAACCCAGCTGTGATTGAGTTTGCATTCAGCCACTCATCAGTCTGATTGAGTAGCACATTCAGCACTTTCTCACCAGTGTGAGACCCTGTAATACTCTGCATCGTTATGACTGCATTCTGATGAATACCAGGTGTGTTGCTATCACCACAATTTTGCTTTATGCAGCTTTTGCCAGGCCCCAAATCAACAACCACCCCAGGTACCTGTGCCCAGTGTGCTGTTATGCACAGATATGAGTTGCCCGCTGTTTGCCCACTTGTACAAATGTCCATGTTGAGGTGGATATATTTTGAGGCAGAATGTTTCATGGCATGTAGGATGGACTATGAAACTCTGCTGTAGAGTTCGGGCATGGCACATTTGGAGATATACATTCACGATAACACCTGCCATTTGGGACAAGCACAGGACATCAAACGGTGAAATCCTGGATTCACCACAAAGGAGAAGGGAAACAGGTCAATGGTGAGCATTTCAGCTGTGGCTGCATTCAGATCATGTGCAGCAGCATGATTGGGGAGGGTACTTTGAGTGCCGCTCAAACACACTCTTCAATGTGGGCTGCATCTTGGGAGCAGGTCGGCAAAAATGCTTTACTTGTGCCACAAATATTGTTCTGGTTGAGGTACCAGGTGGCACTTGGGGCCTGGGATGTGCAGCATGTATGAAACTAGTTGTTTTGGTAGATTTGGTGCCTGGTGGTGTGCTTTTATAAGTTGATGGAGTGGCAGCTGCACTGCTACAATGCCCACTGCTCGAGAGAGAAAATGATTCCTTGCACTCCTCCTCCACTGACCCACTCAGCCCTCCCTCATCCTGTTCTATTGCACTGCTGTCACTAACATTAAGCATGACAAGGGAAGTCCCACCAACAGCTCTGGTGTCTTTCTGGTGTTGGTGCCAGTGCAATGGGTGCTTGTTTTTTAAGTGGGCATGTTGGCCACCAGTGCCTATGTGGCTGCCCTTTTTTCTATGACTTACATGTGCTTGACACAACTGACTTACTGCCATGGTGTCATCAGCTGCATCAAGCATGAAAAAATCCCAAACTAGGGACTTTGCACCAATAGATTTGACATGGGACTGAGACTTGGACAGTGGAGCCAAAGGTGTTGATGTTTTTGCTTTTTGTGCCATCACATGATATCCAGCATGCTACAGTACGTTTGGGAGGTGGGATGACTGGCCTGCTTGTTGTAGGCTTGCTGATATCCTCACCCTCAGTCTTGTCATCTAAAAGGGCTACATCTTCAATCTTCATATTTTGCATTTCTGGCTTCCACAGGGAATCCAACACCTAATCATCATCTGTACCAAAACCATATTATATCCTCCTCCTCATCCCTATCACTGCCTGCTGCCAGACAAACTTTTCCTTCTCTGGCATCTCCTCACTGTGGGGAGCTGGCTTTCCTTATCTCCTTCTCCAGAAGAAACAGACTGAAGCTGGACACTATCACCCTCACCACCATCTGCTCTTCCTTGGGCAGGAACAACAGTCACACTGACAACTTTTTTGACCTCCTCCTGGACCTCTGTGCCTCCACTGGTGTGAGTGTCTCCCTTATTCCCAGTATCCTCCCCAACAAGCATACTAGCTACAGATTGGGCAGTAGAAAAATGAGTCACAGACTTGAAGCCACTTCTAGCTTTGATTTTGCTGCTACTGGCTGACACAGCAGCAGTGGAGCCCACAGAGGGCACTGATTCAAAAATAGGTTTGCTTTTCCAACAGACTTTTTGAGCCACCTCCCTCCTGGCAGCTTTACTGAAGTTGAATGTCTCTTGGCAGGCATATTTATATGCTTGTTTCTGGAACTATATTATTAGTATTTCTATTAAATAAGTGTGATTTAACACCTGCAGTGCTTTCTACAAATGGCAAACAGAACTCAGAACAGGTAGCTGCACTGTCTGTAGTGTAGTGTATATAACTACCTACAACTGCTACTGTAGCCTATTTGAGTGTGAAAACACTGTTTTATTTTTTCAATTACAAAATCACGAGTTAAGTAACATGGGTTAACAGGAGAACAGAAGTAAGAGACTTTCAATACAAAACCACAGAGAACACCACCACAACAAGGTTGTTCAGTAAATCTGAAAGAATACTTAAGTAGTTCTTAATCAAATGCCATTTTTAAATGGAATGATTATTGCACAACTTGATAATAACTGGGTAGGTGCTGGTAGGTTCATAAACTGTAAACTAAACTGTAAATCAACCACAGAACACCTCTCGGTCAAAATACGTAACCACGGTCCGGATAAGTGGTGTCTGGATAAGGCTAGTACTGCAATGTGTTAGTACTTCAATACAGTTTTGGCTTACAGATATGTCAGATGGAAGGGACAACAAGATTTTAAATGAGCAAAGAAAGTCACCTCCAAAACTCATGCAGGGACCACCACTGTCTTGAAAACGATGTCATTTTTTATATAGTAGGTCAGGTAGTAAACAACAGTGGTATAACAGGGAGGAAAGGGTTAATATGGTAAGCAAATTAAATAGAAAAATAGGAAGGTTGCAATGCAGAGGCTAGATCACAATATTAATTTCTGTGAGCAATTCAACAATGCAGTGTACCTGGATATGGACAAGTCAAGTGGTCTATGCACACGAATACTTCCAATAAAAAAATAAAGCACAAAAGTGATTAAGAAAGGGAAACAGAAACAGAACTGCTCAGTCAGAATGTAGTAACTGTTCAGATAAAGTTACACAAAAAAGGGTGAATATGTAAGAAAATACGACAAACAAGTAGCACACAAAAATATTAAGACTTAAAAGAAATTACAGAAACTCACTCACTACTTAGAGAAATCTGTCAAATATTAGAATTTGCCTGCTCTACTTTCACATACATGCACACACACATCATAGGGTCGACCCTCCCCCACTCAACTCATTCACAGACATAGACACAGAGAAAACTGAAAACACTTCCTAAGTTTAACTAAGTATTATCCAAAGATACAACAAAAAATGTTCGCTAGCAGAACTAGGAACTAAATTGAGACTCTGGGAGCAATTAACTCTCAAAAATTACAAATAAAGAGGTTTTTGAAGGGTTTATTGGCTGTGATGCACCACACTGAACTGATCTTCTACTCAACAGACAACATACTGTGCAGGAAACAGCCTACATGTTATATTTCAGCTATCTACCCAGAATGCATTGCGAAAAACATTGGCGAAATTCAGGATAATGGCAAAATTTCGCATTACCCAAAAGCAAAATTGGCAAAATTGGGTGAAATTTCACATTATGCGACAGTGGAGTCGGAGGCAAAATTATGTTTTGCCTAGTCTAAATATTTTGTGTAATGCTGGGTTTTCACATCTCTAGTGTCAAGTCACCAGAATGGCTCTATAGGGAGGAGCAACAGGACCTGGAACAGCCTATGGAGGACATACTCAATGAACAGTTTTTTTGTGATACTTATATCCATTTTTGGCAATCAGTTCCTCTCTTATTTTACCACTTCACAAAATTTACTTAGCTAGCCATTTTTATCACAATAATACCCTCCAGGGTGGGCATTATTGGGAAATACCGGACCTTCCAGGGCAATAAGGCCCTCCACCTCATTATGCCCCGGGTGGTCTGGTATTTCCCAATAATGCCACCGCCGGGTATTATTGTTACATCAAAACATACTGCAACCAGCATAGCACTCAGAGGAACTCATCATCAAGGCATCACTAGCCAGACCATTTTTGAAGGTTGTGCATCAGAATGGGGAGAAACTAGTCAGACAAGTATTTGGGCTAGGTGCATTTTCATATTGAATCAGTGGTATGTAGTGCAGTGTATAGTGCCAGCTTTTGTATTTACTGCACTTACATTTTTGGCTAGGTAGTACCAAGTCAGTGGAGCTAAATGTGTTTTCTCCTCTTTGGCAACAAGTGCTTTCTCAACTCTAATATTAGGGCACTACTGTACTCTTATAATAAATACACATACTGTGTTCATTGAAAACAACTGTGTCAATGCACAAGTTAGGAGTCATCATTAAAGCAAAGTAAGGATATGCAATGTTAGGTTTTTGAATCCTATCTCTGCCAACCTCAATCCACCACCCCAGTGAACCTCACCAAATTAAATGCCAAAGTACACCTAGATTTTATACATATCTTTTAACATCATGAATAAATAACATAGTATGAGGAATATAGTCACACTTTATGACAAACACTGTGCTCATATGCTGTTAGATACAAGAATGTAAGATACACGCTGAGGTAATTTGGTGGTTGTGTGTGTGTGCCGTGTGTGTGTGTGTGTGTGTGTGTGTGTGTGATTCACAAAGCAGCTGTATCATAAACAAACACTGCACCATATCTGTAGCTGACTTACCAAGTGGCACTTGTAAAGCAGCCATATAAATACACACATTCTCTCAAACCTATAATGAATTTTATGAGTACCGAGCTGCCATGTCCATAAAATTCACATCCAAATATTGTTTTTTGTACCAAGGAAGGACTTTAAAGTGTAATTTAGTGCCCTCCCTTGATTAATTTAGTAAAATGTTTGCTTTGCAGAAATTGTCTTGACATATTTCCAGCAAATGGCCAGTACCTGTGACATCACACACATTGCCACAGGCCTGTAGCAAACTACTGTATGTAAGTAGATCTGCAAACCATTTACAAAAAGCTGCATCATGACACATATTGTCTGAGGCCTGCACCCTGCCGTCCTGTGTCTTACAACATACACCAATGGTGTTTGTCAAAGGTTGAAGGACATCTAACTATCAGATCAGACGATAGCACTCACTCCAATAAGCAAGCATTTGTCAATGCCAAATGTTGGCTGCTTGTTAAAAAATTAGTTTTTTGCAATTCTGACCCTAAATTTAGAAGATACTTGTTTTAGGATTTACCTTATAGACATGACGTGCCATTTATAGTATTTTGGCCAAAATGTCATTTTGCACCAGAGGTGAGAAAACACATCTGTCTAGGATTTTAAAAGTGACAAACATCACATTTATGAGGTGGTGTGGAAAAATTGCTATGTTGAAAGGTTGGAGTCAAAATATTGAAAATGAGTGAAGTTACGAGTGAACACTGAAATGGTGTAATGTTCAGTCATAACCTGGGAATTTTACCATATTTGTACACCAAGGGCAGGCTATTCAGAAGGGTTGGGCCATGCGCAACCCACTGATGCACCCCGGCACGATATTCAAAAGGGGATTGTGCCTGGCACAAATCCTGATGTGCCGGAGCGCATCTGTAATGTATGAGGTGCAGGTGGGGGAGGCGTGCTCATGCATACTCCGCGCATCCCGATATTCAGCCCGGGATGTGCTGAGCCCATGCATGTGCGACCCCTACCTGAGCTGCACACAGGTGAGCCCCCCCAAAAAAAGGAGCAATAGCTGGCCACCCACCCACAGGTGAGCTGCCATATTGCAGGGCACAACATGGCAGCTGCCACCTGTGGGTGGCCGCCCAAGCTCCGGCTGCACCTTCGTGGTGGTGCCCCCCATGCCTGATCACAGGCATAAGTAGAAAATTAATAATCCCATATCTCTGGTGGTCCAGTGGACCGCTCGCAGCCCGATCGCGGGCATATGTAGTATAAATGTTAGTCCTATATCCCTGGTGGTCCAGTGGACCGCTTGCAGCCGATCGTGGGCATATGTAGTATAAATGTTAGTCCTATATCCCTGGTGGTCCAGTGGACCACTACAGCCCAATCATGGGCATTTGTTATGAATAATGTCACTCCAATCCAACCCTAGTGGTCCAGCGGTACCCTCTCCCACCCGCCCACTGAGCCCCACTGCCACCTCCCCAGTCAGCGGTGGCAGCTCACCTGCACTTGCCGCTCTGCCACCCACCGACTGACTCCGTACGGTAGGGCTGTGCAGCCATTGGTCTCACTAGCTTGAGCCAATGGGCATGCAGCCCGCATTTATACCATATTAGTCTAGATATGTGGAATGGATCCATTCACATATCTGGATTGTGTAATACGGTATGGACTGCATGCCCATTGACTCACACTGTGGACCAATGGGCACAGCCTCACCGTAGGGAGTTGGTTGGTGGGCAGTGAGGCAAGTGGGTGGGGAGCTGCCACCTGCTGCTGACTGGGGAAGCGGGGTGGGGGCTTAGGTAAAAGGGTGGGGAGGGGTGCACCACTAGACCACCAGGGTTGTCTTGGTGTGGCATTATTTTGCACTGATGCCCATGATCGGGCTGCGAGTGGTCCACTGGACCACCAGGGATATGGGACTATTGATTTGTAATACATATGCCCACGGTCGGGCTGTGAGCATGTTGCCGCTTGTGCAGGGGGTGTCAGTCCCCGACGGCTGCAGCCTGGCAAGGTGCCAGGCACAAGTCACCGGAGATCGGCAAACCTGCATGCAAATGGGGCCATAATTACATGTAAATGGCCCCATTTGCATCTTGCATATATTATGCAAATGGAGTCATACTGACATGCAAATGGACCCATTTGCGCCTTGCGTACATTATGGCCTCATTGGCATGTGCACTGCCACTGCGCCATGCGCACTGCAGGTGGCTAAGGAGCAATATTCAACAATGCTGTGTCATGGTGCAGCTCCATTGAATATCACCCTGTCAACGCCCTGGCATCTAAGTTGACACTCAGGCTTGCGCCACAGCCTGGTGCAGTCTGAATATCCACCCAAATGTTTAGCATAGCCTTCCTATCAGCCCACCTAATGAGCGCGGTAGCTGAAAATGTTCAAATCCTTGACAAAACATAATTTCATGTCACAGATACAAAAACACATTTTGGCTAGGATTTTAATAATTACAGTGGTCACATTCATGAGGTGCTGTGAAGAAAGGTACATTGAAAATTTGGGGTCAAAATATTGAGAATTACCAGAGTTACACACCTATGTTTGCAAATTTCAACATAGGCTCATAACTTTGTTGTTTTTAATATTTTTGCACCAAATTGTCAACATAGCTTTCTTATTACCCTACCTCATGAACAAGGGCAGAGAAAATTTTCAGCTCCTGCCTGAAAGGTGACTTCCCACAGCGACTACAAAATCACCTTTTGGGACAGCTTTGCTGAATACTACTTGCATTGTTCATGAGATGGGGTCCCAAAAAAGATATGTTAAATGTTTGGGGCAAAAATGTACATAAATGGCCAAGTTATGTCACTAAGTTCAAAACCCCATTGAAATACATTGAACCACATACCTGATTTCTTCAGTTCGCTGTCTGGCTTTGAAGACTGAAGATGTCTCTGCAATCTGGAAAAGATCACGGTGTCGGACCTCTGCTGGGTAAGTAAGGGCTTGGGGGCGGTGGGTGCTGAGTGGGAGGGTTGGGTGGAGGGACTAATGGCACAACAAACAACAATAGACGGTTTTCTGTTTTACAGGGTTAAAAAAAAAAACAACAACAAAATGACAAGGGATTTTTTTTTTATATTTCAGGCGATGACACTGGGGGATTGGGTACCCCAAGTGTCAGCGTTACATTTATTGGAGTTGGTGGGGTAGTGGGTGCTGAGAGGGAGGATTGGGTCGGGGGAACAATATAAATAAAATAAAAAAATTAAAAAAATAAAACTACAAATGACAACACTGGGGAATTGGGCACCCCAGTGTCAGTGTTATATTTGTTGGAGGTTGTGCTCTAGAAGGAGGGAGGGTGAGGGAAGCAGTTACGGGGCACCAGCTACAGACACTGAGGGATGGTTTCTTTGTTACAGGCAATATATAAATAAAACTGAAAAAAGAAAAAGAACTATGAGGTGGTGACACTAAGGAAATGGGCAACCCCAGTGTCAATATTATGTTTGGGGTGGAGCAGTGGGTGCTGATAGAGACATTCAGGGGACAGTTTCAAGAGGAGGCAGAAACAGACATCAACGGACATGTTGTTGTTTTTTTTTTTCAAAAGACTAAAGACCGCCAGGCTCCTTTGAAAGCTGCTCAGCTGTTTGCTGATGGCTTCATGCAAATCAAAGGACCAAAGCCCTCTCTGATTGGTGCAGCTCGGTTCTTTGAAATACACAAAGTATCAGCCCACCAAGCAGAGAGTGAGGTCAGACCACTGCCCGTGGTCACTGGTGTGACTGCGAACCTTACTTCTGTGAACTGCAATGAGGCAGTGACACCCCTCCTCAAAATCCCCTATCCTTGCCACAAAATGTTGGGTGCCCAAGCGTAACCAATGTAAAAAGAGTGTACTCACCACTGTCAGTAGAAAATTATCCTTTATTTCAAAGTCCATAAAAGAAAGTGGAGATACTTCATTAAAAACATTGCGCTGGTGTGGCTGCCAGTGACCCAAAATGACCCAATATTTTGCAAATTCACCTCATCAGAGTTTGAAGGATATGAACATACAAACATATGAAAAGAGGCAGCAGAAGAAGACCACCTGGTCTATTGCATATGCTAGGTGTATGATTCAGGGTCCGGCCTTAACACCTATGCCAATGACACTGCCCCCAACCATCCCTCCTCTCCTCCCTTCTGCCCTTCCTTGGTCCCAAGTAATCCTTTTGTGTTTATCACAAGCCCTCTTTATTTATCCACATTTTTACCCTTGCTTTTCAGGGGCTGGTGGGCAGGGCTCCAGCCCCTCCCTTGGGGGGTCACATCCATACTCGGTTGATGTCCCAATCACCAGGGAATGCCACTGGGACATGATGGAGCCCGCCAGCTCTGTTTCTCCCCACCCATGCCAAGGCTAAACATACATGTGGGGGGATGTGCATGCCAGCTGTTCCACAGCACCCTTCCTTTCATGCCACCCCCTGCACTACCCTCAGGCCTCCACCTGGGGGCAGTTGTACTGTGGGAGCAACAAGGTCCCTCCCCAGGAGAGGAGACCTGCCTTTCAGCTGCTCAATCTCGGCTTCCTCTGCCCCACACAGCCGATCTCCTGATGACCCAGGCTCGCTTCCAAACCTGGGCTGCTGGTGGCATGAGGTGTGGCGTCCTCTGCCTCAACCTAGTGACACCGGCCAGCCTTATCACAGGCCCTTTGAATTTTCCCACCATCTTTGCTGATACCACCCTTCTGGCAGCTCATACCAGGTGGTCACCACCCTCTCTGTATAGAAATACTTTCTTGCATACCTTCTGAATCTCCCCATCAGTTTTAGACTATGCTCCTCGTGGTGCTGTTGTCACTCATTTTAAAGAGACCACCCCTTTTCAGTCTGTTAATTCCCTTCATGTACTTGAAGGTCTCTATCATATCTCCTTTCTGCCTCCTCTTCCAGGGAGTACATCTTTAGGACTCCAGCCTCCTCATAGAACCTATCCTGTTGCCCTCGATCATCTTGGTTGCTCTCCTCTGGACCCCTTCCAGCATGCTGATGTCCTTCTTATGGTATGGATGCCAGGTCCTCACCCAATACTCTAAATGTGGTCTTACCAGTGACCTGCATAATGGTAAAATGGCCTCAGTCCTTCTACTACTGAATCCCCTTGCAATACACCCCAGAATGTTGTTAGCCTTCGCCGTTGCCTTCCTACAATGTGAGGTGTGTTGTAGGTCACTAGTAATCACCACCCCTAGATAATTTTCCTCTTCAGAAGCAGTTACCTGAGCCTCTCATTGGTAATACTCTGTCCTAGCGTTCTTGGCCCCTATGCGCATCACTTTGCACTTTTTGGCATTGAAGCAAAGTTGCCAGTTTCCTAACCATCTCTCTAGTCTGCTGAAGTTCTCCCTCAGGTCCTGTATCCCTCCTTGGTGTCCACCTTCCCACAGAATTTGGTGTCATCCACAAACGGGCACATTTTTCCTTTAATGCCTTCTCCGATATCACTTATGAAGATATTGAACAGCACTGGCCCCAACACTGATCCCTGAGGGATCCTGCTGGTGACATCCTTGGTGCTGGAGAACTCACCCCTATCCACCACTCTCTGGGTTCTGCCACTCAAGCCAGTTTTCAACCCATCTTACCATATTTTCCCCCACCCCTAGGTCCCTCAGTTTAATATCAACCTCTTGTGTGGTACAGAATCGAAGGCCTTGCTAAAGTCCAGGTATATTATGTCCACCACCTGGCCATTATCTGCTGCCCTCGTGACCCAATCAAAGAACTTTATCAGGTTCATTTGACATGATCTGCCTGCCACAAACCCATACTGTCTTTCATCCTGTAGACCATTTTTCTCTATGTATCTCACCAGCCTTTCCTTTAGTATGGTCTGTATTAGTGTACATACTATCAAGATCAGGCTGATTGGCCTATATTACCTGAGTCATCCTTTGGTCTGCTCTTGTAGACTGGCACCACATGTGCCATTCTCCACTCCAGCGGCACCACTCCCGACTCCAGAGATTTATTGAAGAGCACTGCCAGCAGCCCCACCAGATCCTCTGCTAACTTTTTCAGCACCCTAGGGTGTATTTCATCTGATGCCAGGAAATTGTCCAACCTCAGAGTCATCAGACCTTCTTCACTCTTTCAATCTCAATTACCTCGTTGGTGCCCCCCCCATTCCTTCTCTCCTTCTCTCTGCACATGGCACCAGTCCATCTTTTTGCTTTGTAAATAGAGAGCAGAAAAAAAAAATTAGATCTGTTCTCACTGGAATATTGTAGGTTACGTGGGGACATGTGTATGGTTTATCGGGCAATGTCGGACCATCAACTGTGGGAGTTATTAGGCTTTGAACTGTGGGAACAGAATTATAACACAAGCCCATCCTCCAGCTAAAGTGTGATAGATTCAATAGACAGGCAAGAAAGCATTGGTTTTCAGTAAGAGTTATCAAAATATGGAATGAGTTGCTATAGAAGTCGCTGGTTCTCAAACAATGTCAGCATTTAAACATTACCTAGATCTTCATCTATGAGTAAAAATATATCTGGGTATTAGTAAGATCGTAAGCAAGTTAACTTATGGTCTTTGTAAAGCTCAGTTTTAGCTATGAAACCTATGAAGTATTTGTTTAATACCTCTGTCTTGCTCCTGTCTTCATCAACCCAACCATCCCCCTTCCTCAACCTAACAATGTCATTCTTCTTGTCCCTCCTTTCGTTTATGTAGCAAAAGAAGGCCTTTTCCCCATTCTTTATTCCTTCAGCTATTTTGATCTCTTTCTTTGCCTTTGTTTGCTGCACCCACCTTTTTGCCACCTTAGCCAGCCTTTGGTATTCTTCCTCATCCTCTTCCTTTGCTGCTCTTCTGAATTTTCTATAGGCTGCCCTCTTTTCCCTTACCACTCTGGCCACTTCCCCGTTAAGCCAGCTTGGTGGTCTTGCTTTTGATTTCTTCCCCTCAATTTGATACAACTGTTTGTGGCCTTCTGAATGGCCCCCTAATGATAGCTCATAATTGGTCCACCCCCATACCCTTTTCCATGCTCTTTTAGGTTTTCCTTTTGCACTTCTCTCATCTTTTTAAAATGTGCCCTCTTGAAATCCAATGTTCTGGTTCTGGTGGGGATGTCCTCCCTGCTCATGTCCAAAATATAACCACACTGTACTGTGGTTGCTTCCAACCAGGCGTTCCCTAACTTTTATCTCCTGTAAATGCTCCCCATTGGTGAGCATCAGGACAAGGATTGCCCCCTCCCTGGTAACATCAGTCACACACTGAGTCATGAAGATGTCCTAAATTGCATTTACGATTTCCTGACTTCTGGTGCAGGATGTGATTAGAGTAGCCCAGTCCCCTTTAGGAAGGTTAAAGTCCCCCACCACTACCACCTCCCCTTTTCCTGCTGTGATCCTCAAATGGGAACACAGTTTTCTGTCCTTGCCCTCAACCTGGTTGGGCAGTCTGTATACCATCCCCATCCTGATCTTCCTCCCTCTGCTGGTTTGTAACTGGAGCCTCAGTGTTTCAATGGTCCCCTTTTCCCTTTTCTCCTCCCTCATACAAATGACTCCCTCCCTGATGTATGCTGCCACCCCCCTTCTTTGCCTATCTCTCTATCCCTTCTGTATAGCTTGTAACCTGGGTTTGAGAGATCCCAATCATGGAATGCTGTAACCCAGGTCTTGGTAACTGCTGCTATATCAACTTTGCCCTCCACTAAGAGGGCATGCATTTCTGCCATCTTGTTCCTGAGACTGTGGGCATTCAGCAACACCATCCTCCCCTTTGTCCCTGTATTACCTTGGCTCTTTTGTTTAATGACTTTATCCTGGCTTGCCCTCCTATCTTTCTCCTCTCCCCCACTTCTTAGCTGCCCCCCTCTCCCCCTTCCCCATTGTTGTTACTGCCTTTGTGGGGGAGGTTCCATCGACCTCCCTTTTCGATTTGTGTGGGTTTCTGGCCACCTTCTCTTAGCAGTTTAAACCAAGTTCTTTTACCATATATTCCCCCAGCCTGTCCTTTAGTAATTTCCTTCCCTCCAAAAGGTGCAATCTGTCTGGGCAATAAAGCCCCTTATTTGATGATGTGTCCCCCCACCGCTCTATATTACTGTACCCCTCTTCTTTATACCAAGACCCAGCCACTCACTTAATTCTGTTATTCTCCTTTTCTTAGCTGTCCTGGCCCTGGGGACTGGAATTACTTCCTAAAAGGCCACCGAGTTCACAGATTCCCTGCATGATCTCGCTATTTCCTTAAATCTGTTCTGCACCACCCCATCCTTCTCACCTACTAGATCATTGGTTTCAAAGTGTATAATCAAGTCAGGCTTCCCTCCTGTCTCCCTTACCACTTTCTTGATCTTAAGTGTTGCTCTCCCCGCCTCCATTCTCGGCATGCAAGTTACCAGCATATTATTCCATGGGTCCCCTTTCTCCCCACTGTATACCTTTTATTATTGAATCCCCCAAAGACTACTACGTTTCTGCTGTTTGTGTGTCTGTACCCCAACCCCCCTTCATCTCCTTGAAAGCTGTTCCCTCCCTTCTCAGTCCCTCCTTGTCCTTTGATGGAGTCATCCCTTGTATACCAGCAACTCCCCCTTTTCTTGCCTCTTTGCTTCTATTTGCTCCCCTTTCTCCCTGGTTCCCCATCCTTGCACCTATTGTGCCTTCTCCTTTCTCTCCTGTAACTCTACCCCCCTGATTGTTCTCCTTTCCCTTCTGGCTTCCCCCTCTCTTTGCCCTCTTGAGCTACTCCCCTCCCTCCTCTCTTCCCCTGGCTTCCGTTCCTTGTTTGACCTTCGATAAACTCCCTCTCCACCCGCATGCCTCTAACCTGCATCCTTGTGGATCCCGGCCCTTCCCTCCCATAATCACTTGTTCTCCTACATGTGCCAGTACTGTATATCTGTTAGATGTAGGTATCTCAGTTGGAGACCTTTCCTGTGTTCCCTCTTTCCTTCTTAAAGTAGGTCTTCCTACCCCATAGTTCCTTACCACCTGCCATTTATCTCTCTGAGTTCTGTCAGTTCTGTACATTCCGTGATGACAGTATGCCCCCGACCCTTGTGTAATTTCTTTATTTTCTGTCCTATGCCTGCTATTGCTGTGCCCTGAAGCAACCACTACCTGCCTTATCAGCCATTGCTGATCCTCCCTGCATTCCAACTCCCAACTAAGCCACTGTACCTCCCTACTTAATTGCTCCAGGCTCCTGCACACCAGGCATCCACCTGTTTTCCACAATATCTCCAGAAGACTCCGTGCCCACATCCATCATCCCTCACAATTCTGCCTCTGCTGATCTGTCTAGTATGTCTTCCTGCTTCTCTCCACCTTTCCCTATCCCATCTGATCTGCTGTTTGCAACAACTCCTAGACCCCACATTTCCTGTACATGGCTATCTCAATATAGCTATATAGTATTGCTTTTCCCACCTCAAGTTTCTAATCTTGGGTTACCCTAGATAGGGTTTAGCTGCTTTCCCCTTGATTTCCTTCTAGGGTTACCTTGCTAAACTCCCTAAACCTGATTCCCTGATTACATTCAGCAGAGCTTTCCCCCAGCTAGGCTGTATGACTCATTTTACCTGCAGGTACTGGATTACCTCTGTAGACTTTGTTACTATATCTTACTTGGTGCTAACCCCCCCCCATGATACTCATACTCCAGCTGCTCTGTGCAGCATGGCCTGTGATCCTCCCTGTGGATGTCCTGCCAACACCCCAGATTCCACTTAGGACACCACACTTCTGCTTCATGGCACTCACTCTTGGGGTCACTCATGCGGGGGTCACTTGGCCCTCTGGGTGATATATATGGGCTGCAGCCTTCCTATTGGCTTGATGGATGACACATGGTGTCCTAGGACCAACTGGAAGTCCCTCTCTAGTCTAGTCTGTCTAGTATGTCTTCCTGCTTCTCTCCACCTTTCCCTATCCCATCTGATCTGCTGTTTGCAACAACTCCTAGACCCCACATTTCCTGTACATGGCTATCTCAATATAGCTATATAGTATTGCTTTTCCCACCTCAAGTTTCTAATCTTGGGTTACCCTAGATAGGGTTTAGCTGCTTTCCCCTTGATTTCCTTCTAGGGTTACCTTGCTAAACTCCCTAAACCTGATTCCCTGATTACATTCGGCAGAGCTTTCCCCAGCTAGGCTGTATGACTCATTTTACCTGCAGGTACTGGATTACCTCTGTAGACTTTGTTACTATATCTTACTTGGTGCTAACCCCCATGATACTCATACTCCAGCTGCTCTGTGCAGCATGGCCTGTGATCCTCCCTGTGGATGTCCTGCCAACACCCCAGATTCCACTTAGGACACCACACTTCTGCTTCATGGCACTCACTCTTTGGGGTCACTCATGCGAGGGGTCACTTGGCCCTCTGGGTGATATATATGGGCTGCAGCCTTCCTATTGGCTTGATGAGTCACATGGTGTCCTAGGACCAACTGGAAGTCCCTCCCTCAACCTCCCTCCCTCGGCATTCACCCCCACCCGTTCCCCACATACCTTCACAATCCCCACACAGTCTCAGTCCCCCTGGCATTTCCCAGCACTGTAATTCAAAATAAAACACAAATAGAACAGTCCCCAAAGTACAAATACACTTCCTTTCCCCATTGCACTCCGATTGTCTGCAGGCTAGAGGATATTTGTAAATGACTTGAGGGAAAACCCTTAAGTGCTTCAAGCTTCCGCATTGGATAAGTTATCATTTCAGACCATGCCATTATCTTCTCAAAACTGGATTTTGAGATGAAACATAAATTATTAATTAGAAATGGACTGCACTGGTGCCGAATGAGTGATACATAAAGAAAGAAAGAGAATTTCTTAGAAACATAGAAGGTGACAGCAGATAAGGACCGCAAGGCCCATCCAGTCTGCCCATTTCTTTTTCTACCTTATAAATGTGCCATCGGCCTTTGCTCTGTCAATGGCCTATCTATTCATACTCATCTGTCTTCCTCCCTTATGCCTATCCCATGCCTGTTTGAAGCCCTGCACTGTATTCATATCCACCACTTCCTGAGGTAGGCCTTTCCATGCATCCACCACCCTTTCTGTGAAAAATAACTTCCTCACATTACCCCTTAATTGGCCTTCCTCTAATCTCATTCTGTGTCCTCTTGTCCTGTTATTTTTCTTATATTGAAACATGTTAGACTCTTTCACCTTGTTAATGCCCTTAAGGTGTTTGAATGTTTTGATCAAGCCATGTCTCTCCCTCCTTTGCTCTAGGGTATACATATTGAGCTCTGTTAATCTGTCCTCATAGTTTTCTGATGCAGTCCCTGCACTATTTTGGTTGCCCTTCTCTGGACTGCCTCAGTTTGGTTAATGTCCTTGTGAAGGTGTGGCCTCCAGTACTGCACGCAGTACTCCAGATGGGGCCTAATCAGTGTCTTGTAAAGAGGGATTATTACCTCCATCTTCTGACTTGAGATACCCCTACTAATACACCCTGACATCCCCCTAGCCTTACCTACTGCTTTAGTGGTCTGCTTGGATGATTTCAGGTCATCGGTGATGATGGTGCCCAAGTCTCTATCTTCCCTTGTGACTGCCAGCAACTCCCCTCCCAGCCTATAGGTGGCTTCAGGGTTTCTCTTTCTATGTGCATGATCTTGCACTTCTTTGCATTAAACCCCAGTTGCCACTCTTCCGACCAGTTTGCTAGTTTATCCAGATCTTTTCTCATTCTGCCCACCCCATCTGGATCATCTACTCTGTTGCAGATCTTGGTGTCATCTGCAAACAGAGAAACCTTACCCTCCAGTCCATCTGCAATGTCACTGATGAAGATATTGAAGAGGACTGGCCCCAGGACTGATCCCTGAGGTACCCAACTTGTGACTTGCATCTCTTCTGACTGTATACCGTTTACCACCACTCTCTGTGTTCTGCCCGCCAACCAGTTTGCCACCCAGTTGACCAACTTCTGACCCACCCCAACCCTACCCAGCTTATTAATCAATCTTCTATGTGGAACAGTATTGAAAGCTTTGCTGAAGTCAAGGTAGGCAACATCAACTGCTCCCCCTTGGTCCACCACTCTGGTTACCCAGTCAAAGAAATCTATGAGATTAGTTTGACAGGACCTTCCTTTTGTAAACCCATGCTGTCTTGGATCCCGTGCTCCTATGGATTCCAGGTGTTGCACTATCCTTTTCTTAAGGAGTGCCTCTATAATCTTGCCCACTGCTGATGTAAGACTGACTGGTCTGTAGTTCCCTACCTCCTCTCTGCTACTACTCTTGTGAAGTGGGATCACATGAGCCCTTCTCCAGTCTTCTGGGACCTCTCCTGTGCTCAGAGACTCATTAAACAGTTCTGATAATGACTCTGCTGGTTTCACTCTTAGCTCCTTTAGTACCCTTAGATGTATGCCATCAGGTCTTATTGCCTTGTCCACCCTGGGCTTATCGAGCTCTTGTAAAACCCTTTCTTTTGTGAAGGGACTAGTGCTCACCTCCCTCCCCCCTGTGTCCATGATGCTGAGTTGTGGGCCCTTCCCTACCTCTCTTCAGTAAATACTGAGCAGAAGTATCTGTTTAAAATAGATGCTTTCTTAGATTAAATACCAAAGTGGATTTTATTAGTAACTTTTTGGACACTTTAAACACTGTAATCACAGCAAAGAAATATTATGTGCATCTAATAAAAGGATTAAGAGGACAAAGGAAGGGAACTAGAAACTGAATTAAAATGTATACAGGAAGAACATGAATAAACTCAATAAAGAATAAGTTCCCGAAGAGGTAAGTCAAAAATGTGCACTCACCAGTTCTAGTAGGAAAGATTTAAGAGATCAGTAAGTAGACAGATATATTGATAACACTGATTTAGTTATTTGTTTGTGTGAAAATTGGTAACCAAGGAAAGCACACTGAGCTAGGCTTCATTTCCAGGTGCAACCAGAGGTAGGGAAGAAAGGGCGCAATAATGAGTACAAACATAGTATACATTTTATTAATACCATGATAAAATAAGACAACAATAAAAGTACATTTGTAAAAAATATGAAATAAAGAAACAGCTTGTAGCATTACAACATATATTACTAGTATGTACAGAGATTGCATAAGCTATAAATTAAGACTGGACATAAGGTAAAGCTCAATTAATACTCAGTCAAGTAGCCCAAGAGGTCAATACTGTAGGCTGAAACATCAGAAAAGGTTAGGTAACCCTGAACACAGGAACAGGGTGGAAACTAGGGCAAGGACCGGAAAGGAAATTAAGTTTTATTGATTATACTTTCATGAAAAGCACCCAAGCCTTTTGGGAAGGGATGCTGTATGAAAATACAGTTACCTTACCTTAATAGTAAATATTTAAGCAATAGGTAGGAGGAGGAGAGGCGAAGGAGAGAGAGAAGTTTTTCCAAGTGACGGGAAGATGAAAAGAGAAAGCAGCTTGCCCAGAGGCAGTGTGGCAGACAGATACAGAATAGATTCAAGAGTCATAAGAGTGGGAGGAGAAGTTGGAAGGGTGGAGAGGAAACAGTAGATAAGTAAGGTGGAGGAGGGAGGAGAACCTGAGTCTGACAGAAAGCAGGCACAGTGTAGCAGATGCCAGGAATAAGGAGCAAGGAAAGAACGGGATTGATATAGGAGACCTGCCCTGTAGACCACATCTGAATGTCAAATTACTGGTAAAATCATTCTGAGAACAATCTCATGGTGAACAGGGAAGGGTATGCAACGTTTGTTGCCAAACAGGGCATTAGATTTGGAGCTTAGTATTTTAATTTTTTTATTGATGGTACTAACATTTTGGGATAAATAAAGGTTTCAGTTAAGTCAAACACCAAATTATTTAAAGGAAGGCACTTTCTGTAGAGGGCACCACTAAGGGTAGAGAATGTGGGGTGGAAGGAGACTAGCTAGCTTCAGCATAATACCAAAGGACATTAATGCAGGGCTTTTAACATTAAACGTAACTTAGTTTGAGGTGAACCAGTGCTGGACATTACCAAAATCCTGTTGAAGAAATGATTCAAGCTCCAAGGCTAAGGGAACAGAGGCATACAGGACAGTGTTTATTGCTTGCTTGCATATGTTAGCATTAATACAGGTAGAAGGTAGGTCACTAAGGGACAGGAGAATAGAATGGGGCTTAGAATGGAGTCTTTGTGGACACCAGTTCAGATGGGGGGCACTTTCCTGAACTGACTGGTGTCCATCAGAGAGAATGGAGCAAAACCAGTTTACTGCTGGGACAGAGATCCAGAAGCCTCAACTTGTCCATGGAGTTCAATGGTGGGTGAAACTCATGGACTGTAGAATGGTTGAAGGGGGCATGATTGTCCCAGAGAGCAGTAAATTTTGTTTGGAACAGGAGAGAGCCTCATCCACGTAAGTGGACATAGAGAAGGGGACCATATCCTTATGTTCATTAAGAAGAGCAGCCAATGTAATAGACGTCATCAAGAGGAGGGTACCCTGTGCCATATGTTATGGGATTGTGTGAAAATTCAAGTCTTTTTGGACAGCGATTAGAACTTCTCTGATCCTCTCTTGGGGCTTGAAGAATTCTTTGTCACTAACATTTGTGTGGTAGGACTTTACCCACATGGCTTAATCGGCATAAGAAAGGCTCATATGGCCCTTATCTCAGCTGTGGCTAAACTGATCATAGTTTGTCATTGGCTAGATGACTTGCCCCCATCCCTGAGAGAATGACACTGTGAAATTATGTATGCACTCATGTTAGGGAAGCATATTGCTTACCACAGAAAGCATCCCCAGATTTTTACTTCTAGAATGGAGTCTGTTTTTACCCTACTCTGGCTTCAACCCCAAATGACAGATATGTCATTCAGTGTAAGTACTTGTCTTGCACAGCCATTTCTTGGTGGGGATCAATTTTTGTTTTTGGTCTGATTTCTCCTTTTACCAATGTCACTGTTGAGGCTGAGCTGTGAGACAGGGTTAGATTGGGGTTTGGGGGTTGTCTTTCCCTTCATTGTTCCTAGCTATAACCTGATTCCATCAGGAGTCTATTTGTGTTTTTGTTCAGTTTGTGTTTGTATCATAATTTACCAGTACACAGTATTATATGTCTTTTATGATGGAGTGTTTCTCTTGTATTACCCTTCATATTTGTTATTGCTTCTTGTTAAAAATTCAATAAAGTATATTGAAAAACTTTGGGAGGACTTTTGAATGGCAAATCTTATTGGCACAATAAGTTATCCAGTGATTGCTAAAGCATTTGGCAATGTGCCATCAGGGGTGCAGGGATGGGGATGGGAAGAGATCCCAGTGTAACAGGGAGTGATTAGAAGAATGGTGCTTAAGGCTGGTGGGTTCAGCAATGAAGTAAGTGAGATTAAGAGCCTCAGAAGTGTGCAGAACAGGAGAAGAGGGGAGAGCCAATCAAGGTTACAATCTCCAACAACAGGAGTTCGCCAGAGGAGGCAAGGGGAGAGGACTGAACAGAGGAGAGAAAGGAGTCTGGTTTGGCTTTAGAATATGATGTATATACCACCAACACAAATAGTGAGAAGGGGAGAGAGAACCAATGCAGGAAGAGATTCGGGAAGGAATAGCAGACCTAGAGACCACATCATAGGAGAGGACAGGTTGAGCATAAATAGTAACCCTTTTACCAGCTTGCCATGATCTTGCTTATGAATCACATAGTCAATAATGATAACATTCACAAAACTGACCCTGGAGGAGAACCAGGGTTTAGTAATAATTAGAGTGTCAGTCTTTTGTTGGAGAACTCATATTCTAACGTGATTAACTTTAGGTCAAAAACTTTGAGTGTTTAGATGACAGATTCTCAGATTTTAAGAGAGGGAAGAAAAAGGGAATGAGAGCAATGAACCCATATTGAACTCAAAATCCCCAACAAGCAGAAGGAGGAGGGCAAACAAAAGTAGGAGAGTAAAACATGCATTGCTTAGCAAGTAAAAGTATAAAATGTAGTAAGTGGCAGTTCAGGGTTTTACCATGGACAGAGGATGAGGGTAGGAGGCTGAACTGAAAAAAGGAAGGAGCTATAAGAGGTAGATGGTGGAGGCTATGTAATCATGATGAGAAGAAAGGAGGGAAAAGAGGAGACAGACAGAATGTTATGATTCAAATAAGAAACAGGCGTAACAGTCATTGCTTTGAAAGCAAAAATGGAAGCGAGGAAGGAATAGGAAAGGTGGGGAAAATAGAAGTTATGTGTAGTTGCAGGTGTTGGTAGAGGTTTTGCTAATGAGGGTTTTAAAAGCATTTAATGGGATTAGGGATTGGAGCTTTAGAGTTGATTGCAGTTTATGCCAAGCTGCGAGGAGTATGTAACTAGTAGCTGCATTGCATAGCATGTGCGTGTTTTAGAGATGTCTAGGGATATATACAAGCATTTCTTTAATCCATACACACTATGCGATCGATGGAGTAAAGTTGTAATATTGAGAGGCAGTTTGTTTAGTAGGGCTTTATATACCCAGGTGTAGATATGTGTGATTCTCCTGGTTGTCAGGGAAGTCCAACTGAATCCTTGTATAATGTACAATGATGGGTTCTAGATGGGGCATTGGTAATAAAGTGAATGACATGGTGGTATAAGGTGTCTAGTTTATGGAGATACAGTAGGTGGCTGCACAACAGTTATAAATGATGTCACTGAGATCCAGAAGAGGAAGGAAGGTGGCCTGGACTAGCCTCTTCCTGGATGCCTGGGAAAATAAAGATTTATTTCTGAAAAAGAAGCCTAGCCTCAGTTTCAATTTTTTTATTAGTGCCTCAAGGTGGAATGAAAATGAAATATGCAAGTTGAGCATAAAACTCAGGTATTTGAACCTATCCACCACTTCGAGTGTCTCACCGAGAAGGGTTGTGAAGGAATAAGGGGGGCAGCCGTTCGGTTGGGCAGTTGGGGAATTGGGTGGATGAAAGAACATTACTTTAGTGTTTTGGGTGTTCAGTAGGAGTTTTGATCATAGTAAGTCATTCTGTAGGTGGTTAAAGTTGGACTAGATGGTGGAGGATACTTGTGAGAGCGAGTCTCCAGACAAGTATAGTACCATGTCAGTGGCAAAGAGGTGTATTTTGGAGTCCACAATATTGTTGATTAGGTTATTGACATAAAGCAAGAAGAGCAGGGGGCCCAGAACAGAGCCCTGGGGAACTCCTCTTGCCATGGAGAGTGGTGATGAGAAGGACCCACTGACCTTAATTTGTTGCTGTCTATCTGCCACATAGCTGGTAAACCATTTTAATACTGAGCTGGTGAACCCATGTTCCTTGAGACTGACTAGGAGAAGACCATGATCGACTGTATCAAAGGCCTTACTTAGGTCCAAGAAAACAGCAAATGTGTGCTGTTTATTGTCCATGGCCTCTAACCAGTCATTTGTTACCTTACATAAGGCAGATATGGTGCTGTGCTGACTTCTAAACCTGGATTGTAAGGGCTTAGGAGAGGTGAGTCTCAAGAAATTCCCTGACCTGGATACTAACCAGTTTTCAAGACTTTGAGAGGACTGGTGAGATCGCTATAGGCCTATAGTTATTCATGTTGATAGTATCACCAGATTTAAACAGGGTAGTGTGGGCTACCTTCCATGTTTGAGGAACTGTACCTCCTGTTAGCAATAAATTAAATAGGTGTGTAATTGGTGCAGTCAGGAAGTGGTACCTAACTTCAGGAAGAATGATTTGATGTCATCTGCACCAGTGCTCTTTTTGGTATCCAATTTAAGTAACTGGTCCTCTACTTGTTTATCTGTAATGGTAGAGAAGTTGAAGGCGGCATCAGTAGGAGGTCTGGAATCCATTGCTAACTGAAGGATAGTTGGGTGCAGAGCAGCAGCAATGGAGGAATCGAAGGCGAGGCCTGCTATTGCAAAGTGTTTGTTGAGTTTATTGAGAATTTCAGACTTATCAGTGATAAAGGAGCCTCGGCAGTTAATTTTGTCAGGTAGTGACAGAGGATATTTGCAGCCTTCAGTTGATTTGAAGGTGCGCTCATATTTTGCAGGGTTCCTTTAGCTGATTCAATAACATTTAGATAGCAATTTTATTTTGTGTTCCTTATCAGCCTAGTGCAGGCATTGTGGCAAGCCCTAAAAGCTGTCCATTGACTATTGATTTAGTACTCTTCAGTGGCCAAGAGATGGTCCCTTTAAAACAGCTTTTAAAGTTCCCCGTTGAACCAGGGCCAGAGGCTTTTTAATTCTAAAAATTAATTAGTGGGGCATGCTTGTTTATGATGTGAGTAAGGATGGAATTGAGAATGTTTGTGGCTTCATTGGTAGTAGCTGCAAAAGTTTTGCCAGTTAGTGTCCCTTAGGTCTGCCAGAAAGTCAGTTGGGTTGAACCTTTTGAAACTCCTCCTAGTAATACATTTGCTGGTGGGAGTATATTTGAGAGGTTCCTGACACACACTACTATGTAGTGATCACTGAGATCATTGTAGAATATACTGTAGCTTCCTGTGCTATTTCATAAGGTCTAGTTGTACTGATTGATCCAGTAATGAACTTGTGATGTGATTTCTATGGTTTGGCTTTGTTATTCCAGTAATTATCTGACTCAACTCGAAGTCTTCACAAAGATTCTTTAAAGGGGTCGATTTAGAGCTAAGCCAGTACAGATTCAAGTCACTGATAATTTGTGTTTCATTTGTATTTAAGTCTAGATTGTTATGTAGATGGGTCAGTAAATCAAGACCCCCAGATGGTGGTCTGTAACAGCCTAGTATGTTAATAGATTCAGCAGAAGAGATGGATATTTTTAAAGCCAGGCATTCAGAGTCTTTTGGCTTGGAGATGGCATGTAGGACAGAGGCAGATAGCCTATCTTTGATGTAAGTGATCACCCCTCCCCCCTTTGTGGGTCTGTCAACGTGATCGATGGAGTACAATGGTAGGGCTAGGGTTTGGTATTTGATGGTGCTCTTAAGCCAAGTTTCTGTTAGGACCAGAATGTCGGCGGTAGTATGGGATACCCAAGCTTGAACATCTGTTATTTTCTTTTGTAAGCTGCAGATGTTTATAAGCATTATTTTTAGCATTTTGGCAGAAGAAAAGTCAGCAGGTGATGCAAGAGGGGGGACTGGACAAGGACTGAGTTCTATATTGCCTGAGCAGAGGAGGAGCAGAAAGATTAGTTGCATTATCCAGTGTCTCATGGAGATCTTGTGCACATTGAGGTGGTGGCTTAGCAAATTGCACTTTATATTCGAACATTTTTTTAAAGTTGGAAGTTTGGTAGCGGGAGGAAGCACAGAAAATTAGAAAGGCATGGTATGCAATGGAATTGGTGGAGACCATTTTCATTGTCTGTCCCCTAGTGCATGGTCCCACTGAGGGTATGGATTAGTGGCAATGAGGGGTTTAAAATTGTGTAGTGTGTGACCATGAGGAGTGGGCTTGCCATCTGTGAAGAGGATAACTGGGGGCAGGGATACTAGTAGAGCTAGTAGAAGCATTATGCCCTGAAAGAGCCAACAAGCAATTAATTGAACAAATGCTATTGGCAACAGGTAGAGAAGTGGGAAGAGATAAGTGAAATGTGTGATGCCTATCCAAGGTGACAACTCTTAAGTGTGTTTTATTTGTTTATTTTTTTTAATTTATTTAAGTCTAGGATTACAAAGTACCTTTGAGCCAAGGCTCTTTTACAAAAGGTTCCACATCAGCAAGAACAGACAATACAGGATATGAAATTACAGAATAAAACAATCATGACAATGATGGTTACAACAAATTGGTTATGGGTACAAGTAAGTGAATACACTAGGAGGTGTATTAAAACATAGGAGAATGGGAGAAGAGAGGATACAGATGAGACAGAGTATAGCAGCCTAGATGGCCTTGTCAAGACAGAGTAGTGGTGACTGCATAAGTTGGGAATGGGAAAAAAGTAAGAAGTGCTAGGAGTGGGGTAATCAAGGGCAGCAGAGGGTAAGGGCAGCAGTGAAAAAAGAGAATTGCTCAGCTAGGGCAATCATAGGTACTTGATGCAAAGAGGGAGTGATGGAGCTTCTTCTTGAAGGTGCCCAGAGTTGGTGAGGCAGAGATGTCACTGGTAAGATCATTGAGACAGCTCTGGGCCCTGTATGTGAATGACCTTAGAGGTTGAATTGTATGGCAATGAGGGATTTGCAGTAATTGAGGTTTTGAGCTTCTGGTGTTGCAGTTGCTGATTATGGTCTTGAGAAGGGAGCAGACCCCTGGGGGGGAGGCATTTCCCAGCATTATTTTCTTGGCTGTGATGCAGGTTTAATACTTTAGTCAGTTGTTGAGTTGCAGTCATCCAGTTTGAGAGTAGAGTTCACAGGTATGAGTGAGATGGTGGGCTCCAGTGATCAGACAACATGCTTTATTTAGGGAGGTAGCAACTGTTTGAGTGTGGATGCAGGAGAGCCATAAACAATGAGTCCATAGTCAATAACACACAATGGAGCTTTGAATGGCAACAGATAATGCTTCAGGGGTTAGATGTTTTGGTGACAGAATAGTAGGCCCAGCCTGGTATTTGCCGCCTTAGCAACATTATTGATATGGTCAGCACAGGAGAGTTTAGGGTCAAGGGTGATGCCAAGATATTTAAAGGTATCAACTTGATCAAGGGTGACTCTCTGTTTGGTATTCACAGTGAGGCGATACTGTTTATTTTTGTTTTGTGAGCTACTGAAAAACATGGCCTTGGTTGTTTTCTGGTTTAGTATCAGTTTGTGCTGCAAGAACCAGTTTTCTACAGATGTAAAATCCCGTTGGAGATTTCCTTGTAGTTTTTCTGGATTATGATGGGAGGCAGGGATAACTGCATCATCTGTGTAGAGTATAACTTGTTCTGGACAAGAGTCCAGCAGTGTGTTCTGGAACAGGCTAAAGAGGAGGGGGCCCAGAATAGACCCTTGAAGAACACCAGAGAGGACCGGTCTGGCATCAGAGAGTGTTTCAGCTATTTTTACTGTTTGAGACCAGTTGTCTAGGTAGCTATTGAACCAGTCAACTGAATTGGGTGAGAGCCCAGCCTTCCTTAGTTGGACAAGCAGGAGACGGTGGTTGACGGTATCAAAGGCCTTCGTTAGATCGATGAAAGCAGCCCCTGTTATTTTACCATTGTCCAATGAGTGGTGAATGGCTCCAGTGAATTCAAGTAGTGCTGTGGAAGTACTGTCACCAGGATGGGACAAATAGGATCACCAGGTTGCCAAATACGCTGCTAATCATTCTGGCTGCCAGATTTCTTTAAAAAATCACCTAGTAAGCCACATCTCTGGCATGCATGCATGGTAGCTCAGCATCCCTGTCAATGAATTGAGCTGAGCTGCCATCATTGTGCATCGCGGGATCATCCTTTACAACTGCTGACCATGAGAGAGAGCAGGAGGACTGTCAGGATGGGACCCAGAGGAGGAGACTCATCAGTCTGGCCGCCGCCACCCATCAGCGAGTCTGCACAGCAGAGTAGGACGCTAGCCTGCAGTATCCTCATCACGAGGTGAACAGTTGGGTGCTCACGTGGGTGATGGGGGAGTCGGGAGCCACAGATAGGGAAAGGATTCGCTTGAGCCTTGCAGTCGCCATTCTGATTTCAGGCAGTGAGCGGGTGAGGAAGACTTGGAGTGAGCTCAGTGAGAGCATAACTTTGCCGTGTGTGAACGTGAAGTCACTGCAAGTTCAACAACCCTTTTAAGGGCTCAGTGAATAAAAACTACACAGTAGTGTTTTTTTAAGAGTCCAACTCCTGATCTGGGTATACTATACAAACTTAAGAGCTTACTTCTCAATTTGGCGATGACATGCTGACTGGGGGGAGGGGCCGGTGCTTGGTGGTCCTGTTCGGGAAGCTCTGAATTACTGCAAAGGGGCAAACTGGGTGGGTAAATGTAAATAGTCTTTTTCTTTCTTAATTTGCAATTGTTCTGCTCAGCTGCTAGCACATTAGTCACTCACCACTGTGCTGACTGAGTCTGACAACTGGGGGAAGGAAGGGGACGACAGAGACCCTGCTTGTGGACGTGGTACAGGGGAGCTGTCTCTGATTTTGCTTGTCAGGCTTTTTGGGTGGGATTGGGCCCACTGACAAACAAAAAAAAATACAAGCTACATTAATTTAAAGTCTGGAGTCCGGACTACCACTTGTGTGCATATTAGTGGTTGTTTGTGTCAGTTTTTTGGGGGCCAAACAAAGCAAAAAAAATTAGAGCTTGCCACAATTAATGAAAAGTCCATACTAGTGCTACCTGTGTGCATATTAGTGACTGTGTCTCTTGTTGTTTGGCTGTCCACCTGTCTCGTCCAGTCCTCTTGAGGTTGTGTCAGACAGTCAGGCTTTTTTGGGGGGACCAATTTAAAACAAAAAAAAATTAAAGCTTGCCACAATTAATGGAACGCCCATACTAGTACTACCTGTGTACATATTATTGACTGCATCTTTTGTTGTTTGGCTATCCACCTGTCTCCTCCAGTCCTCTTGAGGTTGTGTCAGGCTTTTTTGGGGGGCCAAAATAAAAAAATTAGAGAGCTTGCTACAATTAATGAAAAGTCAAAACTAGTACTACCTGTGTGCATATTAGTGACTGTGTCTTTTGTTGTTTTGCTATCCACCTAGTCTCATCACCCAGTCCTCTTGAGGTTGTGTCAGGCTTTTTGGGGGGGGCCAAAACCAAAAAAATAATTTAGAGCTTGCCACAATTAATGAAAAAGGCATAGCTATAATAACCTGTGTGCAAGCATATTAGTGACAGCCTCTGGTTGAGTACTACAAATATCAGTCCAAGACAAGTCCATCAGCCTCACTCACAGTCACAGGCTACAGCCAGTCCTCCTGTGGTTGAGTCAGGCTCAGGCAGGCATCCAAAAACTGTCTGCTGCTATGATGCTGCCATCACCAACCACACGTTCTTTTTCATACTGTTTTGGGATTGGAGTTATAAAAATGTCTGGAAAAAAGAAACAAAAACAACAACCTAATTTGTTTTCCTTTGGCTTTATTAAACCCAGTCTATGTGCTGTGGAAGAATTACTTAACAAAACCATTCAAGTCATCAATGACACTGATAGTAACATTGTCAGTGTTGCTGATGAGGAGGAACATGTGAAATTAAATCCTCCAGTTGGCAACGCTGCTGCTGCTGTTTCTTCTTCTTCTATTTCTGGAGGAAGAGGCAGCCAGGGTGACGGCCACGACCATATTGACAGACCATCAGTAATGTTTACTGATATTGTTCAGCTTCATAGTGTTTCTGCTACTTCTAGTAGTGTTTCTGTTGCAGATAGTTCATCTTCCTCAAGCTCTCTGCCCAGAATAAATCCTACCAACAGAAAAAGAGATTCAGTGAAACGCAAATTCAGGGTTGAATGATCACGGGAATTTGACTGGCTTCAGTATGAGAAACAAAGCAACACTATGAGCTGCAAGGTGTGTAGAAAGCAACCCCATCTGGCAGATCATGCATCTGTGTTTTTTGTTGGAAGCAGTACTTTTAAAATGGAGTCTATAAAAATTAATGATGCAAGCAGTTCCCATGTAAAATGCATTCTGGCTGAAAGGGCTCAAAGGGCACCTGAATCCACACCTATGGCTTTTTGTTTTCAAAGATGAATGTTGCAATGAGAGAATCCATGTGGTGCCTTTTTAATGTTGCCTACTTTCTGGCTTCAAGGGATAGGCCATTTCAGGACTTTCTGTTTCATATCTCACTGTTACGCAAATGTAATATAAAAGCGATTGAACAACACACAAGAGGTGCAGCGAGTTTGTGCATCGTACTGCAGCAGTAATATGCACAAATACAACTGAAGAGATAAAAAAATCTCCTGCTGTTAGGCTGTTAGTAGATGGAAGCACTGACAGAAGTGTGAGGGAATTTGTGAATGTGTTCATCAGTTATGTAATAAAGGAGGTATTTGGAGTACCATCTTCAACAACATAATGCTGGTGAAGATGGTACTCCAAATACCTCCTTTATTGGTACCAAGCTACTAGGGAAAGCAGATGCCAATGGATACATTGCAGCATTAGATTCACTCTTTAACAAACTTAACATCCCCTTGTGGAAAACTCTTCCATGGATTTCTGGGATGGCCACTGATGGTGCATCAGTCATGCGAGGTCAACGTGGCGGAGTCACGGCAAAGTTACAAAACAGTGACCTGCCTTGGTTAATTGCTACACACTACATCTCACGCCTTTACAACTGCCCATTCTGGATGCCCAAAACATATGCCAGAAGTTCACTAAATGAAAATGGCTTATGGCCCTGTATTCATTTTATCATTCTTCTCACTGAAGAATGGAGAGCCTTGGAGGAGGCTGCTAACACCCTTTTCATTGAATTGAAAAACTGGTCAGCATTTTCACAGTACGCTGGGTCAGTTCGCACCACAGTGCTGTGTCAGCTTTTCTCCACAACCTGCTGGCAATAATTGCACACTTAGAGAATACTGCAACACATCACAGTGGACTCTGATGCAGACAGACGCTAAAGGACATTTGAACTTTGTAAAAAAAAAAAATGTGGTTCTTGACCTTTCAACAAGATTATGTATCTATTCTTGGAAGGCTTTCTCAAAATTTCCAAAAAGAGGGTCTTCTTCTTACTCAGGTATAGCCACGAGTGGAGAGCTGCATTTCGGAGCTCATCAAGTTGAAGACCAATGCAGGCCCTGCTGAGGCACAGTTTTTAGAGTATGCCAGTTCGGAAGGCAATCTCCTTACTGGTGGTATGGATGGCAGCAGCAATCCTCTAGCTCCTCCACCAGGCATGACTGAAAATGCTAGCAATGTAGTACAGAAAAATAGGAATAAAAAGCAAAAAAGAACCAGGCAGGCCACTGCTTCAGACCAAGCAGCCAAGGAGATTGTTTCCAGTGAAAATGCCTGCAAACTGATCAAGGAGAAAATATGCAGCAGTGTGGTTGGATCCTTATGTGACAGATTTGAGCCCATGTGGCAGTCGGAAAACTACAAACAATTTTCAGTATTTGACACAACTGTTTGGCCTTCTCCTGATGACCTTCCCTTTCTAAATTTTGGTCAGAATCTATCACAGGGTTTGCCAGATGTACATGCCATTCCTGAAAAGCAATACGGTTCAGGGCAACTTTATCTGATCCAGAGCTGGATGCTGAACTTGAAAGAGAAATTACACAAAACTTTTGGAAGAGTGGTAAGATTTCAAAATGCTGTAAAAATCAAAATACAGAGCATGTATAAAGAAAGGTTCACCAACGTTTAGAGAGATTTGGTCTGTTACGGTTGCTGATCACAATTTTTCAGGTAATGCCAGTGAGTACAGCTGCTTGCGAAAGGGGATTTAGTGCTCATAATAGGATTAAAACAATATCTTGTAGCAATCTTATTGATAGCACTATGGACGAATTTGCTGATGATCAGTTTAAATGGACCAACAATAGTGGACTTTAATCCAGACCCATCAGTTGATCACTGGTACTCATCAACACCAGGATATCGGCATCTTTCTGGGCATAAAGTCACACATCCAGAATCAGATGTAATGGACTTGGAAGCAGAAACAGATGAGGAGTTGGAGTCAGACTCGAGGAGTTGAGTTGAAAGGACACAGACAGTGGCTGCGTTGGAGTGGGAGGTGGACTGATTTTGAAGAAGACAGTAACAGCAATATACGTACTGTTAGCAATCTGTCAGTCATAGTTTTTAGGAAGCATTTAAAACCTTTTTTTCTGCCCTTGCCCTCAAAATATAATTTTAGTGATGATGACCCTACAGTGGTGGATCAGGGATGGTAACAGCATAGCAGCAGCACAGGTCTGGCCATATCATGAAAAAAGTCACAAAAAAAGTACCCCCCCCCCAAAAAAAATAGAACACACAAGACAATAAGAGAATCACAACATCTGAAAGGTTTTATTGGTTTATTTAACAACAACAACAAAAAAAAAACAGTGTACACTTAGAACTAGGAGTAGGACTTGTTTTCAGTTGTAAATAAGCAGGTTCTGGTCAGTCAGAGTCAGACAGACCTCAGTCCAGTCACAGTGTTTCTCCACTGGTCCCATCTTCAGTTGTTGATTTTCATCTCATTTTCTCATAATTGCACCGCCCTTCCCTTTTCGGATTTGGTCATGGAGGTTTTCTCCAATGGCCCCATCTTCAGTAGTTCCTCTGTAGTGACTGGTGATTTCATTTTCATTTTCTCATAGTTGTGAGTGCCACCCTTACTTTCTTTTTTGCATCAGACAGGCAGGACTTTCAATTTGTACTTTATAAATTCTCCCTCCTGTGTATACTTGATGCTGTTCTGGCAGGCTAATTCTCATCAGAATCTCTGGTAAACACGTTCCTAAATGTAGGTTAATAGACAATTCCTCATCTGAAAGGTGAGTTAAAAAAATGGCTACCATATTCTATAGTCTAGTGGCTGTAAAAAAATTGGCCACCTAAAAATATTTTTGGCCACCAGATTTTGAGGTATGGCGGCCAAACTCACCACCAGATCAAAACGTGATTTGTCCCACCCTGACAGTGACCCTTTCTAAAACCTTGTTGCTGTTTGCACAGGATGTTTTGTATGTCTATGAATTCCGTAAGCTGGTCAGCCTCAATATGCTCCAGGGCCTTGGAGAGTGGCGGTAGGATGAAGATTGGATGGAAATTTTCATGGGCAGTTTTGACACCATTTTTGTGTATAGGGGTCACAGTGGCCAATTTCAATTTGTCCAGGAACTGGCTGAGGCAAAGGGAGAGGTTAAAAATCTTAGTCAGAGGCCTGAGGACTTCTTCCAGGGTGAGGCATAAAAGTTTGAGGTCGAGTGAGTCACTGCTGGATCTGGACTTGGTAATAGTTTTAGTAACATAGCTGCAAACCTGGTACATCTTAACTGATTTAAAGCAAAAGAGAGGGTGGTCAGTGGGGGCAGAGAAAATCGAGCATTGCAGTGTCATCCTCTCTGAAAAAATCAGGGAAGTACAGAACTAAAAGTCAGTGAAGGCAGCATTAAACGTGTCAGCAATGATTTTCTGGTCTAGTGTGGTAGACCATCAATGCAGAGCATGGATGGAGGGATTTAGACTGCTTCCTGCTGACTTCTTTAGTATTGTTCCAGAAATCTCTTCTGTTTCCCAGGAATCTGTGAGAGCTCTTTGAAATAGGCAGATTTTGTTTGCCGGATGGCTTTGGTGTAGTCATTTCAAGCACATTTATAGTTACAGATGTCTATTTGCTTCCCAGAGTTTCTAGCTAATTCCCAAAGATGATCCCTTGCTTTTAGATGCCTTAGGAGGTCTCCTGAGAGCCAGGGGTTGCAGAGGACTTTTACTTTATGCTTTTTAAGAGGTGCGAATTTGTTGCAGGTTCCATTAAAGGTTTTGATAAAGTGGTCCAGGGCGGTGTTTACATCAGTTGCAGTGAAGATTGGTGACCAGTCCAGTTGAAGGAGGTGGGTTTTGAGATGTGTTAGATAGCCACAGGGCAGGACTTTGCTGGTTATGGTTTTGGGGCAATTTGCAGAATTTATTGGACCAGGTGCAGCTGACAGGAAGTGGTCACTGATTACGTCAGGGAGGACAGTGGTGTTAGAGATCCGGTAGGGTAGCTTGTAAGGATCCAGTCCAGAAGGGTGCTGGTTTCCATTTCATAGTTCTTCCTGGTAGGGGAGTCGACCATCTGGGTGAGATTTGACACAGCTCTGGAATCCCTTTGCGCTGCTGCCTCTGCAGCAGGCCAATTTATATTAAAGTCCCCAAGAAGGATGGACTCAGTGTCCAGTGGGAGAGACCTGACAAAGTCCAGGGCTGCGTTTAGTCCACAACTTTGCTCTTTTGGGGGAATGTAGATTGTGACAACTGTGAGGGCTTTGTTGTGAGCACCAAGAAGGATTTTGATAGGAAGAATCTGTGCCGCACTGGTTTGGGGAACAGTGCTAACATGGTGACCCATCATTGTATCCTTTAGGTATTGTGCGCAACCTCTACCTCTTTTAGTTATCCAGTCAAGCCGAAAAACATTGTACACTGGGAGGGCAATCGCATAGTCTGGGACAGATGGAGAAAGCCAAGTTTCAACAATACGTGAATTTCCGGACAGTGTTGGCTAGCAAAAGCATGAAGGGCATCAATTTTGGCAGGAGACTACAAATGTTTAGCGACATGATAGAGAATGCACCTGTGTGCTTTTCAGGTTTGGTACCTTAGTAGGGTTGGGCCAGAATTAGGGTGGACGTTGCCAGATAACAGAAGAAGAAGAAGCACAAACTTCATGGTACACAGGCGTAGTTCCCTAATCGTGCGCTTTTGCCTTTGTTCCTGGTGTGGTTCACTGATGTGTAAATGGTGAAAGCATGGGTGAAGGGAAGAGCAGTGTGGAGGAGGAGGAGGAAATCAAAACCCGAAGGTGGAGAGGGTAGTTCCATAGGGAAGGTTGGTCCCAGGGCAGGAAACTAGTTTCTTGATATTGGGTGCCTTGGTGTTTATACCTAGGAGTAAGTAGGAAGCTGTTTGGGAGAGAGGGATGCAGGCACAGGGAGGGTGTAGAAGGAAAGAGGGAATAAAGAAGAGGAGAAGGGAGAACAGAGTATGAGTAGGGTGCATTAGCAGTAAGAGAGGATGGCGGCAGAGAGGGGTGGCCAATGCAATGGTAAGGTGAGAAAAAAGGCAGAAATGGCAAGTGAGTAGGAAAAGTGCGGGGGTGAACTGCAAGAGGTAAACACTGTAACACAGTGGGACTGAGACGTCAGGAGTGAGGGATTTTGTGGGCAGTAAGGGGAGGATGAAAGAAGAGGAGGGAAACTGGCAAAGTCACCCAATAGAAGATAAGAAGAGGGGAGGGGTGAGAAAAGGGGCGTGGAGAAGGTCTATTTAATAAGGCTTGGAGGAGGGGGAAAATAGGAAGGAGTCAAATTGAGATGCCTGACCACAGTGACAGCTCTCAAGTATATTTTAAATAAGAGAGGAAAACTGGATAAAATAAGTGGCAATTCGTAATACCTATCCAAGGTGACAGCTACCAGTATATTTTAATAAGAAGGAACCAAATCTAGGTGCCTAACCGCAGTGGCACCTACTAAGTGTAATAAGAATAAGGGAAGAAGCTGCATGAAAAACATTAGGATGTGATGCCCCGTGACTGTGGTTATAACCAGCAAATGGAAAAGCTTGCACTTAGTTTTTACATAAAAATCAAAAAACACATGACTGAACAATACGTATAAAAATAAATGCCCAACTAGGGCAGGTGTGAGCGGGAGGATGGGGAACTGTCACAAAGTGCTGGTAGGAAACTGGCAGAGCTAGTGAGCCTGAGTTGCATCTCTGTACCTTGCAGCTTAGGTGTGGGAGCTTGTGGCTTGTTCCTGGGGTGGGTGGTGTCTGGCACAGCTGTTCCCTGCAGCAATCCTGGTCTGGGCTGTGGAAGCTGGTGAGCCTGGTTGGGGCTGTAAAGCTGAAGAAAGAAGGAGAGATTTTATTACCTAAAGAACAACAAATAAAGGGAATTGGGGGTGGTCTTGCAGTGGATAGGAAAGAACTTAGAGTGAGGGGGGAGGGACATCAGGTTGCCAGTGGTCAACAAAAAGGTCAGATTTAGAAGTTGAGTGTTACAAAATAATTTTATCAGAGCAGGTTCTCCAAATAAACTAAATACGGCAAATCATACAGGGAAAGAGAGACAGAGAGAATCTCGGATGGTGCAGATTAATTACTGGAGCGTAGCACAGTCAGGACTGGAGTCTTGGAGGGTAAATATAACAGGGGTAGTTAGCACAAAAAGAGGGAATAGAGATTGTGGGCTGGGGTCAGATGAAGGAGAAAAGCAGAAAACAAGCTAGTAATTAAGGTAAAACAGCAGAAAATTTTAGAAAAATATTTAAGCCTGTTAATTTTCATAAAGGTAGCTGCAACAGACCATAGAGCATAAATAAATGCAGCAACTAGTTAAGTTAACAGCCAAATGGACGTGGCAAGAAAAGGTGCCAAATTTAAACTGGCAGAGCTAGTGAGGCTGCGTTGCATCTCCGGACCTTGTGGCTTGGGTGTGGGAGCCTGCAGCTCTTTTCTGGGTGGGTGGCATCTTGCAGAGCTGTTCCCTGCAGCAGACCCGGTCAGGGCTGTGGAAGCTGGTGAGCTCAGTCGGGGCTGCAAAGCTTACGTCTTGGGTGTGGGAGCTTGTGGCTTGTTCCTTAGGCAGGTGGCATTTCGCAGAGCTGTTCCCTGCAGCAAGCTTGGTCAGGGCTGTGGAAGCTGGTGAGCCCAGTCGGGGCTATTTAATAGTTCCCTGGTATCCAGTGGTCCCCCCATCCTCTGATCACTGGCCCCGTATCATATTACATATTCCTTGGCATCTAGTGGCACCCACCAACACCACTGATCCCTGTCACCATACTAGTGTAAGCACTCCCTGTTATCTAGTTGCCCCCCACACACCAACTGACAAAACCACCTGCCCACCTTACCAGTTTTGCTGCTGCCATGGGATCCCATTCAGTGACTGGCAGTGCTCTCCTCTCACCACCTTGGCCATATGTGATGACAGGGAATGTCCATCCCCTGTACAGTAAAGGGAGCATGCATACAATCTACAGTAGACAGTACATGCACTCCCTTTGCAGTACAGGGGATGTACGCTCCCTGTCATCACATAAGACATCCAGCTAAGGTGGTAAGAGGAAGGCTGTGCCAGATGCTGTAAGGGTTTCAGCAGTGCCAGCCAAATTAATAAGGTGGTGGGCTAGCAGGGTGAGTTGGCCAGTGCCTGTGATGCAGTGTGGCCACTAGACACCAGGGAATGCTTACACTAGTAGGGGGATGAAGATTGGTGGATGGGGGTGCAACTAGAAGCCAGGGAATATGCATTATGATACAGGGCCGGTGATAGGAGGGTGAGGGTACCACTGGACACCAGGAAACATCTAACATTATATGGGAGGTGTCTGGAGGGTGAGCAGACTTCAAGACAGCAGGGAAATATTTTCCAGTACGTGTGATGGCAATTAGAGGGTGGGACCAAAAGACACCAGGCAAATATCTAACATTATATGGGACAGTGATCAGAGGATAGGAGGGACCACTAGACACCGTGAAAATTTGTAACATTATACAGGATGGCGATCAGAAGGTGGGGGAACCACTGGACTGCAGGGAAATATTTAATAGTACATATGATAGTGATTGGAGGATGGGAGGACCCCTAGACATCAGGGAACTATGTAAAGTTATATGGTACAACAGTCAAAGGGAGGGTAAACCACTAAACACCAGGGCAGAATGTAATTTCAATGGGGATGGTGTTTGCAAGGTGGGGGGTATCACTGGCCAGCAGAACAAGGGTGCTCCCCCAACTGCCAATGTGGTTGTTGGCTACAGTGGCCCCTGGCTGATAGAGTTGCCCAGAGTAAGTTGGGCTTCTTCTCAGTGGTAACTGCGCAGCACAAAGTGGTCTACACTTTGTGTGTCATGCAGCACTACTGTGCTGGATATTGCATTGTGCCAGGATTTCAGTCCATGCCCCTCTCTTTGCCCACTGCATACATTATTTTTCTGAGCATGCGCTAACCCTTTGAGCTCATGCCACAGTCCCATTTGAATCTTGTGCTCGGGCACAATCCCCGAGCAAACAGGGTACAATCACTTTGTCCTCCAGGCAAAGTTTTGAATATGTGGCCCTTGATGTCTTACCAACCTCATGATTGCTGAGCAGAACAGAAAGTGAAAGAAGTGAACAAGCTGTACTCTTGATGTGCTACATTTGTAACAATATAGTGAAAGTTGTTGCTAAGCAGGTCTTGCCCGTCTTGTAATCTGCACTGCCAGTGACCTATACAATGGAGGACTGTGAGGCCAACCAGTGGTCACTGTTACAGTTTAATGGATTTATAAATGTAAGTTCGCAGGAGCTGAGTCTTAGTGCAGTCTGGTTCTGGTGATGAGTGGAGCCCCTGTGTAAAACTGTTTTGAAGAGAGGCCTATATGTTTGTGTAACCCTGCTTGGGGTACTTCACTCACCTATCTGTATTCAGATAATTACAGATGTGTAATGGAAAGAGTAAGTCAGCTAGAAACCTCAAAGTTTTAATGTTAAACCATATGTCTAATGCATAATGACAGTGCAAGTAATGCACTGTATGTAAAACAGTAAGAGAAAATTGTCAAGGAGTGAACCATTTCTGGGTAACATGCAACACAGATAAATTGTCTGGGGAAAATGGTCCTGATACTGGGTATTACTGACGTATGACTGTATCAGTCCAGTCATAAGTGATGTGCAGGGTTATTGTCACAGATCAAAATACTCACGAGGATCAAACATATTGTAAGAGTTTTCATTCATCCATGTTACAATAAATAAACATAGCTTACATATTTATTTGCTATTATGTGTGTATTTATTGTTTGTGCAGCACCTTGAGCTGCTAGGATAGTTTTTTTTATAATACACTTGCCATAAATCTTCCTCGGGATGCCTGACTTTTGCATGAGTTTTTATTATTTCTGTAGAGGTGATAGATCTTGATTCCAAGGAATGGAACAATTTCTTACTTTTTTTTGATGCCACTAACAAGAACTTGCATAGGTCAGATAATATATGGGGCTATGATGATACTATTTGCCAGTCCTCATCAACTGTCAATTCACATCACAAATAACCCTTATGCAAGCCTACCTTAAGGTGTAAGTGAGACAGTTTCCTTCTCCACAGTCTGAATTTATATTTATTGCAACAATGAGGCTCCCAATATTGTGCCAAGTCCAGTAATTCTGTGAAGTGCAATGTTGTATACTAAGAATTACACTAAGGCTTCCCAACCTCTTTTTGCTTCTGACCACTACATCTAGCAAATTGATATTCATTCATGTTGCTTTGGGGCTCATTCAAATCAAGTCCCTCAAGTGAAAATATTCCTTGCATTAAAATAAGGCATTAACACACTTAGCCACTTACTCTCCACAGGCTACTACATGATCTGACTTCCTCTTAATTTAAAAGCACTTCCTTCTGATGCAAAAAATTACATATTTCTCTTAATGAAGTGTATCAAGAGTAATATACTGAATTTTCAACCAACATGAATTAATTTTGGCTTGCTTAAATGTACAGTAAGCAGGACTGTAATGTGCAATAAGCCTCACAAACAATCCAGTCAGGGGGTCAACAGCAAATCACTGACATTTGTTTCATCCTGTTTGAGGTACACCATCATGATACAGTCATCATCTCAGCCCAGCGTAAGAGCTTAGCAAGTCAATATTAATAACGGTCTGGGTCATGGTGAATAGGAAAGCAATTTTTTTTTATTAACTATGTTTCTTCTCCCCAGCACCGAACTCTCTCTCCTCTAGCCTGATCCACTCTACTGCCCACTGTGGACCCTGTATTCTTCAAAGATGTTACTTTCTTCCTGAGCCCTGGGCAGCATATGGGCCTGAGGAGACCAAGGGGCAGAGGCAGGGAACCAGCATTGGGCATGTGGCGGGTGGCACTGGGAGGTCATTGCCTATCCAGGCTGGATGGGCTTTTCTGTACTTTGTCCCCAAGCTCTCTCCTCCCCCGAGCTTGACAAGCCCTGACGCCATGGCACACAGCAACTCTGCCCACATCTGCCACACTCACCCATACATCTGGTTCACATCCTGCAGCTCTCCGGATCTCCACCTGGGGTCACTGGGTGCCTGACAACCCATCGCCCTCCCCTGAGAGAGAGAGAGAGAGAGACCAGCCCATCAAGTGCTCAATCCTCTCCTCTCTGCCAACCCCTGGTGCCCAAGCTCACTCCTGAACTTGGGTCGCCGGCATGGCGTGAGTTGTGGCATCCAGCATCTCAACCCTCAGCACCACCGGGCCAGCCCCAGGAAAGCAATTTAAAAGAAAAAAAACAGTGCAAAGTACTGATGCCAGAATTACACAAAAAACACATAAGCAGCATTGCCCCATTTTAAAGAAAAACAGCATTAGATAGATTCACCCTAATGCTTCTTCCCATACAATAAAAGTTCCAACTAACTGCACACTTCCAACTAAGTTTTAAAAACTTAGCAAGGTGGACAAAAATATCCACTCACATATTTTGAAAGAAAAGTTCCACATTGTGCGTTATATAAACACCATGTTTTAAAAATTAGCAACTTGGACCAAAATTAATGTTTTCACATGTTTTGCACATTTGTGTTCCAGACTGATCATTGAAAAAACAATATTTCCAAAAATGTGCAATTTGGTATAAAATGCACAACTTCATGTGTTTGCACATAAATGTCCCCTATGCACACTTGTTTGCTAGCCAAGTTTAAATAATTCACAGTTTGGACAAATGTGCAATTAACAAATTGCATAATCAGAGTTCAACTTCATGAAAATTGTGCAGAACCAAAATTTGTAATTTTACCACATAATGAATGAATAAGTTACCTGAATAAGTTGTATAGTCCAAATGAATCAGCAGCTTCAAGCAAGAATGGGACAGGTAGATGAGTTTAGTTAGAAAAAGGAGGGACAGTAATAAACGGTAGAATTGCTGTTAAGGCGAGGCAGAATAGTTAGGTAGGGCGGGCAGACTGGATGGGCCAAAAGACATTTTCTGCCATCAATGTCTATGTATCTATGCACTCCTGCCGGTATCTGGTCAGGTGCCCATTGGTACTATTGCAGGTTGGCCACAGCTAAGTACTACTTTCAGGAGGTTTGTAATCATGCCAGTGTCATCATGTGTTGAATGGTTGAGAGAAAGGGGTACATGAGGAAATATGCTTAATTCTGCCCCTCACCCTTTTTGTTGGACATCCAGCACTGAGTGGTGTCCCCCTTTAAAGAGTTAATGCTGTTTGGACACAAGGTTAAGAAGCTCTTGAAAAGCATCCATTCTTACTTGACACTGGTTCTGACTACCAGTGCTTCCCTCATAGTGGGAAGCTTACGTGCCTAAGCTATGGGCACACAGACTGTGGTCTCTGCTGAAGAAATTGCTAAATCTGAAGGCAATTTTGTAGTTCTAAAAGAATTTTCTTTAAGATGACCAGCCAGTTGGTCCAGGCATCATAGACAACATGACCAGCACATTTTATACGAACAATATACCTGGTTCAAGAATCAAATGCAGAAACACAGCTCAGGGTCACATGGGGGAGCCATCGTACAAGTACTCAGGAACTAAACTGAAGTAAAAAACTTTGGCTCAGACCCCAGTCAGTGGAAAAAACAGCTGTAAGCATATCTGGACTGTGTAGTATGGTACAGTCTGCACGCCCATTGGCCCATGCTGTGGACCAATGGGCATACAGCTGTACTGTACACAGTTAGTCGGCTGGTGGCTGGGCGGCTTGCGTGTGGGGAGCTGTCGCCCGCCACTGACTGGAGGAGAATGGGTGGTGGGGCTCCAGTGGGAGGGTGGGAGGGGGTACAGCTGGACCACCAGGAATGGGATATAATCTTTTCTCTATACTTCTGCCTGTGATCTGGCTGCGGCGGTCGACTGAACCACCAGGGATGGGATTTATTCCCTTAATTCATACATCTGCCCACGATCAGGCTGTGAGCAGGTCCACTGGACCACAAGGGATGGGAATTTTTCCCTTAATTAATACATTTGCCAACGATTGGGCTGCGAGCGGTCCATTGGACCACCAGGAATATTGGACATTATTATTTTCGTACATATGCCCATGATCGGGCAGTAGGGCACTTTGCCGCTTGCACAAGGGGCGTCGGTCCCCAACGGCTGCAGCCTGGCGGGCGCCAGGTGCAAGTCTCACCGGGAAAGCACACCTGCATGCAATGAAGAGATGACATGCAAATGGCCCCATTTGTGCCTCATGCATTATGGCCCCATTTGCATGTGCACTTTTTGAATATCGTGGCGATGCACATAGCAATCCATTACTTGCACTAGCGCATCCCTGCCCCTCTGGCCACTTGCACTGGTGCAGTGCCACTGCACCATGCACAATGTGGGTGGTCTACAGGCGATATTCAACGATGCTGAGCCATGGTGCAGCACGTTGAATATCACCCTGTCAGCACCTTGGCACATCCCAGTTGCGCTGCGCCCAGGCTTGCGCCGCAGCCTGGTGCTGTCTGAATATCCCACCCTCTGTGTACAGGTGATTGGATCAGGTAATGGAAATATTATGCTTCTTCCAATTACTGTAGTGATTCCAATTCCCTAACCCCCCTTCCCCTTTTTACCTTAGCACACTAGGAATATCATGTATTATATTGTACATAGATATAGTGCTTTATAAGGTGCAGGAATTGTATTTATTTATTTATTTGTTCAATGTATGTATTATACATATGTAGCTTATCATCTTTTTGATAGGGGTGTTTAAGTGTTTTTGTATTTTATTTATTTATTTAACAAATCGGAAAGATCTTTGAGCCAAAGGCTCTTTTACAGAGGTTGCACATCAAGTCACAAGAATAACAAATTACAATGGTTTCAGTAAGTAGTACAACATGAGGAAAGTAATTACATAAACAAAAGAACAATATGGCAAAATAAATATTGTGTCACGTGCAGCCAGTGGACTTGTCTGAAGAGGGATGAAAGGGATTACAAGGAGAGAAGGACAGGGGGTGAATTGGGGGGTGGAAGGAGCAAAATAAGAGCCAGGAGGGAGATGCCACAATGAAGAATATACAGGAAAGACCCACGGGGGTGGAGGGTAGAGGGAGAGAACAAGGTGAGGAAACAGTGGAGGGAAGGGGAAGTGGGAGTGGAGGAGTAAAGGAAGGGAGGATGAGGTAGGATGAAAAGAGGGAAGGAATGGAGATGGGAGAGGGATGAAGGAAGGAACTGCTGTAAGTGGAACAGTGCAGCAACAGGGTAGGGCTTTATAGGGGTGAATGGTAAAAGAGGGAGGTCCCAGTGCATTTAACTGTCAGCAAAGATTAGGTATAGTGGTCACAAGATGCTCTGGAATCTAGGAATTGACACAGCTACCACTTAAATGGTCCCAAGGTTGCAGTTGTCACAATCTCAGGAGGAAGAGAATTAAATAAACTAGCAGCACTAACTACAATGAATTGCTGTTGGAGCGAGGTCTGCAGCGCCGAGGGCAGTAAACGCTTGGCTCACAGAACTGTGTTACAAGTGCCTCAGATAGGACTGAAAAGCTGAAGGGAATATGGTTGTAGGAGACCAAGCTCTGCCTTCTTAGCCAGAAGGCAGGCTTGATATTCAATGCAAGCTTGGAGTTGAAGCCAGTTTGCTTGTCCATAAAAGTCACAAGTGTGAGTATGATATGCTGCACCAGTTAGTAGATGGCATGCCTTATTCAGAGCTGTGGCGAACCGACATAGGGTTGCATCTGTGGTGGAACCATAAATGACCAAACTATAGTCAATAATAGACACAATTGAACTTTGGATAGCCAATCTGAGGGCTTCGGTAGTAAGGCAGTGTTTATGCCAGTGTAGAAGGCCTACGCGAGTGTTAACTGCCATCACAGCATTCTCAACATGGTTGGAATAGAGCATACTATCCAGAGTAATTCCTAGATATTTAAAAGATTGAGTCTGATCAAAGACTACACCCGCACTATTTTTAATCACCAGTTGTTTGGCTTTGTGCTTGTTGTGGGTACCATGGAAAAGCATGATCTTTGTTGCTTTGCAATTAAGCACCAACTTATGAGAAGTGAACCAGGACTCAGCTTCAGTAAAACTTTTCTGAAGTTGGGCCTGTAAGAGGGTAGAGTTAGTAGTCAGAGCATTCTCGCATGCTGCACCCACTCTTTGGAATTCTCTACCTTGCCGGTTACGGCAGTGCACCTCCGTGGAGTTATTTAAGAGAGATTTGAAAACGTATTTGTGGAATATGGCCTTTTAGATAATTAATTATTTATTAATGTCTGTTTTTATTATAAATATACTATTTGATGATATGCTGACTTCTTATGGATATTTTATGTTTTTATTTAGAGTTCGGAATTGTTTTAAAACTGTTCAACACCTTGATATACTGAAAGGTGCTATACAAATAAAATTATTATTATTATTTGAGAAAATGACTGTGTCATCCATGTAGAGGAGTACTGGTTTGGAACAGGATGCTGGAAGATTATTGAGGAAGGTGTTAAATAGAAGGGGTCCCAGTATCGATCCTTGAGGAATCCCAGAGCAGACAGGCAGTTTAGCAGAAAGGGTAGACCCTATTCTCACCTGTTGTGTGTGGTTTGCTAGATAGCTGGTGAACCACTTTATGGCTTCTGAAGATATACCAAGCCCAGCAAGTTGATGTGTCAGCAAATAGTAATTGACCATATCAAATGCTTTAAATGGGTCAATAAAGGTTGCTCCAACAAGTTGACCCTGATCAAGAGTATGGTGAATGAAACCTATGAATTCCAGTAGGGACGTAGATGTGCTGTGCCCTTTCCGAAAACCATGTTGTTAGACACATTGTAGGTTACATTTTTCCAGGTACTCCACAAACTGGTCAGCAATAATCCTTTCAAGTGCTTTGGACAATGGGGGAAGAATAGATATTGGCCTATAATTCCCAGGTAGTAATTTGTCTCCACTCTTAAAAACTGGTGTAACCAGAGCAGATTTCCAGATTTGGGGGAATTGTGAAAGTATGAGAGGAGCAATTGAGATGCTTGGTGAGGGGGATAGGACTTCATCTAGGGTTAGGGTAAGAAGTTTTAGTTCAAGGGAATCACTGCTTGTCTTAGTTCCTCCTAGAACTTTACATAGGTATGTCTTGGCCTAGCTTTCTGAGATAGCTTTGAAGTAGAAACATGGGTGGTTCAAGGCCTCTTCTGATTTGGTGGACGTAGGAGCTGTGCTGGGCAGTTCAAAGAAATTTGGGTGCAGAGTTTGGCTAAGGTCTGTGAAGGATGAATTAAATGTGTTGGTAATTAACACAGGGTCATGGGTGATCGACCCATCAACATTTAACATAGTTGGAGCCTGCTTGGATGCTTTCCCAGTGATTTCCGAAAGGTTTTCCCAGAAATGTTTCCCATCTGCTCAGGTCTTGGCAAAAGGATGTCCTTATAGTAACGTGCTTTGTGCTTGCAGATAGCATTAGTACATGCACTCCTGGCCATCTTATAGGCCTGTATGTCTAGTTGACTGCCAGAGATCCTGGTCCAATGCCAGAGGTGGTCACGAGCTTTAATTTGAGCCAGAAGATTAAAAGAGATCCAGGGATTATCAAATTCCCTGATCCTACATGTCCTGAAAGGGGCATGGATGTCACAGGCTGCATTGAAACATTCAATGAAGTATTGAATTTAATGGATTTTTGCTGCCTTTTGTATTTTGTATTTGTACATGTACTATTTTAATGACATTGGCACCTTAAAAAAGATGTGCTTGTATTTAAATGTGGTGAGATAGATCATGTGATATTGGTGGGGCTGTATAAGGTGTGTAGAGATTTTAATTATATGTCTTGATAAAGCATCAAGGGTGATGCAAATTGTAGATGTTGGAGTTTTGGAGGGTTGCTGCTACTTTTAAATTTAATAAAATGTGTTGTTTTGAATATACTACCAGCTTACGGACATTTTTTCCACTGATTGGGGTCTGAGCCGAGGTTTTTTACTTCAGTTTGGTTTCCAATATACCTGGTTAACAGAAACTAACTACCTAACTAAATAAATAAATGGAGAAACTCATTTCATCAGGTTCTGTGAAAGGGCACTGGAGGTGTGCAACCTGGCAATCTACTTGAATGCTCAGCTTGTTGATACTCATCTTGGGGGTCAAAAATGAGTTGCCAGATAGCCTAAGCCACTTGGTAAACATATGTCATCATGAGTGACCACTATGTTGTGTGGGCATCTTCACTGGTGGAGGGCTTCCACAGTGGTTTATTTGTTAGGCAAAAGAATTTCAACCTACCACAGCTCAAAGCCTTTCCCTTGTGATTGGTACAGTCCCAGATGATACCTTTGCTCTAAGAAAGACCAACAAGTTTCTCTAAGCGGTGCTGATTGTCAAGGTTCTTCTTGTTTTATATCTTAGAGGGAATGTATGCTCTCACTGTGGGAATGGTCACTCTCACCAAACTGGCTGTTCACTGATGGATAAATGTATATTGCATTAAAAGGGTCACTGTCCACACTTGTAGCTCAATTGCTGAGAATAAGTTTTTATTTGCAGGTACAATCCACTTTCTTGCATCACAAATAAACTTCACAAGTGCAGTATGATGCGAGGCACAGTTACAAACATTCTTGGATGATCCTAAATGCCACTGAGTTTCACTCCAAAAGAGATTCTTTTGGGGTGGGGTTTAGGGTACAACTGCGTCCAAGCGCACCAGTGGGTCCCTCAAGTGTGGTCCCATGGATGCTTGGTGAAGCTTGCTAGTATAAGCCAATGTAAGTGCACATTTAAACAACTAGACACCAAAATTGCTAAATGCCCAAATACAAAAGTGTGAAAAAATTTAAAAATCTCAGTGCCCAAGAGAGATTTCTGTACTCAGAGTGAAGAATGACTAAGGGACTGTGTGAAAGGTGGAGGAACACTACAGCTGGGTTGTGGGGGTTATAGTGGAGTTAAGAGTGGTAGAGAAAACTAAGACAGTGAAAGATAGTGAGAAGTGGAAGAGAAAGTGCAGGCAAAATGTTGAAAGTGGAAGGAATGTAAAAGCAAAGGAACAAAAGATGAGGAAAATGATTGAGGTAGGAATAGCAAAGAGAAAAGTGTAGAAAATGAGTGCTGAGAGAGAAGTACTGAAGGACATAAAAATACAAATTAGTCTGAGCCAAATTCAACCAGCAAAAATTTACACATAGTCTTGATTTAAAAATTTACCAGGTAAATAATGTTTTTTAAATACCTCCCTGAAATATAGGCACCTCTGTGCAACAATTTGATTAGTATAATTTTTAAATACAGAAATAAATCATGATCATGTATTTAAGCAATAATGCACAACATGGGTATGGTATATCATGGGATATCAGCATGCCTTGGGTAGCTGTGTCAGTGGCTCAGTAGGTAGCACACTCGCCTCTGAGGCCGGGAGATCAAAGGGCTGTGGGTTCAGTTCCCACATCTGGCACTTGGGTTAATATCCCAGTACTGACACTGTAATGCAGCATGAGAGGGGTGCTGCATTTCTGAGGTGCTGTCTTTCGGATGAGACGTTAAACCGAGGTCCCATCTGCCTGGATTGGTGGTAGTTCAGGTGGATGTTAAAGATCCCATGGCACTTATCAAAAAGAGTAGGGGAAGTTTATTGAAAAAAAAAAAAAACACAACATCACCAAATCAAACATATTCACAAGATTATACAAAATTCAAAGACATGAATACACTTATTAAACAAACAATTCTTTCCAAAGAGAAAAAAAATTGACTTCAGAACACTTCTGTTTGTCCTTAGATTTAACAGATAATAAACCAGTCTCCACTTGAGATAATATTGTGGATACAGGAACTAACTGTTGTTGAAAAATAAATTGACATCTAGCCTGCCAGAGATAAATTAATAAAGGAAAAGAAAACATTCAAAGTGCTGGGGTGATAAGACTGCCACATTCCTGTATAATCCCCCAAAATTAAAACTTTATATGTTACCTGCTGCAACATAGGAACCCCCCAATGATCAGATGCCTCATACCAAAAATCTTTTGCAAAACGACAATCAAGAAAAAAATGAGCAAGGCTTTCTTCAATAGAAATACAAGAAGGCCTTAAACAATATCTTTCAGTTATCAGTTTATATTTAAGATTCCCACGCACCCCCGATTTCCCATGTATAGATATCCAAACAATGCCCCAGATAAAAGTCGGAAGTCTGTAGTCAGTTAATTTACGAGGGAAAAGACATTTTGGTTGGTACACATTCGGAAAAAGTAAAATAGAGCCCTGAACTGTAAACACAATATAATTATAAAAGTTTTTCTAGAGTGTGAGATTAGAACAGAAAATAATATATTCCACTGCCTACATTTTTTAAAGTTGATACCCCATAAAGAGGTAAATGATTTTGTTTCAGAACCTTGAGGATACGTAGTCCATTTCTGAAAATAAGGATTCCAAAGAAAATGAGACCAATATTGCCAAAGCGAACAAGTGTGATTCCAAAGAAAACCAAAAGAATTAAATAAAAAAATGGAATGAAAAAACACTATTGGGTTTATCATGGCCAGGCCCCCTTTCTTTACTGGTAAATAAAGAAAATCTCTACGAACTGGGTTTAGACGATTCCCCCAGATCATTTGAAAGAAAACACTATAAAGTCACGTTTCTAATGAAACAGGTGGAGGATATAAATAACTGAGGTATAAGAATATGGGAATCAAAAATTGTTTAACAATATAAACTCTTTTTCTTTTCCCAAATTTCCAATGTTTCCAAATATTGACTTTAGATTCACCCACTTTTAACTGCTGTTCCCAGTTAAAAGTAATATCACCAAACCAAACCAAATGCCTAAAATTTTATTTGGTTGTGATGAAAACGAGATGCCCCCAGTATCAAAAAGGGAATCTTGTTCGGGATTTAAAGAAAAAATAAAACTCTTTGACACATTAAGTTCTGATCCAGAAATCTTTCCCCAGTTCTGGAAACAGTGCAAGACCATCTGAAGGGAGGACTTATCCTTCAGATACAGAGTTACATCATCTGCATAAGCAGTTATTTTCACTTGTGGCAAGGAAATATCAGGGGCCAGACCTATAATACCCGTATGCTCCTGAATATATCGAACAATGGGATCTAAGACAAATACATACAAGAGAGGGCTCAGGGGACAACCTTGTTGAACCCCTCTAACCACAGGAACAGCAGGCCCCATTCGTCCATTCATTAAAGGATGTATTACCGCTTCAGAATATAGAATAGAAATACAATGTACAAAGGGCTTAGGGATCTTGTAAGCTAATAATAAATTAAACAAGTAAGAGTGACATACTTTATCAAATGCCTTAACCTGGTCCAAGGCAACAATAAAGCCCACCCTCTACCCCTGCTACTGTTTGCAAAAAACTCGTAGTAAATATAGGCTATGCTGAATCTTCCTATGTGGAACCGCAAGGATTAAGCAGGATGAATAAGAGAATCTGAGACAAGGGACAACCTATTTGTGAGAATTTGGGCAAAAATTTTGTAATCACTGTTAAGTATAATAATAGGCCTCCAATTAGTTAGTAGGGAGGAATCACCTTTTTTAAATATGAATTTTAATAAGGCTATATTAAACTCTGGAAAACTTAAACCAGAGGTTAGGATAAAGTTAAATACCATAGGGAGAAAGATACACATATACGGCAAGAATGTTTTATAAAATTCATTAGGAATGCCATCCAAACCAGGGGATGTTTTAAGCTTAAGAGATCGTATAACCCTCTCAACTTCTAAAGAAGAAATGGGTTACAACAAGTGGGATTGATATGTGGCTTCCATAGCTGGAAGGTATGGCAAGAAGTCCTCCGGCAAATCACCACTAATATCAGGATCTCCCCCAAAAGAATCCGAAACAAAGTTGTGTACAACAGACATCATCTCCATTTCAGAGGTTACTGTTTTACCATTAGAGGAAGTTAGTCTAGACATTAAAGTTCGATCAAGACGATCTTTACATGCCAAGTAGGGGTCAGAAGCGGGTTGTGTCTGAACACCAAATCTAAATTCCATATCAAGGGACCTAGCCCTATTATATTGGAATCTAGACATCTGCTTCTTAAGGTATGAAATTTGAGATAACAAAGGAAGTCTGTCACCAGATGGTAATGACATCAGTTGATAGAATTGATCCCGATATTTTAGGTATGTGAGATACCTAGAATTGGCCTTGTGTTTCCCTCTAGAAACTAGAAAAGTTTTAATCTCAGCTTTAGTATCCATCCAACAAGAAAAAATATTCTCATAAAGACAGAGGGTAGAATAACGTGCAGTGAATAGATCCCGTAGGGCAGAAATACAATCACCCTCATCCAGGACAGACACATTTAAACGCCATCTGGGGCCAGCAGATGGTAGCTTAGGAGGAATATCCGCTAAACTCAAAACCCCTATTAAAAGATGGTGGTCCGAAAACTCTGTTGGTTTTATGTAGGTAAGATAAGGTTTCAGGAATTTGGACACAAAAAAATAATCAATACGGGAAGAAAATACATTTCTGTGGTACGAAGAACCCCGTAGCATGTAATGTCCTGTAAACGTCCGATAACCCAGCAGTTTTAATAATTTGACGTAAAGCTAGGGAATCACAATACATTTTCTGCTTAAAGTCCCTTTAAATTTAACATCAATGTCGAATTAAAATCGCCTCCAAATAACATGTTTTTGTGTATAGAGAAAGGCTTAACATCCTCAAATAATTTAATACGCCAGATTTCGTTTGAGGGGCATAAATATTCAGTAATCGGTAATCAAAATCATGCCAGGAAAAATCTAAAAGTAAAGCACGTCCAGGACAGATATCAACCAATTTAGAAACCCTAAAAACAGTGGAAGTAAAAAGAACACCAATCCCATCAGCTGCATCAGGCCCAAAAGTCCAGAACGAAGGACCCCAAACCCACCTTTTCTGTGTTTGCTTAACTTCAGCAAGGGAGGATAGCCTAGTCTCCTGTAGGAGAATTACATCTACCTGTAAAGTACTAAGAAAAGAAAGGACTGCATGTCTCTTCTTGAAATTCTTTATACTACAGACATTATAGGAGGCTATTCTGAGAGTTGCCATGATGAGGGATATTAAAATCAGGTTCCAAACTTCTGGGAATGACTTGCTTTCCTTTTTCCTTTTTCCCTTCTTCTCTTTAGCTAGTTCTGTTGCTTTACTATCATTCTCTTCTGAAATTAAATCTGAAATGTGGGAAGTATCTGATTCTAAATCAGAATCCCGCCTTCCACTTGTAATGGAGAAAAATTTTTCCACAGGAATAGAGGTAGCAGATGAGGATTTACTAGAGGCTCTAGTAAACCTCAGCGGGTTTCACTGTCTCAAGGGGGGCATGGAAGAAGACACCTGTTGGGAATCTGAGGTATCAAGGGAGGATAAAATAGGGACCTCTGCAGCCAAGGAATTACCTTATTATCAGGTAAAGGAGGTTTATCCACCAATTTAGGTGGAGAATCAGCCTGGCTTCCAGATGTATGTATGGGTCCCAAATCAAGAACTGTTTTCTCCTGAGCCTTGTGAATTAAGATATCGGAATCCCAACCTCCTGATTTATTATGAGAAGCCCATGGGCACTGGTGAAAGGCATGGCCTTTGTCACCACAGAGATTGCATTGAAAGATGTTATGCATCTCTTGGCCACATGCCCAAACCCTCCACATAATGGGCACTTCAAAGGTCACAGGAGCTACTCAAGTGTGTCGAGCACCACATTTATAACAGGCTCGAGGCTGACCACTATAAAAGCAAACTCCTCTGTCCTTTCCTAAAAAAAAACTATTGGGCAAATGAACAATTTCACCGTTTATTTGGGGTAACTTCACCTTAAATTTCCAGCTCCCTGTTCAGATATCCTCTAAATCTAGGATAGCTTCGGGGGGCCCCATCACCTCACATTTGTTTTTCAACCATAAATGAATGTTACCAACATTTACACCTTCATTCCGAAACATAATTGTAACATATCGAAACACAGGTTTTGTAAGGGGGATAGCATAAAAAGGAACCCACAAAGGGGTATTTTTCAGAGTGGAATATTTATCCCAGAATTTTTCTAGACCTTTGAACATATTGAAACTAATATCATAAGAATCTTCCCCTGAAATATGAATTAAGGCAAAGATATCTACAGGGAGAAAATTCATTGAACCTTTCAGTAGAGAATTAGCAATATAGTATCTATCAGGGTGAGCTTGCAGACCACCCCTATAGCGTAGACGAACAGCTTTCCTTCTGGGTGCTTGTTCCAATTTATTTTTAAATAAATCAGACATTACTGTTTTAGGCTGCTGAGAACAAGATTGTACCTCTACCTGTGCTGAATCCTGAGCAGGTTCAATACCCCCCAACAAACTTGGCCTAGGTAAGGCCAAAGAACGTGCCTCAGAGCTCTGAGCAGTATTAACAACATCCCCCCCATTATCCTGAATGTCCATACCTGAGCTCAGGTTTGTAGAATCGTTGGCATGCATAGTTGGAGTCTGAAAACTGTCCGTCCATGTAGGGTCTGGAATCCATGTGCCTGATGCAGATTTAGTCCACCCAGCATCCTGCAAAACCTCCTCCGAGGACCAGTCCATAGTGGGATAAGAGGATTTGCTTTGAGGCAGCCAATTGTTTTTAGGGTTTGCGATGTCGTAGGTGCAGTGGAAGAATCCAGCATCCGCATTTCCTGGTCTGTAGAAGACCGACCTTGGTTGCGCTTAGAAAAGCGGTCCCTTCCTGTATTTCTCGCGGTACACGCAGAATGGGTCCGATTGAATCTCGCTACTTTTCAGCAGACATCGCGGTAGCTAAGGAAAGAGACACGCCAGCAGACTCCTTTATTTAAGGAACATCTCCCGAGTCAGACCGCGAATCAGTCTGAGGCTTCTCCGGTGAACGAGGAACAAACTCCATCTCCCGAGGTAAGGGAACCTCACAAATCAGCTGTCCTGCATCGGGCTCCAGCAAGCCTGGTAACGTAACCTCCTCCTCCATGAAGCACTGAGAGAGCACTGAGCAACGTCTCCAGATTACCCAGCAGCACTCTCCCTCCTTAGCAAGCGCTAACAGAGTAGGGGAATTTCCCTGGTGTCCTGGCCAAATTTTCCCCATTCACTAAAAATACCACCAACAGCTTAATCTGGTTCAAGTTCAGTTGCCATTCATCTGTATCCCCTCCCCCCAGGTCGTGCCTGAAAATAGGCAGGATTTGTCTAGTGCATTTACCCGGTCAACAAAAGCTAAATAAATAAACAGTGTGAGGCACAAGACCACAGGCCGAGTGCCTCATGCACCTGAGAAGTGATGATGGCCCATGATATACCACACCCTGGAGTGCATTATTGCTATTATGAACTGGCTTGAAAGTTTTTTTCAGTAAAACAATAAAAAAAAAAAATTAAAGCCTTTTGAAAATGTGTCTCTTGGGATGTTAGAGGAGCATCTTTTAACAAAATAGTTCCTGGAGGGCTCTGTGCAGCAGGTGGCATCGATGAAAGTGATCTGGGTAATTTGTCACACTCTGCCAGCACAACTGCATTTGATCCAGTTCTGACGACTGCTCTGGGATGGGATGAAGACTTCCTGTTCATTTTTGGTAATTGTGGGTTAGAGCTTTTCGGTGCCATGACTGGTTTTCTTCCTGATTTTTTTTTTTTACAAAAAAGTTGCACCCTATGGAATGTTGAGAGTGAGTGGCTCAATTCTCTACACCACTAGGACAACGCAGGTACAAAGGTATGGCAGTATGTGAGTCATGAGGGAGTTTGGCCATTGGGGTTGGGAATGTTTCAACTGTGGTAGGCATTTTTTCTGTTGCTGTTGGTCTGACTCAGGTGGTGGGACTGTGTGTGGCACCAGTAGGCAGGATGATGTCGCAGTATTTGACAGGTGTGACCGTGTTGGAATTGCAGTGATGTGTGCTATTGGCAGCTCAAGTTGGGGTCTGTCAAACAGCAGGAAGGATGTAACAGTTGAGACCAGGCTGCTGAAACTTCTGTACTGCAGCTTTCTTTACCTTTGACTGGCTCTACGGAATAAAGTAGCCACGGCACCAGCGAGTTTGAAGTGGCTGTTGGTGACAGGGAACTGCAGAAAAAAATGCTGGAAGTGGAGGTCACGCAGTTGTAGAGGGCAACAGTGTGAAATACAAATTAAATTGAGTTGGCTGGTGAGTCTGTTGTTTCCCAGGAGCAGATGGAAGTGCTGCTTATGCTGTCCTTTTTAAGATGAGTGAGAGGATCTGTCCGGGAAATCGGTATGCTACTGAAGCTGTGGGGGAGGGATTTCTATTTGGCAGGCAGACCTGGCTGTCAGCTGGCATATTTTCTTACCCGTGATTACATTATTCAATATTATCATGGGTAAGAAGATGGCTCAGTCAATCAGCTTCGAAGATTTATAATAGTTCACAATTGCATTTACTTCACAGAGACAAGTAATTTTCAAAGAAAGAAAATCAAACCTTCTGGAAACCCTTTCCTGAAATGAGTTGGGTAGGTTCATGAGCTAAACAGAGGGAATGGAGTGTTCAACGCATTTCAAAACCAAATATCTGAAAGAAAATAAACAGTACATAAGGATGTTAGCTATAGTTCAAAGATACAGTTTCCATTCAAATTCTTCATTTAATAGTCTTGGTCTAAATGCTGTAAGATTATAAATCCATGTGCACTTCTTTTCAGGGGAGAGCAAGGCTGCCTTCCCTTTTAGGTGGTGTAATCCAATCCAAGCCAATAAACTTTGGTCACCTTGGGTCCAAATTGTGATTTTCATTGTACCAGTGTGCCTTTTTCTTTATAATGGCTTCTGCATGTTTTTTTTTATTTGCAGTTTAAACTGTCAAATGTTTTACCTAATGTATATTTTACCAGTCACTCTGTAGTGTATACACTAGAAATGAAGTCACAAAAAATATAAATTCCCTAATTTCTATACTTATGCTTTCAGTCAGATGGTTGAATTCCATTGCTTGTATTGCAAATTTACACGTTGCAGTTTCCACAACAAAAGAAACCCTTCAGTCTAACTTGTAGCCAGCTCTGATTGGTGGCTACAGGTTTACTCAATTTGCTGTGCTCCAGCATATCTCTACGATTCCTACCTCTTTTGTACATTAACTAGGGGGCCACCTATGCTTTCAAACAGATTAGCAACTGTTAACAGGATATCCCAATGTTTTTTCACTACATTCTCTATCCTATGTGACAATGTATTAACATTTGTCACAAAGGTGACTGGTTGTTCCTTTCATACTAGTTAGTTCTTGGAGTTAGTAGTTCTCTATCCCTATCAAGGGCTTTTTTTGCATATGGTGTCTCAGAGTGGCATAGTGTATCCCCTTGCTAGGAATCTGTCCTTGAGTCCTTTAGACTTTTCCTTGAAGTCTTGCACTTTAGAACAGTTTTTCCTCAACCTGATGAATTGGCCATAGGAACGGACTGAATAAGGGTACTGGGGCAGCTTTCTGCCTTCAAGACACTGTTTGTGGCAGTAGGTTTCTATAGTTCAGGCTATTGGCTTGTTAAATGAATCCCTACTGAGCTCAGCATCCAAAAGTTCACTTTGCATTCACTAGTATTGTATGTGAACCATAGGTTAAATTCATTACAGTTGAGCCAACCAATGAATTCATCTAATTCCTCTTGCTGCCTTTCCATACTTAGACATCATCAATAAAGCAATGCCACCTGACAATGAAGTCTGTGTGCTTGTCGAGTTTATCTATAATGTAAGAAAGTGGATTGTGCCTGCAAACAAAACTTCACATCAGTTCAGCTATAAGTGTGGTGTGGACTGATCCCTTCAATGTGAAATAAATTTACCCAGCAGCCAAAATTCAGCTTAGTGAGAGCAACCCTTCTCATTGTGAGTGCACATGTTCTCGCTTAGATACTGTGTGTGTTTGGGCTGGATGCCTGGTGTGGTATCTAGGTGGTTAATAGAAACACAGAAACAGAAACATAGAATTTTGTCAGCTGAAAAGGATTTCTTGGTCCTCACAGTCTGCCAAGATGATCCCTGTCTAGTATGTTTCCACAGACCCTGACTGGTCTCCAATGATCCTCCCTTCTTCCTGTCTATTTACTACATTCCCCTATGTCTATCCCATGCATGCTTGAAGCCCCTTACTGTTTTTGCCTCCACCACTTCTGCTGGCAGTCTGTTCTAGGCATCCACCACTATTCCAGTGAAGTAGTACTTCCACACATCCCTCCTAAACTTTCCTCCTTCCAGGTTTAGTACATACATTCTGGTCCTGGTACTCTTTCTCATTTGAAGGAGACTCCATTCCTATACCTTGGTTATCCCCATGAGGTACTTGTAGGCCTCTATCATGTAGCCTCTCGATCTTCTCTCTTCTAGGATGTACCTGCTAAGATCCCTCAGTCTCTCCTCATAATATTTTTGATGTAACCCCTGCACCAATTTAGTTGCCCTCCTCTGTACTGCCTCCACACTGTGTCTATTCTTAGGTGCAGTCTCTAGAACTGGAAACAATACTCCATGTGGGATCATACCAGTGAGCAATACAGTGGTAACATCACCTCCCTCCTCCTGTTGGTGATACCGCACCTTATGCATCCCAGTATCCCACTGGCCCTACCCCCTGCTTTGTCACACTGCCCTGCCACATTGAGGTAATCAGATATGATAACCTGAAGGTTCATTCCTGCTCAGTGACTGTCAGTACCTCCCCCATCCTATACTTAGCTCCTGGGTTTCTATGACCTAGGTGCATGCTTTTGAACTTTTTGACATTAATAATAATAATAATATTAATAATTTTATTTTTAAAGCACCTTTCAAAAATATCAAGGCGCTTTACATCAGACACAATATACAATATTAATTTAAAACATATAAAAATACATTAAAACATCACTTAGTTAAAACAAGCCACGCGATCATCCATACAATAGCAGATATTTATAAATAGTTTCCATTAATCATCCAGATAAGCTAAATTCCATTGAACCCCAGCATCGATGCTCTTGATCAATCATCTAGTTTCCCAGGGACCATACACATTCTCTCCACCTCCATATGAATATCTACCCTATTCCAGATTTTGGTGTCATCTGCAAAATGGCATCTGCTCTTCCAGTTATTCCACAATGTCAGTCACGAAGACACTAAAGAGGACCAGTCCCAGTATTGATCCCTGTGGCACCATGCTGGTCACTGTTCCTTCATTAGAGTGAGTGTAGTTAACCACTACCCTTTGTTGCATTTCATTAACCAGTTTGTTACCCAGTTCACCACTTTGGATCTCACCCCTAGGCTGCTCAATTTCTTTATCAGTCCTGTGTGGCATAGGGTCACAGACCTTGATAAAGTCTAAAAAGGCCACATCCATGGCCCTCTATTGATTTATTTTCTTGGTTATCCACTTGAAGAAATCAATCCAATTTGTCTGGCATGACCTCCCCCAAAGAATCCATGCTGCTTTTGGTCTTGTAGCCCACTGGATTCAAGATTCTGTACTAACCTTTCCTTCCTCGTTTCCCCTACCTTGTAACCCATTAGTGGCTCCCCCTCTCCTCCTTCCCTCACCCAGCTCCACCCCAATCCTTTACTTACGAAATCCCTTGGGTGGATTCCTAGCCAATCCTGTCCCCTGCCCACTTAACCCTCTGATCTGCCTCTCCTTATGACTCTGCTTTCCACCTTCCTCTGCTCTCATTTATCCATCCCCCTCTCCACCTTGGTCATCCTCTTCCTGACCTTCTTGACTTAACCAGTAAGCATGTAAGATCAGTTACCTCTATTAGTTGATTGTCTACATTTGTTTTAGCTCTTGGTATTGTATCTAAATTGTGTTCATTTTGACCTAACTGTAATACCTGTACTTGCTTGATATGTTCATCCCAATCGGTATTGTAAAAGTCTGTGTATTCTGTCTGCCATTTTCAAAGTGGAACCCTTGTGCATGAGCTCTCTAGCTCAAAGGTGTAAATCCAATATTCTAATAAATAAATAAAATGGGGTTTCCAATAACTTCCCCACCTCTGATGTAAGACTGACCAGACTATAGTTGCTAGCCTCTAGCAAGACCACATCGTCTCTCCTCCAGTCCTCTGGAATCATGCTTGTTTCCAGTGAGTTGTTAGATAAGGCCACAGTAGTGCAGCAAGCACCTCCACAAGTTCCTCTAGTATACTTGGGTGTATCCTGCCTGGTCCCATGGCCTTGTCCACTTTCAGACTACAATTCCCCCAGAACTCTTTCCTCTTAAAATTGACTCATGTCCAATGCCCCATTGCTCCTGCTGCTCCCTGGTGGTCTGTCTCTCCTCCTTCCACTGTGAAGACTGAACAGAAATACTTGTTTAGGATGTCTTCTTTTCGTGATGTGCTTCTGCAGTCTCTGTCTGTTGTCCTCCTCATCCTCACTATTCCTCCTTGCTTTCCTCTACTCACTTTTGTAACTGAAGAAAGCCTTATCCCCTTTGCTACCCCTTTGACTAACCTTTCCTTTGTCTGTGCCTCTGATCCCCTCACTGTCTTACCTGCTTCCTTCTCTTTTACTTAGTACACATCCCTCTCTTCCTCTCTCTGCATTTCTTTGTACCTCCTAAATGCAACACTTTTCCCCTCATCACTGTAACCACTTCCATAGAGTGACAAAACTGCCTTTTTGTTTCACTTTGCTTTTCTCACTTCCTTCTCACAGAGGTTGCCTTAGTTAAGCTCTTCTATGTTTACTGTTCCTGTACCCCTTCCTGGCAATCCTCCTCCACTAGGCAGTTTCTGAGGAAGTCTCCCGCTCCTTTAAAATCTGCTCTCCTTAAGTACAGGACCTTTGTCCTCATGTGGTTTCCATCAGCATCCTTCTTAATCTTAAACCATACTGTATAGTGGCTACTGGTACCTAGGGGACTGCCCATTATGACTTCTGCAAAATTGTTCCTGTTTGCAAGCACCAGGTCAGGCACTGCACAATCTCTATTAGGGTCACTGCCTAACTGCCTGAGAAATGTCCCCTGTAGTGAGTCAAGGAAAGTCCGGTTCCTTTCCAAAGCTGTAGTTGGAAGTCTCCAATCCATATTTGGCTGACTGAAGTCCACAACTAGCAGCACCTCCCCTTATTTACCATTTTAATGATGGCTACCCCTAGTGCCTTACTCAAATCCTCTCTCTGTGCTAGAGTCCTGTATGCAACCCTTGTATGAATAGTGGCCCCAGCTCCTGTCTCCAGGGAGACCCACAGCACCTCCAGCGCTTCTTTTTCCTCTGGATAGTTATTTACCCAACTCATTTAAGAATATATGTATGATGTACCATGTTTCATCCTACCTGGTCTTGTGTTTCCCTGTAGAGCCTCCCATGGACTGCAGCAGAGCTGTGTGTACCCGTTGATGCTTTAGATGCTTTAAGACAGTTGCTCCATTTACACTCTGGGACACAAGTGTGATGGGACATGCTGCTAGGAGGGAATAGATTTATACCCTTCTGACTACTTGCTGATGTCAGTTTATTAGTCCAGGCTGATCACCTGACTCTACCCTCCTGCTGACTTCCTTACACCATCCAGAATGGCTGTGCATCCTGTTCCTGTCTGTGAAAGGCAAGGTCAGCTGCAAAAACACTGACAGTTAGTTAAAATATGAAAAAAAGAGATGTGTTTCAGGTTTTAAGCCCAAACCACCTAACACTGCTCCTCAAAACTGCTGTGCACCCATCAGAAAACAAAACACCAGCAAACTGATACCCTTATTCAATTCAATCAAATTTTTATTTAACCAGGATTGCATAGAGTGGACTCATTTGCAAAGTGGTCATGGATGGACATAACACAAGTAGTACAAGACATCATAACAAGTCATAAATATTTCAAAACCATGACAGCGTAATGATGGGAAAAAAAAAATTGTACATGCCTTTTTTTTTTTTTTTTTACCTGGGGGATCCTCCGTCACTCATCCACCTGGTCACGGCCCCCGGAACTTCCACCACCTGCCTATTTGTCACCCCTCCCACTCACCCCCGGCTTGCCCCCTGGAGGGCGGGGCTGCGGCACTGGTTCCCCTAATTCCAGTGCCGCAGAACCAGTAACTAGTTGGGAGTGCAGCGGCAGGGGTGAATTGAAGCACAGGGAGGCTTCACCTAGAAGAAGGATCTCCCCTTCCTCTTTTCTTGTGTTTTTTCCTCCCAGAGGCGGGGACGTGCAATCATGCCAGCATCTGCCCTGCCTCCCCAGAAACTAGCACGGCAGCGCAAGAGCTCCCGGCCTCTGCCAGGAGTCCTCAGTGCACTGGATGCTGCCCCCAACCTCCTCCTGGAGAAGGAAAGCAGTCCATAGGATGCTCCATCCCTCTCCCCCTGGCCGACCCTCCGACGACTCGGGTCCGTTGCGGACCAGGTGTGATCCAGCAGAAAATTCCACCGCTGCTAATGGGCCAGCCCGTAAATGCATTTTCTCAAACCATACTGTAGTAAAAGGGTACAAACAGAAAGGAGAGGTACACGTAGCACAAATCATACATTTTAGAAAGCCATAATATATTGGGACAGCGTAATAAAAAGCAATCATACATACATTTTTCAGAACCATAGATGTAATAGATGTCAGTGGCTCAGTAGATAGCATACTCACCTCTGAGGCCGGGAGATCAGAGGGCTGTGGGTTCAGTTCCCACATCTGGCACTTGGGTTAATATCCCAGAACTGACACTGTAGTGCAGCATGAGAGGGGTGCTGCACCTCTAAGGTGCCATCTTTTGGATGAGACGTTAAACCGAGGTCCCATCTGCCTGGATTGGTGGTAGTTCAGATGGATGTTAAAGATCCCATGGCACTTATCAAAAAGAGCAGGGGAATTTCCCCGGTATCCTGGCCAAATTTCCCTCATTTAGTAAAAATACTACTAACAGCTTAATCTGGTTCAATGTCCATTGGCATTCACCTGTATCCCCCTCCCCCGGGTTGTGCCTGAAAATAGGCAGGATTCATCTTGTGCACTTACCCAGTCAACAAAAGCTAAAAAATAAAAATAAGAGGGTACAGAGTGGAGAGGTACAGATGATACAGTGCATAGACAGAAGACACAATGGGGTGGGTCACAATAAAAGTTGAGGAGAGGTTGGATCTGGAATGATCATAAGTGGGGGGCCCGGGGCTGGAAGAGGAATAACACCAAAAGGATGGGCAGGGAGGGACTACCATTATGGGATGGGGAATAAGTACTGGAAGATAGCAGACTGCTACCGGGGGGATGAACTGGGAACCACTAATTGCAAGGTGGGTTAGGAGAAGCAGTAGAATGATTCTGTAAGTGACTGTTGCAGCAGGGTCTTAAATGTGTGCAGCCCCACCATTTTTGTGAGCTTTAGGGATTTCTGGAGAGTATTCCAGATGGTAGGGATGCTATGGCTTAGGGATGAGTCACCAAATCTAGTCCTTTTTCTGGGAATGTTGAGCAGTATACAATATAAGAATGCATTCTGAGCCGGTAGGCACCAGGGATACTTTTGAAGAGGTCAGTGATGTAGGGAGGAGCTTGTTGGTGATAGCTCTATATGCCCAGAGGTAGGCATTTCTCAATCTCCTGATGCTGTGTGAGGGCCATCCTAGCTGTGTGTAGAGGTGACAGTGATGTGTATCAAATGAGATGCCGGTAATATATTTTAAGGCTCTATGGTACAATGCGCCTAGTTTGGCTGGCGCGGTAGTGGAACAATGGCTGTAAAATGAAGTCAGCACAGTCAGTAAGTGGAGGAACATGGTCTGCACCAAACAAAATTTGGCCTCAAATGTGAGCAGCTTCCGAATTCTGAAAAAAGGCTCAGTCTCTGTCCTAGTATTTTTAGGAGTTTGTCTATGTGCACGTAAAAAGTAAGTTTAGAGTTGAGCCGAGGCTCAAGTATTAGCATTTTCTACAACCTCTAAAGGTTCCTCCAGAAGAGTGAAAATTCAGGACTGGTTGCTGGCTAGGTCAGTGCTTGAGGAGTGGACATAAGGTGAAAGGAACATCACCTTAGTTTTTTGGTGTTGTGAAGCAACTTTGGGTGCAGTAAATCACATTGCAGCAGGCCAAAGTCCTGTTGTAACTCCTTACACGTTGTCTCAGGGGTGGGTTTTGGCAACAGAGAATGATGTCATCCATGAGTAGGTGGACTCTAGCAGTGTTAATTTTGGAGTCACGTCATTAATGTAAATCATGAATAGTAAGGGCCCCAGGATGGATCCTGAGGAACACCTCTCAGGAGAGGTTTAGGAGGTGAGAAGTCGCCTGGGCTTTCACCTTCTGCTGCCTGCCAGTCAGGTACCTGGAAAACCACTGTAATACTGTTTTGTTGAGGCCGGCGTTGAGCAACATATGTAGGAGTAGGTCATGATCCACAGTATTGAACGCCTTGCTCAGATCAAAAAGTGCACAGACATAGTTTCTGGAATCAAAGCGATCTGCCAATCATTGTCAATTTAGCCAAGGTGGATACCATACTGTGGTTGGGTCTGAAGCTGGACTGTAGGAGACTGAGCAGATTGGAGGATTCAGGTACTCTCTTAGCTGGAAGTTGACTAATTTTCGAGTAACTTTGATAGAATGGGCAGTAGTGATATAGGTCAATTATTGTTAAGATCACATGGGTTGCCAGGTTTGAAGGAGAATGATTTTCCACTCAGAAGGGAATATTCCATGGGATAGGCAGAGGTTGAAGAGATGAGTAATGGGTGGGGACAGATGGCAGGAGCCTAATTTGAGGAAGAATGGTTCGATTTGGTCAGCTACAGCACTTTTTTAACATCTAGGAACAGCAAGGGTCTTCGACCTGCTTAATTGTGACTGGGCTGAAAGCTAACACTGTGCGTGGCTTGTGGTCCTGTGTGGGTGGGAGAGCAGGGGTTGCTGGCAGAGTGTGTGGTGAGTTTACTTGCTGGAGACTTATCAAATGCTAGTCCTGCAGTAGCTATATGATTGTTCAATTGTTCGAGAATGCTTTGTTTGGTGGTAAAGGTGTTTTATTTTGGAGGGCAGAGATGAGGCAGAACTGTGGCCTTCGATTTCCTGAAGGATTTGCAAAAACTTGACTGCATTTGTTTTGGAGGAGTCCAGTGCTGACTGGAAATAGTTAGCCTTTGCGGCCCTTATGCATTTGGTGCAGTTGTTTCTGGCAGTCCTGAAAGCTGCCCGCTCAGCAGGGAGTTTCATTTTTCATGTAGTTCTCCATAGAGTGTCCATTACTAGGAGGCCTGATTTTAAGTGATTTGTAAACCATGGGTAGGTCTTTTGTCTGGACCTGACTTTTCTTAGGGGAGTGTATTTGTTGATCACCTTTTGGACTAGATGCTGGAACAGACTGCAGGCCTCTGGGACTGTGTGCACAAGATAGGAATCTTGCCATCTCATCTGACTTAGGTCTGACAGAAAGTCAGAGCAATTACATTTGTGGAAGCTCCTTTTGTACTTGAGGTTGGAGGTGGAAGTGGGCTTTGTTGTGGCCCTGACACAAGCTACAGCATTGTGGTTGCTTATAACATTGTGGAAGACCCTGGTGTGGACAATTTTATGTGAATTGTTAACTAGTATTAGGTCGATGAGAGTACTGCATTCAGGTGGGGCAAGCGCTGCACAGCAGCGACAGACTAACAGGGTAGCACAATGCTGATCCCTTCACTCCCAGCTACCTGATTCACAGCTGCAGCAGGCTCCTTGGCGACTTGCTTGTTTGTTGCTCCAAACAGGAGCCGGAGGGGTCTGGGGAGCCTTATTCACTTCTGCAGCAGGCTCCTCAGTGACTTGCTTGTTTGTTGTTCCAAACAGGAGCTGGAGGGTCTGGGGACCCTGTTTCACTGCTGCAGCAATCTCCTCTGCAACTTACTTGTTTGTTGCTCTAAGCGGGAGCTGGTGGGGTCTTACGGTGGCTTTCCAGCATCAGCTGACTGGTCCTGGTTAATCACCTGACTCTGAACCTCCTGGTGGCTTCTCCCAGCCATTCAATATGACCATTTCCTGCTCATACCTGTGAAAGACAAGGTTAGCTGCAAAAACAATGATCGTTAAAAAAACAAACAAAAAGAATGCATTACAGCTTTCCAGCCCCAATCACTCAGTGCTCTGCTCCTCCAAACCTCTCATGGTACCACAGAACAGTTTCTGTCTCTACACAGTTCTTGTCTAGTCATGTTGTGACACTATTGTCATCATGCCTTGACTGCTGACTAAACATAATGATATAAGACACATAGCAATTAAGCAATTAGCAGTGATGGCTCTGTCCATTCTTGCTAGTTCATGTCTGAAGGTTGGTATTTTAATTATAAAGACAAAAGAAGGCCGTAGCCATCTGTATTCTCTTCCACTACCGGTGGATTAACTTCTGGTTCTTGAATGTAGTATAAATGTATCAAGATTAAATTTAAATCAATCTAGTAATTTAAAATTTACTAAATTTCATAATGCATTCCAGAATTTTGCGCCTTATAGTAAAGAAATTTGCTCTTTGTTTAAATTTTGCCCTATGGAATATTAGTTTTTATTATGAGATCTTAATAAAAGTTTTCTGTTGTTAAAATGAAGACCCATGTCATTCATAAGTTCATCATTTTGGAGGATGTTGAATAGAAGCAAGAGATCCCCTCTCCACCTTCTCTCCTGAAGGCTAAACAATCCCAGTTTAATGAGCCTAGTGTTATAGTCACAGTTGCTTAGCCCTGAGATCATTTTTGTGAGCCGTTGTTGAGGGCTCTCTATGAGTTTTATATCCTTTTTCAGATAAGGACACCAAAAAGGTGAACCATGATCTAAATATGGAATCACATATGCTTTATAAGACTGGATAATTAAGCTTGACTGTGTCGAGATAAATGATCGTCTGATTACGTTAATAATGTGAATACTTTTCCTAGCAGCTTCTGCGCAATGGTTATTTTAGTTAAGGGAGTTATTCACAATGATCCCTAGGTCCCTTTCCTTGGTTACAGACTTTAAGGTGATCCCGTTCAGTGTGTACTTGAACATTTTGTTGTTACGACTAAACTGCAATACTGAACATTTGTCAGCGTTGAATGTCATATTGTTATTTACTGCCCATTTGGATAATATATCTAAGTCTTTTTGGAGAGCCTCACTCTCAACCTTGATAACAACTGTTCCCCCTATTTTAGTATCATCTGTAAATTTTGTTAAATTACTTCCAATCTCTATGTCCATATCACTAATGAACAAACCAAACAGAACTGGGCCCAGGACCGAGCCCTGGGGCATACCACTGGTCACTTCATAGGTGCCAGATAAGATGCTCTTTACTCTAACCCTCTGAGTTCTATGGTTCAGTCAACTTTGTACCCATCTTATAATGAGTTTATTTATTCCTGTTCTTAATAATTTATCAATTTGTAATGTTTGACTTTACCAAATGCCTTGACCAAGTCCAACATGGCCACATTATATGGATTGCCTTCATCTAAGTTTCTGCTGACTTCTTCATAGAATACAATTAAGTTCCTATTACAAGACAGACCCTTTCTGAACCCATGTTGTGAAGTGTCCATCAGCTTCAGATCAGGTGCAGATTGAAAACTAGACAAGAAGGAACCTGACACTGAACACCACTGTCTATCTCCCCTTCCCTCCCTTCTCCTTGGTGCATCTGGCCCTGCTGAAGGCCTGCTTCAAGCAGCTTTGGCTGTTTTAATTGCACCAGCCTGGCTATACAGGATCAACACTGGCATATAGAATGTTTGCACTTCATTGCTTAGCTGCTGATTGTGATCACGCACAGGTTGGGCCTGTTTATTGCAGTTATTGCAGACATTTCTACTGCTGAGAAAAAGTAATTTCTTTTTTTTCACTTTGTTTTGTTTAGATTAAGATTTTCTTCAAATTTTGAAACTGAGCAATTGGGGGATCTATAGCATATGCTACTCTTTGTCTGGCAGTTATTTTCGATTTCTTGTTGTGTGACCAAGGTCTGACCTCATGGTTCCTAAGAGACAGAGTTAGTAGACCTTGGGCTTTCAGAGATGTTTTTTTCTTTACTAGAGTCTTTCCAAAAGTTCTGTATTTAAATATGCTTTCAAGTAGAAAATTATTTTATGGTATCAGGAGCATGAGCTTTCACCACGGAGTGTGAGCTCTTGTTGATCCTCCCCTTTCTGTGGTAGTTGGCTATTTCATGACTGAAACCAATGTCTATCAATAGTTTCTGGTTTTATCTTTGAAAAGGGTCATCAGTCACTTATTTAAGTGACTTGAACATGTGTTACTCTTTGCCATTAGCCTCTTCCTGTATGGGATGTAAACCTAGTCCTTGCCAAGTTTATGGTGAAACATACAACTTTATGTCCCAATGGTTAAGATACTTACCTTCCATTCAGGGGATCACAGGTTCAGTTCCTGAGCCAGGATCCCAATTTGAAGGGGCAAGTGGCAGAGAGACAGTTCATGAAATGAGCTCTTATATGCCTTTATCACAGTTAACCTATTGTGGCCCAGGGGAAAAAGAGAATTGTGTTATCAAATGTTTGTTCAACCACAATCTTTCTGGTGATGGCTCTGAGGGAGCCATTTGTGCAAAACACAAAGGGATCAACACCATGCCCCTACTCCATCACCAAAGGGCAGATTACACAGTTTGTGTATGATGACATCTGTGTCCCAGTAACTCTGTAGCCAGTCTAACCTGGGTGCTCCCTCACTCTCAGGTCCACCTACCAATTGCTGATGACCAGCTGCATTGTAGTTCTGTTCAGAGCTCTGGAAAGATGCACATGGTGCCAAGCATGGCAGGAAAGGTAGACACCATCCCATGCAAGTACAAGATAGCAGAGACTGTCAATCTGGATGGCCGCCCATCAGGTTGTAATGGGATTTCACCATGTGAGGCAGGTAAGGGATACAGAAGTTGTTGGTGAAAATTGCAACAAACAAGGAATAGCAATAGTAAAAAATAAAAAAAAATGAAAATTACAGTAGAAGTTTATTGACCTAAAAATAGTTTACCTTGTGGTGATTAGTTTTGCCTAGTGAGTCAGTGCATTGCAAGTTCTTTCTATTGCACTTCCTATCAGCTCTTCTACTGGGACAACTTCATTATTCAAACCAATCCAAATATAGCCCCCTTTGCTTTGAGGGCAAATGGTCTGGCCAGAGGTTTCTCCTCTGTGGCCAGTATACCAAGACTTGGTATAAACCAGCACTTAGGCCCCATTTCCAGAGAGAGTTGAGCAGCAGAGATCTGGGGAGTTGAGCAGCAGAGATTTGGAGATAGATCCTGTTAGCAGAGCCAGAGAGAGAGATAAAGAGAGAGAGAGAGAGAGAGAGAATATCTTTCAACAAGGAGATGATAGTCACCCTTCCCTCAATGGAGGTGTAATGGACTACAAAAAAAAACAGAAAAGCAAAGGGTCTTACACCTAAAACTGGGAGAGAGAGTTGTTCGTATGTGTCTATGATGAGTCCTGTACAGACTTGAACCAGTTCAGCCTCTACCCTCTGGAGGTAGTGGGTAGAGAATATGAGCAGCAGTGAGCTATAGAACTCCATTCAAAAGAAGAGATGGGGCTTGACCAGTCCCCCAGTCCAGAAAGCTAATTATGGCAATTTTCGGACATTAATAAAGTCACATGCCTTGTAAGTACTAGAAGGTCACCTTCTATGCCAGCTAGTAGAGAGACAGTGTCTAGTTCAGTAATGGCATTGCAAGGCTGAAGTGTGAATCCTCCTGCAAGGTGAAAACATGCTAACTCCATTTAAAGTCAGCAATTTTGTGTAATGGAAACCTGTCCAAGAATAACTTCCTGCAGCAGTATATTTGAAGATGAGCACCTGCGGTGTGCATGACAGCATGCAGACACAGATTTTTTTCCTGGCCAAAGACTAAAATAATTCTGTTTCTATGCATGAGAAAAGGTATGCTAGAGTGGGTTGTCATTACTGTGGTTAGGGTATTCCACAAGGGTCTGGGTATGAATCTCCATGGGGTATGTGAACTAAATATTAACTGTGGGTACAAAGTTCCTGGGTCAACAGTACGGTAGAGTGATAGTCCTGTAGTCCATTCTCCATACATGGAAGTCACAGTCCTGGACATTATGGTTTGTGGCAGCTCAGTGACATGGTGTTGTGATCAAGTATCTAACAACCCTGAGGCAGAAGGGAACAAGACAATAATTAGGCATGGGGATCAAGCCTAGAGCTCATATTTAACTGCCCTAAATATCTGTAGTAAAAAGGAAAAAATTGCAGATCCTAGCATCAAGTAAGTTTCTTAATAAAATGGGCTTATGAAATCCACATCTCTGATTGGCTACTACATCATCTGAGCCGTGTTCTTATCAGATGATATAGTAGCCAGCCAGGATTACTGCTCATTAAGATGCCCCACAACAACAAGGAATCAGTGAGCTCTGCCAAGCGTAAACAGAAACACTGACTGACAGAGCTCACTGAAGCAGCAGCAATACAGCAGAATGGCACTTGCAGCAGCACACTAACACCACACTGCCATTCACAGCCACATCAAAAACCCCAAATAACAAAATTAAACTGTTTTTTGTTTTTGTAACTAAAACCTCACCTGCGTTCCTTCGTTTGTGTACTTCCAGGCTGCAAATAAAAGTAACCTAGTCCTATGGCTAAAAACTCATTCATGTGCCCTCATGTGAACAAATCAGACCACATTACATATTCAAAGTACAAAATAAAAGAAAATTCAAGAAGTTCCTCAACAACAGACCAACCGATGTTTAAAAATGCAATATAGGAAGTGGTGACAGAAAAAAGGTAACTACTCCAGTGAAACACGTTCGCTCTCACTGAAACCTAATATTCACTGTAAGGCAAATGCACACATTTGAATATTTTAAGATAAAAACAAATCACACATGCAGTCTTCAATTAACAGCAGAACTCCCACCTTTACAAATAAAAAAAGTAGTGTGTATCTCTGAATGCATGCCTCGGTGGGGGTGGGGGGGTGTCACATCAGACTGCACATCTAAGATAGAGGTCATCTTTATTTCCTGGCTCAGAAACAAATGCTTTCAACATAAAATACAAATTAAAGTGTACCCGTCTGACGGCATGAAGGAACAACCTGTCCACTATGCGTGTGTGTGTCTGGGGTAGAGACAGCAGCACCCTGTACTGGCCAATAGAAATGATCAATGGGGCACTATTTTTTACTATTTCACTATGTAACTTACATTTTTACATTTTTTGCTATGTTTTTTCTTTTTTTTAATTCTTAAATACTCACATGCCCATTTTATAAGCGCAATAACACACTCCGAGGTGTGGTTTATTGCCTGATAAGAGCACCCCCAGTGGCATAAGGCACTTGGCGCAAGTGCCTCGTGCCTTAGTACACCCCTGGGTGTGCTCTTATCAGGTGATACACCACACCTCATTGTGTGTTAGTGCTTGCTTAAAACTGATGCTAATAGAAACTCTGCTAAAGAAATGTGTATCTAGTGAGCTTTGTAAAAAAAATGATGTTTTACTGGTTTGCTCAGTTTACTTGGTTAAATAAGGCACTAGAAGGCATCTGCTGTGTCTCCCACCCCTAGTGGGTATCTCATTTACCACTGTTCTCATTCCAATTCAGATACTTATCAGTTTGTTTTAAATTCAGATGGATTTTTTGAATTAGCCATTTTGCATGGAAGTGAATTCTACATTTTTGGAGCCCTTATTGTGAAAAAAAAGTCTGTCTCTTATTTGTGTTGGTTTTGGGGATAAATATATGTTTGTTATGGCTTCTGAGGTTAGCATTTCTAGCCATATACCTAAATCCACACTTCTTTTAAATCACTATCATTTTAATACTTTGTAAAGTTGTAACATGTCATCCTGTGACCTTCTTTCCTCTAGTAATACTAGGCAGGTCCTTTGTAATCTGGATTCATATGTCAAATTCTTTAAGTGTGGGATTAATTTAGTTGTTCTTCTCTGTACTGTTTCTAATAGTTTCTTACCCTTTTCTAAGTAGGGGCTCCAAAATGGGGTACAGAAGTCCAGATAAGGCCTAATATGAGTATGGTATAAGGGAATAATAAATTATTCACTTCTATTGATAAATGTTCACTTGATTCTATTTAATATCATGTTAGCTATCTGTACCACTTGCTTGCATTGGTCTCTAGGAGTAAGACCAGCTTTAACTGTGACACCCGAGGACCTCTTGTTAGTCGAGGCTTTTAATGCTTTATTGAATAAAAAATAGGGTAGTTGGGATTGTTGGAGCCAAAAAAATACATTTGTCTTCATTCAGAACCATTTTATTATCATCACATCACTGTTCAATTTTTGCAAATCCTTACATATAAATTTATATTTATCTACTGTATCAACCTCACCCGCTAATTTCATGTCATCTGAAAATTTAACTAGGTATTTTGGATATTATCATTAATGTCTCCTATAAAAATGTTGAACAAAAGTTTGTCCCAGAACAGAGCCTTGGGACACCCCACTTGTAATTCCCTTGGTCCTGATGTAGTCCTTCAAATCCTTAATTTCTGAGTTCTTAATTCCAACCATTTATTGACTCAGTTCACAATTAGTGAGTATATACCCACTTTGGTCATTTTCTCATTAAGTTCTTTATGCAGGACTTTATCAAACGCCTTGCCAAAGTCTAGTACTATGACATATACTGCTTTATTTTGATCCAAGCTGGAGCTAACATAATTATAAAAGGTTATTAAGTTGGTTGTACAGGAACAGTTTGATGTGAAGCCATGTTGTAATTTGTCTGTTAGTCCTTTATCCAAAAGTTCTTGTTCAATTTTCCCTTTAATGAATCTTTCCAGTACTTTTCCAGATACTGGAGTGAGGCTGATGTGCCTATAATTTGACACTGGGCTTTGGAACCCTTTTTATAGATAGGAAAAACAATTGATAATTTCCAGTCCTCAGGTATATTACATGTGTCTATAGATTTGTTAAATAAGATGGTCAGGGGTAGGGCGATACTTTCAACTGTTTCCAGCAGTAGTCTGGGGTTAATGTTATCCAGTCCTGCAGATGAATTTGGTTTTAATTTCTTAATTGAACCTATTACTTCATCCATTGAGAAACGTATGTCTTCAGTGTGACTATTAATTATCAATGATTGTATGCGTTGTTTTTCATTAAAAACAGAGCTGAAATAGTAATAACATTTTTCAGTTAGATGGCTGTCAGAGGTTATAATTTTCCCATTGTGAGTTGTTGAATCTAGTTCCTTAGGTGTGTTTTTATAAGTGTTAATGTAGGAATAAAAACTTTCAGATTTTCTTTGGAGTGTGCAATTTTTAATTTGATCTTATTTTTTCCTTCCTAAATAGTTTTGAGTTTTGTCAGTTCTTCTTTATATTTACTGTACGTTTGTGTGTTATTACACTTCTTTAGGTTTGAGTATGCCTTTTTTTTCTTGTCCATTTGTTTTTTCACCACTCTTGTCAGTCAAGCAGGTATCTTTTATTATTTTTGACTGTCTTTATTGGAGCATATTTTTGTATTCCCTCTTCAACTGTGGATTTTAATTTAGACCAGCATGTGTCAGTGGAATAGTTTGCCATCTCATCTTTCCAATTCCTATTTTGAATATGTTCTCTTATTTTAGGAAATCAGCCTTGTTGTAATGATATATATATATATATATATATATATTATGGTAACACAATGTAGTGCTACCATAGTTAGGGTTGAGAGAGCCATTTACATGTTAAACCCCAAATTTTGCACCTTAATAACTTTGCAACTGTTTAATGGATTTGCTTGAAATTTGGAATACAGAATCAAGACCCACATGCCTTGGGATCTCCGAAGTTTCATAATGGTCGGATATACGGCTGTGGAGTTATTAAGTGTGATCTGTGCATTTACACTTTTTTTTTATTCTACGGTCATGTCTGCAGGTCACACGGTTTGCGTGACCAGTCTGAAATCTTCAGAGAACATGCAGCCAGGGTCCCCGATGTGCCTTTCAAAGATTTTGTGAAAAAATATTAAACAGTTCAAAAGTTATTCAAAAAACAAGTTCCCATTATAAGTCAATGGGAAAAGTTAACAAAAAGTTCAACACTTTCGCAAATGCACTTTTTACTGTCACAAATGGCCCTTTTACTGTCGCAAAGCTGCCATTTTGTTTTCAGTTAGTGATTAGAAAAATGCTTGGCATTAAAAATTGAGACCCTCTAGCAACCTAATTCTTTTTGTATTCACCTAGTCGGGCCCTGAGGATGCTAGCCATGTCTTTATTTTGGGGTAAAACATCCCAGAAATATGTTTTTCAGATTTCTGGAAAAAGCACTTTCACAAAGTAGTGTCGCACTCAGGAAAGTATAGCAAATTTTTGCGAAAGCTTTCCGGAAATCATGACACTGCTTTGTGACACTATGCTCAAACTAACAGTAATTCTTTGGCAGCCAGCTGCAAAAGAACGGTTTGGAGTTTTGGGCTGAAATTTGTAGGGAACACAGCCGACATCTCACAGATGTGCCTTTCAGTGCTTTGCTGAAAAAATATTACATGGCGGCCAAGTTACGGTACTCCAAAGTTGACACTTTTTCCCATAGGATAACATTACGGCATACGACGCATTGCAGCAATCGTTTGGCTGCCTGCTGCAAAATAACGGTTTGGTCTTTTGGGCTGAAATTTGCAGGGAACACAGCCAACATCCCACAGATGTGCCTTTCAGTGGTTTGGTGATAAAATATTACAGAAGGCAAAGTTAAGGCAGTCTGAACTTCAGTTTTTTTCCCATAGGATAACATTACGGCATTCGCCATGCCTTTCAGGGCCCATATCTCAAAAATGATGCGAGATACGGACTTATTGTCAAAAGACATCTTAGCCCCCCGCAGGGGGCAAAGTACAAAACTAGCCAGGAAAGTGATAATTAATATGACTTTTAAATTTTTTTTCTGTGTCATACGGTTACTGAGATATAAGCAATTTACTATTCCAAGTCCTCATTTTTGTGTTCTGAGAGTTATTATTTTGCATACATTCTTACTCACTGTCTTTTTCTATACAGCTTTTGGGTAAAACCAGCCTGTGCGCTTACATTACTGTTACAATTTCCTTTTCTGCTTGCAGTTCCGTACCCATTTCACTTACCGTTCACATTTATGCCACCATGTGCATTACCCTTTGCGTTTTCATTTGCTGTTGCGTTTGCGTTGTTTTTAACATTTCTGTCTACAGTACTGTTTCTGTTTTGCTTTTCGTCACCATGCACATTACGCCATTTGCGTTTGCGGCACAATGTTACTATGTGACAAGACATCACATGGAGGGAATGTGGGGCCCACTGGCTCCTCGCCGCAGTACATTCACTATTTCTCATTATCATTCTCAAAAAGAAAGGAAATTAGAGGCAAAAAACTCCATTTAATGCATCAGTTAGGGTTGTTCCACAGTGACAAAAGCAAGGAAATTCGATATTAGGGTTGAAACCCCTTTACCCCTCCAGCCTACCCCCAACTGGAATAGGTGTGCATTGGGGTCATCGGTCCCAACTGTCACCCCATTCTTCTATTCTCAGCTTCTTCCACATGTGATGGTGACACTTAGGTCGATGATTCTAATGTGCACCCCGATTCCAGTTGGGGTGGGCTGGAGGGTGCAAAGGGATTTCAACCCTAACATCAAATTTTCGCTTTGTCACTGTGGAACAACCCTAACTGATGCATTAAAAGGATTTTGTTGCCTCTAAAATATATATATATACACACATATATATATATATATGCTGTTTATGGTATTTATTGATAATATGAGTTTTTAGTTCAAATATTACAGCATTGTGTTCACTCCCACTAATGGGCAATATAATTTCTGATTCTGTTATTAGTGATTCTGTGTTAGTTAATAATATGTCCGGGATATTTTCACTCCAGTTGGGGATGTCACAAGTTGTTTTAGGCCTAGTGATACCATACTATTTAGAAAGATGTTATCTAATTCAGTATTTCCAGCAAGTGAGTCCCAATCAATTCCTGGGAGATTAAAGTCCTCTAATATGATGGTGTCCCCTAACTCTGATGCTATACTTCTTTCCTTAATCAGGCTATTGGTGTATTCTCTAGATGCATTAGGTAGTCTGTAGCAGTTGCCAAGGATAATTTTATGGTTGTCATTTATCTCACTGGACCCCATACTCTTTTCCATATTTCTAAATCATTTCCTTACGGCCTCTTCCACTGCATCCATTCATATGTATGCAGATGACACAGTGCTGTTTCCCTGTAGCTGCTCTGTTGTGGAACTTGCTGTCCAGCTCCACCAAGATTTTAAGAGTGTTTGGCACTGGTTTGGATTCAACCAACAGTCCCTCAGTGCCAAGAAAATAGTCTCCATGACCTCTGGCTCCCAGCAGAGGATTTCCAGGCTCTCTCTCCTCCTCTTCTTTCATACCCTTGATGGTACTGCGAGTTAGGATGTCTCCTCATTTAAGTACTTAATTCTGACTTGACTGTCAACTTGACTTCTCCACACACATAAGAGAGAGGAAATAGCACACATCCACCCCAAACTCCACCCCAAGCTGGGTGCTCTCTTCAGGAACAAAACCTGTGTCTCACTTCCTGCCCGCTGTGAGCTGTTCTGAAGATGATCTTCCCAGTTTTTAACTCTGGTAACACTGCCTAGAGCACAGCTCCAGAGTTCATCCTGGCTGCAGTGGATGCCCTCTTTCACTAATTCTGTTGCTTTGCCTTGGACTGTCCTCCTTGTACCAACCACTGCTCTATTTTCTCATCCCTCTATCTCCCTTCCCTTGATGCCAGGTACCTTGCCCACTGCACCTCCTTCACCTTTAAATTCTGGTGTGGCTTTCTCCCTTCCTACCTCTCCGCCCTCCTTTCTTCACCACCTCCTTCCTCTTACCTTCTCCAGAACACTGTATCCCAGTCTATTTCCCTCCCCCTCCCCCCCCTGAAAAATACTGTGGGTCAAGCTGCCTTCTCATACTGTTTCCCTAAGCTCTGGCCCTCTTCCCTATCTGTCCACTCTGCCTCTTCCTCCTCCTCCTCCCTCAAGTCTCTTATAAGTGATTTAACTACCCCCTCCTGCAACTATACTTGACTCTTGGTCCTTCTTCCTCTCCTTCCCTGTTGTTCGGTGCCCACCTCAACTCTAATCAATTTTTTCTACCCACCCATTCCCCTCAGTCTGTGTGGTATTATTTTGTAATCCTTAATTGTATTTTCATCTGAAAGGAAATGTATTGCAGTTGTTTCTTACTATATTGTAGTTGCAGTCTGGGTGTTTTATCTGCTTCCAGTCTAATGTTTACACCTGGTATTGTATTGCACTTTTCCTTATTGCTTTGTCCTCACACCTTTGTTTTGGGTTGCGCTGGTTTACCTGCCTGTATAATTGTGACTGCTCAATTGGTGTGTATGTAGTTTATCACTCCTGCACCTTACTTTAGTATGTTTTTATTTTCTCTTGCACCAGTGTATTTACTGTACTTCCTCACCCCCCTGAGACATCTGGAAATGAGCTGCCACCAGCTCAATACATCTTTCCTGGTAAAACATAAATACATATATAAATACATAAATAAATGGAATTGTGCTCTGACATTCTGCTAACATAGGAAAACACAGTGTGTCATTTTCTTTGTGCTACAAAAATGTGTATTGGGCCTTCCGTACACAAGATTAGCAAACCTGCCCAAGATGGAAGACTCTCTTGCACGGCCATGGTTATCAAGTATAAATGATGCATTTGTATGTATGTATGTATGTATAGTGTGTACTTATTTATTTATTATGTTTGGAAGATCTTTGAGTTCAAAAGTCCTTTTTCAAAGGTATCCAAATCAGGTAAGTTACATACAACAACAAAGCACTGCAATAAAAATCAAGTCACTACAATAGATGCTAGGCAATAACGTAATTGCAGAAGTTTAGCAATGGGATAAAACATCAGAAATTCTCAGCAGCATGGGAATTGAAAAGAGACAGAGGGCCATATTTTCAAAAGCAAAACTATGAGGCAAGGTGCCTGCTTCCTAACGGGGATGACGCATGTGATACCTTGCATCATAGGGCCCGATTTTAAAAAGTGTTAGATCGATGCAAGGCACTTACATCAAAAGATTTTGATGTAAGGGGTGACTTGTGTCACAGATTGAATCAAACATGATTTTCTAAAGCAGCCTGCATCAAATCCTGATGCTGCTGCACCAAAGGCCCCCTGCATCAAGATTACAGCAAACAACCTGGTGCACCAGGTGGAAAGGGGGCGTGCATGATGGTGGGGCTACAACATTCCTATTTGGGGATTTTGCAAGCCCCACCATGGACGCAGCAAGGAGCACCACTTAGACCAGCCAGGAGGTGGTCTGTTGCATGAACCAGTGAAATGTGCTCTAACAATTATCCTAACCCACTGAGTTCTGTTAGTCAACCGGTTTTCCACCCATTTAACTAAATACTGACTATATCCATATTTCTTAATTTTTACACAAGCTCAATGTGCAGGACTTTGTCGAAGACCTTCCCAAAGTCTAAAAGCACCACATCCACAGGGTTTCTGTACAAGCATCAATGCCCCTGCTGACATTTTCATAAAAGGAGACTAAACTGGTAGTACATGACTGCCCCTTTTTCAAGCCATGCTGTGTTTTTTTCAAATAACCCAATTACATGTTGCTCATATTCAAGACATTGCTTTGGCCAAATTTCCCCCCATTCACTAAAAATACCACCAAAAGCTTAATCTGGCTCAAGGTCAGTTGGCATTCTTCTGCATCCCCCTCCCCGGATCATGCCTGAAAATAGGCAGAATTTGTTAGTGCACTTACCCAGTCAACAAAAACTAACTAAATAAATAAATAAGTCTTTCCATGGTTTTTCTAATAAAGGAAGTTAGACTAATGGGACAGTAGTTCCCCACATTATTCCTGCTACCCTTTTTATGCAGTTGAACAATAGTTGCTCTCTTCCAGTCATTGGGAACATCACCAGTATCCATGGATTTGTTAAAATAATGAGCAGATAACATATAACTGCTGCCAGTTCCTTAATAAGCCTTGGATGAATCTCATCAGGACCCAGGAATGTGTTACTTTTGATTGAGCTTAGGTCAGGCAGGACCTCTTGAACCATAAAATGTTGAGAGGCACAATATGAAGTCTCATATACTACATTTTTCTGTCCCTTTTCACTCTAGGTTGAACAGAAGAATTTGTTAAATAAATTGGCTAAGTCAGTGAAGTCTAGAATGATTTTACCATCGTCCAGTAGTGGACCAATAGTCCTAGAATTATTTGTATTACTATTTATGTAAGCATAGCAGGATTTTTGATTATCCTTCATGTGAACAATCTTGAATTCAGCCTTTTTCATTCTCTTTTTATTAAAGAGTTCACCAATTGTAATTCTGATCTACATTTTAGTTTATTTTCAACAGATGGAATTTTTTTTAAATTTTATGTACACATTGGGTGGGATATTCAAAAGGGTTGCGCCATGCGCGATAGGGTTGCGCCTGCGCAAGACCAAAAGTGCGCCATTCTGTGATATTCAGCAGGAGGCAGTTGTGCCCCCGGAAACATGCTGAGCAACAGCGCAAGGCAAAGGAAGGCATGCACAACCGACGTGGGTGAAGCCATGCATAAAGAGTGCACGTAAATTGAAAGACTTGCCATTGAGCAATAGTGAACTGCCGGAAATTGCACACCAGCGAAATGAGCCAAAATAAAAGGCTCAAGGAAGCCGAAGAACACTACAAGGATGCCAAGTGGGGTAGAGAGAGAGAGACAGACAGACAGACAGTGACAGGCTAGGGGCAGGCAAGGCAAGCATTGGGCCATAGGCTGCAGAGGCCAGCGGGGGTGCCTGGTGCAGTGGAAGTAGCAGTCAGGACAGCGGGGGTAACAGAGCAACACCAGCGGGGCAGAAGCCAGGGAGATGGACAGTGCCAGCTTCCACATGGAAGCTGTAATGAGGGGTGAGAATGCAAGCTGCAGGGGGCGAGGCTGTGGAAGGGCCCATCGGTGAGTATGCCCCCAACAGGCAGTACCGTGCCCGCATCAGCTATGAGCTGTATACAGAGATGTCGAGATTGTGGGGCCGGTACAGCCTGGAACAGGGCAATACTGAGGCGGCTTTGTGAGCTGTGCAGTGATGTGATGCAGGCACCCTCACGACGGAGTCACGCTCTGTCAGTGGAGACCTAGGTGACAGCCTGCTTGTGCCTGCTCGCCATGGGCACCTTCCAGAGGCCGACAGGGGACACCACAGGCATCACACAGTCGGCCACATCATGCATCCTCACCCAATTCCTCAGCGCACTGCTGCCACATGCTGCAGAGCACATCCATTTCCCCAGCACCACAGCAGAGCGTACAGAAAACATGCAGGAGTTCCACAGGGTAGCACATATGCCTGGCATGCTAGGGGCCATAGACTGCACCCATGTGGCCATTCGCACACCACCTGGCCCCGATGGGGCAGCATATAGGAACCGAAAGGGCTACTCCAGTGTCAACTGCCAGGTGGTGTGTGATGCCACTGGGCGAATAATCAATGTCTGTGCCACACACCCTGGTGCAGCACATGATGCCTTCATATGGCATCAGTCCGCACTGTGCCATCGATTTGAGAGTGGGGACATCTCCACAGGCCATCTAGTGGGTGAGTGCACATGTATGGAAAGCAAACATGGGGCAAGGGTGGGAATGCCACAGGTGCCATGGTAGTGGCACACAGGGATATGGGAAAAATGGACCTGAACATGACACTGATCTCCACTATCTCCACACAGGTGACAGCGGGTACCCACTCTGTCCCTGGCTGCTCACACTGTACCGGCGCCCCATGACCCCATCGCAGCAATGCTATAATGAGGCACATGCTTCCACATGCAACATCATAGAGCGGGTGTTTGGGATGCTTAAGGCATGCTTCTGATGCCTAGACACCTCCGGCGGTGCCCTACAGTACAGCAACCCAAAGGCCTGTGGGATATTCCTGGCCTGTTGCATCCTGCACAACATGGCCAAGGACTGTGGGATAGCCGTACAGGTTGAAGAGTGGGATAGCGATGGGGACGCCAGTGGCGCCGGTATTGATGTTGATGAGCAGCCCCCCCTAGGACGGCGGGACCCCCGACTGATCCGGCAGGCCCAGCTGCACCAGGACACCATCACAAAGGAGCACTATGCACAACACAGGTAAGTCAAGGGGACATGTGCAACCAACACTGTCCATGCGCAAACCACAGGCACAGAGGGTAACACACCAGGGGTGCATGACGGCCAGGGGAGTGGAAGGGTCCAGGCATACAAACACACCATCAGGGAGGGGTGAGCACTCATATGGACACACACACACCAGGCACAGAGCGTACATGGCCAGATGCACAGCACAGCAGAACCGACATTAAGCACACAGCACCACCCCACCACCCCTACCCACCTGTACTGTCGAAGCACGGGTGTCGATGCTGGGCACCTTGCACCTTGGTGGACAGTACAATGCACACGCACCTGTGGGCAACAGTTGGGAGGGTGTGCAGGTGGTCCGTGTGTCGGCGTCTTGAGCAGAGCACCCAGCAGTGCACTACCCACCATGACACACATTGCACACAGGGCAGCACCAGACAGGGCCCGCACTGGGAGACAGGTCAGTCATGTAGCACTGTCCCATGGCCACCGTGGATGCATGGGCGGTCCCGCTGTGACCCAACAGCACTGGCAGGCTGAGCAGGGGCCACATGGGGTGGCACTGTTGGACCACCAGGGGTCCCACTGTGCGAACACGACCTTGCCCGCACAGGGGGTCTGCAGCATGCCGAACACACCTGCACCAGGGGTGCTCAGGATGCCCACAGCAGAACCCGGCATCGATAGGCCTGGTGTCGCACAACACTGGGAATGGGGAGTGGAGCATGAACTGTATGGGGTGTGTGGTACAGGGTCACCTGACTGTGTGCCCAATGCATCCATGACAGAGACCACTGCCTGGGTCAGCCTATCAATGGCGGCGGTCACATCCATCTGCATGTGGACCATCTCTGCACGGTCCAGAGCACACTCCCTGCTGTGCCGCTCCACAGCCACACACAGTGCCTCCACGGACATTGCAACCCGCCTCTGCTGCTGTACTGATTCCCGCAGCAGGTGGGTGTGCTCGTCCAATGGGTACTCTACCACAATGGCAGCCTGTCCCCCAGGGTGTTGAATGTCCTGATGCACAACACCCCTTGAGGGTGGGCGCTGTTCACCAGGACCAGGAATGGGCGTATCACAGGGCGGCGGGCATGTGCCACCGCTGGACACTGTACCCCCATACCTGGTGGGTGACTGCTGCTGCTGCCCCTCCAACCGCTGTGCCACAGAGTCCACTTGTTCCACCGCTGTGGCCGCAACAGTGCCAGACACCTGCACAGCCACCGGTGCTGCCCCACCGGTGCTGACAGGCACAGCCTGGGACTGTGCCGACATGCTGGTGCACAAGTTGGAACCAGCAAGGCCCAAGGGCATGTGATGGCCTGCTGTGTGTCCGTCATGGGACACACATATGTCACTGCCCATTGCAGTCCTTGCATCATCAATGGTGCAGGTACGTGCTACAACCACAGTCACAGCGTGATGGCATGCTTGCATGCCAGACTGCTGAGACACAGGCTGTGCACCCCCCACACCCAAATCACCGACACCAGAGTTGACAGCCCTGCATGCATGCTGGTGCAGTGCATGCTGGCTGGTGACAGAGGTGGATGGACCCTCCTCCATGTCCAGCAGGTCATCCTCACTGCCTGGTCCCACTACCACTGTCTCCTGGAGATGAACAGGATCTGCAACAGAAAGAGAGGACATGTGAGTGCATGTGACCAACCTTCCTCCCCCCCAACACCACCACCATGTCATACCGTGCAGTGATGGGCTTCCACCTGTCTGGAATCCACCTCCTGGTACACCCTCAATAGCACTGCGCTGCATAGTTGCAGCCAGTCGGTCCTCAGACAGGGTCAGCTCCACCACCGCTGGCTGGCCCCCGCCAGTGCCAGCACGTGCCACCCTGAGGGCCGCCACCTTCTCCATCATCCTCCTGCGGTCTGTCCCAATCTTTTTCTTGCATTCCTGCACAGAGCGCTGGTAGCTTCCATGCAGGTTCACTGCCCAGGCTACCCCCTCCCATGCAGCTGCACGGGCCTGAGGGGTGCCCTGGCTTCCACGCAGTAGTGCCTCATCCTCCAGGTAGGCCTGGAAGAGGGCCTCAGTCTCTGCCGTGGTGAAGTTGGGCCCCCTCCTTCGCCCACCATCCTCACCCTCACCTTGTCTCTACTCGGTCATGGTGATCTGTATGGGTGTAAGTGGACACCTGTCACTGTGCAGTCTACAGCATTATCCCATGCCCATTGTCCAGAACATCCCACAGCATGCAACTCACCTCTCACCTGCAGTAACCAACTGTCCAGCACAGCCCACTGTCACACTTTTATAAAGCAATGCATGCAAATTATGAGAGGAGCAACTGTAATGAGATGCAAATCGCATCACTGCGCCTTTGAATGGCTGATCAGATGATTTGCATGTGTCGGATGAATATCGCGCCATTGCGCTTTTTGCAAGATGGTTGATCCGGCTGAGCCAATAGCGCAGATCTGTGACTGTGCGGTACACTGCATTGCGCATGCCCAGGTAGCTTACGCAGGCCTCTGCTGTGCTGATGACGTGCTGTGCGCGAACGGCAATTCAGGCCATGGCCACCATTGTGCCAGTGGCGCTACAGCACTGGGCACTATATGGCGCTCAGCACTACTGCGCGAATAGTCCACTGTGGCACTGGTACACAGGTGGTCGGTCGCGCAGGATGTATACGCCAGATGGCACTGTGCGGGCCTTGCATCATAGACCCCTGACCTGGTGTCCGACCTTTGGCCCCTGGCGCTGTTCGGCTGCCATGTGTATGGCCCTATTGCGCTGTCTGGTGACAGCACTATGTGAACCGACGGTGCTGTTTGAACAGCGCAATTGGAACCTATGGTGGTCTATTGCGCAACATCTCCACGTGGGGTTACGGTGCAGCGGGGCGCCATATTGCCTGCTGTAAAATTGGTAGCATGGCATGCAGGAGGGCAGTGCAATGGAGCCCCGTGGAGGTGGCAAACTTGGTGGCCCTGGTGGAGCCCCACTATGGGGCACTGTATGGTGAGGTGCCCCTCACCATGGCAAGGACCCAGGTCTGGCAGCAAGTGGCCAGTGACCTGGTGGGGGTCACTGGTCAGCACCGGTCTGCTGAGCAGTGCCGGCACAGATACAGTGACCTCTGCAGGAGGGAGCCTGAGCTGCATGAGCGGCTCGCTCACGCGTGCAGGAGGCGTGGTGCCTAGGCCAGGTGGGTGTACTGTCTATGCACCTGTATTCTCTGTAGGGGTGTGAGTGTGTTTTGGTGGATGTGCATAGGTGATGGCTCTGACATGGTTGGCTGTGTCAGTGTGTGCAGGTGTGAGATGCATGGGGCTGGCTGTGTGGGCAGGCACTCTCACTGGGGCAGGGGGCAGTCAGCTTTGGAGTCACACTGATGTTTTTCTCAACATATGTCTCCCACAGGCCGGGATGTGAGGATACAGGCACATGCTGCGGAGGGCCGTGACAGGGCCCAGGTGCCAGTCGGTGGTGCAGCAGGAGGTGGGCCACAACAACAGAGGCAGCAGCAGTGGCAGCAGCAGCAGCAGACACACCTTCTTGCGGAATGTGAGTATCATTACATCATGGATGCTATAGCATGCTGGAGGGGGTGGGCATGACCACCAGCCATGCACAACACAGCCATGCACGACACAGGTGACATTCATCACTGTCCAGTGTCACTGCACATCTGTGTGTGCATCACTGGTGGTCCATGCATGCACTGGGCACATGGCTGTGTAACTGGCATTGCACCACATTGCCACGTCACTTGACAGCCTTGTTTGTGCTGTGATGGACATGGGCAGTGTGTGTGTGCAGTGGTGCACATAGCTGGTGCCACCTGTTTGTGATGGCCATGTGCATGTTCACTGTGGGTGGGTGCATGCCATCACAGGTGCTGGACATTGGGCTATATGGCTTGCAGGTTGGGTGGTGTTCAGGGTTGTGGTCAGTCACAGCCATTGACTGTGTTCCCATTTTCCTAGGCCTCAGTGTTCTCAGGAGGATACAGCGGGAGCTGCATGGGCTGATGCATGTGTCCTTGGACAACCAGGCCATCCTCAGGGACATCCAGTGACATGGTCTGCGGAGGAGGCATCACCAGGCACAGTGGCACCGGGCAGAGGAGGACCAGCCTGCTGGGCCTTAAGCCAGATTCCCCTTCCCACTTCACCCATCCCTCCCACCCACCTGCCTTCCCTCTCCAAGTTGTTCATCCTACCCCTTTCCCACCCCTACCTTGACCCTACCCCCGTAAATAGTTATGGTTGATTGTTTTGTGATTTACATTTTTATAATATATTTATATTTTGTTATGAATACTGTGTTGGTCTCTGATTTGCAGCTGGCTATGGTTGCTCAGTTGCAGTGGTGTGCATGCCATCTGGGGTGGTATGGTCCTGGGTATGTGTGTGTGTGTGTGTGTGTGTGTGTGTGTGTGTGCATGGGGAGGTATCTCCAGCATGGCAGTGACTTTCTGTTGGTCTTGCCGTCTGCTGCCACCCACTGCTGGGTGCACAGGGTGGGTCTGGCTTGTATGCTTCTCTGCTGCACGGGGTTGATGTGTGCCGGGGGGGATGCATGGTGTTTCCTGCAGTGCCAGTCACTGCATATGGGTGGTGTCTTGGGGTCACGGTGCAGGGTGTACTGTGAGTACGGGGGGCTGATGTGCACTGTGGTTGTCAACCCCCTGTGTGTGGCACTCTCAGCCTGCCAGTGGTTGTGCTGGGGCGTCATGGCTCTGCTGTGCTTTGTTGGCTTGTCCCCATGGGCCAGTGAGATCATCTGTCCCACCCCAGTGATGCTGTGCTTGGGTGTGCAGGTGTCTTGCTGGTTCTGCAGTGTGTTCCTGTGCCCATGTGTGGCATGGCTGGTGGTGTGAGCCTCAGCCTGCCTCCCTGGTTGTGCACTTCCATTGCTCTGTGGGGGCGCTATTATGCGCTATGGCACCTCTGGACTGCTCAGCTGGGCTTGCCCTTGTTTGCGCTGTGGCGAAACCTTTCTGCTCAGCTTCCTTCCTGGTTACGCTTATGGTACAGTTAGTGCAATATTCAGACGTTGGCTGCTTGCGCAATTTGTTCTGCTCCATGTTTGAATATCATATCTGTTGCGCAGATATGCAATTGATTTGAGCTATCCCGCTGTTATGCGACGCTTTTGAGCAGTTTGAATATCTGGCCCATTTTCTTTTTCTTGATCTGCTTTTTAATAGTTTTTGTAAAATAGATTAGTATTTACCCTTTTTATTATAGTTCCATCTGAGGGAGGACATATTTGTTTTCTATGTCATGCATCATATTTTTGAAATCAGTCAACAGTCATCACTTGACAGAATAGATATTTCCAGCTCCCAGTTGAATGATCTTAACTGCTCATGGATGATATCAAACTGAGCTCTAGCATGATCTTTAAAAAAGTTTTTTCCAACATATTTATATTTGCATTCAGTCAAAAAACAGGAGATCATACTGTGATCACTATTACCAAGGGTTCCTAGCACCATTAGATTGGAAACTCTGATTCAATATTGGTGATGATTAGGTCTAAGATGTTAGTTCCACTTGTAGGGTCACAGACCTTTTGCCACAGCCTGTTTTCCAACATTGAGAATACAGGATGGGCAGCTATGTGCAACCAGTGTGTTCTGCCACAGAAGGGTTCTGAGTCCCTCTGAGCTCGACAGTGAAGCTCAAGAGGTCTGTGGGAATAAGAACCCTAAGGTCGCAGAACATACTGGTTGAGCATACAGTTGCTCTTCCTGTATTTTTTATAGTGTGTCGTATTATGTGAAATGTGCACACTGTGGTTCTTTCGCTTTCAGAATGAAACTGACTTGTGCAGTCTCTAGAGGTTTTAGAATGCTGTTGTATCACAGAAGGGTGCAATCACATTTTATAACCATTGAACTAAGATACAACAGCATTTTGAAAGAGATGGAATTCTACACAGAATGCAGTTCTCTTCTGTACACTATAAGATAATAATGTACATGGAACCCTTATTATTATCTGAAATTAAACCGTTTACAATGTTGTTATGGTATCATTGTAATATCAAGAGGTTGTTAACCCATCTTGACTACTTAACAATGATACCATAACAACCTCATTGTATTTGTGCATGCGCATCTCCCATAGTTTGTGGACTTCCACATTCAAACAAACAGCCATGGCAGAGGGAGCTACACTGAAGGAGAGTGGCGCAAAATAAAAATGCTGACAAGCAAGGACTCTTTTATTGTAACTGGTGCCCATACACTATAAAAGCTAATGATTGGGCATCAGTTAATAACCTCACAGAATTCACTTCTTGAGGTTGCCATGGCAACAGTAAACCTATCGCGCTTCACTCTCGGGGTTTACAATGTTCTCCTGGCAACCTCTCGAAGTGAATACAGTGTGGATATTAACCAATGCCCATCCATTATCCTCTATTTAATAAATTCATTTTCCAGCTGGGATGTACCAGTTAATGTAGCCCTGTCAATTCCAAGTAAATTAAAATCACCTATAATTATTGTGTCAACTAAACTGAAAACCATCTTTTTTTTTTCTGAGAGTATCATTATATTCTTTGCTGTTTATAGATGGCCTATAACAATTACCCAGGGTTATTTTTTGATCTGATCATTAACTGTAGCTGAATCTACATGCTTTCTATAGATTCTGGGAAATCATCTGTAATGTGGTATTGATAACAATCCAAATCATTCTTTGCATGAATGCAAACTCCACCCCTTGAAATCCCTATTTTTATAAAAGAGCTGATAGCCAGGGATCTTACACATCCAAGTTGATGTCTTAGCCCACCATATTTCCATTATTGCTGTGATGTCAATATTATCTCTATAAAGAATGCTTTTCAATTCAGATTTTTTTAAAAAAGGTTTAAACTTTTGGCATTTGCTAAGAGGATTTTACAAACCTTTAAATCATTAGTACAAGTAGCGTTATGACCTAAAATGAATACGATGTCCTGAGCCCCCTTTGCTATCAATTTAAAGATTTTGATATATTGTATAGTTATCAGACTGTTTCCCCAATATACCACTGCCTTTCTTGCTTATATGAAGCAGGGGTTACTATCTCCTTTGATTCTTTGCTTCCTAGAGGGGGGGAAAGTAGTCACATAGAGTTTGGAAGACATGAGTGAAGAAATCAAAGGTGCGGTTGATGTCAGGGACTCAGTCCATGTACTGTCAGTTAGTGAGATGGAAGTAATTTCTTAGCTGAGTGAGTCTCTCATCCTTTAGGAAGGATCTATGATGCTGGTTCAACAACAGTTTTGTTAACTGGCACCACAGCAACGGGATTTATGTTGACCGCAAGTTGCAGTAGACATAAATCCCAAATGTCTCCTAGTCCTGTATTTTTATCAGGGAGCTCTGCTCCGCGCACCCCCCATACTAAAATTTCTTAACTCCAAGTTGGAGTTGATTCAGGGGTGCAGAACTGGGAGAAAGTGTGCCTCTGTCTCAGGTGCACCAACACAACGAACTGTCAGCAAACTGTCGATTTTGTCGACAGTGATGTAGGTCGCTTTGTTGGTGTCACTGTTGGGAGTATACCCTTTAGGAAGCATATGTTAATGAATTTTGGCAGGAATGTGTTTTACTAGAAGCAGTAGGTCAGTGAGTCATCACTAAATGCATCAGTTAGTACCTCAACACAAGACAGTCTAGTGGGATGGGAAGCCAGGATCCAATCAGGAAGTGTTTCAGTGGATTTCTTGTAATTGATGTGAATAGGGGAGTTGAACACCTGTCTGAGGTAGTGGTCTGTCAGTTTATTTTTGTATCGCTTGGAGTTAGGAGAGAGCCAGTTGATGTTGCAGTCACCAAGGATTATCTTTTCATGGCATTGATTCAGGCAATTAACAGGACAGAGAAAAGAATCAAATCCAGATTAAACTATGCTAGGTGGAATGTACAGTAAGTGACTGCCACAATTAGATTCTTGTTCCCCCAACTGAAACTGATGTTGGCTGCTAGGAACTTGCATGATGGATCAGGGGCTCTGGTGGAGATCAGCAAGGCCTGTAGGTGTTCCTCAGTGTCCAAAAGGCAGTCTATACATCACTAAACTTCATGCTCCCTTCTAAGGAGGGTGTAAGAAGGGAATGCTATTTCACTATCCAATATCTAGCCCAGCAACCAGGATTCCACTACATCAGTAAAAAGTATCAATATGAATGAATACTTCTGTTCAGTATTCACAGTAGAGGGGAAGGGGCACAGACCACAACTAGGCATCAGAAACAACGGGGAGAGGAAGGTAAACACTAGCCCTTTTACAGAAGAGAGAGTCCTGGAAGAACTCACAAAACTTAGAGTGGACAAAGTGGTTGAACCAGATGATATATACTCTAGAATATTAAAGGAATTAAGGACGGTGCTAGCAGCACTGCTGGTGGCCCTGCTCAGTGACTCACTCAATACAGGAGTGGTCCTAGAGGACTGGAAGGGGGCAAATGTAGTCCCTAGTCACAAGAGGAGTAGCAGGGAGGAGGCAGGAAACCATAGGCTGGTCATCCTCACCTCAGCTGTGGGCAGGATCATGGAGGCTCTGCTTAAGGAAAGGATTATGGAGGACCTGGTAACCAAAGGAGCACATAATCTGAGACAGCATAGATTCATGACAAAAAGATCTTGTCAAACAAATCTGATAGACTTTTTTGACTGGGTGATGAATGATGTGGATCAGGGAGGAGTGGTGGATATTGCCTACCTCAATTTCAGCAAGGCCTTTGACACCGTTCTGCACAAAAGACTGGTTAACAAGTTAGGTAACTGGGGGGTGGGCCATAAAGTGGAAAACTGGGTTATTAATTGGTCAAGTAACAGGAAGCAGAGAGTAGTTGTGAATGGGATCAAATCCGAGGAAAGGAGGGTGACCAGTGGGGTGCAACACGGATCAGTCCTGGGGCCAGTCCCTTTTACTGTCTGTATCAGTGACATTGCTGAAGGGATGGAGTGGAAGGTCTGCCTATTTGCAGATGACACCAAGATCTGCAATAGAGTAGACACTCCAGAGGGGGGGTCGATAAAATGAGGAGAGATCTGGGAAGGCTGGAAAGATGGTACAAAGTGTGGCAATTACAATTCAATGCAAAGAAGTGCAAAATCATGCACCTGGGGCAAAGAAACCCCTTGGAGAGTTAGAGAATGGGGGGGAGAGTTGCTGGCAGATATCAGGGAGGAAAGGGATCTAGGGATAATCATCTCAGATGACCTAAAGATAGCCAAACAGTGTAACAAGGCTGTGGGGGAGGGCCAGTGGGATGTTGGGATGTATATGAAGGGGTATCACTAGCTGAAGAAGGAAAGTGGTGATGCCATTGTACAAAATGCTGGTGAGGCCTGATCTGGAATATGGTGTTCAGTTCTGGAAACCACATCTTCGTTAGGACATAGAAAGGGTTGTGGCAGTCCAGAGAAGGGTGACCAAGATGGGCAGGGTTTGCATCAGAAGACATATGGGGATTGATTAAAAGACCTCAATATGTACACACTGGAAAAGAGGTGGGAGCGGGGGGACATGCTTGAGACCTTCAAGTATCTTAAGTGCTTGAACAAGGTGCAGTTGAGGGACATTTTTCAGTACAAGAGTTGTACAAGGACAAGGGAACACAACATGAGATTGGGGGGAAGGATAAGGGAAAATGTGAGGAAAATCTTCTTCACAGAATGGGTGGTGGATGCTTGGAATAGCCTACCCCAGGAAGTGGTGGTGGCTAGCATAGTGGGGGGTTTCAAACATTCATGGGATAGACATATGGGAACCTTAAATGTAGAGAAGAGAAGCAAAAGCCAATGACCACGTAGGGTCAGTGGCCACTGATGCAGGCAAGGAATATGGGCAGACTAGGTGGGCCTAGTGGTTCTACTGTATCTGCCATCAACTATTATGTTACTATCAACTACTTCAGTTTTTTTCATGAGTACAGTAACCTTGAACTCTGTGAAATTGAGAAGTAGGATGCAGATGTTGATATGCAGGTAATCAATAAATCTTTTGAAAGAGCTCAGCAATGGCAGTGAGGTGTTAGGGGGTAGGGGGCCAGGATTGGGTTGGATAGTGCCCAGTAGCAGCAGCAAGTAGATGATAAGATTTTGTATGACTGCCAGGTAGTACAAGATAATCAGTTTATTCCAGTTAAACATAGGAGCTCGTCTTCCACTTATACATCTTACAATGATCATCTGATTATAAGCTGTGAGTTGGGGACCATATTGGTTGTGTTCTTCAGTGCTCAGATACAGGAGGTGGAGGGTAGATACTGGAGAGGAGATCTTCCAATGCCAAAGGAGGTCAAGATAATTGCCTGATTCATGAGCAGGGTCAGATATGTAACACTAGTGGCCTCCCAGCAGATGATGCAGGACAAATGCTGTGATGTGAATTAGGCAGGTGCCTAGACAGAGGTGTGTGACCCAGAGGGGTAGAATCTCAGTAGCCACATTGGCTCTAGTTCAGGTGCAGGTGGGCAATACAAACAAGTAAGTAACAAACTTAGAGGACAACCTAAAATGAGAAGGTAGCCCCAGAGCAATATTTGTAGCATGTCTATGTAGTCGGAATTTACAAGACAAGTGAGGTGCTCAGGTAGGGAATATATAGCTTGAGTAGCAACTGTAGGTAAGCAGTGCACAGTAAGTACAAAAAGTGCAGTATTTGTATATTAGCAATATAGGCCATTATTATAAAACAACTGAGGCACCCAGATAGGGAATGTGCAGCTAGAGCAGTACCCACGAGTAAGCAGACCAGGCAACAGATATAACCCATGCCGTAGCGACTTAGTGCTTTAAAGGGGGACTCCCCCGAAAAGTGCTACATTGTAGAACTAGAATAAGCATATCTCCAATAAATCTCATACCAAAAATTAGGTTTCCACGTTACTTCATTTTAAAATTACGAGCTATTTTGTAACCCTGATTTCACTATCTATTCAAACAAGTTATGGCCAGAGCTGATAGGACTGCAGCTGAGGAATTTGGGCTAAAAATATTGAAAGTTGGTTTTGTAATATTTTTACACCCAATTTTCAACATAGCCTTGTTATGATGATGCTGCTTAATGAAGAAGGGCAGAGAGAACGTTCGCCTCTTGGCTTAAAGGTGATGTCATGCAGGGGCTGTGAAACCAACTTTGAGGATGCAGAAACACATTTTGGGCAGTAGTTGAAAAATGACAGCTGTTACATTCATGAGGTGCTGTAAATATATGGCTATATTGTACATTTGGGTTAAAGTATTGAAAATTACCAACGTTACGAGCCTGTGTTCACAAAATTAAAGTTAGGCTCATAACTGTATTGTTTTTTAATATTTTACATCAAAGTTGCAACATAGCCTTCTTATGATGCCACCTCATGAACAAAGGTGATTTTGAGCAGGGACCGCAAAATCACCTTTTGAGATGTAAAAAAAAAATATTTTGGCCAGAATTTGAAAAATGACAGCTGTCACATTCATGAGGTGCTTTAAAGATATGACATCAAGTATAGTGAAAACATATACTTCTATAACTTTTCTCTTGTGCAATATGCCATTTCTATAACAGACCTATTGTCTGTACAGGGTGGTCAAGAGGTCATTCAAGTTAGAAAACTTTCAAGATTATGTCAGTGCATCCATTCAGAAAGCTTCAGTCGGGAGATTGTATAAACTCCCAGGGGACAAGTCACAAATATTTGGGGATGAAAATATTAGAATTCAGATATTTATACTCTGATGTATTCGGGGCTGTATATCTATATCTATTATATTATAGTCTTCCTCTTTTTCAGAAATGGTGTAAGCTGGAACCTATCATTTAGATCTGTGTCATTTAAAGCTCCAAGCTTATACTGCCAGTAACTCTCACTGTCCAGCAATATCTGATATATATCTCCCCCTCTAATTGGTGTTGTGACTTTTTCTAGGCCCAGAAAGGAGCATTTGTGTTCCACCCCTCTAAGTTTTACATGTGCTGCCAAAGCATTTCTCATGTCCCCATTCTGTATCACCCTCAAATGCTCTCTGATTCTAAATTTAAACTTTCATTTTGTTTTTCCTATATACAGTTTCCCACCTATACAGGTAGCGGGCAATTGATGAATGCATTTACAACATATTCCCTGCTGAAAATCAAGACTGGTGTGGGAAATGGACAGTGCAATTGGAGATGCACTTAGCAAATAAGAATATGAATGGAAAATGCTACCTGAATAACATGAAGATGACTGCTAAGCAGGAAATGTCTTGGGAGTACTGATCAGCAGCAACTTTGTTAATGGGAGAAGCAGTGACAGCAGCCAGCATTGCAAACACAAATTATGACATGTATTAAGAGAAGCTGTGTAAGTAAATCTGATATAATGTCCTTGTATAGATCCTTGGTCTGCCCCATCTTAAGTACAATGTGCAGTTCTGGTCCCATTGGAGGAAGGATATTGACATGATAGAGATGGTACTAAATGGAGCAACCAAGCTGTTTGATGGCATGGAGACATGGGCTATGGAAATCAACCAACACAACAGGGACTGATTTCTGTGCAAAAGAGAACACTCAGGGGAGACACCAGTACAATATTCAAGTATCTAAAAGGGACAACATTGGACCAAGTGAAGCTTTTCAAGATGCATAAGGAAAAAAGAACAGGGGGACATTCACTATCCAATAACGGATGAAGGTTCAGCGGAAACACTAGATATAATTACTTCACAGAACAAGTGGTAAACACTCTGGATAGACTGCCAAAGCGTGTGGTATCAGCTGATTCTGTAACATGCCTTGCGCTCAGATTAGACAAGTTCTTTTTTTATACTATATTTTTATCAGATTAGACAACTACTTTGAAGAAAATGGGGTGAGAGTGTATCCCTATTGAGCCACTAGCAGGGAGGGAGGGAGGGAGAAAGGGAGAAAGGAACATGATGAACCAATGATCTTTCCCATTAAATATGTGTGTATGCATACATGTATGTAAAGTGCTTTGAAATGCAGTTTCTATGAAAGACACTACACAGAAAACAAATTATGTTTCCTTCTTTCATTTCATTCTAAGATGGAAGGAGATGTTTAGTAGACAAGATGGGGACAGCAATAGCAGAAAGGGCAGCAAACAGAAGGTTCCACTTCTATGTTTTGTAACAAACAAAAACAACAGTTTTTTATTTTCTTTCCACCAATCAATATTGACATTCTGTGGCCTCTTCCACCATTTCATCAGAACAAATAAGCAGTGGTAACGTAAATTTTTTCAGCTTGAGCTACACTTGCAAATGGTCTTCTCTGAAGTGCTTTGCAAAGTTCGTCCATAGGTATGTAGAAGCAGGAGCAGGCCCTCTCATATATATTGGTATCCCTTCTATATTGTCATCATTGACTAAATGCAATATTTAATTTACTGCTGAGAGCAACCAGCCTCTGAGCTCATCTGGAAGATTAAGTTAGCACCACAAATGTGTTCTGATGAGGTGGCTATAGCAGGAAATGTCAATATTGATGGAAAGGAATAAAATCTTGTGGTTTTTTTTAGTACAGAACATAACGTGAAACCTTCACCTTGGTGCCTTTTCCGATTTTGACTGCCCATGGAAGGATCCTCCCAGCTTACTTATTTTGCTGAAGATAGGACATCATGGGAGATGTACAGTGTCTTGACAGCAGAAGCAGGCCATATTGAGTGCTATATACTAAGCAGGTGGGGGCATGCAGCAATGTTGTGTACCCCACCCATGACCCTGCACCCCGCAGACAGCTGTGCCTATTCCAGCATTCACCAATGCCGGACACCTGTCTGTGGCCCCCCCCAGTGTGCAGGACTCTGTGAGGCAGCTGGAGGTGGAGTCATGGGTCCCAGGTCCACTAGTGGATTCCTCGTGCTGCACGGGTCCAGGGATGAGCATGCTGCCTAGGCACATGGACCCACGTGGCATGACCCCAATGTTCAGTCAGTTCACTGGCCCATCCATGGTGAATGGCACTGCAGGTTCCTGGCATCAGCACCCACCTCCTGCCCACATGCCCACTGTGGCAGCTTTGCCCTGACCACTCTGTGGCCATCCCTCATACCCCCATAGGCAGACATGTGCTATGGTCCTCCCCTCCGCACCCCCACAACATCCTGGTGCTGCCACCAATTGTGCTTGTTGGGCACTCACCTGTCCCACTGCCTCTGCTCTCACTGGCTGCCTAGTGGGCAGGGGCAGCACCAAGGAGTGCACATTCCAGGTCCTCCTGGTCTGGTGAATGGTGTCCCTGGGGTTGCTCAGAGGGTTATGGCAGGGTCTACCTTGGTGTACCCTCTGCTACTGTCTGCACCCATGTGACCAGCATTATGCAGTTTAGTGCATGCCACATTGTGCTGGCACACCCCAGGAACACCCTCAGCACTGTGCGGTTCGCGTACATGGAGGATTTTATCCTTACCTGAATTTAGGAAGAGCAGCACAGATTGCTTGGTCCTTGGCAGATGTGGGAGAAGGTGAAAAGGGGATGAAGATGTTGGTGCAGAACATGAGACGAGAAGGCTTGTACAGTAGTAGCCATAGACATTGCAAGCTATTTCCAGATATTTCGAGAAATTTCTAAAGAGTTTCTCTCTGCTGCCCCTACTGTAGCAATGGAGAAAGCATTAGATATGTCTGGAAATATCATAGAAATTTCTGGAAATAGCTTGCAGTGTCTGTGGCTACTACTGTAGATCAATAGGTAATGGGAGCGGAGAGAGAGATGTGTGGGACAGTGGAGGTGGGGTGAAGAAGGCGGAGTGAGTGAGGAGAGCACACAGTAGATGAAGCACTGGTTGAGAAAAGAGGCAACCTGTAGGGATTCAGAAACTGGTAAATCTTCTGCTGTGCGGGTCACGGTGACAGATGGGGGGGGGTCACAAAGCAATTGAATAACCCTCCAGAAATAAAGTGACTTAAAGATATTCTGGAGGTTAGTTGTTTATATCTCAGTATTGTCTGCATGGAGCCATGGCCCTTATGTTGGTAGCCTGCAGAGTCATGAGCAGTTCTACGTGATAATAGTGATCACAAAACTGTGATCACCATGGTATGCCGTCGCTATAGCAACAATTGTACCATGACCAACAGTACAGCAACAACAGCGACAGGTCACTGTAGTGTCAGCGTGGGACCCTAGCACTGCTTTCTGGTGGTCTTGCACCCTTCCCCAAATCAACTCCAGCTCAAAGTTGATTGTTTTAGTTATGGGGGGCAGGGGCAGAGCCCCCTCCCCCACATGGGGGATTCAGGGGACAAAGCCCCTCGAAGAAAACACAGTCTCAAGTGACTGGCTTTATGATGACTGCAATTGCGGTTGACATAAAGGTGTCGCTGTAGCATCAGTCAACAATGAGTTTGTTAACAGACTGTCATGGATCCGATCACTGTTAGGGTAAATGTACATTGCCAAAAATAAAAATGGCTACGTACACTCACAGTGAGGCAACTTGCTTTTAGTATTTAGGCAGGAGGCTTTACCCCCTGCACACCTCTTACTAATAATAACAGCTCCTGGGTGGGTGCATGTCAGGGAGGGGGAGAACCACCAAAAAGAAAAAAAAATCAACACCCGCTACAAAAAAAGCACAGAATATTGTGCTCCTCCCCATCCCTGAACTCTTCACCCTCCCCACTGAAGACAGCCACCCTCACCACCACACCACACCACACAGCCAGCTCAGTGGCTTCACACCTCACCACCTTCACACACCTTCCCTCCTCTTCCGGTATGCCTGTCACGCATCCCTTCACCTGTCCTTCCCCATCACTACTTTTTCAGGGTCGCTGACATTGCAGGCACTGAGACTGAGTCATTCAAATCTGAGTTGCTCAACTTCAGTCACCGTTTTCACTGGATACAGTCATGAGCATTTAAGGAAGTAACCTGTTCTACAGAAACTCTGGGAAGGGGAGCATAAAGTTGATAACAGGGAAAATACAACATGCAGATCTGTTTTTATAATAACATTGATGTCATTTGCTAAAAGACAGCTTGGCACAGTGGTACAAGCACAAAGATGTAAACTTGGAAACCCAGTATTCAATCTCATAACCATTGACAACTTACACACTTATGACCCTATTTAAGTCTGAGCGGATACCTCGGTTTTTTTGTACTCTTTGAATTTTACTACTTACTGAAACTGGTATAAACAACCCCCCATGAAGTGCATTGCCATACAGTTTGATCCAAAGTGATATAAAGCCAAAGTCATCTTCTTTCCTAAAATGGACCATAAAAAAAAAAAAAACTAACGAAAAAAGTAGAAGAAATGGAAACTTCAGAAAACAAAAAGCAATGCATCTTACTCAGCAGTATTACTCTTATGTTCATATACCCAGGTACATAAAATAGTCACTCGTAAAAGACACTTTAGTTCTTGTTTAGAACTTTCCTGATTTAAAAGATACATGCTGATTGTATTTGCTTGAAAACACCATTTTTGTCCTTGGATATTAGCTCTGACTGGTGATCATTCATTATCAGGTTATAGTATGTAACATCAAAAGAATTTTCATTGCAAAACGATGGTGACATCACAAGCTGTTGATTACAATTCAAGGAATAAGCACCAGGAGAAGAAAGCTAATGGCTTAAAGTGATTTTGTCACTTTTAGAAAAAACTTGAAACATTTAATATTTAGAGGTAATTCTGCTTATATTTTATATATTGCCTGCATTTCTGTTTTATATATTCTCCATTTTTTTTCCATCTATATGGAAACAGCATTCACGTCCCCTAGTTGATCCAGTAATGTCACAAACAAAAGATTCAGGAAAGGATTAAGTACCGGAAGCAGATTAATGCTGGGGGACAAGGCTCCTGTTAACTTGTAATATAACAGTGTAAGAACAAGAAGGCAAATTCTGATAATCTATAAAACACATGATTAAATCTGTCTACATATTATGTTTTCTAAGCTTTTCTCAAGCGTAACAAACACATTTTAAATTTAGTTTTGAAAGACTATTTGGTCTCAGCAACAGACAGCAGTTTTGCTGTTGGACTTCACCTTGTACATGCTGTCTCACCAGCCCCTATATAGGCCAAGTGCTCTCCTGTTCCTGTGGTAGCTTGACACTCATGGGAAAAAAAAGTCATACCCAGAAAAGGAACCAGTTTGAGCTGATGTGTTTCTTTTTATGTCCATGAATCCAATATTTTACATTAGTGAATGTAACGTTTTTTTGTGACAAAAATGAAAATCCGCTTTTTATTTTTAAGTATTATTTTTTATTACAGGGCCCTTGTCTTCCTGTGTTTAACTGTCCTTGTGCATCTTTTACACTGTTCAAAGTTCCTATAATGTCCTTCTGCTTTCACCTGCCTTTCTGTTTAAGCCTGAAAGTTTATATGCTGAATATTTCTTGTCAGTCCAATAAAATATATAAAATCAGCTACTCTGCCTTCCCACCTCAAACAAAGTTTTTGTTAGCATCATAAGGTGTTGCACAAACTTTACATATAATTCCATTAACAGTGATTTTCATCACAAACCTGACCATTCTGGAACTGTAATACAAAACTTCCGCATTTACCCTTCCCCTATTGTCCATATATCATTGGGGAGATATTTGTTCATATTTGATCTATAGGTGTGACTCTACCATGATACTAACTACTGGTGTGTGCATGCACATGGGGACTATATAGCTTATTAACACGTTTAGAACAAAACATTATATCCTGTACCTTTGACGATATAATTTTTGCACTAAGTTTAGTTTGCAAATCCCAGGTGGGTCCACAACTGTAGCTAGCTAGAACATCCTTACTGCATTCCAAAATAGAAAACTGATGGTGCATCATTTTCTACTAAAACATACCTTTTTGACCTACTGGTATATGGATGAATAAAACATGACTATTCATTTATTACTGTTTGCTATATAAATTATAGACAATAATGCCAATAAAAGGACACGTAGGTTACTTCTGGCTATTTTACCAGTAGTTTTCCACAATTCTACTCATCTAAAAGATCTTGAATTGCAAGTGAGATTTTATAAACATCTTTAAAAGCTAAAGAAATTGAAACAGTTAACAATGTCAAGATATTTATTGATATGTTTGATTGTGTTTGTGTCACATTTATCCTCATCATTAAACAGCGTGTATGCAAGTTTGGAGTTATATGCCTTAGTAAGACCTAACTTTGCACTTAATCAGTATCATTTGTTAAGGGTGATTTCCATGTACTTTGTCATACTACTGAGGGAGTACAGAGCAGCATATAAATGTCAGTTTGGAATTAAAATACTTTGTTGATTACAGCAAGTGTTTCTATCACCTTTCTACTTCTAAAAGGGATTTTAAATCACTGAATGGTTTGTAGTTTCATGGGATTAATTCAGTTGGCTTGGAGCAAGAACTTTGCCTGATATAAATTCAGACTGGTGTAACTGTATCTGCTAAACTTTATACTGCATGCAAAATCCTCTTGAGAATCATACACATACAGTATATCAGTTGCTGCAACACAGTTTGTAATTAAATCTAGATTAATGAAAATTAAGGAATTTGACTTTTCTGTGATATTACTAGTTTCTGAACTGTTCCTTTATTTTTTTGATGCAGTCCCAGATATCAGAAAATGCTTCCATAAAGTTATTCACTCTTATTAAAGCAGCTTTTAAGGAGTAACATCTTCAGAAATAAATGATATTTTAATTTGTATACACAGCAAAAGGAATTATGGGGATATTTTGATTAGCACATAGTTGTAGTAAATAATGTTATTCTTAAAACACTCTCGGTAAGAAAAGGATTGCCAAGTGACACCTAGATTCCAAAGGGGTCCATATCATCCACACTCACAGTTTCAGCAAGACACACTATATTATACACACACATATAGATATATAATTGCTTTTCTTGTTCTGTTGCCTTGGTTTCTATGACTTTGGGCACATGTGCTTTCCTTTTCCACATACTATATCACCTTGTAATATTTAGATTACCTATCCAGTTCACCATTTTGTTTGCAGTGGTTTCATACCTGTGATAACACCAAGGAGTTGATCAGCAAACAGAAGGACTGATGGATTAACTGACTGATTGATTGATTCATTAATCAATTGATTAATTGGATTGATTGATTGACTGATTGATTGATTGATTGACAGCCCATGCCCAAGTAAAATGCAGTAAGAAAGCTGTCCACAACTTGGAGAAATTAGTCCATACCCAACAGAGGAGAAAAAACACCACAAAAAAACAAGAAGAAGAATTATACAATATACAGCATGTTCTAAGCCCAATGTGTACATTAGGGAAAAACACCGGGCTTTATACAGAAACTATCATTGGCATTAATACTTTATTTTGCCTTAACTAACCCAATTCAACAATGTGCCATTGATCAACATTGTATGTTCCTGAATCAGGTTAGTTAAGGCAAAGTAGTGTTATAGCTGGAGGTAATGTTTTTGAATACAGGGCAATGGCTGGATGAAAAACAGTTCCCAAAACAGTTGGGTCTATATTCAGTAATATAATGCCATCATCGCCATTATTTTATTTTGTCCTTATACTAATCAGATTCAGAAATGAGCCATTCAACAACACAGGAGGCAGCTTGATTAGGCTCCTAAGTAGTAGATAAAGTAGCATTAACATGGGCATGTATAGTCTTCCTCTTTTCAGAAACGGTGTAAGCTGGAACCTATCATTTAGACCTACATCATTTAAAGTTCCAAGCTTATACTGCCAATAATGCTCTCTCTCTCCAGCAATATCTGATCTATAGCACCCCCTCTGATTGGTGTTGTGACTTTTTCTAGTCCCTAAAAGAAGAATTTGTGTTCCACCCCTTTAAGTTTTACATGTGCTGCCAAAGCATTTCTCATGTCCCCATTCTGTATCATCCTCAAATGCTCTCTGATGCTAAATTGAAACTTTCATTTTGTTTTTCCTATATAATATTACCCACATATACAGGTAGTGTGGCAATTGATCAATGGATTTACAGCATATTCTCTGTTATTTCTCTCATCTCTAAATGTGTTACCTTCCAAAATGTTTGGACAGAATGCACAAGACCCACATTTAAAATTCCCTTTGGGTAGTGGTCTCCTCTCTGATAGTATTGGTCTCTCAAAGTAACTTTTGGTTACATAGTCCAATATATTTTTACCCTTCTATATGATATTCTTGGCCTTTCCCTTACCCAATCTCTCAATTTGGGTTCAGTTTCTAACACTTGCCAGTGTTGGTTAAAGGTTTCCACTACTTTTTGGCCTGGGGAGTTATACATAGTTACAAAATTCATCCTTTTCCATCCAGTCCTATTTCTGTTTTGTTTAGTCAAAAGTTTTACTCTCTGTATATAGGATGTTTGGACAAAAAGGGGATAATAGCCCTGCACATTTTTCCACCTTATCCTTAAAAAAATTTAGTTTATTTTTGTGTCTATATTCATAGGATTTTATCTGGAGGCATTTGATACTAGTTTAATTATACTTGTGAAATATGATCTTAGAGAAAAAAAAACAAATAGGCGCAGATTGAAATGGACACTTCATTATCCAACTTCTGAATTGAATCAAGATGACTTGTAAATATATGCATTTATATGTTTTGGCATTGATTGAAAATGTATATGGTAATGCAGAATTCTTTTAGAAATGAGATATGGTAAATAGCACTTAAGATATCTGTAACTTTCTCTGATGCCGAGGTGCAAAAACGTTTACATTTGTCTCACTGTAATTTACTTTCCATCATTTAAAATATCTAATACTGAAGTCGGTGCAATTTTTGCCATAATACATATCACTTTAAAACTGTGGGCTCTTTTTTAAGTGTATGTGTGATAGGCATGGAATATTGAGAGTAAAGTTTAATTACACTTTACACTGAATTGTCATCATCTTCAAATTAGTAGTGTTCACTTGCATTCCTTAAAATCTAAACTAATGTAATTGTTTTTTAACAGAATATATGTATAATCACCTTAAAAATGCAACTGGTTTTCAACATATTTAAAATTCACTTTGCAAGTTGCCATAAACTGCAGGGCACTGGGGTTATTAGTTTTAATTATAATATATTACTGCTCCATATGAAATATTAAGTGGTATGTTGTTTGTTTGGTGTTGTGGTACATTATATATAAAATTAACAAAACATTATTACACAAAAATTAGGAAATAGTCATAAAAGTGGCTGTACACAGCAAAGAAGGGACCGGTGCCAAAGCAAAAGGGGAAGAAGTACTCACAGACAAAAGAGCTTCAGTACCATGGTCTTCATCCAGCAGGAATTCAAATGATGAGAATCACATTGCTGGCGTCCACCTCGCTTTTTCCATGTTGGAATTATCAATAAAAGAAGGTTTGTATCCTGTGAACCAAGTGTGTGGGTCTCATCATTTGGATTCCTGCCAAATGGAGACTGTGGTGCCAAAGATAGATAGATAGATACATAGATATATAGATAGATAGATAGATAGATAGATAGATAGATAGATAGATAGATAGATAGATAGATATCAGTAATATTCTTGGTGTCACCCAAAAGCAAAGACCATAGAACTGATGCTTATTTACAACTGTGTCCCTATGTGGATAGGTACATGGTTTCTAGTTCCACACAAGTCGGAGTGAAACATGTAAACAAATCCTAATTAACATACTGGGTAAGATTGCAAACCATTTTGTCTGTTTTTCTTTCTGTCTGTCTGTCTGACTCTCTCTCTCTCTCTCTCTCTCTCTCTCTATCTGTCCTGTCTGTCAGTCTGTTTATGTATTTATATGGTAAATTAGTTTTATGTTTCTGGAAGAATATGCATCAGCACACTTACATGAAATAAGAAAGAGAAAACAGTATGACATGTTCCATTATTAGGCTTGTGGGTTCCTGATTATTTTAGGAAGCACCTTGCTTAATTACCCTGAAAAGTAGGTGCAGTTTAAGTTACTGTCTTTAGCTGCTCCAGATGTCTCTTAAATAATAGTGGATTACTATTTAGAATTCCTTGTCAACCATCACATTTTTTGTTGCTTGCCTTTTCAGTGATAGTAGAGTACAATAATGATTTAGCAATGTTTTACAGGTTTTGCATTCTAAAAGGCATCACAGTGCTCAGCAAAACACATTTTCAGTAAGACTACACATTTTGAGAAGGTGTCATAACTGTAGTACTTTCTGATGAGTGAGATGTAACAAAAAGTCAAGAGAAAATTGTGCATTACATTGTTTTCTTTATGCTTCTTTTGTAATCACAAAACAATGGATAGTCCCAGAATTTTGGACACAATCTTATTTTGTGGAGGAAGAGAAAATGTGTGAATGAATGGTACCCTCCTTTACTTATACTTTCAACCATTTAATATAAATTACTGTATTTTTTTAATTCTGTAAAATGAATTGGTCAGACTTTTACCCACTCTCTGTCCTGACCATCCTACTACACCCTCCTGGATATATTAAAGACATGGGCCTAGATATTCAAAACAGTTGCTCATGGCACAACAGTGTTGTGTAATGCACAACCCACTGATGCACCCCGGTGTGATATTCAAAAGGGAAAAGTGTGCCACACAAATCCAGATGCACCGGAGTGCATCAGTAATGTATGCAGGCACAGGTAAGGGGGGCGTGCCCATGCATAACCTGCACAGCCCAATATTCAGCCCAGGATGTGCAGAGTCATGCATGTGCAACCCCTACCTGCGTCTGCACAAAGTTAAGCCCCCCATAAAAGGAACAAGTGATGGCCACCCACAAGTGAGCTGCCGTATTGCAGGGTGCAACACGGCAGCTGCCAACTGTGGTTGGCCACCCGAGTTCCTGACACACCTGGTGGTGCCCCCCATGCCCCATCTCTGGCATTTGTGTATAACAATAACCCCCCCAACATCCCTGGTGGTCCAGTGGACCGCTATGTGCTCGATCATGGGCATTTGTGTATAACAATAACCCCCTCCACGTCCAATATCCCTGGTGGTCCAGTGGATCGATCACTGCCCGATCAAGGGCATCTGTGCAGCATAAAATATTCCTATTACCCTGGTGGTCTAGTGTACCCCCCTCCCCACCTGCTCACTGAGTCCTACTGCCCCACTCCTCCCCAGTCAGCCAGCGGGCAGCAGCACCCCACCCACCTGCCACCCCGCTGCCTGCCAACTGACAGCTTGGTAGAGCTGCATGCCCATTGGTTCACAGCGTGAGCCAATGGGCATGCAGCCCATACCGTACTACTCAGTCCAGAAATGTGTTCCACCTCTGAGTCCCTTTTTTTTTGCACTGCACACAGACCTTTAATGAACTTCCAGACTGTCGGGTGAGCCATGCATAGAAGGCTCTGCATTCCATGATGAAATGTCTCTACGGTGTTATTACAGTGTTTTAACTGTGCCATCATTCACACTGGCACTGTGGTTCCATAATCCTATGGGATAGTGCATCTGTCTGTGACCAGCCCCCCTTCTGTTGCACCTCCCAATCCAAACATCCTTGAAATAATTGATTATCGGTTCGAGTTCATGATGGAATACATTGAAGGTGTCATCAGTAATCTCCTCAAATCTTGCAATTACTTTGTCCAGTGGGTAAAAAGATGGGGCTGGTAAATATCTGCATTTTAGTGAAAATTCTGGATTTAGTGAGTACTTGACAGACAGTCCCTCCGATTGAATTTTGTAGCAAATACACTGTGTGAAATGGAAAAAGCACTCTGTTTGCCTGGCATGTGGGAAAACTGAGTTAAATGCTGAAATGGTAGCTCTTTCGAAGTCTGTCATAACAGCAGGACTCAGGTTGGGATTAATAACTTTTATGACCTCTAACATTCTCACATAATTCTCCCTTCTCTTATTTGGTAGGAGAGCATATATCGCTGGTTGTATGTTACCCAAACGCTCCCCCATGGTGACAAAAAGCTGGTGGAATAGTGGGGGTGAAACACTGAACATTCCATCAGCGAACCAGTGCTTTGTTCTCTCTAAGAAAAGATTATTTTCTGTGCCAAATATGAGTATTCTTTCCTTTCCTGGGCCACTATCATGCAGTAAGAAATTGACAGTTGCACCACCAGATGAAGGCATATATATTTAGTAAGTCACTGGAATTGTTAGCTCTATGAGGTCCTTGGGGTTGGGGGGGGCACCATGAACTCTCAATCACTGAACAGTGTGTTTTAGATTTTTATCTATGATTTTACCTTGGGAAGCAAGGGATACATTTTCTGTGGCATGCACTAAAACCTGAGCCATGATGTCCTGCGTAGCAGTGGCCCTCTGCTTAGCCCTAGTTATGGCTTCAGCTTTTTCAACTGCACAGGGGTCTGCAGCATGGGTGTGCTGCGAAAACCAGTGAATAATGGTGGGGTCATCATAGCTCACTGTATGTACTTGTGCATTGCACCTCTTCAGTTTCTTAACTTGCATGTTCGCATTGCCAAATCGATTTTCCCTCAACGCCACACTTGTGATGCGTGTAAATAAAATTACTGTCATCGATTAACTTTTTTTCTGCCACTTGGAGGAAACAAAGCATCCAGTCATCTTGAGAGCAAGAATGGAAAAGAAACCAGAGGACAAGTAAGTGATTGCTTTGTAAGAAATCATGATTGCAAATATAGGCTGCTCAATTATAGTTTGGTCAATGAGAGTTAATTGGGATTAGCTGAGGGTCACAGAGTGTACAGTGATTGATGTTTGTGTCAGTGTCAGTGGAGTGGAGTGAAAATACTCCTGTCATGCGATTTTGTAACTGTGTGATTTTTACAGTGAGTGAGTTTGAGAGGGAGCAAGTTTGAGAGGGAGTGAGTTTGCAAGGGAGTGAGTTGATGGGAGTGAATACATTGGGAGTGAGTTGTCATGTATACCAATTTGGCGACTGGCAATTTGCACTACTGCAACAATTCAGTGATTCCCTGAGGCAATGTGCACCTCGGAGTTAGAATCCATAAGATAGGAGGGGTTTGTGGGGTGCAGCATCCCAGAGGGGTGCAGGGGGTGTAGCCCCCTTCAATACATCAGCATGTAAGTAGCCCATCTGTTATTAGCCCACCTGTACTTAGCCCACTAGTAATTACCATGGTTTTAATATGCAACTTGTTTTTATCGGTTGTCTGCAGGAGGAACAATGCATGGCTGAGGTGCAGCAGGAGCAGATTTTGTCAGGTACAGCTTCGGGTTTGAGCAGACATCATTATCGAGACCTAACTGAGCAACTGGAGCAGGTCTTCAGTGAGAAGTTTTTTCAAGTTTCAAGTTTATTTGTTTGGTCAAGGACCATTACAAGCAATATAAATAGAAATTTTGATTAGTAATAAATATGTACAATATATATTCATAACTCTGTACACATTTCTTAAATAAAATACATATTCACATTGACAATATAGAAACTGCATCATAGTCTATATATATTACATTTTCCCCACATTGATACTAAACATATTAAAACTTCAATCTTCAAACATATTGCTATATAGTTTGGAGGTAAGTGACTACCCTGCTTATGGTGTACATCTCCTCAATGGTAAATACAAGTTAATTACTTTGTCATTGACCTTACTAAAACAAGGTTACATTTATTTGCAAATATAGATAATAAAATCCCTTCCAAAATTTCCACCCCAATCTTTAAATATGTATAATTTAAAAAATAAACATAATTTAACCAATACATATATTCATATTTATACAATTGTTTTTTTCACTGCTTCTTTGCTTTTAATCCTCTTTCGAATATTTACAATATTTACCAAATATCTTGCAGTGGATTTAATAATTATTTCATCATTTGTAGTAAACAATACTTTCAATAATAGATCCTGGTCATCGGATAAAATGGTTTTACAAGTTGGTGTTATCCATTTATTTCTAAGCTTTTTGTACCAATGACAATAAAAAATAACATGTTTTAAATTTTCATAACTTGTTCTCTTGCAGGAACATAGGTTGGAGTCTCTCTGTTTCTCCCCCCTATATCTCGCTTCCATAATATTACTGGAAAATAATTCTAACTTGTATATTGTATACAAGTTTCTTTGATTTGGGTCAGTAAGAATTTCATAATGACATCTAAAGAAATTATTGACATCATTTTTTCTAAACCAAGGAGAGATTCTTAACTTAGACATTTTTTCCAAGTCCTTAAGTTTATAAAAATCCAGCAATCTGGTAGTGATATAGGGTTGATAGATAAGACTTATTGTAATACCTTTCTCTACATTTTTCCTTAAAGATTCCATACTAATGTCCTGCAGAATTTTGTATACAGAGTTTAACCAGCCTGATTTTAAATGACCCAGGTTTAACCAATTATGTTTTTCCTTCAAACAACAGTAGGTTAGTCTATGAGTTTTATGATGTTAAATTTTTATCCAGTAATTAACTTTCCTGGCTGCAAAGTATGCACCTAAAGACACTAGTCCTAATTCTGTCCTTATAATACACATAGGAACTGACTTTCCTAACCCCAAGCTTAAAAATAATACTTTGTTTATTGGAATTTCAATTTTATTTACCTCTCTTGGTTGCCAGATTTCCCCATTAAATAATGCCTGTGCATTATACTTCACCCCAATAGCTTTAATAAGGGGTTTTAATGAGTTCCCTCCATAATTTTTGTTAAACCTGTGTAATGAATTTGCTTTTTTTTTAAGATTCGAATTCAACTTATCTGTATGTTTTACCCATTTCCCATCATACGAAAGTTGAAGGCCTAAATATGTGCATTCTTTAAGTTTGTCCAATATTTTTTCTCCAATCTTCCATTTAAATGAACAGTTTTTGACTCCAAAGGATATAACTTGACTTTTTGAGTCATTAATTTGTAGATTATATTCTTTCGAAAAATTATCCAAAATATTCAGTTTGGCTTGTAGGCCTGATCGAGTTAGTGAGAATAACACCAGATCATTTGCATAAGTGAGAGAGGCACAATTTTGCCCTAGAATTTTTGGAGAGTCTGTTTCTGAATTCTCCAATTTATTCAGCAATACATCGATATAAATGCAAAACAGGGTTGGTGCCAGAACACAACCCTGTTTGACACCCCTATTTGTTGGAAAAGGGTCAGATAGTTGGCCTACTCTACCAATTTTTACTTGTGCCCAAGTATGGGAATAGAATTCTCTGATAATGGCAATTATCCCTTGTGAAATTCCTTTTATCATTATTTCCCATAATTTATTACAGGATATAGTATCAAAAGCGGTGCTGAAATCTATGAAAGCCGCATAAAGTTTTTGTTTCCGTAATATAACGTATTTTTCAAATAAGTGCCAAATCACAAAAGAATTATCAATGGTTGAATAACCTGGTTGAAATCCTGCTTGGGCCTCTGATAAATCACCTGTGTTGGACATCTGAGCTCTTAACTGGCTTAAAATCAGCCTGGCAAAAGTTTTGCCCAAGTGGTCTAAAATAAATTGGTCTATACATTGCTGGATCAGACCTATTACCTTTTTTATATATTGAAATTGTTATTGCACTTTTCCAAGATATTGGTAGATGTAATTCTCTACCACATGCATTGAATAATACTGTAGGACACTTAGCTCATAATACCGGGGACTTTAAGTAAACCTCTGAGAGGATTTGATCTGGCCCTGGAGCTTTATTCAGTTTTAACAATACAATTGCCTGATAAACCTCCTCAGAATTGAAAGGGACAAATTATATTGCATCATAATTTAAACTTATCCAAGAATCGTCACACACATTACTAAAACATTTTTTTGAGTCATATAGAGTCCAAGACTCCATTGTAATGTATGTGTCAATTTCAAATTTAACTTTATTTGAACCCTTCACTACTAGAAGCTAAAATGATTTATAATCTTTTCGATTTATGACCCTTAACATCTCTTGCCATTGCTTCTGTTGATAGACATTCTTTTTACTAAGTAAGAAGGCTTTATATTTTTCTCTGTGTTTATTTAAATATTTGAAAGTGAGAGCATTCTTTTGTAACTTAACACCTCTTAAGATGTTATTAAGTATTTTTTTCTTCTCGACAATCTTTATCAAACCAGGTTTTAACTACTATATCCCATCTAGATTGTTTTTTATATGGTTTACTTAATAATATTTTAATTTCTTCCAAACATTGAGTGACATGCTGAATAATGGTTTTACTATCATAAATAAATTTTAATGCGTTATTCAATCTATCTATTATTAAATTATGAATCTGATCAGCTACCATATCATTCCAAATGATTTTATTATGATGTATCTCTACTGTCTGTGGTCGAATGTGATTTTCATCAGAGCCATGAATCAACTGTTTGGAGACTAATACTAATGGAAAATGATCACTGTCTACTTTATCTGTAATTATTAAATTTTCCCATAATGACACATCCCCATTCCAAAAAAAATAATCAATTAGGGATGGCCCTCTTGCTGAAAAATGTGAATAATTGCCCTTTTTATCACGGATGGGTGACCATGTAATGGTACTAAATTAAATATAACTAAGATCTTAATTAAATTCTTTCCCATCCTATTAGTTCTTGTATCTTTTGAACTCCTCACATGAGTAGTAGACTATAAACCCAATTGTGGTATTCGCTATCAGCATAACCATCATAGCTACCTATTCTGGCATTGAAGTCACCACAAAGTAGAAGTTCCTCAAAATCAGAGAGTACCCAGCTTTTATAAAGCATATCTTCTAATTGAAGCCATATGGTATGATCATAATATTTAGAATTTGGGGGAGGAATATAAATATTTGCTAAGCAGAATGAAAAGCCTTTCATCTTAACTTGTATAATCAAAATATTTTTATTAGAACATATACATTTTACTTCTGTGTTTCCATCTATTTTAATCCAAGTAATTAGACCATCTGCTAACCTTCCTTTACTTGTTTTTTTTTCCCCCACTTGAATGGAACATACTGTAACCATTTAGGCAGATATATGGGTTTTTACAGTGCCATGTTTCCTGAAGACAGATTATGTCAAAATTTAAAATGAATTCCATCCATTCGCTATCTGCAAATTAATTTATTAGACCAGAAATATTCCATGAAACCAACCGTAACTTTTTGTTAGAATTCCATCCAGAAGATTGGTCTGGATTGTGCAGTCAGTCATCACAATGTTACACGAGGTCCCTGCCCCCTAATTGATACCCTTAGGGGTACACCGTAGACAGTTAATGTTTAGGCATAGGCTATACTAATACGTAGGGCTAAAGGCATCTACCGTATAAGAGTAGATGTCAGGATATGAATATATATTATTGTAACTCACTTTGCTTGCTAATGCACACACATTATACCATGTATTTTCTGTCTATTTCTTACTTGTCAGATGCCAAGACACCTGTCCTTGAAGTAATTATAATGTGAGGCAACATTGCCATCTTTTGGTGATGGACACCACTTCACCTTGTTATGTAAGACTTTGTATAAGAACGTCTTTGTTCTAAAAATGATGACTTTACAGAATTATATAATGTTATCTTGGACCGTGGAGCCACCTCTAATTTAGCCAATAGGGCTCATCTCTGTAACTAGAAATGTTTCTATCCTTCAGTAACCATAGTAATTATCATAAGTATATAATGTTATGCACAGGTTTTACACCTCGGAGACCCAAGAGATCCCAAGAGACTACAAAGAAACCTCGAGGTGTAGGGAACGCTTAGCACTGGATCCCGGTTCGTATTGGTAAGAACTGCTTAGGGCAACTGTGATTTATCCCTGTTTGTAGTAATAAACTTGTTTATTACTTGAATGCAACTTGTTTGTGATTATTTGCATCTCCAATATTGCCAAGAACCTGAAAGTGAGGTTTAGACCTCTTACAATTGGCGACCACGTGCAGGCGATATTGGGTGTTGTAAATTTTCACTTGTTGCTATAAATTTCCCTTTTCCCATGGGGACTGCAGGTGTACATTTCCGTATCACCTCTCCCGTCTTTTCTACCAGTTTGTGGATACTTGCAAGGTCTGGCTGACTTTTCGGGTGTGGTCGATGCCGTCTCGACCCACTCCATAGCAGCTTTGAATTGCAAGCCTACAACTTATACAGTAGCCTGGCTGTGTTTAAAGTACCCATGTTGTGGATCGATACGCAACGCATGGTCTTTTTCACAGTTTGAATTTTCGTTCCCTCCCACATAAATGGCCACCGTATCAGATATCTGCGAGAACTGAGACTGGATGTCTCGAACTTTCTACCTCCCATGGAGGATGGGCTGACTTCATGGTGACGAAGTCAATCCGAAACCCTGTACTGAGGATTTCAACCCAGTACACAGAGGCGCGACAGTCAACCAATAGGCGCTAGTTAAAGGGTTGATGGTCGCTGCTCTCTATGCTGCCTTGAAGCCTCCGGCGAGGTTTCTGAACCCTTGATCTGCAGATCGCATCTCTTAAGCAGGAGATGGGTCTGCAGGAAACAGAATGTGTCTGCATACAGCAGAACTTGGAGTCAGAACTCCAATCTCTGCGTAATGAAAAGGATTCACTATTGCATCATTCTGCACAGGCTGGTGAACAAGAAATGTGTACTCTGAAGACTGAGTGTGAAAGTTTAATACAGGATAAGAGTCAGGTGGTACAGATGAATGATTTGTTGAGTGCCGCGAATGCACAATTGAGTGATGAGATGGGTGAGCTGCAGGATGAGATCAACCAGGTACGTAATGATTTAGAAATAGCTTATAGGGACAATCGCGAATTGAGCGCCGTGTACCGTGTTTTGCAGAAATGGAAACAGGATCAGTTTGATATGGATGTTGCAAGTGTGAGTCATGATGAATGTAGAGCTAAGATGGATAAACTGCGCCATCAGCGAGAGGTTTTGACTGGCCATGTTAAGGCGATGGGTGGCGTGGCCCCTGCCTTTTATTCGTCGTCGGAGGGGGAGCCATCCAATGATGATATCTCGCAGTACAACACCCAGTCACACCCCTACTATGGCCCGGATTCCCCACCCAGCCATCCACAGCATGGCGGGTCCCTGACCACTACTCCCCAGGTCACACGTAGATGACGTCGTGACACTCATCATGGGAAACGCCATCATGGCGGCGCCCATGATAGGGGGGAGCAGGCCCAAGCCTGGTCCCAACGGCACCTCCGGTAGCCATTATTAGTGTGGAAGACAGGCAAGAGATTGAAACCATGATTGATAGGGCACTAGAAAGTGTTCCTCTTCCTGAAAGAAGTATGAAAGCCATTAAAAGTCAGATTCGACAAATTTTTCAAGAAGCTGGCACTCAGGAAGGTGTTGTTCGGATGGCGGCTGAAGCTGCAGCCCGCGCAGCATTGGATGGTGCACTAGACGCACTGCCCTTGCCTGATCGACCACCAACTAATCCCCTGCAAATGGCCTACTCTGTTCAGCAAATTGCTGACAGCATCGGTCGGATGAACCCATCCTACAATCTCAGCTGCCATTTGGAAAAGGTGCGCTCCAAGTGTGAGATGCTTAGTCTCGCCGCAGAATACCAGGTCCAAATACTATGCCAGACCATCGATCCTGGTTTATGGGCAAAACTCCCCGAGGTAGTTCACCAAGATGGGAACGCTACCTTTGACGAAGTCGCAGCTGAGCTCATTTCCGCTCACAGCCCTGGTGTGGTTGGAGTAATGCTAGCATACCCCGTGAAGCAAAATGCTAAAGAAAGTCCAGTGACTTACCACCAGAGACTCTGGATGGCCTATCGAGCAGGGAAACATCTGGCACAAGAAGCCGCAGATGTAGATCTTATTGAATATAAGACCCTGTTCCTTAGAAACATGATCCCAGCCATGAGAGAGAAAGTAGAGTCAACCACATACCTGAATACGGATAGGTTTGCCGATATCCTTCAGAAAACCTAGAGAGTGTACCAGTTGTACATCCGTGATTTGGGTTCCGGTTCCAAAAAGGTTGCCGCTGAGGAACCCGCCCGGACCACGACACACTACACGGTGGAAGGACAGGCCCAGCAACAACAGCCCAAACTCCATCGGCCCTCCAGCTAGCACTCCAACAAAACCCCAACAACAACAACAGCAGGGGTGGGAACCGAATTGGCATAAGAACAAAAGTACAAAGGCAAAGGAAGCCATTACAAAGATAGGGTCCCTCATATAAAGAGATAGCTGAAGAAAACCGAAAATTTCGGGAGCTCCTGGGGCAAGTGCGTTTTGTAGCGGATGCTGTTCCCGCACAAACACTTGCAGCAGTACAACCGGCGACCCTTGACATTACTGGCCATGGACACACTGGAGTTATGGGTGCGCAGACCCATACCAGCCTGAACACGGAAGCCCCGCCTTACATTGCATCAGTGCAACACGGTGAAGTCATCCATGCAAGCCAAGCCCAACCTCTGCATGCCTCCAACAATACGGATTGACAATTACAGGCCCCAGTCCGCATTGTAAACAAGCTGGTCTTGGATACAAACGGAAGGCCCTGCACCGAGGCTGAGGTCGGGGGCCGCCAATTAATTGTCTTGTTAGATACAGGTGCAGCTGTATCTGTGTTACACGACGACCACCCTGAAACATCTCCATGGTCTACCGGATGGAAGACCAATATGTCAGGAGTTTATGGTGCTAGGTTACCTGCATACCGTTCTCTGCCTTTACCGGTAGAATTAGGCCATTTGAAGGCCTCACATGCTTTCCAACTGATGGTGTTGCACGATCACCCTAGCATCATTGGGATTGACTTTCTTGCACCACACGGCTGTGTGGTGGATCTAGCAAACATGCTGTTGATACAGATACAGGGTCAATACCATACTGTCTTAATTCCTGACTCACATGCTGTGGCAACAATATCCATTAACAACAAAGAGTATGATGTCATAGATTTATTCAAGAATCATGAACTTTTCCCAAAACTTCTACCCATTCTGCAATGACGTTTGGAAGCGTTTGCAGTTAACAAACATGATTGTGGCAGAATGCATACCGTTATTGAGGTGCCAGGCCCAGCACACGAGAGACAAAGGCAATATCCATTTCCCTCTGAAGCCTTACCCTCTCTTCGAGAAACAATCAAGTCACTCCTTAAACAAGGAGTAACCAGAACCTGTGTCTCCACTGCCAACTCTCCTGTTTGGCCTGTGAAGAAATCCACAGGTGCCTGGAGACTTACTATTGACTACAGGAAACTGAATCAGGTCACTCCCAGTTGCTCCCCAACTGTGGCGTCGGCACCGGATGTACTTCGACTTTTAACACCAGATCAGAAATGGTTCAGTGCTCTGGATATCTCCAATGGTTTCTGGTCATTACCATTGGCCCTCAAGAGTCAATATAAATTTGCCTTCACTTTTGAAGGGCGCCAATATACGTGGACTTGTTTGCCACAGGGGTTCCATAACAGCCCATCCCTCTTCCATCTCCATATGATGGATGCCCTACAAGGTTTCTCAACCCCCCAATGTCTCTTACAGTATGTAGATGACCTGTTGTTGGCCACTGCCACACAGGAACAACATCTGGATCTCTTGGATGAACTATTGACTCTTATTCAAAGAGCAGGCTTGAAGTGTAATCCTGCAAAAGCACAACTATGTCAGAAAGAAGTGCTCTTTCTGGGTTTGAAGATAACAGATCAAGGTCGGAGTCCTACTTGGAAGACGATTCAAGGGTTGCAAGACTTGCCATTACCTACCAGTGTGGCAACTCTTAGGAGGTTTCTAGGTATGGTAAACTACTCCAGAGATTTCATTTGTGATTTTGCACAGAAAGCCGCTCCACTGTACGATTTACTCAAAAAGGATGTTCCATGGAATTGGGGCCCTGTACATACCCAGGCTGTGATGTCACTGAAGCAGGCCTTGGCATCCACCCCAGCACTGGTAAACCCCAATCCAACATTACCGTTCCACCTAGAGTGTGCCACCTCTGACATTGCTATGTCAGCAGTGTTGGTCCAAAAGGTACATGGCTCTTTGAGACCTATTGCATATGCATCACAGCTCTTGACCCCAGTAGAACAGAAGTACGGCCTTTGTGAAAGGAATCTTCTGGCCACCTATTGGGCAGTGAAGCACTTCCTGTATATCATTGGGTACTCTCCACTGATTCTTAACACCAATCATACTCCTACTACCTTTTTTCTCTCAGACAGAGTGAAAGATGGGTCAGTCTCTAACACCAGGCTAACACATTGGTCACTCCTCCTCCAGGATAGGGATATTCAGGTCCACCAAACCAAAGTTCCATCTCTACTAGCACATGGCCTCCTCTTTCAGGGGGAGCCCCACGACTGCGCTTTGCAGTCACCTGATCTTCGGATCCAGGTCCATTCTTCCCTGCCACCCTGAGGTATTAGAAAACACCTCCTTGTGCCACATGTTTCACCAATGGATCAGCATCATATTATCAAGGTGAACAAATTGCAGGATGGGTATCATGGTGGTGTATCCTTATGGAACATGTCAAGATATCTAAACGCTGTACTGTAGCTTCATCACAGTATGCAGAGCTGGCAGCAGTGGCTCATGCATTAGAGTTTATCCAACATGGAACTCAAGACACCATCATTTTACTGACTCTAATTTGGTTTGTTGTTCCTTACAGAATTTCTCCCTTTCTGGTGGAAGAATCCTTCCTCTCTTCTGATGGCAGCTCAGTGAAATACAAAGAATTGGTGATTTACATACACGATTAGGTCAGAAATACCCACACAAACTCTATGTACACAAGGTTAAAGCTCACTCCTTACATGATCCCTATCATGCATTCAATGACACAGCAGACACCCTTGCCAAGGAAGGGGCCCGAGGGGGGGATGTCTGGGTGATGGAACATCCAGAGGCCAATGCGGCTGTACAGGATGCAGCTCTTAAAAAGAAATATGAATCTTTTTCCCCCTTGGACCTCTCAGCAGCCCAGCATCTGGACACTGAACTCAAAGAAGTGTTCAGATTCTTGGACAAGGGTACTGAAGAAAGACTTCCCACACATAACCCTTACCATAGGCATGAAAGTAAATTACACTTATCCCCTGATGATAAACTCATTTGGTTCCAGCCAGAGGATACTACCACCAAATTGTGGGTGGTCCCCAGACATTTGAGATCTGAATTTTTGCACCAGGTACATGACACCCCCACTGGTGGACACCAGGGGGCTGAAAATACCCTCCAACGCCTCAAAACCACTGCCTGGTGGCCTGGGATCACCAAAGATGTTAAACAGTACATTGATAATTGCCTTGTTTGTGCACAAAACAATCCGATACCTACAAAACGGAATGCCAAACTTTTACCACAGAGACATACTGGCCCTTGGCATGCCATCCAAATTGATTTTATTGGTCCTTTGACCAAAACCAGTAGAAACAACAAGTATGCCCTTGTAGTAACCGATCTATTCTCTAAGTGGGTAGAAGCTTTCCCCACCAAGACTTGCACTGCAACGACAACTGCCAAAATCCTGGTAGAACAGATTTTCTCCAGGTGGGGCCTGCCTCTCAAGGTAGACTCCGATAAAGGAACCAGTTTTACAGTGAGTTGATGAAAGAGTCCCTTGAACTCATAGGGGTTCAACAAAAGTTCCACATACCTTATCATCCTCAATCCTCAGGTCAAGTAGAAAGAGCTAACAGATGGATTAAGCAAATGCTTTCCAAATTCATTGAGGACAATCCCAAGACCTGGGATTCCCTACTGCCTTTACTCCTTATGGCAATTAAGTGCGCCTCAGCCACTACTCAGCTTACACCCTTTGAGGTAATGACTGGCAGACAAATGAGACTACCTGAACACTTGCTCTTTGACCTGCACACCCCACTGTGGACGAGTGTCTGTAGATCAGTATGTGGAAAAACTCAGAAAAGACCTCATACACACACACTTGTATGCTGCAAATTGCATGGGCAGGGCCCAGCAACAGTCCAAAATACAATTTGACAAACATGCACAAGAAGTGGATTGGCAAGTTGGAGATCAGGTCATGGTACTCCGATTTGCACATCCCACCCACTCCTTCTCCAACAAGTGGGAAGGCCTTACCCCATTGTCAACAAGCTCAGTCCAGCAGTCTATCAAGTTAGACTCCTCCACAACAATAAACTGACTGACAAATGGTTACATGCAAACCAATTGAAACTGTACAAAGGAGCTTAAAACTTACTCTTCCTAACCCCATTGGGCGGAACTGTACTAATATACTAATCTTTCATCTTCCTTTTCAGATACATTGACAAGATGGCTATCTTGTTCCTATCTTTACTCCTTGCAGGAGTACTCCCTTTCACCCAAGGCATGGTACCGGACCTCCTTCGCCACCTTGATCCTCCAGCACCTCCTACAGAGGGAGTTTCCATCAAAATTCCAGACACTATGATTACTGTCCAGGAAGGTTCCGATGCATACCTCACTGCCTCGGTCGTTGCTCCTGATAAATCTACCCTTCAGATTGAGTGGCAAACCACATCACAAGGACAAGTTCTCCCTGTGGCCAAACTCTCTAAGGGAACTTTCCAGGGTTGGCCCAACGCTAAATTGTCCCCGAATGGTACACTGTCCTTGTTACAGACTGCATTAAGACACTCTGGTTTGTATAAAATTACTGCCTTAATTGACCCTTCCTACTGTAACTCTCTTTCTCAGGATGCTGCCCGCAAATTTTGTGCTATACACCACATGGCCTCTGCTGCCATGTATCTATCTGTGCTACCTCCTACTGAGAAACAGTTTGGAATGTCCAAAACATACCCCTGGTCCCCGTAGTGGTCTCACAGCCACTGCCCTCCCAGGTTCTTTGATTAACAATTTACAGTTTATGCATGTACCTGTTTTATTTAACCTTACTTATTGGAATATGAAAGAATTTGGTATGTGTCACAATACCAATACATCTGCATTTTATAGTACTTTATTGCTTGACAGTTTAGCTGCATTTCAAATACGTACCAAAGATCCCTTTACTGGGGTTTATTCTACTGAACACAGAGGTAATTTTAGGAGGAAACCTCCTCCTAGTACTCTTACTCATAAACGATTAAACGTGAAGTTGATAGTTCTGATGTCACCGTGCCACGGGAACTGTCACAGGTCTTTTGGTACTGCTATGTCCATTTGGAACAAAGCAGACATTGCTGCTATCAAAAGTCATTCTGCAAAGTTCTCCACTGGTTTGGTTAATGATGTTTTACCACCTTTATTGCATGGTGTGGATGGTCTTAGTCAGGAAGAAAGATACACTGTATACAACATGCACAACATTGCAAAAGCCTTCTGATTCTAAAGATAAGATTAACGACTCATACAACAGAATAATAGAGAAGCTGATAGACAATACATTGGTAGGAAATACTTTGTTCTGCATATGGTTCATACATACTCACTACCATTAATAACCTTTTCAGAGACCTAGAAACTGGTAGGATTCCTGATATTATACATGACAGACGTCTATCTAAATGGTATTGTCCTAAATGTAAATCTCCATCTTGTATTTCCCTATGTATGCAACAGACTCTGTCCATTCCTCTCTCCACATCTCGAAATTTGGGGTTTGTGACCAGACATCCAAACACTGGTCCTTGTTTTTCTGCCAAGAAATGTTCTATAACAGATACCATGGTTGTCTCTTTTACTGCCTCCTTACCACGCTTTGATCCCACTACCGCTTTGTTCGACAAGCTGGCACTGGCGCATTCCATAGGGCATTTGGACGAATACATCTACCAAGAACACCTGGATCTACCTCCTCTATTGGTCTACCATTCCTTCCTGGATGCCTGGGTGGCACCGCACACGGACTGTTGTGCGAAAAAGCAATACATCTACCTGTGCCGATGTGATGTGTTTGATGTTATACGCCCTGTTTGTGGCTACTCTCCAGACAGCATTGACTGGACTTTCACTATGGATGCTGACATCACTGAGAATGGCACCAACGCTTTTGAATCAACACAGTCACCCGATCAGCTCTACCAGTCCTATCGTGAGGAAGCTCATCGCCTGTCAACACGGATCTCCAAGACGATCTACACATGCCCTGTCCAGTTGCAAAAATGGAGACTGCCTACTGTACGATCACAGTACAACTCTGACGGTGAATATTGTATAGTCACTAATGTCAAAATGTATTCTTATGGTTCTGTTACTTGTGCAATTGATTACCTCAACTTCTGTTTTGTTCCCCATCAGAAAACTGTTATTGGACACACTGTCATAACCTCCGTTCCCCTTATGGAAGCAGATATTATTGATGGTAATCCAGACTATTTACTTACACTTGAGGAATACCTACCTTACTTTAATGTACACATAGATCCGTTGACACTTACACTGAAATCACTTTTAGATAGAAAGGACACACACCTCATCCACATCAGCAATAATATAACCAAAGCCAATGAAGCCATTCTTGACCTGATGAATGATGGAGACATGAATAACGTTTTGACTAACACTTGGTTAGAGATTACTTTTAGAGGGTTTTGTTATAATACAAGCATTTTTGATATTTACTTTGATTATTATGCTTTGCTGCCTATAACGTACTCTTCGTCAACACCGTGAGCAGCTTGAGTTTCTTTACAAGGCTCGTGCCTCCAGCTTGCAAAGACCCACTGCTCCTGCCCACTCCTTATATTCGCCTGTGTTGCCCTTTTTAGGCAACAAGGGGGGGAATTGTTACACGAGGTCCCTGCCCCCTAATTGATACCCTTAGGAGTACACCGTAGACAGCTAATGTTTAGGCATAGGCTATACTAATACGTAGGGCTAAGGGCATCTACCGTATAAGAGTAGATGTCAGGATATGAATACATATTATTGTAACTCACTTTGCTTGCTAATGCACACACATTATACCATGTATTTTCTGTCTATTTCTTACTTGTCAGATGCCAAGACACCTGTCCTTGAAGTAATTATAATGTGTAAGGCAACATTGCCATCTTTTGGTGATGGACACCACTTCACCTTGTTATGTAAGACTTTGTATAAGAATGTCTTTGTTCTAAAACTGATGACTTTACAGAATTATATAATGTTATCTTGGACCGTGGAGCCACCTCTAATTTAGCCAATAGGGCTCATCTCTGTAACTAGAAATGTTTCTATCTTTCAGTAACCATAGTAATTATCATAGGTATATAATGTTATGCACAGGTTTTACACCTCGGAACCCGAGAAGATCCCAAGAGACTACAAAGAAACCTCGAGGTGTAGGGAACGCTTAGCACTGGCTCCCGGTTCGTATTGGTAAGAACTGCTTAGGGCAACTGTGATTTATCCCTGTTTGTAGTAATAAACTTGTTTATTACTTGAATGCAACTTGTTTGTGATTATTTGCATCTCCAATATTGCCAAGAACCTGAAAGTGAGGTTTAGACCTCTTACAACAAGATGCTAATTCTAAAAATTTGCTAGCTGTTACTATATTATATTATATTGCTGAAATTGGTGTTTCTCTGATTGATGCATTTTCCAAGCTTTTATTATTTCCCTGAGAGACATTTCTAGCAACATTTATTAAATTTTCATCATTATCCATCACTAAATGTAACCCCAAGGAGTCCAACAAGCCCACATTACTAACTAATTTATTATATAAATAAGTTTGTTTAACTGTTAAAATAATTGTATCATAATATGAATCTCCTCTGTTTCTTGCTACCTGTAATGTTTTAAAGTCCTCCATTGGGACTTGTAGTATTTGCACCAATAAGTCTTCTACTAACCTTTCCAGCTTAATATCATTCTCATTCTTAATCCTTTCTACACCATAAAGTTGCAATTGCATTTGATAATTTTCTTTCTGATGTCCTAATGCTTTTTTAGATATGTTAATATTAGGAACTTTTTCAGTTTCTCCCGATATTATATGTATACCTGCCTTATCCAGTAATAAGGCCTTCTCCATAATCATGTCTGCTAGTTCTTTTAATTCTAATAAGGCCTCTACACAGCCTAGTCTTGGCTTGGATTTCCCTTTCCTTACTTCCAGGATTTTAATCTCATTCTCAGATATCTTTGATATATGCAAGAAAAGATTAGTCAGAATGTTTTTTAATTTAAAATTCATAACTTTTGGGGAGACATTTAGTCCAAAAATGAAAATTGAAACTGGGTGTGATCTATCTTTTGATTTTGTTTTATTCAACATATCTCTATTTATATAAGTCAACATGTATCCCATCTTTTTCAAGGATTCCCTATTGATCCAAATTTGATTTGCTTTCCTCAGGGCCTTGCAGAAAATAAATAAACAAGCCACTCTCTCATAATCCTTATCCCTCCATAACTGAATAATATCCTCATACCCAATATCAGCACCAGTTGCTGCCCTAAGCAGGTTCACAATCTTTTCCCTTAGTATCACATATGACCAGTTGACATCAATTTGGAAACCATACAAATTTAATATAGCACAATCAATAATATTTGTAGCTGAATTGCTAGGTAAATTATTTAGTGAGGAAGTAATTGACAATTGAACTATAGTACCTTTATCTTTAGTGTCCCTTTCAATAACTGCGTCAGTTGACCTGTAAGGCATTTCTCCAACCACCTCTTCATCCCCCAACTGATTTACTTTTGGACTGGGTTCCTTCAATTGAGTTTTAATATTCTTTGGGGTAGTACCATCATTTTGTATATTAGGACACATTTGGTTCCGATTAGAGTTAAAAAAAAAGCATGTTCTATTTGTACTTTATTTTCCTTAGTTACAGGACAGTGTTGCATATCCACTTGTGATAAAGTTTTGTCAGAGATGCTATCCATTATTGACAAAACTCCCTCTTTTTTCCTGAATCTATTTTCTTGACTATCTTTTCCTTAAATTTCTCCTTTCTTTTCTTCCTTTCTTTCTTATTTCGTTTGAATACTGGTGTTTCAGGAAAAATAATGGAGGGGAAATCTGGTCTCAATTGCTCGTTTACTGCCTCCTGATTATCTAAATTGTCTATAACTAGTGAGGGAGAACCCTCCTGAGGGTTGATTTTATTCAATTGCTGCAACACCTCATCCAATCTACATCCATTAATAGCTATGTTTTCTTTAATTGTATCTAATTCAAATTTAGGATTGATTAGATGGTCTATAATCATCATGTGCATATGAGGATTTTGGACATATGTCTTTAATTCTTCACTAAGGACAAATGGATTGGTTATTTTAGAATTAATCTTATAATATTTTTGTGCCTGAAAAGGTTGCCTTGATTGTTTGGGAGTTGTAAATTGTTTGAGACCATTTGTGGTATCCTGCAACTCACTGGCAATATTTCTTAGGTCTCTGTGCCATGAGGGTTTAGGATTTGATTAAAAAAAAATAATCAGGAGAAAAGTCCAGTGAGTTACATATAATTGAATTTTCCTCCTGGCTCATATTCCTGGAAGCCTCCAAAGTTATATGCAGCTCTGGACCTATTATTTCTTTCAAAATATCAGAGCTTAAAGTGGTATCAACCACTGCCTGTAAACATTTATCCCCCAGTCCTTTATGTTCCATAACTTTATTATATTTACTAAAGCTCACAGAATTATTGGCCTGATTAATACATGCCTTATTGGCAGTTAACTCGAAACCAGCCATGTCAGTAGGTGTCAAATGAGCAAAATGTTGCTCTCTGCCAACAAAATGATCTTTAATTTTTGTCTGTTTTGTCTTGTTTGCTGTAATATTAATCTCTGAACTTTTCTCCACTATATCCATCTTTAATTTGGAAATCCTAGTCCTATTATTCAATATTTCCTGTGGCTTATTTCTTTCTCTTTTAACTATAGGAATAGTTTTGCTCTTTAGATTCATTAGTTTCTTTAATTTTCTGCAATTTTGATTCATTGCTTGTGCTTGGGTAGGGGTACTACTTCTGATAAAACCATCCAGGATACTTTCTCTAAGGTCATTACCTACATCCATATCAAAACATATAGATGATTTTAAATCAGTGGGTGAATTTACAGGAGAATGACCTGATCTATGATAAGACTCTGAATTGATATTTAAGTCAGTACCTATAAGTCGTCCATTTCCCCTTCTTTGTCATCTGGTTTGGACCATGATCTTTATAAATATGTTTAAATGAAACTACCCCTAAAATTCACAACTGGCAGAACGATATTATAACTACACAAGTATCACAACTAATACAGAGAGCACAGCTAACACAGATAGCATCTATAAAATCATTACAGCAAATGTAATAGTAGTAAATATTTTTAGGACAACAATAAACTAATGTAATGTACTCAAGTCCTTAGTTCTTAAAACCAACCTCGAAGCAGGGTGATTTAATTTTAATCAATTAAAGATTAATAGGTCAGAAAATATTATTAAATTGTTAGTGAGTTAGCACCTTGCAACTGGCACGCTGTGATCAATTACAATTTTACCCAAAAAAACTATAAAGGAAAACAAAGTACCCACTGTTATTTGCTACTTTGTAGTCAAAAACTGTTTATTCAAATGGAAGATTGGGCGTGGTCAGATAAATCCAACTCTTGCGTTTGAATAAAAAGGCACTCTTTTACAACAGGGCTGGGAAATTTGTAGCAGATTTTCTACAGTCTACTTCTTCCCTCACACCAAAAATATCTTCCCCCAAGCAACAGTTTACAACTTCACAGACTTTCTCCTTTTGTCATCAGGAAGCTCTGCTAATTAACACTGAAGATGCACTATTTACACTCTGTATTATTCGGCTTTCGCTATCAAGTGTTTAAAACATTGATTCTCTCAGTGTCTTTAAAATATAATCACCACAAGAGACACAGCCAAAAGAATTAAAACAGCCATGGTGTGTTTTAATTGTAATTTTTTAACTCCAAGTTGCTTTCGTGCCACTCACACTTGCATGGTAGCAGCATGAGTCTTTTTGTAGGGTAACTGCCCCTCCTCTCAAGCTTACATGCTCTAATGACCACAAGAATCTTCCTGATGACAATTATGCACCCCGGGAGATTTAAACAAACAGTTCAGGTCTTCAAGCTATGTAGAGGAGCCACGGCACAAAACGCTGTTTTAAATACACAGGAGACAGTCTCAGAATGAGTGCAGAAAGCAAAGCAACACAGTTCAGTACCTGCGTGAGTCTTTTTGTAGGGTAACTGCCCCTCCTCTCAAGCTAACGTGCTCTAATGACCACAAGAATCTTCCTAATGACAATTATGTACCCCGGGAGATTTAAACAAACAGTTCAGGTCTTCAAGCTATGTAGAGGAGCTATGCGATCCTGCCTTGAGTACCTCAGGGGACTGGCATACAATTTCCAGCTTCAGGTGTGAAAATATCAGCTGGAACGATGTGTGCTTTAAAGACCAGTCACCAAAAATGCATGTGCTAAAATTAGTTTTCTTAAATTGCATTCGCTGAATTGGAGTCACTGTATTGACATGGAGCCAATGGAGAACCATCGTGGTTTTTAATTTGCCTGTGAAATCCTGAGCACGGTCTTGAAGACTGTTGGTATTTGCAAGGGAACAGCCAGAGCACAGACAAGGCCCCTCAAGTAGCCGCCTCCTGAAGTTGATAACACAGTTAAGAAAAAATTATGCTTTTTGGGTGGACTGCTCCACACTGACGCACAGAGGTGGTGGTGACTGTGATGGATCTCCAACAGGTTGTTCGGTCAGAAGGAATGCAAAGAATGAAGAGTCATTTTTCTGAAAGCAGAAGGACTACAGGGCTCACCCACTGATGCCTTAAACAAAGCTAGTTTCAGTGAAGAGCCACTGACGATGTCATCTGAACTCACACTGTAGTCCTCCCTGTTAGCTTCCTTATAGGATCTGCATCTCTAAAGTTGAAGAAACTGTAGCTATAGTAATCCTTTAAAAAACAAGATTGGGTTGGCTGCAATTCTTGCATTTCCAGAATGTTCTGATGCATGGCACTGTACTTTAAAACATATCAGAAGGTGGTTTTGGAATGTAGCACTGAACCAAGGCATTGAATGTCAAGGTGGTGCACAATTTTAAAATGTTGGGGGGGGGCATGCAATCTCAGAATGTGGCAGGGATGTGCCATCTCAAAATGTGGTGGAACAGTCAGTCTCAGAATGTGACAGGGACACACATCGAAGAATTTGGTGGGGACTGGCAATTTCAGAATATAGTAGGGATGCACATTGTTGGAATGTGACAAGACATGTCATTTATTCTGAAATTGCTTGTTCCTGCCACATTCCAAAATTGTACACACCCACCACATTCCAAAATTATGCATCCCAGCCACATTCCATGCCTGCATCTTGGGACTGAAGGCCCTACTCGGACTTGCACCTCCCTCTATACAAGCCTTATTCCATCCTGCTCCAGCTGAACATGCCACAGAAGTGTTACCAAACATGCATTAGCTGTTTCATTCAGAAGCATTGCCTTGGGGAGATGAGCCTTTGCTGTCAGGGCCACTGCTTGGATAAATGAGCTACCAACTGCCACCACAAGCCTTACCCAACTTGGGCCTTTCAACTCCGAGCTAAAGAAGTCTATCCACCCTCCTGTTTGTTGCTATTGCCACTCTTAACCCATGAGCCAGCACACCTCTGTTCCCCAAAGCCATGCTCCTAAAGACCATCTCCCCTCTTGCACACTGCCACAGCCACTCTTAGCCTAGCAGGTACAAGAACCCTAGGCTTGCCAAGGTTCTTCTTTCATTCTACAATTTGATGCAAAACTCCCTGCTCACTACCTGCCCATGTCTTCCCACCTGCCTGCTCACCTTTCTCTCCTCATACTCTCCCTGACAAACCTTCACCTGCTGACCTCCTTATACCACCCACCTTTGAGCCTATCATCATCCCCCTCCTTTGATTCCTCATCTCCTACCTAATCCTGATTGGTTCCCTCTACCCTTTCTGACTGCTATGTCTAGGCTGACTGCTCTGGCTATAGCCTAGTAACCTTTAGGTATCAGTTTTGATGAACAGCTCCATCTTCTGTTTCCTTCCAATACAAGATCCTGCCTAGCTTCCATCTCTGATTTTTTCTCGAACTAGTACCTAACTCTGACTTAAGCACTTAATTGTATGGCATGACATGTGAACCCAGCCCCATTGACTATGTACCCTTGTTTTGGTTATGTGTTGTTATTTTCCTATGTTATCCTACATTGTTATGCTATTGCCAATGTGTACTGATTTCTCCTGTTTACATTTTTCTTACTATTAGATGTTTTTGGCAATATCTATTAAGCTGCTACTGACTCTAAACTTATGTACCCTCCCCTACCCTTGTAACGATGGTCTTTCGTAAATGAGCTTTTAGCTCAAAGGTTGTAATTCTGATTACTAAATAAATAAAATAAATAAATAAATAAAATAAATTCTAAAATTATGCATCTCTGCTACATTCCAAAATTACACATTCCTTCCCCATTCCCAAACTGCACATCCCTGCAACATTCTGAAATGTTTCATCCCATCCAAATTCCATAATTGAACATCCCTGCCAAGTTGTGTTTCAATGCCACATTCCAAAACTGTCACTGCCACATTCCAAAATTGTATGCCACGCCACATTCTGAAATAATGCATCACCACCACATTCTGAAACTTGTGCGTCACTGTAGCATTCTGAAATTGTACATCACCGCTGCATTCTGAAATTGTGCATCACTGCTGCATTCCAAAATTGTGCATCACCACCACATTCTGAAATTGGGCATCACAACCACATTCCAAAACTGTGTATCACCATCACATTCTGAAACAGTGCATCACAGCTGCATTCCAAAATGTTGTGTCTCCACTACATTTTGAAATTGTGCATCACCGCTGCATTCCAAACCTATATATCACTGCCAAATTCTGAACCTGTACATCACCACTATATTCTGAACCTGCTGCATTCTGAAATTGTGTGACACCACTGCATTCTGAAATTGCTCATCACCACCAAATTCTGAAATTGTGTGTCACCACCGCATTCCAAAATTGTGCGTCACTGCCACATTCTGAAATTAAGTGTTCCAGCTACTTTCTGAGACTGTGTCATTGCTGCATTCCACAATTGCAACCTGGAGACATTTCAAAATCTCATACTTGCAGTTTTTTTTTAAATTGAATACAACTTTGTAATTCTATCCCCCATCACCTTCTAAAGTACTGTACCTTGCATCTACACATTCTGGAAGTGCATATACTGCCCCCCCCCATGTCAGTTTTCCTTTATCAGATGTGTATTGCACCTTCAGTTTTAAGTAACATAGGAGAAATAAGTCATATAAGGTAGCTTGCAGGGAGGACTAGATTGTGAGTTCAGGAGATGACATCATCAGTAGCTCTTCACTGAAACTGGCTTTTTTGAACAGGCAATGAATTAAGGGTTACAAAATGACTTGTAACTTTTAAAAAAAGTAATTTATAGATCTGATTTGTGGCATGAGGCTGACTGAGGATATGCTAATCCAAATTCCGAATTTATTGATGCCAAAAATGTTAGCTTCAGTCTCTTTTTAAAAGACAGAGAGGCACTCAGATAGGGAGTATGCAAGTGGAGCAGCAACTGTAGAAAGCAGTGGAGGCAGTGGGTACAGACATTGATGTCCCCCAGGGTGGTGCATCCCCATGGCGCTGAGAAAAGAAAGCTGGCTTTTCACCACCAGACAAAACCTGACACTGGTAGGGGGTGGGATTTAGGATCCTGAGCTTGTACCCATCAAGGATATGGTATCTGACACATTCGTTCAGTAGTCCATTGACAGAGTATGATAACTTGAACCCACGGACAGTGAGTATTCTACTTTACTACTCCATAAGTCATGCATAGATACACAGATACTGTGCACAGATTTTTATGGAAAGAAAAACTAATGTTCCATCCTTTCTGTCTGGTTTCAACTTAGGCCCTTACTAGTCTAGCACTGGTTAGACCACTAGCAGATCAATCATCCTTTAGTTATGACTGGACTAACCCTACCTCCCCGTTAGTTCCACCCTTTCACCCAGTCATTCTCAGCAGTACCATGTGTCTATCCCACTTCCTTATGAAACTGGTCACTGAATTCACATTCACCAGCTCCCCTAGCTGATGATTTGACATTTCCACCACCATCTTGGTGAAGTACTATTTACTCACATCCCTCCAACATTTTCCTCAAGAGCTTATAGCTGTGGCCCCTTGTGATGTACCCTCACTTAGCTTAAACAGTTGCTAACAGTCCATCCTATTTATACCCTTTAGGTACTTGAAAAAAACAAACATCTGCAGCCCTCACCCTCCATGGCCATGAATCCAATTGATAATCTAGATGTTTCCAATGTGATGAGGAATACTTTATTCAGGCTTAGAACACAATGGAGTACCAATGCTTGTGCAAGTCCAAAATCATGGAAAGTAAGTGCCAGAAGTGACTGGTGCTGGCCCCAACATTTTGTACCTGCGCCTGGTGCTTTTTCAATGGGATAGGGTGAGTGCTGCAGCTGTTTTCTTTCTCTTGTTCTGATTAACATAGCTGCCTACAATTTGTTTAGAGGTACTTGAAGGTTTCAGTCATTTCCCCCCTCTCTGTTCTGGCCATTAACAAATAGATATTGATGTCAACCAGTCTTTCCTCATAACCCTCCTCTGCTGCCCATGGATCATTTTAGTCACCCCCCCTTTTGGAATTAACAAAAGGCAGTCCTTGTCCTTTTTCAGGTGGGGAGTTCCAAAACACACAGTATTTCTGGTGCAGCCTCACCAAGGACTTGTACATTGTCAGCTATCCATAGATACATAGATACATACATAGACAGTGTCGGCAGATAAGGGCCTTAGGCCCACCCAGTCTGCCCATTTGAGCTTGTTCAGTTTGTTTTCCTAGAAGTCTGTTGCCCCTTACCCCTGACCTCTAGAATTTCTTTATGTCTATCCCATGCATTCTTAAATCCCGTGATTGTTTCAGCCCCCACCACTTCCTCTGGCAGGGTGTTCCACTTGTCCACCACCCGTTCTGTGAAGAAATTCTTACTCATGTTTCCTCTGAATCGTCCTCCTCCAACTTCATCCCATGACCTCTAGTCCTGGAACATCTTTTCACTTAAAAATAGTGTTTTTCTGCACCTGTTCCTCCTGTAAGATACTTGTATGTCTCTATCATATCCCTCTCTCCCTCCTCTCCTCCAGGAGTACATGTTCAGTTCCTTCAACCTGTCTTCATAGGACTTGTGATGCAATCCATGCACCATCTTTGTTGCCCTCCTCTGAACCTTCTCTACCCTGTCTATGTCCTTATTTAGGTATGGTCTTCAGAACTGTACACTGTACTCCAGGTGGGGCCTCACTAGTGTCTTGTATAGCGGAATTATGACCTCCCTTTTCCTGCTGGTGATGCCCCTGCCTATACATCCCAGCATTCTATTTGCTTTACCTGCTGCCTTGTCACAATGTTTCCCTACCTTGAGGTCATCAGATATGACAACCCCAAGATCCCTTTCCTGCTTGGTGCATGCTATATCCTCACCCCCCAACTGTTATATTGTGCCAGGGTTTTTGTGCCCCATATGCATTATCTTGCACTTCTTTGCATTGAATTTCAACTGCCAAACCCTGACCATTCTTCAAGTTTCTGCAGGTCGCTTCTCATTCTGTCTACAACCTCTGGTGTGTCTACTCTGTTACAGAGCTTTGTGTCATCAGCGAACAGTGAAATTCTGCCTTCTAGATCCTCCTGCAATGTCATTGATGAAGATGTTGAATAGGACCAGTCCCAGCACTGATCCTGTGGTACCCACTGGTCACTCTTCCTCTGTGGAGTGACAGCCAGTTACCATCACCCTCTGTGTCCTGCCACCCAGCCAGTTACCTACCCACCACACTACTGTCCTGCCCACACCCATATTCCCCAGTTTGTGTAATAGTCTTCTATGTGACACAGTGTCAAAGGCCTTGCTGAAGTTCAGATAGGCCATGTCCACTGCCCTCCATGATCCACCTCCCTAGTCACCCAGTCAAAAATTCAGCGAGGTTGGTCTGACATGACCTCCCCTGGTGAAACCATGCTGCCTTGGGTCCTGTAGTCCATTGATAACAGATGTTTCACCAATCTCTCCTTCAGTAGTGCTTTCATGATCTTCCCCACTACTGAGGTGAGGCTGACAGTCTGTAGTTCCCTGCTTCCTCTTTGTTCCCACTTTTGTATAAGGGGACTACATCTGCTGTCCTCCAGTCTTTGGGTACCACCCCTGTTTCCAGTGATCAGCTAAACAGAATAGCCAGAGGTTCAGCCACCACCTCTCTTAGTTCTTTGAGGACCCTGGGGTGTACCCCATCTGGCCCCATTGCTTTATCAACTCTTATTACTTCCAGTTCCTTCGGGACCCTTTCTCGTGTAAAGGGACTTGTGTCCATTTCTGCACCATTCTCACCCCTTGTACTCCCTTCAGACCCATTACCCTCCTCCTCCTCAGTAAATACTGAGCAGAAATACCTGTTCAATATGTCCGCTTTACTGTTGTCATCCTCCACGTGGCTCCCATCCTCCCCCTTCAGTCTCACTATCCCTCCCTTTGTCTTTCTTTTTTCCCTTATGTACCTGTAAAAGGTTTTGTCTCCTCTACCCACTGATTTTGCAATGTGTTCTTCTGTCTGAGCTTTGGCTTCCCTTACTGACCTCCCTGCCTCCATTTGCTTCTCCTGGTACTTCTCCCTATCCCCTTCTGCCTGTGTCTTTTTGTATTGCCTGAATGCAATCTTTTTGGCTTTCACTTTCTTTGCTACCTCTTTGGAAAACCATAATGGTCTCCTCTTCCTTTTCCTCTTGCTAACCTGCTTAATGCATAATTCTGTTGTTCTTGTAATCCCCATTTTAAATACTGCCACTGTTCCTCAACCCCTGATTCCTGTCCCATTCCCTTAGTGCCTCTTTCAAGTATCTCCCACTTTCCCAAAGTCTGCCCCCTAAAATCCAGGATCGTGTTTTTGTGTGGGTTGGTTCTGCTCTTTCTGTGATTTCAAACCACAATGACTGGTGGTCACTGTTTCCCAGGTGCTCCCCACTGTTACCCCATCACACTGTCCCTGTTTGTGAGCACAAGGTCCAATATTGCCTTCTGCTGAGTTGGTTCCATGACCAGTTGCTTGAGGAAGGCACCCTGAAGAGTCAGGATAAATCTGCTCCTAGTTGATGCTGCTGCTGGGATGCTCCAGTCCCGTCTGGAATATTGAAGTCTCAACCAGTACTACTTCACCCTTGTCTGCCATCCTTTGGATGGCTAGCATCAACTCCTATCTGTTTCTTCCTCCTGGGCTGGTGGTCTATGGACCACACCTATGCAGCTGTCCCATTTTCCTTTCCAGCTTAACCCACAGTATCGCTCCCCCATTTTGTTCCTCCTGGATCTCTGTGGCCCTTATGTCATTTTTCACATACAGTGCCACTCCTTCCTTCCTGCCTGCTCCGTCTCTTCTGAATATGTTGTAGCCAGCTATGGCCATCTCCCAGTCATGGTTATCATTATACCAGGTTTCAGTGATGGCCACAATGTCCAGGTCTGACTGTACCATGACAGCCTCCAGATCTTCCATCTTGTTGCTAAGGCTTCTGGCATTTTCACACATGGCTTTCCATGATTTGACCTCCCTAGACTGCTTCACTGTTCTACTCCAGCCCCTTCCTTGGTTGTCATTTATCCCTGGTTCTCCTTGCTGACTGCCATTCTGCTGAATTTTGCCCCTTTTCTGCTTATCCACCTCTTGGGCACTAATCTCCATCTTTTGCACACTGCTTTGCAGAAATAGCCACTCCTCTGGTTCACTGGTTCCACTGCTAGCTGTGGGGGGTGAGCAAGTAGGTACCCTCCTTGCTGGCCTGCCACCCCCCTTTACTAGTTTAAATGCTTGTCAATGTAGCATTTAAACTTATCATTGAGTGCTTGGATTCCCCTTCAGGATGGATGCAGGCTGTCAGGCTTGAACAAACCTCTATCCCTCCAGGTGGGTCCCCAGTCACCAGTGAATCCAAACCCTTCCTCACAGCACCAGTTCTTCAACCATGAGTTAAAGTTCCTAGTACATGCACTCCTATGCTCTCCCTTGCCTCTCACAGGTAGTACTTCTGAGAAAGTGACAGAAGTAGCTACTTGTGAGACCCTCCCAGTTTCCTAAACTCTTCCTGAACTTCCTTTGGCTCCCCATTTGCCAGGTCATTAGTACCTAGGTGGATAATGACATCCAGCTCACCCTCCCATCTTGCCTTCCCAGTGATCTCCAGGATCTTCCTTCCATCCCTCCATGCCATGGCACCTGGTAGGCACCTCACCTCCCAGTCCTCCCCCTCCTGTGTTCCTAGCTGGATCCCTCTTATGATGGAGTCCCCCACCAGGATTCACTTCCTCCTCCTCTGAGTCTACTGCTTTCCCACTGAGGTCACCTCCTTGGCTAACCTCCACATCCTTTCCTTCCACTTCTCTGAGTACCTCTATTTGGTTGTCCTCATTTGCCAGTGTGGCATATGAGTTCTTAGTGGAATAGGATCTGGGATGTGCCTCTGCCTGACTGCTCTAACCCTCCCTGGGTCCACTGTCATCCAAGTGCTCCTCATTCTTGGCATCCTTTGAGGCAGTTGCATTGGACTGGGTGGTCCCTGGATAGGGGTGATGGTACTCCTGACCCAGTTTACTTCCGCTCTGAGTCTGGCTACCTCATCCCACAGTCCAAAGAGATGCATGCAGATAGGGCAGCACCTCAGTGTTCAGAAGGTCTGCCTGAATATGGCTGCCCCACAGCCACTGCATTGCACCACTCCCACATTATACTGCAATTCCACTACTTGTCTGCTACAGAAGCTCTCCTACTTACCTTTTTATTAATTTACTGTACTAAAAATCCTGCCACTGATCCTCAGATATATTTTTTTTTAAAGAAAAAGAAACCAATAAATAAACAAATAAGCCAAAACACTTGTGCTGAGGGTGGGCTTCTTCCCCCTTATGCCCCTCCTACTTCACACTCTTACTATACCCTGTGTTTAGCTCCTGTCAATTAGATTTAACAGGGCATATAATTAAGAGTTGGGGGAAGGGGAAGGGGTGAAAATTTGCAGCAATTAAAGACAGCACAGAATTACACCACCACTTTGTTTTAAATTTTCAACAGCCCAAAAACAATTATAAGTAAAGACAACAAAGAAAGTATAGTGTCACTAAAAGCCCACAATCTAAGTTTAAAAGAAAAATAGCAATTACCAGTTACTCTAAAGCATTGAATTGAATATGTTTCCTACCTTCCCCTTCTGGCTTCTTCTGAGAAAATAAAACTCTGCTTGCTACTTTAACTCTGACTAAGCCCCACCTCCAGTTATCACGTAGCTGAGGTCAGTGGCCAGACAATTAACACCCTTCACCCAACTACAGGGCAGTCAGACAAGCCAAGATAAAATTTGCAGCAATTAAAGACAGCACGGAATTACACCACCACTATGTTTTAAATTTTCAACAGCCCAAAAACAATTATAAGTAAAGACATCAAAGAAAGTATAGTGTCACTAAAAGCCCACAATCTAAGTTTAAAAGAAAAATAGCAATTACCAGTTACTCTAAAGCACTGAATTGAATATGTTTCCTTCCTTCCCCTTCTGGCTTCTTCTCCTCCTTCCATCTGCTTGGGAAGCCCTACCTATGCATCCAAGCATCCTGCTAGTTTTCTCATACACCTTGCTATACTGAGTTGAGATTTTGAGGCTGTTACTAATTATTTTTCTTTTTAAGTCTGTGCCAGCTGCCCCCCCCAAAACACACACACGTCTAGTTTTCAGTTCTTGAATTCTGAATCCCAAAAGTGCATGAACTTGTCCTTTTTGGCACTGAATTTCAGTTGCCAAATCCTGAACCACTTTTACAATATCTCCAGGTCTTTTTTTGAATTGACACCTTCACTTCTCACTATCCACTTTTCCATATATTTTTGTGTCTTCTGCAGATAGACACAGCTTGTCCTGGATCCATTCTCCAATGTTACAAATGAGGTGGGGGTGAACATACACAGACAACAGATCCACAGCAGACACATACCACAGTCCTGGGTTCCTCTACTGGTCCCTTTTCCCACCGACAGACATACCGAACTGTAGCCAGCACACCAGCCTCCTAGTCCATCCACCTAGTCACAGTACAGGACACACTTCACAGAACTCTAACACAAACCAATGCCAGTCACCCCCCCGAAGGGCCATTAAAGACAGTGACAGCATCCAATGGCAACAGAACACTGGCCTTGCTGGCACTATATCCTGGATTATGTCAGATGAAACAGCAGAGGCTACATCGAACAAAGGCTAACTAATTTCAGCTGTACCAAATGCACAGTGAAGTTGGTGCCCCATGCAAAGAGGTGGCTAATGTGGCCACCATACAAAAAATAATCAGCTCACAGCTGGATGCAATGCACACCAAGCTAGGGGCTGCACACATGGAGAGAGTTACTAGATACACAGAGACACTGAGATCAATGCCATAAGACAAGCTGTGTAAGGGGGCTTTAGCAGACTGCCGGGCATGCTTGAATGAAGTCTTGCAGCCCTTACACAGGCTTTTGTGGCCAACCAAAACTCCAAGTCAAGTCTTTTGTGAACACCTGTCCCAATGACAACCATGCCTGTGGCCACTCCCCTCACTAAAAAGGAGGAAGGGCCTGTACAAGTCACATGTGAAGTGAAGTCACTCGAGCATGCTTAAAAGCTTGTTTGAGAACAACCTCCTGGCAAGTGGAGGACCAAGTCAAAAGGTGGTACATGGCACAGTGCATGGCTCCTTGAGCTCTCTTCCCCAAAGAGTAGGCACCACTCTGATTGGAAGTGAAACATGCACGCACAGCTCTGCCATGCACAATTTCATTACACCAAAATGGCACAGTTGTGTATCGCTGACAAAAAGCACAGTATGCATGCTGTGTGAATCACATTATTAGTGTCACAACATGTTTTACATCTCACCACTTCAAAACCCAATCCTACTCATTCATTCGTTCATTCATTAATTAATCTCATATATTTCTTCAGAAGTAATTGAAATGTAATACTTATTGAGCCATGCTTATTTTCAGTAGTGTCCAAAGTTGAAATCAAAAGACAAGAGACAATGGTATAAATTTCATTTTCTGTTATAAACCATTAATTAAAATTAATTTAATCGTAATCTTTTAAACATGATAATCAGTAACATTCCTATACACAGTGCTCTACACCACTCCATAGATGAGGTGAGTCAGCTGTTCACCCACTGATGAAATTACTTTGGTGAGGGGCAGGGGGTAAGGCATGCCAGTGTGAAGTGGCACAATAATACTGTGTTTGCAGGAATCCACATCCTCAGGTAGTTATTGATTTGAAAACTGGTATCTGGAAAATGCACACTGAGCCAAGTCTCATCTCCAGGTGCTACCAGGGAGAGGGTGAAATAATGGTTACAAAATAGCAACGAGCAAGTAACAAGGTACAATGATGCAAGACAAATAAAGAACATGATAATGAATAAAAGGAACAGAAATGAATGGAAACAATGTACAGTACATGATACTATACGGCGTACAGCCCTGCGGAAATTTGAAATTTATACTGAGGATAAGGTAGGTATAAATCATCCAACTTTACATAAGGTGCAAGTCAAAATGTAAGGTCAGTTGAAAACAAATTTTGTGACCAACTGCCTAAAACAGAGGGAAGAGAAGTGAGTGAAAGGAAATAGGGGAAGACTAGGGGCAGGAGTGGAAGGGGAAAATGACAATAGCATCATTAGTAACACAGATTGTGTTGCATCCATCATGCTATAAATACACAGCATACCATGCCAAGGGCCAGCAGAATGGTTCCACCAGTCTTGTAAAGGCCCCTAAAGTATATTTTCAACATGCCAAACACATTTATGATGCCCCTTGTCTGTTGATGCTTGTCACCATATCATGACTGTGCAGTAGTCTCTTGTTGCAGGAATGTCATCAGGAGGTACTGCATGCTTTCAGTAGGTACATCAACTTCCATCACCTCTGTTGTACAGAGATCCTCATGAGGCATGATGTATATTGCATAAATGCTGATACATGCTTTGACTGAGATACATGCACTTACCAATCAGTTAACCTTGTTCAGGTACCGTAGCTGGGCACACAGCCATAGCCACAGCTGTGACCTCTCAAGCATGTATGTACTGTGTGTGGTTCTTGGGGAAATTGGCACATACCTGTGTTCTGAGTCCTCTGGAGTAATATGCCACTTTCATGTTCATGCTGTTGCATGCCTTCCTACTATGGTGACACTCTTCATTTTCTGAGGGTGCCATTATTACAACATGCATACAGTCTATCACCCCAGGCAGACTTGGCATTACAGATACAGCATAAAACTTGGCTTTTTGTCCCTCAGCTCTGTCTCTGTTGCAGAGACTTGTATGTTGTCCTGTATTGTTATCAGCTGTTTGGTTACTTGCCACAGGCATGTGTGTGTACGTAGGACTGATTTATCTGGATGACATCTCCCATGATGCACTGGAGTGGTCCAGTGCTATAGTATGTCAAATCACTCAGAAACCTGTTATGCACATCAAGAGCATGACTTTCTGGTCCTGGATTGCAGAAGTTAGCCCTGAGAGTGTAGAGCTCATCTATGGTACCATGATCAAATTGGAACTGCTTAATGAAGTGCATTTCTGCCAGGATCTAGTTTGGGCCTGTTCACACAGGAACATCTTTGACACATTTCTACCTCCAACTCCAGTTCCATCTCAGCTAGGAGTAAATTTATCTGGAAACCAGGACAGTTCCTTAATGTGGGTGCTGCCGATAGCACACTACCTTTTTGTTATGGCTGAATGATGCACACATGGCCCACAGAGGGTATCCTCCTTTTGCTTGCAACACTTGTGCAATTTTTTTATTTTATTTATCTATTGAAGTTTTACCAGGAAGAACATACTGAGCAACAAGTGCTTGTTTCCAGATGTATCCTGGAGGGAGAGGAATAGATGGGATAGCAGCGGGCCAAAACACTTAGCTACAGCATTAATAAATTATGCAATAATACAATTTGAAGAAATTTGAGTGAGCATTGAGGGGCAATAATAACATAAAACAATGCAGACCATAAGTAACTCATAAGCCAGAGTTAAATAATATACTTGTGAATAAAACATTAGAATACTGAATTGATTGAATTGAAGTTAAGCTGTTAATTACATGGCTACTGTAAGGAGGCGAAGTGTGGTAAACAAATTAGGGAGGGATAAGCAGGAAAAAGTAGTGCCAGGTAGCGGTAAGGGGGAAAAAGGGTCAGGGAGGTTAGAAGTAAGTGCAGGGGGAGCGGAAAACGTTTTTAAGAAGGGAATTATGGATATGGGGGGAGGAGGCAAAACAAATGAAGTGGCAGAGGGTGTTCCACAGCATTGAGAACCTAAAGGAAAAGGCAGCTTGACCTGTTGATGAGGTCCAGTGAGGTACAGATAAGGTGAGAGGGTCAGAGTTCCTGAGCGAATAAGAGGTAATAAGAAGGGTGGAGAGGGAGGAGGAGAGGTAGGAGACCAGAGACTAGGACCAGAACCTAGCCATAAAATTGGCATAGTGGATACGTTGTCTGTCCTCTAAGGAGGGAAGGGAAAGGGATTGGTAGAGAATTCAGCAGTGAGTGTGGGGGGGGGGAGTCAAGGGTGGAACAACAGAAGGAGTGGAAGAGTGTATCCAGTCTGGTTAAGGAGAAGGATGGGGTGGCACTGTAAACCATGTCGCCATAGTTGAAAATGAAAATGGGGAGAATCATTTTCTGTACAATGGCCTGGTGAGCTGGCAGGGGGACACATGCCCAGTTGCAGTGCAGGGCACCCAGTTTAGGGTGCAGCTTCTTCTGCAAAGCCTCAAAGTGTACAGAACAATTGAGGTGCTGGTCAAGCCAGACCCCAAGGTATCTAAAGGAGGAGCAATCCTTGAGCGGTGTCCCATCCAGGGTGTAGAATGTGGGGGGAAGGGACCCAAGAGTGTCTCTGGCTTATGTAGAAGGTCATGGAGACTGTTTTCTTGGCATTTAGGAAAAGTTGGTTTGAGCGAAACCAGAGCTGAACTGTATCAAAGTTGCATTGAAGTCTGGTTGCCACATCAGATAAGGAGGGGTCATGATTAGATACTGGGGGCCGGATATTCAAACTCCGCCCAAAAAGTGCGTAACAGCAGGAGCAAGCACAAGTCAATTGTGCATAATCGCAATACACGTGATATTCAAACATGGAGCAAGACAAATTGCGCAACCAGCCAACATCTGAATATCGCACAACCTGCTCCATAGTGCAACCAGGAAGGGGAAGCTGAGCAGAGATGATGCGCCATAGCACAACAAAGGCAGCCCAGCTGAGCAGTCCAGAGGTGCCATAGTGCAAGCAAAGAGACCCCCAGCAGCAGAGCAATGGAACTGCACAACCAGGAAGGTAGGCAGGGCCCACCACCCATGCCGATGGGCACAGGGACACACTGCAGAACCAACAATGTACCCCCACACCCCAAACACAGCATAACTGGGGGAGGGATGGAACAGCCACCGGACCATGGGGACAAGCAAAGAAAGCACATCCCGGCAGTGTTACTGCAGCACACCCACTGGCAAGCTGTGAGTGCCACACAAAGGAGGCAGACCACCCAGTGTCCAGCAGCCCCCCCGTGTGCACAGCACACCCAGCACTGTGACCCCAAGACACCACCCATGTGCAGTGACCAGCACTGCAGGAATCTCCAGCCCCCGGCACACTGCAACCCTCGTGAACAGAGAACTATACAAGCCAAACCCACCATGAGCACCCAGCAGTGGGTGGCAGCACATAGCAATACTGAGAGAAGCCATACCCACACCAGAGACACCACTCCACACACACGCACACACATACCCATGACCATACCACCCCTGATGCCATGCACACCACTGCAACTGAGCACCTATAGCCAGCTGCAAATCAGAGACCACCACAGTATTCATATCAAAATATAAATGTAATGAATAAGAATAACAAGAACAACAAAGGAACTATGTACATATATACAAAGCAGGGGTGGGGGTATGGGTATAAAGTAGGGGTGAGTAAGGGGCAGGGGTGAACAGCCGGGAGAGGGAAGGTGGGGTATGGTAATGGGCGGCTACCGGCCAGCAGCCTGCCCTCCTTCTGCCTGGTGCTGTGCCAGGGGCCTCCTCCAGTGCCGTATCCCATGCCGCTGCATGTCCAGAAGGATGGCGTGAGAATCTATGGCCACCTGTGTGAGCCTCTGCAGTGCTCGCTCGATGTGACGCAGGATCTGGATACCTAGGATAAGGGATGAGAGTAAATGGCTGTGACTGTCCACATCCCTGAATCCCACCCATCATGCATGGCATACAGCCAAGTTCCCCGCTCCTGTGATGGACTGCACCCACCCACAGTGACCATGCACAAGACATGCCCAACCAGGCAGCAACAGCCATGTGTACCACTGCACTCACACACCGCCCATGTCCATCGCAGCACAACCAAGGCTGCCCAGTGACGTGGCTACGTGGTGGGATGCTAGTGCCACAGCCATGTGCCCAGTGCATGCATGGAACACCAGTGACGCACACACACACATGCAGTGCCACTGGACAGTGATGACTGTCACATGTTGCGTGCATGGTAGTGTAGTCCATGGACGGTGGCCGTGCCCCCCAGCATGCAATAGCATCCATGATGTAATGACACTCACCCTCATCAAGCTGCTGCTTCTGGTGCTGCTGCGGCTGTGGCACACCACCTCTGCCAGCCACCCCGGCATTCATCATCCCATGCCTCAGCCTGGGCCCGCCTCCGCTCCTCCATGCCTGTGGGAGACAAATGAAGAGAAAACACATCAGTGAGATCCCAAAGCAGACAGCCCCTTGCCCCATTGAGTGTGCCTGCTCACACAACCAGACCCAAACAGCACACACCTGCAAACACCTTCACAGCAAACCATAGCCCAACCCACCCCCATGCGCAGGTCACATTACACAGTGTCACCCATGCGGACAATACCGGTGCATACACAGCACACCCACCTGGCCTAGGCACAATGCCTCTCCTGGCATGAGACCTGAGGCACTGCAGCAGGCACGCTCCCTCCTTTGCAGGTCACTATAGCGGTGCCTGCACTGCTCAGGAGTCCTCCTCCGCCCAGTGGCCTGCTCTAGTGCAGTTGCCACCTGCTGCCACACATGGGTGCATGCCATCTGCAGGGGCACTCCCCCAAACAGTGTCCCATGGTGTGGCTCCACCACAGCCACCAGGTTTTCCAGCTCCAAGGCCCCCCACTGTTGAGCTTTCCTGCGTGCCATTCCAGAGTTATACAGTGGCAATATGGCACTCCGCAGCACGGCAACCCCATGTGGAAATGTTGCGCAATACAACTCCATGAGTCCCTATCGTGCTGTTTGTACAGCGCCATCAGTCCACATCGCGATGTCATTGAACAGCACAATAGAGCCATACACATGCCAGATGTACAGCGCCAGGGGGCACAGGTCGGGCACAAGGTCATGGGTCAGTGGCGCAAGGCCACGCACAGTGCCATCGGACATTTACATGTCCTGCGCGATCGGTGACCTGCATGCCAGTGCCACAGTGAACTACTGCACAGTTGTGCCACAGCGCCATTTGGTGACCAGCACTGTAGCGCCACTTGCACAATGGTGGCCGTGTCCGGAATTGCAGATCACGCATAGCACGTCATCAGCACGGCAGATGCCTGCGTAAGCTACCTGGGCATGTGCAATGCGGTGTACTACACAGTCACAGAAAAGCGCCATTGGCTCAGCTGGCTCAACCGTATTGTGCAAATTGCAACGGCGTGATATTCAGCCGACACATGCAAATCATCTGATCAGCCATTCAAAGGTGCAGTGGCACAATTTGCATCTTATTACAGTTGCTCCACTCCTAATTTGCATGCATTGCGCTATAAATATGCGACAGTGGACTGCGCTGGCCAGATTTGGGTACTGTAGGTGAGAGGTGAGTTGCAAGCTGTGTGATGTTCTGGTCAATGGTCATGGGATAACGCTGTAGACTGCATAGTGACAGGTGTCCACTTCCACCCATCCAGACCGACATGACCGAGCAAAGACCAGGTGAGGATGAAGATGGTGGGCAAAAGAGGAGGCCCAACTTCACCAAGTCAGAGACAGAGACACTCTTCCAGACCTACCTGGAAGAGGAGCCACTACTGAGTGGACGGCGGGGCACCCCTCAGACCCGTGCTGCTGCATGGGAGGGGGTAGACCGTGTGGTAAACCTGCATGGAAGCCACCAGTGCTCCATGCAGGAATGCAAGAAAAAGATGGGGACAGACCGGAGATGGGTCAAAGAGAAGGTGGCAGCCCTCAGGGCAGCACGCACTGCCACAGGCGGTGGCCAGCCAGAGGTGGCAGAGCTGACCCCGGCGGAGGACCATCTGGCTACATCAGTGCAGCGTAGTGCTATAGACAGCATACCAGGAGGTGGATTTCAGACCAGTGGAAGCCCATCACTGCACGGTATGACATGGTGGTGGTGTTGGGGGGGGAGGTTGATCACATGCACTAACATGTTCTCACTTTCTGTTACAGATCCTGTTCATCTGCAGGGGGCAGTGGTGGTAGGACCTTGCAGTGTGGAAGACCTGCTAGTTTTGGTGGAGGGTACATCCACCTCTGCTGCCAGCCGGCATGCACTGCACCAGCATGCACGCCTAGCTGCCTCCTCTGTTGTCAGTGAGTCAGGTGTGGGGGGTGCACAGCCTGTGTCTCAGCAGTCTGGCATGCAAGCATGCCAGCATGCTGTGACTGTGGCTGTTGCAAGAACCTGCACCATTGATGATGCAAGGACTGCAATGGGCAGTGACACGTGTGTGTCTCATAACAGACACACAGCAGGCCAGCACGTGCCCTTGGACCTAGCTGGTTCCAACGTGTGTGCCAGCATGTCAGCACAGTCCCAGGCTGTGCCTATCAGCACCGGTGGGGGCAGCACCAGTGGCTGTACAGGTTTCTGGCACTATTGCAGCCACAGCAGTGGAACGAGTGGTCCCTGGGGCACAGCAGTTGGAGGGGCAGCAGCAGCAGTCACCCACCAGATCTGGGGGTACAGAGTCCAGCGGTGGCACATGCACATCACCTGTTGACTTGCCCACACCTGGTCCTGGTGAACAGCACCCACCCTCAAGGGGTGTTGAGCATCAGGCCCTTCCATACCCTGGGGGACAGAATGCTGATGTGGCACAGGACCCATTGGACGTGCACACCCGCCTGCTGCGGGCATCAGTAGAGCAGCAGATGTGGGTTGCAACGTGCGTGGAGGCACTGTGCATGGCTGTGGAGTGGAACAGCAGGGGCAATGCATTGATCCTTGCAGAGATGGTCAGATTGCAGACGGATGTGACTGCCACCATTGACAGGCTGACCCAGGCAGTGGTCTCTGTCGTGGCCGCACTGGGCACACAGTCAGATGCCCCTATACCACACACCCCACACAGTACTCTCTCCACTCCCCATTCCAGCATCATGCGACATCCAGACTGTCGATGCTGGGTTCTGCTGTGGGCATCCTGAGCACACCTGGTGCAGGTATGTTCAGCATGCTGCACACCCCTGTGCGGACAAGGTCACGATCACGCAGTGGGACCCCTGGTGGTCCATCGGTGCCACCCCATGTGGCCCATGATCAGCCTGCCAGTGCTTCTGGGACATGGCGGGGCCGCCCACACATCTGAGGTGGCCATGGCACAGTGCCACCTGAGTGACCTGTCTCCCAATGCGGGCCCTGTCTGATGCTGCCCTGTGTGCAATGTGTGTCATGGTGGGCAGTGCACTGGTGGGTGCCCTGCCCAACAGACCGACACACGGACCACCTGCACACCCACCCAACTGCTGTCCACAGGTGCGTGTGCATGATGATGCCTGCATTGTACTGTACACCAAGGTGCAAGGGTGCCCAGCATCTGACACACATACTTTGACAGTACAGGTGGTGGGGGTGGTCCATTGATCCATGTGTTTGCCATGTCTGTTCCAGCTCTGCTGTGCACCTGCCCATGTACGCTGTGCCTTGTGTGTGTGTGTGTGTGTGTGTGTGTGTGTGTGTGTGTCCATATGACTATTCACCCCTCCCTGATGGTGTGTTTATGTGCCTGGACCCTAACACTCCCCTTGCCATCATGCACCCCTGCTGTGTTACCCTGTGTGCCTGTGGGTTGCGCCTAGACAGTGTTGGTTGCACATGGCCCCTTGACTTACCTGTGTTGTGCAAAATGCTCCTCCGTGATGGTGTCCCGGTGCAGCTGGGCCTGCCGGATCAGTCGGGGGTCCCACCGTCCAAGGGGGGGCTGCTCATCCCCATCATCACCGGCGTCACCGGCGGCCTCATCGCTGTCCCCTCCTCGACCTGTACGGCTATCCCACAGTCTTTGGCCATGTTGTGCAGGATACAACAGGCCAGGAATATCTCACAGGCCTTTGAGGGGCTGTATTGTAGGGCACCGCCGGAGGTGTCTAGGCATCGGAAGCGTGCCTTAAGCATCCCAAACACCCACTCGATGATGTTGCATGTGGCGGCATGTGCCTCATTATAGCATTGCTGCGATAGGGTCATGGGGCGCCGGTAGGGTGTGAGCAGCCAGGGACAGAGTGGATATCCGCTGTCACCTGTGTGGTGATGGTGGAGATTAGTATCATGTACAGGTCCATATTGCCCATGTCCCTATGTGCCACTACCATGGCACCTGTGGCTTTCTCACCCTTGCCCCAACCTTGCAATTCCTACATGCATACTCACCCACTAGATGTCCTGTGGGGATGTCCCCTCTCCAATCGATGGCACAGTGCAGATTGGTACCATATGAAGGCACCATGTGCTCCACCAGGTGTGTGGCACAGACATTGATGATCGCCCACTGGCATCACACACCACCTGGCAGTTGACACTCGAGAAACCCTTCCGGTTTCGGTATGCTGCCCCATCGGGGCCAGGTGGCGTGTGAATAGCCACATGGGTGCAGTCTATCACCCCTAGCATGCCAGGCATACGTGCTACCCTGTTCAACTCCTGCATGTTTGCTGTATGCTCTGCCGCGGTGCTGGGGAAATGGATGTACTCCGCAGCATGTGGCAGCAGTGGGCTGAGGAACTGGGTGAGGATGCGTGACGTGGCCAACAGTGTTATGCCTGTGGTGTCCCCTGTCAGCCTCTGGAAGGTACCCATGGCGAGCAGGCACATGCAGGCTGTTATCTTTGTCTCCACTGACAGAGTGTGATTCCGTCGTGAGGGTGCCTGCATCACATCACTGCACAGCTCACAGAGCTGCCTCAGTATTGCCCTGTTCAGGTGGTACCAGCCCACAATCTCTACATCCGTGTACAGCTCAAAGCTGATGCAGGCACGGTACTGCCTGTTGGGGGCATACAGCTGATGGGTCCTTCCACGGCCACGTCCCCCTGCAGCATGCCTTCTCACCCCCCTCATTACAGCTTCCATGAGGAAGCTGGCACTGTCCATTTCCCTGGCTTGTGGTCCCCCCCCCGGCTGTTGTTGCTCTGTTACCCCCGCTGTCCTGACTGCTACCTCCACTGCACGTACACCTACTGGCCTCTGCAGTCTGTGACCCCACACACCTCCCTTGTCCCTCTTCTCTCCTGTGCACTCCTGGCCTGCACTGTTTGCCACTGTCACCTTGTCTGTCTCCCTGCCTCATGTGGCTTCCTGTAGCGTTCTTGTGCCTCTTCCTTGAGCCTTTTTATTTTGGCTCATTTCCGCCGTGGTGCACCTTCCGGCTGATCTGCTGTTGCGCATTACGCAAGCCTTTCAATATCGCATTGCGCTCTTTATGCATGGATCCACCCCTTCGATTGCACATGCCTTCATTTGCATTGCGCTGTTGCTCAGCATGTGTTCGGTAGCGCAACTACTTCCCGCTGAATATGGCAGAATGGCGCATTTTTGGACTTGTGCAAGTGCAACCCTATTGCACATGGCGCAACCCTTTTGAATATCCAGCCCTGGGAATTTGTGTTCTGGCCTTGATCAATCTGATGTGGGGGTAGGGCCTATTGAAGTGTCCCTGTTCTGCACTAGCCACATGCACAATTTGTAATGTGTAAAACACAAACATGAAACTCAAGCCATTCCTGTGTCTTCTATGGCCTACCTTCATATCAGTCCTACTCTGCAGGTAATGAGTATAGGGGCATGCACGTGACACACTGGAGGGTGGTGAAGCTCCTTCAGGTGAGTATGTAACATAGCGCTGCATCATTTTTTCATATTCAATGGCTCTGGCATGTGTAGTGATGGCTGTCTCATCCTGTTGTATGGTAATGTCAAACCCATTAGGACCATCATCTTGGAGGGGGGCTGAGTAGGTAAAAGCTGGAGCATTACCAGCAATATGATCTGGACCAGTACCAGGAGTGGGTCATATACCTGGAGTGCCCTGATAGGATAATGGCAGTGACTAAGGTCCCCATGTGACGAGTCTGCTGGGTATGCCTATGACTGTCTGGCAGGAGGAGGAGGAGGAGAAGGAGGTACAGAATCATGGACTGGGTCATTCAATCCTGATATTAGTCCCTAAACTTCGTTGAAGATATCATGTAGACCAGCATTTGCCTATGGTTGATGCATCCTGGTTACCAGGTCAAATACTAGGACCAACATCAACACTATACATTTGACCATGAAGCCATGCAGGACACCTCTGGATGTGATACTGTACATCCCAGTTACAGAGACAAACACATAAGGGTCCAGTTCATGTGAAAGATAAAATGCTAGCATTTTTCAGACTTTTGCTGTGTATGTGTTCTTGACTTGTTCAGTTGTGTGCTTATCCTTGTTGCGACTGGGTTGGTGTCTGTGTGCTGGGGTGTACAGTACCTGTGTTCTGGGGGGTATATCAGAGTACCTCCTAGGAGTTTAATGTGTGTGCACACATGTGACACTGCTTGTTCAGCTATGACTGCAGTACTATGCATGTGTACATTTTTCAGGTCGTGTGTGAAGCATTACTACTATAGCCCCAGAAGTCACATGATTCCTTTGCCTGAGTTCCACATGTGTGAACACTTATTCTGCATTATTGGTCACCATCTGCTTACACAACAAATTGTGTGCACATCCAGCGACACTCCTGGACAATGTGCAGACATAAGCATAATATATTTCTGCATGACACATATTGTGCACTGTTGATTTGTGTTGGTGCATTGTGTGCTTCTTTGGTGCAGACATGCCTGTGAACATTTTTATTTATTTATTTATTATTGTCTCGGATTAACACATTTGAGCTGAAAGCTTGTTACATAGATTCCATGTCACAGAAATACAAAACTGAACATTAATTAAAAATAATCAACAATTGAATACAGACCTTTTACCCAGGGTAATTAAGGCTAACAAAATGAGCTAAACAAAAGCAGCTGTAATAGGCATTGTATATCATTTGCCAAGTTGCTAAGTGCTGTAGGAGGACAGGCAGAGACAGGATCCAGAATGGACAGAAAAGGAGAGCAGCCAAGGGCCTTGTCGGGAGGGTATACAGTGAGGAAAGTATCTAAACGCTGGGGAAGTCAACAACGGCAGGACAATATATAAATAGAAAAAACAGTAGGTCTGTTCAGCTGGGGGTGTGTGAAAGAAGGAAGTATTGGGAAGGGAAAATTGGAGGTACAATGGGAGGGGGGAGTCAGCGCACCAGAGGTGGAGAAGGGGTAGGGGGAAGAGTGAAATAGAAGTGGAGGAATGGTGCTATTAGAGGAAGTAGTCACAGGTGAAGCTAGACACTAGACAATACTACACAATTTTGCTGCATGGGTGTGTAGCCCACACAAACTGTTTGCAGTATGCCCTTCATAACTTAAATATATCTGTAGTTGTACTACTGGTATTCCTTATACTGTACAGTTACAAATCTAACTTGCTGGCAAAAAGACTGACGCATAAACCGAAATCAGGCATGATGGAAAATAAGACAGAGACATACTCACATCACCAGAGACTCCCTTATTACTGCAAATTACAATAGTGCAGCAGACCACCTGGCCACCTTGCGGTAGAAATATTTCTATTTTGTTTTTATTTTAAGTTGTACTTAGGAAGGAAAGGGGAAATTGTTTAACTGGGAAAGGCACACCAAGCCAAAGATTGTTTCCAGGTACAACCTGGGAGCACAAGGAAGTTACGTGACTTGCTCAGGGCCACACAGTATGCAAGTGTCAGTGACTCAATAGGTAGCACACTTGCCTCTGAGGCTGGGAGATCAGAGGACTGTGGGTTCAGTTCCCACATCTGGCACTTGGGTTAATATTCCAATACTGACACTGTAGTGCAGCATGAGAGGGGTGCTGCACTTCGAAGGTGCCGTCTTTCAGATGAGATGTTAAACCAAGGTCCCATCTGCCTGGATTGGTGGTATTTCAGGTGGATGTTAAAGATCTCATGGCACTTATCAAAAAGAGCAGGGGAATTTTTATTTGAAAAATAAGGCAAACAAGACACAGTGGAAATGTTAACATCACACAATCCAAAAATCATATGAAACAAAACATCCTGAAGGGAAAAAAAAGAAGAAATGCAGCAAAGACGCAACCTAATAAAATAAGGGGGGAAAAAAAGGAAAATAAAGCAGAACTGAGAAAAAATGCAACATAACATTAGTCAAATCCCAGAGACTTACTCACAGGCTCCATTCATTTATATTTAATCAAGTGGGAAAATCCCTTCCACTACCTGAATAATTTATCTGTTGTATACATGTTAACATCCTTAAGATACACTTTTTCCAATGCCTGATGTACCAGGATATGAAAAGTGTCATTGGGAATCAGTTTTTGGTACAACATCCATTGGCATCTAGCCTGCCGTAAATAATATTTCAGACAGCAAAAAAAACAGCCAGCATATCTCTATGATAGGTGTTTTCCAAGAAAGCAAACTGACCCAACACCAAAGAGTTGTATGACAGGGTAGTTAACCAACCCACGTGCCAAACTTTGGCCAGATAGGCCCACACATTTGTAGAATACGAACAAGTAAAAAGAAAATGTTCCATTGTTTCCTGAAGTACAATGTAGGAGTCGTATGGGCAAGATCTTTCCTCCATGACCTTATGCTTGTGATTACCACGAACATTCAGTCGGCCATAAACCGACAACTGCAAAACCTCCCACATACGTAACAGAATACGTTTGTTAGTCAGCTGTTTGCAAACCAGCAAATTGGAAGCTGCTGGACAGTTTTTAAAGACAGGTGCAATTGGGTAAATCCTGGACATCACTAGCAAATATAATTGCGTACTGTTATTTTATGTTAGATTCGATTTTGTCAGTCCCCATTTATACAATTTCTGTGCTGTAGTACTTAAAATATCCAGGAATATTGAGATAAGATGATAATTTTGGCATGACAGAAGTCCAAGCCTGAATATATTTGTCTAACTTGTGTGCAACCCATCGCTGATGCACAGTATTCAAAGTGAGCAAACCCCGCTTCACTGTTTGGGAAAGGAAGATAGTGTGTAGAAACACTATGGGGTCCAACATGCCCAGGCCATCCTTGTCCATAGGAAGATAAGCATAGCAATGTTTAATGGGGTTTAAATGATTGCCCCATAACATTTGAAAAAATAACTGATATAATCTTGTGTCGAGCCGAGAAGGTGGAGGAAAAATCATAGCCACATACAACAGACAGGGAAGTAAAAACTGTTTTAAAAGCTGAATTCTTTTAAGCTTGGACATGTTCCTGTGCTTCCAACGCTGAACCTTGACCTCTACTTTAGTCAGAGAGTTCTCCCAGTTAACATCTGGAATATTCTGTGGACTGAATTCTATGCCCAAAACCCTCAGGGGTTCAGAGGAGATAGTGATCCCACATACGGAAATAGGAAGAAAGTGACCAGAACCAACCCACAAACCTCTGGACTTCCCCATGTTAAGTCTAGCATTGGAAATCAAAGAATACCGTCCCATGAGCTCCAAAAAATATCCAGTTGCTGGAAATGTAAAAAAAAATAAACAAATATCATTAGCATAGGCTTGCACATAAACTGAGAGTTCAGAAGTGTCCCCCACAATACTATGCCAACTGGGGGCATCATTTAGCCACTTGAGTAATGGGTCTAATACAAAAACATACAGCAATGGACTAAGGGGCAGTCCTGTCGCAACCCTACCGAAATAGGAATACTTCCATCAACCTGACCCTGCAACATAGGCCGTACAGTTGCAGAAATGTAGAGTGCTTACAACCATGCCATAAATTGCGAAGGGATGCCATTAGCCTTCAAAGTGCCAAACAGGAATGGATGATAAACCCTATCAAAGGCTTTATCTTGATCCACCGATATTACACAACTCGACCTACCGGTTAATGACAGGTGATCAGTAATATCATGAATGATCATTAAAGCACTCTGTATTTTCCTTTGAGGAATACCACAATATTAGAAAGGAGAGACCAACTGAGATGCAAATCTTTTTAATCTGTTGTTCAACAGATGAGTCAGGACTTTGAAATCAGAATTTAAAAGTGTGATAGGTCTTCAATTCTGAATATGTAACTTATCCCCAGATTTATATATAAAAAGTTAGTAAACCTTCTGAAAAGGAAGAAGGTAAACCTCATCCCAGAACAAAATACTAAAAAATCAAGAGTAAGCATTTAGCCAAATCCATGCTGAAAGCTTTATAAAAGTAATTGGAAAGGCCATCCAGGCCAGGCGACACTCCAGGCTTCAAAGACTTAATAACAGATTCGATCTCCGAAATAGTAATGGGTATCAACAATTCCCGTGCTTCACTGGTAAAGGCAGGCACAGTAAGTCCATGCAGATAGGAAGTATTGTCAGCCTGACTTGGGGCAAAAACTGGAGCAAGTGACTTAAAATGCTGACCGATAACATCATGCAACCCAGGGATGGAGTCTACCTCAATACCCTCATCAGTCACTAAAGAGTACAGCAAGGTAGCCTCCCTGCATGCCTTGCAAAATTCAAAAGGGTTACCTATCAGAGAATGAATAGTGCCATGTTGAAAAATGGCCTGAATAGTAGATGCTCTGTCATACTGAAAGAGCTTCATTTGTGTTGTCAAAGTGTGAATTTGTGCAGAATAATCGTATTTGGCAGAATAGGAAAGGGAGAAAAGGAGCTGGAACTGTCTATGGAAGGTCAGCTAGGTCAAGAAATTGTTGTTAACTTTTCACCTACCATAACGCTGTAACCACCATTTAAAATCTTTCTTAGCTTCTGCCCACCACTCTCCCAAATTGTCATAAAGAAAACTCACCAACAGGCATGCATGTATAAGACTATGCATGCCTGCCTGTACCTCAGACTCTGGTAATAGTAATGAATTAACCTTCCAGTGGGATCTGGGTCTTGGTACACTAGGCGTCTCCTGAAAGAAAACAGTCAGCAACAGGTGATCTGAGAATCCCATCATGAGAGTGCTAAACTGTACAGTGGGCATATGCTTTGATATGAAAATATGATCAATTATGGAGGTAAACTGACCTTTCCAAAAAGCATAAGGAGGGCCCAGGACCTGAAAGTCCCTACAATATAGCAAATCAGCAGTTTCTATTGTTTTAGTAAGAGCATTGGAATCACAATAGATTTTTCTAGTGGTATCTCCTTTCTGAACCAACTGGGTCCTGATACAACAATTCAAATCTCCACCCAAAAAAATATGTCTTGAAGTCCCTAAGTAAGGTTGTAGGGACTGAAAAAGTGCCACTCTTTTGGCTTTAGACTGGGGACAATACACATTTATAATTCTACAAGACAACGCCCTTCACACCCCATCAGGTATAAAGGCTCTACCTGGAAGTAGATCAATCAATTTATGTAAGGAAAAGGAAAAATCACTAAATAGAATTCCCACCCCATCAGCACAATCCAGCCCAAAGGACCAGTAGGAGGGGTCCCATCTCCATTCCCCCTGAAAAAGTCCTGAGTTGGGTACTGGAAAACATCCACGTTTCTTGCAAGAGACTGACATCAATCCGAGACATATGTAGATAGTCATAAATTGCATACCTCTTAGCATTTTTTTAATAAACTATGGACGGTAAAGGTCCCGACAGTAAATGCTGCAACCAGAAGAATTTAAGAACTTTTTTTCTCTTTTTCTTCCCTTTATAACCTAGAAGGTCAGAGGAAGAAATGGGAAGATCTAAATCAATCGGTTGTGAGCCCATGACTCCCTGTTCCATTTCTGATTCCCCCCCAGAAGTGGCTAAAACTGGAAAGGGGTTCTCAAATTGTACCCCATCCCCAAGATGAGAGGATCCTGACCTAAGATTCTGAGTAGACCTTCATCTGGAAAGAGGGGGGAAGGGGTGAAGAGGGCAAGATCGGCTCCTGAAAAAACCCTGTGTCCTCATTTCTGATAGCAAATCGGAGCACTAGAGGGGTCTCTAGCTGAGAGGGAAGTTCCTGTTGCATGGAACAAACCGGATCCGGCAAAGAAGCTGGAGCTGTCCGACCAGGTTCAGTGGGTAATAGAACCTTGGCAGTGGATACAAGAGGGTTGGGGCAGCAATAGGAAGGGGGAGCCGAGAAGGCCTCAGTACCAGCAAATGTCAAATCCTGGGCATTCTGTGTTAACAGATCTGGGCTGAGACAGGAGGCTTTCTTCTTGGCTGACCAAGCACATTCTGAGAAGGTATGACCAAACTCTTCACACAAGTCACATTTAGGATGATTGGCACACTGAAAGGCAATGTAGGCAATTTCTCCATAGTTGTCACATTGTGGTTTGTCACAGGAGCCTGAAAGGTGAGTATTTGAGCCATAACGATAACAAGTTCTGTGTTGCCCAGCATTAAAAACACCCCCCCCCCAATCCCTACCTAACAGGAAGGCATTAGGAACATGTTAACTCCTGTATCAGACTGACATAACTTAAGTTGATATTTCTATCCCACTGTCCAAAATTTCTCAGAACCTAAAATGTCTTCAAGAGGGGAAAGAACATCACATTTCTGTGACAGCCAAAAGGTGATATCTTCCACATAAACCCCTTCATTTCGGAACATAACAGTGACAAATTTAGTAAGAGGTTTAAATAGTGGGATTACAAAAAAGGGGGCCCATATGGGAGAAAATGTCACCTGGCTGTAATGTTCCCAAAACAATTCTAAAGCAGATGCTGAATGAAAACTAACATCAAAATTTTCTTCACAAGAGATGTTAATAAAGGTGAAGACATCCTGTGGAGAAAAATGCAGCGAGTTCTTCAGTAAAAGTTTCCCAACATAATGTCTATCAGGCCGTACTTCCAGACCATCTTTATGTCTGATGCGTACAGCATTTCAATGCGGGGCAGCCTCTTTTTTAGATTTGGAAAAGGTCAGATAGAAGAGGTTTAACAGGAGGTTGCACAGAAGGTACAGCATCTGCCAAAGGCATAGTTACAGTGTCAGAAGCAGGGGCAACACTCAACTCCGCCGTGGGGTACCACCACAGTATCACCCTCCAGCACCTGCTGAGTTCGATCTACCACAATAGATGCAGTAACAGAGATGATATGTGGCCTAGGCAAGTCAGTGTCAACTGTGTGAGGTTCAATAGCTATTGAGGTCGGACACCAACAGGGCAGTGCCTGTGTAAATCCAGTCATAAGATTCCATTCATTGTTAGACAACCAGGCCCCACTAGGCACCCTTTTCCAACCAGCCTCAAGTAATGCCTTATGTGGTGACAAAGCTTCCATAGAAGAGGCAGGGAGTCACAGAAAAAGCCTGTGGAATGGGCAGTGTAGAAGAACTAGCTTCCATGTGCTGTGGCAGAGATTCCAATGCAGCGGTCACAATATGGCATTTAGCCAGCATTATTGTTGTATGTTTCTCTTTACTGTCCTCCCAAAAACCAGCTTATGCAGCCTGGGCTCTGTCCTGAAAGGAAAAGACAATAACACCCTCTTGAGAAGTCTCATTAGTCTGATAGTGATCAGAGACCTCCAAGGGAACAAAAGAAGGAGACCCCAGATCCTCGACTGTTCAGTCAAAACACAAATCCTGCTGTCCAAGTCAGATGAGTGGAGACTGAAAGAGGGGCCACCTGTTGTTCAGGCCCTGCAGGGATCGGAAGAACAGTGTTTGCAATGTCACTCACTCCACATTCGGAAGCAGACACCGTCTACATTTCAACCTCAGAAGGAGCCGTTTCTCTCGTGTACACAATCGGCTGTAGGCACTCTCTGTCTGCAGCGATTTGACTGCCAGCCATTCCTAAAGGTATGTACAAACCACCAGAAATGTCAAGACTGAGTGACTCACCGCAATCAGCAGTGAATCCAGGCGGTACTTCATCACTTTCTTGTGAGTCTCGATTGACAGCACTGTCAGTTGCCATCATGTAAATCGACTGTTTAATTCAAGCCATACAGTCCTGTAATGCCTTCTGAAGTAACAAATGCTTCTCCTGTTCTGTCACCATCTGGGTTTGTAAAGCTGCTATTTCATTTAATGCGCTCTCATCCTGAGCAACATCCAGAAAGCTACTCACATTGTCAGACAACTGTGATCCTGAATCCACATGAAAATCCCTTTTTTCTACCATATCAGGAACAACAACAACAATCTCCAAATGACTTGGGGTAGGGGCGGAGGTTGGCTCCCCAATCTCAGAGACATCCATGTCCTCCACCTTTGCAGGCATAGTGGCTATCTTGGATGACAGCCAGCAATTCCCCAGAGGAAAGTAGGGGAATTTTGTTTTTATTAAAGTCATGTCAACAATCACAAAGCAAAAATCCATGAGAACAAAAAAGAAACAATACAAACAAAAGTAAATAATCACCCAGTCATGTAATAGGTACATCAGAATCCGCAATCCATACAAGATTCCTCCACATTTTCTTCATATAAGCCTCATTTTATATAGATTTTTCTTTAAAATATATTTGACATATTTCATGACTAATATTTCCAATTAACTCAGAATTCAAAATTTCCTTTTGTCGTAAAATAAATAAACAATGTGCATTCCAAATATACCACTTAATAACAGAAAAAATAATATGCAGTGTGTTATTTTCCCATCATCGCCATGAAATATCATAAACCCCACAAAGTAATGTCACATGATTCACATGACTAAAAACAGACATATTCCAAATTTGTGCAAGAGAAGTCCAGAAATTAGAAATATAACAGGAAAAAAAACCAATGACCTATTGTTTCACATTGTACCATACAATGAGGCCTAGAACAAAATCTCTCTTCTTTCATTTTATGCTTCTGATTGGCTTTAATATTCCATTTCTCATGGCAACAAAGCCAAAGAATATCCCAAAACTTTTATGGAATTTGTTTACAAGTAAGCAAACTTAGAACCATCTTTCTGTATACCATCGGGCATTGTGGAAAGGTTTCTACTTCCCTAAAATTAGAATCTAAAACCTTAGCATAAAGTGCTTTTTTAGAGAGACAGAGTAGATCGTTGGAATGAATGTTCCATTTTTTCATTCTCATAAAAAACTTCTTTGGGACCAGCCCGGTGGTGCAGAGGGATGAGGCACTGGTGCCTTACCTTGAACCACTCCGGCGACCCGGGTTCGGGAACGGACTCGGGACATTGGGGGTTGGCATGGGAGGAGAGGATTGAGGGTCTGTAGGACTGCTCTCCTCTCCTGGGGTGGGTAGCGGGTTCACTTTGCTCTGCACCGACCCCCGGTGGAGACCAGGAGCACTGCCGGAGCATCGTAACAGAGGGAGGAACCAAGAAAACAAAAAAAGTCAGGGATTGGCCAGATGAAGGCAGCCGGCCTATCGGCACCTGCCCTGGATGTTCCACCCATCTCAGCAGTGCCCTGGGGCTGACCAAGTGAAAAGTGTGCTGGGTTTCCCCCAATGATGCCTTCCCCCTCAGAGGAGGGGGACCCATCCAGTGAAGGGTTACACCGGACTACCCCAGGGGTCTGGCTGCAATGTGAGGTGAGGTGGGGTCCAGGAGGGGAACTAGTAGGAGGGCATTGGGGACCATGGCTGCCCAAAGGAGTGGTGGATCCTGGGAACGTAGGGGCGGAAAAAGAAATAATGCAAAAAAAAAAATTCTTCATAGTATTGAGGTGCAAAAGACACTACTCTGAAGACTTTTTGGGAGCCAGTTTCCCAACCAAGAAGCCAAGCTAACAACTTAGAGTGGAACAACTCCATCCAGCCCAAGTGTACTTGTATACATAAAGGTTTAACATTAACAAATAAAAAATGTAAAAACAAAAAAAACACAGGATTAACCATATTTAGACCACCTTGTGAAACCTTTAGATAGAGAATATTTCATTTTAAAGGATTTAAACGACTACCCCAGATAGCAGAGAAAAAAATACTAAAAATGGTAGTTTCTCTTTCCTTTGGTGGTGGAAATATTATACTAATAAATAAAAATAATAGAAGAAGATACGTTTCAATTAAGTAAACCTTTTTCAATTTTCCTGTGATATATTTATTCCAGTTCAACACTAAGTGTCTACCTTGAGTTAATTTCTCATCCCAATTAATCAAATCCTGCTGTCCCATATCATAATCCACCCCCAAAATATGAATAGGACCTTTTACCACTGGTATTCCTGCACAATCATAAAGGACGTCTTGTCGTAACCCAACCCATTTACCCTTAGTTTTCTGTTTATTTAAAGAGATCCCAAATGCCATCGCATATAAAGTACAAAATTCTATTGCTGACTGAACTTCTGGTATATTTGGAAGTACTAAACAAATATCATCAGCATATGCAATCGCAGTATGCAAAAGCCACCGTCCTGAAATTGCAAGGGGCTGAAAAAATTTCCTATCATTCAGGAGCCATACCAGAGGATCAATATTGAAAACAAACAATAAAGGACTCAAAGGACACCCTTGTCGAACTCCTTTTTTAACTGAAATAAGAGGCCCTAAATAACCATTTACAAAAGGTTTGATCACAGCAGATTTATATAGAATTTGCAACCATTGAATAAATAATTCCAGAATACCATAAAGTCTCAAAATATGCCATAAAAAGGCATGATTAACAGAATCAAATGCCTTTCGTTGATCCAAAGATATAACCATACCTTACACAGTACCAAGAGTACCGGATTCAAAATTTCTCTAAAAAGAACCAGCACATCCTATAAACTTCTACCAGGAATTACACAAAATTGATGTATAGAAATAATATCCTGGGTGAATAGTCAATATTTTAGATAACATTTTAAAATCCATATTAAGTAAACAAATAGGTCTCCAATTATCTAAACACCTTTTGTCTCCCTTTTTATATAAAAATATGGTGATTCCAGTAGACATCTTTAAAGAGAGCCCTGAAGTATGAAGACAATAATTATAAACTGCATCCAATTCATTTGCTAAACGTGATATAATTAAGTGGTAAACCTCTACTGAAATACCATCAGCTCCAGGCACCTTACCCTTGGAAAAAGATGCAACCACAGCCAGTATTTCTGCAGCAGTAATATTATCAGTAAGTGATTGTAAAACAGATGCATGACTCTGAGGGATAGTAAGCAGTTGTAAAAGAGGGAGAAATTGTGTCTCATCTGTCTGTAAGTCTTGACATTGATGAGTCAAATATCGGTATACAACCTATAAAATGTCCATCTGGGATGTTTTCAAGTGTTCTTGATCATCCCATACACCACCTACGGTTTTGTTTTGTACTCTATATTTACAACTTAAAAAAGGGCAAATAGTATTAAGATTCCCCTTCACCCCGAATTTTTGTTGCATGATCAAGGATTCTATCTGTTGTTCATGAAAATGATTCATTTCAGTTTGAACTGCCTTAATCTGTACATCAAAGTTATGTTTGGTCGTCTACACCAAACTCATCAGCTGCTGTAGGCGTTGCCTACAACTTTGATATCTCACTCTGCACTCATCCCTATTCATTTACCAAGAGCCCTTAAAAGCCAACCTAACTCAAATTTTAAGTGATCCCACCAAAGAATCGTTGTATCAAACATAAAAAATATAATTTGTAAACCGCAAATTAAGTACAAGATTTGATGTTTAATTGAATCAATAAATAGTAGGGAAGTATTAAACTTCCAGAGCCCTGGGCCATGACACATAGCTGGTTCTCCAAGAGAGATATGTAATTCTTTGTGATCCAAATATGCTACAGATTCTGTTTTTGCCCCCTGCAATTTCATAGATTTATTTAAAAAGAAAAAAAATCAATCTGGGTCGCTTGAGTCCCCCTCTGAAAAGTTGGATCACGACAAGAAGTATGAGAAACTTATGCATCAGTAGGGCTAGCCAATTTAATAGTATCAATTGAAAATAAAGAATCACTAAAAAGTTTATTGGTTATAGTATCCTTACCCCATCTTGTTTCACTAGGCCACAATTAAAATCCCCGCCCCATATTACAGACTGTGAAGAAAATAAAAAAGGCCTAATTAAAGAAAAAAACTCAATCCTCTCCATTTTCGTTCAAGGAGCATAACCATTAATGAGTCTATAATAGAAAAATTCAGAAATAATATCCAAAAGTAAAATCATCCCAAGTTTTAAGTCTAATACTTTAATCACCTGTATTGGTATAGTAAATAACATTTCTACCCCCGTACAAGGGCCTAATCCCAGAGACCAATAAGATGGTCCCAAAAACCATTCAAACTGTACTTGCTTTAATTCATGGGTTGTATGTAATCTTGTATCCTGGATCATAATAATATCTGTCTTAGTAGCCATGAGATGAGAAAAAAAAACACCCCTTTTCTGTTTATTCTTTATACTATTGACAATAATAATAAGTATAGACAAACCCTTCACCATTGGTTAGAGCATTGTGTTGGTTGAAAACACTTCTTTCCCCGCCCTTCTCCTTTTTTTTTTTTGAAACATTCCTTTTTTGTTTTGGCGTGTCTGCAATAAGCACCTCACTCTTTCACTTATATCAGAGTCAGAGAATGTCTGTACAATACTTAAATCCCCCGAGAAGGATTCAGATTCATGGCCTGTACCCTCAGTGGCTTTAAATAAAGACAGAAATCTATTTGATGTTCTGGTTTCTAAAATCTTGTGTACCTTTGAGGCAGATTGCTGCCAAGTACGCCTCCTGGTCACCCTCTTCTCTACCTCAGCAGATGGAAGCGGGTTGGTGGGGCATCTCATTGAGGACTATCTCAGACGCTGTGACAGAAGTCAGATCATCTTGTCCAGCTTTAGAAGCCCCATCCTCTGCAATCATATCCACCACCATGTCTCCATCTACTCCTGACATGGGTGTCTGAGGAATCCTCTCAGGTGTCTGGGGAATGGGTGCAGAAACTGGTATTTCCTCTCTAAGGGGGTTAAGAACCTGTAAATCCTCCCATAAAGGAGTAACCTCAGGTATCTGTTGCACATGCTTCTGTTGCTCACATGCAACTAAAACCCTTTGCTCTTCACTATCACCTGAACTTGCAAAATTATGTGCAGCTTTTTCTCAATTTCCATAGGAGTGACCCTTTTTCCCACAGAAGTTACAAATTAATTCATTCTGACATTGCCAGTTGAAATGACCACAAAGAGAAAATTTAATCCTATCACAGGCACTACTGATATGAACCATGTCTCCACATTTATAACAACCTTTTGGTTGTCCTGGATAGAAGAGTACACCCCTATCACCCCCCAGAAAAAAAAAGAATTGGGAAGATGCTGTAATTCCCCATCTTTGCTGTTAAGAGTAACTCTAACCCATCATCCAACCGTCCAAATATTCTTTGAGTCAAATATGACCTCTGGGTGTCACAATACAGTGAATCTTTGTTTGAGCCAGAATACCAAATCGGTAACACTCACCTCTTCATTTCTAAAGAGGACATTCACCATTTTTTGAGCAGACCGAGATAAAGGAACTGCTTCAAAAGGCATCCAAATAGAGGTATTTTTAACAGAATTATAACGAGTCCAAAACTTATCTAGACCAGACTGCATTTTAAAACTAATATCAAATGTTTTTTTCTGAGACAAGGATAAGAGCATAAAGCTCTGCAGCATGAAATTTAAGCTCATTCTTTAACAACGTTTTTCCTACATAGACCTTATCAGGAAAGACTTTCAGTCCACCTTTATAAACCAGTCTCACAGCATTATGATGTTTAGCTGGAAAAACCCTTTTCTGAAAAAATGAAGCATAAGATCTAGAGTTTTGTCTATCATTTTTCTCTTTATATGAGTGATCTTGTTTGCTCTGTTGTCCCTGATTATTATTGTCCTCAGAATGCTCATCAGGCCCAGAAGCTCCCAAAGATGTACTCTGAGCAGTTACACCATGAGGCCCAATGTTCCTACCATCATGTCCAGTAGCGAAAGCCACACGTTTACTAACACCAGGTTTTTGTCCTGTTGTAGTATTGTGACAAAAGTGCAATGTAGGGTTCTGTGTCAAATCAAATTCGGATGGCAAAGACATATCAAATTCAGTATGAGTCAGGAGGCACAACAGGCTGCACAGCCCCCCAGTTTGAGCTCCCTTAAGACATACGCTAGGAATAACAATGGGAGCAAAGCCCGATGTCCACTGTCTAGTCATCAGAGATCGAGCCCAGCCAGCAGCCTTCAATGAGCTTTCTACAGTCCATAGTTTGTGAAAATCGAAAGCAGAGCCAGCCCGAGGTACCCTCTACCACTGCTTGTTTTACTGATTTATTGCTTGATACCGCTGAAAAAGAAAAAAACATTGCTTCAGCCTGAGAGACCTTATCAGTCTGAAACACTATAGGTAGACACACATCCGGCTTCTCCACCTGGTCATTAGGGACAGTCTCTGGCACCATATTCTGGGATGTCTCCTGACAACTCCCGCCAGTCTGCCTTTGTACAGAGAAATCAGCATTTACTCTCTGTGTAGGAGTTCTATCGCTATTCTCCACCATAGCTGTAGTCAGGTCAACACGGTCAATTACAACTTTAGATGAATCCATAGTTATATTAAAATGCAATGGCAAAATAGGTGAAAGTACCTTTGCAGAAGATTGTCCAGATCCATGATCCAAAATATCATCTTGCCCGGAGATAACTTCTAGTAAAGCTTTCGGCATATCAGAACTGGTTTCATCTTTCTCAAAATGTAGTTCTGCATCATAAAAGGTCTCCACTTCACCGCCATCAGAATGAAAAGGAGCAGCCATATCTTCAGGCTCCTCCACGTCCTCATTTCTCCACACACCAACCAAGACTGAGTCCACTACAGTCAGCCCATCCTCCTACTGGAGAATAGGGAATTTCCCCAGTGTCCTGGCCAAATTTCCCTCATTCACTAAAAATACCACCAACATCTTAATCTGGTTCAATTTCAGTTGATTACAGTCTGTATCCCCCCTCCTCCCCCCCAAGTCGCCCCTGAAAAAGGGACTTCTAGGCCCAGTGGGCTTCCTGGGTCTACACAATTCAACAAACAAACAAAAAAACAAGTGGGGGCTGTGGGATTGAAACCTAGGTTTTCAGGTTTGCAGCTCAGAGCCCTTAACCTACTGCGCTATACTGCTTACTTTTGGTTCATGTGCTAGACTTTTTGCTAGTAAGTCTGATTACTGTTTAGACCGCGGCATTGACTCAATTAAGGAATTTTCCTTCTTTGCTTGTAAGCATAGGTGGCAGAAGGGTCTGAAAAATGGTAGGGCAAAGACAAAAGGGATAAATGCCACCCCCCAATTGAGTGGGTTCACTCACACCCTTATTTTTTTCTTGATCAAATTTGTAGTATGTGCAGTAACTCCCACTCACTGACTAAGAGGATCTCCCTATGCCTAAGTGCCTTGATGCCCCCTGGAAGGCCTGGCCCTTCCTTTTAATTTCTAAACTTTGATCACAGGGCCTTAACTCTGTAGGCCATGACCCCAGCACACCCCTATCAACACTACTCAGGTCTTCACATTCCAAAATTCTGCCGACAACCTGCACGCCACAAAGGGAGTGACTACTAAGTAACACTGTTTACTACATATGCTGCATTTTAAAGGCACAGTTCCCCCTAGTTATACATTACCATGTTTGCAAAAACTGATAGGGCCAAGCCCTACCACTTATGAAAGTGCTAGGGCCATGGCCATAGTGGCCCCACTTTTCTGGCATCTATGCTTGTAAGTCACAAATCTAACTCTGCTTACTTGTTGTCAATCATGTGCATTGACTGGGTGATTCATTACTTTTCCTGCTGTTTTATATAAAGATCTGATACATCAAGAGGCAGGGAGGAGAGGAAGTTTTTACCAATGTGCTTTCCAAAGGCTTTGCGCATGCTCACTAGAACTGCACTGATGTGATCATGGATAGAACACAAGTACTAAAACCGTAGTTAAAAGGAAGAAACTTAGATGCATTTGTTGTTACTCTGCCAGATTCATTTTTGACCTTTGAAAACAAACCCTTACAGCTTGACCTGCATACACTGTCCAAGCCTAAAAGCTGCTACTTTTTCCAAGCATACACCGATTTGTTTTCATTGAGCAACTAATTAAAGGGAAGAGAATAGCTTCAGACTCGGGCATACATTAATGCTCAGGCAACTGTACATTACTTGAGAATTAATGTATGGTCACCTGATGCTCTTTAACCAATCCAATGCAATCCTTTCTCTTCCCCATGTTACAAGGACAGCATTTGGAACAGCTGCAACAACATATATATATAGAATATGTAGCTTAAATACAGAGATTAATGCATGGTCAACCATGGACCACAAGGCTGTGTTTCCATGTCAGGGTTCTGATGACACAATAGGGACCTTGAGAGCAAAGCTGAAGAGGTCCTAGATGTCATCAGCACCCTGACATGGAAACACAGAACAGTTATGCATGGTTTCACATATGTTATTTTGGATAGTATAGGGTTTTAAACATAAAGTTAAAAAATGCTTCCCCCCCCCAAGATATCTCCAGTTTCATTTTGTATTATTAAAAAAATAGGAAATGCACATACACCCAACTGCCAACACCCATCAGGGTCAGGGGTGGGTTTCTGTTTTTGAATATGATGAAGCAACAAAAGAGTGTGTGTTCGGTGATGTGCTATGTTCTGTGTGTGTGGGGGGAGAAAATGTAATATGACAAGTGGCCTGAGCTTCCATTCTAATTAAGGTTACAACAGCATTCTATAACCTTTGGACTGTAGTACAACAGTATTTTGGTTCAGATGACAACCATTCCCAGCAACTGGTAACCATATACTGTGGAGCCCGCTAGGATGAAATGCAGTGTTTCATGTTTCTGCATGACAAAAGGGATTCACTGCCATCCTACTGGGTTAATATGTCATATGCTTCACAGCACATGACATAACCACAGGAACAATGCAGTAGGGAAGAGCAAGAGGGTGCAAAACCACGAAAGGATTCATGCGCGGTAGGGCACCCTCTCACTCTTCCCAGTACTGGATAAGAATCCTGCTGGGAGGAGTGACTGCTGAGCAGCTGCTATGACTCAATGGGATGAGCCACAGGCAGCAATGGAGGCAGTGCATCTGTGGACCAGGTTTTATTTCCCGGTCCCAGATGGATGAAATTTTCATATTTTTCACACTTTGTGCAAATGTAAGTGTTAACCCCCCCCCACGTGGTTAGTTATTTTAGTTGGGGGGGTGGGGGTGCAGCACCCCACAAAACAAAGACTTATGCCACTGGCGATATATTGCGCTGTACTGGCAGTGCGGTAAATTGCTGCGACATTATGACCCCATGCCCACTGCCATTACAATTGCTTTGTTTCCTGTAATAACTCTGCTGTAAGCAGGTATTGCAGTGCACCCTGTTGGGCTCCACTGTACTATACATACACTTGTTACATACTGTAGGATGTAGTTCAGGTTTCACTGGTTTGAAGGTACAGTATATCTCCACAGTTACAGTATACATATTATGCAACTACACATCAAAAAGACAAATTTGTTAATTTTTAAACATAAATTATTGACTATGTCTATATGGAAGTCTAATGCACCCCCTTCACTCATTACCAATTGGAGAGACTGTGCCTGATGAGGGTGTGCATGGCCATGGGTACTACTTTTTTTTGTTAGAAAATAGACTTTGCTGACTTTTCAAAAGAGGTATACAACAAAACAGTGAACAAATCAACAAAGAAAACAAAATAACAACAACAGAACATAACCTACCCCCAACCCATCTCACCACACTGCTGGTTGGAACTCCCCCCTCCCCCCAAACCAATATAAATCCACAGCAGGCAATTACACAGCTGATGAAAGATGTCCAACAGTTGTACAGTCTGTTATGGGGAGGAGGGCGTCAAGCATACCAACCTATGTTGGTATTTTGTAATGGAGGAAGATTGTCATTTTCTCCATCCTCAAAACAGAGAGAATTTCCTTATGCCACTCTAGAAGTGAGGGGGTCACTTGGTCCATCCAGTGATGTAAAATTCATTTTTTCAACCACCATGACCATCAGTATAACATTATAAAATTATATTTATGGTTACCCAGAAATGGTTGCAAATCAAAGCCCAGAAGACATAATTCTCTAGTAAGAATACCCTTAAGGCCCCAACGTGGGTCTAAAGTTGTTTGCACTGCCTGCCATAAAACCTGTGATCTAGGGCAGTCCAATAATATATGAAGCAAAGTACCTTCCCCCTTACCACAATGGGTACAATGCAGGGTATCTAATAGGCCCCAGTGATATAACTTTGCAGGGGTGTGATAAAGATTTTGTATGATCTTAAATTGCATTAAGCATTAATTATCTAAAATAATATATTTATGCATAGCTTTCCAAATTTTCTCCCAAGTAACTGGGGTGAAATCCATGCTAAAAGCGGTGGGCCAATAAGTGGGGGGGTCCATATCTTAGGAAAATGGAGCAGTGAAGGGCATGGTAGCAATTAGAGATAGCATGGTGCTGGTTAACAATCTCCCCCAGGTCCTATGCAGAAAGTGGGGGCTCAGAAAAAACAACTTGTCTCCCCAAAACCATCACCAACATATAGAAACATAGAAACATAGATTTTGATGGCAGATAAGGACCACTTGGCCCACCCAGTCTACCCATTTCCCTACCTAATGGATAAGCTGCAGATCCTAGTTAACCAGCAGCCTACTTCTTCCTACCCCACCCCCTAGAATTGCCTTATGACTGTCCCATGCATGCTTGAATTCCACCACTGTTTTTGACTCCACAACCTCCTCCAGAAGGCCGTTCTTTGCATCCACAACCCTCTCTGTGAAAAAATACTTCCTTAAGTTACCTCTGAGCCACCCCCCTTCTGTCTTCAAATTGTGCCCCTTTGTTCTTGCACACCTCTTTTTTTGAAAGATGCTACCCTCTTGGACTTTGTTGATTCCCTTGAGGTACTTGAAAGTTTCTATCATGTCCCCCCTCTCCCTCCTTTCCTTGAGGCTATACATATGTAGCTCCTTAAATCTCTCTTCATATGTCTTCCAGTGCAGACCCTGCACCATTTTAGTTGCCCTCCTCTGGACAGCTTCCATCCTGTCTATGTCTTTGCGGAGATTGGATCTCCAGAACTGCACGCAGTACTCCAGATGGGGTCTCACCAACTGTCTGTACATAGGGATAATAACTTCCTGTTTTCTACTGGTGATGCCTTTCCCTATGCATCCCAGTATCCCCCAGCCCTCCTTGCTGCCCTCTCACATTGCTTGCCCACCTTTAGGTCATCTGATAAGACTACCCCAGGTCCCTTTCCATTTTTGTTGTTGTTAGTATTGAAACACTGGAGAACGTGGGCATCGATCCTGCAACCTCTCACATGCTAACTGAGCACTCTACCATTTGAGCTAATTCCCAAAGTATCTTTAAAAAGAAAAAAAAAACATCTTTACTAGTGATGCCATATTTGGACTGGAATTGTAAAAAGGTCATCCAGACATCTCCAGAAAGAAAATTGGAAACCAAGGTAACCCCTTATCTCCCCATTCCTGTCTGTAATCCATTCCCCCCATCTTCAAATTAGGATTTTGCCAAACAGGTTGGTCCCATAAACTGCTGGGGGGAGTATTTAAGCACCTGACATAACTTCCTGTAGATAGCCATAGAAACACCAATCGGGGATCATGCCAATGTTCAAGGAAGCTGAGAATGGGTGACATATAACTAAGCTACTTGGTTGACAATATGGGCTGCATATAGATCCCTTTTAATCATGAGCCATTGTGAAACATAAGACCTCCTGTCACAAGTGGGTTGTGTCACCCATTGAAAGTACCTCACTCCCTGAGCTGCATGATAATAAAAAAGAAAGTGTGGAAGATTTAGACTCCCCTAAGACTTATATGCTGCCAATTTCAAGTAGGCCTGTCTGGATCCTCAACTTTGCCAGAGAAAAGAGCTAAGCATCATACTGAGAAGCTAAAACCATGTAAGAGGCAGACAAGTGTGAGCATGTTCAAAGGATATAACACAAGGGGGAAAATGTTTATTTTAATGATATTGATACATCCTCACAAGGATAAAGGAAGATAATGCTATCTATCTAGATCACTCTGAATAGCTTGTAATAAGGTAGTCCAGTTATCTTCAAGCATATTAGAATGGGATGTACAGAGTTGGAGCCGCAAGTAGGGAAGCCTCTATGTACTCCAAGAAAGCCATATGTATTCCAAATCATGTTTATGCACAAGATGATTAAAGGGCATAGCCACAGTTTTGTCCAAGTTGAGTTTATAGAGAGACAGTGTACCAAAAATGCAAATTTCATTCGAAACATGGGGTAGGAAGGTAATGGAATTTTGGAGATGTAACAGAATATCATCAGCATATAACAATGTCTTAATTGTTTCCCTCCATATACAGTGCCTTTGATTGCAGGATACTGTATAATACATTGGGCTAAGGGTTCCAAATATAAATTAAAAAGGAATGTGGAGAGAGGACAACCTTGCCAGGCACCATAAGCTAAAGAAAGCCCTGGAGATAGGACCCCTATTAACATCTAACCCTTAATTTAGGATTAGAATTGGATCTAAGCTTTACATCTTGAAGGAATCCTATAACATTCTAAAATGTAAGATGAAAACCTCCATGAGACTCGACTGAATACTTTTTGACATCCAGGGAAGCCAGCATCGCTGAGACACCCAATTCCCTAGATGCCGAGATAATATGTGGGATTTTGCATAGATGGTTGGCAGACACCCAGACAGCCATAAAGCCCACTTGGGAAGCACCAATCAAGGGGTTCCAAACTTGAAGATGAAATGCAAACACTTTGGCTAATATTTTAATATCTGTATTTAAAAGCAAAATTGGGTGATAATTTTCAACAAGGCTATCATCTTTGCCCGGCTTCAGAAGGACAGAAATAAAAGCTTGCAGCATAGATGCCACCAAATCTCCTCTCTCATAGGATTCCAAGAAAACATCCCTCAATCATGGAAGAAAGAGGTTCTGGAGTGCTCTGTAAAAATTAACAGAAAGCCCATCCAGCCCTGGAGCCTTATCCAGAGATAAAGTTTTCAAAGTGTGGCAGAGCTCCTCTAGGGCCAGTGGACATTTTACAACCTTCTGACAGGGCCCTGGCACTCCTGTGTCAAGGTTTTTTTGTGCTCACTAGGAGCCTCTTGCAAAGAATCCCATCATTCAATTCACCGTATTCCTTCCAAAGGAACTGCTGAGACAGGTCATGCAAACAGATTATAACAATAATCACATGGACACCATAGCTGTCCTTAATTCTCCCATTACTGAGGCAAAGATGGTACAGGGGTATAAGAGTTAGATTCATACTGGGCACAGATGACCCTATCAATTCATCATCTTTATTGTTAATTATGGTGCTCTGATGAGTATTCAATACATGCATTACCAAAGTCACAATTTTATCTTTAACCTTATTTCCGGGTAGTCCCCAGAGCCGTCGTCAGCAGTTGGAATCATCGGTTGCAATTCAGTGCAGTTGCAGTTAGTTTAATATAGTGGAGTTGAAATCCACTGCAGGCGATGATTCCATGACCCATCCATATTTTTTTTTGCTGCACTTCATGTTTTGTCTTTATTTCCTTCGGGGGGGAGTGCCAAAATGTGTAACGGCCGGTGGCACCGAGCATACAAACCAATAGAAACAAATAAAATTCACTCCTGGCTCCTGGGTGCAAAGCATCCACAAATTAGGATAGTTAGAAGGAGGAGCCAAGATCGAGCGTGTCTGTGACTGGCTGCATCAGGTGGTGGGGAGAGCATGACTGAGTCTGATAGGAGAGAGGAGACTTGAGGAAAGGAGGTGCAAGTTGGCAATGGAGCGAGTAGCAGCCCAGCATTGTTGTTCTTTCAACAAGCAGTGCTTATTTGTTGCACCTGCCTTAAGGCTTATTTAATTTAAAAAGGTCCCGGTCCTTGTGTCCAGCAAAGCCACACGCAGCAATTGTCAACGTGTTTGGGGTGGGGGTTCAGCCAGTGACCCAGTCAGTCAGTCAGCCAGTACAGTGATGTGCTCGGGCCCATTACCTGACCCTCGGGTGAGTCTCAATCGGCAGCCGGCAGCGCAGAGCTCGAACCTCATTCAAGAAGGGGATTGGAGTCTGCAAGGAGGAAGACCAGAAGGTCAGAGGAGTGGTGGTCGCTGTTGTGTGGGCCAGGGTGTAGACTTGCAGTAGTTCCTTAGTCTGAGTCCACCACCAAGCAGGGAATGTGGTCAGGTCTCCCGGGACAGCACTGTGTCTTTGGGAGGAGCTGAGGAGGGAGGAAGAGCACACAGGACCCAAAAACAACTGGCACCTGTAAGCCACACCATGATCTGACCCCCTGAAAGTAGAGCCTCAGCAGTGTGGGAGGTGTGGCAGCCCAGCGGGCATCCTGAGCCACCCCAGCCAGCCCATGCCAACAGAAGAAATAAATCATCACCATCCGAGGACCGACTCATCCAGACGGGAAGGAACTAGCATTGGCAACAGCCAGAGCAGGCTACAGCATGTGAACTATAACTTGCAGGTACTGTACATGTATTATTGGAAGGGAAGAGCTGCGCACTACAAAAATGTCTAATATAGAAAGCAAATTGCGGCTCCAAACCGCACTGGGAAGTGCACAGAGTGGAACAACAGGCTTGAGTCAGATGCAGAAAAAAAAAGTAAAACAAATACCAGCACTCCTCGGGGACGTATCCAAATAATCAGCTTTGCATTTATTATAATAAAGCTGATTATTTGGATACGTCCTCGAAGAGTGCTGGGAATTTGTTGTTTGTTTCAGCATTACAAATGACCTGCTGTAGCGGTACCATTCCTTCACTGGGACCTGTGTTTTCAAAGCTTGAAAGTAAATTCACAATGGAGAAAATATATTTCAAGAAGAGAATTTATTTCTGACACAAGTATGTCCAACCGTCTGGGGGTGGGGGATACTCGGGACCCCATTGCTTGTGGCCATGGACTCATGATGGGATGGAGAGCAGGAACAGATCACTGTAGGGCCATTTCAGTACATGCTGTGTGTGAATCTGAACCTTAGCAGTCTAGTTGCTAAGTTGCATGCCAGTGTGCCCACTGACACTCCAACTCCTCCCCAAAAAAAGATGCAACCAGTGACTCTGACTTAGCAGGAGGTCACAGGCTAGCAGGACTTTTGATGCACATAGCTGGCAGCATAATATGCACAGCTGCAAATGTCAGACATTGTTTTTGTTTAGGGGTATGCACACTGGACCTCCAGGCATTAATTGGGATGGGGGTGAAATTGCTGGACTAATAAAGGGTAGTTATAAAGAAAGGAGTGGAAGGGGGGGCAACATTGTCCCAGCAGGACTGACTTCCACTGAAGGACAGAAGGATAGGGAGGGGAAACCACAGTCACTGTTCCACCAGGGAGCCTCTGATAGTGGTTTTGAAGAGGGAAGGGACAATTACCATCAGTTAATCTAATATTTCATATATTTTCTGTGGTGTATACAATTTACTGTTACTACCCTTTTGTCTCTGGTCTGGTGCAGCCTTTTCCAGTAGCTGCTGCTGCCCCCGGTCCTGTACTCGGCCTTCTCTAGGCTTGTCCCTTCCAGCCCCCAAGCTAATTACCCTCTGAGTTGGAGCCTACCTGGATGGCTGATCTAAGCAATCTGTTGGTCCATCTCTTGTGTTGTCCATTGGGCCCTACTGTGTGTGGATTTGTTTCATTGTACTCTGTATTTGCATTTTACATTAAAAAGCACACAGCTTCTTAGCTGCTGCTTCCTAGTTGCTACTCCCTCCAACATATGCAATACCTCACCGTGACCTGATCCAGACTTCAGTGGCATAAATAATTCATTTTGTTTCTGCCCATTTATGAAGTTTTAATGCTCATAAATTCCAAATGCTCAAAATGGAGATGCTTCAGTTCTTCCTGACCTCAACCCACTGACATGACCCCATGTAGGCACATGCAGCCCTGTTTTGTGATGTCAGAAAGTGAAGGCTGTGTGCGCACCTGATTGATTTCAAGAGGGTGACTTTTCCATACATTTTATTAACATTTATTTTATAGTCGAAATTTTAATAAAATTGAGTCCAACTACACAACTAACGGGGTCCCTGTTAGTCGAGCAGTCACTTTGATTTATTAACATGATAAAATCTTGACTATAAATTTTACTAAAATGTATGGAAAAGTAGCCCCCATTGGAATCAGTGGGGTGCCACACTCAGCCAGATGTCCATTTTGGAATTTACGATTATAACTTCATAAATGGGCAGAAAGAAAAGGAATTACTAATGCCATTCAACTCTGGGGCAGGTGAGGCACTGCATATGCTGGGGGGAGTGGCACGTTGTCATCTTGCATTGCAGCTGGGGTTTCTTGTATATTCTGGTCAACTTGTGCACACACATGCTGGTGACACCATTTCCATCCTGCGTCCGGTCCTCCCCTCCCATAGTGTGCTTCTGCAGCAATACCACACATGGTTATCCAGGTGGCAGTATTATAGTGAAGGCAGTAAACCCCCATTCTGGGATCCTCAGTCTTCCTGCCCATGGTGAGCTCTGGATGACCTTGGCTCATTACAAACCCATATTCACTGGTATTGTGAGTGCTGATCTTCCACTGCATCAACAGGCTAGTGTATAGTTTCTGCACTTAACCCCAGATGATACCCCACTTGGAGTATCTAATTTTAAGTACCTTGCTGTGTTGCTGGATTGACACCTGGACTTGCTGTGTTGCTGGATTGACACCTAGACTTCCTTACCTGTATCAGTGCCATCCATTTAAAACAAAACAAAAACATAGTTTTTGTTGACTGTGTAAGTAGGACTAGACAATTCTGACTATTTTCAGCCTTGTTCCAGGGGAAGGGGGATAAAGATGGATGGCAGCTTACACTGAACCAGATTAAGCTGTTGGTGGTATTTTTAGGGAATGGGGGACAGCTTGGCCAGGACACCTGGGAAATAACACTGCTCTTTTCGAGAAGTGCCATTGCATGTTTAACAGCCACCTGAATTGCCACCAGAACAGGCAGATGGGACCTCGGTTTAACATTTCATCCAAAAGATGGCACCTCAGGAGTGCAGCAGGAACCCTTCTCATGCTGCACTACAGTGTCAGTATTTGGATTCAATCAAAGTGCATGGTGTGGGGGTAGAACTCGTAGCCTTCTGATCTTCCGGCCTCAGGTGAGAGTGTACAACCTGCTGAGCCACTGTTGATGCTGCTTAAGAAACATAAAAAAGTCTTCCCAAACTTGGCAGCCTCAGCCTTTCTCTCAAAAAGTCTTGCCTACTGCTCCAAGTCCGCCATGAGATTGTCCTTAAAGATGATCTTATCAGTGTTTTTGTTTGTGTTTGTTGCCTATGATGCATTACATCTGCTAAAAATGATGACCCATTTCATATTCTCAATAAGGTACTCCAGGGGGTGTGTAATGTTGAGCTAAGGGCCCTTCTTGGGTGGTGGAAGTATTGAGCTATGCCTCATGCTTCAACCCACCCGAGATGGGCCATTATCCCACCATCACCATAACAAACCCCTGGTCATGCCTTATTGCTTAAATATGGCATGGCCAGTAGTTACATTAACTGTCTGTTAATTATTCCAGGGGTGTAACATTGTACAAGATGCAGCAGAGTGCCATATTGACCCAATGGGGTGGTTCACTGACCGTTAATCTAACTCCAGGGAGTCTGGATGCTGGGAGTGCCTTATTGGTAAGTGGTATTGTAAAACATTTATGCCAAAAGAAAAGTGAAACTAGTACATAATAAAATTCAACGATGGTGAAAACTGAAAAAGTTGGTTGGATTTTCTTTAGTTAGTTGAAGTCACAAATTTCAAACTAGTTGAACAAATCAGTCATAATGTGTGGTAAGTCAGTCATAATTGGTTTTTCAACTGACTCCGGGGTCTATTTCCTGGACTCTCCCAGTCCCTCTTTTCATCCTACATGGTAGCCAAATTAGTTGGACACTTCCCTGTTCTTACCTTAACTATTGCACTGAACTGTATGTCCACCAATCAAATCCCAGAGATTAACAGAAATCTGTTAATAATATAGTTACAGAGAAGTATGTCAAAACAAGGCACTGAGGCATTAATTTAAAGGTAACTGTGCTTTGAACCAACTTGAAGGTGAACTTTTATGTAACCTATAGCTTGCAGCTGCTTCTGATGTCCCATACACACATGGCAGTGTCAACAATGACTGAAGCTCCACTGATGCTGCAGTACCGGTAGCCCCCCAGATTACATGCTTGTGCAACCACATGTGCCCAGCTTTACCTTATTCAGCAACCCTCCCTGTGTTCATGGAGACAATCTCCTACCTGTACATACTACCTGCGTGAGTGAATAGCGTACCTAGAGCCGCTGCTCCTCCTCTGTTCCTCCTTACTGACTCCCTCTCTGCCTTAACCTCTGACTGTGCTGCGTTGTCTCCCTGAACCACTTGCTAGCCATAAAAAACTATTAATAAGCTGGGTAGGCTCAGGGTGGGTCAGACGGTCAACAGGGTGGCAAACTGGTTGACGGGCAGAAAACAGAGAGTGGTGGTAAATGGTATACGAACATACGAAATTTGCCAGCAGATAAAGGCCTAGAGGTCTATCAAGTCTGCTCGAATGTGCAGCTAGCACCCCTTATTCTGCAGCTGCCCCTCCCTTCCACCCTTCCCCTTCATTAACCCTCCCCCTTGTCTTGTCCCATCTTCGTTTGAAGCAGTCCACTGTTCTACTGCATACCACTTTTGCAGGTAACGCATTCCACCCAGTCACCACCCTCTCTGTAAAAAAGTGTCTCCTCATCTCCCTCCTGAACCTTCCTCGCTCCAGTCTCATATCATGGCCCCTGGTGGCCCTCCCCTCCCTTACTTTGAACAGCCCCTCTGTACCCATCTTGTTTATTCCTATCATGTATTTAAAGGTTTCAGTCATGTCACCCATGTCTCTCCTCTTCTCCAGTGAGTACATGTTCAACTCCTTCAACCTCCTCTCATATGATAAGTCCCCCAGCCCCTTGATCATCTTTGTCACCCTGCGCTGCACCCCTCCAGTAACTTAATGTCCCTCTTCAGATACGGACGCCAGTATTGCACACAGTACTCCAGATGTGGTCTAACTAATGACCTATACAGTGGCAGAATCACCTCCTCCCTCCTTGAGGATATACCCCTTGCAATACAACCCAGCATTTTGTTGGCCTTTGCAGCTGCCTTCCTACATTGTGCTGAGTTGTTCATTGACCCTGTAATGAGCACACCCAGATCCTTCTCCTCCTCTGTCCAGGCTAGCTGCACTCCCCCTAGCTGGTAACTCCTCCTTGGGTTCTTCATCCCAAAATGCAGCACCTTGCACTTTTTGGCATTAAAGCCCAGTTGCCAGGTGTCTGACCAGGTTTCAAGCTTTGCCAGATCATCCTGCAACCCCTGCCATCCCCCTAGGTCATCCACCACTGTGCCAACCTTGGTATCATCAGCAAACAGACTGATCTTGCTCTTGATGTCCCATGATATGTCTGCAATGAATATCCCAAACAACACTGGTCCCAACTCCGAGCCCTGTGGGACACCGCTTGTCACTGCCCTTGGGTGTGAGAACTCCCCACCCACCACCACCCTCTGTTGCCTTCCCTGCAGCCAGTTTCCTACCCATCTTACCAGCTTTGCACCCACCCCTGTGCCTACTAACTTCCTTCCCAGCCTTCCATGTGACACCGAGTCGAATACCTTACTGAAGTCCAGATACAGGACATCCACTGCATGGCCCCTGTCCAGTTGCCTAGTTACCCAGTCATAGAACTCGACCAGGTTGGTTTGGCAGGATCTGCCATGTATGAAGCCATGCTGTCTGCTGTCCTGTAGTCCTTTGGCCTCTAGGAGGGCCACCAGCCTCTCCTTCAAGATAGTCTCCATTTGCTTACCCACGATGGATGTGAGGCTCACTGGTCTGTAGTTTCCCGGTTCATCCTTGGGGCCACTCTTGTGGAGGGGCACCACATGAGCCATCCTCCAGTCCTGAGGTACACACCCCGAATGTAGTGAGGCATTAAATAGGTCTGCCAAAGGTACTGCAAGGACCTCTGCCAGCTCCTTCAGTACCCTGGGGTGGATGCCATCTGGGCCTGGTGCCTTGTCCACCCTCAGTGCCTTCAAACCCTCTCGAACTCTGCCCTCCATGATTTCCCCATCTGTCACCCTCCCCCTGCTTCTGCCATTTCTCCCACCTTGGGTGTCACCCCCCTCTTCTCTTTAGTAAATACTGAGCAGAAGTACTCATTTAGTGCTTCCGCCTTATCGTACCCTGCTTCCACCCAAACCCCCTCCTTCCTAATCCTTACTATGTGGTCCTTACAGCTCCTTTTCTCCCTGATGTACTTAAAGAAGTCCTTCTCCCCCTTCTTAATGCCTTGTGCCAGCCTGAGTTCCATAGCTGCCCTTGTCACCTCCTTCGATTCTGTCAAGTACTCCTCTCTGTCTTCCCCCCTTCCTGTTTTCTTGTATTTCCTAAAGGCAGCTGTTTCCTCCTTACCTTTTCCATGACCTCCTTGCTCAACCAGCTTGGTTTCTTAGCCCTAGCCTTCTTGCTCTGGGCTTTGCAGCAGAGTTTTGGTTGCCTCCACTATCCCTGCTTTATGAGCTCCCACCTCTGGTTAGTATCCATACTAGATTGAATTCTGGCCAGGTACCCTTTTACCACTTCCCCAATCCTCCCAAAGTCGGCCCTCCTGAAGTCCAGCACTCTTGTTCCAGATTCCACTCCTCCCTTGCCCATATCCAATGTGAGCCATACTGAGTGGTGGTCACTCCCTGACAGCAGTTCCTCCACTGTAAGTTCTCTCACAAAGTCACCATTTGTCAGCACAAGGTCAAGGGTATTCCCTAACCTGGTTGGTTCACTGACCATTTCAAGCAGGAAGCTGTCCTGGAAGGCATCCAGCAGTACCTGCTCCCTTCTGTTCCTGGTTGTTGGGGTGCCCCAGTCCACTCCTGGCATGTTGAAGTCCCCCACAATCACCACACTACCCTTCTCGCAGGTCCTCCTGATCTGTCCCACAAGTTCCTTGTCTAACTCCTCCGTCTGAGATGGTGGCCTGTGCACCACTCCCATTTTAGGAATCCTATTCTTGGAATCCTGGATTTGCACCCAAAGTGACTCTGTACTACCGTCCTCCCCTTCCTCCCTTACACACTTCAGTCCTTCCTTCACATATAGTGCCACTCCCCCTCCTTTCCCAATCACCCTGTCCCTACGAAATAACCTGTACCTTGGTACAGACAGGTCCCAGTCATTATATTGGGTCGCCCATGTTTCCGTGATGTCTGCAATGTCCACCTCTCCCTCTGCCATGAGAACCTGTAAATCTGAAGTTTTCCTCCCAAGGCTCCTAGCATTAAGGGTAACCACCTTCCACCCTCCCCCCCCATCCTGCCCTCCTTTTCTAGCATCACCAATAGTACTTGCCATTTGTCCTTTGTCACTGTTATGGGGGTAAGCTCATATGATTTCCCAACCTGTGGTCTCTGCATATCTCTTCCCCAACTGCCACCCCCACTCCTAGTTTAAATTCCCAACTTCCTCTATATACTGTTCCATCCTCTGTTTCAACACTTTCTTTCCCTCCTCATTCAAGTGTAGTCTGTCCTTGGCATAGAGACTAATGTCCTCCCAGGTCCCCACCCCCCCAACAGCCCATACCCTTTAGCACAACACCAGGTTCTTAGCCATCCGTTAAATTCCTCTATTCTCAGCTTTCTTGTTGTGCTTGCCTTTGACACCGGAAGTATCTTGGAAAAAGTTACTGATCTTCCTGCCCCCTCACATAATTGTGCTAGTTCCTCAAACCTCCTCTGGACTATATCTACCGTCTTGTCAGCCAGGTCATTTGTCCCAAGATGTATAATTAAATGAGGCTTGTCCCTACCCCTTCTAGTATATTTCAGAACAGACTGTCCCACCCTTTCTGCTGTCATTCCTGGCATGGCCTCCACCCAAATGAGACTATGCCTCTCCCCCTTGCTACCCCACCTAACTCCTCTTAGTACTGAGTCCCCCAGCACTAAGATTCCACCCCTCTTACTCCCTGCTTGCTTCCATTCATCTCTCTCTCTCATTTCCAGCTCCTCTTCTTCCTCCTGCACATTATTTCCCCAGTTTACCCCTGTTGCAATTCTCCCAGCAGAACTTCCCCCTGCTCCAGTTTGGTCCAGGCATTTATCAATTACTCCTCTAATTTCATCATTTCCCTTCTCCACTTTCTTCCTCTCTGACAGTGCACAGCTGTTTTCTGAAGACCCTTCACAAATGCCCGCTCCCTCTCTCTTCATAGTAACCTGTCCTCTCCTTTCCACTCCATGACTTTTGCCACTTCTTCGCCTCCCCTCACAAGTCCCTATCTCCTCCTTCCATTTGTCTTTTGTCTCCTGACCTGGTTTCCCCGGCAATCGTTCTTCCTGGTCTGGGCCCCTTTGTCTCTGCTTCCCTTTTTCTGACCCTCTTCTCACCACTATTGGCTTAAATCGCCCTCCCTCATCTCCCCTTCTTCCTCCCACCAGTATTGGGCTAAACTCACCCCCAATCTGCCTTGCCTGTCTTAGTTCCTCCTGCAGATCCTCAGTCTCCTTTCTAAGTTTTTCTGTTTGGTTGCACACTAAACATCCTCCCACACTCCAGGCAATGTTTAGAAAGATTGGTGCACCACAGTTGTTGCAGCCTACCACCCTACCCATTGCTGTCATTGGCCACCAGCGACCCCCCCACCCTTCCAGATGCAGGATACCAAATACTCCCCCGAGTCTTCCCTCTCTCGCCTCTATCAGTGCAAAACATTTTCTTTATTTCCCTTACCTCCTTTGTTGCACACGTTTATATATATTGAGCAACTGCTTTTTATATTCCTATCCTTCCTATCCACACTCAAAAACAGACTTTAAGCAGCCATTGCACAACCTTCTTCAAACTCCTACTCCTCCTTTTCCCAATGCAATATCAATGTGAAGTATTAATAATGAAAGCTCCTAGATTTGCATTTACTTCGCTTTCACTGAGAGAGCAGTCTCCTCTTCACTTGCTGCTGTTCCTTTCCTGGATGTCTGCTTTTGCTATGATAGGTGCATATTCTTTGCCTATTTGAGGAAGTGATGTCAGAACCCCCTAGTATAAAGGAAATAATGGACCAAGGGTGGGACCAGCCCAAGTCTTCCAGAAACAATCAGGTAGCTGAGGCCTCTGGTCAGACCATTAGCACCCTTCCCCCACTGTGCACTCAACTTTGCAGCTAGTGAAGCCAGCAATAATGAATCACAATTCTACTCAAAGCCCCCAAAATAGGTTTGCTACCCAAAGAAACAGGACTCCAATTCAAACAGCTTCACCAACAACACCTTAAAATAGGCTTGGAATTAGAAGATATAGGTCTCCAATTCAAAGAAACAGACCCAGTTAAATTACACCAATTATGTTTTAAAACAGAAGAAATAGGCCTCTATAAATGCAGCCTGCCACACAGTGAACCAAACAAATGAGCCCACTTATAGCTACCAAAACAGGTTTCAAAATTCCAACAGCCCCAAACAATACCCTGCTAGCCCTTAGTAGTAAGAAAGAAAAGAAATAACATTCTACAAAGTAGAATCCACGAAAAACAATGTAAAACAAGAAGCTACTGTACTGTAGATCTGATCCTGTCCCCTTCTAGTTCCTTCTGAGAAGCCAAAGCACTGACTCCACACCTGATTCACCTCTGCCTCCCTACTGAGTGAGACCTGGCCAGACCATTAGCACCCTTCCCACACTGTGCACTCAAACTTTGCAGCTAGTGAAGCCAGAAACAATGAATCACAATTCTACTCAAAGCCCCAAAATAGGTTTGCTACCCAAAGAAACAGGACTCCAATTCAAACAGCTTCACCAACAACACCTCAAAATAGGCTTGAAATTAGAAGATATAGGTCTCCAATTCAAAGAAACAGACCCAGTTAAATTACACCAATTATGTTTTAAAACAGAAGAAATAGGCCTCTATAAATGCAGCCTACCACACAGTGAACCAAACAAATGAACCCACTTATAGCTACCAAAACAGGTTTCAAAATTCCAACAGCCCCAAACAATACGCTGCTAGCCCCTTAGTAGTAAAAAAGAAAAGAAATAACATTCTACCAAGTAGAATACATGAAAAGCAATGTAAAACAAGAAGCTACTGTACTGTAGATCTGATCCTGACCCCCTTCTAGTTCCTTCTCAGAAGAGATGCAAGTCACAAGTGGGGTACCTCAGGGATCAGTCCTGGGGCCAGTCCTCTTCAATATCTTCATCAGTGACATTGCAGATGGATTGGAGGTAAGGTTTGTCTGTTTGCAGATGACACCAAGATCTGCAACAGAACGGATGATCCAGATGGGGTGGGCAGAATGAGAAGAGATCTGGATAAACTAGCAAAATGGTCGGAAGAGTGGCAACTGGGGTTTAATGCAAAGAAGTGCAAGATCATGCACATAGGGAAGAGAAACCCATAAGCCACCTATAGGCTGGGAGGAGTTGCTGGCAGTCACAAGGGAAGAAAGAGACTTGGGCATCATCATCACCGATGACCTGAAATCATCCAAGCAGACCACTAAAGCAGTAGGTAAGGCTAGAGGGATGTTGAGGTGTATTAGTAGGGGTATCACAAGTCAGAAGAGGGAGGTAATAATCCCTCTTTACAAAACACTGGTTAGGCCCCATCTGGAGTGCTGCATGCAGTACTGGAGGCCACACCTTCACAAGGACACTAACCAAATTGGGGCAGTCCAGAGAAGGGCAACCAAAATGGTGCAGGGACTGCATCAGAAAACATATGAGGACAGATTAACGGAGCTCAATATGTGTACCCTAGAGCAAAGGAGGAAGAGAGGTGATATGATCGAAACATTCAAACACCTTAAGGGCATTAACAAGGTGAAAGAGTCTAACATGTTTCAATATAAGAAAAATAACAGGACAAGAGGACACAGCATGAGATTAGAGGGAGGCTGATTAAGGGGTAATGTGAGGAAGTTCTTTTTCACAGAAAGGGTGGTGGATGCATGGAACAGTCTACTACAGGAAGTGGTGGATATGAATACAGTGCAGGGCTTAAAACAGGCATGGGATAGGTATAAGGGAGCAGTACAGATGAGTATGAATAGATAGACCACTGACAGAGCAAAGGCTGATGGCACATTTATAAGGTAGAAAAAGAAATGGGCAGACTGGATGGGCCTTGAGGTCCTTATCTGCTGATAACTTCTATGTTTCTATGTTCTTATGTTTCTATGTTTCTATCTGTCTAATCTCAAACTTCTGTGGTGGTTCACGGTTGTGTGTGTGTGTGTGTGTGTGTGTGTATATAGATTATACAGTATATATATGTATACTGTATATATAATATCTACTAGTGTGCTGCTCCAAAAGGTTCTGTATGACTGTAACTATAAAGTACCCTAAGTTTTCAACATACAGTGACTCATTGTGTCCTATGCTGTTCACATGTAAATACGCTCATTTGTAAATGTATATATGCTCATGTATTTATGTAGTCTCCTGTTTGCCTTTTATGTTTTTTCCTCTGTGATTATCTTGACCCTTCCAGGTCCACCTTATAAAGGAGTTTTTCTCAATGGTGTTTTGTCTGGTAAAATACAGATTTGATTGATTGATTAAGACTGCTCTTACTGACCCAGCGTGCAGTTTGATCCTCACCTTCTTTCATTCATCACTAATCCTGGATAGCCTGACTGCATGCTTGCAAGGGGGCAGCTGGATGCCCTTGTCCCTCTAGTAATGAGGGAAAAAATCTAGATATGGAGGCGTCTGCCTTGGTGGAGCTAGTGCTAAAAAAGGTAAAGCAAATAATGGAGACCACAACTCCTACAGATAATTTTAACTGGAAATTTTATTTAAACATATTTGCCACCAGCTTGACAGACGTTTGTGGCCTTGGGGCCACTTCCTCAGCGCCCTTGGTTGTCTCTAAAGTTATCCTTCTTAGTTAAACACCAAACTTTCAAATTTCTTACTGGTTTGTATATGCTTACTTCACTGGACCACAATCCTTGTTACTACTAGTCTCTTTCACCTCAATTCAGTCCCCAAAAGTGTCTTGCTGTGACCCAGAGATCTACTGAACTTCCAATTAGACTGCATCCTTACCTATGTCACCCTCCCAGTCAGCAAATACATGACCCTGCTTCATAGGAATCCTCCTCAGGCCCTATGGACCATTAGGAGGCACTCATTGAGATCACCCCCCCCACCCACCAGAATGTCCAGCCCTGGCATCCTCTTAAGTTTCCACTCTAGAGTCAGATACAGTACTCTTTCCATTTCCTGTATTGGATTTACTGGGCAGGTGTGTCCGAGGAGTGGGTCCCAGTTCTGGTTATGCCAGGTGTTAGGGTTATTGCATTACCCCTGCTGTCACTCTGGGGTACAGACCTAATGCCTGTCTCCACTTTGGAATGACCAGTCCTCTAGTTCCAGGTTGGGTCTATACAGGAGTTGTGATGTCTGGATCGCATGCCCGAGCCAGCCAGGTGGGCAACCTGCCTCCTTGCCCAGCCTCCAGAGGCACAGAAGAGCTCTGCATATCCTGCCTCACCAACATGAATAATGCTGAGCTTCACTCCAACCATCCTCTGTACCCCCAGTGGCTGGGCTGGCTCCTTGCCATTAGGCTAAACTCCCAGGACATGAAATCTTCCTAGCTTGCCAGGACTACTGAGCTTCTCAAACTGCTCACTTGGATTTCCTTCCACCCGACCATCCTAATCCCACCATGCAGGCCTTTTTCATGCCCTCATAGACTCCCCCCAGGCATTCTACCCAGTCAAGATATGGGGACACAGCACCATTTCCAAAGGGACACAGCTAGTAACAAACCACTATCCCCTTTCTTAGGGGCATGGTCAAGGGAGGAGTCATTAAACTAATATAAATCAGTGAACTCCTCTAGAGTTCCTGACTATATCCTGGCTCTCCCTGACTACCACCTCATCAGTCAGGACCATGGCAAATATGGAGGTGGTGTTGCCCTTTATGTCTGCCAGAGCCAGTCCTGCACCATTGCTGTCAGGGAGTCTCTATGCTCCTCCCTCAAGTTTCTCCTTACTAATCTTTCCTTTCTCTCCACTTTACCCATCTTCCTTAGGGTTTTTCATGCTTCACCTAAACTCTTCCCCTGTTCTCTGGTTGACTCTCTGTCTACTATCATCTCACACTCCTCCTCTGTTGAACTTATCCTCCTTAGTGACTTTAATATTAATTAGCTCTCCCCAGCTTCCAGGCTGACCTCCATAAGGATTAAGTCCCCTAATCATTTTCAACTCTTTACTCAACTCACCCGGCTCAATCACCTCTCCCATAAGCACGTCCTTGTGGACTGTGCGCTTTACTTCCATCCCCACTGCATCATTGCAGTAGGTATTCTATTGGACACCTTCAATGAACAGTGCATGAACTTCTGTGTCAGGAAAGTCTGGTGCCCTCCTTAATCCCTCAAGTACATCTGGTCTAGGTCCCTTGAGTCAGTTAACATCAATGATGTCCTGAATGACCTTACTGCAACTGACTGATCCCTCATCCTCTCCACCCCTGACATTGACATGGCCCTCTCCCTTCTCGATTCAAAATTTGCTTTTGAATGGGAGAGACATATTCTCCTCAGAAAGTCCAGGGTTAAATATACCCACCAACCCTGGATTACTCCCAAATAATTGATCAGTGCAAGTCCAATGATCAAGCATTGGCCTGTTTCAAATTATTCTGCTCCCTGCCTGACCACCTCTCTTACAAGGCACTTAGAAATACATGCACAAGTCAGATTGTCAGTGCAGCAGTAACACTGCCACTCTCGATGCTTGTGACCTGGGTTTGGAATTGAGCCTGGGCCATCGAGGGTTGACTGGGGGAGGAGGACTGAGCTTCCCAGAGAATGCTCTCCTTCTCTTCAAGGGAGTGAGGACTGTGCTCTGCTATGATATAGCCACTTGGATGACCACAGATAGCAGTGCAGTGGAGCCATGATGGGTGGGTGGAGCACATCATGACCAGGATATGTACATACTTGTGTGCAGACGTCTGCTTGGTCCTAGCCAATGAGGTGCTCATGGAAGAGACTTACAGGGAAGAAGAGCCTCCCTGGCCTGAAGCAGCATGATGCCACCTCTCTCTCCACTGGCCCTACACCACTCAGTTGGCTACTGACCACAACCCAGCTTTAACTCCTCCTGAGCTTGGGGAACCCAAGGGACTCCATCACTGGGGGTAAACCATGGAGCACAGCTCTGATCAGAGATAAGTACCAAGGACAGAGGGTGACATGGCTGGGAGACAGAGAGGGTGGCTGAAGTCAGCCAGGCAGGTAAGAAAGGATAGTGCAATAAATTAAAAAAAAAAAGAAATCCATGCTCAAAGACTGCCCATGCTGCTAAATGGATACTGTTACTTGTGTGATTGAGATTGGGCGCCTACCGAAACGGTGACTTAATCGTGGTACCTCTCATTGCAGCAATCAAGGAGGGAGGGTGACCAGATGGGGGGGTGTGACTATAGTGGCATCCTGTCGTTACATGTATACTCACGCAGTGGGGAGCAAGCACTCACAGTGAGGGGTAGGAGGGGAGAGAGGGATTGTGAGTGTTTGTGCTGGGTGAGCTGCTGAGCTGCACCTGTGGCATGGTGAGTGGGTACAGGGCTGGTTGCACAGCTGGGATGCCAGGTTGGGGCAGGCGCGAGGTACCTTTGTTGCGACCGGTCTGACATTTTTCTTTTGCCCCCGACATGCCCCCGGAGTTGAGATTCCTTCAGTAGGGATGCAGGGGGTGTGGGGGGGAGCCCCCTTATTAACATTTCAGTTGTAAGTCCCTGGCACCCTTTCACTGTGCACCGGGGAGTACATTGATGAAACATATTTTTGGCGATGTGCACCTCGCCGTAACGGTGATCGCTATTCTGCGATTGCCTTTATCACATAGATCCCTGCTAAATCCCTCTATTTTAAGGCCAATCTCCAGAGTATCCTTAACTACCTAACCAAATTCTGGAAGGTGATTCTGACGTGGCAGGGAGAGAGAGAGAGAGAGGGTGGCCAAGGACAGCCAGGCAGGTAAGAAAGGAAAGTGCAATACAAACAAAAAAGAAATCCATGCACAAAGGCAGTCCGTGATGCTAAATCCCTCTATTTTAAGGACAATCTCCAGAGGAATCATAACTCCCTAGCCAGATTCTGAAAGGTGATTCATTCCATTTGTGTCTCCCTTGCCCAGTCAGCTCCCCCAGTCCTCATGGTTAATGGTTCACCTATCTTTGACCTTCACTTTGTAGCTGCTTACTTTAATGAGTTCTTCACTACTTGTACCCTCCCCTCTCCCCCCTTCCTGGCTTCTCCTCCCCCTTTCTCCACCCTATCTGTGCCCCCCCCTTCCCTGGGGTTTCATTTTCCCACTTTTACTACCTTGAAAATCTTACATGCCCTGTCCTCACTGAAACTGTCTAAATCTAGCTCTGATGGGCTTGACACTAAACTTCTCCCCTCTTTCACCTCCTGCCATTGCCTCCTTCATTACTCACCTCCTCAAGCTCTCTCTCTTTCTCTGTGTGTGCTGCTCCTCAGTCTTGGAAGATAGGCAGAGTTCTCCCCTTATTAAATGGTGTGAACCCTCTTCCCCTGGCAGCTTCTATCCTTTCTTCCTCCTACCTTCTCTTGCAAAGATGCAAGATAAATTTGTCTACTCCAGGCTTGGTGACTTCCTCTACTCTTCCAACTTTCTATCCCCCTTTCCAGTCTGGTTTTTGGAAGCACCACTCCATCCTCTCCTACTTACTGTGGGTCAGTGACTTCATCCTCACTTCAATGGATCAGGGGCAAATCATGGTGGCTAGTTTCATTGATCTGGCCAAAGCCTTTGATTCAGTCGCCTATCTAATCTACTGGACAAGTTGAGCTCTTCCAGTTTCTTAGCACCAGCTATTGACAGGTTCCATTCCTACCTTACTGGCCATCAAGTCAGTATACTGTAGGCAGGAGGTGTCCTGTCACCTCCCTACCAAGTCAGGCTAGGGTCCACAGGGTTCCATTTCAGGTCCCATCCTCTTCTCCATTTTCCTTACCTCTCCTCTGCCTGTGACAGCTTGCATGTTCATATGTATGCAGATGACACAGTTATCTACACTTCCAGCCCCTTAGTGGTAGAAGGCTTGCTACAGCAAGACATCCACAGCATCCTGCACTGATTCCACTCCAACAATCTCTGGATCAAAAATAAAAGAACAGTGTCTATGATTTTTGGCACCAGACAGAAGGTGTCCATGGTCACCTCTCCCCATATTCTCCACCCTGGCTGGTACCCCCCCCTTGAAGTGGTCTATTACTTCAAGTATACTGGTGTGTGGCTAGATAGTAGGCGTGACTTCTCTTCCCACATTGATATCATCCACGCCAAGCTCCACCATAAACTAGGTGCCTTATACTGCAACAAAGACTGCTGTTCTTCCATGGCCTGCTGGGAGCTGGTTACCAAAATGGTTCTCCCAGTTTTTGACTATGCAGATGTGGTCTACAGTACAGCCCCACCTTTTCCCTCACCAGAAACCATCTGTAATGACTTTTCTCAGTTTGCTACTAATTTTCTCACTCAAATGCATCACTGTTCCATCAGCTTCTCCCTATCCATCCTTGCTATACCTTTATGTTGCCACTCCCACTGTGCCTCCTTCATCTCCAAACACTGGTTTGCCTCCCTACCCTCGTACCCAGCCTCACTCCTTTCTCCCATTCCCTCTGCCTCATATGCCCTCCACTCCAGCGATCCTCGCACCTACTTACTTCCATACTCACACACCTCTGCTGGGTAGTCAGCCCTCTATTATCACCTTCCATCCCTCTGGAACAAGTTCCCCTCTTCTCTCCATCTCTTCCCCTCCCCCATCTCTCTTAGGTACCAGATAAAACTCTTCAGCACCCTCAACTGCTCCTACTAGCCTTCCTCTGTTGGAGTCACTACCACCTCTGTTTTTGGGCCTCCTCCTGGGTTTTACCTCTGTCTGTTTTAGTCTCCTGCCAGTTACTATTGCATTGCCATTTTTGCACCTGCTCTGGTCACTATATTTGCACATCTATGCTGCTCACAGAACCATCGCTTGACTCCTCTTTTTGTTATTACACTTGTACCACGTTAAATTGTACACTCTTTGCAGTTTACTTTGCACTGTTTCATTGATACTGTCTAGAGATGTGCAAAATTCCAACATTTCATTACACAAAATATTTAGCGAAATCTGCGCATTTTGAGAAATATGTAGTGGGCACAAAATGCTATATGTAGCCAGGGGATCAGCAAAATTCTGCCCGTGAGTGGTTGAAATTTTGCCGTATCAGGTGAAATTGTGCATTTCACAGCAAAATTCCATATTCCGTGGGTGAAATTTCGCAACTTTGCACCTGGTGAAAAATTTTGCAGAATGGCGGAATTTCACAAAATGTTTCATGTGGCGAAATTGACGATTTTGTGACAATTTTACCAGTGATATTTAATTTTACAACAACTCTAATACTGTGTATGCTTTATTGTTGTTTCCTTTTCATATTGCCCTGGGTCACATCTGGAAATAAGCCTTGCCTCAGTGTGTCATTTCCGGTTACCAGTTTTCAAACAAATAAATACTTATTGAAGTAACTTATAAAATGGGTTGACTAAATCACGTAATTTGATTGGATAAATTAGTCACATGGCTGTGCATTCATTTTACACTGCTATATGATCCAGAATTTAGTTTATTTTTTTCTTTTATTTGTTTTACAAATATAGGTAGATGATACCATTGTTTGTGTATCAGGTCCAACTGTCTCCTCAGTTGAGGTGCACCTCCAACAGAACTTCACAGCATTCAAAACATGGTTCACTAGCAACTGTTTTGTCATTAATCAAAATAAGACAGTGGCCATGCTGTTTAGCTCCAAGCAATGGATCAGCTCCACCTCTACCTCCCTGTTACGCTTCCTGGATGGGGTCTGTCTGGACTTGGTTACCACCTACAAGTACCTGGGCCATTACCTGGAGCAGCTCCTTGATTACAATAAGTACATCTCCCGGGTTGTAGCCAAGTTCTTTGCTTGGCAAAATACCTAATTTGTTTGAATAGTGAGGATGTCACATACATTGTATACATTTTATTAACTACAGTAGCCATGTACTAGATGTACACAATGAGACTGCAATGACCCACATTTTATAAGTCTAAAAATCTACACTGTATATTATACTATAAAATAACATGCTGCAATTTTTGGCTGTAGTATTTATTATTATTTATTATGTATATGCTGAAAAAACATGAATTATAAATTTCTGACTTGGGTTGCTGCTTGACATCTTTTAAAAGTTTTCAGAAGCCAGTGACTAGATGATTTTTTGGGGGGCACTGTGGGGTTAAGTGGAATGATGTTACTGAAGATGGGCAGCTGTTGTCATGTTGTCCATACAAAATGGAGAGAGTGAGGGCTGCGCTTTACATTTACAGATGGATAGTTTTTGTTTCATGTAAGGGGAAAAGGAATTGGAACTGGCAGCACTTGATGAAGCAGGAGGAAAGCAATGTGTTTTGGCATTGTTCAGGGTGGTATCATCAACAGTTTCTGTGGGTAATCCGGGGAGGCTGCTCATAGTAAGAGTGGAAGCAGTTGACTTCTGTTTTATTTTCTTGTTTTATATTTCACATTGTTTTGATTTTGTTTTTATTTTGTTTCCACTCAGCCACACTCTAGTAGTCCTGACTCCAGAGTCCCAACCACACTGACAGCACAGAAAACATGACCTCATTTCATCAACCCACTGAGACACTGAGAGGCCTAACATTTTTCTTCAGATGTTCTACATAACACAAGAAGGGCTATATATTCAAAAAGGCAATAAAGTGGGGTGCAAAGCTTTGTGTCGTGCTTGCACCTGACTCTGAGGGTGATATAGTGCACTTGTGCTATCCAACTGAATATACTGTACAGCCACATTAGCACAGAGCAAAGGCAAGCTCCACTGCCCTGACATGGACCTGCGCTGTATGCAGCCTATAGGGAGTTGTGCCCTCTGCACCAGATAGTGGCAGGAGCCATGGTGTAATATGCAGTTGCAGAATAAAAATGTGCCCATAGGCATCCAAGATGCTAATGGGCCATATGTATGCCCATTATGGGTTCAGTTGCATGGGAAGTGTTTATTTATTATTTTTGTTTTACGTTTATTATTCAGTTACAAACCAGTACATTAAAACATTTAAAAATATTACAGTGTGTGGCCTGGTGTGGGTGAAGGATAATGCAGACAACAGCAGATTGGTGCAGCAGACTGCAGTGTGGCTTTATTTTCTTTATAAGTCAGGGTAAAATAACAAACTTCAAAATAAGCATGACAAAATCATCTCCAGAACTGCAAGTGGTTCACTTTCCTCAGAGACCAGAGGGGATAACCTCAAGCAATGGTATACCCCTTCTTCAATACATCAGTTTGCAGCAACAGACTACTATATGCACATCTTTCCTTTGCACTTGGTCAGCACTTACTAACACACTGATCTACTGATCTATCTTTCCTGTGGAAATGAACTGTCCCCTGTGTTGGTCTTGTGTGTTTGGGTGATGGGAAGCCCAAATAAAAAACCCAAAAGCAAGCTAAAGACAAAGACCCTCAGTGCAAAAGCACTGAATCAAGAGTTACCCAAAAGGGCATTGGTAATAAGCCAAGTTTCAAAGAAATACAAAATCACACATACCCCCATAATACAAAGCATCATGGGATGTATATGCAAATCACCATGACATTTTAGGCTGGTTCAGCTTCAAGAAAGAATGCATGGTGCCAATAAACTGCACTTAATAACAATAGTTTAAACAACAGCAGTTTCTTTTTATCTAGCACTCTAACTATATCAGACCCCTTCCCTTGAAGGATTTGTAGGGCACTGTTTTCAAACAACATGAAGTTTCATTTTATAAAGCACCTTGCACTTCATTAATGCACTGCCAGCATTTTATGTCTGAAAGTACCTTAAATACTTTATCTTTCTTCATATAAAGCATGTGTAGTTCTTTATTAAACAGCCAGCAAGCAAGCTTGGGATTTTATGAAGGTATACTATTTATTCTAGTTCACCTTCTTCCTATATTCAGTCAACTACTTTATTTGCTCATAGCCATATTTGTTATTTCTTTAGAAAGGCATATGGCTTCTGGTGAGGGATGGAATGGTGAATAAGAAACAAGAAAGGAAGAAAAGAAATTTAGGGAGGATACAAAAAGACTGCCATAGGTGGCCAACTTACTGTGGTGTTAGAAAAAGAATAGGATAGTTTTCTAGAGGTATTGTTGCAACAGACTGTACAGAAGGAAGGGGAGAATATCAAAAAATATCCCTAACTGCTACACAAATTTCCTACGTAGAGCACAGCTCTACCATATAATCCATCAGAAAGGCATTTAAAATTAGAAACGCTACAGTGATCAAAAGTTATTCACAAATTATTAGTTTGAATAACTGCATTATCAGACCCACTGGTTTTAAATAAAAATATAAAAGAAATACAAATTCCTAACTCAGAATCCATGAGTTACAACTTCTACATACTATGAACCAAATATGAATTGTTATATCCTCATTTAAAATAACCATTTCTGTGTGTGTTTATACCGGTACTTATACTGGATATAAAATGGAAGAAGGCACTGAAATGCCCATTAACAATGTTCTTCGCTTCAACGGGTCCATGGAAAAATAGAAACATGGAAGTTGACGGCAGATAAGGACCGCAAGGCCTATCCAGTCTGCCCATTTCTTTTTCTGCCTTATAAATGTGCCATTGCCCTTTGCTCTGTCAATGGCTTATCTATTCATACTCATCTGTATTGCTCCCTTATGCCTATCCCATGCCAGTTTGAAGCCCTGCACTGTATTCATATACACCACTTCCTGAGGTAGGCTGTTCCATGCATCCACCATCCATTCTGTGAAAAGAACTTCCTCACATTACCTCTTAATTGGCTTCCTCTAATTTCATGCTGTGTCCTCTTGCCCTGTTATTTTTCTTATATTGAAACATATTAGACTCTTTCACCTTGTTAATGCCCTTAAGGTGTTTGAATGTTTCAATCATGAAATTGAGATCATGAATAAAGGGGGGGAAGGGGGGCTGAGAGGGCGTAGTGGAGGTAACCATAAGGATGATGGCGGTGTTAAGGTTCTGTTACTGGGAGACTCGATGATTAGGGGTATCCATTGGGAGGGACAGGGGGGTGGATGCCATAGCCAGGTGAAGGTAGTGAGTATCTCTGGGCTGACAGTGCACAGAGCAAAGTTCATGGTGTATGAAATGGTTAGGGATTGTGGAGGGAAACCGGATTTCCTGGTGCATTTGGGAACTAATGATCTAGAGGAAATAGCATTTTGGAAATCAAGCAAGGTTCAAGAACTTGCCAGAGTCTGTCGGGATAATGGATGCAACATTTCCTTTCGGAGATATTTCCAGTACCAAAGGCCTCAGTGGAGAAAAAAATGAAGCTTACAGAGGTTAATGACTGGCTCAGGAAGTGGGGTGAAGAGAATGGGTTGGGGTGTTGGGAACTGGAATGGAGTTTGGGAGGATAAGGGACTATATGCCAAGGACAGGTTTCATCTTGCCCCATTAGGGAAGGAAGTCCTTAAACAGGGATGGCTGACTACATACAAGAAAGGTGGGGTTTAAACTTGCAAGGGGAAGGGATGAGGAGGGCTGACCAGAAGCCCTCTCCTCCAGATGAGGGGTATCTGTCAAGCCCAAGAGGGAGGGGAAACAGACTGGAGGTGGAGGTTTCAGGAGGAGCAGGGGAGGATGGAAGTATAAGGAATCTGGGTGGGTTCGACAAAGAGGATCAGGGATAAGGGGTGGGGGTTGGTGTTAGTAAATGCCAGGAGCTTGGGAAACAAGTTGCCGGAGTTCCAGGCCATGATGTTCGAGGGGGGGGGGTGGATGTGGCGGTGGTCATGGAGATGTGGGCCAACAAAAACCATGACTGGGACCTAAATGTACAGGGGTACACTATGCTTAGGTAGGATAGAAAGGAGGTCAGAGGGGGTGGAGTGGCTATGTTCATTAGAGATGATATCGAAATTGCTATGGTAGAAGAGGCAGAGGGAAGCGTGGAGGCCTTATGGGTCACCTTACGATTCCCAGCAGGAGATAAGGTCAAGCTGGGAGTAGCACATAGGCCCCCGGGATGAGTGATGTTCTAGAGGATGGTTTGCTGGACAACATCATTGCCCAGTGTGGTCCAAAGGGGAAGGAGTGGTGTTGATGAGGACCTTAATATGCCAGGTACAAACTGGGAACCATGTCCTCTAAGGTGGCCAAGAAGCAGAGGCTGCTGGATGGCTTCCAGGATGTGTTCTTAACACAGCATGTGATGGAGCCCACAAGGGAGGGGCATGTCCTGGATGTGGTTCTGGCAGATGGGGATCTGGTAAGGGACATAGTTGTACAGGACCCCCTGACTGGGAGTGACCACAATACTGTCTGGTTTCTAATAAGCATGGGGGGAGTGGGGGTGAGATCTAGGACACTGGCAGTGGACTTCAGGGGGGCAGACTTTATGGGCATGGGAAATATTCTCAAGGATCACTTGAAGGGGATTACCTCAACGACAAGTGTGGAAAGGAGATGGGAGGTTATGAAGCAGGGGACTTCATGAGGCAGTCAGGATCCGCTAAGTTGAAGCGTAAGGGAGCAAGGTCACGTAAACCATGCTGGTGGTCCAGTGAGGTACAGGTAGCAGTCAGAGAAAAGGCAGCCTACAAAGATATAAAACAACAAGAGGATAGGTATGAGAAATGTACCAGCTTGCATCTAGAAAAGTCACCGGTATGGTGAGGGAGCAAAGTCCAGCAAAAGAGCAGCGGCTGGCACAGGGATACATGGAGGGAAAAGGGGTTCTTCCGTACATTGGGGAGCCGGAGAAAACTAAGGGCCATCTCAGCAGATTGAGATCAGAAGGAGGGTGGGTGGAAGAGGCGAGGACCAGGCAAAGGTATTTAACAGTACTTTGCCTCTGTGTTCACTAGGAGGATGGGATATCTACAAAGCAAGGCATAAAGGGGATAGAAGCGGCAGGGAGTGGGATCAGGAGCAACAGAAATGGAGCAAGAGGGAGGAAAGGTACCCCAGGGTGTCACATCTGGATAAAGATAAAAGACCAGTAAGGTGGAGGGGACAGATGATGCTATCTCCACCAGAAGGGTGTGGTTAGCCCTCAAGGCCCTAAAGAAAAACAAATCTCCTGGGCCGGATGGCATTCATCCCATGAGTACTATGGGAATGGGACATACTGGCTGCACCTCTGGCGGAGCTTTTCAGCAGGTCACTTGAGACAGGGAGGGTACCAGGGATTGGCGAGAGGCACATGGTACCAATCCATAAAAGGGGTTGAGGGAAGTACCAGGTAACTATAGACCCATCAGTTTGACCTCGGTGGTGGGAAAATTAATGGAGAGTATACTAAAGGAATGATTGGGGGTGTACTTGGAGGAGGTGGGAGGTCTGGATAGTCGGCAACATGGGTTTGTGCCAGGTAGATCATGTCAAACCAACCTTGTGGAGTTCTATGAATGGGTAACATCAGAACTGGACAGGGGTAAGCCTGTGGATGTATTATTCTTGGACTTCAGCAAGGCGTTTGACTGTCCCCCACAATGGTCTGGTGGAGAAACTGATGGGGTTAGGAGTAGGCCCTTTGATGGTCAGATGGATTGAAAACTGGCTAGCTGGACGCACTCAGAGAGTAGTGGTCTGTGGGGAGCTCTCGAACCCTAGAGAGGTTGGTAGTGGGGTACCACAGGGCTCAGTCCTGGGTCCGATCCTGTTTAATGCATACATATCGGACATCAGGAGGGTATGGGTGTGAAATGAGTCTCTTAGCGGATGACTCCAAGATGGGAGCAGTAGTTGAGGAGAAGAGGGAGGGTGGCCTGCAAGGACCTGGACAACCTGGAAAGCTGGGCTCACACAAGGAAATTAAATTTCAATATCACCAAGTGCAAGGTGTTGCATCTTGGTCGGGAAACCCTAAACACAGGTACACCCTGGGAGGGGCGCTGGAGGCCTCAATAGGGGAAAAAGACCTGGGGTCATGGTGGATACATGTATGAATAACTCTGAGCAGTGCAGGAGAGCAGCTAGCAAGACAAACAGGATGTTGGGATGCATCGTAAGGGGGATCACCTCTAGGAGCAAGGAAGTGATTCTACAGCTGTACAATGGACTGGTTAGACCACACCTTGAGTACTGTGTACAGTACTGGAGACCACACTTGAAGAGGGACATACAGCTCCTGGAGAGGGTACAGAGGAGGGCAACAAAGATGATACGAGGGCTAGGGGATTTGACTTATGAGGACAGACTTGAGGAGCTCTGCCTGTTTTCATTGGAGGAGAGGAGAGACAGGGGGACATGATTGAGGTCTTCAAGTACCTCAAGGGAATAAATAGGGTAAACATGGAGGGGATCTTTAGACTAAAGCAGGGAGGTATCACCAGAGGGCATGGTTTGAAGTTGGAAGGTGGAAGGGTGAGGAGAGGATTTCACCGAGGAGTGGTGGACCCTTGGAATGCACTGCCTGGTGAGCTGGTTCAGAGATCCACAGTGGAGGGCTTCAAGAGAGGGTGGGACAGACACAGAAAGTGGATGTATCAGATGATGGCCTGTCCTGCGGGGGTGGGGACGGATGATAGAGGTTTCTGGAGAACAGGGGATGGGAGGGTCTCGGCACCCAACTAAGGATCTAGGTTCGAGCAGACTCGATAGACCGTAAGGCCTAATCTGCTGGCAAATAGTATGTTAGTATGTTAGTATATCACCTCTCTCCCTCCTTTGCTCCAGGGTATACATATTGAGCTCCATTAATCTGTCCTCATATATTTTTTTATGTAGTTCCTGCACCATTTTGGTTGCCCTTCTCTGGACTGCCTCAATTTGGTTAATGTCTTTGTGAAGGTGTGGCCTCCAATACTGCACGCAGTACTCCAGATGGGGCCTAACCAGTGTTTTGTAAAGAGGGATTATTACCTCCCTCTTCCAACTTGTGATACCCCTACTAATACACCCTAACATCCCCCTAGCCTTACCTACTGCTTTAGTGACAGCCTTGTTTAAGATAAGGCTGTCTATCTCTTTCTTATAGATGTTCAGTGTAGCACTTGATATCACTTAATTTGGCAACCTATTACATAACCTGTCTGTCCTATTGAGATAAAAATTATATCTGTTATTTTTATTGTATCTGTTCTAATTTGACATTTATGTTCCCTTAGCCCCTCGGGTTTATCCCAAACTGTGATGTTCAGTTCCTCCATCAGTTCTACATCTCTCATCATTTTGAACAATAACAGCAGATCTCCTCTCATTCTTCTCTGTTCCAGTGAAAATAGGCCCAACCTTTTTAAACTATCAGTATAACTATAATCTTTTAGTGCAGTAATCATTTTGGTGTACATCCTCTGAACTCTCGCCAATCTATTAATTTCTCTCCTATCATACAGATTCCATAATAATAATGTTTAATATAGATAGTTACAATAACTATAAATAACTGCTTCTAGAAAACGTTTTCCATGGGATAGATGCAAATATGGCAGAACCTGATTTTCAGAGAGGTATTCACAGAAGGACTCACTATCACCAGACAGCAGAACTTTTGTGAAGCTACTCTGGGATGAACCCAGCCATAGTGCTACTAGCATGACACAAAGCACCCCACCAGTTGCAGTCACTGGCTATAGGACAACCTAAGTTTTGAATACATATCACCCAACCTTTTCCCAGCAGAGCCATGTTGGATCTGACCCTTATACAAGCTCCCTATGCTAGGAAGCTTTCCTTTTAGACCTTGTTGGGTCAGCTGGGTCTTTAATAGTGTAGACCACCAGATACTTACAGAACAACATAAAACTTATACTTGTCTGGTGTTCAAGTGCAGGGTGTCATCTGGTTCCATCCCAGTTTCTGCATTCACATAAAATAGACTGAGTATCACCTGTGGGGCTATCATACCAAGGATTACTTATCCAGTGCTATAGAGATTATCCCAGGATTTCTTTTCTTCCTCTGGCTATATACCAGTAATACCACAAGCATGTACCTAATCACTTTTAAAGGACTAGACACTATAAAATTATTTCTATAACAATCTATCTTGGCCGTGTTCTTAATCTGGTCATTAAACAAAAACTTATATCTTGAGTTTTACACAAGAAACCATGGTAAAAATCATGCTTGAATGCTTAGATCTTGTGCTGAAGTAAAAATCAGAAAATGCTTCACATACTGAACCAGCATAATTACTTGTAATAATAATTAACAATAAGGTAAAAATTTCAGAAAGATTCAGGCTCTATAATAAAAAGCCTAAGACTTTGCACTGAAGTAATACCTTATAAATACATATGTACTGTACTTTAAACAGGAAGTTATCGTTTGAATAACTACCCCCATATTCAAACATTATTATTCAGTCCAGTAGCCTTTCTTCAGAAGTTTTTCTGTTGCTCCATGCATCATCTATGGACGCCAGACCAACCAATTTTCCGGTAAAACAGTGTGGTCATACATAAAGTGTAAAAATACCATGACCTGTCACCTTAAGTCACTACAGTTTTGGCTTTACAAGTTTTGCTGGACAAGATCAGCTGCTAAGGGTTAAACAGCTTGACCCATGTCTCCTGTCACAGAGTTCAGATTTATACCTTAGAAAGGTCTCAAACAAGTCCCAGTATCAAATGGGTTGAAGCTCCATTTGCCCACAGGGATCCTTCAAAGGCTAATGAGCTCCTTCCTCACCCTGGAGTTTGTAGAGTTGTATTGCTCATTTATAAAACTTACATAGGCCAAGTTGCCACAAGTACTCTCTGCCTCTAACCTCCGTTGTTCACCCCCAGGAATTATTAAACCCAAAATAAACAGTAGAAATAGTAACAGCTTCAATTACACAGTTGATAAAGATGGAAGTAGGCCAGTGCCCATTGAGACCACCTTCCCAGCACTTGCTACGTTAGGTTAGGTCCTGATGCCCTTTAAATATTTATCCAAGGCATTTCTGAATGATTTAAAAGAACCAGTTTTGACCAAATAAGCAGGTAAGAAATTTCACAGTTTACATGATCTAATGGCAAAGAAATTACTTCTTTTGTTAGTATTAACCTTAGGGACTTGGAGTTGTTTATTGTGGTATCTAAGGCCATCTGGTTTGGTTGCCCATGCAATATTGCATTTCTTAGTAAGGTGAGGGTCTCTCAAAATGCTGTAAAGCACAAGTAAATCACCCCTAAACCTGCAAGTTTGTAAATTGTATACATTTAGAGCACTTAATCTATTTGGATAAGTGAGGGTGTTAATGGGCGTAATGAGTTTTGTTGCCCACCTTTGTACAGACTCCACAATCCGTATATCCTTGGCTAAGTAAGGATCCCAAAAGGAAGCCGCATAAGTACGATCTAAGATAAGTGGTGTATAGTGGAAGAATACAGGTCTTACTCCTATTAACAAAAGATTTTTTGATCATTGTTAAAATTCTATTGGCTCTAAAGGCTACCTGTCTAAACTGATAAGCATTTGTTAAATCTTTGTTGATGATGACACCTAGGTCAATCTCTGAGTCAACTGCTTTAATGGGACACCCATTTAGATTATTCATTGAATTTGGATTTCTGTTTCCGAAGTGAATAACAGAACATTTTTCAATGTTGAATTCCATTTTATTTTCCTTTGTCCACATATTTATTTGCTTAAGATCCTGTTGGAATGTGACAATTTGAGATGGAGTATCCACTTCAGAGCTACGTTTTGTATTGTCCACAAATTTCACTAGATTGCAATGCATGCATGTACTGCTGTCACTAATGAAAATCCCAAATAATAAAGGGCCCAGGACTGAGCCCTGTGGCAGCCCACTAGTGACCTTAATTTCATTTGATAGTGTGCCTGATATATGAGCATGTCGGGTTCTATTGGATGACCATTCAGAGACCAATCTTACAATATAAGGATTTAGTCCAAGACCAACCCATTACCAGCCAGCAGAACAGCTACTGTATCAGGAATTTCAAACAGTCAAGAGTGTACAAGAAAATCATGCCTTCAGCAAGCAGTTTAAGTTATGCCCATAGTTCACGTATGGCAAAAACAAGAGTGTCCCAGTTGCACTCAATTAATCAAATATTTTAATTTCAGGCATTCAGAAGAAATATAACAATCAGCTCCAAATCTAGGAGTCCGTGACTCATGTCATTGTTTAAGATTCCCATTTAAGAAAAGTAAAACACTTTGGTGCATTTATAATTAAAACTACAGTATGTTCTTTTAGGGGCAATAGGGCATATACAACAGGAGTTCAAGCTTCAAAAGAAAAATGAAACAGCACTACTTTGAGGAGATTTACTCCTAAGTCAGTCTCTGCAAGTCACTGAAATAGCATCATTATGGTGTTACCAAGGAGAGTGCAAGGGGTGATGGATCCTACTAGGAAGGGGAACATACTGGACTTGGTGCTAACAAGTGGAGACCAAGTCCAGGATGTAGTTGTACAGGACCCTGTAGCAGGAAGCGACTACTGCTCAGTGTTGTTCCTCCTCAACACAAGGAGGGAGTCTGCTAAGACCAGGACAAGAGTGCTGGATTTCAGGAAGGCAGATTTTGCCAGAATGGGCAGCATCCTAGAGGGATATTTAGTTGAAGTTAACCCAGGGATGGATGCTGAACAGAAGTGGGCAATCATTAAGAAGAGGCTAAATGAGGCCATGAACATGTGTGCCAAATCTCAGAGTAAGCAGTCCAGATAAAAAAAAAAAAACTAGCTTGCTCAGCCAGGAGGTAGAGGGGAAGGTGAGAGAAAAAAGAGTGGCCTTCATTAAGTTAAAAAGATCTGGGCATGAGGAGGATAGAGAAATGTTTTCAAAGGCATCTAGGGAGGTGACCGGGCCAGTCAGGGCAGCCAAGGCAGCAAAGGAGCTGAAGTTGGCTCAAGGGATCAGAGAGGGGGAAAAGAGTTTCTTTAAATACATAAGGGAGAAGAGGAGTTATAAGGATGACAACATTAGAATCAAGAGAAAGGGAGGATGGGCAGAACAAGGGGAAGATCAGGCAGAGGCACACAATGAGTATTTCTGCTTGATTTTCACACAAGAAAGGGATGGCCCAATATTGCAGGGAAAAGGGGGCAAGGGTGGAGGGGCAGAGATAACAGATGAGTTCCTCCAAGAAGATAGAGTTCTGAAGGGCCTTAAAGGCTTGTGGGTGGACAAGGCACCAGGACCAGATAGTGTACACCCAAGTGTCCTGAAGGAACTGGCAGAGTTGTTGGCAGGTCCTCTGATGTACCTGTTCAACACCTCCTTGGAGATGGGGAATGTACCCAGGAACTGGAGGATGGCTCATGTGATGCCCCTTCACAAGAATGGACTCAAGGACCAACCGGGTAACTGCAGACTGGTGAGCTCAACTTTCGTAGTGGGGAAGTTGATGGAAACAATTCTGAACAAGAGGTTAATAACCTTTCTTGATAGCAATGGCCTGCAGGATGAGAGACAGTATGGGTTTGCCAAACTAACCTGAACTACTTCTTTGACTGGGTCACTAGGGTGGTTGATGAAGGCCACACTGTGGATGTCCTGTATCTGAACTTCAGCAAGGCAAGGCTTTCAACTCTGTGCTGCACAGGAGGTTAATGAGCAAACTGAGGGACATATGCTGCACAGGAGGCTAATGAGCAAACTGAGGGACATATGCTGCACAGGAGGCTAATGAGCAAACTGAGGGACATATGCTGCGCAGGAGGTTAATGAGCAAACTGAGGGACATATGCTGCACAGGAGGCTAATGAGCAAACTGAGGGACATATGCTGCACAGGAGGCTAATGAGCAAACTGAGGGACATATGCTGCGCAGGAGGTTAATGAGCAAACTGAGGGACATATGCTGCACAGGAGGCTAATGAGCAAACTGAGGGACATGTGCTGCACAGGAGGCTAATGAGCAAACTGAGGGACATATGCTGCACAGGAGGCCAATGAGCAAACTGAGGGACATATGCTGCACAGGAGGCTAATGAGCAAACTGAGGGACATATGCTGCACAGGAGGCTAATGAGCAAGCTGAGGGACATGGGAGTGGGAAAAAACTGGTGGGGTGGGTTGAGAGCTGGCTGCAGGGGAGAAATCAGAGGTAGTTGTAAGGGGGAGACATCCAAACCATGGCCAGTAATATGTGGAGTACTGCAGGGTTCAGTACTGGTCCCGTTTTGTTCAATGTCTTCACTGGAGACATTGCAGAGGGGGTCAAGAGTAAGATTTACCTGTTTGCGGACGACACTAAGATTTGTGCAAAAGTGGACAATGAGGAAGAGAGGCAGGCACTCAGAGAGGATCAAGCTAAACTTGATCACTGGTCTAGGGAGTGGCATTTGGGGTTTAACACTAAGAAGTGCAAGGTCATGTACCTTGTGGCCAGAAAACCCAAGAACAGCTACTGGCTGGGGGCAGTGCAGGTAATGGCTACAGAAGATAAAAGGGACCTTGGGCTAATAGTCACAGGGGACATGAAGGTATCTGCACAGTGTAGGAGAGCTGCAGAAAGGGCAAATAGGATGCTGGGGTGCATTGCCAGAGGGATCACCTCTCGAATGGGGGAGGTCATCTTGCCACTGTATAGATCACTGGTGAGGCCACACTTGGAATACTGTGTACAGCACTGGTGCCCATACCTCAAAAAGAATGTGAGATTACTGGAGAGGGTGCAGTGTAGGGCTACAAAAATGATCATGGGACTAGGGGAGTTGCCATATAAGGAAAGGCTGAAAGAGCTCAACATTTACTCACTGGAAGACAGACGGGTAAGAGGGGACATGACAGATACCTTTAAGTACTTGAAAGGCATAAACAAAATCAGGGATCGAGGACTTTTCCGCTTAAGGGGGGAAGGGTCACTAGGGGGCACAGTCTAAAGTTGTAAGGGGGAAGGTTTAGGAGGGAGATGAGGAGGTACTACTTCACAGAGAGAGTGGTGACAGGTTGGAACGCACTGCCGGAGGAGATAATCACTCAAAATACAGTGGATAGCTTTAAGCAGGGTTGTAATAGAGTCAAGGGCAGGGTTAGTACAGACAAAAATACAAAGGGAAAGGACCAGCAAAAGGAGGAAGGAGGGATTGGGTGGGGGTGGGGCAGCTGTAGTGATATAAAACTAAGAGCTGTACAGTCGGGCAGACTTGATAGACCTGTGAGTCTTTTCTGATGGCAAGTTCATATGTTCGTAGTTGCTGCAAAAAGAAATCCATCTAACTAAACATTTTTAAAAGATATACTGTGAGCAGCAAATATTGTGTCTCCATAACTGTGTCTTCAAAAATGGTGATAGGGCATTCAATCCCTGTACTGTTAATGCGTATACCAGGCTGAGTGATAAAGGTTTCCAACATGTTGTGGCAAAAAACATTTTGCCAACATCGATTACGGTACCGGCAAAATGTCTCCTGGCATTACAGCACCAGGCATTTCTCCCCGGGAGGGACAGTGCCAAAGCACACTCCCAGGAAACAGTTGCTTTTTGAGGGGACTCCGCCCCACACCCCCTGGAATTTAAATAATTAACTTCAGGGGCACTAACACAGCGGGAGACCAGAAATCACGGTTACCTCTCTCAGTGTCGGCAGCCAGGGTCACTCTAATTGTGAAGACAAATTTATGTCACCCTTCCTAATGGGATACCATGCTAAATCACTAATTAAGAGAAAATCAGATCAGTACCTTTTGGGGAAAATGCCTCATGGCCAGCCTCCAACTATTGCTAAAACAACATCTTTATGTGTATTTACAAAAGGGGACCACCACATATAGAGTTCAAACAAGTTTGACTCCCTTTTTCTTTATCTGAGGGACCGGGAATCCAGAAATCCAATCTACAAATTTTCCACCTTCATTGCACTGGGTTCTCTAACCTCTGACATTAAGATAGTTGGAATAACCTGGGGAGCAAAATGAGATAATCACTCTGCAGAGCATAATAAAGTTTTATCCAGCTATTTATTTATTTAGCTTTTGTTGACCAGGTAAGTATACTAGACAAGACATTTGCCTATTTTCAGGTACGACCCGGGAGAGTACAATGAAATACAAATTCATACAGAGGACAACTCATGTTGTTACAAGTACAAGTTAGGCATTACACAGAATCAGGTAGAACCAGATGAACATAACACAAGCAGTCAGTAAACACAACTGGAATAGGAACAAAATATATTCATAGAGTCACCAAGGCTATGAACAGTGCATTATACAATTCTATACAGCTCAGTGCACCAAAAACAGAGCCGCAGTCAGAGCATCGCCTGAAACAGAGAGTAAATACATTATATACAGAGCAGAATCCAAGCAGGCAGGATGCATTAGCAGGACCCGAGCAAGGGTACCAAAAGAAGGACATGTAAGTCCAGTGCAGGGGACCAAGGTTAGTTATGGTGGTTTAGGACAACCACATGCAGAGTAGAGCTTCAAGTAATTCCACAGGGAGCTCCAAAGGCTTGAGTGGGAGGAGGAGGAGTGGACCTAGGCGGGAAAGGAGTTTCAATCTCGGGGGACACATGAAGCAAAATCCTTGTCCCCCATTTGCGTTCGAGTGGCTGGAACTTTGAGAACAGCAGGGACCAATGACTTAAGGGAGGAAGAAGAAGAGGCAGCCGGTTTGAGGAGCTCAGCCAGTTTTGGGGGGGGGTGCCAGTTCTGCGAACCTTGCCCATGAAGCTGCCCCAGACAAAATTCATGTAGTTGGGTGGGGAGAGCCAGTCAAGTTTGTTATACAGGTTGCAGTGGTGGGTGAGGCGAGGGGCAGCAAGTGCAAAGTGGCAAATGTTATTTTTTTTGGCTATGTTCCACCTAGAGAGGTGAACTTTGGAGGTGCGTGCAAACAGGATGAGTCCATAGCAGAGAGAAGGGAGAAACACACCTCTGGCCAGTGCAAGGGGAGCAGCAGAAGTAAGATTGTTCTTCACTCTGTAGGCCAGACCCAGTTTGCAGTTGACAGCTCTGCATACATTTTGGATATGATGCCCAAGGTCAAGCTGGGGGTCAAGAGTCACCCCAACGTATCTAATAGAGTCAGTGATTAGGATAGGAGTACCATCAATACCAGTAATACTCAATGGGGCAGGGGAGGCCTTTGTCTTGGCCAGGGACCCAAAAAGCATGACCTGAGTTTTTTTAAGGTTGAGGACCAGCTTGTGAGTCATTATCCAGGACTGGATATTCCTGAAATCCTCACTCAGTTGGTGGTTGATGACCCCAATATCATGGGAATGGGTGAGGATAACCAGGTCATCCGCATATAGGATAGAGTTACAGTTGGAAGAGGTAGAGGGGAGATTATTGACAAAGATAGAGAAGAGAAGGGGCCCTAGGACTGAACCCTGGGGGACACTAGAGGTCACAGGAGTGGTGGCCGAGAGGACCTTACCGAATTTGGTAAGTTGCTGTCTGCCCTGGAGGTAATTAGTGAACCATCTTAGGATAGGAGGGGACAGACTAAGGGACTGAAGTTGAGAGCAAAGTAAGACATGGTCAACTAGGTTGAAGGCCTTAGATAGGTCAATGAAGATGATGTCTGAGAGCTTACCCTTGTTCATAGCTGCCCTGATCCCGGAGGAGACAGTGACAAGGGCGGTGGATGTACTGTGCCCTTTGCGAACGCCATGCTGTGCAAGAGACAGTAGCTTGTGGGCCTGAATATACTCCGTGAGTTGCCTAACCACAACTTTCTCCAGAGGTTTACTGATAGCTGACAAGATGGCTATTGGTCGGTAGTTGTCAAGGATCTTTAGGTTGCCCTGTTTGAGAACAGGGACAATCCTCACCACCTTCCAGAGGTTGGGAATAACTCCAGAGGCTAGGGACATGTTGAAGATATGGGCCACTGGGGAGGCAATATAAGAGATACCAAAATGAAGGTGCTTAGGTTCCATGCTGTCGTGGCCAGCACTAGCGTGAGCAGAGAGACCAGAGAGAAGTCTCTGTGTCTCCTGTGTCATCACAGCCCTGAAGTAGAGTAATGGATGGGAGATAGGGGCCGACTGTGGGGCAGAGGCCGGGACACGACTATCGCTCCCACCAGTGGAGAATAGGGAGGTGAAGGCAGACAGATCCGAGAAGTGTGAGTTGAATGCATTGGCAATGGTTAGTGGATTGTTACAATTAGATCCATCTATGAGTATGTCAGAAACCCCACAGTTGGAGGAACCACTTACTATATTTTTAATGTTCCTCCAGAAATTCCTAGGATCCTTAGCTGAGTTTAGTAAGGCAGTTTTTTAGTATTCACTTTTGGCAGCCCTGATTGCTTCTTTGCATTCATTCCTGAGCCTCCTATATTGCTGAAATATGGCCTGGTCCATCGTGACCTTCAAGTTGGCCCAGCATATGTCTCTAGCCCTCATGAGGGCTAGGAGGCTCCCATGCAGCCACTTAGTGGCAGACCCCCTTACCCTCTGCCTGATAAGAGGGGCATGCTTGTCCTGCAGTGCCCCGAAGGTGCTGAGAAAATGACTAACAGCAGTGGAAGAGTCCTGAGCATTTAGCACCGCAGACCAGTCCGTAAGCCTCAGATCCTCATGGAAGGACCCAAGGTAAAACCTGGAGAAATCCCTTACTTGGATGATTTTGTGAGGGATTTTCTGGGATGAGATCTTCCATACGCAGTACACAGGGGTGTGGTCGGAGATAGAATCAGGAAGGGTACCAGAGGGGCTGATCCTCTCATGTCTATTGGAGGACCCAGTCCAGGAGGGAGCTAGTACTGCCTGTGGCAGACCACCAAGTGGGTTCCAGAATAAGTTGAGACAAGGAGAGGCCAGCAAGCAGAGGTTCATACTGCTTGGTGTTTCCTCCAAGCCAGTTTAAATGAACATCTCCCAAGATCATTAGCTCATTATCCCCAGTCTTAGCACCAACAGCATCAAAGAGGTAGGAAAACCCCGACAGACCACCCTTGGTGGGATTGTTTATACAGATGATGTGCAGCTTCTTAGTGTTCCCGAGTAATAGGACTGTGTGAAGCAGCTCATAAGAAGACAGTAAGGGCTGTTGGTGGGATACAACAGACAGGTTTAGGTGACTCTTGTAGTAGACCAAGATACCACCCCCATGCTTTTTCCCAGGCCGATCTTGCCTAATGAGATCAAAGCGTTGATGCTGCACTCAGCTACTTCCAGGACTCCTTCGCCCAGGCCTGTGACATCTTTGCCCTATAAAAAAGGCAAGCATCAAAAAACAGAGCACACCATGGATAACTCCATCCCTCCTCCAGCAGCTCAAAAGTCATGATAACCTTTGGCACAGGGCCAATGAATCAGGCAAACCTGCTGACAGGCAGGCATACAGAGCTGCTCGGAACATCTGCACCTGGGCTATTCGAAAGGCAAAAGACGAACACTACTGAGCCACCCTAACTGCCTCCTGGAACTCAGCACGCAAGTTCTGGGACAACATAAAGTCACCAAATGGAAAAACACACACGCCGCCCCCGTTCCAAATTGCATCTAAGGGACTGGTCACCACAGACCCTAAGGAGATTGCCAACACAGTCAATGACAACTTTACTGACCTAAGCTGCATTCTCCCCCCAAACGTCTTTGACCCAGTACTTGCCCCCCACCACCCCAGCACCCACTGCCACCTTTCTATCTGCAGGCTATCTCCACCACAGAGGCAAGTCCATACCTAGCCAAAGCCCTGAATGGTACTAGCCCCCTGAATGACCCAATTGACATCAAACTCCTCTGTCTGGCACCGGACGTGCTGATTACCCCACTCACCAGCCTCCTGAACTGCTCCCTGTGCCTTGGTCAGTTTCCCACAGCCTGGAAGAATGCAGTTGTTACACCAATCCACAAAGGCAGTGACCCCCTAAAACCCGGAAACTATTGACCGATCTTCATTCTCCCCCCACTGTCCAAAGTGCTAGAAAAATTTGTGGCGGATCAACTAACTTACTACCTTAAAACCCATGACCTACTCTGCAAAGAACAGCATTGGTTCTGTGCTGGGCATAGTACCACCACGGCCCTGCTAGAATTCTCAAACTGTATGCATACTGCTCTTGATAGAGGGCACATCGTAGGGGCTGTGTTCATAGACCTATCCAAGGCCTTTGACACGGTCAATCACCCCCTCCTACTAAACTCCCTCCTCCTAATGGGGTTCTCACAAGGGCCCTTGGACTGGTTTACTAGTTACCTGTCTTCTAGGTCCCAGTGTGTGCAGATAAATAACACAGTCTCCTGCTCACATACCATCCACTCGGGAGTCCCACAGGGATCCATTGTAGGGCCCCTGCTTTTTAGAATATTCTTGAACGCAATTCCCACTGCCTACCCTGAAAAGATCCTCCTCTATGCAGACGACACCGTCATCTGTGCCTCCCACACCAACCCAACTGACCTTCAGGCCTCACTCCAGAATGCTTTCAGCCAAGCTGAACTCTGGTTTGCCAAGCAAAGACTAGTCATGAACTGGAAAAAAAACAAGACCCTACTTTTCGCACATCACCAAAGCAAATTAAAAAATGCCCAATTGCATATTCAAGCACAGTCACTCTACACCCTGGAGCAGGTCTTGACCTATAGCTACCAATGCATGCATTGGTCTCCTTTATCGAGCCATTAGGACTGCCTTATGCCAGAAGCCCTGAGACTAGCCATAACCTCTTCAGTAATGTCTCTGATAGACTGTGGGTTGCTGGTCTATGCTGCCACAGATGCAACAGCTATCGGTAAAATAAAAGTGGTCATTAACAAAGCCTGCAGGCTTTTAACTGCTGCAGACTGCATGACACACACACACACATAAACGCATGCTCTATTTCCCAGATCCTGAACTTTGACAAGAGGGTCCACTACCAGTCCTGCCTCTTGACCAAATAATCCCTCCTTGGCTTGACTCCCTCCAGGCCTATCTGCCTCCCTAACCTCTTCTTCCCCCACAGTGTACACATGCAGGTCGACCAAAGCTGCACTGGCCATTCCCAGAGTCAGAAAAACACTCACCCAGAGGTCTTTTCTGGTCAGGGCTCCCTTCTACTTCAAAGCCCTCCTGCTATCAGTCTCTAACCATCAAAAACTTGATCCCTTTAAAAAGGCACTCAAGACCCACCTCCTTACCACCCACACCTGCACCTGCACACTCTAAATCCACCATCAGTGCTTTCACCAGCTGCTCAGAATGGCCACACAACCTCTTTCACAGTCAATGGCCTGCAATTTTTACTCAGGCACTTGGACAAAGTCTCCTGACAGACTGCTCTAGAATTTGCACTACCTGCCTCCCCTAACTTACCCAGTTTACTCAGCTCCAGCCACACATAGTAGGCATGTGCACTGTCCTCCGATTCACTCTCTGGCCACTAACTGACCTCTTACTGTTAGATTTATCCTATGCACTGTCAACAGCCACAACAATGTATTAGACATCCTTGCAAACTGGTCAAGACATCCATGTAAAATGGTCATGCTGTAACCGGAAGCCAAAGTGCCCTGGCTCTGTACCCTGTATCGTACTGTTTACTGTAGTGCCCATAGCCTACAGATTCAGCTCTGTATTAGACATCCCAGTATACTGTTTCATGTTTAACCTTGCCATCAAACTGCTCTGAGACTTTATATTATGTCGTGCTGTCTATTGTATTTACCATGTCTGTATATGTGTTGGCGTGGAGCCTTTGGAAATGAGTCTCTGACTCAAAGGTTGTAATTCCAAGATTTTAAAGCCAGGAAGCATATAGGCTGAGTCAGGGGTAAAAGGTGTCAGCCAATTCTTGGTAATACCAAGGATGTCAGGCTTGCAGTGAGATACCCAGGTAGAGAGTTCAGCCAGATTGGGCAGGAGGCTGCGGATATTGAGGTGAGCAATTTTCATCCCCTTGCCTGACAGCCAGCCCGCAGGAAATGAGGAGGCTTGATAAGTAGGACCAGGGTTAAGCTCAGTGTACCTAGCCAGGGCTAGTGTCACTAGGAGGAGCCAGAGAAGATGCCTTATATGGGAAGAACCACCTCTGGCTGAAGGCTTGCAAGCAGGAAGCCTGACCACTATGGCAGGATACAGAAATCACCTGAGGTCAAGACAGCAGATGGGCTAGAGGGGCTGTCTGCCACAGGTTATTAGATTGGAGAAGGTGAAGTCATGCTCCTCACGCTGTTCAAGTGTAACCCGGGGGCCTCCCAAGGTAGGGGAGCAATCAGCAATAAGTAGAGGGAGGCATAAGGCAGTGAGAAGGCCAATGATGAGGGCAGTGATAAATGGGGAGGGCTTAGCACCCTCCCTGGGGAGCTTAGGAACCCCCATGTCAAAAAGGACCTGTCCCTGGGACTAACCAGGCCACTGAAGGGAGAAGATATTGTGGACAGGTCAGTTGAAGGCTCAGTTTTACCAGAGCCAGAGGCTATTTTGTCAAATACTAGAAGGCCCTGAGGAGAACCAGGAGTGCTTGCCCAAAGACCCCCAGTTGTCCAGGGTCTCAGAAAGCACCATTTGTGCAGTCCTATCCAGATTCCCTCCTAGGTCAGTACAGTCCCTGTGTTAGCCCACATCTGGAAGGATTGCCAGCTTCCGTGGTAATAAGCCTCACTGAGGCGAGTCTAGTAGAGATAGCTAGTGAGCACAATACATTAACAAGCTAATAAAGATATTTCCTAACGTTGCTGAGACATAATAGATAGACAGGCAGAAATTATTCAGTAGATTGCAGTCGATTCCCACCATGATTAATTGCAGCCAACTAGTCAACAGTGGTTGTAAAAAATATACTCAGCCAGGCCCACTCAGGGTAGAATAAGCTAGGTTTAAGCCTGTAACCAACTCAGGATAAAGCTTACACAGTACTGAGTACACCAACAAGAATATTAGCTGCAGTAAACATCTATCAGACTGTGAATATGGTCAAATAGCAGAAGTATATTTACTGGGGCAGAGGTGTGACTCCTAGCTATACATATCCAGCAGGTTAATTAGGCACACAACTAACCATGCAGGAGTCCCACCCATACAACAATTCAGAGAGGATAAGCACCATACGGAAGTTCATAAGCAGATGAGAGTTCTGTGTTTAGAGAGAGCTAGCAGCAGCTAGTGACAGATTTCTGAGAGTTCTGTGTTTAGATAGCTTTAAGCTCCTGAATTCTACTACTGGAAGCCAATGGCGGCAGGACAGGGTAGGGGAGGGAGGGAGGAGCGTAAGTATATTTAAAGGTGGCCTGGGGGGCAAGGGGAGGTGGGCAAAATATTCTGTAGCAGAAGCAGCAGCTGTGCAGACCGGAGCTGTGCATAGGCCATACCTGATGCTTGTGTCCAGGAGGCTCGTGGCAGCACGCTTCTTGGCACAGAGAGAGGTGCAGAGTGGTGTCCGGGGCATGCAGGAGGTGAACCACAGATGGCGATAGGTAGCTCAGTGGGCTACAAGGACACTGTTAAAAGAGGGACAGCACAGGAATTAAATAGCACTCTGAAGTGGTGGGAGTGAAAATAAAATTTGAGCAGAGACAATGAGCTGCAATTTACTAAAACGGTCAAATCAGAGGTCAGGAAGCAGACAGCTAGGCACCAGCTCTGTAACTGAGATTTGTAAAACAAGGGAAAACAATCGGGGAGGGGGTTGAAACAAAGGAAGAAATTAAATTGGTAGCTGCTCTAGATTCAAATAAAACAGATTGGCTGGCTATGGAGACTTTCAACAAAGAAAATCCAGAAATTCTAAAGTCCTGTACATCTTGTACTCTAATAATCTTAGACACAGCAACAAGAGACACCAAGTTAAATACAATACAAAAGATGGCTCTAAACAGTGACACAGGGAAAAACAGTGACACAGGGAAAACTCTGCAGGGCAGAGCTGTGTGGAACAACGTGGCACACTGAAGCTGAAAATCAGCTCTAGCAGGGAGACAGGATCCCAGTAAATGCAGGGATTCAGCTGAGCTATAGGAGGGAGGATAAAAACAAATATACTTATTTGCCAATCCCTGATTGATTGAATGAAGGCAGGCCAAATTAATTCACTATCTTAATATCTAAGAGCTGAGTCCGGTATCAGGAGAGCAAAATGCCAGCCCGTTGGGCAGTCAGTCAGGATGCTCCTGCTCAGGACCAAATAATGAGGACTTTTAAAGGGAAAGGCGCTGATTTTTTAAAAATTCTGCAGCAGAAGCAGCAGTTGTGCAGGCCAGGGCTGTGTATAGGCCGTACCTGATGCTTGTGTCCAGGAGGCCGGTGGCAGCGGGCTTCCTGGTACCGAGAGAGGTGCAGAGTGGTGTCCAGGCATGCAGGAGGTGAACTCAGATGGTGGTAGGTAGCCCAGTGGGCTACAAGGATGCCTGGTGCTTGGTCCAGGATGCCAGTTGCAGCAGGCTTCTTGGCACTGAGAGAGGTGCAGAGTGGTGTCCAGGCGGGGAGGAGGCGAACCGCAGATGTCGGTAGATAGCCCAGTGGGCTACAAGGACGCCTGATGCTTGTGTACAGGAGGCCGTTGGCAACAGGCTTCTTGGCACCGAGAGAGGTGCAGAGTGGTGTCCAGGTGTGCAGGGGGTGAACCACAGATGGCGGTAGGTAGCCCAGTGGGCTACAGGGATGCCTGATGCTTGTTTCCAGGAGGTCAGTGGCAACAGGCTTCTTGGCACTGAGAGAGGTGCAGAGTGGTGTCCAAGCATGCAGGAGGCGAACAGCAGATGGAGGTAGGTAGCCCAGTAGGCTAAAAGGATGCCTGATGATTGTATCCAAGAAGCCAGCTGCATCAGGCTTCTTAACACTGAGAGAAGTGCAGAGTGGTGTCCAGGTGTGCAGTAGGTGAACCGCAGATGGTAGTAAGTAGCCCAGTGGGCTACAAGGACGCCTGATGCTTGTGTCCAGAAGGCCGGTGGCAGCAGTCTTCTTTGCACCAAGATAGGTGCAGAGTAGTGTCCAGGCATGCAAGAGTTGAAACGCAAATGGCGGTAGGTAGCCCAGTGGGCTACAAGGACACCTGATGCTTGTGTCCAGGAGGCCAGTGGCAGCAGGCTTGTTGGCACCAAGAGAGTGCAGAGTGGTGTCCAGGCAGCAAGAGATGAACCGCAGATGGCAGTAGGTAGCCCAGTGGGCTACAAGGATGTCTGATGCTTGTGTCCAGGAGGCCAGTGGCAGCAGGCTTCTTGGCACTGAGAGAGGTGCAGAGTGGTGTCCAGGCATGCAGGAGGTGAACAGCAGATGTCGGTAAGTAGCCCAGTGGGCTACAAGGAGGCCTGATGATTGTGTGCAAGAGGCTGGTAGCAGTAGGCTTCTTGGCACTGAGAGAGGTGCAGAGTGGTGTCCAGGTATGCAGGAGGTGAACTGCAGATGGCGGTAGGTAGCCCAGTGGGCTACAAAGATGCCTGATGCTTGTGTCCAGGAGGCCAGTGGCAGCAGGCTTCTTGGCACCAAGATAGGTGCAAAGTGGTGTCCAGGCATACAAGAGGTGAACCGCAGATGGCAGTAGGTAGCCCAGTGGGCTACAAGGATGCCTGATGCTTGTGTCTAGGAGGCCTGTGGCAGCAGTCTCCTTTGCACCAAGACAGGTGCAGAATGGTGTCCAGGCATGCAAGAGTTGAACCACAGATGGTGGTAGGTAGCCCAGTGGGCTACAAGACACCTGATGCATGTGTCCAGGAGGCCAGTGGCAGTAGGCTTCTTGGCACCGAGAGAGGTGCAGAGTGGTGTCCAGGCATACAAGAGGTGAGCCACAGATGGCAGTAGGTAGCCCAGTGGGCTACAAGGATGTCTGATGCTTGTGTCCAGGAGGCCAGAGGAAGCAGGCTTCTTGGCACCAAGAGAGGTGCAGAGTGGTGTCCAGACATGCAGAAGGTGAACCGCAGATGGCGATAGGTAGCCCAGTGGGCTACAAGGATACCTGAAGCTAGTGTCCAGAAGGCTGGTGGCAGCAGGCTTCTAGGCACTGAGGGAGGTGCAGAGTGATGTCCAGGCATGCAGGAGGCAAACAGCAGATGGCACTAGGTAGCCCAGTAGGATACAGGGACACTTGATGCTTGTGTCCAGGAGGCTGGTGACAGCAGGCTTCTTGGCACCAAGAGAGGTGCAGAGTGGTGTCCAGGTGTGTAGGAGGTGAACTGCAGATGGCAGTAGGTAGCCCAGTGGGCTACAAGGATGCCTGATGCTTGTGTCCAGGAGACCGGTGGCAGCAGGCTTCTTGGCACCAAGAGAGGTGCAGAGTGGTATCCAGACATGCAAGAGGTGAACCGCAGATGGAGGTAGGTAGTCCAGTGGGCTACAATGACGTCTGATGCTTGTGTCCAGGAGGCCAGTGACAGCAGGCTTCTTGGCACTGAGAGAGGTGCAGAGTGGTGTCCAGGCATTCAGGAGGCAAACAGCAGATGTCGGTAAGTCGCCCAATGGGCTACAAGGATGTCTGATGCTTGTGTCCAGGAGGTCAGTGGCAGCAGTCTTCTTTGCACCAAGATAGGTGCAGAGTGGTGTCCAGGCATGCAAGAGTTGAACCGCAGATGGCGGTAGGTAGCCCAGTGGGCTACAAGGACGCCAGATGCTTGTGTCCAGGAGGCCAGTGGCAGCAGGCTTCTTGGCACCGAGAGAGGTGCAGAGTGGTGTCCAGGCATGCAGGAGGTGAACCGCAGATGGCAGTAGGTAGCCCAGTAGGCTATAAGGACACCTGATGCTTGTGTCCAGGAGGCTGGTGGCAGCTGGTTTCTAAGCACTTAGAGAGGTGTAGAGTGGTGTCCAGGCATGCAGGAGGCAAACCGCAGATGTCGGTAGGTAGCCCTCTGGGCTACAAGGTTGCCTGATGCTTGTGTCCAGGAAGCCAGTGGCAGCAGTCTTCTTGGCACTGAGAGAGGTGCAGAATTGTGTCCAGGCATGCAGGAGGCAAACCACAGATGGTGGTAGGTAGCCCATTGGCTTCAAGATGCCTGATGCTTGTGTCCAGGAGGCCAGTGGCAGCAGGCTTCTTGGCACCAAGAGAGTTGCAGAGTGGTGTCCAGGCGTGCAATAGGTGAACCACAGATGGCGGTAAGTAGCCCAATGGGCTACAAGGATGCCTGTTACTTGTGTCCAGGAGGCCGGTGGCAGCAGGATTCTTGGCACCAAGAGAGGTGCAGAGTGGTGTCCAGGCATGCAGGAGGCGAACCACAGATGGTGTTAGGCAGCCCAGTGGGCATTGCTGAGACCTCCCAGCTCTTGGAAACAATAACACACCTTTATTAAATATAAAACAAACATTTCAGCATTTGTAGTGCATCTGTTGAACAGCCTGTCGACCATTCCATTTTTTCCCTGGATTCTGACTCCTGGCTGAAACATTTCACCATCACAGAAATTTCTCCAGGATGGGAGTTGAACTACAAAACCCTGAGGTTTAAAGTACAACTGTGGTTAGCGCATCTCCCAAACACACAGCACAGGAAACTCCAGACTGGCAAAGTCTGGCAAAATGCAAAAAATACATCACCACAGCTCAAATGCCCCAACATTAATAAAACTTAATTTGCTCTATCTACACAGCAGCACATTAAGTAAAATTATCAGCCAAAGTTCCAACATGCACTAAAGCAAGCATCTTGTGGTAGGGAGCAGAGCAGCCCAGTGGCCATCTTTGCAGCCCTCCGGCCATCTTCACAACCCTGAGGCCATCTTCAAAGAAAACCATTAAAATAACTTAAAACTATGGGAAGTTGTGCCCTCTGCACCAGATAGCACCAGGAACTACTGTGCAATATTCAGTTGCAGAATGCAAATGAGCCCATGGGCATTCAAGATGCTAAGGGGACATATGCATGCCTATTATGGGTTCAGTTGCATGGGAAGTAGCATCAGGTTTTGCCCATTCCATGGTTGCCTTTCACATCAATCATGGTGGAAACCAGCCCCCCCAGACCCTAAATTTCACATGGGACAGGAGGCATTGTAGGACCAAGAAAAGCCATTAGAAATTCTAATAGTAATATGGATATCCCCAAGGGCCATAAACCTAGCATGCAAATTTAGAAGAAAAAAATCCTTTCAACAAATAAACAAAAGACTTAGTAGGCATACACCTACAAATCAAGACACTACACAAGATTTGTTTTGTAAATTTTGACTTTAGTTCCCCTTTAAAAGATCTTTGCAATCTGCCTTTGCAGTCCCATGCAAATGTAACCATTAAACAGTTTCATTTGGTTTCTCTCTGTACATTACCTGTGACTTTTTATAGAACGATATGTATGATTTTTTTTTCAAAACTGTATGTAATTGTTTCTGCCTTAAGTGCTTTGAACCAGACTTGGCTGTATTTCATCTGGAATCACTTATTGTACTTCTAATGGTTTTTTTGTGACTATTTATTTGACATAAAACCTTAGCAAATGAGCACTTGTGCTCAAAGGTAAACTCCAAAGTTTTCAATAAATAAATAAATAAAAGAAATAATGATGTAACCACTACTAAATGCTAACTTTAATGACTCATAATAGTCATCAATAATTTTCAGAAATTTATGTGATGTGCACACACCGTTACATGACTCCTGAGGTAAGAGGGAACTGAGGGAAATGAGCATTAGCAACAGCAACTGGCCTTACCCCACTGATGAATCCTCACAGCACTCGACTAACAGACACTGAAACAACTACAGAAACAACTACAGTAGTGTTTCATGCAGCAGCCCACTTCAATTTCTACTTATTAACTTTATACACAGGTCAAAAATACAAAGATGTATTTATGTGCCTAGCACTACCAGCAGTCAGGAAAATCAAAACTGCCAAATAAAACATTCAAGAATCCCACCAGCCCCTTTCCTTGTCTGCTAATTCTACTACCCTGCTGCGGGGCTGCAGCTGCAGAAAGTGTCCACTGCCCTCTCCTCCCCTCTGCAGCAGCACATGATTTTATCGTCATCTTGCCTGCCATGAACCACAGTTTACTGCTGTTAGTCAACTAGAATAATACATGACTCTCTGATGATTTGTAAAGTAGTTTTATCAAAAATTATTTTTGACACCTAAATCTTATTATACTGGTAAATAACTAAGGAGCTCTTAGGATCTACATCCTTATACACCGAGGAAGAGCTGGAAATGGTGTTGAGGTATGCGCAGTGGGAGGCGTTCTTGATCTCTAATGTTGCTTTCTAGTACTGCATGTCATGTGATTTGCACAAACTCAGTGAGAGATCCCTGAAAAAAAGCTACGTCTGAAGTCAAAGTGCCAGTACTCTGAAGTGAAGTCATGTCCCCTCAGACCTGCTTCACAGGTGTCAAAATGTGCTGGTTTTCACTGTTTAAGTAATTAAAAAAATTGGTCACAACTCTATTCTGTGTAAACTGTATAGGTATCAAGCAATTTTCAGCTCCCACCTCAACCTTTATCTTGTTCTCAGGAAGTGAACCTTTACCCTCATTTGTAAAAACTGAACAAAAATAATTGTTCAGAACTTCAGCTTTTTCCTCATCTTCATCTACCCACTCACCATCCTTCTTCAATCTAACTATCCCTCCCTTTGTCTTTTGCTTCTCTGTAATGCATCTGAAGAATCCCTTCCCCCACTTCTTCACTTCTGCAATTCTGAGTTATGTGTTATGCTTAGATTCTCTGACTGCTTTTTTTGCTTCCTTTACTTTTTCTTGGCAAACTTCCCCACTTTCCTAATTTTGTAAGCTCTTACATTTCTTAAAAGCTATTCTTTTAGCTCTGACTGCCTGCTTTACTTGCTTTAAAAACTGAAAAAGTTTCTTGTGCTTATTTTTCTTTGTTACTACTCTCATAAAAAAGCAACACCCTGAGCACTCTACAGCAACAACAAAAAGGCACACAGAAATGGTATAAAGTCTTTCTTACTGTTTTAATTTCATAGCCAGTTTGCAAATGCTGATCAACTTCACAGTATGGAGCATACGCATAAGGTAGCACATCAATTAAGCTAACCAATATGAGCAAAGCAAAGTGAGCAAGTAAATTAGAGCAAGTACAATCATAGTGCACATGCAATAAGAGGGACTGTACAGTACAGTGCATTCAAATACAGTGATTACAATAACAGCAGATAACTAGATTAGCAAAGTCATCATATGAGTGATGGGCCTTTTGGGCGATCAGCTGTATAGCCTACCCCTGTGTCCAGTTGCACTTTGGAGTTACAGTATTAGGCATAGGGGAGTCTTGGGGGTGCAACTCCTCATGGGGGGTGCAGAGGGGTGTAGCCCCCCCCCGTGTGACAAGTCTGTACCTGTTTTAGGCCGCTAATAAAGATGGGTGTGTGCTGTTGCTTCCAGATGCAGGAAATGGCTGTCACATTTCCCTGAGTCAGAGGGGTTTGCCACTCCTTATCTATTGTGTCAGGAGGCGGTACAGAGATTTAACAGAGTGCCTTGTGCAGGTTGTGCGTGAGTATGGAGAGCACAGCCTGCTTGATTACCTTTGGGGCATTACCTACAATATTTCTGTGCAGTAAATGTGCCAATAGAAATATTTCACCAAAACTAGCATTCACTTTAGTTTTTAGTCACCCAGTTGACATTCACTAATATGTGCACTCACTGTATATGTCTGCACTCATAATGTAGTCACCCTATGGTAATCGCTAAATAAAAATTGTTGATTTTGAATTCACTCTGTAAACATTGCTCTATTGACATGGAACCTATGCATAGCACCATGCCAGCTATGACTGATGACAACAAAACCTAACAGTTTGCTCAGGTGCCCCCAAGCTTCATCAGTTTATCTGGAGTGGTGTTGTGCATACACTCCAGGCCATGAAGTTGATCAGCACTTGCACATTGGTTATGAAATAAAAATGGTAAGGAAAAAACTTTGTATACTGTTTCTTTGCAGAGCCGTAGGAAGGCATTTGGGTGCCCTGGGCAAGGGACAAATTTTGCGCCCCCCCCCCGAAAGAGCCAGAAGCTCTGGAGGGTTTTCATGCTCCAGCTCTGTGGTGAGATTTGGGGCTTTTCTTGAAGAAAAAAGCAAAACACTTTTGCTAATGGTCGGTCCCTACCCCTTATTTAAGGGAAACTTTTGCTGCCATGAATCTGAGGTGTGGGAAGAAGAATCAGCATTTACATAGCACTTTTCATATGCAGTGTATCCCAAAGCACGTTACACGCAGTGCTAGACTGGTAGTGAAGTGACTAAATGTGTGGTGGAGGCTATATCACACATCAACACCCACACACAGCCTGGACAATTGCATGAACCGGTTTATGGGAAGGGGAATGTTGGCCAGGACACCAGGAATGTCCCCTACTCTTTGCAAAGAGTGCCCCTCGGTTCTTTTACTTCCACCTGGACACCCACCAGGACAACACCAGGATGGGTAGAAGGGATCTTGGTTTAACATCTCGTCTGAAGGATGGCACACCCCAGCAGTTCAGCACTTTTACTATTGCACTCTGATGCCAGCATTTTAGGTGCAAGTCCAATCCCAGTGTGGGCAGAGAATATATAACCTTCTGGTCCATAGGTGGATGTGCTACCAACTGAGCCAGGAGACTCTGGCTGGCTTGAAGCACATTTAGACAGGCGGTATTTTTTTATTTTCTTTACAGTTTACTTTAAGTAGGGGGCATTGCAGCTATGTTTTTGAGGTCTAGGTTGGGGGCGTGGTGCCTGGAAATGTGTCAATCTATTGGGGAGGGTAGTCTGATTCTTTATTAAAAGCAATGCACTGCAGATGCATGATTCTTGTAGCATTCATGGGTATGAGTGAAACTATTTTTCTGCATACTAAACATTTGAATGGGATAACTGGGCTTAGGAAAACACAGTACATGTATTTTCTTATGTCTCAGTTTGAAGATATAGGAATTTCCTGTATCTTCAAAATTGAGACACAAGAAAATACACGTGCACTTACTGAAGAATCCTCTGAAAACTGAATATTACAACACAGCTACTTCTGTAGGTGACTGTTGCTAGAGATGATTTCTGACCCATCTCCATCTCAGGGGTCATGCGACCAGTCATTCAGAGACCACAGTCTGCACAGTGTCTGTAACCTGGCACCCAGTCCCACTGGATGTACAATAAAGAAAAAAAGCATGTACCAACCAACTTGAGGGAGACTAGTCAATGCAGTGCAATGGAGTCGCAGTGTGACTTTGGTCTGACTGCAGGCTTTGCTCTGACTGGGACTGTCTGTGCCATCCCTCCACCACCCGCCTGCATGGAGTAGAAGGAAACAGTGCGGGGTGAGACTGGGGGAGACTCCCTGGTGTGGAATTGGAGTGCAGGAGGAACACGGGTCAAGATGAGAGAAAACAATGTGGTGGGCTGGAGTGAGGGTGCCCGTGGCCCGTCCACACCTTGGCAATTAGTTAGCACACAAGCAGCAGACTGGAGGGCGCGAACATCTTCACTCCCATCCCAGTCCCGTGAACTACTAAGTTGTCTTGTCACACATGAGTTAGGCCTGGGCCGTGGGTCCCTCAGCCCAGTCCCACAATCAAATTAAAAATCAGATCCAATCCTTCCTCCCGATCACTGAAGTGCAGTGTGTTTTCAAATTTCAATCAAGAATTCTTATGTAGCCGCTGCCACTGCCACGCGTCGCATACAACACACTCACACTTCATTCACTGACACTGTCACACAGGCACAACAAACTAAACAGTAAACAAATTTGAAGAATTCATTTTCATTTTAAAACAGTATGGAATACAGAATCACACAGAAACATAGGAGACGGCTGGGGCGGACTTGTACATAATGTAGATGGACTACTACAGTGATGCTCTACATTGCTTTGCTTAAAAATCTTCAAGATGGATTTCTCTTGTCTTCTCTGTCTATCATCTCTCCCAATCTTCTCTCTCTACATACACTCTGTCTATCGCTTTTTTTGCTGCCTGCTAGTCACTCTATTTCTAGGCTCTACTCTCAACAATATCATTGTGTCCGACTTCAAGTTTAACTGCCTCTCCGTGCTAAGTTCACTGCCCGTACCTTTTATACTAGTGGGGGGTGCTGGCCCACCCACAGTTTCTCTTTCTTTCTCATCACCGCAACACCACACCACATGATTATTAGTCTGCAGCTCACGTGAGCCCCCCCAAGCCAACCTGCTGGTCCTTGGTCCGCAGATGCGCCCCTACTGACAGCCAGACATAATTATAGTTTACCAAGCCAAAATAAATTTAAAAAAGCAGTAGCACAAGTTAATAAACAAATGAGCTTCAGTTGAAAATTGCACCCCCCTGAGGGTTGCGCCCAGTGCCAGTGCACCACCCGCCCCACCCTTCCTACGGTACTGTTTCTTTGTGTCTTCTTGTCCTTGCAACTTGGTGTTCAGTGTGTTTGTTATGTTTTGTTTCGTTATCATACACAGAGCACATTGACTATATGTTTGTGTGTGCCTGCTGCTGTAGTACATTTAGTTTCAATACTCTCAAACAGTTCATTGTGACTTCCAGAATACCTCTCCTTATTATCTACAATTTTGCTTCTGTTATGTGTGCCTCTGCTACCCCTACCATTTTTCCTCTGATGCTCCCCTCATAAAATTAAAATCAGATCTTCTTTTTTCATTGAGCTTTTTATTCTCAGTGGAGTCAGGTAACTCTCAGCCCCATCCCTACCCCATGACCAACACTCACCTCTCTCAACCTTGAGGGACAAGTCCCTAATGGAGTCCCCCTATGATGGGGCCAAGGGGGAGAGGGCCATCCTCTCCCTTGGCTTAGAAATCCAGATCTTCACCCAAGTCAAGAGGTGGTATGGGCTATAGGGGAACAGGCAGGACTGCATGAAGCTCCCCTTCTCCACTTTTTCCATTTTCTTTCCAACTGTCCCCTGCCATGGCATCAGTACCTGTATGTGGAAGCACGCACATCCTGCAGAGCCACGACCCTGCCCTTCAAGTTGCTCACAACCTGCATTACCATTGGGCCTCAACCCAGTGGCAGTCAGAGGCCAAGATGGCTGGTGTACCCTCCACAAGAGAAGAGAGTGGTACCTGGGATGCTGAATCCTCTCCCATCCCACTGATCCCCAGCAACCTGTGTTTGTTTCTGAAAACCAATCACCAGTGTGGCTGGAGGTAAGGTGTTCAATGCTTCAGCACACCATGCCACTGGGCTGGTTAAAATCCACTCTTCCAAGGTGCAGGATTACAGCACTAGATACAGAATAATTGTTACCTTAAACTACACTGTACAATGATAACTGGACCCCAGTGTTTATTAAAATGCCATTTTGCTGCATAGTATGTTCTTCTGGATCCTCTGACTGGCACGCAAGATATGCAGTCTTCCTCATTTCCCTAGAGTGGTGATTTAATTGTAACTATGTGACACATTATTATATAAAGTTTCTAAATTTGGATTCAGGTGTCCACCATGCTTTTCAACAGCTGATATCTGTTTGTGTATGAATACACGTCTAGACTTTGTAGATGGTGTGAACATTAAGATTTGTTGCTAATATTGCAACTAATTGAGTTCGGTTCTCCAATGGTTCTGGTATCCATAACCCAGGATTCCATGTTTATAAAATATTAATGCATCTGAGGCATGCTGACCCTCAAGAACCAAGTGTCACTGCTAAAATCCCATAGACTGGAGAGGGGGGTTGTGGGAGTTCAGTTTAAAGGGACACTAAACATTGCAGGGATTGCTCGAACTGTGAAAGCCTATAAAAAATTATTTTGAATGAGGTATTTGGCGTCCTTGTTGGTGTCAAACATCCCGAGATATAAATATTTAAATCATCTGTAAATCAAAACAAGGCAACAACCATTTCATGCAATCTTAAAACAGAAAGAGATGTCACTGAGGAGCAAGCTGTAATTAACAACATACAGCTTGCCCCCCAGTGACATCAATTCCTGTTTTCAAGACTACATGAAATGGTTGTTGGTATGGTTTGATTTTCACATTAATTAGCTATTCATATCTCAAGACTCCTGTCTCCTACAGGTAAACCCAATACCTCATTTGAAAGAGCTCTTCATGGGCAGTCACAGTTTGAGTGAGTCCTGAAATGTTTACTGTCCCTTTAAACACTGAAAACCAGCACCAGGTCTTGATGGTCTGCATCCATAAGTGCTTAAAAACTAGCAAACAAGATCACATGGTTTCCATGACTAATTTACACAGGGGATCTATAAAAACAGGAGTGGATCCAATGGACTTAAGGAATGCAGTGGTATTGCCACTACATAAGAGAGGGAAAAAGGAGAAATGTGACAACTATAGGCCAGTCATAGAAACATAGACTTAGAAACATAGAAACATAGACTTTGACGTCAGATAAGGACCGCTAGGCCATCTAGTCTGCCCATTTCCCTACCTACAGGATAGGCCGCAGATCCTAGTTAACCAACAGCCTATTTCTTCCTACCCCCCACAAGAATTGCCTTATGTCTGTCCCATGCATTCTTGAATTCCTCCACAGTTTTAGACCCCACAACCTCCTCTGGAAGGCTGTTCCATGCATCTACTACCCTCTGTGAAATAATACTTCCTCACATTGATCCTGAATCGCCTCCTTCTATCTTTAAATTGTGTCCCTTGTTCTTGCAAGCTCTCTTTTGAAAGATGCTACCCTCTTGGACTTTGTTGATTCCACTGAGGTACTTAAGTTTCTATCATGTCCCCCTCTCCTTCTTTCCTCAAGGGTATACATGTTAAGCTCCTTTAGTCTCTCCTCATACGTGCTCTTGAAGACCCTGCACCATTTTAGTTGCCCTCCTCTGGACTGCCTCTATCCTGTCTATGTCCTTGCAGAGATGGGGTCTCCAGAACTGGACACAGTACTCCAGATGGGGTCTCACCAACTGTCTGTACAGAGGGATAACAACTTCCAGTTTTCTGCTGATGATGCCTCATCCTGTACATCCCAGTATACCCCCAGCCCTCCCTACTGCCTTCTTACATTGCTTGCTAACCTTAAGGTCATCTGATATGATTACCCCCAGGTCCCTTTCCTTTTTTGTTGTTGTTACTACCTCCCCACCCATTGTGTATTCTTCCCCTGGGTTCTTGTTTCCCAGGTGATTATTTTGCACTTCTTTGCATTGAATCCTAGCTGCCATACTTCTGACCATCCTCCAATCTTGCCAAGTCCCTTTTCATCCTTTCCATGCCTCCTTGTGTATCAACCCTGTTGCAGATCTTTGTGTCATCTGCAAAAAGGCATACTTTTCCTTCTAGTCCCTCTGCAATGTCACTGATGAAGACATTAAAAAGGACTGGACCCAATACTGAACCCTGCAGTACCCCACTAGTAACCCCCCCTTTCTTCAGAGTGGACTCCATTTACAATTACCTTCTGTGTCCTGTTGTCCAGCCAATGTTTTACCAAGGCTACCACCCTGGGTCCCACTTCCAGGTTGGTTAATTTGACTATTAATCTTTTGTGTGGGACAGTGTCAAATGCCTTGTTAAAGTCTAGGTAGGCCATGTCCACAGCCCCTCCCTGGTCTACTACTTTGGTCACCCAGTCAAAGAAATCTATTAGATTTGTCTGACATGACCTTCCCACTGTGAACCCATGCTGCCTTGGGTCCTGTGCTCCACTGGCCTCTAGGTACTCAACTATTCTTTCCTTCAGAAGTGACTCCATCACTTTCCCTACCACAGAGGTCAGACTGACAGGTCTGTAGTTTCCTGCCTCTGTCTTGGTCCCACTTTTGTGAAGGGGAATCAAATCCACCTTCCTCCAGTCCTCGGGTACCACACCATCCTCCCATGATTTATTAAAAAGAGTAGCCAGTGGTTTCACTAGTTCCTCCTTAATTCTTTTAGAATTCTGGGGTGAATTCCATCAGGACCCATTGCTTTGTCCACCTTCAGTTTTAGGAGTTCTTGCAGAACCCTTACTTCTGTGAAAGGACTGGGATCGACCCCCCCTATCAAGAGTGCTTCTGTTAATTGGATGAGGCACTTCCCCCTCCTCTTTTGTGAATACTGAGCAGAAATATTTGTTTAGTATTCCTGCTTTTTCACTGTCACCCTCTGCCCACCCACCGTTCATTCTATTCAGCCTCACTATCCCTTCCTTTGTCTTTCTACACTCGCTGATGTACCTATAAAAGGTTTTATCCCCCTTCTTAACTGAGTTGGCTATCTTTTCCTCAGTTTGGACCTTTGCTATTCTGACTTCCCTCCTGCTTCCTTCTGCCTTAACTGGTACAGCTCTCTGTCCTGCTCCTTCTGTGTTTCCTTATACTTCCGGAATGCTATCTTTTCTTCCTGACTTTCACAGCCACCTCTTTGAGAACCATAGTGGCTTTTCTTTCATTTTGATTTGTTCATTTGCTTCACACAAAGGCTTGTTGCCTCTGTGATGGCAGTTTGATAATGCCCTATTGTTGCTCCACACCTCCTTCTAGCCTGTTTGCTAGTGCTTTTCTGAGGCACTCTCCATCTTGCCAAAGTCAGCCCTCCTAAAGTCCAGTACCCTCACTTTTGTATGGCTTGACTCTGTAGCTGAGTTTAATGTGAACCACACTGTTTGATGGTCACTTGTCCCCAGATGGCAACCCACTTCTAGATCTGAGATCCTCTCACTGCCCCCGTTTGAAGTACGAGGTCTAAGATTGCTCCCTCACGAGTGGGTTCTGAAACTAGCTGTCTAATGCCTGCCACCTGTAGGGCATCAAGAATGGCCCTGCTCTTGGATGTGGCTGCAGCAAATGTGCTCCAGTTAATATCTGGCATATTCAGATATCCCATCAACAGTATCTCCCTCTCTCTGCCATTCTAAGAATGCCTTCTATCATATCTTGTCCATTCCTTCCCCTGACATGGGGGTCTGTACACAACCCTGTGTGTGGATTGTGGTGCCCTTTCCAGTCTCCAAGGTGACCCACAGTGCCTCCTCTCCTTCCTGTTTACTTTTTGTTCAGTTGCTTTTATCCCTTCCTTTACAGAGAGCTACCTTCCCCTTCTCCCCGCTCTGTCTCTCCTGTAGGTTATGTACCCTGGTATGTTAACATCCCTCCCAGTCATGGTTCTCTGTGTACCATGTTTCTGTGACTGCTACGATATCCAGGCCTTATATCAATTTGGGAAACATATGGAAGCAATAGTTAAGGAGCAAATAGTGAAGTATCTGGAAGCAAATGTGCCACAGGAAACTAAGCAGCATGGTTTTGTGTCAGGCAGCTCATATGAGCCTAACATTATTGATTTCTTTGCCTATGTCACTAAGACGGAGGACTGTACTTGTACTTTAGCAAAGCATTTGATACTGTACCACCCAGGAGACTAATAAATTCATTGATGGATTTGAAACTGGAGGAGAGCCTGAGTAGTGGTCAGGAATTTGATTAAGTGAGAGGAACAATGAGTTGTGATTAATGATAAATAATCAGAACGCAGGGAGTCACAAGTGGGGAACCACAGCGGTCAGTGTTGGGACCAATTTTGTTCAATATATTTGTAAGTGACATGAGAGAAGGGAAAATGTGTCTTTTTGCAAATTATATGAAGATTTGTAGTAGAGTTGATAATGAAGATAGGATCAGAGAAATGTATCTAGATTTGGATTTGTTGAAGAGGTTGTCAAAAATATAAAAATATTAGTTTCAATGCAAAAAAGTGCAAACTGATGCATATACTGTAGGTAAAAAAACTCCACGTAGAAAATATTGGCTGGATGGAATAACACGAGACCTAGGTGTTACTAGTAGTGGCAACTTGAAAATCTCTAGTCAGTGTAGTAAGGCATATGATGAGGCAAACAAGATGTCATAGTGCATAGGTAGAGTTTGATAGCAAAATAAGTGAGATGATTTCAGCACTAATCACATCACTGGTGAGACCCCATCTTGAGTAATGTGCCCAGTTCTGTTATCCACATATGAAAAAGAGAAAAGGCATTACTAGAAAGTGTACAGAGAAGGATCACTAAGATGATTAAAGGCCAGAAAGATTAGACATATTAGAAAAGGCTTGAAATCACTATTTGAATTTGCTGCAGGCCAATAGAGACAGAGAGATGTGATATGATAGAATTAGAAACACGCACATTTCTGAGGGGTATAAATGAGGTCAATACTAATAACCTATTCACTAGAAGTGAGGTTACTGTTACTAGAGGGCACCAATGGAAACCTGAGTGGGGGCAGGTAAAGAGAGACATTAAGAAGTATTACTTCACCAAGAGAGTTGTGTAACAATGGAACAAATTACCAAGGAAGATGGTGGAGGCTGAGACAAGAAATGCATACAAAAGGAGGTGGGGCAGTTTTAAAGAGATAGTAAATACAGAATGGAGGGGGTGAGGGATCTTAATTAGAGATACTAAGAATACAGGCAATAGGCCAGTATGTATTTTTAAGTTTCGTTAGTATAAATTAAGGGTAGACTAGATGGACTCTAACCCTTTTTCTGCTGCCACCTGCTATGTATTTTATTTTATTATTTATTCAAACCTTTCACCAGGAAGGCATACAGAGCAAAAATTGCTGGCTTCCAGATATGTCTTGGGGAGAGGGGAAAAGTACAGCAGTAAAAAATACAATTTAACTATTTTAACAATGAGACAAAATAAAATTCAGACAAATACAAGATGCAAAATTGTGAACAAAAGTGCAATAAGAACACAAAGTACAAAACAATACAATTTATAGAGGCCAAACACAGGAACAGGAGAAAACATGTGGAGGTATATACAGGGAGTGATGGAAACAAATGAAATAAGTTACAAAAACAGGGTGCGGACTGGATACTGAACTGTCAGTTACTAGAGAGACAAGATATCATGTGCATTTAGGAGTCCAAGAAATGAGTCTGAGATATGCTGGGATGGGCTGAGACTCTGAGAGACGTGTGTGTGTGTGTGTTGGGGGGAGATCTAGGGATGGACCAGAGGTAAATTGGGGAGATTATGGAGGGGGGAAGGTGCAGTGTGGGTGTGGGGAAGTTGTTTTGTCTTTTTTTGTGGGTTAGGGCAGGAGACTTGGTGAGTGCTGACTGTGTGGGCCAGGGAGGAGGGTGTTATTAATTATGTCTTTTTTTGTGGGCCAGGGAGAGGAAGGGGATGGTGTCTTGCTCACCCTGTTGCTGAGTGAGGAAGGGGAAATGGGTACATACTACATTTATGATGATGGGACACAGAAACATAGACTTTGACGGCAGATAAGGACCGCTTGGCCGACCTAGTCTGCCCATTTCCCTACCTACAGGATAAGCTGCAGATCCTAGTTAACCAACAGCCTATATCTTCTTACCTCCCACAAGAATTGCTTTATGTCTGTCTCATGTATTCCTGAATTCTCCCACAGTTTTAGACCCCACAACCTCCTCATGAAGACTGTTACATGCATCCACCACCCTCTCTGTGAAAAAATACTTCCTCACATTGCTCCTGAACCACCCCCCATCTTTCAGTTGTGTTCCCTTGTTATTACACATATGTTTTTCTGAAAGATGCTACCCTCTTGGACTTTGTTGACTCCACTGAGGTACTTGAAAGTTTCTATCATGTCCCCCCTCTCCCGCCTTTTCTCAAGGGTATACATATTAAGCTCCTTTAGTCTCTCCTCATATAGCTTTTTTTGCAGACCCTGCACCATTTTAGTTGCACTCCTCTGGACTGCCTCTATCCTGTCTATGTCCTTGCAGAGATGGGGTCTCCAGAACTGGATGCAGTACTCCAGATGGAGTCTCACCAACTGTCTGTACAGAGGGATAACAACTTCCTGTTTTCTGCTAGTGATGCCTCTCCCTATACATCCCAGTATACCCCCAGCCCTCCCTACTGCCTCATCATATTGTTTGCTAACCTTAAGGTCATCTGATATGATTACCCCCAGGTCCCTTTCCATTTTTGTTGTTGTTACTACCTCCTCCCCATTGCATAATCTTCCCCTGGGTTTTTGTTTCTCAGGTGCTTTATTTTGCACTTCTTTGCATTGAATCCAAGCTGCCATACTTCTGACCATTCCTCCAACCTTGCCAAGTCCCTTCTCATCCTTTTCACACCTCCTTGTGTATCAATCCTGTTGCAGATCTTTGTGTCATCTGCAAAGAGGCATACTTTTCCTTCCAGTCCCTCTGCAATGTCACTTAGAAAGACATTAAAAAGGACTGGACCCAGTACTGAACCTTGCGGTACCCCACTAGTAACCCCTCTTTCTTCTGTGTGGACTCCATTTACAATTACCTTCTGAGTCCTGTTGTCCAGCCAATGTTTTACCCAGGCTACCACCCTGGGACCCACTCCCAGGCTGGTTAATTTGACAATTAATCTTTTGTGTGGGACTGTGTCAAATGCCTTGCTAAAGTCTAGGTAGGCCATGTCCACAGCCCCTCCCTTGTCTACTACTGTTCTTTGGTCACCCAGTCAAAGAAATGAATTAGATTCATCCGGCATGACCTTCCTGCTGTGAACCCATGCTGCCTTGGGTCCTGTGCCCCACTGGCGTCTAGGTACTTAACAATTCTTTCCTTCAGAAGTGATTCCATCACTTTCCCTACCACAGAGGTCAAACTGACAGGTCTGAAGTTTCCTGCCTTTGTCTTGGTCCCACTTTTATGAAGGGGAATCATATCCACCTTCCTCCAGTCCTCAGGTACCACACCATCCTTCCATGGTTAGTTAAAAAGGATAGTCAGTGGTTTCACTAGTTCTGCCCTTAATTCTTTTAGAATTCTTGGGTGAATTTCATTAGGCCCCATTGCTTTGTCCACCTTCAGTTTTAAGAGTTCTTTCAGAACCCTTTCTTCTGGGAAAGGACTGGGATTGACCCCCCCCCATCAAGAGTGCTTTTGTTAGTTGGATTAGGTACCTCCCCCTCCTCTTCCTCTTTTGTGAATACTGAGCAGTAATATTCGTTCAGTATCCTTGCTTTTTCACTGTCCCTCTCTGCCCACCCACCGTCCATTCTATTCAGCCTCACTATCCCTCCCTTTGTCTTTCTATGCTCCGTGATGTACTTATAAAAGTTTTATCCCCCTTCTTAACCGACTTGGCTATCTTTTCCTCAGTTTGGGCCTTTGCTATTCTGACTTCCCTCCCTGCTTCCTTCTGCCTTAACTGGTACTGGAACTGGGACTGGGAAGGAGGGTGGGTTTTGAAGTTGGGGTAGGATCACTGCCCTTCTTTAAATGGGAAACATTTTATAAAAAGGTACTTTACATGACAAATTGCTGGTAAAGTGCCATCTCTACATTACCTGTGTGGAGTGTGAAGTTCAACACTTCACCAACAATTAATTGGCAAAGTTAAAATTCCCAAGATATCAACTGCCCACCTATAAAGGTCACTTATAAGTCTTTTTTACATACACTCTCTATGGGGATATCCCTGGGGAGGCAGGCTGTGGCAGAGGCACACTCCAAACCAAAGTAGTTCACAATTCACAGAACAATTTTCCAGCTTCCTTCTTATAGATCTACTCCTAAGCACCCACCAGAAGCTGGCTGGGTACACTAAACAGCATTTAAAAGGGACACTGTGAGCAAGGGAGAAATTTCATTTCAGGGTTCTGGTTACATAAGCACTCCACCTGAGCTTTACACTCATGGATTGTGATGTCAATAAACTCTTGTGATGGAATGACAGCTTTTTAATAGCTGCTATTCCTATCATTAATTCTAGATGCAGTATAACGTATGTCTAGAATAATGTTTCATTTGCGCATGATCTTATTAAAAATGTATTTTTAACCATATATCAGAAAGGAGCAAGCATTTTAGAAAGTTATGTTTCATATCTTTTGCCTTGAGGGCTTGTTAGTAATGTTTCATAATAACAAGCATACTGATTGAAAAAATTCCAGGAATTGTCATTAGAAATACTTTTTCTTTGCAAACAGCATGCATTATTTATAACCACAAGTCACACTCAGTTTAATTATCTACCATATTTTATGACATTATGACACATAAAATTGTTTTCTGATAACAAATTATGTGGTCCTCTGTTGAGAAATTGATGTAATTTGAAGTAAAGAAATTAACTTTTTGAAAGGTTTATAAGTTATAGTTTTGGTCATTCAACTTTTTTATATAAAATACACAGCTAAGAATATATAGCTCTTATACCAGTGGCCGGAAAGACTGAAAAAACAGATATCATCAAATGTGCTTTGATGATCCTGGGTTAATAGGTATTCCTTCATTTTGTGTCTTTGGGTTATGTTTCTCAACTCCTAAACCTTTTACCCCCACCTGTGCCTCTGCCTCTGCCTCCTCCTCCACTGGGAATCCCAATCCTCCACATCAAATAACATTTGGCAAATGATAAAAGGAGAATGTCAAGAAAAGTTCAACCAACTTTTCAAAGAGACCAGTATCTGCAAGAGTATTTTTGCATTCCCCATAAAAGAAGAAAGATCACTCCTTAGGCATGTGATGGCTTTGCTGCATCTTTCCCTAAAGCACACTGAATTTCACAGATAGGAAACCGTAAGTAAGAACTTTTTTCTCATTACTTTCCAGAGCTGATATTGGGCTTGAAGGCTGGTATCGTTTCTAAAATTCAGAAAGCTACTTCATTAGACCTGCAACTTATATTTAATGGTTTAAAAGCTGACACAAATTCCAGAAAAAAAGCTTTTAGTAAATATGAATCTTCAAAAAGCTTCAATTGCCTTTAAAAAAATGTAATATTTAGATACAGATCAGATTATTGCCTCCTCCTTTCTACCCTACCTCTCTCCTTGCAGCTCAGGGAACCAGTACCCGGTCCAGGTGCGTACCTTGCTGAATCTGGCTCTTGTGGAGTTTATATCCCAGAGGGACAAAGGTTTGCCTCCCCTTTCTCTACCCTCTCCAATCCTCCTTGACCTTTCCCCTGTTGCCCTAGTTCTATATTATCTTTACCCTCACCTTTTCTGTCTCAGCTAAGTGACATACTAGTTTTGTATAAGGAATATTTATTTCATATGTGCTGTCCTCACTAGGGTTTGGCAGGTACTAAAATACCCGACCACCACAACAACCCGTGGCTACCCCAAAAGTACTTGGGGGGAAAAAAGATGGATGAAAACCAAGTAGTCGGGTCAGGCAGTCACTACCTGACCCATTCTACTACCCATTTACCTGACCCTGACCATAACAAAAATCATATAAAGAATGTTTTTTTGGGACTATTACAATGTCTGTTAGGTGCCCCAATCTGTTATGCTTATGGGGGCATTGCTGAGGCAGGTGTGAAAGCCACAAACTCTTTAACAAGCCTGCTACTGTTTGCAAAAATTATACCCATGGTGGCCATTGCTGAGGCAGGTACAAGAGGCACAGCTGCTCTGAGTTAGCCTGCTGTTGTTTATCAAAATTACACCCATGGCGGGCATTGCTAGGGTACAGTAGGTATGACAGGTGCAGCTGCTCTGACTGAGCCGGCTGATGTTTTTAAAAATGATATCCATGGTGGGCATTGCTGAGGTAGATATGAGAGTTGCAGCTACTCTCAGCAAGTCTGCAGCTGTTTCAAAAAATTATACCCATGGCAGGAATTGCTGAGACAGGTACAAGAGGCACAGCTGTTCTGATAGAGCCTGCTGCAGTTTTCAAAAATTATACCCATAGTGGGAATTGATTAAACTTGCATAATATAAACTGATGACTGACAAAAGAAAACTAAGAGTAGTACTAGTGTGGTACCCGTGGCTGGCATGGTGGCAGTGGTGATGATTCCATTTGTTTTGTATACAACCTAGTCATCATATTCAATATCGCTGTTTGCAGGCTGTTGTTTATTTTCAGGGTCAGACTCACATAAATCAGTGTTTGCGACAATTGGGAAATTGTCAGCATTCACTTTGAGAAATGTAAGCAATTCCACATTTGCAGGACTTTGCAGTGTTCTGTGGTCAGTGACTATTCCTTCAGCTGCACTAAATATGTGTTTTGAATATATGCTTGAAGGTGGATAACTGAGGTACATTATTGTATGATTTGCTAGATCTGGCCATATTGTTCTCCTTTGTTTCCAGTACAGTAATGGATCTTCCTTGAGACTAATCACAGTATGGTCTGCAGAGTACTCCAGGATCATTGTGCTGCATGAGACGGTTACCAGTCTGGCAAATGAACCTGCAGTACTTTCTTTTATTTACAAGGTACCAGTCCATGTTGTTGCAGGTGACTCAGAAGTGATTTGCCTTTCTGACCCTGAACATAGGATGCCCAGGAAGTAGCTGCACATGTCTTTTCCCTCGCTGATTATACTGCTAACTGTGAAGAATTGATAGATGTGCTATTGTCTGTGCCAGAGGTGCACTATGATGGCTCGGCAGGGTTTGACTGTTGTACATCAGTTAATGGTGTTTGTAGGGCAATGTCACATTTGGATAGCAGATGATCACTCCACTACTCAATTTCTTCCCCTGCAGGAAGGATGGCTTCAGTGTTCCATTTAAAATGGGGATCTAGCAACGTAGCCAACACATAGGGGGATGAAAGGGGACCACAGTTAAGTGAGAAAGGAAAGAGGGGAGGGGGTTGATCCCTAGTCCAATCAGTGTGGAGGAGGTAAAGGAGGAATGAGGTAAGTTGAGGGTGGACAATCAATCAATCAATCAATCAAATCTTTATTTATTCAGGCGAGCATCATTGAGCAAGGCTCATTTACAAGATGGACCTGATAAGGTCAAGGTTCGATAGTTGGTACACAACATATACATCAATGCACTAATATATGCATAACAGATACAGAAAAAAACACTTATAAATACAATGATCAAGGGTAAGAAGTTGATTCAGACATACTTGACAAGGTAGGTTACAGGAAAATTATACAAAAGATAAAGTATATACATATCCCAATAGAGGAGTCAAGGCATACACACAGCATAATGTAATACTAGGATGAATGGGGAGCATTTAGGAATGATGTAAGGGCCAGTGATTAGTGGGAGAAGGATTAGGTAAGTAGTAGGTAGTTGGGTAGAATTAAATGGAACAGGGTACTATAAAAAGGGAGGCTGCCCGGAAGGGAGAACTGTGGAACAAAAATATGCCATATATGGTGGCTGTCTGGAAGGGGGGGGTTGTGAAGTGGCAAGCCTAGCTATTATGGTAGCAGTTGCATTTCTCTGTGAAAAAGCTTGTGCAAAGCTGTTTAAAGGATGCTATAGGTATAAGATTGGACAGCTTTAGGGATTTCTGTAGAGTATTCCAAGCCATAGCTAGAGAATAGCTGATTGCTGCCCTCCCTAGTCGAGTGTAGAATTTAGGTATTTTGAGCATGATGAGGTTGCTGCTTCTTAGGGCATAGGAGCTAGCTATGGCCTGGGTGGAGCAGTCTAGAATATAGTTTGGAAGTTTTTTAGACAATGCTCTGTAGATCCATAGTGCTGCATTTCTGTTCCTTCTGAGATGTAGAGAAACCCATCCAACTGCAGCATAGAGAGAGCAATGATGAGTGTTAGCTGGAAGATCTGTTATGAATCTTATTGCTCTATGGTACAGGGTATCCAGCATGCTTAAGTAGGAGATGGGGCAGTGACTATAAAGGAAGTCTGCATAGTCAACAACTGAAAGAAAAGTGGCCTGGACTAACCTCATCTTTGAGTCTCTTGTTAGGAAGTGTTTAATTCTATAGAATAGGCAAAGCCTTTGGTGAAGTTTTTTCAGCAGTTCTTCAATATGGTGTGTGAAGTCAAGTCTGTTATCAATCCACACACCTAAGTATTTGAATTTTTCTACATACTCCAGAATTTCTCCAAGGATAGTGCATAGCTGGGGGAGACTGCTTAGTGGGGAGGTGCTGGTGGAGCTTTGATTGGAGAAAAACATTGCTTTTGTTTTTTTTGCATTTAAAAGAAGCTTTTTCTCAAGTAGTTGATATTGCAGCAAGGAGAATTCTGCCTGTAAGATTTCACGGGAAACTGCAAGTGATGGGTTGCTGACATACAAAACAGTGTCATCAGCAAAGAGATGGACAGTGGCTTTAGTGGGATTTGAATCAATATTATTAATGTAGATAGTAAAAAGGATAGGGCCCAGGATAGATCCTTGTGGAACTCCTCTTAGCAGTGGTTTTAAAGGGGATAGATCACCTTCAGCTTTCACCTGCTGTGACCTATCCATATGGTAACACCTGAACCATTTAAGGGATGGTGGATCTAGGCTAATGGACTGAAAGGAAGAGAGTAGCAGCTCGTGGTCCACAGTGTCGAATGCCTTACTTAGGTCAAGAAATACTGCACAGACACTATTCTTTTTATCTAATTCAGTTTGCCAGTCATTTGTAACTTTGGCCAGTGCAGAGATAGTGCTGTGCCTGGCCCTAAACCCAGACTGAGCTGGATTCAAGAGGTTAGCATCATCAAGGTACTCTCTTAGTTGGATGCTCACTATTTTCTCTAGCATCTTGGATAGCACTGGAAGAATGGAAATGGGCCTGTAGTTATTAAGGTCCATAGGGTCCCCTGATTTTAGAAGGGGAACCACTTGGGCTGTCTTCCACACTGTGGGAATAGAACCAGAGGTTAAAGATAGGTTAAAGAGATGTGTTAGGGGAACTGCAAGTACATGAAATGCAATCTTTAGAACGTAGGGGTCAAGAGAGACTGCCCCTGCACTTTTTTTAATATCCAACTGCCATAAAAGATCCTCTACTTGCTTCAACAGGACGGGTTTGAAGGAGAAGGAAGAATCAGCTCTCTGGGCACCAGTGTACTGAGAGCTTAGTTGTGCACACAGCAGATTAGCTGGAGAGGTATCAAAGGCAAGGCCAGCAGTTGTGAAGTGGTTATTGAAGGCATCCAGAACTTCCATTTTGCCAGAAATAGAACCATTATTGTGGTGCAATTGAGTTGATAGGTGCCAGAATCCTGCCCTACAATACCCTTGATGGTGCCCCTGAACCTAGCAGGATTGTGATAGGAGGAGTCAAGTTCAGCCAAGTAAAAGGCAGCCTTTGCATCCCTTACTTTCTTGGTGCAGCTATTCCTGGTTTTCCTCAATAGCACCCAGTCATTTGGGCTCTTGGTTTTTCTTGCCATCTTCCATAATTTGTCTCTCTCCAACAGTGCAGATTTGAGGTCAGCTGAAACCAGCGGCAAGATTTGTTTTATTCGGACACTAGTGATTGGGGTATTAAGGGCACTTAGTATTATGCTGTTTAGCACCTGATGTGCTTTTCCACAGAGTGCAAGATAAAACTCTTGCCAGCTTGGAGAGTGAGCTAGATCATGCAGATATCCTTCAATATCGAGGTTTTCTTGGCTCTCCTCATTAGAAATTTTGCAGGTTGTTGGTTTGCTGGAAGATCCTACTCCTGTAATGAGGAAGTGATCACTTATATCACTGAAAAGCACTCCAGTGTGTGTGAATAGATGGGGTTTGTTCACCAGCAAGATATCAAGTAGTGTGCTGTTGTTTCTATTCTTTGAGTTTATTCTTGTTGGCTCATTTATCAGTTGTGTGATCCCATGTGTATCACAGAACGATACCAAAGGTGCAGCTGCCTTGGAAAGCCAGTTTAGATTCAGATCACCTAGGATAATGACTTCTTCAGAGCCTGGTTTGAGTAGATTCCCCAGGTGGGATAAAAGCTTGTGGTCAGCAGAGGGGGGCCTGTAGCAACCTACTAGCTGGAAAGCTGCTGTATTAAGGAGAGCTACTTTGAGGGATATACATTCGAATCTTTGGGCATCAAGGTTGCAGTAAAGCAGGATACAGGTATACTGGACTTTACATATATAGCTATACATATAGCTTTACATATATAGTTGAGAGGCAGTATAGTGCAGTGGTTTAAGGCTCTGAGCTGCAAATCTGGTGACATCCAGCAGACCAGACCTGGGTTTGAATCCTACAGCTTCCACTTGCACACTGTGTGACTCTGAGCAAGTCACTTAACTTCCCTGTGCTCCCAGGTCGCTCCTGTAAAAAATCTTTCAGCTTAGTGTGCTACTCCTGGTTAAACAACTAAAAAAAAAAAAAAAAAGCTACTCCACCACCCCTTGTTAGGTGATCCGCTCTAAATAACTGATAATTGGGTAGATTAACATCCCTATCTGCTGTGGTGGGTTTGAGCCATGTCTCAGATACCATGAGAAAGTCTGGCAAGGTATGGGCAACCCAGCCTTGTGTCAGTGTAAGTTTTTTCAGGAGGCAGCATGCATTAATATGTAGAAAACTGAGGCCTTTGATAGAGGTTAGGTCTGCTGGTGAGGTGATACACTCAGGGGGGCCTGGGTTGATTTCCACATTTCCAATACAGAGTAGTAGAAAGAACAGGAGTTTCATAAGGGCTGCAAGAGATAGGAAGAGGGGGCTGTCTTTGGTCCTCCTTTTCTTGCTCTGTCGCCACTCTTTTGAGGTGCTCCAGAAGGGGCTATGACACCGTGTCGAGACACCGAGTAGCAGTTTGGTAGTCAGGTGTAAGGGGGAACTGTATATGCTGTAATGGAGCATTGATTGAAATACATACATGGTGATTTGCGTCCCTTTATGGCAGTCACCCCAAGGATACTGATGCAGCAATGGTAGGGCATATATGAGGGTCTGAACATTATTCACTGAGGATGAGACAGAGAGGCTAGGCGGATGGGTCACCATATTTTGTGTGATATGGACATCCTCCTTAAGGAACTCCATGCATGACAGGGATAGAAGTAGCAGGAGGAGTCTCCCCATTGTGAAAGTGGTATTGATAGTTAACTACCGGGAGAACAGTAAGGGAAGGATTGCTGATTAGGTGGTACAGCAGGGCGGTGATGCAGTTTATTGGCTAGAGTAATGCTGAGGGTGGGGGAAGAGATTTTGCGGAAAGATGCCTATAAAAATATACAAGGAGGGGAAGGGTGGGTGGGCAAACATTTTGCGGCTTTCTCATGCCCTTCCTCGGTGTCTCTCCCGGCCTCATGGTCCCCTGGGTCAGCTTAGCGGTCGCCGACTGCTCGCTGGTGGAGTGTAGCCCTGGCGCTCAAATGGGTGCTGTGGGCAGGGAAATCAGACTGGAGAGAGGCAGCGGAAGGAGCAACAATTAGTAGAAAACAGAAACAAGTGTTTCTGCTGGTAAGAGTGACTAAAATTTGCACAACAAAAGGCTGTGGGGGGGCTGGGGTGCCATAGCGTCTGGCCCACTTTAAATTACCAAAAGAGGGCTTGTAATCACAAATGCACAGAATTTAACATTTTTCCTCTACATTAACAAAATAACAAGTAAAGCAGCTCTTTTTTTGAAGTTTTCAGCAAAAATTCCAAGTCCCAGAACAGCTTCAGGTAATGCAGTTTCAGTCAATGCAGTTCAATTGGGCAGAAGGACCAATCGGCTGCTCTGCCTTGAAAATGCTCGTTTACCGATTGGCCGTGGCTTTCCCATGCCTTTCCTCAGTGCCCCTCCCAGCCTCATGGTCCTCTGGGTTGGCTTAGCGGTCGTCGACCGCCCGCTGGCAGAGCAGAGCCCCAGCGCTCAACTGGGTGCTGTGGGCAGGGAAATCAGACGATTGGACAAGGTCATGGGACCAGATGGTCTTCACCCTAGAGTGCTCAGAAAATAAAGGGAGGTACTGGTGGAACCACTGGTGGGGTTGTTTAGCTTATCCCTAGATACAGAGTGGGTACCAAAGGACTGGAAGAAGGCAGATGTGGTGCCAGTTCATAAAAGTTGCAGCAGGGAGGAAGCAGGCAATTATAATCTGGTAAGTCTCAAATCGATGGTGTGTAAAGTAATGGGGGCAATATTGAAACAAAGGATGGTTAGATATTTGGAACAGGGGGAGCTGCAAGACATTCAGCAGCATGGCTTCACTCGGGGATGGGCATGTCAGACAAACTTGATTGATTTCTTCAATGAGGTGATGAGAGTGGTTGATCAGAGTGGGGCAATGGATGTTGCCTACCTGGACTTTGGGAAGACTTTTGACACAGTGCCCACAGAAAGCTGGTTAATAAGTTGGGGAGTCTAGGGGTGGGGCAGAAAATAGTAAGATGGGTGGAGAACTGGCTGACAGGGAGAAGCCAGAGAGTGGTGGTCACTGAGGTGCACTCTGGGGAGACTAGGGAGTTGAGTAGGGTCCCTCAGGGGTTGGTGCTGGTGCCCATTCTGTTTAACATCTACGTCGGTGACATAGAAGAGGGGCTTCAGGAGAAGGTCTGCCTTTTTGCAGATGACACAAAACTTAGTAACAGGGTGGACACCCAGGGAGGGTGGAGGCAATGAAGAATGACATAAGGTTACTGGAGGAGTGGTCAGAAACAAGGCAGCTGAAATTCAATAGCAGAAAATGCAAAGTGATGCACTTGGGGAGGAGGAATCCAAATACCACATACACTCTGAGCGGGATTGCAGCAACCAGGCAAGAGAAGGATCTAGGGATTATGATCACAAATTACCTTAAGGTGGGGACCCAGTGCAGCAAAGCAGTGGGCAAGGCTAACAGGATGCTGGAGTGCATAGGGAGAGGGATAACCAGCAGAAGGAGGGAGGTGCTAATGCCACTTTATAGTTCCATGCTAAGGCCACACCTGGAGTATAGGGTACAGTTCTGGAGGCCTCATCTAAGAAAGGACATAGACAGCAGCATGGAAAGGGTGCAGAGTAGTGCCACTAAAATGGTGCATGGACTAAGAGGGATGGCATATGAGGTGAGGTTGAAAGAACTGGATTTGTATCCTCTGGAGATATGAAAGCAAAGAGGGGACATGATTGAAATATTCAAGTATGTGAAAAGGATCAATACATTGGGGAAGAGCTTATTTATAGAGAAGGTAGACACAAGAACTAGGGGGCATGGACTGAAGGTGGAAGGAGGGAAGGTTTAGGGGAAATGTTAGTAAGTATTACTTTACAGAGAGAGTGGTTGAGCCCTGGGACAGACTGCCAGAGGAGGTGCTGAGTGCCAGTACTCGATGGGCCAGGGAGACCCTTTTCTGCCATCACATGTCTATGAATCTATGAATAGGTGTCATTCTTAAACATGGCATTAATTCTCTGATCAGTCAACAGGCTGAGTCTCAAGTCATCTGCCAGCATAACAGCAGTGGTGTCATTATTTGACTAAAAGTCTTTATGTTGTAAAGAAAAATGTGAAGAAATCTGATTTGAGGATGAATTTGACTCAGAGTTGCACTGTCTGCATTGACATCACACGTGGCCCCCTCAAATGGCTCCACTAAGGTGACCAACAATTCCAGAAGAGTCCAGCTGCTGGAGCTGAACATGATGTCTACTTTACCCATTTGATTCTGTATGTTGTAGTCATACTAACATACTATTTGCCAGCATATTAGGCCTTATGGTCTATCGAGTCTGCTCGAATCTCAGATCCCTAGTTGGTTGCCGAGGCCCTCCCCCCCTTGTGTTCCAGAAACCCCTATCATCCATCCCCACTCCATTGGGACAGGCCACCATCTGATACATCCACTTTCTGTGTCTGTCCCACCCTCTCTTGAAGTCCTCCACTGTGGATCTCTGAACCAGCTCGCCAGGCAGTGCATTCCAAGGGTCCACCACCCTCTCAGTGAAAACCTCCTCTTTTCCCCTCACCCTTCCACCTTCCAACTTCAAACCATGCCTCTGGTGATACCTCCTCGTTTTAGTCTAAAGATCCCTCCATGTTTACCCTATTTATTCCCTTGAGGTACTTGAAGACCTCAATCATGTCCCCCCTGTCTCTCCTCTTCTCCAATGAAAACAGGTAGAGCTCCTCAAGTCAGTCCTCATACGTCAAATCCTCTAGCCCTCATATCATCTTAGTTGCCCTCCTCTGTACCTTCTCCAGGAGCTGTATATCCCTGTTCAAGTGTGGTCTCCAGTACTGTACACAGTACACTAGGAGTGGTCTAACCAGTCCATTGTACAGTGGCAGAATCACTTCCTTGCTCCTAGAGGTGAGCCCCCTTACGATGCATCCCAACATCCTGTTTGCCTTGCTAGCAGCTCTCCTGCACTGCTCAGAGTTATTCATACATACATGCATCCACCATGACCCCTAGGTCTTTTTCCCCTATTGAGGCCTCCAGCGCCTCCCCTCCCAGGGTGTACCTGTGTTTAGGGTTTCCCCGCCCAAGATGTAACACCTTGCACTTGGTGATATTGAAATTTAATTTCCATGTGTGAGCCCAGCTTTCCAGGGTGTCCAGGTCCCCTTGCAGGGCCAACCTCCCCTCTTCTCCCTCAACTACTGCTCCCATCTTGGAGTCATCAGCGAAGAGACTCATTTCACACCCTATACCCTCCCTGATGTCCGATATGTATGCATTAAACAGGATCGGACCCAGGACCGAGCCCTGCGGTACCCCACTACCAACCTCTCTAGGGTTCAAGAGCTCCCCACAGACCATTACTCTCACACACAGACACACATATGCAGTCCGGGAGGCACATGATAATGGTGATCAACATGCAATGCCATTTACCTGGCACCGGCACAGTACCCTCACGCTCCATGCACTTGAACGCTCCAGCTGCTGCTCTGCACAGAGCACTGTGCTGTGTGTGCTAGCACGGTGCTATGCTGCGCTAAATCAGGGTGCTGGCACAGCATAGGGGACACACGCGCATGTGTTGGTGCTGTGCTATGCCACATAGCACTGCGTTACAGGGACAGCATAGCAACGGACACCACTTAGTCCAGCACTAATGTTTGCACGGCGCTAAGCAGTTTGCCCGGTGCTAGTCAGGTGCATATTCAATCAGCAGATGCAAATGAGGGCACTTGTGCATGCATGGTGCAAACACTGTAATTAGCATATCATTGTCCAATAATTTGCATGCATAACAGGATGAATTGCCCAGCTGGGCTATATAAGGGCAAGCAGTGCTCCACCAGTGTTGTGTTGTGAGAATGCAGCACACAGCTGAAGCTGCAGACGTACAGACACAACAGAAGGAGCCATGCCAAAGAGGCAGGTCTGTATAGCAGTCGGAGGCCTGGTGGAAGGGGACTGGTGCAACACAGGGTTAGGGTGTACCCACTGCATACCTGCAGTCCACAGCTGTACAGGCCAGGAACAGGGCCACCAAATGCAGGCCCACAGGCCAGCACGGTGCTGTGTAATGGTGCACATAGCCATTGGGCCGGCTGTCGAGCAGACTGTTCCATGTGCCAGGCCCATGTTCCTGCATCAGCCAGCACTGTGTGAGCACCACCTGCACACTGCGGGTGCCAGGCAAGGGGGGGCCCAACACAGCCTGCAGGTATGCCCCGCAACAGTGGCTCACCGACATGAGGTCCATGGATCCTCAGTAGTCACCCTGGATATGGGATGTAGAGTGTCTCAGATGCTCCAATGGTGGTACACGGCTACATCCCAGGGGTCACAGGGTCATGACTGTGTGTACCCCAATATGACATTGACAGTACTGTGTGGTCCCCACCTGGTAGCCTGCTATTGTATGCGTACCATCCACAGTGTCCACGCCTTGTGTGCCATGCATGTCCCCTAGGTGGCTGATGGGGGCACGGTACATCGCAAGGTGGCAGGCATTGGGATGGTCCCATCCCATGTCTGTTATGGGTGTCAGCGGTGCCCTTGTGGGTCAAGTGTGTGTAGTCCTTATGCCAACAGCCATGCAGTGGCATGGTGCACACAGGGGTGGCACCAGTACACTGTGGCTATGTGCGTCATACATGCACATGCTGGCCAGTGCCACAACCATATGACCAGTGCCACCATTGGGGGTGACGTGCACATACTGTTCCATGTGTGCCACACACCACAGGCCCGCCACAGCTGTTGACACATATCCCTGTACATCTCTCCCATAGGTAGTGCAGCACAACCTGAACACATACGGGCACATCGCTTTTCACAGGATGAGCTGAGGACGATGGTGCATGGTGTGAAGGAGAGGGAGCAGGTGCTGTGGCAGCACAAAGCAACAGACGTGGTGGTGTGCCAGGCATGGGATGAGGTGATGGCAGGAGTGAACGCTGTAGGCAGAAGTGGCAGGATGAAGGATGCAGTGCGCAAGCACTGGAATGACCTGCTGTGCTGGGCAAAGTAGGAGGGGGCACAGCAGCTCCATGATAGGCTGCATACCAGTGGTGGCCCACAATCCACACAACAGCAGGAGGAGGACCCACTCATGGCCATGGTGGCATCCACACTTCACACGGTGGCCATTGCTGGTGTACCAGGTGGTGGGTGTGAGATGCCTCTCACACCACCTAGGACAGGTCCGTATCCACATGTGTGTACCCTGCATGGTGTGACAGTACAGGTGCTGGGTGTTGGTGTTGGTGTCGTGCCTGGGGTGCACTGTGGGGGTGCTCTGCTGTGCACACTTTGCACCTTAGGTGGGTTTTCATGTGAACAGTGCCTAGCATGGCTGCCACCATAGCTGACAGGCTGGGGCATGTGCACTGTGGTGTGGGTGTGTGCATGTGGCTACAGTCTATGACAAGGGCCCCAATTTTTCTGTGGCATATCGGAGCAAAGTTCTGCGGCAGGGTTCTCATTTGCCACAAAACTTCTGTGGCGCTCTGACACCACCCCCATGCACCAGCGCACATTTTTACCCTTAATTTTACCTTTTTTGTGTTTTTGCCATAGCTGACACAATGCATGCTCATAACACAGTCATTTTATAGGATTTTGTCACCAAATGTTCAACATAGCCAGTTTAAGACCTCTGCTCATGAACAGTGGCACTGTGATTTTCTTAATCTGTCCCAAACATTGATTTTGCACACTGACCATGCCATTGTGCACAACGTGTGCGAAAACACATTTCGGGTGAGATGCGAAAAATGACATTTGTACTGTTCATAAGGAGGTGTGATAAAATGGCAATGCTGAAAATCTGGAGTGAAAATATTAAAAATGCTCGACGTTACGAGTGTGCGTAGGAACTGCACAATGTACACTCATAAAACAGTCATTTTGGGGAATATTTTCACCAAACTTTCAACATAGGGTTTTTGGGGGCCTACCTCATGAAATGTGACACAATAATTTTGTTAATTGGTCCCAAAAGGTGGTTCCGCGCAGTGACCGCGAAATCACCTTTCAGGACCAAATTACAAAATAACAGTGTCACAGTTCATGAGGTGGGGCGTCCAAAATCCTATGTTGAAAATTTCCAGTGAAAATATTCCCAAAATGGCTGAGATATGCACCAAAGTTGAAAAAAATCCATTGATGCCATTATACAGCTTATTGGCATTTCTTCAGTTCGAGTCGATTTGAAGAGTGCAGGCGTGTTCCGTCCACTGAAGATCATTGCACTGGGCTCCAGAAGTAAGTATGGGTTGAGGTGGGGGTTTGGGAGGTGGATTACTCAGAGGGTGGGCGCAGGTTGGAGAGGGAGCAAAAGAATCAATGAGGGAAGATATTTTTTCAGGTCTTTTTTTAATTTTTTCAGACAACGGGGGACTATTGCCACATTGGGGTGGGCTTCCAGCATGGCACCAGGCAGCTTGGGGGGCCAGTGAAGCCGACGGGGGAGTTGGCACCCCGTCAGCAAATTACACTTTTGCCATGCTGGGGTGGGCTCCCAGCATGGCATATGGACATTTTTTTGTTGGAGGGAGCAGTGAAGCTGACGGGGGATTTGGCACTTCCATCGGCAAAGGAAGTTTGTTCCATGGGCGGCTGCAAATTCCATGGTGGCAGCAAATTCTGTGGTTAATTCCACTGTTTGCCATGGCCGCTGAATTGCAGAAAACTCTGTGCCCCATCTATGGTGGTGGGGCTGGTGTGTGGAGTGTGTATGTCTGTGGTGGGTGGCACATTTCCTAGGATGTGCACATACTGGTGGTTGTGGGGCACACTGTGCACATACCAGTCAGTGACGCTGTCCCATTTTATTCCACAGCAGTGTGTGCAGGGCCTGCAGCATGCCATGACCAGACTGGGATGGCTGCCTTGGGACCGGAGGCAGAGGCATAGGAAGAGAACCTGCTGTCAACATCTGGACTTGATGCCGGTCATGGACACTCGGACATGCACCATATGTAGCACTCACTTGGACATGGGGTACAGCTGCCAGGGGGGGCTCCAATGTTGGCGGGGACCTGGATCTCAGTGCAGCCCTGATGGATGCCCAGGTAGAGGATTTTGGTGGTGGGCAAGTGATCCTGCTGACAGTAACCCGTGACATGGAGTCAGATGTGTTGGAGGGGGGTTACATCCTACTTTTTGAAGTACCTGTGGAGGGAGTTCAGGCATGAGCTCTCACACATATGGGAGTCACTGTCCCTGGGCTTTGCAAGGGTGGAACAGCTGGCTGGGGACAGTTTGGGCCACATGGTTGCCACACTGGATCATGGCTTTGCTGGGCTCACAGCTGTGGTGGTCAACCTCATCACAGTGCTGCGTGGGGTGCATGGTGGGCAGCAGGCTGTGCAAGGGGGGGCAGTGTGCCTGTGGCATGGGGTCCACAGGTGGGCTACTCATGGTCACAGGACTGGCACTGGTTCAAGCACCACTGCATCATGTACATTGACAGGCATCCACCACCACTATGGGCATCCAGCCACACTGTCTGGCTCAGCTGGTTGGTGGGGGCACAGGTGGTCTGCCCTGCCTGCCTCACCATTGTCCTCCCTTACTGTGTCCTCAGCTCAGAGCACCCCTGGCTCTGTGTCCTGCACACGTGGTGTGTGCCATGTGCGTGGTGGTTGTTGCCAGAAATAGGCATGGCCGCCATGCACTTGTGCAGAGTTGACACTCCCACATGCACACTAGCACTCCCACACACCTGCTCACACCTGTACTCACGCTGACACACACACTCATACACACCGAAACTTGCACCATCTCACATGCATGGCCATGGTGTCCCTCCCCATACTGCCACCACACATCAGGTATTGCCCACATCACTGTACCATGGCTTGTGTCCTCTTCACATGTGTGACCTGCACAACCCACCCATCGCACTGCCCTCACATGTGCATTCAGTGCTACTGTGTTGTGCTGCTGCTATGTTTGTTTTCAGCACTGTTGTGGTTGTCTGTACATATTAAACTGTTTACCATTGTACTGTGTAATGTTGCTGTGCAGTCTGTACTCACCCTCTGGCTTGTGACAGTGTCCTGATGATGGCAGCCCTGTGCTCTAGAGCTCTGTGGGCCATGTGAGGATCCCTCCACTCGAATTGCTCCACTTTCCTCCTGACCACTGGCTCTGGGTCACTGTTGGCCTGTCCCTCAGGTTCAGGTGCCTGTATCCCATGGTTCACTGTCATGTTGTGCAGCATACAACAGGCTATAAAGATACGGCATACCTTCTGAGGCCTATACTGTAGGGCACTGCCTGACATGTCTAGGCATCCGAAGCAGAACTTCAGTATGCCAAACACCCTCTCTATGATGCTTCTAATGGTGGCATGTGCCTCATTGTACATCTCTTCAGCCACTGTGGCCAGCCAGGGTACCGCTGTCAGTAGCCAGAGTCACAGACGATAGGCGCTGTCCCTGTCAAGAGATGTGCACCTGTTAGTGATGTACTGCTGTCTGTCCATTGTTGTCTTGCACCACATGTGTTGCTCTCCCATGCCCCTTCCTTGGCCTCCCATGCCTATCCCCACCCCTGCTGTGGTGTATGTGTGTGTGTGTGTGTCTTGTTTGCTGCTACTCATGACTAGGTGCCCACTGGGTATCCTGCCCTCCTTGACTGCCTGGCACAGCTGGGACTGGTGCCAGATGAAGGCATCATGGGCACTGCTGGGGTACTGTGCATAGACATTGCTGATGCACCCAGTTGCATCACACACCACCTGGCAATTGATGGAGTAGTACCCCTTCCAGTTGATGTAAACCTCACTGCCATCACCAGGTGGTGCATGGATGGGAACATGGGTGCAGTCAATGGCAGCAAGTACTGCTGGTAGGTGCACAACTCAATGAAATTGCTGCATGGTTTCTCTGTGCCCTGCTGCCGTGCTGGGGAATACTATGAACTCCCCAGTGTGCGGCAGGAAAGCTTCAAGGAACTGGGTCAGAAGGCATGAGGTGGCAGACTGTGATAACCTGATGGTGTCCCCTGTTGGTCGTTGGAACATCCCTGTGGCAAGAAAGCACATTGATGCTATCTCCTTCTTCTCTACTGTCATGGCATGGCTGTGTCTGGTGTTGGGGTGCAGCAGCTCATGCGGGAGTGCACATAGCTGCCTCAATGTACCCCTGTTCAACCTGTACTGGCCAGTGATGTGCTCATCTGGCAGGGTCTCCAAGGAGACCCTGGGCCAGTACCACCTGTTTGTAGCATACTGTCTCCTTGGCCTGCATTGTGGCCCATGTTGGGCCTGCTCCCTCTCCTCCTCCTCCACTACTGCTGCCATCAGTGGCAGCATCACTGCTATTGGTGCAGCAGACATTTCCACTTCCTGGAGTGGTCACTCTCCCTAGGTGGTTTGCCCTGGGTTAAGACCAGCCTTTTATAGGTGGTAGCTAGTGCCGCACTACATGTCATGCTATGTGTCCTAGCATGGCACTATGGCTTTGAATTTCCTGTAGCACATGTATGCAGGCCACCTGCCCTCTCTTTGCCCCTTGCATACATTATAATTTTTGCCCCATGTTACTGCGGTTAGCACGTGATAACCAGTCCTTTAAATATTGCAGCTCTACACTAGTCCTGCACTATTCCCACACTATTGGTTTGCACGCTGTGCTAAACTTTGAATATCTGGCCCATAGGGTCATCAAAAATACCTTTAGTACAAAACTGGAATTTGGTGGAAAGGGTGAATGAGGAAGTGAAAAAGATAGTGGAAGAAATTAGGGAGACAATACAAACAAATATTAGAATAGAACATAAGATAAAAGAATGTAGACAAGAGCTGCTTACTCCCAATTTTAACAAGGAGAAAGTCCAACTACTTCAAGTAATAGGGGAGAATACAATGGTAGAAAGTGGGAATGAGGTTAAAAGCACTGCTGAATTAGAAATAGAGACTGAATCTGAGACCTTTTTTATGAGTCCAATGGAATCTGAGATGCTAGATTTGGGAATACTAATAAAGGGAATAGTTAATATACTAAAGGACCCCTTAGCAGCAAATGCCATGTTTTATGAACAACTGCTAGTAATTAAATAAGATTTAAGTTTCATAAAGGGCATTTGCATAGAGAATAAGAAATGTATTGAGTTAATCCCAAACTAAGGAATAGGTAATAGGGAAAGAAGAGAAGAAGAATTGATAGATTTAAAAAAAGGATAGTAAGTGGGATAATACTATGGGAAGAGAGGAGTCCTTAATTTCTGGATTTACAAAATAGTTGAGTTTAGAATTAGAGGAAAGGGACATATTAAAAATGGAAGCCAGTTTCAGTACGATGTTCTGAATCAGAACTAGTTATGTTGCTACTTAATGAGATGAGAGATTCCAGTATATTAATGGAAATAAAAGCAAAAAAAAACAAGAAATCTGGGAAAAAGGAATAGAACAAGAACACAAGAAAATGGAGAAGGTAAATAAAGCAAAAGAAAGAGTAATGGAGAAACAGAAAGAAAAAGGGAAGAGTAAAATGAATGGGCTGATAGATGGATTAGAGAAGGGAAAAAAGAAAAGTGGGAGGAGTAAAATGAATAACCAACAGTCATTAGAAGAGATAGTAAAGATAGAGGAAACTGATGTAGAGAAGGAAGAATTAAGGACAAGAGAAGATAAAAAACAAGAAAAGGAAAAAGAGAATGGGAGGAACAGAAATAATAATAACAAAGGAAAAGAGGAAATGAAAACAATAAAGGTATGCTGGATGAAATGAATACAAGGATACCAACTAAAAATGAAAGTAGTATGCAAATATTGTCTGAATTTGAAAATAACAAAGAAGGGGTATCTAAGGAAGAAGTAGCACAAGGTAAGATTGATCATGAAATGCAAAAAGAAAATAAAGATGCCTTAAAACAAAAAAGTGATTGATGACCATATAAGAGAAAGAACAAAGTTAGGAGAAATACTTAAAAGAACTGTGGGATCTGACTGTGTGCTTCCTTTGTACAGAGTGGACATAATCCCAGAAGAAAAATGATCAGAAGCTAGAGTTGCATTTAAAACAGTTTTTAGCAGTGGTGTTAAGTGATACAAAAAGCAGTAACTCAATACTGGATAGATTAAGTGTGGTGAGACCAGTAGAATAAGAGGAAATGGTTTTGCTGAAATCAGCTCAGTATTATATACTGAAAGCAATTGAGAAAAAAAAAGAGTTAAGATTAAATTGCTAGGTTTTGAAATGCAAAGTGTGGTGAATATTGAGGTTCTGTTCCCAGAATACTTTGAAAGGGAAACATTAAAGGAAGAGAGGAAAACAGAGATAGCTATATCAGTTTTTGGAATAAATACTTTCCTGAATAAAAATAAAAGAAATGTGAAAACAAAAGTGACAGAGTTATTACATAATCTCCTCAAAATTGAGGATTTGAAATACAAGATAAATAAAGTAATAAGATGTAAGATAAACGGTCAATTGACAATATGGTTACAAAACTAAATAGATTATTTAATGATACTGGAAAATGCTGGGAAATTGGATACATTGGATATCCACCTTAAAGGATACATAAACAACATTTTGACAACAAACTATTCAAAAATCTGACTCCATAGGTGACTAAAGGAAAGGCTGCTGTATTCATTAATGCTAAAACTACATTTACATAATTTACCTTAATGTGGTTCAAGAGCATTTGAAAATTGTAAAATTAGCCTTCCAATTTAGAAAAAACTGTCTTACCTGCTTCCTAAAATGGCCACCAAATGTGATGTGATGACATAATCTGAGCCAAAGTCAGAGAGATACACGGCTCTCTGTAGTGCTAACTACTTCTTTTTTCCCTTTGTATTAAACTGTTCCACCCAAATGGTCAAAACCATATGCATTATTTTGTATAATGCACATGTTAGGATATGGTTCTGTTCATTTTATTTACTTTAAAGAAGACAGGAAATGATTTTTAATTGGTAGCCGTTTATAAATTTCTTATTCTCAGAAATTATATGCATTCTCCTAAATTATCCATATTTAACTGTTCCTAAACAAAAAGCAATATAACAAACTTATTTTCTATTATTTTGTTTTCATGGGCAGCATTCTATTATAGTTCTCTTCATGGAACCAGTGATTTGGAGTTTTAACTATGTCACAGTTTGTGCATAGAACTCTAAGCAAGGTTCTGATAGGTCAACAGCTCATAATTAGCATTCTGTACACAAGCCATGAAGCAGTAAAAACTCCAAATTACTGGTTCCATAAAGAGAACTGTAACAGAATGCTGCCCATAAAAATACCATAATGTAAAATACAGTTTTTCATATCACTTTTTATTCAGGTACAGTTAAATGTAGATCATTTAGGGGAATGCACATCATTTCTGAGAATAAGAAGTTTATAAACAGCTGCCAGTTAGCATAAATTTCCCATCCCCTTTAACATGCTGAAAATGTTTTGTAATCCAACCGACTTTCTCTGTGGCAAACCACAGTGCAGTACAAATCTTGAATAACCTTGTGGTCTAGTGGTTATAGTGGATCCAGGATGCTGTGATGGGGGTGCTGGGGTGGTGTGCATGCTTAATATGCACATTTTAACATTTTTATTAAACATTTATATTTTCTGCTATTATTCTTTTCTAGTATCTTTTTGACAGAACCTACAAATGTAATCCATAGTTTGAATGTAAACATTTGTACAATCAATAAATCAGACTTCTTCAACAAAGTGAAATGCAGCAGCAGCTGCAAGCAAGTATGTTACTATGTGTGGGGGGGGATGCAGCCATACCCTTCACCACCCCCTAGAGCCACCACTTTTTTGTAGTTAAGTTCTTGTGCAGTTCAATGTTAGAGTTCATACTTTCTCGAAACTCAAATATATGCTTGTCTTGTCATCTTTTTCCATGGGAAATAATAATAAGAAGAATAAGAATCAGCATTTATATAGTGGTTTTCATACACACTGTATCCCAGAGTGCTTTACAAACAATACTAGACTGATAGTGAAGTGACTGAACGTGTAGTGGCAGCTGTTCCATACATTAATATCCACACACAGCCTTGGACAATTGCATGCACTGGTTTTATAGGAAGGGGAATGTTGCCCAGGACAATGAGGTCAGGTAGTGATCAAGGTGCTGGCAGCCCCACATCTTATTTCTTACAGTAATCTACTCATATTTCTCTCCTTCTGTCTTCCCCTTCCCTGAATATAGCAGTACCATGCAAGAGTGGCCTTCTCAGTCCCCCTCTGGTATTCAGTCTTCACTATTCCTCCTCACACTGAAAACTGGTGAGCTCATCACCCTTCTGCATAATGAATGCAAGTAGTGCAGTTACCGTTTTATTTTGATATATCAAATATAAAAATATCTTTCCAGTAAGTCAGGCTCATATCAGCAGGGAACAAGGGGAATGATGGGCTTTCCTATCCTTAAAAGATCTAGGCTACCTTTGATTAGGCACTATTAAATGACAGGTATGTACATCATCATGCATGTCATTCAATAGTGCCTAATCATAGGTGGCTTAGATCTTATATGAGTAGGAAAGCTTATTTTCCACTTGTGTCATGTTGCTATCAGCCTGGCTTACCAGACGATCATGTTTATTATCAATACGTAACTATAACATGGGAGACTGTACTAACCACATTCATGATGCGGAAGGGTAGTGAACTCACCAGTTTTTGGTGTGGGGAGCAGATGAGAAGAATTAATGCAAGAGAGGAACCGAAGAGGCAATTTCAGCAGGGTACAGCTATATTTAGGTTAGTTGAAGAAATGAAGGAGGATGCTGAGCAGATCACTGTGAGATCTGAAATGTGGGTCTGCTAGCATTCTGGTCACTACCTGACTGTGGATGAGAGTAGCCAACAATGACAAATACTCAGAGTGGCAGGGCTGTACCTAAACTGTTACCTGAATTCAGTGTAGGAAGATTATGGGGGGGGGAGAGTTGACATTTGTTAGGACAGTATTGAGGGAGTTATGTATAGCTCATTCAAGATTTGGAAGGGTGGTAGCCAGCCAACTCACATTGTGGAGTAGAGCACAAAAAAGTACTGGAGAAGAATTACTGGGAAGATGAGAAAAAAACACAAAAGGGAACTATACATACTACCATCACTGTGCAGTAGGGTGGTGATCCACTTAATATTTACTGTGGGAGCAGAAGTCAGACATTGAGAATGTGAACTGGATAGTGATTTGGGAGGCATTTTTTAACAGTGCCAGCTTATGATGCATATCAATATTGGTGTGCACAACCCACTGAGGTACAAGATTACAATCTGAGATGTGATAATTCTCTTCATGAGACCACAAGTTCATAAATGGCCCCAGGCAGTACTAAGGACAGGTTATGGATGGTGGGGTATTCAGCAGAAGGCAGGCTAGGTGCAGAGGGTTCACATGGAAAAAAAAGCCTTATTTGTGGATTAACAAGACAGCATGAGCTTTGGAACTGAACAAGACTGGTACTTTGCTGTGTGACACTAAGCAAGTCACTTAACTTCCTTGTGCTCCTAGGCCACTCCTGTAAACAAGCTGTCAGCTTAGTGTGTCTCTCCTGGTTAACAAAAAAAATATTCAGTGTATCATATAACTACTAGATCTCATCCGGTATTTGAAGTGTTGTACTGTAATGCAGTCTGCCAAAGAAAAAAAACAGCTGGATTGCAAGACATTTTCTGCAAGTTAAAGTAAATAAAATGAACAAAATCATAGCCTAACGTGTACTGATCAAAATAATCCATGAGGTAATACATGGTGTTGATCATTCTGGTACAACAATTTAAAATAAAAAGGGAAAGAAGAACTAGTTAGCACAATAGAAATATATGTTGATCTCTGTCTCTGGCTCAAATGATGTCATCATGACTCATCACTTAACACACTTGGCAGACATCTTAGGGAGAAGCCAATGCTGTTTTTTGAATGTGAAATGCAGATGTTTACATTTTTCAAAGGCTATGAAGCTGCATTTATGTTATTTACATAAATGCAGTTTTAGCATAAATGTAAACAGCAGCATTTACTTTACCTCCATATGAAGCCAGAGTTTGGAGTTTGCAGTTTTAAAAAAATGCTTGTTTAGGTACCCTTTAAGGGTGAATTGGAAAAAACACAATCCTGACCCAGTCTATATGAATTCTGAAAACTAGAATAGTTTGAATAGAACTTCGAATAGATACTAGATTTTGTAAGATTTTCGGAAATAGGTGTATTACAAGATCTGGACTCAATAATTGAATATTGTAATAGAATGAATCCAGATGGAGGTAAAATTTTAATAGGGGACTTTAATGCAAAGGTGGGGCATTGTCTCGAGCCCACAGAAGAAATGGAAAAGGTGTGTGATGCGCGGGGTCAGAATATTCTAATATTAGTAAGAAAGTCTAGTGTTCTAAAAACCTCAAAAAGGAGGAAAGACTTGTGTTCATTACTGGAACACAAAAAGTTTATTTTAATAAATGGTAGGTCAAATGGAGATAAAAAGGGAGACATAACATATCAAGGAATAGAGGTTCCACAATTGTGGACTTATGCTGGATAAATTATAAAATGATAACTTTATTTAGGGATCCAAAAATAGAGACAAGGGCAGGAAAGGGAACATAGTCCTATTGAAATTAAATTGGAATTACAACAGATACAAAATTTAAAGTGTGATAAGCAGAGAGAGGAATATAATATAATTAGAGTAAAGAAAGGGGTAAAATTGGAACTAATTGATCATTTTTCTTCAAAACAGATAATTAAGGAATGTGAAGTGGAGGAAGAGATTGGAAAGATAGCTAGCAATAAAGATTCTGAAGCCAGTATACAAGGATTAGAGGAAGTTCTGAACAGAATACCTGAAGCCTCATTAAGGTATCATTAGTTAAGCAAAAGATATTGAGATGTAAATGGTATGAAAAAGCATGTAAATTAGCAAAACAAAATATAGGTTAGCTAGGAAAGTAAAAACAAACCAAAACAAAGAAAATACAAGAGAATTGAAAAGGGTAGAAGAAAATAGAAATGAGTATTACAATTTTTAAGAGGGAAAATTATAAAGTATGTTTATGGAAGGAATTTGAGGGGTGTATTATTCAAAAGAATGATAACAAATTCTGGAAAATGGTGGCCCATGGATGTAGTAAGTTTACAGAGGAGATAGAGAGTTATTTAGATCCACTAACATGGGAAGGGTACATCAAAAACATATTTTATAATGCAAAATTGGACACCCTAGAACCTGAAAGTAAGGAATGGATTCCATTTGGCAATACTATATCAAGTGAAATAAAGAGAGCAATTGGACAACAAAGAGACACAAAGCCCCTGATGGAGTGCCAATGGATATATTTATAAATGATATCAAACTTTGGGCACCATGTTTACAAAATGTATATAATCATATAAGGAATGCAGGTCATATAAATCCATCATGGAAAGAGAATAATTATAATTCTGATTTTTAAAAAAGGGGATTGGAATAATCCAGGACATTATAGACCAATAAGTTTATTGGACACTGCCCAAAAGTAATTCACAAAGATTTGACAGGAAAGAATAATGTAGTGGGTTAAAAATGAAGAAATTATAGATGAGGCACAAGATGGATTTATGCTGGATCACTCTACTGTAGATCAATGTTATGTACTGTCACATATAATTTATTAGTATAATTTTATCAAAAAGCAAAAATTATATTGTGTATTCATCGATTTAAAAGCGGCATTCAATACGGTTACTCAGAGGAAATTATGGATTACTCTAAAGGAATACAGTGTGGAAACAGCAATGATAAATATATTAGAAGCACTGTACTTAAATAATAAAACTAGCATAAGGTATAATGAGGAAGGAGACAGAACTACAAAATTCACTTCAGCCCACCACCAGGCCAGCCGCTGACTGAGCTCTGAATGAGTGAGTATTGTATATAGTAAGTGCTTAGTGATTGACACAGCTGTCAATCACTGAGCGTGTATTATATAAAGTATGCGCTCAGTGATTGACATTGAGAGCTTAGTTGGTGGCTAGCTGTGGTGGTAAGTGGTAGGATGTTCCAGTCGCTGGCTCAATTTTGGGTTTGGGGTGTGGGGTGGAAGGGCACTGCAGGGTAGGGGGTCCACTGACCACCTGGTAGTTTGGATTATCATTTAATGGTGGATCAGGGCTGAGGTGGTCCACTAGACCACCAGGGCACATATAAATTTTATAATATGAATAGTACTAAAAATCATAATGGGGGATTAAGGCTTGGGGAGAGACAGGCTAATTTTTACCTTCCATATCAGGGATCAGGGATGATTGGGGGACCACTAGACCACCAGGTTTATTTCTACTTCCCATATTGGGGACTGGGGATGATTGGGGGACCACTAGACCATGAGGTTTATTTTTTCCTTCCAAATCAGGTATCAGGGATGATCGAGGGTCCACTAGACTACCAGAGATTTTTTTTTTATTTTACTACTTCACTGGGATTGGGGCTGGGGTGGGCAACAGCCACAAGGGACTGCTGTTCATGGTGCTATTACTGCATAGCTGCTTTGTGGCTTGCAGCACACCTTCAAAATGCACTGTATGTTTGGTGCAGTGCCAGGGTTGGTGCAAGATACAGGACTTTGTTGCAGTGACTTCACCTGATAGTGAATCAGGCACAGGATCCATGGCACACTGGCAGTCGACACAAGCTGCATTCAGTGAAGATTGTACTGAAATTTGTGACTCGGGCCCACCCACTCTATACAGTCCTACTTTTATTGCATCCCTTACCAGGTTGATAGTACTCACTTCCTTGCTTGCACCAATACATTAGCTACAACCAACTATGGATATCCATCTGCTTAACTTTTTTTTTTAGTTAGAGTGGCAAGTGTAAAACACAGAGCAAGCTGTAGTGTATTGAGATGAGGGAGGTGTTAAAGGCCTTCTAATCTGTTATGGAAACAGCCTAATTTTCAAGTGCTTTGTATCAGTCCTTTCTTAAGGGAGGTCAAAAGGAAGAGGGGAATTTTGGGTAGGTGAGGGACAGCTTCTGCTAGTAGTAAAGCAGTCCTAATAGTCCTATATTTAACTGTCAGAGGGCCAAGCGATCCCTCACATGAGTGACTCTAGGAGTGAGGAGAGTGAGAAGGAGGATGGTGTCTGCAGTGGCATCCATTGCAAGGAACTGCTATACATAAGGGGCACTGCTGATAAGGGACAAGGTAGACGGCAACCAAGGTAAGACCATTCCATTGCTGGCAAGAAAGGCAGATCTACATAGGCTTGGCAACAGTGACTTGCCAGCACTGTATAGCAAGGGTTCATTAGAAAGCAGCATTCTTCATATTGTTGGTTAGGCTGCATACACTGTTACTGGGTTTATGGAATAAGTAAGGTACTAGTGAGCAGCAACCTCACTATCAGAGGGAGGACTGAATATGTTGTTAGTGGAGTCATGGTACAAGTAAGATACTAAAAAGCAGCTGCCCATCTGTCTATGGTAAGGGTGGTAAGGCTGCATATCCTGTAATTGAAGTCAAAGTATAAGTAAGACATTGGCAAGCAGCTACTGTACCACCCTACAGAAACATAGAATTTGTGAGCAGAAAATGACCACTTGGCACACTCAGGCTGCCCATATGCACACCTCTCAACCTCCTGCCTCATAAATCAGGGACAATGCTTAAAACAATCAGGGACAAAGGTTTAAAATCAGGGACACACCATAAAAATTGGTGATATCAACTCAGGAAGCTGGTAGAATAAGTGGTGTAGTGTTAAATGCATTGTTTAAGGAAGAACATGTCTGTAACATTAATGTCTGACATTATGTTATGCCTACAACCCCCACTGTTTGGTCATGGAAACACAGTTTGTAGGAGGGACAGAGTAAAAGTCTGAGGTAAATCCAGGGACGTCCCTGAAAATCAGGGACAGTTGAGAGGTATACCCATATGTTCTCTGCCCAATCTGCCTCCTCAGACCCTGTCTGCTCTCCAGCAACCCTCCAGACTCCCTGTGCCTTTTGTAATATACACCTGTGTCAATCCCATGCATACATGAAGCCCTCCTTTGGTTTTTTTAATTACAATTTTCATTACAATACAGAAGGAAAAGAGTACATTCTCAATATAGAATGTCTCACAAATGGTAACACAGAATGAAGAAAATTCCAATATGAGCGACACCCACTTTCAGATACAGCTCTCACTTAGAGATAAAGAAGAAAGAAAAGAAGTCAAGTGAGTTCATCCCCCTTGCAGGAGTCGGGGAAGTGGTTGGGAAAATCTCCCAAATTGAAAATTTTAAAACATATATAATGTAGCTATTTAAACCGTTACATACTATTTTACCGTAATGCAAACCATGCCCCCCTAAAACCATTAACCATTGGGGAGAACATAGCATAAAAATATTTTAAAGGATCTAAAAAGCCAGGAAGTATGCAATACTACACTATACCAAACAGCATACTACTAACTAACATTACCCTAGATAAACATATGACATCACCAGGTAAAGGCATAATCTAAAGGGTATTAGAGTCCTGCTCAAAAAGGAGATGTGTGAGAAAATCAAACCTCCCACAGGGTTGAAGCTTACCCTAAATTTTACAACCAGCTAGAAAAGTCCAATATGGCATTACGCCAATAGCTCCACAAATAAACAGTCAATAATTAAAAAAAAACAGCTATATGGTGCAGTTCAAATGACAGTTCAATAAAGACCCTTCAGGAGACACCAAAATGGTCATCTAGATCTTCAGTGTCCTTATCCTCACAAGGAGGCAAACCTTCCATAAATCTTTCCATTGTATCTGCATCTGTAAATATGTAAGGTTTGCCTTTAAAAGAAAACTGTAACCTTGCAGGAAAAAACAGATTTGCAGAAATACCGTAGTCGGCCAAGCACTGATGATACTATAGGTGCTCCTTCTTCCTAGACTGAGTATGGAATGCAACACCTGGAAACAAGGATAGTTTGTGGTCTTGATAAAAAACGTCTGTTTGTCCTGGGCAGCAGTCAGCACCTTTATACGCTTATTGGCTGACCCCAGAGTTACTAACACAGTGGTCTGCCTCTCCGCACCCTCTGGTAATTTCCTTCAGTGCGGCAGGCGAAAGATCTGGATGATATGGACAGTATCATCAGCCAGTCCCAAAGAGTCCGTAAATGCCTTCTGCAGCACTCTTCTCAACTCTGTAGTGGCAATGGAAAGTGGAATCCCCACTATTAGAATATTGGCAGCCCTTATTTGATTCTAGAGTGTCTCTATTGTGCATAAATTTCATTCCTGGGCCTGAACCGCAACAAACACTCCTGACAGGCAGAAAGCTCCTCGAGTGTTTTAGTACTATCCTCTTTACCTTGCTCTAACTGCAGAACCCTCTGGTCCATGGATGCCAGTGAGGTGTTCATTTGGTTTACTTTTTCTTCGATCTTCAGCAGGATTGCAAAGATTCTTTAGATCGTCGGGTCCTTTGAAGGGACTACCAGTGCCATTGGTGCAACACCCGATTTCAGTACCAAAAAAACCTCCACTGATTTTGATGAAGAGGCACCCACTTTACCCACCTATTTTTGGACCCATAGCAACTGTTGACAGGTCTTGAGGTAATAAACAAACTTAGTATTACTGTACAGCAAGAAAATTTGTAGAAAATTAGGAATCTAGGAGGGAGCTCACAAAAACTCATGTTTTCAGAATGCTGGCTGGCTCTGCCCCTAAAGCCCTCCTCTGTTTAACTGTAGCCTCTACTACTTCCACTGTCAGTCTGTTGCTAACATCTACTACCCTGTCAGTGAAGAAATATTTCCTCACATTTCTCTAGAACTCCCCTCCCAACTTCATCATATGCCCCCTGGTCTAGGCGCTTTTTCTCATTTAAAAATGGCACCCCCAGCACCCTGTTCACACCTGTGAGGTACATGTAGATCTCTATCATGTCACCTCTGTTCTCTCTTCCAGGACATACTTGCTGAGGTCCCTCAGCCTTTCCTCATATGTCTTCTCATGCAAACCCTGAAACATTTTAATTGACCTTTTCTGGACTGCCTTTACTCTGTCCATGTCTTTCTGAGGTGTGGTCTCCAAAACTGGTCTGGGTACTCCAGGTGGGATCTCACCAGTGAATTATACAGTGGCAACACTATCTTCTTCTTCTTGCTGGAGATACCCTCCCTATGCATCCCCAGCATCCCACTGACTCTACTCACTACCTTTTCACACTGCCCTGCCACCTTGTGGTCCTCAGACATGATAACTCCAAGGTCCCCTTCCTGTCTAGTGACTGTCAGTAACTTCCACATTCCATACTCATTTCATGGGTTCTTATGCCATAGGTGCATGATTTTGAACATTTTGGCATCGAATCCTAACTGCCATGCTTTAAACCATTCCTTGAGTTTCCCAAGATCTCTATGCATTCTCTCAACCCCCTCCTAAGTGTGTCTACCCTATTACAGATTTTGGTATTATCTGCAGGCATATCTTCCCTTCCAGTTCTTCTACAATGTCCACTATGAAGACACTGAAGATGACAGGTCCCACTGCTAAACCATCCAGAACCCTGATGGTCACTCTTTCTCATCATTAGAGTCTGTGCTGTAACCATCATCCTCTGTCTGCTCTCTGTAATCAAGTTTCTTTTTGTTTTTGTAATTAACAGTTTTATTGATTTTCCACATTACATGACAAAACATATTGTATAAAGTTACATGTATGCATCAACTTAGTATTATAAAATAGGTATACATAACATTATTATTAAGACAGGTAATTTAGTGCAACACATTCAACAGGTAACTCAGTTCTTTTTCCTGGCTGGGTTTCCCCATGGGTTACAGACTAAAAAGGAAAGGAAAAACTACTACAGTTTGTTCTACATTATAGTGTCTAGGACATTTAAGGCATCAACTATTATGCTGGAACTCCAGCAGACCCTACAGTTCAGAGAAGAAATGGTATAATCACATAATCTTAGAGTAAATAACAGAAACTGGGCCCCACCAGGACCTCTGTGTCAGTCTTAAGAGGGGTCTTCCTGGATCTTAAAACACCTTGTAACTCATTAGGTGTCCAGGGTTGGGTCCCACACAGCAAGGGGGGGCAAAGAAAAAGGGCAGGGGATGAAAGGTCTGTTATCTTGATGCCCCTGCCCAGATAAAAACACCTAGGAGCCCACCGAGACACTAACATGAGTGTATGACTTCCTCTCCCCTTCCCCATATTGGGAGGGGGGGGGTTCCTGTGTTTCCCCAGTCTCATCCATTGTTCACTCCACTAAAGTACCTTCCCTCCCTGTGCATCTGCGATAGGTCCCTGTTCCACCCCATGTCCAGTGGCACAGCTGTCCATGAGCACAGTTATCTGTGTACCAGGGTTGGGGTGCACACTAGACATAGGGAGTTTACAAAATCTAGAGTCCAGGTAAGGTTTCCATATGTCTGAATATATTGGTAGTTTATTTTGGGTATTGAACATCTCCCTTTCATAAATGGTTGTTTTCCCCTAGCTCTTCTAGTCATTCCTGTGAGCAGGGGGGCCCTATGTCTCTTCAGTGTCTCAGGAGGATACATTTTGAAGTTACTAGCCCTTCCAGCAGCAGGACCTATGATATTTCTGTAGTTTCCCACTGGCAAGTGGCTCCTGATATATTCCCAGCAGCACTAGTTGTGGGTTGAACTCCAGCTGGAGGTCCAAGATTTCTTTTACTCCTTGCCAGTAGGTTCTTAGGCTGCCACAGCTCCATAGAATATGTGAGATGTTTTGCCCTCCCTCTTGGCATCTCCAACACTCATCACTGGGGACAAGACCTTCAATTTAACTGATGTTCTATGCCACCTTTGCATTATCTTTAATTGTGTGAATCTGTTTTTTAGATCCTTTACTGTGGTTTGGAGGTCCCTCCACCCCTTCCTCCATAACTCTGAGGCGATTTCCACCTGAAGTTCATCTGACCAACTCATTATTACCTTCACGGATACATCTGGGCTACATTCTAATAGATGAGCACAGATTTCACAGCTTCTGGCCTGTCTCCCTCTCCTTGGCCATAGGAGGGAATCCACTGGATTTGCCTTGTAACCTGCTAAACTCTGCCCTAATAGGCCTTGCAAGACATGCAGGAGCTGCAGGTATTTCCAGTGTTGCTGGTTAGAAAGTCCAAACTTGTCCCTAATTTGTTGAAAGCTCATAAGTGTGTGTCTTGTTTTGTGTATGACATCTGATACTAGGTATATCCCCATTGTCTCCCAATCCCTAAACTGTATAGGTGCCCCTCCAATTAGTAGAGCCGGGTTGCTTCACAAAGGGAAAACTTTGCTCTCCCTCTCTTCCAGCCGGTGAGTTTTACAGTTCTGTTCCAAACGCTTCTCATGTGTCTACATGTGGGAGGTAGGAGGCATAGTTTTAGCGTGGATGGGAAAAGCACAGCACTGAACAAGGGTTTCCCCATTGTCTGGGCCTCACAGGCTGCCCATTTGGGTACTTCTCCTTGGTCCCAGGGGGCTGTACACCCAAGCTGGACCAGGGCATGTGCTGTGATTCGTAGGTGGAACTCAGGTAGTCTCAGGCCTCCATGGTGAAAACCCCTTCTCAGTTTACCCCAGGAGATCCATGATGGCCCCTTGTCCCAGGTGAAGGCTCTGACTTGGTGTGAATGAGGTCAACAAGTTTTTTGTCTATGTGTATGGGCAGGTTATCTAAGACATATTGCAGCTTGGGTGCAGCCATCATTTTGAAGGCCTGAGCCCTGCCCCAGTGGGAAATATGTAGTAAGTTCCACCTCTGGTAATCCTTATCAATCTCCTCTAATACTGGGAGGAGATTTTCTTTCCCTAGATGAGTGTGTTCCCAGTGGAACTTCAGGCCTAGGTAGTCTGTCTGCCTCTCAGCTAGTTGCAGCCCCCATTGGTAATCCTGGAGACATTTTACCTCCTTGCTCGAGGCTAAAAACTATGATTTGGAGGCATTGAATTTGTAACCAGATAGCTGGCTATATCGGTCTAGAATCGCCAGCAACCACACTGCCAAATTTTCAGGTTCAGTAAGCAGGAGCAGGATGTCATCTGCGTAGGCCATGGCTTTATGTTCTCCTCCCATCTCCACCCCTTTGATGTTTTGGGTCTGTTTAATGACTTGCATCAGGGGCTCTAGAGCTAGTATGAACAGTAGGAAGGAGAGGGGTCAGCCCTGCCTGGTTTCTCTGTGCAGTTGGAAAGGTGAGGAGGCCTTACCATTTGTGACAACTTCTGCTGCTGCACTTTTGTAGGTTACCTGCATCCATGACCTGAACTCAGGGCCAATGTTGAAGGCTTCCATAGCTGTGAAGAGATACTTCCACTCTACCCTATCGAACACCTTCTCGGTGTCCAATGATAGGAGTATTGGGGGATATTTGTTGTTGTTTAGAGTTCTACAGTAGGTTGATTAGCCTCCTTGTGTTGTCTGTCCCTCACCTACCCAGGTGAACCCCACCTGGTCTCTTTCAATGAGGCCTGTGATGAGGGATCTAAGTCTGGTTGCTAACAATTTTGCCAACACTTTACAGTTGGTGGGAATCAATGAGATGGGCCTGTAGCTGCCACACAGTGCTGGGTCCTTACCGGCTTTGGGTAGGAGTGAAATTCTTGCCATTGCCATGGAGCCAGGTCATATCCCCACTACCATGGACTCCACCAAGGTATTGTGGAGGGGTGTTACCAGCTCTTCCTTGAAGGCTTTTAAGAAGTCTGCAAGGAGTCCATCACCTCCAGGGGCATTCCCATTAGGCATTGACTATAGAGCTTCTTCCACTTCCCCCCCTCTCTATTGGTCTGTCCAGCCATTCAAGGTTCTCTTGAGAGAGCCTGGGGAGATTCAGCCCTCCCAGAAAGTGTTGTATCTCAGCATAAGTGGGTTGGATCTCACTAGGGTATAGCTTTTCATAGAAGGCCTTAAATTCCCCATTGATCTTCTCCTCCTTCCTGGTGAGATTCCCTTCCCTGGTTTTGATGGCTAAGATCCGGGATCTCTCTTGTTTCCTTTTTAGTTGATAACCTAGGAGTCTCCCTGACTTCTCACTCAACTCCCAAAATGTTTGATTCAGCCTAAACAGGACATACTCTGCTTTTTTATGAAGATATGGCAAGACAAGGCAAGGCAAATTTATTTAAAAATGCCCAATCCCAGAGGCTCTGGGTGCCATACAAATAAATAAAATCACATCTTCAAGGTAATATAAAAAGAAAAAAGTATAGAATAATAACACGTCATACAAACAGCATAACAATCAGAAGTTAATAATTCATTCACGAAATGCCTGAGAAAATAGGAGGGCCTTAACCTCCAAGGTAGGGGCCCCCTTAACCCCAAGGGGAAGTGAATTCCAAAAGCCGGGGGTGGCAACACTAAAATCTCTCTTGCCAGTCGATCTCATCCTCATCCTAGGAATTGCCAGGGGGGCCCCCACAGGAGGAACAGAGGGGGCGGACAGAGAAGGCAGGTACTAGAAGATCTAACAGATAACCAGGGCCCTGCCCGTGTACGGCCTTATAGGTGAGAAGACTTACCTTAAAAAGGATCCTCCACCTAACTAGCAGACAGTGCAGCTCATGCAGTACCGGTGTAATATGGCAAAATATCTGCTGCCCAGTAAGTAACCAGGCAGCTGCATTCTGCACTAGCTGCAGTCTGTGGAGAGACCCTCCAGTGACCCCGAGGTAGAGCGCATTACAGTAGTTAAGCCCTGGTATAACTAAGGCATGTATCAGAGTGAGGAGGTCCAGAGGTGGAAAAAGGGGCTTTATCCTGGTGACATTTCTGAAATGGAAGAAGCAGGAGCAGACCGTGGAGGATATTTGTACGTCCATGGTCTAATTCCTATCCAGAATGACACTAAGATCATGCAGCCAAGAGGAGGCCTTCAATGAAACAGATCCCAGAACAAGTCCAGTCACTGAATCCAAGGCCATCCTATCACACACTCTGTTGGACTCCACCACCAATACCTCCATCTTATCGGGGTTCAGTCACAACCAACTGGAGGCCATCCAGTCTTTAATCTCAGCAAGGCAGCTGTTTAGCACATCCACCATGATAGATGTTCCTGGGGAAAAGGAGAAGTATAGGTGGGTATCATCAGCATAGCAATGAAAACCCAAGATATATTTCCTAATGAGCCCTCCCTGGGGTAGCATGTACACAGCGAACAACATTCGGGTTAGTACCAAACCCTGAGGGACTCCACCCGATATGAGGCTAGGGGTGGAGGAGGAATTCCTTATCATGACCCGTTGCCTCCTGTTAGTAAGAAAGGACTCAAACCAGTTGATGACAGTACCGGTGAGTCCACAGAGCTCCCTAAGATGGGCAAGCAATACACAGTTGTCCACAGTGTCAAATGCTGAAGTGAGATCCAGGAGAACAAGAATTGTCTTATCACCTTGATCTCTTGCCCTGAGAACATCATTCATCACCTGAACAAGAGTGGTTTCTGTGCTATGCCTAGCCCGAAACCCTGACTGGAAAGGTCTGTACAACTCATGAGTCACGAGGTGATCTTTCAACTGAAGTGCCACTACCTTCTCTACTACCTTTGCCAAAAAAGGAAGGTTAGAGATAGGGCGGTAATTTGCCCTAACCTCCGGGTCCAATGATGGTTTCTTTAAGATGGGTCTCACCAATGCCTCCTTCAAGGCATTAGGGAAGACCCCCTCAGATAAGGAACACTGGACAATCAGAGCAAACACCGGGCCAATGGTGTCAATACATCTCGTTAAGAAACATGTTGGCACCGGGTCCAGTTCACAAAAAGTGTGCTTCAGATTGGTTGCCACCTCAATGACCTCACTTACCTCCACTGGTCTAAACTTCCCCCAATCAAGTGGAGTGCACTCAGTACATTTTGGGCGACCACTGCCAGCTATAATATTGCTGACTGAAGAAACCTCCTGCTGGATAGTGGACACTTTGTCCAAGAAAAAATGAGCAAACTCTTCGCATTCAGCAGTAGTAAAAACCTTTTTTGGCTGTAGACAAGCAGGATGAAGTAGCCAGTCCACAGTCCAAAAAAGTACAGCTGGTCGGTTATTCCTGGCAGCAATCTCCCTGGACAGGAACACTGCCTTCTTATGGTTGATTTCCCCCTGGTATGCATTACAATGAACATGCAGGGCCAGTTTGTCCCCCTCCTGGCTGGACCTTCTCCAGCAGTACTCTAACCTCCGACCCTTTCTATTCATCTCCCTGAGGGCCCTGTCTTACCACGGGGACCTCACGTAGGAAGACCTGGGTCATACACAGACAGGTGTGAGGGAGTCAATGGTGTCGGGTAGCACCTAATTATAGGTGTCAACCCCAGCACCAACACCTCCAACCCATGCATCACTCACACTAGATAAATCAGATGCCACCAAAAAAACCTTCTGGGATCAATTCCCGTAAAGGGTTACAGCTCATCATTTCAGTAGGGACAGAACATCCAGTGGGAGACCGAACATGAACTGCACCGTGCAATGATCGGACCAAACCACCCGATTAATCTTGAGATTATCTGTTTCAAGCCCCGGTGAGAACACCAGGTCCAACATGTGGCCATCCTGATGTGTAGTGGCAGAGACAACTTGTGTCAGGCCCAAAGATGACTTAGTCTGAAGGAGGTTGCGTCCAAGCCAAGAGGATTCATTGTCAGCCCAAACATTGAAATTAACCTGAACAATACACCTGGGGGCTTTCAATGTTGCGCCAATAACAAATTCAGCAACCTCCTGCAGGAAATTCCCCACCATCCCCGGAGGACTGTAAACAAGGAGAATACTGCAGCCTACACCCGGACCCCCATCAACAGCCACACATTCAAAGGAACCTGGAGTTCCCACTGGGTGCATGGTGAAGGCCAAGTCAGATCTAAAACAGATGACTACACCAGCGTCCCTATGTTCCTCTGGGGCAGTGCACCACGGTATACCCAGGCAGGATGGCAGCCTCAAAAACTCGGCCCACATCATCCCCAGACCAGGTCTCCATAATGCAAGCCAGATCGACAGAGCAAATCAAGTCTGCAATAATTGTGATCTTGTTCCTAATTGATCTGGCATTGCATAGCACTGTCTTCAGAGGATTGGTGGGTGATGCAGCCCCTCGGGTTACCTGACCACTCGCATTATACATTGATTGTGTACCTAAGCCCTGTGATTTCAGCTATGAGTTCTGGCTGGAGAGGACCGTTGTCTCTAAACCTTTTTTCTAACTCATTTAGCTTAGTATGGGAAGTCTCCAGTTCAGACATGTGCTTCTTGCAAGCATTGGCTGCATGACTGATACATCTACCCTAATGTACCTGTAGGCTTTGAATGCATCTCAGCAGATGCCTGCAGAGGTATCTCCTGCTTTGTTTATCTCTAGAAAGTCCTTAATATCTTCCCTCAGGCTTTCACAGAAGGTTTGATCCTTCAGTGAAGTTGACTAAAATCTCCATGCTCCCCTTTTTTCCCTCCATGTCAGGGAGGGCCGCCATGTAAAGGACACTGGGGCATGGTCAGATATAACTATGGTCCCAATGGTGGCCTCTAGAACATGTGCCACCCAACTCCTGGGAGGGAACCACATATTGATTCAGGAGAAGGACTGGTGGGGTGGGAGAAGAAAGCATAATATCACTCAGTGGGGTGAATTAGCCTCCAGATGTCTGTGAGGCCCAGGTCAGCTGCTTGGCCTTTCAAGGCCACTGAGTCAGGATGAGACAGTGTCACCTGTTGTTTGCTTCTCTCTAGAATGACATCCATAGGGCAATTCATGTCACCACCCACTACCAGATCCCCCCTTTGGATCTCTGACAGCTTCTGAGATAGTTTTCTATAAAAAGGGACTTCATTGGTGTTCGGGCTATAGGCATTGCATAGAGTGACCTACATGTTCCTAACATGCCTATGGCTATCACATATCTTCCTTCTGAATCTCTTATTTCTTCTTGTAGTTGGAACTGATCATTCTTGTTGAATAGGATGGCCACCCCTCTGCTCTTGGAGTTGTGTGATGCTGAGTCAATCTGGGATACCCACCCTCCAACTAGCTTGTGGGTCTCCTTCCTTGACAAATGGGTTTCCTGGAAGAATGCTACTCCTGTCCTCCCTTTCCAGAGAAAGTCCAGGATCTTTCATCTTTTTACTGGAGTGTGTGTGCCTTTCACATTCGAGGAAGTCCACTTCATGTCTTGTGCCGCCGTTTGTGTTTTTTGATGTGGAGCCATGTATTAACGGTAAAATGTGGATAGACCCAGGGTTGGCTGAGGGTTGACCAACCTTGTTCCTTGACCCAATAGAATATACCAGTCCACAATTTTTTGTTCCTTCAGTGTTCAGATGTAGTGTTAAGATAAAAAACAATATAGGCATACTTTGTGATACCAAGCTTTCCCAAACAATTCTGTAAAAACAGGCATATTATAATACCAAACAGTATATTCTTTCGGTTGCTGTTCCCAACTAACCTTTGAGGGATCTGTGAGGTATCCTGCTTGTGAAGCAAGCTCCTCGTGGCAGCCCCACCGATTTCCACGCATGCTAGTAGCATGTGTGTACCCATGTGGGCTCAAACACTCAAGCTTGCCTCAACTAGATCACCACTCCTGGGTCCTGGGTAAGGAGGAGTGTTTGCTCGAGGGAGAGGAATAAAAACAAACATAGCATTACCCCCTCTACCTTGCCTACCAGTCCAACTGAGTGCAGGTACCTTTGTATGAGATCTATTTAGATAAGGATGAGCACATTCAGGGCATGCTCAAGGACAGAGTGTGACTGGGCAATGAATAGGTAGTTGGGGGGGATGAGATAGGCTCCGTCCACCACTGGGTAGTGTCAGGGTTCTTCTTTGCTTCTCCACCGTAGGTTAAACTGGGGATGGGGAGGGGTAAGGGGGTGTTCTGATGTCATTGTGAGGGAGCTGCAGCCACAAAAGCTGGAAGACTGGTGGGTTGATGGCAATGCCCTTATGGGTGAGGGGGGTTGGAGAGAGGAGCAGAGGGGGTGTTTGAAGCTATCATTGCAATATTTATTTTACAGTGTGCCTTTCCTTTCCCTGTCCTCTCCCTAGAAAGTATCTAGATGGTTTATGCTAAAATTCCACCCAAAATTTCACCCCCTTCCCCACCTCCACTGATGTCCCCCAGTGTGAGTTCTCTTTACCTAATTTCTCCATTCCATGTGAGGGAGGCGGTTATTGGGGTTTGGGGGACATATTTTGTGTTACACATTATGCATTGCCCCCATAAGGTATGCCCTGTCACGAGTTCGGGAGCCGTAGTGGGGGGGTGCATTCTCTGTCCCATCGGGCACTTGAGGAGAGTGATAGTGGGAGGCATTTGACTTATTTCTCACCTTATTATTGTGAGTGGATTCTGCTGCTTTTACACTTAAAAGCCCTGTTACCTGACATGTGTTTCCAGCATGGTGTACTAACTCGGGATGTGCATTTGCCTCTCGACAATTCGAGGAGGAAAGTGTGGTGTCCTCGTGTCTCTTTAGGTCCTGAATTAGACCATTCTGTTCTCTTACCTCTCCCCTCACTATTATCTGCCTTGCATGGACTCCTCCAATGCGCCGTCCTGTTGACAGCTGTGTCTGCTCGATTGACAGCCTTTGTAGTGGAAATTTACTAGGCAGTCAGCTGGGATGCCTCAGTCTCAGCTCAACATTGTTGCCGACAAGGACATCATGTACCAACTGCCATGGCCCGGGAGCCATCTTCATGACTACCACCAATGCAAGTATGTTTATGAGACCTTTATCTGGTGCATTGGTTGGCTGTCCAGGTCTTGGCTCCCTGGTGGTTGTCTTAGCAGCAAGCATACAGGCAGGCAGGTGAGCACCCCACATCCCTTCCCCCACCTGCTGCTTCCCTTGTTGTCCTTCCCTTCCTTTCAGTCAAGGGGGAACCAGGGAATCTGTCTGGCCTTTGCTTAAGTTTTATCTCCCTTCTTCTTAGAGGAGGCATGTCCCTTAACCAGTATCATCCCTGTCTAACCAGGAAAGATTGGTAGACAGCGCATCAGTGGGAGCCCCTGTATATTAATATCCTAATTGGTACACAACATTTCCCAGGTCTCGCAGGTGTAGCAGTGGAGGGAGATGAAGGTGACTGAAGAGATGGGAGGAGTAATAGACTGGTCATGTCTGGAAGGGGAGCGAGCTGTTACAGTGGTTTGAGGGAGGTGGGGAAGAAGAGCAGGGGCAGCAGAAGAGAGAGATGGCAGCCTGGAGCTCCTGCCTGCTGTAATATTTGCAGGCATGCCATGCATGTCTGTGGGTCTCTTTCCACCGTTCCCGCTACACCCCCTCCCCCTCCCCCGAGAAGGTCAGAATCACCACAGACATTTTTGCCTCTATACCTCCTTAGAGCAATTACTACAGATGCCCTCCACTTGTTTGCTACCTGCTCACCCGCCCCCATTCTGCCAGGCATAGTCCAGGGACTCTGTGCATTGTGCCTGGTTTCTGTCTTTGTGTTCGGGGGAGGTGCGTGTGGGTAATGGGGAAGTGGAGGCAGCCAGAGATGCAGCCTCCAGGGATTGCTGCATTAGCTCTCGTTCCTTCCTGGGTTTCTAATCCCTGCCCCATGTCATCATCCACCCCCCCACTTCCAAGATCCTACATCAGCATCCTTGTCACCAAAAGCCTCCCATTCCACTCTCATCTCCTACAGAAATTTGTACGGTACCTGACTTTATACAGCAAAGTATAGAAAAAGTTAACAGTGTCCAGACTCAAGCTTACAGCACATCTTGCGGGATCACCTGCTGGTTAGCTATTGCCCAGCCACCGCAGAGTAGGTTGGATCAGTTGCAGGTGGAATGTCCTCATCTGCTGCCACCTGAATACCTGCTGCCTCCACCCATGATTGTATAATAGTTTCTTGAAGGAGGCCAGTGTCTCCAGTTGATTGCTCCACATTTGGGGAGGAAGTCTGTTGCTGGTTTGAGTCCTGGTCTTGCCCCTTCAGTGCTGGTTCTCCGACAGACTCATTGCTGGTAGATGACAGTGTCCTACTTCTCCCACTGAGTTTCTGGGTTTGTGGGGTATGCTGTACTTGAGACTTGTCTTTTCCCCTCTGCTTTCTTCTGGCTTTTGAGGTTTGCCATTCCATTCCTTCATTGCCTGCCATGTCAACTAATGCTACATATCTGTTGAGGGCGCTCGGGGGGTGGATTCGAAATCTCCCGGGCTGTTGTTCTTTCTCTCTACAGTGTGCTGGGGTTGGGGATGGTATGGATGTTCGTGTCAGCCAGTTTCTGGCAAGGCACTCTAGGGCTTCCTCCGGGATCTCAAAATAATTACTGACCCTATTGCACTGGATGACCAGTTTAGCAAGATAAAACAGGCGATACTGCATTTGTAGTTCTTGAAATATCTTTCTGACATCAGTAAAGGCTTTTCTGCACCCAGCAAGCTCTGTGGAGTAATCATTAAATATATAAACTCTATGTCCATTTCAGTAAAGGGAGCCCTTGTCTCTCACTAAGGCCAGTATTCTTTCCTTTTCAGGAAATCTTAGAAACTTGGCAATAATAGGTCTGGCCCTTTTTCCTTGTTTTGGTGTGGGTTCCAGTGACCTGTGTGCCCACTCCACTTCTATGATAGGGCACCATTCATATCTCAGTAGTCCCAGTTGTTCAGATTGGAGGAATATGGTGGGGTTCCCTCTCTCAGCCCCTTCTGGGAACCCTACAAAATGGAGATTATTCCTCCTGTTCCTATTCTCTGTGTGCTCTGCCCTGTTCCACAGGAGCCACACCATGTGTTCTAGTTCCTGTATTCTGGTTTGTTGATGAGAGTCCTTTTCATCAATGTAGGATATATATAGGTCTCCTTGTCTAAAGACCAGTGGTATAGGGCTTGAAATGTTTCCTCCAAATTAGCCACCAATGATTTGTAGGTAGTGATTTCATCCAGGACTTTTTACATCATCACCTTGAGCTCTTTATAGTCTGCTGCTGAGTTTAATATTGGACCAGCCAGCTTGGTTGTGCCAGCCATTTTTGCCACCTACTGCACGATGCTCAGTATCCCAGTCATGGTTTTGTATTTAAGATATTTGGTGATCGGTACCCGCAGTCATTACAGAGATACTTTCTTTTGTTGCAGCCGATTTTTTAACATCGAGAGGTGTGCTTTTTATAACCCTCCACTGGTGATCTTCAGTTTTCCAGGGATTTAAAGGCACTTGAGGTGAGGAGTTGCCAGCTAAGCTACCATTCCTCTCTGCAGCCTGTGCATATGTTCTGTTGTCCAGTTTCTAACCCAATTTTCCACTGTGGATACCACCCCTGTTCTTTTGAACATCTTTATCAGCCTCCTGTGTGGCACAGTGTAGAAAGCTTTGCTAAAGTACAAATGCTGTAGGGTATATCCACTGCCCCACCATGATCTACTTTCCTTGTTACCAAGCCAAAATATTCTATCAGATTCATTTGGTATGACCTCCACCCCGTTAATCTGTGCTGCCTGTGGTCTTGCACCGCACTGGATTCAAGATAGTCTACTAGATTTTCCTTCAGAAGGGTTTTCATTAATTTTCCCACCACTAAAGTAAAGTAAGATTGACCAGCCTATAGTTGCTAGCCTCCTCTTCACTGCTGCCACTCTTATGTAGAGGAACCACGTCAGCCCTTCTTCAGTCCTCTGGAGCCATGCCTGCTTCCAGTGAGCTGTTGAACAAGGTTATTAGTGGACCAGCTAGCACCTCCTTGAGTTCCTTTAGTAACCTGGGGTGTATTCCATCTGGTCCCATAACCTTGTCCACCTTCAGGGCTGTCCGTCTTTTCAGGAGTCTTTCCTGGGAAAATGGACCCGTTTCCACATCCTGCTTCTCCCTGGAAGTCTGTCCACCCTTCTCTTTTCTGTGAAGACCAAGCAGAAATACCTGTTTATGATGTCAGATTTTCTTGGTCCTGTTCTGAACAATCTCCCCCTTCTGCCCTTCTAATCCTTACTACTCCTTCCCCTTTTTCCCTCTTCTCAGTGTATCTGAAGAATGTCTTATCCTCTTTAGTGAGCCCTTTGGCAATCATTTTCTGTCTTTGTGCTTTTGCACTCCTCACCATCTTGCCTGGTTTCTTCTGCTTTACTTAGTGGTCTACCTCATCTCCTCTTCCCCTCCCTGTTTCCTTATACTTCCTGAATGCCACCCATTTTTCCTTCATCATCTTTACCACATCCTTAGAGAATCATAACAATTTATTTTTAAATTCTGCTTTTACACACTTCCTGCACACAGAGGTTGGTTGCTTCACTTAGGCCCTTATTTTTCCCCGATGTGTCCCTACTACTCCCAGGCAAACCACCAAGGCAGATTTTGAGGCAATCTCTAATTTCTTTAAAATCTGCCCTCCTAAACTCCAGTACCCTCATCCTCATGTGGTTTGTGTGTGCTTCCATTTTAATGGTGAAGCCCACTGTATAGTGATCACTGGTACCTAAAGGATTGCTCACTGGGACATCTGCAATGCTGTCCCATTTGAAAGCACAGTTCTAGCACTGCCCCCTTCTCTAGTGGGTTATTTGACTAGTTGTTTCAGAAATGTCTTTTGTAAGGAGTCAAGGATGGCCCTGCTCCTTGCTGGGTAAGGCTGAACATACTGTTATTGGAAGCACAATATGAGTGATATACTAGCAAGCAGCTACATCTCTATCTGGTGTAAGGCTGCATATACTGTTACTGGAGTTACAACATAAATAAGTTACTGGCTAGCAATAGCCTCCCTTTCTGGGGTAAGACTGCATACTTTGCTATTGTAGTAATGGTATGACTAAGGTACTAAAAAGCAACTGCCCTCCTATCTGGGTTGAGGCTACATATTCTGTTGTTAGGGACACTGTGCAGCAGATTCACAGAATAGGAAACTGAATTTCCATCTAGGGTAGAGTTGGTATAATAAACACAAAGGGTTAGCAATACCTTTGCATAAATAACTACATTACAAATGAACATGTATGTGGGACACCATTGAAGGGGTGGGAGGGCTGCATGTGATTTGAGGAAGTCATGAACTGGAGGGTGCTCTGGATCGATGGCCAGTGCTTCACTTATAGGTATGTGCAGGTGTTGGAGCTGAACTCAATGCTGCCAGGGTGGAAATACAGTACCTGAGATTCAGGTCCAGTGAACAACAATGAGGACTGCAGATTCCATTGCTACAGAGGGCCCAAAGGCCAAATCAGGGTAAAAGTACTATAGTCAGGAGGGAGAGAAGGATGAGATGGACTGGTGTGCCAGCAGTGTAAGATGCACCCACCTCTAAAAAGTTTCTGCTACTGTTGGATGGGATCCACCTGGATTCCCATCAGGAAAGGGTAGAGAGCTGTAATTTTGAAAGTAATTTTGGAGTTCTAGCTGCTGTGCCCAAAAAGAAAATGGTAGTAACCCCAAAGGGGGAAGGAAATGGGCCATTGTAATAGGGGACTTAATTGCCAGTGGGACAAGCAGGATGATGCTTTTCACATTGAATGTCTAGAGGGAGACATTGTTTCCCAAGGGCAACAGAAGACTTCCTCTAATGGATGGTGCTGGAACTCACTGGGACAGATGGGAAGCAGTCAGAAATGATTAGGGAAGGGATGAATATTTGATTCGTATTCACTTCGTACACAAATAGTGCCTTCTCTCCACTATTCATATTCAGTTTAAAATAATATGTAAAACAAAACAGAATACCAAATAGTCCCCCTCTCCCTTCTTTGCTCATGACTATCTCCCTGTGTCTTTACAAGAAACAAGTGCAATAAGAACTGATTACTCCACAAGCTACTAATATTTCTTCTTAAAGTTTGAAACGCCAACTGCCAGTTTGCACAGTAACTCCCATTACTTCACTTTGTTTTTCAAATTAAATAAACAATGGGAAGAAATTAAATACAATTGTGATAGTAATATGAATAAAAACTAAAAGGATTCCTATACTGCAAGTGAAAGAGAAACAAAAACTAAAAAGAAGCCAATACTGCAAGTCTTAGTCTTTATTCATTGGACTATTCATATTAGTTATTGGACATACACTGTCAGCAACTATTCCATCTTAGGTCAAAAAGTAGAACGTACTACTTATCCCATCCCTAGAAATAATATTGCGCCTAGGTACAAATATTCTAACAAGGGGAGATGTAGAGGAGGTAAAGAAGTGCTTCTACAGACACTGCAGGACCCTCAGGAACAAGGCAGGTGGAAAACCTTCTCTGAAATCCTACCACATCCATGTTTCTGTCACAAGGAGTAACTTAAAATATTGCAGTTAACTACATGGCAGAAGGGTTGGTTTCAGTTTTTGGAGATTGCGCCTAAAGGCAGGACTCTCATCCTCATGTGGTTTGTCTCTGCTTCCATCTTTATGGTGAAGCCCACTGTAAATTGATCATTGGTACCTAAGGGGTTGCCCACTGTGACATCGCCAATGCTGTCCCCTTTTGTAAGCAGAGTTCTAGCACTGCCCCTTCTCTAGTGGGTTATTTGACTAGCTGTTTCAGAAAATTCCTTTGTAAGGAGTCAAGGATGGTCCTGCTCCTTTCTGCGTAAGGCTGTACATACTGTTATTGTACGCACAATATGAGTAACATACTAGCAAGCAGCTACCTCTCTATCTGGTGTAAGGCTGCATATAATGTTATTGGAGTTACAACATAAATAAATTACTGGCTAGCAATAGCCTACCTATTTGGGATAAGGCTGCATACTCTGTTATTGCAGTAATGGTATGACTAAGGTACTAAAAAACAACTGCCTCCCTCTCTGGGTTGAGGATACATATTCTGTTGTTGGGGACATTGTGCAGCAGATTCACAGAATAGGAAACTGCATCCCCATCTAGGATAGTGCTGATACAATAAACACAGTGGGTTAGCATTATCTTTGCATAAATAACTTCATTATAAACAAACATGCATGTGGGCAACACCAAGGGGGTGGGAGGACTGCATGTGATGTGAGGAAGTCATGACTTGGAGGGTGCTCTGGATCTACAGCCAGTGCTTCATTTATAGGAAGGTGCTGGTGTTGGAGCTGAACTCATGGCTGCCAGGGTGGACATACAGTACCTGAGATTCAGGTCCAGTAATCAACAATGGGGACTGCAGGTTTCATTACCACAGAGAACCGAATGGCCAAATTAGGGAAAAAGGACTTTAGTCAGGAGGGAGAGAAGAATGAGATTGACTGACATGCCAACAGTGCAAGCTGTACCCACCTCTAACACGTTTCTGCTGCTGTTGGATGGGACCCCCTGGGATTCCCATCAGGCAAGGATAGCAAGCAGTAATTTTGAAATGGGAGTTCTAGCTGCTGTGCCCAAAAAGGAAAACATAGTAACCCCAAAAGGGGGTAGGAAAAGGGCCATGGTAATAGGGGGCCAGATATTCAAAGCTTTGCACTGGGTGCAAACCGTTTGCACAGGTTTAGCGCTGGGTTGGCACGGGTTCTCTATATTCAGAAGGCCAAATAGTGCATACAAACTGCATTAGCACCGGGCAAAATCATAATGTATGCAAGGGGCAAACTGAGAGGCCATGTCAGCGCAATGCTATATTCAGCGAATAGTGCCATGCGAAGTGGTTTTGCGCAACTTATCGCAACACTTTGCGACTGTACAAATTACCGCCCAGGAAAAGGTAGTCTTAACCCTGGGCAAACCAGCGTCGTGTGACATTGTGGCTTTGCGCAGTGTTTGTGTGGCTTTTTCGCGGCTTTGTGTGACCCTAACCAATAAATATGACACATACAAAAAGCCATACATAGAGGAAACATGATGCCCACTGATGGCATCACAATGATGCCATCATCTACCTCCAGTCCCAGCCATGCCAGGCAGTAAGTGGTGACCTGGCTTCCAGTGGACACCATGACAGTGCAGCCATACGCACACATCTGCAGACCACCCTTTGGTGGACACCAACAGATGCCAGCAGATACATGCAGCACTGTGGGCATGGAGGGTGTTGAGGGGACAGTGTACAAGTGGCCAGGCTGCACCACAGCCTGGGTGTGGTCATAAGGCTGGGACAAGCCACACTGTGCACATGGGCCAGTGTTGGGAATACTCCAACACAGTGTGACCGTCTGATCGTATGTTCCCCCCACAGTCACATACCGCACATCTGTACAGACACCACAGCACACACAGCCACCACGTATATGTCACTGTGGGCATCCCATGACAGTGGTGCAGCATCAGTGGGTTGCACAACAGCAAAACAGTAATGTCCACAGTCAGTAAACACCTGCACGTTGGGCCTGTCACTCTGTACAGTGCAGTGGTCATCGCTGCCCTACACGCCATATGCATTGCTGTATCCCTCACAGTACTGGCCCCCTTGCTACTGTAGTGTCAGCTGGGCACTGTAGCATGACCTACAGGTTGACAGTTGCATGCAGCACCACCACCTCTGCCTGTGCTGTGTAGTCCCCTGGGGCACAATATGCTATGCTGTACTGCACAAATGTATCCTGCAGCTAGTACCAAGCAATCCCAGACAGACCTACAGGTGGAGCTGTGGAAGACCCAGCCAGTTCCTGTACTTCCAGACAGACCTACAGGTGGAGCTGTGGGAGACTGCAGTAACACTGGGCAAACTACATGCAAATCAGATCATAATGAGATGCTAATCTGGATGTTTGCCCAGAGACTTAATAGGCTCATTTGCATTCCACTTTTGAATATAGCAAAGTTTAGCCCTAGGCAAATGTGATTGTACCTGGCAAATGACTTCGTTCTGGGCTAAACCCACACAAACAAGTTATCGACACGCAAATGTTTCAGAAATATTGTACAGTTTTGCACAATATAATTTCACCTATACTGCTGCTTGCAGCTGTACTGAGTCCACACATTTGCTGGCACGCACATTGGTCACATAGTTCACCTCTACCTTCTTTCATGTTGCTGTGCACTTGGCTGCTGTTGTGGTGTGAACTTCCTGGATGCTATATTCAGAGCTGTCTTATTCCCGGACTATATTTGCACTGCACTTTCAGCCTGGATTGCCCGGCTTCCTTAGCATGCTATATTCAACAGGTTTAGCACTGGGCCTATCTCTTTGAATATAGCGGGCTATTGGGTCCAGGCTAATTTAGCATGCTGGGCAGTGCTAATTTAGCCCCGGGGTAATGTTTGGAATATCTGGCCCTAAAACATTAAAAAACAAGGTATACATTTTTAATAAATACATTCCTGAAAATTGTGATGTTTTATTTCCACGTGATTAGCAAAGACAATCCAAAATGGTTTAGTATCATGATATAATGTGACATTTTGACTATGCAGGAGAAATACAAAATGTCATTTACACTGATGCTGCTTGTTTGCAGCACCCATGGAAGTCAATTTGTTATTTGCTGTGTAAAAACAAAAAAAAATCACTGAATGGTTTCACTGTAGTGACAGTAACACAGACAACACTGTGAGTTAATTAATTTTTAGATTTTCATATTTACTGTTGATTGTCTGCAGTTCATTGGGATGAAGTTTAAATGCACACTGCCCTGCAAAGTTTACGGGCCCATAAAATGTGTGCCTTGTCTTCTGTACTACATCATTGTCCTGGAACTGCATCCATGTGAAGCTACAATCTCCACACTGATGGTGAAGCTTAAAATTAATTTTTTCCTCTCATCCACACTGGTTAGCGGGCTTATGTAGAAGTTCTTAGAGCAGTACACAGCATAAAAGTTCTTGACCTGTATGTCTTCCAGTTTCCTTGGACATGACAGTGGTTGAACATGCAAATGGAGGAGTGGCTGTGTCAGGACCCTGGTTGGTAGTTGTGTTGCATGATGGTGCAGCTGAAGTATCAGAAACTGTTGAAATCATGGACTCAATTTTCAGAAGATCAGCAATGATGCACAGTGCTTGTGTCAACAAGGTATGATGCAAGGGCTACCTTATGCCACACTATGCACCATTCCTAATTTTCAGATGCAGCCTATGCCACAAGGGGGACCTCCTGCACTGGTCAGGCATGCACCATCCCATGCATCGGATGTGTGGGTGAAGGCCATCTGGGATTTGGAACTGTACAGATGTGCTGTGTTGACACCACACCACTGCAGTAGGGTAGCCTGAGGAAGATAAAAAGCCCCACCCCAAGTAAATGGACTACTAAATACTGTAGAGTTAGGCAGACATTTGTCTCCAAGGGTGAACAGTGTCTAATTCCAATTTATAGGTCCTATATTAGACCATATTTAGATTACGGCACACCATTTTGAAGCCCATACCTAAAGGGAGATATTGCAATGCTGGAAAGGGTTCAGGGGAGAGCAACCAAAATGGTGCCCGGATTATCCAATCTAGATTATGCAACCAGACTAAAAGCAACTGGCCTGTTCCCCCTTCATGTGAGAAGATGTAGAGGCGATTTACTTCTCCTACATAAAATTCTGAAAAATACTGATATGATGCTTCATTGTGACATAAAATTTGCAGATGGACGTTTAGTGTGCAGGACTCACTAATAAAATACTAGATGTGATATGGGCATACACCACTAAAAGGGACCATTTTTATAATATCAGAGTGGCCAAAATCTGGAACACTCTTCCACAGAATCAAATTAACTTGGACAACTTCAGTTCCTTCAAAAAAGGACTGGACAGATGGCTCTCATCTGTTACTCTGATGGAATAATAGCCCGCATCTGGGGGGGACAATCATGATGCGCCACTGGCCTCCTTTTGTCCCACCGAACTGAAGTAACCCCTTGCACCAGTGTGGTGGTGGGATATGTAGTACACATGAGGCAGCATGACTGCCCACTATTATGCATTCCGTTGTACTTCCACTGTGTGACATGCCTTTGGGTGTGCTGAGGCACTGGTGGTGTGCTGACTGCCTGCCTCCCTACAAGGCCATATCCATGCCACATGTCACATGAATGCCAAGGCACCTGTCCAAATGTCCTGTCCATTCCCATCTCCAGTAATGCTGGATGTCTACCCTGACATCGTACCCCCCCTATCTAACTGATGCAGCTATTGTAGTGGTCTCTGACCGTTCTGCTCCAGACCCCACCCTCCCTGGCCACTGACTGACTGCCAGCTCCTGTGTATGGACTGTTACCTTCCAAGTTGTAACAGTTGGGAAGGTGCTCTGACAGCCCCCATGGCATTAGTGCATTCTGACCAGCCGATCACTGCTCCTTCCTGGCAAGGACAGGTGCCTTTCACCATCCTGTGCCTCTGTGCACTATGACTCCATGAAAGTCACCTGTGGTTGTACATGGTCCCTTTGTAGGCAACTACAAGCTGCTGGGCTGTGGCCACACACTTGCTACCGTATGGTATCCCTGATCCTCCGGCATCCCTCCCTTACCGATCCCACACTATCCCTCCCAGCATGTACAAGATCTGACCCACTGTGGCATGGCACCCCCACCCACATCAGAGGTACCATCAGGCACTGATGACAGAAAGTTCCTGCAATGTCCTGTGGCATCACACTATTGGCTGGTCCCATTGTGGGCCATCTATTTGTGGACAGGGGTTAATGGCAGCCTCCACTAATCCCCTCCTATGCACCTTTTGCTAGATGCACAGGAGCACTTGTAGCAAAGTTGGGGACTTTGGCACTGGGACCCCCCCTTGTACCAGAATCTGATGAAGGGTCCCTGGTGCACCTAGAATTGTCACAATGGAGTTTTTTTGCAGCTTGCATCAGTCTACCATGGCTCTGAAAATCAAGCCTCATGCCCTTTGCAGGATGAGCAGGCATAATCTGTATCTGTAGGAACAGCAGGTGGTGCGGGAGGAGATGCAAAGGTCACATGAGTGTCTGGCATGCCATGGCTGGAAACCAGAGCACAAATATTACAATGGGAGGGAAAAGATGCCAGTGTTGCAGGAACAAGGGCACCTTGCATGTAATCACTGTCTGTAACAGAAAATGAATATGCATAACAGTTCCTGAGACTCCTCGGCTCCCATGATTCCACATGGCAAGTGTTCTCAGATGGCTTATCACCCATTTGGCATGGTCTGCAGAAACAGCTGTGTTCTCTTATTGTGGCCACCTCATCAGTCACAGACCTAACTTTCTAGGTCCTCCATGTGCCTGGGATGGTTTGCATTCCTGGTCCTGCTCACCTCTCTAATTTCTTCATGCCCACCCAAAAGAATGTTTGTGGAAAATGGCTGCAACCTTAAATGTCAAGCTCTCTTTTTAGATTATTTTTGCAATATTGGAACAGTTCTTCTGCATTAGCAAGGGCCACCTGATGAGATTGCACCGCTTGACTTGCAACAGACTTTATTACAACACTCTTTCCGTCCTAGGGGCCTTTCTCATGATCTGAACCCAAAAAGGTTTGTTCAATTGGAAAGACACCCTGTGATGGTGCAGAAGAAATTGAGTTAAAAGTCCACTTAAATTTGTACTGGCTTCCATAGCCATCTGTAAACTGTACCACTCACTCAATATTGAGTGTGCAGGTGTTCTGCAGGTGGCAACTGGCGCTCAACAAAATGGCAAACAGCATCATGGCCAAGTTTAAAGAGCAGGTACCTACTGTCAGACACCCAGCTCCCCTCAAACAGATATAATAGCAGACCTGCTCTACTGTTGAGGGGCACTAAAAATTCTCTGCACTTCCCTCAGGTTAAACAGTTATAGCACTCCAAATTTGCACCCTCAGAAAAACAAAGCCTTGTCTGAGACGCCTCCTTTTGTGATGTCAGAAAATGAATACTGAGGGTGCATGTCAGTAACCCGTATATATGCAACATGTCTATGGCGTTTAGTACTGTTTAGAGGTGCCATGTAGTAAAATCAAAGCAGCCACTGGGGTAACAGTCCCAGTTTACTGGAGTGTGGTCACTTTCATTGTTCCAAGTGGTGACTCTAAATATTACTAAACGTCATTGACAAATGGCACCAATATAGATCTATGGAGCACACACAAGCAGCCTTCATTTTCTGACATCACAAAAGGAGGTGTGTCAGACAAGGCTTTGTTTTTATAGGGGTGCAACTTTGAGGTGTTATAACTTTTTACCCAGAGGGAAGCACATAGAACTTTTAATGCCCCTCAACAGTAGAGCAGATTTACTATTATATATGTTTGAGGGGAGCTGGGTGTCTGACAGTAGGTTGCTGCTCTTTAAGGTCACCTGAAGGGTAAGGGGAAAAAAGATAGGATTCAGGAAGTATAAGGAAAGACAGAAGGAGCAGGACAGAGAACTGTATCAGTTAAAGCAGAAGGAAGTGGGTAAGGCAGTCAGAATAGCAAAGGCCCAAACCAAGGAAAAGATAGCCAACTCGGTTAAGAAGGGGATAAAACCTTTTATAGGTACATTAGGGAGCAAAGAAAGACAAAGACAGGGATACTGAGACTGAACAAAGAGGAAAGTGGTTGGGGAGAGAGCGACAGTGAAAAAGCAGGGATACTGAACAAATACTTCTGCTCAATATTCACAATGGAAAAGCAGGGAAAAATACCTAATCTGGTCAATAGAAGCACTCTGGATAGGGGGATTGATATTAGTCCTTTCACAGAAGAAAGGGTTCTGAAAGAACTCTTAAAACTGAAGGTGGATAAAGCAATGGGACCTGATGGGATTCACCCCAGAATTTTAAAATAACTAAGGGAAGAACTAGTAACACCACTGACTACCCTTTTTAATAAATCATGGGAGGATGGGGTGGTACCTGAGGGACTGGAGGAGGGTGGATGTGATTCCCCTTCACGAAAGTGGGAGCAAGACAGAGGCAGGAAACTACAGACCTGTCATTTTGACTTCAGTGGTAGGGAAAATGATGGAATCACTTCCGAAGGAAAGATTTTTGAATACCTAGAGGTCAGTGGGGCACAGGACCCAAGGCAGCATGGATTCACAGTGGGAAGGGCATATCAGACAAATCTAATTTATTTTTTTGACTGGGTGACCAAAGCAGTAGACCAGGGAGGGGCTGTGGACATGGCCTACCTAGATTTTAGCAAGGCATTTGACACAGTCCCACACAAAAGATTAATAAACAAATTAGCCAGCCTGGGAGTGGGTCCTAGGGTGGTAGCCTAGGTAAAACACTGGTTGGACAACAGGACACAGTGGGTAATAGTAAATGGAGTCCACAGTGAAGAAAGGAGGGTTACTAGTGGGGGTACCACAGGGTTCAGTACTGGGGCCTGCCCTTTTTAATGTCTTTATAAGTGACATTGCAGAGGGACTGGAAGGGAAAGTATGTCGCTTTGCAGATGACACAAAGATCTGCAACAGGGTTGATACACAAGGTGGGGTGGAAAGGATGAAAAGGAACTTGGCAAGGTTGGAGGAATGGTCAAATGTATGGCAGCTTAGACTGAATGCAAAGAAGTGCAAAGTAATGCACCTGGGAAACAAAAACTCAGGGGAAGAGTACACAATGGGGGTAGTCATATCAGATGACTTAAAGGTGGGCCAGCAATGTGAGAAGGCAGTAAGGAGGGCTGTGGGGATACTGGGATGCATAGGGAGAGGCATCACCAGTAGAAAACAGGAAGTTGTTGGCCTTCTGTACAGACAGTTGGTAAGACCACATCTGGAGTACTGTGTACAGTTCTGGAGACCCCATCTCTGCAAAGACATAGACAGGGTGGAGGCTGTCCAGAGAAGGACAACCAAAATGATGCAGGGTCTGCATCAGAAGACATATGAAGAAAGACTAAAGGAACTAAAGATGTATTACCTCGAGGAAAGGAGGGAGAGGGGGGACATGATAGAAACTTTCAAATACCTCAAGGGAATCAACAAAGTCCAAGAGGGTAACATCTTTCAGAAAAAAAGATGGGCAAAAACAATGGGGCATAATTTGAAGATAGAGGGGGGACGCTCCAGAGGTAATGTGAGGAAGTATTTCTTCACATAGAGGGTTGTGGATACATGGAACAGCCTTCCTGAGGAGGTCGTAGAGTCAAAAACAGTGGGGGAATTCAAGAATGCATGAGACAGACATAAGGCAATTCTAGTGGGGGGTAGGAGGAAGTAGGCTGTTGGTTAACTAGGATCTGGAGCTCATCCATTAGGTAGGGAAATGGGCAGACTAGGTGGGCCAAGCGGTCCTTATCTGCCATCAAATTCTATGTTTCCATGTTTCTATGTACAGTATATGATGACTGTACCTTCACATTCAGGACGCCTGTAGTATGAAACTACAGGGTGAATGGTGGCCTGTTCATGATGCCAATGACAGGATTGAATTTCATCCTGGAATTTACAGGCATAATTCTCAGCAAAGTCCAACACCATGAGGACCCAACCTGTTGACTTTTGTTCTTATGCATTCCTAAGTTGATTTTGTCGCTGTAATGCAACATGAAGGTGTCTCCCCCCAAAACTTCACATCTTCCTTAACGAATGATCTAGTTGTCTCTTTTCTTTGAAGCACTTTTCTTGTCTGTTTCATCACAATGCTATTTATGTCTCGGGTCACACTAATATTTCCTCATTGATACTGTTTAACTTGTTCATTGCTTTGTTTCTGCAAGAGTTTCTCAATGCTTTTTCTGATTGCATTTGTGCTTCAGTTTTCACATGGTTTCTTCATGCATTGCTTCTCAACAATTTCTCACCCATTTTCTTGGCTACATGGTGATCTCAACAGCCCTGTATATGTTGGGAATTTTGCCCAGTGTTATTTGTTTGACATTGGCAAAACAGATTTAATGATTGCAGCTTTAGGGTTGCATTAGTACAGTGCTCACAAAGGCATCGATCTAGTTTTTGCTTCCTGGCAAATTTTAAGTTGTTTGGTCTCAGACTTGGAATTTGGTTGATTCTGTTTTTGTTTCAGGGTTGCGTTGGCAAAATGTCTGGAGTAGACTATTATGGGGCTTGTGAAGGAACGCCTGTGCCTTCCAGGTTCTTTTTGAAAATGCCTTCTTGTGAGACAGAGGTGTGGTTGAAGCCTCAAGGAAAGTTTTTTTTGTATTTAAACTTTACTGAAATACTTTTACTCAGAAGTTATGGGACTATAAAACCAACAGCATGATATTATCAAAGTGACAGTAAGTATAATAACAAGTAGAATAAAATAAAAAGTGAACTTAATAGGTGGGTGCTATTAAAAAAGTACATCAACAACTTGATCCTAGAAGGATATCACCAACAAGCTACAACATAAATGTTCATACCATAAGAAAATAGCACTCACAGTAATATAGGTTATACAATTCCACACTGAGGGCTTGCTATATGAATATAAATCAGATCAATGCAGTGTGAGGGATGGGCTAGTGACAAAAAGGAAGAAAATCTAATTGGAAATAAAATGAACCAAAAGAAAAAGGGGTGAATCATACTCTCCTTTTCAGAACAAATATGTGGGAGGCAACTAGTTGAAAGTTCACCCAGAATCTCCAAATGTCAGAACAAATAGTTTCTTTATTTAAATGCCTGTAGGCCTACTTCACTGGACTATAAACAAAATTGACAATGCCATACCAACTATACTGGTCAGGCACTTGCATCTTATGCCAATATTTGGTTGAGGCTTTTTTCGTGCAGACAGTCCAAAGTGAAAATAATTTGTCTTGACATGTGGAAAGCTTTGGAAAACCAGGAGAAATATGGAGAAGGACAATGTTTGAGTTAAGGGTAAATGTTTCTTCAAAGACTTGGGTGAAGCCAAAGACGTAGTCCACCAAAAGGGAGCCAGAAGTGAACAAGTCCAAAATACATGGAATTGGTCTGCTGAAACCTCACCACATTGACACCAGCATCTAGCCACTTGTGGACCTTTATATTTAGCTATCAGTGCAGTAGTTAAGAACAGTCTTAAACTACACTTCCATGAAAACCCTTGTATGTAGGGGGAAATAGCTAAAGTATAACTGGTAAGGGCTGATCTCTCCCAATCCTTCCAGGAGCAGAGAACATCCAGCTCAGAGACCCACCACGTGTAAATCAATCTAGACAACCCAGATTTAAGTTCCCTAATACTTGAATATAAGGAAGCTATCAAATGGTCCTGTTGGATACCTTGCTGTGCTTTAATGAACATTGTTAGTCCTGGAGAATTCATTCAGGCAGGAAGTACGGAGAGAAAAGGTAAAGTCTGCAGATATGAACTAAGTTGTAAAAATTTAAAGTGATCTGAGTTAGGTAAACCATATCGGGCTGGAAATGTGGCAAAGCTTAAACAACCCTTGGCATCAAATAATTGATGGTAGAAGTCAAGACCCATCCTTGCGCACTTCTGAAGAAAACTATCCGACATACAAAGTGGGTTATGCTCGTCCCAGGCAAGGGGGGGGGAGGTTAACAAGAAATCTATCAACACAGGAAAGAAGAGAGAAATATTTATGCCACACCTTAAATACATCTCATGTGAAGTCAAACAAATGAGTGAGCGAAATCCATAATTTGGGGGTAGCATAACAGACCCAGCCTATACTGTAGAGATCATTCAAGGCACTCTCTATATCCTTCCAATAAACCCGATAAGAAAGGTTGGTCCACCAACACAGAACCCACATCTGGGAGGTATGAGCATACCATTCAAAATTGGGAAAGCATAAACCTCCTTTTGCCAGGGGTAGGCATAATATAGAAGCTCTTATCCTAGCCCTTTTCCCATTTCATATAAAGTTTAAAATAAGCCTTTGCCAATCCTTTAACTATGCTTGGGACGGACATATAGGAAGGGTTAAACCTTAAGGAACATTTTGACTTTCTCTTTTTCTGCAGACAATGTTGATTTGTGCCACTTGCTCCTTGGCTCTCATTTGGTCCATGATCAATCAACCAATCAAAGTCTTTATTTAACCAGGCAATCACCATTGAGCAAGCTCATTTTTGAGGTGGACCTGGGTTTGTTAACAAGGAACAAGGGACAATATACATGGGATGCAACACATAAGAAAAGAGTAATAATACAAATAAAGTGAGATACAATGATACAGTATATACAAAGTATCAGCAGGTAGCATTGACAATAGTATATGCTTGGAACAGAAGATACAGCTAGTTTTGGGTAGGACACAATTTTTCATAAAAGTAAAGAAATATACATATCAGGTGCACTGAACACAAATAAAACCTAATATAAAAAGATATATAGTGATATGGTATGGAGAATTTAGAGCTGGAACCAGGGTCAAAGGAATGTGGATGGGACAGATATGGGGGGGTAGAAAAAGGGGAGAGGGAAGAGTCGATTATAGGTGTGATCAGTCTTTTAACAGTAGTAATTAGAGTGTGCTTGGACTTATTGGAGTCACTATTTAGGGTAGACAAGCACAGGACTCCTTATTATGATGTAGATATAGAGATTTAAAAGCTGCTAGGCTGATGGGGTGATTAATTTCAAAGTTTTTTGCAGCCTGTTCCACAGTTGAGGGAGCACAAAGCTGATGGCTGCTCTGCCAATGCGAGATTGTGCTTTGTAAACATAAATGTAGATATATGAAGTGCTTCTCAGGGCATACTTCCCCAGAGTGCACAAAGGTAAACAGACAGAGATATACTAGGGCAGTTTATTTGAGATAGCTTTGTATGTCCAAACCGCAGCATTTTTTTCCAGTCTGTAAGCAAGGGATGACCATCCCACTGCCATGTGCAATGCACAGTGGTGGGTTGAGTATGGAAGACCTGTGATAAATCTTATGGCTCTGTGATAAAGCGTATCGAGTTTGTCTAGGGTACCTGCAGGTCCCTCACTATATAAAAAGTCTGCGTAATCCAATAGGGAAAGAAAGGTAGTGTGAACCAGTTTCAGTTTAGCATCTCTTGTGCGGAGATTATTAATCTTAAAGAATAGACCAAGTCTTTGTCTAAGTTTCTTTGCCAGTTCTTTTAAGTGATCTGTGAAAGTAAGTCTATGGTCTAACCAGACCCCCAGGTACTTGAACTTTGGTACATAGTCCAACCGCTCACCTAGAATGGTAGTGATCTGCGGGAGTGTCCCAGCAATTGCAGGATTTATTGCATTTTAAAGGAGTGAGAGGAACATTGTTTTTTGTTTTTTTTTTGTATTTAAGAGCAATTTCTGGTTTATAAGCTGATGTTGCAGCAGATTAAATTCATTTTGAAGGGCTTTACAGGCCGCTTCAGGTGTGGGGCTACTAGCATAGAGTACCGTATCATCCGTGAATAGGTGTATTTGTGCTTCTTTGATGGGGGCATCTACTTTGTTAATATAAATGGTGAAGAGCAAGGGACAAAGAATGATGCCTTTATCATACTCCTCCAATTGATTTCCAGGGTTGTGCTACCACATTGGAGCATTCAGTACTTTTCCAACTAGAAAGGATCTGGTTAGAGTACTTTTTAATTATCACTGCTCTTTTGTATTGCAAGTATTTAACTGATACAGTACATTTTCTTCTTCATGGCTCCTACCAGTGTGCCCTGAAGGTTGGTGCAGCAGGTCAAGCTCAGGGTTAGTTTCAACAGGGCATTCCTTTTGACTAGTAAGCAGGACACAATTATTTTTGCAACAGTTGCAGCAGACCATTCTGGTGATCATGTGACTACTTGTTGTGCCCTCTGCAGTTCTTTCCAGATAGTACTATTTGATCGATTGTATACCATTCGGGTCTCACATAGGTTATCCATGCAACATGCTGGACCTGTGGCACAGGTGGTTGCAGGAGGGCTGCTGCAAACCTGTTTCTTTTTCTCCTTTTGTTTCTTTTTCTTGTGCATTTCTCATCTTTGTCCATTCCATTGTCTGTTTTTGACTTGATATGTGGCTCCTTTCTTCTTTTTGTTTTTTTGTCCCTTCAGAGTGCTCTTTCTTTGCTCTTCTTTTGTTCTTCTTCTCTGATTATTGGCTTTGAACAAGGCAGTGTGTACTCTGCAGCCTTTGCAGCTTGAGACTTTCACTCTCTCTATTGCTGCATTCTTAACATGGCCTTCTCATTATAGTTTTTCTGTTGTTCTTCATCTAACTTATCTCTATAAGACTGTGAACATGATTTCAGTTTCTCTAGATATTCTTGACAATATTCAAGATCATTTTTATGTTTGCCATGCGTGCACATGCAGCAAACATTTAGTTTGAAGAGTGGCTTTTTTTCCATTCATCTTTTTACTAAAATTTTCAAACAAACAAAATAACAAATCAAATTTTATGCCAACAGCAGACAGCAAGAAAAAACAAAGCACAAAAGTAACCAAGGAAACAATAAGAGCAAGGGGGTACATTACAGCCACTATAAACGACACACCTAACCAGGTATCATGATAATTTAGTAATGTGAGGGTTTTTACCCAGTACATACTAACACATTAAAAATGTAGATAACATATTTGGAGGAGAAAAACACTAGAGAACCTGGAAATAGAGTCTTAGTGAACGTCATAGTGATGCCCCTCAAGGACCCATATGCTGAGGACTGGAATGTGCAGAGATTGGAACAGATACAGCATACCCGCAGTAGAACAGCAAAACATAAGCATCCTTCCCAGGTTTGATACATCAAATATTAGCTGGGGGAGCTGGATGCTGCTGGTCAGTGGTCAGGGGATAGCAGAAGTCAGAAGATAAATAAGGTCCCCATATTTTTCATATTGTGGAAGTGTGCCAGCATTCCTATGTGACAGTTTCTCAAGAGGCGTAAGTTGACCCAAGCCAACAGCCGCTTGGATACAGAAGGGATGGTGGTGAAGTGCCACTTGCAGAGAAGGATATGTTTGGCAATAACGCTTACAGAGACTATCCATTTGAGTGTAGAAGGCTGAGCTGACAGTGGGATGCTGGGTCTTCCCAGCAGAAGGAGCGAGGCATCTAAGGAGATGTCTTCTTCCAGGATGCTCTGACACACTCCCTTGATGCCATCCCAGAATAAAGAAATAAAATGACATTCATATAATAGGTGTAAGAGATGGACTCTGGGAAGGCAGCACCACCAACAGCTATCATCAGCTCTTAGACTCAGCTGGTGGAGGACTGCCGGTGTGTGGTGCCACTGGAGAAGAACCTTATTTTGTATAAGTCAGCAGCCACAGCAAGCTGTGTGTGCCCTGTTTAGGCATGCAGTCCATTCTGCATCAGGAATGTGGATGCAGAGCTCTTGTTCCCATGCTATTTTGCCAAATAAATAGGGATGTGGTTAGGCATCGCAGAGTGATTTGTAGAGTGCACTGACCCTGCCTTGTGGCAAGCAAGACACCCTGGTTAGCATATACCCTGAGGGTCCCTGGTTCCACTGTGAGGCTACTGGCAGCTTGGTGGTGACCATTCTCCTAATCTGGAAATATCACCAGAAGTCTTGTTTTGGAAGGTCATATTTTAGTTGGAGATCTGAGAAAGTCTCAACATGGCCTTTATCCAGGGTAAGTAAATCTTGTAGTAGAAGAGTCCCCCAGTGCACCCAAGTGTGCCAGTGAGGGGGAACATCTTATTTGGATGTTGTCACTGCCCCATAGAGGTTCCCAAAGGATAGGGGTTGGGGGAAGATCTCAGGTATTTATGCAATCACCTCCACATAGTAACAGAGCCTATATTTCATTTAATTTTTCATTTTTTTTCATTTCATTTATTTTATATTGAAAGGTCTGTGGGCAAAAGGCCATTTTCACAGACATCCAGTTTCAGCACAATAAACATAGAAAAACATGTAATAAAGTACAAACACATTTAAAAGTGTGCGGGCTAGCCAGGACAATATAAAAGTTACAATAAGATTGTCACACGACTGTACCGGAGATGGCCGGGCATTCGATTCTACAAGAGCACTGCAGCGACTGGAGCCTGGCTGAGATCCTTCTCAATGACTGACCAGGAGGGTGAGCTCTGGGCTGCCTGAGAGAACCAACGTATGGTCTAGGCAGTGGTGATGGCTAGGTGTTAGCCTTAGAACAAGGACAAGTCCCAGCCACCTCTAGACCAGTGACTATGCAATTTGGCCCTTCTAAACCTGGGGGATGTTCCTTCCCACAGGAAATTCCCCAACCCTTTATCAATCTTGTGGAACCAAGTCAAGAGGATGAGGGCTGGTAGGTGGGAATAAGAGACGTGTGATTTTGGATGCATATAGCATTTTAAAAGTGTCAATCTTGCCAGCCAGTGATAGATTCAGCAGCTTCCATCTAGCCAGCTTGAGTTTAACAGACTCCAGTGCTGGATGCAGATTTAATTTAATCATTTTGGAGATGAAAGGATGGATAACTATCACTAAATAGATGATTCTGCTTGGGGATCACATGAGATCTGTAGTATGAAAAGGAGCTGCCTAGGCAGCGGGATGTAATGGAAGGACCTCTGTTTTGTCATGGTTAATGCATAAGCCTGACAACTCTGAAAATGTGTGGAGTAATTGCAGGATGTGGTCTAGGGCTACCTGACTATCCTGCTGAATGATTAAAAGATCATGTGCGTAGAGCAGGTTGTAATACTCTTTGCCTACATTGAATTCTCCAGAGTGCAGGATGGTGGCAGATGGCAATGACCAAGGGTTCAATGGCCAGGATGAATAATAGTGGGGATGGGAGCAGCCCTGTCTCATCCTGTGCTGAAGTGCAAGTGGAGACCATTAGTGAGCATGGAGGCTGATGGAGAGGTGTAGAGCAAGCAAATACATTGCAGGAGGCTGTCCCAGAACCCCATGTGAAAAAGCGTTCAGCAAAGGTAACTCCACACTACTGAGTCAAAAGCTTTTTCGAAGTCAATAGCAATTTCCACAGAAGGAGTGGTGGATTTCATGGCAGAATGCATGAGATGAAACAGAGTGCGAAGGTGATCACAACTTTGCCTCCACTTGATGAAACATGCCTGGGCAGAAAGTATGAGTCCTTGAAGAACTGGCTCAAGTCTCAAGGCTATGATCTTAGTATCTGCATTGATGAGGGAGATTGGTCTGTTGCAGCAGGTTAGGCTAAAACCCATGGTGAGGATTCTGATGGTGGATTAGGGGGGTAGGGAGCCCTCCTCCCCAACTATCGGAATATAGGGATACCATGCCCTCACTAAGCATATGGGTTATTACGGCTGACAACTGATTCCAAGGATGGAGGAAAGAATACTCCTTTAATGTGCACTTGTGGATGCCGGTGGGATGAACAGGACATGTGGCCCGGCAGTGTGGCTTTGGAGCAGAGCCCCAGTGTGTGTTACTGGAGCCAATGAGAAAGTCAATTATCCAGTCACCCTTGTGCACTGACAGACCCAGCTCTCTACATTGGTGAGGCAGTGACCCTGTTGCACAAATCAGGCTGACCCCAGATGCTAAAAAAGCAATGAGCTGGATGAGCTAGCCCCTCACAACCCCCATTTCCCTGGATCCTGAATAAGTCTGCCCAACAAATGCAGGGATATGAGTCATGGGTGGACTGTGAGCACTTCAGCATGGGATATTGCCATATAAGACCCAGTACCTTAACACCTGGTCCCTGAATGAATGGACATTGGTAAGGGGGCGGGGCCAATGAGAATACACATGATAAGTGCATCTCAGTTAGGAATAGCTAATCACAGTGCTGGACCGGCTGGTGTCCCTCTGTGAGCCCCACAAAATGTTTGTCCTGTAACTGAGGAGCATAGGCAAAAAACAGACTGAACAGCCAAAGTTACCTGATTGACAGTGTGCCTGCCCTCAGGTCACAGTGTCACAGAGCGGACAGTAATGCTGTGTGGCAGGACAGGTGTCAGAGGGCATGCGTGTGCTCACCCGTCCCTAGCATGCTTGTGTGCAAGAATGAAGTCACGCATATCCTAGGATGTTGACAGCCACGGCAAAAGTATGGGAAGCCATGAAGTTGTGTACACCAACTCTGTAGTCCAGTCTTCTGACAGGACTCCAGGCAGGGTCATGGCATACTTGTGGCTAAAATAAACCCTATCGATCCATCCTCAAAAGGCAGTCCCAGGTGGGCAGTAGCAGGGGAGATCAATGAAAAGGGCAATACAAGGATCAAGTCTGGGCCCCACAAAAGGGCCACACCACAGTAGTGAACAAGACAGCAATCACCCTGAAACCCATAAAGCTGTCCCAGCAGATAACCAAAATTTACCTGCTAAATTCCATTCTGCAGATCCATCAACAAGTCCTCCTCATCGTGACCTCTCATGAAGCACTGAGTGAATGGTAGCTCAACAAATTGCCCACATTCCCAGACAACAATGTTTCTAAATGTAACACCCACCCACAGCATGCCTACAAAGCAGTTAAAAGGGCACTGCTGAGAACAGTTACATCACACATTGAGAAAATTCAGTCTAATTGGGAAAGTGTCCAGAGATGAAGGTGGTTCTAGCCAATTTAAGAGGAAATGCAACTTGATTGCTGGCAAAATCTGATAGGGTCTGAAAGTTCATGAAGGCTTAGAAGATTCAAGCATATTTAGAGGCTTCACACATGGATAGAAGAGCTGGTTGAGTGGTTAAGCTGAGCAGCTCTGGGTGGAGCTGCAGAATGTGCGGGAGGCTGCTGGAAGTGAATCACAGCTCCATGGGTTTGTATCAGGCCAGACGACTCATTGGCTGGAAGCCTGGTGACTGCAGCAGCTAGACTAATGGCATTTGCCCAAGATTTTGGCCTAGTGTTAGATTCTTCTGCTTTAAGGGATTCAGCTGCAACATAGACTGTATGCTAGGCTTCCACATCACACTAGAGCAGGGCAGCATATCAATTGACATGGAGGAGAGGGAAGTGAGGGTCTGAAGAGTTGGGTGAGCCACTGCTCCTGCTTCTGCTGCAACCCTGTGGTTTGTTGGCCCTTCCTTTTTAATTTGCTGCTTTTTGCTTTTTCACCTTGACTTCACCACTGGGCTCCAAGGGTCGGGATCAGAGGGAAAAGGAAGCATTGAAGGGCCGTAGCTTTGGAGAATCTGAGCACTGGTGGTAGAAACAGGGGGGAGGTGTCCGTGGACCCCATGGATGATTCAGAAGTGTGCTGGTGGCCTCCAAGCTTACTAAAAGTGAGAGTTGATTGAGGCCACATTTCTGCAATGTAAGCTTCAGCTGCCTCAGGGTCATCAAAAATTTGTGGGACCCCATTTCTTGTAAGACGATGGTGGCTGGGTAGTGACAAAGAAAGGTACCCTGAGCTCCATGAGAGCTTTCTTCACTGGAATTTATTCCATGCACTTGTTAGACAGTTCGATGGAAAAATCCTGGAAAATATATATTTTGTGACCCTTCTAGCTGAATTCCTTCTGCTGTTTAGCCCATGCTAGTATGCTTTCCCAGTCAGTGTATTGGAGAAAGCGGATGAGGATAGTTCAAGGACAGTCTCCCTGTTTTGGCATTGGTGGGAGGGAATGATGAACTCTGTCCAGCTCCATGGCGGTAAAAGAGTTTTGAGGAAACGGGTCCTGTAATGCTTTTTGCAGAAAGGAGATGGGATGCTTGCCCTCACACCCCTTAGGGAACTGCACAAATCAGAAGTTGTTCCTCCATCCCATGTTTTCTAGATAATCCACATTATTCAAAATGAGCCAGATCACCTTGTCTTTTTCTCAGAGGTGCACTAGTAGTCTGTCAGTTTTATACTCTGTGAGGGTTATTCTGTGCTCAGCTACATTTAATCGATCCCCAAGTTGTAAAGTGTCAAAATTAGTCTGTTAAGTAGCAATCTCCAGCTTGTTGGTCTGCCCAATAAGCACTTCAAACATTGCTTTGATCTCTGCTAGGGTCATTGCTAAGGAGTTGGTATCAGTAAGGCTCATCCTGTCAGATGATTAGGGCACTGTTGAAGGAAGAAACTTCACTTGATGATATCCCCAGCTGTGAAAGTCTGATTTGAAAACTGTTTTCACCAAAATGTAAGTGACGACAACCACTACCAACTGATCCAGGAGTCAAACAGGTAAGTCACAAAATAATTGGGCAATTTCTGTTGGATTTGTTTGGTGGAACTGAGAGTTGAAAAGGTTAGGTAGCCATCTTGTGGGTGATAAGCCACACCCCACCCCCAGGAGAGTGGCTTTTGAGGTTTGTGACACTGTCAGTCCAATGCAGAGAAGTCTGCAAGGGGCTCATCAGTATCACAACAATCATCGGCCAGGCTGATCGTGACACTGAAACTTCATTTAGTTCAAAGGAGAGTGCCAACCCAATCGTAGGTCAGCTCTTTCCTTTGATCTACATGACCACTGCCCAGCAAGCACAGCTGATCTGTCATGATCAGCCTGCTGAGGTTGAATTACGCCTTGTAACAAAGAAAACTGTCCATCAATTTCTGTTGCTGCTGCTACCATTACTGTTCCCCAACCCAACCCTCCCTCTCAGTACCCACCATCCCCCCACAAACAAAACACTAACACTGGGGGTGCCCAGTCCCCAGTGTCACCACTTGAAATAAAGAAAACTGTCCTTGGTAAGTTTTTTAATACGCCCTATTACAAAGTAAACCATCCATCGATGTCTGTTGCTTCAGCCGCCATTAGTCCCCCCACCAAACCCTGCCTCACAGCACCCACCACCACACCCCACTATCAAACATAACAATGACATTGGGGGTTCCCAATTCCCCAGTGTCACCACCTGAAATAAAGAAAATCATCCCTAGTAGCTTTTTTTCATTTAATATACCCTGTAAAAAAGAAACCACCCCTCATGCATGTTGCTGCCACTGCAATTAGTACCCCCCACCCAACCCTGCCACTCAGTAACCGCCACCCGGCCCCCATCAAGCCCTTACTTACCCACCAGGGGTTCAATGCCATAATCCGCTCTGAACTGCAGACACATCTTTACTCTTCAACTGCGGACCACGAGCTGAGGAAATCAGGTATGCGGTTCAATGTATTTCAATGGGGTTTTGAACTTACTGGCATAACCTGGTCATTTTTGAATATTTTTGCCCCAAATTTTAAACATGCCTCTTGTGGGACCCCACCTCATGAACAATGGCAGTAAAATTTGGCAAATTTGTCCTGAAAGGTAATTTTATATTTGCTCCATGAAATCATCTTTCAGGTAGGAGCTGAAAATTTTTCTGCCCTTGTTCATGAGGTGGGGCCATACGAAGATTATGTTGAAAATTTGGGGTAAAATTATTAAAAAAACAACAAAGTTATGAGCCCACATTTAAATAAACACAGGCTTGTATGGTAATTTTCAATATTTTGATCTGAAATGTTCTACATAGCCATTTCTTCACAGCACCTCATGAATGTGACAGCTGTCATTTTTCAAATCCTGGCCAATTATGTGTTTTCCCACTTGTGGTGCAAAATCATCTTTTGGGCAGGATTTACAAATTTCTCCACCCTTGTTCATGAGGTGGCTCATAAGAAGGCAATGTGGGGTCATAAGAAGGCTATATTCAAAATTTGGTGTACAAATAAGAGAAAATAGCAAAGTTATGAGTCTATGTTGCAATGTTTCAATGCACACTCGTAACTGTGATAATGTTTAATATTTTGACCCCAAAGTTTTAACATAGCCATTTTTTCACACCACCTCATGAATGTGACAGCTGCCCTTTCTCAAATCCTACCAAAATGTGTTTTAACACTTGTGGTACAAAATGATGTTTCGGCCATTGCTTTATAAATGACACCTCTCATACTGAGAAGGAGTGGTCATAAAAAGATTATGTTGAAAATCTGGGGTAAAAATGTGAAAAAACAACTAAGTTACAGTATGAGGAAAAGAATTGTTCCAGCAATTATTCATAACTTTATTTTTTGCAGATTTTGGTCCCTAATGTTTAACATGTCCCCTGGCTTGCCCCACCTCCTGAACATGACATGTGCATTTGCACATCAAAATCACCTCTTCAATGGGATTTTAAAAAATTCCACCTGTCCTGATCATAACATCACATCATAAAAAGACTGTGGACATTTGGAGTCAAAATGTGGGAGCCCACATAGAAACATTGAAGCTAATAGCAGAAAAGGACCTCTTGGCCCACCTAGTCTGCCCTAAAGTCCCTATCTACTGTGCTACCATAGACCCCTAATTGGTCTCTGATTTTACCACCTTCACCAGCCCTGTTACTAAGGTCCCTCTGTGTCTGTCCCATGCATGTTTGAAACCTGTTACCATTTTACTACCCAGAATCTTTGCTGGGAGACTTTTTCAGGTGTCCACCAACCTTTCCATGAAGAAATATTTCCTCACATCCCCTCTAACTCTCCCCCTTTCCAGCTTCATATCATACCCCCTCATCCTTAAGCATCTCTTTCTGTGCACTATGACACACTCCTGTACCTTATTGATACTCTCAAGGTATTTGAGTGTTTCTACAATGTCTCCCCTTTCTCTTCTTTCCTCCAGCGAGCACATATTTAATTCCCTGAATCTTTCCCTATAGGGCTGCTGATGCAGGCTATGCACCATTTTGGTTGCCCTTCTCTGTACTGCCTTCACCCAGTCTATATCCTTCCTAAGATAGGGCCTCCAGAACTGGATACAGTACTTCAGGTGTGGCCTCACCATTGATCTGTACAGGGGTAACATTATCTCCCTTTTTTTTTTGCTGGTGATACCCCTCCCTATGCACTCCAGCATCCTACTAGCCTTTCCTACTGCCTTATCACACTGCTTTGCTACCTTCAGGTTATCAGATATGATGATCCCCAGATCCTTTTCCTGTTTTGCTGCTGTTAGAACACCCACAATGATACATTACTATTGGCTTTCTGGGCCCCATGTGCATAATTTTATATTGTTTGGCATTGAAGCCCAGTTGCCAAACCCTTGACCAGTCTTTCAGTATTTTTACATCTTCATTCATCCCTCCCCCCAGTGTGTCCACTCTGTTGCAGATTTTTTGTGTCATCTACAAACAGGCATACCTTTCCTTCCAGCCCCTCTGCGATGTCACTAATAAAGACATTGAAGAGGACTGGTCCCAGTACTGACCCCTGCGGCACCCCACTGGTTACCTTACCTTACCCATTTTACTTTGGACCTACTCCCATGCTGTCTAGCTTGTTTACCAGTCTTCTGTAGAATGGTGTTGAAGGCCCTACAGAAACCCATCTAGGCCACTTCCACTTCTCCTCCCTGTTCCACCTCCCTGGTAACCCAATCAAAAAACTCTATCAGGTTTGTTTGGCAAGATCTACCCCATGTGAACTCATGTTGCCTTGGATCCTAAAATCCACTGATGTTAAGATATTCCATAACCTTGCCAACCACTGAAGTCAGGCTTACAGGTCAGTAGTTTTCTGCCTCCTCCTGATTCCCACTTTTGTGTAAGGGGACCACATCCGCCATCCTCCAGTCCCCTGGAGATTCCCCAGTATCCAGTGATAGACTGAACAGGGATGTCAGAAGCTCAGCAAGTTCCTCCTTTAGTGCCTTTGGTATCATAGGGTGAACCCCATCTAGCCCCATAGCCTTGTCTACTTTTAGTTTTGCCAGTTCCCTGAGGACTCTGTCTCCTCGGTAAAGAGGATAGTGTCCACCTCTCTTCCCTTAATGCCCTTCTCTACTATCTGTGGCCCGTCACCTACCACTTCCTTTGTGAATACTGAACAAAAGTAATTATTCAATATGTCAGCTTTCTTCTGGTCCTCTTCCACACTCCCCCTCCCCTTTTAGTCTTACTATCGTTGCCTTGCTTTTTTTCTTTTTGTTTATGTACCTGTAGAAAGTTTTATCCTCCTTTTTCGCTGATTTGGAAATATTTTAATCCATTTGTGCTTTAGCTCTCCTAACTGCCTTCCCTGCCTCACTTTGTTTGTCATGATAACTCTCCCTATCCTTTTCCTTCTGTGTCATTTTGTACCTTTTGAATGCCTGCTTCTTTTCCTTTACCTTCCCTGCTACTTCCTTGCAGAACCATAGCAGTCTCTTTCTTCTCCTGATCTTAGCAACCTGCTTGACACAGCGGTTTTTTGCCTTCTCAATAGTCTGCTTTATTCTTGCCCACTTTTCCTCTATCTCACCCTCATTCCCTATTCCTGCTAGAACATCACTGAGGCACTCTCCCATTTTCTTGAAATCAGCCCTTTTGAAGTCCAGGACCCTCGTTTTAATGTGGCTCTCTTCTGGCCCTGTCCTTTTGTGAACCACATCGTACAATGATCACTGGTTTCCAGGTGGTTTCCCACTGTGATGTCAGTGACACTGTCCCAGTTTGACAGTACTGGGTCCAGTAATGCCCCCTTCATAAGTGGGTTCTTTAACTAGTTGCCTGAGGAATGACCACTGCAGGGAGTTGAGGATTTCCCTACTTCTAACTGATGCTGCAGCAGGAAGCTCCAATTCACATCTGATAGATTGAAGTCTCCCATTAGCAGTACCTCACCCTTGTTACTCATCCCTTGTATTTCATCTATCATATCCTTATCTTCTTCCTGTCCTTCTGCTGGAGGTCTGTAGATCATGCCTATCCTAATAGCGACCCCCCTCCCTGTCTCTAGGGTGACCCACCGTACCTCCGCCTTACTCTGTTCCCCTTGCATTTCTGTGGCCTTTATGTTCTCTCTCGTGTAAAAAGCCACTCCTCCTCTTTTTTTTCCTACCCTGTCCCTCCTGAATAGTGCATACCCTGGTATTGCTACCCCCAGTCCTGGTTTTCATTGTAACTGGTCACTATATTTGCTACAATGTCCAGGTGTCCTGCTGCCATGGTGGCCTCTATGTCCATCACTAGACAATGCCTCTCAGCTGCCCTATCCAGGGTAATTACTACCTAACAATGTGTCAAAGCAGGACACCACTGAAAATGAGATACCACATCTCATCTGCTTTATTCTGGGTAAATATATAGTACAAATGTGTAAAAGCAAGGCCCAATACAACAGCAATACTAGCAGTGAACATTTGGCATTGACAAATGCTTGTTCAAAATGTCTCAGTACCATTGACTTCTTTCCTTTTTGGATTGTGCTTATGTGTAATGCTTCAGCACATCTCTAAGGAAGGCAACAGCAGATACAGATGGTCTTCTTCTTGTTTCCATTGCTCCAAAATACCTGAGTGGGGAGGGAAGGAGGTATTAAAGCAAAGACTGGGGAGGTATATTGTGACAAAGGTGGATTTAAACTAGATGGAGGGGGGGTTGCAAGTGGACAGCAGGTAGGCAGGGATCTGATAGAGTGGAGTCACAGCCTACCCCCCACACTAGCAGGGAAGGACTCAGGGTGGCCAAAAAAGGAGGGAGTAGAAGGAAGGAAATGGAGGCCAATGAAGGGAAGGGGGCAGGATGGAGGGTGGTCTCGCTGAATACAAGAAGCTTAGGCAACAAATCTGCTGAGCTACAGGCAGTCTTAGCAGTGTGGAGGGTGGATATTGTAGCTAGCACAGAAACATGGGCAACTGAGTACCGGGACTGGGATCTGGCAATCCCAGGATACAAAGTATACAGGAAGGACCATAAGGAAGGAAGGGGCCGTGGGGTGGCAGTCTATGTGAGGGATGGGATCAAATGCACAAGGGACGAGGGGGAAGAAAGGAGAACAGAGGCAATATGGCTGCAGCTCCTAGACTCAAGGTGTAGGAAACTGAGGTTTGGGGTGGTATACAGGCCACCGTCCCAGTCTGAGGAGCTTGACAGGGAATTAGCAGGACAAATTTAGAAAGGAATGTAGAAAAGAGATGGTGGTCATCGTGGGAGATTTCAACTTGACAGGGGTTGACTGGAGCATTCCAGTGACCTCCAGTGCTAGGGAGCAAGTGCTCCTGGATGCAATCCAGGATGGTCTCCTGGCACAGTTGGTTAGTGTACCTACTAGGCTAAAGAACACTTTAGATCTGGTGTTGTCAAATGGGGAGACATTAAGAGAAATAAAGGTGGAGGACCCACTAGCTGACAGCGATCACCAAATGGTGTGGTTTAATTTCACGATGTGTGGGAAGCCAGAGAAATCAGTTACTCAGGTAGTAAACTTCAGGCGGGCAGACCTTGGGAGGATGTAGGAAGTACTGAAAGGGAAACTAGAGCGCATAAGGCAGGAGATGGATGCAGAGCAGAAATGGGATATTATTAAAAGGGGGATTACAGAGGCAACAGAAGACTGCACCAAGACATAGTGTAAGAGGAGCAGGGCAAGAAAACCATGCTGGTCGAACAGTGAGGTACTGGAGGTGGTGAGAGCAAAACAAGAGGCACACCAGAGGTATAGAAGGACTGGGAAGGAAGTGGACAGGGAGGAGTATGCATGATTGACAGTCCAGGGAGGTGACCAGAAAAGTGAGAGAACCCAAGGCCCAGAGGGAGCTGAGATTAGCACAGGGAATTAATGGGTCGGGGGGAGAAAGACTTTTTCAGATACATCATGGAGAAAAGGAAGTGCAGGGAGACAATAGTGAGGATGAAAAGGTGTGTGGAGTGGACAGAAAAGAGTGAGGAGCATGCAGAAGCACCGAATGAATACTTTTGCTCAGTGTTCACTAAAGAAAGGGGACACTGCTACCACATGGGCTGGGAGGGTGGGGACATGGGAGAGGGGCAACAGATGGAGGAATTGAGGCAAGTAGAGTCCTAGAGACTGAGGGCACTGAAGGTAGACAAGGCACCAGGGCCAGATGGTATCCACCCAGGGTGCTGAGGCGATGGTGGAGGTGTTGGCAGAGCCGCTGGCGGATCTGTACAGCACCTCACTAGAGTCGAGATGTGTGCCACTGGACTGGAGGATGGCACATGTAGTACCATTACACAAGAGCAGACCAAGGGATGAACGGGGTAATTTTCACCCAGAAAGTCTCACCTCCATAGTGTACAAACTTATGGAGACAATACTAAAGAAAAGACTGGTGTCATACCTGGAGGACAAGGCCTCCAGGATGTGAGACAGCATGGGTTTGTTTCCAGGAAGTCTTGTCAAACCAACCTGATACAATATTATGACTGGGTGAGAGCTGAGCTGGATAAGGGTCATGCGGTGGATGTTCTTTACTTGGACTTCAGCAAGGCCTTTGATTCTGTGCCTCATGGGCAGCTTAGGGGGAAGCTGACTAGTGTAGGAATAGGGGCAAAAATGATGAACTGGATTACAAGCTGGCTGAGTGGGAGGCTGCAATGGGTGGTGGTGAGAGGGGAGATCTCAACTCCAAGGCCAGTGACAAGTGGGGTGCCACAGGGCTCTGTGTTGGGGCTAGTATTGTTTGGGCTCTTCATATCAGACATTGCACATGGGGTGGTGAGCAAGATAAGTCTGTTCGCTGATGACACCAAAATTGGAGCAGTGATGAATGGAGAGGAGGGATGGAAGCAGCTGCAGGGGGGCCTAAGCAAGATAGAGGAGTGGTCAGAGAGGTGGCAGCTGGGGTTCAATGCAAAGAAGTGTAAGGTTATGCACTTTGGGGTGAAGAACCCAAGGAGAGAACACTGGCTGGGAGGGGTTAAGCTGGGGATCACTATGGAGGAGAAAGACCTAGGGGTAATGATAACAGGGACTATGGACAACACTGCTCAATGCAAGAGAGCGGCTGCAAAAGTGAACAAAATGCTGGGGTGCATAGCAAGGGTTTTTTTGTCCAGATGAAGAGAGGTGATCTTGCCCCTCTACAGGTTGCTGGTAAGTCTGCACTTAGAGTATTGTGTGCAGTTTTGGAGGCCATACCTAAAGCGTTATATCAGGCTACTGGAGGGGCTGCAGAGGATGGCAACAAAGATAATATGTGTGGAGTGGAAGGGACAGACTATGACAGCAGGCTGAGAGACCTGAATATATACACCCTGGAGGATAGAAAGGACAGGGGGGCATGATAGACATTCAAGTATCTGAGGGGAATCAATAAGGATGGGGCAGATGGGATCATTAAGTTAAGAAGGGGGAGGGTCACAAGGGGGTATGCACTAAGAATAGAGGGAGAAAGCTTTAGGAAGGAAATGAAGAGACACTGTTTCACAGAGAGGGTGGTAGCAAAATGGAATGCCCTACCAGAATGGGTGGTATCATGTAAATCTGTGAACAGTTTCAAAAGGGCATGGGACAGGGAACAGGAGAGCATGAGGGTGGGGTAGGTGGTGGTGGCAGAGGGATGACAAATGGGAGGGGGGTGGGGCAGCTGCAAACTAGGGGTGCTAGCTGCACACTTGAGTAGACTTAGATAGGCCGGGTGGTCTGTTTCTGCTGGCACATTTGTATGTTCATATGTTCGTAAAATAGATCAAAAGAAAGGTCAGATATTAGCATCTGTACTTTTTTCTGAACAAATAAAAAACTGCCAACTAATGTAGAGAGGGCTTCACATTCCACAGGATATGGATTGACTGATGTAGACAGGTTGTACAAACCTAACAAATTAAGTCATGAAGGAGACTCATGGCACATTCCACAGGATTTTGAAAGACTGAAGGAGGGTACTGGAAACTTGACAAATTATGGCATGAAGGATAGGCTCTGCACATTCAACAGGATATGGATGTACTGAAGGAGGTGCGTTGTATATTTCACAACATACACAGACTGATGGAGACACACATTTGACAACATATGGACAAACCAAAGGAAAGAACGTTCCACTACATTAACCAAAGGAAACATGCTAAACATTCCACCACACATAGAAAAGTGAATGAGACATGCTGAACATTCCACAACATTAACAGAAGGAGACATGCTGAACATTCCACAACATTGACCAAAGGAGACAGGCTGAACATTCCACAACATTAACTAAAGGAGACACACTGAACATTCCACAGCATTGACCGAAGGAGACAGGCTGAACATTCCACAACATTAATAGGAGGCGCGATGAACATTCCCCAGCATTGACCAAAAGAGATGCACTGAACATTCCACAACATTGACTGAAGGAGACAAGCTGAACATTCCACAACATTAACCAAAGGAGATGCACTGAAAATTCCACAGCATTGACTGAAGGAGACATGCTGAACATGCCACAATATAAAGAAGAACAAAGGAGATGAACTGAACATTCCATAACAATGAAGAAAGGAGATGTGCTGAACATGCCACAACATACAGAAGAGCAAAGGAGACACATTAAACATTTAACATACACACTTGTTCGTGGATCATTGATAGGATATAAAAATTAAAACGAACAGCACAACAAAAAATATTTCTCTCTTTCACACACACACACACACACACACACACACATGCTCGCAAGCCACAAAAAAGGCTAATGCCCAACCAGGTGTGTCTGTCACCTATAATCAATCACACATTCCAATACAGGAGCTGATACTAGACAAAGGCAATATCCTTGCAGAAGGTATTCCCTCACCACCAAAGAAAAGAAGTCACATGGTGGTTCAAATGAACACGTATAGGTGAACAAACACACCTGGATAAAGGCATGAAGGCAGGCACTTTTGAACAGAAAAAATCAAAATGCTTGCAAGTCACAAAAAGGTTGATGCCCATCCAGGTGTGTTTCACACCTTTGTTGGGCCACACATTCTCAGTACAGAAGCAGAAACCAAACAAAGGCAATCTCCTTGCAGTAGGTATCCCCACCCTCCGCCAAACAAAGAAAGTCACATGGTATTCAAAATGGCTGAGCATAGGTGAACAAACACACTTTGACAAAGGCATGAGGGAAAGCACGTTTAGACAGAAAAAATCAAAGTGGTTGCAAGCCACAAAATAGACCGATGCACCTAGAGGTGTGTTTGTCACCTAGGTTTGGCCACACATTCACAGCATAGGAGTGGGAAAAAAAGGCAATCTCCTTGCAGAAAACATACACACTGTCCACCAAACAAAGGATGCCTCCTGGTGCTGTCCACCTCTACGTTCAGTCACATATGACTAGACAATTAAAAAAAAAGATACTCCTTCCACATTCTTCACAAGCTACAAAAGATGACCCCAAATAATTGCCAACATCCTATATTAACACTTAAAATGCTATGGTTCAATACTTATAAATGCTGTGAATTCATGGAGGCACCCGATAGCTTTGTTTTTCAGTAAAAATTGTTACATTAATCATAGTATAGCAATAGCAATAGCAGTGAGGTCAATTGAAAAAAATCTTTAAAAAAAAATTAAACATTAGATTTGGCCCCATACTTAATCCTTGTAAGAATGACAAGAATCAAGCATTTAATTTTGATAAAGAAAGCAGCAAAAAGACAACCCAGTGTGACTTATGTAACTGTGATACCAAGTGCACCATGTGACGAGTCAACTTAGATGCAAAGGTGCTAAGTGTCACAGCTACTTGATAATGCCAAGAAAAATCACTTCTAAACCCTCCCCATATACATAATGCACCTCTTTCAAATAGGTGCCCAGCACACTTCTTTTAAGTTCAGTGAAATAACTACAAATTGCGCTGTTGAATCCCTTTGCCCCACAATCTTCAGATGATCATAACTGAGGGCTACCTGCAGGTGATCATAATGGTAGTCAAAATCCAAAGGTACAGCTATGATCAGCTCACAGACTGGTGCCACTGCAATGGGTAGCCAGCCCTGTTTGTGTAAAGACAAAGCCAAGAATGCAGAGGCATTTGAGACAAAAACCATTCACTGGATAGAGCAGTAAATTCAAAGTATTTTTTATACTGCATGGTAAGCAAGCATGGAAGGGCTTTGAGCAACAGTGCTCCTTCCTGACCACCAAGCGCTTTGACGCCTCCTGAGTTTTCCTCAGGGGTGTGGTCAGGTAAGGGAAAAACATATTTTTTAAACAGGTAAGCTCATCTTATTAATATTCATGAAATCATAGTTACATCATTGAATTTCTAAATACACATCAAAACAAGATTTAAAAAATGAAAAAATAGTCCTGAAAACAACTACAAAAAATGTTATTACTCTAACTGCACTCCTAAATTCAAAGTTCTAAGCAAGATAATTTTATTTATTTAAAAATATAATGACTTTAATATTTTGATGTCATATTTCTTTATATCTAATTACTAAGCAGCTAGGTGTACCTATTTGCAAAGTCTTGGTGCTGGGTACACCTAGCTGCTTAGTTATTAGATATAAAGAATATAAAGACAAAAATATTAAAGTCATTGTTTTTTGAAATAAATAAAATTATCTTGCTTAGACTATGAATTGTGGAAAGCAATTAGAGCAATAACAGTTTTGTAGTGTTTTCATGATTGTTTTTTTTCATTTTTAAATCTTGTTTTGATATGTGTTTAAAAATTCAATGATGTTACTGTGACCTCATGAATGTTAATGAGATTACCTGTTTAAAAAAGATGTTTTCTCCTTACCTGACTACAGCCCTGAGGAAGACTCATGAGTAGTCAAAGTACTGGGTGGTTAGGAAGGAGCACTGTTGCTGAAAGCCCTTCCATTCTTGCTTTCCATACAGCATAAATATATACTTTGAATTTACTGCTCTATCCAGTGTATGGTTTTTGTCTGAAGTGCCACTGCATTCTTGATATGATCTTTACACAAATGGCTCACTGCCCTTTGCAGTGGTACTGGTATGTGAATTGATCACAGCTGTACCTTTGGATTTTGACTTTGAACTCTCCACCATAGCTGCAGATGGCAAACAGAGCACTCAGTACATTTTTGCAGATACAGATAACAGCATATTTTCAGTGCTCCAACAATAACTCTGTTTCTTCACCAAAGTGGGACACTTTTTCTGACTGCTTGCAACTGCCAGCAATTGTAATATGAGACAGTCATCAGAGGAACACTACTCTGGAACAGAACAGAACTACAACTGGGAATAGCTAGATGAATTAGTTGATAGAAGGAGACGAGTGAGACAATGTCTACAAGGAGTTGAGGTACAAACTGAAATCTCTAACAATGTTAAAATAACCTTTCTAGAATCGGAGAGACTGTTATGTAAAGAAACAGACATTTCTTACAATATCTCAACTTTAGAAGAGTACTTGAATAGAGATCAAGCACCTCAAGGGTATATTTCAATCAATCAATCAATCAATCAATGCTTTATTTATAAAGTGCCTTTTTAAATCAAGGAGCTGTACACAACATACATGCCATTTAGTGGTATTGAGGGGTACTCTTTCAAGGATGAGAGGCTTGCTGCAGCGTCTAAGTGCTCAAAGATTTTTCTAAAACTACTCATTAAAAGTGACACTTTGAAATATGAAAATCTTTTTAAAGAACTTAAAATTGCAAAAGATAAAGTATTGGTTCTTAAGGGAGACACATGGTATGATGAACTAGACACACAATTGAAAGCTGTTATTAAAGTACTGTATCAATTGAAAGCTGTTATTAAAGTACTGTATGAGGATATCATCACTGAATGTAAAGCAAAGAAATTGCTAAGAGACCACACTTATTATGAGAAAGGGCACATTGTTAATTGGTTCAAAAGTAAAACAAACAAGTCCTACAGCAGAGGTTGGTCCAGAGTAAGATTTTCTTCTAAAAATAAGAAGTGCCAGCAGAACAGAACGTGCACCTGAGTGATCTGAGTGGTCAGCTGAACCAAATACTGGAGATCAAGCCACAACATCTAAAGAAATAAACAAGGCTTCAAAAATGGACAACAGGGAGAAGAAACAAGGAGGGGAAAATGTGGGGGAAAATGCATCAACAGAGTCCACACTGAGAGGGAAGGGGAAGAAGACCTACAAATCATAAATCTTTCCAACCTAAACCTAACAGATACTGTATTAAAGTCAAAGTGCTAAGAAGGGGTTTCAGTTGTATCCTATGCCCTCCATTAATAACTTTAAGATATTTATAGATCTTTTCAAGTTTCTTAGGAAACTGAAATTAAAATTGTTTTTCCTCCCATGTCAACAAGGCATTACTGAGTCACCCAATATCGTCCTAACAATGGAAGGACCTAGTTTTGATCCATCACAGAATGAAGATATTGACTTGGTATTAGAAGTCATTATGACTAATCCACAGATAGGGTTACAGCCCACAGGTTTTAGTGGACTTTCAGGTACTGTATCTGACAATTTTCTTGCAACTAACCTAGGCAACATACAGTAAATGCTGACTCCAATAGCTTTATCACTGAAATGTTGTCATCAGACTTAAACATTTTGGAATCACTATTACAGGAAAATACTGAGCAGGTTGACCTTCTTATCTCCATTGACCAAAGAGGGACACATCAAGAAACTAAGGAAGACTAGATTTAAACCAATTTCCACCTTTTGTCTTAATGTGTACAATGATGTATTAAGTATATACTGTATGAGAAAGTGGTATGCCAGCAGATTAAGGAAGTTCTAAATGACAGTGTTGCCCCAAAATATAATTTAACCAGACTGGAATGTCTAGTTGTGGTAAAACTATCAAAGAATGATTACATTGTTATTAAACCAGCAGACAAAAGGGCAGCATTATCATTTTAGACAAATATTATTATAGAACTATAGTGATATTGCTTCTCAATAATAAATCAGAATATAGCAAACTAAATTTTACCTCCACTATGGTGTTTAGGAAGGAACTGTACAGCTTATTATCCCACACCCTACAAGAGGGGGAGACCACAGAAAATGAATTTCAATACATGTGGAGTGAATACCCAATTACAATGGATTTTTACATTCTTCCCAAGATATAGTACACAAAGATAAGACAAATCCACTGGGGAGACCCATTGTGTCTGAGGTTGGGAGCATAACACAGAACCTAGGAAAATGTATTGATTTTTTTCCTGCAGCACCATGTACTGAACTTGAATTCTTACATAAAAGACATTAAACATCTTTTTAAAAAAATATAGGCGTTAACATGGGGAGAAGACATGTGCTGGGTTGGGATAGATATGGATTCCCTATACAGGGGCATAACCAGGAATTGGTGGGGAAGGGTTTCCAAACATTTGTAAGGGGGTCCAGGGGCATAATCACCTGGAATGTTGAAAATGTAGGAGTTGAATGGTGCAGTTTTGTGCATTTTTAGACAATAACTGTTGAGTTGCAAACTGCAGCTAACGTGCACCCTGCTGTGTTAGTGATCCACTCATGGACCAATGCCGGGCATCCAATTTGTTGCCCAGCTGGGTCTGGGACTCTGCCTGCACCTGCCTTGCATGGACATGTGCTCGGGGGAGGCTGATCCTCAGACAGGTGTCAGCCGATTGTGCATACCTGCATGTGCACACCTGTCCACAGGTGCAGAGCTGTGCATGCAGGCTATGTGCATAGGGCCCAATGTGCTTTGCATTTGGCAAGGTGACACCATGGCAGTACTAGCATTCATTGACTGATTAAATAATAATGATGTCAATCTGAAGTTCACTTATGAAACTAACTGTACCTCTTTGAATTTCGTAGACTTGATATTAACAATTAATGACATTAACAAAGTAGTTGATACTCAGTGTTACCATAAACCAACAGTAACAAATGCAGTTTAACATGCAAAGCGTGCCTACCCCCAACACCTGAAAGACTCAGTTTCTTATAGTCAATTATTAAGGATTAGTAGGAATTGCAGCTCAGACATATTATTTGAAAAATAAGTGGAAGAATTAATAATGAGATTTTAGAATAGAGGATATGACTTGAATTTGTTAAGAAAACAAAAAGAAACAACTAAGCAGTTAGATAGGACCAGTCTGCTAGATTACACAATAACACCATCCCATACACAGACGTGCACATTTATAACAGAGTTTAATCACAAATCAGGGAGGATTGGGAATATAATTCATAAAAACTGGTCAAGCCTCCTCAGTGATAGAATGGTGTGTCAAGCTGTGGGTGTACTCCAAGGGTCTCATTTAGCAGGGCTAAAAACTTCAAAGATAGATTGGCACACAGCAGACTCAGTGCACCCACCAGTAACATTAGACCTACTTGGCTACCACATAGAACTAATGGGTTCTTTAAGTGTGCTAGATGTAAACACAGTATCCCTGGAAAGATTTTTCAACATCCTAATTGTACTGACACCAAGGTTGAAATAAGACAATGTATAATCTATGACACTAGTTACATGGTCTATGTGCTGTGGTGCACCTGCAATTTACTGTATGTAGGGAAAATGGTTTGTCCATTGAAACAACAGATAAAAGAGCATATACAATGAATTATTAATAGCAGACAGGATACACTAGTGGGCATACATTTTAGCTTGTACCATCAATCTAAATCCGATTATCTTAAATTTGTTGGGATTGAATGGATACCACCATTAAAATATAGGGAGGGACAGATCTAATCTGCTGTTGGAAAAATAGAGTATGTGGATCTACAAATTGCACAGTGTTAAACCTATAGGACTCGATGACAGATGGGACCTGAAGCCTTTTCTTAAATGCAAACATTAATTTTCTTTGATGCACACATTCAGTAAACAGAAGCATATTTAACTGCTATCTCCTTTAAAGAAAGTTTTTAAAAAGTCTCTCTCTCCCTCTTTCTACAGGCCTTTTCTTTGAGCACTGAGATCCTACCTAGTCTCTGGATGAAAGGATGCCTCGATGGGAATTCCCACATCTGGTACTGGACACACCACAAGGTCAATACTTAAAAGATGTACTGAATTTCAAGTTACCTTGTTGAAATTTAGGAATGTCCCGAGACTTTGTTTCATCCTACAGTAATAAGCTTCTCTCATCTCTAAATTCTATTTACAAAGACTTGGTGCTGGGTACACCTAGCTGCTTAGTTATTAGATATAAATAAATATAACATCAAAATATTTAAGTTATTATGTTTTGAAATAAATAAAATTATCTTGCTTAGAACTATGAATTGTGGAGAGCAATTAGAATAATAACAGTTTTTGTAGTTGTTTTCCTGATTAGTGTTTCATTTTTAAATCTTGTTTTGATACATTTAAAAATTAAATGAATTAACTGTGATCTCATGAATATTAATGAGATTACCTGTTTAAAAAATATGTTTTCCCCTTACCTGACCACACCCCTGAGGAAGACTCGTGAAGAGTCGAAGCACTGGGTGTTCAGGAAGAAGCACTGTTGCTGAAAACCCTTCCATGATTGCTTACCTCACAGCATAATTAAATACCTTGAATTTACTGCTCTATCCAGTGAATGTTTTTTGTCTTGAATGCCACTACGTTCTTGGTTTTGATCATAATGGTAGACCTGGCTGATTGTTTCTGCTCTTACCTCTTTGTTTCTTTCATCCTTGGTTCTTCTTTTTCAGCAGGGAAAGGGCCCAGCCACCCACCCCCATCCCCAACCACCCCACACTACACTCCTTTTATAGGTAGCACAGTTGTGACATTTCCTGTAGCAAAGCAAGGAAGGGGCAGATCAGAGGGGTATCCACACAGTGACCTCATGTACAGGGACTCTAGAAATTTAACTTGTTATAACAAGTTATACAAAAACAAACAAACAAAACACAAAATCAAACATTTACTTTAATTTTCTTCCTTCTAATTACTCTGACCAGGTTATAAACCCAGCAACTTATCTTGAATGGATATCATTAATTGCAGATACTGTGGAACACTTTTCAGAAGGGCAGTTTTAAAGGATTTATGACACTGTCCTACATGCTGGGCCATTGGAGATCTAAGGGCTCAGCTCCAGGCAGCATGGGCAGAGATTGCACACCTCATATTGCATATTCAAGAGGAAATATATTATAAGAACCACTCGCCATTTCCCCAACATCCAACAAAAGCACCTCGACCACAGAGGGTAGTTGATTCGGCAGATTGGCAGGTGGTTAGGAGGGTCAAATCAAGTGCCCCATCACTTGGTGCTCTGCAACATATCACCTCCACAAACCATATAAAAACTACAAACAGGTATCTGCCTCTAGCTCCAAAATCAAACAAAGGGGCAGATGACACTACAGAACAGGACATTGCAACACAGGAGCTAACACAACAAAACTCCCCCAACACAAAAAACAAAACAAAAAAGGCAAAAAGGAAATCCAAAAAAACCTCTGATCTTAGGAGACTCTGATTCAGGGAGTTGATACGCATCTCCAGCCAGGGGTAATGGTCAGATGTCTCCCAGGTACATCAGTGTGGAGAGACACTGACCACATTGCTAAAATTGTTCAGGAAGCAGGAGAAAACATTGATGTCCTGGTACACAGAGGGACTAATGATCTCATCAGCTGGTCAGTTGTGGAGATCAAGGAACACCTGACCAGGCTGGGTGACAAACTATCATCCATTTCATCTGGCATCTCCTTCTCCGAGATCCTTCCAGTCTGGGAGAGGGAGGAAGATAGACGGAAGGTCAGAGAAGAGGAGATAGGGGAGCTAAACATGTGGCTCAAGGGCTGGTGCCAGGAAAAAGGACACAGATTTGTAGGGAACTGGCAACAGTTTTGTGAGCGAAAGTTCTTTAAATTTGATGGACTGCATCTGACTAAGGAGGGAGTCAGTGCATTGGGGCAGAATTTTGACATCTTTGCAGAATATTTGAACTAGCAAATAGGGAGAGTAGTGCAGCACCCAAAACGTCGATTGGGAATTCTCTTTGTGCAAAAATGGTGGGGGAAGGTCGAAGTGGAAATAAATCACTATGGTTCTCAAAGAGCACTGTGGAGGCAGTAAGGGAAGAAAAGTCATTCAATAGGTATAATGGAGCCAAACTGAGGAAGATGCTAGTATAGCAGGATATACTGAAAATAGCAAACAAGACAGTGAGACAAGTAAAGGCAGAGGCAGAACTAAGGCTAGTGGAGGGGGGGGTTAGGATGGGTGACAAGGTATTTTTTGTATGTATGAAAGCAAACCGCAAACAAGGGAGGAGTAATGAGGCCAAAGAAGTGGGAGGAATGGGTAGAGGACACAAAGTGTAAGGCCAGTCTACTGAATGATGATTTATGTTTAGTATTCATTGAGGAGGACAGGGGTCCTCTGCCAGTCTGCAGCATGGCAGCCAGAAAGGAATCAATAGCAGGTGTCAATCAAGGGCTCAGAAAGGAGGAGACAGTGCTGAAGGCACTGCAAGCATACAGTGTGAGGGTGTGAAGAGAAATGAGTCCTAGCATATCTTCTATTGGATCTCTTCAACTACTCTGTAGAAACTAGAGCTGTGTAAAAAAAAAGTTCAGCTGGTAGAATGTCCACGAATGTCAGCCTTTCACTTCCATGAAAGTTCAGAAATCACATTAGCAACTTTCATGGAAATTACTTTCTGATGGCTCCCTACCATTTAATATTTACCTGGTGTGTCGTGGCACACCGCTCCTCCCACCAGTCACTGATCTTCACCTGATGCCAAGCATATAAGATTTCCCTAGCATCCAGTGGCACCTCCCCATCCAAAGCCCTGCCAGAAATAGAAATAAAATTCCCTGGTGACTAGTGGTCCCTCCCCCCACCCAATCACTTGCCCCATACATAAAAGTACTTCCCTGGTGGCAAGCAGTCCCTCCCACCACCCGATCACACACCTATCCACCCAATGTGGACATCATATGCCCAGGTGTTCAGTGTAACCCCCCATTCTGATCCCCAGTATAGTCAGTATAAGCATTTCCCTGGTGGTCATGTGACTCGCCCCATTCCCAATCCACAGTACTGTATGTTACTTCACAGCTATTCCCTGGCAGTCTAGTGCACTTCCCTGGCAGGTAGAGTCCCACCACCCTGCTCCTGAGCAGGTGACCGGCAAAACTCTCTGCTTTCCACCATGGTCAGGTGCCCACTGAGTGGTCAGTGAATGAACTTGTACTTGTACGTGCATGCACTCATTCATTGCCAACTCATGCTCATTCATTCAGCTCTGTCGGTGGTGCAGACCAGAGAGGAGGGCTGTTCCAGTCACTGGTGGGGGGTCAGGATGGGGGGGGAATGGTGTGGTGGACCACCAGAGATCCACCACGCCATTCCCCCCACATCCCAACCCCTGCCAGCATCCAGAACAGATCTCCACTCTTTTCTGCACCACTAGTGGAGATGTCAGTGAATAAGTAATTGCGAGTACAAGTACACAATCATTCATTGACAACTCAGTGGGTGGCCAGCTGTAGTGGAGAGTGGAGGGCTGTGCCAGTCACCCGCTCGGGTTCAGGAAGGGGGAACAGGACAGTGGAACACTACCTGTTGGGGTTGGTGGTGCACTATTCCACCAGGGAATAGCTGTGAATTTACATACTGTGGATCGAGGATGGGTAGTTCACTAGACCACCATGGAAATGTTTATATTGACTGTATGGGGGATCAGGATGGGGGGGTTACATAGGACACCAGGACCTATGCTGTCCATGTCAGGTGAGTGATCAGCTGGGGTGGGGGCCGCTACCCATGAGGGAAGTATTTTTTATATATGGGGCGAATGATTGGGTGAAGGAAGGGACAGCTAGCCACCAGGGAATTTTTATTCTGTTTCAGACAAGGTCTTGGGTGAAGGTGGGGGGACTGGACACCATGTATTTTTTTTTATTATATTATCTGAGCAGAACAGGGCAAAAATTCACCATACACATTTAGAAGATTTCCAATCTGCCAGAGGCTAAAGTTTTGAAACTTCTTCGCTGGTTGTCAAATTTTGCAGAAGTTCCACGAACGTGGAATTCACAACTTTCACCAAGCTCTAGTAGACATGAGAAGTCTTGGGGAACTGAAGAACCGCAAATGTGTTCCAGCTAAATAAAACTGGGAGTCAGGAGGAGCCAGGCAACTACAGTATAGACCAGTCAGTCTGACATCTCTAATGAGGAAACTACTGCCATCTACAATTAAGGAAAGGATAGTGGCGTTCTTGGAAGCCAATGAACACATCAAGGCAGCACTAAAGGGCTCACTGCTAAAGGAAGAAAAAACTCTTCAGTCAATAGCAAAGTCTGATAAAAGTGCAGGAGTTAATAAAAGTGTTAATCATAGTGTGACACATAGGAAACCCAGTGCTTAGCGACTGGGCAACATGACCCTGATGAGAATATTTTGTTTAATTTAGTAGCAAGCCTTTGAGTGCAACCTTGATGTGTTGTTTCCAGGATTAACTTTTTGGCTCACACCCGCAGTGCATAGTGGGTGCATGTTGCACAACTGCTCCTGGAGGCCAGTGGCCTGCAGGATTCTAGACAGCACAGATTTATGTGTGTGAAAGGCATGCCAAATGAACCTGACTGAAGTCTTCAATTTCAGTGACAAAGGTCATAGATAGGGGTCAGGCAGTTCAGGTGTTGTACCTAAACTTCTGCAAAGCCTTTGACTCTGTCTCACACATGAGTCTGATTAAGATGTTGGGTGATCTGGCTGTGGAAGATAAGATTACTAGGTGAGTGAAAATGTTTTGAGTAAAAGGACCCAGAGGGTCGTCCTAAATGGAGAACCCTTAGGGGAAGGGAAGTCATGATGGTGCCCCAGAGACCAGTTCTAGGATTGGTTTTCTTTAACATATTCATATGTGATATAAGAAAAGGGTTTTCAGGAAAAGATATGCCGCCTTGCAAATGATACAAAGATCTGTTTAATAGCAGACACCAAGGAGAGTGTAAGAGCTATAAAGAAAGATCTGGAAAATGTGAAGAGGTGGTCAAGAGTGTAGCAGCTGTAATTTAGCACAAAAAAGTGCATGGTTATGAACGTAGAAGTTGAGTACCTGAGAACAGAGTATAGGATGAATGAGGTGGTAGTGGAGAGCAAATCAGCGGAAAGGGACCTGGGCCTGGAATCACAAAACTTTATCTGGGCGCAAACCAGAGTTCGCATGAGTAAACCAGGTTTTACGCTGAGCTGCTATTCACAGAAGCCCGGATTGCATGCTCAGATCAGGTTTGCACTCAGGCAAACTGTTAAGGGTGGCTGCAATGCAAATGAGGGGGAAGGGACCTGAGCAATGGCATAGTCCAATTCCCAGAGCATTTGTTCAGCGCAAGTGCCCCTTGTGCCTTCCCCTTGCATGGAGCAAATATCACCAATCAAAACTTGCCTTAATGCCCCACATCCCTACTGGTTGGAAGAGGTGCTACAGTGCCCCCCCCGACCCTTAGCACACTATTCCCTGGTGTCCGGTGATATTTCCTCCCACCCAATCCCATGCCCAATACAAAAGTAAACATTTCCCTGGTGTCTAGTGGTCCTCCCACTCGATCCAATGCCTAATATAAAATAAACATTTCCCTTGCATCCAGTGGTCCCTCCCCCCACCTGGTCCCGCTGCCGATGTATAGAAAACTTTTCCCAGGTATCCAGTGGTCCCTTCCACAACCTGATCCCTCAACCAATGTATAGGAAGCATTTCTGTGGTGCCTAGTGGTCACCCCCTCCTGATCCCATGCCCGATACAAAAAGAAACATTTCCCTGGTGGCTAGTGGTCCCTCCCCCTGGCTGATCCCATGCCTGATACAAAAATAAACATTTTTCTGTTGTCTATTGGTCCCTTCCCCCACCCAATCCCATGCCCACTACCAAAAGAAACAGTTCCCTGGTGACCAGTGATCCCTATCCCCATCTGATCTCCTGTATATTTGAAAGAACATCATTCTTTGGTGTCTGGCAGACCCCCCTCCTTATCCTTGATGCCCTGAGCTGTCAAATGAGCACATACTGAGCTGTCAATCAGCTGTTACAGTACGCACTCACTGAAAGCTCAGTCGGTGGCTGGCTGTGATGGAGAGTGGAGGGCTGTGCCTGGTGCTGGCTTGGGGACAGAATAGTGGGGAGCAGGGGGATGGGGTGTTACCTGTCCAGGCTGGGGGTGCCCCTAGATTCCAGGGAATGGCTGTACATTATCATACAGGAGATCAGGGATAGGGAGGGGGATCTGCTAGACACCAGGGGATGGTGTTCTTTCAAATATACTGGGGATTGGATGAGGGAAGGGACTACTAGCCACCAGGGAACTGTTTATTTTGGTATTGGGCACAGGATCGGGTGGGGGGTAGGAACCACAAGACGTCAGAGAATCATACATTTTTTATTTGACATGGGATCAGGTGGGGGAAGTGACCACTAGACACCAGGGAAATGTTTATTTTTGTATTAGGCATGGGTTCGAATTGGGGGAGGGACCTCTAGCCACAAGGGAACTGCTTCTTTTTGTATCGGCAGGGGATCAGGTGGTGGGAGGGACAACTGGCCACGAGGGAATTGTTTCTTTTTGTATCGAGCAGGGGATCAGGTGGGGGGAGGGACCACTGGCCACCAGGGAACTGTTTCTTTTTGTATTGGGAAGGGGATCAGGTGGGAGGGAGGGACAATGAGGCACCAGGAAAATGTATATTTTTGTATTAGGCATGGGATTGGGTGGGCGGAGGGACCACTGACCACCAGCAAACTCTTTCTTTTTGTACTGGTCATAGGATTGGAAGGGGGCAGGGACAACGGGTGAACAGGGAACTGTTTATTTTATATCAGGCATGGGATCAGATAGTGGGATGAACCACTAGCCACCAGGGAAATATTTATTTTATATCAGGCATGGGACTAGTTGAGAAGAGGGGGCAATAGACACCAAGGAAATACTTTCTATGCATCAAGTGAGGGATTAGGTGGGGGAAGGACCACTGGACACCAGGGAAAATCTATATCTCAGGTGATGGATTGGGTGGGGGGAAGGACCACTGGACACCAGGGATGATCTTCTATACATTGGGCAGGGCAATGGGTGGGGGAAGGGGCCAGTGGACACCAGGGATTGAGGGCTGCCTATTGGGCAGAGGCTGGAGGGGCAAGCTTTGCTTCAGTGCATCCTATGCAAATAGACCAATAATGGGCATGCAAATGGCTACATAGTGCTTTGTATGCCCATTGGGCTCATTTACATGGCTACTTTTGTGAATTGGAAATAGCGCACCTGCACTACTCAATGTGGAGCCATACTCCTGGCTCCATGTCGGGGCAGTGCTAGTGGGGTTATGGCTGGTGCTGCTTGGGTTAGCACTGATTTAACCAGGTCCTATTCTCAGTCTGACAGTGCAAGTGTGCTATCTGACTGAGAACAGCAACCTTAGACACCTGGGAAACCGCAAAGTGCAACATAAACCTTTGAGCTGTGCTTTGCATTTGAAAATCAGGTCCCTAGGGTGTTAATAATGGAGAAATATGATGCCATCCCCACTGTGCAGCATGGAAGTAGAAAAGATGAATTGAATGCTGGGGCGCATAGTGAGAGGTATCAGTAACAAAAAGAAGCAGGTAATACAGCCCCTATGGATCCTTGGTTTGCCCTCATGGAGCATAGTGTACAATTTTGTAGCCCACACATGAGGAATAAAAGATGCAGGTTAGAGATGGGGAAATCATGAGCCACCAGAATGATACAGGGGTAGCAGGGTAGGTCCTACAAGAAGCTCTAGGAAAATCTCAACATGTATACACTTGAGGTCAGGAGAATGAGAGGGTGACATAACTCAGATGTTTAAATACCTCCACAGAATAAACAAAGTGAGCCGGGCAAGCTGTTCACAATGAGAGATAACATCTATGAAGGATGTCAAGAAGTACCCTTTTTAGAGAAAGATTGATGAATGACAGGAAATAGCTTACAGAGGAGGTAATCAGGGCTGACACAGAGAGAGAGAGTTAAAAAAGGTATTGGACAGCACACATGGACTGTGCGTATCAGGGCAGACTGTGAGGGTGTAGGCTCTCAAGAGGACTGATAGGGGCACATTCCCAAAATAAGACTTAGGCAGACTGAATGGGATGCTAGGCCTTTGTCTGCTTTCATTATATATGTTTCTACAGTATGTTTTAAATTGCAGATCCCTTCCCCTTCCAAAAGAAAGGTATCTACAAGATCAACAGGCAACAAGGGATCATATTTCTACAGAAGTCCAGACAAACTGAAAAAAGGATCATCAACCACTTGCCATTCCAGACACTTCTCCTTCCAGGAAAAAAAGTAAGAAATGTGCAACATTTTCCAAAATTCTACAGTAATTGCAAGAATCTGAAAAAATATTACGTGTATAGCTCAATTAATTTAATTGTGTTTGAATTTACTGCCATAAAAATAGCAAAACTTTTAAAGCCCTGAAAGCTAAGTTCATTTCCATTGCTAAACACAATTTTATTTGGATAAATTATTCATTTACTCACTTGGAAGGGACAATATGTACTTAGGGAATTTGTCTTAGTTCCCGTATTTGGGAAATAAAAAATGCAATTACTTTCTACAGTGAAAAGACATTTGCTTTTTTTGGTTCAGTGACAAAGATTTTATATCCAACTGTGATAATGTTTTTAGTTCAATTCTTCCTATAAATCTAACAACAGGCAATGGAACTCATAATGGGATTTTGTGCCTCCCATAAGGCACTAAACAAACATGAGTGTGTGTGGTCCATGCTTAGCTAAAATCAGTAAAACATGTTCAGAGTGACAGAGTGTTTAGAGTTTTGAGAACAACTGCTAACGTCAATACATATGTCTGATACCATCTGTTTCATGGTTTCTTCTTTCATTGTAAGTCAGTAGAAGGAAGACTGGAATAGGTCTGACATTCAGAGTAATGCAATTATTGTAGTTTATTTCCAGTAATCTTAGCAGAATTATAGAAGGAGAAGAGTGAGTGGGTTATATCAAAATTAAACACTCTGGGTGTCCCTCAATCATCAATGACTGATGGACCTCAGCAAATAGGGATCTAGTGGAAAAAGTTAAAAATCTTAGGTGCAGTGTCTACTACTTCCTCCAGCCATATTACCTGCATTGTTATGACTAGGCAATCATATGGGACTTGGAGTATATTATACGTTGCTGCTTTGTTTATGACCAGATATGTCAGGGATGAACTATTCAATACTGAATTTGGGACTAAAATGAAACTACTAAAATGTACAGTATCAAAGTTCCTGAATTCAAGGCTATGTAGCACATGAGGATGCTAGGATTTAATTAAATTTCCACATCTCAAATCCACCTTCAAAATGTTGTTATTTTGGCAGGCCACGTGCATTGTATATGACCCCAAAACAATTAGCAGCAGCATTAGGTTGATTTGTTGAACTGATACCACCTGTGTGCTTTGTTACTGGCAAATGTGTGCACGAGTGTTGCAGGCCAAGGCAAGCTACAATAATTGGATGTCATTTCCTGTACTGAACAGACCCAGGTTACATAGATCTGAGTTCTGTGCAGGCTTCCACATTTCTCATTATTACCTATTTTTCTTCCCACCTGCAATGTTTCTAGACAACAATCAATTCTGAAGGGTTGGAGAGGCCTGATATGTTGTGGCTCACCTTTCAAGAGCAAATCATTCAAGGTGTGTTAAAGACCCATTGCAAATTTTCATGAAGGGAGTGTTTTATTAAAATTATTACAGTGGTAGCCAGAGAATAAGTACCAGTATAGGAAGAAACCCATCAGGATACACAACACTGTTGAATTCTGCATTTGAGTTTGCAGGAAACAAGGCAGTTTAAATAGCAGTTAATCCCTTTTGTCATGCAGGAATCTGTCACACTGTGTTGCATTCTGGTGGCTCCCCTGCACATTCAGATACAGTCTAGATACACAGTATCACTGGAAATATAATGGAAATGAATGTGGATTTTCTGTGATATATATAGATGGTACTGTAGGTTTGCCTAGTGTCATGAAAGATGCATAGACAATGATGGCAGAAAAAGGCCTGTCAGACCACCATGTCTCCCCACAATACCTAACTACTCTGCACTGGTTCTAGTGACCATCCCTCCTCTATGTTTCTGCCCCCTCCTTTCTAGTTAATCCCATATGCCTATCCCAACCCTGCTTGAAGCTATTCACTGATTTGGCCTGCACCACTTCCTTCAGCAGCTTATTTCTCTGGTTCACCATTCTTTCTGTGAAAAAGTGCTTATGGGCATCCTTTTTGGACCTCCTCTGGGAGTTTAAGTGAGTTCCTGTTAGGCCCAGCATTAAAACTCAAGCAGAAAAGTTATTTGTCATTCACCCTATTTACCCCATGCAGGTACTTGTATAACTTGATCATGTTGGCCCATCCCCTGCTTTTCTCAAGGGTGTACATGTTCAGGTCCTGCAGCTTCTCCTCATGTTTCTTGCTCCCTAGTCTATGGACCCTCTTGGTTGCCCTGCATTTTACTGCTTCCACCTTGTCACAGTCTCTCCATATGTGTAGACTCCAGAACCTTGCATAGTATTCCTGGTGTGGTTGCATCAGTGACCTATAGAGTGGGAGGGTCACCTCCTGGCTTCTGCTGCTTAGTCCCCTCCATTTAAAACCCAGCATCTGGTTTGCCTTGCCCACAGCTCTATTACAATCTGTTGTTGTTTTTAGGCTCTCCTATATTATGATCCCTAGGTCTTTTTCCTCAATGGCTCTTTCCAGCACTGCACCCCTAATTTCATATTGCATGCTTGGGTTTCTCATCCCAATGTGAATCACTTTTCATTTTTGTTCATTGAAGCCTCAGCTGTCAAATCTTGAACAAATAAACACCACACTAGTAGAGCTCAATCAGTTTATCACGCACAGGCTTTAGGAAGGATATTCTTTCAGTAGTCCCAGCATTTTGATTACCGAGTCTCCTTGAGAAGACTCGCATGGAGTCGAAGTGCTGGGTTCTGAGGGAGGAGCACCTGTCCTTTTACCTAAGCCTATTAAGCAAGTAAACTGATTGAGCTTACTACTGGTGTGGACATTCCTTTTGTTCTGGGTGCATCTGTTCTTTGGCTTTCACTTGAGAATGGGCTGGCTGCCCTTTCAGTAGCACCAGCTGGATCCCTAGTTTGCAGCAGTCCTTTTGTGTTTGTGTAAGCCAAACCTTTGACCAGCTCTGCAATGTGCCCAAATCTTCTCTGAGTTCCTTTATCCTTTCCTCTGTGTCCACCCTTGTACAGATCATTCTGTTATCTATGAAGTGGCAGATCAAGCCTCTGATGCCATCACCTATGTCACAAATGAATACACTGAAAAGGACCGGGCCCACCACTGACCCTTGAAGTACTCCACTTGTTATTTACCTTATCTCTGAAAGCTCCCCATTAACTACTATCGTTTGTGTTCTTCCTTCATGCCAATTCTCCACGCAAGTTGCACATTTTTCCCCCACTCCTAGGTCCCTTAGCTTTTTGACCAGCTTCCTGTGTGGGACTGAGTAAAATGCCTTCCTGAAATCAAAGTATACCACATCTAATGCTTACCTCTATCTGCTGCTCTGGTCGCCCAGTCAAAGAAGTCAGCCACATTTGCCTTGCAAGACTTTCTGCTCATAAACCCATGTTGTCTGGGGTCCTGGAGCCCATTTCCTCTAGGAAAACCAAGAGTTTCTCCCTTAGTAAAGACCTCCATAATTTTTCCTACTATATATGTCAAGCTGACTGGTCTATAGTTCCCTGGATCATCCTTCCTTTGGCTGTTATATAGAGAACCATGTCTACTGTCCTCCAGTAACTAGGGACAACCCTTGTGGTCATTGAGCAGTCGAATATGTCTGCAAATGGCCCTGCTATCACTTCTGCTACCTCCTTCAGCATCCTCGGGTGTAATCAATCAAGTCCCATGATTTATCTACTTTCAACTCTATTATCTTTTCCAACACTCCTTTCTCTGTTATTTTTATTTCGATCATGCCACTTGAGCCCTTGATCTCCTCTCTTCCCCTCTTAACTCCACATTCTGGCAGTGGTCCATCCTTCTCCCTAGTGAACATGGAACAAAAATATTTGTTCAGTATCTCTGCTTTCCCTTATTCCCCCTCCTCCCATACTTCCACATTATTCAATCTCACAATACCCCCTTTGACCTTATACTTCTTACAGATGTAGCTGAAGATTACTTTCCCCCTTTGCTTCACTAATTTTGCCAGTCAGGGTTCTGTCTCTGCCTTGTCCTCCCTCACCTTCCTGTTGATGACCTTTGTAGCCTCCAGGTTCTTCTCCTTATCCTACCCTGATTCGCTTCCCATATACTTTAAGAAAAATCTCCTTTTGGCTCTTACCACTGTCTTTACTCTGTCTATGAACCACATCACACCCCTTGCCCTTTTTCCCTTTCATACCTTCAGCATTAAGTTTTTTGTCATTTATAGTATATCATTGTTTTTTTTATTCTTTTTAATTTTCCTCTGCCTCTTCAACTGCTTAATATTCCTTGCAATTTTTTCCAGCTGTTCCCTGATCTTCCCTTACTGTGTTTTGCCTGTTGGTGGTACCTATCTGGACCTCCAGTGCCACTGTCCTGTGGTTACTGAAATCAAATCATTACAGGACTGCTACATTTTGGGTCCTCTTATTGTTGGTGAGCACCAGATTCAGCAGAACCCCTTTCCTTGTGGGGCCATGGACTAGCTGAAATAGGAACACCTCTTGGCATGGATCCACCAGGCAATGTTTTGTAGTACTTGCCACAATTAACATGTTCCATCCACTTACAGCTTATTAAAGTATCCTACTACAGCCACCTCCCCTTAACTGGCCACCATCCTAAGTATCTCTCCCAGTCCTTTGTCTTCCTTATGATCCCGGCCCAGTGGTCTGTAGAACACCACAATCCAGATTTGTTTTCCATTTCCTGTTGCTGACAGCAACCACAGGTAATCATGTTTAGCTGACTCCCCTAGCCTGTCTATATTGGAGTTTTTATTCAGCTAGGCTCTACAGACTAGAGGTGTGTAGAACTGGTTCTAATTTAGCAACCCAACCTGAACCTGAGTAACTTGACAGGAATAAAGTCCAAGATGAACCATTGGGTTTGCTCAGAAATAGCTCAAAGCTTCTTTCTAAAAAAAATATATATATATATTTTACCATTTCTTCCCCTGCCCACCTGCCTGTGCCTTGAAAAAGTTCCTGAACCCCCCCCCCATAATTAATAGCTGATTGGGGCTTGTTGGCAAGAGCACCATTAACCTTTACTCTTTTTGAGCTAGCTAAGTTACTGCCTTTCCCGTGCAGTGTGCACCTATGTGGGTTGTTGAGCAGAGTGCTGAAGAGTTCTACATCATACCCATACATTCTCATAGACAGTAATAAGCAATAAGAGCTTATATATCTCTTCCTCAATGATATGAAAGTGGCTGAGTGGGAGATTCTAGAGGGTTGTCCTTAGTGGGAAGTACTCAGGTGTGTTGGATGTCACTAGAGGAGTACTGCAGGGATTAGTGCTGGGGCTGGTCATTTTTAACATATTTATTTGTGGCATTGAGAAGGAATCTAAAATAAGATCTAGCTCTTTAGAGATACCACAAAGATCTGTGGAAGAGTGGACAGTGAAGAGGGTGTATTGACCATGAAGAAGGAGCTGGAAAGATTAGAGAAATAGTCAAGGCTATGGCAGTTGAAATTCAATGCAAATAAGTGTAAGGTAATACACTTATGAGCTAAGAACTCTAAAGTAAAATAATTGACAGATATAGTTTTAGTACACAGAATGACTGAGAAGAAGGACCAGAGGAAATAACTGCAAACAATTTGAATGCATCTGCATAGATCAATAATACAGTGGGGAGGCCAAATAGGATGCTGTGTTGTGTAGGGAGATGAATCAGCAGAAAGTGAAGAAAGGTGATCCAGCCCTTCTACAGATTTGTAGTTCACCCTCACCTGGAATATTGCCTGCAGTTCTGGAATCCACAACAGAGGAAAGAGAAATAGGGAGTAGGCAGTGCAGAGCTGGGTAGCCAAGATAATTCTGGAACAGTGAGGAAAGTCCTACAAGGAGAGGTTTGGGTAACTCAGCATGTACATTCTGGAGATGAGACGGGAGAGCGGGGCATGATAGAGACACATACATAACTTCTTAGGCTAAGTAGGGTGGATAACAATAAGCTATTCACACTTACTTAGAACATTAGCATAAGAGGAAACTCAATAAGTCTGTGTGGGGAGAGGAGATTTAGGTAAGATACTAGGGAATATTTGTTCATGGAGAGAGGGGTAGATAAGTGGAATAAATTAACATCTCTGCTAATTCAGTGGATGGATTCAAACATGGGTAGAACAGACAAATAGGGTTCTTAAGAATATTAGGAAAAGAAGGATGAGAGAAGGTGTGTTTGGTCTCTAGGACCATCATATCCAACTATTGGTGGGGCTGGACAGACTATTTGGGCTACAAAGGTTTTTATCTGCCAGTATCTTCTATGTTTTTATGGTGAACTCCTTACAGCTTATTACTGTCTACAAGAACACATGTGTATAGTGTGGAACTTTTCAAGGCAGTACTCAGCTACTGACATAATGACACACTGCAAGGAAAAGAGGCATCTGAACTTACCTGGTAAAAAACAAATTTATGGACTGATGAGCTGTTAGCCTATGGCTATCCCCAAATCAACTATTAGCAATTAAGATGGTGTGAGTAAAGATACTCCTGGGACTCTTGCCCCAAAATGTACATGAGGGTAGGTGGTGGGAGGGAGAGGGGCAGCTGAAAGTCTGTCAGTTGGACGAGGAGACTGGCTTGAGGTCAGCTGTACATCTTAGTTTTAAGGGGTTGCCTTTAAATGGCAGACTGGAGAGAGAGGTTGCCTAGTAAATGCTGTTTGATTTAGTGATTAGACAGCTGTTAACCCAGAGACCCAAATTTTAATCCCAACACTGCTTCATACTCTGATTTTTATCAGCTCACTTAATTGCACTTTGCTTAACCTCTCTATATTCTATCTGTTGTTTACATCTTGCACCCCTAAAGGCAGCAACATTCTCTTGCCTCAGTGTCCAAGGTTGTAAATAATTTTGGGATAGGGTTTGTATGAAATGCACTGTATAAAACTAAACTGTGTTCTATTCAATAGTCTTTGCTCTGTCAGTATTCTAGTCACTGCTTTGTAAAGCACTTTAGGATATATGGTAGTGTGTATGAAAGGTGCTGCATACCAACATGTTCTATTTCTTTTAGGGGTAGGGTTAGGGAGTGGAACTTTAATTAAATGTGTCTGGTTGGAGGGGAGTGAGGGAGTGAGACTAGCAGGAATCCAAATATGCTGCAGCAGGTTAGGGGTGACCTTTGACATGGAACTTTTGCCCAATAAAAAGAAAGACTTGGTTACACTTAGAGAGGAGAGAATATTCTTTAAAATAGTGCTGGGGAAGGAAGTCTGTCTTGACTCAAAACTAGAACCCAAAGAATGGGTGATTTTGCAAGATCAAAACCAGAACCTCCCTGATTTTAACCACCTCTAAACAGTGGCACTGGGTGGGAGGGACAGCGGAGCATAGTGTGGTGGTGCTTAGCGGTGGGCAGATTTGAAAGAATGAAGGATGCAACAGATAGGATACTGAAGGATTGAGCTGAGTACTAACACAGCTACAGGATTTCTTGGGATGGAATTACCACCTTAGTGCCAGGTACAATGAGGACAACCCAGGACTTCACTGGACATTGCTGAAACAGTTACCTGACCAGTGTGACCATGTTGTAAAAGTAAGTTCCTGGGTGTGGTTGTGGTGAAATGTGCACTCTTCGGGGGTTGGGGTGGGGTTCTAGATTACAGATGGACCTTTTTGACCTAGGACAGGTTCTGCTGAGTTTTTGTAGGAAGGGAGACTATCTTGGTCAGTAGTTGGATCATGGTTGCAGAATCATAATCTGATTCTGATTACCAATCTGAGTCTTTTTTTCAGAAACAGGATTTTTGACATTCAATTTTGAAAATTATAATTCTGACAAAAGCTCAGAATCTAGTGTATCCAATTCCATGACTCAGATTCCGGGCATCCCCACTGGATGGCATTGCTTTACTTAGACTGTGTTTTCTCATACACAACTTTTTCTGGAATGTTTGATAGGTGACCAATAGCTGACAAAACAACCATTCTTTTCAAAGAACCTGATGATCAGCACAGTTCCAAATCCACACTGCATTTAAATTTTTTAGCACATCTCCAGTTCCACGGTGTATCCCACCTATTCTGCATAGTTCCTGCCCAATGGTCTCTTCAAGCTCTCCAGTGCAGCGTCCTTATTGCAATTTCATTCATTGATACACATTCAGTTCCCTTAAGCAGTTTCAGATCTCCAGCACAGTTCAACAGATGATCCAAGATACTATACAGCACAGACGCTTGGCCTAGCATCTGGGATGTCTATGGTTATGCTTAGAAATTTGAAGTCCATTTTTTAGTCTTTTTTGGAAAGTCTCTTTATTTGTCAACTACAAATGAAATGCTCTACACAGCATCATTCACTACAGTCTGCATTAGGACTCAATTACAGGAATAACTGTTATTATTACTGCTTAAACCATAGATGTAATGTACACATATGAGGGAGTGAGTTCCACAACATAAAACAGAATTTTCAAGTACCATAAGTATAGCAAAAGCATAATCAAACTTATTACATAGTGCATTGTGACAAGGATTTCAGAATCCCCCCCATAATTCCTATTGGATCACTACATGACTTTTGATTAGATAGGAAAGTCCCCTGTTTCTATGTTGAATTTGAAAGTCTTGAGTACATTTGTTTTAGAAATATTTCTGAACCTTTAATTGTATTCTGTATTATAAAAGACTATTTCTGAGGTAAGGCTAGGAATATACAGTTAACTATATTCTTGGAGCACTGAGATCAGTATTAATTATAGTAGATAGCCAGTTCTTCCTAATTCCTAATTTTTTCCTCATATCACCCTTTTCATTCTGTAAGAGCATTTATATGTGTTTAAATATGGCAGTAGTTCTATTTTAGTTCAGGTGGTAGGTTTACCATGACTGCATAATGTAGTATAGTGTCATGTCTAGTACCAGCTTTGATGGGTCAGTTACCTGGACTGACTACCCACTACATTTTCAATATTGTATTTGCAATTCTATCATCATATCTACTGATGGGAATTTCCATTCCTGAAAATTATTAATGGACTTCAGTTCTCCACCCCTCAAAAGCTATACTTTTGTTCAATATGCTGCTTCCCTTGAAGGGGAATAAACTGAATCCATTTGTTTGGTGATCAAGCCCTTTATAGATGAGCATCAGGTTCAAAATAAACGCACTGTAGTTTATTTGTTAGAACTACAGTGAGTAGTGCTTTTTGTCATTTTGGAGATGCAGAAATCAGGCTTTCTTCTCACTTGGCTCTTCCACTGGGCATTAGAATTTCTGAGCTTTAATACTCTAATAGGGAAAGCGAGACAGGAACTCTATCAGCTATGTGGTGTTAAATTGCAACAGTCACAGTAGGAAGAGGAGAACTATAACACTTGCTTCAGGCAGGGAAACATTACATCTACAGTGCAATGCAGTCCAAATTGTCCTGGATTACAGCATGAATATAATTTTTCCCAGGTGGGGTGAGTGCCTTGCTTTTTCTCTTCTTTCTTATTCCTTTGCAATATGCCTAAATCCTGACTTTCGGCTAGATTTCCCTGTGAATAACAGCTTACTACCTCTATCAACTTACATTCAATAAAAAAAAGAAAAAAACTTAAAAATCAATGTTATGTAAGGGGTATACATTCTGGATTCCATTTTCTGTCAGACTTCAGTATGACTTAAATTTCTCCAGTACATAATGCTTCATTTCTAGTACAAGATGTCCAGGAACCAGGTCTTTAAGAACAAACACTCCTATCTTGAAAACATTGAGAACGCTTACTTCTTGAGTCTCTGCAAAGTCCTCCTATAATGCTTTCTGCACCTTACTTGCTTTTGCACCTAACCCTCCCTCTGCCTCCTCACTTTCTCCTTAACTATGAATTTACCCCTTCTCCCTCTTCCACCACATTCTTTTTTCAGTTTAATACAGTTTATTATGTTTCTAAATACAAGGAACATCACAATCAAGAAAAAGAATGACTATCTATATATATATATATATATATATATATATATATATATATATATATATATTATAAAGACAAAGAACCTCTGTGTGCAAACACTGAGGCAAGGGTTACCAAAGGGCATTTGGCTGGGAAGCCAAGTTTCATGAATATATATATATTATAGCAGCATGGTAGTGCCACTATAGTTAGGGTTAAGTATCCCATTTAAGGTTAAAGTCTGAAATTTGGCAGCTTAATAACTATGCCACCATGTGACAGAGTTGCCTGATATTTGGCATGCATGGAGTGGCACTGTAGACCTCTGGATCTGCAAAGTTTTGTAATGGTCAGATATACAGCTGTAGAGCTACATAGCACCGTAGAATGTGGTAATTCCGCATTTTTGTGCATTCTTTGCTCATGCCTACAGGTCACATGGCCTGTGCGGCTGGTCCGAAAACCTCAGGGAATATGCAGCCATGGTCCCCAATGTGTCTTTCAAAGATTTCATGAAAAGATATTAAACAGTTCAAAAGTTATTCAAAAAACAAGTTTCCCATTATAGTCAATGGGAAAAGTTAAAATGTTCAACAGTGCAGTTTCTAGTGTCACAAATGACCCCTGTAGTGTGGCAAATCTGCCATCTTATTTTCAGTTGGTGGTCACAGCAATGCTTGGCATTTAAATTTGGGGTCCTCTAGGGACACAATTCTTTTTGTGTTCACCTAGTCAAGCCCTGAAGATGCTAGTCATGTCTTTTTTGGGGGGTTAAACACCCCAAAAGTATGTTTTTAAAATTTTTGGAAACAGTAGCATCACAAAGTAGTGTTGCACTTGCGAAATTTTTGTGATTTTTATTTGCAAAAGTGCCGTAAATCGTGTGACTACTTTGCGACACTATGCCAAAAACAACAGGAAATCTTTGCCACCCTGCTGCAAAAGAACTGGTTGGTCTTTTGGGCTGAAATTTGGAGGGAAAAAAAGCCAAGATGCCACAGATGTGCCTTTTTGTGGTTTGGCGAGAAAATATTAGAGGGCTGCAAAGTTACTGCACTCAGAAATTGATGATTATTCCCATAGGCTAACATTACAGTGTCTGCCGTGCCTTTTGGGGCCCATATCTCGAAAACTCTTTGAGATACAGACTTTTCATCAGAAAATGCTTAGCCCCCCACTAGGGAGCTACATACAAAACTAGTGGGGAAAGTCATAAATAATATGAGATTTGAATTTTTTTTCTATGTTGTACGGTTCCTGAGATATAAACAATTTAGTATTTCAAGTGTTCATTTTCTGCCATTATTATGCATACATTCTTTGTATTCACTGTGTTTCTGAATGCACTTTTTGGGGACAAAAAGTGGGTGTGTTTGCATTACTGTTACACTTATCATTTCTGCTTGTGTTTCCGTGACCATTTGCATTAGCGTTTCCGATTACATAGCTGTGTGTGTTACTCTTTGCGTTTGCACTTGCTTTTGCGTTACTGTTACTATTTGTGTTTCCATTACTGGTTTTGTTTGCGTTTGTGTTTCCTTTTGTGTCACCATGTGCATTGCCATTTGCGTTTGCATATGCACTTCCTTTTGTGTTTGTGTTTCTTTTGGCATCATCATTGCTGTTACCATAAGCGTTTGCGTTTCCAACTGCGTTACCATGACCAAGCACATAATGATTTGCATTTGCTTATGCACTTACATTTCCACTTCCATTTCTGTTACTGTTCCCTTTGGCATCCTCCTTGCTGTTACCATAACCGTTTCTTTTTCCAGTTGCATTACCGCTACTGAAGGGCCCCGCGCTCGCACCACCACATTCCATTCACTATTTATACTGCACATTCTCAAAAAGAAGCGAAATTCATGGCAAAAAACTCCATTTAATGCATCAGTTAGGGTTGTTCCACAGTGACAAAATCAAGGAAAGTCAATGTTAGGGTTGCCACCCCTTGCATCCCACGCCCCACCCCAACCAACCAACAGGCATCGGGGTGTACATTGGGTCATCAGTCCTAACTCTTACCCCATTCTCCTATACTGCACTGCCTCAGCTTGTATACAGATGGAATGGGGTGAGACTTAGGACCAATGACCCCAACGCACACCCCGATGCCTGTTGGTGGGGGCGGGGTTGGTGTCTGGCACAAGGGGTGGCAACCCAAACATTGAATTTCCTTGCTTTTGTTACTGTGGAACAACCCTAACTGATGCATTAAACTGAGTTTTTTTGCTGTGTGTGTGTGTATATATATATATAGATATATATATATCTATATATATATATAAAAATAATAGTGGCACATGACGGTAATGCCACTACAGTTAGGGTCGAGTACCACATTTAAGGTTAAACTGTGAAATTTTGCAGCTTAATAACTTTGCCACAGTATAATGGATTTGCCTAAAATTTGGCATGCTTGGAGCAGTGCCATAGATCTCTTGATCTGCCAAGTTTCATAATGGTCAGCTATATGGTTTTGGAGCTACAAAGCGCCAGAGAATGTGGTAATTATGCATTTCTGTGCATTCTTTGCTCATGTCTAAAGGTCGCACCGTCTGTGTGACCAGTCTGAAACCTTCAGGGAACATACAGCCAGGATCCTCAATGTGCCTTTCAAAGATTTTGTGAAAAAATATTAAATGGTTTAGAAGTTATTAAAAAAACAAATTTTCCATTATAGTCAATGGGAAAAGTTAACAAAAAGTTCAACAGTGTCGCAAATGCAGTTTTTAGTGTCGCAAATGACCCCTGTAGTGTTGCAAATCCACTATCTTGTTTTCAGTTGGTGGTCACAGAAATGCTTGTCATTTAAATTTGGGACCCTCTAGGGACACAGTTCTTGCTGCAGTCACCTAGTCGAGTCCTGAGGATGCTAGCAATGTCTTTTTGAGGGGGTTAAGCACCCCAGAAATATGTTTTAAAAATTTTTGGAAACAGTAGTGTCACAAAGTAGTGTTGCACATTTGACACTTTCATGATTTATTTTGCGAAAGTGTCACAAATCACAACACCACTTTGCGACACTATGCCCAAAAGAATAGGAAATCTTTGCCACTCTGCTAAAAAAGAACGGTTTGGTCTTTTGGGCTGAAATTTGGAGGGAAGAAAGTCAAGGTCCTACAGATGTGCCTTTTGGTAGTTCGGTGACAAAATAGTAGAGGGATACAAAGTTACAGCACTCTGAAGTTGTCAGTTTTTCCCATAGGCTAACATTACGGCGTCCGCCGTGCCTTTCTGGGCCCTCATCTCAAAAACGCTTTGAGATACGGACTTTTCATCAGAAAAATGTTTGGCCCCCATTAGGGGGCTACATATAAAACTAGCCAGGAAAGTCATAAATAATATGAGATTTTAATTTTTTTCCTACGATATATGGTTCCTGAGATATAAGCAATTTAGTATTCCAAGGGCTGGATATTCAGAAGGGTTGCACATGGCGCAACACAGTTGCACCATGCACAGCCCACTGATGCGCCCGGTGTGATATTCAAAGGGGGATTAAGCCTGGCACAAATCCCGATGCGCCGGAGAGCATCAGTAATGTATGCGGCGCAGGTGGGGGGGGCGTGCCCATGCATACTCCGCACATCCTGATATTCAGCCCAGGATGTGCTAAGCCCATGCATGTGCAACCCCTACCTGAGATGCACACAGGTGAGCCAAAAAAAAAGGAGCAACAACTGGCCACCCACAGGTGAGCTGCCATATTGCAGGGTGCAACACGGCAGCTGCCACCTGTGGGTGGCCACTTGGGCTCCGGCGGCACCTTCGTGGTGGTGCCCCCCCAATGCCCGATTGCAGGCATTTGTTATAATTAATAGTCCCATATCCCTGGTGGTCCAGGGGACCGCTCGCAGCCTGATTGTGGGCATTTGTGAAAGATAATCATCCTACATCCCTGGTGGTCCAGTGGACCACATGCAGCCTGATCTCAGGCATAAGTACATGTCAGACAGTTAACTTTATCCCTGGTAATCCAGTGGACCACTTGCAGCCTGATCACAGGCATATGTAATAACAAAAAGGGGTCCAAAATCCCTGGTGGTCCAGTGGACCACGTCCAGCCCGATCACGGGCGTACATTTCATAATAGAACACACCAAGCCATCCCTGGTGGTCCAGCGGTACCTCCCTCCCCACCCGCCACTGAGCCCCAGCACCCCACTCCCCCTCCATCAGCGGTGGGCAGCAGCTCCCCACTCACCAGCCACCCGCCATTTTGCCAACTGACTGCATATGGTAGGGCTGTCATCCATTGGTGCAAGCATGGGCCAATAATTGTACAGACTCATACCATACAGTCAATCAGATTTTCACATATCTGGACTGTGTAGTACGGTATGGTCTGTACGCCCATTGGCCCATTGGCCCACGCTGTGGACCAATGGGTGTACAGCCCTACCATACACAGTCAGTCGGTGGGTGGAGGGGTGGCTGGTGGGTGGGGAGCTTCCGCCTGCCACTGACCGGGGGGGAGCATGGTGCTGGGGCTCAGTGGGCAGGTGGGGAGTGGGGTACCGCTGGACCACCAGGGATGGCTTAGTGTGTTCTATTGTGAAATGTACGCCCGCGATCAGGCTGGACGTGGTCCACTCGACCACCAGGGATTTTGGACCCCTTTTAGTTATTACCTATGCCCACGATCGGGCTGCAAGCGGTCCACTGGACCACCAGGGATAGAGTTAACTGTTTGAAATGTACTTATGCCCGTGATCAGGCAGCAAGTGGTCCACTGGACCATCAGGGATATAGAACGATTATGGTTATACATATGCCTGCGATCAGGCAGCGAGCGGTCCACTGGAACACCAGGGATATGGGACTTTTATAATGCAACATATGCCCACGATCGGCCAATGGGGCACTTTGCCACTTGTGCAGGGGGCGTCGGTTCCTGATGGCTGCAGCCTGGCAGGGCATCAGGCACAAGTCGCCAGGGATCGGCATACCTGCATGCAGATCAGGCCATAATGACATGCAAATTGCCACATTTGTGGCTTGCATACATTATGACCCCATTTGCATGTGCACTTTTGAATATCGTGGTTGTTGCGCCTAGCGCAATGGAACTTGTGCTAGTGCATCCCCCTGCTCCACTCTGGCCACTTGCGCTGGCGCAGTGCCACTGCGCCATGTGTACTGCAGGTGGCCAAGGTGCAATATTCAACGATGCTGTGCCATGGCTCAGCTCCGTTGAATATCACCCTGTCAACGCCCCTGCACAGCCAAGTTGCGCTGCTCCCAAGCTTGTGGCACAGCCTGGCGCAGTCTGAATAGCCCGGCCCAAGTGTTCATTTTCTGCTCTGAGGCCTATTATTATGCATACATTCTTTGTATTCACTGTGTTTCTGAATGCACTTTTTGAGGACAAAAAAGTCTGCATTTCTGTTACTGACACAGTCACTGTTTCTGCTTGCGTTTCTGTTACTGTTTGCATTAGCGTTTCCTTTTTCGGCACTCTGTGCATTACCGTTTGCATTTGCACTTCTGTTTGTATTACTGTTACCATTTGCATTTCCATTACTGGTTTTCTTTGCATTTTCTTTTGTGTCACCATCTGCATTTCTATTTGCATTTCCTTACGAGCTTCTGTTTGTGTTTCTGTTTGCGTTTCTCTTTTCTTTGGCATCATCATTGCTGTTACCATAACTGTTTGCATTTTCAACTGCGTTACCATTACTGTTTGCATGTTCATCACTGTTTTCCTTTCTGTTGACCTTAGCATTTGCATTTTTGGTAGCATTTCCATTGTCAATTGTGTTACTGTTTCCTTCTACATCACCACTGCCTTTAATGTTTGCATTTCTGTTTGTGTTTCTCTTACCATTTGCATTTTTGTTACCGTTTGTGTTTCTGTTGGCTTTAGTGTTTCCATTACTGTTTTCATTAATGTTTACGTTTTTGTTGCCGTTAGCATTTGTGTTACCATTTGCGTTATGATTTCTGTTTTCATTAACGTTTACATTTGTGTTTCTCTTACCATTTGTGTTACCGTTTATTTTTGCGTCACCATGTGCATTACTGTTTCCACTTGTGTTTGCGTTACCGTTACTGCCTAGAGACCTAGATACTTATACTTTTGGACCTGTTCCAGTGGGATGAGAGAGGCGGAGAGTATTTCTAGGGGGAAATCCTTTGATCTGTTTTGGTGGTGGGCATAGAACATCGTCTTAGTTTTTTTAATATTGACTACCAATCTGTGTTCAGAAAACCAGTGTTCAATCTGAGAGAAAGAGTTTTGTAAGGTATGCTGGAGAGAGAGAGAGAGGATCAGGATGTGTGGCATAAAGAACAATGTCATCCACAGAGGAGAAGGTTGCCGGGGCAAGGTTTAGGCAGGGCATTGAAGTAGATGCTGAATGGCAGGGGACCCATGATAGATCCCTGGGGAACTCCTGAGTGCACTGGCAGCATAGTAGATATGGTATTATTAATTTGAACACATTGTGTTCTAGATGAAAGATAGCTGGAGAACCATGAGAGTGGACAATGAGAGACCCCAATTTGTTGTAATGTATTAAGAAGGGTCTAGTACGATCTCCAGACATTGATCTTCCCGGATAAAAATAGCCCGTATTTTACTTCCCATTTGTAACCTTACAAAGATACATAGACAGTGTCGGCAGATAAGGGCCTATGGCCCACCCAGTCTGCCCATTTGAGCTTGTAAGTTCAGTTTGTTTTCCTAGAAGTCTGTTGCCCCTTACCCCTGACCTCCAGAATTCCTTTATGTCTATCCCATGCATTCTTAAATCCCGTGATTGCTTCAGCCCCCACCACTTCCTCTGGCAGGGTGTTCCACTTGTCCACCACCCATTCTGTGAAGAAATTCTTTCTCATGTTTCCTCTGAATTGTCCTCCCTCCAACTTCATCCCATGCCCTCTAGTCCTGGAACATCTTTTTCACTTAAAAATAGTGTTTTCCTGCACCCTGTTCCTCCCTGAACCTTCCCGCTGTTGATTTTATACTGACACTGATTCTCCCAACAAATATATTTTCAAATTTCAACTGCAACTTGTAGCTTGTGTCTGAGTGTCTGGATGGATCTAATAGGGGGGTAGTCCCTCCGATGCCATTAGCACGGCAGAAAGATTCGATCTCATGTAAAAGATTCAGGGATTTGGTCTTGCTACAAGGTGTGGTTCAGACCCTGATTTTAGCTTAAAAATGCAGCAGTGTCTTGTCCCTTTGTAGTTAAAATGAGCAAGGGCTCAAGTAGTTAAGCAGGACAACTGTGCCCAGCCTCAACGTGAAGAAGGAAGGCAACTAGTAACAATGGCGATGTGGGAGCTTTAGCGGTCAAGGAATTGGCATGGCAGCACTGTGCTGAGATAAAAAAAATACCTGTCTACCTCCCACAGTGGCAGGATACAGAGTTCTCCTCTGCTCCAGGGTGTCTCTCCACTGGACAGCAACTTGCTGCTGCTGCTTGAGTTGATGCTCCCTCGATGTAGAGTGATGACTGTGCAGGCTGCAGGAAAAACATTGGGGGCAACTGCAGGTCTCTCCCATATCAGTGCTCGGCAGAGACTCAGACGATTTAGCAGTCCCACTGTACCTGAATGTCATCATTGCATGGCAAATCCTTACTTTTAGGCAAGTGTGATTTAATGTGCTAAAGTCTCTGATGTTGAGTGTCTGAGTCAATCAATGATTATTTTTTTTTAATGGGGGGGAATCGAGCCGGAGTGTCAGGCTGAGCTGAGGTGGAAGGATTGGAAGAATTCAGTGGGGGGGGCAGGCATCATCACTTCACTGTCACTGAATGAAACATAAAGGCAATGTTGCTGCTAGAGCATGTTACAGCCGACATTTCGAGCATTTCTTGTGTAGTTTTCTATTCATGCCACTATTAACGAATGTCGGGATAGTATCTGTCAGTTTGTTTTTTGTCGGGAAATTGATAATGTCAGCAAGTTGGTGCCTGTGAAATTAATGTTGGGAAGTTGAAACTCAGGCAATGGTACTGATCCCGTTAAGAAGGAGGGGGTGAGAAACTGTGTCGAAGGCCGTTAAGAGGTCTATAAACATGGCCCCTGTGAGGTGCCCATTGTCAAGCGTGGAGTGCAGGGAGTTAGCAAATTCTGTGAGGGTGATCGTAGTACTATGACCAGCTCTGAAACCATGCTGCTCCCTACATAAGAGGTTGTGTGTGAGGAGGTAGTCAGTGAGCTGATTGGCCATGATCCTTTCAAGGGCTTTAGAGAGTGGGGGAGAATTGAGATGGGCTGGTAGTTGTTTGGAAGGGATCTGTCGCCACATTTCAATATTGGTGTTATCACTGCCATTTTTCATGAGGTTGGGAACTGGCCCAGGTGCAGGGACAGATTTAGAAGGTCCGTGAGTGGGGAGATAACTGAGTCTAGTGCAAGGTATAGGATACGCATATCGAAGGTGTCTTTGCAGTAATTGGAGCTCTGGAGGGCTTTGGACAGGTAGGCTTTCACTTCTGTAAGGATAATGACTCTGAGTTTGAAGGGGGGTGGAGAAGCTCAGGCAATGGGGTAGGCTGAATTGGATCAAAAAAGTTGCTAAGGAGGACTGAGCTGAGGTCTGAGAAGGTGGAGTTGAGGCAGTTAGCTATGTGAAGTGTGTCTGTGGTGGTAGCACTGTTAACACTAAGTTGTGAGGGGGAGCAGGATTTACCATTAAGCTCCTTGATGTTATCACAGAACTTTCTTGTGCTACCCCAGGAGGTGGCTAGGGTAGTTCTGTAGTGCTCCACCTTGGCCTTGCGGATTGCTCAGGTACACATAGGTTAATATAGAATATTCTGACTGATACTTTTTTTAGATTCTCCCTAATCTCCTGTCTTGTAAGATACAATTGTTCCTATTTTGACTCTGCCTTAACACTTTTTTACATTACAAATAACAAAAAGAGTGTGCATTTCATTAAGGCTTTCCCTTAGTTTTCATCAATATTCTCAGCTGTTTATGAACATCCCTTCATCACATTTAAACAGCACTTTTAGTGATACTATAATGAACTAGCATGCAACAGCAACTGCACCCTAACCTATGGGCTAATGAGTGTTCAAAAACTGTTGAGAACAATGAAAAAATAGGGGAATAGCCATATTAAAGGGACACATATTGTATTATTTCAAATTTAAACAAAGTGCTAAAGCGGACTCAAAACTGGCAATAAGGGTCATCTTACAAAACTGGAGATCAGGAGCAATCTAAAATAGTCCTAAAACGTATAGATCAAACTATTCACTGTAACACGCACTGCTGTTTTAATATTTTATTTGAGTATTGTAGTAAAAAAATATAAAATGTTTATTGTTCGACTGATTAAGTCTTTGCAATTTAATACATTTTTTGAAATGTTAAAAATACATTTTAAAAATGCACTGCATTTTATGCATATAAATCTATGACACATTCAGTATACAGATTACCAATAAATAAGAAAAGGAAAATTCAGATTTCTAGATAACAATAAGATGTCTATCAGTTTTATATTCAATCAACCATTGCTACTATCTTTACACAGCTATGTGTGTTCCCCCTGTAAGAAGTCTAGAATGTTTCAAGCCTTCATTAGGGACCATATTACATTTGTGGGGCCTTTTTAAAAAATAATGCTAGGACTAGGATAGAGCAATGTCTTTTCCCTAATGCATTCAGTTTTCTTCTATTGCTCATCTAATTTTATTCAAGCAATTATATTATAGCCATATGTATAATTTTGATTTTGGGTTGCCTTATTTTGTTAATCTGGAGGAAGTATTTGGCCACTCTTTTTATGGACCAATCGTCTTCTTTATAGATGATTTCTGATCATGTATTTTTATCTTAGTTACTCCAATCATTTACAAATGGACTGAGCCAATATAATCTAGTTTCCTTTCACCTGGAGCATTCCCATAAAACATGCAGCAAATCCTCCTTCTCACCAATTGTGTAAAAGCATTTCTGTGCAATTACATGCAATTTATTGTATCTGGCTCTCAAAATGTTACTGTCAAAACATTCAAATTTATATTTAGTAAATAGTTTTCCTATGGTTGGATTTGTAAGAATATCCAAATAATACTTGAATCCATATTTTCCACTATGGTGTACATACCAAGAGGAGCACCTTGTGGTTGAGAGTTATTCCATATGAGATTTAACCTAGATGTGTATTTTAATTCGTTATAATCTTTATACTTCCAACGAAGTGTGATATTCCTGTCCAGATACTTAGGATTGATAGCTCATACTTCCTCAGATTTTGCAAAATATTCAGATATCAGTTACAACCAGAGCAGCCTATATCTGACCAGTTATTTTTTTTCCATTAAACATTTGTAAAGGAGTCCATCATTTGCCATCCTGGTTATTTTTAACCAGTAGTTAACCTTTCTGGTGTCCATAATGGTGATTATGTTTGGCAAACACAGCTCAGCATGAATAATGACCGCAGGGCAGGAGCAACCAACCCCCAGAGTCTTCCTCAGTAATTTATAAATAGGTACAGTTAATTTACATCTCTTTTTACAGTCCCATATGTCAACTCCATATATTAGTTGTGTAAACGATTTAGCTTTTACTGCCTCAATCAATGGTTTTCCTGTTAGACCACCATAAACAGAATTAAACCTGCTCAGGCCAGTCATGGTCTTTTTTAACACCTTCCAGCAATTTGTTAATGTGTTTGTTCCAGTTAGCAGAAGACGTTAAAGCAAGTAGGTGAAGTTTTCAACAATTACTATTTTCTGATGCCCAATAGCCCAACTGCTCTTTGTTTTATTATACCCAAAGATCATTGTTTGCATTTTATCAAGATTTACTTTCAGCTTTTTTTTTTTTGCTTTTTCTTCCAATAGTTCCATCTTTCTTTGAACACCAATTTTTGATAAAGATAATAATATTAAATCATCGGCATAGGACAATGCAAGGCATAAGCAGTCTTCAATTTTAGCAGAATCCAATGTTAAATTTCCAAATTCCCTTAACATAGTATTAATATAATGACAGAATAGGGTGGGGGCAGGGACACAGCCTTGCCGCATGCCCTTGTTAGTTGGAATAATTCAAGATAATTCACATCTTGTGCCCATCCTTGTCCTTGTCCAAGTGCTACAATTTACAAATGACCCACCCTAATGTGGGATCAATTCCCCTGTCAATCAGGATAGTCCATAAAATTAATTTATTTATGGTGTCAAAAGCAGAGGAGAAGTCCACCAATACTGCATATAGTTTTTGTTTTCTCAAATGGACATATTTTTCAATGAAATGGATCAAAATAAAACAATTGTCAGTAGTTGAGTAATTGCTCCTGAATCCTGCTTGTAGTTCACACAAGCCCCCATTTGAGCAATGTGTTTGCTAAGTCTTATCAATATAATTCTGGAGAAACATAGAAACATAGAATTTGATGGCAGATAAGGACCGCTTGGCCCACCTAGTCTGCCCATTTCCCTACCTAATGGATAAGCTGCAGATCCTTGTTAACCAACAGGCTGTTTCCTCCTACCCCCCCATTAGAACTGCCTTATGTCTGTCCCATGCATTCTTAAATTCTCCCACTGTTTGTGACTCCACCACCTCATCAGGCAGGCTGTTCCATGTATCCACTACCCTCTCCATGAAAAAATACTTTCTCATATTATCTCCGAGCCTTCCCTCCTCTATCTTCAAATTGTGCCTCCTTGTTCTTGCACATCTCTTTTTTTGAAAGATGCTACCCTCTTGGAATTTGTTGATTCCCTTGAAGTACTTGAACATTTCTATCATGTCCCCCCCTCTCTCGCTCCTCTCCTAAACGGTATACATATTAAACTACTTTAATTTTTCTTTGTATGTCTTCTGGTGCAGACCCTACACCATTTTAGTTGCCCTCCTCTGGACAGCCTCCATCCTGTCTATGTCCTTGCTGAGATGAGGTCTCCAGAACTGAATGCAGTACTCCAGATGGGGTCTCAGCAATTGTCTGTACAGAGGGACAACAACTTCCTGTTATCTATTGGTGAAGCCTCTTCCTATGCATACCAGTATCCTGCCAGGCCTCCTTACTGTCTTCTCACATTGCTTGCCCACCTTTAGGTCATCTGCTATAACTACCCCCAGGTCCCTTTCCATTTTTGTTGTGGTTAGCATCTCACCCCCATTGTGTACTCTTCCTTTTGGTTTTTGTTTCCCAGATGCATTACTCTGCACTTCTTTGCACTGAACTAAGGTGCCATTCATTTGACCATTCCTCCAACCTCGCCATATCCCTCCTCATCATTGCAACCCAACTTTCTGTATCGACCCTGATGCAGATCATTGTGTCATCTGCAAAGAGACATACAGTACTTTTCCTTCCAGTCCCTCTGCAATGTCACTTATAAAGACATTAAACAGGACTGGTCCCAGTACTGAACCCTGTGGTACCCTCCTAGTAACCCCCCTTTCTTCAGAGTGGACTCCATTTACTATTACCCTCTGCATCCTCTTGTCCAGCAATTTTTTTACCCAGGCTACCACTTTGGGACCCACTACAAGGCTAGCTAACTTGTGTATTAATCTTTTGTATGGGACTGTGTCAAATGCCTTGCTAAAGTCTAGGTAGGCCATGTCCACAGCCCCTCCCTAGTCTACTAATTTGGTCACCCAGTCAAAGAAATCTATTAGATTCTTCTGACATAACCTTCCTGGTGTAAATCCATGCTGCCTTGGGACCTGTGCCCCACTAACCTCTAGGAACTCAATAATTATTTCCTTAAGAAGTGATTTCATCATTTTCCCTACCACTGAGGTCAAACTAACAGGTCTGTAGTGTCCTGCCTCTGTCTTGCTCCCACTTTTGTGAAGGGGAATCACATCCACTCCCTCCAGTTGTCAGGTACCACACCATCCTCCCATGATTTGTTAAAAAGGGTAGTCAGTGGTGTCTCTAGTTCTACCCTTAGTTCTTTTAGAATTCTTGAGTGAATCACAACAGGCCCCATTGCTTTGTCCACCTTCAGTTTTAAGAGTTCTTTCAGAACCCTTTCTTCTGTGAATGGACTGGTATCGACCTCCCTATCCAGAGTGCTTCTATTCTTTGATTTAGGTACCTCCCCCTCCTCTTCTTTTGTAAATACTGAGCAGAAGTATTCATTCAGTATCCTTGCTTTTTCACTGTCACCCTCTGCCCACCCTCCCTTCCCTTTATTAAGCCTCACTATCCCTCCCTTGGTCTTTCTTCACTCCCTAATGTAGCTATAAATATTTTTATCCACCTTCTTAACTGAGTTGGCTATCTTTTCCTCAGTTTGGGCCTTTGCTATTCTGATTGCCTTCCCTGCCTCCTTCTACTTTAACAGGTACATTTCTCTGTCCTGCTCCTTCTGTGTTTTCCTTATACTTCCTGAATGCTACCTTTTTCTCCTTAACCTTCCCCGCCAACTCTTTTGAGAATCATAGTGGTTTTTTCCATCATTTTGTTCTGTTGATTTGCTTCACACAAAGGCTTGTTGCATCTGTGATGGCTGTTTTAATTTTTCCCCATTGTTCCTCTCCACTTCCTTCTTGCCCATTTGCTAGTGCTTTTCTAAGGCACTCACCCATTTTCCCAAAGTCAGCCCTCCTAAAGTCCAATACTCATGGTTTTGTATGGCTTGACTCTATGGCTGTGTTTATCGTAAACCACATTGTTTGGTGATCGCTTGTTCCCAGATGGCTACCCACTTCTAAATCCGTGATCCTTTCTCTGTCCCCATTTGACAGTACCAGGTCTAAGATTGCTCCCTCCTGAGTGGGTTCCAACACTAGCTGTCTGAGGCATGCCCCCTGTAGAGCATTGAGAATAACCCTGCTCTTGGATATGGCTGCAGCAAAGGTGCTCCAGTTAACATCTGGCATATTCAGGTCCCCATAAACAATATCTCCTCTGTTTCTGCCATTCCAAGGATACCTTCTATCATTTCCTTGTCCACTTCCTCCCCTTGAGATGAGGGTCTGTATACAACCCCCATATGGATTGTGGTGCCATTTCCTGTCTCCAGGGTGACCCACAGTGCCTTCTCTACTGCCTGTTTATCCTTTAGTTACATTGCTTTGATCCCTTCCCTTACATATAGAGCTATTCCTCCTCCTCCTCTTTTACCCTCCCTGTCCCTCCTGTAGCTTGTGTACCCTGGTATGTTGACATCCCAGTCATGGTTCCCTGTGTATCATGTTTCTGTGACTGCCACAATATCCAGGTGTCCCTCTTCCATCAAGGCCACTAGTTCAGAGAGGTTGTTACACAGACTATGGGCATTGGTACTCATCACCCTCCATTGTTTTGATGGACTTACCCCTTTTAGCCCTATCCCTGTCCTTACTGCCTTTGTCTTGTTTGCATTTACCCCTGTCCTGCTCCCTACTGACTTCTCTGCCTTGGTGTTTACCTCGCTAGCTACCTTGTCTTGAGGTTACCGTACATGCTACTTGTCTAAGGCCCCTTCCCAACTCTACAAACACCTCTTGCACTGCTCTGATCCCATTCCCAGCCAAGTCATTTGTCCCTAGGTAGACAATGACATCCCTCTTCCTCCATTGTACATCTGCTCCTGCAGTCCTGAGGATTTGCTCCCTGTCCCTCCAAGCTGTGGCACCAGGCAGGCACCTTACCTCCCTCTCCCCTTCCTCCCCCAGTTCTACCCCCTAACAATTAATTCCTCCATCAGAAGTTGTTTCCTTCCCCTGTGGGGTCCCATGCCAACCTCCTGTGGGTCTCCTTTGTGGAAGTTTCCAGCATCCTCCTTGGTCTCCACTGCAGGTGCCTCCATAGAGGAACCACTCTCCACCAGAACAGCATATGAATTGTGGAGGGGTACAACTAGAAGGATGCGCCTTTGTTCCAACACCCTCTACCTCCCTGAGCCCACCTTGATACAGCCACTCCTCTTTCTTGGCAACTTCTGAGGTCACTGCAGTGGCCCTGGTGGTCCCTGAGTGGGGCAGGAGATTTTGCGAATCCTAGCCAGGTCAGCCTGGAGACAGGCAACCTCCTCCCTCTGACCAGAGAGGTGCCTGCAAATAGGGCAACATCACAGCCTCCAGAATGTCTCCCAAAACACTGCCGCCCCACAGTCATTGCACTGCACTGCACCACTGCCATCATGTCTTATTTTTTGTCCCCTCTCCTGTTGCTTTGTATGCTTACTCTCTCCTCCCTCTGTTTATTTTTCCACCTGCTTTTTTACTGCCTATGTGCCCTTACAGCTGTCACTCTTCCTGTTGTGGGACATTAACTTCCTGTATTCTTCAGTAGTCTCCTTCTTCCTTGCTCAGAGTCAGACTTCTAGCAGCAAGAGGGTGAGGGAGAGCTACTCTTTTCCTTCAAGGATGATGAAACCTATGTGTCTCAGTGATCCTTCCCTTCCTACTGCCAAATAGAAAGTTGCTGTTTTCAGTCAAATCCAGTGCCTGTCAAAGTAGAACTGGCTAAGGGTGGGAGGGTGGAGGAAAGGGAAGGAGGGCAATTAGTAAGAAATGTTCTAGTCTTTTAGTCTGCTGCTCCTTGCTCTGAAAGCAAGATTCTTTTCTGCCAAAAGCTAGCAGTAGGGAACTATAGTTGGAGACACCCGGCTTTCTACTCCTAATCCAGACCCCAATTAACTTCTTTCCTCATTGATACAGTCCCCTTTCCCCAACACAGAAAAACACACTGACTTTTTTGTTTTGTTTTTACCCTAAATGGGACCCCTCACTTCTAATAAAGTATCTGTTTGCTTAATCACAAGAGGCACTGACTCCTGCTGAGATAGAAGTGTTCTATTAGTAAGAAAAGTTCTAGTCTTTTAGTCTGCTGCACCTTGCTCTGAAAGCAAGATTCTTTTCTGTCAAAAGCTAGCAGTAGGGAACTGTAATTGGAGACACCTGGTTTTCTACCCTGAACCACACCCCCAATTAACTTCTCTCCTCACTGATACAGTCCTCTTTCCCCAACACAGAAAAACACACTGACTTTTTTGTTTGTTTGTTTTTACCTGAAATGAGACCCCCCACTTCTAATAAAGTACATGTTTGCTTAATCACAACAGACACTGACTCCTGCTGAGATAGAAGCATTCTGTTAGTAAGAAATGCTGTGTAAGCAATAATACCCGACAGGGCTGGCGGTATTGGGCAAAACCGGACTGCCCAGGGGCATAATGAGGCCCGACGCAGCAGGCGGAGGGTCTCATAGACCCTGGAAGGTCCGGTATTGCTCATACCACCCACCCTGGAGGGTATTATTGCACTTAAAAAATGGGCTCTGTAATAAAAAAAGAGTTAAATAAAAAATTGTTAATAAACAATTAATTTCAATTACATTTTGTAATAAAATAGTTACTTCATCTGCATTATGAGGTTGTTTTTTTTTAGGAGGTTTGTCCTATTAGAGACCCTGTAGTTAAAAAAGCTGGTTGTATGCACTTACACCCTCTGTCAATCCCCCTTGCTATGCAGCTCTTTCTTTCAAGGATCCAGTCCGTTTTTGATTAATTTTGCTTTTTTCTCACACACACCCCAAGCACACAGTTGTATTTATTTATTGTTTTGTGACCGACGCATAAATATGGACAGCGAGCAGGACAGAATGTGCTGAATAGTTCTGTAGCTGACGAGTGGGCATTATCGATGAGGACAGTGTCGAAAAAAGCAGGTATTTTGTTTCTTTTGGTGCTGTTTTCTATGTCAGAAAGTTAGTGTTGTTTTATATCATGACTGCCCCTTGCATCAATGATTAGCACTGAAAAGTCACACACGAGTACTGGAGTTATTAGAAACCGTGGCTGTACAACTTACTGTCATTCACCCGAGGACAGCGATCGGGTAATATGATTGAAGTCCACATTGACTTTCGGCAATGCAGTTCTAGAGCACAGAGTGAGTTGCTGTAGAGAGGTAGTCCACAGTGAATGTTGGCAGCATGGTTACCGATTAAACACATACAAGCCCACAAAAAGATCAGATGTGCTGGAATGCAGGTTGGCTGTACTGTGGGAGCGCATTTTGAAAAATCACTCACTCTGAGGTAGGAAGGCTGCACTACTCATTTATCTACAGTCACCAATGGTTACGGCGGTTGTGAGTTGAGCAGTAGTGGAGACATGGTGAGCAGCCACATGGAAAGCAGTTTTTGATTCTGGGGATGGGGTTAAAGTTTTTTCACTTCTGGAGGTGAGTGGGCAATGACCTCTTCTGAGGGAAAGGGGGGCTCTTTGGTTTGTCATCATGCTTGGCTGCTGATTAGCGAAAGCAAAAAAGCCATTGGCAGTGAAAGTTGCAGACTGCTGGAGGGCGAGATGAGCACAGTGCTCTGTCTCAAGTATGTAGAAAGTCATGTGGCATGGGGTAAAAGACAGCATTGTAACTAAAAATTACCATACATATACGAAATGAAAGTTCTTATGTGGTTTTCTTTTACAGTTGGGACTGAACTACAGAGTGTTGGGTTAATAGTTCTCACTAAGCAAAGAGATAAAAATGGCGGCGATTTGAAATCCAGTTTGGTGGTTTTGGCCAATCATTAAGCAGGGTGCACACAAGGATTTGTGTGTGGGTGAAGGGGTACTTGGGCTGGCACTTTTTATTTCCTAGGCATCTATTGAAAGTTAATGTACTCCCCTGGCAGGGGTACCAGCCAATCGGATGCCAGGAAATAAAAAGCCCATTTTCTAAAGTATTTTAGTCTGCTGCTCCTTGCACTGAAAGCAAGATTCTTTTCTGCCAAAAGCTAGCAGTAGGGAAGATTTCTAAGTTATTATCTAATAGACTAATAGGCCTGTACATTGCAGGATCAGCAATGTTTCCTTTTTAAAGTATGTATTTGAATGAATTCTGCTCCTCTAAAGATGGGAGGAATATAATTTTCTTGATTATATTTGTTATAAAATATGATAAAAAATTGCATCAAAACAGGGTCCTGTATAAATAGACTATGAGTGGTATTTTAGCTGGTCCCAGTGCCTTCTTAGTTTTTAATGAAATGAATGCTATGTAAACGTCCCCTCTGTTTATAATTGGAAATGAATAATCTTTTAGACTAGTACAATAGTTATTACCTATACTTGCATAAAAAAAATGTCTGAAAAGTATTTAGTTGATTGTTCTTCTGAGATATAAGTATCTATGGATCTTTATAATAATCTGTCCCTTTTGCAACAAGTGAACAGAAATTTTTACTATTTTTCCTCTATGGCCCTCAACATTTTCTCTCATTGTAAGTTATAGAAATTGATCTTCTTTACATTAAGAAAGAAGGCATATTGTTCAGTTCCTGATTTAAAATTTTTAAATTGGTTCCTATTCTTAGTTTCAATGACCTCTCTTATTCTTGCCCTCAGGTATGCTTCATATTTCACACATTCCCCATCAAACCACCCTAGTTGTCTATTAGGAAATCCACATTGTTTTGTTTCTATGTATAATTGTCCCTTTATACTTTCAAACAATGGGAACTATTATTCCCAAAGAGTGGGAGCTTCAAGTCTCATTTTAGACTCTATATCCCATCCCTGAAAGAAATTATCAATTACAAATCCCATGTTATCATTCATTTTACAGTTCTAACTTAGTCTTTTATTCATTTCAATTTCACTCAATAGACAGCTATGGCTACTGCTTTCTTTTTGTCCTTGGTTAATCCTCTTAATGATAAAGGGTGATGGTCACTTTTGGATCTCATAGGTATCTGTATGCTATGCCAGATGTTAATGTGCCCTGACCATATAGCTAGATCTGAGAGAGAAGTGCCCGCAGATTTTATATATGTGCAATCACATTTTAAATCACCATCCAGTCTTCCATTGATTGGTATAAGTTGAATTCATTTAGTATATAGTTAGATTTTTACCAGATGGCTCTGCTTTTATCTAAATTATTTCTGGAGGGCATAGAAGGTAACATTAATGTAACTAAGTATTATAATGTCTAGAAATCTATCAAAATTGTCAATCCTGGCATTTAGGTCCCACAAGACTGAAATTTTGCTGTTTGGGTGATTCATGTTAATACCCTGTAGCAGTGCTCTAAATGTGTTTCAAATATTTTTTTTGGAAAAAGTTTTGTTCCTATAGGTGGGATATAACAATTAGTTATTACCATGTTATAACCACTTTCTTCTAAAAGGATGGCAATACAATTAGGCAATATATATTGTTTTATGGTGTTATCAAATTAACCTACTTTAATGTAACTTACCAATCCACCTGCCCTGCTGCCAAATTTGCTACTTCTAACACCAGGGTATTGGAAGATCTCATAGCTATTTAAAAGTTTTAAAAGTCCTATTTAAGAGTTACTATCCTAATCATGCCAAGACTCTTGGAAACATAACATCACCCTTCATTACAAATTTTTTCCAATCGCCATCAAGTTTGTGTTCAAACCCCGCTATATTCAAGAAATTAATAAAAGAGCATTGTTTCATCCCCCTAAATCTGTGTCTCCTCCTTTACTATCTACACTTCATGAAATGTTATCTTCCCCATTGGTCAAGAGTTAATCACCATACTGGCCTCATGTATTTATTTAACAGATGGCTGGGGTTTATGGTTGCTCCTGTTATTGAATCTATAGGTGGACAGAAGGGGGTGGGGAGCCAAGGATGGTTGAGTCTATCAAATACAGACCCAAATAATACATGGTATCTTTTTTTTTGCATGATTTCATCAGCCAGTTTCTTAACATTAACCAAAATATCAATCTGACTACTGTTTGCCCTTCTTTCTACTTTTAAAATAATATCTCTGCTCAGTTGTATTTGCACAACGTTTAAAAAAAATTACATAATGCACCAGTCAGACTTTGGTTATTTTCTTTTGTCAGCTGTGGCATGCCAAAAAGGCTAAGACAGACATAGATACATAGATGCTGTCAGAAGATAAGAACCACTAGGCCCATCCAGTCAACCTTTTTAAGCTGCTTAACAAAGCATCCAGTGCTGGTCATTGGCTTTAGCTTTTTCTTCCTATCTCTATTATTCCTTTGTTTCTGTACCATGCATGTTTGTAGCCTGCTACTGTATGGGCTGCAACCACCTCCTGGGGCAGGCTATTCCATGCATCCACCACACTTTCTGTAAAAAAGAACTTCCTGACAATTCCCCTTATGCAGCCACCCCTCAGTCTCATGTGATGTCATCTTGTCCTCACACTACTATTAATCTGGAATATATTGTCCCTTTCCACCTTCGTAATGTCCTTAAGGTACTTTAATGTTTCTATCATATCACCTCTCTCCCTCCTTTGTTCCAGCGTGTAAAAATTGAGGTCCTTCACTCTCTCTCTCTCTCTCTTTCTCCTCAAAAGGCTTGTGATGTAATCCCTTCACCATTTTGGTTGCCCTCCTCTGCTCAGTATCTATTTTGTCAATGTACTTTTGAAGGTGTGGTCTTCAGAACTGTACACAGTATTCAAGGTGAGGTCTCACCAGGGTCTTGCACAGCAGAACTATGACCTCCATCCATCAGCTTGTGCTTCCCCTTCCAATACACCCCAACATCCCACTGGCCTTTTCCACTGTCTTTGCCATCTGCCTAGTGGCCTTCAAGTCATCTGTGATTATGACCCCCAAGTCCCTCTACTCCTTAGTTACTGCCAGCAGCTCCCCCCAACCTGCAACTTGCCCCAGGGTTCCCACTCCCCACATTTATGATTTTGTAATTCTTTGCAATAAATCTTAGCTGCCATGCCCCTGACCATCTCTCCAGCAGTTCCATGTCTTTTCTCATCCTTTCCACTCCCTCTGAAGTATCTACCCTGTTGCAGATCTTGGTGTCATCTGCAAGCAGGCAAACTTTTCCCTCCAGCCCATCTGCAATGTCACTGATGAAGACATTGATGAGGACTGGACCCAGACCTGATCCCTGAGGTACCCCATTGGTCACCTCCCTTTCATCTAATTGGGTTACATTCACCACTACCCTCTGTTTTCTGTCCCTTAACCAGTTTCCAACCAGTTCACTACCTTGTGTCTCAACCCCAGCCTGCCTAGCTTGTTGACCAGTCTCCTCAGTCTCCTATGTGGGACCGTATCAAAGGCTTTGCTAAGATTGAGGTAGGCAATATCTACCACTCCCCCCATCTACTGCCTTTGTTACCCAGTCATAGAAATCTATCAGATTAGTTTGACATGATCGTCCTGCAGAGAACTCATGTTGCCTGGTATCCACCAGTCCATTTGCTTCCACATGTTTTACTATTCATTCCTTAAGGAGAGCCTCCATTATCTTTCCAACCACAGAGGTTAGATTAACCAGTCTGTAATTCTCCTCTTCTTCTTTACTACCGCTCTTGTGAAAAGGGACAATGTTTGCCCTTCTTCAGTCCTCTGGGACCACTCCAGTGTCTAAGGACTCACTGAACAGGGCTACCAATTCAGTCCTCAGTTCCTTTAGGACCCAGATGTATGCCATCTGGACTCATGGCTTTTCCACCTTTAGCTTTGCCAGTTCTTCTAGGAGTCTCTTCTCTGTGAATGTACTGATATTTACCACCTTATCCTTAGCTCCTTTGAAGTCCAGCCATGGGCCCTGCTCATCCCCTTCCACAGTGACGACTGAACAGAAATATTTGTTCAGGATCACTGCTTTTTTCCCTGTTTCCCTCCACTATCTCCTCTCTGGTCCCTCTAAGTTTTGCTACTCCTCCCTTTGGCTTCCTTCTCTCGCTAATGTACCTGAAGAATGTCTTATCTCCTTTTTTTAACTGATTGAACTATTCTCTACTCCATTTGCACTTTAGCACTTCTCATTGCCTTTTCTGTCTCTCTCAGACACTTCTGGAACATTTCCTTTTCCTCATCCCTTTGTGTTTCCTTATACGTCCTGCAGGCAAGCCTCTTGGCCCTTACTTTTTCCACTCCCCCAAAATTCAAAGTGGTTTTCTTCTGCTTTTACTTTTGTCTATTGACCAAAGACATTGTTTTGTTGCCTCTGCTGTAGCCTCCTTGGTGTATGTCCTTTGGTATCATATAATATGAGCAAGTATTATTGAGAAGCTCAGTATGAGTAACTCAATAATACCGCTCATGTTTAAAGTGACTGGTGGAAAAGAATGAAAGATCCTATATAGTGAGTGTAACAGTGAACTACACTTGCTATGACAGGATATAGGAAGGTGTGTGGCCAAACCCTGCCAAGCTGGCCATTTTGCATAGTGTCTAGAGCCACTGCCTACAGAGCCAGCAGACCTGGGTTTGGGTCCTGCACTAGGATACTTCATTTTCTTTTTTTCTGTGTGTCTGTCTGCCTCTGGAGGTGATTATTTTACTTTTGGGGTGTGTGGGGGCTTACCCCCACAAAGGGGGGGAGTGGGAGGCATAGTCCCTGCAAAAATAGAAAAAATTCCATTTGTTTTTCTTGAGTGGGTGAGAACCGTCACTGTTTGCAGTGATCTCTGTTTGTTGTGCTGTTTTGCATTGGGAGATATTTGCATCACTCTTTGTGTGCAGCGCAATAAGGGATTCACCTTTATCATATCAGTCCATGCCCATTTCTCCTTATTGTCCCCACCTATCACCCTCTTTTCCAGGGTTTCTTTTAGCTGTAGTCCCATATTGGTCATGTGCACACTTCTAAAGTCTAAGAGTCATACCTTCATATGGGTTGACTGGATCCCTGTGTCCACTTTGAACCACATCATATTGTGGGTGCTAGACCATAACTGACCTTACACCCTAAGATCTGCTATTCTGTCCCCATTGACCAGCACCAGATCCAAGATTGTCCAGCCCTGGTAGGTTCCTGAACCTGTTGCCTAAGGCCAGCCCCCTTAAGTGAGTCCACAAAGTCCTGCATCCTAGTTGAGCCCCCTGTTGGGATGGACCAGTCTACCTCTGGCATGTTAAAGTTTCCCATTAACAGTGCCTCCCAGGATCAAATCATCCCATGGAACAGGCTCCCTCATTTTGCTAAACTCCTTTTTTTTGGGGAAGAAAACAAAATTATCCCTATTTTTAATTGGCAATCTATAGTTCAGTACATAGTTCATTAACCTTTCAGAAAACAATTGTGCATCAATACTAATGCTGCACTCCTCGATCACTATCCATACATCTTTTAAATCCTCTCTGCTAATCTGAACTTCTATGTCAGTACTGATGAAGTCTATTAACTGTTGTCTAAGGTCCCTTCTTGTGTCTGAAAGTCAATTGTTTGGGCCCATAAACCTTAATAGAGGGAAATTATTTTTGTTACTTTCATCCATGTGGTTTGGTTTATGATGAATCTTGGTATTATACTTTCCACTCTGTTGAGCATTTCCTCAGTGACTTTTAGATGGTTTCAAATAATTGTGTAGTTGCCAAACATCATCCTATTATTTATAATTTTCTGCAATCCCAATATCATTAATAGTTATTTTTTGATCAGCACAGGTGTGGCAATTAGAGCCACATTCATTTACTAACAATTACACTTCCTTTTCTAATTTATTTATCTGTGAGTTAAGTTTGTCTGTTAAGGCTTGATGGATCTGTGGCAAGTTTCCTTCTCCTCCTATTTTGTTAATATGTGGCTCTGGGAAATAAATAGATGCTGTGCTCACTGCTTGGCTACATGCTGTTGTGTGTGATTTCTTATTTTGCTCAGTACTAGTGTTTTCCAACTTTTTTACTTTTTTCTTCTTCTTTGTCCTTCTTGTGTTCTTTTTCCTCACTTTTATTATCTGTTAGACTGTCCTGGATAATAATTGAGCTAATTCAGGCCCATTTTTACTATTAGGTAAATCAACCAAGTCATACACTGTAGAAGAAGATTCCATAACAGGAATGAGAATACTGTATCCAATTTTCTGCAGATATCATCCAGCCAAGCTCCATTAAATGCTATAGCCTCCCTTATTCTTTCTGCGTTATTTATAATTGTGACAAGCTGTTCTATTAAAATTTGATTTGTAATAACTTGATTTTTCAGGAGGTTAATTAAATCTTCACTTAAACAGAAAGAATTATAGGGCTTCCACCAAATCGCTTCAACAACAAAGTTGTCAAAGGACTTTACAGTGACACCACTTTGCTGATGGTGATCACATCACTATGGCAAAGTGTCAATGGACCACAACAGCACCGGAGTCATTTACTGTTTGCTGGGTGCTTCACCCCCCTGCACCTCCTGGAATGATAGCTTCCCAACTCTGGGTGGGTGGATGTCAGGGGAGAGCGACCAACACCAGGAGTCAGTGTATTAGCACATTGCTGCAACAACCTGTTCAACATTGTAGATGTTGAATGGGTTGTGTCACTGTGCTGGATTCCCTGTTTGGGATTCACTCTCCTGATGTGACACCGATGATAGGTCAGTGTCATAGACTGATCCAAATTCTGCCTAAACACTTCTTCATGTACTGAGGGTCCTTCATATATGTCCCTTTGTTTACTATAGTGTAAGTTACCTCCCTGGTTCCCCTCAAGTTCTTTAAGTCCTGCAATTGTTTGATGGAGGTCCTGAAGGACCTCCATCATCATGAACCTAGAGATCATACACTTCTCTTTGGTTTGATTACTGTTTTGAGTGATTCTTTTGTCTTTAAAGTTTCTTTCCCCAGGTAGGAACAAGTGACTCTTTTCTGAATAATCCCCTTTCTCAGTTGTCTTATTAAACAATGTCAACCCCATTCTCCATAGAGTCTTTTGAACAGTATGTTAATTTTGGTGAGTATTCTAGTTCACTATCCAATTTTATATTGGTTTGTACACACTGGGTATAGAGGTACTCATGTTTTAGTTTAGGTGTAAAGGTTCACCCCTCTGTTAATGAAATAGTAGGCAATATATGATCTGTCATTTTAGTCTGGATTGTCTTACTGCCATATTTGTTATTTCTCCTTTTAATAATCTGTAGTGTTTCACAAACTAAGGGTGAGCAATCACTATTCATCTTTCTCTGTTGGTGCATGCTTACCATTTAATAACATGTAGGTGGTAAATGCATGCAGAGAAGGAATTTGAGGAAGTTGTCAAGGTAGGAAGAGAACCTTTGGTTTACTACATTGTTAGTTTTCCTAGATTAGAATTATTATAGTTGTTCAACTTGTAGTTAATCAAAACTGATATATTTTGATCAAAAAGGAAAGTAGTTTAGTAGTGTAAATATGTGCCTTTAGTGGTGGCAGGTGCTAATCAAGATACAACTGTATAATTATGTTAGAGGGACCTCTCCACTTAATTTTTGTGATAGTACTCAGATAACAAATGCTAAAGTGCTTTATTGTCAAGGTGAGCTGTCTGGATAATTTATGTGTGCTTAAATCAGTAGGTGTAAGGTCAGTACTAAAAGTACTTATTGCACATGTTATCTTCTGCTAATTAGCAGCAGGACAAAAACTGAATAGAAGCACTTAATTTTAAGCAAACAGGATGTTTCCTGAATATTAATTTAGTGTAAATAATAATAATCTAATGACAGGACTCCAATTAAAAATGTAGACCACCTTTGCCTACTGCAATAGCTTCTTTTAAAATCAAATAAAATTCAATCAATGTTTTCACTTTTTTTCAGCTAAGATAAAATGCAAACAATTTAGAAGACAAAAAAACAATACTGTATAATGCATATGAGCACTGAGCTGGTTATTCAATGACCATGTTATTTCCCTTGAAAGATTTCAAGGTGTGCTAATTGTCTAAGGACCTTTCCTGATTTTTGTTTTTGTTTGTTTGGGTTTTCTTTTGGTGTCTCTAAAAACCCTCCTCTGAATCCAAATGTCTTTATCTTCTTGTTTGCAGATACTGTATAATTTCTCCAGAGCTTGCAGCTTTACACAAATCCTTTTCCACTGATTTGTTGCCCTCAGGAACACGATGAAATGGACACCTCCTTCTAGGATAACAATTTCTCAATTTAAAGTAGTAGACACTGTAAGCAAGTAAAAGTGCCTATCATCATGATCCACCTGTTGCCAATCCAAACAGCATTACAGTGTACAGCCGCTCTCTCACACCACCAAGCACGTCTGTGTCTTGCCCAGACCAGATAGTTGTTAAAATCATTGTTGATTATTGCCATTTTTATTATTAAATTATTATTTTTCCCATTTATGAGGTAATGCTAGTAATATACCATTTACTATAATCCTGGAACACTGATATTAGTGTTAATTAAACTAGATAAATGTTCTTAATTCCTAATTTTTCCTCAATCACCCCCATTTTTCTGATTTTCTTTAAGACCATTAATTTGTGTCTAAATATGGCAATAGTTCTATTCTTGTTGAAGTGGTAAGCTGACCATGACTACATAGGACAGTACTGTGTCATGGCTAGTACTGGCTTTGATGGGTAGGTTACTCTGAGCCACTGCCCAGTGCATTACCAATACCATGTTTGCCATTCTGTCACATTATCTACTGCTGGGAATTTCCTTTACTGAAAATGATGAATGGGCTTCAATTCTCCATCTCTCAAAAGATATTCATCTGTTCAATGTGCTGCTTCCACTGAAGAGGAAGAAAAACACTTGCTCCAGGCAGGTTGATATTAGATCTACACTGTAATGCAGTCTAAACTTTCCTGCACTCCAGCATGAACCTAATTTTTCCGAAGTGGGATGAGTGCTTTGCTTTTTCTCTTCCTTCTAATTCCTTTGTAATATGACTGAATCCTGATATTGGGCTAGGTGTTTCCATAAATAACAGCTTACAGCCTCAATCAACTTACTGTATATTCAATAACAACTTAAAAAATCAATGATACATAAAGGATAGACATTCTGGATTTCATTTTGTATCAGACTTCAGTAAGACTCAAATTTCTCCAGTAATTAATTATTTAGTTCTCAAGCTAGATGTCAAGGAACTAGGGGCTGGATTTTCAAAGGGCCCCTAGATCCACGAAAGCTGTGTCAAACAACCAGCTTGAGTCAGGTCTAGGTTTGCCAAATACTGTGCTCCATATTTTGCAAGAAAAGCATTCTTTATGACAAAGTCACCCAAACTGGCACAAGAGGTCCACTGCATTAACAAAATGGCATAAGGGATGAGAATGATGCAAGCTGCACCAAAATAAATGGTACAAGATGAGTCAAAAATGGTGCAAGTTGAGTCAAAAAAAAATGACTCAAGGAATGAAAATGGCACAAACTGAGTACAAAAATGGTGTAAACTGAACAAAAGATAGTGCAAGATGAGTAACAAAAATGGTGCAGGCTGAGTCAAAAAAATGGTGCAAGTTGAGTAAAAAATGATGCAAAGGATGAGGATGATGCAAGCTGAGCAAAACAAAATGGCAGATGAGATGGCCAAAATTAAGCCCCAAAATTTTCTAAACTAGTCCTTCAGGAAAATACTGGCCCTTAATAGTAGCATAGTCAGGCCTGACCACCTGCTTTAGGTCTCTTTTGTATGCGCTAATGTTCCTTAGACCAGGTCTGACTGATCTAACAGTGACATGCATCTTAAGCACAAGGACAGGACATGAATTCTTTGAAAATCCCAAATAAGGGGATGGTACATCATTTCAGTAATGTAGGCATCCCTTCTGACATGGCACAGTCATTTTTTTTGGTGCGAGCATGGGGCAAGACAGTCTGGCACATGAAGACCTGTTTTTGATGCAAGCACCACTTGAAAATCAGAATTGGCACAAGGTTTGATGCATCCTGCTCCTTGCATCAGTTGTTTTTGAAGCAAGCACCGTGCATCATTCTCTGGCCTTTGAAAATCTGGCCCCAGGTCTTGAAGACACTCTTGTCGCTATACATTTGAGAAGGCTGACTTCCTGAGTCTTCTTCAAAGTCCTCCTTTATCAGGGCTGGGTGAAATAAGCAAATTCAGATTTTGCACTATTTTCATGAAATTCAGGGAATTTCATGGAACTTTGCTGAATTTTTCTGAAATGTTCAATTGGTCATAACTCAGTCAGTCTTATATGCAGACATGTAAGACTGAGCACACTTACTGCCTTTAGGAGGTAATACAAGTATGCCAAATTATATGACATTTGGATAAGGGGCAGGGAAGTTATAGGGGATCACAATTTTTCAATGTATCATTCATATTTAAACTTCTGAATATATTTCTGTGCTTACTGATGTCTCATTATAGAGACTATCAATCAGCAATCTCCTGTAAGAAGGCAGAGTTCCTGTCTGAGAAGATTGCTGCAGCAGTCAACAAACCAGCTCAGCTCTTCCAGAATATTGACAGACTGTGTAATCTGGCTTGTCTTCAGTCCATTAGAGCCTTTTCACAATCTAAGTGTGAGGAGTTTGCTCTGTTTTTTGCTGATAAGAGCTCCTCTACCAGATCTAGGATCCAGTCAACGACCTCCATTGAGGCTTACAGTGGCAAGTTGGTGTATGTCACAGGGATTCCTTTTGTCTAGTCTGACTTTTACCAGCTGGAGGTTGAAGATGTCATTAGGGCATCCAGGATTTAAGGCCTACTTACTGTAATTTGGATCCAAGTCCAACGTGCCTTCTTGTAGGGTGTGTTGAATCCATTGGTCTGGTCCCTGCTAGTATAGTCCAGTGTTCTTTAATGATGGAGGTCTTTCCTGAGCCTCTGAAGGAGGCAGTGGTGAGATCATTTTTGAAAAAAGTTTCATTTTACCCAGACTGCCTGGTGAACTACGGACCTATCTCTAACTTGCTCTTTTTGGGGAAAGTTATTGAGAAGGTGGTGGCTTTACAACTGAAGGACCATCTATCAACTTACAACATTTACAACCCTCTCCATTTGGGTTTTAGGAAAAGGCACAGTACTGAGACTGCCTTAGTTGAAATGCTTAATGATCTTCTGGTGGCAAGTGATAGAGGAAAGCATTCCATTCTTGTTCTTCTCGACCTCTCAGCTGCATTTGACACTGTGGACCATGGGGTGCTTTTGGATTGCCTGTGGGTTTGTTGTGGACTTTCTGGTACAGTCTTTAATTGATTTCATTATTTCCTCACTGGCAGGTTGCAGAGGGTGGTTTTGGGGGTTATTTCCTCCAAGTCAGTGCCCCTGCCATGTGGGGTACCACAGGGTTCCAATTTGTCCCCCATATTGTTTGTGGTGTATATGCTACCACTAGGGGACATTATAAGATGGTGCAGACTGAATTTTCATTACTACACTAATGATACTCAGCTGTACTTGTCTTTCATGCCCAAATAACAGGATGTGGTCTCGCTTTTCAATTGGTGTCTTGCTGAAATCCAAGACTGGATGAGTGCCAACTGGTTGAAGTTAAATCTAGATAAGATGGAAGTATTGGAGTATTGGTGGTGGAATCTGGTCGCCCAAGGTTTAGTGCACAATTTGGTTGAGTCACCAGTCTTAGGTTCAGAGATTCCCAGCTGCTCACTTCCATTAAGGTGAAGCATCTTGGCATTGTGCTGGATAGCAGTCTAATTCTTGAACTTCAGGTGTTGGCCATGGCCCAGAGTGCCTTTTATCATCTTAGGAACATTGTCAGATTTAGACATCTGATTCTGTCAGGTGATCTGCCATCACTTGTCCATGCCTTTGTGACATCACGGCTTGATTGGTGTAATGTCCTTTACCTAGGGCTATCGAGAGCTGATCTTCACTGCCTACAGCTAGTGCAGAGTGCGGCTACCAGACTGTTGACTGGCCTTTTGAGGTCATGTCACATTATGCCTATGCTGCACCTTATGCACTGGCTTCCTATTAGGTGGTGGATCACCTTCAAGGTCAGGTTGCTGACCTATAAAGCCCTACATAAACTGAGGCCTGGGTACCTGAAAGACCTCCTATAGCCCTATCACCCATCTCATTCCCTCTGGTCTGCCAATGAGGTACCCCTGGTGACTCCCAAGGTCTATTTGAAGTCATCTAGTGCCTGAGCATTTTCTTTTGTGGTGCTGACTTTGTGTAATTCACTGCCTCAATTACTCAGAGAAGCCCCTTGGTTAGTGTCTTCAAAAGGGACCTGAAGATCTTTTTATTTAATAAAGCTTTCCCCTCCATTTAATGTTATTTTTTTTAACTACTGTGGTTTGTTACTGTATGTATTTTAATTTTTGTGTAGGACTTGAGTATCTGTAAAGCTCTTAGAGTCACAATGGAATAGAGTGCTCTATTAAATGAATAAACTAAACTAAACTAAATTGACAACATAGCAGCCTTTAAAGCTTAATAATAGAAACATTATATGCATACTTTCCTGAAAGAGTCTTAGAAACTGCTAAACAGAGTGGTAGTTGGTTACATAACTTGTAAGTTACAGGAATTCAAAATTTTGAAATTTAATTATTTGTTAAATTGTGTGAATTTTTTCAAAACATTTGTATGTTCATAGCTCCACTGTTATTGCAGGTATACTCTCAAGATTTGGCATGCATATCAAAATAAACATGCCCTGGAATCTAATTAAGCTGGATAAATGTGGTTTACTGGGTTAACATTTACTGTGGACACATTAGAAATTACTATTCAGCAAAATCTGCTGAACAATTCAGGGATGCAGATTAGGTAATGCCAGTAAAATTTCACTTGAGCCTATTGAGAATAATATGCTCAGCAGCCATAAAGGGTATCACCTCCCAGTGGCTGCAAATAGCAACCTCCTCACTGGACTCTTAGAAACAGCAAGTGGAAGACATAATTAGTATGTAGCACATGATGGCTACCCTGCCACTCACAATCAAAAAGTATATAGCATTCTGGGCACAGTGGGAATCAGTCAAGACTGCTGAATGCACTAGCTCCACATAAAGACAAAAAGGTCACCAGGAGTGAGAGGGGGGAGGAGGAGTTACCTGGTGTGTAAGGACCTAGGGTAAATATATAGACTCCCTGGTAAAGACAAGTATGCCAAAGAGGGACCAATACCAGGCAATACATACAATTTCAGATGAATCAACCAGATAAAGAGTAGTCCTATGTGTTCAGCCACAGCTGGCTTCTTAGTTCAGAAAAAGTTAATCTGTTCATACTAAGCTGGTCAGTTTGAATGGGTATAAAAAGATAAATGGAAGTCTCACTTCTTCGACTAAAGCAACTGTACCTCAGACATGTTGCATGTGACATGTTCCTGACCATAATTTTTCTAAACAAATCAACAGAGGGAGGGGATTGTCTAAACTATGAGCCAGAATATTTGCATGTATCTTTCAAACCATTCACTCAAAAATCTGAGCTTAAAAAAAAAAAAGAGTTCCACTTCCAGAATTTCACAAAACACTTCTCAGAACTGAATCACCTCACCTGCACTGGCATTATGGCCCTGCAATTCCACTCCAACACTCCTGTGACAGTGATGTCCAGCATCATGCTCCCTCATGACTAAAGATATCCAGATACTTCTGTCACAAGGGCCAAAGTCACAACCAGTTGTAAGGTGTGTCCTCACTTTGTGCCACTGTTTTCAAATAGTTAAATATGCATTATTATCTACAGGATTGTTAAAGAGTCAGCAGGTGGCATTGTACAGAAACAATGCTACATGTGCAGGTGCTATGCTACCACAAGTCATTTAGTCAGTGAGCTCTAGTGGTTAGCTGATATGTTGCAAGAAGACAGGGTAGTGCATCATGATGTGCATGACTATTCTTCATGGTTTGTCACTCAAGACAGTGACCTAACATTTGACACCTCTACACATTTAATATGGAGCCTCCTATGAATGCTAACTTTTTGCCTCTTTACCCAGCCTTTACCTTCCCCTGCAATGGCTACTCAAGTGGATGACTGATCAAAATGTATGGACATGACTATGACAAAAGTATCGCAGCTTTCTACAATTTCACAAAAGCCCATGAAATTCAAATTTAATTACTGATATTATTTTAGAACCTTTGGCAGTTTATAATTTGTCCAGCCTTTGAGCAAGGCATTAGACAGTTAACACACACAACTTGCTCTTCTTTTCCATATTGTTTTGCTCAAGGCCAGCAGCTCATCTCTCAGAAATACACCCTGTTCACAGGGATATACCTTGGTCAGGCTGAACCTAGCCATCATTCAATTGGCTACCAGGTTTTTCTCCCATATTTTTTCAACTCCCACTTCCCCTGGTTGGGGGCAATGTCTATATTAGCCTCCCACAGCCACAGCATCCCCTGCAGCAAGATCAAGCTCCATAGTCCAGCTGCAAGAGTTGCTTTATTGGTAGAATCTGCAGCCAGCCCTTTCCTACTGAGATGCATTGTTGTGCAGCAGCTGCCTCAGCCAATATGTAATTTTCTGGGCTTATAGTTACATAGGTCAAAATGCTGCAGTTTGCCTAAGTGTGAAATAAAATATTTGAATTTCCAAAGGTTTTAAGGCTTATAACTCAGTTACCTTTAATGACAGAAATTTGCAACTTGGTGCACATCTGTATAGACCTCTGTAAACTCACCATACCAAATGTGGTACAATTTGGGGAAGGGAAATACTTTTAAATGAGGTTGAAATAACAATTTTGGTGAAATTTTGTGAAATTGTTATAGATTTCTCTGTGAACTTTTGTGGAAGCAAAATCATAATTTTGAAAGATTTCACTGGCAGAAGTCCCATTTACCCAGCTCTCTCCATTATGCTGCCTCTAAAACTTTTTGCTTCTGCATCTAACTCTCCCTCTGCTGCCTCACTTCTTCCTCAGTTATGATTTTACCCCATCTCACTTTCAATCCACTTCATTCTATCCCTTTTGTTCATTAGTGTTCCCTAATGAATCAAAGTTGGAGATAGCCATATTAAAAGGAGTACATGTTTCATTATTTCAGAAGTACAACAAAGTGCTAAAGCAGACTCAAACTGGAGAATGAGGGTCATTTTACAAGACTGGAGTTATGGCACAATCTAAAATAGAATAAGAAAGTATTGGTCATTTTTTTCACTGTAACATGTGCATCTTTTTTTTTATTTGATTCTTGTAATTTTTTGTTATTACGTTATTATGTTTCCAATTTATTTACGAGGTAATGCTAAGAATATATAGTGAACTATATTCTTAGAAGACTGAGATTTGAGTTAATTACAGTAGGTTGTTAGTTGTTAATTCCTAATTTTTCATCACATTGCCCTTTTCATGTTCTCAATAGCATTTATTTGTGTCTAAATACAGTATGGCAATGGTTCTATTTCTGTTCAGGTGATAGGTTGACCATGAATACATAAGACAGTATAGTGTCTCATCTAGTACTGGCTTTGATGGGGCAGTCACCCACAGCCTCTACCCAGTATATTGTCAATACTGTTTTTGTCATTCTATTACCATATCTACTGTTGGAAATTTCCTTTCCTCAACATGATTAATAGGCTTCAGTTTGCCACCGCTCAAAAGCTATTCTTCTGTTTGATGTACTGTTTCCTGTGAAGGGGAAGGAACTGCAGCTATTTATTTGGTTGTCATGACCTGTGCATTTGTTAAAGTTCTGTATACAGTAGGTAAGCAGCCCTCTCAGTATAAATGTAATTTTCATTTATTTGTGAGAACTGCAGTAGGTAGAGCTTTTTGTCAGAAGGCATGCTTTCTTCTCACAAGGCTCTTTCCCTAGTCATTAGAATTTCTGAGCTTTAATACTCTAACATGTAAAGAGAGGCAGGACCCCTACTAGCTCTGTAGAGTTTAATTGCAACTGTCACAATAGGAAGAGGAGAATCATGACACTTGCTCCAGGCAGGGAGAAATTAGATCTATACTGCAATGCAGTCCAAACTCTCCTGCACTCCAGCATGAATCTGATTTTTCCAAAGTGGGATGAGTGCTTAGCTTTTTCTTCTCCTTATAATTATTTCATAATATACCTGAATCTTGACTTTGGCCTAGATCTCCCTGTGAATAACAGCTTACTGCCTCCTTCAACTTACATTAAATAAAGAACTTAAAAATCAATGGTACATGAGGGCTATACATTTTGGATTTCATTTTTTGTCAGGCTTCAGTAAAACTCAAATTTCTCCAGTACTTATTTCTAGTGCAAGACATCCAGGAACCAGGCCTTGAAAAACAAACACTCTTGTCTTGATAAAATCAAGAAAGCCAACTTCCTGAGTTTCCTTCAAACTATTCCTTTTTAGGTAGGATGAAATTAGCAAATTCAGGTTTATGAAATTTCACATTTCATGACATTTTACATATTTTTTCTGAAATTTTTTAATTTGTTTTACCTTAGTCAGTCTTATAAATAGGCAGTTGGGATTTAGCATGCACACTATTTGTAGACAGCCCTAAAAGTATGTCAAGTTTCTTGGCATTTGGATGAGGGGCAGGGAAGTTATAGGGACTCACATTTTGGCAAATCATTATTCATGTGAACATTTTTGAAAATAGTTCTATGCTTACAACAAAACCACCTTTGGCACTATATAATTGAAAATGTATATGCATAATTTCTTGGAAGAGTCTGAGAAGCTACTAAATGGAATGTAGTTGGTTGCATAACTTGTAACTTACAGGAATTCAACATTTCACAGGTTCATTATTTGTTAATTTGTGTGAAAGTTTCCAAAATATTTTGACATTTATAGCTCCACTACTATTGCAGATACACACTCAAGATGTGGCAAGCATAACAATGTATTTATGTCCTGGAATCTAATTAAGCTGGATAGATGTCGTTTAGTATGTTAAAATTTAGTGTGTGTGAAAAAAAAAGTCATTGGTAAGGGGTCTGAGCCTACCAGCATGGCGGCAGCAGTATAATCTTCCAGCGCTCTCTAAGGGGGACCTTTTTTTTCCAAATCCAGCAATTCAGTCTGGTAGAAAGAGATCACAACTTAGATGTAACGAACAGTAGGGGTTCTGCCTCTCACACGGTGCACTTTTCATCCCGATTGGTGTATGTCAAGGGATGAAACGAACCTAGAAGATTCTGCTTACCTCTCGCAGTGCGGGGTCTGGTGAATCGAGACTGACAGTGGCATTTCTTCAGGGAAAGCATGTCTAAGGAGGTGGAACAGATATCAGCTCACAGTGCTTAAAATGCAGAACCTTCGCACTATCGCATACTTCACAAATAAGTGCGAAAAATAACGGTAAATTAGAGAATTGGACATTTGGATCTGTGTCTTATGGAGAATACATTGATTTAAATTGAGACTGGGATTTTTCAGGTCTCGCGGATCCTGCACTGGTAGTAGTTCTCACTGGGGGAGTGTGGATGAAAGCGGCACCTGGCAAGCCTATGCATATCACTGTCGGTTGTCATGATGATGAGTGAAATAGACCCTAATTTGGCAGTTATGATGGCTAAACTGTACTAGATCTTACTGGACACTGTAGATTTAAAACATACTGCAAATAAAGCTTGTCAAGACCCTTCTGCTTTAGCCACTAGAGTAGCCCACACAGAGCATCAGAATCAGAAACTTAATACTGTAGTACAGCAATAGGAGAAAACCCTGCAAGATCATCATAAAAAACTTGAATATCTATTGAATAAAGTGGACAATTTAGAAAACAGGGCCAGGAGGAAAAATCTAAGAATTGTGGGGGTGTCAGAGGGGGCTGAAGGCAGAGACATGTACACATTCCTCAGAGTATTCCTTCTTGAGCTCATACAGGACAATAACTGCGGTTCTCCGGCTATTGAACGAGCGCACCACTCCTTAGCTCCCCACCCCAAACAAGGAGAGCATCCCAGACTAATCTTGTGTAAAGTTCTAAGATTCCCTGAAAAAGAATATTATTTATGGAAGGCATGGGAACATGGATCCCTTATGTGGCATGGCATGTGCATTCAGCTGTATTAGGATTTATCCCAATACCTATCTACCTGTAGGAGGGCTTATGGAGAGGTGAAGCAGCAGTTCTATAAATTGAACATACCTACATCTTTGCACTATCCTGCATTGCTATGTATTCAGTATCAAGGGGAATTCATTATGTTTGAAAGTCCTTCAGAAGCGAGTGCAGCAGTTCATACACGATAAACAGCTCTACCAAGTGCCCTCTGTTTTAAATATCCATCATTCGGAAGGCGACCTATCATCCAAGATGGAAATGAGCCAGGACGGCCCTCAGCAGGACTCCATGCCAGGAATATCTAACAAAGATAGCACTCAGTCTTGGTACCAAGTGTCAAGGGCTCGATCAAAGAAAAAGCTTGCAACAGGAGGGAAACCTGTTAGGAGGACAGACAGATCTAGGAGTCAGCAGAGACGATATTTGCAATCTGATGCTAGTAGTTGTTCCCCGGGAGACACTCCAGTAAAGCTGAGTAACAGGTATGAACCTCTAACAGATCTCCTCACCACAGAGGTGGACCCCTCCCTGGCCGTCCAACAATCTAGTGCGTCTTGAGATGAGTAGGAGGATTGGTTCCCATTGCCTGGGGACTGGGCTGATTGCATTCCTATTGGAGAAACAGAAGAGGCTGAGAACTCTGTCGAGAGCCTGGAGGCCCAATTCACAACCTCAGATAAGCCTATTGCCACAGTAACACCTCTTTAGTCTTCCGAGCTAATGGGGGTTCATGTGGATCAGGATTGTTGGTGTCAGAGGTACCTGAAGATACTGCTGGGCATTCAGGGAGAGGTTGTTTGTTCTCACTGCCACAGCAGTCGTGCTAGGGGTGCCTGAAGATGTCATCATCTATGGTATTAGCTCCGCCTGGGGTCTGGACTGCAGCGCATTACCAAAGTTACACAGAAATGTTTATGAAGGTTTTTGGTAATGGTTCTAAGTTTAAGTTTGATGTTTAAAGATATCATTATACACTGTCTACCTTATACCTTACATGGTAGGTAGTGATTTGCTTATAGGTGCATGCAAACTGCATATTAATCTCCAATTTAGGAAAATGTTTGCTCTGAATTAAGATGCAGATTTTTTTTTCATGATCTCTTTTTCATCTGATGTTTGGGATGACTAATCAGAATTTTGATAAATGGGGCTATATCTCCCCCCCCATTGGAGTATGGAACAAAGTAGATGATTTCTCTACTGTGTATTTGGTTGGTATGGCATTGATTTTGTCTTCGCACCCAGAGGGGTGCTCTGGGAAATTAGGATACCTGTTGTCTTCCTGTTCCAATAGCAGGGCCCTACTTGAGATACAGGCTCCAAAAGACACAGGGGTGTCATGCAAATTACTCCACTATGACCTATCTATAGGACCCAGTAAAAGTTATAGATTTGTGGGGGTCTGCGGAGAGGCAAAGCAGTATGGGGTGTCCTCTCTGCATTTAAAGGGGAATTACATGCATATGACAGTAAGCAGCAGCAGGGACTTAAACTTGTACAGGCATGCATAGTAGGGAAGGCTTCACATGAAAGAGATTGGGTGAACTTAATATTAATCAGTTTGTTTTACTATTTGGTGACCAGAAATTTATTGAACAAACACAAGGAATATGGATAGTTTAGCAGATATTACCTTAACCTCCTGGAATGTTAGGGTACTGAATTCTCCAATTAAAAGGAGTAAGATTTTGACAAGGCTCTGGAAACCTAAGAGCCATATAGTGTTTTTACAAGAGACCAAATTAACTCACAGGGAATCCAAGAAACTTGTTAGAGAATGGGTGGGAAGAGAAGTCCACAGTGTCTTAGGGAAGGCTAAGAGGGGTGTCTCTATTCTTTTTCACAAAAAATTAAAATGGGAAATTTTGCTCCAGAAAGTGGACAAAGAAGGCCGATGGGTTCTGGCTAAGATGGCAACCCCATTGGGTCCCGTCTTACTAATAAACATCTATGCCCCTAATGAAGATGCCCCAGAATTTTTCAATGTGATTTCTCAGCAAATCCTAGATCTGACATCTGATAATCCAGGGATTATAATTGGAAGGGGGGCATAATTTAATAATGGATTATCCCTTAGATTGCTCAAATCAAAAACAGGACACCGACACTAGATTCCATAAAGTACTTCAAGACATGCTCTCATTACATAGTCTTGTTGATATTTGGAGGTTACAGCATCCGACAGTCAGAGACTTTACTTATTTTTCTGCAGCTAAAGCCATGGCAAGTAGATTGGAATACTGGTTCACTTCTGAAATAGTGACAGCAAGGACCATTGATTCCAACATAGAACTGTTATATCTATTGGACCATGCACCACTGCTACTAAAAGTAAATTTGTCCCCTTCCACACCAGGTAAATCTGCTGCATGGTGATTGGATCCCCTCCTCCTGGCAGATGCAAATTTTAAGACTCTTGTACGAGAAGAAACAAAGAAGTTCTTTCAATTAAACCCCCCAGGGTCTTTCTCAGCAGCAATGATTCAGGAGGCTTATAAAGTCACCATGAGGGGTCAAATTATAGGTTTTGCCACCCATCACAGAAAACAGAGGGAGGGTGAGATTCTACAACTGGAGAATAGGTTAAAGCAGCTGGAGGCTGAATATAAGAATAACCCGGGGAAGCTTAGAAGTAATTGTTTGAGATCAGAACTGACAAGGGTTCGACTCCATCTTAATACGCTTATGTCTAGAAGGGCTGAATTGAATATCAGGTGCTCTCAACATCATTATCAGGTAGCGGGGTAGAAAGCTGGCAAACTTCTTGCCTATAGGCTAAAAAGAAGGCAAGCAGATAGACATATTACAGGCCTTCACAACTCTGGGGGGACTATGGTATCCTTTCAAAAAGAAATTAATGACACTACAGTTCAATTTTATCAGGACTTATATACATCTCATGTGAAATGGGATCAGGGAAAATTCCAAACATTCATGGAACATTTACCTCTGCCTATCCTGACAGAGGCCCAAAAATTGGAGTTGGATACTCCACTCTCTAAGGAGGAATTGCGTGGGGCAATCCAGAGTATGGCCCCACACAAGGCCCCCAGTGGTTATGGATTTCCGGCTGACTATTATAAATTGATACACCCTGAAATAATAACTCCTCTCATGGATTGTTAAATGAGGTTCAGGGCAAAGGCGAACTTCCTCAATCCATGAGAGAGGCAGTGATTATGGTTCTTCCAAAAGAAGGTAAGGATCAGTCATTCCCTAGTAACTATCGGCCAATTTCCTTAATTAATGTGGATGTTAAGACATTAACCAGGGCTCTGGCGATGAGATTGGAAAAGGTATTACGGGATATTGTACACCCTTCTCAAGTGGGATTTATTAAGGATCATCACAGTTCTGATCACGTCAGAGCCCTGGTTACTCTGATTCAGGCAGCGGCAAAGCTCCACACACCAGCTGCACTTATTTCGATCGATTTTGAAAAGGTGTTTGACTCAGTGGAGTGGGAATTTTTGCATGCTGTCTTGAATCAGTTTAATGTTGGACCATACTTCTCCTCCAGGATACATACATTATATCAGTCTCCAGTAGGTAAAGTACTTACAAATACCACAATATCTCCCCCCTTTCAGCTTCACAGGGGCACCAAACAAGGCTGCCCCCTATCACCCCTACTTTTTGTCCTGGCTATGGAACCCCTGTCAGCTGCTATATGTATGTACCCCAAAATACATGGGATAAAGTTGGTAAACCAGGAGTACTATACTAAAGCTTACACGGACTACTGTCTGATCCTAACAGGAGATGTACAGGGGAGTATTCCATACATTATGGACATCCTTACTGAATTTGGTAACATTTCTGATCTCCAGATTAACAAAACAAAGTCAGAGGTTCTACCTCTTAACCTCCACGTATCCAGCAAGATGATTAAAGATTTAGGATTCAGGCGGGTAGACCAAGACATTAAACATTTAGGGATTATTTTATTCATAGATGTCTCTTCCACAGCATGTAAACATTTTATGTCAGTATGGACATTATTGTCCAACGCTGTTACACGTTGGGAGCAGTTACACTTATTGATGGCAGGAAATATTGCTGCCCTAAAAATGATGTTCACCCCTAAAGTATACTATCTGCTTTGCCATCTCCCCATAAGTATCACTAAGCTGTGAATACAAAAATCTCACATGCTCATGAGTCAGTTTTTATGGGGTACAAAAAAACCTCACTACAGCAGAGCCAAGTTACGAGCCCATTGGACAACAGAGGGATGGGACCTTCCTGATTTTAATAGATATGCACAGGCATTCCAGATCACCAAATTGTACAATAGCCTAAGCAGGCACTCCCAATCCCTCCCTGCTTGGGTTGAAATAGAAAGTGGTATATCTCGACTTTGTTTCCTGGGCCACTCTTGTCCCAGTTTTGTGCAGGAATGGTTAACTATCAAATCTAGTCATCAGGTCTGGCACTTCTTAGGCAAAAGCAGTCATAGGTGCTTGAGTACTGGCCTACGCACCCCATTGTGGAACAACCCTTACTTAAAAATAGATCAGAAACCCATTGATTGGCCAGTTTGGAGATCCTGCCAGATACTTACCTTTCAGGACCTACTTCAGGATGATGAGAAAACCTTTGTGTCTTTTCATTTTCTGAGAAATTCCCACTCCCTACCCTGTGAGTGCTTTTGGCAATATATGCAACTTTGTAGCTTATACAATACTTAGGTTAGATCTAAATGCACTTGTGTGATGTGTGGGATATGAGCTGGGCCCTCAAAGAAATGTTCCCTCTGTCCCTGTGGTCCCAAAATAGCAAGGGGTTAGTGGGTAGGATCCAAGGCTGGGCCAGGGGTGTTTTACCGGATCCATCCCAAGCTGCCAAGATAAGGTGGGAGAGAATGCTAGTAACTACATTCCCCCCACCCCCGAAGGAGTGGTCAAACTGTTGGAAGGTAGCAGATAAGGCCTGTGTGGATGAAAGAAGTCTCCTTATTAAAAATAAAATAATCCTCTTCTGGTATAGAACCCCTCTACAATTTCATAAAATGGGACTGACCCCTCATGACCTTTGTTGGAGATGTCAATCGCCTGCAGCAGATTTACTCCACATTCTGTGGAAGTGCAAACCTCTTCAACCCTTATGGGGAAAAGTAATTCAGTTTTGCTCAATTACCCTAGCCAGAAACCTGCCCCAATCTCCTTCTTTTTGGTTGCTTGGTATAACATTTGATGAAGGGACATTGTCTCTTTCTCAATGGTTATGGCTCACCCAAGCCTCTGTTGAGCTCCTTCAGCTCATTCTTATATTCTCTGTAACTAGCTGTGTATAGTCTACTGGTAAGTGTATATAAAAGAAGTTCTTATTGCACTGTTTTATGTTACCTGCTGTGTCAGGTGTGATGATTCCTCAATAAAAAGAGTGACTGCAAAAAAAATAAATTATTGTAAGTGCTTTAGAAAGTACTACCTGGCAAAATCTGCTCAAAAATCATGGACATATAATATGTAATTCCAATAGAATTCCACTTCTGGAATTGAATTTTCACAAATGCTTATGACCTCTGAATCACCTCACCTACACTAGCATCAAGGCACTGCAGTCCCTCTCCAACACTTCTACAACTGTGATGCCCAGCATCATGCTCCATCATGTCAAAAAATATCCAGATACGTTTGACACACTAGCCTAAGTCACAACTTTATTTATTTACTGTTTATTTATTGAATTTTGGTAAATAGGTAGGCCCACTGAGACCAAAGGTCTCTTTCTCAGGGTAACCTGGAATTAGATACAGTCAAAAATTACTAAGTATATAAACAACATGAGATTGCAATAGGTACGGATATGGATAAAGAAGGAAGAAATTAGGTATATCACATAGTATATTATAAACAGCAATTACTCATAAATAAGTCAATGTATGTTAGAGTCAACATTTAACAGAAATACAAAGATACAAAACATGAGCAGGAATATGCCAGATGCAATAACCACACACTATGGACAGGGATGTTTAGGAAGTCATTGAATAACTTAATCTGAAGTGGGTATGGTTCAGTGGTAGCAAGAGCATTGGCAGCACTCTAACAGGTAGGTTTTAATCATTTCTTGAACCAGCTAAGAGATAAGGAATTAGTTAAAGAGGCAGGTAATGAGTTCCAATAATATGGAGCAGAGTGGGAGAAGAACCTTTTGCCTGAGTTAGTCCTAATTCTGGGGATGTCAAGTAAGAAATCAGCCACCCCACACATATTTTAATGGTTCAATATTCAAAGTTTATTATGTCAGATTCTCATATACATTTTAATCATCATTTCATACTTTAGAAATTTACAAATCACCATCACTATCAATTCCATATTACATTAATATACAATCCAAGAGTTCTTCCATTATTTACATTTCCATCATCCCCATCATCAGTTATACTTGCATTTCTTCTTGGGCCCGGGTGTAAGGACCTGATGCCCAGCCCTTCCTTAATCTTCTTTCTGGGCTTAGGTGTCCCATCTGATCCCTCAGTCCTGTCCCCCTTGAGGTGATTACCCCATAGGGAGCCCTCCCCAGCCTTACCATACCACCCCCCTGTCCGACTAGGCCCTTGCAATTTTCCCACTAGCCCATAGGCCAGCCCACACCAAACTATAGGCTTCCCCCATTAAAAACTAGCCGACACTCCCTCAAAACCTTGCCATTTTTCAGTCGCTTCCCTAATTGCTCCATTAAGGGCTGTGTTACCCACATCAGACATGTTCACGCCATCCTTCCTGTAGATCCCAGGCATGTCATGGGTGATCAGCTTGTGTCTGACATATATCCCTCCCATCTATCTGGCCCCCATTCTGCTATCTTCATGTTCACCCTTTTCCTGGCCTTGTCTATTGCCAGGACATCCCATGCATTCCTCCAGCACCTACGAGGGGCAATCTCTGACCAGGCCACTTTCACTCCTGACCACCATGATTTAATAACCCCCAGGTCCTCGGTGATCCTGTGAAGCAATTTTACCCAGGGCAGTGAGCCCAGATCACTTCCCCCTGCATGGATGATAACCAGGTCTGGTGCCTGCAGCCATCTGCTGCTCTTCTCTAATAATGACAGCAGCCTTTACCATCTGAGTCCCCCTCTGTCCATTCCATTCAATACAGGTCTTGTCAGGGTTTTGTCTCAGCTGCCATCCCTGAGGTGTATGTTTTGCCCATTGCTCCACCCAATGTATAAAGGAATAGCCAGTGATCCATACCACCCTGCATCTCCTGATTCCTGGAAAACATAAAATGCATGTGTTTAACAGTCATTTTCACACATATCTCTTATAGACCTGAGAAGCCCACCTGCCATCCCTCTGCACCTCTGCGGGAGACCCCCCAAGTTAGCCACCTCCGAAGCTGCCCTGATTCAGAATGAGTGAGAGTCATAGATTGTAGGGTCTTCACCTAGGAAACTCATGTCCTTTTTGAGTACTGCTGTGACGTGAGATGCAGTCACTGGGTCTCCGTTGCCATGCCTAAAGAACCCACCTTTTCCCTGTGGTCTAACTGCCACATAATCTTCTATGACCTTCACAAGCTCATGACCTTGTTCACCCCCTTTGAGGAGGTCCACCTTACTGCCCTTCCCTTCCTGGTCTGTCTTGGAGCGCCTCAGCCAAATTACAGCTGTTTCTGATGACCATGAAAAATTGGGGTCCTGTAACCCCCTGGTCCTGTCTCCCTTCTCCCTTTCCACTATTTCACTAAACCTGAAGGCCCCTCTATGCATCACTAAGAAAATGGCTGTAAAGAGCTTTGCTTCATATGCTGAAGAGCAAACGCATGGCAAACAAGACACCAGCCTCCCCAGAAGATCTCTGCTGATTGGCCTGCATGTATCTGGCCTCTGCCCCTGCAACCTGAGCCACTCCTGCTGCATGTATCATATTGCTGGAGCCCTGATGGGTGACCCCCAATCCTGCAGCTGGAATACCATGCCAATACTGGCAAGGTGTATCCCTACGGTGGTGCCCAACATACCTGCTTCCCACCTATCCACCATATACCTCATAATCTGGGCCTCAGTAACTGGGTTACTTACCTCCAACCCAGCCTGCTCCTGGAACCCCTGTAAACCCTTCCACGCCACTTTGTAGGCCTTCAGTGTGTTGGGGGCCCAAGCACTTCGATAGAGCAGATAGGCTTGCTCCAGCCAATCTCCCACAGGTGTGATGGAACCGATGTTCTCCATGCAGCCACCTTCAGAGCTAGTGCCCAGAACCTGTCCTTCTGTAAACATGAAAGGCTGTCAGCTATATCGTTCTTAATACCCTCTATGTGCTTAGCCTTAAAGGACAAGATCAGTCTCAAACCCTCTGACACTAGTCCATGTGCCACCCTCAGCACCACCTCTGTGGAACCCGACTGTCTGTTTATAACATTCACCACCACCAGGTTATCACACCTGAAGATCATCTTCTTATTGAACAAATATGGTCCCTACACCACCATGGCTGCCCAGATGGGGAAAGCCTCCAAAAATGTAATATCCCTTGTCAGCCCCATCTCAACCCACCTGGAAGGCCAGGCCTCCAATATCCACTCTCTCTGGCAGTATGTCCCCATGCCTAGCCCAGCTGCCACATCAGTGAAGAGTTCCAGAGCTTCCCCATCCACCCACTGGTCCCTCCGCAAAGTCACCCCATTGTACACATCCAGGAAAACCTCCCATACCTTCAGATCTTCCTTAACCCCTTTCCCAATACTCACCCAGTGGCGCAGAAGCTTGGCTTTATCCGATGCCCTGGCAAATTGCCTGATGAACACCCTGCCAGGGGCAACCACCCAGCAGGCAAAGTTCATGTGTCCCAGCACCTGTTGAATGGTTTTAAACTGCACCCTCCTGTGCCCTTTTATCCCTTTAATGAGCGATCTCAATCTAACCACCTTGTCTCCCAGTAACCTGTAGCACTGTTGCTCCAGATCCAGTTCTATCCCTAAAAGCTCTAGTCATCTACTCAGACCTTCAGTCTTGTCCACTGCCAGAGGTATCCCAATTACCCACAAATTGCCTCAAAGTTTCTTAGCATGGTCTGAGTGGCCTCTCTTCCTTCAACTATTAATAGAAAATCATCCAGGTAGTGGATGACCACCCCCTGCCTGTGTCTCTCCATGAAAACCCATTGTACCCAGGTACTAGACACTTCGAAGGTTGCACAGGCCACAGAGCAGCCCATTGACATCACCTTATTGAAGCAGTGCTTCCCTTGGAATTGGAAACCTAGCAGCTCCCAGACCGGCAGTAGCCAGAAAGCTGACCCCATGTCAGTCTTGGCAAACCAGACCTCCGACCTAGCCTTTATCGGTCCACAGCATTGTCCAGTGTTAAGTATGACAGCGAGCTCCTTCCTGAGGTGATGGCATTATTAATTGACTCCCCTTCAGGGTACCAGAGGTGGTGTATCAGCCTAAACTCCCCTGGAGCCTTCTTGGGCACTATGCCTAATGGGGAAACCCTAAGGTTTTCGAATGATGGGGCCTCAAAGGACTCTTCTATATGCCCTGCCTCCAGTTCCTTTTTCATCTTCTTCTCCACTATATCCTCCCTTCTCTTTATGGACACCAGATTCTTTGCTCCATAGCGCTCCTAACCCCCATATAATAAAGCTTAAATCCTGATGTGAAACCCTCCGTAAGCATTGACGCTGCTCATGAGTCTGGGTAGTCCTTGATCCATGCAGTCACCACTTGTGCCATAAATGGTGAACTCACCAATGGGAAACCCCCTGCCCTGGTGCCCCTGCCTGAAGTAGTTTAGCGGCCTCCATAGCTGCCCCTCCCACTCTGCCATCTGAAACTATCCCCTTGCCCACTGAAGCATCCTCTCCCCCCACTGTAGCCACCCCAAAAGGGCTGCCTGTGTTGTACCCTCATTCCAGTCCCTGTGCATCTTGCATCTGAAAGTGGTGTGTGTGCCCCACATCCTGAACAAGTATGCTTATATTTGCAGTTGGTCCTTTGGCAGCTGGCTTTATTAAATGTCCAGAAATTTTTTGTACTGCCGCCCCACTACCCTTTTTTTCCCTCATTGCCCAACCCCCCCATGCTGATAGCATCCTGATCCAAAGCTCAGATAGTGCAACATCCCACCTAATGTCCCCATGAGACACTACCCTCTGTCAGAACTTCTCATCGTAGATCAAGCACTCATACCCACTCTTGACCCTATATGCGTCCCTAATAATAGCTGAGTAGGGAAGGAGTGGAATGGCCAGCTCAGGCTTTTTCTGCAGCATAATCACACTAAAATATGTGAAACCCTCCATCCAGGCTCCAAATGTCTTACCTTTAAAGCTAACCTCTTCACTAGTCTTCCCTACTATAGAGAGACCCACCACCATCTTGGAAATGCCCACCAACTCCTTCTGTTCATATTTCTTTGCCATGTCTTTATCGATCAAGGCAAACATGTCCACATATTCACCTTTCCATATCTTTCTTTGAGGGCCTGTGAGACATGATCCCACAAGGTCATCCCAGGGGGCCACCCATAGCTAGCCTTGCTGCCTCCCTCCCCTGCCCCATCATTATCCATCCTTTTATCAACTTTCTTCTCTTCCTGTAATTCCTTCCATACCTTTTCCACCTCCTCCCAGCCCTTATCGCCCTGCTTGACCATGATGCCTGCCAGGTTGACTTTCAGACTACCATCCACTGACAGGACTACAACCAGCTGCAGAGAAAGAGGGCTTTTTTCTCTCTGCATCCCCTTTTCTACCCCACCAAGCCAGTCCCTCAACCTCCCCTTGTCCCAATCAGCCCCTGCCTTCCATCCCCTTACATCAACACTCCCTGACCCTAACATGACCTCATCTTCCCACCCCTCTGTGACATCACTACCCTCACCGCCATTCCTATTATCTCCCTTGTCCTCTCCCCTCCCTTCCTTGTCAGCTCAGCTGCCAATCCCACGGAGGCCAATGACAACCTGGGCTGCCCTTTAATAGGGCAACCTCTATTATACTTTCACTCATCTATACTCCTCTGTACAGCTTGCATTAAAGGCTCAATACAAATTGCATAAAGCATAGTTGAGAGCAGGCAGCCCTTCCTCATACCATGCCTCAATTCAATGAGATCCAAAAGAAATCAAGTGGTCTTAATCCATGCTACTGGGGTGCTGTATATCAATTTTATGCATTTTTTTATACATTGGGATTACTCCAGCCTTTGACAGGTTCTCCATTAAAAATTTCCAGGAGACCCTGACTATGGCCTGTTTTGTGTCCGACGCCAGCAAAACTGCATCTCAGTTATTTGTGGCCAACATCAAATCAAGTGCTTTCCTAATATTATGGTGGAGACTTCATCCTTTGATGAAGACCATCTGATCCTCATGAATCAGAGTTTTTATCACCTTTTCAAGTCTATTGGCTAAAACTTTAGCAAAGATTTTATAATTCTTATTTAATAACAACATTGGATGATATGACTTACACTCTCCTGGATTTTTGTAATGTTTTAAGATAAGAGATACTGTAACTAGGCCTCAAAGTACAAAGTCAACCTTCCCATACTATGGAACTGATTAAATAAAAATATCAGAGCAGGAGATATAGCAGCTCTGGGCTGATTTCTTTATAGAATTCTATTATTATCTGATCTGGTCCTACAATTTAAGTTTTCTTAATGCCTTTTTATCTTCAGTTACTACAAACTCCTGACTTTCCTTATCCAAATCATCTTTTTGTTCATCTGACATAGTTGGCCATGCCAAAGGTTCTAGAAATAATCAAATTTCTTCCTCCATTGAATTTATATCTGGAGTGTATAATTCTGAATAAAAATGTTGAAAAATCCTACTAATTTGACAATGCTTGGAACATAGAATCCTCCCCTTTGTTTTTAGCCTGATTTCTTGCTCCTGCTGTTTGTTTATGCCCTGAGCTGTAATGCCAAAGCTTATTGGGTCTCTCCCCAGTAACGTAATAAATAGCCCTACATCTTAATAATGCTGACTGACCCATTTAGCTATTACTCCATTATATATACAATAATGGATGGGGTGGTGAGTATAACAAGATTTTACACACACCCAAGTTGTGGGATGCTACATAAACCCTGAGGGCGAAGCCCAACGGGTCTATGAAAAGCATCCCACAATGAGGGTGTGTGTTAAATTGAGTTTTACACACCACCCCATCTGTTATTTTTCATAATTGCTGGTCAGCAATTGTTTCGTTTATTTTAAGACACTCACGCACGGTTCTGGTTTGTCCTCTCCCATTGGCATTTTCTTCAGAAACGCATTCGAGTGATTCCCTATGCCAGTTTTTCACTGGTGCTGCTGAAAACTGCACGGTGCAGTTTTTGAGTGGTGGGATCCGCCAGATCAAATAGGTGAGAGAGGAAATGTTTAAACATAAAAACACATCCGTGCTCCCGGTGTAGCGGCTTATCGCTAAGTGGAACGGAGGAGCTGTCATGTTTCTTTTAGTGGAAAGTCCACCCAGGAGGAATAAAGAGCCAATTAAGATGTGGCTCTTGTTTGAGTGATGTGGCATGCATTTGCCATTATAACCCACAGGTTATAATGGCAAATTATAACTGGGGTCAGACAATGGAAAAAATTGCTGACCAGCTATTATATTCATTTTGTACCTGAAGCATAGCATATAGATCTTTTTCATCCCCTGACTGAATATAATCTGTCTTCACTTCATCCAAATGTGATTCCTTTTTCAAAATATATATATTTTTTTAATACCATTATAATATGTCTGGGTTACCCCCCCCCCCAACTACTGCTTTAACAGCATACCAAAAAAATTCCAAAACTGGTTTCTTCTGGTTTATTGTTACACATCTAATCCTGAATTATTTTTCTGGTAAAAGTATGATAATTAATATCCCCAAGTAGAGACCCATCCATCCTCCAAATGTTATCCTTTGTCTCCATTTCCCCATTCGGCTGCAAACATAAGCAGTGCATTACTGGAAATATGTAAGTTTCCACAATCCAGCTGTGATATTTTGTGTAATACAGACCTTGAAAGAAACATGTATCAATTTTTGAAAATGTTTGGTGAGTGTTTGAAGAAAACAGGAATACCTTTCTGTATTTGGAGAACAATAACTAAATGCATCTACTAAGTTAAATTCTATAAGAAGTACCTGACGTTTTTTGACAACTTTGTTGTTTTTTTTTTTTTGCTTGTTTCTTTTGAATCTATCAATCTATCTGTATGAGAAAGAGTCAAATTAATATCTGCTATCAAAAAGTATGGGGAGGGAAAGTTGGCCATGTCTAAGAAAAGATTGGTAAAAAATGTTGGATTATCATGATTAGGTGTATATGCACAAATCAAACTATACAATTGTTTTTATTTTATTTTTATAATAACTTTTGCCTGTGTCTATATATCTACCACTTTTCCTGAAAAGTTCCTTTTGAATGAAATCACCACCCCTCTACAGTCAGTTTTAGATGGTGTATGCATCCCCCATCCACCAAATAAAGTTTAAAAATATTTAAGGTCCTGTTCTTGAAAGTAGGGGTTCTTGTAGAAACATGCATTCCACTTGGTGCCTTTTAATATAAGCTAATATTTTTCTCATCTTTACCTTATCTCTTCCTTCCTTCAAATTCCAGGTCATACATATAATAGAGCTAGATAGTTATATCAAAGAAGGAAAACAGAAGTAGGAGGTGAACAGGAAAAATGTGCAAGCCACTTTCCTTATGCACCCCCTCGATCACCCTCATGGTAACATAAACCACAATCAAAAATTATGTAAGCAAAAAGACACAATGGGGTGTGCATGGAACAGATTTTACAGCATATCCAGGGGTGTAGTGAGGTATAAGGCCACAGACTGACTACCTTCAGCCCTGGAACTGTGGTAAAATATGTTATATGCACACCCCCAGAAAGTCTTATTGAGCTTATAAAATAGGCTGTGTCTTTTAAAAGCATTTCTAAAATTAGATAAATAGGTTTATCTATGAAATAAATGCTGTCATTTGATGAATTTATGATAAAATAGTCCTTCTGCATGGTTTACTATTGGGCTTTTGTCCTTTGGCAGCATCCGTAGTTATATTTTTTTCTTTAATAAGCGCATGACTGATGGTAACTAGCTTCCTCCAACACACACACACAGATGTGTCCATAAAGTGGCATGGTAGAATTTAATGTGAGTCTCATTATATATATATATATATATATATATATATATATATATATATATATAGTTCTTTTGAGTGATGCTCCTTTCCTTTGCTGTTTAAGTTTTAATGTATCAGAAGAGCTGTCTCACCTGCCCCTCCACATTGGCATCTCACAGTTTAGAAAATAAAAACCATTGCTTCTGATTTCTTTTTGCTTAGTGAAGGGGGAGGGCAATGCAGAAGTACAGCCACTCTACTAAACAGCCTCTCTCTCTCTCTCTCTCTCAATCCATGTAACCTTGGTCTCCTAATACATTAAAAAAAACAGCAAAGCAAAGGAGCATCACTCAAAAGAACAAACTAAACTTGTTTTCCAACCTTTTTTTCTTTGTTTATAAAGTGTTATTGCCTACTTTCTTCATCCTGTTTTTCTTTTTCTTTATTTTTCCCCACATTCAAGATATGGAATGTTTATCATGGAATGTTTACCATGGAATACAGGGATTCAAAATTCTGCTCAGTTCCACTGGCAGAATGTTCCTCTCCTAACATAATGTGTACAAACACACAAGAAAGACCTCTTCTAGAGCCTGAGACAAAATTATCTCACTGTCAGGGCAAGCTGAAGAGATTTCCCTGATGAGCAGGAAAAGATAGAAGGGGGATTTTTCATTGTCAGCAAAGAAACAGTTGTAATGAAAATTTTAAACAATGCTTAATGTTTCTAATTTGTTTGTGTGTATAAAGAGAGTGTGACGATCAGGGAAACAACATTTAAATAATTTGTTTTATTTTTTATTTAAGGAAGGTTTTCTTTTTTAGGGCCTAGTGGAAGGTTTTTACTGTGTAAAGGTGGCATTTCAGACTTGCGTATTCTAATGGCACAGTGATTTTGTTCGAGTAATGCAGTCCTGCTTTTAGAAACTTTAGGGTAGGATCTGGGCAGACTAGATGGACCTTTGGTCCCCATTTGCTATCACTTTCTATGTTTCTGAGTTATTACCTGTGCATGAATCAGACTTCATGCACAGGTAATAACCAATCAGAAAGCAGAATTGTCTCTTCCCATTTTATAAATATAAACTTTTTATGAAATAATCATAATATTAGACTCAACCAAATAGTAAACCTTCCAAACCAACTTTTTTTTATTACTTGCCATTATTTCCCTCCACTCCCCTAGCCAAGTTCCCCCATCTTCCTCCTCCCTCTCTCAGATGTAAACATTAAGCAGGTTAGCAAAAGGAAAAGGAAGAGGAGACCATTATGGTTCTCCAAAGAGGTAGCAAAGAAAGTGAAAGCCAAAAAGATTGCATTCAGGCAATACAAAAAGACACAGGCAGAAGGGGATAGGGAGAAGTACCAGGAGAAGCAAAGGGAGGCAGGGAGGTCAGTAAGGGAAGCCAAAGCTCAGACAGAAGAACACATTGCAAAATAAGTGGGTAGAGGGGACAAAACCTTTTACAGGTACATAAGTGAAAAAAGAAAGACAAAGGGAGGGATAGTGAGACTGAAGGGGGAGGATGGGGGCCGCGTGGAGGATGACAACAGTAAAGCTGACATATTGAACAGGTATTTCTGCTCAGTCTTTACTGAGGAAGAGGAGGGTAATGGGTCTGAAGGGAGTACAAGGGTGAGAATGGTGCAGAAATGGACACAAGTCCCTTTACACGAGAAAGGGTCCTGAAGGAACTGGAAGTAATAAGAGTTGATAAAGCAATGGGGCCAGATGGGATGCACCCAGGGTCCTTAAAGAACTAAGAGAGGTGGTGGCTGAACCTCTGGCTATCCTGTTTAGCCGATCACTGGAAACAGGGGAGGTACCCAAAGACTGGAGGACAGCAGATGTAGTCCCCTTATACAAAAGCAGGAACAAAGAGGAAGCAGGGAACTACAGACCAGTCAGCCTTACCTCGGTAGTGGGGAAGATCATGGAAGCACTACTGAAGGAGAGATTGGTGGAACATCTGGTTGTCAATGGACTACAGGACCCAAGGCAGCATGGTTTCACCAGGGGGAGGTCATGTCAGACCAACCTCGTTGAATTTTTTGACTGGGTGACTAGGGAGGTGGATCAGGGGAGGGCAGTGGACATGGCCTATGTGGACTTCAGCAAGGCCTTTGACACTGTGCCACATGAAGACTATTACACAAACTGGGGAATATGGGTGTGGGCAGGACAGTAGTGTGGTGGGTAGGTAACTGGCTGGGTGGCAGGACACAGAGGGTGGTGGTAAATGGCTGTCACTCCACAGAGGGAAGAGTGACCAGTGGGGTACCACAGGGATCAGTGCTGGGACCGGTCCTATTCAACATCTTCATCAGTGACATTGCACAGGACCTAGAAGGCAGAATTTCACTGTTTGCTGATGACACAAAGCTCTATAACAGAGTAGACACACCAGAGGGTGTAGACAGAATGAGAAGGGACCTGCAGAAACTTGAAGAATGGTCAGGTTTGGCAGTTGAAATTCAATGCAAAGAAGTGCAAGATAATGCATATGGGGCACAAAACCCTGGCACAATATATCAGTTGGGGGTAATGATATAGCATGCACCAAGTAGGAAAAGGATCTTGGGGTTATCATCTCTGATGACCTCAAGGTAGGGAAATAGTGTGACAAGGCAGCAGGTAAAGCAAATAGGATGCTGGGATGTATAGGCAGGGGCATCACCAGCAGGAAAAGGGAGGTCATAATTCCACTATACAAGACACTAGTGAGGCCCCACCTGGAGTACAGTGTACAGTTCTGGAGACCATACCTATGTAAGGACATAGACAGGGTAGAGAAGGTTCAGAGAAGGGCAACAAAGATGGTGCATGGATTGCATCACAAGTCCTATGAAGACAGGTTGAAGGAACTGAACATGTACTCCTGGAGGAGAGAAGGAGAGAGGGATATGATAGAGACATACAAGTATCTCACAGGGAGGAACAAGGGCAGGAATACACTATTTTTAAGTGAAAAGATGTTCCAGGACTAGAAGGCATGGGATGAAGTTGGAGGAGGACAATTCAGAGGAAACATGAGGAAGAATTTCTTCACAGAATGGGTGGTAGACAAGTGGAACACCCTGCCAGAGGAAGTGGTGGGGGCTGAAACAATCACGGGATTTAAGAATGCATGGGATAGACATAAAGGAATTCTGGAGGTCAGGGGTAAGGGGCAACAGACTTCTAGGAAAACATAAACTGAACTTACAAGCTCAAATGGGCAGACTGGGTGGGCCATAGGCCCTTATCTTCTGACACTGTCTATGTATCTATGTATCTATGTATGTATATAACAACATTAAGCAACAGAGCCAGATGTAACCTCCCTCTCAATCTAGCCCTCTTCGTAATACAAGCTAAACCTGGTGACAACAGTGTCCATCATACCCCAGGGTCTGTAACTAGCTGATCCTTCCTGTTGCATGACATGTACTAGAAACAATAAAAATGGTTCAGAACTCTCCAATATATACTTTTTTTGTGAGTCAAAGAATAGTATTTAACTTTAACAATTGCTCTTTACTGCTGCTAATATTTATTCATCTGTGTCTCATCTTTCCTTTTCTCCCATTCTCCTCTCCATTTCTCCCTTTCTCCCTCCTCATCATCATTCTGCATGTTACTTGCTCCCATATTATTGTATGCATTTTGCTTTTAGCATCGCCCCTGCATTGACTCACCCCAACATTTCTTCATTCAAACATTTACCCTCATTTTGCCTATTCCCATCACCTTTTTATTATGCAGAATTTGTTTAAGTGAAGTTAGTCTCTGCTTTAATAGTTTCCCACATTGCATGTTCTGCAAAAATTCTCATTCATCCCAGTTTTACTCTGAGCTTTGAGTAATGACCTGAAAATCAGAATATCTGTCCATGTCTTTTTCAGCCCATCTCTCTCTCTCTCTGTCTGTCTGTCTGTCTCTCTCTCTCTCTATATATATCTATATCTATATCTATATCTATATCTATATCTATATCTATATCTATATCTATATCTATATCTATATCTATATCTATATATATTCATGGCAAAAATCCATTTAATGCATCAGTTAAAGGCTGTTCCACAACAACAAAAAGCAAAGGAAATTCGGTGTTAGGTTAGTCTGCATCTTCCAGCATGCCCTTTCCAACTGGCATCTGTGCATTGGGGTCGCCAGCCCCAACTCTCACCCCATCACATGTGTAAGCAAGGTGAGGTATAGGAGAATGGGATGAGAGTTAGGACTGATGACCCCAAAGCACACCCCAATGCCGGTTAGAGGGGCATGCTGGGGGGTGCAAGGGGGGGCTTTCAACTCTAGCACTGAATTTCCTCACTTTTGTTGCTGTTGAACAACCCTAACTGATGTATTAAATGGAGATTTTTGCCATGAATTTCCCTTCTTTTTGAGAATGAGGACTATAAATAGTGAATGGAATAAGGTGGTGGGAGTGCGGGCCCTTCAGGCCCTGCGCTCCCACTACGTGATGTTTTGTGACATAGTAACAGTAACTGCAATGCAAATGCAAGTGCTAATGGTTATGCACATGATGATGATGCAAACATAAATGGTAAAGCAAACGTTAATAGAAATGCGAGTGCAAAGTTACGGCAAAGTGAACAGTGATGCAAACGGAGATGCAAGCATGTACAGAAATGCAACTGGTAATGCTCACAGTCACAGTACCGCTATTGTAAATGCAAATGGTAACTGAAACAGCAACAATAATGCCAAATAAAACAGAAACACTAATGCAAGCGTGTATGGAAACGCAAAGCATAATGTGCATGGTCATGGTACCGCAATTGCAAACACAAATGGTAATGTTAATAGCAAAAATAATGCCAAAGGAAACAGAAACAGAAATGCAAACACAAGCACGTATGTAAACGCAAATTGTTACACGCACGGTCACTGTACCGCAATTGGAAATGCAAATGGTAACAGTAACAGCAAAAATAACACCAAAGGAAACAGAAACAGTAATGAAAATGCAAGCGCATATGGAAAAACAAACCTTAACACGCACGGTCATGGTACCGCAACTGTAAATGCAAATGGTAATGGTAACAGTAACAATAATGCCAAAGGAAACAGAAATAGAAATGGAAACACAAGCATGTATGGAAATGCAAACTGTAATGCGCACAGGCATGGTAATGCAATTGGAAATGCAAATGGTAACAGTAACAGCAACGAGGACGCAAAACGAAAGAGAAATGCAAATGCAAATGAAATGGCTGCCAGAAACGCAAATGGCAATGCACACTCTGATGCAAACCAAAATGCAAACACAAACAGTAGTGGAGATGCAAATGGTAACAGTAATGCAAACGCAAGCACAAACGAAAACACAAAGGGTAGTGCACACCGTGGCATACATGGGAACGCCAACACAAAAAAGGTACGGAAACACAAGTGGCAACAATAACTGTAATGGTAACAGAAGTTTTTGCCCAGGAGCTGCATAGAGAACCACAGTAAGAACAAAGAATGTATGCATAATAATGGGCCTCGGACCACAAAATGAGCTCTTGGAATAATAAATTGCTTATATCTCAGGAACTGTACAACGTAGAAAAAAAATTTAAATTTCAAATGATTCTTGACTTTCCTGGCTAGGATTTCTCACAGAATGCATAGCCCCATAGGGGCTATGTGTTGTTGTTGATGAAAATTCCATATCTCGCACCATTTCCAAGATACAGGCCCCAAATGTTGCAGCAGTCGCCGCAATGTTAGTCTATGGGAAAAATTGTCAACTTTAGAGTACCATAACTTGGCATCCCTGAAATATTTTTTCACCAAACCATGAAAAGGCACATCTGTGAGATGTTGTCTTTCTTCCCTCTAAATTTCAGCCCAAAAGACCAAACCATTCTTTAGCAGCAGGGTGGCAAACAATTACTGTCATTTTGGCCATAGTGTTGAAAAGTATTGTCGTGATTTATGACACCTTTCGCAAGCAAGTGTGACAGTGTCACAGGCGCAACACTACTTTGCGACACTACTTCCCAAAAATTTGAAAAACATATTTCTGGGGTGTTTAACCCCAAAAGAAAGACATGCCTAGCATCCTCAGGGCTTGACTAGGTAAACACAAAAATAACTGTGTCCCTAGATGGTTCCAATTTTAAATGCCAAGCATTTCTGTGATCAGTAACTGAAAACAAAATGGTGGATTTGCGACACTACTAGGGTCATTTGCTACACTAAAAAGTGCATTTGCGGCACTGTTGAACTTTTTGTTAACTTTTCCCATTGACTTATAATGGGAACTTGTTTTCTGAATAACTTTTGAACCGTTCAATATTTTTTCATGACATCTTGAAAAGGCACATCAGGGACCCTGGCTGCATGTTCCCTGAAGATTTTGGACCAGTCGCATAAACCGTGCAACCTGTAGGCACAAGTAAAGAATGCGCAAAAAAAGCTAAATGCATGCCAGAATGTCGCTTAAGAACTCTGCAGCCGTCTATACAACCGGAACAAAAGTTGTCATATCTCAAGATTTAAGGTTACGCCCCATGCCTTCCAAATTTCAAGCAAATCCACTGAACAGTGGCAAAGTTATTAAGGTGCAAAGTTTCACCATTTAACCTTAAATGAGATACTCGACCCTAACTATGGTAGCACTACCATATTATTATATATATATATATATATATATATATATATATACACATATATCTATATATACTATATATATATGTATAGATATATATTTTATATATATATATATATATATATATCTATATATATATATATATATATATATATATATATATATATATATATATATATATATATATATATATATATAGATATATATATATATATATATATATATATACATATATATAAAAGATGTGGGTTAGGGTTTCATGATGTCAAAACCGAAACTCTTTGGTTATCTATAAAACTTCCAAATTTATCAAACATTATGATTGCCACATGCTACAGACCACCAAGTAGTGATATAAAATATAACAATACTATTTTACATGAAATGGAACTAGCTACAAATTTAGGGGATCTAATTGTAGTAGGGGATTTCAATGCTCCCAGAAGAAAATGGAAAACACTTACAGGACAAAGCGAGTTTGAAAGAAACCTGCTGGATATCATAGTAGGAAGTGACTGTGAACAAATAGTGTCAGAACCTACACATAAATCTAACCTGTTGGACTTGATAATTATTAATTTACAGGGTTGTGTCCATAGTCCAAGAGTGTTACCACATTTGGGTAACAGTGACCATTGCATGGTTGAGTGTATTGCCTCTGTAACAATAAATAACTATGGAAAAAATGTTACATTCCCTAACTTTAAACACACTAATTGGAACATGATAAAACAGGCCTTAAGGGACTGGGAATGGAATCATTTACTAAAGGACTTTAATGTGGAACAGATGTGGGTTAACATCCATGAAATGTTAAATGATTTAATTCAGAAATTTGTTCCAACTTATAACAAATCTAATAAAAAAGGTTCAGTTCCTAGATGGTTTTCAAAGGAGGTAAAAAGGCAAATTAACCAAAAAAAAAACAAAGCATTTAAAAAATATAAGAATAATCATTCTGAGAAATATAAAAGTATTTATAAAAAAGAACAGGCAAAACTGAAAAAAGCTAATTAGAAAACAGAAGATGCAATTGGAGTTTAAACTCTCACATTTAAATGATATCAAAGGATTTTATGCCTACATAAATAGAAATAAGCAAAATTCTAATAAAATCATCTCCATTAATAGTAATGATAATATAATAGAAAACAAATTTGAAATTGCTCATCACTTCAATAACTACTTCAGTTTTCAATAAACGTGTTTAAATCTCTAGTAGAAGTCATCAATCATAGTACAAACATTGTACTTTCTGAAAATGATGTTTTAACTGAACTATTAAACCAAACAAATTCAGATTCAGTAGGCCCTGACCTTCTCCCACCACTGTTTCTGAAAAATCTTGCCAAGGAATTATGATATCCCTTAACTATTCTCTTTAATAAATCTATACAAACAGGCCAAGTACCATTTCTATGGAAAAAAGCCATTATTATCCCGATATATAAAACTGGGGTAAAAACTAATGTGGTAAATTATAGACCGACAAGCTTAACTTCCGTATGCTGTAAATTAGTGGAAAGACTAAAAATAAAGAATCAGAGAAGGAGATTACAGCTCTCAGACTGCATGATCCCACTCAACATGGTTTTTGAAGAGGGTTGTCATGTACCTCCAATTTGATTAGCGTTTACAATTTTCTGAGTGAAAACATAGACCTGGGTATATCAGTTGATGTTGTCATGTTAGATATTGGAAAGCATTTGACACTGTTCCCCATGATTTATTGATCAATAAATTGGTAAAAATGGGAATTAATACAAGGTTAGTATGATGAATACAAAATTGGTTATTAAACAGAAGTTAGGTGGTAAAAGTAAATGGTATGCTATCAGAAGAAATTCATGTTGGTAGTGGTGTTCCCCAGGGCTCTGTCTTGGACTCCACCCTCTTTGGTTTGTTTATTAGGGATATGGGTATTGGTGTATCAAGCTTGGTGTCAAAATTTGCTGATGATGCAAAGCTGGGCAATGTTGTCAGCACGCCAGACCAACATCTGATATTGTGTCATGATCTCATGAAGATAGCTGAATGAGCAAAAGTGAATAGGATGAACTTTAATGCATCTAAATGCATGTTATTACATTTTGGCCCCCCCCAAAAATATAAATTCATATATACTATGAATGGGCAGCTTATTAGATCAGTAGCTAATGAAAGAGATCTGGGCATCTTAATGAATAATGACTTTACATCAGCAAATCACTGTAGGTATGTTGCCTTAACAGTAAATAGATTGATCAATTCTATTAAAACATCAATAATCAGTGCCTTATGAGGCTTTATAAGACCTATATTATTCCTCATTTGGACTATGGTTCCCCAGTCTGGTGTCCCTATCTCAAATGAGATATTAATCTATTGGAAAGGACACAAAGAAGAAAACTAGATTTATGCAATAGGTGTGTACTCAGAAGCCATTGAATAAATCTATTTATCTTCACAGCCATGGAATAAATAAAATTTATCCATATAGTAGCTATGTCACAGTGACTCGGGAACTCATTTAGAATGTTCGGCCTCAGTAGCAGTACTACCTATATTCAAATGTGAATAACTTTAAAATGAAAAAAGATAGCATGGTACTGTGAACATAAAAGTTGTTCAGTGCAAAATTATCTACAAAATGAGTGGTGTTTCATTTATAGATACCTTATAGATTGTTTTATAATTAGAAAAAAGAGCAGAAAATGCAATTTTTTGTTCACTTTTTTGAGAAACATATGCAAAAAAAGATAAGCAATCAAAAGCAACTGTCCCTGCACTAGCAGAAAGCATCCCTATTACATACATGAAATACACAATGGTGAGCTATCAGATAAAATGATTTATCTTCACTTGTGCTGTTTGATCTCGGACACCTCACTCATGGCATACTCCACTTGTGAGGTTACCTGAGGTCAAACAGCACTTTTGTAGATAAATCCTTTATCTGACAGCTGTCCATTGTATATCCCATATTTATTCTAACCCTATCACTACTTAACTATCAAGATAGACTAAATACTCTTAATTTGTTCTCACTACAAACTCGTTGACTAAGGGGTGATTTGTTGATGCCGTATAAAATTTAAAAAAATCAAGATCTTATGTTTCAATGTGATCTAAAGTTTAAAGCCATCAATAATAACCTCAGAACACATAATAGACAACTACTAATACCAAGATCAAACACTGTTAAGTGTTATAACTTCTTTACAGTTTAAGCACCAAGAGTATGGAATACTTTGCCAGGTTATATAGTTACAGCTCCATCCTTTGTATCTTTTAAGAACACATTGGACATCTTTCTTTTGAATAGTACCCACTAACTATCCCACTATGGTGTGGAAGACAATTTTATGGGCTTTATAGCCTACTTTGTCTTAAACAACATAAGTAACCCTAACACGCCACCCCCACCCTCCAGACAGCAACAGGTGTGGGGTGTGTGCCATGGGGTTGTCATCCCTAATGCCCAACCCATTCCATTAGTAAATAAGCGGAGATGGGCACAGGTCGCTTCTGTAAAAAAGCTTTCAGCTTAGTGTGCTATACCTGGTTAAACAACTAAATAAAAAAAAAAAGCTGAGATGGGCACAGTATAGGAGAATGGGGTGAGTGTTAGGGCTGACAACCCCAAGGCACACCCCTATGCCTGTTGCTGCATGCAAGGTGGGGGTAGGGTTTTGCATTGGAAACCCTAACAGCACATTTCCAAACTTTTGTTACTGGAACCCTAACTGATGCATTAACCAAGTTTTTTTGTCAAAAATGTCCTTACTTTTTGAGATAGTATATTTGTAGCCTTATTTGCATGTGGGTGTGCAGGGCTCTCCATGCTCTGCACTTCCATCCAGCCATAATTCTTGAAATAGTGTAGTGATATCCTTATTTGCCTGTGGGAACCCATGGGACAGATATAAGGCAATTATGGTGGGGGTTAGGAAGAAGTAGGCTGTTGGTTAACTAGGATCTGCAGCTTATCCAATAGGTAGGGAAATGGGCAGACTGGGTGGGCCAAACAGTCCTTATCTGCCATCAAAGTCTATGTTTATATGTTTCTAAGGCCCTCTTGGCCCTGCACTGCCACCCCATAGTGTGCAGCACCAAAACACCTCCTCACATTGCAATGTTATCCTATATAAAACACAGAAAAATGTGAAACCTGTGTAACTAGACACCAAATTAATGTATTTTCACAAAACAAGCAAAAGGCATATCAGTGGCACAAGGCCTTTGCACCCTGAAAATTTCAGAGCAAAATTGAAAAACCATTTCTTCACAGCACAGTGACAAAGACATAACTGTGTAAACCTTACATTACAATGTTGTCCTATGGGAAATTAACCAAAATGTAAAGCTGCAGAACTCCACAGCAAAGTAAATATTTTCACCAAACCAGCAAAAGACACATTTGTGGGGCAAGCCCTTTGTACCCTGAAAAGTTCAGACCAGATTCAACAAGCATTTGCAAACTGTGCAGTGACAAAAACACAGCTAGCTTAAAATTCCTTTTTCACAAATTGTGAAAAAGAATCCTTTTCCACTGTTCCTTTTTCTCAATTTGCAGTAAAAGAAAATCCTTTTACACAAATTGCAAACAATAATCCTGTTTTGTGGCTCCCCCCCCCCACAGTTTGCAAAAAAACATTTCTGAAAGTAAAAACAAAAATAACTTTTCTAAGTGACTAATCAAAACACTAATCCCAGAATCAGATTGTACAAGTCCCAATTAGGTAAAGACAACTGTTTTCATCTACTAAACCCATGTATTTTTTAAGTTATTTAACACAGCTAACTGAAAACAAGATGGTGGCAGCCAGAAAAAGATTCAACTTTTGTAGTAAAAGATGCCACATTTCTGAAAAAGGATTCCACATTTGCAATAAAAAAAATCTTTTTTGAGCGAAACATCTTACAGGTCCGATAGGAAATAATGGGAAACTTTAACATTTAATAACTTTAGAATGGATTAATATTTTTTCACTAAACATTCAAAAGGCACATCTGTATCCCAAGACCTATACAGAATAAACATTTTGAACAAAATTCCACACTGTTTTTACACAGCGGCATGATAAAGAATTTCACTAAAAGTGGTCATTTTCACATTTTTTTGACAATCCTTATCTCTGCATCCACACATCCGGCCAGAATGAAACTTGCTACATCAAGAGATCTTTGGTCCCTGATAACACATGCAACATTTCATGCATTCGCTTGAATGGTTGCAAAGTTATTAAAGTGCAAAATTTGGAGTTTAACATAGAAGTGACGACTGAACCCTAACTATATGGGTGCGACCACACCCTTATAATATACGTACATATATATGTGGTCTGTAAAAGATAGCACATGACAGAGTTAGTGATCATGTAAGCAATAAGACATGACAGGGTGTGTGTTGAACAGATATTAGCACACGCCCAGGGGCTTAGTAAGGCACAAGGCCCAGCCGAGTGCCTTCAGCCCCTGGAAGTATGGTAATATCTGTTCTACGCACACCCTGGAGTGTTTTATTGCTCTTATATAATGGGTTTCTTTTTTTTATATATATTTTTCTCACCATAAAAAATATTACTGAACTGAAAAAAGCTGAAATCATTGTGTTAATTTGATATAAAATAGTTCTTCCGCCTACTAGGTGATGAGGTCATTGCCTCTAGCATTTGTACTGTTGTGGCATCATGCCAGCCCCTCCTCTCCCATGGAGAGAAAACGTAGCCAAGCTGTGTGGTTACAAGGAGAGATTTGTGTCCTTTTGAAAAAGCAATTGAAAGAAATGAAGAATATGTATGTAGATACTTTTTGTTTGACTGTGGGAACAGTCAAGTATCTCCTCCACTCACATGACAGTCCAAGCACCACAATGACGACAGGTTGTGCCAGTTTTGCAATAAAAAGAATAACACATGCAGATTTTTTTTGTTTTTTTAATTAAATGTAGTGGGATGGAAGCCTGATTTAGTACAAGACAGTGGAGGCGGCATAGTGCAGGATCATGAATGGGAGCAGGCAAGCTCTGGAAGCAGCTCCACGATTACTGCATCTAAACCAGTCAGTATTTTTTTTTATTTTTGTTTATTTAATGGTTCCATGTGAAGGGTTCAGTTAGTGAGATGTCACCAAGGTTTCCCTGATTGGCTGCAAGTCTGAGATGAGCTGGTTAGCTGGGAAAAAACAATGGAGGAATTTCAAACGCAAACGTTCAAATTGCACATTTATTTACTTGCCAGTACTTTTTTTTTTACTATGTGTAAAACACATTTGACACTTGCTTTCCAGCCAATCAGAATGTTCAAATTTCCTTACCCATTTTCTAAAAGGGAATAACAAATGCACTGGGTGGATATTAAGCACGAGGCATAGCCAAGTGTGCAATCTCCTGAGAAATTTATTATTTTTCTCATGACCGCATACCCTGGAGTGTGTTATTCCAGTTATAAAATGGGATTTTATTTGTTTATAAAAATGTATAGCTCATGTGATGTGTGTGGTTGTCAGAAAATAATCATCTTTCATGGGACATGTTTAAACCAATAATGTTACAGGATTTACATGACCCATTTTATAAAAATATATTGTGCATGCATAACTTGACAGAAAGGTTTAATGTAACAGTGCATGGGGGGTGCTGTGGAGCAGCAAGATAGTGGCATCACTATAGTATAGCTCCCACTCTGCATTGCCAAAAAGCATTAAATACCTAAGTTTTATTTTACCTAGTCAATTGCAAAGTGGACCTGCAATGGTAACAGGAACCTCGGTGTCAGAACTGCCAACCATGCTGATCTTGATGATGTTGACCAAGATTCAAGAGACTGGGGAAGACACAAATAAATGATTGGCTGCTGTAGAGGTGAAGTTCTCGGGCAATGATCACCTTATCTAACAGAATGCTGAAGCCATAAAAAAATCTATAGGATTCATAGGGTCGACAGGCCGATTGTAATGTGGCCTATGTCCGGGACCTATCCTTTCTGAAGGCTAAAGTAGAGAATCTAGAAAATGCCCAGAGACAGGCAAACATCCAAATTGTGGGATTTTCCCCTCAATATGCCAGAGTTACTGAACTTATACCTGTAGTCACCAGACTAATCTTTGTTGCCATGAAACTCTTACCTATAGACTGTGGCATAAATATACTGAAGGTCTTCACCATACCTCAGTGACCAGGTCGCGTGGTGATGCCCAACAGAGACCAATGACAGCGATTGCCACACTGTCAGTTCTGGAAGCACGGGTCTAGCTTCTGTAGGAAACTAGAGCTCATGGTGAGATTGTTTGGGAGGGCAGTCACCTGGGTTTCTTCCTGGATTTGTCATCCCAGACACAGACAAAAAAGAAAACAACTACAGATAGTAAAAAAGGATCTTCTGTGACATGGCATAGAAGCCAGACTGAACAATCCAGCGTGACTCCAAATATGACATGACTCAAAGTCACATGTTTTTTTTTACCCCACAGTAGCAGCTCAATTTGCCCAAAAACTTTTGGTTAAACTGAATCCTCCATACCCAATATTGGATGACGATGGGTGGTGTACTGATTTTCTTTTGCTGGATCTAAATTTGTACCCATTTTGGGACTGGGACTTTCTCATATATTACTGAGGGTACTTATTGAGCCAGACAATGTGTTAACATTTTCTCAGGACACTTTACATTGTTTCCTAGAACTAGGTTAAAAGTTTGGTGTTTTAAAATCTTATTACAATAATTTATTCTGAGTGCATGCTGTTATCGCTACAGAGGATTCAGTTTTGGTATAAAGTATACGTTTGCTGTTCCATTTGATTGATCTAACTTTGTTACCCCTTTAGACTATCATAGTAGGGGTCACCTTAAAAGGTGAGCATGATCACCACTTAGTTTGTGGACATAAACAATTTATCTGTTGTTTATCCTGTACCCGTAGTGCAGGCTGCCTTGTTCTGCTATAGGCTATGGGTTTTACATGCAACTTAACTGAGCCCAGGCTATCTTATACATATTCTGCCTACTAGTGTTTAAGTCACTCAGCCCACCTCACCACTCTAATTCTGCAAGAGGACTGCTATCCTGGTTTTAAAGATTTATAAGACTTAATTTGTGGTGAGAGTAACACTGATCTACAGGATAATTAGTGCAACCTTTACTCCTTTAAGTCTCTATCTGACAGTATCACATAATGTCTGGATTTATAGCTTTTATGACCATACAATCGATGTTATGTATTTGTACATTCATTATGGAGAGCTGTGTGTCATCTGTTTTCTTTTAATGTATGTTATAGTTAATGCTGTAAAATCATATTTTTTTTATAAATAAAAAATAATAAAAAAAACAAAAACAAAAACAGTGTATGATAGTGGTGAACATTGTGACCTAAAGTTTTTTATTTTATATTAGATTTCTTTTTATCTCCTGACTTGTATAGGAACATTTATTTTTCCAGATTTGAAGGCTGCTTTATCCCTATTTTGCAGCTGAAATAATAAAAGGTGTGGATCTTTTAATATGACTTAGACCATGTTTTCATCAGTATTCTCTGTTGTTTTGAAAGCCCATTATTTAAGATCACTTTTCTTGAAATAACAAACTAGCATGTAGCATACAATGCCCCCGACCTTGTGGAACAACACATGTACAATCAAACTATCATAGGTACTAAAGGGTATCAAATAAGGTCTGTAAAGTGTGAGAAAATTATGCATTAACACATAATATACTATGTGCTTGCCTGGATTCATACTACTGTTCTTTTGCCTACTAAGCACACAAACATTCAGTTTGCCAATGAGCTGCAAGTAAGTGAGTTGCATTTCCTATGGTGTAAAAGTTATGTCACAGCCTCCAAAACTGCTGACTGGTGATCTAATCCCAGTAGGTGATTTACCTTCACAAATTGTTGTTCTTCACTAAATTTACTTTGTCGTGCAATTGATTATTCAAAATCCACACTACAGTACCATGAATTGCCACTCAAGTGAGTTTCAGTCTTCTAAAACAAATGTTTAAGCCCCTGCCAGGATTTGGCCTGCTGATCTTTTGCCTGTTAAGCAAACACACACTCAGCGTGCCAATGAGCTACAGCTAAGTGAGTTGCAGTTAGGTAAGTTCATGAAAAGGAGTTACCAAAGTGTGACATCAGGGTCAATTTTTCAAATCCACAATAGATCAATTTTAATAAGTTTGTCAAGACACCATGACTGAAGAGTCAAAAATGAACCAGATTATGAGATAACTCCCTAGTAGGGATTTGAGAAAAATCACCTTCAGTGTTGCGCGAGCAATGGGGACACCAAACGTTGCACGTGCAACAGTGGACACAAAACATGTTTAATTTTAAAAAAAATGTTACTTTTCTTTTTACTTTATTTTACTAAGCATTTCAAGACACTATGACCCAAGAGTGAAAAAGGGACTATGTTGTGGGATAACTCCATATCAGACTTGAGAGAAAAGCACCTTCAGTGTTGCACATGCCACAGGGACACCAAATGTTGCATGTGCAACAGTGGACACCACACAACTGTTTAAGTTAAAAAAAAAACATTACTTGCACCCCTCTCTCACCAATGTCCTGCAGTACTTTTAAGACCCCATCCCAAAAGAAAATCACCCACTCAAAAAAAGCTGGATGCTTTTGCTGAAAATTTGGGAACTTGTAAAAATGCAGTTTGCATGGACACCACAGTTGCACGCACCACGCAAAACTTTAAGTGTACCAGAAATTTTATATGCATTGAAAAACTAGGGTGAAAATGTTTTCATTAACAAAAGACAACACCAAAGGCCATTTTCAACATAAATTTACAGAAGTGCAAATAAAATAAAGTCTTCATAGAAGCAATGGAATGTACCGTGGCTTTGCATGTCACATTTTGCTAGGGAAAATCTGTGACATTTTGGAACTAGACATGGAATAAAAATAAAATGGGTGCACCTAAGTTTCTCAAACTATGAAATGTATCTGTACTTGTGGCTACCTTTTAAATTTACTGTACTTATCATGACTGCAGTGGCTGTTTTTTTTAAATCAACATACAAAGTATTGGGCACATTGGTATCCCATTTCATGAACTTACCCAGTTCTAGGGTGGAGAGTTTATGTCACAACCTGCAAAATAGGTGCCTTGAATTGTATTCAAACTGTGAAAAGCCTCAGCTAGGACTTATTTAATTAACTACAACTTACTGTAGAACTAAGTTCAAGTATCTGAAATTCTGGCATTTAGCTGTACTGAAACCCTTCACTACAGCAGCAATGATATAGAAACATAGATAATTACAGAAGAAAAAGACCACTGGTCCATCCAGTCTTCCCTTAAACCCTAACAAACATGGGATCTATTGTCCTTACATGGTTCTAATCCACAATATCCAACCCATGCTCCCTGCTCTACCACTATCACTCTGAGCAACCACTAACTCCTTCAGCCTGTTCCAGCTGTGTTTAAAATCATTGATAGTATTAGCACCCACCACATCAGCTAACAAATTGTTCCATGTCTCCACCACCCTATCTGTGAAATAAAAACATTCTAACTTCCCTTTTGACTATCTTCCCATCACGTTCCATTCATTCCCCTGTGTTTCTTATCCACTACTACTACTTATGCTAAATAGTTCCTCTGTTCACCCTGTTCATTCCTTTCAAAAACTTGAAGGTTTTTATCATATCTCCCCTCATACATCTGGCCTTCAGCATATACATGTTTGGTGCCTTGAGTCTATCCTTGTATGATTTACCCTGTTACCCCAGATCAGTTTGGTCACCCTATGTTGCACTGTTTCCAGCCTGTCCTTATCTTTCCTTAGGTGAGGACTCCAGAACTGGGCATACAGTGGCGTGAAAAAGTATTTGCCCCCTTCCTGATTTTCTTTATTATTGCATATTTGTCACACTGGATGTTTTCAGGTCTTTAGACAAAATATAATATTAGATAAAGGGAACCTGAGTGGACAAATAACACTTTTTTTTTTTACTTATTTCATTTATTTAATGAAAAAAGTTAACCAACACCAACTGGCACTGTGTGAAAAAGTAATTGCCCCCTAGTTAAATCAACCCAATTAAAGGGATAATTAGAGTCAGCTGATTGAACACAGCCAGGCTTGATTACAGCCAGCCCTGCTCAATATAAACCTCACTTATTCTGGCCCTTACCATCAGAGTCACATTGCCAGCACAAAGATTCAACAAGCACATTATGCCATGATCAAAGGAAGTTCCTGAAAAGATCAGAGAAACATTTTGTTGCCCTCTATCAGTCTGGAAAGGGTTACAAAGCTATTTCTAAGGCTCTGGGACTCCATCAAACCACAGTGAGAGCCATAATCTCCAAATGAAGAACACTTGGAACAGTAGTGACCCTTCCCAGAAGTGGGCGGCCTGCCAAAATTACTCCAAGGGCGCAGTGTAAAATCATCCAAGAAGTCTCAAAGGATCCTAAAACAACATCCAAAGAACTGCAGGCTTCTCTTGCCTCAGCTAAGGTCAGTGTTCATGACTCCACAATCAGAAAGAGACTGGGCAAAATGGGTTCATGTGAGAGTAGCATGGAAACCACTGCTAACCAAGAAGAACATAAATGCTCGCTCTCTCATTTGCCAAGAAGCACCTGGATGATCCACAAGCCTTTGGGGAAAATGTTCTGTGGACAGATGAGTCCAAAGTGGAACTTTTTGGACAACATGGATCCGATAATGTCTCGAGTAAAGCAAACACAGCATTCCACAGTAAGAACACCATACCAACAGTCAAACATGGTGGTGGTAGTGTGATGGTGTGGGGATGCTTTGCTGCCTAAGGACCTGGATGACTTGCCATAATTAAAGGAACCATGAATTCTGCTCTGTACCAGAAAATTCTTAAGGAGAATGTCCAGTCATCCTTCCGTCAGCTGAAGCTGAAGCGTAGTTGGGTCATGCAGCAAGACAATGATCCAAAACACAAAAGCAAGTCCACATCAGAATGGTTAAAAGAAGTAAAATTAAAGTTTTAGAGTGGCCTAGTCAAAGTCCAGACTTAAACCCAATAGAGATGCTGTGGCAGGACCTGAAACGAGCAGTTCATGCTCGAAACCTACCAAATGTTACTGAATTAAAGCAGTTCTGCTGAGGAAGAGTGGGTTAAAATTCCTCCACAGCGATGTGAAAGACTGATATTGAATTATAGGAAGTGTTTGGTTGCAGTCATTGCAGCTAAATGTGGCGTAACCAGTTATTAAGTGTAAGGGCAATTACTTTTTCACACAGTGCCAATTGGTGTTGGTTAACTTTTTTTCATTAAATAAGTGAAATTAAAAAAAAAAAACAAGTGTTATTTGTTCACTCAGGTTCCCTTTATCTAATATTACATTTTGTCTAAAGACCTGAAAACATCCAGTGTGACAAATATGCAATAATAGAGAAGATCAGGAAGGGGGCAAATACTTTTTCACGCCACTGTACTACTCCAGGTGGGGCCTCACTAGTGATCAACAGAGAGGCAGTAATACAGTACCTCCTCCCTTCTGCTGCCAGCATCCCTTCCAATACACCCCAGCATCATGTTTGCCTTATTACAGGTCTTGTTACACTAATTATGATTTTTTAGGGAGTCACCGATGATAACCCTTAGATCTCTTTCCTCAGTGATCATGCACAGCTTTACCCCTCCCCAATCCAGTACTCTGTCCCTAGATTATTGGTCCCTATGTGCAGCACCTTGCAATTTTTGCATTGAATTTCAACTGCTAAAACTTCAACCACCTCTCAAGCGTTTGCATCTCTCTCTACATCTCCATAACCCCCTCCTCACTGTCTACGCTGCCATGCAGCTTAGTATCATCTACAAAAGACAGGATTCCTTCTCTTATATCAGTGATGAACATATTGAAAAGCACTGGACCCAGGACCAATCCTTGTAGAACCCCACTGGTGATCTCCCTCTCCTCTGATTTGACTCTGTTAACCACAGCCCTTGCTGTCTCCTTTCCAACAAGTTTCTTATCCATCTAACCATGTTTTTCACTGTACCCAAATCCTCTAGCTTCTTCAGTGACCTTCTGTGAGGCACTATCTTGCTGAAACTGAAGTAGAATAAATATACAGCATGGCCATTATTATCTACCCTCATTATACACTCAATGAATACTATCAGGTTGGTTTGACAAGATCTTCCTGCCACAAACCTGTACTATTTACTATCTGGAATTGTTACCAGGGAAGTCTTCACAAGGATCTGGCTAGCCAGACCAGATTATACCAAGAAAAAACTAACCAGAAAAGACCTTAATCTGGGTAAATCTCAGCCAGACCAAAGCATTCCAGTCAGAACCAACTAAAAAGTGCCAAAGCCCAACATTCTATATTTCTGATACATAGCATAAAAAAAGCAGACAACTTATAACTCAGCTCATGTCAACTAAAGGTACTGTATCCTAACTGGGGAATTTCATAATAACAAGTACTGTTTTTCTAATCATATAATATCATCTATTCTATTGTACATAAATATTCTTTATCAGAAGACACTATTCTAACCACAATAACTCTTGTCTTAATGATTAGGTGGGAAGATAACACCTCTCTACATGCAAGATGCTAAACTGATCAAGTTTTACTTTCCACTTATTTACTGGAAATGAGACCATTTTTAGGCATTGTCACTAATAATAAATTCCATGCTCCCCCACTGAGAAACTCCAGCCTGAGAAAAACTGAAGCAAACTAAAAATATGTTAGTCCTTTTGCAAACTCCAGGGGCTAGATTCACAAACAAATCACAAAGAACAGTGCAACATTTTACATTGCACTTTGCTTTTACCGAGGTGTCTAAATTTGATATCCAAAGTCAGACAGCATATACCACTAACCAACTGTGAATAGGGCTAGGTTGAAGCAGCAGTAACCCCATTACCACTTGTACTACCCCACTAGCACTGCCCAACATGCAGCCAGGAGTATGACCCCACTCCAGTGGCTAGATTCACAAACAAATCACAAAGAACAGTGCAACATTTTACATTGCACTTTGCTTTTACCGAGGTGTCCAAATTTGATATCCAAAGACAGACAGCATATACCACTAACCAACTGTGAATAGGGCTAAGTCGAAGCAGCAGTAACCCCAGTACCACTAGTACTACCCCCTAGCACTGCCCAACATGCAGCCAGGAGTATGACCCCACAATGAATAGTGCAGGTGCACTGTTCCCAATACACAAAGGCAGCCATGCAAATGAGTCCATTGGGCATGCAAGGTGTTAGGTGTCCATTTCCAGGGCCATTATGGGCCCATTTGTATAGGCTGCACTGGAGCTTAGCATGGCCCCCACAGTCTCTGCCCAATACACAGCCACAGTCCCTGGTTCTAGTGGTTCCTCCCTGCCAATAGCCTATCACCAGCCTGATAGTAAATAAAGTAGTTTTCCTGGTGATAGCGATAACTCCACGCTGATTGCCAGCCTGATGTGGAACTACCTGTACATTCCTCCCTGTTGGCAATGGTCCCCCAACACACATGCCCACATGCCCACTCTTTAGGTATTATGCCCTGGCATCTAGTGGACCCTCCCCCACCTGTAGCCATGCCTAATATATCAAGAACATTTCCCTGGTGTCTAATGGTCACCCCCCCTCCTGATACCTCACCTGAACACAATAAACCTTTTTCCTGGTGGCCAGTGGTCCATCCCCCCACCCGATCTTTCACCTAAACACAGTAGGCATTTTCCTTGGTGGCCAGTGATCTCTCCTCCCACTTGATTCCTTGCCTCATATAAAATAGTTTTCCATGGCATCCAGTGGTTCTGCCCCCTTCCCACATGCACCCATGCCCAATGTGTTGTACTCCAGTATTCCCTGGTGTCTAGTGGCCCCACCTCCTATCCCCAATCCCCTGATACATACATAACATCTATTCCCTGGTGTCTAGTGAACCCACACCCCAGCAGGTAGTGCCCCACCACCCTGCTCCCCCATCTCAACATCGAGCCAGTGACCGACACAGCCTTCCACACTCCACCATGGCTGGCCACTGACTGAGTTGTCAGTGAGTGAGTACTGTATACAGTATGCACTCATTAAGTGACTGTAAAACAGGAAGTTGTTATCCCTCTGTACAGACAGTTGGTGAGACCCCATGTGGAGTACTGTGTGCAGTTCTGGAGACCCCATGTCTTTTTTTTTGAAATTTAAGTTTATTGGTTTTCAACATACAAACAAGGAAAAAACCAAAATATTAACAAACCAAACAAAACAAACCCCCCCACCTCCCTAAACCCCAACACAGTATACAAATAAATGCAAAATACATCATACCACAGAAACCATACCCTCCCCCAAACTCCCTCACCCCTCTAAAGAAAATTCCAATACCCTCCCTAGGAAAGCCCCGAATTATCCACAGATCCGACCAAACATATAAGTCACAACCTGTAGACCTATAACCCCCACCCCAAATGGGTGCACCAGCATAAGACCTAAAGGAAAACCCTCTTAAATCTGGATATCCTTATATATTTGGAACAAATTAGCATGTCTTTCCATCACATAAGTCATATAAAGCGACATAAAAGATCTGAAGTCAGCAACTATACACAGGTAAATACAGTATGCCATATGAGGGCAAAGGGATCAGGTTGTCAGGCCTAAATATTACTTCAAACATAAAGTTTGTAGCTTACCCCATCTTTTATAGAACAGATCCTTCCGATCTTTAAAGCTGGCAATTAAGCTCTCAGATTGGAGAAACAACATCAACTCCTTCAGCCAATCTGTGTATGATAAAACCAAATAGTCCTTCCAGTGCCTTAAGACCAGTTTCTTAACCGCCATGGACACTAAAGCCATATGGTATCGACATTCTACACTATGTATGTTAGAAAAATCTCCCAAACACAGACTTCGGGACAGAAGTAACCACTAAGACCTAGAAGGGGATCCAGATTCCTTTGGATCAGAGACCACAGTGAAGCCACTTTAGGACACTCCCAGAAGATATGAATTAGATTGCCTTCTGCCTGCAAGCACCTAAAACAGTCTGAACTGGAGATCATTTTACGCTGAAAGAGTTTAACGGGGGTGTAATAAAGATTATTCACAATATAATACTGTATTAATCGCAGCCTATCCTGAGTGTGATATCTATACAAACTACGCCAAATATTTGTCCAAACCAGGACAACATCAGGAAGAAGATCTACCCAGACCGAAGAGCCCTCTACCCCCTCATGTAACCCAAAGTTTAATAGGTATGAGTAAATTAGCGATATAGAGTGGGGCTGGGAAGCAAGACTCACAATACTAGATAGGAAAGGTTGCACTCACCGATTGCCTAAAGGAAATACTGAATTTAGTGCTCACTAGGTGCCAGTTGGAAGACCTTAAAGATTCCTTTACTTGGTATACCAAATTTATTTAGAAGCTCATCTGATGTTAGCAACAAATCTTGACTAAACAACTGCTCCACTGTAGCCTCTTTAAGTTAGGATCCATCTTGGGGCTATCCAAGAGTTTCTGATTTTAACATTAGGTTTAACACCACTGGCTGTCCTAAGTCCAATTCATTGAAATCTGAAAGAAATTAAGACATTGTACCCAAGCTTTAAGATTATCGGCCACCACTTTATTTGGAATCAGCTGAGAAAGAGTCCTCAAGGGCAAATAGAACAACAGGAGATATCCAGTCCAAGTTCAGAAAGAAAGTCCTTTTCCAGCTGAAGCCAAATTGGACCAGAATTCGATGTACCTGTGGAGAACCACCTTCCCAATTTAGAAAGGTGGGCCGCCCAGTAATACAGCTGAAGATTGGGCAGTCGAAAACCACCTCCTTCCTTAGGGAACTAGAGATTAGCATAGGAACGTCGAGCTCCCTTCCCTCGCCAGATAAAGTTGGAAAATAACCGATGAAGCTGCTGGAAAAAGAAAGGGGGATCCAGAGATTAGTCAGGTTCATTGGATAAAAGATCCGGGGAAGTATATTCATTTTAAGAATATTAACTCACCCCCAGAGCGAGATAGGCAGAGTTGTCCAACGTTGCAAATCCTGACTAATCAAATCCCGAACTCTATCTAAATTTAGTTTTTTCAGCAGGGAAAGGTCGGTAGAGAAATGTATGCCCAGATACTTGATAGATCTGGGATTCCATCTCATCCCGAAAGAAAGAAAGTCCTGCTTATTGACATAGTGATTTAAAGGATAAACCTCACACTTCAAATGTTCAACTTATAACGAGAAAAGAAGCCATACTTTCCAATAATATCAAGAGCAGCCTCTAGGGATGTTACTGGTCCATTAAATGAAGCATGACATCATCTGCATACACACAGAGCAAACTAGCTCACGTTGTTGAAGCCTGATACCTCTCACCTGAGGAGATTATTTAAGTCAGCAAGGGTTCCAAAAATAAATTAAATAGCAAAGGAGAGAGAGGGCAACCTTGCCTAGTACTGGCAAAAAGACGAAAAGAAGAAGATAAAACCCCATTACAATAGATCTCAGCAGAGGGGCAGCTATAAAGTGCCTGGATCATAGCCAAGAAGGAAGCCAGAAACCCCATCTCTCCCATTACAGCCCAGAGAAAGGACCAATCAACCCGATCGAATGCTTTCTCAGCATCAAGAGAGATCAAGGCTATCGGACACGTTGCTGCTTGAGCGTACTGGGAGATATGTGACAGGGTTCTCAAATGATCCGCCGCCGATCTCCCGGGAACAAAACTGGCTTGTTCAGGACTCAGCAGCCCCATCCATACTTTTTTGATCCTTTCAGCTAAAATCTTGGCTAATATTTTAATATCATAATTTTGAAGAGAAATGGGACGGTAATTAGCCGGGTCAGTCAAAACTTTATCTGCTTTAGGGATTAGAACAATTGTAGCCTCAAACAATGCGGGGTCAAGTTCAGAAGAGATTGGTAGATAATTATATAGTTTAAGAAGGATAGGTATCAGGTCTTCAGCAAACACTTTGTAGAAGTTTGCCGGAAAGCCATCCGGCCCCGGTGCTTTATCTGATACCAAGGAAGCAATAGTACTACTTATTTCTTCAGCCAAAATAGGCGCTAGTAAGCTCGCCTGCTGGGTCTCCGACAAACAAGGGATGTCTATTGTTCTAAGATAGTCCATAATAGCTGAACTAGAAAAAGGAGGAGAAGGGCAACTATAGATCTCTGAGTAGTAATCTTTGAAGATACTCGCAATATCTCTAGGCAAAGAAACTACAGTACCAGCAGGAGAAGACAGAGAAGGAATAATCCTAGAACCCTCTAATGAACGCAGGCGTAAAGCCAACAATTTACCGTCCTTTTCACCAAACTCAAAATACTTTGCTTGGGTTTTTATCATGCAGTACTCAGTTTTTTTCTTTTAAGAGGTCTGAGTACTCATTTTTGACTAGCAAAAGCTCCTTAAGATCCAGTGTTGAGAAAGCAGCAGAATAGCTAGCCTCTAGCTCCCTCAATTTACTCACCAGAGCCAAAGACCTCACCATCCTAGTCCTCTTCCTAAAAGAAGCCATTTTAATAAGTTCCCCCCTAAGATAACATTTCAGCGCGCCCCAAACCATGTCAATTCTAGAGGTGGAATTCAGATTATCAGCCAGAAAAGAGGAAATCCGGGATCTGATTTCAGAGACAAGCTGGCGATCTTTTAACAGCTGTGTATTTAGTCGCCATATTGAGTCCCGAGAATAACTAGGATCAAGAGACAATTGTATCCAGACTACAGCATGATCTGGACACAATTATCGGCTCAATACCAGAAGAAAGAATATTCGGGAAAAAGGAGGACTGACCAAAATCATATCTAACCTTGACTTAGTTCCATGCGATTGAGAATAGAAGGAGAAGGCAGACAGGAAGGATTAGCGAGCCTCAGGGGTCCTAGACCAAACATCGAGACCAGATCCGAGAAAGCACGTTGCCCGGGAGGGTGGGCATTTGTCTGGCTGTTCCTCATCTAAGGTGGGAGAAAAGGCCATGTTCCAATCCCCAGTGTATAAATTGGCTGGGAGAAAGCTAGCCAATTTATTAGCCAAGGCCAGAAAAATACAGGATTACCCCCGATCGGCCTATAAACAGAACCCAATACCACCCTGTCACCATTTAAGGTACCTTTCACCAAAACAAACCTCCTTCCGATTGTGACCACCTGGTCCTTAATAAACAGTACTTGTTTTTAATAAGAACTGCAACTCCCTTACTGAAACTTGAATTCCCAGCAAGGTAAGCCTGGGAGAAGCCAGATCAGGAAAGCAGTCTGGTTTCATCTTGGATAAGTGTGTCTCCTGCAAAAACAGGGACGTCAATGTGGAATAAGGAACAGTGGTTAAAGGCTTGTAATCTCTAACCTGATCCCTAAGCCCCCTAACATTCCAATGCGCTATCTTGACATTGTTCTAGCCATTTCAAGAAAATAATAACAATAATATACATCCAGACAGAGGCAATATTATATATAAATGCATGGTGCACCCCAATAAACAACCTCACCCAGAAATGAACTATCACAGCAAACCAACAATCATGCAGTACGTCTGGGACAACTACTACTAATCCCCAATCCCCAACCCTCATCCCCAAACCAGAAGACCCAAAATTTAATGAGTAGTCAATCCTCAGAAACAAGTATTCCCCCCTTCCCATCCCAGCTCGAAGAACATCTAGCCAAGTCATAAGAATAAAACCAGAACCCCCCACCAACATCCCAATCCCTCTCCCACAACCCATACCCCCAACCAAACAAAACATAAGTATTTACAACAGGTAGGCCGAGCCAGAATGCGCCAAAAGTTATCCATTCGACCAAACGCTCAGGCCCCCGAACCCCTAGTGCGAACCTCCAAACCCCAAGAGCCAGGGACCAGCACCCATAGAGAAATGAAATCCATAACCCTCCCAGGAGAATGCCAACCCCGGCTACCAGGGTTGCCATCCCCATGAGCCCCAGCACCAGGGGGAGGTTCGCTAACCCCCCAATATATGGCTCGCGATTCCACATCTAGCGAGCAAGTCCTCCGAGCTCGACCCCCACCCGGCCACCTCCCCCATAGTCCGTAACAAGTGTGAAAGGGAAGAGTACAGGAGAATAGGGAAGAGGGACCATCAAAATAAGATATGGGTAGTAACACAACCACCCAGTTATGGTAACCCTAGTCCCAAACAAATTCAGCAAGCGGTACCCCAACACCACCATAAAGGCAGAGCCAGAACGAGATAGCAAGAAAGGAAAAGGAATCCTACCCGAGTCATAGCAGTCCAAGAGAAGGAAGGAATCCAGGAAGCCAGCAAAATCAAAATAAAATCGCCATGCAAGTCATCATGCAACCGAAATCCCATCAAGAACGTTGTTTCCAAGGGGAACCAAAAGGCTGAGGGACCCGCAGAGGTCCGTCTCCCAGGAAGTCCCCCTCCGGAAACTATCACCGCTGAAACAAAGTTCTGCCAGCAGGGCAAATGGCTGAAAATGGGGTGGGGAAGTGCCACCGAACCGGAGCCCGCTACCACACCCCATCATAGGCCGACACATCGGGAAAAAAGGGGGACCCAACAGAGAGAATGGAAGGACCAGAAGAACAGCAAAGGCAAGAAGCGAGAAGCCAGAGAGAGAGGAGATAACGAGAGGCAGGGCATGGCCACCACCAAGTAAGTCTCTTAATGAAATTTAAACAGCAACAAAGATAATTTTTGTCCCAGCGAAAAATAGGGTTCAACTCTGCCGATAAGGGCATGCAGGAATTTCAGCCATGCGATTTAAATAAGTCCGGCAGTTTAATTTCCAAATCTTTGTCAGCCACTCGGAGAGCTAGTAGCTTGCTGTAGCATTGATTGTAACTTTCAGGATCGCTGGATACACCATTCTAAATGGGATAGAAGCTGCAATCAATTTTTGTACAACTGGATGGTAGGCTGCTCTTTTCTCTCGAGTCTCCTTGGGTAGGTCCTGGGTGATCCTGATTTTCGACGAGCCCCACAAAATGTCTTTCAGCTCACGGGATTTCGTAAAGACATGGTTCCTCTCCACATAACTCAAAAATTTAACAATAATGGGACGTGGAGGGGATCCTGGAGCAGGCCTGGGTCTCAAAGAGCGATGAGCTCGCTCTAAATGATAGGTAGGGCTAATAGGAGATGGGCCCACAATTTTGCACAGGAATTTTTGCAAAAAGACCATGATGTCTGGGCCTTCCTCAGATTCGGGTATACCCATAATTAGTAGGTTATTTCGGTGGTTTCGTCCTTCTAAATCTTCAGTTTTTGCCTGCAATTTTTTAACTTGTTGTCTGAGTTCAGTGATCTCCATTTCGACCCTAGACCTCCACGCTTCTGAAGACATTAGCCTAGTTTCCATGTCTGCGACTCTTGTAGAGACGGAGGAAAGATCGCTACGCAGCGACTTTAATTCCCCAGCTAGGTCCTGAAGAATATCTTTCAGGGGAGTAAGCTCTTGAAGAAACCTGTCTTCGGATAGTGGTACAACCGGCTGCCCTTTATCCCCACTTCGATCAGCTCTGGTAGGGGCCTGGTTCCTCTGCTTCTTGGAGGCCTTCTCTGGGGAAGCAGGAGGTGTATGCCTGACTGAGGCATGCCTGTTATCTACCTCCATCTCAAGCCAGCAACCGCTTATTTTAACTGCCACAGTCACGGGATAGTGGTAGGAACTTTCCCCAAACGATATTTATACAAATTAGTCAGGAAAATGAGCAGGATGGCTAGTTAAAAGCTCAAAAAGGTGACCAGCGGCGGGGGCTCAGAATCTCAGCTGCTCTCTAGCCAGATGCCATCACGTGACCCCTCCTGGAGACCCCATCTCCACAAAGACATAGACAGAGTGGAGGCTGTCCAGAGGAGGGCAACCAAAATGGTGCAGGGTCTGCACCAGAAGACATACGAAGAAAGACTAAAGGAGCTTAATATGTATACCCTTGAGGAAAGATGGGAGAGAGGGGACATGATAGAAACTTTCAAGTACCTCAAGGGAATCAACAAAGTCCAAGAGGGTAGCATCTTTCAGAAAAAGAGATGTGCAAGAACAAGGGGGCACAATTTGAAGATAGAGGGGGACGGCTCAGAGGTAATGTGAGGAAGTATGTTTTCACAGAGAGAGTTGTGGATGCATGGAACAGCCTTCCTGAGGAGGTCGTGGAGTCAAGAACAGTGGGGGAATTCAAGAATGCATGGGACAGACATAAGGTAGTCCTAGTGGGGGGGTAGGAGGAAGTAAGCTGTTGGTTAACTAGGATCTGCAGCTTATCTGTTAGGTAGAAAAATGGGCAGACTAGGTGGGCCAAGCAGTCCTTATCTGCTGTCAAATTCTATGTTTCTATTTTTCTATGTGTACAATACACACTCATTGACAGCTTAGTTGGTGACCGGCCATGGTCAAGAGCGGCTCAAAGTCAAAATGGTGAGAATTGGGGTGGTGGGGCACTACCTGCTGGGGTGGGAGATGATGGGTCCACTAGACACCAAGGAATAAATATTATGTATATTACAGAGGATCAGGAATAGGGAGGGGTGGGGCCACTAGACACCAGGGAATACTGGAGTACACATTGGTCATGGGTGCAGGCTGGGACCACTGAATGCCAGAAAAGACTGTATTTTATATGGGGCAAGGGATTGTGTGGGTGGAGGGACCATTGGACATCAGGGAAAAAGTTTAATGTGTTTGGGTGAGGGACTGGGTTGGGGCTGGGACCACTGGACACCAGGGAAAAGGTCTACTGTGTTTGAGCAATGAATCAGGTGGGGGAGTGGGACCATTAGACACCAGGGAAACAATCTTGACATATCGGGCATGTGTGTGGGTTGGGAGAGGGACCACTGGACACCAGGGTACTACCTATAGATCAGGTATGCGGTCATGTGTGTGGGGAACCACTGCCACCAGGGAGAGATGTAGTTCTACATCACTTTGGCAATCAGCAGTTGGTGGGGGGGGGACCACTAGAACCAGAGAAACTACTTCTTTAACTATTGGGCCAGCGATCAGCAATCATTGGGGGGTGCCGCAGTACCTCCACCAACCACTAGGTTTGCATGGGACAAGCAAGGTCTCGATCAACAGCATTTGCTCCATTCAAGGGGGACCATGCAAGAGGCCCTTGCACAGAGCAAATGCTTTGTGAATTAGACAGCACTGATATTCATGTCCCCTCCCCCTCATTTGCATTGCGGCCCCCTGCACACTTTGTCCCAGAGCAAACCCAGTTTGAGCATGCAAACTGGGCATTTGTGAATGCCAACTCAATGCAAAGCCTGGCTTGTTTGTGCAAAACTGAATTTGCACTGGGGCAAGGTTTTGTGAATTCTTGCCCAGGCTTCTCTGGGGCAAACCCTTGGAAAATGGCTGCCATGTAGGATAGTCTCAGCAGGTATCAGCTGGACTTGCTGATGGGTCACAGAGGGATGCAAAATAAAAATCATCTCATAGCTTTTAGTATTTGACAGTCCTCTCATATAAAATCTGAATAACTTAGACTACAGCTTGTTTAGTTACTATTCTAGGAATAGCTTTGCAACATGCATACAAGTATTATAATATAGATTAGGCTTCATAATAGGAATGCTAACACTGATACATTAGTAGGGTATCAAACATCTATCCAAAAGACCCTACTGAGGATGATCAGAACCAACATTTCAAATCCTTATAACTTGGGAATGGATTAATATTTTTTCACCAAACCAATGAAAGGCACCACTATGGGGCAAGCCCTTTCTACCCTGAAAACTTCAAACCAAAATGCCAAACCATCTGGGCTGTAGGTGATGACAGAAACAAAAAACAACAGAAAAATACAGTGTTTCCTAAAAATGCACTATCCGGATATCTGAATCTGCACATCTGACTGGACTGAAACTTGACAAATCAAGAGATCTTCCCCCAAACCATGTGTGCAAAATGTTATGCAATGCCATTGAATGGGGCAAAGCTATTAAGGTGCACATTTAGGGATTTAACATTAAATAGCCTACTCAGCTCTAACTGTAGTGGCATTACGTCACTTCTACAATACTGTATATAAATATATATACTGTATATAAATATATTAATAGCATGGCCCCCATTCAACAGAATTGTACAATAGTTTGCATGTGCAGTCTTGGGGGCAAGGTGTTTTGATATATCAAGTTTCATTCCAGTCAGATGTGTGGATTCTGAGATCTTGATAGTGCATATTTAGGAAAAATGCAGGTCATTTTTGCTTCTGTTTTTCTCATCACCTACAGCCCAGACAGTTTAGAATTTTGGTCTGGTATTTTCAGGGCAGAAAGGGTTTTCCCCAGAATGGTGCTTTCATTGGTTTGGTGAAAAAATATTCTGTTATAAGTGATTTGAAATTTTGGTCGAGCATATGCAGTGGGGAGCAAAATGTCTATACAAAACCCTACTGAGCATGCTCAGAACTGAAATTGCAAATCCTTATAACTTGGGAACAGATTAATATTTGTTTACCAAATGAACAAACTGCACCATTCTGGGGGCAAGCTCTTTCAACTATGAAAATTTCAGACCAAAATCATAAACCGTTTGGGCTGTAGGCAATGACAAAAAATGATAAAAAAAAAAAAACAGCACCCACCCCCGAATTGTTTTCATAAAAACCCACTATCCAGATCTCGGAATCCACACATCCAACTAGAATGAAACTTAACAAATCAAGACACAATGCCCCTACACTGTATTATGGTTATAATGCCCAAATAACTCATTCTAATGATATTAGTATAATAATTGTGATTCTTATGGTGATTACAATAATTTATATTATATTACATTATGTACTTCAATAACCTTGTATTTATATATTACTGAAATATGTCACATTTTGGCTTTATTTTCCAATATTTCAATTTTACAGCTTTCTGACGGAAACATTTGTGCTTTGATACCTTTTACTTATACTCAGTTATTAACATAGAGAGCCCACAAATGTGCTGTTTATGAATTTTTTATTTGTAATCATTTAACTTTCTGCTACAGGGCAGGCATGCAGACTCCACCCTTCATTACTTCAACTCATAATCAACCCTTCCAGGAATAAGGGACATTTTACTTTTACCATCAGGGAATGAGCAACAATGGAAATAACCTTTCAGAACTGTTTAACATTGTGACAGACAATACATTTTGATATTACTGTCATAGAACCTGAAGTACTTGTCAGTTACACACTTACTCCATCTAACAGGACACATGCTATTATATGGACATTGTATCAACTCTTCTATGGTTGTACACTTACAAATGCTCCTTTTGGGCAATGCTGCTTGTGTTTTACATTTGACTGATACCAGAAGATGTAGCAACTATCATGGCATACCCACTTAGGGCATTCTCATCATTTCTATGTCAATGTCATATACCAGCCATTCTCCTCTGTATGTGCCTAATGTAGCCCCTGCCTCCACAGGGGCACATGGTCACATGAGGAGGGAATTTTACCAGGGAAGTCTTCACAAGGATCTGGACTTGCCAGGCTGAAGCATACCAAGGAAAAACCAATCGGAAAGGACCCAAGTCTGGGTAAATCTAAGCCAGGCCAAAGCATTCCAACCAGAACCAACAAAAAAGTCCCAAGGCCCAGTATTCTGTATTTCTGTTACAAAGTATACAAAAGCAGACAGCTTACAGCTCAGCTTGTGTCAGCTAAAGGTCACCTAATTGGAGAATTACATATTAACGTGTAGTATTTTTTTCTACTCATATAACACCATCTGTTCTGGGTAACCATTTAATTTCCCATAATTGCTCTGCCCAACTCTCACTATCCCGACACCGGGTGCCTGAAACATGGGTGCCCAACATCAGGATTTGCATGCAGCAATATTGGAATCTTAAAGTGGGGTGGGGTGGGGGAAGCCCCGAAACATAAAATAAACTCAGCCGCAGGGAAAATTTCCGATGTTGGGCACCTGTGTTTCAGGCACCCGGTCTCAGGATAGGGAGAGTAGGCCAGAACAATTACAGGAATTTCTAGTAGACCCCTATTCTGTTATATGTAAATATTCCTAATCAGAAGACACCATCTATTCTAACCACAATAACTCCTTTCTTAATCATAAGATGAGAAGTTAACACCTTGCTACATATGAGATGCTAAAAAACCCATGTTTTTCTTTCCACTTATTTACTAGAAATTATTAAACCATTTCTTGGCATAACCACTAGTGGTAAATTCCATGCTCCCCCTCTGGGCAACTCCAGCTAATTTCCCCTGAAACAAACTATAAAATGTCCTAGTCCTTTTTGCAAACTGCATACTCTCCAAAGCACACTCTTTGAACATGGCTGCCATGTGAGATAGTCTCAGCAGGTGTTGGCTGGACTTGATGATAAGTCATAGAGGGGTAAGAAATAAAAATCAGGTCTGAGCTTCTAGTATTTGACAATCCTCTCATATAAAATCTAAGTAACTTAGACTACAGGTCAGCTAGTTACTATTCTAGGAATATCTTTGCAACATGCATACAAGATATAATATAGATTAGGTTTGAACAAATGCTTCGTAATAGGAATGCAAATATTGATATGTAACGTAGTTAGAACAGTTAATTTTGCACCCTCCCATTACAAGTCTACAATGCTGAACTTATGAAATACTGTAGTTATATTGCTTATTGCTTTGCTGGGTAAAAAGAAGAATGATTTTGTCATGACAGTTCTAATGAACCGCTCTGATGAGAAATGATGAACATGTTCTTTCATACAGTATATGGTTATTAGTGATATGAATTTATTATTATAATAAAATCACTTGAGTTATGCTAAGACACCCCTAGATCTGTTCTGCAACTATAAAAATAGAGTACTCATATTGTGTCACATGAACCCTAGCACTAGTGCTGGTTCTGGTACAGATTCTGGTGCTGGTTCTGGTTCTGGTTACAGTTCTCCAGAAGCAGAGTCCATTGCTCTCCAGGTAGTTCACAAGGTCCTCTTTAACTAGTTTTTCCATCAGTTTACCCACAATAGTGGTAAGACTGACATGTCTGTAGTTACCCAGTTGATCCTTGCCCCCCCCCTTCCCATTTAGCAGGACTACATCTGCAATTCCCCAGTTTTTAGAACTACCACTGTCTGAACTGAGCTACTGAATAGCCCCACCAGGGGTTCAGTTAGTTCCATTGCCAGTTCTTTGAGCACACTCTGATACATCCTATCTAGTTCAGGGGTCTTATCTATCTTTAAGGCTACTAGCCCTTTCCAAATCATTTCACTGATAAATACATGCTGCCTCATCTCAGGGATCTCCCTTACAGCTACCTTCAATGCCACTCTCTAGCAGGTGCCCTCTGTATTCCCTTGTGAATACAGTGCAAAAGTAGTCATTAAGAATGGCTGCTTTCTGCCCCTCCTCCTCAATTTCCCTACCTCCCCTGTTAGCCTAACAATCCCTCCTCCCTTCTTTCTTTTTTCCTGATATATCTAAAGAGCTGTTTTTCCCACCCATGACCACTCAACAATATGTATATTTATGTCTGCCTTTGCTTCTCTGACCCCCTTTTGGATTCCCTTGTTCTCATTTGGTACTGTCCCCATTCTTCTTTCCCTTCTTTTGCCTTGTACCTGGTGAAGGCCTTCTTTTTGGTTTTCACTGCTTCCCTAGCCTTTCCAGAGAACCATACTGGTCTCTTGTACCTTTTTATTTTGATTACTATTGCCATGCAAAACTTTGTTCAAGCAGGAATGGCCACTTGATTGCCCCATCTTTCTTCCACATCCCTGATGCTGTCCTCTCTGACTAACTTGTCACAGATCAGCTCCTTCATCTGGTTGAAGTTTGCTCTTCTAGAATCTAGGACTTCATCCTTTGATGAGGGCTTACTTATCCCAAGGGCCTAGTAGAACCATATAGCTATGATGGCTAGACCCTAGTGGATTCCCTACCCTCACTCATATCTCTTCCAAATTGGTGAGCACAACATAGAGAATTGCAGCCTGCCTAGTGGGTTCCTTAACTAGCTGAGCCAACAGACAGCCTTACAATGTATCCAGCATGGCCTGACTTCAGGAGCTTCTGGCAACTGGAATGACCCAATCAATATCTGACAGGTTTAGATCTCCCACCACCATCTCCCTCTTTGTCAGACCCCCTTTCTAGGTCTGTCCCTAGCTCCTCACCTCTCTGTCCCCCCTGTTGTGGAGGTCAATAGATCATCGTCATTCATAGGTTCTTACTCGAGGTTGCTGTGAGCCGAATCTACAGCAATTCTACTGTATTTCCCCATTACTTCCCCTGATGTTTCCATCCTCTACTGCCTCTAAGCCTTCTCTGATGCATAGGGCTGCACTGCCTCCTTTACCTTTTCCTCTATCCTATGGTATGGTCTGGGTCTGTTAGGTCCTAATCATTACTGTCTATAGCTTAAGTTTCTCTGATGGCCAGTAGATCCATCACAGTGTCTTTCACCATTGCCTAGAGCTCACTAATTTTATTTACATAGAAACATAGATAGAATTGTACACTTTGATGGCGGATAAGGATTGCTTGGCCTACCCAGTCTGCCCATTTCCCTACCTATTGGATAAGCTACAGATCCTAGTTAACCAACAGCCTGCTTCCTCCCACAGACTCCTGGCATTAAGGCAGATCCCTTTCCATTTTTCTCCTGGTTCCCTCTTGCTTTTTCCTATTCCTTCTTCTTTTTCTCTCTCCTAGTCTACTTACTTTCTGATTTTTCATGCTGAATGTAGGCTTTGTTAGCCCTCCCTCATTGTCCTTTGCCCCTAACCTAATTGGAACTTCAACCTTACTGTTAACCATCTTGCTACTAATGGTCCCCTGTTCATGGAGAGCCATAGCTGGGATCCCAACCTGGTCTCCCTTCTTATTGGTTCCTCCAGCTTCTTTCTCCCACCCAGTCAGTTTAGCTGTCCAATGTAAACATTAAACGTCTGCCACAGAGCACTGGGCCTCTATCTCTCTCTCTCTCATCAGGTGAAGGCCATCACCCATGAAGAGCCTCTCCTGTCCCTGAAGCCACCCAGTACCCCTCTTTCTGACCCCATCTCTTCAGTCATACATTAAACTGCTCAGTCTGTTCTGTAGTTACTCAATCATACCTATTCCCCATATCTGACATAAGGAGGACCCCAGAAAAGGACAGGGAATAGTGATGTGCAAAGTTCATTAAATTCACTCTCCAAAATATTTCACAAATTGCGCTCAGTTCGCAAAACACAATTTGCAAAATTGGAAAATTCCTGGAGTGCAGATTGGATATGAAGTGTGGAATTTTGTGGGAAAAAATCCACATTTCATGCAAAAACTACTGTACTGTTTAATGCCCACCCAACCAAACACCAACCCTCAGTGTAGAACAAATATATAAATTAAATTCATGGTGTCTAGTGGTCCCCCCCTGCTGATTGCCGGACCCATTCTAAAATATTATTTATTGAATCCCTGGTCTAGTGGTCACCCCTCCCACCAATTGAGCTGGCCAGATGTATAAATATAATTTTTATAAAATCCCTGGCGTCTAGGGGTCCCATCTCCCACTGCTTATGCAGGCCCCAAAGTAAAATTCTAGTTATTAAATCAGTGGTGTTTAGGTGGGGGGTGCCACTAGATACCAGGGATAATACTTATCATATGAGGCTGGGTGATCAGAGGGTGGGGGGTCCACTAGACACCAGAGATGCCACTTATCATATAGGGCTGGGTAATCTGAGGGTGTTAGGTGCCACTAGACACTCTGGACATCTATACTAATATGGCAGCAAGTGATCAGGGATGGGGGTGCCACTGGACACCAGGGATATCAGTATGATTACCAGGTTGGGGGGATCAGGAGGCGAAGGTGCCATTGGACACCAGTGCTTCCATTTCTTCAACAGGCTAGTGTTCAGGGGTGAGGAGGGGTGGGTGGCTGCAGTACCACTGCTCACCACCAGGGCCTTGTACCCTGTTAAGTTGGTGTTTGCAAAGATGCTAACTTGCACCCATTTGGGTAGCATTCACTACCTGTGCAAACTTTTGAATTTGGCAATGCATCCATAGGCAGGGGAGAACCTCCTCATTTGCATGGGTGCAGCAGCAGATCAGTGCTCATGTGCCAACAGGTTTTGCCCGCACTGTGTGGGTGTCTGAATGTAGACCCCATCCATGAGTTGGGTGTAAAACCTGGTTAGTGTGAACAAACACCTCTTGGTGCCTAGAGTAACTTTTTAATATCTGGCCTCAGATGTTCTAGCAGAACTGCAACACTATGACAGGAAAGTTGTTTCTTAACAACAGCTTGATTCTGGCTAAAAAATGCTTTCAATATTTTTTTTGTTATTCAACAGGAAATCCTCATCCCAGAGAGCCCACCAAACAGTGACAAACAAACTCATAATACTACACAATTAACAGGCCACCACACAGCAACAAGTCAGCAAATCCTGGTGATGAGGACAACCTCACAAAAGTCACAAACTGCCAAACTACTTTAAATAAATAAAATGAAATTTGCACTAGATGTGATTCACCATAGAACAAATGTATTGACTATCCTGCTCCCAACCAACACAAATCGCACACTTTCCTATGGATTACAGTACCCTCCTCCTCAATCCACAGACTGTATACACACACAAAAAAAATAGAAAATCTATGGAAAATGTTCACTTAGCTGTTGGAACTCCACATGGACACAGCCACTCTGCTGCTGCCAGGATCTAACAATGACATCTAACAATTTCTCTCATACAACAAAAACTGTAGTGAGAATGAAAAAGTGTGCAAAACAGCGGATTAAACCCAGGCTTATGTTGGTCTGAAACCCTGCACCAAACCCTTAAAGCCCCATCACTGACATCACGAATGACATCATGCAGCCGAATCACTCACACTGAATGTATCCTTAAACTTAACTAAATGCACAAATGCATGACCACAATAGGTGCTAACAGCTATGCTGTTGGCACCTACGAACACCTGACAATACTGATGAAAACCTTATGAGAAAGATGGGGATCGTACAAGTCAACAGGTATGAGACAATGGAAAATAGACTGGAAGATGTATGTATGTATTTATGTCTTTGATAACCGGGTAAGTGGACTGATCAAAACAAACCAATTTCAGCCATGACCTGGGCCAAGAGGAAGGCAACAAATGATGGAAAATACAATGGTAATACATAGTGCATACCCAAGCAGTAAATACAGGTACATTGGAGCACATAGGAACAACTGATTACAGAGAAATAGGCTGGGTGGACGATACATAATTATAGCTATACAGAGCAATGGTTTTGTACAAATATAAGGAATATATACAAGGGGTAGTAAAATAAAGCTATACACTTATATACAGTGGTTGAGTTGATGTATAGGATCACATCAGAAAGGCAATAGAAATCTATACAGTAGAAAAATATAGGGCAAAATGTTCACCATTATCTTGTATGGCTGCTTTAATTTCATGTTACTGTTAAAATACGTATACCAGATTATGAAGGATCATTCTGCATTTTGCTTGCCAATCAGTGCAGCAATACTTCATATTGAAGCCACTCCAGTCATGTAGTTTATCCCCTTGATGATAGAATGAGTAAGACATTTCTTTTGAAGTGCATTCTTTCATCTTTATATTCCTATATGGCATGATGCCAACTAGGACAAATGTAGAACAACAATAAATCATAATCATCTGGCAAGAAGTCGCCATCCCTAATTATTTCCAAACATTTGCATAATGTTCTCAGAATATTCATAACAGGGAATCCCTCTGAATAGAAACAGTTTTATTAATTTATTTATTTGCTTTTGTTGACCAGGTGGGTACACTAGACATAGGAATGCCTATTTTCAGGTACGACCTGGGAATGTTGTAATAATGTCATTATGTTGTAAATTACAAAAGTTTCACAGTCAAATGTATGCAAGTGTAAAAAAAGTATCACCTCTCTGCATCCAGAAAGTAAGAATTTACTGTAGAAATCTGCTCCACAGTATTGCTTTCCAATTAGTAATAATCCTGTAATAAGAAACATAATTTACTATAATAAGACAGGCACAACACTGTTCTCATTTAAAATTATTCTTAAGCCTGCAGTACAGTATGTTAAAAAAAAACAGTTAATACTTATGATAGCAATTAAAGTCCTTTTATGTTATTTCTGTCAAAACTTAGTAGCTGAAAAGGATGTTAACAGGTATGTTTCTGTATGCATAACAAATTTGCCATATAATTCCAATAAACTGCCCACAAATAGCATGCTTTCAAAAAACACAAGGAAAGTGTTTCTTTCTGAATGGTATAATCTTTTTTTTTTTTTTTTTACTTAACAATGAGTTATGTATAGTACAATTAATTTCATCTTTCTCTTCCCAGGCTATCTTTTTAGGTTTTTGTGACCCATATACTGTATAGTTAGTGTGAGTCTAATTGTATATTTGTATAAGTATTTATTTATTTATTTGAAATTTTCAAACATATTTCTGCATACCCCTATGAGATACAATATTTTATTTTTAGGACACCCTTTTGATAGAGTAAGCTGGCGCTGCAAATCTAAGTGGTTTTTCTTTTTAGTACAGTGCAATAGGATTCAGAAGTGCTACAGTAGTTCCAGAAGGATACACAAATGCAAGTTACTGACAGGGCAGCATGTTTAGGGTACAGTGGTGCCCAGTCTCAGGTTCCTTAATGTCAAACAAGGTTAATTTGTATCTCCAGAGAAGTACTGTCGAGAAAAGTCAAGGCCATCATTATGCACTTGCTTATCTACTTTCAATTTGCCATCAGACTACTACAGCCTACAGGGTAAAGGCCTTGTGAAGGCACACTGGCGTGCAGCACTGTTTCTGTATATCACTAACTGTTAACTGTTTAACAACCCTGAAAATGTTAATGTATATTTTTAACATTTCTAAATCTCAACAATAAGTGACATTAAGCATCATAACTGGTTGCAGCTGGGGACATTGTGATGGTAGCATCATAGGCAGATGCATAGATATATAGAATTTGACAGCAGCAAAAGACCTTATGGCCTATTAAGTCCACTTGTAGGCTCACCTGAAGCTGTGCCTGGCCTACACTGGGTCAAAGATTTTAACCAATAGCCCTGGTGTTTTTTTGATGCCTCTTTCCTTAAAATACACCTGTCTACGTATCCCATAGTTCATACTATTCTCTTGTGTCAGTCAAACCCATGTTTGAATCCCGTTATGAACTTTACATTGACCACTTCATTAAATAAGCTGTTCTACTCATCCACCACACTTTTTATAAAGAATTTCTTACATCATTCTTAAACATTCACTGTATTAATTTCCACAGGACCTCTCATAGCAGTGGTCCCATTTCTTGTAAACAGTTCACTGCAGTTCACTCTGTTGATTCCTTGCAAGTACTTAAAAGTCTTCACCATTTCCCACCTTTCCCTTTAGGCCAGCAGAGTGTAGATGTTGAGGCCTGCCAGCATCTCCCCATATAATTTTCCCCAGCAACCCCTGGATAATTTTTAATGCCCTTCTTTGGATGGACTCCAGGCATTCCCTGTTCTTCTTTAGCTGTGAATTCCAGAATTTCACACAGTTCTCCAAGTATGACCTCACCACAGATCTATACTTCGGCAATGTCATTTCCTTTTTACTGAAAACCCTCTTCCTAGGCACCTCAGCATCCTGTTTGCTTTTACAAATGTTTTATTGTATTGGGCGGTAGATCTGAGGCTGTCAGCTGTCACTAATGATACCTCTGAGGTTTCTTTCCTCAAAGGTTTGATCTACCTTTAACCCTCCTGTCTGATTGTATATTTTGCGGATTTCTATTGCTAATGCGCATACCTTCTCACTTTTTAGTGTTACATTTGAGTTGAAATACCATGAACAATCTCTCTAACATTTCCATGTCCCTCTTCATGTCCCTTCTTCTCTCCTCAAAATCTATCCCGCCACAGATCGTGGTGTCATCTGCAAAATACAGATTTTGCCCTGAATCCCTTTCCTTATGTCTCAGATGACAGTGTTATGTATACCAGTTCTAGGTCCTATTCTTGTGGAACCCAACTTATTACATCTCTGACACCTGAGTACTCTCTGTCATAACTACCCTTTGAGTCCTTCCACCCAGTCAATGTATTTTTCACTTGGACAGTTTGTCCCACCCCAAGCCACCTAGCTTTTTAAGAGCCTTCTATGGTGTACTCAAATGACGGCTTTGTTGAAGCCTAGATATGATGGGATTTATTTTTAAAAGTCAGAGAATGATGCAAGGTGCTTGCATCAGAAAGGAGTGATATATGCAGCAAGCTGCATCAAAACTTGCATTCATTCTGATTTTCTAATGCTGCTTGCATTAAAAGTAGAACTACTTGCACCAAAGTGGCTTGTGTCTGGCTTACATCAAAAACATGGGTGTGGCATGTTGCAATTGGACTTGCATAAAAAAATGACACACCAGCACCTTTTGGGGATTTTCTAAGGTGGAAGTTGCCAACAATGGGTCAAAGATGCATGCTGCTGTTAGACCAACCAGAGTTGGTCAAACTGACACTAGAGCATTCAGAGAGGCCACAGCAGACGGACAGACCTAATTATGGTACTATGAATGACATTCCTCTGCAAGAGTTCAGCACTGTAGACATCTTAATGCTGTCTCAGGAACGGCACCATGTAAAACAGTGCTTCTTGAGGCCATTTCATCCACCATAATTTTTGACACAACTTGCATCATTGTTGCTCTATCTCACTCATGCATTGTGTTTTTGACTCAGGTTGCATCATTTTTGCTCCATATCCATCCATGCATTGCATTTTTGACTCAATTTGTATCATTCTCAGCTTGCATTATTCTCACCCATGTATCATGTTTTTGACTCAGCAGTCCACTTGCATCACTTTGGGGGACTTTGCCACAGAGAATGCTTTTCTTGTAAAATATGGCTCATAGTATTTGGAGCACATGAGTTTAATGCAAGGTGGTTGTTTGACACACCTTGTATCAGTCTAAGGACCCTTTTAAAATCTGGTCCAATATATCTGTTGCCCAGTCCTTGTCCACTGCTTTCGTAACCTAACTGAAAAAGTTCATCAGATTCATCTGGTACAATCTGCATGCCAATCTGCCTGCCACAAACCCATGTTGCTTTCTTTTCTGAAGCCTGTGAGCCTCCAAGAATTCCACTATATCCTTTTTTTATAATGGCCTCCAGTAGTGATTGAGTATAGATTGACCAGTCTGCAATTTCCTGGGTCATCCCTGTCCCACTTTTGTGTAATACCACCACATCAACTATCCTCTAGTCCATCAGAACCACCCCCAATTCCAGGGAGCATTGCAGAAGGTTAGCCAGTGATTCTGCTAGGGACTGCACAACCCCATTGAGTACCCTAGGATGCAGCCCCTCAGGGCTCAGAGACTTATCCACTTTCAGGGATCTGAGTCTCTTATTCACCCTTTCTAATGTGACAAACCCCTTCAGATACCAGGACATCTTTAGTCGTGATGGAACATGACACAAGGCACGACATAACTACTGTTATAAAATGGGTTGGACATTTCCTGCTTCCTGATAGGCAATGCAATTGCATTTGTATGGCACATAATCCCAGGGTCTCTAGGTGCCTCACAGTAAACAAAGCAATTCAACAAAATACAATTAAATATAAAATCCAGAAAATGTAATAGCAGAAAATATAAAAATAACAGCACCACCAGGCCCGAAACTCAATGTAAATAGGTGGGTGTTCAAGTGACATTTAAACATGGCCAGAGAAAGAGCACCTCTCACCTCAGGGGGAAGGGCATTCCAAACACTAAGGACAGTCACTCCAAACACCTTATCTCCTGAGAACTTTAAGAAGGATCTTGAAATAGACAAGAGGTCTGCCTCTGGTGGCCAGAAGGGGTGGCCAGGACTGTATGGAATCAAGAAGTCTTTCAGGTAGTCCAGGTCCATACTGTGCAGGGCCTTGTAAGTTAACAAGTACACTTTGAAATTGCGGCACCACTGCACTGGCAACCAGAGCAAAACATGGAGAACTGGCATGATATGCTCAAATTGAGAGGCACTAGCATCTAGCTGGGTGACCACATTCTGGACCTGCTGAAAGTAGCAGAACAATGTGGATAAACCAAGGTGTAGAATCTTATAGTAATCCAGTCTAGATGTAACCAGGGTCTGCACCAATGTTGCTACATCAGTCAATTCAAGAAAGGACTTCATCCAGGAGATGTTTGGGAGATTGTAAAAGCCACTGTGGACAAGAGCTGACACCTGATATCCTAATGTCAGCTTGGAGTCTACAGTGAACCCCCAGACTCCTCAACCTATCTACAGCACCAAGTGCCACACCATCCAAAGAGAATAGATCAGCATTACTGCTTCTCGCTGTTGACCCAAAACAACCCAGCTCCACCAGTAGCACCTTTGTTCTCAATAGATTTAACCAAAGTCAGCAGCCTGCCATCCAGTCCTGAAAATCCCTAAGGTGCTTATTCAATTATGAGACACCTGTGCTGTCATCAGGTGAACAAGACACATACAAATGGTTATCATCAGCATAACAATGAAAACCTGAGCAATACATCGAATTATCTCCACCAACAGCAACATGTACATGGTAAACTACATGGAATCTAAAATTGACCCCTGAGACACACCACAGCAATATGCAGCACTGCTTGAGATATAAGCCAAGTGCCATGTGCTGCACTTAGCCAGATAAGTAAGACTCAAACTCCCATAACACCATTCCTGCGAGTCCTACATAGTGACTCAGAATATCAAATAGCACATTATAGTCCACCGTCTCAAATGCCAAAGCATTTGTCCTGCACATCAAGTAGGATACGGCTAGAACAACATATGCTATTTCTCGCTAGAGGGAGATCATGGTGCAAACTGACTAAAGATGTCTACATTTTATGACAAGGTGGAAACCAGACTAGAAAGGCTCATAGATATCATATTTCTTCAGGTGTTGTTCCAACTGCACCACCACCACCACCTACTCAATCAACTTATCCAGAATGGGAAGGTTTGAGAGGGGTCTGTAATTTGAGAGAACGTCAGAGTCCAGAGATGTGTTTTTAAGAAGAGGCTTCACCACTGCCATTTTCAGGGTGAAGGGAAAAATCCAGTCCCTAAGAGAGTACCCAAATGATCTCCACAAAAATTGGACTGAGCATCTCCCATCATTCTAAAAGAAGCTGTGTTGGTCCTGGGTCCAATGTGCAGTAGGTCAGATGCAGTCCTGAAAACACCAAAAGGACATCATCTGCCAACACCAGTTCAAACTCCACCCATGAGAATGGAGTGACTCTGTCCATCAAAGACTGGACACTGTTGGCTAGAAACAGGTCACTCAAGGGTAACCCAGCCCAAATAGATGGCACCCTGTCCAGAAAGAACAAATTAAACTCCTCAAACGTATCTGTGAAAAAGGCTGTACAGGACTGCAGACAGATTGGATTTAATAATCTGTCCACAGTATTGAAGATCTGAGCTGGACAGTCCTTTACAGTTGCAATAACCCATGACAGGAATACTGACTTTTTTAGAGTGATTGCCCACTGGTATGCATTGTAATGATCCCTTAGGGCCCAATTTGTTCTCCTTTGAGTGGGACCTCCTTCAAACAGCATTACAGCCTGCACTCATTTGTCTTCAACCTCCTCAGGTCACCATTGAACCATGATGACCTGCATTGTAGAATCAAGAAGCAGGCATGAAAATATGCTAGGGAGTTGACTTCAGCAGCAAGAGCCACATTTCAGCCCTCAACGTCTGCCTCAGATCCCATTGCACAAGTTGTCTCAGTGCTCAAGATATCCAGTTCCACCATGAGACTCTGAGGCTCCAGATTTCTAAAAGAGAAGTAACTGACCCTGCAATGAAGCTGACTGTTGTGATGATCTGACCAAATGATTGGATTAAGCTTGCCATTGCTAATCTCTCAAGACCCAGCTAGAAAATTAAGTCCAAGGTATGGTCATGCTGGTGAGTACTGGTGGCAACTGCATGTATGAAGGCCAGAGAAGACATCACCTGGAGGAACTACATTCTAAAAAGAGATGTTTCATCATCGATCCAAGCATTAAAGTCACCCAAAAATAAGAAGTTTAGGTGATTCCACTACCAGACTTGCCATGAAGCTCTCAAGTTCCAACAAGAATTCATGTCCATATCCTGAAGGATGGTACTGTGCATGAGCATGATCTTGCAACTTGTACCCAACCCACCTTTCACCACCATGCATTCAGATGACCTAGTCATCATCAGTCCCAGTGCAGCTCTAAAGCAGATGGCTACTATGCTGCTCCTGCACTCCTGCCAATGACAATGTACCACTGAGTAACCTGGCAGGATGGATGCCTCAAGCACAGGACACAAGTCAACCCCCCCCAGCCATGTTTCTATGATACATGCCAGATCCACCAAGGTATCTGCAATGAAAGCTTCCTTCACAGCCATTAAATTCCTTAGAAATTTGGTGTTGCAAAGAACTGGCCTAAGGGTTGGAGCTGTTTTGGCCAGTCCATTAGATACCTGCTGACCATAAATCTCAGGAGCCCAGGGAATAGGAATCAAGCAAGGGGGACCCCTTTCCTGGAAAGACCTACTCCCAGGGCACATTCTTGGCTCCACAGTTCTGATCTTGCCTCTCTGTCCACCCACAGACCTGATATACATTTTGAGCAGTGCCGCCAGAGGACCACCAACTCCTGGTAGCAATTAATTACCAGTGAAGGCAGGGTACAAGGAGCCTTTCAAAGGGTTAAACAAGTTCCAAGACCCATATCTTAATTCTTCACAACTGCACAGGTTTGGGAGAGTTCAGGCAGTAGGATTTGAAATTTGGGAAACTCAGATACAGAATTTGTGACCCACTTCAGCCATTTCTGATTGCCATCACAAACAAGGCTGCCACCTTTACACATATACTGTATATAAAAAAAACTTCAACTAGGCCCTTGAAGTAAAACTTCCTTAAAATAAACAAAATAAGTAAAAAATAAAGTGTTCTTTTCACTCCTGAGCTCCTCCTTATACATAAAAAAATTTAACAAATCAAGCACTAATCAGAGTTTCCATGTCTGGTGTTTCTTTGATGACCATGAAAAATCTCTCTCCTGCCCTTACTAGTTTGCAGCAAACACCCTGATCCTTACCCTGCAACAAATGAAGTTGAAGTTCTAGCTCCGCTTGAAGCCTGTGTCTGTATGCCAGTGGAATTCTGCAGAATTTTGAATTCATGTATTCCATGCCATCATTTCATGTGTGTGTGTGTGTGTGTGTGTGTGTGTGTGTGTGTCGGGGCATTCTATTAGTGGAATACTGCAAAGTTTTGAATTCCTTGTGTTCCGTGGTAAACACAAATAATCATTAAATGTGTAGAAAGACAGATTACTGACAGGTAAAAAGCATAGGTGGGGGACTCTTTTATATTTTTTAGCAATATTTTATTATATTTTTTGCATTTGATTAAAAACTTTTGGAGTGTTTGTTTTTTGAAAGTTGCCTCTGTACCCATTTCATAAACACAAAAAGACACTTGGGGTGTTTGTTGTGCTGGTTTTACCACACTTTTGAAAAGTGAAAACATTCAGTCTGTGGCCTCATGCCTTGCTACGCCTGTGAACATGTGGTAAAACCAACACAACCAATGCCCTGTAGTGTCTTATTGCACAATTATCTATACAGTACAACAGGTAAGGGGATGATAGCTTCAGGTGTAATGTGCTGCACCTTTATACACACAGGCACTCCAGAATATTAAAAGGAAGGCAGGAGCCAGTATTTTATATTGGTCATTCAATGTTGTTTGGTAGATAAGAACAGTGGCTTTCAGGTGAGAGGGCATCTACATGTCTTTTTGAGATGCAAAAGTGGCGACCTTTAGAATGTGAGACTGTTGGGGGGGTGCTAGTAGGTAGTACAGTTCTGCCAGGCCTGAGAAGATGACCTGTCTGCTGATATTTTTGGAAATGTATTACTATATAGCTAGTTCCCATGTTCAATCCATTCTTAGTCAGTAAAATGCTGGTTCAAGGGTGCACCCCACACCCCTGGACCCTCTCCCCCCCACACATTTTTACTCACTGGAATAGGTCTCAATGTAAAGATCAACTCATCCATTGAAGACACCTCTTGCTGCTGGAACTGGTGACTGCTGTATGAGAAATAAGGTATTCTATATACAGCAGTTACCAGTTCCAACAGCAAGACGTGAGTTTGATTGGAGAGTGGATCTTTACATGAGGACCTGTTCAGGTGAATGAGTGTGTGTGTGTGTGTAAGGGGGTTTGGGGGTGTGGGGTGGTGGGTGAACAGTGGGAGGATGGCTGGGGGGCAGGTCGGCATCGGTGGTGGACCTTTCTCCCACCCGATCACCCACCTGATACATGAAATAAAATGACCCTGGTGATTGGTTTCACCCCCCCATCCTGACTCCTGTATAAGTATTCAAAATATTTTCCTGGTGGTCTAATGGACCCCCACCCCCCTGCTCTGTTAGATAATGACCCACCACCCACCCACCCCCAATCCTGATCCCTAGCCGTGACAGCACAGCCCTCCTCTCACCACCACAGCTGGCCACTGACTAAGCTCTCAGTGAGTGCATACTGTATACAGTACATCTCATTGACAGTGATTGACAGCTCAACCAACCAATTTTCATGACATTTTGAATCCAGCATCATGGACTTAAGATCTCCTCATGTGGCAAGTTTTATTCCAGTTATGTATGTGAGTGCAGAGATAAGGCGTGTAAAAAAATGTGAAAAAATCACCAGATGCTGAAATCCTTTTTTGCAAATTGTGAAAACTGAAATCACAAAAAAGGATCCTGTTTTGCAATTTGCAATGAAAGGATTTTTCCTGTTTTGAAAATTGTGAAACATTAATAGTGGAAAAGGATTATTTTTCGCAATTTGTAAAGTAATGAATGCCCAGTTGGGATTTTGTCCCTCTCCACCCTGTGTGCTCTGATCTACATCCCATTGTGCAAAAAATAATTCCATGGTAGTGTAGTTGTCCCTCCCCCCTCCACCAATGTCCAATCGCTGTCCCAATAGAAAAAAAATAAATTTTCCTGTTAGTCTAGTATTTCCACCCACCTCCCCCAATATCCAGTCACTGTTTCTGTGTAAAAAAAATATATTTCCCTGGTAGTCTAGTGGTTTAGTGGTCCCTTCCCCCTTCCCCTATGTGCGATCACTATCCCTGTATAAACAAAAATTTGCCTGGTAGTCTAGTGGTCCCTCACCCCTCCCTCTATCTCCAATCGCCAACCCCAGGTAAAGTAATTTATTATTTACTGGTAGTCTAGTGGTCCCTCCCACCCCTCCCCAATGGGATCTTAGTCTGGGTAATTCTCTTTAAATTTCCCTGGTAGTCTAGTGGTCCCTGCTCATCCTGCTCCCCATGCCATTAAAACACAGTAACAAATCTCTGGTGGTCTAGTGGACCCCACCCCACCCCCCAATCAGGTAGTCTCCCACAACCCACTCCCCCCATCCTGACTCCCAGCTGGTGGCCAGCACAACCCTCTGTTCACCACTACAGCTGGCTGCTGATAGAGCTGTGAATGAGCGTGTACTGTATATTCCTTTTTCATTTGCTGCCATCTTGTTTTGAATTAAAAAAAAATTCAGAAACCCCAAAATGACAGCCTGCACAGAGACCAACACATGTATCTTGCTCATCAGCACTCCTTTAGGTGGATTCTGCACTTCACTGGTGGAAAAATGACCCCCAAATGAATTTGTTTTTCATTTTAAAATCATTTTTCATGACTCACTTCCATTTTTCTGTTTGGCCACAAAAATAAAAAATAATTTGGCGATCTGAAAAAAGAACACCTTCATACAGTTCATACTGGCATCCACATACATGAACAAGCCTGTTTGCACACTTACAAACAAATGTCATACTCCCATTTCTTCCTCAACCAAGAGTGCTTTTATTATTCTGGCAGTACCAACTAAATGCAACTTCTTATCACTGAAACTAATTCAAAGTCACAAAACAGCAATGAATACATAAAGGATCATGTCACTGTCCAGTCTTTATGCTCTTCTTGGCTCAATTGCCTAATCCAGGGTACTACAGAAACGTTTTTCCTGGATTGATTGCCTAAATCCAAAGACTTTTCCAAACAAAGCTTTCACAAAAGCAGATGGAAGCCAAAGGTGCAAATCATAAACTTTGGCTGACCAGTGCTTCCAGGACAAATGAACTCCATGCACAGTGTGTATTTGCCTCTTAGACTCTTAGGCCAGGGGCACCAGTGAGCTACTCTCTGCTGCTGAACCTGTCCAGGTGCTTGGTCAGTCTATGCATGAACATACTGACATTTCAGAGCTAAACCTCCATCCTCAGAGCTCTGAGCTGCTGCCAGCTGAAGTTTGTGATTTCTACCTTTGGCTTCTATTTGCTTTCGTGGTAGCTCTGTTTGGAAAAAAGGATTAGGCAATCGAGCCAAGAAGACTATAGAGACTGGTACAGTGACATTACTTTTTGTTATTTATTGTCATTCTGTGACTTTAAATTTGTTTCAGTGATAAGAAGTTGCACTGAGTTTGTACTGCCTGAATAATAAAAGCAGTCTTGGTTGAGGAAGAAATGGGAGTATGGCATTCATTTGTAAGTGCGCAGAAAGACTTGCTCATGTATGTGGAGGGGAGGGTGGCCCTGCAGGGGGACCTGGAGGCTCTGGAAAGATGGTCTAGAAAGTGGAAGCTGAGGTTTAATGCAGGGAAATGCAAGGTACTCCATCTGGGGGCCAGAAACCCAGGCCAAGTGTACACCCTGGGAATACTACAAGTCTCAATGGCTGAGAGGGACCTGGGGTGGTGGTGGATGTCAAGATGAACAACTCTGAGACTTGTAGGAGGGCAGCAGCCAAGGCCAACAGGATGCTGGGATGCATCGCTAGGGGATCACCTCCAGAAGGAGGGAAGTGATACTCCCCTGTATAACTGCTTGGTGAGGCCGCACCTGGAGAATCGTGCAGTTTTGGAGGCCACACTTAAGAGGGACATTAACCTCCTGGAGAGGGTCCAGAGGAGGGCAAACAAAACGATTTGGGGCTTGGGGACAGGACCTATGAGGAGAGGCTCGAAGAGCTAAATATGTACACTTTGGAAGAGAGAAGGGACCGGGGGGACATGATAGAGGTCTTCAGGTACATGAAGAGGGTAAATAGGGGAGGAACAGTGAGGGTGCTTCGAAGGAAGGAGGAAGGGGCCACTAGAGGGCATGGGTGGAAGCTGGAAGGGGGAAGATTCAGGGGAGAAAGGAGGAGGTGCTACTTCACTGAGAGGGTGGTAGAGCCATGGAATGCACTACCTAGGGGGCTGGTGGAGGCAGAGACAGTGGAGGGGTTCAAGAGGGGGTGGGACAGGTACAGGGGAAGGGTTCAGGAAGCAAAATCCAATGCAGCAAGAATATCCGGAACTGGGAAGGGAGAAGCCAGAGAAGGCGAGGGGGACAGCAAGGTCAGCACCCAGGGTGGGGGCTGACCAAACGAGCAGACACGAAAGACCATTAGGCCTATTCTGCTGGCATTTTAGTATGTTAGTATGTTAGTACTAATTTTCCCTGCTATCATGCACCTTGTCCTTTTTGATCCAGTTTTAGGAATTTTGAGCGCAACCTCCTTCTTCACCTTCATACACTGCTGCTCGCCAGGATGAAACTGTATTACAACTCTTCTGCATGTTTAAATGGTTTAATTTTTCTAGTTTTGAAGTGACATGATTTTCTCTGTAAATTTTTTTTCTCTAAATTGAGATCTGCTTTCTTCTGGTTGCTATATAATGTAGAGTTGTCTTTTCTATGTACACTAGATGTTACCAATGAAATTCCGTGAACTGCCCTTCAAAGCAGGAGACAATGCTGGACATGGAGAAGAAGATTTCAGAATACAAGAGAGAGAAACCAGTAATGTTTAGTTGGGAAATCCAGGAAAACTTACTCAAAGACAAAGACTGCAATCATAATTCTGTTCTCTCAGGTATGTTACCATCTGTTATTATCTGATACAATTCAGGTCTTACATCCATATCTAAACAATAATGGGGCACCCCACACCCCTCCGATCACTTTCCCCATATTGTTTAATATTTCTCTGGTGTCTAGTGATACCCTCCACCCTCTGATTGTCATCCCCATAATTCATTATTTTCCTTAGTGATAAACCCACCCTCCAATTGCCTTCCCCATAATTTATTTTTATTTCTCTGGTGTCTAGTAGCTGCACCCACCCTACAATTGCATCCCTGTATTTTTTAAATCCTTCCCTGGTGTCTAGTGGTACTAGAGGCACCCCCACCCCTCCAATCACCTTTCCAATATTTCTAAATTTTTTCCTGGTGTCTAGTGATACCCCCTCCCACCCTCTGATGGCCATCACCATAATTAATACACTCTGTAATAAGGAAAATCACTCCTCAATGTCTTTTTCTTTATTTACCTTCAAAAAAGAAAATGGCCTATCACTTATCCAATGCTCCCACCCCAAAATACCACTAAGCACCTACCATCCTGCACCCCCAGCACTCCCCACACACCCTCACTCACCTGAAAAGGTCACAGGGTGAAGATCCACTCCCCAATTGGAGACACATCATGCTGCTGAAACCACCAATTGCAATATGAGAAACTAAGTTAAGTGTAGTTCAATGTATTTCAATGCTGTTTCAGCTTTGATGCATAATTTTGCCATTTTTTCATATGTTGAACCCAAATTTTCAATGTGGCCCTTTTGGAACCCCACTTCATGAACAATGGTGGTGGAATTACACAAATCTGACCCAAAAGGTGATTTCACAGTCATTAGGTCAAATCACCTTTCTGGCAAGATTTGAACATTTTCTCCACCCTTGTTCATGAGGTGGAATCATAAGAAGGCTATGTAGAAAATCTGGGATCAAAATATGTGAAAATTGCAGTTATGTACATAGTGTTGAAATGTTACTGCACTCACTCATAAATTTGTCAATTTAAAATATTTTGACCCCAAACTTTCAACATAGTCATTTTTTTACACCACCTAATGAACATGATACAGTAGCTGTCATTTTTCAGATCTTGGCCAAACTATGTATTTGCATCTGTGGCATGGAATGATGTTCAGTGGCGTGGAATAAAGTTTTGGCAGGGATTTGAAAATTTTCAATACCAGGTTCATGACGTGGGGTAATAAGAAGGCTATGCTGACAATTTGTTTGACGTTTTGTTACAAATGGAAGCACAGTGCCTGCAGGGCCCTGCACTTCCACAGCAACATACATGTATGCATCTATGGAGGGATGGGAGCTGAGGGCATGGAGGCCCCTGTGCTCCCACAGGCAAATGAAGATACATTTATACTATCTCAAAAAGTAAGGAACTTATTTGCAAAAACCTGCATTAATGCAACATTTAGGGTTCAGTCTAAAGTGAAAAAAGTTGGAAAATGTGCTTTTAGGGTTTCCAACACTAAAACCCTAGTCCAACCCCTTAAGCAAATCAGTGATGCAGATTTCCTTGAAATGTTTAGCTCTAAAGCTCACCCCATTGCAGTAGCAAGAAAGCTCAGATGTAATGGACACAGGTGTATGTGTTTCAGGAGTGTATAGAATGGGGTATATATATGTTTCAGGAGTGTTTAGAATGGTGTGTGTGTGTGTGTGTGTGTGTGTGTGTGTGTATATATAGATATAGATATATATATTACAGCTGCACAGTAGTTAGGATTGCATTGCCAATTCTATTTTAAACTCCAAATTTTGCACTTCAGTAACTTTGCAACCGTATAATGGAGTCACATGAAATTTTGCATGTGCGGTGTGGCACCATAGATCTCTGGATCTGGCAAGTTGCATTATGGTCAGGTGAACAGTTGAGGAGTGCAAAAAAAATTAAAAAAGAGGCTTTTTGCACATTTCTTTGCTCAGGACTACAGCCCAAAGGTTTTTTCTGTCTGGTCTGAAATCTTCAGGGAAGGTGCATTCTGGGTCAAATGATGTGCCTTTTGAAGATTTGGTGAAAAAAATATGAATCCGATCAAAAGTTATTCAAATTTGAATTTTTCCATTTTAGTCAATGGGAAAAAATACATGTGCCTCTTGAAAGCACAAGGTACTGTAGCGACAGCACATTTTACTATTGCAAATGCCCTCAGCAGTGTCATACAGCTGCCATCTTGTTTCAGTTAGCGGCAGAGAAAAAGGGCTGAAATTCAAATTCTACTGCCCCAGGTAAACACTGCTAGTTGTGTTAACCTAATCAGGGCCTGAGGAATACAATGCTGCCATCAGTTTTTGCCCAAACCCCCCAGAATTGCCTTTCTGAGGATAAGGTCCCAGTAACGTGGCAAATTATGATGTTACAAAAGTGACAATATCGCAATTTTCAAAAGTGTCACACCCATTCTTTTGCAAAATTTGTGAAAGTGTCACAATGTGCTACACTACTGGCCCCCCAAAAATACCATTTCTTTGCCACCTCACTGCACCTAAATGGTTGGGACTTTTGGGCTGCAATTTACAGTATGGCAAAGCCCTGGCTCCACAGATGTGCTTTTTGGTGGTTTAGTTAAAAAATATACAATGGTACCATAGTTACAGCATTCTGAAGTTAAGAAAATGTTCCATAGGATAACACTGTGGCATCGAGATACAGATTTTTCACTCTGGGCTGCTTAGTCCACCATAGGTGCATGGAGGTTTCCAAGTCATGTTTACAACTGCAGTGGAATTTTTTTTTTTTTTGAAATTTCTGTTTCTACTCCCTCCTGCCCTCACAGAGCCATTCCTTCTGGAGCACCCATGAAGCCCTGCCCCTGCCAGCACCCTTTATACTCACCTCAGGTCCCTTCATCGAGCCGCGGAATACCCCCTGGGCGGGGGCAGGTCTGGGGGCCCCCTGAAATCTTGGGAACTTGTTCAGGTCCTGGGTTGTGGATGGGCGCTGGCACATTAGGACCCCGGCTCGATGCTCCTTCATCCAGGCTCTGTGGGGGATCCATTTTTCCATTTTTCTCCCTGCTGCATGCCTACGCATCCAGGCATCTGCTGGCATCAGCAGCGTACCCCTCCACTCCTCCCACGAAGGAGCAGCCTCAGGGGCTGATAGGCTGCCGGCCTGTGCTAGCAACCAATCGAGCCCCTTGAGACCCGGCTTGCCATCGCTCTCCCCAGTCTCCACCAGGGGTCACCGCTCACCGGTGTAGGAATCCCCCCTCCCCCCAGAGAAGGTGAGCTGTCCTCGGACGCTCCAGCCTGTCTCCCCCCGGCCGACCCCCGATGATCCGAGTTCGCTCCTGAACCCGGGTCACCGGTGTGGCGCGAGGTGTGGCGTCCAGCGCCTCAACCCTCAGCGCCACCGGGCCGCATGTGGGATTTTTTAATAGTTGATACGGTTACTGAGATATTGCCAGATTAGTGTTACTATAGGGCTGCTGTATGTCTCCGTACTTAAGTGCAAAAATGGGCAGCCTGATATGAGCGCAGGGCTCAGTGGACCACATGCTCCCACAAACACATACCAGTTACATTACACTTTCTCAAAAAGAAGGGAAATTCATTGCAAAAAAATGCACTAATGCATCAGTTAGGGTTGACAGCACAGTGACAAAAGTTTGGAAATTTGATGTTAGGGTTACCACCCATACTACACCACCCCCATCTCCCCACCCTCCACACATGAAAAGATATTGAGGCGTGGCATGGGGTCATCGGGCCAAACTCTCACCCCATTCTGCTATACTGTAGTATGTCAGCTTGTTTACAGATGGAATGTGGTGAGAGTTGGGCCTGACAACCACATGGTACACTCTGATGTCTGTTGGTGTGTGGAGTGTGGAGGGTGGAGAGGTGGGGGTGTAGTGTAACCCTAACATTGAATTTCCAAACTTTGTTGCTGTAACTTACCTTGATGCATTAATGAGTTTTTTGCAAAGAATATATATATATATATATATATATATATATATAATTTTGCAAAACCTTCCTAATGCATCAGTTAGGGTTGTTTCCACAGTGACAAAAGGGTGGAAATTCAACGTTAGGTTACTACCACCACCCCCATGCCCCCATCCTCAAAACCTCACCAACCCCCACAGACACACATATGCAAGCAGGTGAAGGGCCAAGGCAACACAACCAATCAGAGACAACCAGAATCAAGTAACAGAAGTAATATACAACTCTCTAAATGTATGGCAAGACACATCCATCATCATGGTCCACCAACTGTATGAGTTCTGCTGCCATAAGAGTGCCTGTGGGGTACACACGCATGCTGGGCAACCATGGGTGATGGCCCACAGTAAGCATTTTCCTGTTACAAGCATCAGTAACAAGATTTAAACAGATACCTATATTTCAATTGTTAATAAATGATGAAACACACAGTATGTTATCTATAGATAGCTTTATTGGAAATGAGGGTTTGGATAACACTAGCAGCAGTCATTGGATGTTTGCATTTTTTTCTGATAGAGTGAGTCAGTCCTAATAACAAATAGTATTAATAATAATAAAAGTAATTATTTGTAGTATAGTTTAAAAGTAACATGTGAAAGCAACAGTTGTAACATCCAAAGTTGACCATAACATGCTGCTAATGAGTATTTCCAGGTAATGCAGCAGTATAACAACACGTGATGGTGCTAGTTTCATACCTGAGCAGTATCTGAAAAGAACTATGTATGTGTCAGCTATATCTTTCCTGCTACCACCTGCCTATGTGCAAGCAATGATACCTGCAGTAAGCCACTTGTTGAATTATGACACATAAAAATCAATATTTTGAAAATTTGTAAATACTAAGCATCATTGTATGAAGAAGATATGCCAGCAATAATGTGTCATCATACTGGGCTGGCAGTATAGAGTCGATCATACTGTATTTATTTTTTTCATTACATACTGTGATGTGAAATGAGTACAGTGTAGTGATTATTGTGCTTACAGATGTGACTGAGTCATATAGTGTCCTACAGTCTTGCATGTGTCTTGCAAGTGTGTGTGGGGGATGTGGAGTTAGGGTTTTGAGGATGGGGGCATGGGGGTGGGGTGGTGGGCTGATAACCCTAATGTTGAATTTCCACACTTTTGTCACAGTAGAAACAACCCTAACTGATGCATTAACAAAGTTTTTGTGGAAAGAATTTCCTTTCTTTTTTGAAAAAGTGTAATATTAATAATAAATGGTATGTGTTGGTGTATTTTTGTGTATTTAGTGTTCTGTGTTTTGTATGTTTTCTGTGCATTTTTGTGTGCTGTACAGCTGATATTTAGATTTGTTAGAATTTCTTTCTTTTTCACTTCTCTTTTGTAATGATTCTGGTATAGTATTTGGAAAAAAAGCTAGGTGTCTCCTTTCCCTTTAATATAGTGGAACGAAGGCATCCTGAGTTTACTAACCTCATAGGAAGTTGTGAACTGCCCTCGTTGCATTCTTCTCTTCATTCCCTGGTCTGTGAAAAGCGGCTCTCAAGTGGATTTAAAATGGTGCTCAAGATGGGTTTTCTATGAAATTTTAAACCCTTGGCAAGTAACTCTTGAACTTATTTCTGAAGAGTTAAAGTGGACTATTTGCTTACAGACACTACGAGTGATCCCCTGCTGTGATTTTTCTAAGGGCACTAGCACTTGAATTGAGCATATATTTTCATCTTCTTTTTGCCCTCTTTTGCTAGAGAGACTGTGCATTTCTGCTATTGTTAGATCAAAGGGCTGCTGGGGTATCTGGAAAATTTGACTTAGACAGCAAATACTAAGTATCTAATATTGACTCAGGTCTCTCAAATGTTGCTTTTACTTTTATTGTGTTATTACATCAACGATCAATTGTAGTGCATATATATAAGTTACATATCTGACCATCAAAATCCTTACTAAATCTATTAAGTTGTAATATCAACCACTGTTTCACTATCTTGTATTATAGTAGCTGAATTGCATACAGTATTTGTAATATAAGGAGTTCTGTTGTTGCGCTATTGCATTAATACATTTTGCACAGTTGCACTATTGCACTTTATAGTTTTTTATAATGGCCTTTTTGCTTGTGATAGAGGAAAATATTCATCGGCTTGTTGAATAAGTAATATTTGCAGGTTTTATACATTTATATATTTAGAACTTTTGATATAAAATGAAAACAAGAAGTAAGGGGGATTTGGAGAAAATGGAGAGCAGAGATGTGATTGAAAACCACTATAAGACACCAAAAGGAAAAAGAAAAGGCAGAATAATAGGTAAAGGGAAAACTGCTGAAATGGAAAAGAAACTAGATAAGGAAAAAAACAATATAAAAATGAAAGTAGGGAAGTAAAAGGAGACACAAACGGACAATCTCTCATAACAAAACATACCTCGAGATGGGAGATGATCCCAGAGAACACTTCAACTCCAATTATAGATTTGACTAGGGAAAAAAAATGACAAATAATCCCTATGAAAAGTCATCACATCTAGTGACTGAGCCAAGTGTTGATTGTGCTGTAGGGTTTAACATCAGTGATACAAATACATAAAATGTTGTCTTTTACAGATTGAATCAAATGAAAGTTATTAGCAGTTGCCTGACAATTATTCTCAGCAAGAAAAGACTGAAGTAAGGGAAATAGAATTAAAACAGATAAGGGATGAATTACAAGACACAATAGTTGGTCTTAAAGACTTAGTAGAGACTGCTGAAAGAAAACAGCCTCAAATTGACAGTAATATTAAACCCATTGTGTACAATCACTTTCTGGAAAATGATTTGGCTGAAGTTCTAAGACATTCCCATATTGCTAATATTGCCCTAATGGAGTAAGTAGTATTAATTAGGAGTGAATTGACAGCATTAAAAACAGAAGTAGCTATTAACACACTGCAAATTGACAAATTACTACAGGATGATAAAATGAATGTGAGTAAAGGTGAAATGCAAACTACCTTACTGACTGAACAGAACAAATCTCAGAAAGATGGGGTATTGAATCTAAAACAAGGACAACAAGTCAAATACAAAGATGAAAGAGATAGTAAAAGTAATGGTAATAAAATAAATCAAAGGTCTACTAAAACAAAGAATAGGAAAGGGAAAAAGGGCAATAAAGATAAAAAAATAGGTGGCAAAGTGTAGACAAGGAACAAGAGAAGAAATTACAAGAAAAGGAGACATTAGATAATACTTTAAGAACATCTGACAGTATAGAACTAAATGGAGACATGGATGCAACAAGTGAAAAACAACAAAAAATTGCACAACAGGATGTGGATATGGACAGTGATATTTTGTACAAAGACAGAATACCAGAGGACAAATTTAATACAAATGCTCAAGCTATAATTGCACTGATAGGGGTACAGAAGGAAACAATAGAAAATCATCAGATAAGGGTCAAATTAGGGAAACTGATATGTAGAGAGCTTTTGGATTTGGAGATAACAGATGATGATATAGTTGATACAATTAGAGCAGATGTTTTGACTTCCAAGGATATTATATTATTTTTCTTTAGATTTAGTAGTGTTGCACAATATGTATGGAGAAACTCTAAAACCTTAAGGAGGGTTGGTCTATCAATGGATTACCCTATAGCAATGGAAATCATAAATAACAATAAATAGTGAATAAATCACAGTTAATAGTGCAATTAAGGGACTCTCTGGCTTTACATGATCTATGGGTAATGGAGGAGAATATTCAGACTGATGTGACACTTTCAATTTTTGGAATTGACTGCACTGGGATGGAAACACAATCAGAAATAAAAACAATGATGGTTTGCTTAATAGCCAATCTCCTGGGCATTGAATTTTATGAAGATGACATAGCTAAGGTGGAAAGGTTATCTAGAGGTTGGATGGAAGGAAAGAAAATTTGATTTAACTCTACAAAATAAGGAGCTGGTTAATAAAATATTGCACACCAGTACCAAGTTGGTTAATATGAACATACTGGTCACAAATTTAAATGAGGTGACCAAAGAACAATGGGTGGAACAACACATAGGGAAGGTCACACAAATATTAACTTATTACATAGAAATTGAACAAATTTGAGTTGCAGGCAGACAAAGCTAATAGCTGACATTCAAAAAATATAAATAAAATATGTGCACAGAAGACTGAGCAATTGCAAGAAAATGATGTACTGAATGACAGTGGTTCTCTATATCTAAGTAAAAACTTTGGTTGAATTGGATTTATGTCTTGGAACTTTGTAGGCTTGGTATCTAAACTTGTAGATAGGGAATTCGGTGAATTCTTGAAGAAAATGGATGTGGTAGGGCTACAGGAGACCTGCCATGGAGAGGATCAAGAAGAATATATCAGCTTGAATGGATATATTCTGGTACATACACCAGCAAGGAGATACAAGAAGTTGGGAAGGAGAATGGGAGTGTTAGCTCTGTATATAAAAATAACCAATTACTTAAAAGTGATAAAATATATAGTCAATCCAAGCTATACAATTATTAAGTTAACAGCATGGGAAAAGAAGTTAATAGTTGATAGCATATATAATCCGCCAACTAATTCGAGTTTATAAGATAACTCCCTAATGGAAAAAATGGTGGAGGATATTAAGAAATTGGTTGATGCAAAATACACAGAGCTTCTCCTCATATGGGACTTTAATATAACAGTAGGAGAAAGTACAGAGACGGAACATGAAGAGATATTGCATGTTTTAAATATACCAAAAAGATGTACATTAGATAATAACAATATAGAAATGCATAAACAAATGAAATATCTTCTTGAGGCACTACAGCTAATAGTCTTAAATAGATGTTTTGAATCAGATAATAGAGGAGAACTAACTTGTGTTACTAACAGGGGTTCCAGTATAGTGGATTATATGCTTGTTCCAATGTATGATTCTAATAAATACAAAGATTTTAAAGTAATAAATAGATCAGAGAGTGACCACTTCCCTTTGGTGCTGTTTAGAAAGACAGATAAACACATACTAAGGGAAGAACAACAAGCAGTTTGTATAAATAAAAAACAAAGTAAAATGAACTGGGATAAACTCCCTAGGGATAAGGTTACTAATCTAAGTAATAAGTATGTACAGGAAGTGACATTAAAGATTGAACATGAAATAGATCCCAGAAACATTTATGATACAATAATAATGCAGTATAATCATTTTGTTGGACAAACTATACAAAAAGAAAGGATCACCCAAAAGCAAGGATATGAAAATTGGTTTTATAAAAATTGCAGGAAGGAGAAGAAGGAGTTGGAAAATTAACAAGGAAAGTAAAAAAAAAATCTGACAAAAATCAATAGGATTTAATTGAACAAAATTAGAAGACAGTATAGAGAACATGTTAAAACTCAAAGACATAAATATCAGAATGAACTTTGGGACACAATGCAAAGAGCAATAACAGAAAAGGACGATAACACATTCTGGAATTTGGTTGCCAGAGGTACCAATAATTTCAAAAACAATATGATGCTTATATCGAGCCAGATATATGGGTAGAATATTTTAAAAACATATTCAAATCGAAACAGACAAGATAGAAATAAATGAATTAGGTGGTCATTTCTGTTGGTTCACAGAAATGGAAGTCAAGATAGCAATACAAAGTTTTAAGAACCACAAATCCCCTGGACCAGACAATAAATCAATAGATTTCATAAAACTAAATATAGATTGGTGGGCTAAAATCCTTTCTGATTTTTATAATAAATCAGCTATGTATGCCTATACTCCAGACAGTTGGATGGGAAGTTACATCGTTCCCATTCATAAAAAGGGTTCACTCAAGGACCCAGCAAATTATAGGCCTATTAGTCTACTGGATACCATAGCTAAAATTTATGCTAAAGTTCTGTTAAATAGACTATCTGTTCGGTTAAAACAACATAATGTTATTTTTGATTATCAAGCCGGATTCTGGAAGAATACCAGTACTATAAACCAAATATTTCTGTTGGATCATATACTGGAGAAATACTGAAAATTTAATAAACAATTAATATTTGTCGCATTTGTGGATTACTCCTCAGCTTTTGATACAATAATAAGGGATCCCCTCTGGGAAAAAATGGTTAAACTGAGAATAGATTTAAATCTAACACTACTTATAAAAAGAATCTATCAGAATACCTGGACAAGGATAAATTCTCTTCAGCTGGTGCACTAACGGGAAAAGTAACAACCGAGGTTGGTGTAAGACAGGGTTGTGTACTCGCCTCAACACTTTTTAATATCTATATAAATGATATTATCATGGCACTTGATGACTCAATGTTCCACATACCCAAAATAGGTTCTAGAAGATTGCCTGTATTGGCTTATGCCAATGATCTGGCAATATTATTGGCAAGTAGACTAGGACTACAGAGAGCTTTAAAGAAAATGGAAACAATGTGCATAATGCACAACCTTAAGCCAAACATAAGAAAAACAAAGGCTATGGTGTTTGGTACTAATAAGAAATTTAGAAAGTTGACCTTACTAGGTAAACATTTAGAATATGTGAAGGATTTCCCCTACCTGAGAGTGACATTCTCAGAAAACTTAAGGTGGAATAAACACATACAGGTATGTACAAACAACATGCAGAACTCAATAAAATCACTGAAAAGATTAAATTATCTGTATGGGGGAAACTTGATTCTACCAATGATCAAAGCAACAAATGCTAAAATCGTTCAGCAGGCAAGCTATGCTGCTGAAATATGGGGGGTGGATAGGATCACCATGATAGAAAGTTTATTAAATAAGGTCTATAAACAATTATTAAGAATACTGAATAGTTTACCCAGCTCACTCGTGAGAGCACAACTGGGATAAATACATTTTCAGTACCTAATACATAGTAGATTAATCAACTATTGGATTAAATTAACATCAGAAAATAAGAATTCACTTATGAGAATGTGCATAAAAGAAAAAAAATGCAACTACTAGCACAGAAGAATATAGGATGGTTAAACACTATACAAAAGACAATGAAAGAAAATGACATACAATATCTGTGGAGCTGGGTCAAACAAAAAATTCATATAAGCACAACGTATACAAAATATATCTCTAAATTGATGAAGGAAAAATATAATGAATCAGACCGTAGTAACATAACAAGACTGAAAGTTGCCCCGTGGCTAACAGCAATACCAAAGAGCATGGTCTAAAAACATATCTAAATATAGTACAGGAATCAGAAAATAGAAATGTGATAACTCGGTTCAGGTTTGAGACATTTTCAAGCAATGTGCTAGAAGTAAGGTATAACAAAGATCAGGATAAAACAAAAAAAATTGCTACTGTAATCTACATGAACTAGAGGATTTAAACCACGTAGTATTAAGTAGTCCATGGTACAAACACTTACAGACTAAAGATTGGGGGAATACATTGGGACCTTACATGTGCCAACAAGATTCATCCTTGACCTACTATTCAATGCAGAAAACCCTGAAGTTCTAAACAATCTAGCTATATTCCTTAAAGAAAGCATACAAATAAGGAAGAAAATAATGCAGGGAGTTATAGTACAGACATGAGATAAAATAAAACTGTAGTCTTATAGTCACACTTTCTTGAGATATCAGCCTATAATCATAAACTCTTCCCTCTTTTGAGACATAAGAAAATTGTTATGCCATGGATGTGTTACTTGTGATATTAAATTATTGCACTATATAAGGATAGATTGATGAAAATATGTGGCTAGTAAGAAAATTAATGTATATGGGCTATTGTTATATGTTGTACAGTGTAATGTGAATATTGTATGTGTATTTTTACTTTTTTATGTCCATATTTTGTAATGGCTTTATACTGAACAAATAAATGATATTGATTGAATTATGACACATAAAAATCAATATTTTGAAAATTTGTAAAGACTAAGCTTCATTGTATGAAGAAGATATGCCAGTGATAATGTGTAATCATACTGTACTGGCAGTATAGAGTTGATCATACTGTATTTATTTTTTCATTACATACTGTTATGTGAAATGAGTACGGTGCAGTGATTATTGTGCTTACAGATGTGACTGAGGCGTATAGTGTCTTACAATCCTGCATGTGTCTTGCATATGTGTGTGTGTGTGTGTGGGGGGAATGTGGAGTTAGGGTTTTGAGGATGGGGGCATGGGGGTGGGGTGTTGTGCTGATAACCCTAACGTTGAATTTCCACACTTTTGTCACAGTAGAAGCAACCCTAACTGATGCATTAAGAAAGATTTTGTGCAAAGAATTTCCTTTCTTTCTGAAAAAGTGTAATATAAATAGTAAATGGTATGTGTTGGTGGGCCCCATGCTCCCACCAAGCTGCCCATTTCTGCATAATGATATGTGTCTGTGGGAGCTCTGTTAATGCATCAGTTAGGGTAAATGCAACAGCGACAAAAGCAGGGAAATGAGGGATGTTAGGTTTCCATCCTAATGCCCCACCTCAGGGTTCCCACCCTACAACCCCATCCCATCCCCCACCTCCACACACCAACAGGCATTGGGTGGCCATAGGGTCATCAGGCCTAACTCTCACCCAGTTGTCCTATATTGTAGTGTGTAAGCTTGTTAACACATGGAATGGGTTGAGAGTTAGGCCTGATGACCCCATGGCACACTCCAATGCCTGTTAGTGTGTGGAAGATAGGGGAGTGAGGTGGGGTGGTAGGATTGGGAACCCTGGGAGTGGGGCATTAGGTTTGGAAACCCTAACGCCTCATTTCCCTGTTCTTGTCACTGTGGCATTCAACCTAACTGATGCATTAATGAAGTTTTTTGCAAAGAGTTTCCCTTCTTTTTCAGATAGCATAATTGCATCCTCATTTTACTCCACTGAGATAGCACAATAGTGTTCATATGTCATGGTGGGAGCACAGGGTCCTTCAGATGCTGCACTCCCATCCCTACACAGATGCACATATGTATGTAGCTGTGGAAACACAGGGGTCTCTGGCCCCTTTGCTTCCACACATTAAGTTATGAGTAGGCCTAGCAAAATTGCAACAAATAGTCATAATTGTGCCATCTTAAATAATTGTCACCCCAGCTGTTCAACATAACCTTCTTGTCACCTCACCACATGTACCCTGTACAGAAAACTGTCAAATCCCTCTTGAAATGTAATTCCATGCAACTGTAATGCCATTTTGCACCACAGGTGTGGAAAAACATTTTTGACAGGATTTGAAAAATGACAGCTGTACTGTTCATGAGGTGCAGTGTAAAAATGGTAATGTTAAAAATCTGGAGTAAAAATGTGACAAAATGGTGATGTTTCAAGCATGCATAGAAACTGCACAATGCACGCTTGTAGCATAGTCATTTTTTGGAATTTTTTTCACCAAATTTTCTACATCGGCTTTTTGGGACCTCCCCTCGTGAACAGTGCAACTGCAATTTTGTTAATCCATCCCAAAAGTTGATTTTGCACAGTGACTGTGCCATTCTGTGCCATACAGTAGGTGCACAAACATGTTCTGGGCAGGATGTGAAAAATGACAGCTGTACTGTTCATAAGGATTTGTGAAAAATGCCAATATTGAAAATCTGAAGTGAAAATATAAAAAAATTGGCAAAGTTGTGAGTGTACATACAAACTGCACAATGCACGCTTGTAACGTAGTCATTTGGGGAAATTTTTTCACCAATTTTTCAAAATGGGCTTTTTGGGACCCCACCTCATGAACAGTGGCACTGTCGCTTTATGAATCAGTCCTGAAAGGTGATTATGTGCAGTGACCGCAAAATCACCTTTCGGGACTGAGAAACAAAATGAGAGTGCCAGTGTTCATGAGGTGAGGTTCCAAGAACCCCATGCTAAAAAGTTGGTGAAAAAATTCCTAAAATTGAATGAGATGTCAACATAAGTTCCCCCCATTGACTCCCATTATATGGCTTATCTTGATTCCTCAGATCGCAGTTTTGCTTTGAAGAGTGCAGACATGTCCTGGTCCAGAGAAGCTCACCGATGTTTTCTTTTTTCATTTTTTTTTAAATAAAAGACTATGGGGGACAGTTTTCTGCATTAACAAGATAAGTTATATAGAAATTAAATATGGGCACACTGGGGTGGGCTCCCAGTGTGCCAGATGAGTCTGGGTGGGCATACATGATGCCAACAGCAGGACTGGGCACTCCAATCAAGTGTCAGTGGACAGGGCAGACTAGTTCAATGCAGGATCCTGCATCGAAATGTTTGCAAATTTTGATGCAAGATTCTGCATCGAAGAAAAGACATTGGGGGACAGTTTTCTTTTTCCACAGGCTTTTAATTTTAAATAATGGGCACACTGGGGTGGGCTCTCAGTGTGCAAAATGGTTTCACGAGATAATGGCAACCGCACAGTAGCAATCATTGTTGGGGCTAGTCTACATCGCTGAAAATGAATTTCGACGATGTTGACTTGCGGCACACAGCAAGACGGCACCAGACACTTACATTTTATTGTTTTATGCAGGGGGGCTTTGCCTCCCGCAATACCCTACTAAATGATTCTCAACACCAGGGGGGTGCATGACCTGGTGCAAAAAACGAGTGTGCCCAGAACCAAACCCGGCACCCTTCCAACCCCCACCTGCCACCAACCCACCATGCCACACAGCCAGCTTGGTAGCCACTGCCACACTATGCCCCACAAACCCTCCCTCCCTTTCAAATGTTCCATGTCGTGGTCCCTCCCCACCCCCGCATGCATACATACTGATAGCCAGTCACTATAGTAGCAGAAACCCTATCCTGTCACCCTGCCTGCCTGGTAGCCCTGTGTAAAGTGCTTGATTGAGTTGCCCTTTTTGAAAGTGCTCAATCGCGATCTCCGAATACATGGAATACCATGTCAAATATGTGTATGTGTATGCGGTGGGATACATAATGACACAGGGATTGGGCACCCCATGTCGGTGGAAAAAAGCAGGTCTTCCTTGACTCTGCAGCCAGCAGCACAAGTTCCAGCTGCGGCTATAGATGTCAAGAAAATATTGTCCTTCTCGTATAGAAAACGGCTTATTAGCAGTTCTCTGTATAAGCCGGCACACGAGAAATAAACTTGTTTGGATCCAGCTTAAAACACCCAAAAACATTAGAATACACCCAAAGCTGTTTTCTGATTTTTTTTTGTGTTTTAAATGTTTGGTACTTCAACATTCTCACCAAGTGGCAAACAAAATGGAGGACGCAACACAGCTCAATCGATCGAACCTCTGTGATTTGTACTCTCAATACCAGGCTTCCTTTTGCAAAGATGGTATTGTGCACATGTTACTCCTATTGTGCACACAATACCAGCCTTCTTTGTGAAAGGAAGCTGGTAATGGCTCACAGTACTGTATTGTGTGAAAATAGTATCTTTCATGCCTGACATATAAATTTTCCCATAGGAAATAATGGGAATATTTAAAATGTGATAACTTTTGAATGGATTAATATTTTTCACCAAACCTTCAAAAGCACATCTGTGACCCAACGGCTTTCTATCCCGAAAATTTCAGCCCATAACATAAAGCCATTTTTGAAATACAGCTGTAGAAAGAAATGTAAAAAAAAATCAAATTTTTTCTGCTTTTTCAACACTTTGTATCTCAGAAACTGTTCTTTAGATACCCAAATTTGGCTGGTCAATAGACCCTCTCTGAGAAATTATTCTTGCTAAATTACATGCCAATCCATTCAACGGTGCCAAAGTTATTAACCCTCAAAGTTTGAACTTTAACATAGAAATACACTTTCACCCTAACTATACTGGCATGACGTACATTATAATACATATATATATATATATATATATATATATATATATATATATATATATATATATACACACACACACACACACAAACATATATATCATAAGTTGCAGGCTATATGCTGGACCCAGTGATTACCCAATATACCAGTTCTGATAACACAGCTTATAGGCACTGTATGATTTAAGGTGCAAAGCTTCTTTCAGTTCACCAGGGTTCATTTAGGATAGTTTATATATTGAAAATGCTTCTTTTCTGTACCTTTTTTCTATACAATTCCCACCCATCTCCATTTTTGACACATGCTCAAGAGGTCTAAATATAACATATACTACTATGCTATAACACTTTTGTACCAATTGCTGGACAGGAACTGTTTTAAACAGTTTATTTTCAATTACACATATCTCTTTATTTGCCACAATATTGATGTGTATTATTATATAATGAAATGTTGACTTCTTAGTAACACCAATATGCAGTATAAGCTTTATTTTTGCATGTTATTCTTTGTTACAACACTATTTGAATATTCATGAATAATCTTATTTAAACTCACATGATGTTGTAAGCACCTCCCTCCTGATAAAGGTTTTTTGGTGAATGTGCATGGGTAACATTTGTCTTGTGTCTTTTGTGCATTGTGCAATGAACTACAATACACCCTATCCTGGTGTGTGTGTCTGGATTTTGTTTTTTCAGCACTTTGACAGAGCTCTGTCATGTGCAGACTCAAATCAGCAAAAATAACTTCTTCTACTTAACAATTTCAAGTTTTATTCAATGGCATAAGATACAAGAGACTGAGAACAGTATTTTGACACCACTTTGTAATTCTTCAGAGAAGTGTTGCTTCAGCAATCATTTGGGGATGCAAGTGAGCAGCAGGAGGTGAAGGGGTTCACCAAAAAGAGAACCATCATACTTCCAGCAGAAGACCTGGGACAGGATTCTCAAAGAAAGCCAAAAATCCTGCAGCTGCGGGAAAAAAGCCTGCTGAACTCTGGACCCACAGCTGCAGGATATTCACAAAGGCAGTAGGTGCACTTGTGGAATTTCACAAATAAGCCCACTTGCAGCATTCCACATGTGTGGAAAATACACACGGGTGGGCCCACAGCTGTGGGATCACATAAAAAGTTCACACCTGAGGATCAAAGAAGGAGAAGCAGCAGATCGTTAAGGATGAATCCTAACCAGCAGCCAGAGAGAAGCCAGCAGCATGCCACACAGCAGGGAGCTGAATGGCAGCAGCATGCCTACGACTTCATGCAACAGCACCTAGGAATGGGGAACCTAGAGCAGCCCATAACCCAGAGATGGCAGCAGCAGCAGCACTACAGATATGAACACCAACGACAGCCAGGTGTGTACACAGTGCAACAGGCACATTACCAACTGCCATACATGCCACAGGTGCCAATACAGCAGCAAGCCCATGCACAACAGGCAGCATTGTACACCCAGCAGGGGCAACAACACCAGAACCTGCCCCAGCTGCCACAACAGCACCCTCAGACACAGCAGCAACAAAGCACACTGCCACAGCCAGTGGCACCACAACAGCAGGGCCAGCAGCCGGGGCCAAGCAGCAGCCAGGAACACCAAACAGCAAGTGGTACAGGGAGCAGAGGCATGCAGGCAGCCAATTGGACACCACAAGAGGAGGAGGTGCTGGTGCATGAGGTCGATGCCAACTATGATGTGCTCCACAGCAGGTCAACACCAAAAGCAGCCAAGGCAGACATGTGGGATAAAATCTGCCAGAAGGTGAATGCAGTGGGCATAGCAAATAGGGATGTAAAGGCCCTGAAAAAGAAGCACAATGACATCCGATGAAGGGCCAAGGACAAGATGTCACAAATAAGATGGTCAAGCCAACAGACTGGTAAGTCAAACTGTTGCACACAAATTGTACAGCAATGGTCATGTAGTGTTAGTCACAAGGTAATCACTGTTGAGGAGGGTGACCACTGTGTATGAAGTGAAATGTGAAACAGTAGCCACTGAAACAAGATGTGTACCAGGATAACAGACAAGCTGCACCAATGCAACAGACATGTGTCACCCAGAAATGCAGATATAAAGTGCAGTACCAGAGCTGCACAGTCTCAGACAATTGTGTCTGACCAATGTGTGGTCAGGGGAGGGGGTTAGGGGATGGATGAGGCCATATGAAGGTGAGCCCAAAATAGTGGGCCCTGGCAGATGGGGATGTAGTGAGATCATCCAGAGGGACCTGGAGACCCTCAAGGGCTGGACAAGGAGTATGGAACTGAGGTGTAAACACAGGGATGTGCAGGGTGCAGCATGTGGGGTCAGAGACCCAGCCCATGGTTGCACCTGGGGGGGAGCACACTGCAAGCCACAACAAGTGTAATGTAACTGAGGGGTGGTACATGGCACAATGGACAACATGGAAATGTGTAGAGGAATAGTGCCGAAAGCACACAGGAGTCTGGGCCACATGGCTAGGGGGAGTATGTCCAGGAGGAGGGAGGTGAACCACTCACTGTAGAATGTCTTGGGCAGGCATCATCCCCAGTACTGTGTGCAGTGCAGCAGACCACACCACAAGAGGCAAGTAGCACTGCTGGAGATGGTCTAGGTGAGGGAAACCAGGATGATGCAGGGCATGGAATGGAGGGCCCAAGAGCAGGGCTGTACCAACAACTGTAATGGCCTCCCTGCAAAATATTCTGTTGGGCCCACCCCTGACCAATAAATGTAAAATAACCAACAGCCCATATGACATTCTTATAGTGTAAGTTGTACTGTATCAGTCTTGCTGAGCATAAATATTATGTCCATGCCACCCCCCCAACCCCTTGCTGACACCATGATCCAATGTAGTATGTTCCTGCCCCTCCTTGGGGAATGGAGCACCAAGATAAGTAGATGTTATGAGAAATGGTCCTGTTTGTTCAGTACCCCATCCCCCCCAACCACGTGACACTGGAGCTGACACAACTGCTGTAAGACCCAGATTCAAATGGATAAGCAACCTCCAAAAAGAAATGTGCAATCTTAACTGTGAGAAAATGTTGTCCTAATGCTGACCACTGAGGCACTGGGCCCCCCTAACAGTGTAGACCCTACTGCAACCACAGCTCTCGCACCCCCCTGGTCACTGCCCAGCCTAAGAGGATAGGCTGCAAGAGTGTGGGCTGATGACGCTGAAGGAGAGGAGAGACAGGATGGACATGATGGGGCAACAAATGACACAACAGGGAACTACAGCAGTGGAGACAAAAAGATGGACAGACCACAGTAGGGGGCACAACCAGGGGGCATGGGTGGATGCTGGAGGTGGGCCAAGACAGAGTAGAGTGCAGGACACAGTACATCCCTGACCGGGTGGTGCAGCCATGCAAAGCACTGCTCGGGAGTCTGGTAGAGGAGGGCATGGTGGAGGGTGATGGGGGGGATAGTGACAAGGGTAGACCCATGCAGATGTTGACCTATACTGGGGGGAGTGAGCACCCATGAGGGGCTGTCTACCACACAGACATGACACACTATGAGGCCCAGTCCACCCACTGGAACTATAGCAGAATGTCAGTACATCAATGTAGGGAAGGTGAAGTAGTGGCATGCAACATGCAGACGACGGGTAGGATGTATGGACACGGAAAGAAATGCAGGCCAAGAAGCATACAACATTGTGTACAGCAGGACACAGCTGACCATGGCAGGCCACCCCTGTGTAAGTAGGACAGGTGCCAGGCCGACTGACGTGGGTACAGAGGTGACCCAACAAAGCAGGTGTCACATACACAACAGCAGGTCACAGGTACATGGGTGTAGGCAGGCATACACCACACACACCAGGGTGTGCAAAATGATATAAGGGGATAGCACACAGGATATGAACTGCTACTGTGTCCCATGAAACCTAACAAACAAGATACTGTACCCGGCTGTACTGTCAGTCATAGGAATGCAATATAGAAGGACTGGTCACAAAAACACCCCATGCACCACGAGGGCAATACAACCTGACAGGCTCTGGTCCGCTATGTGGGTGTAACAGGGAACAATGCATGACAGTCGTACTCACCCATGCATGACAACAACTGCTGTCATGGGATACAGCGGTTGCATGTATTGTGCCAATGAGGTAACTAAAATGGTCCTGGTGTATGGGTGGAAATAGTCTGTCCACAGTCGTGGGGGGGAGGTTATCCCAACAAGGGGGGAGTAGTGAGGCCACAAAGTGTACAGATCACAAAACACTGGCTACACCCCTGGCAGCTGAAATGGACAACACAGGCCATGTAGCCCTCCCTTGTACACAGTCAGCCACACATGCCAGCATACAACATGAATGGCAATGCACATAGCACGCCAAGTAAGAATGCCCCCCCCAAGCCACTGGAAGGCACAAGATGCAGCACAGTACTGGAAGATCTGGAATAACACAACCACCATGGCAGAGCATCACTGTGAGCAAACAGCAGAGGTGAACAATACACAATGCCACACCCAGCACAGGATCAAGAATGTGTGCCTGGCAATGTCTGACACATACACCACACCCACACCACATGCATGTTCTGAAGGGAAATACGCAGCAGCACAATCAAAGTGCACCATATGCACAGGCTGCATGAAATGGACTGTCCACAACATGCAGCTGGATCCCAGTGGTGACAGCCACAAACACAGATGCACAAACATGCACATGTGAGTAATGCAGCACAACCCAGAACAAGTGCTAACATGATCCTGTACAGGACAGGCAAGTAAGACCTGTCCAGAACAATATGCCCATAACTGGGAACAGACATCTGACAAATGCAATATAACACAGTCATACAATGTAGTGCAGAACACAGTATCGGATGCAGAACAGAAGGAAGAGTGTGTGAGCCTGGCCCACACATATGCACACTGCACAAGACAAGCAAACAGCAGCCAGCAGCAGGTACACAGCACATGGTCATGTAGAGGTAGGGAGAGCTGGACAAGGCCACAGACTGGGTGAACTGGCAGCCATAGGTGCATGTGAGTAGCCAAACAATCCACACTGTAATAGACATCTGTTGTACTGAGATCAGTGATACCAAAGTGTGACACACACAACAGTGATGATGTCTGCCAACAAGGGTACAGCCAAGGCAGTACAGAAACATGGCACTGTCCCAGATGCCACAGTAACACAGCCCGGTGACACCTGTACAAAGCAACCTGAGTGATGTGTACCACACAGAATAAGGTATGATGCACGGTGCCCCAGCAAAGAACTGTGTTAACCAATACGCACCCACAAATGGTGAGGCAGTCCGGACACTGTATGACCACAAAACACACCATATCATGAATATACTTGGAGATGACTCCTGCCACACTGTGGTATTGGGTGTCAACATATGTAAGGGTGCTGGATGGATACAGTGAACGTGCATTGGACACGTATGTGTCAGTGTAGTCAGCATGTCTCAGTCTCCACATGTGGAGGAGCCCGGGATTTACCCACACTCACTGATGCTGAAGAGAGGGTAGTACCACTCCTGCAGGAGGTAAATATCAGTGGAGTCAGCCAGATGGACACCCTAAGCATGCAGTTACAGGCGGGAGGTATGTACACATAATCTGCTACATAAACATGACAAGCACAGTGCACTATGTTGGTTCCACAAGCATGTGGGTGGGATGTTCCATGCTGTGTGGCTTGCTGTGTGCGAGGGATGCTGTGCATACCACACACACACACTGTACACATGCAAGGGGATGACAACATGGAATGTACATGGATGTATGGCTACAGAACGCTGACATGAGTATGACACATGCCATATGTGACTGACTAAGTGGGAATGCATGATGAGGGGCAACAGCAATGGATAAAGAGACATGAAGGTCAGACCCAATGATGCTGCAATCCATGTACAACAATGATGTCAGAGAGCAGCATTGTGGGCATGACCATGGACCAGGGAAGGACAGGGACACAGAGGCAATAAAAATGGTGTGATGCAGGAAAGCAACAGCAGCACAACACATAGTTGGAGGGACATGTAGTATGGTGACTGGTGGGTGTCAATGATCTGTAAGCAACATGTAACACACAGAACTGGGAGGTGGCATGTGCACATACAGGTGAGAGGAAGCAGTGGGTGTGGGGAGCATGAGAACACTGCTGCGATGGTGTCTGCAGGTACATGACCACAGAACCAAGAATACAGAATATATGACCAGTATTGTCAGAAACATAGCACCACACATTGTCAGAAACAAACACACAAGGGTGGAAACAGTGCAGATGTGAAGTGAACATGTGCCATGAACACACACAAAGGTCAGCATGGTGATGTGGAGGAAACAGTGACATACATGGCCAACCCCTGTCCTGGGTGTGGCAAGGTGAGGCATGGATGTACATCACAGACACAGGGAGACAAGAACCTGAAACACACTCGGCACGCAATGCACACTGGCCATGCAGTGTGAGGGGCACATGACTGGACAGGGTGAGTGGGCACAAAATGCAGAAGGTGTGGAGTGGCACAAGGATCAATGGAGGTGGGTATCATAGGACCCACAATACTGTCCCACATGGGAGGCCAGGCAACATGACCAGTAGGCCTGCCCCAGGAGAACAATGGTAGCATACATGTAGGGAGCTGCTACTAGGAAGGCACTAGGGTGTGTGTGCAAATGTTCCAAAGCACGAACAATGTGAGGTGCAAACCTTGCAGCAATAGGGGGATGGCCATGCAGCATTGGCCCTGCAGTGCCATCAGCAGCCACACTGCCGCTGTGTGGTACAGTAATGTAGGCCAGGCAACAGGCCACAACATGCTGTCCCTGGGTGCTGGATACCACCAAGGTGGGGTACACCATGAGGGATACACATTGGAGGTGGCACACACAGGCCAATGGCTGGCAACAGAGAAAGGATACTGGAGGCAAGTAATGGTGGCAAGGAACAGGAAACGTGTAATGGCTGAGGACATTAACCTATGTAGATGCTGTAGATGCTGGCATGAACACACACACAAAAGGATATGAATGACAGGGAGCAGACTGAGAGGCAAGCTATCAGTGACATGCCACTGTGTATGGGCAGGTACTGTCACCATGTCAGCCACCATGCACCCCAATGGTATGTGGAACCGAGCACATACCACCACCACATACACACTACGGACACAAGGTGCACAATGGGCAAGTGCCCATACTAACACAAGACATGGCAAGACACGGAGCCCTGTGTAATACTCTGTACCCTGCACAGGAGACAGACCACAGCAGTGTGACACATGTGGGACACAGTATACATACCGGAACAGTACAGGGCCACACACACACACACACACACGCACAATGCAGCTGGACAGGAGATGTACACACATGTACTGCAAGGGAAGCAACAATGCCCAGCACTGACACAATTGCCTGACTATGGGATGTGCAGTAACAAGGGGGCAGATGTGGTAGATATGGAGGAAATGAACAGAGGTGAAAGAGCAGGTACAATGTCATGGGGATGGTGGTAGGAACGTGTCATGGCTGTAGTGGTGTGGGTGCTGAGACTGACATTAGGTGAAGCCAAGTATCTATGTGTGGGAGCATAGGCAATGATAATGTGTGGTATGATGAACCAGGCTGATGTGTCAGTAGTATCTGCAACACAACCATGACCCAGGTGGTATGAGTGTTCCACCCCTGCTGCAAGGTGAATGCTGAAATGTAGAAGAGGGAATGGCATACTCCACTGCACAAGCAGTAGGACTGCATGCAGACTGGTGAATACTGTACCTGTACAATGATGAAGGTTCAAAGCACAGATAATGAATGGCACACATGGGTGCATGGACAAGTGTCCATTGCACAACAGTGTGATGTTGGCCTGTGAGAAATTGTGCAAGCACATACTGTGGATGTACATGTCACTGCCACACATGGGTCTCCACTGTCAATGCACTGTGATGCACAGTACAGTTCAGTGTGGCAGAAAAAGCTGCACTGTCACATGTGACTGGAACATGACCAAAGGAGGTGGTGGCATGTGCTATGCGGCGTGTGCTGGACAAGCAGAACTGCACAGCAATGTCCCACACATGGCAACACTGTACACATGCATGACACTGGCTGAGGTGGAATCACTCAGGTGTGAAAACAACAGCATCCAAATGGGGGTGGACCCTGAGAAGGTGCACTAGCCTGCCGTAATGGACACCTGGACCCAGCAAAACATGCCTGACATAGGCATATGTTCAGCAGGGGCAGGATACATGGAAGGCAAACACACAGGGCCCATAGGGAAAGTACAAACTGGAATGATATCAGGGCCATGATGTGCATAGCAGGGGATGTGCAATGGGGCTACGCCATGGTGTCCATGTGTGCACAGGGCTGAGTGGACAGGACTGTGAATCAAAATGGCCACAACCACAGAGAGTGGGTCATATAGTGACATGTGTGGCATGATCCGCTGGCCCAATGAGCAAACCCAGCAAAGGGACAATAACAGTAGACATCCAGACACAACAGAGTGAATAATGCAACTGCAGACATGCTGTATGTATGGCATGTGGAATGTGGAGAAACAGAATGTGTGTGGTAACACATATAGAGGTACAACAAACACAACACACAGCAACACATCTAAAGACACAACTGCATGGTGAGCACTGCAGCTACACATGTGCCTGGCACACTGATCCCAGATGTGAACAGTTGCAAGGGCATTGCCAACACACGAGCAACACATACACCGTGGGGTTGGTGTGTACATGTGTGTAGGGCAACACAGACAACAATTGGCCATGGTCTGCCATGAACACACTGCACAATGCGCTGTGTACATGCAGCAACACACAGACCACCAGTAATGCCTGCAGCAGAGGCAGAATGGTCAGACCAGTCCGTGTGAATGCCATCAGCTGCACAGAGAGCAGATATGTCTGCACACCTCCCACATGTGGAATGATGTCTCCAGTCACAGATGCAGCAGCTGCAGTGGACCATGTCAGATGTACCCACACCTGTCCCAACCACACCCAACCCAGCCACAGTACCCACCCATATCAGCATGCTCGACAGCTCACACCATGGTGCAAACCCCATTCCAGTGACAGAACACACCACCCATGCCCCTCTGTGCCTGCCCCAGGCAAGTGATGGGTGAGCAGCTGCCATCCACCAGCCTCCTCACGGCACCCTGATTGTGGCCCTGTAATGATCCCTCTCACATCCTGGAGACCCTCTGGCATGTTACCCATGACCACCCACCCCCCAGTGAGTACAGCTGAGCACCCTGGGCCACTACACATGGATCCACACCCTCTCTCTGGACCATGCCAGTTGCTCTCCACTGAACCCTCCCTAGGAACATGACATCCATCTAGAACTGTCACCAAGACTGCACACATATCCTGAGGTGTTGCAGTACCAAACCGTAGTACAAGGGTAGGAACAGTGCCACCCCTCCAGGGGTTGTCCTCATGGTGATACAGACCAGCATCCTAGTTGCCCTTGCCATTTCCCATGTACATGTCTGGCCAGCGTAGCATGATAAATACCAATACCCCCATAACCTCACACACACCAGCATGGAAATGACATACCCACCCAGTGTACAACCATGGCAGGTAAACTGTCTCACAGGTGCAGATATGTACAGTGACCTGCATGAACCCACAGTGCCCTGATACTGGACAACCCTGTCAGAGGCACAAAAGTCACATGCAAGACTGCCAACACCACACACCCACCACAAAACCTAGCCCTGAGTCATCTGCAAATGGACACCATCCACACGTGCACTGGTCCCATGACTGAGACATAGGTGTGACTAGTGTTGTCACAGCACTGGCTCCTGTGCCAAAACAGTAATGACACATTCTGGGGATAAGCCCAGCCTACCAACACCACACTGTGAGTATGCTCACAGTGCCTACACCACTTCACTGAACACCACCCGCCCCACCCCCATATCTGTCAGCTTAGCCAGTAGACCATTGTGATGCACACACTGAATTGCATGCTGATGCATAGAAAGTGGTGGTCTCCCAAACGCAACCCCAGTCCTCGGCCTTTGGCGCACACACACAGATCTAGATGAGGGTAGTACAACACATACAGTCTGTGCCACAGCAATGCTGCCAATCCTCCAAACACCCACAACAGTGAAGGACACTCCAAGGCCCATCCATTTGATAAATGCCACCATCATGCAGAGGATAAATGCCAGCCCACCGAGCCACCATCACACATGTCAGTCCAGTGGAACATGGCTGGAACTGTGATGCACAGTGGTCGTGATGTGTACTGGACACACATCCCTTAGTACATGTGCAGTGCAACAACACTGTACACACCACAAAGGTGGTATGTAAGTAATGTGCACTGGTGCATACCACTGTGAATAGATGCCACTGAGCCATATACAGAGCCAGATACATGCAATGCGTGGACCCAGTATAGACATATGGATGTGCCTGAGCATTGCTGCATGTGTGTATGCTCCCATGTGGGCAACAGCATCTATGATGTGCATGCCAGCAGTGTCCACATACACACCACAGCACATGTGATGATAGGACAACATATGTGAATGATAATGGAGTATCTGACAGAGCACAGGCACAGATGGGCATGTGTGACAGTGCTGGTGAGAGCACCGTACTGTGGCATGATGCACACTGTCCAATGTGCTACAGTAGTGTGCCGTAGGGACCCTGTAGTGTACCACAAGTAACTGTACAATGCCACAATACATTGAATGTATGCCTTAGGAAGGGATGGACACAACCATGGTCAGGTCATAATGTGTATGTTGTTGTACACCTACAGGTGATATTGGGAGACCAGTGCAACAAAGCCCACAACCACAACCAGGTGACAGACAGTCACAGCAACAGGTGTACACCCAACACACCACAGCAGCTGACCTGCACACTGCAGCAGGGCATTCAACAGAACCACAGACAACGGATGGCAATGGTGTGGCGGAACCAGACACACAGCTGTATGAGGAGTAGCATGTGGACAGTGTCCCCATTGAGAACATTGCCGAGGACATCCCACCATCCACCCTGCATGGGTCCCCTGAGAATGGACACGACTGGACTGTCAATAGGTGACCTTGGGTTGGGGACACCCACATCACTGCACACTCAGAAACAGTCCAAGGGTGATGCCAATTATGCACAGAGCAACCGTAGTCGCTATGGGGACACCATCCTGAATGTAGAGCGGCATATCAGTGTAGCCATAGGAAACCTGCAGGACACCCTGTCACAACAACATGACAGTACCTCAGAACACACCCATCAGATCATAGATGCTTTGCAGTCAGTAGCAGCAGCAGTGCAGCAAAACAACCAGACACAGTGTCAATTGAGTGCAGATATAGTGGGTGCACCACATGCAATCTCCGGTGCCACAGCCAGTCAAAACACCATAATCCAGCAGCACACTGAACTGTTGCATGCCGTTCATGAGACACAGATGTCCTTCATGAGGGAGATGATTCAGATGCTGGCAGGGCAGCATGCAACACAGGTGAAATGTGGTGGCACTCAACAGACAGACTGGTGCAATGCAACAGTTATTCAGTACACTGACAGCAATGTACGTACCCCATGTGGGCATGGCTGAGCCAGTGGCCATACACACAACAATGCCTGAGGTGTCCACCACCAGAGGGCAAGTGTCTACCCAAGTCAGCACCTACAGCTCACCACATTCACGTGGACCCACACATGTACAGACACACACAGCAGGGCACACTATGCAGTCACATGATGTGATAGCACACTGCGAACCAGCTGCAGGTGTGGATATGGATAGGGATAGGGATAGGCAACACCGTGCACCCACACTGAGTGTGCAACATGGGGAGGCCCAACAGGCCACTGCACAGTATCAAGGCACTTACCACGCACGTGTGATGGCAACCATGGTGGAAATACCACAGACAATGCAGGTAGGGGACAGCAGCAGCACACAGTCTGAGCCCATATCAGAGTTGCAACATAGCGGGGACAGTGGAAGCAGACAGGGACATACAGGCACAGGGGAGGCATGCACTGCGCAGGCGACAGACACATCACCAACTGATACCTCACAAGCAAAGCAAAAGAGAAAGATGCACAACACTGGCAAGGGGCTTGGTGGCAGTGATGGGACACAGGCCTCACAACAACAGGGACAGAAGAGACGGCTGAGTGCCCATCAGGCACAGAGGGCAGCACAAACAGACATCAGTCAGGGCACCCAGGACACACAGGGTGTGCCCACAGCTGAGCAGGCACCAACACCAACAGCAACAGTGACAAAGCCCCTAGCTGAGACCACACAGACACAGACAGTGCCTGAGAGGGGGAATAGCAGGAAACAGTGAAACATGTTGGCAGGGGACATCCACCAAAGAAGCGGTAGACACTGTGACATCATGTGGCACACCACGCCCCTGAGTGCTGTGCTGCACTGCCAGAGACAGGTATATGTAACACAACATGGATCACACAGTTGTAGGCCTTTGCCAGATCACAGGAAGCTGCTTGGACAGGCATGGTAGAGCAGTTATATCATGCTGGAGTCAATGCAGCCCCCAGTCCACAGCCTTGAATGTCTGACGCATGTTGAGCACCGTATGATGGTGTATGTAACTGGTGTTGCAAACATGGACAGTCTAGTAGTGCATGGCACCATGGATAGTGCAGTGTTCTGGCATGACATAGCTCATGCTGGTATGTGATACAGTATGACAAGACCACTGATGGCATCATGCCTTAATGAAGTTGCAGATGGCAAGGAGCCTGATGGATATGTTCACCAGCTACATTATGTGTGTACAATATGGAATGTGACTGTGTAGCGATCGGTGGACAGTGTTGTTCCCCGGTACATATAATAAAGGTGTGTCAACCATTACTATGTGTGTGTGAGACTCTACTATATCCCATAAGGGTGTAATGACTGTGTGTAGTTGCACAGCCTGTGCCAGTCTCTGGCACACTGCTGACACACAGCCATGTGTTATGTGGCAGGACTCAAAAGTGTGTGATGGCACAGACATGTATGGCATGCACAACACCAGTGCCACTGTGCACATCCCAGACATGTTTCTGGCAGGCTGTATGTGTGACAACACATGTGCAATACCATACGGGGTAATAGACAGTCACTGGACTGTGGCATGTGCCAGCCTACAGGTGTGAGTCCGAGGGAGGTGATGGCGCTGGATGTGGAGGGTGTGTATGTAGGCCCATGAGGTTTGTTACCACGAATACTGTCTGGACATGTAGGTCACTGACATCACTGTGCCAATACAAGGGGCAGTGTGGATACAATGCATCAGGATCCAGCATCATGACACATGGTGGTGGTCAGGGTGTCACCATCCCTGCAGGTTGCCCCCCAGGACACCGTGCCCCATTGGACATGTTGGCAACCACTCAAACAGCACACTGGGTGGCCCATCGGTCATGCATACTTAGATGTGCATGCTCATGGTGATGTGCACGTGTGGATATGTACCACACCCAGTCTGGGAACCACATACAAAATAACGCCCCATGTGCAGCACCTGTCCACAGGCCATACAGTATGTCAGTGGCACAGACAGGACATGCATTGCCCAATCAGCAACAGTAACCGAGGAACACTGCCATGCCTGTATGGACTGTGAACATGTGCCCCATGCAGCCTGACAGTGCCCAGTCCACATGCCATGTCAATCATATGGTGCAGGGACATTGTGGCTGATGTGTGCAACACCATGTCACGGTGGTCCTGAATGGGCTGGCCAGTGAATTGCAGGACTGACAGACTGGAGAGGCTGTGACCACTGCTCCTGACAGGTATGGCTACATGGTGCACAAAATAATGTCAGGACCAAGAAAAGGTTTGTGAATTGTGTTTACTGACTGTTGCACTGTACACCGTTTGATACACATGTGGGCATATCTCACTATACCGTGATGTGCCATACCAGATGAGAACGGTGTCTTGACATGCATGTAGAACCCAGCAACCATTCACATGGCAGGTGTTGTTGTGGTCCAGGGTACATCACACACCCCAGGTGATGTACCCGTACACCGGTCAGTAATAGGGATCACAACAGGCTACTAGAGGGCCCCCAGCAACTGGTCAGTTGATCCATCATGGGTGCTGACCAATGTACACACACTCAGTCCAAGCCAGCCATGTCCATAGCACTCCACAGCATGCAAGGCATCCAGTGCTGGCAGCCCTACTGGCTGAGACACTGCTGGCTATCATCACTGGTAATGTTCCTAGAAGCAGTGTTCTGATGAGTTCATCTCGTGTCTGGCATGCCATCGTTGCTCGACTGATCGGCGTGAATCTGTTTTACTGACTGTTGCACTGTACACTGTTTGATACACTGTGGGAGCATTCACACTATACTGTGATGTGCCATACCAGATGAGAACGTGTCTTGACATGCATGTGTAGAACCCAGCAAACCATTCACATGGCAGGTGTTATGTGGTCCATGGGTACATCATACCCCAGGTGATGTACCGTACACTGGCCAGCAATAGGGATCACAATAGGCTACTAGAGAGGGCCCCCGCAACTACACAGTTGATCCATCATGGTGCTGACCAATGTACACACACTCAGTCCAAGCCAGCCATGTCCATAGCACTCACAGCATGTGGCATCCAGTGCTGTCACTACTGGCTGAGACACTGTTGGCTACATCACTGGTAATGTTCCTAGGAAGCAGTGTCTCGATGAGTCTGGTCCCGGTAACTGGCATTTCCGCCATCGTTGCCTGATTGACTGGCGCCCTGGTGATGATGGTGACAGGCACTGGCATCTCGTGGGCAACATCATCACTGGTCAGTTGCAGGTCCTCAGGTGCTGGGATCTGGTGGACAGGGCAATATTGCAGGTATGCAACACAATGATCATCCCGCATGTCTTCTCTTGTATACTGCAGCACACAATTCTGAGGTTGAGAGACAGCGGAAAACCACATCTTCAGTAGGCCAAAGGTACGCTTCAATCACAGAACGTGTCCGTTTCATGTGCAGCATTGTACCTTCTCCCATGCATCTGTGGGAGCTGTCACTGGTGTCATGAGCCATGCCCCTAGTGGATATCCACCGTCGCCTGCAGCGAGATGGATACAAATCTATGAGACATGTAATGGCTGTGAACACTGCATAAGCACACTAGATTGATGTCTGTACATGCACACCTCACCATGACAACAATGGGATGGCACATGCAACACAACACTATGTGGCTCCTTACTACTCTTTTGTGGTGTGTTGGCTACGGCAGGGTACAGTCACATGTCACTGGTGCTATGAACACTGCACCCATCGATAAACATACAGGGTAATGAGGAAGACACAATATGGCCACCAGTCCATCATGCTATGCTGGTTGACTTAGCCCTAGGGTGGTGCAATGCCATGATGGGTGACCCTATTGTGCTGTCCGACCACTGTAATGTATGCACGTGGGCACCTGTATGGGGGTCACTCCCCGCAGTGAAGGGCAGTGTTGAATGGTGATTATCCCAGCCCCTGGCCCTGGTCCTACAGCCCCCTTGAGCAGTCATCTCCACCCCCTCTGGGAACTGTGCGTCCACCCAAAACCATGTACTGTACCACAAGAATTACACTGTGTGATGCAACTAATCCTGTGTTGTGACATGCGGCAGCGGCCCGATGGGTCAGGGATAGATCAACTCCTGCTGCCATCCCACTGCGGTGCATGTCCACATGTACAGTGGTGTGATGGGGTAACGTCCACTGCCAGTGTCACACCTGCATGTCAGCACACCCAGCTGGTGCCGCAGGCCCAGGGATCTTGTTGCTACTCGTCATCGGTGCAGTGCGCCAAACATGCACAATGGCCACGGAGTTGTTGTGCATGTCACACCTTAGGTGGTTATGGACACGCACCATTGCATGTACATGTGTCTGATGTTGGTAAGGCTGGCACCACACACATGTGCTATGGAATGGGTTGTTGAATATGGTCATGCCTGTAGGACAATGCCCCATCACAGGCCAGTGCTGCTGCTGATGATGGGCTATGAAGGACCTGCAGTCATACGCCCTCAGTCTTTACCACACAACAATGAATGTTCTCCAATGTATTGCATAAATACACCATGTCCCACATTGTGAGGACATGTGCTACAGGCAGTATTGATAGTGTCAGAGTGGCCATGTAAACAGGTGACAAATATTGTTCGAATGATAATATACTCTCTGCACCCATGTGCACCTATTGCATCTATGGTTGTAATTTCCAGGAACAGGTGAATCAGATGTACATCTTTTCATCTACGCCACATTGTGAGAGCAGTGTAACACATTTGTGGGGACAAAGGTTGATAGGCATGCCTACAGCCCGCATGACAAAACAATGGATTACTACAGGCTTTACGAGAATGGCAGACATGTTCGCGACGTGTGGGAATCAGCCATGCTTTTCACGCATGTGCGTGATTTCAGCATAGAAACTGTGCACATGCATGTAAAGTACAGGCACGTGTCACACACATGTGGGAACATGTGCAAGTGCTGCACAGAGTTACACTGGGATGTGTGAAGCCTGCTGAAGGGGTGTGTCAGTCTGTGCCACATCCAGCCTTGCACAGTCACAGATGCAAGCATCAGACCATGGCAGGGAGAGGTAGGCACCAAACTTCAGTGATGCAGACAGCAGCATTGCTGGATCTCATTAGATCATGCAGCCATCCTGTTGCCACCTGTGAGGACTCTGCATCCACCAAGAAAGGGGGCAGGGTTCATGCTGACGTTGCCAGACTCTGTACGTCCAGTGGTGTGCAGAGGACTGTCAATCAGCTGCATGGCGGGAACGACATGTGGAGCGTGAGGGAGCCACACTTGTGTCGCTGGTGGCACCTGAACACCAGGAGTCACAGGGGACAGCAGAAGGTGAGTACATGGCTGTGATAGGTGTGATGTCATAACTGCATGGTACTAGCACATGTCACGTCCACATGGTATGGTGACTGTCCTCATAACAGAGTGGCACAGACAGCTTACTATAGCCATGCTTGGTTGGTGGGGGCATTCCTGGGCGTAGTCCATGAAGCGTGTGGCCATGCCCTGCATGGCACAGCACATCATGTCTGCATGAGCCCCTGTTCAGTGTGTAATGCACTCCTTACACTGTGTTCCACTGTACTGTGACATCCAGGACATGCGCAGGAGGCCACGACATCCCCAACTGACAGCCACAGGACTGCGTGTGTAGTGTGTGGTGTCACCTGTGCCATGATCAGTGGAGGTGCACACCAGTGCTGTGGTGTGTACTACATACAGTGGTACTAGACCCGTGCCAACGGGTGTCTTGGATACCACTGTGTGCAACATGCATCAGGCATAGACAGACTATTCTGGTGATGCACTACATGGTCCATCCCCATACCCAGGACTGTGCCATGGTATGGATGCTGACCAGACATGCACCCACCATGCTGCCTATGGACACACCATGCATGCCACTGAGCCCATATCTTGTACATCACTCACAGACACTGTAGTACTCTGTACATGCAGGACAGCTGGTGCTGGCCTGTCAGTGTGTCACGGCTCACCCCACAGTGCATGTAATAAGGGCACACATGATGGGTGGTGGGTGGGAAAGCGTGACTTCATGGTGCACTGCCCATCACTGTCACAGGAAAACACCATACAGCTGTGTCATGGCTATGGCCAGTCAGGATGTGCATGTTCTGGCAGGGTGTGGTGTCACAGCTCCACATGCCTACAGTGTGGTGCAGTGGACAACAGTGGTCATCTGGTACACTACACGTGCTGCATCCGCACGGCCACAGCTTTCAACCATCTACAGTTAATGTTTAATTTCTGATATGCAGAGTTTCTTCATTTGTAATGCTACCTAAGTCCATCCCGTGCAGTCCATGTGTCAAAATGGATTTGTACCCCTTATCCTTTGTAAGTCCCATGTATTGGTTGCTCTTCACTGTCATTCGTGTTAAGCCCATGCTTGAAATGAGCAGGATGGATATTGGAAATAAGCATTACAAATGAAAGATATAAGTATCAAGTGATTTAAACATTATGTTCGGGAAAGACACCTCCTGAGGAAGCTAGTTTTAGTTTTTGAAATGTAGGGGATATGGGCCTGAGAACTACAATACAGTTATATACAGTAGTTATGGATAAGAGGTTATCTGTCTATGTGTGTGAGTATTCTTGGGCCCTCCCCCTTCTTTAGAAGGAGAGGGACTGATATGCTGGACACATCGGGAGAGGCAGCATATAGAAGGAGTGGAAACTAGGGTTACATTACCCAAGGACTATCAGGAGTTATTCCTGAACATTTTTGTTTAACCATCTACAGTGCAGGCATGCATAGCCATATGTGTCCAGTGCACATACTCACACACTGTGCTACCTATGCAGTTAACATTCAGTCCCACATCCAGGGTACACAAGGGTCATGGTGGCAGTCACCCATCATCCATGTGTTGCCTGCGCTGCCAGCACACGGGTTGTGAGGCTACACTGCTGTGTCACCCGCCCATGTCCTGTGCACATACCTGTGTGATTTTTGGGCAACAGTCAGCACCCAGCAGTGCCAGCTATGTATCAGGTTGTACAGTGTACCACACCAGCATCAGTCACTGTAGTGGTGTAGGTAGGGGTACCAGATTTTGGGATGCCAGAGGAGGACACTTAGTCCCTCAACCGATAAGCCCCTATGCCAGACCCCAGGGTAGATAGGTTTATAGTCACCACCACTCTCACAGCTCATTTAAAAGGTGGCCCTGGGTAGTAGAGAGTAATATGTCAGTGGATATTAAATATTGATCACACAACAGGATAGAGAGGGTACATGAAGAATATATGGCAGCTGGAAAAGAGGGTATGTCCTCGTAAAAGTGGACATCTGGTAACCCTAGATGTAGGAGTGTAGTGCAGCATGGAGCTCTGTGGACATGGTGTGACCTACAATGCTTTCCCCACACAGGTGTGTCCAGTGTCAGGTGACACACGCAAGCCAGAGGCAGGTTGCAGCAGGAGGTGCTGCACAACAACTACGGCCAGTGACCGCTGCAGTTCAACCCCGTGAGTAGCATCTACCTTGCATTACAACATTGGAGGGGGTTATCAGGCAGTCCCAGTCATGCCTGCCTCTTGTGGAGGCACCCTGGGTCACAGTCACACCATGTGCATGTGTATAGGTGCACTGCATCAGGTGGTGTGGTAAGTCCCATGAGGGGACAACTGACCACTGGCAGGGACTGGTGCCATTCCACTGGGCATGTGTATGTATGCAGGGGTCCACAGTTGTGTGGTATGGTGAATGCACAGAGGCCATGCTCTGTTGGAGCAGACATGGAGGCTTGTTCCCAAGGGTACTGTGCTACAGGGTGACATGGATATACACCATGGTGCTGGTGCATACAGACTTGCTGGTGGGCAGGGCGCACTGCAATATGCTGCACATGTCCTCCACCCAACAATGTATGCCCCAGTGGGAGCACTGCGGTTGTGTGTGGGTTGCACAGGACCGCTCCTGGTTCACTGTTGCCACAACTGACAGTGGGAGGCGCATATCCACATCAAAGCCACAGCCACTCTGTGCAGGTGTGAGGCAGACCTTTGTGTACATAGCACATAGTACGCATGCACATCACCGAATGTGTGAAGTGCCATATATTGTGGGCTGCCACCTGATACATGGTGAGCAGCTGCCGAGGGTGGAAGTGCACTATAGGTGCTGACTGTCTGTACATGTTGTTCAGCGGTGTGTGGGATGCCAGTATGTAGGCCAGATGGGACCATTGCCATGGATCCATGTGTTGTCTACAGTGCACATGGCTCACCCTCTGGCACTGACACAGTGGGACGGGACAGGTGACATGTAACAGGTCACAGTGAGAGGTGTTGAGGGACAGTGGATACAGTGACTGTGGTGGGACTGGCTGTGTTGGATTGTGTCATTATGCAATACACGCGTGCATGTCTGCAGGACATGGTGGTGATGTGGTGGTATGGTACCCGTGCCACTGTGCTGTGCAGCAACTGTACAGACGCATCAGTACACATAGCCCTGGTTGTGTGATGGTGCGAGGGACATGCTTATGTCCTGTCCACCTGCTGGGAGTGTGCATCCTACCTCCTGGGTGTGTCACATTGCCAACAGCACTGCCCCCTACTGTCCCATGTCCCTGTACACCGACTAGGGGGCCATGGTTCAACATCATGAGTGTTGGTCAGCTGGAACAGCTGCAGTAGGGCCGACTTACAAGGAATTGCTCCATATGTTGCTGAACAGTACACCCATGCAGGGATATGCCACTGGGACGTGTACCTCAGATGGGTGTATGTCGTGATGGCCACAGTCGGCCATTCAGCTGTGCTAGGGGTGACTGGGGTATGTGGACAGCTGGTGGGATTTACAGTGCATCTGGGGATCTATCACATTGGTCATGCCATATGGTGTACCAAGACGGTGGTCATGGTAGTACAGGGTATGGGACCAGCACAGTGGCATCGGGATCACTGTGCCATGGGCCATGCTTTGGAAGGGGGTTGAGTGTACAGGGATGGCTGATTGATTGTTAGGATGGGATGCATGCACATGTACACAGGTGTGTGGGCATACACAGGGGTGTGTGCATGGATGTTGGGGGATTGACAGCATGCACAGCATGTGTCCACTGCACCTGTACCCAGGGTTGTGTGGTCCTCACACATGTTGCATGTGTCATGAGGGGTGCCCTGCATGGGTGAGTGTGTGATAGTCTGTTTTCCTACAGGGGACATGGCTCTGACATGGCATGGGCTGTGTGTGTCCAGGTGACATCTGTGTTCCCATGCAGTTGGCCAGGTCACTGTCAGCATGCCTCTCAGGACCAGTGTCTGTCTTGTGCAGCACAGCCCTGCACATGGTGTGTGTCCTTGTCTGTGCACCTGCACCATGTGGTGACTACTCACATGTGGGCTGCCTAGTATTGCAGGTGCATTCAGGTAACTGCTCCACACTTGTTCCCTGTGGTGCCTCATGGACAGCAACCTGTACAGTGATGCAGTGCCATTGTGTAAGTGTCAGTGGATCCCAGGACAGGTGGTGACATAGGTCCCTCCATGACCAATATGCATTGTCAGACAGGGGTGTGTACTGTGCTGTGGCCAGCAGGCACATGTGGGCTGTCCATGCAGTGCACATCCAAAACATAGTGTGTGTTGGGGGCACTGTGCCTGTGATCCATGTGATTCCAGGACCTTGCTGGTATATTGCTTGTTGGATGCTTGGATGGTCACGTGTTACAGTGATTTGCCGCGCATGCGGTCACGGCTGCTGGTGTGGGGTGGGCATATCCCTCTCATGCATGTGGACATGTCAGTCACCACACAGTATGTGGATGGTATGTAGGCGCTAGTGATGCTGACTGTGGCGTCCCGACATTGGACGTAGCGTGTGTGCACTCAGGCTGCATGTGACCACTGCATGTGGGCTGTGGTGTCAGACATGGAGTGAGGCAGGTGTCCCCAGTGTGGCCGACATCAGCCACTGGTACATGTCACCCCATCCATGTTTGGCCAATTGAAAGGCACTGCATTGAGCTATGGCTCGTGGCCTGTACCCAGTGTATCTGCTAGCTCTTTGTTGCTGTACAGTTGTAGTGCATACAGGCAGTACGAGACACAGGGGTGTCCACATACCATCCAAGTGCCAGCCCACACAGTAGCAGTGTAGGCCCCTTGGTCTACCATGTCTGCGCCTGACTCCCCACCCTGAATGTCTACCAAGGCTATAAGGGTGACAGCTGCCAATATGCCCTAGTCCACTTCACCCATCCACCAGGTGGCCTTCCACATGGTATCCCCCTTACCTATCCCCATGCAGCAGACAATCAGGCGCAGCCACAGTAGCATCCGACACCAGCACCCTGTGCAGTGCATCACATGGATCTTCCACTCCCTGTGTGCTGTACCCCCACCCCCTTCCCCTGTGTTCCCCCCACGATCCTACATCCAGCTGTATCATGTGGTTTGTACCCCCTCCATGAGCACTTGTGGCCACATCCCGGCCTATCATTATGACTGTATTGTGTGTGGCCATGTACCTCCATCATGTCCCCCCTGGCCCTGCTCCCCTGCTGTGTAGGTGGGTTATGCTCTGTAGGTGCTCCACACATGTCAGCTTACCCCTGCCTTGGACCATGTGGTGTGCACTCCCCTGGACCCATGCAGGGGGCAGGTTGCCCCAGCACAGGTCCGGCATCCACCACTTCACAGTGTACTCCTGTGTGTGGTCTGATCAGGCTGGTGTATGGCAATGGATACCCCTGATGCTCATAGCAGTGCTACCCTTGTCAAGGCAGGCTGCCATCTGTGCACTCTCCTCAGTGCTTCCCCAACCCATTCCTGTCAGTGTCCACCAGGCCACCAGGGTGTCTTTGACCTTTAGTGACCTGTACCCTCTTCAGCACCAGGGTGTAGACTTGGATTGGGCTGCCACGCCTAGGTGTGGCACCATACACCTGGAGGGGTTGCATGCCACTACACCGCTGTGGGATGTCCTGTCCAGCATCCAGCCCCTGTTGCAGGGCCTGTCTTCCCCTCTCCCCCTCTGCCACTGCTTCTAGATGTGGGTCATCTGCATTGTGTCTGTGTGTGCCCCTGATTCCCACGCTGCTGACGTACTTGTGGGCATTGTACAGGGATGGCCACCATACATATGTGCTGTGTGTGAACCGTGTTCTCCCCCATGGCTATGTGTGTGCTACCAGGCCACACATGTCCAGTATGCAGCACCATCAGCAGGCCTGACACCATCCACCTCGGATCTCTCAGCATGCCACTGTGCTGGCTGGCTGCAGATGCCTGTCTGCATGCCTAGTGCTGGGCACCCATAGCTCCCCCCTCATGATTGCTGATGGCACCCACCCATGGCATTATGCATGGCTGGTCTGCACAGTGCACATTGCACATGCAAGCGCTGGCAGGCATCCAGGTACCCCTTGCCCTCCATGGCCCTTATGTCCCCAGCCTTGGTGTGTCCACCATCATCCTTCCCAGCATCTCTGTCTACCTGTTGGGCACATGGTTGCCTGTCACACCCCTTCCTCTCCCATACTGGAGTGGCACCACATGCACCTGCCTTCAGTCATTACCACAACCCCATTTGCAGTGACCTGTGCCGGTTAGCCACCGGTGGCATGGCCTTGACATCCACCATTCGTCACAGCACCATGGCACACATAGCGGCCGTCACCGGAGAGTGGTCCCAGATGCTGTGCCCAGGGACCTCCCCTCACAACCAATGTTGCTTCCTGTGGCTTCTCCCCCATGCCGTCTAGGCCATATGCCCCCATTGGTGTTCACTTCCACAGCACTGTGCACACCAGTTGGAGCCCCACTGGGCAGCTCAGCTTCCCCCATCATGTCTTGTGTCACCAGCACTATTCTGCCACCAGCCTCTTTTGTAGTGTGTGGCAATGTGTTGAACCCGTTCAGCATCTCTGGCTGCGCCCCAGCCCATTCCAGCCATACCCCATGTGGCCTGCACCTACCAAACTAGTGCTGCACCTTCATCCACACCCCAATGTACCTCATGTAGCCTGGTACCATGCACCATAACCCCTGTACTCTCCCCATCCCCACCCATGCCTCCCCCCAACAGTGGCCTTGTGGGCAGCCTAGTTGCACATGATTGGATTGGCCTATCCCTCCCACCCCATGTATCTGTGTTACATCAGTAGGTAGCTTACTGCCCCCTAAGTGCCTCTTTGTTCTGACCACTCCTCCTGCATGCCCTCCATGTCCCTCACTTCTTGTGGCCCAACCTTGCACAGGTCCTTGTGCCTACCTCTATTCCCTGCTTTGTGTTGTCCCAGCTGCCATCATGATCCAGAGCTGTGCCTGGCTTCTTCGGATGAGCCTTAGGTTTGTCACACATGACTTACCAGGTCTCCCCTCTTCTGCATTGTCACATTGTCCCTGCACATTCCCCATCATGCAAACTGCAGTATGTCACAGTGTCATGCAGCCATGGCTGCTGTCACTTCCATGTTCTGCACACAGTCCCCATCCGCTAGGGACAGGTTATGGTTGGCCCTCATGAGGTATGTCAGTAGCTGCTTGTGGAACACAGCCAGACAGCCAGCCAGGCAGCCTCTGCTCACGGGTTTCTATTGACATCAGAGTTCCGCACTGTGCCACCTACATATTGTGGTACCCCATCAACAACACTACAACCACCTCACATCCATTTTGCCCCTACAGGTTGCCAGCACTCAGTCCTGTTGGTTCTGTGCCATGCCCTGATGCTTATGCACCACCCCCAACAGTATCCTCCCACCTGCATGTGATCTCACAGTGGCCCACAGGGCCTACATGCTGCCCTCTGCTACCTGTGCCCTGCCACCTTCACTGTGCTGCATGCTGTGGTCCTACCATACACAATTGTCATCCCAGCTCCTGAAAAGTGGACACTGTGTGCACCTACATGACACCCTCCAGTAGCACACTATCAGTGTCCAGCATTGTCTCCCCCAGTTGTGCATGACATCCACCAGCTGGTTGGCTCACTATCCATCATACTGGTGTGTTACATCACCACATTGTGTGCACTCAGTCATTGGCACACCTCCACAGCAGCCTACTTGGTCCCTTCCATGTATATAATTGCCACACCTGTGTCCATGCACCCCACCATGTTCTAGGGTGTGTTTGTCATGTGCACGATGCCTATCCCCACATACCTTTGTCATGCTACATCACTGTCATTTACATAGCTTTGCTGTGTCACCTCTGCAGTATGTGACCGGGCATGTCACCTTTTGTTCACTGTTCCTACACCCTATGCATGCTGTGTGTGTGTGTGTGTGTGCACCTCATTTGTCATGTTGCATGTGCGGTACATCACCCTCCATCTGTCACTTGTGCCCCCACCCATTGCTAGGCATCATGGCACTGTATATCCAGTGGTCATCGCTGCATTTGGCTGACTGTCCATGTGTGGTCACTGTGGGTGTGTGGGAGTGCCAGGGTCCCACTGTCTGTTTATTCATACCACTGTGTTGATTGGTGTTGCTTCCATCCCAACCTGCCATGGGTGGACATCTGTGTCTGGACTGTGCTCAGGGGCCATCCACCTGTTCTGTGTTGTGGCCCACATCACCTGTCACATTGTGCCCATCATTAGGCAATGTCTATGCCATGCATGTGTTATGTTTAAGCAATAATGCCCAACAGGGTGTGTGTCATGCTGGGATGACGTCATGCCTCAGGTGGTTGGGCACGAGGCCGCATGCCGAGTGCATCTGATAACTGAGGCATGACGTTATCCCAAACAACACACACCCTGAAGGGCACTATTGCTATTATACAATGGCTCCTTGTTATACAGACTGAAAGTAATCATTTTAAGAACGTTTACTGTGTGGGAATTTATCTATTGTTTTTTGAGAGATGATGAAACAATCAAGGACATGCTCAATCAAATGCTCCTCTACATGTTCACAGTGAGGCTGAGACTAGCCCCGTGATGTTGTGCTGGGATAACATCACAGGTCCAGCCCACGACTGACCAATCAGTGTCCAGTGTATTTCCTGCCATTGTATGATATGTGTTCTACACAGGGTGTGTCACGTGTCTGGTGACACCTTGCTTCTCTATGTTGCATACTGAGGGTGTGTTGGGGTGCACTGCCCAGACTGTTACAGTTCCAGGTGATGTGGGGCAATGGCATGAGGAAACACCTTCAGTCATTCCAGCAGTGCACATGGCACCATCTGTGTGGGCATACATTCCATGCCACACTCATTACATACACAGGGATGGCCCACTGTGCTGGGCATAATGTTGGCATGCACATGCCCTGTGCTGGAGTGCCTGCCATCCATTGGGTTGTGCATTTCCAGCTCATGGTGGTGTGTCTGCCATCCATCAGGTTGTGCATTATCTGCACATGGTGGTGTGCTAACAGTATTTGTACAGCATCTCATATGGCGTGCGTGCTCTGCACTCCATCATGGCCTGCATTACACATGCTGTTTGTTTTGCATTGCTGGTCTGTGACTGTGGGCCATACCACACTGTCGTGTGTGTTATGTTGTTAGGGTGTATTGCTTGTTTGTCTGTTTCATGCATTCCGCTCTGTGTACACTGCATGTTCACTGGATGTTATGTCGGTTGCCTGTATGTGCACATGTGGCATGTACCTATTCTTTGTCTGCAGTCCACACTATGTCCTGTGTTCCTGCAGGCCCACATACCATCCTGGATGTTGTTTGCACTGTGCCTCATGGGTGCCATATGCCTCTTGCACTGGGTTTGCCTCATATATGCACCAGATTCTGGTGCATGTGACAGTGTGCTTCCTCAGGTGTGTCTGCATAGTGTTACCCATGTTCCTGAGGTGACCTGTATCTCACTGCATGTACTGTGTTGATGCTCCTGACATCACAGGCCTGTGTATTGCTGTTCACAGTTCTGTGCTTTGCCTGTTTATGAATTGGCCTGTTGTTATGCTGGCCATGCTCACCTTGTGTTTTCTTTGACATTGCAGGTTTCCTGATTGGCCGCTGGGAGCTGGATAAGCTGCGTCGTGTCCTTGCAGCTCGGAGGATGCTGTCAACCAGGCATGCAAGAGGTATTCTGGCTCGCCGTCGCCACAATGTGCCTGCGGTCCACCATTCAGCAGACACCATACCACGCACCGTGGAGGCAGCACAGGGGAAACCAGCAGCATGTGTCCCCAGTCCAGGGTGGGTCTGATGATGCTACTGTTCAGGACAATGTGGGTGGCATTCTGGAGGATGTTGTTGACCTGGACCCTGTCTCTGAGGTTTCAGGCCCAGTGGCAGCAGGAGATGTTGCTGCACCGGTGCCAGTGGTGGCTGTCAGTGCCATAGCGGCACCTGAGGGGGTGCTGGGAGGCAGCTGTGACTGCATTCGCTGTTGGGCACTGTTACAACACCATATTCAGGATATAGCATCTACCTGTGAGAGACTCACTGCCCAGTTGCATGCCCTTGATGAGGTGCTGGCTACACCAGCCACACATGAACACTAGTGTTATGCTCCATTTCAGTGACATTTGTGTTTCTAGCCTGTGTCTTTACCACTGATGATGGTGACATACTGCTGTTTGGACATTTCTGCCTATAGTAACATACTTTCTTGTTGGAGTTTTATGCTGTTCATACTGTTGTGTTGTTTTTATGTACATCAGTGGTTGTTCATATTGTCATTGTTATCAAACCTACCTTCCATACGTTGTGTCTCTGCATGTTGTATGGTTTATGTCATTATGTCCTCCTGGTGTGATGTCACATCTGTGAATCCATGTTAGTTTTGTGCCCCTGCATGTTGCACTGTACACATGTACTGTTGTTAGGTTGATTCACACTACATTGCTGTGTCCTAGTCCATTGTGGGTTCTGTTGTGTCACGTACAGCATTCCTCATCGTGCAGGGCACATCCTGTGTTGATGGTTCTATCCTGCAGTACCATGCTGTTGTGGCATGGCATTCACATGTGTGTACTGCACACTGTGTAATTCCCATCCACATGTGTCCATTGTATGCAACCTGTGTTCCATGCTATGTTGTTGGTTGGAGGCCTTTTGCACATGTCATGTGTGGTGTACATACAGTCCTGCACTATGTCAGGTGACGCACATGTTCTATATTTCCGCCTATCGCTACCAGCCTGCTGTGCATTGTTTCTACTGTGTTGTTTATATTCTCTGTGTTGCATGCAGTACACATGTGTCTGTGCCATGTCCATGTCCTTGTCCTTACTCTGACTGTATACAGACTCACACCTGTATGTCAGTGGTGTATTGTTCCTGTTGGACCATTGTGTTTCGGGTGGTCAGCCATTGGGGTGTGCCATGTGCTACACCAGGCTGACAGTCCTTGGCTCAGTGTGTTCCTGTCTCCATGCAGACATCAGCTTGTGCTGTGCCTACCCATTCTACAGTGTCCATTGTTGTCCTGTGATCCCCTACTCATCATGTACAGGTCATAGTGCATATGTGTCAGTACAGCATGTTGACCACGTGTCTTGTGGCATTGGTACACACATCCCTGCACACCTGTCTGTCATTGTTTTCCTCACATCTGTGTATTGGTCCGCTATCCTGTGCATCCTCCCAAGGTGGTTTAGCCATGGACTCTCACTCCAAGCCTGCTTGCATGCTTCCAGCATTCTCACCCCCCGACATCACTGCCAATCCAGTCACCCAGCATTGAGGGTGTACCACCATCCCATTGCACACCTACTGAGGCAGAGCACTGCCATGACAGCAGGATGGTGCCTTCTGCATTGTCATTAGCACTGTGCCTGCCCTGGGGTGTGGGTCTGCTACTTGTGCCCCCTTGTGTACCACACAGCCACAGCAAGCATACTGGGTGTTTACCATGCATGTGTCCACCACTCTGGTGTTGCAGCAGGCAATGACACAGTTGCACAGTGCAACCATGCTGATGGGTAAAACACTACACCCTCCACTGTTTGCAGCCTTGTACTGTGATATTCCCAGTTGCCATTGTGCCTCACCAAGTTACCGAGCACCCCCAGTGGTGTCCCCCAGGGTGTGGTAGGCTGTCTGCCTTTGCTACCTGAATGGCCTCTCATGCCATCCTCTGGCAACCCATGTCCATATCCAAAAATGGCTGCCCAAATCCATGGTGTGTGGCATTCACCACCTCATCCTGGCATGCCACCATGCCAGCTCACATCACTGCACACTTTGCCATGTGCTGTCCATATGCCTCCATTGTCCTCTGCCACTGTGGCAGTCCAGGGTGTACTTCTTCAGGGACTTTTCACCATGTTTGTGCCTCCTTCACTCACCTGAACCTGTGTCCCACCACACAAGTCATGGCTACAGCCATTTCTGTACATACTATCCTGTGCCATGTTGTTTACCTGTGCCATTAGGGGAGGATGTGACGTTGTGACTTGGGTACCACATCCATGGCACACAAGTACCACTGGTGCACTAACCTGTGTTACCTGTGCAACATGCCCAGTACACAGTGTGTTCTATGTGGGTGTGCACCATGGCAGGTATTCCATGCTGTGGTACTGTCTGACTGCGTGGGGTGCTGTGGCATTGTTCTGTCTGTGTACATCTCAGTGTGTGTGTGTGCTATGTCACACGTTGCAAGGGTACATGTATCTGTTCTCCACATCATGACTGCCATTAGTGCATGTGTGCCTGACATGTTACACTGTCACATGACGTTCTACAGTCACAGGCATGGCCTGTGTGCATTGTGTTGTGTCATTGCTGTGTATCGTCACATGGGGTGTACTGCTTTGCTGCTATCCATGTCCCAGACAGTTCTGTACCATGCTTAGGTGACACATGCCAGCACGTGTTGTTTTGTGACACTGTGTGGTTACACATGGGTATCATGTTCAAGCATGTGTATGTTGCCACTGGAAGGCCTCTGCTGTTTCACATTGACTTTGTGTACTGCTGTGTATTACATGTGTTGCTCTTGGGTCACTGCAAATGGTTTCTTCCTGCTCAGTTGTGTCTCTCTGTGGACCACTGGTGTGTTCAGATGTTTTACCTTTCTGCCTGGTATGTGCCTGTGCACTAGTGGTGTGGACCATGCATCCTGTGCATCAGGCCAGCCTTGGATTTATCTCTGCCTTCAGCTCACAGGTTTGTTTGCACCATGTGCATGTGGGATTGTGTTTCTGCACATGTCTCTGTGTCTCACCATGATGGTACTTCATTGCTGCTGTTGTCTGTGTGCCATTGTGTGGTCTGCACATTCACTGTTGTGGTCCATTGTACAGTACAGTGATGACACTGTGTATTGCTTCATCTGGCTGCATTGATACATGAACACTGCCTGTGGTGATGGCACTAGGCCCATCAGAGTGTGGCTGTGTTGTGTTGTGTGTGCCATGTTTGCTGTGTTCCTGTTCTGTCTACTCTTGACCTGGTTTTCATGTCACCCCTCTAGAGTATCACATGGTGTCATGGCACCTATGACTGTTGGGTGCCGCTATGTCCTCTGACAGGGCGTATGTGCATTCCAGGTCCCTTTCTGTGTGGCTATTCCTGCCCCCACTTCCACTGTGACAGCATCCCGCATACCTCTCCCCATACTCTGTTCACCTGTCAGTGCTGACTGTGATGGCCTCGGTACCTGGGACCAATACCTCCCTGTTGTATACATGTCCCTGTGTCTGTCCTGTCCCTACCTTCATTCCTCATGGGGGTGCATGTGTGGGTCCATGTTTCTGTCATCACTGGACATGTGCTGTCCACCCTGTGCCATGCGTGACAGACTACCGTGCACTGTCTGTGCTCTGTCCCTGTCCTTACATGGTGATTGTACCCTTGTCTGGGTGGTGTGTCCATGGGTATACTCTCCTGTTGCTTGTCTGGTGCTAAGTTGCTCACCATTGTCCCACAGGACTTGGCCAGTTTGTGCATCTGTGCATCTGAGCACCCTACATTCCTGTTCGGATGTCATGTGGCACCGTGTCAGTTCCTTCTGCTCAAAATTGTTCCTGCCCCATGGTGTCATTGCTGATCATCGCTGTGTTCATGTCCCACTTTCTGTCTTGCTAGGGTGTTGAATGCTGTGTGTGGGCCACATGCATGTCCTGATGCCATTTCCTTGCCCATTGGTGTGATATTGGCATGACCCTGCCTCTCTGTCCTACACTGTGTGGCATGTCCCTGCCCCTGTGTCCTGCACTGCGTGGCATGTCCCTGCCCCTGTGTCCTACATTGTGTGGCATGTCCCTGCCCTGTATCCTACACTTTGTGGCTGGTTCACACTGTTGCAGGCCTTTGTGCCATGTAGCTGCAATTTGGACTGCAGTCTTGCTGGTGCACACTATCACAGCTGGTGCTGTTACACTGCTGCCATCACAGCACTGATCCCTATGTGTGACACTTGGCACTCTGCCTACTGCAGTGTGCTGCTCACCATGCACCTTTATCTGACTCTTGTCACACACCATCATTCCCTGCACCACATTGGTATCCTCCCCATCCTCATATTCCCCAGGTCCCTTTCTGCAATTCTATCTTGAACATTGTCTTGTCACATTCTGTATTCTGGGTGTCCATTGTCCACTGCAGTCCCCTGACACCTCTCATGTTGCCCTTTCCTGGTATTCACTGGTACATGTTCTCCCTGTGGTACTGCATGCCAGCTGTTCTCCCCTTGTCTGCTGGCAGGCTACCACTGGCCTGGTACATGCTCTGTCTCCTACTGTGCACATGTTGGGTCTGTCATTCTGTGTCACTGTCTTGCCACACTGCGGACGTCTTTCCCTATTGATGGTGTGACATGCATATGTCACAGATGTCCATGACTGGCTCTGCACCTATGTATTGCATTTGTGTATCTCCTGCCATTGCTCACATCACCACTGTTTGGCATTGCCATTGCTGTGTCCATGGTTGCTCCAGCTGCCACCTATGGTTTCTCATTGGCATCCCCTCTCTCGTGACATGTCACCTACAGGTATGTGTACTGTGTTTCTGGACATGTTCTGCACTGTCATTCGCCCCCTGCTCAGTCAGTCCCAGTGATTCAGTTCACACTTCACGGGTATTTGTGCTCCATGTACCTTGCCTGTGCTCTGTTCCTGTGCCGACCAGGCCCAGATGTGTACTTACCAATCAGCCATCCATGCTGTATGTCTCCCCATTCATAGAGGTTGCACAACATGCTCTGCCTCAGGATGTAGGCATCGTGGCATGACCCAGGGAACCACGCACACACATCCAGGATCGTGCAGTCACTGTCACACACTACCTGAACATTGGTGGAGTGGTACCCCTTGCAATTCACATATGCTGCCTCATTTTCAGTGGGTGCCTTGATTGCTATATGTGTGCAATCTATTGCACCCAATGTTCTTGGGAATCCTGCCATGGCGTAGAATCTTTCCATCACCTCCTGCTGCTGTTGTGCCTGTAGTGGGTACCTGATGTACCAATGTGTCTTTGGTATGATGGCATTTAGGAACTGTTCTAGTCACTGTGACACTGCAGCTTGGCTCATGCCAGTGGTGTCCCCTGTTGGTGTCTGGAATGTGCCTGTTGACACCACACAAAGGGCAGCTGTCACCTTTGCCTCCACTGTGAGTGCATGGCCCCTGTGTGTGTTGCTCTGCAGATCATCACGTACTGTATTACTCAGGTCAGTTATGGCGGACTTGTTTAGCCTGTACCTGGCTATGCACTGCTCCTCTGTGAGGTCTTTGAATTCCAGCCTGTGGCAGTACTGGTTGCCTTTGTTGTACCCCATGTTGCCGTTCCTCCCTTCCTGCATGTGGTTGCAGTGCTTCCCCCTCCTGTTGTCTGCACCTTTGTCTCTGCATGTGGTGGTACCATGCACCCAGTGGCATGTTGGCCTTGGCATCTGTTGTCCCTTGGCCTGCTCCTGTATCACACACTGTTGGCCTGTTCACTGTGCTCCTGCCTACACTGCCAGTGGCCCTCTGGTGTTGTCCTTTCTCTTGTGGGTTTCCTCTGTGTGGTGTTCTGTGTATTCTGCACTCACATGTCCTTATATTGCCTTATCCCACATGGTTGCTGTTGCCTGCACACAGCTTAATTGATGTTTGTTTGGTGTTTCACTTTTCTCCTCAGAGCATCCTACTGCACTGTCTCTGTGGAGTAGCATTTGTGCAACATTCTTTCCTCAGCTGCGGGATTTCCATGTCTGTGTATAGCATTTTTTGTGTTTCAGCTCCCTGTGGGTCTTCTGCAGCTGTGGTTTTCCCGCAACCTCTAGTTGTTTTTTGCCGCAGCTGCGGGAGTTTTGTGCATATGCCGCAGCACAACTCCTTAGTTTTTCCCGTAGCTGTGGCAGTTTTAGTGACTTGCATGAATTTTGCAGGGTTTCTTTCCTTTGAGAATCCTGCCCCTGGTGCCTACATCATACAAACATATGAAATTTGCCAGCAGATAAAGGTCTAGAGGTCTATCAAGTCTGCTCAAATGTGCAGCTAGCACCCCTTATTCTGCAGCTGCCCCTCCCTTCCACTCTTCCACTTCATTGACCCTCCCTCTTGTCCTGTCCCATCCCCTTTTGAAGCAGTCCACTGTTCTACTGGATACCACTTCTGCAGGTAACGCATTCCACCCAGCCACCACTCTCTCTGCTAAAAAGTGTCTCCTCATCTCCCTCCTGAACCTTCCTCCCTCCAGTCTCATATCGTGGTCCCTGGTGTCCCTCCCCTCCCTTACTTTGAAAAGCCCCTCTGTACCTGTCTTGTTTATTCTTTTCATGTACTTAAAGGTTTCAATCATGTCCCTTCATCCCTCCTCTCCTCTCCTCCAGTGAGTACATGTTCAACTCCCTCAGCCTCCTCTCATATGATAAGTCCCCCAGCACCTTGATCATCTTTGTCGCCCTGCATTGCACCCCTCCAGCAACTTAATGTCCCTCTTCAGATATGGGCACCAGTACTGCACACAGTACACCAGGTGCGGTCTAACTAATGACCTAAACAGTGGCAGAATCACCTCCTCCCTCCCTCCTCAAGGATATACCCCCTGCAATACAACCCAGCATTTTGTTGGCCTTTGCAGCTGCCTTTCTACATTGTGCAGAGTTGTTCATTGACCCTGTGATGAGCACCCCCAGATCCTTCTCCTCCTCTGTCTAGGCTAGCTGCACTCCCCCCAGCTGGTAACTCCTCCTTGGGTTCTTCATCCCAAAATGCAGCACCTTGCACTTTTTGACATTAAAAGATTGAAAGATGCAGGCTCCTCACAGCCCTTTAATGTAGCTCTGTTTAGGGCAAGCCAAAGTTTCAACACACATTGGGAGAAATATGCCTTATAATTAAAGATCATCACCTGGACACCAAAGTTGGGACACTAAAGGACAATATTAAAAGTGTTTCCAAAACTGTAGATGGAGCCCTGATGGTGTTGGTGGGATTCACAAAAGAAAATGACCTGATCTGCAAGTGGCTGGGGAATTTGGAAAATGCCCTCAAAGTGACCCGCATTAGAATTTTGGGGCTTCCAGAAGGGTCAGAGGGAGATTCTCCAAAAGACTTCCTGAAAGAGATAATAATCAAAAACCTCCACATATTAAAAGATTTTGTGACAATGAAGGACTTCCATGTGGTGGAAGAAACTGAGCAACAACAGGGTAGATGAATCCTAGTATCCTTCTGATAGTACAGTACTTAGAATCACCTTGGAACAGGATTGTATCATCCAATGTGTCAAACAATGTGGCCTGTGGGAATGGCAGAACACATAAACACATATTTTTCCTGACCTTAGCTATGCATGCCACAAAAATGAGAAGAAAAAGCTTTGATAGTATAAGGAACAGACTACAAGAGTTGGAGATCCACCATGTGTTATTAATGTCAGCATACCTAAAATACTTTATAGTGGAAAACACTATGCATTTGCTGATCTGGCAGATGCTGCAAAACTGATGCAGAAAACTGAGACTCAATTTAACATGCATGCAGCAGAAGCTGAATTGGATGGTGATGAAGAAGAGAACTAAGGTAACCAATATTTAACCTTGTGACTAGAAAAAGAGAGAGAGAGATGCTGAGAAATTCACTGGGAGAGGAGTGGCAAGATGGCAGTAGTGAATACATGGTGAGAGGAAGATGCTCCATGATCCACTCATGATATCTTTTGTGTCACAATGCCTGGTAGCCTGCTTTAGTGTTAAATGTTTTAACTGTTGGAAGCAGAAAATAATTCCACATAGGACTGTAGTTAAAAAAAAAGGCATGTTAAAGTTTTTGGAGCTCTTGGTATAATGACCCTGAAGAGAGAAGGAAATAAATGGTTGGCCAGCAAGCCTGCAAACAAACTTCCTAAACAGGCATCCCTTACAACAAGGAGACGTGTTGCAGTGAATTTCAATAACAAAGCTATGGCAATGGAGTTCGGTGTGCCACCTTTAAAAGATAAAGACTTACTAGAGGTTGGAACCTGCAGCTATGGCAGGGGTGGAGTGGTTGATAGAGGGGAGACCCAAGCTGGGAAAAGAGTCAGAGAAGAGAGCAGTAAATTTGCCAACAAACTCTAAACATTTACATCATAGAGACCGAAGATTACAATGTTTTTTTCTAGTTCCCAGACATGTGTCCCAGTGACCTGAGATCAGGGAGGAGAAGTGTAGGAGAGTCCAATCATTGCTGAAAAAATCTCTGAGATGCCTGAAGCACAGACCATTGCTGAGGAAACCAGAGTGTTGGCAGAGCTTAATCAAGCTTCCAGACCTGGTGCCTCTGGGAGGGCAGAAGGTCAACCAGAGAAAAATTGCAGATCGAAAATAATTCTGCTGCTTTAGAAAATAACATGGCTGCTTGTGAACCTGCACCTGAGCCATAGGTACAGGGAAGTTCTCTGGAAGGAAGGCAGTCTGGAGTGTTAAAGTAGGAGGACTTAATTGTAGAATGTCATCCTGATGGCCTAAATAAAGAGTTTGCAAATGATGAAAAACAGAGACAATAACCCTCCATTTTTCCTTCAGTTATATTCGATGCAACAGTGATGCAGAGTTTGGGGAATCAGAAATCTTCAATGGAACAACATCTAAAGTAATTAAACTTATTGTCACTTTAACTGCTATGAAGAATAACTGTGAGGTAACTGTGGATTTGCTTGGTGCATTGAGCCAGGTAGATGGTGAAGCTAATGATCGAGATGGCTACATGGATAGGATAATTCCCATGAATAATATCTCTGTGAATGGAAATGCTGCCAGTCAGATAAAAAACTTGGTAGCCAGGTAGATGGTGAAGCTAATAATAAAGATGGCTACATGGAGGGAATAATTCCCATGAATAACAATATTTCTGTGAATGGAAATGCTGTCAGTCAGATAAAAGACTACTTGGTAGTGGGAGTGATTGAACTAAAAGACCATGTGATAAAATCTGTTGAATAAAACACTTTAGTCAAAAAGGTGACAAAAAAGTAACCGATACAGGGGGTTTCTGTCAATAGCCTGGTATTGGCATCTACTGACAATACAGCTTTGAGAACTTATTTTTTCAACAAAAATGATGATTATAATGAACATTCTACCTTGGATAATTCATTCTCTGATGAAACTACGGAAAGAAAGAGAAAGATTCAGTCCCCTCTGCTACATCCCCTTATGCCTGACAAATCTTAAAGCATATCAAGAGATTGGATTAAAAGCTGTCAGTAGATACAGATTCAGAGCACAATGTGGACAAACTAGGCTCCAAGTCATGTCATCAAGAGGAAATCCAGCATGGCAACAAACAACACAGACAAACCTGCGAAATAAAACTGCATCCAAAATACTGGCATGGATTTGGGGGAAAGTAAGATTTACTATTATAGCATCCTGCCACCTTGTTCTGCCACTCCAGTGAAATTCTGTAACTTACTTGTTTTTCCTTCCCCAGCTGTATTCTGGATACAAGTTTTTCACTTTCATGGCTTTGTCTGTGCTGTTCCCGACCCCACCAGCTTCCTTCTCAAAGACTTGATGTGCTACTAACAAACTACAAGATTCCCTAAATGCTTGGTCCATGTTGTTTTGTTGATGCTGTTTTGACATGGAACCAAACTGAACCATCAGAAGTCAGTTATTTTATTAATATCCCAGGGGGACACAGACACAGAGTATGAGGATCCAAATTTGTTTACTAAAGCAGACCAAATAAAATATTTAGGGATAATTTTAACAAATAAAATAGAGGTTAACAGTTGAATTAATTTTGGTATTGCAATGGAGAAAATAAAAAAACAAACTGAACAACTGACAGAACTTGTTTCTCTCACTATGGGGCAGACTGGAGCTTATTAAAATGATAGCCTTACATTTCTTCATATTCACTATTCAAGCTATATTTGAGGTCCATCAACAAAATGATTTGCAGACATAATATTTATAAAAATATTTTAATGGAGAGGAAAGCCGTGCATTGTATGGAGCCATATGGAAGTTCTCTGAAGTGTGGGGGGATTTGGCTGTCCAGTACCATATCTATGTTAAGTAATTTGATGGCATGTTCTTAGGAATGGACCTTTTATGTTATGCTGGACCATATTATCCTACAAAAAATATTAGTGAAAGGTGGTATTGGCATAGACATAAATAATATTATTTAAACAAAAATCTAAAGTGTTGAAAAAAATCTCAGTTTTTAACTCATTTTTTATTAATTTCAAACAGGCAAAGAGTAGACTGGGATTTTTCTTTGGTAACTAGTTAAGGCCTACTAGGCATAAGTGCCTGTTTTCATTGGTGACCAAGTAGCACTGGAGTGGTTAAGTGACTTGCTCTGAGTCACACACTGTGCAAGTGGAGGTTGTGGACTCAAACCCAGATTTGCTGGATGTACCAAGCTCATGCACACCTTGTTACTCTAACCTCCAGGCTATACTGTCAGACAGATATGGGAATATCCCATGGCTTCATAGAGCACCATATGTGTCTAACAAGGGTGTAAGTTGTTGGAAGACTATGGAGATAAAGTTGTTTAAAGTAAAGGGATTAACATATGGATTGATATTTTACATGATGAAAAGTGTATTTCTTATACTGTATTCAGAGAGAGAGAGAGAGAGAGAGACTGGGAACTTTGCCAGTTAGTAAATTCATGACATAGTCAGCTGTTTGTGAAGATTTTAGGCTTTTTTGTAAATAAATATAATATTAAAGAACCAGATTTCTCAAGAACTTTTTCTAAAGAAACGGAATTAAAGGGTCCCTCATTAAAAGGCTCTTTCCAGAATGTATACGATTTTAATGAGTTCACAACAATTTTGATTAATAAAAAATGGGACTTGGAACTATGGTCAAATTTACATGAGGAAAGATGGAAACATATTTGTGTAAAAGCTAATAGACATGTTGTAGCTTTTAAAAAAATCTATTCAAATTAAAATAATTTACCAAGCTTATCTGATGCTTGCAGTATTGAATAAAATTAATCTGAAATATGACTCTTGTTGTTAGCATAAATGTGGAGTTGAAGCCAATTTATTTAATAATTTATGGGACTGTCTACAGATTTTGGAGTGGTGGAAGTTAACAGATAATTTACTGACTCTGTTGTTGGAAGTTACTATTCCATTTAAACCTCTACTAATGATATTTAATGAATTAGGCCCCCATCTCTGTCAGAGAACCACTAGCGAATGCTATGTCTATGGACAATGGCAACCAAGAGAATTATTTTGGACCACTGGAACAGCCAAATCCTCCCACATCAAACAGAGCAGAAATGATGGCATATATTGATGGAAACTTTGATATTTATGAGAACTTGTGGCACAGTTGTGAGTGCCAAGATGATTTACTGCACTCCTCTTGAATAAATTGTTTTTTATCTTGCCTTTTTTTAATATGTTGAACATGTTGAGTTTACTCTCACTAAAGTGTACTTAATCTTTCTACAAAGGGAAGTGGTGGGGGATAGAGGGTATGATACATATATTTATTTTGTTTCCTTTCTTTGGTGATATAGAAATGTGCTAATGATTAAAACTGAATAAAATAGTTTTTAAAAAAGTGCTGAGAAATAGACCAACACTTTTCTTAACTTTGTTAGTGTGTCTGAGACTTCACACAGTTATCTTTAGAGCTCTTATTTTCTGTAAATCTAGTTTTGAGGTAAGCTGTTGATTGTAGTACAGTCTGGAATGTAGAGGCTAAGATGAGCACTGTGCTGTGGTATGCACATTGACCTCTCAGCTCCTTCTTTCCCACTCCACCTCAACTGGTGCCCTTTGGACTTAATAGTGCAAAGACAGAAGATGGGGATCCATGTTGCGATGAGGTAACTGTACAGCTGTTGTGCACTGATTTGAATAATTTCTATGTGCTGTATGACAATCAATTTATTATACACAATGGGCCCAATTCTGAAAGAGCCCTTAGATCACTGCAATGTTATGGTGATCTAGGGCTACGGCAAACTCCCAATGCATCAGGAAGCATGCACCTGATTTGAGAACATTGGAGACCCTGCTTTGCAACACCCAGGAAATGCTGTGATTGCAGACTAGCTCAGAATGCTATGTGCACCTGCCATACCTGATGGACAGATCTGTCCACCCCATCTCACCAGGCACAAGATGGACCTCAATGCTCAGAGTGTCCCTGGGGCAAAAGTGGCACAGAGGAGTACCATAGGGGTGTTGGGGAGTTTGTGTGTATGCCATGGGGATCATTGAGACCCAGTTGGGGTGTCCTTGCCAGTGCTAGCCACTTACTGGTGCATCCAGTGCCATAATACTGTCACCCCTGCCAGGTGCCAGATCACCCCCCTGGCATGCACACTTGCTCCCCAACACCTCTGAAGTACACCCCTGTCCCTACTGACCCCTGGATGCCACATACAGAGCCACCCACCAGCTCCCAACCTTGAGGGGCATTGCCCCAAGAGGTTTAGACCACCTCCCAGCAGGTCTAACATGACTCCCTTCCTACCGCTATGGCAGGGCTTTTGGAATTTGAAATCGGTGGATGGTGCAGCCCCTCTGTGGCATAAGCCCCCTTCCAACCTATTATACCCAGATGCAGATTACAACGTTGGCACAGTGCCCCTTTGGTGCAACAGCTTCCCTTAATGGTGCAGATCACGTACCAGAATAGGGAATGCCACAGACAATGATGCAAGGTGCAACTTGTGTCATTGCTGTTTGACACAAGTGCCTTGCATCAGACATAATCCTTTCAGAATCAGGCCCAATAACTTTATTTTACTGGCATCTGTAGGGTTTAATAAGTGAATGCTTTTTTGTAGCCTGAAGAGCCACCTCCTGATGCACAAGTTAGATTGCTGATATGTTCTACATTTATTAATTTTTGTCTTCAATTAATAATGCCTGTATCTGCTTAGTTTGAAGTTGTATTGCAGTTTAGAAATTATGTCTGAGTGGGACACTTATTTGTGCCACTTACTAAGAGTTTTCCACCAGATTTTCTGACTGGTACACATAGTTTTATTAAAACTGAAGATGGGATAAAGAGTTTTCAGCCCAGCAAATAAGGTGCACTATACTGAACAATTTTGTATTTGGCTGTATGCCGGTGATATGGCTTTTGTTGCCACTGGGGTGGACTTTGCAGGTCTCAGAGTCAAATTGCAGAGGGACTTCAGTAGCTTGGGGGAATGGTTTGCCAGGTCAGGGTTGGTGATGAATATAAAGAAGACAAAAGTCCTTTATTTTGGGAATAAAAATAAACCAGCTTTGGGCTTAACATCCCTATCTGAAGTACTAATAGACCAGGTAACAGAATATTGATATTTGGGTGTAATACTTGATGCCAAATTAAATTTCCAAGAACATATTAAGGAATTATTGAATAAAGTTAGTAAGAAATTAGGAGCACTTAGATGAACATCAAGATGCCTGGATTTAAAGTCTAGCAAAACTATAGTGGAATAGATGGTGATGCCAACCATTGATTATGGAAGTTTCATATATAGGGTTGCACTAAGTTGATGTGGGACAAATTGGATAAAATTCAATATAGACTTGCGAGGTTCATATTGGGTTGTTATTATAGAACACATCATTGTACATTATTAATTACTTAGGGATGGACTACTTTAGAAGAAAGAAACGGACAGATATGGTTGAAATTACTGCATTGTTTTATTACAAAGCATCCTGCTCATTATATATCAGTCAATGCACTGATGAATAAGTTTGAGCCTATTTGGACCTTGGCCAGATCTGTATATGTTAATAAAATAAAGGAAAATTATAATAAAACAAAATTTGGGGTAAAAACTTTAAAACATCAAGCAACAAAATGGTGGAATACACTTCCTTATTCAGTGAGGGTGGCATCTCCAAATTTATTTAGAACAAGTTTGAAATCAATGTTTCAGGTTGTGTGTAACTGTTAAAATTTTGGTCCAATGCTACGTTTTGTTGTTTTTGGATCACTTAATGTAATATATTCCACTTTAATCTGTTTATTTTCATTGAACTTCCTGGAAATCATTGCATCTGGGTCTGTTTGTATATTTGTGATTTTGTATTGGTTGTTTATTGTATTTGATTGTATGCTGTTATGTATTTTGTATAGAGTGAGGTGTGTGTTGATGTGTTTAAATAATTTAGTAAAATTTTTTGTATTTGCAAAATTACATGAACATTTACTCTTGTGACACCTAAATGGACTTGTCTTGTAAACAGGGACTTATCCCTAATGACAGTTGCTATCCTGTATAAAAATACAAATTTTACCTACCTACCTACCTACTAACATCCCTACTCCAGGCAGATCTTGTTATACAGAATTTTATAAAATGGGTAAGAAATTTTCAGGATTATGATTGGATAAGAGGCACATTTACCTGTGCTCTTATCCAGCCATAACCTGTCAGATGGTCCTACTTAGGATTAAAAGTACACTTCACATCCAAAATATACATTCATACCTTGTACCTGTCCATATTCAATTGTCACTGCTGCTTTTTCTTGAGTCTTCCTTAACTGAAACGCTGCTGTTCCTCCAGTCACCCATCCTCCTCCTCTGCCCCCTCAGTCTCTTGTTTTCCCCCCACCTATTTTACATTAATGAATAGCTAAAGGCCAGTGGTCTGATGAAAGAAACGGCAAAAATCAGGAAATCACTCACTCATGCTGTGGCATTACAGTGGTAAAAGCACCAAAGAACGGTAAACAGAAAGTGCTCAGTACGATGGCATTTAATGGACAGGCTCGCTCCTGATGAAATTGACTGCTTCAGCAGCAGTTTCATTTAAATGGATGAAATGTTTTTTTTTTTATTTAAGTTAAAACACCTTCTTTGAGCTACCCCCATGTTCACATGCTCTTGTCATGGAGCCCACGGCTTGTATGAAAGTGACTTGCTCTACCATGGGCTTTCCGCTTCATTGCATTTTGCAAGTGAAACCAAGAAAGTTAAATGTATTTGGAACACAGTCCTTTCATTTAAATGGTCAAAATATTTTTTTATTTAAGTTAAAACAGCTTCTTTGAGCTACCCCGATGTTCACTTGCTGTTGTCATGGAGCCCACAGCTTGTGTGAAAGTGACTTGAGCTGCTGTGGGCTTTCAGCTTCATTACATTTCAGCCAGTGAAACAAAGAAAATGTTATTTATTTATTTAGTTTTTGTTTAACAGGTAAGTGCACTAGTCACAGCAATGACTATTTTCAGGCATGACCTGGGAAGGTACAGTACAACAATACAGGAAAAACATTCCAATACAAGTACAAAACAAAATAATAATTGACAGTAGCATACAACTAGTTTTAACAATAGCATACAAGCAAGCTGAAAGAAGTAGCCATAGAACAAGGAGGTTGCAATAACAATGTAGGAAAAAATTAAAAATAAAACAGGAACAGTACAATAATCAAAATTACACCACAATTAGTTTTAGGAAGAAGAAAAATAAGAAACATGACACATTAAGCATTTTAGTGCTAATGAGGGATTGAGGGTTACTTTAGGGGAGGAGCAATAATAAGTACTAGGAGTAAAAGATATGAAAGGTGATGAGAGTGAAAGGAAGGTGGGAGGTGGGGCAGACAGGTAGAGAAGAAGTGCATTGTATATAGAGGGGCCGATCAGTAAAAAAAGACAAGGAGAGATGAGGCTGAGATAGAGAGAGCTAGGGAGGTTTGAAACAGGAGCACTTGTGGGAAGTATCAAGATACTGTAATTATGAAACCCTTTCTTAAAAGATGCATGAGATGATGATTGGCACAAAGCTAGTGGAAGGGAGTTCCAGTATTTGGGGGCATGGCAGGCAAAGGAACTAGCATCTTTTGTGATGCTGTATCTGAGGATGAAAACGGGGGCTTGGTCAGCAGCCCGCAACCCATAGCAAGGGGTCAGGTTTTGGAAGAGGCCTGCCAGGGATATAAGTATTTGTAGATGAACTACATTGTCAATGATAGATCCATAAGCATGTAGCCTTAGATAAGTAGAAGGAAGCCATCATAGGTTGGAATAGAGGAGACAGTGGTGTTTCAGCCGATGTGAGGAGGACGCATAGCGATGGATGTTGTTATATGTGACATCCCATTTCTGAAGGATAGATTTGCATGCAGAGGTATATGTTGCAGCACCAAGGGTAAGAGATGGTAGGAGTATGCCACGGGCAATGGCAAGCCATGCTGAGGGAGTGAGCACAAAGCTGGTTCGGTAGGATATTCCAAGTTTGAAGTTGACCAGTTTGCAGATCTGATTGATGTGTAAGTCAAAATTTAATGATGGATCAAGGGTGACGTATAGATACTGTATCTAAATGAATTTACTACTCCAACTATAGAGCCATTTAAGGAGGTGACTTTCAGTTTAGGATGGGCCTGTTTGAGCTTCATGTTTGATCCAAAGAGCATAGCTTAGGTTTTAGACTCATTTAGTACAAGTTTGTGAGTGAACAGCCACTCCTGTATTAGCTGGAAGTCAAGAGAGAGTAGATTGTTTACGTCATCAATGCTTTTTGCGCTAGTGTACAGCACAATGCCATCTGAATATAGTAGGGAGGTTGTCCTGTGGAGGTCAGTGGAGATGTTATTTATGAAAAGAGAGAAAAGCAGGGCCCAAGGATGGAGCCTTGTGGCACCCCAATGTTTGTATTAGTTTTGTCCGAGAGGGTAGAGTTGTATTTCACAATTTGAGACCGTTCAGATAGGTAGTTTCCAAACCACCGTACAACGTTAGTTGAGAAGCCTAGTGATCTAAGGGTGGCTAGAAGGATGCAGTGATCAATGAAGTCAAACACCTTAGTCATGTCAATGAAAACTGCACCGGTGAGAAGACCAGAGTCCATAGCCACTAGAGCATCGGACATAAGTTTGAGAAGGACGGTGGTGGTGCTATGGCCTTTTCGAAAACCATGCTGGGCAGTGGTAAGTAGATCATACTTCTGTAAGAAGTCAATTGTCTGTGTTGCTACTAGTTTCTCAAGAGTTTTATTTAGGACAGACAGGATGGCAATGGACCTATAGTCTGAGGGATCTTTGCAATCTCCTTTTTTGAAAACAGGGGTAATCCTGGTTACTTTCCATATGTCAGGGATGTAGCCCTGGCACAGGAAGAGTGTGAAAATCCTGGCTAGGGGAGCAGCGATGAAAGAAAATGTGATCTTCAGTAGTTTTGGTTCTAGATTGTCAGAGCCAGCTGCTGTGCAGTCCAGGATACTGTTTAACAATCTAAGCACATCACATTTTGTGATTGATTTGAAAAAGAACTGAGGACTGTTAATAATTTGCTGAGTGGATACACTCGGTTGGACAGGGAAAACGGAGGTTTGGTTGGTTAAGTCCGATAATGTATTGTTGAAAAAGTTGTAAATGGTTCTGGGATTGTTACAGTGTACCCCATCAAGTGACATGTCATTAGGTGTGGATGCCAGATTTGAGCCAAGAAAGAATTTAATATGGGACCAACATTTTTTTGGGTCACCATGGAAGTTGGCAAGTAAATCCTTGCAGTAGGAGCTCTTTGCTTTTTTGATGTCCTTTTTGCAGGCATTACACAGAGTCCTGTATGTAGTATGGTCAGAGGCTAGCCTTGAGTTCTTATACTGGAGCCAGCTTTTGTCCCTTAGCTTAAGTTAAGCTAGTAGGTCAGATTTCAACCAGCTGGGTATGCCTATTTCTTACCCGCCGTGTTATAAGTTTGCAGTGCTTATCCTGGAGTACTAGGAAGCATTTTAGGAACAAATCAAGGGCAATCTGAGCATCATTGGATATAAGAGTGGAGGACCAATCAGTAGTGGAAATGTCATGCAGGAAAGCTGAGAGTTAAAATTTGCATAGTTGAGGAAGGTAATGAAATGAGGCCGCCGCGTCTGGGTAGATCTGCTTTTGCCCCAGATACAGTTAAATGTATTGGGAACACAGTCACACTACAGAAAGTATCACACATATCCTGACTGTATCTGTGTGTGTGAGTAGGGGTGAAATCTTACAAAAAAGGATATTTCCTACTAACAAGCCGTCTTTGCTGGCAGACTCAAGGGAACAATTTTTTTTAAAAACTACACAAAAGCAATTGCTTTACAAATGTTTTTATTCATTTCATTAAAACAACTTAATTTTTAACTTCTGGGACCCATTTTATAAGCAGAATAAGACACTCCAAGGTGTGGTTTATGGGCTGATAAAAGTACTTCCTAGGGTGTTAAAGACACACGGTGCAAGCACCTTGTGCCTCATTATGCACCTGAGGCATGCTCTTAATCCATAAACCACACCTCATTGTGTCTTATTCCTTCCTTAAACACTGGATAGATTTCTAAAATGTTAAAAAGTAATTTCCTTTTCAGGGAGTAAAAGAATAAGTGTTAAGATCTGGATATAATTCATGAAATGGATCAACTAAAGCCATCTCCTCCATAAAGCCTTTAAGCAAGAATAATACTTCAGTTTTCTTTGCATATCCTTCTGATCTATCCACATTATATAAGGCCATATATAAGTCTCCCCTTATTATGTACAGGAATTACAAATGAGACAATGTTAGAACACAGCCATGAACAAGTTTGTATCCTCCTCACTTGGAGCACACATTGGCTATAGTGATAATGAAATCATCACTACATACAGAACTTTAATAGTGTATGAATCTCACAGTTAAGTCCATGCAAGAATTGGTTATTTGAATTTGTAAAAATCTTCTAATAATGATGGCTACCCCAGTAGCCAATGTTAAAAAGGAAGAATGTATGTGGATACCTTTAAATGGGTTAGAAATACATTTTATGTATGCATCAAAAAAATGCATTTCTTGTAGGATTAGACAGTTTGCATGCTTATTTTGAGCTTCATCAATGAGTTCCCTTATTTTTTATCTGCTATGGGCACTCCTAACATTCCAAGTTAGACACTGTAGTTTATACATTCTTTATGTGCAAATGCTAGTAGACACAGAGTGCAATGATGTGAAGACTTAGCATAAAAGTAAAATAAATCCCAGTCATGCTTTTTGTCCCTATGTTTGAAACAGTGATTTAAGTCTTATTCTGGAATTGATTATATGTTAATTTCCAGGTCTCTGCTGCATATGTTGAAAAGAATTGCATATGGCCCAATACAAATCTAGGTCCATGCCCCAATTTTTACAGATCTTATATCAAATCAGAAAATATTTTTTTATGAAGGCTAGTTCTAAATATTTTAAAGGATAGATTATTAATTGAAAGGCTTCTTAAGGAAGTAGAAATACTTTAAGTACAAAATACAAAAGATAACATCCCGTTGAATATAGTACAGGATGCAATCATACTGAAATCATACTTAAGAGTTATTCTGATTAGCAGGAGTGCATAGGAAGAAAGAGCATAATGGAAAATTAAAAGATCTTGAAAATAAGTTTTGCACAGCTCAAGCAAAATATGTAAACTCAGGGAAGGAAGAGGATCTAAATATCTATGAACTGGTGTAGAAGCAGATGCTTTTCTCAAAAAGCCAAAAAACAAGAATTTTTCTGAAAATCTTTTTGTTGTCAACAACCCCAGTGTTTTGCCTGTTTACTGTAGGGTTTATCTAAGGAAATAGCTAGCACATCTATAAATGAAAATATGAATATTAGATATAAAATATTTGATTCATTAATCATTACAAATTCATACAAACTAATGCACAAACATTTTGAATGCTTTGTTGTACCTCATGCCATGGCAAACTGTTCAACACAGTAAATTCAGCCTCTAGGCTGATAATGTTTCAGTGTTTTAAAAATCAGACACATTTTAAATATTGTTTCCTATGGACTTCACATTGCCTTGCCCTTTTTTTTGCTCTTTAAGTGAATTTTGCAGTGATTCATGGGCTGGCAGGTCACATGGGCTCTATATTGTCTTGCACAGCCTCAGTTTAGCATAGTGTGTATAGTGGAAAGCTGTAGAAAGTTTGGTCCCATAGCTCTGAGAATCAAACCATCCAATAACCTTCAAAAAAGCATTTTTGTTGTCCAAATATTGAGTCAAAATTTAGGGTTTACCTATCGCGTGTCAACATTTACTACACCGACATCCCCGACAGTAACAGACACAGTGCCGAGTGTTGGTATTGTACTGTTGCAGATGTTGGCATGTCTTCTTTGGGGGGCTGTGCCCCCAAACCCCACATACACCCCAGTCTCTAGATATAGAACTCCGAGTTGGAGTTGTCTCAGGGAAGGGGCAACACACCGGGACATGCACTGCCGCTGTCTGCGGGAAACATCACAGCGATCTGATGTTTTTCTTCAGATTCTGTTGCTGTGATGGTCTTCACTGTGGCAGTGTCGACATGTGGTTGGAATACCAAAATTTAGTACATCAAGAGTAGTAAACCCTTGGGTGTTTAAATCATTGAGCATTTACTGATTTGGTGTGAATATTACATCTTAATTTTGTACATTCAGGCACAGATATTCAAAGAAGATACACCCGGTGCAACTGAGTTGCACCAGCACATCCTCAAAATGCACCCCAGGGCCATATTCAAAAGGGAGTGATGCACCATGCAATTCCAGATGCAGCAAGAGCAAAGATAATGTATGAGGTGCATCTGGAGGGGGCATTCCCATGCATATGTAGCACATCTTGATATTCAGCTGAGATGTGCGGCACAGTTGCCTGCACATCTCAGTGATGTGCCACACAAAGTTAGGCATGGAGGAAACATGCCTAACTCCTAGCCATCCACAGGTGGGCTGCTATACTGCACAGCACAACACAGCAGCTGCCAGCCCCTGGGTGACTAGCCACCGCTATCCCAGTCATAAAGTGAAATACATGAAAACCCATTTTCTCTGGTGGTCCAGGGGTGCCTGCCCCCAACCCTGATCATAATATCAAATATATCAAAACCCCCATTTCTAGGCAGCCCCACCAGCACAGTGGTTGGATTTCCACTTGTGACCCTGGTGACCCGGGTTTGGGAACAGACCTGGGCTGTCGGAGGGCCAGCTGGGGGGAGAAGGATTGAGCATTCAATGACTGCTCTCCTTCTCCGGGGGGACGGGGGTATAATGTTCAGTGCAACATGGACACCTAGTGGTGGCTGGGTGTATCGCATGTACCAGCACCACAAGTAGGCTCAGGGATGGGGTGGACACTGGCCATCATTGCACATACCCACCCCTGCATAACCAGGGACAAAAGAACACTGCTAGCCACCCTAGATGAAGCCCACCCTCAGCTTCAGTTAGCATCCAGGATGGCCCCTTCGACCTATCCCATCATTGCAGCATCTTTGAGGGAGGGGTGCCACACCCCGCCCTGGGGGGGCAAGCCAGGGGGTATCAAAGGGGCACGTCCGATGTGGAGGTGGGAGCCAGGGTCCATGACTGGGTAGAGGTTCCAGGCAGCTGGCAGCAACAAAAAGCATAATAAAGTTAAAAAAAGTTCCCTTGTAGTCCAGTGGTACACACCCGCCCATCCCTGAACCCATCCATAGCATCAAGAAAACCCTAAACTTTCCTGGTAGCCTAGTGGCCCCCCACTCCCTCCACCCATGGAGGGACCACCACCCCAACACTCTCTCCCTATCCTTGGATGGCCATCTGGATGGCAGGCAGCACAACCCACCCGCACACTGCCATGAATGCCGGCCAACTGAGCTGTCACAGAATGAAAGCTTACAGTAAGCACTACAAAACCATTTGTTGACATTGCGGACCAATGGGCTCGAAGTGTGTACTGTAAGCTTTCATTCACAAAGTTGAAGCTCACAGTACACACTGGACACTGCATGCTCCAGGTCCATCTTGCTAATGAGCTCTGCTCAACGATGTTCGCCTGGATAAATAAAGATTTGATTGATTGATTGATGCTCATTGACAGTGTCAACCAATTGTATTGTAGTGCTTACTGTAAGTTGTCATTCTTTGACAGCTCAGTCGGGGGCAGCCATGGTGGTGTGCGGGTGGGTTGTGCTGCCCACCAGCCTAATGGCCATGATAGAATGGGGGAGCAGGGTGGGGTGGTGGTCCCTCAGTGGGTTGGGGGTCTACTAGACTACCAGGGATGATTTAGGTTTTTTTTTAACCATTGTCGGGGTTCAGGATGGGAGGAAGGCCACTGGACTACCAGGAAATATCAGGGATGGAACATATTTACTATCAGGGAATATCAGGGGTGACATTTATTTCTTACTTTAGTGTCGGATACAGGAGGGGGCACTAGACTACCAGGAAATATGCTTGTACATCAGTGCATGGTGCTGGACTGGGTGGGGGGGGGTTGCAGGGCACCTGGTGAATCCTGCCAGGCACATTCCTGCAAACCACATGCAACTGGGGCCATAATTACATGCAAATGGACCCATTTGCTCCTTGCATGCATAATGGCCCCAATTTGCATGTTTGGGTCTGAATATCTCGAACATCTGCCCAGCATATCTCCAAGATTCACTGCACACCCCTTCCAGGTATTCAGAGGTGGTGGAGGATACACCAGTGCATCTTCGGTGGCCTCCATTTGTGCTGCACACATTTATTGATATATTCAGACAGGATGCATGATTGCGCATCTCATTTGAATATAGCCCTTTTGCACTCCTGTGCAACTTGATTGCGCAGAGCAACCACTTGTGCCTTTTCTGGGTGCAGTTTGAATATTGGGGCCTCAGTGCCTGTACTGACAGACATTGCAGAATTGTTCTTCAGGGGAGGGGCAGATCTGTGGTGTAGAAGGGAGATTCACAAACCATGGTGAGAAAGGCAATCTTTCCAACTGTTGTTGGTTAGTGTTTTAGTATTTGTGTGGTCAGGTACACACAGTAATACGTCTACTAATTTTTTATAAGTATTTGCTGTTTGCTGGGCACTTTTTCAGTCTGTTTAAAAGACTGTGCCATAGTTTACTGAATGGTTACAGTTTCTGTGCATGTTTTTTAGTCTGTGTGCATGCTGTCAATTCATACACATTTTATTGCACCACCGTAATAGCAGTACTCTGAATTTCTTAACCTGTCTGCATTATTTTTCCCTGCTTCTCTCTAGTTACTGCAGTAAATCACTCTCCCTCCCCCCTGAAAAATAAGGTATTGTTGTTCCACTTTTAGATTTTTGAAGACTGGTTAAGATCTTGTTGTGCCTGTTCAGCTGCATCTCTTTAGTGCCCAATCTCCATCTGGAAGTCACTGTTGTTTTTTTGGCTTCCCATTTACCAAAAAATGAAGAAATATAACACTGCTTTTAATACTCAGAAAAGATGTTCATGTTTGATTTTTATGGAATTCTCTTCTAACTTGCATACCAGTACATCAGCAGGAGCAGCTGTAGCACAGAGCAGCATGTAAGCATTTCTGTAATGGGACCACTACTTGACATTTGTGGATAGCAGGAAAGTAGGAAAAGGAGTATACAGCAGGATGAAATGAAAAAATGCTTGCATTCAGAAGTTAAAGTACTCTCACTGATGATGAAGCACAGATCGATGCAGAAATCATTGCTTCAGCTCACAGACTCACCATGGAGGCACAGTACTGAGTGATATTTCTTTACACAATGATTACAAACACAGCCAAAACCCAACTTGCAGCCATGATCTCACTGTAGTATGGTGGTTCTTCCTCCATGAAATAGTGCTGCTAATCATGTTGGAACATGCAATACCTTTACCCCATCATGCGACTGTTGCCCATAGGTAAACAGATGTTATACTACTGTATCATGATTATAAATCTCATGAACAATGATAATTTTACAGAATAAGACTACATGACATGTGTTATGCCAGTTTGTCACATTCCATTCTGTAATGTTAACACAGTGCTGTGCATGTGAGATACAGACTCCAGTCCATACATATGGACAACAGTCTTGAAGGTATAAAGGCATGTGTGTTTAGCAGTAGCAGCACCATCTCGTGTAGGAATGAAATGATCACTACAACAAGATGATGGCTGCAACAGAGGTTCGGGCAGTTTTTATGAGTGTTACAATAAACAAATTCACTTACTACTGTGTGTGCATACTGGGAGAATATGTGAACTGAAACACCAATCTCTGCAGCAGCGAGGGCATTATCAGTGCTACTAGTTTATCATTACTTAACAGATAATGTAAGAAAGGGTCAAGGAAGGAGAGCACAGATTTTTTGGGTCATCATTTTTATATACTTTTATTTCTTTTTTAAGGAAAGGGCATAGGTGACAAAGAAAGACAAGATAAAAGAAAAGATGATAAAGGGGTACAGAAGAGAGTAAAAGTTAGAACATGGTCATGTATGAACTCGTTGGCACCTCTATGGCCACCACCATGATGGATCCCATTCAAAATCTCAGTCTCACAGTCCTGATTATCATGCACCTGTGCAACAGTTTGCTGGTGCTCCATGATCAGGTGTCACAGTTCTAACATTTCATGATGCATTGACTCCTGCTTGTGAAGGGGTTGTGGGACAACAGATGGACCAGACGCAGAGCTTCAGGTTCAACAATCTTTATGTGATGTTTATTTAAAATACAGAGGATAACCTTCAGCAATGGCATATCCCTTTTTCAATGTATCACTTTGCAGCAACAGACTATGCATGTCATTCCTCTGCACTTAGTCAGCACCTACAAACCCACTGATCTAACTTTTCAGTTGAGATTCAGCTTTCCCTATGTGGGCCTTGTTTGCTTGGGGAGTGGGGGCTAAAATAAAAAAAAAGTTAAAGACAAATAACCTCAGTGCAGAAACACTGAAACAAGGGTTACCCCCCAAAAGCATTAGCAATAAAGCCAAGTTCCAAAGAAAAACATCACGCACACTCCCATAATGCAAAGCATCGTAGGATGTATATGCAAATCACCATGAAATGTCAGACTGGCTCAGTTTACAGCAGGAATGCATGGTGCCAAAGGGCCTCTCAAACAATCTGTAATTTGCATGCATTCTAAATAACACAACAGTGGGTTTTCTGATATCTGTACTCGGGCAACTCAATTTATTTAATACAGTCACCCAGTACTTTTTACCTTTATCAAAAACATCTAGTGCCATGATATTTTTAACATTTGCAGGCTTCATACACATAAGTTATATACAAGGTATTTTATGACATAGTGCCATTGCATACTAAATCCAACAATGAGGAACACAGCCTGTTGTTTTACATCAGCTCAGAGGTCACAACAATAACCTCCCTGTATGTGGACCTATGAGGAAAAAAGGAATGTTAAAGAGGACACTATAGCATAGTCAAGAAATGGTAGAGGGGTACCCATAGGTGGCCAACCTTATGGGCTAGAAATTATAAAGGATAGATTTGGCTAAGAAATAGAAGAACTGTTGAAACAGATTTAAGAAAAGGCCAGTCCTCAAGAGTGGTAGGATCTCCCTGTCACATATCCCCCACCTTAAGAGGGAAGCAGTTATTGCAGACTGCTTACCATCTTCCTATCCCAGGAAGGGATGAAGGTTCCACCCATTTGTCTTCAGAAGCTCTGCCTCAGGGTCCCTATTATCAATAAACATTCAATCATAAACATAGTGAATATCATCATTCTTTATCCTGAGGGATTAACACATTTCTCAACAGAGACTAACAGTACCTTCCCTGCACTGTCTCCTTTTAGGGAAAGTCCACCATATTTTAATGACCAAAAATCTGGACTGCTGTAAAGTCCAGTACCACAGAAAGAATTCCTCTGGGGTGAGTAATTACCTGCTCCAACCCCACCAGACATGTCAGTTTTAAGCAGGGGCCCAGTCCTGGTTCAACCCCTCTACATTAACCAAGTGTGTCTCTTGATTCATTCATATCACTTGCTACTGATACAGACATCTGAGGGTAGACACTTTAGGTGTTACCCCAACACAGGTTCCAATCCTTTTTAAATATTTGTGCTTATTTCAGCTGTTACCATCTGGTACCTTGTGACCTGTATGGGAGTTTTCCCTTTTTCCAATGGTGCCATTTTCTTTTCTTTAATGACCTCCACCCTTTGGGATGCTCTTTCCACACCCTGGGTATTAGTTTCTCTGCTGTCCCCAGCAGGCACATAAGACAAGTCTTAAGATAGGCTGCCACCTGTCTGTACATTCCTGGCCAATAATAATATGGGGTTAATGGAGCTAATACCCCACCATGGTTTAGATGCCAACAGGGACTAAAGTGAGCAGCCTCCAGCACTTGTTGTCTGTAGGCCTCAAGCACCACTACCTGGGTAGCGACACTATTTGTACAGGGGTTGGGCCACATGTGGTACAGAAAGACCTTTTTTAGTTTGTGTCACCAACATTGTTTTGCCCACACATCACCTTTAATCTGCATACCCTCATTGACCTTAACATACCGTATCATATTGGCAACATTAGCATCTTTAGCCTGTGGTATACCCCAGTCAATACTATTAATAGATTTAGTTGTATCAATAAAAGAAAAAGTCCCTTCAGCCTCATAGGCTTCTTCTTGTATGCTTGGAGCCTTCAACCCCAGCATAATATCACTAGGCACAGTCTTACCTGGGGTCTCACATTCCAGTTCCATACTTGCATCTCCAACCTCCAACAGGTAACATCCTGGGAACACAGGCAACAATGGAATATCCTGTTCAGTTAGGGGGTCCTCCTCCAGCTGAGTCCACATAAAATTCTCCTATAATTCTTTATCTAAACTCTCTGGCAGGAACCTCTTGAGCACCTTGCACTGGTGTTCCACCACTCTGCATAGTCAGTCTGCCTCCAGCCATTGTCCACTCATCCATAGTTTTAGCCTCATCAGGTTTTCCATCATTGGGGTGTAATCTTGCATCTTTGGTCTGCCTCGACCCCATGATAGCTCCTAATCCCCTTTGCATCTCTTCATCATCTTCAGGCTAGGCCATCCTCCAAGCTTCCAGGTCCCATCCAGGCAGAGGCTTCTCTCCCAGTCTGTTAGCCATGGTTCTGGTCAGAACTCCATGGACTTTGTTCTCCAGGTTCTACTCTGGCAACTCCTGGTGCATCGGTCCACCTGGGATATCTGGGTGATATCCACTAGAAAAAATCCCTCTAAGGCCAATCCAGACATATCCAGCAAGTTATCCCACTTTTGACACCAAGTCTGTGGAGGGGTTGTGGGGTAACAGATGGACAAGACGCAGAACTTCAGGTTCAACACACAATCTCTGTGTGATGTTTATTTAAAATACAAGATATAACCTTCAGCAATGGCATATCCCTCCTTCAATACATCAGTTTGTAGCAACACACTATGCATGTCCTTTCTCTGCACTTAGTCAGCACCTACAGATCCAGTGATCTAACTTTTCAGTTGAGATTCAGTTTCCCCTATGTGAGCCTTATTTGCTTTGGTGGTGAGGGGCTCAAATAAAAAAAATCAAGCTAAAGATAAATAACATCAGTGCAGAAACACTGAAACAAGCGTTGCCCCAAAAGGGCATTGGTTATAAAGCCAATTTACCAAGAAACACAACGTCGCACATACTCTCATAATGCAAAGCATCATGGGATGTATATACAAATCACCATGAAATTTCAGACTGGCTCAATTTACAGCAGGAATATATGGTGCCAAAGGGCTTCCCAAACAATCTGTAATTTACATGCATTTTAAATAACACAACAGGTTTTTTTCTGATATGTATACCCTGGTAACTTAATTTCTATAATACAGTCACCTAGAACTTTTTATCTTTATCAAAAACACCTAGTTCCATGGTATGTGTAACATTTACAGGTTTCATACACATAAGTTATATACATCAAGGTATTTTATGACATTGTGCCATTGCATACTAAATCCAACAATGAGGAATACAGCCTGTTGTTTTACATCAGCTTGGAGGTCACAACAATAACCTCCCTGTACAAGGACCTAAGAGGGAAAATGAATATTAAAGAAGACATTATAGCATAGTCAAGAAAGAGGAGGAGGTTCCCATAGGTGGCCAACCTTATGGACAGAAAGTGTAAAGGATAGATTAGGCTAAGAAATAGAAGAACTGTTGCAACAGAGTTATGAAAAGGTCAGGTCCTCCAGAGTGGCAGGATCTCCCTGTCACACTGCTCATTCCCTGCACCTGGTGATGCTACTACTGCTACTGCAGTTGATGCCAGTGGTGCTGGTGCAGCAACTACTGCTGCTATATCAACTGCAGGAGTGGGGGGCACTGAAAATTCCATTTGCCCTTGTCTGCATGACACTGCTAATGTAGCAGCTGCTGTAAGTGTCGCCTGCCATTCTGCATCGTGATGCATACATAAGTGTGTCTACTGCCCCCCAGTAGCCAATAGGGCTCCCCCTTCCCCCTATGGATCACCTTGTGGCGTATAGTGCCATTAGCCACACTTCTGTCATTCTGGTCACATTCAAAATATGCCCATGTAAGGGAGGTCTTCCCCAGGTCCCTAGTCTTGCATCAGTTGCCCTCATCTGATAGCCCCACCTCTTGTTCTTGGGGAGCAGATGGTTCATGCTGTGGGCATGGAACCATGGAGGGGCCTCCAGCCTCCAGCCTGCTGCTGCTCCTTCTGCTAAGGCTGCTCCACCTGCTGCAGCTACTTCTGCTCATGCTACTGCTCCTGCAGTGGCTGCTTCACCAGCTGTGGCTGTGCCACCTGCTCCTGCTCATGCTGCTGCTCCTGATGCACCTCTACCTCATTGTCTTTTGGTGGGTAGACCTGCATCCCCAAAACAGCATAATTTATGATGGTAGCACATGACCCACCATGTGTCTGTAGTCCATGATGTCCAGTCAGATGATCCATAGCAACAGCAAGAAGATCCAACAAAGAAAAAAAAATACAGAGAAAGAGAGAGACAGAGAGAGAGAGAGTAACATACACAAGTTTAAAACATGAAACAGAAGTAGTTCAGTTAGAACTTCAGTAGGACAAAAGGAAAAGATAGATTAGTACTATTTAAAGTATTACACTATTGGACTAGTTAAATGAATTGCTCTCAGTATCTGCCTATACTCCACACCAATTCAGACCTCACTCAGGCCGAGTCATCAAGTGTAAACAAGCATTTCCCATGGAGGAAAGTGTTCAGGTGACCTGCAGAGAGGTTCACATGTGACTAAACTGTTTTTCCTACCAACTTTGCCTGTGCACCAAATTGAAGCCAAAGGTAACAGTCAAAATTTACCAGGTAAAGTTGCATAGGTGAATTCTGGGTTACCTGTGTAAAACTTTGTGAAATTTTACTAAATGTGAAGTTGGGTGACTTCACGTTAACTTTGCAGGTGAATTAAAACTTTTCTGCATCTCTGGTTGTGACATTCGTAGGAGAGGATGTAGTTGCTCACCAAGTTGATGTGCTGCTTAATGGGATCTCAGGAAAGAGAACGCCAACAATGGCACACCTCCGTATTGAACCAGCACTGGCACCTGTGTCAGACATCTGTGATGTTGACATACAGTACACGATGACAGCTCTCAGTCACAAAGCAACTGAATACATTAGGCTGTGAAAGCCTAGCAGGAGCAAAAAGTGTAGGCTCTTTAGCACTGAGATAAAATCCTGAACATGAATAGAGGACAATGAAAGCAATAGTTCAGATTGATACAAATATGAGCATTGATCACAGTGATACAACTTTTTTTTATTTAAATAGGTATTTAATGATACAATAATTAAGACTAGACAAAGACAGAATAAAGATACTGAGCTAAAGAGGGGCCACCAAACCACATGCTATGTATAAACAATTACCTAAATGACTTTCATGAGCCAAATGGTAAACAGAAAAGTGGGTGGGAGAGTAAAAGCTAAGACATTATATGTTTCTGTCAATAAGGAACCAAGTCACCTCCAAAAAATGTTGCAATCAACCAAGATTTACAGTATATGAGATATTTATATAACAAATGCAATCCTTTAGTACAGTACCTTAATGAAATTACTATAAGATTCTGGAGTCTGACCCAACACAAGACAGTATGTATATTTTACAAGAAAGGCTAGAAGAATATGTGGACATGGAATGGTTATGTGACTTGGAGGTGGACAGCCTGGTTTAAGTGTCCCAGGTTACCCATCTTCCATTGTTTACTAAAAATTCATAAGGACTTGACTGAATCTCTGAGTAGGCCTATAGTGTTCAATACTGAGTCTATTCTTAAATGAGTAGCATCCTACATTAACTTTCATCTACAACCACCTATTGAGAATATAAGCACGGATTTATAAGTCATGATCAAAAAAGTGGACAGCTTGTCACAATCAGGTATACAAGAAGGAAGCTTCCTAGTTACTTGTGACATAGCAGAACTGTACATGACCAGTCCACATACAGAAAGTGTCATAAGTATGGGGATGCTTGATACAAGACCAGAGGAAACAAAAAATAAAACAAAGTTGTTACAAAAATTAGTGGATTGTATACTCAGAAAGAATTATTTTTAACTTGAAGGAACCTACTGTATTATGAACAGGTTCAAGGAATCACCATGGATAGTAAAATGACACCTGCCTATGCCAATGCATATGTCTTTGATTTTGAGCAACAGCATATATTAAATTCAGACCATAACCTACACCATCGATGTACAGTATGAGGGCTTGTTCCTGATACATTGATGATGCAACTGAGAAGAACTGAGGGAATTTTACAAGTAATATATAAAAGTATAAAAAATAGTGGACAATGGTGGGGCAGTGGATGCGGTCTACCCAGACTTTAGTAAGGCCTTCGATTCAGTTCCACAGAGAAGGCTGGTAAAGAAGTTTGACCACACAGGGGTTGGTCCAGACATAGTCAGATAGGTACAAAACTGGTTACATGGCAGAACCCAGAGGGTACAGGTTAATGGAGCGCAATCGATGGAAGGCAGGGTGACCAGCGGGGTGCCCCAGGACTCAGTGCTAGAGCCTGTGCTCTTCAATGCTTTTATAACAGACATCACTGATGGACTGGAAAGGAAGGTGTGTCTGTTCACAGATGACACCAAGATATGTAGCAGGGTGGACACCCCAGAAAGAGTAGGCAAGATGGAAGCTGACCTCAAGAAACTGAAAGAATGATCTGGAGTGTGGCAGCTGAGATTTAATGCCAAAAAGTTCAAGGTCATGCACATAGGATAGAAAAATCCAAGAAAGGAGTATTACCTAGGAGGTGAAAGACTGGCAGCCTCAAACCAGGAACGTGATTTTGGAATCATAATCTCAGATGACTTGAAGGTTAGTAAGCATTGTGAGAAGACAACAATGAAGGCCAACAGAATGCTGGGCTGCACTGGGAGGGGAATCACAAGTGGGAAGAGAGAGGTGGTACTACCACTGTATAGATCACTGGTCAGGCCTCACCAGGAATACGGAGTCCAATTCTGGAGGCCTCACCTCAGGAAGGACACTGACAGGGTAGCAACAGTAGAGAGAAAGGTAACAAAAATGATTCAGGGTCTGCTGTACATGTCCGATGAGAAAAGACTTAGGGAACTGAATATATACTCCCTGGAACAGAGAAGAGAGAGAGGGGACATGATTGAAACATTCAAGTACATAAAAGGCATTAACAAGGTACAGGCACAGGAACTTTCTCACTTCAAGAAGAGCTCTAGGACCAGAGGACATGACCTCATGCTGCAAGGATGGAGGTTCTCTACCAACACCAGGAAGTTTTTCTTCACAGAAAGAGTGGTGGATGCTTGGAACAGCCTGCCACAAGAGGTTGTGGAGGTCAACACTGTGGGGGGATTCAAGAATGCATGGGATAGACACAAGGGAACCCTGACTATAAAGGGCAATTAGAGTGTCAAAATAGGTCTAAAACAAATGGGCAGACTAGATGGACCTTCTGCCGTCAACTTCTATGTTTCTATGTTTCAATGTATTTGAATTCCAGGAACACCAATTTGAAATTTGCTTGAGAATACAATAACACTGTGGTAACATACTTGGATCTCTCCATTAGGTTGAATAATGGTATAATAAATTGGGGACTGTACAGGATGAGTGCAGACCGCAATATTATTTTACTTGCATCTGGCTATCATGACCAACATTTGATTAGAAGCCTACCATACTCACAGTATACAAGAATCAAGAGAAATTGTAGTGATCCTATTGAATTAGAAGAAAAACAAAAGGGGATGCATTATAGGTACAAAGATAGAGGTTAAGGAGAACAAAACCTAAAAAAAGCAGAAATTAGACTTGGGAACACTAGTAGGGAGACACTTCTTGAAGAAAGGAGGACAGCAGAACAAGCTCATAAACTTTGTTTGTCTTTTAAGTACACCAGTAAGTTTAAAAATATAAGAATTATGTAATTATGTCTGCTATAGAGCTCCATCCTGGTATAACTCGCTCCCTGCCCCCATCTCTGATGCCACAACGATCTCCAACTTCAAAACTGCACTTCAGAGCCAACTATTTAATACGCGTAGCTGCATCTGTCTCTAAATGAGGCATAGCTCACTATGCACTGACAAAGCTTGCTGAGCAGCACCACACCCCACTTCACTCAACCTCACCCCATTGCCCATTGAACTACTATCACCCTGCTGTTTCTGCTCATTCTCTCGTGCAAGAATGTGCCATTGTAGCTAAACTGGTTTTCTCTGTATAAATGTTTGTAACCCCACATGTGTTTGCTAAACTATGTAACTCGTATGCTGTAACAAAGAGTCTGTTATGTATTTGTCCTGAGGTACCTTTGGAAATGAGCCTCTGGCTCAAAGGTTGTAAACTGATGTACAAATAAATAAATAAATGTATAAACATTGTTTTTTGTTAAGCAGAGGACATCCTGACATTTTAGCATTTAAACAGAGACCCATCGTAGCAGCCAAGATTGTTTAAAATATCAACAATAGAACAGTCAGATCTCAATTACAGATACCACAGGTTAGAGGGGAGCAACTCCTTTTAGGACCACTTCAGCTGGGATGACACCATGTGGTTGGTGATAGGTGTGCAATCATACTAGCAGAAAGAAAAGCACACAAACATCCATTCACTTTCATAGACTACCCCCGTCAGACAGTGTATAAACTGAGAGAGTCAGGGAGTCATTTATGTTTAACAATGTCCTTGTGACTGGTTTTATGTAGCAAACACTAAAAGAGTGCTGAAAATGCACATTCAGGAACATAAGGAGGATATTAGAAGAACGGATACGAAATCCCCAGTAGCTTTACAGTTTGCATCTGCTGGGCAACAGGGGGCATCCCTAAAGTTTTGGGGGCTAGAACTGGTTCCCCAGACTAGTAGAGGTTGAAACCATATCAAAATCTTTGGCAGAACTGGGATGCACTGGAATTTTAGTTTTCAGGTGTCAAAGAGGGACTATGGTCACAATTTCTGACATCAATAAATTCCGAAATTGCATCGACATAACCCCAATCAGCCTCATACCATAAACGAGATCTCTAAGTTACTTTGTTTTAAAGTTACAAGTTATTTTACAATCCTAAATTCACTGCTTGTTCAAAAAGGCAAGTTCAGTGATGGGCTGCTGATAATGTCACCTTCTGAACTCACAGTCTAGTTCTTCCTGTTAGCAAGCTTATAGGACCTGCTTCTCCAAAGTTTTAAAGATCATATGCAATGGTTTTCTCTAGTAAAACTGGCAGCACATCCAATAAACATTCATTTAAAAACTATGTGTGTTTCAGGTTTTGAAACAAAGTTGACACTTTTTTTGGTGCCTTTTTGTTGTGGTCATTTTTTCCAGGGTTGCTGAATCATATCACATTGCTGTGAGGTTTGCAGACTGGATAATTCTGATGTGGTAAAAGGCTGAGATCTTTCACACCTGTCATTAAACTGAGGTAATTTATCAGGATGGCACTTTAAAACAATTATTCCATCTCCCTGTAAATGGGGGTGGGAAAGGTAATGCTGTTTTGAAACCTTACTATGAGTTTTTATGCATTAGCCATCCCAATGTTTTCTCCCTGTTAGGCTGTTACTTGACCTACATTCAAGCTCATCCATGTTGTACTCTATATTAAAATTATCATTTTACCATGGCTAATACTTCCACCCTTAGTAGGAATTAACACATATAAGGCTCTATTAAAATGTATGGTAAAGCAGACATTGACAGACAGCAATGATGTTACCAACATTACAATACTGGTAGCAATAAAACTTCCTAACAGGCACAGTAGAGTAGCACCCCAAATGGTATTAGCAGCCTGGAGACATGCTGACTCAGCATTCAGCAACCCTAGAGAAATGGATCACACCAAAAATGCATTAAAAATACAAATTTGTCAACTTTGTTACAAAACCTGAAACATACAAAGTTTTATAGCAATGCTTTTTGAATGGTGCTGCCTGTTTTACTTGTGAAAACCAATGCACATGATATTTAAAACTTTGGAGAAACACGTCCTATAAGCTTGTTGACAGAGATGATTAGACTGTGAGTTCAGGAGATGACATTATCAGCAGCTCTTCACTGAAACTGGCTTTTTTGAACAGGTAGAGAAATCAGGGTTACAAAATAGTTCATAATTTTAATATAAAGTAACATAGAAATCTAATTTTTGGTATGCAATTTACTGGGGGTATGCTTATTCTAATTCTGCAATGTAGCCCTTTTGGCCAGAGTCCCTCTTTAAATCCACATATTGGAATGAATGTACAGTAGATATAAACTGGCCTACCTGCTGGTGAATCTTTTTGGGGTGGGAGTTTGTGTTAGTTCCTACTTGGACTTTGCTTTTTTTTTTACTGAAGTACTGTATTAAAGGATTGTATTTATCGTTTACACATTTTATATTGTTCTTGGTTGATTGTAATATTTTATTTTGTAGAGATATTTGTTCTGTATTGGTGAAAGCATATAATTCCATAGCTTTTACTCCCCCTCTGCTTTTCTATGTATCAATTGGCATATGGAAGTAATTTTGGTAATTGTTCATACACAGTATGTGGTTTGATGCCTCCTCTTTAACTCAATATCTTTAATCTACCTTCATCTACTCTTAATTATTGTATTATTAACACAGGAGTGTTTACACCTTTAATTAAAATAAAGTAATATCACTGTGATCAATGTTCATATTTGCATCAGACTGAAGTATCATTTAAATTGTCCTTATTTGTGTTCAGGATTCTGATTCAGTGCACTATAGCCTGCCCTTTGGCTCCTGCAAGGCTTTCACAGCCTGGTATTTTTAGTTGCTTAGTGATTGACAGCTGTCATCGCATATATCAATGCCACAAACGTTTGATGTAGAAGCAAGTGCGGGCTCAAGAGGGAGGTGTATCAGTACCTGTATTCTCTTACCTGATATGCCATTAGGCAGCATGACAACCTGACAAGCAGATCAACTTCTTTGAATGTCACAACTAGCTATTAAGAAGATACAAGAAGGCATGGAGTTTAGCTGAGTCTTTTTAAATGTAACATTTTGCAGACACAGAAGACAGTTTTCTGACACGATATAGAGCTTGTTGTGTGAAGGTTATTTAAGAGGCATCCCCTCTTCAATAAAGAGCTAAAAAGTACATGAAAATTACTTGCTTAATTTTAGAATGTTGGCATTACAGACACAGTGATAATGGGGATTGAGCATGGTGGTGCCATATAAATGATTACTACAATTGGTTTTCCATAGCCAGTCAGTAAAAAATAACTCAGAATATTAACTCATTCAGCCCAATTCAGCCTTTAGAATGTTCATGCTGAAACTCCAGGCGGCTTTGCTAGGAGTTGCCTAAGACTCTGTACAGAATTCTTAGCACATTTGTACATACCTGTATGCCAAACAAATCTCAATATCTGAAACACTATACTAGCTGGACTGAAACAACCAGCAGCAAAGTTGTTAAGGACAAAAGGACATTTACAATGGGGACAGCCACTAAGCTGAACTCATATATTTTTTGAAAATATACTCATTTAAATACTTACATTTTCATGTTTTTTTAATTAATCACACACTTCAAAAGGGTCTAATTTTAAAAAATATAAGGAGTTCAACTTAGTGACTACCCTCACTGTAAAGGTCTTTTTGTCCTGAACAACATTACTGAAGGTTGTTTTAGTCCAGCTAGTATAGTTTTCCAGATATTGAAATTTGTTCGGCATGTGTACAGATGAGCTTCCAAGCAGCCAACATTGTTTTTCCCACCTGAGCAAACACTGTATTGCATGTGTCAAACCAATCTCAGTATCTGAAAAACTATACTAGCTGGACTAAACCAACCTAAGCAAAGTTGTTCAGGACAAAAAGATCCTTACAATAAGGGTAGTCACTAAACTGAACTCCTTATAGTTTTTTTAAATATACCCATTTAATTACTTTCATTTTTATGTTTTTGTAACAAATCACACACTTTAAAAGGGTATATTTAAAGAAGTATAAGGAGTTCAGCTTAGTGACTACCCTCATTGTAAAGGTCTATTTTGTCCTGAACAACTCTGCTGCAGGTTGTTTTAGTCCAGCTAGTATAGTTTTTCAGATATTGAGATTTGTTTGGCATGTGTGTAACTGTGCTTCTGAGCAGCCAGTGTACTTCTTTCCCCTTGAGCAAACACTGTATTGCACGTGCCAAACAAATCTCAATATCTGAAAAACTATACTAGCTGGACTTAAACAACCTGCAGCAAAGATTTTCATGACTACAAGACCTTTACAATGAGGGTAGTCATTAGGCTGAACTCCTTATATTTTTTAAAATGTACCCATTTAATTACTTACATTTTCATGTTTGTTAACAAATCACATGCTGCAAAAGGGTCTATTTTAATAAATATAAGGAGTTAAGCTTAGTGACTACCCTCACTGTAAAGGCCTTTTTGTCTTGAACAGCTTTGCTGCTGGTTGTTTTACTCCAGCTAATATAGTTTTGCAGATACTGAGATTTGTTTGGCATGTGTGCAGATGCACTTCTGAGCAGCCAGCATGTTTTTTTACACCTGAGTGAACACTTTTTACATGTGCTAAACAAATCTCAACATCTGAAAAACTATACTAGCTGGACTAAAACAACCAGAGCAAGGTTATTAAGGACAAAAAGACCTTTACAATGGGGGCAGACACTAAGCTGAACTCCTTATATATTTTTTGAAAATATATCCATTTAAATACTTTAATTTTCATGTTTGTTAATGAATCACACACTTCAAAAGGGTCTAATTTAAAAAAAATATACAGAGTTCTACTTAGTGAATACCCTCACTGTAAAGGTCATTTTGTCCTGAACAACATTGCTGCAGGTTGTTTTGGTCCAGCTAGTACAGTTTTTCAGATATTGAGATTTTTTTGGCATGTGTACAGAGGAGCTTCCGAGCAGCCAACATTGTTTTCCCCACCTGAGCAAACACTGTATTGCATGTGACAAACAAATCGCAGTATCTGAAAAACTATACTAGCTGGATTAAAACAACCTGAAGCCAAGTTATTCATGACAAAAAGATCCTTACAATGAGGGTAGTCACTAAACTGAACTCCTTATAGTTTTTTAAATATACCCATTTAATTACTTTCATTTTCATGTTTTTTGTAACAAATCATGCACTTCAAAAGGGTATATTTAAAAAAGTATAAGGAGTTCAGTTTTGTGATTACCCTCATTGCAAAGGTATATTTTGTCTTGAACAACTCTGCCACAGGTTGTTTTAGTCCAACTAGTATTGTTTTTCAGATATTGAGATCGGTTTGGCATGTGTGTAACTGTGCTTCTGAGTAGCCAGCATGTTTCTTTCCTCTTGAGTGAATGCTGTATTGCATGTACCAAACAAATCTCAATATCTGAAAAACTATACTAGCTGGACTTAAGCAACATGCAGCAAAGTTTTTCAGGACTAAAAGACCTTTACAATGAGGGTAGTTACTACGCTGAACTCCTTATATTTATTAAAATATACCCATTTAATTACTTACATGTTCATGTTTTTTAACAAATCACACACTTCAAAAGTGTCTATTTTAATAAATATAAGGAGTTCAGCTTAGTGAGTACCCTCACTGTAAAGGCCATTTTGTCCTGAACAGCTTTGCTGCTGGTTGTTTTAGTCCAGCTAATATAGTTTTGCAGATACTGAGATTTGTTTGGCACATGTGCAGATGCACTTCTGAGCAGCCAGCATGTTTTTTTTTTCCACCTGAGCTAACTCTTTTTGCATGTGCCAAATAAATCTGAATATCTGCAAAACTATACTAGCTGGACTAAAACAACCTGCAGCAAAGTTGTTCAGGACAAAAAGACCTTTACAATGAGGTAGTCACTAAGCTGAACTCCTTATATCTTTTAAAATATACCCATTTAATTACTTTAATTTCCATTTTTTTAGCAAATCACACATTTTAAAAGGCTCTGTTTTAAAAAAATATAAGGCATTCAGCTTAATGACTAACCTCATTGTAAATGTTCTTTTGTCCTGAACAACTTTGGCCCAGGCTGTTTTGGTCTGGCTAGTACAGTTTTTGAGATTTTGAGATTTGTTTGACATGTGTACAGATGAGCTTCTGAGCAGCCAATGTTTTTTTTTCCACCTGAGCGAACACTGTATTGCATGTGCCAAATAAATCTCAATATCTGAAAAACTATACCAGCTTGTCTAAAACAACCTGTAGCAAAGTTTATCAGGACAAAAATATCTTTATAATGAGGTTAGTCACAATAGCGAGATCCCCATAGTATGTAAAGTATGTCATATAGAACACTACTATTTTACCCTACATTTAAGTCACTGAAAAACAAAATACAACACTTTAGCTTTAATTAGAATGCAGTACATATTGAATTTCTTACCTTTCCAAAAGATATGCCTTTATGAAGCAACTGAAGACTTTGCCAAGTGTTGTTGAAGACATCAATATGCCCCAGAAGCTGCAACATGGCAATTTGGACCTTATGCATTGTGTTTTATGATGCATAATAAATCTCTGAATTTTTTTCACATTCTGTAAAAGCTATGTAAATGTATACATAAATGATCTGCAAATGTATAACTAAATATCTTAAACAGTAAAAAAATTAGTATTTTGAACAATTCTGTTTAGTGTCTGTGTTTTTTTACCTTACAACACAGAATCAGTTTTATTTGTAAAACAATGAATGATTTATTTAGAACTACACAACTGTGACACATGAGACATTAAAACCTAAGTGTTAGGGTGGGATTAGGTTAACATTTCAATGGGAAAGGTAAGGAAGGGCAGTGACAGCTGCCTTTTTACAAATATTTGCAATTTGTGGATTTTGTTCACCTTAGACCCCCTATGCCCAGTAGTGTATAATGTTATGCAACAAAAATCAAACCCACTGCCCCTTAGTCCATCAAGCAGAACTTCCTGTAGCCAAAGGAAGCACAATTAAAAAAATCAGTTTCCCTTGCCAAAACATCATATTGTTCTGAATGAACAATATCTGTAAACAGAATTTATGCTGTGCTGGGCTGCCTTGGTGTGGTACTCCAGAAAACAGTCTACGCAGAGGGTCACTTCACATGCCATGCAGACGTGTTTTGGTTCTGGTCTCTTTCTTTTGGGGATGGGGCTGCAAGTTGTGCTCTTTGGGACTTTGACTGGAAAATGCAGTCCCTGACTGATTGGTGATGGCCCCATTCCTGGTTTTAGGATGCATTTTCATTTTTGGCTAGTGTAGTCACCCAACATCTGTCATGCAATGACTTGCTGGAAGTCCAGTTGTGTTTCTACCTTCTGTTTACCAGTTCTGGTAACTTGTCAGTGGCTCAGTGATTCTCTAAATATTATAAATGCATTCAAAATACAGACATCGAACAGAAAAAAGAAGATGTAGTACCACTATTTGTTTGATTTTCTGTGGTTCGGATATTGTATATGAATCTGGTCTGCCACTTCGACGCCATAAATAAATGAATTGTATGATGGTATTATGTTGGGGAATGGCACTGACATCACTGAACTATCCTTTTGTCATCTGTTGACAACAAATGCCTCCTTGATTAAGTTGTGGTTTATCAACAACAGAAATGCCAGCTTAATGTTTCTCCATGCGGTAGCCACTAAATTACCCTGCTGCAGCATCTGAAAGTGTTCCTTCAGTTTCTTTGTGAAAGCCTTCTTGTTAAATTCTTTAGGCCATCTCACTCAGTTGGTATGAACAGTACAACAGAAGTAAATTCCCTGCTACAGGAGGGCACTTGCCTGCTGTGTGCATCTAAATAAAGCTGGTGTTTTTTCCCTATCAGGGATTTCGACAAGTCCTTCACCACCCTTTTCCCTAGTCCAGATTTTGCATTGCCATCCACCTTTCTGGTATAAATCTGGAATTCATTTATGTATCCATTGTTTCCATTGGCTCACACCCAAACTTTAATGTCATATTTCTGCAGCTTGCTTGCCGTATACTAGAGGAAAGAGAGACACCCTCAAAACCCAACCTTCATTTCATCAATAGAAGACTCACAGTGCTGATGGTACTCTGACATGCACTTGGCAAGCACACTGTCATGCACTGTACAGACATGGTGGATTTTGTCCCGTGACATTATGTTGCCAATATAAAAGTTGTCGAAAGCCTTGTCTTTACTCCAATACATTCTGTAGTGGAGGACCTTAATGACAGACATTTAGACATGCATGCCCAGGAAAGCATGCATGTCCTCTGCTGCAACAGGAGTCCATCTCTTGTCAGCCTTTCCTGCCACTTCTTGCTTTTGTTCACTGTAGTGATTTGTCTCCCACATCATCAGTTCGTAAAGGTCAGGAGTGAACAACAGCTGTTGGAAGTCCAGTTCCTGTTTGACAGCAGACATTGGTTTGGCTGGTCTGACTGGCTCGATGAACTCTTTCACAACCACCTTTTGGAGAAAGGATGACCACGCTAGTGATTCTACCATGTCACGTGGCTCTTCATCATCTTCCTCATCCTCACTTGGGTCATGCTGGGCTATTGCAACATCCAAGTCTAAGTCATCAACCCTGATAAGGTATTCTTCCACCTCTGTCTCCTTGAAACCCAGGAAATCCTCCTCATCACTCGAGGTGTCTGCAAATTCCTGAGGTAAATTATTTCTTCTAGCTTGCATTTGGATTTCATCTTCTGTGAATCTAATGAAGTCTTCAGACTCACTATCATAAGACTCAAAGGCAACTTGCAGGTGACTCATTTTGATTGAAAGACAATATAAAACTCTCTGCTCACAGAAGTCAGTCACTCTGTGTCTTCACAAAGAGTGAACTACAGAGATGTTTTTGTGGGAAACTGAGCGGTCAATCGATGACTGACATGTAAAACTTTTGTTAGAAAAATAATTATATACACACATGTACATATATGAAGTATATGACATATATAGTTATGTGTGAATATAATTATTTTTACACATTACTTTGTAAAGTTATGGGTTGGCATAATATGGGATGGCACAGAATGTTAGGAAAGGTCATGAAAACTGTTTGGGCACTAACACTATGGGGGGGCAGATGAAAGTCCTTAGATCAGTAGACTGTGGTGGGGTTGTGGAGAAAATAAAACACACATTTACATGTAAATTACACTGACACATGACACTACTTTCACACTATTTAAATAGTAGGGATAGAAATAGGTGTATTTTATGTCATAATGTCAGTGTAATTTGTTATATATGCTTTCATGTTAAAACATGTTTGATTTTACCTCCAAATTTGGGGATCATAATCCAGTATATTGTGTTGTAAAAGATTTAAATCAAATAATTGAGGAAGAAAAGATTACCCTGAAAAGAAACTTTAAGAACTATCACCCCAATAATTTTGTTTATGATCTAAATTGTGTAGAGTGGGGAAGATTAAATTTAATTCCAGATGTAAATTTGGCGGTGGAAGAATTTTCTAAAACTTATTTGGAGGCTTGTAATAGGCATGCACCATTTAAAAAAACTAAAACAAAGAAAAAGCATCTTCCATGGATAAATGAATATTTGAAAAAGATAATTCGTATTAGAGATAGAATCTGGAAAAGAGCAAATAAAACAAAAAGGGAGGAAGACTGGGTTCATTTTAAAATTAAGCGGAATGAATGTAAAAGGTAAATTAGATCTGCAAGAAAAAAATTTTACAACATTTAAATTGAGACTACTTGTGATCCTAAACAATACTGGAATATGATAAAAGAATTGGAAAACCCTTTGAGAGCTAAGCCTTATATAAAAATGTTTAATAATAAGGGTGAGCTCCTTGACTTAAAGAAAACAGCCCAGTTGTTGAATAAATATTTTTTAACATTGCCAGATATTACCATCCCAGTTGGTTCACAAGTACAAACTGATTTAGTAAATAAAGCAACCAATAATGAAAACTGTCCTCTTTTTTATTTAAAAAAAATTAAAATCGCGGAAGTTAGGCGGGAGATCTTAAAACTAAATAAAAATAAATCATATGGTATGGACAATATTAAAGGGAAATTTATTAAGGACGCAGTTGAAGTATTATCACCAATATTGACTGATTTATTTAATCAAAGTTTGATGGAAAATGTTTTTCCCTCTATCTGGAAAATAGCCAAAATAGTACCTACCTATATTTAAGGGGGGTGATTCTAATGATTCCTCAAATTATAGACCAATAGCAATCCTCTACATCCTTTCTAAGTTAATGGAATGGATGGTGTACAGCCAGTTGTATAGTTACTTAGAAAAATATTCAAAATTGACCAAATACCAACATGGCTTTAGGATAGGTTATTCAACTTGCACTGTGCTCGTGGACTTTGTTGATAAAGTGGCAGTGACCTTAGATAGGGGAGAGTCCATGGGCACAGTGTTTGTTGACCTTTCTAAAGCCTTTGATTTGGTCGACCAACACTTATTGTATGAGAGGATGTAGAGGATCGGTATAGCCCCTAGGTCACTGTTATGGTTTAAATCATATTTGAGTCAAAGAAAACAGCAAGTAGTAATAAATGGTCATTTTTCTGAAGTGGGTAGTATACTAACAGATGTCCCTCAAGGTTCAACTTTGGGACTTCTACTGTTTTTGTTATATATTAATGAATTACCTATCAAAATAAATAACACACAAAACAGGCTGTATGCTGATGATACAGTACTTTTAGCATCAGCAAAATCCCAAAACGACATGATGGTTAAACTACAGATAGATTTTGATGTTTTACAGGTTTGGTTTTCCAGCTCTAGATTAGTGATAAGTGATAAAAAAAACTCAGATTATGTTTTTCAATAAAAAAAAACAAAGGTTAATAAAAAACAGATTAGAGATAGGGATATACTAATGAGGAATGGGAAAAAATTGATAGTCACAAATCAATATAAATATGTAGGTGTAGAGATTGATCACACTTTATCTTTCTCAGCTCATATTAATAATACAATAAAGAAAACTAATAATAAGATAGGGGTATTACATAGGTCATCAAGGATATTAAATCTACAAACTCAGAGGTTAATTGCAAATCAACTAATAATGCCTGTATTAGAATATGGAAATATGGTGTATAATTTTGTGGGTCAAACATATTTAAATAAATTAGTCATATCATATAATCGATTGGCAAGATTTGTCCTGAACTGTAGTTACAATACTCATCATTGCATTTTGTATAGAGACTTAAACTGGGACAGTGTATCAGTACAATTTAAAAAACAATATTCAGTATTTATTTACAAAATAATAAATGGGATGATTGATGGAAACATGGAATTGTCTTCTGTTAGTAAATGTTATCCCTGTGTTTTAAGGGATGTAAAGCACAGAGGTTACACTTTTCCAAAAACTAATACAGTATATGGTACTATGACACTTGAGGCTTAGACTGCAAATATTTGGAATAATATTCCCCCTGCATTAAGGAAAGCAACGAAACTATCCCAGTTTAAATTAGAATTGAGCACTGTATTTTACAATGAATGTACTTGTTTTTAAAGTGTGGGTAAATGTTTTAGAAGTTGGTTTGTCTGTAGACTTTTTGTCTTGTATAATGTTAAGAATTATTTATTAGTTTTTCTATGTAGTCTGAGTTTTTGTATGTTATATTGAATGTAATTTGTTTTTTTACACAGGACAACTTTGAAAATAGGCCTATGACCTAAAGTTTGATATCCTGTATAAAAATAAACATTTTTGCTACTATATATATATATATATATATATATATATATATATATATATATGTATATCTACACCATATTTCACCATTTTGAAGCTGTAGCTTCTATTATAACCTTTTGATTTTAGCCGTGGCTTCTAAACGAGGGTGGCTTCTTTTCTCTCAGCTACAGAAGAGATGTGCTCTCCCTTTATTTTCTAATGAGACTGTAGTGCCTCTTTTATATACTGAGTCCCACAGAATTAAAAGAGATGTGTGGCACAAAATGGAGATGAAGTGCCTATCTTGGAAATGTGCAGAAGTGTGATATTACAATGGCAGAGATGCATCACGCATAGATAACGTATGCAGTGCAGAAACAGGGGCGGAGACATGAATGCTCTGTGCATGGGAATATTCTGCCAAAATGTGCAGTGCATGTGCTGTGGATTCCAGAGATGTGCTACTTAAAGATAGGATGACAAAAGGATGGCCTAAATGGGCAAGCCACCCACAGGCAGGCTGTGGAACTGCAGACAGGTGCTCCTGAGACAGCTGGTGGAGATGCACTAGGATGTACATCAGGCACCCACACACAGTAGTCATATTAGGACAGCAGTACCCAAAGCCACAGGTGCTCTGATGTCCCAGGCACCACCCAGGTGGTCACCCCCACACTGCATCAGGGGCATAGATGCCCAGCTGCCACATGCAGGTGCCATCAGGGGTACCTCTTGTACACTTGCAGTGCAAACAGCCCCATTGCACAACATGTACCTGGGGTCATGGTCTGCACCCATGTGATGTTCAGGGCACCACCCAGTGATAGCATGCACCCATGGTGACATATTGGAAATGGTGCCCAGGTGGCCTGGTGATACTGGTGGCTGCACAGCATGGTCCAAGGTCTGACCAGAGACACACACCCATGGTAGTACCCAATAGGTGCACACCATGCATCCATACCAGGCCCACATGAATCAGAGCTACAGACATGACACAGGTGCCCCATGCTGTGTGACATTGCAACTGGGGCACTGCAGTGGGTTGGTGTAGTGTTCCAGTGATGGACATAGCAAAACTGTGGGCAGTACAGGGCAGAGGTGGCACAACATGTGGCCTGGAGGTGGCATGGACATGTTATGGACACCTGACCATTCTGGTGTTGGTCATTTGGCCACCATGGGCACATGCTTGTCCAGTGTTGGGGTGGCTACCCAGGTTTGCAGGACAGTTCCAGGTGGGCCCTCACTTGAGTACCCAGTCACTGTCTGAACCCTGACATCCCTTGCCTTTATCATCCCTTGTCCATTATACTGAGGTATGTGTGGCACTATGGGTGAATGCAAGATGCATACAGGGCAAGTGTATCACATTCATGTGGCATACTAGTTGGAGTATGTCACTCTGGCCCTCCACTATTGCTCATAAAGGTGGGTGTCCACTGTCCAGGTGGGCCTCCAGTACCCCAGTGAGACCCTGTACATGACCATGGGTGACAGCACTGTAGACAGGCCACTGCAGTCCACCCACACACTTATACCTTCACACCAGCCTGCTGTGCTGCAGTACCTCTGGTTCACCTTTTTGGAGTGGTGGGGCTGCCCTGCAAAACTGGATCTGCACATGCCACAGGTATGCAAATGCCCTGAATACATACCGGTAATGAGATATGTGGGGATTGGGCTCAGACTGTGCAGTGAAGCTATTTGCATATCCTGGCTGAATATTGCAATTCTGCATGCAGCATAAGTGGACACACATCGCGCATTTCCTTTTGTCCCACACAGGACTCAGGACACCTGACACACCGCACATCTCCCACTGCATGATTCTGCATGTTCAGGATCTTCAGCCGCACTTGCACAATCGCATTCTACAGTGCATCATCTGAACATACCACTATTTTGCGCCGGCACATCTGAGAGAATATGGACTTGCACAATCCGTCAAGCCACTTTTGAATATATATTTTTTTAATTTTAGTCTTTGGTAACTGGGTAAGGCCCACTATGCACAAGTGCCTGTTTTCAGGGGGGACCTGGGAGCACTGGGCGGTTAAGTGACTTGCTCAGAGTCACATAGTATGCAAGTGGAGGTTGTGAGAATCAAACTCAGGTCTGGTCTGCTGGATGTACCAAGCTCATTCACACCTCATTCATCTAACCTCTAGGCTATACTGCCAGCCCAAATATAGCCCAATATGATGCCCACAGTCTTTTATACTGAGCCTAAGGAACAGAAGAAGGTTAATTGCCCATATAGTCTGTTCCCCCTATTTAATGGATCCACAACTCCTTCTTATTTCCAATATATATTTATCCACTCCTTTTCAAGTGTTTCTGTACTTTGTGCCTCCACCAATTCTCTAGGCAATTTGTTACAGCAACTTCTAACCCTGTGCTTAAAAAGACCATCATCAGCTGTTTCTGTTTGTAGTTTTCAGATATATTTGTTTCTTATAAGGCTTTAGGGTACAGTCCTTCATTTGTATATCAATTTTCATATCTTCCAATAGTTCTGTATTGCTAATGGTCCTATATAATACAAGTAGATCCCCTCTTTATCTTTTTCTTCCAGGGAAAACATATTCAGAATTTGGAGTCGGTTTTGATAGATTTGTTCTTTTATTCATGGTATAATTTTTGTCACCCTATGCCAAACTTGTTCTAATTTGTTAATCTCTCTGATTTTATGTGGACTCCATACTAGTGATTCATAATTCAAATTTGGTCTAATGTAAGCCTCATGCAGTGATATGATGTTATGTTCAGATTTATTGTTAAAAGTCCTTTTGAAGTTTATATTGAATGTTTGCCACTCCACAGATTTTATTACAATGGTCTGTGAAATCACCTACAATAAAACCAACTATTTCTCTGATTTAACCTTCATAATACTTTCACCATACAATTTATAATTTTGTATAATATTATGTTTCCTCATGTGCACAACTCTTCAAATTATTGTCTGTTCTATAGCCACTCTTCCCCTCAGTTTTGTATCATCTGCAAATGTTATTATCTGGCCCTTTGATATATAAATGCAAAATAACACAGGTTCAAGCACAGACCCCTGTGGGATCCCACTAGTCATTGTAGCCTCCTCTGATAAATTTACCTTGATTCTCACACACTGTTATCTACCATCCAACCAAACTGTTACCTAGGTTGTTATATTATCCTTTATCTTAGCTTCTTTAAGTTTTTGGCCAATATCTCATGTGAGATGGTATCAAATGCCTTTCTAAAGTCCAGATATATAACATCAATAGGTATGTTGTTATTGATATCTCTACTTACTGTTTCCTAAAAGGTTAGTATACAGTATTTGTGATGACTGATCTATTGTTTTCTGAATCAATGCTGACTTTTGCCTGTTAGTCAGTTTTTACCGATCTCTAGTTCTACTTCATTTTTTATTAATTTTTCCATAATTTTGTCCAGCACAGATGTCAAGATACCTTATTCCTATATTCCTTCTACTTAAAAAAATTAAAACTGAAAGAATTGCAGTTCATACCACCCAATCTCTTTGTTCAATGCAGATTATAAAATTCCATCAATGATTTTGTCAGAGATTAAACAATGTAGTACATAAAATCAGTCACAAATATTAAACTGGGTTTATTGAAGTAAGAAAACTGTTTTCCAATACAAGATGGTCCTTAAATATAATTAAAAAACAGCTTATGAGGGCACAGCTTTGCTGCCACCTGATGCAGAGAAGACTTTCAACAGGGTTAGTTGGGGTTTTCTCAAAAAAGTATTGCAAACATGTTGATTTAAGAACCGATTTTAACATCGGTTAATCACATTTACAAGTCTCATTTAGCCAGAATTAAAACAAATAAATCATATTCAAAACCAATTAATCTTTCAAAAGGCACTTGCCAGGGCTATCCCCTATTGCCTCTCCTATTTTCATTCTTCACAGATCCTTTGGCTATTGCCATAAGGGATATTGAGACATTGATAGGTACAAAAATTAATGATAAATACCAATCAAGTAACCCTTTCTGCAGATGATATTTATTGTCTCTTTGAAGGATATTATAAATTCTGTATCTCAGATTTTAAAATTAATAATTTCTTTCAGTAAGGCCTCTGGGTATTAAATCAGTCTCAGAAATACAAAGTTATACTGTTAGACCCAAATATAATGTGCCAAACGTCATTACCAGTAATTGGAATCTGCAAGAATAAAATTAAATACACAAGGGTTTATGTCCATAGAAATTTTAACAAACTGAGCTTTATTATATGTCTTAGTTAGAAAAAATGTATCTGGCTGTGGACAAAGAGGTATTGCTCCTTCTTACTTTGATGGATAAAATTAACATCATAAAGATGAATGTCTTGCTCCACATTCTTATTGTTTGTTGTTATTTTTTTGTTTTGTTTTGAGTTTTTTTGTTTGTGTGTTTCTGATCCTTCCTGTTAAAGTAGAAAATAAATGATTTGTCAGTTTTGAAAAAAAATCTCAGGAAATTTCTATTGGCTGGCAAAAGACACAGGACTGGATTTTCCAAGGCCAGAGAATGATGCAGGGTGTTTGCATCAAAACTAACTGATGAAAGGAGAGTGATGCATCAAAACCTGCATCAATTTTGATTTTCAAATGGTGCTTTCATCAAAAACAGGTATGCATGGAGATCACATGATGCCCACTGAGGAGTAGCTGCTCTATTGAGGAGCTCTGCCAAAATCTCTTCATTTTCCCTACATTTTCCCACACTCAGTGATATCTCTACTTTGCTCTAGACGTTCTTCGCTGTACTAACCTGTGCAGCAACTTGAGAAGATGGGAGATGCAGCAGATAATTGGCTAGACTCAGGATTTTTGCATATTGAAGATTCTGAGGGTGAATAGGACATAGAGCAGGGCCTAGATGACAAACATCCCTGCAGGAGCAGCTCTGCATCAGATCTTACATCTGTAACTCCACAGCTGATCACTCAGGAGCAGATGTATGGGGAACTGCAAACAATTAAATTAGCTTTATTTGCACTGATTTTGGAGTTAAGGGACTGGAAACCTAACCTATCAGCAATGACTCAATGGGTGGCGGATGCAGAAGCCCATATTTCTTCAGCGGATGATTGACTCAACAAGATGGAGCCTGAGCTTATGGTTCTATGGCACACAGTAAAAAACTGGAAGAAGAAGTGGACGACCTTGAGGGATGCTCCAGCAGGAATCATTTAGTTCTCCTGGAGCTCCCTGAGAGGGAAGAGGGCCAATCTACTTTTTCTTTCATTCAAAAACTGTGTACAAAGTTGGCAACCCTTCACCACATGGCCCCACCTATGTGACTGAGCGTGCACATAGCTCCATCAGACCCAAGCCACCCCCTGGAGACCCACCTCAGCCCATCATATTCAAAGTGCTCAACTATCTAGATTGTGATCATTTGTTAAAAGTGGCCAGAGTGGCTGACAAATCTGAATGGCCTGGGAAATGTCTTAGACTGGTCCTGGATTTTACCTTCAAAGTGTGCCAAGATTGAGTGGCCTATCGACAGCTTCAGTCTTAACTATGGGTGACAAAGATTACGCACCGCATGATGAGGCCTCTGGCCTGCATTACCCCCAGGTCCATTACCTAAGTTGCTGACAATGATATATATCTGAGATATACGTATTCCTAAAGACTTCTGCAAAGTATCTGTCAGCCTTCTGTTAGCCTTCACTGCTCTTTGTAAATTATGCTGGACTGTATTGCTTGTCGAATTATTTTCTAATCGTCTGTTCTGTTGTTTTTCTGTGTGACGTGGAACCTTTGTAAATGAGTCTCTGACTCAAAGGTATGTCTGATTACTCAATAAATAAATAAATAAATAAATAAAATGGACCCTGCCCAGATTGAGGCAATGCTTCCCTTGGGAACACATTGTTTTGATACAGCACAACAGGCAGCTGGAGAACTGGCTAAAATGCCACCAGATTTATTCAGTAAAGGGGCAGAGGACTGCATAGGGGGCAATCTGTGAACTGTGAGTAATATTACAGCCCAGGTCTCACTTGGCCCTTTTGATAAGACCAGCCACATTGAGATAAAGTGCGGCTTCTTAGACCTTACATTGTGCAGCGTTCAACAAGTTGTTATTTTTCTGACCTGAATGGAGGGTACTATTGGCCCATTTCAGAGATGTGATTAAACTTTAATTTTGCTGGGTGAAATATTTTGCGTCATTTCATACTTATTGCACAAGATCTCTGCTGGGCTGCAGCCTTGGGACTGCCTACTGATTAGTTATTTTAATGTCTGACATTCAGCAACTAATTTCAGTTTGGGAGGATGGTTGAAGCATTTTGAGAGGAGTGACAATACGTTTATTTTTTGTGAACTATCTGCAGAATGTTTAATTGGGGGGCTGCTTCTATGGAGATACATTTAAATTTATTTGAAAAACTCCAGCTCAAGTATTGTACACATACCACATAACCAAGCTCGATAGATTCTTGGAGTCGGCACAAGGGGGGCCTGCCTGCCTCTTTGAGCTCCAGTCCTTTGTCAAGATTCAATTTTATAGAGATTGCAGCTGTCCCTTTTCCAATTCAACATACCTATCTCCTTGGACAAGCAAGCTCCATACTTCTTGGTGGAGTTCCTTTTTATACTAGTTTTGGGAAGGATATGTCAAAATCAGTTGCTGTTTAGAAAATGTTTATTAATGTTCTACTGTTGGTGACTGCCTTTATTATGTTAAATACATTTCTACACAAGCTTTGAGGATTCTTGTGAGCCTGTCAAGATTAGTTAAATTCTGACTATGTTTTGCTGTCTTGCCCTGTTGCATGCTTATTACAATAATATGGATATCCAATATTGCAGCTGATTTTTTAATCTGTAGCATTCAGTTCTGCAACCCAAGTATGGTTAGCTGGTATATTTATTACATATATAAACCAGTGTATACTATTGATTAGGGAGGATTTACTTTGTTGTGGCTATCCAATCAGAATTTTCAGTTATTTTATAGCTTACCATACATATGTTTTTTCAATACGGTGGATAACGGTTGGGCAGTCTTCCCCCACATTATTTTTAGGTCCACCAGACAATATATACTTCACTTTTGTTTAATCATGTGACTGGATAATGTGGGGAATGGATGGTTTAACTCTTGGGCAAGATAGGTTTAGTGGGGTTCTAGAGTTCCATGTCATAACGGCGATCGTGGAATAGCAATCGCCATTATGGTGAGTGTACACCTCCAAAAATTTCAACGATGCACACTCACGGAAAGGAGAAAAAGGGCACCTGAGACCTACAGGTTTTGTTTTTAATGCAGGGGCTATGCCCCTCACACCCTTCTACTTATGGATTCTCAACTCCAAGGGGTGCATTGTGGGAGGGGACATAAAAACAATTGAAGGCTGCCTGCTGACAAAAAACAAAAACCCACAGTGCCCCATACCTGAACCCTGCACCCTACGCCTCCCAGCCAACCACCCTCCCCACCATGCTAGTGGACCAACTCAGCAGCTGCCACCACACCCCCCACATACCATCCCTCCCCTGCTTCTCCCCCTTCGCATGTGCACATGCATGTATACGTGCGTTCTTCCTGTCACCGTATGTCACCCACCTCAGTATCTAGTCACTCCCTTGCTAGGTAGCCATGAACACAGGTGCAGTAATTGAGTCACTGTTCTTGTAAGCACCTCATTTTGGTTGCCTTATTGACTGGATACCAGGTTCTAGATGATGACACCTGGGTAAGCTGTTCTGGAATGTGTTAACCTGGCTATTTATTTTGTCTACACAGGTGCTATATAATACCTATCACAATAATTCATATACTGATCATATGGGTGGTGGGTTATATTGTCAAATACTTGTGTTTCCCTTGGTACCTTGGATCTTATATTTACTTTATTTTCTCATTCATTTCTCATGTTGTAGGATGTCAGGCAGGGCAGCTTTATACCGGTAGTCTCCTTCCCATGTATGTCATTATTTTTGGTAGCAGTTAGAATGTATGGGGACTCTAGCAAATAACCTTAATTTTTGCAGTCTTTGAGTAATCATAACTTGGGACTATTTTTGGGAAGGTGGGGTAGATAGGTATTTGGCTTATTTGAGGTGGATTTGCTCCTCTCCAGACATCATGGATTTGATAGTTAGGAGTAGGCTTTTGGCCTGGGTGGACAGTGGGTTGGCTGGGGTGTGCAGGATGGAGGTAGGTTTACTTAGGTGGAAAGTGGGGAGATGGAGATAAGGGGGGTCAGGTGTGGGGGTGAGGGAGAGGGAGCTGGAGGTCATACCTATAGCTTTTGCGGGCTGGGTGAACTTAAACTAGTTTTATCTTACTTCTAAGATGGGTACCTTTAATGTTCTTTTCTAGAATATTAAAGAGGGAAGAGATAATTCAAAAATGAATTGCCTTCTTAGACATTTAAAAATGTATATTCCTCATATTGTAATGTTACAGGAAACACACATTCCAAAGGAATCAGTTAAAAAATCTGCAGAAAATGTGGGTGGGGTAAGTGTTCGGTGCAGGATCAAGTGGCAGGTGTGGAGGAGTTGCAATTTTAATTAATAAATCGGTCCCCTTCACCTTGATTAAGGAATGGTATGACGCAGAGGGTTGTTATATCATTGTCCAGGGCAGATTAACTAATGTAGAACTTACCCTGGGATCCATCTACATCACGAATGTAGATACCCCTTCTTTTTTTCCACCACTTGTGGTGATATTGGCTGCAATGAGAGACACCCCTTGTCTACTGGGTAGTAATTGGAACCTCATTTTTTCTAGTAAGTTAGATAGGTCCTTAAATAACAGGGCCCAACTCTCTCCTGCCCAGCGAGGGCTATGAGAATTTATGTCTGATTTAGGTTTGGAGGACCCCTGGAGAGTCATGCATACCTCGGAGAAAGATTATACATACTATTCTCCAACCCATCGGGTATACTCCTGAATTGATTTTTTTTTTTTACTTTGTAGATTTTGTATGAACGCTTTAACTGGTGTGGGTATATACCCACAAGTATTGTCAGACCATTTGCCTATCTGGCTCACCTTGACACCTGCTATACGTCCTTCTAGAACTGGCACTTGATCTCTTATTTCCCTTCTTGCTGATGACTATATAGTGAAGCATATGAAACAATTGATTATGACCTCCTGGCAAGACAATGCTCATTCAATCACAGCAGTTGATGTTATTTGGGGCTCTTTAAAGGTGGTTTGAAGAGGTGAATTTATACGTCTTGCTTCAGTTAAAAAAAGGAAGCTACATTTTCAAATGGAGCAGTGGCTGTCTAGAATTAGGGATTTGGAAGCACAGTTGTCTGACAGATTGGCAGAACACCTTGGGACAGAGCTCCATGCTTTGAGAGTGAATTATTCTGCCTATCTGTTAGACAGAGTTTATTTTTCCACTCTTAAAATGAAAGTAACTTACATTGGCCAGGGGGATAAGGCAGGAAAGCTTCTTGCTCAGAGGCTAAAACAGCAAAAATCAGCCCCCTGGATTACTGGTTTGGTAAATCCAGGATTGGGAACGTTGACTTCCAATCCTGTTAAGCTGACAGGAAGTTTTAAGACCTTTTACCAAGACCAATATACTGCTCCCCACCATCTGATAATTATAGTGAATATTTTCAATCTTTTTTACATGGAATGGGCATCCCTCAATTAACTGAAGACCAACAAAAACAGTTGAGAGGCCCGATCTCCCAACAGGAGATTTTGGACGCCATCAATTGTCTCCCCATAGATAAGGCCCCTGACCCTGATGGCTTCCCGTCTTCCTTCTATAAGTCCTATAAATCAGAGCTTGCTCCTGTTCTAGCTGATCTAGTTAATTTTCTTTTTTCCCATAATATTCAAGATACAACCCTTTTTGAGGCCCGTATAGTTGTTTTACCAAAGCCAGGGAGGGACTATACACTTCCTGAAAATTATAGACCCATTTCCCTTTTAAAATACTGATGTTAAGCTTCTAGCTAGTATACTGGCACATAGACTTAAAATGGTGTGGGGGACCCTAGTGAGTCCTGAGCAGGTGGGATTTGTTGTGGGAAGACATTCCAGTGATGACTTCCATAAGATTTTCCACCTTCTCTCCATGTCTGGGGAGGGGAGTATTGATGGGGTGCTCATCTCTTTAGATGCGGAGAAAGAATTTGATAGGGTGACGTGGACATTTTTGTTGGACATTTTACCCCAATACGCAATCCCACAAGTTTATATCCAATGGGTTAAAATTTTATATTGTTGTCCCATGGCAAAAATTATGTGCAATGGCATTCTGTCTTTGCTCTTCTCCCTTACCAGGGGTACTCGTCAGAGGTGTCTCCTTTCACCCATGCACTTTAACCTTTATGTTGAACCTTTAGCCAGGAAAATCATCAGTTCTGTGGAAGTCCAAGGAATTACTGTGGGACCTTATGAAGCCAAACTTTCTATGTTTGCAGATGATGTACATTTGCATTTATCTAAGTGGGACACTTCTCTCCCCAGTGTTCTGGATATTACAGCCAAATATAGTGCTTTGGTGGGTTATAAACTAAATAGACGTAAAACAATGGTTTGGGCTCTCTCGGGCTCCTGTTCAAGAGCAGTTGTTGAAGGGTTGGGGCTTAAATGGGCTTCTAGATCATTAACATTTTTGGGGATAGAACTCACTCCAGATTTATATTCTCTAAAAACTTTACATTTGGATCCAGTAGAACAGGACCTTTCTTGTTAGCAGCATTTGCTACTTACGTTATGGGGTAGGGTCAATATTTTGAAGATGGTCATATTTCCTCACTTGATATACCCACTTTCAACGCTAAATCTCCCCATCCCTAAAACCTGGCTTAAAAAAATTAACACAAACTGATCATCTTTTTTGGGCAAGGGAAGCGACCTCTTAGAGCACTAGGGAAATTGTGTAGACCTAAAGGAATTGGGGAACTACAGTTGCCTCACCTTTTTCTTTATACCTGTCATTCCATGGTTGCAAATATTTTAGATGGCTAGATGATCTGAGAGAAGGTTCTTCCTCCCTGGCTTGGTGGAATATTGAATTTTTTAGAGCCAAAAGTTTTAAAATTGCTTTACCTTCGGGGGTGGAGCCTACCAGCATATCAGCAGCAGTGTAATCTTCAAGCACTCTCTAAGGGGGGACCGTTTTTCCCAACTCTGGCAATTCAAACTGGTAGAAAGAGATCACAGATTAGCTGAACCGAACTGTGAGGGTTCTGTCTTTCATGCAGTGCACCTTTTATCCCGATTGGTGATAGTCAAGAGATACAACGAGCCTAGAAGAGTTTGCTTACCTCTCGCAGAGCAGGCCTTGGTGAACCAGACTGGCAGTGGCATTTCTTCAGGGAAAGTGTTCTAAGGAGGCGGCACTGATAACAGCACTCAGAGTTAAAAACGCTGAACCCATGCACTGTCACATGCTTTACAAATAAATGTGAACAATAACAGTAAACTAGTGTGTTGGACATTGTGATCTGTGTCTTACGGAGAACACGCTGATTTAAATGGATACTGCATATCCCGGGATTTTTAGGCCTTGTGGATCCTGAGCTGGTAGTAGTCCTTACTGGGGGAGTGTGGATGAAAGTGGCGCCTGGCAAGCCTACTCAGATAACTGTCGGTCATCACGATGATGAGTGAAACAGACCCTAATCTGGAAGTTATGATGGCTAAACTCAATCAAATCTTACTGGATACTGCAGATTTGAAGCATACTGCAAATAAAACCCGTCAAGACCTTTCTGCTTTAGCCACTCGTGTGGCCCACACAGAACATCAGAATCAGCAACTGAATACTGCAGTAGAGCATCAAGAGAAAACCCTGCAAGATCATCATAAAAACTTGAATATCTATTGAACAAAGTGGATGATTTAGAAAATAGGGCCAGGAGGAAAAATCTATGTATTGCGGGGGTGCCAGAAGGGGCTGAAGTCAGAAATATGTACACATTCTTCAGAGTATTCCTCCCCAAGCTCATACAAGATAATAACAGTGGTCCTCCGGAGATCAAACGAGCGCACCGCTCTTTAGCCCTCCGCCCCAAACAAGGAGAGCATCCCAGACTAATCTTGTGTAAATTTCTAAGATTCCCTGAAAAAGAATATTATTTACGGAGGACACGGGAGCATGGATCCTCTATGTGGCATGGCATGCACATTCAGCTGTATCAAGATTTCTCCCAAGATCTCTCTACCCATAGGAGGGCTCATGGAGGGGTGAAGCAGCAGTTCTACAAATTGAACATACCAACATCATTGCGCTATCCTGCATTGCTACGTATTCAGTACCAAGGGGAATTGATTACATTTGAAAGTCCTTCAGCAGCGGAGCAGTTCATATGCAATAAACAGCTCAACCAGGTGCCCTTTGTTTCACACGCCCATCACTTGGAAGATGACCTATCATCCAAGATGGAAATCAGACAGGAAGGCCCACAACAGGGCTCCATGCCAGACATACCTAACAAAGACAGTACTCAGTCTTAGAATCCAAGTGTTGAGGGCTCATTCAAAGAAAAAGCTTGCAACATGAGGGAATCCTGCTAGGAAGAGGGACAGATCTAGGAGTTGGCAGAGGTGATATTTGCAATCTGATGCTAGCAGTTGCTGTCTGGGGGACACTCCAGTTAAGTTGGGTAGCAGATATGAACCTCTAACCAATCTCCTCCCCACGGAGGTTGGCCCATCCCCAGCCCTCCAACAACCAAGAGAGTCTCAAAATGAGTCAGAGGATTGGTCCCCATTGCCTGGAGGCTGGGCTGATTGCATTCCTATTGGAGAAACAGAAGAGGCTGAGAACTCTGTCGAGAGCCTGGGGGCCTTATTCACAGCCTCATATGAGCCTATTACCACAGTAACATCTCCTTAGTCTTCCAAACTGATGAAGGTTGATTTGGATCTGAATTGTTGGTATCAGGGGTACCTGAAGATACTGCTGGGCATCCAGGGAGATGATGTTTGATCTCACTGCCACAGCAGTTGTGCTCCGGGAGCCTGACGATGTCATCGGATATGGCATTGTCCCCGTCTGGGCTCTGGACTGCAGCAACTTACCAAAGTTACTCAGGAATGTTTATGAAGGTTTATGGTAATGGTTATAAGTTTAAGTTTGATGTTTAAAGTTATCATTATATATTTTCCACCTAATACCTTACATGGTAGGTAGTGATTTCCTTATAGGGTCATGCTAACTGCATATCAACCTCCAGCATAGGAAAATGTTTGTTATGATTTATGATGCAGATTTTTTTTTTTTTTTTTTATGATCTCTTGTTCAGCCGATGTTTGGGAAGATTAATCAGAATTCTGATAAACGGGGCTAAATCACCCCACCACTGGAGAATGGAACAAAGTAGGTGATTTTTCTACTGTGTACTTGGTCAGTATGGCATTGATTTTGTCATCACCCCAGAGGGGTGCTTTGGGAACTTGGGACACTTGTTGTCTTCCTGCTCCAATAGCAGGGCCCTACCTCAGATACATATTCCAAAAGACACAGGGATGTCATGGAAATTACCCCATTATGACCTATCTGTAGGATCCAGTAAAAGTTATAGGTATGGTGGGGGTTTGCAGAGAGGCAAAGTAGTATGGGGTGTCCTCTCTGCACTCAAAGGTGAACTACATGCATATGACAGTAAGCAGCAGCAGGGACTTAAACTTTATAGGCATGCATAGTAGGAAAGGCTTCACATGAAAGAGTCTGGGTGAACTTATTACTAGTCAGTTTGTCTTACTATTTGGTGACCAGAAATTTCTCAAACAAATACAAAGAATATGGATAGTTTAGTGGATACTACCTTAACCTCTTAGAATGTTAGGGGACTGAATTTTCCAATTAAAAGAAGTAAGATTTTGACAAGGCTCTGGAAACCTAAGAGCCATATAGTGTTTTTACAAGACACCAAATTAACTCTCAGGGAATCCAAGAAACTCGTTAGAGATTGGGTGGGAAGAGAAGTCCATAGTGTCTCAGGGAAGGCTAAGAGGAGTGTCTCTACTGTATTTCACAAAAAATTAAAATCGGAAATTTTGCTCCAGAAAGTGGACAAAGAAGGCCAATGGGTTCTGGTAAAGACGGCAACCCTGTTGGGTCCCGTTTTACTAGTAAACATCTATGCCCCTAATGAAGATGTCCCAGAATTTTTCAATGTGATTTCTCAGCAAATTCTAGCTCTGACATCTGATAATCCAGGGATTATAACGGGGGGGATCATAACTTAATGATGGATTATCTCCTAGATCGCTCAAATCAAAAACAGGACACCCACACTCTAGCCCATAAAGTCCTTCAAGACATGATCTCATTACATAGTCTTGTTGATATTTGGAGGTTACTGCATCCATCAGTCAGAGACTTTACTTATTTTTCTGTAGCCAAAGCCATGGCAAGTAGATTGGATTACTGGTTCACTTCTGTAGTATTGACAACAAGGACCATAGATACCAACATAGAACCTTTATATCTATCTGACCATGCGCCGCTGCTACTAAAAGTAAATATGTCCCCTTCCACACCAGGCAAATCTGCTACCTGGCAGTTGTATCCCCTCCTCCTGGCAGATGCAAATTTTCAGACTCTTGTATGAGAAGAAACAAAGAAGTTCTTTCAATTAAACCCACCGGGGTCCTCCTCAGCAGCAATGATTTGGAAGACTTATAAAGTCACCATGAGGAGTCAAATTATAAGTTTTGCCACTCATCACAGAAAACAGAGAGAGGGTGAGATACTACAGCTGGAGAGTAGGTTGAAGCAGCTGGAGGCTGAATATAAGAACAACTCAGGGAGGCTTAGAAGTAATTGTTTATGGTCAGAACTGACAAGGGTTCGACTCCATCTTAATATGCTTATGTATAGAAGGGCTGAATTGAATATCAGGCACTCTCAACATCATTATCAGGTGGCTGGGGAGAAAGCTGGCAAACTTCTTGCCTATAGGCTAAAAAGAAGGCAAGCAGATAGACATATTACAGGCCTTCACAACTCCGAGGGGACTATGGTATAGTCTCAAAAAGAAATTAATGACTCAATGGTTCATTTTTATCAGGACTTATATACATCTCACGTAAAATGGGATCAGGGAAAATTCCAAACATTCATAGATCATTTGCCACTGCCTATCCTAACAGAGGCCCAAAAATTAGAGTTGGATACTCCACTCTCTAAGGAGGAATTACGTGGGGCAATCCAGAGTATGGCCCCACACAAGGCCCCCGGTGGTGATGGATTTCTGGCTGACTATTATAAATTGATACACCCTGAAATAATAACCCCTCTCATGGATATGTAAAATGAGGTTCAGGGTAAGGGTGAACTTCCCCAATCCATGACAGAGGTGGTGATTATGGTTCTCCCAAAAGAAGGTAAGGACCAGTCATTCCCTAGTAACTATTGGCCAATTTCCTTAATTAATGCAGATGCTAAGATATTAACCAGGGCTCTGGCAATGAGATTGGAAAAGGTATTACTGGATAGTGTACACCCTTCTCAAGTGGGATTTAAGTGTCATCACAGCTCTGATCACGTCAAAGGCCTGGTTACTCTGATTCAGGCAGCGGCAAAACTCCCCACACCAGCAGCACTTATTTTAATCAATTTTGAAAAAGTGTTTGACTCAGTGGAGTGGAAATTTTTGCACGCTGTCTTGAATCGGTTTAATATAGGACCATACTTCTCCTCCTGGATACGTACATTATATCAGTCTCCAGTAAGTAAAGTACTTACAAATTCCAAGATATCCCCCCCTTTCCAACTTCACAGGGGCACCAGACAAGGCTTACCCCTTACTTTTTGTCCTTATGGAACCCCTGTCAGCTGCTATACGTACGCACCCCAAAATACACGGGATAAAGTTGGGAAACCAGAAGTACTACATTAAAGCTTACGCAGATGACTGTCTGATCCTAACAGGGGATGTACATGGGAGTATACCATACATTATGGACATCCTTACTGAATTCGGTAACATTTCTGGTTTCCGGATTAACAAAACAAAGTCGGAGGGCCTACCTCTCAACCTCCACGCATCCAACAGGACAATTAAAGATTTAGGATTCAGGTGGGTTGACCAAGACATTAAATATTTAGGGATTACTTTATCTGTAGACGTCTCTTCCATAGCGCATAAAAACTTTATGCCAGTATGGACATTATTGTCTAGCGGTGTTACACGTTGGAAGCAGTTACAAGTATCGATGGCAGGAAAGATTGCTGCCCTAGAAATGATGTTCGCCCCTAAAGTATTCTACCTGCTCTCCCATCTCCCTATAAGTATCCCTAAGCAATGGATACAAAAGCTTCACAGGCTCATGAGTCATTTTTTGTGGATTACAAAATAACCTTGCTACAGCAGAGCCAAGTTAAGAGCCCATTGGACTGGGGGGGGGTGGAACCTTCCTGATTTTAATAGATATGCATAGGCTTTCCAGATTGCCAAATTGTGCAATAGCCTAAACAGACATTCCCAATCCCTCCCAGCCTGGGTTGAAATAGAAAGTGCCGCTCTTGGAGATATCTCTCCACTTTGTTTTCTGGGCCACTCTTGTCCCAGTTTTGCACAGGAGTAGTTAACTATCAAATCTAGCCATCAGGCCTGGCACTCCTTAGGCAAAAGCAGTCATAGGTGCTTGAGTATTGGCCTAGCACCCCATTGTGGAACAACCCTTACTTAAAAAATAGATCAGAAACCCATTGATTGGCCAGTTTGGAGAGCCTGCCAGATACTCACCTTTCAGGACCTACTTCAGGATGATGAGAAAACCTTTGTGTCCTTTCAATATCTGAGCGATTCCCACTCCCTACCCCGTGAATGCTTTTGGCAATATTTGCAATTTCGTAGCTTATACAATACTTGGATTAGATCTAAATGCACTTGTGTGATGTGTGGGGCACGAGTTGGGCCCCTCAAAAAAAAGCTACCTCTTTCCCTGTGGTCCCAAAATAGCAAGGGGTTAGCGGGTAGGATGCAAGGTTGGGCCAGGGATGTTTTACCGGATCCATCCCAAGCTGCCAAGGTAAGGTGGGAGAGGATGCTAGGAACTACATTTTCTCCCCAGGAGTGGTCCAACTGTTGGAAGGTAGCACACAAGGCCTGTGTGAATCAAAGAAGTCTCCTTATTAAAAATAAAATAATCCACTTGTGGTATAGAACCCCTCTACAACTTCATAAAATGGGATGGACCCCTCATGACCTTTGCTGGAGATGTCAATCACCTGCAGCAGATTTACTACACATTCTGTGGAGGTGCAAACCTCTTCAGCCCTTATGGGAAAAAGTAATTCAATTTTGCTCAATTGCCATGGCCAGAAACCTGCCCCAGTCTCCTTCTTTTTGATTGCTTGGTATAACATTTAATGAAGGGACATTGTCTCATTCTCAACTGTTATGGCTCACCCAAGCCTCTGTCGAGCTCCTTCGGCTCATTCTTATGAAATGGAGAACTTCAGTCCTTCCCTCATTCCAAGCTTGTTTAGCAGCAATGGAATCTCTATTCTCTTATATGCACCTTATTCATTTTGCAAAAAAAACGAGTGCAGCTTTTATGGTAATATGGGCGCCATATTTAGGCCAGGTTACGCAATCTCATTTTACACCACTGGCGTCTTATGCAAAAGAGCTATTAAAGCCCCCATAAGTTTTTTTTTTTTTTGTAATTCAATATACTTTATTAAGTTTTAGACATAACAATATTATATTGGTAAAATCACTGTTCCGAGATTACCTAGAACATCAAGAACTAATGACAAAGAACCTATAAACTAAAATAAATATCCATTATTCAAATCCTAAAACTATGAAGTATGAAAATCAGATTTTCCCTCCCATACCCCTCCCTCCCCCATCAGGTGGTGCATACTAATCTATACGCCAAATAACCAGATACCAGGGACTAAGTAAACAACATAGGAAAGAAAAGAAGGGACCTCAGAACAGCAAGAGTTATACACATAATTTGTGTTGAATAAGTGAACAACAGACTAGATAGGAAAAAAGAATGCAAAATACAAAGTACTGAGTACAGAGTACAGAGTACGGAGGGGCCCGCAGCCTATTAAGTCTTCTAGTGGTTTTTCAATAACAAGGCATATAATCTACCCAATTTCTTTGTAAAGGAAGGTAGGCATTGGTTCACCTGGGCTATCAAGTTCTCAACTCGAAGAGCAAAGGTCATTTCATGTAACCATTCCATGTAAGTTAGCACGGATTGGTCTTTCCAATGTCTAAGCACTAATTTTTTAACTGCCATAGATATTAATGCCAAATGATATCTCCTTTCCTTCACCTGTATTTCGGAGTAATCACCCAGGATGCAAGCTTTAGGGGAGAAGAGACCCTGTAGGCCAAGTAAAGGATCGAGTGAAGCTTCTATTTGGCCCCAGAGGGGGGATACTGTTCCACAAAACCAGAAAATATGTAACGGAGAGCCCTCCTCCTTGTTACACCTAATGCACTTTGTTGAAGTAACCCGTTTCATCTTTGCCAATCTAATCGGGGTATAATAGAGATTATTTAATATACAATATTGTGTGATCCTATATCTATCCTGAGTATGGTAAATGTATAGCTCCTTCCAAATGGTCTGCCAGTCCATATCTCCATCGGGATATAAATCTTTCCAGATATTAGGGCCGACACTCAACGGGGTTTCGGGAAAACTCTGTAGTAACCTATACAACCCAGAAATGCTGTGTAATTTATTAACGGTTACCGTGACTTGAGAGAAAAAGTGTGTGAGATAGGAATTTTTATTAACATTCCCAAATTTTTTGTACAAGAGATGCCTTAATTGGTACACCCTAAAGGCCATCTTTGCTGGCCATTGAAATTTATCCAGAATCTCTCTCATATCCAAAATGCAATTATATGAGTAAAAATCACTTACATTACAACCAGAAAGAGATGGCAGCCACTTTTCAGTTATAGTAGATTTGCCTATACGGAGATTTGGGTTTAGACAAATAGGTTGAGAGAAGTCCCCTGTCTGAGAGATCCTGAAGTACCTGAATAACTGAAACACGACCCTCAGAGAGATTCCAAGAGGTAGAGAGCGAAATGGTACAGGAATATTTTTATTGGACCTGTAAAAGAGAGCCTTTGGATCGGTATTGTGAACTTTCATGAGATCCTGTTCCACTTGGAGACACAGTGGCTTATACCCTTGACCAGATTGAGGGTCAGATGTGGAAAGCCATTTCCCACACTTACTTAGATGTGAGGCCCAATAATAATAAAGGAAATTGGGGAGGCGAAGTCCCCTGTGTTCTTTGGGTTGGGATAGTTTACTATAAGATTTTCTAACAGACTTGTTATTCCAGAGAAAAGAATTTATACCAGAATGAATATCTTTAAAGTAGGACAGAGGAATCCATAAGTTTAACATGTTCAAAGGATAGAAAATTCTGGGTAACACATTCATTTTAATAGTGTTGATTCTGCCCCACAGCGATAAGGGGAGTTTGGACCACCTAACTAAATCTTGTTGAATATCCCGCCACAGATCATCCAAGTTCAGTTTCCTCATCGTTGACGAGCTAAGAGAAATATATATCCCCAGGTATCGAATAGAACATGTAGTCCCATAAGTTTAATAGATTCATGATTTAGGACTGATACAATGTATTGCTTGGATAAGTATGCTAGATAACAACCTTTCTGTATAGAATGCTCCTAGTTAATGTAACTTCTTACATATTAGTTAGCAATGTATTTCATATACGCAATATTCTCTGTAACCATTAGTTGCGTATAGTTTACTTGTAAGTGTGTATAAAGGAAGTTCTTATTGCACTGTTTTATGTTAACTTCTGTGTCAGGTGTGCTGATTCCTCAATAAAAAGAGTAACTGCAAAAAAAATAGCTTTACCTTCACTCCTTCATGTCCCTTTTAGTAAGCTTCCTGTCCTTTTAAAATGCTCTCCTATTGGTTAGTCGGTCAGAGCCATTCAACAAATGTGTAATTTTTTTTAATATTAAAAGTCTGAAAGATTCTAGACAGCCTCTCTTCCACAACTTAAATGTTTTGATTGGTCATAAAGTTCTTGAGCCTGTGAATTAGAAGGGACTTAAAGTACTATCACTCTCAGTTTTTGTTAAAGAAATGTCTTTTCTGTCCTTACCAAAATTTAGAGAGATTTTCCACCTCCCTTCCTTTCCAGTTTTTAGGTATGCTCAGCTGAAGCACTGTTTTTGTTCATTTTTGGGAGTGCCACCATGATCGGAAGAGATTTCCAGTTGGTTTTCTTGTTTGGCTTCTCTGTTGCATAAGGATAGGCCCTAGACTATATGGGGAAATGGGAGCTAGGATTTGGGACTCCTGTTCCACAACTGCATTCTATTGGCAGGGAGCTGCAAAGCTGTCTTGGGATGCAGTCAAATGGAAATTGATATGGTAGGATGTTTATAAATATATAAAAACAGGACAGACTGCATTTGAGCCAGTTCAATATTTTACATAATTTGTACTAGACACCACTTAGGCTATATCTTTTGGGCATTTGCTCCACAGTCACTTGCCAAAAATGTTCTCAGGAGGACAGTTCTCTCATCCATATGATTTGGTCCTGCCCAAGTGCAGCCTCCTTTTGGAATAAGATTAAAACAATTTTTTCTTGGTCGCACTGATTATTTTTCTCTATCAGTTTGTGTAATTGGCAACTATGCAGCCATTAAATCTCGAACTCATCAAGCTTATTTGGCTCTCATTTCAGCAGTATCCAAACTCCTTCTACTTATACATTGGATTAGTGATTTATTCCCATCTCAGAAGGAATGGTTACAAGATAAGCTCAAACCAAATCATTGCTGACCATCCTACAGTCTCAGCAGAACTCAGTTCCTACTTTACTTCCTGTGCCTCCACCCAGTTAGCCTCCATCCCACCCCACCCTACTACCTCTTTCCTCCCTCCCGATTCCTCCCAACACCATCAATTAGCAGAGAGTTTTGCCTTTTCACCCACCTCTCCCAATGACACCTGAAAGGGCACTGCTCTCTATCAACCCAGCTAAGGGCAGCTCCCCTGATGGCCTTGATCCTAAGTTGCTGTACCTCTCTGCTCCTGCTGTTTCCCTCCCCCTCTCTGATTTCCTCAACCTGTCGTTCTACATTTCGACTATCCCTGAAGCCTGGAAACATGCTACAGTTCTCCCCCTACCAAAGGGAGGTGATCTCTCATCTCCTGGGAATTACTGCCCCTTCTCACTTCTACCCACCCTGGCTAAACTTCAGGAACACCTTGTTCTCTCCCAATCCTCCTCCTTTCTTGATGACTCCTCCTTCTTCACTCCCTTTCAACCTGGTTTTCCGAAGAATCACTCCACAACCACTTCCCTACTTAGGCTCACTGACTCCATTCATTCAGCCATGGATAGAGGGCACATCACTTCTGCTAGATTTGTCAATCTTGCCAAGGCTTTTGACACAGTCTCCCACTCCCTCCTCCTTGAAACTCTCTCATCAGCCGGCTTGTCTCTGTCTGCCTGCAACTGGTTCAGAGCCTACCTGGTAGGTAGAACTCTATCTGTTAAAATAGCTGACTATGTCCCCTCCACTGCACATCTCTACTGGTGTGCCTCAAGGCTCCGTACTTGGCCCTCTCTTATTCTCAATTTTTCTAAATGACCTACCGTCAGTATGCTTCTCATAATCCATCCATATGTATGCTGATGACACGGTCTTGTTCACCTTTGGCCAATCTCCCTCCGATGTGACTTCCAGACTACAACATGACTTCAATAATGTTCAGTGGAGCCAGCCCGGAGGTGCTGAGAGTTGAGGCACTGAACGCCACACCTCACACCATGCCAGCGACCCGGGTTCGAGTACAGACTTGGGTCATCAGAGGTCGGCAGGGGGAAGGAGGATTGAGCATCCCAATGGATCTTCTCCTCCTTTGGAGTGGGTTACCAGGGGTGCTGTACACACCCGACATCCCTGGGGGCCCGTGGTGGCACCGGCTCTCATGGGGCATTGGTGGCTTCAGAGGGCTGGAGTCGGGGAAGGGAGGACGTTGTTAGGCACTTGGCAGGAGTGCATCAGCACACACTTGCCTGAGCCAACGTCCTCGGGCGGGGACGGGAAGGGAGAAAAGTGGAAAAAATCCTCATCAGGCCTAGATGATGGCCGCTCCATGCCATCCAGTCCAGGAACCACGAGCAGACCCCCACTTTGCAGGTGCTCCACAGAGGTAGGAGGGGAGAGAAAGGAGTTACTGAGGCACTTTAGGGGTCAGACTCAAGGTCAAGGAGGCATGGATGGCATGAGAAATGCCTGAAGGAGTGGAACGCTGAGAGCAAGAAGGAGGAATAAAAAGAAAGTAAAAAAAAAATAATGTTCAGTGCTGGCTAAGCTCACATCAGCTTTTCTTAAATGCCAAGAAAACAGTCTCCATGACCTTTGACACTAAGCAGATACTAGCTAGGTTGCCCTTCATTCCTTCCTTTCTCACCCTTGATGGGGCAACACTAGAGGACACCACCTCTTTCAAATACCTGGGTGTCTGGCTTGACCAACACCTCAACTTTTCTGTATATATTGACAGCATCCTGAAAAAACTGTACCCCAAGCTCTGCACCCTTTACAAGAACCGTAGTTCCTTATCACTACCAGTTAGATGTGATCTAGTTCAGAAAATGATACTCCCTATTTTTGACTATTGTGACATAGTTTACAGTGCTTCTCCTAAGTCTTCCTTTACCACGTTAGATACTCTCTTCAATGCTTTCTGTCACTTTGCTCTTGACTCCCCCTTCCGCACATATCACTGTACCTTGTATCATTCACTCGATTTCCCCTCCCTTGAATGGAGGTGTCTCTCTCATTGTGCCAAGTTCACATCTAAATTCTGGGTCAGGACTCTTCCCTCTTACCTTTCCTCCTTACTCTCTGCTCCACCTCCCTCCTCCCGCTCTCTCAGATCTACTAATGCATGCACTCTAGCTATTCCTCATTCCTCTACCTCCACAGGACAGGAAGCTTTGTCATACTTTTCCCAAAGTTTTGAAACTCACTGCCACCTCCTATCAGACTTTCCTTTTCCCCATCTTCAATTTCCTTAGCCCATTACAATTTTGATTCCCCTAACTGCACTTGTTCTTAGCCTCCCCCTTCAACAGTCCCCACCCTGGCACATTATCCTTTAGACCTACTTTACTTCTATTATCCTAACTGTAATTGTTCTTAGCCCCCTTCACAACCCTCCAAATCCCTTCCACACTATCCCCTACTCCTCTATCCCTGACTTACCTCCGTCTCCTACCTGAATCCTTCCTCTGATTACTTCCTCACATTCTACCCCTATTATATCCCCTCCACCCAACCCCTACCACAACCTATTGCACCATTTTGACACTCTACTATCATCCAGAAGGTACTGTGCTATTTCGACACTCTACGGCTGCCCTTTTCTCCCACAACCCCTCTTACCCCCCAACTGATGCTCTCCCCTTTTTCCATTCCTAGTTTACCCCTATTTTCTCTAGCCTCCCTATTCCTTATCCTTCTTCTTCCCTCTGGTCACCAGCCACACTCCACTTCTCCTTCCTGCACCCCTTATCTCTCTCCTCCTTTTCTGCCTGGTCCTGTCCACCTTGAAGGGTTCTCTGTCATCCTGAAGAGGTATAGATCTTGGGTCCCTCTCTTCTAACCCTCTTCTTTTCCCCCCACGTTCCAATCCTGACTCCCTGGCAGGGTTCTCTGCATCCTAAAGGGTATAGAATCTCTCTTCTCTCTCCTTCCCCTCTCCCCCAGTTTCAAATCCATCACCTGCCCACCTCCCTTTTCTTTATCCCTTTCCTCCTCCTGTTCCCCTGCCCCTCTCTTCTCTACTCTACCACCCCGATCCATTTGACTCCCCTTCCCTTCTGCTTGGTCCTAACCCCCCCTTGCCAGGTTTTCAGCAACCTGGATGGGTGGAGGGCTTGGCTGTACCTCTCTCTCTCTCTCTCCCTCTTCCCTTCCATCCCCACTCTCTACCCCTCTCCTGTCCATTTCTCCATTTATTTTATAACTGCCCTCCTTTGGGTATACAATAGCGCTTCAAATCTTGTGCCCAACCCACTGCTTCTAGCACTTCAAATGTGTTATCCATCCTCTGACCTTTACCTTACTAGATCACCTGCTCTTTGGTTGTTACAGTGTACGCTATATCCGAATATGTTGTTTACCCTGGCTGGTTGGTCTGGGTTATTGTGTAATTGTATTACACTGTTTTGTTTTAGAAATTGTATAGAAATTGTACTTGTGTTTCTATGTGTTTTGTTTATCTTCCCAACTCTTGCCCTCCCCCCGGATGCTTCTGGAAATTAGCTGTTTACAGACCATGTTGTCTTTCCTGGTGAAACATTTTCCAAATAAATAAATAAAATAAATAAATGCTTTCAGCATTAAATTCTAAAAGACATATTGTGATACAATATCACAACCTTAAACAGTTCCATACCTTCTGGGAACCCCTTTTGAGCTTCTTGGCAGGGAGGTAAAATGTGATGGTTGGACGAAACCTTACTCTTACCCACTTAGTGGTCTGATGGAGCTACCCTGTGAATAATTTTTGGTTATCCTTTTTTCTCTAGGTCTTTATATAATAGATGGATATATTGTACCTCTCCTGATTACATATATAAGGTTCAGTTTCTTACCTGGGGGTAGGGGATCAAGGTGGGCTGGGTGGTGGTGGGAGAGGGGATGTATTGATTCCTTTTTCTATTTGATGACAGCCTGATAGGTGGGTGGGAGGGTGGGGTGTCAGTTTGTTCCTTTTGTTTCTTAAGCTTTGTTTTCTTTGTTTTTTTGTACTATTCTGTACTCATGAACTGTAATGGCTGTCACTAATCTATTGGTTATTTTATGAAAATCCTTAATAAAGTTTACTTAATTGCAAAAAAAAAAAAAAAGGTATGCATACACCAGACTGACTTGCACCATGCTTGTGCCGAAAAAATGCCTGCACCATGTTGGAAGTGATGCATGTATTGCTGAAATGAAACACCTTGCTCTTATTTGGGATTTTCAAAGAATGTGAATTCTTTCTTTGTGCCTAAGATGCATGTCACTGTTAGACAAGCCAGAGCTGGCCTAACATACACTAGAGTATATAACGAGACCAATAACAAAGGGGCAGACATGGCTATGGTACTATTAAGGGCCAATATTTTCCTGCAGGACTAGTTTAGAATGTTTAGGGGGCTTAATCTTGGCCATATCATATGCTGTGTTTTTGACTTAGCTTGCATCATTTTTTTCTGAGAGGAGACACACACTCAAAAAATGCAGCCCATTTTATAAGCACAATAAGACGCTCCAGGGTGTGCATGGACCGTATTTTACCATACAGCCAGCTGCTAAAGTGTCATCTAACTGCCCATGCTTTAACCCTCCTTAACTGTCCTCCTATGCCTCTACTCTTCTCAATCACTCACATCACCTATTAAACCTTCCAGCTCCCAGCCTGTGTCTAAGCATGCTCTCCTCCCCATTCACCACTATGTACTATGTTCCTCAGATATGCCACTTGTAATTAAATGCATATTTCACAGGAATGATATATTTAATTGTATGTTATAAATGTGACTGAATGATTATTTATATTTTTTAACTTGTTACAAATGTAATTGAATGTTTAATTTCTTGTATGTTTTAAATGTTAAACTGTATGTCTAATTCTTCATCCAATAGTACCCCCCCAGTTGCACTGGGGGAAGAGCAATGTTGTTGTTCAGTGTGTCTTCCTGGTGAAACATTTCAATAAATGAAAATAAAGTCACTCAGCCTACAGGCTCATGCCTTATTACACTCCTGGCAGTGTGGTAAAATATGCTCCATGCACACCCTGTCATGTCTAATTGCTTACATATTACACTTTCACAGAATACAGAGAATACAGGATGGGCAACTGTGCACAACCACTCTGTAGTGCCACAGAGGTGTTTTGATTCCCTGTGACCTCAAGTGCCAAACTGGAGAGGTCCTAGGAAATCAGAATCCTGAGGTGGCAGCTTAGGTTGGTTGTGGACAGTTACACATCCAACATTTTTTTATAGTGTATAGTGGCCCATGGAACCATAGAAAAAATGCTGTTTACTGTTTCTTCTTTTTTTTTCACTATTCTACTCCCACTCTCTGCTGTCATTTCAGTCCTATTTAAAGTCAATGAAATATGAAGCGATGACTTTTAAGTCACTTACCAGTTTTTGTAGGATTCGTTTATTGCCATGTTTTTCCATAAACTTCTGGGGCTCGTGCGATGCTTTTGAGAAAACTGTTGACTCCATTTTAAAAGTTTACTTTATCTTTTAGCTAAGTGATGTGCATGCAGTGGTCTTCTGTTTAGTTTTACAGGTGGCTCATGCAATTAGTCACCATCCTTCCCTTCATAGCCAGGCTTCAGCAGTCTGCAAAAATTAAAACTGACTTTTAATCAGAGCTGAAAAACTCCTGCCTGCCTTCCCTGCCAGACAGTGCTGATTTAATCTGCTTTAGTCTGCAGCCAAGTTGTCTGTCTGGCTCTGCAGTAGCACTGGCAAACTGGGCTACACAAATTGCTCTGCTCACTTCCACAAGCACACACTTGTTTATAGTAATGTAAATAAATGATTCTGCCATTTTATGTTAGTAAAAAAACAGTTTTGGGGATGCACTGTACAGCTCCCCCACATACTGTTGGCCCTCTTCTACATAGTTTGAGCCAGAAATGGCACCAAAATGTGAGCCATGTAAATAGATTATAATCTTCAGAATCCAAGGTTGGCTGCTGCAGGTCATGTTATCTGCATAGCTTTGTTTGCTGTACCATGTGATCACTGTAAAAATGCTGCCATGCTGCTGAAGTGCCAAAGAGACCCTGAACACATCAGGGATCCTTCATTGGAATGAAATGGCAATTTTCAACTTTTCAAACAAAACAAAATCCTCTGTGATTTTTTTTTCACCCCTGTGGGAGGCCCACTGTGGATGGACATTGTTCTTCATGCCTCTTTCAACTCTGGGCTGGTGGCCTAGCAGTGTATGTACCAAACATAAGAAACCATCCTGTGTGTAGTCATATTGCCCCTCACCCCCAAGATTGTGTTCACTGCTAAACACAAATGACAGTCCTGCCTGTAGGAATATGGAGTACAGAGATCTATGGCTTATGGTGATGGCCCACTGTGGCTCACTGTCGAAACACTAAAAAAAATAACTTCAGAGTTTCAGACTTCAAACATCTTATTGAATGCATTTGAAAAAGGAACTGATTCTCAAGTACTAGGCTGTTCTCTGTCTCTCTCTGTCTCTGTCTCCATCTCTGCGTGTCTCTGTCTCTCTCTCTGTCTCTAACTCTCTGTCTCCATCTCTGTCTCTCTGTCTATCTCTGTCTCCATCTCTGTTTCTCTCTCTCTCTCTCTCTGTTTCTCTCTGTCTCTCTCTCCCCCACTCTCTCTCTCTCTTGCATGAACATGTCTGGGAGCTTCACAAAAACTGAGTTCCAGGGCTCAGAAGATTCATCCCATTCTCCTCACTTCTTGGACTTACCACAAAATCACAGACTGATTCACAGACCACAAATGATAAATGGCATTAGTCACATGTTGCCCAAGTGCCTAGTTGTCTATGTGTGTTCTCACACACGTAAGCTGCAAAAGTTCAACCTTTTTAAGGTTCAAAGTCCAATCAGACTTGTAGCCCTACTTATTAAATTTATGACAAACTAGGGACTAGAACTCTTAATTTTCTGATTAGAAATCTAATACTTTGACCCAAAATATATATTGCTTGGTCAAAGAAATTACAGAAAGATGAGACAGAGGTAGGATAAACATTTAGGATATCATGACTTTACATATTAGTAATCATTGACAGTTTTATCTATTTTCATCTAAAATACTTTTATTTTGTTATATAGCACAATGTAGTGAATCTACCCACACAAAAACTAATGGTGGCTTGCCACAGCATTATTCATACTGAAACAGTGACCCTGTATTAATATATGTATGTGTGGGAAATCATTTGTTCCTCTCAATGTGTTTGAACTGAGACAATGCCGAAGGGTAATTGCAATGCTATAATTAGCTAGAAACTGTTGTAGTAGGAACTCTGAGACACCTGACAAGTATATATAATTTTTAAGGACCTCTGTAATACTGATTAATCATACACTAGAAATGGGTAAGAGTGAGAAAGAATGGATGTTGTATGTAATAGAGCGGGTAATTGCAAACAACATTAAGAACAAGAATCAAAAGTTATAATGTAAGAGTATAGAATTAACATTTCTAATTTAACCCTGTCCAAACCTTCTGCAGCAGATTGGTTTATGAAAGAGTTTATGTGTTTTGGTCACAGACAACAACTGAATAGGCTTTGCCCATTACAGCTCTGGCAGCCAATCATCTGCATGGCCATTACTAGCCTTTAAAAGGCAGTTACCATTAGTGGCCCCTCCACATGAAGGACCAAGCTCAAAGGACATCTCAAGAGTCTGCCAGAGAGTCAGCCAGCAGACAGCCAGGAGCCAGGAACTCTGTCCGTCACATACCAGATAAAAATGTATATGCAAAGTAAGTTAGTGGGAGTATCATGTGGTCCTAGCTGAAATACACTGAAAGTGTACCAGAAAGTATTGTGAAGTTTACTGGCAGAGAAGTGTCTGTGCTGTAGTTAGTGAACATTTCATTTGTGGGGTTGTTTTGTGCTACAGTTAAATCATGCAGCTACACATTACCTGTTTAAGCACTACAAGATAGTTTAACTCCAGTTTTCTGTGCTATAGTTAAGCCTACAGCTACACCCTATCCGGATGAACCCTATGAGGTAGTTTTAAATCCTTTTATTTTGTACTATAAGTCTGTAGCTATACCCTATCTGGATGGGCACTACAAGGTAATTTTGTTTTATCCCTGTTTTAAATGCTATAACTGAGTCTTACAGCTAGATCCCATCTGAGTGAGCTCTATGACTTAAATTAGATATCTGCTTAGTATAGGTCTTTATGGAGATGGAATTTAGAGATGAGGCAGTCAGGTGTGCCAGTTGTGGGGCACTCTTTTCAAAGGATTTGCTCTTGTGGGGGAGCACTGCCCCATTTGCAGGACCATGGCGGAACTCTAGGCTCAGCTGGTGGTAGCAAGGGTAAAATATCTCAGCTGCATCATCACCTCAGCAGGAGCCCAGCTCCCACATCTGCACTGCCCCCAGAAACTCACTTCCCCAGGGGGGTGGAAAGTGGTGGGGAGGGGAATAGGGAGGGAAAGCAGGGTTAGCCACAAGGAGGTTGTCCAGCCCGTCATTATCCAGATGGTGAATAGCTGCACACCCCTAGAAGAGGTTCAGGCACCTGACTCTGCTGGGGAGACAGTCAATGGGAAAAGGCAAGGCAACATGTTGTCAGCCAATGGGAGCAAGTCTGCCAGGACAGTCTTTTTTCTTTCTTTTTTTCTATATTCTGTTTTTCCTCCTTAGTAAACAGGACAGGAAAGGCTGTCTTCAGCTTCCCCAGGGACTTACTTGACAGCTGGAGTACTCCCATAGATTCCCCACAGGTAGCGTCAGGAGGGGAGGGTCATCCCCACAAAGCACAATCCAGTTCCTGGCTCCAGGTCCCTAGCAATGTGGGTGGTGAGACTCAGTGGGCAGACATCACTAAAGCCTGACCTGCCACCATTTTTCACCTTTTAGTCCCATCCCCACACTGGGGCATGCTCATCAATATGTGCATGTGGTGGCATGTGAGTGCTGCAAAGTCTCACAGCACCTCTCTGTTACTGCCTTCCTTGACCTGCACTGCCATCAGGCCTTGACCTGGTGGCAGTCATTCACCTGAGAGTGCAGTTCTCCCTCCCTGGAAGAGGAGTGGAACCCTATGGGTGCTCGCTCAATCCCGTCCCTCCCTAGCTGACCCCCAGCAACTGTTGCATTTTACCAAACATAGATCATTGGCATGGCAAGAGGTAAGGCACTTAAAGGGCACAGAGTCATAATGTTGCAAACAAAAACAGTGCAGCAATTTACTGTGCTGACAATACATCAGGTACATTGCCTGAGCTTGTGGATCACAGCAAAAGGAAAGATTGGTGAAAAGCAAATAACATCTTCATATTTGGTGAGGGGCTCTGCTACCCACACCTCCCATAATGGGGTGCTGTGCATCTAAACCCACCTAGAGTATAATCAACTCTGGGGGTACATAACACTGGGATGGGGAGAAACACAGGTGGGGGGAAAGAACCTGTAGCACAAGAAAAAAAAAACAGTAGTCTGGGACTGGAATTCATGCCTCAATCCACAGAAGCAGCGTTTCCCTACACTGCCAGTGGCTCATCCCTCTGAGCCATGGCAGCTGCTCAGTGGATGGCCTCCCCCCAAGCAGAGGTGTTCTCCTCTGCATTACTGCCTCCCAGCCATTAGTTACAGGGTATAAAACCATGCCTGCAGCATTTCATCCTCGTGGTGTTTTGTACCCTGTAGCTATAGTCCCCTGCACTCTCCCTATTGTGCAGTTTTGACTGCACTAAAAAGAAAACAGCATATTGACCTGGTACCCACTTAAAGTGCCTCAGCCCTCTATGCCACTGGGTTGGCTTACCGGGACAGTTTTAGTGGTGGGGGACTCAATGACTAGTGGGCAGACAGGGTGATGGCTGGGAATGGATGGGAAGGGGCTGGTCCAGTGCCTTCCTGGGGCATCTGCCATCTGGGATTTAGACAGGATAGGGAGGATGGAAGACAGGGAGCAGGGGGAGCTGTGTGTGCTGGTACACCTGGGAACCAATGATCTGGCAAACCAGTTAGTATAGATGGTGAAGCAGAACTTTCATTGCCTGGGAGACAGATTGGCAGCACTCTCAGCCTCTCGGGACTTTTTCAAAGTCCATGCTGTTTGGTGCAGGAAACGGAAGCAGGATAGGGTAAAGAGGGAGGTAATAGATGAGTTTAATGGATGGAGTAAGGGATGGTATAAGGGTAAGGGGTATCACTTTTGTGGAGGACTCGGGGACTTCCAGGACAGGAGGCTCTTCAAGGGTGATAGACTTCACCTGTTGAGAGAGGGGACCTATTAAAGAGGGATTTATTGATTGGTCAAATGACCTTAACAATGATAAAATACATAAACACAAATACATTACACTGATAAATAAACACTCTTATAAATAAGCACTCTTATAAATACATACATTATAATAATACAGCTTACAAATATTTCACAAATTTAAAAAAAACATAAGAATCCTGATTTTTCATTCTGCCTAAACAGTATATTGCCCATTGCACTGTACAAGACAGAATTTAGTAGTATTATTTATGTTGTGATTTTATTTTAGAAATTGCCAACAGGTAGCCTACGGTTTTGTTAACTATTAATTAATCGCATAATTCCACCTCATGACAGCTTTGAGGTCCTTACAGAAAATTCTAATGACCCACAGCAGGACATTGACCAGGTAACACTAAAAACCAAAAATCATGTTACCTGTCCCATTATTAAATCACATACTGTGGAGGTTATAATGAATGAAAATTCACTCGAAGCTCCCCCAACCATATATAGGGGACTATTCTAGCACTCTGAGGCAGGCTAAATCGATGAACTTGAATGTAAATCTTGATAATCCTCACAACAGTAGGCAGATTTTTGTACTTGGGGATTCCATCATCAAACATATTATTCGCACAGTCTGTAATTTGGGCAAGACCAACCGGACATGTTCTAGTTTAAGGTGTGCAAGAGTATCGGACATCACTACTGTGGTCAAAGAAGTATTGGTTGGGGCAGGAAAAAAAAAACCTTGTTTGTTATACAGGCTGGGACTAATGACATTAATAGAGCCAGTCTGGAGGAACTAAAACAAGACATCATTGCACTTAATAATTTAATGGCCGAAAGAGATAATCTTGTTTGTTTCTCGGAAATCCTTCCAATCCCCAGGGCAACAAACTTCATCACCACCAAAATAAAAGCCTTTAATAATTGGTTAAGGAGATGGTGCCTTAAACAAGGCATTTTATGCATAATTAACTGGAACCAATTCCATCTAAAATCCCCTTTATATTGTTGGGATGGGCTGCACCTTAGCAGAAGAGGTAGTACTTTACGGGGCAAAAGTGTGAATACTGCAATCAATCTACTTTTAAACTAGTTGTTGGAGGGGAGAACAGGATGTTACCTGGTTCTCTAAAAAAATCAGGCAATTATATTACTCCCTGTGAGGTCCTTTCACTTAATGCCGGATCTTTAAATCAGGGTAAAATGGCTGAACTTGAAGCCAAATGTCTATTATCTAACTATGGACTTATATCAATAACTGAAACATGGTGGTACCCTGATTCTGAATGGATTAAATGACTCCTTGGATACAGGTTATTTCATAAAGATCATGTAGGTCATATAGGTGGCGGTGTTTGCCTATATATTAGGGAGGCTATAGCATCTTACCAACTCCCCTCATTCAATGATATTGAATCTCTGGGTTAATATTCAAATAAAGGGACAATCCCAAGTTCTAGTAGGCACATATTATAGACCCCTAAGGCCAATATTGACAATACTTGTATACTAATAAAAGAGATTTCAGATATGGCTTCCAAAGGCAATATTCTAGTTTTAGGAGATTTCAATATGCCCCCCATTAACTGGGAAACCCTAACAGGGAAAACACTAGAGGAGAAAGAGTTAATCTCACTCATGGTTGATCTGGACCAACTCAGGGAGAGAATATACTGGACCTGGTAATAACCAATATAGGGAATATTATACATAAAGTAAGTATTAGGGATCCTTTAGGTTCAAGTGATCACTATTCACTTTCACTTGAACTACTCTTTAACTACAGGCATAGTCCAAGGGATCTCAAATTTAAGAACTATGACAATGCTGATTTTGTCACCATAAATTACTACCTACATAATGTTTCATGGGAAGAAATTTTAAGCCCGCTCTCAGTTGATGAGTCTTGGGAATACTTAAAAACATCAATTCATGACCTGAAGTCTTTACACATCCCCACTAAAAAGAAATATAATAGAAAAGGGAAGATTCCACTGTGGTTTAATAACACTATTCAAAAACTAATTAAAAAAAACAGAGGCTGTTCTGAACCTTAAAGAAGAGTGTCGGGGCTAATAAAGATCAAGCACTTCATAAATATAAACATGCGTTAAAACTTGTAAAACTCAGTATTGTACAGTCTAAAAAGAAACTAGAATTTTGTTTGTCATATTGTAAGGACAGTTGAAAATCCCTACACTCATACCTTAATAGTAAAAAACTAATGTTAGACATCTGGGCCCTATTATAGTGCATAATGCCTTAATAATTAAGGATAAGGAGATTGTGGACACCTTTAACTAACAGTTTTGTTCAACTTTTTCAAAAAAAGAGGATCCAAAAAATACTACCCCCCCCCCCAGTAAGCCATTCCACAGTTTACAATATCTCTATAAATGATATTCTAGAGGTTCTGCAAACTTTAAAAAAAAAAAATCTAGTCTGGGTCCTGATGACATCAATCCGACATTCTTATTAAAGACAGCTGATGCCATATCTATACGATTAACCATTATATTTAATGAGTACCTTCAACAAGGTCATATTCCACATGATTGGGCCATTGCCACAGTAATGCCAATATTTAAAAAAGGTGATCATTCTAAACCTGCAAATTATCGCCCCATAAGTTTAACATCTATCATAAGTAAATTAATGGAAAAATTCATTAAATATTTTTTGGAACAAGAAATACTTTCCAATAATCTAACAGATCATAGGCAACATGGGTTTAGATCACAGTTTTCCTGCACTGCTAACTTGGTTTCCTTTTACAACTATATAAGTAAGGGATTGGATAAGGATGAGCCAATGGATGTTATTTTACTCGATTTTAGCAGGGCTTTCAATAAAGTTCCTCATGGCAAACTTGTTGATAAAATGCTGAGTATGGGGTTTTCGCACATCCTGGTCAGATGAATTTCCAGTTGGTTAACCAATAGATCCCAATGTGTTAGAGTTAATGGATCCTTATCTGAAATAGGGAGTGTTACCAGTGGGGTGCCACAGGGTTCAGTTTTGGGACCATCACTGTTTAATATATATATCAGTGATATGCAGATTAACCCTGATAATCTATTACTTAAATTCACCGATGACACCAAGTTAGGCAGGATAGTTTTCTCACCATCTGAAAGTTCCAGACTTGCTAACAACCTTAAATTAATTGAAAATTGGGCTGTAAATAACAACATGTTGCTTAATTCCGATAAGCGCTGTGTGCTTCATTATGGAAAAAATAACTTAAAGCAGAGTTATTTCCTAAATAATAATCCCCTTAAAGCTTCTACATCAGAGAGGGACCTTGGAATCATCGTAAATAATAAAGTAACATCAATTGACCACTGCATCAAAGTGGCTAAAACATCAAATGCACTTCTGACTCATATTAAAAGAACATTTGTCACCAGAACTTAGGAATGTATTATCCCTTTATTCAGAACCCACATTAGACCGCATTTTGACTATGGGTCCCCATTTTGGAACCCATATCTTAAACAGGATATTGCTAGAATTGACAAAATTCTAAGAAGGGCAACTAAATTGGTTCCACGATTAGCGCATAGGGAATATCATGTTAGATTACAGGAAACTGGGTTACACAAGCTACAAAATAAGCGTACTAAAGGTGATCTATTATTTCTATACAAAATTCTAACGTCACCAGAATTAATGGACCAATGCAGCCTAAAATTCTCTGATAGAATGACCTCACCTCGTCTACATAGAAACATAGAATTTGAAGGCAGATAAGGACTGCTTGGCCCACCTAGTCTGCCCATTTTCCTACCTAACAGATAGGCTGTAGATCCTAGTTAACCAACAGTTTACTTCCTCCTACCCCCCCACTAGGACTGCCTTATGTCTGTACCATGCATTCTTGACTTTCCCCACTGTTCTTGACTCCATAACCTCCTCCGAGAGGCTGTTCCATGCATCTACAACCCTCTCTGTGAAAAAATACTTCCTCACATTACCTTTGAGCCATCCCCCCTCTATCTTCAAATTGTGCCACCTTGTTCTTGCACATCTCTTTTTCTGAAAGATGCTACCCTCTTGGACTTTGTTGATTGCCTTGAGGTACTTGAAAGTTTCTATCATGTCCCCTCTCTCCCTTCTTTCCTCAAGGGTATACATATTAAGCTCATTTAGTCTTTCTTCGTATGTCTTCTGGTGCAGACCCTGCACCATTGTGGTTGCCCTCCTCTAGACAGCCTCCACTCTGTCTATGTCTTTGTGGAGATTGGATCTCCAGAACTGCACACAGTACTCCAGATGGGGTCTCACCAACTGTCTGTACAGAGGGATAACAACTTCATGTTTTCTACTATTGATGCCTCTCCCTATGCATTCCAGTATCCCCCCAGCCTTCCTTACTGCCTTCTCACATTTCTTGCCCACCTTTAGGTCATCTGATATAATTACCCCCAGGTCCCTTTCCATTTTTACTGTTGTCAGTATCTCACCCCACCATAGAAACAAACATACATACATAATAAACAGCTAGATGTAGCTAAAGCAAGAACTAACAAAAGACTAAACTACTTTACTGTAAGATCTCCAAGACTATGGAATAATCTTGCTCAAAATCTAGTGGACTGTAATTCCATTGGTTCCTTTAAAAAAGCCCTGGACTGGTAGTTCAAGTCAAATTATATAAATTTTTAAATTGGTGTGACCACCTTAAAATATCCACCACAGTGGTGGGGGACAATCACGATGGGCCTCGACCTTCTTTTGTCCTTTCTAAGCAAGTAAACCAATTCCATTGTTGTAAATAAAGTATTTACTAATAATTGGTTGTCATCCGAGTCAATTTTTTCCCAAATTGGGATAAGCCATTGTTTTCTTGGACTATCATAACAAGGACACTTCATAATCACATGAAATAAATCCTTTTTAACTTCATTTGTACATGAGCAATAGACTGCAGACTCACTTGCTGTTTTTTATATCTGGCTAATCATACATTATTGGAGAACATCTCAAGCCTGTATCTAGTGTATAATTGCCTCTGTTTTAAATTCTGTAATATATCTAAATATTCTCTATAACAAAAAAAGGGGTCATTATCCCGTAGCCAAGGAGATATTCTGTTTTTTGTCACAATATCCAGGTCCAAAGCTTTATAGTGATTAACAATCTTGTTAGTTACATATGGTTTCTACTTAAGACTTATTGTTATATTATCAAGATATTTCTTTAAGTATTTAAGATCTGTTTTTTCCAAAATGTTGTTTACTTTTCTTAACCATCTGAACGTATAACATCCTATATTTTCCCAGTGACATTTTTCCTGTAATGAGAGTGCAGGTAATCTTGTATTGTCCATAGATAATAGCTTTATGCAATAATTGATCTTCCCAGAATATGCATAAGCTTTTGGGCAATTTAGACCAATTTCAGCACTTATAAGAGCAGCAGGGATTGAGTTATTAAGTCCAAAGGAATTTCTAAGCAATTTATTCATAGGAGTTTCCAAAACCTGACAATTCTCAAACTCCCACATGTCTGATTGATATAACATCTTGGTGTAATATTTAGCTTTAATTGCCTCTACAAGTGGCTTTATAGAATTCCCCCCAAATTTGTAATTAAATACCTTCAATGAATTAGATGTTAGTTTAAGTTTTGGCAATATCATTTTAACATGCTTGGACCTTCGTCCATCTCTTGATAGATGAAGTCCCAAGTAGGTATATGATTTAGTAACTTTAAAGTTTTTTCCTCCCACCTTCCATATTTGCTTCACTTTATTAGACCCAAAAACCATAATCTGGCGTTTTGCCTCATTTATTGAAAGTTTATATTTTTTTGCATACTCATTCAAAATGTCCAACTTTCCTTGAAGCCCCTTTTGTGCCAAGGAAAATAGGACAAGATCATCAGCAAATGCTAAGGCAGGACACAGTTTGTTTTTAATCTTGAGCGAGTCTGTATCTGAATGTTCAAACTCCAATAATAGTTTACTTACATAAATGCAAAATAGTGTGAGAGCCAGGACGCAGACCTGCCTTACACTGCAATTTATTTTAAAAGTACCTGATAACTGCTCAGGATTGCCCACTCTTATCTGCACCCAAGTATCCATATATATATATATATATATATATATATATATATATATATTTATTACTGTAATTATGTCCCCAATTGTACCTCAGTCCCTCATTAATATCCAAAGTAAATCGCATGAAATTGAGTCAAAAGCTGAGCTAAAGTCTATAAATGCAGCATATAATTTTGGTTTATGAAGATTCACATACTTTTTCATAAAGATGTATTAATGTGAAGCAGTTATCCATTGTAGAATCACCAGATCGAAAGCCTACTTGATATTCCGGAAAATCGCCCTATAATTTGATCTGTTCCCATAATTTCCCTAATACCACTTTTGAAAATATTTTATCCAGATTATCTAAAAGTGAGATTGGCCAATACATACAAGGATCAGATTTATTGCCTTTCTTATGAACAGATATTATTGTAGCCCCTTTCCAAGATTAAGGAAATGCCAATTTAGTTACCTGATAATTGAAAACTGGAGTAAGAATAGAAGCCCAAAGGGAAGCTGAAAGCAAAAAAAACTTCAGCAGGGATAAGCTCAGGCCCTGGAGCTTTTCCTTTTTTCATTGTTACAATAGCAAAGTAAACTTCTGCATGTGTGCAGAAGGTGGATTGCAACAAATCCTTTCATTGTATAAGCTCTTCATTTTGAATATTTAAATAAAAAAAAAAATACCTGTAAAATACTCAACCCACATATTCATGGGGATATAGGACTCTAAACAAGTTTTGTGATTGCTTGTACCTTTTGTTACCATCTGCCAGTAGGCCTGATTGTCCTTTTTTTCTATAGCTGATAGCATTCCTTTCCATTGGCTTTGTTGAAATTCTACTTGTTTTTTTCTTAAGTAGTATCTTATAGCTTTCTCTCTCCTTGTTCAAAAGTCTAAATACCTCTTTCTATTTATTGCAGCAAATTTTTCTAATTCTTTGGTTCAGAGACTTTTTTGCTTGTTGGCATTCACTGTCATACCAAGTATTATTTGTTCCAGTAGGTCTATAAGTTACTGTAGGAGACTATCTGATAGCTTCAAGACATTTATCCAACTGTTTTGCTAAATCTGAACCATCCTGTTTATCACATGTAAAATTAAAACATTTTAATAATAGAATTCATCCCTCCACTTAATTCCTGCTTCCATTAAATTTTTGTCTTATTACGTATTTCTACTTCCTGATAACCTATATCTGGGATTTTAACTTTCATAAATTTATAAGTCAAAGCCAATGGAAAATGATTGCTATCACTCATAGGAAGTACCAAACAAGTTCCCCATATGTCCATTGTATTGTTCCAAAAAACAATCTGTTACAGATGGTCCAACGGAACTATAATGGGTATAATTACCCTTGGTATCACCCATTATCCTTCCATTAAGTGGAGCAAAGTTGTGTGGAGTTAGAATATCAATTAAACTAAGACCCCTCTTATTTACTTTTGAGTCTTTTGAGATCCTAGTAAATTCGTAGGCATTTTCAAATCTCCAATTTTGTATATCTACATCTGAAAAGCCATCATAATTACCAAGTCTTCCGTCAAAATCTCCACACATCAAAATTTATTTGCGTGCTGTAATGGCCCATGTTTTATGTATACTTTCTTCAAGATCTTCCCAAATCTTGGGATAAAAATATCTTGAATTGTGAGGAGGAATATAAACATTTATGAGGCAAAATTTCAGCCCACTTAATTGTATATAAAAAGCTTGGCAAAGATAGTTGGAAAATATTATTTCAGCCGTAACATCCTTCCTGATCTTGACCCATGTAACTAGTCCCACTGCGGGACATCCAGCTCTAAAGTGTTTTTTCCCAGGAGACTGAAAAGTTCAATAACTATTTAATGTAATATTGTTTTCTGCCTGATGCCATGTTTCCTGTAAGCATATAATTGCAGATTGCTTTAAAAATTCTAAACATTCTTTGTCTGCAACTTTAGATCCCAGTCCTGCTATATTCCAAGATATAGCCACTGTTTAGGGACTCAAATCTGTGTCCCTTGTCCTTGATTTAAGACTATGATCTATAAGTCACTCTCCTTGCAGATTGATCAATTCAAAGTGATTTGAAACTAAGACATTACAAATATCTTTTCCTTTTATCGCTTTTTCCTTTACACTTCCCAATACAGAACCAGTGCTATTAATACTTAAATTCTCCACAGTTCTATTTATGGAAGAGGGAGCAAGTGGAACAATGTATAAACCCATAGGCCCAGATATTCAAACTGCACCCAAAAAGTGTGTAACAGCAGGAGCAAGCGCAAGTCCACTGCGCCCATGCGCAAGAAGTGTGATATTCAAAAACTGCGCAGGCCAAGATGCGCCTATGGCCAATGACTGAATATCGTACCACCTGCACCATAGCGCAACTAGGGATCTGAAGCTGAGCATATCTGATGCACCATAGCGCAACAAGGGATGTTCAGCTGAGCAGTCCAGATGCACTATAGCGCAACCAGGGATGCCCCCTGCAGCAGGGCAGCAATGCAACAGCACAACCAGGGATGCAGTGGACCACCACCCATGCCACAGATGGGTAGAGGAACACACAGCAGAACAGACATCATCCCCCACACCCCATGCACTGCATAACTGGGAGAGAGCTGGAATAACCATTGGCCCATGGATACCAGCAACCAACCCACAGCCGGGCCATGGTGCCCCAGCACCCCCCCTGGCACACAAGGAGGGCTGACCACCCCATACCACACCATCCCACCAAAGCAGAGCACACCCTGCACCATGATCCCCATACACCCTGCCCAGGAGTAGCACCCAACAGTGCAGAACACCCCATGCATGCCACCACCCCCACTGTGACAATGCAACCCTGTGCACCATGGAGCCATGCAAGGCAGCCCCACCATGAGCACCCTGCAGTGGGTGGCAGCAGACAGCGATGCAACAGATGCATACACAGTGCCATCCTTCATGTCCCCCTGAGGTACAGCTGAGAGACCAACCATGCGTCAGCACACGAGGTACCCCATATGTGACAGGGCATGCCCCAGACCCCACCTGCAGTGGTACAGCACCCTGCACACCCTCCCAAGGACACATCCCATCCCAGCACTGGCCACAACAGCCAGCACAGACACGCACAGTGTAGCATGGAGTCATGCACCACACAGGATGCAATACAGTGCATGGACAAACACCCACCCATACCCAAGGGCACACCAACACAGGGACACAGTAGCAGGTCAACCAAGCCACTGGCATGTGGCCACGGCTGATGTGTACACATGGCCAGCACCCCTACATTGCACAGGTGTGCCAGCCACCCTGCACAGGCACCATGAAGCTGTATGCCACCAGCATGCTGCTGGAGCACAAGTGACAGACACTGGAGCACATCCCCTGCAACAGACACAAGCGACAGCATGGATGGGGGACAACAACAGCGGAGGCCACAGTGTCACTGGAGACAGATGTGTACCATACTGGTGATGGCAGGCAACCTGGCACTGTGCCAGGTACAGTTGTTATCCAGCATGGACAGCCACCACTGACACACCAGCAGACCGTGCATATCACAGACATGCAAGGGTGTCAGCTGCACAGGCCATGAACGGTCTGACAGGGGTGCCATGCACACAGTGCAGGACCCATGGACCACTGCACACAGGCATCCAGTGCACAGAGTACAACACACAAACCACAGACAGTGACTGATACTCCTGCCCACACCATAGGCAGTTCATCTCTGCACACACACACACACACGCCCATGCATGCACCACCCCTGACGCTATGCACACCACTGCAGCTGAGCACCTGTAGCCCGCTGCAATTCAGAGACCACCACAGTTGTAATAACAAAATGCATATATTTAAAAGATGAAAAGAAAAACTATGTACAATTATTTACAAGGGGGGGAAGGGCCACATAACAGGTGGGGGCGGGTAAGGGGCAGGGATGAACATATGGGAGAGGGAAGAAGGGGTGTGAGGGTGCGTCAAAGGGGGGAAGGTGGTAGTTGGGGCATGGGGACATCAACAGCCACCCGGTCCTCCTCTTCCTGGTGCTGATGTGTGCTCCTCTGTCTCCTCCTGACCCTGTGGTGGTGTATTTGCTGAAGGAGCTGCAATGTCTCCCTCGCCACCTGGAGCAGCTCGTGAATACCCTGCTGTATTTGCTGGAGTCATCAACCACCGAGGATGAGGAAGCAGAGTCAATAGGTGTGACTGTCCATCCCCCTGCAACCCACCCATTGTGCATGGCATACAGCCATGTGCCATGCCCCTGTGATGGTGTGTGACCACCCACAGTGACCGTGACCACAAGACCTGCCCACCCAGGCAGCCACAGCCACGTGGACCACTGCATGCACCCACCGACCATGTCCTGCACAGCACCACCATGGGCCATGGCCATACAGTGACTTGGATATGCGGTGTGAAGGCAGTGCCACAGCCATGTGCCTGGTGCACGCATGGACCACCATTGATGCACTCCCAGACATGCAGTGCCACTGGACAGTGCTGACTGTAACAAGTTGCGTGCATGGCAGTGGTGTCAATGGATGGTGGCCATGCCCCACTGCCTGCCCAGTTATACAGCATGCAATAGTAATCATGGATGTAAGGCACTCACCATCATCAGGCTGGTCCACGCACCACGGACCACCATCACCCATCCTGTTCTGCTGCTGCTCCCATGCGGCGCCTCCTGTCCCTGTTTGCCGCCATTCTTCTGGCCCTATGGTGCAAATATGGAGAGAGGAACATTAGTACAATATGGTAGCAAAGTCCCCCACCCCATGTGTGTGCAATCCCACACAGCCATACCTATCTATCCCACACCCCGATACCACCACCACAGCCAACACCGGATGGCCCCCTCCATGTGCCGGAGACATGCAACCATGACACCCGTATGGATGATAAAAGTGTATGGATGTTGCACCTATCTGCCCGTGGCACTGTGCCCCTCCTGGCATGTGCCCGCAGGTGGGCAAGCAGGTCTGGATCCCTGCACCTCAGGTCCCCATAACGGTGGCAGCACTGCTCCACTGTCCGCCCCATACCAGTGGCCTCCTCCAGGGCGTCGGCCACCTCCTGCCATACCACACTCCTGGCCCTGTCCAGGGGTGCCTCTCCAAACAAAGCCCCAGCATGGGGTTCAACTATCGCCACCAGGTTGACGAGCTCTACCTGGCTCCAAACCACAGCATGCCTCTGCATCATCTCTGCTGTCTGGTTCAATTGAAACTGTGCTCTGCAGTGCGGTCTTGCCACATGCAGATGCTGTGCAGTACAGCGCTGCCATTCCCTATTGTGCTGTCACTGAACAGCACGATAGTGGTGCACCCATGCCTGACGCATGGTGCCTAGGGGGCAAAGGTCAGGCACAGGGTCAAGGGTCTCTGGCGCACGGACAGCCACAGCGTGATTGGAACCCAATGCATGTAGTGCAATTGGGTGCCTGTGTGCCACCTCCTGTAGTGGCCTACAGTGCTGTTGCCCCAGTGCGCCTATGACACCCCTGTGCCACAGCGCCATATAGGTGAACAGTGCTGTAGCACCACTGGCACAATGGTGGCCGTGCCCTGCATTGCCTCCCACACACAGCACATCAGCAGCATGGCAGGCACCTGCATCATCAACCTGGGCATGCGCAGTTAGGTGTGTACTGTGCTTGTCACAGAACTGCACCCTTGGCTCAGCACGTTCAACACAACTGCGCAAAGTGCAACAGCGTGATATTTAGCCGGCATATGCAAATCATCTAATCAGACATTCAATGGCGCAGTCACTGCATTTGCATCCACTTAAAGATGTGCTGCACCTCGTTTGCAAGGGTTGCACTACAAAAATGCGACATTGGGCTGCATTGGCCATAGTCTGTTACTGCAGTCTATTGCGGTGAGTTGCACGCTGTTTGGGAGTGTGGACTGTGGTGTTTGGGACATGCATGGGGCTGCACAGTCACAGGTAACACCTGTCATTCTCACAGGATGAATCATGACCGATCATGTGGTGGAGGAAGAGGAACAGAGTTGTGCGAGGAAGAGGAGGCCAAACTTTACAAAGGCAGATACAGATGCCCTGTTTGAGGCCTACCTCGACCAGGAGTTGCTTCTCAGTGGAAGCCAGGGAACACCACAGGCCCATGCTGCTGCATGGGAGGAGGTGGCGCGTGCTGTCAACCTGCATGGCAGCCACCAGCGCTCCATGCAGGAGTGCAAAAAGAAGATGGGCACGGACAGGTGGAGGATTAAAGAGAAGGTGAATGCCATCAGGGCAGCACAGTCTGTGACTGGTGGGCAACAGCCGGAGGTGCAACGCCTGACCCCACAGGAAGAGTGGGTTGCTGGCAGCATACAGCATTGAGCCATTGAGGGTGTTCCAGGTGGTGGATTCCAGATGGGTGGTAGCCCATCACTGCATGGTAGGTCATGGTCTGTCTATTGGGGGGGACAGGGTAGGTCACATGCAGTAATGCTACTTTTTTTCCCTTAGAGCTCCAGAGTGTCTGCATGGGTCAGCAGTGGTGGGCTTCTCCACTGAGACCAGTAACATGGAGATGGAGGAGGGCCCATCCACCTCCACAGGAATATGGGGGTCAGGGCGACAGTGGGCCCACCTGGATTTCTGGACTGATGTTGGTGGAGCAGGTGTGGAGGAGGCCCTTCCCATGGCCCACCGTGCCAGCGTCCATGGATGCCAGCATGCTGAGACTCAGGCTGGTGCCGGATCCATCACCAATGATGATGAAGCTAATGCCATGGGCAGTGACACATGTGTGTCACAGGATGGCCACACAGCAGGTGACATCAGGGCCATGGACTGTGGGTGGTTCCACCGTGAAGGCCTGCATGTCATCACAGTCCCAGCCTGTGCCTGTCTGCACCAGTGGGGCAGCACTGGTGTGTGTCCAGGACAATGGGACTGTTGCGGCCACTGTGGCGGCACCATTAAGCCATGTAGAGCAGCAGCCAGAGGAGCAGCATCAGCAGTTGGCCAATGGCCATGGGGTACAGTGTCAGGGGGCAGCAGCTGTGCACTGCCTGTGGACATGCCCAAGTCTGGCCCTGGTGAGCAGCGCCCACCCTCAAGGGGTGATAAGCATCAGGGCCGCGAACACCCAGAGGGACAGCACGCCAATCAGGCAGATGACCGCTTAGATGAGCACACCCTCATACTGCAAGCATCAGTCAATCAGCAGATGTGGCTTGTGATGGTGGTGGATGCACTAAGTGCAGCTCTGTTCCAGGCAGAGGAGCGTCGCAGCAGAGACACCGCTCTGCTCCTGGCAGGGATAGACTGGTTGCAGGAGGATGTGACCACTGCCATTGACAGGCAGACACAGGCATTCACAGCTGTCATGAACACAATGGGCACACAGTTATTTGCCCATGCATCACAGACACCACGCAGTGCAGTGTCCACCCCCCATTCCCAGCTTCGTGCGACACCACCCTTGTCGACACTGGGTTCAGCTGTAGGCATCCTGAGCACGCCTGGCGCAGGAATGTTCAGTGTGCTGCAGATCCCTGCACGAGCACAGTCGCATTCATGCAGTGGAACCCCTTGGGGACCATCGGTACCACTCCATGAGGCCAGTGGTCAGCCTGTCACTGCTGGTGGGTCTCAGCAGGGCCACCCATGCATCCGTGGCAGCTGTGGCACTGTGGTGCGTGACTGACCTGTCTCCCAGCATGGCTACTGTCTGATGCTGCCCTGTGTGCATTGTGTTGTTCAGTGGGCAATGCACTGGTAGGGTACCCGACCCTGCACACACACACACATTCCATCTGCACACCCTCCCAGCTGCTGTCCGCTGTTGCATGTGCATGATGATGCCTGTGTTGCACTGTACGCCAGTGTGCAATGGTGCCCAGTGTCTGACACATGCACAATGACAGGCAGTGGGTGTGGTGGTCTGTGGACATGTGTGTGGCTAGGGGTGGTGGTCTGGGTCGGCGTGCCTCTACCCTTTGTGCATGTCTTGTGAAGTGTGTGTTTGTGTGTGTATGACCGCGTGCCATGTTGGACCTCGCCCATCCCTGGAGGTGTGTGTGGTTCCATGCTTGGCCACTTCCCTTGACAGCATGCACCCCTGGTGTGTGTCCATGTGAGTTTGTGGGTTGCGCCTTTGCCACTGGTGGTTGCACATGGCCCCATGACTTACCTGGGTTGGCTGACGTGCTCCTCTGTGATGGTGTCCCGGTGCAGCTGTGCCAGCCGGAGCAGTCGGGGGTCCCGTCGCCCAAGAGGGGGCTGCCCGTCACCATCATCACTGGCATCCTCATCGTCCCCATCACTGTCACCCTCTTCAACTTGTACGGCTATCCCATAGTCGTTGGCCATGTTGTGCAGGATGCAACAGGCCAGGAATAGCCTGCAGGCCTTTGAGGAGCTGTACTGTAGGGCACTGCCGGAGGTGTCCAGGCAACAGAAACGTGCCTTCAGCATCCCGAACACCTGCTCAATGACATTGCATGTGGTGAAATGTGCCTTATTGTAGCGTTGCTGCGATGGGGTCATGGGCTGCTGGTATGGTGTGAGCAGCCAGGGACAGAGTGGGCATCCACTGTCACCTGTGTGTAGAGGGGTGGAGGTTAGTTTAGTGATCAGCCTCGCCCTGCCTTGGGCCATGTAGGCCACTACCCATGTCACCTCTGATCATGCCCCTCCCAAGCTTTATGTTTGTCTGTGTGGTTTGCATACTCATCCACTAAGTGGCCAGTGGGGATGTCCCCACTCTCGAATCTGTGGCACAGTGCTGACTGGTGCCAGATGAAGGCATCATGAGCTTCCCCAGGGTGTGTGGCACAGACATTGATTATGCACCCCCCTGGCATCGCACACCACCTGGCAGTTGATGCTTGCATAGCCTTTCTGATTGATATATGCGGCCCCCTCAGGGCTAGGTGGTGTGTGGATGGCCACATGGGTGCAGGCTATTGCCTCTAGCACACCAGGCATAAGTGCTACCCTGTGGAACTCCTGTATGTTGTTTGCTGTGCACTCCGCCAGTGTGCTGGGGAAATGGATGTACTCTGCAGTATATGGCAGCAGTGTGCTGAGGAACTGGGTGAGGTGGCATGATGCAGCCAACTGGGTTATGCCTGTGGTGTCCCCTATTGGTCTCTGGAAAGTATCCATGGTGAGCAAGCACATGCAAGCTGTCACTTTAGTCTCCACTGACAGAGCATGGCTCCGGCATGTGGGTGCCTGCATCACATCACTGCACAGCTCACAGATCCACCTCAGAATTGCCCGATTCAGGTGGTACCAGCCCACGATCTCAGTATCGCTGTACAGCTCGAAGTTGGTGCAGGCTCGGTACTGCCTGTTGGGGGCATACCACTGATGGGCCCTTCCATGGCTGCGCCCCCCTGCTGCCTGCCTTCTCACCCCACTCATTACTGCCTCCATCTGGATGGTGGCACTGGCCATGTCCCTGGCTTGTGCCCCCCCCAGTAGCTATTTCTGTGTTCCCCCCGCTGTCCTGGCTGCTACTTCCCCTGCACCAGGAACACCTTCCTGTGGTGGCCTCAGTGCTGTGTGGCACTTCCTCCCTCTGCACTGGCTGTGGTTCCCCACACTTTCCCTGTGCCTGTGGGTTCAGGGTGCCCTTTCCCTGTCCTGCCCTGTGTGTCTGTCCTGCCCTGTGTGTCTGGCTAGAGTTCAGCCACATGTGCCTTCCCTGAAGCGTTCTTGTGCCTCTCCCTTGTTCCTTTTATTTTGGCTCATTTCCTTCTTCGGCAAACTCTGCTTGTTCCCTATTGCGCATGGCGCATGTTGTTGAATATCACACTGCACCATTTATGCATGGTTCCTTCCCCTTCAGTTGCACATGCATTCATTATCATTGCGCTCTTTCTCAGCATGATTTAGGGGGCGCATCTGCCTCCCTCTGAATATCGCAGAATGGCACATTTTCGGACTTGCGCTGGAGCAACCCTATTGTGCATGGCACAATCCTTTTGAATATCTGGGCCATAGTCTCTAACGTTAGCATATTGTGTATTATTTTATTGTATAAACACTCATATTTTATTGTGATTTGGATTTGATCAATATCCAGCTCCTTACTACACCTAACTATCTTTAATGCCCCAGAATCTTCAATTGATATATTCAACAGTTGTTTAAGCAGGTCTGTTACTATGTGTTTAAGGTCGTTAGAGTTTTCATTTATAGTTCTACTCAAGCTGTATAGGAATACAATACTGGGAGCTGGAATTTACATATTCTGAGCATTTGCTCTATTTTTAGTATTTTTATTCACATTAGCAGAACTAAGTATGCTGCTATCCACTATGTGAACACCTACATGGTCCAACAGTGAGGCTCTCTGAAGTAGCCTTTCTATGGTGTCCTCATCTCTGATTGCAATGTCCACCTGCCCCATATTGTTTAATGTTTTCCTCCTCTGTATTCTATCTATTACTAGTTCAGAGACTGGAATCTTGAGGGCATGTGTGAACAAATTTATCACTGCATTCCTTAATTTACCAGAATTTTCTTTAAACAAAGGTTTCAGCCCAAATATACTAATGAGTTTTTTACTTGTCCCTTGATGTAACTTATTCAGTTGTCTTCTATTTACAAAATCAACTCAATATCCAAGTCCCTTTAGCGAGCTACTATTGAGCCTAATTTGGTTAACTATTCTAGAATTGGAACAAAATATAAAAATACAATAATGACCCTCACTGTCCTTCCAAATCTGTATAACATCCATCTTTGTAATGTCAGTACCCATGACTGCCCTTAAAAGGTGCACAATCTGTTTTTTGTTTTCACCCATAGAAATTAGCCAATTCCATTGATACCCATATAAACATAAAATAGCAGAATCTAACACATCCACTAACATCCTATGATCTTGTGGATTTTGGGAAATAACCTCCTGTGTATTATCATTTAAAGTTTTTGTTGGTACAGGCCCCACTGCTTATAACGGGCAACTTTGTGTAGTAACATTTTGCCTGTTATAATCAGTGGACGGTTTAACAGAAAGAAAACATTTCTGACTAACTTGTTGTTTCATGGCTAAAAGGCAAGACTTTATTGAATGTAATTAAAAGTAAATGTCTTTAAGTTTAACTAAATAACAGCAACAAAACCAAAAGGTGCATCAGTTACTCCCCAATTCTCCTCAATGCAGATCAAGTACTGTAATGAATTACAGCCTTTCTAAGTCAAAGTCAGTTTTTTCCTGCTTGAGAGTCAAAAAACTCTGCAATCTGCTTCTGCACCTTACGTGTCTTGCAGTACAGTTTCCACACTCTCTCCACCCTCGTCATTGTGTATCCTCAATCTCCAAATCTTTCTCTTTTTTCCTCTTCCTATCACGGTTTGAGTTTGTGCTCCACTCTGCCATTAACTGATCTCACTGCTTTTGAAGATCAGCAACTGTAGATTTTGCAAGTCCCAATTGAACTGCGCTCTCCCTCTGGCTTATTTTGGGCAATTGAGCCATTTTGTTCTGCAGCTTTATTTTATCAGACAGATTTAACACTTTATGCTTGGCAGACATAGTGGTGTGCTGCAGTGCTCTCAAATAGACAATGGTCAACATTGAAGTCTGTTTAGAGAATATTTGGTCTTAAGCGCTCGTCAATTACTGACATGGTACTGTAGCTGTGAAAATGACACACCCAGGATTAATTAATCAGTGTACAGAAAGCACCAACAGCTTAAATAACACTTCCAGATTCATTTATTCATCCCAAAAAATGCCCACTATGTACGGTGGGTGATGACCGCTATAACCATGGATTACAATGAAGGGTTAAATGACGAATGGCAAATGGAAACACAAAAATGCCCACAATATCAGATTGCCCACGTACTGACATAATTTGCTGGATTTCACTCTTCCAGTTTTGCCAATCCTGTCTGAAAGCTGTTAAATCATCTTTAAATAAATTAAGTTCCTTATTAATGTTTTGCAGAGAGCCCCTATGTTCTTGCATGTTGGTTTGATTCAACAATTTAAATGCTTCCTGTGTTTTATCTTCTGTAACTCTATCAAACTGGTGATCACTACTACCTTTACTACCAATTGTGACTTAATTTTCTAAGAGTTTAGGTCCTGTCTCTAATCCACTTATCTTTTTTTTTTTTTTTTTTATCTGTCATTATCTTTGTTTCAGCTGTGAACTTGCTCTTTCATGTTTTATTTTTCCTCTGATTTTTCCTTTTCTAATTATTGGGAAATCAGGAATATAAATAGTAGAAAAATCTGGTCTGTAATGGGCAACAGTTTCTGTAGATAAAGATATTGATGGAGAATGATTTATTGGGACAGTCCTATCCAATTTACATATACCATCATCCAGTCTAGATCCGTTGATTTCTATATAACCCTTCAGAGTTTCTGACTCATTGCAGACCCCTACTAGCTGATCCATTAGCACCAAATGTGCTGCATATGTGTTTTTCATAAGTTCCTTTAACCCTTCATCTAAACTAAATGGATATGTTTCAACTAGATCTTTAGTTTTATTTTAGAGTGGGTGTTTAATTTGCCGGTTAAAAGTTGTTTTTTGATTCTCCCTATGGCCCTTTGTATCCAATTTTTTTAGGCCATCTATAGCTATCTGTATACCCACACTAATGTCTCTTAATTTGGAGTTCCAGTTGTTATCAACCTTGGTGGTATTTGGTACGTCTGGTGAAAAAGCTAAAGAATATGAAGTCTCAGAAAAAAGAGCCATAGTATAGATTGATCAAGGCTTCTTTTTGAGGGTAGAAAGGTTCACTCTCTTCCCTGTATCCATTAGTTCAATGGAGTTTGCCCTTTAAGGGGCAGACCATGTTGTCCTGGTGTACCCCTTCCCTCCTGTAAGGAATGGTTGTGCTCAGAAGGGGAGGGGATAGGGAAGGGGAGGAGCCAAGAGCCAGAACAATGGCCAGGCAGCAGGAAGGGGAGGGGGGGTAGGGAGGTACATAAGGGACAGCACAAGGGAGCCTCAGTCACTTTTGCTGGAGTTTTGATCTTGGTCAACTGCAGCACACCAGATTTGGCATTAATTTTGAGGTTGGTTTCACAGTGGAAAGAGGTAAGGCGGCAGCAATTGATAGTTAGATATGCGATTTAAAAAAAAAATGTGCATCATTTAGTGGAAAAGAAGTGAAGGCTAGCAGACAAGGTGGCACAGTTTCTGATGAGAACTCCTTTACAAGAAGGAGGTATCAGGGGAGTGTTATTTAGGCAGCAAAAAGGGTGGAATATGTTGTTTGTAGAGTATTTACAATTGTAAAAAAAAAAAAAAACGAAAACGCTGGTCAGCGGGGATTAGCAGGCCCAGGAGTTGCCAAAAAGGAAGGAGGCAGAGCCAGGAAGGGGCCACATGGGAGGCGAGCCGCATGGCATTGGTTTGCAAGGATCTGGGCCAGGTGGGCCTGTGGAGACAGTGTAGGCCTTGGGGGGCGGAAGAACCTGGGTGGCTAATGGCTGGGGCACCACGTTTTTTCCAGTCGCAAGCATCTAGCTGCTGTTAGGTCTGAGGAGAAGTGCGTTTTGACTGGGTATGCTACATTTTCCACTATTTCACTGGTAGCTAGCTGCTGTTAGGGCTGAGGAGAAATGCGTTTGTAAGACAAAGAGGTGCCTGGGAAGGCCAGGAAAAGGCATTGGAGCGAGCGACCCATTGGCGTGGCGGCACCTGCGGTCGGGAGCAAAATGGGGGAACCTGTGATGCTAAATGTAGGTGGAGAAGGAGTGTGTGTGCCATGAGGCAGTTTGTTTGAAGGCTGGCAGAGGGGAATGGGAGGCGTGCGGGGCAGCACACCATGCGAGCGAGTCCTAAGGCCAAAATGGTGTTTTGCACACCACGTGGGATGGGCGAGTAGGCCTGGGGGCTGCCGTTTAGGCCTTGGTGGGGGGGTTTGTAGTAGGGTGACCAGGGGATCATTCCAAAAGGTGTGAGTACTAGATTATGGTACAGAAGGGAAGGAGCAGGAGACCTGGGGGTGGGGCATGGCAGGGCACAAGGGGATGGTAAAGATTGCAATTGAGGCAGTGGGTAGGACACTGGGCAGGCTTGGAATGTCAGCGAGTAAAAGGGGAGCATGGGGAGGACAGCGGAAGGGGCCCTGTAGGGCCGTGGGGGATCGCGGAGAGACAACCACGTGGCGTGACCGTCACATGCCGGGTGGGGAATCGCGATGATGCCATCCCTCACGGAGGCCCATTTTCAGTTACATTTGGTTGGTTAGATGGATCAGATGGGAAAGTTAATCACCGCAATTTGCAGATTTCACATGGTCCCTCAACCCATGACATCGCCCAATGGGGGGGATCTTATTGTTGTTTAAGGACTTAATCGGGCAGGAGAGCGTGACAAAAAGGGTGTTACCACAGCGCAAAGCAAAGTGCTTGTATAGTCATGTGGAGACAGAGGGAGGCAGGGGAATAGGGACGACAAGTCACTCGGGGACAAAAAAAAAGAGAAAGAAAGGCGAGCATACAGAACGGTGAATGGAAGCTTATGGGGAAGCGGGCTCAGGGGGTACAGGACCCACATTTTTAAGAGTAGAAGGGAGCGGATGGCATGGCACCTCGAGGCCAGGCACAGAGGAGGAGGCCGGGTAACCCGGGGGTTGAGGGTATAAGCTGCATTCCCGGTGACACCCGGTAGACAGACCCGGGATTTAGATTCCACAGCTCCCAATGCATGCTGTATGACCCTAGGCATGTCACTTAGCTTTCCTATACACCCAGGTGGTACAGATAGAGCAGTTCTTGGGGGGCAGGGTGCACCTCACTGGTGAAGGTTGGCACAGATGGCGGAACCAGGGCTAAATAAAAAAAAAATATATATATATATATATAGAGGGTGGCACTGAGGCACAAGTAACATGTTTCATTTTCTGTAGTTGTCTTCAAAGAGCGCAGTGCAGAACGGACATGGCACCAAGGAAGAGCAGGCCGCCTAAGGAAGAAGCTTACAAGGCTATAATTGAGCTGGCTGAAAAAGCAAACAAAATGTGGGAACTGGTGGAGGGGGAGGACCCGGGGAAGCCCAGAGGGAAGAGGAAAGCGGATGGGGAAAAAGGTGGCAAAGGGAAGAGGGCACCTGGGGGACGACACAGTCCCTCTAGGGTAGCGCCGAGGGCAGCAGGGCCTGCCAGGGCTGCTGAGCCCATACCCATGCAGTCAGGTGACCCACCACCACCCACCCCAGATCAAAGGGGTCCCCCAGGCGGAACCAGGACCAAAAACTCAGAGCGGGAGGTCTGACCCACAGATCCCGGTAGCCCACCCTCCTCTTTCACCTCATCCACCTCACCCACAAGAAGAAGCAAGGGGATCTGTGGAGGCCTTCAGACACCCCAGACAGGAAAAGGTCACAGGTAACGCATCCAATACAGTAGGAGATAGCATAAAAGAGTATATAGGTCAAATAGTGGCAGCACTGGGGACGGGTGGTTTGGGGCAGATGGAATCGACCCTGGCAGAGTTTAAGGCAAGAAAAGGGATGCCAGGAGATACGGAGAATGGGGAGGAAAGAGAGGGGCAAGGTTCAAGAGAGGTGGGGGCACTGGGGATGAGGATAGGTGAGCACGTGCCCATTGCCACAAAAGAAAAAATATGGAAGGGGGAATACGTGGATATATTTGCTCTGGTGAGCCAGGAGGCGGCAGCAAAATACGAAGAGGTGGAGAGCATAGGTAAGAGTGAGATGGCAGAGCCATAGTGTTATTAGGAAAGAAAGAGGAAGACAAATTCACGAAAGGGAAGACCTGGGATGGGTGGTTCTTAGGTTTTGCAATCTTTTCAGCCATAGCTCTGGAAAGGAGGCCAGAGCTGGGTATCCCGCTCATTACTTACTCATTGACAATACAGAGAGCTAAAGCAAAAGGCGGGGTGGGATGGATATACTATGACGAATATTTTCAGCAGTGAATGGCGACATTTGGGGATGTAAGATGGGACACCAAGCAAATAGATTTATGGACGGATTATGTAATGGATCAGTCCACACCCGATGGAGGGTGGGGTAGAAAAGGGGCTACGCCTATGAGATGGTGCTGGGCATATAACAGGGCTTTCTACTCGTGGCCTCAGTGTCGTTTTCGGCATGCCTGTGCAAAATGTGGAGGGGGCACTCGGCTAGCAAGTGCAGAACTACAAGTATACAAGGAGTGCAAGGGTATGGGGGGCAAGGATCAAGCCAACAGTTTTTTCGGGATGGCCAGGGTTTTCGAGGACAAACGTGGGACAACGGAGGGAGGGGCAGAGGAAATGGGGTTGGGGGAGTCAAAAACATTGAAACAAAGGGAGATGGACAGGCAGGAAGGGAGGGTCCAAGGTGGCGCAACAAGGCACAATTTGGGATGGCCAGAACCCCCATCAACATAACGGCCTTGACAGCTCGCCTGGACAGATGCCCAGACACGAGCATGTGGGATATGATTTTACGTGGTTTTGACACAGGGTTTTCATTGCAGTCTAAAGGACCCAGGCAGGCAAGGGAGACGAGCAACCTGGGGTCTGTGAAGGGAAAAGAGGACATGTTAAGGCAAAAGATTGAGAAAGAAAAGGCAGCAGGTAGGGTGGAGGGTCCATTTGATGACCCCTCATTGGAAAACATTCAGATATCGCCCTTGGGTTTGGTACCTAAGAAGCAGGAAGGGGAATACCGGGTGATACACCATTTGTCTTACCTAATAGGTGACTCAGTAAATGACTACATTGGGGAAGAGCATAGTAGGGTGACTTACGCGACACTCAAAGACATGGTCCGGATAATCTGGGCCACAGAGGATGCATGGATGGCAAAAACGGACATTGAGTCCGCCTTCAGACTGCTTCCAGTCAGGAAGGAAGACTGGGATCTTTTGGGTTTTAAAAATGATGGGCGGTATTACTTCGACAAAGCGATGCCAATGGGGTGCTCCACAGCATGTGCGACATTTGAGGCATTCAGCACATGTTTGCAGTGGATATTCCAAGAGGGAACGGGTTACAAGTTAGTCATCCACTACCTGGATGACTTTCTCCTCATTGGGAAGGGTAAAGAGGAGACACAGAGGATGCTGGTTAAGTTTCAGGAATTGTACCAGGAATTAGGGGTCCCACTGGCACCAGAAAAAACAGAGGGGCCCATCAAGGTTATGGAATTCCTCGGGATAGAGATTGATGCCACAAATGAAGTTTTTAGGTTGCCGGACAAAAAAGTAATGAGGTTGAAGGAGCTAATCGGGATACACGCCAGCAAGAAGAGGGTTCAATTGAAATTAGTTCAGCAGGTATTGGGACACCTGAATTTCACATGCAGGGCCGTTGGGCCAGGAAGGGCATTTACCAGAAGGTTGGCCAGGGTGACAGCTGGGGTCACAAAACCACTTCACTGGGTTAACCTGACTTGCAACATCAGGGAGGATTTTAGCATATGGGAGGAATTTTTGAAGGACTATAATGGGTGTTCCTTTTGGCAGGAGGAGTGGTTGTACAACACAGGCCTGGACTTATACATGGATGTGGCCGGGGGACTGGGCATGGGAGGTTACCTGAGGTTCAGGTGGTTCGCGGAACCATGGCCAGCCAGTTGGATGAGGGATGGGAAAGTGAAAGATATAACACTTCTGGAGATCATGCCTATATGGGCATGCACTTTGGTTTGGGGGGAGGAATTATGGGATCAGAAGGTGACATTTTTCATGTGACAATAGGTGGACGTACTGAACAATAAGGGAGCCAGGTCGGACACAGTCATGCAGGTAGTACGACGGTTAGTTTTAAGGGCTCTGCAGCTGAACATGTCTTTCAGAGCAAAACATATAGAAGGGGTACACAATACCCTGGCTGACAGCCTTTCCCATCTGCAGCTGGACCGTTTCCGGAAGCTGGCACCAGCAGCGGAAGAACAAAAAAACGCCCATACTAGCGGACATCTGGGACATTGGCAGGAAGGAGCAGAACTGTTGTTTCATAGCTCATGGGCACCCCGGACTCTGAGGGCCTATGATGGGGCTTGGCAGGTCTTTCAAACATTCAGGGTAGAACACCAGATGGAGGTAAGTGGGCCATTATCTGAAGAACAGTTGGGAATGTTCACAGTGGAACAATGGCAGAAAGGGATGGCTCACACCATAATGGGGGTTTATCTGGCAGGGATCAGTGTGATCTGCAGCCTGAAAGGATGGCGGGACCCAACAAAGGCAATGTTCATCAGAAGGAAGATGCAGGGCTGGGGTAGGTTAAGAGGAGGGACCAGGGACAATAGGAGGCCTAAATAGGAGCAGTGGCTAATAAAGCTAAAAGAGGTGATCCCGGCAATGTGCAAATCGAAGGGCGAGGCCCAGCTATTTCATACGATTTATGTGACAATGTTTGCAGGGGCTCTGAGGGTGAGTGAGGTGGTAGGCCATGGAAAAAATGACGGGGAAGGTGGTGTGGAATGAGAAGATGTGAGTTGGGGGATAAAGGAAATACGGATCAAACTAAGATGGTCTAAGGCTGACTAAAGAGGGCAAGGTTGCATAATAACACTAAGAGGGCGATCAGAGATTGCGATATGCCCAGTACAGGCCCTGTGGGCTTTTGCCACAGGCAGGTAATCAGGGCGGGGAAGATTTTTATACACAGGGATAGAAAAAGGGTCACTGGCTATCAAATTACGGCGGTGTTAAAAAAGGCAATGGAGTTTTTGGGTGAGAACCCAGCTAATTACTCATCCCATTCCCTGCGGATTGGGGCAGTTTCACAGTGGGCGGCCAGGGGTGAACCCGTGGAGGACATCTTGGTAAAAAGGTTGCTGGCGGTCAGCCAGTTATAAAAGATACATCAGAGCTCTGACATAAAAAAAAACAAAAAAAAAACAGGGAGAGGGGAATATAAATCTACATATATTAATAAAGTGGGGGGGATAAGGCAGGGAGGATATCGAGAATACATGTAAATTAACTAATTTTGTTTTGTTGCACCCTATAGGTAGAGGGAGGAGCACAGAAGTCTGGATCTGTGGCCATTCCTATATTTACTGGGCTGGCAAGAGAGTGGAGACAAAAGCTGGGGGAAAGCAGTTATACCAGGATGCAAGGCAGTGTAGGTTGGTATGGCATGGCTTACGGGGGATGAGATGGGCACAGCTTCTCCCTGCTTTGAAAGAGCTCAAGAGACATCGGCTCAGTCCAGACCTAATCATTATACACCTAGGGGGCAACGACCTGGCAGGCAGACCATGGGTGCACACATATTTGCAGATTAAGAAGGACTTAGCGGCACTAAGACAGTGGTGGCCTCAGGTATGCCTTGCATGGTCAGACATAATACCAAGAAGAGTATGGAGACAGGAACACAGCCACAGGGTGGTGGAGAGGGCCAGGAGGAAGATGAATAGATGAGTGGAGACACTGATAAGGCAGATGGGAGGACAGGTGATACTGCACAGGGTCGAAGAATGGGTGGATGAATTCTACAGATCAGATGGGGTACACTTGTCAGATATAGCAGTAGATATGTTTAATGCAGAAACAATGGGTTTCATAGAAGAATGGAGAAGACAGACAAACAGATAAAAAAAAACAGAGGTAGGGGAGAGGGATACCCTAGGTTGAGGGGAAGCCAGTCATCCAACGCAAGCTGGAGACTGGCTAGTGGGGAAAAGGGGGGGAGGACGGGAAGGGGGAAGAAAAAAGGAGTAACACAAGAGGAAGAAGAAGATGAAGGAGAAAGCAATCTCGGTTTTCACTGTTACCTAACAGAAAAGGAGAAGAAGAAGGCACCCAGGTTTTCGCCTGGGGGATGGATAATCAGAAAGTGATATATGGATGGAAATAAATGAAAATGATGGATATATGACAATAAAGAAATGGAAAATGAATTATGGATTGATGGATTTAAATAAATTAATTGCCAAGCTGAGCACAACAACAAGCAATGGTCTCTGTGTTTTTTGTGAGGGAAAAGGGGGGAATCAGGGACAATGGAGTTTGCCCTTTAAGGGGCAGACCATGTTGTCCTGGTGTAACCCTTCCCTCCTGTAAGGAATGGTTGTGCTCGGAAGGGGAAGGGATAGGGAAGGGGAGGAGCCAAGAGCCAGAACAATGGCCAGGCAGCAGGAAGGGGAGGGGGGTATAGAGGTACATAAGGGACAGCACAAGGGAGCCTCAGCCACTTTTGCTGGAGTTTTGATCCCTACCACCCACCCTAGAAGGAAAGGTAAGACGGGAAGTACAGTCAATTCGGGGCTATATGAGAGTCTGTCATGGTGGAGGACAGACGTGTCTGCTAGGATGGTGGACTGCCAAAGGTGAATGGTAGAGGATGATAATATGGTATGGACTGCCAAAGGTGGATGGCAGGAAATAATAAGGTTATGGACTGCCAAAGGTGGATGGCAGGGGATAAGATGGTTATGGACTGCCAAAGGTGGATGGCAGGCAGAAATCCTTGAAGTCTGCCAAGAAATTGGGGGCAGATGATAATAATAAGGCTATGGACTGCCAAGGTGGATGGCAGGGGAAGGGGGGAGAAAAAAGGAGTAACACAAGAGGAAGAAGAAGATGAAGGAGAAAGCGGTCTCGGTTTTCACCGTTACCTAACAGAAAAGGAGAAGAAGAAGGCACCCAGGTTTTCGCCTTGGGGGATGGATAATCAGAAAGTGATATATGGATGGAAATAAATGAAAATTATGGATATATGACAATAAAGAAATGGAAAATTAATTATGGATTGATGGATTTAAATAAATTAATTGCCAAGCTGAGCACAACAAAAAGCAATGGTCTCTGTGTTTTTTGTGAGGGAAAAGGGGGGAATCCGGGACAACTAACCCTTTTCACTGTCTGTAAAGAAACATTTGAGAGATTCCCTTGGTTTTCAGATTGAAAGGAAAAGTAGTTTGTGCCAAAAAGTTTTGGGGTGGAAGAAAGTCTTGAGATATCATGATTCAGCTCTAAGTCTATATTATCCTGCTGTTTGCTCTTGCAACCCATTTCAACAGAAACTGGCATTGTAGGCAGACTAAGAAGGTCAGAAGATTTACTGAGATTTTTTTTGTGAACAAATCACTAATTTTTGTTTGATTAGGTGGCATATGCTTTTTAATTTTATTCCCTTTTTTTTCTCCCCTTTACTGGTTTATTGAGAGTTTTTACAATGTTTTCCTTATTGGTTTTCTTTATTGGAATTTATTTGGAAGAATACTGATCCATATTGCTAATATCTAAGATAATAGCATGATTTTGACCAAATTTCTGGCTATCTTCTAAATGCCCTTTCAATCTGTTGTTATGATTATCTGAGATAGTAGTAAATTCTTCTGCCATTACAGCTTGTTTCCTGGTAGTAACCATTACAGTTTTAATATAGTTTTAAACACAGAATTTAAACATACACAAACAAAAAAAGACACACTGCCCCAAATTACAATAGGACCCCCAAAAATGGATCAACAAAAGCTGGATTTAATCTAGAATCTTAAAAGTCCATCAAAAGTCCAGTTCCATTCTGTGCAAATGAAATCCCGAGACAAGATCAGTCTTGGACAATAAAATTCAAAAGGATTTCTTATTTCTTAATAGTTCCAAGGTATAAAGAAACAAATGAAAGGATGCAGCCTGAGAATATTCATAAAACACTGCTTGCATGCACTCACAGAAGTAATCATCTCTAAACACACTGATACAGTCTGTAAATAGCCATATAAAATCATTTTTTCTTTCCTTCAGCTGTTTCCAAAATTCAAGATAGAATCATTCTTTATAGTTCCAAAGCTCTGTTTTAGTACACAGACAGTTACATCAGAAAAGCTGTTTCGCTGGTCTTCAATACCAGTAGTATCACCTTCTTCCAATATTCCCAGTGTTTCCTGTAACTCCCACACTATAAGTGTTTAAAGGAAAAAAGAAAAGCATATAATTAGCCCTTCTCTTTCCAATAGCTCTAATACAAATACCTCAAGAACTTCAATGAAACTATATTTAAAATCTCGAGGAAAACTCAGAAAATATTAAGGAGCTATTTAAAAACTATTCAGGGAGAAACAAAAACACAATTAGTTGCTCACTATCGCTGGTTCTGCCATGAAGAGCTGATAGCAAGACTGCTAGCTATAATTTGGAAATCCCAATAAGCAGCTGAAGAGTTGTAGAAAGAGCTAAAATGCCAAAATATTAAAACTTTCTCCTAATAGCTCTGGAGACTAAACAAGTTTGCAATGTTATAAAGTATTATAGTTAAAAGCACAGTCGGAGCTTTCTTTTAGCCAAACGGCTCTGCATCTCATTGTTATCCTGTAATGGTGCTTCTGACAATTCTAAACACCAGGCTGGAGCCTGCACACTAAGTACAACCTGATCAAGTGACCCCTAAATGGCTAATTGGCATGAAAAATTTAAATGCTGCTAGATATAACAATAAATCTAAATCTAAACCAATATCTGAAAATGTTTAAATGACATATCCAGATTAAAAAACATAAAAACATAAACAAAACAAGTACAAACACTACAAGACAGCAAACAAATCTAAAATTCAGTAGAAAAGAAACCCTATCCTTAGTAGGCGAGGAGTTCTTTTTCCTGGGGAGAGAGGAATCCAAAAGTTTTCAGCTCCACTTGTCTCGCTTCTAGACAGCCACTTTCTTTTTGGTTATGGCCGGACGGTTCCTATGGCCCAATGGCCAAATCAAACAGCAACTTCCCCCAACTGTCTGAACGGCTTTTCTCACTCCTGCTTCGTTTTTGCCTTAAAACAGTTTTCTTCTTACTACGAGTAGAGAAGGGACAAGAAAGAAGAACTGAACTGACAGGTAGAGCAGGCAATAAGATGTACTGGAAAGGTTGCACTTCTAGGTAACAGGTAGCATACCTTTTAAAAATATAAAACAAGCTATACAGCCCTGCTACTTGTGTTTACTCCCCAAATGCAAGCGTACATAGTCCGCTCGACCTCAGCGACCATCAACCGAATTCAGTCTGGAATCGAGAGGGGACCTATGGACTGGGGCAGAATGTTGAAGTCAATATTGGATGTTTAAACTGACTTCGGGGGAGACTAGGTCTAGGGGAACCTCGATGGCAGGGGAGAGGAAGGGGACCCGAGCTAGTACTCCCTCACATCGGGGGGCTTGTAACAGTATAGCAGGTATGAAGAAAACTGTGGCACATACTGGACTAGGTGAAGGGACTTTGGAGAGGGGGAAAACAAAGTGTACAAGAACCAAGAAAAACAAAGGGATGAGAAGACATGTAAGGTGCAAGAGTAGTAGCTAAGCCACATCAGGGGTCCGATTTAAGGGAGTATGCCTTAATGCCAGGAGCCTAGGTAATAAAACCACTAAACTCCAAGCACTGATGACAGACACTAAGATGGACATTGTGGCCATCACAGAAATATGAACTTCAGAAAATAAAGACTGGGAACTGACTGTCCCTAGGTACACAATGTCAGGAGGTATAAAGGAACAGATAGAGGGAGAGGAGTAGCTGTTTATGGCAAGGAGGGCATAGTGATGGATTATGGGAGCTTCAGGGATAGTGATAGAGAGACTGAGTAGCTGTGAGTGCTACTCACAGCAGCCTCAGGCAAGAAACGTCACTTGGAGATGAGCTATAGACTGCCAGTGCAAGGGGAGGAGAGAGAGACAGAGAGCTCAGCAGAGAACTGGAAAGGGGGCTAGCTAAGGGGGAAGTGATGGTGAGTGATGTGAACCTGCCAGACATCAATTGAGATGTTCAAGTGGTCAGGATCATCAGAAGCCAGGTCTTGCTGGATGCATTCCAGGACTGTCTGCTGGTACGTTAGTTAAGGAATCCACAGGCAGACTGCAGTTCTCAATGTGGTGCTCACCAACTTGGAGGTGGTAGGAGCTGTGGGAGTAGAGAAGCTATTAGGGAACAGTGACCATAGCTTTGTTTGGGTCAAATTGGCCTTTGTGTCTACTAGACTGCAACTGAGAGCTGAAGTCCATGATTTTAGAAGCATGAAAAATCCAATAAAGGGTGTGAACGCTCATGAAATGGTGGGTGCAAAATAAGGGTAGGTAACCCTACAAACACAACAGAATTCCAAAAGTTTGCACTCCAAAAAGAAGCCAACATGAGTAAATCCAATGAAAGCAGCTTTATTGTTGACAAGTAATACAGCACCACATAGCCTCAGCATGTTGGGTTTCTCAAGCCTTCCTCAGAAGGTGTGGCTAATAAAGTAATGGGAGTATACATCCTTTTTATATAGTTACAAAATTGTGGCATCATCCATTCATTTAAAGACATTTCATTCTGTTAGTGGTCTAAGATTAATCATAAAGTGATTACTAAACATTTCGTTCTTCATAAATTTTCACACTATTTTTCCTGAATTTACAAAAAGAAATTATTCTCTTTATTACTTTTTATTTTATACAGGTTCTTTACTTTTTAATTTATTATGAAAAAATGAAAGATGTATGTATGTACTGCCTTATTGTTAAACTCAATTTAAAAAATATAACAAAACAAGTTTCCTGTAATGAACAGAGTCTCACACAGGTTTACCTTTAATTAATAAAGTCCTGCTAATAGATATATGATTTTAGAAGGGCAGAGTGCAATGGTCTGAAGGAGCTGGTCAGGAATAAGTTAGTAGGGATGGATAACATAGATGAACTGGAAGAGAAATGGGGTAATTAGGGAACCATTCTTGGGGCATCTATGGTATTCATGAGAATGGTAACCAAAAATAACAGGTTCAAGGGACCACCATGGGTCTTGGCAAGGGTCAGGGAAATGGTGAGGGCCAGAAAAAAGGCTTTCTGCAGATTTAAAGAAGAGCAGGAGGAGAAAGAATGGGAAGAATTTTTACTGAAAAAATAGGGAGGCAAAGAGGGTGCTTAGGAGGGCAAAAGCAGACACAGAACTGTGTATTGTAGAGGGGGGTCAAGAGCAGAGAAAAACAGTTCTTCAGGTGCATTAGTGAAAAAAGGGAAGAAAGGGGGAGGATTGTGAGGCTAAGATAGGGTGACAGAGTGACTGAGGCAGAAGAGCAAAAGGCTGTTGTCTTTAACGATTACTTTTACTCAGTTTTCAGTAGGGAGGACTGTGGGCCCTTACTAGAGAGTGGCATCAAAGCAGCCATTAAGGGGGTCCCTGAGGTGAGGCAACCAGCATTTCCTAGCAAAAGGGTCCAGAAAGGGCTGGCTGCCTTAAAGATAAATAAGGCCCTAGGACCAGATGGGTTGCATCTAAGGATACTCAGGGAATTGGCAGCAGAACTGTCTGATCCAGTGGTAGGTCTGCTCAACAGCTTTCTAAGGACACTTGTGGTTCCAGTGGGATGGAGGATGGAAGATGTAGTTCAACTCCATAAGGGGGAAGGGATAAGGAAACAGCAGGGAACTGTAGACCTGTCCATCTTACCTCTACTGCAGGAAAACTGATGGAGTCACTGGTCCAAAAGGATCTCATGATCTACTTGGAGAGCAATGGTCTCTAGTATAGTAAGCAGCATGAATTTGTGACAGGAAGGTATTTTCAGACTAAGCTGGTAGTTTTCTTTGACTGGGTGATGAGAACATACTGGGGATTTGCTCTTCTTTAGACTTCAGCAAGGCTTTCAACTCGGTATCCCACAGATGTTTGCTGGGGAAGATGGAGGATCATGGTGTGGCAAAGGTCATAGTAACCTGGGTTGGTAACTGGCTAAAGGGGAGGCAGCAGAGGATAGTGGTCAATGGAGTTAAAACAGGAGAGAAGGAGGTGAAGAGTGGCATTACACAGGTATCTGCACCTGCATCTTACACCTTATAGCTCAACTTTAAATAAAGTTTCTACTATTTATACTCCATTGGTGAGAACTCCTCATTTTCTGCTTTTTACATGAGTACAGCTGCGGCTAATACAGCATCAAGAGCACCTTCAGTAGTGAGAGTGCTATAGATCATTTTGTATCATGGAAGCTATAGATCCCATGGCACTTACCAAAGAAGAGTAGTGGAATTTTTATTTCAAGGAAAACAATAAGGATTCAGACATGTAGTGCACAAATATAAATCGAAACCTGGGGCAGATTGAAGAAAAGAAAATCAAAAAAGAAAAAGTGCAAAAGAGAAAATTTAGTTTACTGGATGGTCAAAATGAATAAAAGGAAATAGGTTACCATGATGCTGAAATCTAGCATTAAGCATATTCAGAATCTACCTTTGAGAGTAACACAGAAAAAGTTTTACCATATAAAGGAAAATGTATGATGTGAAAGGGAGTGGTATTCATTCTGTTTATTTTTTTTTAAAGGATCCAGCACAACTCTTGTCAGTTCTGTCCATCATGTGTATTTTTGCTGCAGAACTAATTAACATCATGCCTGCCAAATAAAAAATGTAAGTAGTACACCTATAAATGGAACAAAAAGGAAGTTAAACAGAGACCCAGGAAGTGTATGTAAACCGGTACCCTTTAAGAGGAAACTCAAGCAAATATACAGGGACCCAAGAAAAGATGTGGATTTAAGATAGGTACCCTTAGGAATTAGACTTAAACTGTTTTTTATTCAGGGATATAAGGCAAAGTACACAGCAGACATAAGGAGACTCCAATATCAGTCAGATACTGAATATATAGAATAATGAAACAATGTAACTGCATAGTGCTTAACTAATACTTGGGACCCTAGATTGCTGTAATATGAAGCTAGTAAGTGGACTACTGGAAGGGGAGCATGAACATATTACTTGAAAGACCAAATAGTCAACATACTGGTTGCTGGCTACCTCCACAGCTGACATTGCATTTTAGCTACTGCACAGAGGGCCACTAGAGACAATAGACCCTATAAGGGTAAAGAAACCATGCCCTTAGCTTGAAAGTGGACACCCTATTGTAGGAAACAGTCCAAAGGGCTGTGGCTTTCTCTGCTGGATCTCCAGGTCATGAATGGAGCTGCAGCTGGTGGTGAGGTGGGAGACTGGCTGGGGGGGAAGGGGGAATCAAGCAAGTACACTCACCTCCTCAACCCCCCTGCTACTGCTACTGCCGATGAGGGGATGCTGCTGCAGACTGCTACCAATCACTCTGTGGAGACTACAAAAGCTGGCTTGGGGGATTCATATTCAGTGGCTTTTCTATTAACCATGCTTCCAGCATAGAAGTTGCCACCTGACTGTCAGAAATAGTCCTGCTGGCTCTGACAATGTCCACTGGACCTGTTCTAATTGGAACTGAAGCTGGTGGTGAGGCAGGCAATCAGTGGTGGATAGGGGGTAATCAAGCAAGCACACTCACCTCTTAACCCTTTACTGCTACCGATGAGGAAACACTGCTGCAGACTCATGTTGATCACACTGGGGAGACTATAATACCTGGCTTGGAGGGATTAAGATTTAATGTCTTTATTCTTAGCCACACCCCCAGCAAGGAAGCAGCCATCTGGTTGGTGTAAACAGTCATGCTGGCTCTAGCTTTGTCAACTGAACCTCCTGGTCCCAAATGACGATGAAGCTCGTGGTGAAGTGGGCAATCGGGGGGGGGGCAAGCAAGCACATTCACCCCTCCTGATCACTTTCTGGTGCCAGTGAGGAGATACTGCTGGAGACTGGCAACAATCATTCTGGGGAAACCACAAAAGTTGTCTTGGAGGGATTCAGATTCTGCACCTTTTTCCTTAGCCATGCCTTGGGCTTGAAAAGTGCCTCCTGATTGTTGGAAACAGTCCTGCTGGCTCTGGCTTTGTGCACAGGACTTCCCAGTACTAACAGGAGAGGAAGCTGGTGGTAAGGCAGGTGACTGTGGGGGGAGGGGGCATAGTGGAATAAAGTGAGCACAATCATCTCTCACAATCCCTTGATGCTGCCGATGAACAGACAATGCTGTAAAATATTACATTTTCAATTATTAATAGTTGCAGGATGTGAATTCAGAAAAAAAAGGTGACTGTCAAAATCTCAGACTGCCATGACAGCCTGATAACTCAGTGGTGGAGCCCATGGCAGTATCTAAGGGCCTGGGTTCATTTCCATGTTAGGTCACTGAGGGCAGTGAAAATTGTGTGAGGACTCAGCTGTTTGACATACGAGGAGAGGCTGAAAGACCTCAGCATGTATACCCTGGAGCAAAGAAGGGAAAGGGGGGTGGACATGATAGAGACCTTTAAGTACCAAAAAGGTATAAACAAGGTCCTGGATAGCAGTGTATTCCAGAATAAGATGATCTCAAGGACAAGAGGTCATGACATGAAGCTAGAAGGGAGAAGATTCAAGGGAACAAATAGGAAACACTACTTTATAGAAAGGGTAGTGGATGGGTGGAATGTACTCCCTGAGGAAGTGGTGGGGGCCAAAACAGTGATGGGATTTAAGGTTGTTTGGCATAGACAGAAGGGAATTCTGGAGAGGGGACTGGGGGAAATTCCCTGGATCACTTAGGGTCCTTGGGTAATATGAAGATAGAAAACTTGGGCACACTCAGTGGGCATGGAGGTCCTTATCTGCCAACAGTTTCTATGTTTCTATGTCAGTTTCTTTCTCAGTACAATTTCTGTTACCGTTGCTTAACTGAGGCTAATAGTGCACCAACAACAAATTACCATATTGATTTTTCCAAGATTCAGGATTTGTAATCAAAGAGTTGCAATGTGGGCCTCACAGCTCAGGGGCAGAGTATTGGAATGGTATTCCTGTGGCCTGTGTTTAATTTATAGTTAGGTCATATTAATGTTGCTTCATTTTAGCATGTGTTTCAGTTACTTAGCAGTGGTTGATATACTGCACCAATAATGAATACTTATTTAGAGATCTTCAAAATTTTCCTGCAGTACAGGAGTTAACCTCCTGAGCTGAAGAAGTAGTGTGTGTGTGTGTATGTATGTGTGTGTGTGTGTGTGAAGCGTGAAGGTAAACTAAACTGTTTTTCATAGTTCTACTTTCCAAAGTTGAGGTCTGGTATGCCGCATCAATATTTTATTAGTCATATTATAGCAAAAAGTTATGCAGTTACTATATGTCTGTGTTTGCTTGTGTGTGTCAGGAGTAAAGAGGGGGTTTCAGAGACAGCCTGTCATGATTTCTGCAAGACTTTGAAAGTGTGAGTAAGGATTATTACTCCATGGTATTTCTATTAGTATGAGAGAGAGAGAGAGAGAGAGAGAGAGAGAGAGAGAGAAGGATAACCAGGGACCTGACCCAAGCTATGCAATTTATCTTCATGAGTGAAGGGTAGCATAGTAATTCACGTTACAGATCCACAAGTGAGTTATTTAAGTCCTGCCCCCCCCTCACAAGTGATGTCAAGTAGCATAATTTGAGACTGGCCATTGTTTCCAATTTGTAAAATGTAAGTTAAAATATAAAGTTTTTAAATTAGTTCTTTTTATGAAGATTTACCTGTTTCATTCTATTTGATTTCACTGATCGTTTTGAGAGCATCAGAGGCTGTTATGGCGCCATTATGCATTGTTCAAGCTGGTCTCCCATTGATTAAGGATTCATTTGTGTCCTATCTGTAGTGAAGATAATTGGCAAAATGAAGATAAATTATTTATTTTCTTTTATAGTGCTTCATGGCTAAAATAAATCATTAAATTGTAAGGTCTTACTGTCACCTACATATACATATATATATATATATATATATATATATATATATATATACAGACAGACACACACTCTGTATATATGGGATAAACTGGGATAAACAACAATGGCCTAACTTAAAATACAGAATTTATCTTCATGAAGGAAAAGGCAGGGCAATAACTGATGAATGGCAAAGCCACAAGTGATTTCTAAAAGTCCTGCTCTCTCACAAATAAAGGTAAATTGTGTATTTTGAGTGAGGGTATTGTGTATTCAATGTATGTAACATACTTTTAAAGTAATCACTTTTAAATCAACTGTCTGGGTGCTGAATTAACTGTTTCTCTCCGAGTTCAAGAAGTGCACAGAACAGGAGACTTGATACTTTTCATTGGACCAACAGAGATTCACAGAAAATCTTTAAGCTTTTTAAGACCATGTAGGTTTGAAACTTAAATATTTTGTGTAAATGTCTATTGGTCCAATAGAAGGTATCAATTTACCTATTTTGTGCATCTTGTTGTACAAGGACCAATATGGCAACAATTTGTTTTGACATCTCTGAGTTCAGCAACTGGCTTCAGGGCAGGACAGTGATATTGTGATGTTATCAGCACCGAGAAAGCTCATCTCTGGTTGTGAGGAAAATCTCAAGCCATAAAATGTGTGCTTGTGACATATCCAACCTCAGAAATACATGTCTGTGACATATGCAACTTGTAAAATTAATGACTTTGACATGCAAAATATAAAATATTTTTTGTATTTCAGAGGTTGCATATGACATCAGCTAAAATAATTAATTTATCTGTGCATGTTTCACTCCACTAGTGTTGTATAAATAGGTGATGTTCCATAGGACATCCATCCAGGAATAAGCTTTGCATTGTATTTGCACATTTAATTTGCATTTGCAACAAGAGGGACAAAAAAGACTAGTGTTCTTTGAGACAACATAGGTGGGGTTAGTTGTGGTGAAACTTGGTTGAACTAATGTATTTTTTATTGAGTGATGGGTAAATTTGAGATCAGCCAGAGTAGCCCACATTTAGGGGTCATATTATAAGACCTGTGTCTAGCCCTGTAGTTTGTGGGAGGGGTGCTAATTGTCTGGCCTCAGCTACTTGATAATTGACTTCCCACAGCCAATAATGCACCACTAGAAAGGGAGCAGATTCTACATAAAAGCAGCCACTGTCAATGTGTCCCACATATTTGTGCCCCAGCAAGTGAGTGGAACAGCGAAGGAGTCAAACAGGTGACTGGTGTCACAGGCATCAGCAGGTGGAAGCAGAGAAGAGGGGGACTCTGATGGTCGACTAGGTCAAGGCACCTGTTCACTTCTGCGTAACAGTCACTGCTGGAAAGGGTGGAAGGTCAAAGGTAGGCCAAAACTGGGAATAGAAACAACAGTTTATCTAGGGTAGAAGTATATCAAGATTTAAACAAGGCATGAGGGAGCACAACTAGAAATAAGCAGAAAAGGGAAAACTAAAAACACAGTATCAGAGGTAAGAGTTGAAACATAGAAACATGTCGGCAGAAAAGGACCCACCAGCCCATCTAGTCTGCCCCTTTCCCTTCCCATAGGCTCCTCTACCCTGTCTCTTCATTCCCCTCTTTTTTGCCCCCCTCCCCAGTGCAGTATCCAGTCCCCATGATCCCTAATGGATTTCTACCCTTTCCTCTCTTGCTTAATCTCATAGTTATCCCATGCCCTCTTGAATTCCCCCCCCACTGAGTTTGCTCCCACCACCCATTCAGGCAGCTTATCCCAGGGGCCCACCACCCTCTCAGTGAAGTATCATCCCCTCACATTTCCCTTGAATTTACCCTCTCCAGTTTTAAACTGTGTCCACTAGCTGCTGTGTTTTCACTCATCAAGAAGATGCTCCCTTCCCTTACCTTGTTCATTCCCCTCAAATGATAAGTTTCTATCGCATCTCCCCTTTCTCTCCTTGTTTCCAGTGTGTACAGGTTAAGCTCTTCCATTCTTTCTTCATATGATCTCTTGTGCAAGCCCTGCACCATTTTGGTTGTCCTGCTCTGAACCCTCTCCACTCTACCTATGTCTCCTCTTAAGTGAGGTCTCCAGAACTGTACCCCATACTCCAGATGTGATCTCACCATGGACCTGTATAGTGGCATAATCATCTCCCTCCTCCTACTTGTAATACCCCTCCCTGTGCATGCAAGCATTTTGTTTGCTTTATCCATCACCTTATTGCAGTGATTTGCCACCTTTAGGTTATCTGAAATGACAATTCCCAGATCCCTCTCCTGCTCTGTTGCCTCAAGCTCCCTCCCCCCCAGTGTGTACAATGCCTTTTGATTTTTGCACCCTTTGTGAATTATTTTGCATTTTTCAGGATTATAGCACAATTGTCACTTCCCTGACCACTCCTCCAGCTTGATCAGATCCTCCTTTATTAACTCCACCCTCTCCAGCATATCCACCCTATTACAGATCTTTGTGTCATCTGCAAATAGGCAACCTTCCTATTTAGACCCTCTGCTATATCCTCAATGTAGATGTTAAACAGTACTGGACCCAATACTGACCCCTGGGATACCCCACTTGTCACTGTCTCCTCCCTGGAGTGAACCCCATTTACAACCACCTTTTGAGATCTGCCTTCTAGCCAGTTCTCTACCCAGTTTGTTAATTTCCTCCTCACCGTTAAACTGCCCAACTTGTTCACCAGTCTCCTGTGTGAGACCATGTCAAAGGCCTTACTGAAGTCCAGATAGGCCACGTCCACCGCTCCTCCCTGTGTTACCTAGAGATACAAAAGTATCTCTAGGTAACACAGGGAGAATAGAGTTTGAAAATGCTGGGAGTGGTGCATTGCAGTGGCTGTGGGGCAGCAGTTTCTAGAGAGACCTTCTGGAGACTGTGGCGCTTCCCCATTTGCACACACCTCTCTGGGTAGAGGGATGAGGTTGCTAGACACAAGGCCAAGTTGGCTAGAATTCAAGGGACCTCCCCCCCACCCAGAGGCCACCAAGTCTGTCACTGTTACCTCAGAGGATGCCATTGAGGAGGAATGGATGGACTATGGTGGACTCTGGAAGGGTGGGGTGATGTGACAGATGGCACAGTCCTCAACTGTTACCACTACAAAATTCCTATGCCACTATGGTGGGGTGTGCCTACCAGGAGGAAGCACCCACAGCAGTGATCAAAGGGAATGTGGAGATCCCCTGTAATGAAGACCCAAAGTATGGTGGTAGAGGACCCCAGAGGAAGAAGAAGAAGCAACTTCTGGTGGGGGACTCAGCTGTGAGGGGGATAGACTAGGGAATAGGAAAGGGGAGGAGAGGCAGGTTAGGTGCCTACTTGGTGCCACACTCTGGAGGGATGGAAAGTGAGTTCTGAGGATTGCTAGGGCAGCAGCATGGGAGAGAGGACTGGATGTCATTGTCCAGCTGGGGACTAATGGCCTGGCAAGGGTCTGGGCTGGATTGTGCAGATGGAGTTTAGATAGCTGAGTAGGGGTCTTATACAGGTAGCTTGCTCAGTGGCTTTTGCTGAGGTGCTGCTTGTCCATGCCAGGGGACAGGAGAAGGAATTCTGCACCAGGAGCTTCAACTCATGGCTGAAGGAATGTTGCAGAGAGGTAAGGTTCAGTTACATTTTGGAATGGAGACCCACCAGGGAGGATAAGGGCCCATACAGAGTGATGGCCTGCATCCAGCTAGGAGGGGAACTGCAGTTCTCAGTGGACAGTTTAAATGTTACTTCGCTTAACATTTAAACTAGCCAAGGGGGGTGGCAGAAGGAATTGAGGAGTCAGAAACTGCCTCCCCTCAGAGGCTGAAGTATCAAGTAAGGAGAACCCAAGGACAGAGGAATCCCTCAAGGTGTAAATTAATAAAGGAAGCAGGGTGATAGAGATAAAGAGGTAAAAATAATGGGAGTGTTAAAAAGAGAGGAGGAAAGGATGGAGAGCAAAAAGGAAAAAAAAGGAGTCAACAAGCAGAGCAGAAGCAAAATCTGGAAGGCCATGTGGGTGAATTCTAGAAGTCTAAGAAATAAGATTCTGGACCTAGAGGCTATCATGGCAAAGGTCAACCTGGATATTGTGGCAATTGCTAAGTCATGGTGCACTGAAAACCATGACTGGGACATGGCCATACCGGGCTGTACTCTGTTCTGGAAGGACCAGGTGGGAAGGAAAGAAGGAGGTGTAGTGCTTTATGTATGGGAAAACATGAAAGTCACAGAGATACAGGGAATGCAGGGGGAGGAAGAGGTACTGTGGGCTCCAGCACAAAGGGAGGAGCTAGATAAGGTACTGGTAGAAGCCATACAGTAGACAAGATGGCAGAAAAGGGAGAGGTGCTGCTGGTAGAGGTCTTTAACCTGACATATGTGGATTGGAGCCTCTCAGCAGTGGCTTCAGATAGATGCAGGGACGTCCTGGACTTTCTGCAGGAGGCATTCCTCAGTCACCTAGTCAGTGAACCCACTCATGATGGGGATATACTGGACATGGTACTCACTGACAGGGACAGTGTTGCAGACATCAAGGTGGCAGGCCACTTGTGGACCAGTGATCACTGTACAGTGTGGTTCAATATAAGGATGGCTGTGGGATCAAACCACACAAGGGTGAGTGTCCTGCACTCAGGAGGGTGGATTTAAAAAAGATGGGTGACTGCCTCAGGGATGACCTGGCAGGGGTGGGAAACCTGGCTGGGTGGAGGAACACTGGGAGAAGATAAAAGGGAGCATAGTAAAGGCAACACATCTCTGCATCAAACAAGTGAGCAAAAACAAGAGGAACCCCAGTCAAAATGAATGAGAGTTTATCATGACTGATCATGAAAACTCCTTATATTTCAGTGTTAAAGATCATGTTCAAGTATGAAAAATCACCAAAAATATCATCATTAATAATAAAAGTCCACCAGTGTTAAATGGCTGCCCATCACAAATTCACAGCCACAGCAATGAGTCTGGGGAGGAGGAATCATGCCCCAGTGCTTTACTTGCTTCCAACCACTATGCCCCACTCTTAGCAGATCAAATAGATCAAAATCCCACCCCAGACTGTAGGCAAGACCCAATATCTCCTCAACAAGGGATGTCATGGAATTTTCTGACCCACAGCCTCAAATGGCAACTCCTCTACAAGAACACCAATGGGCTTCATGAGCTGAAATTGTGGCAGCCACAATCCTGCATCCCTCCTCCAATTCCTCTGGTCCTGAGAAAGGTCCCTACCAGCTGCAATAACATCAATATATGTTCATCAGAATGAGCGATAACAAACCACCCCTCTGTGAAACAGGTACTGTCTCTAGTTGTATTTCTCACACATTCAATCTTAAGGAACAGTTGGGTGGACAAGGGATGCAGAGATGATGGCTGTCGGATGTCTCCTGCTTACTCAGATCATGTCCTTATGCACACTAGCAGGGTCACCTGATGGGAGTGATGCCATTCTGCCCCCCACTCTTTGAACCCTTGTCTCGTTTCTCTTCATACATTGTGAACAATACTCTCTCCACCTTTGAAATATTCCCCTGAATTGCAGACAGACCTTTTTTTTGGGGGTGGTTGCCTAAGAAAATCCAGGACTTCCCATCAGATGGACAGAAATGTACTATTGAATTAAGTGTGCCATCAGAGGGAATAAACTGTGTACTGAGAGAATGTTGTTCGATGCTTGTTAATGGACTGCAGATCATGGTAGCTATTGGGGATCAGAGACTAGTCTTTTTCTTACAGCTGCCTGGCCAATGTCAGCAAACTTTGTCTTTCCCCACCCATGTCTCCATAACTTGAATGATGATAGTGACATGCAAAGTGAGAAACAGACAGTATAACAGTCATCTAGCAGTCAATGAGGAAGGGGCCCCATTATCAAATCTGTGCTTTGTATTGCCTGGTGGTGCTGGCGCCCTTTATTTTTGAGCTGTATACCCAGATCACCTAGTTAACATAATAATGAAGTACGGGTGGATGGGAATTTTGTTATCCTGAATCCTATGGCAAGCTTAAGCTTCCGTGAAGGAACAGCCAGAGCTATGTACTGCATTACTAATAACATTAAAGATGGATAAAGCTTCCCTGCCATAGACTTCTGGTGTGACTCCTTATGTTGTGACTATATGCCAAGCTGTGCTACACGAACAGGTTAAGTTCTACTAGTTCTGTCTAAATAGCACTATCTTTTAAGTATATGTGCTACTCTGTCACTGGCCACCCCTCGTCTAATGTGAACCAGCCATGTGTCGGCATGAGTCGTGATTATCATAAGGTTTAACCCAGGTATATCACTTTAAAGATTCAGCATGAAGGTTTCACTATTAAACAGGTGCCTTCAAATAACCTGAGCCACAGTTACTCTGAAAGTCCATGTATCCTGTACTGTTCCCATCTCAGGTAATTTACTTATGGATTGGGGTGAGCATTAGGGCCGACGACCCTAAGGCACCCCCCCAATGCCTGTCGGTGTCTGCAGGGTGGGGGTGAGGCATTAGGGTTGGAAACCCTAATGCCACATTTCCCTACTTTTGTCACTTTAATAATGATCCTAATTGATGCATTAACAATGTTTTTTCTAAATGAATTTCCTTACCTTTTCAGATAGTTTACTTGTAGCCGAGTGGATTTCCTTATTTTACTGTAGGAGCACAGGGTGCCAACCTTCTGTAGATGTGTCACCAAATTATCAGCATAGTCATCTTATTTCCCTAACACATGTAGCCAGTAGAGAAAATGTTCAAATCCCACCAAATCATAATTCTGTGCAACTACAACACCATTCCATGCCACAGGTGTGAACAGGATTTGAAAAATGATAGCTGTGACATACATTAGGTGGGGTAATTAGAAGGCTATGTTAAAAATCTGGGGGTCAAAATAGTTATAATTTCTATAGTTATGAGTGGGTGTACCGAAATTGCAATAAATAGTCATAACATTGGCATTTTTTCATTTTTTGACCCAAACTTTTGAACATAGTCTTCTTATGACCCCACCTCATGAACCCCGTAGGTGAAAATTTTGAAATCTGTGGAACAATACCATTTCATGCCACGGGTGCAAAAACATGTTTTGGGCAGGATGTGAGAAATGACAACTGTACTGTTCATGAGGTGGTGTGAAAAAATGGCTATGTTGAAAATCTGGAGAGAAAATATAAAAGATTACCAAAGTTATGTGTGTGCATCGAAAACTTTGAACAACTGCATGTAACTTAGCCAGTTTTAGGAATTGTTTCACCAAATTTTCAACAGGGGCTTTTTGGGACACCATCTCATGAACACTAACACTGTCATTTCGTTAATTCGTCTCAAAAGGCGATTTTGCCCAGAAGCCACAAAATCACCTTCTGGTCCTGAGTAATGAAAAAACATTCATAATGTTCATGAGGTGGGTCCCAAAAAAGCCCATGTTGAAAATTTGACAAACAAAATACCAAAAAATGACAAAGATAGCAACATAAGTTGAAAATGCCATTGAAATACATTATACGGCATTTACCTTCATTTCTCAGTTTGTGGTTCAACTTTGAAGAGTGCAGACTTGTCCCAGTCCACAGAAGATGACAGCAGATGGCCTCCAGTGGTAAGTATAGGGCAAGGGGGATGTGGGGTGCTTGGTGCTCGGTGGGAGGGTCGGGATGGGGGAGGGTGATGGCAGGGATGACAAGGGATAATTTTCTTTTTTTAGGATAACAATAAAAAAGACATCAGAGGATAGTTTTGTTCTTTACAGGGTAAAAAAAGACATGGTTGGGGACACTGGGAGTGGGATCCCCACTGTCCCACACTGGTGGTGTGGAGTAACATGACTGGGGACACTGAGAGAGGGCTTCCCAGTGTCCCGCACTGTTGACTGCTGGAGAGTGGGAATCTGACTAGGGACACTGGAAGTGGGCTCCCCAGTGTCCCATACTTTCAGGGAAGTAACATATGACTCTGAATGCTGGGAGTGGGCTCCTTGGTGTCCAGCACTGCTGGGGGGAGAACATGACTGGGGACACTGGGAGTGGCTCCCCTGTGTCCCACACTGCTATTGGGAGGGAGGACATGACCTGAGGCATTGTAAAAACAAACATATTAAAATACAATGGAAATGGTAGGGTGGCGGGTGCTGCTAGACACTAGGGAAAATAAGGATGTGGGGTTCCACTGGGCAGCATGGATGAGGGCAGTGATCGGCGAGTTGGGGGTACCACTGGACACCAGGAAATACTGTCTTATAAATGATCCTGCAGTCAGCAGCATGAGTTCCAGCTGTGGCTGCAGGACTCAAGAAAATGCTGCTGTTCTCACACAAGGAACATGGCAGAAATGGTCTTCTCACAAACCTCCACACCTGGATATTGGATGTTACAAAAACGTATTTGTGGCTAAAATATTAAAAAACAAACACCTATATTCTGATGTTTGATTCTTCACTTAGAAGCATTTTTAAATAATTTATTTCTTTTGTTCCTCTTGCTAATGGACAAACAAGATGGTGGACAAAATAGCACTTTGTGAAAATAGAGCACACTCCTGCAACACTTCGTCACCTGTCTGCAAGAATAAGACACCCTCTCTACCAAAACAAGACTACATTCCTGCTAACACAACACAGCTCTGTGAAAATACACCAGGATCCCTACAACACTATGTGACCCTACCTCTCTATGAAAACAAGCTTGTTTTCATGCAGCACACTTACATTTTCCCATAGGAAATAATAGGAAAACAAAAAAATTAATAACCTTTGAACAGATTAATATTTTTTCACCAAATCTTCAAAAGGCACATCTGGGACACAAAGGCTTTCTACCCTGAAAATTTCAGACCACAACACCAAGCCATTTGTGAGATACTGTAGAGCTTCCAAAAAATGAAAAAAAAATGGTAAATTTAGGATTTTGTCACATTTTCTATGTCATAAACCACACAACAGATTCACACAAATTTGGCACATCAAGAGACCTATCCCTAGAGATAACGCATGCCAAATTTCTTGTGTTAAATGGTTCTAAAGTTATTAAGGTTCAAACATTTGGGTTTAACATAGAAGTTTGCACTCAACCCTAACTATACTGGTGCTACTGTGCCTATATATATTATAGGGGCATGGTCGCTCCCTATAGTTAGGGTTGAGTAGGCAGTTCAATGTTGAACTCAAAATTTTGCAGTTGAATAACTTTGCAACCATTCAATGGATTTGCACAAAATTAGGTATACTCTGTCCTGTGGAGTAGATCTCTGGATATGGCAAGTTACATTCTGGTTAGATGTGCAGTCGCTAAGTTACAGAAAGGTGAAAAAAACATGTTTTCGCTCATTAACTTTCCTGGGATTTTTCTTTGGAGCCTACAGCCCAGAGGGTTTGGTTTCTGGGTTTGAAATTTTCAGGACAGAAAGGGACTATGCCACATATGTGCCTTTTGCTACTCTGGTGACAAAATAATAAGCCATTTTCAAGATATTGCAATTTAAAAATTTGAAAAAAGTTTCTGAGCATGCTCAGTAAGCACTTCAAGATAGCTCTATGAAACAAATTAGGAATTCTATGTCATATGGAGAAAATCCTACTTAGTATGGCTGCCATCTTGTTTACAGTTTTGCCAGGAAAAAAGTTTGAAACTGCACAAAATGATATTTTGTTTCAGAACCAACACATGTAGCTTGCTTATTTGGACCCCATTAGGTGCATTCTATACTGTACTGAATTAAATATGCCCGTAAAATGTGCTTTAATTCATAATTTAAATTCTAGGTCATATCAGCATAGCACAACTTAGAATCCTACTTTGTATGCCAAGATATGAAGTAGGATCCTAAGTCGTGAGCCAAAAATCCCAAAAATAAATGTTTATGCCGACATTGGGGTGCTCAATCCCCATGTCAGCACAAGACACCCCCACACCAGTAAGGGACAATGGGGAGCCCACTCTCCTTGTCCCCAACTGAAGAAAACCATCCCCATAATTTCTGACAATGAGGTGCCTAATTTCCACATCAGCAGTTGCCCCCACAAGTGGGACACTGGGGAGCCCACTTCCAGTGTCCCCAGTTATATTATACCCCCACAACCACCATCACCAGCACCGTACTGAGTAACACTGGGGCGCTCCCCCATAGTGTCACCCTGTTTTTAAAACAATTGTATTCCTGCTAAAAAGAAAACAGTCCCCCAATGTCTTTTTTTCATTTTTTAAATCCTAGAAACAAGAAAATGGTCCCTCATCATCTTCCCATCTCCAATCCCCCATCCTGACCCTCCAACTGACCAACCCACGACCCCACACCCCCCTTGCCCAATATTTATCATTGGAGGTTGGCAGGTGTCATCATCTGTGGACTTGGACACATCTGCACTCTTCAAAGTCGAATAGCAAACTGAAGAATTGAAACGTATAATGGGAATGGTGTTTTGAACTTATGTTCATATCTTGGGCGTTTTTGCACCAAATTTTCACATATGCTTTTTGGGACCCCACATCATGAACACTGTCACCGTCATCTTGTTACTCGGTCCCAAAAGGTGATTTCGCAGTCACTGCACGGAATCATCTTTTGGGACTGATTAACAAAATGACAGTGCCAGTGTTCATGAGGGGAGGTCCCAAAAAGCCCTGTGTTGAAAATTTGGTGCACAAAATCAAAAATACAGCTGCGTTACAAGCGTGTGTTGAGAAGTTTCTATGCACGCTCGCAACATAGCTAATTTTTAATATTTTTACTCCAGATTTTCAACATTACCATGATTTTGCAACTCCTCATAAAGAGTACATCTGTAATTTTTCAAATCCTGCCAAAATGTGTTTTCGCAGCAGTGGCATAGAATGGTGCAGTTGTCTGCAAAATAAACTTTTGGGATGGATGAATGAAATCTTAGTGCCAGTAATCATGAGGTGGGGTCGCCAAAAAGCCATGTTGAAAATTTGGTGAGAAAATTCTTGAAAATGCACGAGTTACATGCATCTGTTGAATTTATTCTATGCATGCACATTTTGCCACCAAATTTTCAACATAACCATTTTATCACACCACCTCATAAACAGTACAGCTATTATTTTTCACATCCTGTCAATAATGCGTTTTTGCACCTGTGATGCAGAATGGCATTACAGTTGTGCATAATTATGTTTTGCCTTGCATTTCACAATTTCTCTGCACCAGTGTATTTGAGGTGGGGTAATAAGATGGCTAAGCTGACATTTGGGTCACTGCTGTTGAACACATGGAAGTGCAGGGCTCAGAGGGCCATGGGGTTCCACACCTACATACATATGATCATCTATAGAGGAATTGATCCAAAGGACCGTGCGCTCCCACAGCTTAATAAGGATACTATTATACTATCTCAAAATGAAGGGAAATTCCTTGCAAAAAACTCTGTTAATGCATCAGTTAGGGTTTCTATTACAGCAACAAAAGACTGTAAATTCAGTGTTAGGGTTACCAACCCTACCATCCCACCCCATTCCCATCCTGCACACACCAACAGGCATCTGGATGTGCCTTGGGGTCATTGGGCCTAACTTTAATCACATTCTCCTATACTGCAACTTCTCAGCTTGTTTACACATGGAACAGAGTGAGCATTAGGCCTAATGACCCCAAGGCATACCCTGATACCTCCTGGTGTATTGAGGGTGGGGGGTGGTCTATAATAGAAACCCTAATTGAAGCACTAATGGAGTTTTTTGCATATAATTTCCCTTCCATTAACAGACTTGTTGTTGTTTTTTTTTGTACCAGACTCCCCTAGCACCAGGAATGGTCTCGCCAGGCTCCATCAGCTGCCCCCTCATACTTGGACTTACCCCCACCCCATGTGGGGCCGACGGAGGTGAACTACAGTGACCAGAAGGGACAGTGCCAGAGACAGTTCATTAACCGGGCCGGCATTTTTGTGACTGTAGTTCCGTCAGGGGTGGGGACGTGCAATGACGACCCGCATCCACCCCACCCTAGTACATGCAGACACCGACTGCAGCGGTACTCCTGGCCTCTGCCAGTGGTCAATCTTGTGTTGGACACTCGACCCCACCTCCCTCGGAGTAGGAGAGCAGTCTGGAGGATGCTCCATCCTATTCCCCCTGGCTGGCCCTCTGACTCCTGGATCCATTTCTGAATCCAGGTTGTTGGCATCACGGACAGCAGCCTTTCCTCTGTGCCAGCTTTGGCTACATTAACACCGTTTTTTGAAATGAATATGTGTGTGTGTGTATATATATATATATATAGCAAAAAAAACTATGTTAATGCAACATTTAGGGTTCAGGCCAAAGTGATGAAAGTAGGGAAATGTGGCTTTAGGGGTTACAACCCTAAAAGCCCAACCCCAGTCCTAAAGCAAATCGGGGCAAACTATTCCTAGGGCTTGTCAACTCTAATGCTCACCCTATTAGGTGTGTATATTTCTGGAGAGCAAAGAGTGGGGTGCACTTCAGGGTTGACAACCCCTAGGAAGAGCCCACCATTGGTTTGCTTTAAAGCCACATTTTCCATACTTTTGTCACTTTAGCCTGAACCTTAAATGTTGCATTAATGGAGTTTTTTTTACAAAGAGTTTTCTTACTTTTTGAGATAGTGTGACATATCCTTATTTGTCTGTAAGAGTGCAGGGCCCAGGGCCCTCTGCTCCCTTACTTCCATAGATGTGTATATGTATATTGCTGTGGAAGTACAGGGTCCAGAGGGCCCTGCAATTCCATTCATAGCACAACAGCAACCAAATTCTCAGCATAGCCTTCTTATTACCAAACCTCATGAATCCGGTTGTAAAAGTTTTTAAATCTCACCAAAAATTCACTTCGCCCCACCGTAACATCATTTCATGCCAGAGGCATAAAAACACAGTTTGGCAAAGATTCAAAAACTGACAGCTGTCAGATTCATGAATTGGTGTAAAGAAACTACCATGTTTAAAATTTGGGGCGAAAAAATTTAAAATTTCAAGTTACGAGCAAGAGCAGGTTAATTTCAATGGATGTGCATACTGTAATTTCACCATTGTAACATAATTTGACCTCAAATTTTGAACATACACTTCTTATGACCCCTGCTTATGAACAAGGGTTGTGAAAATGTTCAACTTCTACCAGAAATGTGATTTCATCAAGCAACCCAGAAATCACCTTTCAGGGTGGATTTCCATAATTCCACTGCCGTTGTTCATGAGGTGGTATGTGAAAAAGGCCATGTTAAAAATGTGGTGGAAAAATATGGAATAATGGCAAAGTTATACAGCAAAGTTGAAAACCCCACTGAAATACACTGAATTGCACTTACCTTAGTTTCTCATATAGCAGTCGTTGGTTCCAACAGCAAGATGTATCTATGATCAGAGAGAGTGGATCTTCATCCTTGTACCTGTTCAGGTGAGTGAGGGCATGTGGGGATTGCGTGAGGGTGGGTTCTGAGTGGGAGGTCACGGTGGGGGGGGCTCAGATCAGCAGGGGACTGTTGTTTTTTAAAGACATTGAGGGACCATTTTTTTCTCTATTACAGGGTCTCCAAATACAAGGATGAGGATTGGGGGAGGCCACTAGACACCAGGGAATAATAAAATTATTATGGGAGCAGTGATCAGATGAGGGCCACTAGACACCACGGAATAATAAGGAAATAATAAAATTATTATGGGAGCAGTGATCAGATGGGGAGGGGCCACTAGACACCCACCAGGGAATAATAACATTATTACGGGGATAGCGATCAGATGGGAGGGCCAGTACACCCCATGAAATAATAAAATTATTATGGGACAGCAATCAGATGGGGGGGCCACTAGACACCAGGAAATAATAAAATTATTGTGGGCACAGCGATCGGAGAGGGAGCGCACTAGACACTAGACATAGCAACTCTTTTGGCAATTTCTTTTTGAATGCCCCACATAAGGGATTTAAGTAAAGACTGTTTTTTCATGATTTGCCATATGAAAAATGTATTTTGTTTTATATTATGAGTCATAAAAAACATTTATAAAGTGGGGAAAAAAATAAATAACTTTTGAAGGCATTAATATTTTTTCACCAAATGAGCAAAAGGCACATCTGTGCCACGGCCCCTTTTTACCCTGGACATTTTATACCCAAATGCCAAACAGTCTGGACACAAGCCCAGTTGACATGAAAGGAAAACAACAGGGGAACTGGGAAGCATGAAAACTAAAAACAAGATGGAGGCAAACTAAAAAGGATTTTCTCTTCATGAAAAAGGATGACATCAATATAAAAAAATAATTATTTTTTTCATTTCAATTAGCTAATTTTTAGTGCTTACTGAGCATGCTCAGAAGCAATTATTAAAACTGTTAACATTAACTAACTTTGGAAAACATTCATATTTTTTGCCAAACAAGCAAAAGGTACATCTCTGGACCAGTCCCCATCTACCCTGAAGATATCAGGACAAAATTCCAAACCCTCTGTGCATTAGCCAAGTTGCTCAAATTCCCAGTGAAATCTGTATCTCAGAATCAGCATATCTGACTGGAATGAATCTAGGCACATTAAGAGATCTGCCCCATGAGACCATGCATGCAAACTTTCATGCAAATCTGTTCAACAGTTGAAAAGTTATTAAAGTGCAAATTTGAGAGTTTAACACTGAAGTGCCTGTACAACCATATGTGTGTGTGTGTGTGTATATATATATATATATATATATATATATATATTACCTGCTACCATAGTTAGGGTTGAGGAGCCATTTCTATGTTAAACCCCAAAATTTGCACCTTAATAACTTTGCAACTGTATGACAGATTTGGCTGAAATTTGGAATACACGATCAAGAACCATAGGCCTTGGCATCTGCCAAGTTTCGTATCAGGCAGATACACGGCTGCGGAGGTATTAAGCGTGATTTGCACGCACGTTTACACTTTTTCTGGAATTCTACGGTCGCGCATACAGGTCGCACAGTTTGCGCGACCAGCCCAAAATCTTCAGGGAATGTGCAGCCAGGGTCCCCAATGTGCCTTTTGAAGATTCGGTGAAAAAATATTAAACAGTTCAAAAGTTATTCAAAAAACAATTTCCCATTATAAGTCAATAGGAAAAGTTAAGAAAAAGTTCGACAGTGTCGCAAATGCATTTTTACTTTTGCAAATGGGCCTGTTACTTTCACAAATCAGCCATTTTGTTTTCAGTTGGTGATCAGAAAAATGGTTGGCATTTAAATTTGGGACCCTCTAGCAACCTAATTCTTTTTGTATTCACCTAGTCGGACCCTTGCCATGTCTTTATTTTGTAGAAACACCCAGAAATATGTTTTACAAATTTCTGAAAAAGTATTTTTGAAAATTACTTTCGTGCTTACGAAAGTGTCGAACTTTTTTGTAAAAGCTTTCGCAAATTGCGACAGTAGTTTTCCATCTGTGGGAAAGTGACAGTGATTCTTTGGCACTGTGCTGCAAAAGAACCGTTGAGAGTTTTGGGCTGAAATTTGGAGGGAACGGAGCCGACATCTCACAGATGTGCCATTCAGTGTTGTATTGAAAAAATATTACACGGCAGCAAACTTACGGCACTCCAAAGTTGACATTTTTTCCCATAGGATAACATTACCCCGCCCGATGCATTACAGAAATCCTTTGGATTCGTGCTGCAAAATAACAGTTTGGTCTTTTTACCTGAAATTTTGAGGGAAGATAGCCAACAGCCCACAGATGTGCCTTTCAGTGGTTTGGTGAAAAAATATTACAGGGAGACAAAGTTATGGCACTCCGAACTTCTCTTTTTTTCCCATAGGATAACATTATGGTGTTTGCCGCACCTTTCAGGGCCCGTATCTCGGAAACGGTGCGAGATACGGACTTTTCGTCAGAAAATTGCTTAGCCCCCTAAATGGGGCTAGGTACAAAATTAGCCAGGACAGTTGTAAATAATATGACTTTTAATTTTTTTTTCTATGTCGTACGGTTCCTGAGATATAACCTATTTAGTATTCCAAGTTCTCATTTTCTGCTCGATACTCATTATTATGCATACATTATTTGTACTCACTGTCTTTTCTATGCAGGTTTTGGGAAACCAACGTGCGCTTACATTACTGTTACTGTTGCCCTTTCTGCTTGCGTTCCGCACCTTTTCACTTACCGTTGACGCTTTGCGCCTACATGTATGCTATCCTTGGTTTATCTGCTAGTGTTTCTGTTATTTTGCCATTTGTGTCTACAGTACTGTTTCTCGCTCTGTTTTAGTTTGCGCCACCATGCCCATTGAAATTTCCATTTGCAGGCACCATGTTACTGTGTGACAGCACATCACGTGGCAGACCGTTCCATTCTATGCCACCGTGTGCGTTACCCTTTCTGTTCTCATTCGCGCTTGCGTTACCATGTGCGCCACTGTTAGCAGTTCTGTTTGCATTGCTGTTCCTGTTACTATGCCTCAAGACATTCACTATTTCTCATTATCATTCTCAAAAAGAAGGGAAATTAGAGGCAAAAAACTCCTTTTAATGCATTAATTAGGGTTGTTCCACAGCGACAAAAGTGAAGAAAATTCAATGTTATGGTTAAAACCCTAACTCCGCATTCCCCCCCAGCACCACACACACACACACACACACACACACACACACACACACACACGCGCACATGCAAGTAGTGGGGGGAGACTAAGACAACACAACCAACCACAGACAACCAGCAGCACATAACAGAAATAACATACAACTGTCTAAACGTACTACAAGACCGTTCCATCATCATGGTCCACCAACTGTAAGACTTCTGCTGCCATCCAAGTGATTTGGGGTATACAGGCATACTGGCCATGAGTTGTTGGTGGACCACATTAAACTGTTTTGTATTACCAGTACATTTTGTATCTCTTCTGAATGAGAATGTATTGTTAATGCATCAGTCTAACACATGCAATTTCAAGCAATGGTTTTGAATACCTTTGTTCACTATTAATCTCTTCTGATGTTACTCTGCTAAAAGCCAATGATGTATCAGTACACTATTATCTGCATAGTCCTGCTGCACCATTATCTTACATTGTACTGGTGCAGATCTCTGCAGGATTCTCAGACACAAAAAGTCACATGATCACACTACACTATATCTGAATTGTGGACAGTTTCACATTTGAAACAGGTAAGTGTTTTCTCTACTAATTAATACGTTGGTGACAGTAAGTAGGTTACAGTGCCTCATGCTCACACATTTCTGTTTATGACCGTGTAGTATCACAGAGGATTTGCAACACCCTTTTATGTGTGTAAATACCTCCTGATCTTAGCCTGGTATAAGGAAGTAATGGATCAGTACAGTATTATGTGAAGACATCTTCTGCACTGTTCTCTGAACTTGTACAGCAGCACAGCTGTATGAGACTGTGTGACCTAAAGTGTTCCATGGTGGCATTTCACTCTCTTTGCCTTGGTAACAGTTTCTCGGTTCAAACACATGTCTCTGTTTCTATACAAATCCCTACATTAATGGTATCAGGGGGTGGAAAAGAGCCCATGCCACTACTTTTTTAGCTATGAATGCATAGTATGAGACTGCATTTTCACTGGTCTTTCATGTGTGTTAATGGTTGCTCATGCTATAGTGACATTAGTAAATTATGTATCAGAACACAATTATAAACAGAGTGTTGCTGCACTGTGATCTTATCCTGTATGCTTGGGCAGCTACATGGCACTATATGACACTAAGTGTTTAATATCATCATGGTCCATGCTTGACATTATTATAGAGATGGTTTGAGATATTGAAAACAACAATATCTTAGGTATTGTGTGGAGGTACTCCTGTTCTGGTATCTTATCTGTGAAAATTGCCAGCATGGGCATGTACCCACATGTCAGCAGATGTCTTACAGTTGGTGGACCATGATGATGGATATGTCTTGTAGTATATTTAAACAGTTGTATGTTAATTCTGTTACCTGCTGCTGGTTGTCTGTGATCGGTTGTGTAGCCTTGGCCCTCCCCCACTACTTGCATGTTTGTGTGTGTGTCACTGAGGGAGAATGTGGAGTTAGGGTTTTAACCCTAACATTGAATTTCCTCACTTTTGTCACTGTGGAACAACCCTAACTGATGTATTAAATGGATTTTTTTCCATGAATTTCCCTTCTTTTTGAAAATGTGCGCTATAAATAGTGAATGAAATGTGGTGGTGGGAACGTGGAACCATTCGGCCCTCACGGTCCCGCCATGTTAATTTATCTCACTTCGCTGTGCTAAAACTGTATGACTGACTGAAGTGAAAATTGGTAAATGAAGACATGTACCATACCACAACTTGCATAACAAATGTTATCTAAATCTGTTCAACAGTTGTGCAGTGTCATACCATGAAAACTGTGCAGGAGTGCCAAAAATAAAATTTTTGCCACTTTGCTACACAAGAACTATATATCCAATGGAACCACAAATTGTAAAAAGAAGACATGTACCATAGCACACAGTGTGTCCATAATTGTGTGTACATCCGTTCAATGGTCGCACAGCGTCATGAGCAAACAATGTAACATGCACAATTCAACAACCATAAGGGCCAGTGACTTGAAAAATGGCACAGTGAAAAATGAATTATAAATCTGTGAACTTTCCAAATGCTAGGCAAATTGGACACATGGTTCAGAAGTTATTAAAGCATAATGAACCAAATTTTCATTCATCGGAGTGGCATAATTCCACACCTGTAAATGTTTTACACACAAAACCACTGCAAGGCACCTCCATGCCACTAGGGCTACCTATGCTATAAATTTCAAGCCAGTAGCACCATGCAGAATGCTATGCACAAAATGTTAACTGCATCACACAGTATCTCTGCAGAAAATTATTTTTCAAACATGTAAACAGCATAATTCTCATCTCCAGGACATCCACTGAATACCCTTCAAATTTCATGTAAAAAGACAAAACCATTCCAGAGATATTCAATGTTTATGTTTCTGCACCTTTAAGAAGTCTTCCACTACAAAATGATGGAAATCACTGTCAAAAATGCACTAAAATAGCAGACCTGGTGGCCAAAAAATCAGTAACTGCAAAGTAGGCCTACTTCAAATGGCCATAACTCTGGAACTGAACAATATTTCTCCACCAAACAAAAACTGGCATGTTCCTTGAACAAATGTATTTCTACCTGCCAAGGTTCAGACCAATCAGCCACACACCGGCTGTGCTATGCATCACAGAAGACAGTGCAGAAAACTAGCAACAACATAATGTTTTGCACTGCACTAAGCAAATGCAAAAACACAAGCGGTAATGTTAACGCAAACTGTGATGGAAATAGTAAAGTAAAATAAAATCGTAATGCTAATGGTAACATAAATGCAAGTGCAAATGGTAGCGCACATGGTGACGCAAACATAAATGATAACGCAAGCGGTAAGAGAAACGCAAGCGCAAATGTAAATAAAAACAGAAATGATAACGCAAACAGTAACGCAAATGCTAATGGCAACAGAAATGCAAACATTAATGAAAACAGTAATGCAAATGCTAATGGCAACGGAAACGCAAACGGTAACAAAATGCAAATGGTAACACAAACGCAAACATAAACGCAAATGGTAATGACAACAGTGACGCAGAAGAAAACAGTAATGCAATCGACAATGGAAGCACTACCAAAAATGCAAACGCTAAGGCCAACAGAAACACAAATGGTGATGAACATGCAAACAGTAATGGTAATGCAATTGGAAATGCAAACGGTTACTGTAACACCAATGATGTCGCCAAAGGAAACACTAACACAAACGGAAACGCAAATACAAGCATGTACGCAAACACAAATGGTAATGCGCACAATCATGACAATGCAATTGGAAATGCAAATGCTTACAGTAACACCAATGATGATGCCAAAGGAAACACAAATGCAAATGCAAGCACGTACACAAATGGTAATGCACACGGTGACACAATAGTAAATGCAAACAAAAACAGCAATGGAAACACAAATGGTAACAGTAATGCAAACGCAAAGGGTAATGCACAAGGTGATGTAAACAGAAACTCTAACACAAACGGTTATGGAAACACAAGTGGAAACACTAACGGTAACAGTAATGCAAATGCACACACTTTTTTCCCAAAAAGATGTATCCAGAAGTACAGTGAATAGAAAGAATGTATGTATAATAATGGCCCTCGAAACAGAAAATGAACACCTGGAATACTAAATTGCTTATATCTCAGGAACTGTACTACGTAGAAAAAAAAATTAAAATCTCATATTATGTGCGACTTTCCAGACTAGTTTTGCACTTGCCTAAATGTTGCCCCACTCTTGTTCACTGTTGCTTCTTAATATGATTACACAAGGAATGGAGCAACATTTAGGCCTCACAACCCCAAGGACACACCTCATCATCTGTCAGTCTTGGGATGATTGGTGGGTCCATGGGGGGGAGGGACAACACTAAAGATTTTTCATATCCTGAATTCTTGTGTTTTAACCTTGAATAATGCATTAACGTAGTTTTTTGCATAGAATATATATATGTATATTAGAGGCAAAAAAAACAATTTAATGCATCAGTTAGGGTTGTTCAACAGTGACAAAAGCTAGAAACTTATTAGGTTGAAAACTACAGAAAGTTAATTTCAGCTCAAGTTTTCAGTTGGAGACAGTGTGTGCTAGGTTGTTAGCCCAAACCTCACCCCATCACATGTGTAAAGAAGCTGAGGTGGTAAACTATAGGAGAATGGGGTGAGAGTTAGGACTGACAACCCCAACGCACACCCCAATGCCAGCTGGGGGGGGCAGGGTAGGGGTTGGTGCAACGGGTGGTTTTCAACCCTAACATCAAATTTCCTTGCTTTTGTCACTGTGGAACAACCCTAACTGATGCATTAAATGGAGTTTTCTGCCTCTGATTTACCTTCTTTTTGAGAACCTACAGTAGAAATAGTGAATGGAATGTGGTGGTGGGAGCGTGGGGCTCTTTGGGCCCTGTGCGCCCACCACATGATGTTTTGTGACATAATAACGGTAAGTGCAAGGAAAACGCAACTGCTAACGGTTGCGCACATGGTGACAGAAACATAAATGGTAAAGCAAACGTTAATAGAAATGCAAGTGCAAAGTGACACCAAAGTGAACAGTGACACAAAAGGAGACACAACCGCATAAGGAAAAGCAAACCATGACGTGCACAGTCATAGTACAGCAATTGGAAATGCAAATGGTAATATTAACAGCATAAATAACGCCAAAGGAAACAGAAACGCGAACGCAAGCACACAAAGAAAAGCAAACCATAATGCGCATGGTCACGGTACCGTAATTGTAATCGCAAATGATAAAGTTAACATGAACAAAAATGCCAAAGGAAACAGAAACAGAAATGCAAACGGAAGCGCTAACAGAAGCGCTTACAGAAACGCAAACCGTAATGCGCATGGTCACGTTACCACAGTTGTAAATGTAAATGGGGTAAGAGCAACAATAATGCCAAAGGAAACAGAAATGTAAAAGCAAACACAAGCGTGAATGGAAATGCAAAACCGTAATGCGCACAGGCACAGTAACTCAAAAGGAAATGCAAATGGTAACAGTAACAGCAATGAAGACGCAAACTGAAAGAGAAACACAACCCGAAACACAAACAGAAACAGTGGTGGAAACACAAATGGTAACAGTAACGCAAATGCAAGTGCAAACGAGAACACAAAGGGTAACACACATGGAGGCGTACACGAGAACGGTAATGCAAATTGGTATGGAAATGCAAGTGGAAACGTTAACTGTTATAGTAATGGAAGTGCACACCCTATATTTGCCCAACAGCTGCAAATCTGTTGAATGGTGGCAAAGTTTCACCCTTTAACCTTAAAAGTGATACTCAACCTAATTAGTATATGTATATATATATATATATATATATATATATATATATACATATACATATACATATACATATACATAGATAGATAGATAGATATCTTCATTGCAAAAACTTAGTTAATACATCAGTTAGGTTGAATCAAAAGTGGGGAAATTAGTATTAGTTGACACCCTAACACTTTGCACTTTGCCACCCCACCCCACTCACCACAGACCAACAGGTGATGGGGTGTGCCTTGGGGTCATCGGTTCTAACTCACCCCATTCAATGTGTAACAAACCTCACATGACACAGTATAGGAGAATGGGGTGAGAGTTAGGCCTGACAACCCTAAGGCACACCATGTCACCTGTTTGTCTGTGGTAGGTGGGGGTTGGGTGGTAGGATAGGGTTTGGGGTGGTGTTAGGGTGTCAACCCTAATGCCCATTTCTCCACTTTTGCTGCTTCAACCCTAACTGTTGCATTAATGAAGTTTTAGCAATGAAGTTCCTTACTTTTTGAAAAAGTGTAAAGTAACTAGTAACTGGTATGTGTAGGTGGGAGCGCAGTCCCTCTGGGCCCCGTGCTCTCTTCAAGCTGACCATTTTTGCAAAATGATATGCGTATGTGGGAGCACGGGCACTTTAGGCCTGCTCTTCCACTTACACTTAACTACAGAGCCATACAGCAGTCCTATAGGGCTGAAAAAGAACCCTTGCAACACTAAGTTGCCAATATCTCAGTAACCATAGCATCTCTGAAAAAAATTCCACTGCAGTTGTATTCATGACTTCAAAACCTCCATGCATGCTCACCTATAGGTGAACTAAGCTTCCTGAAGTGAAAAATGTGTATCTCAAATTGTTTCCAAGATACGGGCACCAAAAGGTGCTGCAGGTGCCACAATGTTATCCTATGGGAAATATCTCAGCTTTGTAAAGGCACAACATATGGAAATAATAACATTTTTTGCATCTAAATAGCATAATTCATATCTGTGGGAAACCCCCTTTTTACCCTGCAAATTTCAAGCCAAATGACCAAACCATTTATTGGCAGTACACTGGGAAATTGTTTAAATTCCTTATTCATAAGATGTCAAAATCCCCATTTGCCGAGGTCAGTCTCCATTCATGAGCTGTCAAAATCCCCATTCGTGACAATTCCTTGTTTGTCAGATTTTGGCCATCTGGTTCTGATCTCATGAACAAGGATTTTGTCAGCTCACGAATGGGGATTGACTCGCAAAAAGGGATTTTGACAGCTTACAAAAGGGGATTTTGACAGCTGGTGAAAGACGATTTAAAAAAACCAAGCCCCTTCTGTGAGCTGTCAAAATTGCCTTTAGTCACTTGATCCTTTTTTGTGAGGTGACAAAATCCCTGTTTGCAAGCAAATCCTTATTCAAGAGATGGGTCATCTTGCATGAAAATCAAGATCAAGGATTTTATCAGCTCATGAAAGGGTATTCAAAAAGCCAACCCCCCTTTCAGGGCAGTCAAAATCCCCTTTCGTGAGCCAATCCCTTTTGTGAGCTAACAAAATCCCTGTTTGTGAGCCAATGCTTGTTCTCAAAATAGGGCCATCTGGTCTGGAAATCGCTATCAAGGATTTTGACAGGTCGTGAACAAGGATCGGAAGAGAGTCACGAACAAGTATTTTTTAAATAAAAAATTGCCATTTTGCCATTTTTAAAGAGACACTAAGCAAATCAATGCCATGGGTTTGTAGAGGGTGTCATCCTGAACAAAACCCATGCTTCAATTACTACACAACACATCCATGGGGCACGTTACAACATTTTGTTTGTGGGAAAAATGGAAAACAAGACGGTGGCTCACAAAAAGGGATTCTTTTTCATGAAGATGGATTTAAAAATTACTTTTCACAATCCCTTTTTGTCTGCACAAATCCCTCTTCACCACTGCGAAGCTTTCCCAAAAACATTAACTGAGCATGCTCAGAACCTGAAATTTCAAAACTCAATAACTTTGTCATGGATTAATATTTTTTTTACCAAACCAATGTTAGCTTGTTCTGTGGGGCAAGCTCTTTCTACCCTGAACATTTCAGAGTAGAATTCTAAGTGGTGTGGAGGGGAGGGAGCAGCAAGTGAGAAATTTAGTGATTTGGTGACCACTAGTGGTCAAACTGTATAATCTGCAGGTGAAAAAGTAAGCTGATAAAAAGTGATTTGTACATTTTGGGGCACTATATCTCCATGCCCTCACATGCAAGTGAAACGAAAACTTACAACTTCATGAGATATCTGCTTCATGATGAGGCATGGCAAATTCCATGCACATCACCTGAAACAAAGTTTATGTAAATTGCAGGAACAGCTGTGAAGTTATTAATGCACAAAGTGAAAATGCAAGAATTTGATAAAATGTTGAAATGTATACATTTTGGGACTACATATCTCCAGAAGTGCAATCTCTATCTAACTGAAACTTTGCAAGTAAAAATATTGATTTATTGTAATGGTGCATGCCAAATTTCATTTACATTGCTGGAACAACTGTGAAGTTATTATTGCACAAATTAAAGCAATTGAGGCAAGAATTTAACAAAAAGTCCAAATGTACACATTTTGGGACCACATATCTCCAGATATGCAAGTTCTGTCTAATTGAAACCTACCAGTTTAAGAGACCACTAGTCCATAAGGGCACATGCCAACTTTCATATAAATTACAGGAACAGTTATGAAATTATAATTGCACAAAGTGAAATGATTGAAGCAAGCATTTGACAAAACATCCAGATGTACACAATCTGGGACTGCATATCTCCTGATGTGCACACTTTATCTAATTGAAACTGGGCAAATCAAGATATCACTAGTCTTTAACAGCACATGCCACATTTTATTTACATTGCAGTAAAAGCTATGAAGTTATTAATGCACAAAGTGAAACAATCGAAGCAAGAATTTGACAAAAATCTAGATGTACACATTTTGGGACTGCATATCTCCAGATGTGCTCATCCCATCAAATTGAAACTTTGCAGCTCAAAAGAAAGTGACCCTGTAAGGGTATGTACTGTGTTTCATGTAAATGTGAGGAGCAGCTGCAAAGTTATTAATGCACAAAGTGAAACAATTGAAGCAAGAATTTGACAAGCATCCAGATGTACACATTTTGGGACTTCATATCTCCAGATACGCACATACTATCTAACTGAAACTTGGCACATCAGAACACCACTAGGCTGTGAGGGTACATGCCAAATTTTATGTAAATGTCAAGAAAAGCTGTGAAGTTATTAATGCACAAAGTGAACAATATCCCCATTCATGAGCTGTCAAAATTCTCATTTGTGAGCTGTCAAAATCCCTGTTCTTGAGCCAAATCCTCTTTTGAGAAACATACATATGTTCCAAAGACTTAACTGAGCATGCTCAGAATCTGAAATTGAAAAACTGAATAACTTTGGAATGGATTAATATGTTTTCACCTAACCAACACTGGCTTGTTCCTTGGGGCAACCTTTTGCTACCCTGACAATTTCAAGACAAAATTCCAGATGGTGTGGCCACAGTGCAATGGGCAAAAATCAGCAAAAAAATTGCAAAAAAAGCAAAAAACATACTTTTTTCATTATGCGCTGCATGAAAAGCACACATCTGATCGAAAAGAAACTTGGCACGTCAGGAGACCTACCCCACAAAACTGGGCATACCAGATTTCATGCAAATCTGTTGGATAGTTGCAAAGTTATTAAGGTGCAAAATTTGGGGTTTAACATTAAACTACCTACTCAACTCTAACTATAGGGGTGTGACCATGCCTATATATATATATATATATATATATATATATATATATATCTGTATATATTCATTGAAAACAACTTTGTTAATGCATCAGTTGGGGTTAAAGCAGCAAAAATTGGGAAATGAGGCATTAGAGTTTCCAACCCTAGCACCTTCCCCGACACCCAACCCTACCACCCCACCCTTCACAGACCAACAGGTGTCGGGGTGTGCCTTGAGGTCACTGGCAGTAACTCGCACCCCATTACAAGTGTAAAGAAGTTAGTATGATATAGCATAAGAAAATGGAGTGAGCGTTAGGGTCAATGACCTCAAGGCACACCCTGACACCTGTTGGCTTGTGGAGGGTGGCGGTGGTGTGGTAGGGTTGGGTGTGGGGGGGAGGTGTTAGGGCATTAGAAACCCTAATTCTTCATTTCCCTACTTTTGTTGCTTTAAACCATTAGGGTTCACAACCCTAAAACACACCCCTCTTGCCTGTTCCTGCTTGCACTGTAGGGGTGGGGTCTTAGACTTGGAAGCCCTAAGGTTGTATTTCCCTACTTTGGATGCTTCAACCCTATTGGTGCATTAACAACATTTTTGCAATGAATACATATATATATATATATATATATATATATATATATACACATATATATATATATACACACAATGGGGTGAGTGGTAATTGAGTGAGATAAAACAGTGTATCATCCACTGCAGTGTGATATTTTTTATCCTTTGCTCTACTGTGATGATATCAGCTATTTACACACACAGGTCATAAAAGGTCATCACTCTAAGCAGCTTTCCCCTCAGCATGCAAGAAACACCTGTGCTGTTACCATAGACACAAATGCAGAACTACTTCAGAGGTCTCACTGCTGCCTACAGCTAACTCAGTGAGCATTACAAAACACATAACCCCCCCCCCCACCAACTTCCAGCTCATTATTGTGACTGCAGCCAGAATTCTAAACAGCACAGCTTCACAGAACAGTCTAAACTACTGCCTGCAGCTAACTCAACTACCACTGAAACACACTCTCACTTGTTCCTCCAACTCTGATTCTCACCCATTACAATTACTGTGATACTTTGAGCTTGACTTCAGCCAGAATTCTAAAGAGTGCAATTTCACAGAACACTCTGCACTCTGCCTGCAGCTAACATAATTACCACTGAAAACAGTATCAGCTATTCTGACACTCTGCCTCTCAGCTCATTACAATTACTGTGATGCTCTCAGCTTCACTGCAGCCAGACTTCTAAACAATACAGCCTCACAAAATTATGTATCTCACTCCTACCTAAAACTAACTCATTTAGCATTGCAAAACACTCATGTGTCTCCCAGAGTTTATAACATTGCCAGCCCATTCAGAAAAGCTCACACACAGAATGAGCAAACACATAAACAGGAACAGAACACAAGACAGCATAAAAAAACTTCTAAAACTCTTGGCCCTATTGTATATATCGAATACATGATGGGCGGATCGTGTGCTATGGCAAAAATTGTCACTCCTGCATTGTGAGCTCTGGATATCTCACTCATGCCTTTGGCACTCGTGAGATATCCAGAGCTCACATATCACACTCATGCCCACCATGTATCCCTATATATATATATATATATATATATATATATATATATATATATATATATATATATATGAAATAGATAACCACTGTAGATGCGTGGTCATGCTTGATATACGCACGCCTTGTTGTGCATTGTGATGCATGAGGCAACAGGCCGAGTGCGTTCAACAAGCAAAGGCATGCTTATACCAGAGCTTGACTGCACATCCTACAGTGGGTTATCTATCTAATAAAATGCCTAAAATTGGTTTGGAGGGGGATGAAAGTGCAGGCATGATGTCAGGCTCTGATATACGCATGGTTATGTAATGTGTTTCAGCCAACCAGTAGAGAGTATCCCATTATATATATATATACTGTATAATGGATAGATAGATATATAGATAGATAGATAGATACACACATACACATATAGCTGTGTGGACAGTATTTGAGAGACAAAGTGTGACATTGATACCCCCCAAAAAAGTTTTATACTGTTTACTGACTCAACTTTAATTTAAATGACTACATGTGTTACTTTCATAATACAAAGTATAAAGATTGTTCTATATTTCTAAGTTTTGAAAAATGACACGGTTAGTTACAGTATGGAAACCAATAACATAGGTAACATGGTGTCCATTATACATTATTTCCCATGGCTAGCAATACATTAAAATTTAAAATGCAGTGCATCAGTATTCTATAGAGGTGTGTTAGTTTACAACATGTAATCATTTATTCTTCTTCCATACATATGTGTCAGTATTTATCTTCCAACATACTCACCACTAAAAAACAAATCCAAGGTTGTTAAAGTTTTGTTACTTCATGCTCATACTGTTTCCCCTCAATCTACATGTACTGCACAGTTAGGATGGACCACATGCAGAAAAATAACCATAAACAAATCACTCGGTTGCACTTGGTTTATTATGTGGCTAGCTTTGTCTCAGACTCCTAATGTGGGTAACATGGACACCACAGCAGCAATCTGAAATTTGCAACATGAGATATGCTTCACCAATTGAAATTTATTTCTTATGTAATACTTATATTGATGCTTATTAACAACCAAAGAACCAAAACAGTCAAACACACTAATAAATTGGTAAAACCATGCTAGTAGGCAATACATTGTTTAAATAAATCATGTTATTTTTGGTTTAAAGCTTTCTTTTACTAAGAACACCTACATTTATCTTAGAACAAAACCTAAGTGACTGTTTAAATACAGGATAGTGTGTGGGGCAGACATCCAACTTCTAAGACAATAACATGGCAATGTAGTCCTTTGTGAATGTGAAGCTCATGAGACAGTCCAGGAAAAGCACCAAAAGAGGTAACTCAAATTGCAAATGTGCACTACCATGGTTCAATGTATTTTTTGCCCATTTCCAACATTCTAAGTCAATCCTAAGATGATAACATGACATTTACATCAATTGAAGAATGAGACATGGAAGGGACAGTAACCCCCCAGAATGTGCATATGACCAAGGGTTTATGCATGTCCCACCCAATTCCAACCCCAATATACGGCAAAAATCCCCAAAGGGTCAAACAAAGGACAAATGTGTGAGGAAACCTTGGTTCTATGCATTTCTCATTTAATTCCTACATCCTAGCACAATAACATGACAAGTTATTTTGAGAATGTTATGCCAAGTAAACATATGGCTAAAAAGGCCCAAAATGGGTCATTCAATGTGCAAATAAGCATGTGACAAAGGTGCTATGCATTTCCTGCCCATTTCTAACACATGGAAGCCAAAAACAGGGCTACTAAATTAACTGGAGACTGTGATGCCCAATAGACACGTCCGCAAATGCATTTCTTGCCCAATATCAACACCCTAAGCCAAAAACATGGCTGCTAAGTTAATTGGAGACTGTGATGCCCTGGAGATATGCCTGCAAATGGGTATCTTAAAGGGCAAAAGTGCATGAAACCATGGTGCTATGTATTTCTCACCCGATATCAATACCCAAAGCCAAAAACATGGCTGCTAAGTTAACTGGAGACTGTGATGCCCACTAGACACACCCATAAATGGGTCACTTAAAGGGCAAAGGTGCATGAAACCATGGTGCTATGCATTCCTCACCCGATATCATCACCCAAAGCAAATACATGGCTGCCAAGTTAATTGGAGACTGTGACGCCCCGGTGATAGGCTCAAAAATGGGTCACTTAAAAGGCAAAGGTGCATGAAACCATGGTGCTATGCATTTCTCACCCAATAGCAACACCCAAGGCCAAGACCATGGCTGCTAAGTTAACTGGAGGCTGTGACACACAAGTGACACACCCACTATTCGGTCACTTAAAGGACAAAGGTGCATGAAACCATGGTGCTATGCATTCCTTGCCTGATATCAACACCCAAGGTCAAAAACATGACTGATAAGTTAATTGGAGACTGTGACACCCCTGAGACACCCCATAAATGGGTCACATCCAGGGAAAAGATGCATGAAACCATAGTACTATGCATTTCTCACCCGATAGCAACACCCAAGGCCAAGAACATGGCTGCTAAGGTAATTGGAGACTTGACACCCAATAGACACGCCCACAAATGATCACTTAAATGGCAAAGGGGCATGCAACCATGGTGCTATGCATTTCTCACCTGATATCAACACCCAAAGCCCAAAACATGGCTGCTAAGTTAACTGGAGACTGTGATGCCCAATAGACATGCTACAAATGGGTCACTTAAAAGGCAAAGGTGCATAAAACCATGGTACTATGTATTTCTTGCCCCATATCATCACCAACAGCAGAAAACATTGCTTCCAAGTGAATTGGAGACTGTGAACCCGGAGACACACCCACAGATGGGTCTTCTGAAAGGCAAAGGCGCATAAAACCATAGTGTGATGCATTTGTTGCCCAATAGCAACACCCAAAGCCAGAAACATGGCTACTAAGTTAACTGGAGACTGTGATGCCCAATAGCCATGCCCACAGATGTGTCATTTAGAGGGCAAAGGTTCATGAAACCATGGTGCTATGCATTTTCCACCCAATAGCAACACCCAAGGACAAAATCATGGCTGCTAAGTTAATTGGAGACTGTGACACCATGGAGACATGACCACAAAAGGGTCACTTACAGTAGCAGCCACAGACACTGCCAGCTATTTCCTGAAATTTCTGTGATATTTCCAGAAATATCTCCTGCTTTCTGTATTTCCACAGTAGGGGCAGCAGAGAGAAACTCTTCAGAAATTTTGTGAAATATCTGGAAATAGCTGGCAAAGTCTGTGACTACTACTGTAAGGGAAAAGGTGCATAAAACCATGGGGCAATGTATTTCTTACCTGATATCAACACCCAATGCCAAAAACATGGCTGCTAAGTTAACTGGAGCCTGTAATGCCCAATAGACTGTCCCTTAAATGGGTCACTTAAACAGCAAAGGTGCATGAAACCATGGTGCTATGCATGTCTCATCTGATATCAATACCCAAAGCCAAAAACATGTCTGCTAATTTAACTGGTGACTGAAACATCCAATAGACATGCCCACAAATGGGTCACCTAAAGGGCAAAGGTGCATGAAACCATGGTGTTATGCATTTCTCTCCTGATATCATCACTCAAAGTCCAAAACATGGCTACTAAGTTAATTGGACACTGTGACACTCAGAGACATTTCCACAAATGGATGACTTAAAAGGCAAAGATGCATGAAACCATGGTGCTATGCATTTCTTGCCCGATATCAAAACCCAAAGCCAAAAACATGGCTGCTAAGTTAATTGGAGACTGTGATGCTCTGGAGACACACCCACAAATGGGTCACTTAGAGGGCAAAGGCAAATGAAACCATAGTGCTATGCATTTCTCACCCAATAGCAACACCCAAGGCCAAAAACATGGCTGCTAAGTTAACGGGAGACTGTGACACCCAAAAGACATGCCCACAAATAGGTCACTTAAAGGGCAAAGGTGTATGAAACCATGGTGCTATGCATTTCTTGCCCGACAGCAACACCCATTGCCAAAAACATATCTGCTAAGTAGAGATTTTGCAAAATTTAATTTTGCTGGTGAAATTGCCATGAAATTGGAAAATTTGCCATGTGAAACATTTCAAAAAACCCCACCATTATGCAAAATTTTTCTCCATATGAGAAATTGCTAAATTTCACCACGAAATTTGACATTTCGCTAGATTTTGCCTGAATTTCACAATTTTGTGCGTGAAATTTCATGTTTTGTGGGTGAAATTTCATATTTTGTGGGCAAAATTTTGCATTTCATTGTGAAATTTCGCATTTCACCCACAGAATTTCACATTTTGCACCCACAAAATATTTCATGAAATGCACGAATTCCGAAAAATATTTTGCATGTGAAATTTTCAAATTTTGCACACCTCTGCTGCTAAGTTAACTGGAGACTGTGATGCCCAATAGACATGCCCCCAAATGGGTCACTTAAAGGGCAAGGGTGCATGAAACCATGGCGCTATGCATTTCTCACCCAATAGCAACACCAAAAGCAAAGAACATGGCTGCTCAGTTAATTGAAGACTGTGATGCCCTGGAGACACACCCACAAATGTGTCACTTAGAGGGCAAAGGTGCATGAAACCATGGTGCTATGCATTTCTCTCCTGATATCAAGGCCCAAAGTGAAAAACATGGCTGCTAAGCCCCCAAGGACTAGAAAAGGGCAATTAGGTTAATTAGAAAATGTGACACCCAGAAGCCATTATTCAGGGGCACCCAGTCATGTGCCACTCAAAGGGTAAATATGCATGGCACCATGGTTCTTTGCATTCCTTGTCCAATTTCATCACACTAGATCAACATCATGGTGATTAAGTTAATTAGTAGTTAACATTCTATGAATATACAAACATGGTAACATCCTTTGGTAGTACAAAGTAATACCAGCATTGACCAGTACACATGTTAACAACAGTGACATATTTATCAGTTATTCTTCATCTGAACAATATTCTGTATTCTGACATGTTTGAAGTTAATTGCCTGAAGTCATCATCGGAAAACAACAAGTATTTAGAGTCTGATTTCATGGAGTGACTGAATTTTTATACAGTGTCATCTAATGGTTGTGTTCAATACTCAACCGTGTCTTCATCAACGTAACTGTATATGTTGTCTCTGATTCTCAGTAGGTATTGGACGGTCACTTCTGTATTGGTTGTTGACATCACCTCACCAAGGTAAATTGCAATAACGCTCTTCCCCATCATAAACTTGACACCAACAAAATTCCCCTGCATCGAGGACCCTGTGAAAAGGAAAGTTGATAGTGAATAGACTGCATTTCAACAGGGCAACCCTACCCTCAATAAAAATTGGGAAATACATACTGTATGATGATACCTGGCTCTGCAGTGTTGAAGGCTGAGTCACTGGTTGCCTTACCTTGTGCCATGCCATCAACCCAGCTTCTATTTTTTTTTTTAATTTAGGATGTTTTATTAATTATTAATTATAACAATATTGTATTAACAAAGATCATTGTTCCAGGATTCCTAAATACATCAAGAACTAAGAACAGAGAAACATACAAGAGAAATAAATGTCTATTGTTCAAAAATTGTTACTACGAAATATAACAAAACTAACCCTCCCTTCCCTATTCCCTCCCCCCTCCCTATCCTGTGGTGCACATTAGTCTTTACCAATGTCATTAAGATGCATGCTTATATCATATATTGATATCAAGTAAATAAAATACAGGGCGAATAAATAGCAAATCCGAAAGAACCAGAGACACACACATATTCTAAATTAAATATTTGGATAAGAGACAGAGAAGGAAATGAATACAGATAAAACTGATAAACACTGATAAACACTGAGGAGCCGCAGCCCATCATATCTCCTAGTGTCTTTTTAAAAGCAAGGCATATAACTTACCCCATTTTTGTGAAGGAAGGTAACGCCGTTCACCTGAGCTTATCAGGTTCTCGACACGACAGCAAAGGTGACCTCGTAACCATTCCGTGTGTTAACACAGACTGGTCCTTCCAATGTCTGAGTACCAGTTTTTAACCGCCATTGATATTAAAGCCAAATGATATCTCCTTTCCTTCACCTGAATTTTGGAGTAATCACCCAAAATACAGGCTTTAGGGGAAAATAGACCTTGTAATCCTAGTAGAGGATCAAGGGAAGTTTCTATTTGGGCCCAGAGAGGAGATACTGACCCACAAGACCAAAAGATGTGTATCAGAAAACCCTCCTCTTTATTACACCTAATACACATTGTTGAAGCAACACACTTCATCTTTGCCAATCTAACTGGGGTATAATAAAGATCATTTAATATACAATATTGTGTAATTCTGTACCTGTCCTGAGTGTGATAAATATGTAAATCTTTCCAAATGTTCTGCCAATCAATACTTCTATCTGAATATAGGTCCCTCCAGATATTAGGGCCATCCTTTGGTGGGGCCTCAGGGAATCTATGTAAGAAGCTATACAATCCAGAAATACTGTGTGGTTTATTAACGATTGCGATGACTTGAGAGAAAAATTGTAAGATAAGAGAATTTGTCAACGCCCCAAATTTTTTGTATAAGAGATGTCTCAACTGATAGACCCTAAAGGCCATCATCGTTCATTTGAATTTATCTAGGATCTCGCCATATCCAAATACGATTGGATGAGTAAAAGTCATTCATGCTACATCCTGAGAGAGATGGTAACCACTTTTCAGTTATCATAGAATTACCTATTCGGAGATTGGGGTTTAGACAAATAGGTTGAGAGAAGTCCCTAGTCTGAGAAATCTTGAAAAACCTGAATAACTAAGATACCACCCTCAGAGAAATTCCAAGAGGTAGAGAGCGAAATGATACGGGAATATTTTTACTAGATATGTAAAAGAGAGCTTTCGGGTCAATATTGTGAATTTTCATAAGATCTTGTTCCACTTGGAGCCATAATGGTTTATACCCTTGAGAAGATTGAGGGCCAGATATGGATAGCCATTTCCCACACTTATTCAGATGTGAGGCCCAATAATAACAATATAGGAAGTTAGGAAGACGAAGTCCCCCCAACTCCTTTGGTTGGGACAGCTTATTGTAGGACTTTCTGATGGATTTGTTATTCCAAAGAAAAGAATTTATTCCAGAATGAATACTCCTAAAATAAGACAGAGGCACCCATATATTTAACATATTTAGGGGGTAAAAAATTCTGGGTAACACATTCATTTTAGCAATATTAATTCTGTCCCAAAGCGATAAAGGGAGTTTAGACCACCTGCCCAAGTCTTGCTGGATGTCCCGCCATAGATCATCTAAATTCAGTTTCCTCATCAGTGATGAACTGAGAGCAATATGTATCCCCAGATATTTAATGGAACGCGTAGTCCATTTCATCCCAAATTCAGTAAAACCTGAACTGTGAGTGAAGTGGTTAAGAGGGAAGAGTACAGTTTTACTGATACTGAGTTTATAATTAGAATATTTACTGTAGACCTCAATTATGCCTAATGCTGCTCTTAACGATAAAATCGGGTTCGACAGGTGCAAGAGCAAATCATCAGCAAATACTGAAATCTTCGCCACACTATTCACCACTGGGATACCTGATATTAGTGAGGAGGAATTTAAACGCCTGAGAAGAGGTTCAAGGTATAAATTAAATAAAAAGGGAGAGAGAGGACAACCTTGTCGCGTACCTGATGTGAGTGGGAAGGGGTCAGACATGACCCCATTGCAATACAGTCTAGCTCTAGGCGAGGTATATAGAGCCTGTACCCATGTAATAAACAGTGGAGGGAAGCCTATAACTTGTAATGTAGCCCAAAGAAAGGTCCAATCCACCCTATCGAACGCCTTTTCTGCATCTAAGGATACTAAGATCATTGGAGAGGGAGAGGATCTGGCTACACTAATAAGGTACTGTAATTTATGGTGATGGTCAACTGGGGACCTATTGGCAACAAAACCAATCTGTTCGGGACTAATTAAGGGGGCCCATACCTGCTCAATTCTTTTAGCCAAAATTTGGGCTAAGATCTTAATGTCGCAGTTTAATAATGAAATAGGACGATAACTCGAGGGGAGACGCGCAGGTTTACCTGGTTTAAGGAGAAGAATAATTAGGGCTTCTAGAAGTGTGGGATCCTGAGTATTTCCAGCCAGTAGATATTGGTACAAGCGAAGTAGGCCAGGTATTAGATCTTTGGCAAATAATTTATAGAAGTTTGGAGAGAGACCATCAGGTCTGGGGGCCTTGTCCGAAGTCAAGTCATTAATTGCCACTGATATCTCTTGAGTGGATACAGGGGAGATCAGCAATGCTTGCTGATCATGTCCCAATGAGGGCAGAGGGAAAGTTGCTAAGTAACTGAGCATCTCATCTAGGGAAGGAGAGGGGGCCTCTATTATACAGTGAGGAGAAGTAGGTCCTGGTACCAAAATTACCTCCTGGGGTAGTTTTGATCTCACCATTAAGATCCTCGATTGAGTTGATTGACCTGGAAGATTCCAATTTCCTTAACCTCAGGGCCAACAAGTGACTGGCTTTTTCCCCACACTCTATATACCTCACCCTAGTTCTCAAAATAGCGAATTCAGCTTTTTCCTGAAGTAGCAAAGAGTATTGATTTCTTAAAGACAAGAGAGTTTCCAATGTATCCGTTGTGGAGGTTGCAGAGAGGGACTGCTCTAACGTTCTAATTTGAGTAAGGAGTGATAATGCCTATGCTTCGGTTTTTCTCCTGCGCGTAGAGGCTAGGCGGATGAATTCACCCCTTAAACAACATTTCAGTGCACACCATTCATGATCAGCTCTAGCCACTGAATCCTGGTTGCCGAAAAAGAAGCACTGAATCATTTTCGATATCCTAGCTTTAACATATTCCTCCTTTAAAAGCTGATTGTTTAGTCTCCATAAAGGGTCTCTGTTAATATTAACATCCAGCATAATGGCCATCCATACTGGTGCATGATCTGACATAGTAATAGCTCCTATGCCTGTACTACTCATGCCTTGCAAGAGCATGTTACTACACAATATATAGTCGAGTCTAGTCCACGTGTTATGGACTATAGAGTGAAATGTAAAACTCCGGGTCACTGGGTTCTGTAGCCTCCATGGGTCGCAAAGCCCAAGTGATTCCATAAAGTCTGAGAGTGCCCTTTGAGCGGCGGAGAAAGGTTTAAGTGTAGGGTTAGATCTATCCAGATCCTGTGTAGGTGGCAAGTTCCAATCCCCTCCAAGTATTATTGGCAGGGATAAGAAATCTTGTAGCTTCCCTAGTAGATTGGCAAAGAAAGCTGGGTCCCCCCCGACTGGGCCATAGATACTACCTAGTAATACCTCTGTATGATTTAATATACCCCTGACTAATATATATCTACCTGCAGGGTCCAATATAGTAGCCATAGATTGAAAGGCTACCGACCGATGGATAAGAATCGCTGTACCCCCCACCTTGGGTGATCCACCTGAGGCAAAAACTTGCCCGATGTTTCTTCTTCATAAATTAACAGCTTCACCTGGGAGTAGATGAGTTTCCTGGATGAAGGAGACCCTCGCTTGCAGATATTCTAAGTGTTTTAGTATCTGTAGTTTCTTTATGGTGCTGCAGGCTCCTCTTACATTCCACGTAACAAACTTAATACAATTTGATGCCATCTGGTCTAATCCCTTCTAAAACTCTTACCCTGGCACCTTTCAGAATATGCACCACAGTCCCTTTCCCAAAACTATAACTCTCCCATGAAAGATTAATTGGATAAATTCCTAACCTAGTATTAAGCAACCTAACCCCACCAAGAAAACACCTCCCACCCCCACAGTGCCCTTCAGTGAATATGAGTACAAATCCTATCAAAATTAAGTATAGATAACCCCCTTCCCCTTTATTGCTGACGCATGAAAAACTATATACAAACCACTTTCCCTCCCTTGAAAAGCAAAGTTACCAATAAAAGATCCTACTATTCCCATCCTAAAAACCCTAGCATTCATCTCCCCCATAGAAAGAATTAACAGTATCCTGAATGTAAAATGAAGAATAAAATTGGTCCACTGCTGCTTAAGGCTGATATCCCTCCCATAATCCCGTTTACGTGACTGTATATCGGTTCTTGTCCGAAATAAAATACTAATACTTTCTATGAGGTAAGCCAGGAAAATCCCCCCTATTCTCCAGTACGTGCAGCCATGCATGTTTAGCTCCACCTCCAGAACTCCCACCCCCACCCCATGTTCATCATGCAGTCCCTTCCAGAACCTAGAAGAGAAGAAAAAAAAAAGGGGGGGAGCAGGGGGGAAGGAGGAAGGGAGGAGGGATAAGGAAAGGAAAAGGAATGAGGGAAGGGAAGAAAATACTGGGGGAGAGAAAATGGGATGAAAAGGGGGATAAGGAAAAAGGCAGAGTGGAAATGAATGCTGATATCTTTTGGCTGTTCCACTGTGATATCACATAGTCCTTCTTTTCCTTCTTCCAGCTTAATCCGGTTCTCGTGATCCACATGTCCATTAAGATACATTGGCCCCATACAAATCCCTTCACTGAGAGAGCAGGTTGGTGTATCCCATCTGCTTCCATATCGCTAAGGGGATCTAAAGTCTATTGGGAGTGATTCCCCTGGGGCTCGATATATGGAACACTTGTACTGTTGTGCATCCCGATCAAATGCCCTCTGGAAACTTGGGCTTGTTCCAAGAGTCCCAGTCGAGGTTCAATCTGGTTCCTTCAACACCGAAAGCTGAACTGTTGAGACCCACACCGAGACTCCCCTCCCTCGAGAAGGACTAGACAAATTTGGATAGGCAGCACATAATCAGGTATCCACTCGCTTACAAATATGAAAATAAATGTGTTTATTAACCCCAGATATATATTGGCACAAAAATTACTGGTTAGCATTTCCATCAGCATTGTCCTTCATGACGCAGGGGAATCCCACATCAGGAACTGTGCAATTCATGGCCATAATGCCTCATGGAGCCTTAAACAGGGAAGACAGTAAACGGATTAACTCCTCCTGGGCTTGAGAGGCTACCTCGTAGTTATGCCATTTACCTTCCAAAGAGACTTGTAGCCAAGCAGGATAGGCCATCCTGAATTTAATGCCCGCAGCTATTAGCTTTGACACTATAGGGTGAAAAGTGGCTCTACGTTGTCTGGTTTCCAGTGGGAGATCCTGTGTTATGCGTAGTTTTTTCCCCTCCCAAGAAATGGAATGCAACTCCTTCGCTTTTACCAGGATATGTTGGCGCCTAGATAATTACATTCTGATAATTATGGGCCTGGGAGGAGCTGGGGGTTCGGCTTTGTGTAATGACCTGGGCCCTTTCAATAATGTATGCAGGGTTGTGTGGAGATGGGCCTACTACCTTGGTGAGTAAGGCCTGAATGAATGAAATGCAGGAAGGGCCCTCCTCTCCTTCTGGTAGGCTGTGAATTAATAAGTTATTCCGTCGACAACAGCCCTCTAGATCTTCTGTTTTTTGTTGTAGCTTACTTATTAGTTGTTTCATTTTAATAATTTCTGGATCTGTTTTGTCTCACCAGGTTTCCAGTGATGTAAAGCGAACTTCGTTGTCTGATACCCTTGTTTTAAATGGGACTCCCTCGATATTTTTCAACCGAGAGTTAACTCTGATAGTGCCTCTTAAGTGGCTGCATCTCTTCTAAAACGATCTCCGATAGTGGGTTAGAGGCAGAGAAGCTAAAACTTGGCTTGCTGAGGAGGATTGAGCTTGTTGTTTGGCCTTCTTGGCCTGTTTCTCCGGGGAGACCGGCTGGGTGCGCTTAGGCAGTGCTGCTTTCATTTCGGTGTCCATTCCGGAGGGTTTCCCCACATGTGGTGCCACTAAATTCCCCTTGACGTTCCAGCGGTCTACTGCTGCAACGAGTGCAAATACAAAATTCACGGACTGCGCTCTTAAACAAGCTAAAAATATAAAGTTTAGCGGAGATGGGGCGAGAGCTCCAGAGGATCCCTGCTATCAAGCTAGGTGCATCACGTGATCTCTCAACCCAGCTTCTAGAATGAGTGGGATAGAGCAGCCTCAAAGCAACTCCCCCTTCCTGGGTAGGTAATCATTCCCCCCCATTGTTCCACTGCCCTCAGGTGGAGGCATGAGGACGGTGTAGGCAGGTGGGCCAGCATGGTACTCTCAAATGGGGATGGAGAAAGAATCTCAGATTTAGAAATTGGTATCCATCTGGGAACAAGTGACCACCAAACAGTGTGGTTCACGATAAACACAGCCATACAATCAAGCCATACAAAAGCAAGAGTATTGGACTTTAGGAGGGCTGACTTTGGGAAAATGAGAGAGTGCCTCAGAAAAGCACTAGAAAACAGGCAAGAAAGAGGAGTGGAGAAACAATGGGGAGTAATCAAAACAGCCATCACAGAGGCAACAAGCCTTTGTGTATAGCAAATCAACAAAACGCAAAGAAGGAAAAAACTGCTATGGTTCTCAAAAGAGGTGGCAGGGAAGGTTAAGGAGAAAAGGATAGCATTCAGGAAATATAAGGAAACACAGAAGGATCAGGACAGAGAACTTTATCAGTTAAAACAGAAAGAGACTGGGAAGGCAGTCAGAATGGCAAAGGCCCAAACCGAGGAAAGGATAGCCAACCCTGTTAATAAGGAGGATAAGACCTTTTATAGGTACATTAGGGAGCGAAGAAAAACCAAAGGAGGGATACTGAGGCTTAATAAAGGGGAGGGAATGTGGGTAGAGGGTGACAGTGAAAAAGCAGGGATACTGAACGAATATTTCTGCTCAGTATTTACCAAGGAAGAGGAGGGGGAGGTACCTAAACCAAACAAGAGAAACACTCTGAAGAAGGGAGTCTATACCAGTCCATTTACAGAAGAAAGAGTTCTGAAAGAACTAATGAAATTGAAGGCGGACAAAGCAATGGGGCCTGATGGGATTCACCCAAGAATTCTAAAGGAACTAAGGGCAGAACGAGTGACACCACTGACTACTCTCTTTAACAAATCATGGGAGGATGGGGTGGTACCTGAGGACTGGAGGAGGGTGGATGTGATTCCTCTTCACAAAAGTGGGAGAAGGACAGAGGCAGGAAACAACAAACCAGTTAGGTTGACCTCAGTGGTAGGGAAAATGATGGAATCACTTCTGAAGGAAAGAATTGTTGAGTACCTAGAGGCCAGTAGGGCACAGGACCCAAGGCAGCATAGATTCACAATGGAAAGGTCATGTCAGATGAATCTAATAGATTTCTTTGACTGGGTGACCAAAGTAGTAGACCAGGGAGGGGCTGTGGACATGGCCTACCTAGATTTAGCAAGGCATTTGATACAGTCCCACACAAAAGATTAATACACAAGTTAGCCAGCCTTGTAGTGGGTCCCAAGGTGGTAGCCTGGATACAAAATTGGCTAGACAAAAGGACACAAAGGGTAGCAGTAAATGGAGTCCACAGTGAAGAAAGGAGGGTTACTAGCGGGGTACTGCAGGATTCAATACGAGGACCGGTCCTTTTTAATGTCTTTATAAGTGACATTGCAGAGGAACCGGAAGGAAAAGTATGTCTCTTTGCAGATGACACAAAGATCTGCAACAGGGTTGATACACAAGATGGAGTGGAAAGGATGAGAAGGGACTTGGCAAGGTTGGAGGAATGGTCAGATGTATGGCAGCTCAGATTCAGTGCAAAGAAGTGCAAGGTAATGCACCTGGGAAACAAAACCCCAGGGGAAGAGTACACAATTGGGGGTGAGATACTGACAACAGTAAAAAGTGAAAGGGACCTGGGGGTAATTATATCAGATGACCTAAAGGTGGGCAAGCAATATGAGAAGGCAGTAAGGAAGGCTGGGGGGATACTGGGATGCAGAGAGAGGCATCAGTAGTAGAAAACAGGAAGTTGTTATCCCTCTGTACAGACAGTTGGTGAGACCCCATCTGGAGTACTGTGTGCAGTTCTGGAGACCCCATCTCCGCAAAGACATAGACAGAGTGGAGGCTGTCCAGAGTAGGGCAACCAAAATGGTGTAGAGTCTGCACCAGAAGACATACGAAGAAAGACTAAAGGAGCTTAATATGTATACCCTTGAGAAAAGAAGGGAGAAAGGGGACATGATAGAAACTTTCAAGTACCTCAAGGGAATCAACAAAGTCCAAGAGAGTAGCATCTTTCAGAAAAAGTGATGTGCAAGAACAAGGGGGAACAATTTGAAGATAGAGGGGGGACGGCTCAGAGGTAATGTGAGGAAGTATTTTTTCACAGAGAGGGTTTTGGATGCATGGAACAGCCTCCCTGAGGAGGTCGTGGAGTCAAGAACAGTGGGGGAATTCAAGAATGCATGGGACAGACATAAGGCAGTCCTAGTGGGGGGTAGGAGGAAGTAAGCTGTTGGTTAACTAGGATCTGCAGCTTGTCTGTTAGGTAGGAATATGGGCAGACTAGGTGGGCCAAGTGGTCCTTATCTGCCATCACATTCTATGTTTCTATGTTTCATGCAGAGATTGTGCCTTTGAACCATAGCATGCATCCATAAGCATGCTCAGTGAAGGATGGATCTGGAAAAAACTGGGGACAAAAAGCCACAAAATAGGTAGAAAAATACATACAATGATCACTTACCATTTTGGTGACTTAGACAGGAGGGTTGATTTTTCAGTTTTTTTCAGTCTACTGGACCCTAGATGTGTCACTGGTGTGCTTTTAGGCTTCATCATATTCTTCTTTGATGAGTTTCTTATTGTAGTTTGTGACACTGGTATAGTTTCTAAACTTGATAATGTGTCTGCTGATGTTGGTGTTGTTGATGGTGGTGATGGTAGTGGCAGTGTTGTCAGTATTAGTGAGGGAGGTGGTGGTGGTGCTGATGGTAGTGCAGGCGGTGGTGGTATTAGTGATAGCAGTGAGGGCAGTGGTGGTGTTGCAGTTATATCCATCTCTTTCCCAGATTTTAAACAAAACGTTTTCCAATCTCTGGTTAATGGTGCATTTTCACACTGTCCATTGTTGCATACAGAGTTAGCACTGAAGCATCTCCTTTCCCTTATATAAATAATGTACGGCTCAATACCTCTGACACAGTGTGTCATACACGTTTTAGGCAATGTTTTAACGTTGCTTTTTTTGTGTACGTTTGTGATTGATTTCCCTTTCTTTGACAAAGAATAATGTTCTTTGTGCACACACGTGCTCATCTTCTGTCTTTGGACAAGTCAGATTTGATTTCCCTTAAAGAAACAACCTCATCCTATGCGGGGACTGGCTCCACCCCAATACTGGAAATGCACGCACATCACTTGCTGATGGTAACCTCACCCAGTTAATCCATAACCATACACGTGTCAATCCAAAATCTGGCAATCATACCCTGCTGGACTGGATGGTCACCAACTGCCCACTTAAAGTCAAAGCTGCTGGCACACTCTCAGATTGCCTAAGTGATCACTCTCCCACCTTCTGTGTATGGAGAAACAACTATACCAACCCTTCACCCAAGATCTCCCTGGTGAGGGGATATGACCAAGTTTGACATCAACAGATTCCTGTCATCCATTAGCATTACAGATTGGAGCTCCATTAATACACTTCCCGACATAAACCTAGCCCTAGACTTCCTAATCTCCACTCTCACCAAAATAGTCAACCAACACGCCCCTAAGAAAAAATACAGATCCAAGGATGTTAAAGCCCCGTGGCTTTCCGGGAATATCAGATCCCTTATGACCCTCCGCGATAAAGCATGGAAAATGTATAAACAAAGTGGACTCCCCTCAGACTGGCTTATTTACAGGTAGCTCAGGAATAAATGTAAAAATTCAGTACATAAAGCTAAGAGATACCTTCTTAAATCTCTCCAAGCCAAGCACCTTAGTAATCCCAAGGAATTCTGGAACAATTAACTCTCTAATAAAAGGAAAGAGTGTAGAAAATCCAAGCTCTATTACTGTCAATGGCTCCACCCTTGATGACCCACTCTCCATAGCCACTGAATTTAATAATGTCTTCACTGACCTACAAAAATACACCTCAATCTTCCACAACTTCCCACCACCTCACACGACTCCCCCTCTTAACCTAGGGGGTCATCCCGAATTCCATTTGAAACTTGCCACACTCAAAAAGGTGCAGCAACTTCTATCAAATTTAAAATCTGAGGGCTCTCCCAGATACTATTCACTGGAACCAAAATTTCTTAAGCTAGGTGCCCTTGCTTTAGCTCGCCCCATCCACAATTTGTTTAACCGGTCCTTCCTCTCTAACATTGTGCCAGATAAGTGGAAGGTAGCAGTCGTCGTTCCAGTCCACAAAGGGGGACCTAATTCCATAATAGAAAACTATCGCCCTATATCTCTTCTCTCACACCTGGCTAAAATACAGGAGCACATACTGCATAACCATCTACAAGATTATATCGACTCCCACAATCTGCTATCTCCCTGTCAACACGACTTTAGAAAGAGTCACATTACTATCACTGCACTCATAAAAGTAACTTCTGACATCTTCCAAGCTATGGATAAGGGCCAAGCCACTGGAGCCATATTTGTGGATCTCACAAAAGCATTTGACCGCATGAACCACGGGCTTCTGCTTCACTGGCTGCATCTACTTGGCCTGGACCACAGTTCACTGCTTTGGATCAAGAGCTATCTATCTGATCTTTCTCAGAAAGTTAAATGGAATGGTTCCCAGTCTGAACAAAAACCAGTTTCCCACGGTGTCCCGCAAGGCTCCATTCTGGGCCCCATGCTATTTTCACTCTTTATCAATGACCTCCCCAAATTCTGTGGGGAAGCCACAGTTCATCTATATGCAGACGATGCCATCATCCACTGCTCCTCTCCAACTATAAACCAAATCAATCGAGACCTTGCATCAGACTTCGCCTCCCTGGAAGACTGGTTACAGTCTAATCATCTAATTCTCAACTCAAAAAAACAAAATGCATGGTCTTTCACCATCGACCTGAGCATAAGCCTAGTCCTCCTTCCCTCAGCATCTCCACTATCAAGGGAGACTCATTAGAGGTGGTCCACTCATTCAAATATCTGGGTGTTACCTTAGACTTCGACCTCTCGCTTAACTGCCATGTCTCAAACACCAACAAAAACCTCAACCAGAAACTGGGACTCCTGTATCGCATACGCCCGCAACTCACACTTGCCTCCTGCCAAAAAATAATCACTGCATCCCTCCTCCGCCTCCTATCCTATGCTGCACCCATCCTCCTTGGCACTAACTCCACCTCCATGTCCCTCCTCTCTCAGGCCTACCACAGGGTTGGTTGCTTTGCCTTGGGGGTCCCTACCCGCTGTCACCATTGTGATGTTCTTGCCTCTCTGGGGTGGTCCTCATATGAAGCAAAACTGAGATACTCCAGTCTGAGCATCATGTTCAAGCTAGTCCACAACATCGCCCCTCCTTGCCTCAGAGAACTTATTTGCCTCTGACAAATACCATGCTCACTTCGCTCTGCCTCTCTCCCCCTGCTCATTGTACCTAAATTATGTCTTGTTGTATCCAGATGCTCCTTCTCTTATGCTGCTATAACAGATTGGAACTCCCTCCCACTCTCGTTATCTCCTGCTCCTCCCTCTCACAATTCCAGACACATCTGTCTGCTTTCCAATCTAACTCGGCTACCTGCTCTTGCTTTAACTGAAGGGTGCCTGCCCTGAAACTCCTACTTCTCCCACACGGCTGCTGCCTCATGCCTTTCCTCCCTCCCTCTCACCCCCTACTGCTTTCTCCTAGCATAACACTGAAAGTAGTACATATGGAATCGCTGATTCAAGCTATTCCCATGTTATATTGCTACTGTTTAATACAAAGATTGTGCTATAAGTGCACTGTATATAGCCTCCTCTATCTAGGCTTGCATTCCCTCAGCAAAAACAAAGTCTGAAATTGACTGTATTATTCCAATATCTTGTCTTGACATGTTCTCTGCCTAATGCCAACATTGTAACAAGTGAACTGCATTGATGATTTCACCTGTAATCACACGGTTGTTCCTCAACCCCTGGTCGACCCTGAAAAAGGGACTATAATTGTCTCAGTGGACTTACCCGGTTGCCAAAACTCAAATAAATAAATAAATAAATAAGTCATGTGTATGGTGTAACCCTCCTACAAATGAGGGTTCCTAAAAGCCTTCCCGGAGCTTGTCTAAGTGCTCCCTGCCTAACTGGCGTTCGGCGTAAGGCTGCTTAAATGTGTGCACATTGAGTGCTTTTAGAGCCTCTGGTACTGTATCTTTAAGAGCTGCCTGCTTGCAGGCTTTATTAGTTTGTGTAGGGGGACTGTGGGTATACTGCTTGAATCCCACTCAAGTTGTTGTTTGAATTGCTCCGTTTCTGCAGTCGCTAAGAGATCAGAGGGAGCTTGGTTAAAAGATGTAACTGTTTGCTGGAAAATATGTAGTGCCATCGCAAAAACGTAGTTTGTTTAACCTGCCTTATTTGCAGCTGGGACTCTGTGTGTTCAGCCCCTCCATTTTGGACCCGAACTGATGAGGTGGGCCAATTGGGGAAAGGGGGCTTTAAAATGGAGACCACTGGGAGCCTGCCTGAAGGGGAATATATGGCAGGTGCTCCTGGGAAGTGTAGTTTGGACCCTGGTACCTTTTTGCACCAATAGAGGGCGTATGGAGTGACTGACAATACAAAGCAGCCAACTGGAGCCCTGTGGAGGAGAGGAAACTGCCCTGCAACTGTCCTGAAGGGGCAGAGTTGTTGGTGATCGTGAAGGTAGAAGGAGCTCTGGCTCCTGCGCTGTGGAAGTCTTTGCGCGGGAAGCGCGTGTGGCAGGCCAAGAAGTCGGGTGATAGCATCGCCAGAAGGAGCGGACAAGATCCATAGAGGAGTGCAGGCAGAGGAGGCTGTATGTTTACAACTATCTACCAGGCTCACCCTGTAGAGGACTGGAGAATCTGTTTCAATCGCGTTCGGTCTGTCAGGACATGTGAAGCTGCGTTGTTTGGCCTTGTTATTGCAGTGAAAGTGATCGGGAGTATAAAGCAGCTGCCTGGTATGGTACCCCTCTGCTCTTCATATAAATGTGTGGAGAAGTGTTTGGATCTCAGGCTTGGTCCTGCGAATGGTGTGAGAGCGATCTTTCTGCAGGAGTCGTGAGTACTCAATCAGGGTAGCTCCCTGTTAGATGTTCATTGTGAGAGCAAGATTTGTCTGGCTGCGTTACTGGCTACACGAACTGAGCCTGCTAGCTCTGCTTAATCCATTTAGGTATCAAATGCTTGTTTTCTGCATCAGGGCCCCAACTAGCTGCACCGAATAGGCTAGCCTTCTATTGCCTGGGTACCCAGAGACAGTGACTTATAGGTTTGGCCTGTGCACAGTGCCCTAGGTGTATATATATATATATATATATATATATATATATATATATATATATATATATATTTTAGAGTGTTAAGCTAATCAACCTGATCTCCACCGTCCTTGTTACTTCCCCCTTAATAAATCAAATTTGTTGTTGCAAGGTATACCGTTTGAACTGCGTGTTTGTGCTACCTTTTTGTGCATGGGTTATTGTATAACTGCACCTTATTTTACAGCGGGTCCTCAGCACCAAGTTGGCCATCCTAACCTTGGGGTAAGTGTAAGTCATGATGATAGTGTGTGAATCTCTGGTGAGCCACTAGTGGGAAGAAAGGGGGGTTGCAGTGACCCAGAGGCTGTGACCAGGTCATATCTTACTGTTCCAACCCTGACCTCTGGGTGGAGGCACCCGCCGTTGGACCTAGGCCCCTCAACCTATCAGTAGTCAATCAGGCAGGGGTAGTAGCCCTTGGGATAGCGCCACCTGGGGTTACAATTGCTAATCACAACACATCATTCTGTTACAGCTGCATTAGCACTCTTTTTGAACACACCAACTTACCCATCACATAGACTGTTTCTGTGATGACTTCCAAAGCAGTGCTTTTCTATGGGACACCCAACGTCTGTCACTGTGAACGGCACATCAGTAAAGTTCCCTTTACTATTGTTCTGTGTAGGAGCACTGTCGGAAAAATGGATGACATTTTATATCTGTTGTACTTGATTTTTCAGGCATTCTGTTGCTAGACGTGTAAAGTGATGAACTGCATGAAAGTCATGTTTATGATCATCACTGATAAACATCAGTACATTATGCATTACCATCCCACAGTTTGGTTGTGGACACCTGCAGTAAGCAATGATTGGGTGAATTTTGGCTTGATTGTAAGCCCAATGTGCTCTCTGTGGCTCATCTTGAAAATGGCAATTGTAGTTTTTGCCAGAGTCCAAACAATATACAATCTATCCATCAGGAACATTTTGTTTGATAAAATCAAACTGCTTGGCCTGCCATTTGGAATTGAAAAGATGCTTTGCAAAGTTTTCCAGTTCTTCTTCAAGTTCTCTAACTAATTCGTAAATTGTTCCAGTATGTTGTTTTAGGCGCATCTGCTTATATTCTTTTGGATTGCCATCATTTCTGATTATTGAATCCTCCAACTGCCATTTTCACCCTGTCACTGTACTATTCATGTAATTTAATAAAGGCAACAGCTTTCTTCTAATGCCGTGGATGCCACAATTCTGGCACTCTCTCTCTCTATGCACTCCAATTTGTAGAATTCTCCATCCTTTGGTCAAAGTGTAAGTGAAGATGTTCCAAATTTGTGCAAGTTTGACTCTGGAATTTTCAGTTGTGCACATTTTGTAGCAATACTTCTTGACTTCAGATCAATATTAAGACAATATTCACACAAACACTGAAGCAATTTATGCTTTGTCACTGGGCTGATGATCTGAGGGTGCATTTTCACAAAACTGCTGTATCCAATAACAACAGCAGGATGTTCATCTTTGAACTGCACCTATGTTGTTTGTAATGATGATTCAAATGCCTGTTTTGGAATCATTCCTTCTTTACCCAAATCTGTGAAGTGTGGTAGTTCTCTTGACACATCACCTCTTTGATAAAAGTTGTTAATTTTTTCAATAGTTGACAGCGGTAATGAATCACATTGTTTCTTTGGTTTCATTAAGTAGTCTTCATCCAAAACAGTTATCACAGAGTAAGTTCCAGCTAAATCTGAGCTCCCTGTGCAGCTGTAATTTTTTAAATTTCTTTTTGATTTGAACAGATTTCTCTAACGGTCTTTTCAGTCGTATATTGTTCTTCTTGCAGGACATTTTGATGGGTTTGAGTACTTCCTTGACTGTTGCTTCTTTAAAGAAACTTAAACATTTCTTTGTTGATGGGGCAAGAATACCTTTGTGTAACAAAGCCTTCTTTCTTGGTGTCATGTTTGATAGTATTATGGAGACAATTGCTTCAAACTTACGTGGATTTTGAGGTATGGATCTCAGAGTTTGTGACACAACTTTTCTCTTTGCCACTTCAGTTGTATATTGCATATGTGCAACAATGGTATCCTTTGTTGTGCCATTATTAGGCACTGTGGTAGCTGGAAAATTATTATCAGCATTGGTGTTGGAGACTTCAGTGCCTGCTTGAGCAGAATTATCTCAAGTGTTCCCCAATTTCTTCAAAGCATACTGCATTCGTTGTCAGTCATTGATTCTTCTTTTTTGAGCAGTTAATTTTTTCCACTGTTCTCTTTTTTGTTCTCTCTACTGAGCCTTCATTTTTTTTTCTCTTTCTGCCCTCGTCTGCTTTCTACTTTCATTGCCTTCTTTGTTTGCTCTTCTCTTTGCATTGTAGTTTCTCATTCAAATCTTTGCTTTTTCCTTGTGCTGTAATTTATTTTCATCAGACATTGATGCCTTAGGTAGTGCAATATGCTCATTTTCAGACTGGTAGAACCATTTATATACTTCAGAATTGGCCTTTATTAATGCATGGTACTCTCACATGAATTTCTTATTGGAAAGTCTTCTTCATCTCTCTCCATCAGTAGAGGTATTTGCTGATGAAACTGATTCATTAACTTCTGATCCAATGCCAACACCACCACAAGCTCTTCTTGAGGAATGCAGCCTGTTCTCGTCCAATCAGCGAGGTCTTAATCTAGTTCTCAGAAACTCCATCTGAAACGATAAAGTTAAATCCATGCTGATGATGTCATCAAGAAGCCATATAAAATATGGTATATATTCAGAGACAGCCACCAGTATACCAGTGTTTCAAGGGTGGGGGACAGAGAGTGGGGCACTAACAATCTTCTATAGCTCCACATTAGTCTGACACTTATGTCAAGATACAGTACCCATGTGCCTCTGTGTAACAAAGAGGAGTCATGGGAAAACATTGTATGTGATACACAAAGGCCTCTTGTAACCCTGTGCCAATTCCTTTACTTGGTTTGACATCATTGTACTTCCACAGAGCAAAACAGCTACAACCCTGTGCCAGCTCTTGGGGGTAAAATGATGCCGAAATATCACCAGCACCCTCTCAGAACACACTGCCACATGCATTACAAGGATGCAACCGGTGCAGCGTCCGTGTACTGCACATGGATTGCCACTTCCAATCTGGCAAACAAGCAAAAACAATACACCAAACTGCACAACGAACCACAAAATGCTATGCCAGAGATGTTGGGATGCAAAAGTGCACACTAGATCCACTATTGTATCATTTTGCCATGATTTTAACCCCACAGAGCCACACTGAGGCCAGGTTGCACCACAGAAAACACCCAGAACTTAGCCAGGCAACCTCTTTAAAGCTGCTAAGTGCACATGAGAGCACTGCATGAAGCCCCCTTGGACCCCTATGCCAGTTCTTGGGCATAAAATGCTGCCAAAACATCATAATGGCCCTCTCAGGACACACTGCCATATGCATTACAAGGACACGACTGGTACGGCGTTCCTGTACTGCACATGGAATACCACATCCAAACAGGCAAATGAATAAAAACAATACACCATACTGCACAATGAAACACAAAATGCTAGCCCAAAGATGTCGGGATGCAAAAGTGCACTCTAGAGCTATTATTTTATCATTTTGGCATGATTGTAACCCCACAGAGCCACACTGAGAAACATAGAAACATAGACTTTGATGGCAGATAAGGACCACTTAGTCCACCTAGTCTGCCCATTTCCCTACCTACTGGATAAGCTGCAGATCCTAGTTAACCAACAGCCTATTTCTTCCTACCCGCTCACAAGAATTGTCTCATGTCTGTCCCATGCATTCTTGAATTGTCCCACAGTTTTAAGACCCCCAAAACTTCCTCAGGAAGGCGCTTCCATGTGTCCTCCACCCTCTCTGTGAAAAAATACTTCCTCACATTGCCCCTGAGCCATCCCCCCTCTTTCCTCAAATTGTGTTCCCTTGTTCGTGCACATCTCTTTTTCAGAATGATGCTACCCTCTTGGACATTGTTGATTCTACTGAGGTACTTAAGTTTCAATCATGTCCTCCCTCTCCCTCCTTTCCTTAAGGGTATACATATTAAGCTCTTTTAGTCTCTCCTCATATGGCTTCTCTTGCAGACCCTGCATCTTTTTAGGTGCTCTCCTCTGGACTGCCTCCATCCTGTCTATGTCCTTGCAGAGAAGGGGTCTCCAGAATTGGACGCAGTACTCCAGATGGAGTCTCACCAACTGTCTGTACAGAGGGATAACAACTTCCTGTTTTCTGCTGGTGATGCCTCTCCCTATACATCACAGTATCCTTCCAGCCCTCCCTACTGCCTTCTCACATTGCTTGCTAACCTTAAGGTCATCTGATATGATTAACCCCATGTCCCTTTCCATTTTTGTTGTTATTACTACCCCCCATTGTGTACTCTTCCTCTGGGTTTTTGTTTCCCAGGTGTATTATTTTGCACTTCTTTGCATTGTATCCAAGCTGCCATACTTCTGACCATTCCTCCAACTTTTCCAAGTCCCTTCTCATCCTTTCCACCCCACCTTGTGTATCAACCCTGTTGTAGATCTTTGTGTCATCTGCAAAGAGGCATACCTTTCCTTCTAGTCCCTCTGCAATGTCACTTATAAAGACATTAAAATGGACTGGACCCAGTGCTGAATCCTGCGGTACCCCACTAGTAACCCCCTTTCTTCAGAGTGGACTCCATTTATTATTACCTTCTGTGTCCTGTTGGCCAGCCAATGTTTTACCAAGGCTACCACCCTGGGACCCACTCCCAGACTGATTAATTTGTTTATTTATCTTTTGTGTGGGACTGTGTCAAATGCCTTGCTAAAGTCTAGTTAGGCCATATCCACAGCCCCTCTCTGGTCTACTACTTTGGTCACTCAGTCAAAGAAATTGATTAGATTCATCTGACATGACCTTCCCACTGTGAACCCATGCTACATTGGGTCCTGTGCCCCACTGGCCTCTAGGTACTCAACAATTCTTTCTTTCAGAAGTGATTCCAACATTTTCCCTACCACTCAGGTCAAACTGACAGGTCTATAGTCTCCTGCCTCTATCTTGCTCCCACTTTTGTGAAGGAGAATCACATCCACCCTCCTCCAGTCCTCAGGTATGACACCATCCTCCCATGATTTGTTAAAAAGGGTAGTCAGTGGTGTCACTAGTTCTCCCCTTAATTCTTTTAGAATTTTGGGGTGAATCCTATCAGGCCCCATTGCTTTGTCCACCTTCAGTTTTAGGAGTTATTTCAGTACCCTTTCTTCTGTGAAAGGACTGGGATTGACCCCTCTATCCAGAGTGTTTCTGTTAATTGGATTAGGTACCTCCCCCTCCTCTTTTGTGAATACTGAGCAGAAGTATTCGTTCTGTATCCCTGCCTTTTCACTGTCCCACTCTGCCCACCCACTGTCCATTCTATTCAGTCTCACTACCCTCCCTTTGTCTTTTTACACTCCCTAATGTACCTATAAAAGGTTTTATCCTTCATCTTAACTGAGTTGGCTAGCTTTTCCTCAGTTTGGGCCTTTGCTACTCTGACTACCTTCCCTGCTTCATTCTGCCTTAACTGGTACAGTTCTCTGTCCTGCTTCTTCTGTTTTCCTTATACTTCCTAAATGCTATTTTTTTCTCTCTAACGTTCCCCACCACCTCTTTTGAGAACCATATCGGCTTTTTCTTTCATTTTGATTTGTTTATTTGCTTTACACATAGGCTTGTTGCCTCTGTGATGGCAGTTTTGATATTTTCCCATTGTTGCTCCACCCCTCCTTCTTGCCTGTTTGATAGTGCTTTTCTAAGGCACTCTCCCATTTTGAAAAAGTCAGCCCTCCTGAAGTCCAGTACCTTCATTTTTGTATGGCTTGACTCTGCAGCTGAGTTTATTGTGAACCACACTGTGTGGGGTCACTTTTTCCTGATGGCTACCCACTTCTAGATCTGAGATCCTCTCACTGTCCCCATTTGAGAGTATGAGGTCTAAGATTGTTCCCTCCTGAGTGGGTTCCAACACTAGCTGTCTGAGGCATGCCCCCTGTAGGGCATGAAGAATGGCCCTACTCTTGGATGTGGCTGCAGCAAAGGTGCTCCAGTTAACATCTGGCATTTTCAGGTCCCCATCAGCAATATCTCCTTTTTCTCTGCTATCCTAAGGATGCCTTCTATCACATCCTTGTCCATTTCCTCCCCCTGAGATGAGGGTCTGCATACAATCCCTGTGCAGATTGTGGTGCCATTTCCAGTCTCTAATGGGACCCATGGGGCTTTCTCTCCTCCCTTTTTAGTCTTTTGTTCCATTTCTTTTATCCCTTCCCTCACATAGAGAGCTACTCCTCACCCTCTTCTACCCTCCCTGTCTCTCCTGTAGGTTGTGCACCCTGGTATGTTAACATCCCAGTCATGGTTCTCTGTGTACCACGTTTCTGTGACTGCCACAATATCCAGGCATCCCACTTCCATCAAGGCCACCAGTTCAGGAAGCTTGTTGCCCAGACTATGGGCATTGGTAGCCATTACCCTCCATTTCTTGATGACAGGCAGGACCACAAAAAACATCCAGAACTTAGCCAGGCAACCTCTTTAAAGCTGCTAAGTGCACATGCAAACACCAACATGAAGCCCTATTGGACCTCTGTGCCCGCTGATGGGGGTAAAGTGCTGCTAAATTATCACCATGGCCCTCTCAGGACACATTGCATATGCATTACAAAGACACAATCAGTATGGGGTCCTTGTACTGCTCTTGGGAGTACCACACCCAAACTGTGAAATGATTACAAATGATACACCAACTACAGAATGAACCAAAAAATGCTAGGCCAGAGATGTTGGGATGCAAAAGTGCACTCCAGAACCACTATTTGTATCATTTTGACATGATTTTAACCCCATAGAGCCATACTGAGCCAGGTTGGACCACAGAAAACATCCAGAACTCAGCCAGGCAACCTCTTTAAAGCTGCTATGTGCACATACAAGCATTGCATAAAGCCCCCTAGAATCCCCATGCCAGTTCTTGAGGGGAAAATGCTGCCAAAATATCACCATAGCCCTCTCAGGACACACTGCCATGTGCATTACAAGGACATGATTGGTACGGCCTTCTTGTATGGCACATGGAATACCACATCCAAACTGGGAAATGAATAAAAATGATACCCCAAACTGCACAATGAACCACAAAATGCTAGGCCAGAGATGCTGGGATGCAAAAGTGCACTCTAGATCCATTATTTTATCATTTTGGCAATTTTTGTAACCCCATACAGCCACACTGAGGCCAAGCTGGACCACAGAAAACACCCAGAACTTAGCCAGGCAACCTCTTTAAAGCTGCTAAGTGCACATGCAAACACAGCATGAAGCCCCTTGGACCCCTGTGCCCACTGTTGGGGGTAAAATGCTGCCAGAATATCACCATGGCTCTCTCAGGACATATTGCCATATGCATTACAAGGACATGACTGGTATGGCATCCTTGTACTGCACATGGAATACCACATCCAAACTGGGAAATGAATAAAAATGATACCTCAAACTGCTCAATGAACCACACAATGCTAGGCCAGAGATGTTGGGATGCAAAAATGCACTCCAGAACCACTATTTTTATCATTTTGGCATGATATTAACCCCACAGGGCCACACTGAGGCCATGTCAGACCACAAAAAAAAGCCAGAACTTACCCAGGCAACATCCTCTCATATAGCATACACATAGGGGGCAACTGATGTATCTCACAGATGGTTGCATCTTGTAAGAGGATGAATCCATCATCTGCACCCAGTAGCCTAATGGATCATCCTGAAATCGCTCAAGAGACTCTGAAAAATAGCCATTCACAATATTTTCCTCAGAAAAAGGATGTGACTGTGTCCTCTTCTGTTGTTCTTGACATAAGGATGTGCTGAGCAGTGCCCACTCACTGCCATCATTGTTGCTGTCAGTAACAGGTATTTCTTTGCCATACAAAACAAAATGTTGAGCACACATCAACCTCAATAACATGGGCACAGGTCTCCAAGTTAAAAAAATATTTATTTAGAACACCAGCAGCCTGATGCATTTTGGATAAAATCACAGCCTTTATCAAAACTGAAAACTGAAAAGAGAGCTTCAGGAAGGACTTGAGAAAAAAATTATGTTACCGAAAGGGTGATGGAGCCATGGAACAACCTCCCTGCTGAGGTGGTGGATGCCAAAACTGTGGAGGGCTTCAAGCAAGGGTGGGATAGAGTAAGGTACAAATAGCAAACTCTGTTCCAAGTGCGGAGATAAGGAAGGAGGTGCTGAGGGGGGAAGGGTGATAGATCCCTGGATAGACCCTAGGTCTTGGGCAACTTTGGGAAAACTGGATGGACTTTTGGTCTTTTTCTGCCATCACTGTCAATGTTTATATGTTTCCATGAGGGGCCTGAGCCAGTGTTCTATACAGAAAGTTTTCTGATATTAAATTTAAATTATATTTGTTATAAAATAAAGTCACTCAAGTCAGTGCAACAAAGCAGAGCTGACAAGCCTCATTCACTATAGTCAAGTCTGACTAAATTCTCAAAAAAAAACTATTTTTTTACATTTCTTCTTGGGCACACAGCCACAAACCTAGAAAAATATTTTGAGTTTACAGACACACACACACACATACACACACACACCAAAAGATCAGCTAACTGAAGCAGTGGGAATAATCTGACTAGTTCCACCTGACCTGAACAGTTATGGTGCACTCACAGTTGCACATGTGACCGTGTAGGGACCTAAGCCCAGGTTGCTCGCAGGAAGATTTCTGATATTAAATTTCAATTATAGGTTTAATGGAATAAAATCACTCAAGTCACTACAGCAATGCTGAGCCAAGTCTTGCTTATTATAGTCAAGACTTACTAAATTCACTGAAAAAAAAAGATATTACTTTTTAAATGTTTTTCTTTGAATCAAAGCCACACCACAAGCAACAATAGAAACAAATTCTGGCCAGAGCCAATATGGCTGCAGCTGAGGAATTTGGGGTTAAAATATTGATAATTTGCCTCCCAATATTTTTACATCAAATTTTCAACATAGCCTTGTTATGACCCTGCCTCATGAAGACGGGCAGAGAAAATGTTCAACTCCTGGCTTAAAGGTGATTTTGTGCAGGGACTTTCAGGATGCTAAAACACATTTTGGGCAGGAGTTGAAAATAACAGCTGTCATATTCATGAGGTGCTGTACACAAATGGCTATGTTGAAAATTTGGGGTAAAAATAATGAATATTAGGAAACGCATTTTCAAAAATCAAAGTAGGCTCATAACTTTGTTGAGTTTTAATATTTCTGCACCAAATGTCAAACATAGCCTTCTTATGACCCCACCTCATCAACAAGGACAGAGAAAATTTTCAACTTCTACCCAAAAGGTTATTTTGTGCAGGGACCATGAAATCACCATTAGGGATGAAGAAAAACATTTTGGCCAGGATTTGAAAAATGACCAAAGTTGTGAAGCTGCATTTGCAACATTCAATTACGTTTTATAACTTTGTTATTTTTAAATATTTTTACACCAGATTTTCAACATAGCCTTTTTTTAGCTGTGTATTTACTGTATTTTAAAAAATACAAACAGTTACATATAGGCATATACATGAATTGCCAGACATAGCAAACAGAACAATAGATAACCATAAGTGGTTAATCTAGGAGGTACAGTGTCTATGAGTTGAATGTTACAACATGGAGGGAAGCAAATAAGTACTTGCTTAATTTAATACAAAACGTAGCCATCTTGCAGCAATGCTTTTGGACTATAGGTAGACAGCAATCTAGAATTGTTCCTACTAACTATAGCTATTAATAACGAATTCCATAATTCAAGATTAAATATTGAAACCAAAAATATATGGATGTGTCACATTGTGGTATAGATATAAATATAAATATAGAAACCTCTTTGTTCTGCAGTTTCAAACAGTAAAACAGGAGAATATACACTTGGAACTAATTTATCAGTAAAAATTGGGGAATTAACCATATGGCACCTAAGTAGCTGATCGGCTTCAGCAGAGGCCAGCATAGGCCATCCCTGCCACCTAAGACCTGAAACATTACAAAATGATGGACCACCATAAGTGGCAGAGGCATTAGTACAGATGGTCCCACGTCACATGGTGCTTTGAGTGCAAGCTTTCCGCCATTCTGACTATGGCACATGATGCAACTGGTAATTATAAAAATTAGTGTTGTTACAACTGACAGAATAAAAAGCCCCCAGCCCTGTGGTGCCAAAATAAGCTTCCCCTGGAAAACCCCATACCACCCCATCATTAAACCCCAGAAAGCCCTAGCCCAGTAATTATCACTCAGCAAGCATAACATCCACCCATCCACTGTTATTTCACTGAAGAGTGGTAAACACTTACACCACCACTTGGTTTGAAATTTGTAGTGGGTCACCACAAACTATAATCCACGATAGGCCATCTGATAGGCAGAGCTAACCTGAGTTCATATCATTATAAGAGAAAAAGAGACGCAGCAAATTAAAGTATGATTTGTACTAAACATAGTCACTTCAAGTAGCCCCATCATCCGATTGGATCTCCTCAGCAACAGAGTGTCTGTTTAGTGATGGGAGCTTCACAACAAAGATTCCTGCAGCTTTAGCATCAGTGAAGCTGTGTGTATTTTTCCGATGGTAAATTGATGTCAGGCAAGAAAAAGCAGTTGGTATTGGATGCCCACTGCTCTCAGTTCCGTGGCAACCCCATTGAAAGCTTTCCTCGGAGAGCATGCAGCATATGAATAATTTGGGAAGAAAAGCACTCTGGATTCCCCAGTACTGACTGGTGCTTGCTCTCTTGCTGCAAATAGGATTTGATCACACTGATTGGAGGTAGCCACTGAAAAAAGGATCATTCTGGGGCTATTCCGCGATATTGCTACCCTGCATAGTGTGATTCTGTAGGTCTTCAAGATTGGAATAGCGTAGTCAAGACTGATCTCCTCTGGAAACCAGTGTTCCAGGTATGTGATCAAATTCCTTTCTTACTGCCTTCTGGTACTCCCAAAAGGCTCACATCGGTAGCCCTAGCTAGATTTTCCAGTTGCTCCAATCAATTCCATACTGCCGCTTGGTTTTTGATCATACTGGTGGAGGCAGCGAGTGCTTTTCCCACCACCTGGTTTGCTTCTGTCACAGAATTAGTCATTGCATCTGTTTTTTGTTCAATAAGTACCAAGCGTTCTGACTGTTGATCCAGTTTTTTGTCTAACTGCTGAATCATTTACATTAGAAGAGTGACTGCATGCTGCAAAGACTCAAGTGTTACAGACTGCTGTCCAGGAGTGTCCCCAGATTTTGGCATGGCAGGTAAGTTGACAGGCCCAGCTCCAGCATTTTCCTGTTTTCCTTGTCCTCAGGTATGTCCCATTTATAAAGAACTTGAGCACCCAGTGTGGCACAGATAGATAAATAAGTCCAGGTTACAGATAAATAATTTGCTGCAGGAATATCAGAGTTTTAATCCAAAAACTTTGACAATCCAACAGAGCTACATTGAGACTCGTATATCCTGTTAGGCTGCAGTCTTTGCCTCTGCCCCCACACCCCAACATAGCCTTTTTATGACCCCACCTCACGACAAGGGCAGAGAAAATTGTTTAACTCTTGCCTGAAAGGTGATTTTGTGTAGGACCATGAAATTGCCTTTTGGGATGTAAAAAAAAACATTTTAGCCAGGATCTGAAAAATGATAGCTATCACATTCATGAGTTGCTGTAAAAATTTGGCTATGATGTAAATTTGTGGTAAAAATATTGACAATTACCAAAGTTACAAGGCTGTGTTTACAAAATTCAATGTAGGTGCAAAACTTTGTTGTTTTGTAATATTTTTACACCAAATGTTTTAACATTTTTCTTTTTATGACCCCACCTCATGAACAGGGACAGAGAAAAATGTCAACTCCTGTCTGAAAGGTGATTTTATGCAGGGACTGTGAAATCATCATTTTGGACAGATTTGCCTAATAACAGCATGTTTGCTCATGAGGTGGGGTCCCAAATAAGGCATGTTGAAAATCTGGGCCAAAAATATGAAAAATTACAAAGTTAAACCTTTAAATTAAAACACCATTGAAACACATTGAACAGCATACCTGTTTCTTCAGTTTGTGGCCCGGCTTCGTATAGTGAAGATATGTTTTCGGTCCAGAGAGGATTATGACATTGGACCACCAATGGGTAAGTAAGGGATTGGTGGTGGGATTTATATGATAATGGTGATCGCACAAAGGTGATCGCCATTAGGGCGAATGTACATTGGCAAAAAAAATCTATTTTGCTGATGTACACTCTTGGCACACAGTAAAATAGTGCTGGGGACTTGCTTTTAGTTTGTTTATGCAGGGACTGCACCTCCCGCACCCCCCTACTAAAGGATTCTCAACCCTAGGGGGTGCATGTCGGGGGGTGCAAAACCCAAACAAAAATTTTTAGCTGGGCATGCAACAAAAAGAATGCGGGCCAGGAACTGAACCTAGCACCCTCAGAGACCTAACCTGCCACCCACCCACCATGCCACAGAGCCAGCTTAGCAAGTGACTGCCACACTACCCCTCACAAATCCCTCCCTCCCTTTCTCCCCATTGTACAGCGTGCACGCTCGCTCCCCTCGTGCGCATGTACATTTATTGATAGGATGTCGCTATACCCGCAGTTGCCCCCCAATCCAGAAGCCCTGAGAAAAGGCACTGCTGTTGAGTTGCCCTTTTTGTAAGTGCTCAATAGTGGTCACCCTTCTCATGGGATACCTTGGGGGATGTGGGGTAGTGGGTGCTGAGTGGGAGGTTCAGGTGGAGGGTCAGAAATGATGCAAAAGACATCAATGGATGGTTTTCTTGTTACAGGATAAAAATAAAAAAAACAGGACTGAGATGCTTATCTTGACACTGGGGGATTGGACACCACCAGTGTCACTGTTATGTTTATAAATAAAGTGAACTGGTGCTCTTTAAGCCTTACTGTGACATTTGAATATCACATTACCGAACAGATGTGAATCAAAACTATTTATATGATATGATGATTTTGCATAATAATTGTGATGTTATCAAACAAATACCTTTTTTTCTCTGCAATTGTGTTATTCATGTCATTGAGCAAAAATATTACAAACTGCATAGAGGTATGGGGCTGAGGTGGAAGAGGAGTGATTGAATAGCAAATATACAGCTTATTATAGTCAGCTGAGTGAGATGTCACTTGGGGGATGGGTTTTGCAAGAAGATATGCTCTAGCATTGGTTGCTATCCACACACTGCACTCACATTTAATATTTGGTATGGCAAACAGTAGAGAAAAAGGTCTGGTACTGACAACCTCAACTATTGAACAAACTAGATGTTGCTTCAGTAACAGTTTTCCTGTCAATCAATCCAAAAAACACATCAATATGCAGATGCCTAACACATTTCAGATTACAAATCCCACACACAGACAAAAAAAAAGGAATAGTAACCTGAAAAGCATCACTCATCATGCATCAAAATAGCAATTTCTTTTTTTTTTCCACTAATTAAATAGCAGAACCGTACAACAGAAAATACTTTGCATAGATATGCATCTACTTTGATCAACACATGTGGGGCAAGTGTCATACGTTGTTGTTTTAATTCTCTTGTTACCTTGCTGTGTGCATGCCTGAAAATTGCAGCTTTTTTTGTCTTTTTCTATGACTGTTTATCACAGTTAGTAAATAAACAAACAATGCTACTGTATCAGTATAGGACATTTTTCATTGGGCTGGAGGGATAGGTGGTCAGGAAGTAACAGGACAGTCAGTGATGTTCTAGATTGAAATACACCAGACAGCTCCACATTGTCCCGGATCCCTCCCTTTTCCCTCACAAAACACAGAGACCATAGTTTGTTGTTGTGCTCAGACTGGCAATTAATTTATTTATATTCATAAAACCATATTCCATTTTCCATTTCTTTATTATCATATTTCCATAATTTTCCATTTATTTCCATCCATATATCACTCTCTGATTATCCGTCCCCCAGGCGAAAACCTGGGTGCCTTCTTCTTCTCCTTTTCTGTTAGGTAACGGTGAAAACCGAGACCGCTTTCTCCTTCATCTTCTTCATCCTCTTGTGTTATTCCTTTTTCTTCCCCTCCCGTCCCCCTTTTCCCCTGCCATCCATCTTGGCAGTCCATAGCCATATTATCACCTGCCATCCACTTTTTTGGCAGTCCCAAGTATTTCATCACCTGCCATCCACCTTTGGCAGTCCATAACCATATTATCACCTGCCATCCACCTTTGGCAGTCCATGATCATATTATCACCTGCCATTCACCTTTGGCAGTCCACTGTCCTACCGGACGCGTCTGTCCTCCACCTTGACAGACCCACCATACAGCCCCAAATTGATTGTCCTTCCCTCGTACTCCATCTAGCAGGGTGGGTGGGAGGAATCAAAATTCCAGCTAAAAGTGTCTGAGGCCCCCTTGTGCTGTCCCTTATGTACCTCCCTTTTCCCCTCCCCTTCCTGCTACTTGCCCATTGTTCTGGCTCTTGGCCCTCCCCTTCCTTCCCCCTCCCTCCCTTCTGAGCACAACCATTCTCTAAAGGAGGGAAGGGGTGCACCAGGACAACAAGGTCTGCCCCTTAAAGAGCAAACTCCATTGTCCCGGATCCCCCCCTTTTCCCTCACAAAAACACAGAGACCATAGTTTGTTGTTGTGCTCAGATTGGCAATTAATTTATTTATATTCATAAAACCATATTCCATTTTCCATTTCTTTATTATCATATTTCCATAATTTTCCATTTATTTCCATCCATATATCACTCTCTGATTATCCGTCCCCTAGGCGAAAACCTGGGTGCCTTCTTCTTCTCCTTTTCTATTAGGTAACGGTGAAAACCGAGACCACTTTCTCCTTCATCTTCTTCCTCCTCTTGTGTTATTCCTTTTTTCTTCCCCCTCCCGTCCTCCCCTTTTTCCCCACTAGCCAGTCTCCAGCTTGCGTTGGATGACTGGCTTCCCCCCAATTTAGGGTATCACTCTCCCATACCTCAGGGATGAAACTTCCTCCCCTGTTTCCTCCATTCCTCTATGAAACCCATTGTTTCCATATTGAACATGTCTATTGCTATATCTGATAAGTGCACCCCATCTGACCTGTAGAAGTCATCCACCCATTCTTCTACTCCCTGCAGTATCTCCTGTCCTCCCATCTGCCTTATCAATGTCCCCACCCATTTATTCATCTTTCTCCTGGACCTCTCCACCGCCCTGTGGCTGTGTTCCTGTCTCCATACTCTTTGTGGTATTATATCCGACCAGGCAAGGCATACTTGAGGCCACCACTGTCTTATTGCCACTAGGTCCCTCTTTATCTGTAAATATGTGTGCACCCATGGTCTGCCTGCTAGTCGTTGCCCCCTAGGTGTATAATGATTAGGTCTGGACTGGGCCAATGTCCCTTAAGTTCTTTCAAAGTGGGCAGAAGCTGTGCCCATCTCATCCCCCGTAGGCCGTGCCATACCAACCTACATTGCCTTAAGTCCTGGTACAATTGTTTTCCCCCAGCTTTTTTCTCTGCTCTCTTATGAGCCCAGTAAATATAGGAATGGCCGCAGATCCAGACTTCTGTGCTCCTCCCTCTACCTATGGGGTGCAAAGAAAATTAATTAATTTACATATACTCTCAGTGTCCTTATTGTATTATCCCCCCGCCTTATTATATATTTTTTTTTTATATACCAGTGCTCTGATGTACCTTTTATAACTGGCTGACCGCCAGCGCCCTTTTTCCAGAATGCCCTTCACGGGTTCACCCATTGCTGCCCACTGTGAGGTCGCCCCAATCTTTAGGGAATGGGATGAGTAATTAGCTGGGTTCTCCCCCAAAAAAACCCATGCCCTTTTTCAGCACTGCCATAATTTGATAGCCGGTGAGCCTTTTTCCATCACCATGCACAAATAGCTTCCCCATCCTGGTTACCTGCTCTGCGGCGAACACCCACAGGGCCTGCACTGGGCATATCGCAATCTCTGACCACACTCTTAGTGTTATCATGCACCCTTGCCCTTCTTGGTCAGCTTTTGACCATCTTAGCTTAATCCATATTTCTCTTGTCCCCCAACTCACATCCTCCCATTCCACACCTCTTTCCTTGTCACCTTTTCCATGACCTACCACCTCACTCACCCTCATAGCCCCTGCAAACATTATCACATAAATTGTGTGAAATAGCAGGGCATCCTCCTTTGATTTGCATATTGCTGGGAGCACTTCTTTCAGCTTTATTAGCCACTGCTCCCCTATTGGCCTCCTATTATCCCCTGGCCCTCTTTTCAACCTGCCCCAGCCCTGCATCATCCTTCTGATGAGCATTGATTTTGTTGGGTCATTCCATCCCTTTAGGCTACAGATCACACTGATCCCTGCCAGATAAACCCCCATTGTGGTGTGAGCAATCCCTTTCTGCCATTGTTCCACCGTGAACATTCCCAACTGTTCCTCTGAGAGTGGCCCACTTACCTCCATCTGGTGTTCTGCCCTGAATGTTTGAAAAACTCTCCAGGCCCCATCGTAAGCCCTCAGAGTCCAAGGCGCCCATGAGCTGTGAAACAGCAGTTCTGCTCCTTCCTGTCAATGTCCCAGATGTTCGTTGGTATGGGCGTTTTTTGTTCTTCCGCTGCTGGTGCCAGCTTCTGGAAATGGTCCAGCTGCAGACGGGAAAGGCTGTCAGCCAGGGTATTGTGTACCCCTTCTATGTGTTTTGCTCTGAAAGACATGTTCAGCTGCAAAGCCCTTAACACTAACTGCCGTACTACCTGCATGACTGTATCCGACCTGGCTCCCTTGTTGTTCAGTACATCAACCACCGCTCTATTGTCATACCAAAATGTCACCTTCTGATCCTGTAATTCCTCTCCCCAAACCAACGTGCATGCCCATATGGGCATGATCTCCAGTAGTGTTATATCTCTCACTTTGCCGTCCCTCACCCAAATGGCCGGCCACAGTTCTGCAAACCACCTGCCCCTCAGGTAACCCCCCCATGCCCAGTCCTCCCGCTGCATCCGTGTAGAGGTCCAGGTCTGTGTTGTCCTGCCAAAATGACCTCCCATTGTAATCCTTCAAGAATTCCTCCCATACACTAAACTCCTCCCTGACATCTTGAGTCAGATCAACCCAGTGATGTGGTTTTGTGACCCCTGCCGTAGCTCTGGCCAACCTCCTTGTGAATGCCTTTCCTGGTCCTATGGCCCTGCATGTGAAATTCAGGTGCCCCAGTACCTGCTGCACCAATTTTAGTTGTACCCTTCTCCTGCTGGTATGTACCTGGATTAGCTCCTTCAACCTCCTTACTTTTTTGTCCGGTAACCTGAATACTTCGCTCGTGGCATCTATCTCTATCCCGAGGAATTCCATGACCTTGCTGGGCCCCTCTGATTTTTCCGGTGCCAATGGGACTCCCAGCTCCCAGCACAATTCCTGAAACTTACCCAGCATCCTCTGTGTCTCCCTTTCACCCTTCCCAATGAGGATAAAATCATCCAGGTAATGAATGACTGACCTATAGCCCGTTTTTTCTTGGAATAGCCCCTGCAAACATGTGCTGAACACCTCAAATGTCACACATGCTGTGGAACATCCCATTGGCATTGCCTTGTCGAAATAATACTGGCCCTCACTTTTAAAACCCAAGAGATCCCAGTCTTCCCTCCTGACTGGGAGCAGTCTGAAGGTGGACTCAATGTCCGTTTTTGCCATCCATGCATCCCCAGTGGCCTGGATTATCCGGACTGCATCTTCTAGTGTTGCGTATGTCACCCTACTATGTTCCTCCCCGATATAGTCATTCACTGACTTTCCTTCTGGATAAGACAGGTGGTGTATCACCCTGTATTCCCCTTCTTGTTTCTTAGGTACTAAACCCAAAGGTGATATCCTCATGTTTTCCAATGGGGGGGTGTCAATTGGACCCTCCACCCTGCCTGCTGCTTTCTCTTGTTCAATCTTCCACCTTAGCATTTCCTCTTTCCCTTTTACAGACCCCAGGTTGCTTGCCTCCCTTGCTTGCCTGGGTCCTTTAGACTGCAACGAAAACCCCATGTCACAACCACATAAAATCATATCCCGCATGCTCGTGTCCGGATATCTGTCCAGGCACACTGTCAACACTGCTAGGTTGATGGGGTTCTGGCCATACCAAACTGCTCCTTGTTATGCCACCTGTCCCCCCTCCCTGAACCCTCCCTTCTTTCCTGTCTAACCTCCTTGCTTCAGTGGTTCTGACCCCTCTACTCCCATTCCCCTGCCCTCCCTCCCTTGTTCCATGTTTGCCCCCTAAACCCTTGGCCATCCCGAAAAAACTGCTGGCCTGCTCCGTGCCCCCCATGCCCTTGTGCTCCCTGTATAACTGTTGTTCTGCACCTGCTTGCTGGGTGCCCCCCCTCCGCATTTCGAACAGGCATGTCGAAAACGACACTGAGGCCACAAGCAGAAAGCTCTGTTATAAGCCCAGCAGCCTCTCTGTGGCGTAAACCCCTTTTTGCCCCACCCACCCTTGGGTGTGGACTGATCCGTTACGTAATCCGTCCATAAATCTATTTGCTTGGTGTCCCATCTCACATCCCTGAATGTTGCCATTCTCTGCTGAAAACATTCATCGTAGTATATCCATCCTACCCCGCCTTTTGCTTTTGCTCTCCATATAATCAATGAATAGGTAATGAGTGGAATGCCTAGCTCCGGCCTCCTTTCCAGAATGATGGCTGAAAAAGTGGCAAAACCTAGAAACCACCCATCCCAAGTCTTACCTTTCGTGAACTTGTCTTCCTCTTTCTTTCCTAAGAGCACTATGGCTGCTGCCATCTCACTCTTACCTATGCTCTCAGTTTCTTCATATTTCGCCGCCGCCTCCTAGCTCACCAAAGCAAATATATCCACATAGTCCCCTCTCCATATTTTTTTTTCGTCGCCAAAGGCACATGCTAGCCTATTCTCATCCCCGGTGCACCTATTTCTCTCGTACCTTTTCCCTCCCTTTCCACTCCCTTCACAGCATCTCCCAGTACCTCCTTTTCTGTCCTAATTTCCACTAGGGTGGATTCCATCTGCCCCAGCCCCCCTGTCCCCAGGGCCACCACAATCTGCCCTATATATTCTTTTATACTATCCCCTACTGCACTGGATGTGTTACCTGTACCCTTGTCCTGGTTGAGCTGCATGGAGTCCTCCAGAAGTCCCCTTGCTTCTTCCTGTGATTGAGGTGGAGGTGGAGGGTGCTCTGTTGGGATCTGCAGGCAGGATCTCCCATCCTGGGCCTCATGTCCAGGTCCCTCCGGGGGGGATTCCCCTTTGAGCTGAGGTGATTACTGGCATCACCAGGTCTACCAGCCATGTGGGTACTGGATCAACTGCCTTGGCGGGTCCCACTATCACCGGTGCTACCCTAGCGGGATTGTGTAACCCTTCAGCTGGCCTCTTCTCCTTGCCTCCTCTTTCTGTACCTGCTTTTCTCTTCTCTCTGGGCTTCCCCGGTTCCTCCCCCTCCACCAGTTCCCACATTTTGTTTGCTTTTTATGCTAATTTCATTATAGCCTTGTAAGCGGCTTCCTTTGATGGTCTGCTCTTCTTGGGTGCCATGTTCATCTTAAATTTTTCCTCTGTGAAGACAACTACATGAAAAGAAAAACAGGGTTATTTGTCTCTCTGTGAAATCCCCATGCGTCTTCCTCCTGTCCATTGCACCCCCCCCATCATGCAAAAAAAAACCCAGACCGGCCCAGCTGCAAAAGAAGGAAAACAGGGTTAGTTGTACATGTGTACCTGCTGCAGAGCCCGACCCCGACCTCCCGCCCCACCTCTCCTGTAGTTAGCAAACCGGGCCCTCATAATGCCCCTGTCTTGCTTGCTAAGTTGCCTGGGCCCTGGCTGCTTCTCACAGTTTCCATCACGGAGGCCTGACCTCCTGGGCCCTTCTCTCCTTTATACCACTTCCTCGGACCCTTAATATGGGGATGCCAGCCTAGGACCCAGGACCCTGGAGTGTTCCTTTATCCCTACCTTGTCCCCTGTACCATCGGAGAACACTTAAACCTTCCTCTGTGTGCTCCCCCTCACCCTTTGTTTTTTTTTTTTATATAGGCCGCCCGAGGACCATGCAGCCAGACTCCCTCCCTAGCTCCCCTTGCGGTGGTCTCGCACGGGGACACTTTCTTTTCACTTCTGCCTCTGCATGAAAAAGAAAGGACCCCAGACCCAAGACCCCCACCCCACCCCACTGGGTGGGGCCTAGGCTTACACACGCGGCCCTAGTGGTAAATTACGCATCTGCGAGGTCACCAATCACGCAACATCACGCTTGTCCACCTCCCCGCCCGCCTCCCCTGCTTCCTAGGACTTCCTCAGGCCTGATATCCTTGCTTTTGGCCAAATAAATGAAAAGACAAGCAGCACACCAAACCAAGCTCCCCAAAACCATGCGTCCACATCAAACTCGTGCCTCCTTCTTTTCTGTTTTTTCTTTCTTTCTTTTTTTAAACAGTGCAGTCGTGATCTGTGATGCCCTAGGTCCTGCTAGCCCCCCGCTATCCTTGTTGCCATGGCAAGCTTCCAAAACCTGCCCCTGGCAGCCACAACCAGTCTCTGGCTAGGGGCCTGCCTCAGCCCCCCCACCACTGGCCTGTGACCTTGTACCCCTTGGTCCCGGCCGGGGCCTCCTTCCAGGCTCTACCAGAAATACCAACTGGTCATTCACCACCAACAGAGCCCAAAAATGCAAAACAATGGGGTTTCCCTATCCTTTAAGCGGCGTGTGACGTCACACCATGTGTTCCGGGATCGCGCTCGCTCTTCCCAGCCTTAACCTCTTCATGGCCCCCCCAAATGCCCCTCAGGAATTAGCGTTATCTGCAAAACACCACAACAGTCTTTTATTTCTTAGCAGGAGCTCTCCAGCCCCTCCTTCCGTGGCGAGCAACATCACGACACCAAACCTGTTCCTGAGGCCTGCTATTCGACCGCCAGACATCCCCACATGCCACTAAACCCACTTCTAAGCCTCAAACAAGGAAAACAGAGGGTTTTTTCTATACCCCATGTGGCGTGCCCCCCCGCTTCACCACGTGGTCAGGCTCTCACTCGTCTGACCCCCATCGCTTTCCATCTTCTTTCCTGGCCTAATGTCACCTCCTGACATCCCCAAAGGTGACCCACGCCACAACAACCAGACAAAACCAGGCACTTCTAATCCTCAAACAAGGCACAGAGGGGGTTTTTCTATACCCCCGCGCGGCGTACCCCTCTGCTTCACCACGTGGTCTGAGCCTCACTCGTTCGCCCCCCCATCGCTTTCCAGCCTCGTTCTTGGTCTACTATCACCCCCTGACATCCCCACAGGCGTCCCACCACCACAGCAACCAGAAAAACCAGACAAAAATTTGATGGCCTCACCACAACTGGCATGTGACGTCATGCCCTGTGGCCCCAGCTTACTCTCTCTCTCTCTCTATACCCTGTCCCCAAATGGTTCCTCCAAGTCTACGGCTTTCTTATTCAGCCAAAACAGCTCTAAAACCAAATAAGGCAGCCAGCCAATCCCCGGAACTTTCCCAATGCAATCCCCTGCAGCGTGCAAAGCTAGATTTTCACCTTAGGCTTCCAAAAGTGCAAACTATTGACTCAGAAAGACAAAACCCCATCCCCCTGCACCACGTGGCCCTGGCCATTCAGGGTCCTTATATGTGCACTAATATCAATTGCAAGCTGTTTCCTCTGAAACCTGCCTATCTATATATATTGTAAACAACATCCTGTACATCAGTGAATCACTGCTAGTTTCCTTACCTCTCCTTCCCCTGGTAACAAACCTCAAGAAATTCCTTGCCAATCCGACATGCTGCAATTTAATGTAAATCAAAATTCCAGCAAAAAGTGGCTGAGGCCCCCTTGTGCTGTCCCTTATGTACCTCCCTTTTCCCCTCCCTGCTACTTGCCCATTGTTCTGGCTTTTGGCCCCTCCCCTTCCTTCCCCCCTCCTCTTCTGAGCACAACCATTCCCTAAAGGAGGGAAGGGGTGCACCAGGACAACATGGTCTGCCCCTTAAAGGGCAAACTCCATTATCACTGACATGTTTTTCAGGATCTTTACAGATTTCAGTCAGGGATACCTCAAAGGAAAAAATGACCACCACCAGCAGTAATAGAAAAATCAATACCCTTTGACACTAGTCAATGTACACCAAACCAGAGAAAATTTGCAACTGGAGGGTGGTGGTGTGTGGCTGGGGGTTCTGAAGTCCAGCTATTTTATATATATATATATTTCCCTTGATATATGAAAGTTAACCGCAGACCATTTTAAATTATGTCTGACTGTGCCTGACTTTTTGACAGGAGGTCACTTCTCTGTGCCTATTGCAACAGAACCACAAAGTCAAATTTATGGTCAATAAATTCTACCACCACAACTCCTAAACATGGACTGCATAAAATATTTCATTTTCTTTCTTTTTTTGCTGAGGGATATTGCACAACAGTAGACAGAACAAAGGATGAATCCTGCATACAGACAAAAGTCCATTTAGACCACAAACACACACACAAGCGTGCATGCGCATGCACGCGCGCACACACACACACTCAAAAAAAAACACACTAAGTATAAATGCATCAGTTTTCAAATACAGGAGTAAAATTGCTATAGGAGCAGAATTATGCATAAACAGACAGGGACACCAAAAAAAGGAAAAATACAATTAGTACCAGCTGCCATGGAGAAAATGAATACACTTGAAACTAGTCACTGTACACCTCACAGGAGAAAAATTTGCGATTGGATGGGGGAAGGTGAAGGTGGGGAAGGAGGGTGCTGATAAATCAGTACAATATACAGATTGCCCTTGATATTTTCTAGCTACCTACAAAGCTTTGTAGATTATGCCCCCCTGTACCTGACTGCTAGGTAGGTCATGTTTCTGTACCCCTTTGCAAGTGAACTGTGAAGTGGCATTTACAGTCACAAATCTGCCACCACAACTCTAAAACAGGGACTACCCAAAATATTGTGTATGCCTTTTGCTGAGGGATGTTGCACAATAGACATAAAAAGAGCCTTTTTAGACAGCAAACACCAAATAGAAAAAAACAAACAAACAAAATAAAATGCTATAACTGTTGCTACATCCATTTTCAAATAGAGGGATAACAATCAGCAGACTTCTACTGTAAATAACAAGTCAGGAATACATTGAATGGCATACCTGTTTCTTCAGTTCATGGTCTGGCTTTATAGAGTGAAGACATGTCTGCAGTACACAGAGGATTGTGGTGTTGGATCCTCGATGGGTACATAAGGGCTTGGGGGTGGGTGCTGAGTGTGAGGGTTGGATGGGGGGTCAGAAATGGCACAAAATACATCAATGGATGGTTTTCTTGTTACAGATTAAAAAATAAATAAGAAAAACAAGAAATAGATGCTGGTCATGACACTGGGGATTGGACACCCAGCGTCACTGTTATGTGTGTGGGGGAGGGGGTGGGTGCTGAGAGGGAGGGTCGGGTGGTGGGAAAGGAAAAAAGGAAAAACATTATATCAGATAGCCGCGTATGCATGTTGGGATCAAGGATTCCTGCACTGGGGGATTGGGCACCCCTAATGCCACTGTTACATTTCTGAGGGGGAGTGGGTGGTGGGTGTTGCAAGGAAGGGTAAGGTGGAGGGGAGACTATAAAAATATATGAAAAAACTAAATAAAAAAGCAGAGCCGTGCATGTGCAGTAGTGGAGGGGTGGGGGATTTTGTGATTGGATGCAGGACACTGGGGCATTGGGTACCCCTAGTGTCACTATTATGTATCTGGGGGATTGGGATGCTGATAGAGAGGGTCAGGTGAGGGGTAATGTGTATCAGCAGTCACAGACCACCAAAAAGAAAAAAAATTAGTGTGAGTGTGCAGACTGTTCCACAGTGACAGTTAAAGGACAGTATTAATGTGATGCAAATAACATGTCATGCATCTCACATGACTGCCTTCCCTATAGATTGTCACAGAGGTAATGACTTAACATGCAACATGCACATATCAAGCTACCACTCATCTCAGTGAGAAAATCCCAATCATAGGAAGATTAAAATGTAACAGATTTATAACAAGGTAAGTGATAAAAATCTCAAAATGTATGCTACACAATAACCTGGTGTGCACAACTATATAACAGCATGGAAGACAGGCATCCCACTACTGGTTTCATAGTGTATGGTGGAACGTTGTTATCTATGGAAATACATCCCTGGCAGAAAGTTGTTATGCTGCAGTAGCAACATCATTGTTTCTGTTATGCTGCACTAGGTACGTAACTACTGCAGCATAACAACTTAGAACCATGTAGTGAGTTCTGATAGAGTGAGCTGCATCCAAAGTTTCAGCTGATGACACAGTGTGGCAGTTAACCAAGCAGTAATCAGAAGCAGGAGTCTTGATCAATAAAACGAAAAAAGAAATAATGTCAGCTGCAGTTTTCTCTTGAGAGCTGTCAGATCAAGAGAACTTTATCCAGGACCAAGAAAACCAACTAGATGGACTAATAGCTTAGTTTTAACTAATCTCTGCTTAAATATTTTACTTCAGATGTGTAAGGTATGTTTTCTGAACACCTCTTTTTGGCCAACTGCAGTTCCGGACTATGAAAAACTTTCATTTGTTGTAAGTAAAAATCAACATTTCCACAGCTTCTGACTCCTTATGTTTTTCAGGTATTCAGTTATTCTTTCAGTTTTAGTAAGATAGTAGGACATACACTATAAAATATAATGTATAGTCCTTGTATCTATAACATGTTTGAAAACTCTTCTTGAGGTTGCCATGATGACAAAACCTCTCGTGCTTCACTCTCGAGGTTCCAAATATTACTGTGACAACCTCTCAAAGAGTTTACAAACTTATTATCAATACTAGATTATACATTATCCTCCATATTATTAATTTCACTTTTTTTAAGAAAGAAAAAAAAGAAAGCCTATCAGTTTCTACTCTCTCCCAGATTGCTCAACCAAGCTGGGCAGTGGGAGAGAGAATTCTCTCCTCCAGGGTTTAGAGCCACAGATGAACTGCTCCACAGAGGTGGAGGTGACTGTGGTGCATGTCTAACTGGTTGTTCAGTTGGAAAGAATGCAAAAATGTGGAATCCTTTCTTTGAAACCAAAAGGTCTGCAGGGCTCCACCTGCAGCAGCCCTAAAATGGTCCCTGACAGCTGACTGCACTTCAGCTAGACTATTTGCCTTGATCTTTTTGTCAGACAAGCTAAGTTACAAAAGAAAACTGAAATTTCTAATCAAAATAAACCCCTACATGATTACTGATTTTTGTCTAATTTTAACAATAAGATGGACGGTTATTTTTCTCAGTAGCATCTCAGTCATCTTTCTCTCCTGCCTATAGCTTCTGTGAGTGCTGGGTCATGTGACCTGTCTTAAGTGAGCTTCCAAAGTGGCCTCTGACTGGACAGGAAGTTTTGGGAGATCTTGAAGTCCTACCAAATAGCAAAATGCTGAATTGCCCTTAATAGCATTGATTATTCATTATTCTTCCCAAGTAATGAATAGCCTAGCATTCATGGTATTCAGGAAATAGTATTCATTACCTGCACACCCCAAAAGCAGGACCCTATCTTCGAAAAATGTGTTTTAAGGTAGCATTTTGTCAGAAATAATAACACTGCTTACAGCTGTATTTTCAGTTGAAAAGCTTACTTTTAATGTAAATTTATTTGCTAGTTATATTGGTAGTTTCTTGTACACTAAATTTTTAAAGCTGAAAGTTGTCTTTGACAATAAAATGTTTATAATTCTACAAATTAGCTTATTTACTTTTTTTAACATGAAAACTTTTTATTGAAATTTTCAATGTACAATAACAAACAAGTCAAGCAAGTACATGAAGAGTAACAAATAACAGTACAGATGTAGTCAAGTAGTAGAAGGTAGTATACAATGAACAAAGAAAACAGGTAGACTTTACTGTATTACATAAACCTAATGCTGTGCATGCATATTCCTGTGATCTAAATGGTTAGCAGTAAGGCATTTTTACTTTATTCTAGTGGCATTGTGGCTCACATGGGCCCACTGCCCTAACTGTTGGGAGAATACAACTCTAGAGCTACCAGGAAAAGATAAAAAGAAAACAGTAATATTGCTGTCATTCTTTTTTTTACTTTCGTATCTTTATTTGTCACCATAAACAAATATTCTATACAACTTGCAACACAAAATTCCAAAATGTTAACCAACTTCTCACATTAAGGGAACAATGAGTTACTTAAAAATAGGTTAACTAAATAAGAATACATCATGTCATTAATGAAAAACCCTATAATTCCCCCCCCCAGCCCGACTCAAAACATTATTGCAAAGGAAGAAATATTATTGTACGAAGTTAATTATATAACATAATTTTCATTAAACAGTGTACCAACTTCAATAACAAATGGAAAGAAAACTTTGATGATAAGGATGCATGAAACAATATGTGGGGATATTTTCTTAATATGTAAAGATACTTGATAAATTGTTGATCTATAATTATGAAGTCTAAATACCTTAAGCATGTTTAAATAGGAAGAAAAGTGAAAGACTCCATATTAGTTAAGTAGAAAGGAAAGCAATATCCATCTTAATCTCATATAGGGAATGCACTCTAATTTTGAAGATTGTCAGGTTTTGTAATGTGCCCAATTGACATGAAATTTAGATAACTGGTTATGCATAAAGTTGATCACCTTAATCAATCATAAATTAGATCAGATATTAAGACTACATTCTTTGAAGTATGAAAATTAATCCATCCTCCAATACTTCAAGATTTATTATTTTGTTGAAACTCTTATCAGCCCCATAATAGCTTTATCAGCAATAGGAATGTTATCTTCTAGATTAGATAACACACAGGAGTTATAAGCTATACCCAGTTTACTATTTAGTTTGTCAATTATTTGGGCTAGCAGTATAGCCTAGAGGTTTGAGGAACGAGGTGTGAATGAGCTTGGTACATCCAGCAGACCAGACCTCAGTTTGATTCTCACAATCTCCACTTGCATACTGTGTGACTCTAAGCAAATCACATAACTGTCCAGTGCTCCCAGGTTGCCCCTGAAAACAGGCACTTGTGCCTAGTGGGCCTTACCCGGTTACCAAAGACTAAAAAAAAAAATCTTTTAACTTTAATTTCTTGCCATGAGGCTTGAACAAACTTACATGCCCAAAACATATGTAAAACAGAGCCATCTTCTAGTCTGCATTTTGGGCACAACTTGGAGTCATGGTATCCCATTTTAAAAAGTTTATATGGAGTCACTTAGGCATTATGCAAATATTTAAATTGGATTTATTCTCAAATTATCTAATGGAATTAGTTTGTAGATATGTTGCCATAATATAGTCCAATCCAAAGTTAAGTTCTTAACAGAGTTGTTCCAGAATGAATTTTGTATGGGGTCATCTGAGTATTTACATTTTAATAAGATTTGGTAAATATTTGAGATTGGGTGAGATTTAGCACTGGTATTATTCAAATTAAGTAAAAAATCACAGGAAGAAGATGTCCAAGGAAAAGGACCAAAGTAGGCTTTTAGCATAATTTTGATCAAAAATAAGTTAGAAGTAAAACTTTTGCTCAAATTCAAGTCCGCCAATATAGATTGAAAATGATGAAAATGTCCACTTTCTAACATGAAGGCAACTGTAGGATTTAGTTTACAGGGTAGATATTGAGAAGTTAAATATTTGCCATTAATATAAAAGTTACAATTATAAAGTATAGGTTGTTTTAAATTGTAATATAGATCAGTATCAATATACTTACATATTTGGTTGTGGATTTTTAAGGAAGTGTCAATAACTGATATTTTAAAATCTTTGGAATATGTTTAAGTTTAGAATAAAGAAGTGTTTCAGGGACAAAAGTGAATTTTGTAATCAAATTTAGTTCAATTTTGAGCCAGGTAGGTATATAATCTTTATGTTGAGAAGGACTATATAACCATTTGGTGTATTTACTATTATGTGACACCACGTAGTATAATATCAGATTAGGTATCTTCACTTCTCCCTGTAATTTAGGATGCATCAGTTTGTTAAGAGCAATTCTTGAAGCTTTCCCTAACAATAAGAAAGTATTTATTGTTGCATGAAATGTATTAAAGGGTACCTAAACAAGCAGTTTTTTAAAACTGCGAACTCCAAAATCTGGCTTCATTGTTAGATAAAGTAAAGGCTGCTGTTTACATGTATGCTAAAATTGCATTTATGTGAATAACTTAAATGCAATTTCATAGCTTTTGAAAATGTAAACATCAGCCTATCACTTTCAAAAAACAGCCTTGGCTTCTCCCTAAGATGTCTGCCAAGTGTGTGAAGTGATGAGTCATGATGACATCATCAGAGCCAGAGCCAGAGATCCACACATATTTCTATAGTGCTAACTAGTTTTTCTTTCCCTCTTTATTTTGAATTGTTGTACCAGAATGATCAACACCATGTATTACCTTGTGGATTATTTTGTTCAGTACACATGTTAGGCTATGATTTAGTTCATTTTGTTTACTTTAACTTGTAGAAAATGTTTTGCAATCCAGCTGACTTTTTCTTTGGCAAACTGCATTAGAGTATAACACTTTAAATGCCTGATGATCTAGTGGTTATATGACGCACTGAATTTTGTTTTTTGTTAACCAGAAGAGACACACTAAGCTGAAAGCGTGTTTACAGGTGTGGCCTAGGAGCACAAGGAAGTTTAGTGACTTGCTTAGGGTCACCCAGCAAAGTACCGGTCTTGTTCAGTTCCAAAGCTCATGCTTTCTTGTTAATCCACAAATAAGGCATTCTTTTTCCCTGTGAACCCCCTGTACCTAACCTGCCTTCTGTTGAACACCCCACCATCCATACCCTGTCCTTAGTACTGCCTGGGGCAGCATATGAGCTTGCGGTCTCATGAAGAGAATGATCACACCTCAGATTGTAATCTTGTACCTCAGAGGGTTGTGCACACCTATACTGACATGCATCATCAGCTGGCACTGTTAAAAAATGCCTCCCAAATCACTCTGCAGTCCACATTCTCAATGTTTGACTTCTGCTCCCACAGTAAACACTTAGTGGATCATGACCCTTCTGCACAGTGATGGCAGTATGTACAGTTCCCTGTTGTGTTTTTTTCTCACCTCATTAACCAACAATTAGGTCTTCATGGAGGTCCAATCAATAAGCATCATGATCCACCAGAAAAACTGCAGTTCATGCCCTCATAAGGACTGCATTTACAATGGATAACAATATTATTAGCAGGAGAGGCATACTAATACCTTGAGTGAATCAACCTGACTTCCCGTGTCAATATACTCCTTTACCTGTGATCTGCAGAACCCCACAGGACAGTTCCCAGCAATTCTTCTCCAGTACTTTTCTGTGCTGTACTGCACAATGTGAGTTGGCTGGCTACCACCCTTCCAAATCTTGAATGAGCTACACACAACTCCCTCAATACTGTCCTAACAAATGTCAACCCCCCCACCCGAGGGTAATCTCCCTACACCGAATTTAAGTAGCAGTTTAGGTGCAGCCCTGCCACTCTGAGTATTTGTCACTGCTGGCTACTCTTATCCACAGTCAGGTAGTGATCACGATGCTGACAGCCCCACATTTCAGATCTCATAGTGATCTGCTCAACATCCTCCTTCATGTCTTCAACTAACCTGAATATAGCTGTACCCTGCTGGAATGGCCTCTTCAGTTCCTCTCTGGCATTCATTCTTCTCACTTACTCACCACACCAAAAACTTGTGAGTTCACTACCCTTTCACATCATGAATGTGGTTAGTACAGTCTCCCGTGTTATAGTTACATATTAATAATAAACATGATCTTCTGGTAAACCAGGCTGATAGCAGCATGGCACAAGTGGAAAAATAGGCTTCCCTACTTCCATATAAGATCTAATTACTTCATGATTAGGCACTATTAAATTATGTGCATAATGATGCGATGCTACTGTCATTTAATAGTGCCTAATCAAAGGTAGCCTAGATCTTTTAAGGATAGGAAAGCCCAGCATTTCCCTTGTTCCCTGCTGCTATGAGCCTGACTTACTGGAAAGATATGTTTATATTTGACATGTCAAAATAAAATGGGGACTGTACTACTTGCATTCATGATGCAGATGGGTGATGAGCTCACCAGTTTTTGGTGTGAGGAGGAATAGTGAAGAATGAATACCAGAGAGGGACTGAGAAGGCCACTCTTGCAAGATACTGCTATATTCAGGGAAGGGGAAGACAGAAGGAGAGAAATATGAGCAGATTACCATGAGAAATAAGATATGGGGCTGCCAGCACCTTGATCACTTCCTGACCCCATTGTCCTGGCCATCATTCCCCTTCCCATAAAACCAGTTCATGCAATTGTCCAAATCTGTGTTTGGACATTAATGTATGGAACAGCTACCACTACATATTCAGTCACATCACTATCAGTCTAGTATTGCTTGTAAAGCACTTTGGGATACAATGTGTATGAAAATCACAATATAAATGCTGATTCTTCTTCTTCTTATTATTATTGTTATTGTTATTATTTCCCATGGAAAAAGAAGACAAGACAAGCATATATTTGAGTTTTGAGAAAGTATGAACTCTAACATTGGACTGCACAAGAACTTTGCTACAAAAAAGTGGTGGCTCTATGGGGTGGTGAAGAGGGTGGCTGCGACCCCCCCTCCACACATAGTAACGTACTTGCTTGCTGCTGCTGCATTTCATTTTGTTGAAGAAGTCTGATTTATTGATTGTACAAATGTTTACATTTACATTCAAACTATGGATTACATTTGTAGGTTCTGTCAAAATGTACTAGAAAAGAATGATAGCAGAAAATATAAAGGTTTAATAAATATGTTAAAAAGTGCATATTAAGCATGCACACCACCCAGCACCCCCATTGTAGCATCCTGGATCAACCATAACCACTAGACCACCAGGTTATTCAAGATTTGTACTGCACGGTGGTTTGCCACAGAGAAAATTGGTTAGATTAAAACACATTTTCAGCATATTAAAGTGAACAAAATGAACAGAATTATAGCCTAATATGTGCATTATACAAAATAATACACATGGTTTTGACCATTTGGGTGAAACAATTCTATACAAAGGGAAAAAAAAACTAGTTAGCACTATTAGAGAGACATATATCTCTCTGACTTTGGCTCCAATGATGTCATCACATAACACATTTGGCGGCCATTTTAGGAAGCAGGTAAGACAGGTTTTTTAAATTAGAAGGCTGATTTTACAATTTTCAAATGCTCTGGAACCACATTTACAGTGGCATGAAAAAGTATTTGCCCCCTTCCTGATTTTCTCTATTATTGCATATTTGTCACACTGGATGTTTTCAGGTCGTTAGACAAAATATAATATTAGATAAAGGGAACCTGAGTGAACAAATAACACTTTTTTTTTACTTATTTCATTTATTTAATGAAAAAAGTTAACCAACACCAACGGGCACTGTGTGAAAAAGTAATTGCCCCTAGTTAAATCAACCCAATTAAAGGGATAATTAGAGTCAGCTGATTGAACACAGCCAGGCTTGATTACAGCCAGCCCTGCTCAATATAAATCTCACTTATTTTGACCCTTACCATCAGAGTCACGTTGTCAGCACAAAGATTCAACAAGTACATTATGCCATGATCAAAGGAAGTTCCTGAAAGATCAGAAAAAAATGTGCTTCTATCAGTCTGGAAAGTGTTACAAAGCTATTTCTAAGGCTCTGGGACACCATCAAACCACAGTGAAGCTATACTTCCAAATGGAGAACACTTGGAACAGTAGTGAATCTTCCCAGGTGGGCGGCCTGCCAAAATTACTCCAAGGGTGCAGCGTAAATCATTCAGGAAGTCTCAAAGGATCCTAAAACAACATCCAAAGAACTGCAGGCTTCTCTTGCCTCAGCTAAGGTCAGTGTTCACAACCCCACAATCAGAAAGAGACTGGCAAAATGGGCTTCATGTGAGAGTAGAACATGAAACCACTGCTAACCAAGAAGAACATAAATGCTCATCTCTCATTTGCCAAGAAGCACCTGGATGATCCACAAGCCTTTTGGGAAAATGTTCTATGGACAGATGAGTCCAAAGTGGAACTTTTGGATGACATGGATCCCATAATGTCTCGCATAAAGCAAACGCAGCATTCCACAGTAAGAACACCATACCAACAGTCAAACATGGTGGTGGTAGTGTGATGGTGTGGGATGCTTTGCTGCCTAAGGACCTGATGACTTGCCATAATTAAAGGAACCATGAATTCTGCTCTGTACCAGAAAATTCTTAGGAGAATGTCCGTCATCCTTCCGTCAGCTGAAGCTGAAGCGTAGTTGGGCCATGCAGCAAGACAATGATCCAAAACACAAAAGCAAGTCCACATCAGAATGGCTAAAAAGAAGTAAAATTAAAGTTTTGGAGTGGCCTAGTCAAAGTCCAGACTTAAACCCAATAGAGATGCTGTGGCAGGACCTGAAACGAGCAGGTCATGCTCGAAACCTACCAAATGTTACTGAATTAAAGCAGTTCTATGAGGAAGAGGGTTAAAATTCCTCCACAGCGATGTGAAAGACTGATATTGAATTATAGGAAGTGTTTGGTTGCAGTCATTGCAGCTAAATGTGGCATAACCAGTTATTAAGTGTAAGGGCAATTACTTTTCACACAGTGCCAGTTGGTGTTGGTTAACTTTTTCATTAAATAAGTGAAATTAAAAAAAACAAGTGTTATTTGTTCACTCAGGTTCCTTTATCTAATATTACATTTTCTCTAAAGATCTGAAAACATCCAGTGTGACAAATATGCAATAATAGAGAAAATCAGGAAGGGGGCAAATACTTTTTCACGCCACTGTAGGTACGTTATGTAAATGTAGTTTTAGCATTGCTGTATACAGCAGCCTTTCCTTTAGTCACCTACGGAATCAGATTTTTGAATAGTTTGTTGTCAAAATGTTGTTTAGGTATCCTTTAAGCCATTTTAGGGGCAAGTAAATATTCGGCATATTCAAAGGAAAAAACAGTTTTGGGAAAATGTTCATTTTGATAACATTCAGTCTCCCTAAAATGAGATTGATAAAGAGCACCATCTGACTTTAGTGATGGTTTCATCTAAGTTGAGTTTAATAATTTGAATAGGGTTGTTAGTGAGAGGTATACCCAGATATGTAATTTTAGATGAGTTCCAAGTTAAACCTAGATTAATAACTTCCTCTTTATAAATGAAATGATTTAATGGCATGATTACTGTTTTGTCCCTGTTTAGTTTATAACTTGAGAAGATATTAAATTCATGAATCATTTGCAGGGCAGCTTTAAGGGATGAGATTGGATTTAAAATGTGTAATAAAATATCATCAGCAAAGGCTGAGAGCTTTAGGGATATATTAGAAATCTTTATCCCTTCAATTAATTTATTTTTATTGAGGAAAAAAATTAAGGGTTCCAAATAAATATTAAAAAGAATAGGAGTAAGGTGACAACCCTGTCGGGTACACCAGGAAAGTCTAAATTGGAAAGAAATGAACTTGTTACAACAGATTCTGGCCATAGGATGTGAGTAAAATACCTTAAGCCATTCAAGGAAATGGGAAGGGAAACTGAATTTACCAAAAGTTGCAAATAAAAAATTATGATTCACTTGGTCAAACACTTATTTTTCATCATCCTAGGAGACCAGAGTCATTGAGTGTCTGGAAACCTTGGATGTGGAAAAAATGTGAGACATTTTTTTTAAGTGATCAGAGGCTTGCCATGAAACAATGAAACCAGCCTGATCTACACAAATGAGCAGTTGCCATATCGCTTTTATTCTCCTGTCCAGAATATGTGCGAAAGTTTGATATCACAATTTATTAAGGAAATGGGGTGGTAGTTAATTACTCTGTTTTTCAGTTTGTTCGGTTTGGGTAAAAGGAGCAGAATTGCCTCCAGCAAGGAGGACTCAGTGAGGCCAAGTGAAAGGATAAAGAGGAAAACCTATTTTGAAATGGAAAGTAAGGTGTCTTTGAAAGTCTTATAGAAATTTACACTTAAACAATCTGGTCCAGGAGCTTTGTTAATTTTAAAGGCATCTATAGCATGTTACGATCTTTTGAGAAATTAAATTGAGAGCTTGAGCATCACTAATTCTTGGAGGGGTAAAGTTGTTTAAATACATATTAAGTTGCTCTGAATAAGGGGAATTCTGTATTGGCCCTTAAAGAAGGGAATAGTATGTCACAATTTCTGATAGGATTCTTTGGGGGGTCTGTAAAAACTTTATTGCTATGTTCAGAGATGATGGCCCCAACATTGTTTGATTGTTCCATTCTTTTGAGTCTATTGGCTAGGAGTCAACTAGGTTTTTTTTCCCATATCTACATAAGAAGCTTTAGACCTTATGATAAGAAATTTTGTTATTTCTTTAGTTAAAATCAAAAGTTCATCTTTTAACATCTGGAGTTCCTGTTTTTTTCTGCACGGAGAGTGAATTACAGTTTCTTGATTCCAGATGACCTATTCTATCCATTATTTGTTTTACCTTCTCTGATTTCTGATGTTTTATATTTACCCCAAACCTTATAACCTCTCCCTTACTATGCATTTACAAGCAGCCCATAGCAAATTGAGTTTGTCTGAAGACTTTGTTTTTCTAACCCAAAAGGAGTCCATGCCATGTTTCATATATTTTAGAATATAACCTTGTCTAAGTAAATTACTATTAGGTCTCCAGCTAGATTGTTTTATTTGGGTGAAGGGTAGTTTTAGCTGAAGAAAAATTAAAAAATGATCGAAGTTCTTGACTGTATTTGGATATCCATTCCTCTATAAAGGGTAAAATGTATTTGGAAATTAAAAAAAATAATCAATTCTAGAGTATAAATTATGTAAAGGGGAATAGAAAGAATATGTTCTTACTTCTGGGGGGTATGTTCTCAAAGAGTCAATGAGGTTACAAATACCTACACAGTCTTGTAGGACTCTGTTGTGCAGATGCATTGTGTTGGTGACTGGTTTGGATCTGTCCCAAAAAGGGTCCAGTGGTGTGACTCAGTCCACTCCTAAAATTATATTAAAAGGAATAAAGGGTGGGATAATATAAATTAGATTCATTAAGAATGTTGTGCAGCTGGAATTTTGACCATAAATTCAGCCCATTAAAACCTCAAATTGGTTAATTTTAACCATCACTAAAATATATCTCCTTTCTGGATCAGCCATAGCATTAAAAGGCTGAAAGTCTAGAGAGGCTTTGATTAAAATTGCTAACCCATTTTTCGCTGTATATTTACTTGCCCTGAATACCGCACTATATTAAAGTCTTTCGAGAAGTTCAAGTTCTGTTACTAATAAATGTGTTTCCTGAAGAAAGAGAATCTTAAAATCTAAGGAGTGATCATACTGTAAAATTAGCATTCTCTTAAGTTTTGAGCGTATTCAGTTTACATTCCATGAAGTTATTTTTATTTTTAAATTAGCCATTGTATAAGGTACATTTTATGTAAATCCTTACATTGATCTGAAGAAGAAATATACAAATCTCTTTGTGTCAAAATGCAACAAAATCTCCCTTTGCTTCCCCCTATCCCCTCTACTCCCCCAAATTAAATTAAAGTAAAAAACATGAATTCCTTCTAGTCCACATAACACCCCGGGTCCCTTAGACTAAACTCCTAATCACTATTAAAAATCTGTGATGAATCTGTCTAACCCTGCAAATCCGGATTCAGTGTGAGTGTTAATAACATTTAAGCTACAGGAAATGCTTTGTATCAGCATGATCAAAACAATAATTACATTATTGCTGAATTTGCAGTTAACACCTTTCATTTGCAAGTTAGAAGAAAGAGATTAGTTTAATTAGAAATCCACTTCACAAAAATCCTAATAACATCAAAAGTATTCAATTCAATATCTTAGTAGACAGAATTAATACAAGAAAACGAACATTTTGCCAGGGTCTCCATAAAGTAAACAATCTCAACTGTATTTACCAAATTAAAAAAGAAAGTAATCTGGCATGAGTTAGCAATGTTAATTTATAAATAACTTGAAAGCTAGTTTCAAACCAGGCTAAATATAGGAGGATCTATTCATTTACGAATTTGTCAGTAAGCTGACTTAAGGACTCAGAGGCAATAAACTATAAAACCAATTTATTATATCTTTAAACAACTTATTGAGTAGCTAACAGTCCTTAAACCAGCTACTCAATATATTTATATTGAAATTAATGGGGATTTTTGACCAGCATTTGCATAAAAGACTTTGAAAACTAACTTCGCAAAATTAGTAAATTATGTTTGTTATCTGGAGATCTGGATTCTGATCAGCATCTTATCTAAACTAAAAGGAGAGAACTCGAGTACTCGAGTTGCTACTAAACTTAATAGTTATTTTATTGGTTCCTTAATAAAATGTTTATTTATCTCATGCAAGGTTACTTGTTTCAAGATAGATTGAAAGGGATTGTACTGTAGGTTTCCAGCATTTCAGTCATCCTCCTATTACTTCCATTATGTTTATTCTGATAAATGATTAATGGGGTAATGTGAGTTCCAAGTTTACCATTTCCAAACATCAAATAAATTGAAACAAATTCCTGCACCAAGCTTATCAGTTTGTGCTATATCATATTTTAATATCTCTTTAAACACTGATGAATTAATCCTTAAATGACTTTTAAGACAACAAAAATACTATGTGAGAGGTCTTGATGGTTATTTACACATACTGGCAAAATGTTCTCTTTGCTCAACTAAAACAGGTCCTAGAGAAACACAGACTTTCTCTCTCAGAAGATTCTAGCAATTTCTTCAGGGATGTGGACATAAAACATTAAGAGAAAGGAAAGAAACTATTAAAAATAAGCCCTACCAAAGGAAATTTAAAACAAATTACTGAAAAGTCAGTAAGTAGGGTTAGCATAAAGATTGGAGATTGTCAAAGTGTACCATTTATCTTGCACAGTTTCTCAATCTAATAACTCTAACCAAATGATCGGAATGAATAAAACCTCACACACGAAAAACAGTGAATCAAATCTCATGAAACTTCAAACTTATCAATTTACAGTGCATAATAATACTTTATGCCTTCCATAACTTCAAACCAATTCCTAAATATACTTGTCAAAGAGAAATATTTGAAAGAACCCTTCAAATGTATACCTCTGAAAGCTTAAAATATAGTCTTCCTGATTAAAACAAATTCTGTAGAAGCATCATATATTAGTCACTTACTTGAACCATTTCTAACTAGTAAAGAGATTTACATTGTGTTTCTTCATAAAGCTTGGCCACTCCTAGTCCTTGGAGAAATGAATACATGCTGCCTGACATGGAAGGTTCTAGCTCCTGCTTCTCCCTATTCTCTCTAGGATAGCCATATCAAACAATGAGATTGCATATTTTCGTCAAATGAGGCATCATAACAGATACTCTAGTCTGAAACACACTAAATGCCTTCAACAACCAAAAATAAAATGCAAAGTCAGGAATCTAGTTTATAGAAGTTAAACTAAACAAGATTCAAGATTAATATTTTCTTTTACCAGTCTTTGAGCCTATAATTCTAAATTTCTACCCATTATTTAAGAAGGTTATACTGAAATAATTGTCTCTTAAAAGCAACAATCACTCCATTAGTGAGCCATAGATAGTTTCATTACTGTACTTGATCGAGTTTACATTATTTCAGCCTTAACTGAATAAATCAGGAAAAAGCATGACAGTTGATTTATTGCTTGATCTATGTTGTCAAAAAAGAAGTCTGTTCCTTCTTTGCTTATTGTGAGCTTAGCAAGGTACATCATCTTGAACCTAATGCTGACTGGTCACTGTTAGTTTACCCGCTATAAGTTCAAACTCTCTTCTTTTCTGACAAACTGTTTGAGGAAGATCTTGAGAGACACATATTTTTTCCACCCCAAACAAGTGAACTGGAAATTTTGGATTTATTTAAGATATGTACTCTGTCTAAGTAATTTAGGATTTTAATAATAAAAGGCCTCGGAGGGTCCCCTTTGGAGATAATGGGTGTAAAGCTCTATGTGCTCTTTCAATCACATATTGCACACCATTCGGGGATGATCCTGCAATATTTTTGCATAGCACCTGTTTGAAATGTATAGGATTTTTTCCTTCTGAAGCTTCAGCAAGACCATTAATGACAAAGTTGTTTCTGTGGGAGCATCCATCTAAATCCTCTAATTTATCTTGGAATTTTGAGAGTTTTTGTTGAAGGGTGGGAATCTCAGGTTCCAGTCTATTTTTCCAGTGCTCAAGTGATGAAATTCGACATTCAGCATCTGAAAGCCTTGCATTGAGTTTTCCAATGTACTTCTGATAATTTTAGAATCTGCCTAGAGTGCTGCTATGGATACGTTCAAGGAATCCAATTCAGCCATGAATTTTTCTTCTGAAAGAAAAGTATTTGAAGAAGAGTTGCAGGTGCTTATATTTGTATTCGAAGAAGCTGGTGGAGTTTTTCCCTATTTAGAGGGTTTGGAACCACCAGACCTGCCGGGTGTTGGAGGTGGTGTGTATTTGATGGGGGCATATTTCATATCTACATCTACTGTATTTAAGTAGTTTTAATGCCCTAGTTGTTTGTAGAGAATAGCTTTCTGAAGTGATTTCTAAAGATTGAATTAATTTTGTGCAAATCTAGTAGCTTGAGAGTCTTAGCAGTAGGCTGAAAAACCGGAGTGAAGCAGGAGAGCTCCCGACTCTACTCAGTCATCACCAGAAGTCACACTATCATTCCTTTAATATCTGTTTAAGCTCTCCATATGGAACATCTTAGGCTTTTGGCACAATATTGCCCACAATGTGGAGTGGAGAATGTAGTGGTATCAAGTATTAAACCATTCACAATGGGGGTTGCCAGGTGGTGGTGGGGGGACTGAGCAGAGATCTGAGTTCAGACATGCCTCCCATATCTTGTTGTATTTATGCAGGTGATTCGAGCTGGCAAATATAACCGCTCAAAGATTATAAGTTTAGCCACTGCTGTGTGCCACGTAAGGAGAGGTGGGGGCCTGACCTACTGCCACTTCATAAGGATTGTTCTTTTGGCTTTGAGCATTGCTGCTACTACCCACTCCAGGTGTGTGTAGGTGGTTCAATGGTGTTGTGTTCCTGAGCAGTGTAAGGGAAGGGGCTAGGAGGATTGTTAAGCCTATCTGTTTTGAACAGTCTTCCAGCATGGCCTGCAAGAACGGTATCACCATGGGACATCTCCACAGGATATGCTGCAGATTGGCCTGCTGGGCTTGGCATCACCAGCATTTGGTGTGGGGTAGGAGGCCCATATTTTGTAGGGCCTCTGGCATGTGGTACCATTGCAGGAGTATTTTCTGCTGTATGAGTTGGCTGTCGATGTCTCTGTACAACAAGGGAGTACTTCTTAGGCAGCGGGCCCATGTGTCTGGGGATAAGTCCATCTGGTGGTCCTGCATCCATTTTACCTGACACTTGTCAGTGGTGTCAGGTTGGGAGCCTTAAAGCATGTGGTATATCCGACCTGCAATGCCCTTAGATTTCCCCAGCTTGTGTACTGTCCCCAGCCACTGCATCTCTCTTTGTTACCTCTCTCCCTTTTAAACCCCCAGATAGTTTCTCGGATCTGGAGGTACTTCCAAAAGTCAGTCTTGGGAAGAAAATATTTTCCCTGGAGTTTCTGAAAAGACAATAGCTCTTCTGAGTCCAGTTGTAAGAGGTCTGCAATTAGCCTTACCCCACTCTTGATCCAGGAGTGCCATTTTATGGTTCCCTCCCCCTTTCAAATGCTAGGGTTGTCCCATATCAGGATGTATCTTGTCGGGGGCACCCATGCCATTCTAGGGGTATGGATCAGTGTCATACAGGTCCACCAGGCCTTCCCTGTATCACACAGCATTGGGGAGGCCATGGTGCTTGGGTATTGTCTGGTGCCTAGAAGTGTACCCAACCAAAAATTGCCTGCCAGGTCAGTTTCTGACATGACCCAGGTCGGTGTTGTGTGGGTTAGAGATGTGAGCCACTTGATGGCTTGAGCTGCCTTGTAGGCCAGGTGGTAGCCCTGGAACCAGGGGAGGCCGTATCCTCCCTTCATCCAGTGTGCCCTCAATCTAACCTTGCCAAATCTAGGAGGCTTGATCTCCCACAGTAACATCTCCACCAGCTTGTACAGGGTTTATCATATTTTAAGACCCAAAGTAACTGGCAGGTTATGAAAAATATAGGCCACCTTCGATAGGGTGAACATACTTAGGGTTTCTATTTTGCCTTTTAATGAGAGTTTTAGCTTTATCCACCTTTGGACCTCTGCTGTCAGTGGATTGTCCAGAGGTGTGTAATTTACCTCAGCCAAATCTCACCAATGGGCAGTGATGATGATCCCCAGGTATGAGAATCCCTGTGGTGCCCAGCCTATAGATGATCCTTGCAGGCAGTCTTTCATGCAGACCAGGTTTAATGGCAACAGGGTAGTTTTCCTCTGGTTCATCATAAGGCCTGAGAATCTGGCAAATTCCCAAACGATTCATAGGATGTGGCACAGGGTTTTACCTGGGTTGGCCAACATAATCAGTAGATCATCCGCATACATTTTTACAAGATATTGTTTTCCCTGCACCTTTATACCCTGAACTTCTTGAGTTGATAACAGTTTATGGGTCAAGGGATCAAGTGCCAGGAGAAACAACAGTGGCGACAGGGGGTATCCCTGCCCGATTCCTCTATGTAGCTGAAAGGGGGAGGAGATATTGGTCAGTATCTTGGCTGTTGGGGAGTTATATAGTGTGGTCACCCATGTCTGAAAATAGGGGCCAAACCCATAGGCGCTGAGGGTATTGTGCAGTAGATACTCCCACTCCACTGAGTCAAATGCCTTGGAAAAGTTGACTGCCATTGCTGCCATGGATGTGGTGGAGTGTTGTGTGAACCATCTGAGGTTAAGGACAGTTTTGATGTTGTCTGCCCCATCTTACCCTTGCTGAAGCCAGCTTGTGAGGGGTGTATCAGGGAAGGGAGTATTGCCTCCAGCCTGTTGGCCAATACCTTCACCATGACTTTGGTGTCCACCCAGATCAGGAAGATGGGGTGAAAGTTAGCACAGTCCAGTGGGTCTGAGGACTTTTTTGGTGTCAGGGTAATGATAACCTCTTTTAATGTCAAGGAAAGGACTCCATGTTCATAGGCCTCTTGTAGCATGGCTAGGAGAGGGGGGAGATCTCTTCTGACAGCATCTGATAGAGTTCTGCTGACATGCAGTCTGCATCTGGGGCTTTCCCTTTGGACAACTGGTGTTGCACTCCCTTACGTTCTGGCAGGGATATGGGTTCAAGTTGTGCTTTCTCTGCCATTAAATATGGAAGCATCAGGGAGTTAAAGAAAGCTACCATGTTCTGGTTTGTGGAAGGGCCTTTGGGTGTACTTTTGGAGGTATAGAGAGCTCGGTAGAACTGCTGCATAGCATCATTAACCTCAAAGGCATTGTTATCATCCTCCCCAATGAGGATCTAAGGGTGTGAATCTGGGAAATCGCTTTCTGTTTCGGTAGGTGAAATGCTAGCAGCTTTCCGCCCTGGTACCCCATCTCCCAAAACGTATGTTTTGCCCTCAGGAGTTGCCATTCTGTTTTCCACTGCATCAGGGTATTTATCCTGTATTTCATGTCAGTGATTGCCAAAACAAGGGTGGCCGAGGGAGATGTTGTTTGCTTGAATTGGGCCTCCAAAGTGCCGACTTCTTGTTGCAGCATGATCATCTCTTCCTTGCACTTTCTATTTCGGGTGGCAGTGTAAGTTATTATGCTGCCTTGTAGGAATGCTTTGAATGCCTCCCACACTGTCCCAACTTTGACTTCTCTCATAATTTTAATCTTGAAGAAGGCCTAGGCTTCTACACATAGCCATGCACTGAACGTCTTATCCTTCAGCAGCAGGGGGTTACATTGCCATTTTGGAGAGGATGGTTAATGTCCCACAGGGAGGTATGACATGGCTATTGGAGCATAATCTGACATGGCCATGGGTTCTATACTGGTGTCATAGTTACCCTGAGCCACCACTGCATCTATTAACCAAAAATAAATATGACTATGGGACTCATGGACAGCGGAGAAAAAGGTATAATCCCTTCCTGAGGGATTGTCCCTATGCCAGGGGTCAATCAAGCCCCATTCCTCTCTAAGGGCCAAGAGTGCTACCTTAACTTTACGATGGGATTCAGGGGTGGGTTGGGATTTGTCAAAGAAGACGTCCATCACAAGATTGAAGTCTCCACCCATCATAATGGGTATGTTATAATTGTCCCCTTTTGCCTCGGCCAGTGCCTAGCTAACTTGTGAGAAGTCCTGTTCATCATGGTTGGGAGAATAAATGTTTGCCATCACTGACTTACCCCCTGGGAATGCAAACCATGCTACTATCCAATGCCCTTGCCTATCTGTCCTGACCCATTCCTCCACCCATGGGTATTTTATGTTTATCAAGCTAGCTAAGCGCCTCAAATTTGATGAGGTGGAGCTATGTACCACCCTTCCAATCCACTGTTTCCTAAGCCACTGGACCATCCTGACAGTGAGGTATGTCTCCTGGAGCAGGGCAATGTCCATCTTCAAGAATTTCAGATGCTGAAGTACTTTGGCTTTCTTGATCTGGTGGTTTAGACCCTTAACATTCCAGGAGACAGGCCTCCACCCCTGCTGAGAGTGGTGTTGTTGGACATGATTCCCAATGATTAACACTCTGGCCCACTTGCTTCCTGGATTGACTTACTCCAGAACATGCCTTCAGGAGATGTGGACTCCTGTACAGGTCAGATTGGGGCCCACCTAAAGTGAGGGGGGTGTCACCTCTGTGGGAAATGAGGTATACCTTGATAATCCGGATGCTGGTCTGTGAACTTGTTCAAAGTAGAAAACCAGAATAAGGTGAGTGATTGCATGAGAAAACTTGACACCAACCCAGTGGTACTGGCGCTTTAGTTATCAAAGAAAGGAAACAGCAGTAAACAGTGCAATTAGCAACTATATACAAGTAAGTGCAACTTAGACCACTCAGCAGTGTTGAAAGTACCATTCCTGCCCAAGATGGGGTAGTTCACCACTTAATCTATAGCACAGATTTGCATGTGCCTAAAGATGAAAGCTCGGTTGTGAATACACTAAGGTAACTAGAGGCGCTGTGCTAGAAGGGATGGGGTATCACACAACACCAACCCAGCTATAGTACTCTAGCCCCTATTGGGGAGATTAAGTGCTACTGAAAGGGGAACACTCATTCTGCCCCAGACCTTGCCCCAGTATCATTTGATGTCCTCCAGCATTGGAGCTATGCAGGAGTTTGCTGATGCAATCATGATTCCTTATCAACCTGAATTTATTGGAATAACATTCAGATATTGTGCAGTAGAAAGGATAAATCCTCATCCCCAATATAGTGACTCTGGCCATGGAGTGATCAGTTTAGTCTTGACCCTGTGGGGGGGGTATTATGTAGAACAGCACCTGCAGTCTATCTGCTGCCTATTCGTTCTGGTCTGTCAGTGAGTACTTCTCTCTGCTTGGGCACCATGTAAACCTCTAACCCCTCCTACACCAAATATGGGGGGGATGTAGGGGTTCTGCCCACTCTTGCACTTGGATTTATGTCCTGTTCTGGGGAGATGAACTTTTTGCAATTTGAGTACTGCTGTGCCTTGGGGTAGTTCTTCCCTGTGCATCAGTGGTAGGTAGCAAAGAGGGAGGACAGAGCACCCATGCATCCATCCCTCTGCTGGTTAAGGGATGGGGGCCTCTGACAGAAAAGATGGAGGAGGGAGGTGATCTTTCCTGCTCTGAGTGCTGGGCAATGAAGGAGGGAGAGATAGCCATCATGTGACCATGGTTTGGTATAAACCAAGCTGGCTGTTGGGGGGATGCATACTGTGTAGCTACCAGCCATCAGTTACCAGACAAGAAAAATTGCAGTGAAAGCTCATGGCTTGAACCCTTCATCACCTCTGAAAACCTCAGTGGGGTGCAGGGCCCAATGCCCTTTCTGTAATTGGCAATGGGGGGGCAGAAGACCACCTTATAGCCATGTGTGAGAAATCCCTGCATAACGAGATGTGTGCCCCTTTCCAGAGTTGTTCCCCCAAGTCTCTGGCTAATCTCAGCACCTGCTCTTTAACTGAGTAGTGGAGTAGGTACACAACAATAGGTCTCGGGGGGGGCCTCAGGTACTGCTGCTTGCCCCCCCCCGTCCTATGTGCCAGTTCCACCTTGATGGGCCCGCTGCATCTGTATCCAAGCAGCATGAGGATAAAATAATTTAAGAAGACTGCCATGTTGTGCCCCTCCAGCCCCTTAGGGATGCCAAGGATCCTAATGCTGTTGCTGCACTCCCAATTTTCTTGGTCTTCAGCCCTTTCCCATAGTTTTTTTTCAGTTTTAATTCATGGCCCCCCATTCTGTACAGGATTGCATGCTGTTGTCTCTCTAACTTGTCAGACCTCTGCTCCTACACATTGATGCTGTCCTGGAGGTCTTTGATAGCCTCCATGTTCCCTGCTAATGATGTTTTAATGACCAAGACTTCCAAGAGCAGGGTCTCCAGCATGCAGTTTATGTATCCTAGGGAGTCTTCAACCAGTGTTGTTGGGGCTTCAAGATGGGATGTTGCCGTGGTGGGGTACAGAGCCCTGGTCTGTACTTCCATGCAAATATCCAGTGGGCAAGGGCGGTGACTCCTGTTGCAAGCAGGTCAGTTTGGTTCTACTTTTTGTTTTGCAAAATGTTCTGGGATAGCAGTTAAAAGCCTTGGTTGAAATAGTGGCAAGTGTGTGGTATAGCATGAGCTTTAGTGGGCAATTGTCCCGATCTGTCTAAATTCTCTCTGCTCGAGCACTGTGAGGTAAGGCTGTAGGTTTGTGTTTCTCATGGTCAGCCGCCACACTTTCAAAAATGAAACAGCAATTCCTTCCAATTAGTCCATATTAAGAGCCTCATTGATAGATCGCTAGTATTGGGGCATCTTGTTGTACAAGCACCTCTTTTTCGTATTGTGAACAGTGGATGTGATCACCAGAAATAAATTACATTTTGATCCGAGGTAGAATCGGTAATGGACCTAAGCTGCCATTTCCCTTGGTGCCTGTCCACACCCCTGTTCTCTACTGGTTTTTGATTTCTGGCATGCAACATTATTTTTATTCTGGTAAGACACTGGGCCAGGCCTTGAGTCTTAGTGACCAGACAGGCCATGAGTTTTACTATCCAGATGTAATTACCAGCAAATGATCAGCAACTTCTGCTTCATGGCTCTTGCCACTAGTAAAGAGCCTATTAAGTGGATTTTGGAAGATACAGCTTGCAACACAAAGGTCCAGTGTCCATTTAGTCATATGGAACTGAAGCCAGAGGAGGAATTCAAGATCTAACTACTTGTTAATCTGCCCAAGACCTACATAGCATTTTAGGATAATAAAGTCACTCCTTACCTCTCATGCCTTTCTCTTTTGAATGGGGCTTCTGCCTCATCTTGCATGTCTTGTGTGTCTTGTATGGTATAAATGATGTATTTGTAGCTCACCTAGTGTATACAAAGTGAGAGTTTGTAGGCTTCCAATATGTTATGCATTTTTCTGGAATGCTCCCTGCTGTGTCAAGCAGTCAGAAGACAGTTGGGGGCACACATTCCCTGTGAAATATGGTATCTCCTATCGATGACTAGGGTTACTCTACAAATGAAGAAAATGACTGAGTTATGCAGAGACCATGGCATCTCTAAAGCTCCCAAAGATGTCCTGACTTCTCCTGCTGGCTGAAATGAAGGTAGAGGCATCCAGTACACAAAGATGCTTGCATCTCCACACTGGTGTCCAGGTTTATCTACCAACAGACAGGAAAATAGGGCACGCAGACAGCAAAATAATTAGACTCAGGTTTCTGAGGATTATTACTGCAGTCCCTAGCCCTCTCTCCTAGGATATTTAAGGCACATCACAATAACATTTAATTTTGCTTGCATTCACATTTTTGTACATATTTATATTAGTATATGTGGGTGTCTGTATGTGCATGTGTGTGTATACAGTACATGCATGTGTTTGTGTTTTCTGTTTCGTTTGTACAGTATGTAGGTGTGTGTATGTATGTAAGTAAGTATTTTGTGACAGGATAAGTTTATTAGGACAAGTATAACAATTTCAAAACTACACTGTATATAAAATACAAGTTAAACAGTACATAAAAATACATTAAATATCATAGATAAAATGCACATATTGCTACCCAGTTGTTGTTACATGTGCGCAAGATGGTATGTAGAGATGGGCGAACCGATTCGGCAGAAATCCAACCCCCCAAACTTGCAATGCCCCACATATGTGAAATTATTCCGAACCATTTTCTTGGTTCAGATTGGTTCGGATAATGTGCCATGCAATAGGAAGGGAAGGGAGCTTTCAGCTTGCTGCTGAAAATTGTGGTGGCACTTTTCTTCTGGGCTCTGTTTACTTCTGGGATGTAAAAGTGCAACACAGACCGACACACATGCCTATCCTTTGAGCATGCCCGAGGGTGGGAGCATCTGTAAAGAAGCTCCCCATTGGTTGCAATCAAACCCCCTTTTGAAAGGGGACACCTGATTGATTCACCTAACACCAACTGGCATTCACACTGCTCTGCTTGTTTCAGACTGCGCTGGACCAAGACTGAAAGAGCAGCTACTGCAGCTGAGCTCAGATGGGCAGGAAATGACGTTGTCATTCATCATAGTGACAGTCAACTGACTGTAGCAGCAATTTTCTTGTGTGTGTGGATGGGGTAATTTATTTATTTATTTATTTTTAAATTAAAAAACAACTAAAAAAGAGCCAGGAGGAGTGAGAAAGGACTTGAGTCAAAATGGGCAGTTGGAGGAGAGGAGTAGCATGGCTGTGGCACTGGCTGGCAGTTGCAAGAAGAAAAGAGTGAGAGAATGGCCTGAGAGAGACCTGTGAAATAAATTAAAAGGTGTACTGGAAAAAAAAACTAAAGCAAGAATCCAAAAAAGAAGGGTGGATCTTGGCGGAGGGAGGGAGAGGGACTCAGGTTAAAGGCCAAGGGAGAGAGTGACAGGCAGAGGCAGGTGGGACTATAGTATCAGCCAGTTTCAATTTTGAACTAGTCTTGCTGGCATTGTCCATAGCACTGGCTCGTACAGAGATCCAGTGCAAACCAGAATAAGGAGGAACCCTATGTCTTTTCAGTTAAATTAAGATCTGACAGCCACCACCAGTCCTTGCATACTACTGTCTGTGTGACCCTAAACAAGTCAATCTCTCATTGTGGGGCACACCTACAAGCTTTGCCTCAGTGGGCCTGCTGTGGGCTATAAATAAAAAAAATAATCCTTGCTTTGCCAGGACTGTTGCAGAGGACTAGGCCAGGTTTGACAGTTTTGTGGCCAATGATTTTTTCAGTTTGTACTCTAACATTGTCCATTGCACCAGCTCTGGAGATCCAACATGAACCAGAATAAATACAGGAGCCCTGTGTCTGAATATCATTTACAATATGACAGCCACCACCACTAACAGTTTCATACTGTCTGTGTGACCCCGAACAAGTCAGTCAGCTCTCTTTCTGTGCTGCTCCTTGGGACACACCTACGATGTTCTAGTCAGTGTGTCTTCCGGCCAGCTTCAGAGGACTATAAAGAAAAACAATAAAAAATACATAATCCTTGCTTTGCAAGGACTGTGTTGTAGAGGGTTAGGCCAGGTTTGTGAGTTTGTGGCTCCTGATTTTTTTTTTTTCAGTTTGAACGCTATCATTGTCCATAGCACCAACTCTGATAGTTTAGATCCTGTGTGGCTGTGAACCAGATAGCAGCCCTGTGTCTGAATTTTATTTAAAATCTGACAGCCACCACCACCACCACTTTTATCCTGTCTGTGTGACCCTGAACAAGTCAGTCAGCTCTCCTTCTGTGCTGCTTCTTGGGGCACATCTATGAGCTTCTGCTCAGTGGGTCTTCCGGGCAGCTTCATGGACTATAAATAAAAAAATAACCTGTCAGCCACCACCACCACTTTCATGCTGTCTGTGTGACCAGAACAAGTCAGTCAGTTCTCTTTCTGTGCTGCTCCTTGGGGCTCAACTACGAGCTTCTGCTCAGTGGTCCTTCATGGCGTCTTAGTTGATTGTCTGTAGCACTAGTCCTAATAGTTTAGGTCCCATGTGACTGAGAATCAGATAGCAGCCCTGTGTTTGAATTTCATTTATGGTGAAGTGATGGCTTTTAGACTGCCTGGTGCTCTTCTCTCAAATTCTGTTGTTGGTGGTCTGTTCCATACTGAAAGCCATTGCTAAACAAAGTGGTGTCCGTTACTGAGAAATAAAACTACCAATATAAACACACTATCCCCTTCTATAAAACTCAGACTCCGGAGACTGGATAAAAAAATAGAGATCTGGGACTTGCCTGCCTTTTTTGGACCAAATCGTCATCCTGGGGGTGGGTGGGAGGTGCAGCCAGTACATTTATTTATTTATTTAGTTTTTGTTGATCGGGTAAGTGCACTAGGCAGATTCTGCCTATTTTCAGGCACGACCCGGGGGGAGGGGGATATGGATGAAATGCTAACTGACCTTGAACCAGAGTAAGCCGTTGGTGGTATTTGGCCAGTGCACCAGGGAAATTCCCCTACTCACAGGTAGGGGGCCGGCTGCTGTGTTTGCATGGCAGACACCTCTGAGACGCTGATGGAGCAACACATTGGAGCTGATGTGCAGTCTGTGCTCACTTCTCCCACTGTGGTTCATGCGGGGGTTAACGCGAGTGCTTTGGGTGCCTCTGTGGAGATTTATGGAGTGGAGCATAGTGACGCCTTTCAATGGGAAATTGTGGCTTAATGGCTGAGTCTTGTTTACCAGTCCCTTCCTTACCAGTGAGCACCTCGGTACCTCCTTTACAGACTGCAGCTCGTGATATTGGCTTGGCTGATTTATTGCAAAACCCTACTGCTGATATTCCTACTGCATTACTGGCTTCTGCTTTGCTTTCTGAGAAGCTGAATCTGACAGCTTCAGCCGGGATGATTCACCCGGATGACATACAAGCAATTGAAATGTGGAAGAGAACCACGTGAAAGGACTCCTACCCGACTGGCGACTGGTCGAAGGATAATGCCTTGTCTGATGCAGGTTGGATTTTCAAGGATGGGAAATGGATACCGGATTCTCAGTGGAAGACATTTACACAAGATTCTTCACACATCAATTCGGGAGCTCCTGAGGACCCTCTGCCAGGTCAGAATTTTGTATTACATTATACAACTGCTCCTGGGGTGGGGGCACCTGATACTGCTGAGTCTTCGGGCACAGGGATTCTGGAGGGTTTTCCACATCATTCTCCTCCTGTTTCTCCCCCTCGAGCACAACATCACCATGGGGCTCAGTTTTCGGATCTATTTCTCAACAACAGATTAGAACAAGCACCCAGAAGGAATGCAGTTCGCCTTTGCTATCGAGGAGGCCTTGAGGAACACCCCGATAGACTCTTTGTTGCTAGAAAATTATTAGAAGACTCTATGCACTTTCAGGCAAATTATATTTATGCTCTGATTAATATAAGGGGTGAAGTCACCTTCGACAATAGTTTTAAAACCTTTGCAGGTTTGGACAAATTTTGGAATATATATGAAAACTGTAAATCACAGCCTTTGTGGTTACCTTTTTGGGCTATCCTGATTACTAAACCTCTTTATAAAGTGGTACATATTATGTTTCGGAATGAAGGGGTGAACATGGGGGGTATTCTTTTTTGTCTAGAACACAAATGCACTGTCTTGGGGCCTCCAGAAGCTGTCATTGATGGGTAGGGTGTCTGGACAGGTAGCTGTAAATTCAGGGTGAAATTGCATATTGTGGGAAATGATGTGGTTCATATTCCTAACAGCTTTTTTCTTGGTATAGATAGAGGAATCTGTTTCTACCCTGGGCAGCCTAAAGCCTACTACAAATATGGAGGCAGGAGACATCTCAGCAGCACCTGTGATAAGGTGAAATGTGCTCCCTGTTGGGAATTTGATCATGATAGTGGAACTTGCAGGAACGTATTTCTTTGCAATCTTTGCGATGAACAGGGTCACGCTTATCCCCAGTGCCCTTTGGCTGGACAAAATAAACAAGGGGGTATCAATAAGGAAGATTTTATTAATAATGCACAGGGCAAATATCAGACCAGGGATGTACCCTTTGCAGGCCCTACTACTTCTGCTCCTTCATCTGGTGCTGACCCCACCACTTCTGCTTCAACTCCTACTGAGGACCCACATTTTTTATAATCTGCCCCGGGCTCAGGGCCACTCTCAGCTACACCCTCTCATGACACTGACCCCCCCGAGCTTACACAACAGTCCTCTGTTGATGTTTCTGGGACTCCCTCCATTATCATTCCTCTTCTCAAACAAGTTGGTAGGCCTCCACCCCCCTCCACTTCAGAATTTGAAATCCCCCACCCAAAACAGGTAACTAGAGCTTCTAGTTGGCACTTGAGTCAACCTCCTGAAATCCTTAATGAGAACCCTTTCCACCTCTTGCAGGATCAGGAGGGCGGCTCAGAATCTGATGTCTCCACAAAATCTGGGTTCATTTCTGAAATGGATTGTGAGGATGAGGGGGGTTGGGGGTTCTGGAAGGTAAGAAAAAGAAAGGGAAGAAATGGAAAAAAGATGTTCAGAAACCCTGATGGTAGTATTTTGCTTTAATCACACATGGCAGAAATTAAACTTGCTTCCTTAAATACCTGCAGTATTAAAAATTATAGGAAAAGGATGGCATGTTTACATTTTTGTCTTTCTCTAGAAGCTGATATTATTTTTTTACAGGAAACAAGATTTAATTGTGTACATGATATTCGAAAGCATCTAAGCTATGGATTAGGGGGCCTACTTTTTGGTCCTATGGGGAGGATGCAGCAAATGGCCTAGGCATTCTGTTCAACCTTACTTCTGTCCATGTCTCTAGGTTAGTGGATATACACACAGGGAGGGCCCTGCTATTGAATTGTGTTTATAAGGGTTTCTCTCTTCATCTTATTAATACTTATGCCCCTCAAGTTAAAACTTTACAGATTGAATTGTTTAATAGTATTCAGCCATGTCTTTTTACTCAGAAACAGGTTACATCGGGTGGTGACATGAATTGCAGCTTAGTAGTCAGGTTTAAGGATTCTGTCCAAACTAAAGTTTATTGTGATTCCCATGCTTTATTGAAGATTTTACAGACTGCCTCCCTTAAAGATGTTTACTGAGAACTTTATACAGATGTATATACAGACACTTACAAGAGAAGTGCTCTTCGTGATAGAATTGATTTTATTTTTTTATCTAAATTTTTATTTCCACATGATTTGTTTCTTCGTCTGTGTGAATTCTGAGACCATTTGGTCCTGTTTTGTACTGCGAATATGTCTCATTTTCCTCCCAGGTTTTCTGTGGTTCCCTCTAGATGGAAACTGAATTCCTCTTTACTACAAGATCTGGATGTGCAACATAAATTACATTCCCTCCTTGTTGCCCAGAACTCTGTCAGGGTGCTTTATGATTCTCAGGCACATTGGTGAGCTGGCACAAAGACAGAGTTTAAGATTTTGTTTACTTCTTTTGGGAGGCATAAATGTAATAAGGATTATATTTCTTATTTAGATTTTCATCAGCAGTTTTATAGGTTGACTTCTTTGCCTAATGTTGCTGATGTTAGGATAAAACATCAGATAGATATTGTCAAGGGTCACATGGTGCATTACCAATATGACCGTGCGGTGTCTTTGCAGGCAGAAATGCGGTATGGTACTGTGAAGTCACCTTCAACTGACTCTTTTGCTGCCTGTAAACATCAGATAGACAATAAATTAATGGAGGGTCTTACAAATTCGGATGGGACTTTAATAACCACTACTGTTGGGATGCTTAACATTGTTAGGTAGTCTCTACTACAACTTCAGGGGACTAGTTTTTCTTGAGGGGTTGCATGGGAAGATATTCTTGCATGTGAGCTGCCAGTACTTTCTGAAGAAGAAAATGGGGATTTAGGTAAACCCATTTCTAGGCAGGAAATCACTAATTTGGCTTTGGGTATTTCCCCGGGGTGGATGGCCTCACTGATGAGTTTTATACATTTTTTATAGATGACATGTGTGATATTTTGCATGTTGTTTATAATGAGATTTTGGACACTGGGTTTATGCCTATTGATTTTTTGGCTGCAATACTTATCTATTTATTTAAAAAAGGATATAAGGCAGATATAGGGAATCAGAGGCCTATCAGTTTACTCAATCCGGACTATAAACCTTTATTGGCTATTCTGTGCCATAGGTTGCAAAAGGTTGCTTCTAACTTAATACATCCTGTCCAAACCTGTTCCATCCCAGCGAGGAATATACAACAAAATTTGGCTTTTTTTGCATAACATTTGTGAGTTTGGGAGACAATGGCATTTATTGGGTTATCTATTGGCATTAGATCAAACCAAGGCCTTTGACAGGGTATCTCATGATTTTCTTTGGCAGGTGCTTGAACATTATGGGCTTTTTTTTTCCATTTTAGGACTTGGATAAGTCTTTTTACAAAGAGGCAAAATTGTTCCCTACGGTAAATGGGGTGCTAGGAGAGGCTTTAATCTTACAGAGGGGGTTTAGACAGGGCTGTCCCCTTAGTCTCCTGTTGTATACATTTATTTTGGATCCCATTGTATGGGAGATACTTCGGGACAATACAATTTGGGGTTTATCACCATCCCCATTTTTGGAACCCAAAAAAACTGCCAGTTTATGCTGATGATATTGTTGTCACTCTTCCTGACCCTGAATCAGGTATGGCAGCTTTGCGGGTTTTAGATGGGTATGCAAGCTTGGCAGGGGCAGCTATTAATTATTCTAAAAGCATCGGGATATATGTTGGTGATGGGGTACCTAACTCCAGGATTGGGCACATTTCTATTTCAAATGACATGATTAAAATTCTTGGGTGTCATTTTGGTTCTTTGAATTTGGCTTCTTTGAATTGGGAAGAGAAAATAAGAGTAGAAGAAATGAAAGTGCAAGTTTGGAAAATGTGGGCATTGTCAAAAACTAAAAGGATTTTGATAGTTAAGAAATTTCTGTTCCCTCTGTTTTTGTATGTTTGTACCTCTTTCCCTATTCCAGGTTCGTTAGAGATGAGATTGTATAGCACTTTTTTCCAGATGCTTTTGGGGGAGCCGTCTTAATCTGGTTAAATGGGATTTCACTTATTTACCAGTTAAGAAAGGGGGTCTTGGTATGATACACCCTTTAGTTTTTTACTTTTCTTTCTTTTTTCTTACAATGCTTCACAAAGTAGGGGATATTAGACACCAGTGGGATGGTTGGACGGACCTGCTGTTTTGACCTTTTTCACTAAAATGGGGAGACTCTATTCCTAAACTATGTGCCACTTTAGAAGTCCTTGATTTTGCTATAGCTGCAATAAGAAAACTTAAATTGTGGGGAGTTACAAAAGAGCATCTTACCACTCTGCAATGCAAATTTTTATATATTGATATCATGAGGAGGAATTCTGCTTGTCAGGTTGATTTTCCTAGGTGTGTACCTATGAAATTGGCAAATGCTTTGCATACTTTGGTTGACAAGCGACTTCCGGTTCCCATGTGGGATGTGCAGTGGCTTTGTTGTCATGGTAGGATTGGGGTGGAAGGGAATTTAAAGCATAAACCTTTGTTGGAAAGACAATGTATTAGATTGGAATGTAATGGTTCAGAAGAAAATATGGAACATGTTTTCTTTACATGCATTTATGCTAAACAATGTTGGCAAGATTTAACTTCTAAGTGGCACTGGGGTTTGGCAACACTTGTCACTTATGAGACTTTGGTTTCGGGAGATTATACTGTTTTTTATTTCACAATATCACCCTAGTACATTGAACCCGCTGTTTGCATGTCTTAAGCATTATTTGTGGCAAGCCCAATGTCAATATTCTTTACAGTATTTGAATATCCCAACTTTGACTGTCATCACACAAATTGAAACAACAGTTTGTAAACAGAAAGACATTGAATGATCACTTCTTACTGATCTGAAGATTCGGATTCTCTGGAAATATATATTTTGATTGTAATATTTTTTGGTTGTAATAATCCTTCTTTTAGAGTTTCTGCAAGCCTTTTTCGTTTGTTTCTATTACTGAATGTAATGCTGTTTTGATTGATATTAATCCTTAACTTCTCATTTTTTGTTTCTGTTTTGTTTCTTACATTATTGGAGGGGTGACTGGGTAATCAACATTTTTTATTTCCTTATTTTCAACTGTGATTTGTATTATATTTGTTTTTCGTTTTTATCCCTTTCTTGGTTTTTATTAAAGCTTTACTTGTACTGAAGTTTTCTTTTCTTTTCAATAAAAAAAAATCCCTCCTCTTTTCAAGAAGTGCCATGGGATCTTTAACATCCACCTGAACTACCACCAGAACAGGCAGACAGGACTTCGGTTTAATGTCTCATCTGAAAGACAGCACCTCGGGTACTGATGGTACTGGTAGCAACTGTGGTAGATAAGTCCCTATTCTCAGTCACCATAGTCACTTTCTCATCGGAGATCATTTTAATTTAGGTCAATGCACCCCACTAACTGGATTGATATATGCTAGCATACCTCTCAAGTGTCCCTGATTTTGCTTCAGAATTTCCCTCTGTCCCTCCTAAAATTTGTGTTTTTGTGACTGAACAGTGGTAACAGTAAGCACAAAATAATGTCAAACATTAAAATTACAGACTTGTTCTTCTTCAGAAAATGCATCTTATACTAATCCCCTTATTGTATCATCTTTTTGAGTGAATATTACCAATTTTTAATATGTGTTCCTGATTTGGGGTCTTTGTTCCTGATTTTTTAAGCCTTGTCCCTGATTCATGAGACAAGTGGTTGAGAGGTATATATGCTAGTAGCTCTGTTTTTCCCCCATGGTAGTAGCTGTGGTGAAATGGTGGTTTTCAGACTGCCTGGTGCTCTTCTTACACATTTATTTCTGTTGCTGGTGTGTTCTGTACTGCTTACTGGCTATCTGACTGGCTGTCTGACTGTTTCTGATCCTCCATTATGGTGGTGTTCCTCATTGTTCACTAATCTTAACTGAGAGACATTCACAGTGATACCTGTTGAGAAAAAGAAGTCACTACTGTTATTAACTATTATACACATTATTACTTTCTTAAAATGTCAGAAACAGAAGAGTGGTTAGATAGCATTCTAGCAGTGGCCTGCTTTTTGCCAAAACCACATGGACAGTATGCATGTGGTGGGTGACTGTCAGAGTTTAATACACACACACACAGGTCTGCTAATGCTAACTGTTATTATTCTGATTCACATCGGTGCTGTACTAAACAATAGTTTAATAACAGTTTTCTACAGATAAGTTGATTAAAAATAGAATAATAGATATGTTACAGTGCATTACAAGGCAGTATTCCCATTGAGACGTTCTGGGGACATAGGGAACCTTGAGAGTGAAGCTCAAGAGGTTCTTATGTTCCCAGAACCTCGAGATGGGATTACAGCTTTGTGATGCATAGTAACATATTTGTTAATTTTTTAAATACAATATATGGATCTGAGGTGAATTGTCTTATCTCCAGTTTGCCAGTGGAGTCAGTGGGTCAGTGTGCATGTCAGCAGGGTTCCCCATTGCTGTAAGCATCAGCCAGTGGAGTGGGCTTTGTTTAGCCCTGCTTTTTTGTTCCAACTGCTGTCATCGGTGGAGGTATCAGTCAGGCCACAGTTGCAACAAGATGAGCCAGTGGAAGTTAGTCAGATTGCTAATAATGGGACAGAGCAGGGAGGAAAGAAAAACTGTTGCTGCTACCCAGGTGATTTCTCTTGCCAAGCGAGAGAGAGACAAGCCACCATGTTTTCAAAGTTGTTCTGCCTGCCCACAGAGGAAAAATGGCAAATCAGAAGGCATAATTTGGAAGATGTTGGGGACAGACTTGCGAGTGTGCTGTTCAGTTTTGGTGATAATACTTTCATTCAGGTCCTGAACGATAGTATTACGGCACCTGAACGATAGTATTATCAGTCAGGATTGGTGGTATTATCGCTCCAGGAGTGATGGCATTACCGGGCTTTTTTTGTATGCTTTTTAATAGTATTATTTTAAGAATCCATATATTAAAAGCAGTTTAAAATGATTTTTTAACATAGAGTTACCATAAAACAATAAAGGATATATAAGGTTCGGATAAGGTTTGGATAAGGATCCAAACCTTTTTTCTTTGCTTATCAGAATCTTTTAAAATCTCAGAAACTTTTGAGGTTCTGCCATCCCTAATGGTACAGTATGTTTGCTCATTTTTATCTAGGTGATATGCAAGGGTGATCTAGTACTGAAGTGGAGTACGGTGGATCTGCTGAAAACCAGCACTTTTTACTCAGGCAAGGGGGAAACAAAGTTTCTTGGCTTCCAATTGGCTCTTCAACAGTTCTATAGTTCTTGCACATTTTTTCAAGGATTACTCACCATGCTTTTGCAATTGACATGACCTGAAGCAACCAATAAGTGACTCTGAAAATCGTGATTGCACAATGTGCATGTCTCTGCCATTTTCTACTCACTCTCAGCAGAGAAGGACACGTGTGCATGGAGATGTTAAGCTCTTCAGGTCTTTTGAAAAACTGCTCTTTTTAAAGGGAAAAAGACTGTGAAATCATCAAAAAGTCATTCATTATTACTATAGTTACAGTAGCTTGTTAACTGTAGTTTCTGTGCAGGGCAAGCATAGATGCAAGTGTGAGGGCAAATTTAATTGATAAGGTAATCTTACAGCAATAAGGTGATATGTTAGACTAGTTTAGAAACAGTTGTGTTCATGGGTCAAGAAAGCAATGAAAAGCTATCAGGCAGGCTTCCAAAGATCCATGGTTTGATAAAGAATGAGCAAAAATAAAAGAAGGGAGTAAATACATTAGAAAGAAGATCAAGAAATACATGGTGAGAAAGAATACAGAACTCTTAAACACATAAAAAGTGGCTTATAATAAATTTCTGTGGGGAGAATTCAGGAATTCAGTCAGGAATGGTGGAATTATCGCTCCAGGAGTGATGGTATTACCGGGCTTTTCTTATTTATTTATTTTTTTATTTTATTTAAACAGCAGTTTGGAAAACCTTTGAGCCATAGGCTCATTTACAAAGGTACCTTGTCACAGTAAGACAAACCAAAATACACAGTATAGCAGTACAACACATAAGTATAACAGTAAAATTAAGACATAGATACAAACAAGCTGGTACAGGTAGGATGGATGCAAACAATACCAGAGTTATGTCATCCTTAGCAGCTTAGTAATAAGCTTTGTCATAAGTATTGAGTAATGGCTTTGACTAGTGGCAGTTACAGCATCGGTGTTAATAAGGTGGTTACGTAAGGAAGTTTTGAAGCACGATATAGTTGGAGCTTCGGAGATGGAGGGGGGCAGTGTGTTGAACCAGGAGGGGGCCCTAAAGCTGAAGGCTCTTTGGCCGTGAGAGGTCCTAGCTCTAGGGATAACAAGAGAGGTTTTCCCAGAGGTCCGAGTATGAACTAGTGGGACAGAGCAGCGTATGGTGGTGGTCAATCCTGGTGGGGAAAGCCCAAGGAGGGTCTTTTTTGTAAGGGTACAGGTAAGATATTTGAGGCGCTCATCGAGATCAAGTACCAGCGCTTTAGCATACAGTAGACAGGTGTGTGTCATCTTAGGTGCTCCAGTAATTAACCTGCAGGCCTTATTCAGAGTAAAAGATTTTATGGAGTGCGGTCTGATCAGCAGCACCATACACTGGCAGTCCATAGTCCACTAGGGACAGGATAGAGGAGGTGACATGCAGTCGATGACCTCCGGGAGGCAGTGTTATACCGAGCGTGTAAGATGCCCAATCAGATATTAGTGGCAGTGGCTAGGGCAGCGATGTGTCCATGGAAGGAGAGGGAGGGGTCAAAATGGATCCCTAGGTATTTATAGGAGCAAACTTGTTCGAGTGGGAATGAGGACCCAGAGTGAATGAGGAGTTTGAAGTTGCAGGACTTGTTTTGGGGATGAGTGAAGAACATGGTTTTTGGTTTTTTAAGATTTATCACCAATCTATGTTCCTTGAACCAGCCCTCGGCTTCAGTGAAGGACTTCTGCAGCGAGTCCTGGAGGGCAGTAGGGTTACGACTTGAGGCAAAGATGACTGCATCATCAGCGTACAATAGAATGTTCCTCGAGCAAGAGCGTGGAAGGGTGTTAAGGTAAAGGGAGAATAGTAAGGGGCCCAGAATGGAGCCCTGGGGAACCCCAGAAAAGATGGGACAGATGTCTGAGTAGGTCCCATTAATTTTTACACGCTGTGAGCGGTCAGACAGATAACTGGTGCACCAGGAGATAGGCCCAGCAACAAAACCAGAGAGACTAAGGGCATCAAGAAGGAGGGGGTGGGAGACAGTGTTGAAAGCTTTCGAGAGGTCAATGAAGACAGCACCAGCCAGAGAACCAGTGTCTAAGGAGGAGTGGAGAAAGTTGGAGAACTCTAGGAGGGCTGTGTTGGTACTGTGGCCCACCAGAAGCCATGCTGCTCAGGACAAAGGACATTGTAGGTGGAGAGGTAGTCAGAGATTTGAGAGGCCACCACTTTTCCAAGGCCTTGGAGAGAGGAGAGAGAATGGAGATCGGACGATAGTTTCCAGCCACAGTCCTATCACCACCTTTAAAGATAGGGGTGACAGTGGCGACTTTCCAGGCAGTTGGAACCTTCCCAGGCAAAGAGAGTGGTTGATGAGGCATGTGATCGGGGTAAGGACTGTGTCTAAGACCAGCCGTGGGATCCCGGATCCAGGGTGTCACTGCCTGTACTATTACTCTTGAGGGGCAGTGACAAGGTGCGGCTCCAAGTTCTTGGGCAGAAACAGTCGGAGGAGAAAATAAGGCGAGAAAGATTTACGGCAGGTTCTGGGGAGGAGGTCAAAAAATTTGTAGGGAGGATAGGGCTAAGGTCAGTGAATGAGGTGTTGAGGTGGTTGGCTATGAGGGCTGGGTCTGAGGAGATCACACCATTAATGTTGATCTGGGTGGGTGGGGGGTGTGCACTCCCATTTAACTGTTTAATGTTATCCCAGAAGGTTCTGGGATTCCCCATGAGGCAGTGAGTGAGGACCGATAGTGCTCAGACTTGGCCTTCTGATGGCCAGAGTGCACTTGTTTCGGGCAGCATATAACCTCTGTCATTGGGCCGGCCAGTCTCAATGGCACGGTGCCATAGGTTGTCCCTATGTTTGAGCTGGTGGATCAAAGCTGGGGTAACCAGGGGCATTCTTCCTTTAGAGCGGCGGGTCAACACTGGGCAAAGATATCACAGGCATTATTAAAAGTTTGGGTAAAGAAGGAGGAGCTGTGTCAATGTCAGGAGTTGCCTGTATGGGAGACCAGTCAATTTGGGACAGAAGTTCCTTAAGTTTTATCAGTCCACCAGGTATTAGATGCCGCCGGCATGTGGACTGTGCTATGGGTTTGGGGACTGAGGCTGACCAGTGGAATAGAATGGGGGAGTGATCGCTGAGAGAGTCTGGAAGGACTTGTACATTGGGGATCCAATTAGGCAGTTGGTGAGTACCACATCAAGCAGGGTACTGGAGCCTCTCTTGGGGTTAGTCCTGGTAGGGTGGGTAACTAGTTGCGTTAGGTCTATTGCAGAAAGGAGTCTCGGTGGAGAGGAGGAGGGGCTGAGCCAGTTGACATTTAAGTCACCCACCAGAATTTGATCAGCGGAAGGAGGTAGAGAGGTAAGGTATTCTGTAAGAGAGGCAATGGCCTGCATTTGGTCCCTGGGGGGCACGTATGCAGTAGTCAGATAAAGGGGTTCCTTTAAAGGGTCAGGGGTTAGTTTCAGCGTAAGCGTCTGGGCCCTGGAGTCAAGGATGGGAGTGGGCAGGGCTAGTACGGGGGAGAGGTTCCTTGACATAAATAGCACAGCCGCCACCCCGTCTCCCAACACGGTCGGACCGGAAAAGGGTGAAACCAGGAAGGGAGACTAGGGAGTCAGGGGAGGATTTCGACAGCCAAGTCTCAACCAGGGTGATGACATCAGGGTTAATTGATGTGACCAGGCATTGTAGTGAGTCAAACTTTTTTAGGAGGCTACAGATATTCATGGAGACCATGCATAGGCCTGTGGTGCGAGTTGGGGAGCTCCTGGGAACCGGGCCGGGGTTTGAATGAATGTTCCCTGACAGGAGTAGTAGCATGACTAACACCCTGGCTGGGAGATGGTGAGAGGTTTTCCTACGATTGACATGAGAGGGAGGGGAGGGGAGGCTAAGGGAGCAGGGGGTAGGCAGGGAGGTACAGGAGGGGAAAGCAAGAATAAGAAGACACCCAGATGTGCCTGAGGTGAAGAGAAAGCTAGGGGGAGGGCAGGGGGGACAGGGACACACAGAGGTCCCAAGGAGCAGGAGAGGAGGCTCAGGAGCAAGGGGAGGGAGGGGTGCCAGGGCACTGTGTGGACTAGCAGATGGGTAAGTGAGTAAGTGCACTGCTAGTGGGGATAGGCACAGGCAGAGCGTGAGGCAGGGCCAATACATTGTGGTGAGCAAGATCCCAGGGAAGTAGTGCTGTACAGGTAGGAGTAGGAAGTAGTGAGGGAGCATAGGTCCCTCTAGTGGCCAGCAGGTATAACCTGCAAATGGGAAAGTGGGGAGATAGGTTCTGGGCAACAGGACGTGATATCACCGGATGTGATGTCATGGGTGGATCCTTAAATTGACAGCCGCCCCTGGGTGGGAGGGTGGTTGGGGTGGGCAGGGCTGATGGCGCAAAGCGCCGTTGGGCCAGCACCCCTCTGCAGGCGTCCAGATGAAGAGAAGAGGCTCTCTTTACCTCGAAAGTTATCAGGCTGGAGATTTGGCTTCCTCAGCTACTCAGGTGAGCTGCTTGTGCGTCAGTTGCTTGATTGTCCCGAGTGCCTAGCTTGGGGAGCTGCCTCGAAAGTTATCAGGCTGGAGATTTGACTTCCTCAGCTACTCAGGTGAGCTGCTTGTGCTTCAGTTGCTTGATTGTCCCAAGTGCCTAGCTTGGGGGACTGCCTCGAAAGTTATCAGGCTGGAGATTTGGCTTCCTCAGCTACTCAGGTGAGCTGCTTGTGCTTCAGTTGCTTGATTGTCCCGAGTGCCTAGCTTGGGGGCTGGGGAGCTGCCTTGAAAGTTATCAGGCTGGAGATTTGGCTTCCTCAGCTACTCAGGTGAGCTGCTTGTGCTTCAGTTGCTTGATTGTCCCGAGTGCCTAGCTTGGGGGGGAGCTGCCTATGTTGTGGAGAAAACAAAGCCTCTCATTACTATGCAGCGGGAGAATATGTTGTGACTTACACAAAGCAGCTCCACTCTAAGCAAACAGGGCTATTCCATAATGAGGTCACACTAGGACCCAGCTAACCTAATGCCTTCAGTAACAAGGACAGTTAGCTCAATACCACCATATTAAACAAGTCTGATCTATATTAGCTGCTTGGTATATCTGGCTTTAAGATGAAATCAGCAATTAGCTCCAAATACCACCATATTAAACAAGTCTGATCTATATTAGCTGCTTGGTATATCTGGCTTTAAGATGAAATCAGCAAGGCAACTCTAGAAAAGCCAGTGAGTCCCTAGCTTTACACTTCAGCAATTAGTAGCACAAAGAGAATCAAATAACAAGCCCACCCAGTGGTGAACAGGAACAAAGTTCATAAAATATAAGTGTCCATCAGGTAGCACCCCTCTGCAGGCGTCCAGATGAAGAGAAGAGGCTCTCTTTACCTCAAAAGTTATCAGGCTGGAGATTTGGCTTCCTCAGCTACTCAGGTGAGCTGCTTGTGCTTCAGTTGCTTGATTGTCCCGAGTGCCTAGCTTGGGGGGGGGAGCTGCCTCAAAAGTTATCAGGCTGGAGATTTGGCTTCCTCAGCTACTCAGGTGAGCTGCTTGTGCTTCAGTTGCTTGATTGTCCCGAGTGCCTAGCTTGGGGAGCTGCCTCGAAAGTTATCAGGCTGGAGATTTGGCTTCCTCAGCTACTCAGGTGAGCTGCTTGTGCTTCAGTTGCTTGATTGTCCCGAGTGCCTAGCTTGGGGGCTGCCTATGTTGTGGAGAAAACAAAGCCTCTCATTACTATGCAGCGGGAGAATATGTTGTGACTTACACAAAGGAGCTCCACTCTAAGCAAACAGGGCTATTCCAAAATGAGGTCACACTAGGATCCAGCTAACCTAATGCCTTCAGTAACAAGCACAATTAGCTCAATACCACCATATTAAACAAGTCTCATCTATATTAGCTGCTTGGTATATCTGGCTTTAAGATGAAATCAGCAATTAGCTCCAAATACCACCATATTAAACAAGTCTGATCTATATTAGCTGCTTGGTATATCTGGCTTTAAGATGAAATCAGCAATGCAACTCTAGAAAAGCCAGTGAGTCCCTAGCTTTACACTTCAGCAATTAGTACAAAGAGAATCAAATAACAAGCCCACCCAGTGGTGAACAGGAACAAAGTTCATAAAATATAAGTGTTCATCAGGTAGCACCCCTCTGCAGGCGTCCAGATGAAGAGAGAGGCTCTTTACCTCGAAAGTTATCAGGCTGGAGATTTGGCTTCCTCAGCTACTCAGGTGAGCTGCTTGTGCTTCAGTTGCTTGATTGTCCCAGTGCCTAGCTGAGGGGAGCTGCCTCAAAAGTTATCAGGCTGGAGATTTGGCTTCCTCAGCTACTCAGGTGAGCTGCTTGTGCTTCAGTTGCTTGATTGTCCCGAGTGCCTAGCTTGGGGGGGAGCTGCCTCGAAAGTTATCAGGCTGGAGATTGGCTTCCTCAGCTACTCAGGTGAGCTGCTTGTGCTTCAGTTGCTTGATTGTCCCGCGTGCCATGCTTTTTATTAGTATTATTTTAAGAATCCATATATTAAAAGCAGTTTAAAATTATTAAAAACTATTAAAAACAAAGACAATAAAAGTTTCTGGACTTTAGTTGCTAGTGGTCTAAATCAGAAAAGTATGAATATTGATGCCATAATACCCACCACCAAAGGGATAGAACATTATCAAAATTTGTATGATGGAAAGGAGAATAAAATAATATAAGCGAGTCATTTAGTATCATGACTAGTAAACAAATGACAGATAAGGATAATGATTGGGAGGAAATGAATGCTAATCAAGTACAGAAATATATTATGGATCAAAAAAAAAAACACATAGATACATAGATACATAGACAGTGTTGGCAGATAAGGGCCTATGGCCCACCCAGTCTGCCCATTTGAGCTTGTAAGTTCAGTTTGTTTTCCTAGAAGTCTGTTTCCCCTTACCCCTGACCTCTAGAATTCCTTTATGTCTATCCCATGCATTCTTAAATCCCATGATTGTTTCAGCCCCACCACTTCCTCTGGCAGGGTGTTCCACTTGTCCACCACCCGTTCTGTGAAGAAATTCTTTCTCATGTTTCCTCTGAATCGCCCTCCTCCAACTTCATCCCATGCCCTCTAGTCCTGGAACATCTTTTTCACTTAAAAATAGTGTTTTCCTGCACCCTGTTCCTCCCTGTAAGATACTTGTATGTCTCTATCATATTCCCTCTCTCCCTCCTCTCCTCCAGGGAGTACATGTTCAGTTCCTTCAACCTGTCTTCATAGGACTTGTGATGCAATCCATGCACCATCTTTTTGCCCTCCTCTGAACCTTCTCTACCCTGTCTATGTCCTTACGTAGGTATGGTCTCCAGAACTGTACACTGTACTCCAGGTGGGGCCTCACTAGTGTCTTGTATAGCAGAATTATGACCTCCTTTTCCTGCTGGTGATGCCACTGCCTATACATCCCAGCATCCTATTTGCTTACCTGCTGCCTTGTCACACTGTTTCCTCATTTGAGGTCATCAGAGATGACAACCCCAAGATCCCTTTCCTGCTTGGTGCATGCTATATCCTCACCCCCCAACTGATATATTGTGCCATATAATGCATTATCTTGCACTTCTTTGCATTGAATTTCAACTGCCAAACCCCTGACCATTCTTCAAGTTTCTGCAGGTCGCTTCTCATTCTGTCTACACCCTCTGGTGTGTCTACTCTGTTACAGAGCTTTGTGTCATCAGCGAACAGTGAAATTCTGCCTTCTAGATCCTGCGCAATGTCACTGATGAAGATGTTGAATAGGACCGGTCCCAGCACTGATCCCTGTGGTACCCCACTGGTCACTCTTCCCTCTGTGGAGTGACAGCCATTTACCACCACCCTCTGTGTCCTGCCACCCAGCCAGTTACCAACCCACCACACTAACACCTGAGGTAAACACAGAACACCAGTGGACTTATTTCAGCAAAACCCCAAGTGGTAGGTGAAGATTATTTATTTATTGAATTTGGTTGATGTGGGAGGCCCACTGAGACTAAAAGTCCCTTTTTCAAAAGCCACCCGGTATTAATAACATATGAAGAGGCATAGTACACAAGCAGGAAGTCAATGAGTGATACATTATGAATGACACATTATATACCATAGTTATTATTAAAACAATTCAAATTTCAGAAATAAGGTTTACAGCTCCAATAGTTCCAATATTTAAAAAAGGATGTAGGAATGAACCATTTAACTATAGACCAATATCTGTACAGTGCATACCTGCCAAAATTGTTTATTGTATTCTTCTAGAAAAAATAAATACATGAGTAGAGGCAAACAATGTCATAAATACAAGACAGTTTGGGTTTCATGACCAATGTCCAACTGTAGATAATATTTTTTACTATAGACCATTTTAAGAGGAAATCTAAGTTTTATATAATAATTGTCTATTTTTGTCATGTACAGACATTCAGGTAGCATTTGATAATATTAACAGAGTAATCTTTTTGGGAGATTTTGAAAAGCTTTGAAAATGTATAGTAGGCTACTAGCCCTGATACAGAGACTTTATACAGACATTAACATCCAAATTAGATATTGAAGTGATGGAAAATTGACAGATCCAAATAATACTTAAACAAGTTAAACAAGGATGCCTATTGGCATCAATACTGTTTAAAAATCACATTGATCAGCTCATACATATTGTAATCTTGACAAGGAAGACACTGATGCATCAAACATACAATGTAATATTATAAATATATTCTATATGCAGATTATGTTATATTAATTTCAAAATCTGCTAATTAAGGGGCTACAAAAAGCACTTGATACAGCTGTATGTACCTTGAACAATTTGAAGCTTCAGCTTAATGTGGATAAATCAAAGGTTCTTGTCATCAATAGATCCAAGAACTTTAAGTTTAGATGAAACATAAATGGAACTCCACTAGAAGACGTGAATAATTTTAACTATTTGGGAGTTAATATAAATGCAAAGCATGACTGGAAAAATCATATGGAAATAAATAAAAACAAGTAGGTAGGCAGTGCTGGTCATTAATAGGTTCTCAAAACAATTCATCAATAAATCAAATGTTGTGTTATTGATTATAAAGTATATCAAATGCAGGTTAACTCTGGTATTCTATATTCTATATGGTACAGAAATATGAATACAACAAAGGAAGTGGAAGTATTAGAAATAATCCAGAATCTTTATTTATCTCTGGGTTTACCATGGTAGCACATTATAATAGTGACTAGAAACATAGACTCTGATGGCAGATAAGGACCACTTGGCCCACCCAGTCTGCCATTTCCCTAACTATTGGATAAGCTGCAGATCCTAGTTAACCAACAGTCTACTTCTTCCTAACCCCCACCAGAACTGCCTTATGTCTGTCCCATGCATTCTTGAATTCCCCCACTGTTCTTGACCCCACAACCTCCACAAGAAGGCCATTCCATGCGACCACCACCCTCTGCATGAAAAAATACTTCCTCTCGTTGCCCCTGAGCCATCCCCCCCTCTATCTTCATATTGTGCCTCCTTATTCTTGCACATGTCTTTTCTGAAAGATGCTTCCCTCTTGGACTTTGTAGATTCCCTTGAGGTACATGAAAGTTTCTATCATGTATCCCTTCTCCCTCCTCTCCTCAAGGGTATACATGTAAAGCTTCTTTAGTCTCTCTCCATAAGACTTCTGAAGCAGACCCTATACCATTTTAGTTGCCCTCCTTTGGATTGCCTCCATTCTGTCCATGTCCTTGTGGAGATGGGGTCTCCTGAGCTGCATGCAGTACTCCAGATGGGGTCTCACAATCTGTCTGTACAAAAGGATAATGACTTCCTGTATGTACTACTGGTGATGCCTCTCCCTATACATTCCAGTATCCCCCCATTCCTCCTTACTGCCTTCTCACACTGCTTGTGTACCTTTAGGTCATCTGATGTGACTGCCCCCAGATCTCTTTCCATTTTTGTTGTTGTTAGTACCTCCCCCCCACTGTGTACTCTTCCATGGGTTTTTGTTTCCCAGGTGCATTACTTTGCACTTCTTTGCATTGAATTTAAGCTGCCATACTTTTGACCATTCCTCTAACCTTGCCAAGTCCTTTCTTATCCTTTCCATCCCCTCCCTTTGTGTATCAACCCTGTTGCAGATCTTTGTGTCATCTGCAAAGAGGCATATTTTTTCTTCCAGCCCCTCTGCACTGTCACTTATAAAGACATTAAAAAGGACCTGTCCCAGTACTGAACCCTGTGGTACCCCGCTAGTAACCCCCTTTCTATGGAGAGGACTCCGTTTACTATTACCCCCTGTTGTCCAGCCAGGTTTTTATCCAGGCTGCCATGTTTGGACCCACTCCCAGGCTGGCTAACTTCTTTATTAATCTTTTGTGTAGAACTGTCTCAAATGTCTTGCTAAAGTCTTGGTAGGCCATGTCCACAGCCCCTCCATGGTCTACTACTTTGGTCACCCAGTCAAAGAAATCTATTAGATTCGTCTGACATGACCTTTTCACTGTGAATCCATGCTGCCTTTGATCCTGTGCCCTGTTGGCCTCTAGGTACTCAACGATTCTTTCTTTCAGAAGTGATTCCAACAGTTTATTCCTCATTAATTTTTAAGGGCTGAGGCAGGAATTCTTTCATTAAAAGAAGTAAGGCAAAGTTAACCATTTTTCTAATTAACAAAAACAAAGATATACATGTAGTATTATATTCTTGTTGGATGGAAGCACAAAATGACTCTGATAATGGAATTGCACTGACATTAAAATCTTGCACTTGGTTTAACAAACTGGGACCTGATATTCAAAAGTTTGTGAAGGCACTAACAGATCTTCGACTGCCCAAACCAGGGTTTGCCCGAGATCCCCATATTTAAAAGGGCCTGTTACATGGGCAAAGAGAGTTAGTGCTCAAGCAAAACATAATGTATGCGGGTTGACTAGGGGAGGACCGTGGCCATGAATAGCCACACTACCCCATATTCAGTGGCTTTGCACTGCGCAATAGGGTTTAGAACAGTCCTGTTGTGCAGCACAAATACTGTCTAACAAAACTGTGACTTAATCTGGGCAACACTGGTGGCTGCCAGAGGAGAAGCAGCCACCTAGCCAGTTGGCCACGGGGGGGGGCACACCCACCCTCTGTGGTTCCTGGCACTGCCCCTCTGATCACCAGCATCTACTGTGCAAATATATTCCCTGGTGGTAGTGGACCCCCTTCCAATCTCCTGCCCATCCTGCCATTCATAACATCCCTGGTGGTAGTTCCCCCCCAATCACCAGCCTGTATGGCGATTCTGATACATCCCGGTATTTGTGGTCCCCCCAATCAGCAGCCCATCCTGCCATTCACAACATCCCTGGTGGTAGTTCCCCCCGAATCACCAGCCTGTATGGCGATTCAGATACATCCCGGTGTTTGTGGTCCCCCCAATCTCTTGCCCATCCTGCCATTCACAACATCCCTGGTGGTAGTTCCTCCCCAATCACCAGCCTGTATGGCAATTCAAATACATCCCGGTGTTTGTGATCCCCCCAATCAGCAGCCCATCCTGCCATTCACAACATCCCTGGTGCAAGTGGTTCTCCCTCCAATCACCACACCATATCATTGGTTAGATACATCCTTGGTGGTAGCAGTGTCCCTTTTCCTCCCTCTGATAGACAGCCCGTAGTACAGTGGAACACCCTTCCTGGAGTCCGGTGGTCCCACCACCTCCCACCCCCTTCCACCACTGCACCAAACACCCCCGGTCACCTTACCATACCCCACAGTGCTGTGGGTGCATAAGGTAACTAGCACAGCCCTCCTCACACCTCTTTGGCTGGCTGCCATAGGTCCAGGCAGAGAGAGTGCCTCTTTTTTATAGGATATGACCTGTTCAGAGGAAGTGCGGGAGTGAGGGGGTACCACTATCACTGGGGATGTATCTAACTTATAGTATGGGCTGGTGATTGGAGGGTGGGGCCACTGACAGCAGAAATGTATCTAACCCATGGTTTGAGCTTGCAATCAGACGGGGGACCACTAATACCAGGAATGTTGTGAATGGCAGGACAGGCTGACAATCAGAGGAGTGGGGGATCTCGAGCACCAGGGATGTTGTGAATGGTATGATGGATGGTGATCGGAGGAGGGGGACCACTAGCACCAGGGATGCATTTAACCCATGGTATGGGTTGGCAATCAGAGGCGGGGATCACTAGTACCAGGGATTTCAATGTACTACAATATGAGTCAGCGACTGGAGTAAGGGGTGACCACTAGCATCATGGTTATCTGCAAGTTTGGGAAAGGGCAGTTGGGGTGCTAGCCTCATGCTAACCTGCCATGCTACCAATGCAAATGAGCCCCTAATGAGCATGCAAAAGGCCCATTAGTGCCTTGCATACCCAATGGACTCATTTGTATGGGTCGCTTTGAATATTGTGGCTAGCACTCTGGTGCTATCCATGTTGGCAGCATACTTCAGGAACCCTGTCAGGGCAGCACTAAGCACCAGGTATATCTACTCATCTGGGAATGGGCAGCACCACCATTGCCCTGTATTCAGTTGAATAGCTCCAGTGCGCTATTCGACTGAATATAGAACCTTTAGTCACATGGGCAATCGCAAGGTACAGCACAAATATTTGCACTCTGCCTTATGCAGTTTTGAATATTGGACCCCTGGACTCAAGATTAAGAAAGATGGGCTACAAATTATTTAAAAAAATTTGAATATTAATGAGTTGCAGCAATATGCATGTACTGCTAAAGTAAGAATTTTGCATACTTATAAGCAGAAGGATACAGAAAGACTGGTTTTATCTAGGTTCTGAGGTTACAGTAGTCTAGAAAAGGTACATGAAGAGAAGTACATGAAACATACATGGAAAAGTGTCATGATAACTTACATGTTAAAATGATTGCAATGCTGCTTTTTAATATTAATGTGGGAATAAATACCTGTTTCTTTAACTGACCACAGTTTGTTAGGGGATTACATTGTAAGAGCAGATGCTCAGGGAAATGATGCACTGAACACATTCTCCTGGTGTGTGGTCATTTAAAAGAACTAAAAAAAAGATGGATTGATAAGATGTTAATCTATATATTGAAGGGTTCATCAGAGGAACAAATTAATTATCTGTTGAATTCTTCAAGTGTAATGGTACTGTATTCTGTATCCAAACTTGCTATTGCCACTAATTCTGTGAAATAAGATTGTATACCTCATTATCACTCTTTATATGCTGACTAAATATCTGAAAAGGCAGTCTTATATGATTTCTTCTTATGTATTTCCAACCTATTTTGTGGTTTTACATACATGTTTAATAAACTTTACCTTTAACTATGCTATGCAGGGCATGCAAGCAGTAATTCACGTCCTACTGTAAATAGGAGGGCACACAGTGGATGTAGTGCGTTCTTTCCGCAGTTGCAGTGTGCAGCACGTCAAGGACCTAGATCAGTCCAGATGGAGACAGGGCAGGGGGATTTGTGCAGATTATGTTTCACAAATAATTTTTATTCTACTAACTACTGGTGGTGCAGGTTGCAGAACACATCTTTTTATTTTTTTTCCTGTGTGTGTCAGCCTTTCAGTTACAGAAGTGAATACAAAGTAAAAGTGACACAGGCTGCCGTTTAAGACCTGTAAGTGTGTTAGGTCCCTCAAGTCTTTGTCTCACAGTGGGTCATCAGTGAAGTCAGGGGAAGTCTTGTTCTTGCTTGTTGTTGTCTTTCTCTCTTATGCCTGACAAATAAGATTGTGTGAGTGACTCCCACATCGTTGTCTAATCTTTGACGTACATATAAATGTAATCATAGTTTGCATCCTGTCCTGTTGCTACCTGTATCATAGTGTCATCTGCCTTGTAGAAAATATGAAGAACAATTTTTGCTCATTGGCTCTGTACTGCACATTACTTGAGTTTGCTTGGCTTGTCAGAGAGAAAGCAATTGCCAACCTGGTCCATCTCCCACTCCTAGTGGGTATGCAGTTCCCTTTTTCCTTCTTGTATGTAAGAACTTGTCTAATTAATTTCTGAATATAGAACATTATAATATATGAAATAGTTGTTGTAAAAGTCTATTCCATGCCCTCACTCCCCTTACAGTAAAAAACTCATTCTGTATTTTTTATTTGCTTTTTCGATGTTAATTGGTCTATTTTGTGATCTTTGGATAAAATATCTTTCATTATAGCTTAACCAATTTCCTTCATCAGCTCCCCATCATCCAGGATGTTATATAGCTGTAGTATGTCCCCCCATGCCCTCTTTCCCCCCAGTGTGTACATGCCAAGTTCATTCAGTCTATCTGTGTAAGACATAACTTTTAATCTAGGCAACATTTTTGTTGTTTTACTTAGAATGCTTTCCAGCAGTACAATGTCTTTCTATTTTTTTTAAGATGAGGACTTCAGTAAGTTGAGTCCCAGTGAGGGATTAGAACAACAAAGGAGTGCAACAGGTGACTAGCATTGTAGGCATTGGCTGGTGTCAGTAAGATGCAACTCCATATCTAGGATAGGAGTATAAAGAGATTTAAACAAGGCACAGAGAAACACAAATAGTAACAAATGAATAAAGAGGAAAACTAGAAACACTCTATCAGGGGTAAGCATACAAAGGTATTTCCAAGTAGCACAGGAAGAATAGAAGTTAAGAATGTTGGGAGTGGTGCAGTGCAGTGCAGTGGATTATGGGGTGGCAGTTTTCAGAGAGACCTTCTGGAGACTGCAGTGATGCCTCATCTGCACAAACCTCTCTAGGTTGATGGAGGAGGTCACTAGGCTCAAGTCCGAGTTGGCTAGGATTCGGGGGACCTTGTCCCTCACCCAGGGGCCACCAAATCTGCCACCATTACCTCAGAGGATACCAGAGAGGAGGAACAGCTGCACTGTGGTGGGCTGTGGAAGGATGGGTGTGGTGAGACGGATGCACATTACTTAACCGGTATCACTATGTCATTCCTACACTGCTCTGTTAGAGTGGGACTGTCAAAAGGAGGCACCTGCGGTATTGACCAGGAAGGAAGTGGGGGCCCTCCATAGTGGAGATGCTAAGGTGGGTGGTAGAGGACCCCAGGGGAGGAGGATGAAACTTCTTGTGGGGGACTTGATTGTGAGAGTGATAGATTTTGGAATAGGAAAGGGGGGTGAAGCAAGTTAGGTGCCATGGCCCAGAGGGATGGGAAGCAGATCCTGAAGATTGCTAGGGCAGCAGCACAGGAGGAAGAGCTGTATGTCATTGTCCACCAGGGGACTAATGATCTGGCTAGAGATGGGGCTGGGATAGTGCAGGGGAAGTTTAGGGAGTTAGGGAGGCATCTTAGACAGGTAGCTCACTCAGTGGCCTTCACTGAGGTGCTGCCTGTCTATGATAGGGGTGAGGAGAGGGATCTCTGCACTAGGAGCTTCAACTCATGGCTTAAGGAATGGTGCAGAGAGGAGGGATTTGGCTACATTGGGGCAAGAGGATCCACCAGGGAGGATAACTCCTATACAGGGGTGATGGCCTGCATCTATCTGGGAGGGGAACTACAGTCTCCAGTGGACAGTTTAAATGTTACTTCGATGAACACTTAAACTAGTCGAGGGGGGTTGTAGAAGGAATCAGGGAGGCAGAGACTCCCCCTCTCAAGGCTGAAGTACAGAGTACAGAGAATCTGATGGGAGTGGAATCTCCCAGGGTGCAAATTAATAAAGGAAGCAGGGTGGTAGAGGTAGAGATGGAAGGGAACGGGAGCATTAAAAAGAGAGGGGAAGAAGGGAAGGAAAAAGGGGGGGACAACAAGCAGAAGGAATGCAAAATCTGGAAGGCCATGTGTGTTTATGCTAGAAGTCTCAGAAATAAGATTCTGGACCAAGAAACCATCATGGCAGAGGCTGACCTGGATACTGTGGCCATTACTGAGTCATGGTGAACTGGGTGGGAAGGAAAGGGGGGGTGGTGCTTTATGTGATGGAAAGTATAAAAGCACCAGAGATACAGGGAATACACAAGGAGGCAGAGGCACTGAGGGTTGCCCTGGATATGGGAAAAGGAGCCACTGTTCACACCAGAGTGACCTACAGACCTCCAGCACAGTGGAAGAAATTGGATAAGGCACTGATGGAAGCCATGGGTAAGATGGCAGAAAAGGGTGAGGTGCTGCTGATGAGGGACTTCAACCTGCCAGATATAGATTGGAGTCTTCCAGGAGCAGCTTCAGCTAGAAGCAGGAACATCAAGTACTTTCTGCAGGGGGTGTTCCTCAAGCAACTAGTCAGTGAACCTACTCATAAGGGGGCAATACTGGACATACCGTAGTACTCACTAACAGGAACAGTATTGCGGACATCAAGGTGGGAGGCCACTTGGGAACCAATGATCACCTTACAGTCTGGTTCAGTATAAGGACGGCTGTGGAATTGAGCCACACAAGGGTGAGGGTCCTGGACTACAGGACGGCAGATTTTATAAAGATGGGTGAATACCTCAGAGATGACTTGGGAGGGTTAGAGGAACAGTGGGAAAAGTCAAAAGGAAGCACAGTAAAGGCAGCAAACATCTACATCAAACAAGTGTGTAAAAGCAAGAAGAAAAAGAGACTGTTACAGTTCTCAGAAGAGGTGGCTCAAAAGGTAAAGGCAAAAGGGTAGTATTTAGAAGGTAGAATGAGACACAGAGGGAGGAGGATAGGGAGGTGCATCAGGGGAAACAGAGGTAAGCAGGAAAAGCAGTAAGGAGCGCAAAGGCGCAGGCTGAAGAGAGAATAGCTCTGGTGGTAACAAAAGGGGACAAGACATTTTTTTAGGTATGGAGGTGTGACACTGCACTTCATCCTGGTGGGCTTCATTATAAGTAAAAAAGAGGAAGACCAGATGTGGTTTGTAAGGTTAAAAAGGGAAGGGGGAGGACTGCACAGAGGGGGACCAGGAAAAGGCAAACATCCTGAATAAATACTTTTGTTCAGTGTTCACCGAGGAAGGAGAAGGGTAGGGGCCACAAATAATTAACATAAGCTTTGGAGGGAGGGAGGTGGATACTAGTCCTTTTTTGGAGGAGAGAGTCCTGAAGGGACTCGCTAATCTGAAGGTGAAGAAAGCAATGGGATCAGATGAGGTGCATCCAAGGGTATTGAGGGAGCGTGGGGAAATGCTATCTGCACCTCTGACAGTCCTATTTAACAGTTCATTGGAAACAGGGGTGGTTTTGGAGGACTGGAGGAGGGTGAATGCAGTCCCATTACATAAAAGGAGTAGCAGGGAGGATGCTGGCAATTGTAGGCCAGTCAGCCTAACATCAGTGGTGGGAAAATGAATGGAATCAATACTGAAGGAAAGGACTGTGGAATATCTTGAATCCACTGGGTTACAAGAACCGAGGCAGCATGGTTTCACAGGGGGGAGATCATGTCAAACAAATCTGATAGATTTCTTTGACTGGGTGACAAAGGAGTTAGATCAGGGTGGAGCAGTGGATATGGCCTACTTAGATTTCAGTAAGACATTCAACACCATTCCACACAAGAGACTAGTATGTAAGCTGGGTAGCTTAGGAGTGGGTCAAAAGGTGGTAAACTGGGTTAAAAACTGGTTAGGGGCTAGGCAACAGAGGGTGGTAAATGGAGTTCACTCTGAGAAAGGGAGAGTGACCAGTGGGGTGCCTCAGGGATCAGTGCTGGGACTGTTTCTCTTTAATGTCTTTATAAGTGTCATTGCAGAGGACCTGGAAGGGAAGGCCTGCCTCTTTGCAGATGACACCAAAATCTGCAATAGGGTGGACATTCCAGGGGGAGTGGAAAGGATGAGAAGAAACCTGAGAAAACTAGAGGAGTGGTCAAAAGTATGGCAGCTGGATTTTATTGTGAAAAAATGCATAATGCACCTATTTACGTATTTATTTATTTGCTTTTGGTAACTGGATAAGTGCACTAGGCAAAGACCTACCTATTTTCAGGCATGACCCAGGAGAGCACAGATTACAAAAAACACAATAGAATAATATCAAGAAGTAATATACAAGTATCCACACAGAGATAAGCAACACTTCGTAGCAGATATTGTAGTATCAACGCATGGATAAGCAGTTGTGTAGAGCAGAGTTGTAGGACGCTACCATTGAAACACTGGTACCAGTAAATTCAGGGCAGAATTCTAAAAGGCATATAAGTTAAGGTAACAAGTGCAGTTGCAAGAGTCAAATGCAGTTGCAAGTGTCACTTAGGGCACAGAAACCCAGGGGCAGAGTACAAAATGGGTGGCATGGTATTGCGTCCCACAATATGGCAGCTCACCTGTGGGTGGCCAGGTCTTGCTCATTTTGTTTTCTGCAGATCTTTGCGCCCCACCTGTGTGGCACAATGTGGGTGTGTGCCTGCAAATATGCCGCACATCCTGGGCAGAATATCGGGATGTGCTGAATATGCATGGGCAAGCCCCCTGCACTTGCGCCACTCACATTACTGGTGCGGCCTGGCGCATCATGATTTGCGTGGTGCAATTTCCCCTTTTGAATATCATGCCAGGGTGCATCAATGGGTTTCGATGGTGCAACCCTGTTGCGCCATGCACAACCCTTTTGAATATCCAGGCCCAGTAGTCCAAAAATAGTTCAGGGAACTGCTAGTCAGCGAGCGAGCAGTAACTCTGGCAGGCTCCTCCAGCGTTTGATTTCTCGTGGTGTACCTGTGCAAGTTCAGTATGGGGGAAGGCAGCTCTGAGACCCTTGTGACCTCAAGTACATGGCCCAGCTGTGCAAGTTCAGTGTGGAGGGAGGGCAGCTCTGAGACCCTCATGACTTCAAGTAAGTGGCCCAGCTGTGCAATTTTGGTGTGGGGGGAGGGCAGCTCCGAGTCCCTCGCAACCTCAAGTAAGTGGCCCAGCTGTGGCCCAACTGTGGAGAATAAAATGCATGCCACATGCTTAATTGTGCAATGTTTGCATGCAGCTTGCATACACAAAGTGATCCTAAGTGAACCAGGTCTAAAAGGCAAATGAGGTTCACATGTTACATGCTTGACATGATTGCAGCAGTTAAGCTGGTGTGAACATCATTTAAACATCACGTCAGGTTCACATGCTGCACACTTGCCGTGTGTGCAGCAGCTAAGCTGGTACAAATCTCATCTAAAAAAACACATTCTTTTCTATTTCATATATTACTGTTAGCAATTAGAGTAATTAAAATACATTTTTATTTGGATTCCCATAAAAATTAGGTAAACTCATTAATTCTGATCCTTTTTTAAGTTGTTTAATGGCTTTTGATTTTTGTCATTAAATCACCATTAATTTGTAAAGTATTGTTTGCTTACTGCATTAAATGCTTATGACATAGCCAGTCAACATCCTCTATTCCAGATGTACAAAGAGGGGCCTCTGTATTGTGAAGCCTATCCTTTTTGTTTTGGACCATGCAAATCCCTTATTCATATTTAGTGCTACAAATGTGTTTCTCCATGACTGTTTCATCTCACTTACTTTCCCTTTGTCATTCTGTATGGAACATACTGTATACACTATGGCCATGCTCAGCACTCTTTGTGCTGAGTACGGTCTTAGAAGCATGCACCATACCTCACATTTTGTCACTGAAATGAGGGGCATGGACACTCAAAATGAGGGACAATGAGGGACACTAGCCCACATGATTATCAGGACATATCATGAAACATGGAAATACAGTACCTCACAACACAGTGGAAACCATTGCATTAGCACCTGAGAATAAATTTCTACCATTAAGCAGCAGTGCCATTTCGGTAGGGTAGAGACAGTTGCCCCCCCCCCATATCTGTGCCTATGTTGTTCTTATGGTGTGGCAATAATGGCATTACATTTGGATTTAATCTTTTGCATAATAAGTGCCCACCTGGCCTGTGCTCATGCTACAGGTACTCTCCAGACTTGACTGTGTCTGTATTGTGTTGTTCACTCTCTCCACCTATTAGCGGTAGCACAATCACATGTGATGTGGATGAGCTCAACCCAAGAAAGAGCGCTTGAGTCTTGCAAATGCAATACTGTCTTTCCCACCACAGAGTAGACAGACTGCACACTACAGCTTGGAGGAGTCAGTGAACACTGAACTCTCAATAGCAGTGTTCTGGCAGCATATTTTTGTTGGCCTGCTCTTAGTGAGTCTCCATCTCCCCTGATGGCTGAAGGGGCAGAGAGTGAGCTAGAAGCCAGCTCAAGACTAGGCTATTTACTTACTCTACTAGGCTCATCATGCAAAAAAAACAGCACAGGCCCCCATGGCAGCAAGCTAGACTTAGCAGCAGTGGTGACAGTGGTGTGGGTGGCCTTCATAGGCCTTGATCAGTGCAGTGCAGCAGCAGGTATAGCAGCAGTAACCATGCAAGAAGCAAGCAACCCAAGTTGGTTGGGTTTAGTTGGTGAGGTGACTTGGTCACAGACTATGTTGGGGATCTGTGATGGTCAGTTCTAGCATTTTAACTTCTGGCCAAAGGAGAGAGGGGGAGTGACTGAAAACTGTGCTGGTGGAACACTGTGCCAGGCTGCAGCTTCTGGCTACATGGCTGGGTAGATAAAAGTAAATAATTTGTTTACAGGGGGATTGGGGAAGGATGAAGGACTGAAATATTGATGTGTTTTTCATGTTTCTTCACCTTTGGGCAGCTTCATGAGCCATAGGGGATAGGTACTAAATGGAATGAAGTCAGGGAGAAAAATCGGGACAAAGTTCTTTTTGGGGAGGGAACAGAACTTCAGCCAGGAAAAACATCTTGGTGGGTTTAAGCCCAAATCTGATGCACTGCTCCGGGTATATACAGATGAATCTTGTACATTTGAATGTTTCCTGATTTGCATATCACTTTTCAGTCAAAACAAATAAGTTGCACCTTTTAGAGATATTACAGACATTCTAGCGCTATCCCTTGAATTCATGGACAGTGGAGCGGTATGATATGCACTGACTATTGGAGCCCTACTGTAGTCAGGCTTATGCCTCCCCATCATGAAGCTGACCTCCATATCCCCACCTCAGGCACATTATGACAAAAGACAAAGGAGACTGCAGGGGAGTGCACCATTGAAATGCATGGGGGTATTTTTGTATTATTATTTTTATACATTATTGATGGAGAGTTGGAGATTAATGAAAGCCACCGCTCGACTAACAAGGGCCTTGTTAGTAGAACAGTGGTCTTCATTATTCTCCAACTCAATATCATAATGTAAAAAATAGTAAAAAAAAATAACTCCATTCATTTCAAGGGGGTACACCCCAGAACTCTGATCTATGGACATAATCTCTTAAAAACTCCTGCCTCTGGCTCCTAGTACTCAAGTAAGATATTTTTACTTATATCTATACTTGGTGGGTTGTCCATAGCAGCATGGCCATACCCCTTACAAAGTGTGTGCATGGGGGTTGGACTGGCCATGTGGGTGTGTGTCAAGTTATTGCTACTTTTCTGTTTGCACCTTAAAGTCTGTTTGTGTTAAAGCATCCAGAACTATGGAGAGAAAATAGTAGGAGTGCAGGCCTGACAGAAAATAATTAAGTGATTTTGTGGGTAAGTTGGTATATTGGGGGTGGGAAAAAACATGTGTTTCCATTGGTATGTGTGCTAAAGTTCAACTGTGAAACCTGAGATGAGTAAGAGAAGAAAAAGAAAACTGAAAAGCATAACAATAACTAAGCATGCTACATGCATGCAGATGTAGTCAGATACAGTATGTATAGAAGTACAAGTGAGCCATATGTGTGTGGACAGTATGGCTTAGTGGTTAAAGGCATTGAACTGTAAGCAAGGAGACTCGGAGGTATGAAGACCTGGGTTTGAATCTCATCAACCCCCATTAGTGTATGGTGTGATCCTGAGCAAGTCACTTAACTTTTATGTGTGCCCTTATCAGTGACCACTTGCTTTTTGCACGCATGCCACATGCATGCAGTCTTCCTCAATTTAAAACAAAAATCATGGTTTCCACTTGCTTGCAGCACGTATGCCATATGCATGCAATTTAACATTTAAATCATACTTGCAGCATGCATATCACTTGGGTAGTTTTATGTGTGCAGCATGAAAACATTTCATATAATTATTTCTGTAAGGGATATTTGGTCTTACTGATTTAAGGACATTCTTTACTTCTTCTGAGAAAACATCTTCAACCTCATTAGTTTGTTTGTTTGAAGTTTATTGTTCCAGGAATTAATACCTTTGAGCCAAGGCTCTTTTACAAAGGTTCCACGTCATTAAGTACAAAAACATAGTAGACAGTGTTACAAACAATCAGTAAGCCATTTAACAAGGCCACAACTTAAACAGCAACATTTATGTACAGAAAAGAAAAAGGAACTCAGAGGCAGTGTCAAGGGCAAGGAATAAGGATTGGTGAGCTTGAGAGGGAAGAGAGGGAGAAATAAGAAGTTTAGGAGCAGACGGAACCAGGTTAGTGGTACTCAGGTTGTCTTGTCAAAGAGGAGACCATGGTGGTTGAGTGAAACAAATGTAAGTGCACTCAGTGGGATGAGACTTTAGTCAAAGCAGTCACAGGAGCTGGAGGCTGTGAGGTGAGCGTAAAGTATGGATTTGAAAGCTCCCAATGTTGTGGAGGATAGGGAGGGCAGGTTAAGGGCATTGTACCAGGTAAGGGCACGGTATGTAAAAGATCTTTGTCCCTGAGCAGTCCGGCATCTAGAGACAAGGAAAGGTTGGTGGTCAGATCTTCTGGTGGTATGAGTGCCATTGTTCAGGCAGAGCAGGTCCCAGATACATGGAGGAGTGAATCCCAAGATTGATTTTTTTTGCCATCACGCAGGTGAGATACATGAGGCGATTGGAAAGCTGCAACCAACCGGTTTCCGTGTAGAGGTCACAAGTGTGGGTCCATCTCTGTGCTCCAGTGAGGAGTTGACAGGTTTTGTTTAGTGCTGTTGAGATGCGCTTTAGTGCAGTGGTAGTAGCTGAGCCATAGACAATTAGACCATAGTCTATGATTGAGATGATGGAGCTTTGAACCACGATCCTCAAGGCAGCTTGGTTGAAAAATTGATGGTTCCGGTACAAAATTCCAATGCGTTAGTGCACTGTTTTTGCAGTGTTATCGATATGGGCAGCAAAAGTAAGACATTCGTCAAAAGTGATACCAAGGTATTTAAAGGTGTTCACTTGTTCTAGTGTATTTCCAAGAGAAGTTCGTATGACGAGTGGAGTATGCCTATTTCTGTTTTGATGACTGGTGAAAAGCATGACTTTTGCTTTTTTTTTATTTAGGACCAGTTTGTGCTCAAGGAACCACTTTTCAACACATGAGAAAGCAAGCTGCAAGCTCTGTCTTAGTGGATTTGGATCCTTATGGGAGGAGAGAATTACAGCGTCATCAGCATAGAGTATTAATTTTTCAGGGCAGGATTTGGGAAGCAAGTTTAAAAATAGGCTGAAGAGGAGAGGACCTAAAATTGAGCCCTGGGGGACACCAGAGAGGACCGGTTTGGAGTCAGAGAGAACCTCAGAGATTTTTACTGTTTGAGAATGTTGTGCCAGGTAACTTTTTACCCAGGTTCCAGGTCCCTTGGCTAGCCCAATTTTGAGCAGAAAAGAGATTAGAAGGCTATGGTGAACAGTGTCAAAGGCCTTTGTGAGGTCTAGGAAAACAGCTCCGGTTAAATAACCCTTATCCAAGGCTTTGTGAGTTTCACTAGAGAAATCAAGTAGGTCATTGACGTACTGTGTCCTTTCCTAAACGTGTTGTTGAATGCAGAGTAGATCGTACTTTTCCAGGTAGTCTGATAGTTGATCTGCCATGATCCGTTCAAGAGCTTTTGAGAGGGGTGGAAGTATAGATATGGGCCGATAGTTCCTGTGGTGGATTTGTCGCCTTTATGCACTGGGTGTGACTATAGCGGCCTTCCAGGTGTTGGGGAATTGACTTTGGCACAGGGAGAGGTTGAGAATTTTGGTGAGGGGGTGGATCACTTCTTCCAAGGTGAGGGACAGAAGTTTTAGATCAATGGTGTCACTGCTATTTCTAGATTTAGAGCAAGCCTTTTTTATGTATCTGTAGGCTTCATATGTCTTAACTATTTTAAAGTGAAATAGCGGTTTGTCTGGCGAGGTGGTTTGGGATACTAGTTTTGGAACTGACAAGTCCTGGAAGAAGTCTGGTGAGAAGACACCACTGAGGTCAGTGAAGGTTTTATTTAGGGCATCGGCCATAGTCTTAGGGTCATGGGTAGTGGAGCCATCAATGTTCATTGCCGTGGGAGAGGATTTAGACTGTTTGTCCATAATATTACGTATATTGTCCCAGAAGGATCTCCCATCACCCCAGGTGGTTTCTAGAGCATTATTGAAATAGGAGCTCTTAATTTGCCTGATTTGTGAAGTGCATAGGTTGCGCGCCTGTTTATAGTTAACTGAGTCTATTATGGAGCCTGTAGCCCTGGCTATCGCCCAAAGATGGCCACGTGCTTTAAGCTGAGCCAGTAGTTTGGCTGTTAGCCAGGGATTAGAGAGCGCTTTGATTTTACATTTTTTGAAAGGTGCGTAGGTGTCACAGGCAGTGTTGAAAGTTTTAATGAAGAAGTCTAGGGCAGTGTCCACATCCAGCATATTGTAGATAGGGGACCAGTCTTGTTTTAGAAGGCAGGTCTTTAGCTTAGCAAGGTTTCCGTGCTGTAGCATTCAACTTAGGATGGTTTTAGGAGGTGGTTTGTGGAATTTATTTGTCCAGATACAGATCACAGGGGAGTGGTCACTGAGGGAGTCGGAGAGAACGGTGGTGTTTTTTATCTGGTCCGGGCGATTAGTAAGAATCCAGTCAATGAGAGTGCTGGTTCCAGTCTTGTAGTTTTTTCTAGTAGGGGAGTTGACCATCTGTGTTAGGTTGGTTGCTAGGATAGTATCCCTGCTGGGTCCGATATCTGAGGCAAGCCAATTTATATTGAAATCACCAAGAAGGAGGAGCTCAGAGTCAGGAGGTTGTAATCTTGCAAATTCAAGGATAGACTGGTGCCTGGCTTGTGGGTCTTTAGGGGGGATATAGACTGCAGCCATGGTAAGCACTTTGTTGTGGGCACCAAGGAGAAACTTGACAAGGAAAAGTTGTACTAGGGTGTTTTCTGGGGAGAAACTGGCAAGGTGGCACAAGAGGTAGTCCTTTATATAGATAACACATCAGCCCCCCTTTCTTTTTATCCGGTCAAGTCTGAAGAGGTTGTATCCTTGGAGCGAGATTGCATGATCTAGAGTGCTAGGTGTTAGCCAGGTCTCAACAATTACAAGTATGTCAGGATTATGTTGTCCAATAAAGGCTTGAAGAGATGCCAGCTTAGGAAGGAGGCTGCAGATATTAAGGGTAACAATGGATAGCCCATTTTCAGTTTTTTGCAGGTTTTATCTTAATGTTTGAGCCAGGGCCGGGGTTTGAGTGGATCCCACCAGACATGAGAAGTAGGAGGAGCAGCAGTTTGAGGAATATCTCCCGTAGCTCATACCATGTAACGTCTTTTCTCTGCATGCTGCAGGTTTGGATACAGTGCAGTCGCCTAGGGTCCCAACAAAGGAGGGTTGCTAACGACAGGTGCTCAAATATGATTTTTCCAGCCAGGGCGGTCATTTGCACCCAGTCCTTAGTAATAGGGTGCCTCAGATAGAAATAAAGGGTATTTGCCATGGTTCCATAATGAAGGTAGGATGTCAAGATGCTTACAGTGGGGGGTTGCATGGGGTAGGAGGAGAGAGGAAGTTGACACAGTGGATAACAAATGGAGAGAGATAAAAAAGACAGAAGGAGGTTTACATGGGTAAACCCAAGGCTCACACATGAGCAGGGACAAATCAATTTCGGTGGTGTGCCTCCGCGGGGCAGGATTTGCTCCATTGCCAAATGATGTAAAATAATCAAATCCACAGGAAAATGACCAGTAAACTGTTTGATCTACAGTAACAAGACAAAGGATGTGTTAAATTCCTGGAACACTGGCCTGGGGCACATGCAGGAAGTTAAAACCCTTTGTCAGTGTCTTCCCTTTGTTTAAATAGATGTGATTGGTTCTCAAAGACATGCAGTTCCCTTTAGCAACAAGGTAGATGGAAATGTGGATTCAGTTTGCACTTACCAGGTCAGAGCTTGTAAAATTTCTTAGCTGTACTTACTTTGATTGTGATGACTTCCAAAAAAGTTGATTTATAATGAGAATCCCAATATCTGCTGGTGATGTTTTCCAGTTTCTTAGTCCAGGAAACTTTCATAGATCATAGATCATATATCCAAGAATGGTCTAGTTCCTCCAAGCCAAAACACATGAAAATCCACAAAACTAAACTATTGACAGAGACAAACACAAACACCCAGCCACAGAGCCCAAGTGGCACATCATTTATGAAGACTGGTATATGGCCTTCTGATTATATACTGAACATAAGTATTTGTTGATTGCATCTGCAAGTTCTTTAGGTTTGTGCAATAATGTCACATTAAGCAGTATAGGTCCATCATATTTATTTGATCATTTCTATTATTTACAAATGCAAAACACGATTTTTAGTTGTCCTCTGTATTTGTAGTTCTAAACTCACATCTCATCCTTTCCAATTTAGTCAGTATTTGTACGTTTTTATTTTTTTATATTTGAATTTATTTTCTTCTGAGGGTGTTCCCTTGAATTTTGCATATGGCCTCTATTTTTTCATATTTGCTTCTTTGCCTCACCTGGAGCCATATTGGAATGTTACTCTTTTGGTTGTACTTCTTTTTTATTGTTCTACATTTTGATTCCATGTCCAGTAACTTAGTTTTATTATGTTCCTACTGCATTCCACTGGTTTACCCTCCATATTTTTCTGCCCAGCCCATAAATTCATGCTATCGTTTATCCTTCTGTAATCTACTTTGGAATAATTCCTGATGACACTGGTTTCATAATCTCTAACATTTGTGAGTTGTGTTATGTCATCTGACTGTCACATGTTTATTTAACCTTTTTCCAAATTCTATTTTTTGCTCCCTGTCTGAGTCAGGCTTAGGTTCCTTTCTGCCAAACCCCACTGTCCACCATCACCCCAGGCTGTCCTGACTAGGCCAGTACCAAACAAATTGCCCCATGCTGGGATCAGGAGGGGGAAGGAGGTACCCCCCGAGGTTATAATCTAGTGCAACTGGCAGGTGCTTCCTGGTAGTAGGGTGGGTGGTGATTTGGGTGGTTTGGTGTGCAGATGATGCCTGCCTCAATGTGTTTTTCCTAACTTTTTCTCTTTTCCTCTAGCCATGGTGAACTCAGACTTATGCAAGCATGTGGAGGTGCACATGCACCGCAGAACCACTGCTTCTCTGCCCCTGACTCACATCAGTCACTTCTGTATTGGTGCTACCACCAGACCTTCACGTAGTGGTAGTTAACAGCCAAGATGGCACACCACCACAACTGAGGAGAAGAGAGCTGCCAGGTGGCTAATCAATCCTCTCTCAGTCCCCCCAACCCCTAGCAACCAAGCTGGTTCACTGACTTGGGTTGCCAACATGACAAGAAGTAAGGCATGTAGGTCTCTGCCCTTTATGCCACCGGCTGACTATGGTTATGTAATATTTGACTTACACATTATCATCATCATACAGTAGCCTGTGTTGCATTCTGCCATTACTTAATTTTTTTAGTGTCATTTTTCATTTAGAAAACATGAAGAAAAAAACAGCAGAAGAAAGACAGAGGGGTGAGAAAAGTGTAGAATAAAGTCCCTTCATGCCAGTTCCATGTACAACTTCTCCAAGTGGTGGCGGAGATGGTCATAAGGCTATGAGGGCTGGTGCTAGGTGAATGATGGTATGGCAAAGAAACTTTGGTACAGTAGTTAACAGAAGTCTGCTGGTTCAATTTTCCCTCTTCCTAGTAAGCTTCCCATGTCTTCTAGAGCATCTGATGACAATAAAACTACCCTGAATAATCCAGAAGCATACTGGTTTCCTCATCCTTCTGAAATGCTGCCAGTACCAAATCCCATACATGAGAACAAGATATAAATTATCTATATGTAATAGTAAAACACAGCACTCCCTCTATTCATCTCATATGAAAAACATGACAGTCGCTGCCATAGCCACGTGTGTGTGCAGTAACAATTGACAGTCTGCCTAGTGCCAATGTATGGTATCCCTATATCACAGAGCAGCACCACCTAGCCAAGAGCAGCCTGATCATTTACTTTGCCTGAGGAAAGTGGCACTGAATCTGGCTTTAGTACAGATACTACTGTACTCCTGATGTGCATGGAGGGCAGAGGAAAAAGGGCAAGGGGAAGCACATCCATCAAAAAAGGAGATGGGAAAGGTGGATGGAAGACTGTCTCAGCAAGGGAAATCTAATTCCAAGCCTCACCCTCCCGTCAGCCACATAGTATTGCACAACCTGCTGCAGCCCATCCCCAGCAATGGCATTCCACAGTGCCTCAAACACAATCATCTCTTAGTCACTACTATTTCTCCAGAGGTACCCTTCCATATAATCCCCCATGTTCTGTAAGAATTAACAAACTCAATGGTGACATTATGGGTCATGATCTTCAGCCATTCTCCATGGAAGAAGATGCTGGCTTTTGAAGACTTATGGACAAATACACAAATATAACATTCCATTACATTTCATATATCTCAGTATACAAATATAGATAAAAAACAGAGTGATGATAGTGACTTCAGTCAAGTTAGAGAATCCATTGCTGGAGGCCCTGCCACAGTGACTATTGTTACAGGATAGTGATGGGTGGACTTCTGTGCATAAAATCAGACCCCACCCCTCTGGGATCCAAAGCAGCATGACAGTCCTGGATAAATAAGGATTTTGCTGACAGCATACTGGGTTCAGGTCTGCCAGGTGCTACATCCTGAACAAGTATGCTGCTTGATGCCCTGCATCCCCCAATTGCCCTGCCTTTCCCCAAATAAGAATATATGCTCTTTGCGTTCCCTGATGTCTTAGTTACACTCATTCATATTATTGTTCTTCACAAGTTTACTGTTTGTGTTGATACTGGTGCCACCACTATATGTTCAGTCACTCTGCTCACAGACTCACACAGATAGGGTTCATCACTCGCTGATTGCAATCAGTCAAAGAGAAGTCGATGCTGTAATAGCTGCACATCTCTTTTTTTCTCATGTTTGCACAGACTGCACTGCTATATACAGTACTTTCAATCCTACCCACCACCTCATATGTCATGACTCAAACTACCCTGTTGTGTGCTGTACCTCTCGACTGGAGTCACTCACTAACTCTGCTTTGGATTGGGCTGGAGAGATAGAAATCCTCCCAAATCTGTTACTATGCCAAATACAGTAATTAAATAAAACCATATTTTCTGTGGCAAACTGGACTCCTCACACACCTATGACTTGATTGGTACTTGGGGACCTGCATCTGCCAAGCCTTCCATTCCATCTTCAAGTCAGTTAACATCACAAGTCACAGTTAATTTTATTTTTTTGTCAGCACCCACACTGAATGGCATTGCCACTTTCATTGCAGGTTCAGCCTGCAGCCTGGCAAGTTTAATTATGCAGATGCTGCTTCAGTCATTGGATTCCCATTCCCTTTGCTCATCAGATAACTGCACTCCAACTCAAGCAAGACAGTTGGAATACAAAAAAAATTAAAAAAACATTGAGCCTTGATTCAATTTATGCAGCACACAGCTCAGTAATGTAGCATGATGTTTTATCAATTTGGTCAGGATGGGAGGGTACACCAGTCTTGAGTGCTGACTTTCTGTTTTGTGCTGTAATTAATAAATTCAGTCAATCCAAACCTTTTTTCAATTATTACCAAACAATGCCATTCTGAACAGTCATTCCTGAGTTGGACTTGGAGTGGCTGTCTGAGAGTACAGAGTAATGGAAAAAAAGTAATCAAAATCATCACCTTAGCCAGTCCCTCACCTCCCCTGACCCTGCCTACTGAATTAAAGTTCCTACAGTGCTCCCTCACTGCAAAGAACCCCTCTTATAACAAACTCCCTTTCATACTGAACACTTGTGATGGCTCCCATTGTTTCTTAAGTTGGTATATTAACACCTGACTATAGTGAACACCTAGCTATAGTGAACACCTCAGCTGGTTCCAGAGGTGTTTGCTGTACAGAGGGACCACTGTATTTCCTCCAGCCCATAACTTGGGCTGGATCACTCAGTCAAAGAGAAGCCTACGTTGTAGTAGCTGCACATCTGTTTTTTTAAATCTTGTTTGCTTACTGACTGCACTGAAACATACAAACAGTCAATCCTACCCACCACCTGACATGCCATGAGCCACACTATTCTGCTGTAATCGGCCCCTCTTGACTAGAGTTATCCATTGATCTGGCTTTGGCTTGGGCTGGAGAGACAGACCATTCTACAGTGCAGATAAATCCTCCCAAATCTGTTTCTAAGCCCAATAGTTAAACAAAACTGTATGTATTGTCACAAACTGGACTCCTCAAACACCAGTGACCTGTCACCCACCCAGTCTTCTGTCCCATGCCTGAGTCAGTTAGCATCACAAGTCACAATTTATTTTAGTTTTTGTCAGCACCCACACTGAATGGCATCACTGCTTTCATTGCAAGTTCAGTCTGGCAAGTTTAATAATGCAGGCCCCATTTTAGTCACTGGGTTCCCATTCCCTTTGCTCATCAGACAGCTACACTCCAACCCAGGCAAGACAGCTGGAATGCAAAAAAAAATTAAAAAACATTGAGGATTGATTCAATTTATACAGCACAAAGCTCAGCAATGCAGCATGATGTTTTACTGATTTGGTCAAGGCTGGGGGGAGGTGGTTACTCAAGTCTTGAGTGCTGCATTTCTTTTTTGTACTGTAATTAATAAATTTAATCAGTCCAAACATTTTTTAATTATTTACAAGCAATCCCATTCTGAACAGTCATTCCTAAGTTGGATATGGAGGGTCTGTCTGAAGATTCAGCCTTCTGTTCTGCAAAAGGGAAAGTGTGTGCAGACCAGTGTCAGTGTGCCTGTGGCCAGCATGTGTTTGTTTGGGGGGAGACCATGAGGGAGCATTTTGGTGCTCACAAGGGCATAATGACATAAGGACAAGGAGGCAGCTACTGGAAATGGAGCTCCAAGGGCCTGAGGATGGCCTTTATTACTACATGTGCATGGTTTAGCAAGGACTGGTTAGAGGGAGTCATTTCAATCAGCAATTGATCTCTGGGGCCTCAGTTGTTCAATAAATGAGCACACTTAGCTGCAAGAGGGTACAACTCAATCATCCTAAGAGGTGAGGGGGAGTCTGCTGCCCGTCCTCCCAGATTCTAAAGTACTGCTGCTTGGCTGCTGCCTGCCTGCTGCTACTGAGGAGAAAGCCACTGCCTGAGTTATCACTGAGGCTGATAATGGTTGCCAATCCATGTCTTTTTTAAACTGTTAGCGCCAAGAGGATTTTATTATAAGGTATTTTTGGAAACGGGCATGAATTTACACACATAGCACAATGAGTGCCCCACATTTGTGCCATTTGTACCACATGGTGTCCCACATTGGCTGGTCTGGAGGTTGAGAAATATGGCCACCAAAGTAAACTGACCAGGCCTCCCACCCCAGCAGGAGGTTTGGCAACAATACTAAAAATGAAATAAAACATGATTTACTTTTTGTTGTGCCTCCTTTTTCTTACTATAAGGTGGTGACTGAGAAGCAAGAGGAGGGCAGCAGCATGTCACAGAAGCACACGGTTCAACAGTAGTTCTTTGTTGTAATCATTAGTCAGTGACAGGTTGGTGTGTTTCCCTACCAGTGGTCTGGAACTCTATCCGAGCACACTTGCTGTTTGTCTACTGCCAGTATGCTTGCAGTTGGCTTCAGTGCCCCCTTATGCTTTCTTGATTGGTTAATATGGCTACTGTGAGGAAACGAATGGCTGTCTCTCTGCCAGTTGGCTATTCTGTGTTCAGTAAGACAGACAGTGGGAGGTTTAAAATGCTGATTCTTTCCTTATTGTAACACCACTGTTGTGACATTGTTGGATGGACCATTGCAAAGGAATAACTGTAAGCAGACTGTATTGGAGGGTGTGGATGTCTGGATAGAAGGTGGAACAGTAGCACCAGGCACTGGACACACCAGCAGTGCTGGGAAGGAAGGCTCCACAGCAGAAAGTTGCAGCACTGAACTCAGAGACCCCACCATGATTGGGACTTGGAAAAAAAGGAGTCAATCTATCTTCTTCAGTCAGAGAGTAAGACCCACCCTGTCATGTCAGTTTAATACTGAGCCACCTGGAAGGGAACCTTTTTTTTGTCATTTGGTCAGTGAGTGGGGAATTTGGATATGCCAAATAAGAGTGCTGTCTGTGTCCACCCCATGTTCTGCTGCAGCAGTTCAGGGTAGGACTTGGGCAGAAATGAGCAGATCGGGAGAAGGCTATGGTGGGTATTTGTCATTGCTATTCAAGGGGAGATCACTATGGACAGGGCCTGAAGATATTTTAAGAAGTGTGCTGGTCAGCCTGCCTGCTGGCACAGTGGTAGCACTACTGCCTGTGATGCCAGTGACCCAGATTAGGAAACAAAGCCTGGGCAGCTGGATAACCAGCCTGGGGAGGATGGTTGAGTATCCCATGGGCACTTGTCTCATTGAGAGGGAGGGATCCTGGTCTCTGCCGCAGTACTGCTACCTGGATGACCACAAGTGGCAGTGTTGCAGAGCCAAAGCACAGGGAGGGGTGCATTAGTATTCTGGCATCTTGGCATCAGATGCACCATTTCATGACCCTCAGGGCACGGAAGACGTATCAGACCATGCAGGATACCACCCGCTGCCCTGCCACAGATCCTGCACTGCTGACTGAGGCTCTCATTCCCACTCCGACACTGAAACTCTGTTGGGGGGTTAAGAGGTGGCCCCCATATGGCCCTTCCCATGATCTACAAGGGCTCAAAGGATGAGGTAAGACTCAGGGATAGTGTGTGACAGGGCTGGGCAGGTCAAAGGAACTGAAGGTTGCTGGTTGGAGTCAGAAGAGTAAAGTACAGTATACTAAAAAATAGAAGTTTGTATAACAATTTTAAAAGGTCTAGGAGCAAGTCTGCGGCATCAATCAGGTATGTGATACTAGGAGCAGCTAGGGTAGGAGGGAGGGAAGGAGGTATTGGGTATTTAATTGTTTTGGCCCAAAGAATGCATAGCCTGTTCTACCACTGGGAGTGATGGTAGTAGTGGAGGGGAGTATTGCTGTATGCACTATGTGTACTGTGACAGGGTGGGTACAAGCAAGTAGGTGATCATTCCTGGAAGAGTAGATGCCAGCAGATGGGAGAAGGCAAGGGTGCTTGTTCAGGGGCAGGGGTTTTCTAGCAGATGTGTGGGTGTATAGGTATACATACTGGGGCAGGGAGATTATCAGCTGATGGGTAGGGGTAGAGGTTTTCATACTTTGGCAAAGTGGATGTCAGCAGATGAGTAGGGGTAGGGGGAAAATACTGGGTCTGTGGTGTTCGTACTGAAGAAGAGTGGGTTTCTGCAGCTAAGAGGCTGCACACAAGTTTGTTTTGGGCCAGGATGTGTGCTAGCAGATGGGTTTGGCACAGATAGAGGTGTACATCCTCTGATATAGGTATACATACTGGGGAAAGGTGAGTGCCAGCAGATTGGAGGAGTCATGGATACACATATTGGAACAGCATGGGTGTTAGTGGTGCAGGAATGTAATTAATAATGGGGCAGAATGGATGTCAGTAGCTTGACTTTTGGATCAAGGATCTACATATTAGGTTGGCCAGACTATCAGCAAATAGGAAGGGCTGGGGACATGCATGCTGGCAAGGAACATACTCACAGTACATGGATTATCTACAGCCAAAAAAAAGTGGAACGTGAAGCAGAACAGACAAAACAGAGTCACAGAGACACACAAAATCAGGTTAGAAAAATTCTTTATGATCATTTTTTATGCATTTTGTGATTGTTTTCATGCATTTTGTGATGCTTTTCTGTATTAACATTAATTTCCTAAAGGTAATTATGTGAGGAAGTCCTTTTTCACAGAAAGAATGGTGGATGCATGGAACGGCCTACCTCAGGAAGTGGTGGATACGAATACAGTGCAGGTCTTCAAACAGGCATGGGATAGGCATAAGGGAGCATTACAGATGAGTATGAGTAGATAAGCCATTGATAGAGCAAAGGCCGATGGCACATTCATAGGGTACAAAAAGAAATGGGCAGACTAAATATGCCCTGTGGTCCTTCTCTGCCATTAACTTCTATGTTTCTATGAACCAGAACCAATCAAGACTGTAACTTGCATCCCAGTCCTGATAAGAAGCAAGACATTTTCAGGTCCATCCCTCTGTACTACTCACTCATGGTAAACACAGGACACATATGAGGACAGATTATCGGAGCTCAATATGTATACCCTAGAGCAGAGGAGGGAGAGAAGTGATATGATCGAAACAGTCAAACATCTTAAGGGCATTAACAAGGTGAAAGGGTCTAACATGTTTCAATATAAGAAAAATAGCAGGACAAGAAGACACAGCATGAGATTAGAGGGAGGCCAATTAAGGGGTAATGTGAAGAAGTTCTTTTTCACAGAAAGGGTGGTGGATGCATGATACTGGCCAAACTCAGGAATTGGTGGATATAAAAACTGTGCAGAGCTTCAAACAGGCATGGGACAGGCATAAGGGAGCAGTACAGATGAGTATGAATAGGTAGGCAATTGACAGAGTAAAAGCCTATGGCACATTCATAAGGTAGAAAAAATGGGCAGACTTGATCAGTCTTGAGGTCCTTATCTGCCATCAACTTCTGTGTTTCTATGTAGCACATCTTCATTTCCCAGTCATGAAAATTTTACTGTTACAACTCACGGTACTATCAATCAATCAATCAAAGTCTTTATTTAACCAGGCGATCACCGTTGAGCAAGGTCATTTTCGAGGTGGACCTGGGTTTGTTAAAAAGGAACAAGGGACAATATACATGGGATGCAACACACATGAAAATAGTAATAATACAAATAAAGTGAGATACAATAATACAGTATATACAAAGTATCAGTAGGTAGCATTGACAGCAGTATATGTTTGGAACAGAAGATACAGCTAGTTTTGGGTAGGACACAATTTTTCATAAAAGTAAAGAAATATACATATCAGGTGCACTGCACACAAATAAAACCTAATATAAAAATATATATAGTGGTATGGTATGAAGAATTTAGAGCTGGAACCAGGGTCAAAGGAATATGGAAGGGACAGATATGGGGGCAGAAAAAGGGGAGAGGGAAGAGTCGATTATAGATGTGATCAGTCTTTTAACAGTAGTAATTAGAGTGTGCTTGGACTTATAGGAGCCACTATTTAGGGTAGACAAGCACAGGACTTTTATTATGATGTAGATATAGAGATTTAAAAGCTGCTAGGCTGATGGGGTGAGTTAATTTCAAAGTTTAGGTACTAAATTCTTAATTTTACTTGCTGTGCTGTCTATGCCCAACAACAACACTGCAAATACAAGCAAGCAAACATTCGGTATTGACAAATGCTTGTTTAAAACCGGGGGCATTACACTGTTTATAAATTGTAGAATACATTGTGCTGCATGCAACAAATAAAAAAAAACTATTTTAATTTAAAATATTACTTTGAAGGCAAAGTCTAAATGAAAAAAGATGAGATAGGAGTGTGGGAGATGGAAAGTAAATAGACCATGGAAGGAAATGGATCTCAGTAAATGCTAACCCTGTGAACATAGGTTGCAGTTTATTCAGTTCTCTTTTTGAAATATATTTCAGCATTATAGATTGATTTTAAGTGCAATGGTATTAACGTGCATAGGGCATATCATCCATCATCATATGCCTTAGCTAGCCATGCTGACTTACAGTAATTACACAACACATTTTATCCACCTAGGGATTACCAACTAAGCAACTAAAATTAACACTGTTATTCCTCAGTTTTGATATGTGTGTGTGTGTGTGTGTGTGTGTGTTTCTATACTGTGTATCTACTTACATTATTTATTTATTATTTCAAAATTTTTACCAAGAAAGATGCTGTATTACTGAGCTTGTGTCAGCTCATTTCCAGATGCATTCTGGACAACATGTATGTCATGGGATACATATATATATATATATATATATATATATATATATATGCACATATTTATATACTGTATATATATATATATATATATATATATACTGTACAGTCTTTGCAAAAACTATAAATTCACCACTTAGGGTTGAACTTAATGCCACAAAAGTAGGGAAATGTGGGGTTGGGGTTTCCAACCCTACTTCCCCACCCCCACGTCCCAAGCAGCAAAAGTACAAGACCACATAAGCAACCACAGACAGCCATCATCAGGTAAGACAAACAAGATACAACTGTTCCTAGATAACACAAATGCAGTAGAACTGGTGTGTTACCTTTGTGGATTTGTAGCTGTGGCTTTATAAGCACAGGCTTATGCAGCCACAAATGTGTGTGTAAGCAATACAGTGTGCATGTGTATATGTGTGGCTACAGAAGTGCAGGATCCATGGCGGCCTGTACTTCTGCAGACAGAAGGCCTATGGGGTCTATACCTCTGTAACCAGAAGGACTCATGCATGCTGTATGTTGTACCTTAGTAAATGGCATGATCCTCTAGAGCATGTTTTTTCCTTTATGCAGCTACATAACTAAAAAACTGCCACCCCCCCAAAAAAAAAACAGTTCTAGATCTGCTGCTGAAACCATGGTGCCCACATTGCATAAGTACTTCTGGCTGCATGACTGCAGGCCCCACAGGAGTCAGCCCTTTTGGATCCAGCAGTCAGAGAGTATGTCTTATGCCTGTGGCTAAGGAGGTGCAGGCCCCTCAAGGGCCTGCACTTCAGCAGACAGAAATACTGCTGCAATTTTGGTATCATGGATTTTGTGTCATCTGCACTTCTGTAGCCAGAAATTGGTGTGTATTTCCTACAACTGTGGCTGCAGAAGCACAAGCCCTTCAATTTTGTGTCTGTCTTACAGTGTCCATGAATACCTGAGGCTGTAGAAGCACTAGACCCGTAGGGGCCTGCACTTCTGCAAGCAAAAGAACTCTTGTAATTTGCATATTATGGATTTGTATCTGGCTGCATATGCCTGTGTTTCTGTGCACAGAAGCAGTGTTCTGATTTGAATATTGTGGATTTCTATCTGCAGCGACAAGTGAGTAGATATGCCTTGCGGTGTGCATACCGTAGATACGAATCCATGAAAGTAGTACATCAATGCTGCTGCATTTGTATAATCTGGAAACAGTTACATGTCATTTGTCTTATTGGATAATGGCTGTTTGTGGTTGCTTGTGTGGTCTTGTCCTTTTGCTACTTGGGGGCTGGGGGTAGATAGTCAGTGTTGGAAACCTTTACTGCACATATCCCTACCTTTGTGGCATTATGTTGAACCCTAATGGTTGAATTAATGCAGTTTTTTTTTTGCAAAGAATTGCCTTTCTTTTTGAGAAAATCAAAAAAACTGAAGGTACAAAAATGCTTTTCTGTACAAGGCCAGTGCTTCTGCAGCTGTAGATACAGTAGAAATAGTAGTTTTGTAGTCATAGGTACACAATGACAATGCAAGACATTCACATTAAATGATATATTGTACAAATGTTCCATTTCAAGGGTAAAAGAAAATAATTGCTAATGGTGTTAAAAATCAGTAGTAATGCCAGCCCAGTGGCACAGAGGCCTGAGGTGCTGGATGCCTTATCTCTCGTCATGCCAGTGACCCATGTTTGGGAACGAACATGGGCCATAGGAGGACAGTATGGGTGGGAGGGAGTGGTGGAGGATTGAGCTGCCGACAGGCAGATCTCCTATCTGGGGAGGGATATGTGCTTCCCTCGGCTGTTGACTGCCTCACAGTGGAAGTCAGGGGGCAGTGCAAGCTGAGGGAGCCAGGGTGCTAAGCCAATGGGATGGGAGAAGGGGGCCATCACTGGAGCAAGAGGGCATATGCACACCTCCATGCACATGTGTCTCTCTGTCTGGGGCCCCGGGTAACTGGGGAAGGGAGAAAATGTGGAATAATTGGGGGCTACAGCAGGATGATGCCTCCGGGCCAGCTCCAGGGTCCACCAGGGACATTTATCATGTTCAAGATCCTGAACAGCCACCGGAGTCTGGTAGGGTTGACAGACAAGGAGCTGCAGCTCACTGCAGTAGGATAAACACCTATATGGGAAAAAAAATCGGCAGTAGTATGTTTTAGTTTATCAGCCAATATGTGTAGTCCAGACAGAATAATGAAGAATATTCCTGCAGAGTTGAAACTCAGTGCAATTATATTGCAATTACACCACTTGAAAGTATACACACAATTTAAGCCACATAAATAAAGTGAAACAACTGGTTCTGGTGGGACCTTGGGGGAAGGGGTACTGGAATCAATCGCTGAAGTCAAGTCAGAAGTAGGATGCCATTTTTTTATGATTAAAAATAGAGATCCAGTGCCCCCACCACCACAGCCAGAACTAAGTGCTTTACTTCATATTTGGTCTGGCTACACTAGCAGGATTACATTAGAAAAATTGTTTGCTTACTATGATTTATAAACTGCTACAATATCAGGCATCAGAAAAGAAAGAAGGCTCACTATGCGGACTCAAAAGTCTACTAAATCTTCCATGTTGAATACATGTAGCAAGTTTGTCAAGAGGCTTAAATTATTTTAAATTCAGTGAGGTCACTTTTGGGTGTTTCACGCTCATTCTAACTAAGAAGCAAATGAAAAAGGCTAGACTGGATGGGCCTTGCAGTCCTTATCTGCCATCAACTTCTATGTTTCTAAAACTCAAGTTGTGCTCTGTACAAAAAAGTCAGAAGTAAATATATGTCTTAAAGTGTGCATCAGAGTGCATGAGTATGTGAGGCTACAGAAGTACTACAACTATAGGGGCCTGCACTTCTGCAGACATAAAAACTGTTTAATTTGGGTATCATGAATTTGTATCTGTAGCTGCAAGGACCTGTGCATCTGCAGACAGAAGTAGTGTTGTGATTTGAGTATCCTGGATTTCTAACTACAGCCGAAAGTGAGTGTGTATGCCAAGCAGTGTGTTTGTCAGAGATACAAATCTACAAATATAGCATCATTCTCCTGAATTGCTGATGCAAATGATGTCAGTTAGGGATCAGTACTGGGGCCAGTTCTATTCAACATATTCGTCACTGACATCGATGATGGATTGGAGGGAAAGGTATGCCTGTTCGCAGATGACACCAAGCTTTGCAACAGAGTAGACATGCAAGAGGGGGTCACAGGAATGGACTCTGATCTAAAAAAGCTGGAAAAATGGTCAGAACAATGGCAGTTGAAATTCAGCACCAAACGTGTAAAGTTATGCATCTGGGGAGAAAGAACCCAGGCAGGAAATATACCCTAGATGGGAAACATCTGACAGAAACTAAGGTTGAGAGGGATCTAGCTAAACAACCAGGCAATATGAAAAGGCAGCAAAGAGAGCTAACAGCATCTACGGATGCATAAGTAGGCATATCACGAGTAGAAAAGTGAGCTGATAATCCCGCTGTACAGGTCCTTGGTGAGGCCGCACCTAGTTCTGAAGACCACACCTCAAGAAAGACAGGGATCATCTGGAGACCGTTCAGAGGAGAACTACAAAGATGATTCACAGACTTCATCAAGAACCCTATGAGTAAAGACTCAGTCACCTCAAGTTGTACTCACTGGAAAGGAGGGACGGGGTGATATGACTGAGATATTCAAATACCTCAAAGGAATTAACTCAGTACAAACTCAGGACCTTTTAAGAGAAAGCTCATCTACATGAACAAGGGGGCACAGCATGCATCTACAGGGAGGTAGTTTCAAAACCAACATCAGGAAGTTTTTCTTCACCAAAAGGATAGTGGAGCTTGGATCAGTCTGCCCCCAGAAGTTGTGGCAGCAAAGACAATGAGAGAGTTCAAGCTAGCATGGGATAGGCACTGTGGAAAGTTAGGAAAGGAAAAAAAACTTGGGGGGCGGTAGCCCACATGGGCTAATTAGATGGATCATACTGTCCCCTTCTGCTGTCACTTTCTTATGTTCTTATGTTCTTATAAATAGAATCACTCTGGTTGGGTGGTACTGTGTGGTGAGAGAGTCACTGGATCTCCTTTTTAGGGCTGAAGTGGGTGTAGCCCTTCAGACCTCTTGCTACCATTAAAGGACTCAGAGCATTCCTTCCGACCGAATATCTTGGACATGGAGCATAGTTGCCTCCAAGTTCATAGTGTCCCTGGAGCACTCCACTCCTTGTCTCAAGTGGTACTTCACTATTTTACCACATTGTGCCACACTATTTTCTCTATCTTTCTCTTACCCTCCACTATGACAGCTGTTGCTTCAATATATTCAATGTCTTTTGCAAAGGTTTTCTTAACTTTCACTTTTTGGGGTCTGCTGTAAGGTGGAATTACTGTTGAGCATGGAGTACAGAGAGACAGAGAGGGGGGAGAGAGAGAGAGAGAGAGAGAGCACACGTGGGGTGAAGGGGAGGAAGCAGCTTTAGAAATGCAGCTGCATAGCTGCATTCTGTCTGCTTTATCCAGCCAAGCTTACAGTGTCCACAAAAAATGGGCAGATAGCCTACCTCACAGTAGAACAAGCCACAAAGGAGATGCCACAGATTTACCCCAACCTCTTCAAGACCATTTGAGGTAACTCCATATATTTTATATACAGTGCTACAGCCCAATCACAATAAAATAAGGGCTAGTGGTTTACGTGTGGGACTGGGTACCTTCTAATAAGATTTTGGTGGATGCAAGTGACCTGAATTAGACTGCTTATAAGGGTTGTTAACAATGCAAACTAGCCAAGTAATGGACAATACGCACCCTTATTGGTGTCTAAGAGGGTGTTTTTCTTTTTTTTAGGATGAATAGCACCAGAAGACAACAAAACCAGATGTGTCCTGTAATCGAGAGGCTATGCTATATTATAATATATTGGAGTGAAATAATGGGGACAGTGCATTCCTTCCAGCCTCTTTTTACTACTTCCAAGATCAGTTACTCATGATCAATGATAGAGGCTTTTAGAAGAACCCCCTAAAGCCAATTAGCAGCAGTGCAATAAAATGACTAAGTAGTGCCATCCCTTAAGTCCTGCTTTGGATATCAGTTGCATAAGAAACAGTAAGAACTCTCTCAGCTACTCTTTAAAAGGGGTTTAAAATCCCTGCAAAAATTCAATTCTTTGTTTCAAACTCGATGGGAGTTACTATGCCAACCAGAGGTGTAAAACTCATTCCACTGTGCTTGATGATGTTGCAAGCTGGAAAAGACAATTACTACAAAGACTGCTCTCATAGCCAAGTACTCCCCTCCCTGACAGCAAGAGGGTTTGGCCACTACAAACATCTCACCTCTGCTCATACACTGCCACAGCAGCTACCCATAAATACTTCAGCCCATACCCCATACCCCATACAACTCCTGGAAAACATAGCAGCTCATATCTTACTGAACTCAACATTTTCCATGGAATTTCCTCGTGGACAGTACCTTTACCTGGTGGTCCAGAAGCACACCCATCCTGTATAGCCTGGTCTCATACTATACACAGTAGCAGTAACTGACTCCAACTCCTCAAAACATGATCTGTTAAAGGAACACTGCTTTTAATGAAATGTACTAATTCCTTCTCCATAGAATTGTCTTACTAATTCATTAATACCCCTTGTCAATCTCTAACCTTCCCTTTGTAGAGAAGGTGATTGAGAAAGTAGTGGCCTCGCAGATGGAGGACCATTTGACCATCTATGACATCTATGAATCCCTCCAGTCCGGATTTCAAAAGAAGCATAGTACTGAGACAACGCTGGTTCAGGAGCTCAATGATCTCCAGATGGCTAGAGATGGGAGGAGCCATTCTATCTTGGTCCTCCTAGATCTCTCATAATCGTTTGACACTGTGGACCATGGATTCCTGGTTGATCACCTGAGGTTCATTTGTGGACTGTTGGGTACAGTCCTCAAGTGGTTTACATTGTTCCTCACAGGAAGATCTCAGAGGGTGGTGTCCGGGGTTTTTTCCTCAGACCTAGTCCCTCTGTCATGTGGGGTCCCTCAGGGCTCAGTGCTGTCCCCCATGATGTTTGCAGTGTATATGCTGCCCCTTGGAGACATTGTAAGAAGGTATGGGCTAAGGATTCACTGTTATGCAGATGATACCCAGCTCTAACTTTCTTTTGTACCCGGCCAGGATAGAGCTATCTCGGTCTTTAATAGCTGCCTCACTGAAATCCAGTAGTGGATGGATGCCAGTTGGTTAAAGTTGAACTTTGATAAGAGTGTTAGTTATGGATCCAGGTCACCGGACGGGTGGGGGTGAAGTGGGGGTTCACCCTATGGTCTTTACCTTGGGGGTGTGCCACTCTTGACCTCTGAACAGGTGTGGAACCTGGGGGCAATCTTCAATGAGAGGCTGACCCTGCATTCACAGGTGTCAGCTGTTGTTAAATCCTCATTTTACCATCTGAGGAATATCTCCAGAATTAAGCACCTAGTTCCATCCGGTGACCTTCTTAGTTTGATTCATGCCTTTGTGACCCCGCGTTTGGACTACTGCAACTCCCTGTACCTAGGGCTACCTGGAGTGGAAATCCGTCACTTGCAGCTAGTGCAGAAAGCTGCAGCATGGCTTTTGACAGGATCCTCTAGGTCCTGTCATATTTCACCTATGCTGCACAGACTGCACTGGCTGCCGGTTCAGTGGTGGATCACATTTACAAGTCGGTTTTCTGACTTTTAAAGCCCTACACAAATAGGGCTCAGACTACATGAAAGAGCTCCTGGTCCCTCACTTCCCTGGGTGATTGCTCTGCCCAGCCAATGAGGGGTTGCTAGAGATTCTGAGGGTATGTTTGAAATCTTCTGGAGTGAGAACATTTATGTATGCTGCCCCTACCCATTGGAATTCTCTACCCCATCCGTTACGTGAGTGCTCGACTGTAGAGGGCTTTAAACAAGCATTAAAAACCTTCTTGTGGAACCAAGCCTTTGGTGATTGATTAAAGCTTGTTATCAGTACTATCATTTTGTTTTATGCTGAGATGTTTTGTATGCATATTGTGATTTTTATTATTGTTAAGGCACCTTGGTTTTTTGAAAAGAGCCATACAAATAAAATGTATTATTTTTATTATTACTATTTTATCACTGATGCTTAATTTAAATTGTTGTTGTTTGCAGCTATACTGTAGCAAGGAGGTCTGCCTTGAGTGCTAAGAATGTGCTGTGCAGAAGGTGGCCCAAGTTGGGGGGATTTCTAACACTGCACTTAATCCCCAAAATAGCCCCTAGCAAACATAACCACAATTCCCTATCTCAGAAAGACTAACCTAAGCTGCTGCATAGCAAAAACGGGTGTTGAAACCATCCATGGGAAGACAGGGCACCATCGACCACTTTAGTCTCTTTTACAATTCTTGGTTTAATGATACCCCTCAGTTCAAAAGAGGAACAGAGACATGGTGGTGAACAGGGCTATTCCCTCTTAAGAATCCCTAGGTGGGTCAAATAGTATCAAAGTATGATGCTTCACACACCCAATACCTAACCTAGACTAATGCAGCAAACTTGGTCTTTCTACTATATACTGTATATTCAAAACCTGGACTGAGTGTCATAGTTGTCCCTTGCTCAGTTAGCTGCTTTTAGTCAACCTGATCATCACGAGGTATTATAGTTGAAGAAATATATACTGTATTTATGCATGATTTAGAAGAGAAACCAGGAAATAGAGCTCTATTGCCCGAATAGGACATGTAATAAACCCCTTTTTTGGGGGGCTGCAGTGGGCATATCCCTGCAGACCTTTTGGTACAAAAAAAGGATTCAATGCATTCCTTCTGACCAAACAACATGTTAGACATAGAGCACAGTTGCCTCTGCAGCAGCAGTGTCCAAAAAGCACTTCGCTAATGCTGTGTGGAACTTTAAATTCCAACAGAATGAAATTCCACGTAATTTAAAAATATTCTACTGAGTGGCCAGCCCATAGATGCAGTGGTTGGATTTCTGCTTGCGATGCCAGTGACCCGGGTTCAGGAATGGACCGGGGGCATCGGAGGGCCAGCTGGGGGGAGAAGGATGGAGCATCCTGTGGATTGCTTTCCTTCTCCAGGGGGAGGGTGGGGAGTGTGCCCGGTACTTGATGGACCCCTGGTGGAGGCCTGGGGTATGACAGCGGCTGGCACCTGAATGTTCTGGGGGGCCGGGTTGACACTGAATGTCATTGTACTTCTCCACCCCTGGAAAAAAACAGAAAAATTACTTGTTGGCAGCCAAGGACCCAGCGCCTTGCCTCAGTTGCTCCCTGCCTCTCCTCAACCTAATAAGGCTCCACAGATGGCAACTCCAGGCCCTGAATCCTGCCCTGGGAGGAAGCCATGGAAGCAATGTCAGCAGTAGCTGACACCTTCCCCCATCATAGATGGGCCTGGTAAGGTGCCATGGCCCCTGTGGAGGAATTTCTTTCATATATATATATATCTTTCTTTTATGCATACATATAGAGTGGATTCATGCATACATATAAAGTAAAGTGTGTTACAACATATATATATATATTATGATTATAAGGTAGAAGCTGCTAGTGTAGTTGAATATAGCCAGGTCTGAGTAGAAGCTAAGGGCCATTATAAGTTTATAAGAATTGCAAGGCAAGCAGAAAGTAATAGCTCATGCTGGCTAAAACCAGTTCCTTAAAGTTGTGAAAAATAGCAGTTTAAATAAAGCTGAACAGAACTGATGGTACCAGCCTGAATAGCAAGCTTGGGCAGGGTTGGGCAAGAAGCAGAGATAAGAACATGTAGTTGCATTGAAACCAAGCTGTATGGGTACCATGGAGTGAGGAAACTTATTGTTTCTATTAGGTCAGCTCAACCCAGGCATATGTATCAGGCAGTAATGAAGTAAGCCAGTGGAAAAGTACCAAATGTATGTCCAACTATTTTCTGTTACATTGCTAAAACTATGATTGATTTATACTGAAATGTTAGTGTGTTTTCAAGATAAGAAGTGCTATAAAATACTGTGTAAAACTTAGTTCGAGGAGCTCTCTGTCTTTTAACTGAGGCTCCCATACATATGTATGTGCAGACAATAAATTGAGTTTATTGGAATAACCATTGGGTGTGGTTATTGAATATATAGAATTTAAGGTAAAGTATATACAGTAATGAGAATCTGCGACCACAGTTTTTTGGCGTAGTCGGCAGGATGGCTTCACTTCTCCGTGTCACACTGTGATCGGACTGACAAGTCCCAGCCTCAGGGGAAGGTGGCCCCGGAGGTTTAAGTCCCACCATCGTGTGATGCCTTGGGAGCGGTGACAGTCATCAGTTACTGTTTCTAGGTGCAGGGTGGCACCAAGAGTGCTAAGGGCACTCGGAGTCAGGGGCCTCCCGTAAAAAGTAAAGAGTGCTAAGGGGCTTCGGTGCTAAAGGGGCACTCGGCGTCAGGGGACGCCCGTAAAAGGTAAGGGTGCTAAGGGGCACTCGGCGTCAGGGGACGCCCGTAAGAAGTATAGGAGTGTTGGGCACTCCGAGTTTGGTCAAGGCGCCTATAAGGGACTAATATGGGAAATCAGGGGACAAAGCAGGGAGGCGGGGTAGAAACTGGACCAGCGAAATGTATGCTGGATAAGTATGGTGGGGACTCGGTCTGTCAGATAGGGGATTGGAACAGGTGGACCAAGGGCGTTTTCCCCCAGGCAGGGACACTCAGTATAGATGTCCTCAGGGAGACTCGTATTAGGCTTAGTGAGTGGTAAAAACCCACAAAAAGGGAGAGATGGTGAAATGGCATGTGTTTAGAATGTGGGAAAGAGAAGCGGAGCGCAGATTTGAGAGTCAACAGAGAGGATTAATGTTAAAAGAAGGGGAAAAAGAGGTAGGCACGTCAAGGAGGCAATATAGACACCACGATACCCCTCCACCATGTCGGCCACCGCCGACGGCTCCACCCGCCTGACGGCTCCACCGATACCTGAAGGTGCACAGGCAGCAGATCAGCAAGTGCTAGTGCAACCCGACAGCTCAGGATCAGGAGCGGTACCGGCGGTACCCTCCCCTCCCACGGACTGCAATGGACGGGGGGACGAGGACGGAGCAGGAGCCCACCTCCTCGGAGTTACATGTGGAGGGAGAAAGTGAGGATGAGGAGGGAGGAGCGAAAGGCTGCCCCATACCAAGGGAGCTGAGGGGGGAAAGGGAAAAATGCGGACGCTGCTCGCGCCACAGAAGGACAAAAAGGAATGCTCACCCGGTCCGCTATGGACGGGACTGCATTCGCAGAGCAGTTCCCTTTGGTTCGATATCCCAACCCAAATCCCGGGGCAGACGGGCCACAGCTCATTGAAGTAGAACGACCCTGGCATCCCGATGAGCTCAAGGATGCTTTAAAGGAAATACCGAAACCCCATGAGAATATAGAGGAGTACATAACAGAGTTGGAAAACCTAATTAAAACATATGAACTCTCGCCCAAGGAAGCAGAGGAGTCCTTAAGACGCACTTTGAAGGGATGTTGGGGGGAAGTTAAGGCGTCATGGAATGCTAATACTGACAGAGAACACCTTGACGCCGCCTTAGGCACGATCTGGGGAAAATTACAAGAAATATACGTCGCAAAGGTGGATTGGGACCGAATACGAAATGCCAGGCAAACAGAGGGCGAGACTGTAAGAGACTACCGGGAGAGACTGGAGGAGGTTTTCCGGCACTACTCTGGTATCAAGCCAGACAACCCAGCATATGACAGCCAGCTGGCCATGGCATTTTGTGCTGGGTTATTAGAGACTATTCAGATGGGGGTAAAGACAGTTTGCATTGGCTGGGAAACACAGTCACTGAAGGAGGTCTTTAGATACGCAGAACATGTTGAGAGACAGGCAAAGGGGGCGGAAAAGGCAGAAAAGAAAAAGTTAGAACAAGCGCAACTAATGTACTATTCAAGAGATGGAGGACAAGGTAATACGGGCGGGGGCAGTCGAGGTCGAGGAAAAGGCAGAGGACCCCCGAGGGCTAGCTATGCCCCAAATGTTGGACCAGGGTACCATCAGCCCCAACAGATGCAAGGAGGACCTAACACGAGGCAAGGAGGTAGGGGAATGGGGCAAGAAGGTAAAGACATTATTTGCTTTGCATGCCAGGAGAAGGGACACGTTGCTCGAGAGTGCCCCAGAGTCCAGCGGTCGCAGTGGCAGCAGCAGCGCCAAAACCAGGAGAACGAGTACCCATTACCACCTCCACCACCACCACTACAGACACAACAATGGTCAGAGCCAATGGGGCCGACCCAATGGAACCAAGGGGGCCAGTATAGATCCAACCAGCAAAACTCGCAGTACTGGTCCGACACAGGAAACATGGGTAACAGCAGCTGATGGTTACAGGAGCACCCGTTGATGGTTCGAGTCTCTGCCACTCCGGCAGGGAGTCCCTTGATGGAATTGATGGTGATGGATACTTTATTGACTTTTCTTATAGACACTGGAGCATCTGTTTCGGTCATACAACAACAAGAACTATTGCCCCCTTTGTCGGGAAAATTGGTAACAACAATTGGAACTTCAGGAGTACCTCAGAAGGAGCAGATGACATTGCCCTTACCGGTAAAGTGTGGAAATACTTTGTTAAAACATTCCTTTTTGAGCAGTTCTACCTGCCCGGTAAATTTGATGGGACGGGATCTCCTGGCAAAGGTAAGTGCCCAAATTAAGTGTACTCCTAGGGGAATAATTGTTGAAGCACCAGAGGTAGGAATCTATGTTTGTAATGAGGGGGAAGGGGATTGGCTGTACAGTTGGGAAATTGTAAATTCAGATGAGCACTACTGGTTGGAGAAGTGGGCAGAAAAAGTAACAAAGGGCAACATGCAGTTTAGGGTTAATCTGCATTGTACGGCACACTATGCTGTGGGGGTTAGGGATTACGAATACGAATGTGGGGATTGGGGGCGGCAACAAATTGAACAATGGTTGTGGGTGCATAATCTGTATGTGGGTAGAGATAGGTGGGGGTCTCAGTATTTACTCACTGAGGAGCAACAAAAGGTGTTTAAAGTTCCTGATTCATATCCATATATTTCTTTGGCAAAGAAACCGCAGCTGCAGTGGAAAGATTTGGGCCCCTGGATGGCAAGCATGGTGCAGCTAAAAGATTGGGTGGATGTGGAAGGAGGGCAGAGATCAGCGGAGGGCAGTGTAAAAGAATTAGTTTAAGAAAGTGGGTGCAAGTATGTATCAGAAAGGCAGGTGAATGTGAAAGATGGTGGGAGAAGGAGAAAAGCAAGACCCTGAGCCTGGGTGGATTAGTCAAACACCAGAAGTTCTGTGGGCTACATCTAAGTATGATGTGGGACTAATGAAATGAGCACAGCCGCTAGTTGTGACGCCCAAAAGCTCATACAGACCGAGTCGACACCAGTACCCGTTGGGGAGGGAAGTAGAAGAAGGGATTGCACCGGTGCATGCTGCGTTAGTACAAAAGGGGGTTATTGTTCCATGTCCAGATGCTGTAGTTAATACACCAATATTGCCAGTAAGAAAGGGAAGTGGGGATTATCGCTTTGTGCAAGATTTGAGGGCAGTAAATGAGGCAGTACATGTAAGAACTCCTGTGGTACCAAATCCAGCTACTATTCTGTCAGAAATCCCACATACTGCCACGCATTTTTCAGTCATAGACTTAGCAAACGCGTTTTTTAGCATACCAGTGGATCCGGCTAGCCGAGAATGGTTTGCATTTACGTATAAGGGTCAAAAATGGACTTGGACTCGTATGCCACAGGTTATCGCGGAGTCACCTGCTGTGTTTTCTGCTCAGATGCATGAGAACTTGAGGGTTTTGTCGCCCACAGGGCAGCGCTCTAATTCAGTACGAGATGATTTACTCCTTGCCACCCTTCCAGGAGGCAGTGAAGAGGACACTAGAGCTCTGTTGATTTTTCTAGCCCAAAATGGACATAAAGTCTCAAAGGGTAAGCTGCAACTGTGTGCTACCAAGGTACATTACTTAGGTCACATACTCTGCAGAGGAAGGCAGTTAGATCCCAAATGCATTCAAGCAATCACTGAATGGCCCGCCTGTAACCAAGCAGCAAATGATGTCATTCCTAGGAATGGCAGGTTACTGTCGTGCCTGGATAATGGACTATGCTTACATCATCCAGCCATTACACGACGCAATCTACGGCACAAAAATGAAAATGACAGATGAGGTGCAGTGGTCCCCGGGGTTAGAAACGACATTCGCCAAAGTAAAAGAAGTACTGGCCAGCACTCCATGTTTGGGACTCCCAAATTATGAGAAAGCTTTTAACCTGTTTGTAAATGATCAAGGGGGTTACATGTTGGCAGTTTTGACACAAGATCATGGGGGAAGCCAGAGGCCAATTGCTTATTATTCAAAACGGTTGGATTCGGTAGTGGCAGGTATGGTCTCCTGCCTACAGTCCGTGGCGGCAGCCACGGAGGCAGTATTGTCTTGTGTGGATCTGGTGGGATTTTGCCCCCTTACTGTGCATGTACCCCACGCAGTGCAAGCTATATTGTTACAAGCTCGCACAGCTCATCTGACCCCGGCGAGAGTTTTGCAGTACCAGAATGTATTGCTCACAATGTCAAACATTACTCTCAAACGGTGCACCACCTTGAATCCGGCAACCTTGTTGCCCTCCCCCGACGATGGTGAACAACATGACTGTGGACAGGTAATTGACTGTGACAGTAAACCTAGACCAGATATAACAGATGTAGCCCTGACAAATGCAGAAGTTGAATATTTTGTGGATGGCTCAGCTTTTAAAGACCTAAGGGGGGTGACTAAAGTTGGTTATGCAGTATGTACTGTGTCTGAGGTAATAGAGTGCAGTTCATTGCCATCCAGTTTCTCTGCCCAGGCTGCAGAGTTGGTAGCCCTGACGAGGGCTTGCGCGCTTGCACAGGACAGAACAGTAAATGTGTATACAGACAGTCGGTATGCCTTTGGTGTGGCACATGACTTTGGGACATTATGGAAGCATAGAGGTTTCCTTACGGCTATGGGTAAGCCTATTGCGCATGCGAAATTGGTAAAAGAGTTACTGTTTGCTATCCAATTACCTAGAGCTTTGGCAATTGTAAAATGTGCAGCGCACACGTCTAACAAAGATTTTGTCTCCGCAGGTAACGCTGTAGCGGATGGCGCAGCAAAGGCGGCGGCTCAGTCAATGGGTGCTTCAGTCTACCAGTTAACTGTTGTAAATAGTGAAACTTGTAACTTGTTTTCTCCACAGGACTTAGTGGCGCTCCAGCGTAATAGTACAGAGGCAGAAAAGCACCATTGGAAACAGCAGTGTGTATTTGATTCGGATTTAAAAGTGTGGGTGTCTGGGGATGGGAGACCATGCTTACCGGGATCGGTATTTCCGTAGTTGGCAAAATTGGCTCATGGAGCCGATCATGTTTCAAAGACGGGCATGGTAGATTTTGCAAATAAGTATTGGTATGTTGTTGGATTTACTAGCTATGCTGAAGTGTTTTGTAATAAGTGTGTGATTTGCATGCAGTACAATGTGGGCAGAGGACAGCATTTAACCCCTCTGCCCACCGATTCCTGCTGGTCCATTTGAGCATGTTATGATGGACTTTATAGAGCTTACACCGTGCCAAGGCTATAAATATTGCTTAGTTATTGTAGATATGTTCTCAAAGTGGTAGAGGCATTCGCTCGCGAGGGTTTACTGCATGCACTGTGGTAAAAGCCTTAATTGAATTATCCTCGCTGGGGATTGCCCAGCCGCTATCGCGCGATAATGGATCTCATTTTGCAAACGGTGATAAAATCATTATGTGAGGCCTTGCAGGTGGACCTCCGAATGCACTGCGCTTACCATCCCCAATCAGGTGGGGCAGTGGAGAGAGCAAATCAGACTCTAAAACTCAAAATTACAAAAATCATGGCGAGACCAGTCTGAATTGGGTGACTGCTTGCTCTACGCCCTCATGGCTATGAGGGGGCGGGTGGGGCATCTTGGTCTCTCCCCACATGAAATTTTACTAGGACGGCCATTGCGAATGCCAAATGCCCCTTACCCACAAAGTCGAATCACCCTGCATGGAGTAGATGAGGAAATGCTTACTTATTGTTTATCCCTTAATGGTGTCTTGAGGTCTTTCTATCCTAGGGTCAAGGCAGCTTTGCCAGTGCCTACTGAGACACCCTTGCATCAGATTCAGCCTGGCGATTTTGTTTTGGTAAAGGACTTCCGAAGAAAAAGATGGAGTTCCCCAAGGTGGCGTGGCCCGTACCAGGTCCTGTTGACAACGGCAACAGCAGTAAAGGTTGCAGAAAGGGAGACATGGATCCACGCGTCACATTGCCGGCTAGTGAGAGCAGACCTGTCCGAGACCGTACAAACCGAAAGGGATTAATGCTTGGAGGACTTACTGTTCTTGCAGCCATTGTATTGGTAGTGCTTTTGCAACAAACTTTTGCTTCAGTACATACTCCTTTAATGAGAAGTATCAAGAGTGCAGGGCCCCTGCATTGGGCAAATACCTGGTGGACTTTAATGAAATTGCATGCTGACAATACAAATATGTCTAACTGCTATGTATGCGCATCCTCCCCACTCTCTGCTGAAGTAGGGCTGCATCTTCGGCCTGCACCTCTGTCTTTTAATGATATGGTTGCCATTTGCTCTGCAATAGTGGGTACGTCATGGAGAGTTGGGGTAAATAGAACAAATTGGGCAGCAACACTCCTTAGCAACAAAAATGTGTCAGTGTATGAAGGGCACCATTTGCTACTTGGTATGGGCCCCCCCACTAATAGCACCCCAAATCCAGTGCACCTAGATTATAGAAGGCCTCAGGCCTCAGCATGTGTCTGTAATACTTCTGCACCAGCCTCTGTAGGTTTCTCCAACTGTAGTAAACAATGGGAAGTAGTATCAAATCTTACCGCATACAATACTGACTGGTTGTATAATGTGTCAACCACCCTCATCTATACACAGGCAAACAAGCCAAGTCCATTTGGTACCTTGACTGGCTTATATTGGGTATGCGGAGATAAGGCCTATGTGTTTTTACCCACAGGATGGACTGGGTGTTGCTACCTCGCCACCCTACACCCTGTGGTTCGTGCTTTTCATATTATCCACCCTAGTGTTAACCCCAGAATTAAGAGATCCCTTACAAATAACATTCCACCAGAATCCAAACGTGTCCCTTGGCATGAAAAATTTGGAGCGGGGGTATTCCCCTGGTGGGGAGTTGTACAAGCCATGCACCATATTGATCAGCTTAGTTATGAGATAGAGACCCTTATCAATGACACCATGCAGTCTACAGCACTCATTACGGCAGAAATAAAAGCAGCTAGGTTAGTTGCCTTGCAAAACAGAGCTGCCTTAGATTACATGTTAGCTGCTCAGGGTGGTGTTTGTGCAGTCATTGGTGATGAATGTTGCACTTACATACCTGACAACTCGCAAGCTCTTGAACATGTTTTGCAAGGCGTTCGAGACCTGCAGGCCCGAGTTTTGGGTGAACATGCACCTGTGGAGCAAGGTTGGGACCCTTGGTCTTGGTTCTCTAGCATCTTCGGTGATTGGGGAGCCACTCTGTTACACTGGATTGCAGTGGCTCTCCTTATTCTATTGGCCATTTGGCTTGTGGTCACTATTATGAAAGCGTGTATTTTTCGCTTGTGTTCTTTGAGTACTCCCATCTCTGCCCAAATGCCCCTGCTTGATTATCAAAAGAATATTTTCCCAGAAGAACCCCCATTCCCTTTTGCACACATAGATGACCTTACTAAGATTTAGTTGAGGCAGAGCCTCAAAAGGGGGGAGTGTGGAGGAATTTCTTTTATATATATATATATCTTTCTTTTATGCATACATATAGAGTGGATTCATGCATACATATAAAGTAAAGTGTGTTACAACATATATATATATTATGATTATAAGGTAGAAGCTGCTAGTGTAGTTGAATATAGCGAGGTCTGAGTAGAAGCTAAGGGTCATTATAAGTTTATAAGAATTGCAAGGCAAGCAGAAAGTAATAGCTCGTGCTGGCTAAAAACAGTTCCTTAAAGTTGTGAAAAATAGCAGTTTAAATAAAGCTGAACAGAACTGATGGTACCAGCCTGAATAGCAAGCTTGGGCAGGGTTGGGCAAGAAGCAGAGATAAGAACATGTAGTTGCATTGAAACCAAGCTGTACGGTACCATGGAGTGAGTGAAACTTATTGTTTCTATTAGGTCAGCTCAACCCAGGCATATGTATCAGGCAGTAATGAAGTAAGCCAGTGAAAAGTACCAAATGTATGTCCAACTATTTTTCTGTTACATTGCTAAAAACTATGATTGATTTATACTGAAATGTTAGTGTGTTTTCAAGATAAGAAGTGCTATAAAATACTGTGTAAACTTAGTTCGAGGAGCTCTCTGTCTTTTAACTGAGGCTCCCATACATATGTATGTGCAGACAATAAACTGAGTTTATTGGAATAACCATTGGGTGTGGTTATTGAATATATAGAATTTAAGGTAAAGTATATACAGTAATGAGAATCTGCGACCACACCCCACCCTTGGGGGCAAGCCAGGGGGTATCCTGGAGGTAAGGGACAAGGGAAGTGAGGTGGGTGTAGGGGGCAGTGCTGAAGGAATGATGACCATGGGGCAAAAAGTATACTAAATAAAAAAAAAATGCTGCTGAAATTCAGCCAAACTTTGCAGAAACGGAATGGTGGAATTCAGGGGCAGAAAATAGTTGTGGAATGATCTTCCATGGAAAAAATGCTGTTTCATGGAATATTATTCCGTGGATCTCAATATTTTCCACAGAAATTGCTGCAGAATAATTTTGCACAGAAAAATGCTGTTCCACTGACTATTATTCCACGAATCACAGTAGGTGGAATTCCACAGAAGAACCAATGAAATTCTGGCAGAAATTCCACCAGTGGAATGGTCATTCCATGCTAATTTCGCTGGCAGAATTCCACACCCAGCATAGCACTACACTCTGCTCCTTGTCGCAAGTGGCACTGCACTATTTTACCACAGTGTACCACACAATTTTCTCTCTCTCTCTCTCTTCCCATCCCCCATGATGGCTGTTTCTTCAATATATTCACTGTCTTTTGTAAAGGTTCTGTAGACTTTCACTTTCAGGGGGCTGCTGTAAAGCGGAGTTAATGCACAGCATGGAGTACAGAGAGAGAGAGAGAGAGAGAGAGAGCAGGGAGAGGGGGCAGATTTAGAAATGCAGCTACATAGCCGGCTTCTCTCCATGTGAAAAAAAATCTACCAAAATATTACAAAAAAACAGCCATGTACTTTCCTTACTGCCTAGCTCAGGTAAAAAAAAAAGCTATGTTGTTATCTTCTGTCTTTATACCTATATTGGCTTTGCAAAATGGTCAGTTTTTTTTTTATAATTTAAAGTTTATTGATACATTTTCCACCATAAAAGGCAGCATTCAGTAAAAATGACAGAGACTCATTGATACATTGTAGAAAAGAAACTGCCCACCCCCCCAACCTCCCCTTACTGCAGTAACCCAGCCCTATACCCGTGGATGCCGAGCACCTAGCCAAAAGCCATGCAGGAACATTAAACCTAGAATAGGTTTAGCTTGGAACCAGAGAGACTAGTGAGTGGAGCGGATGACCAAATTCTAGTATAAGTTGCCAATCTATTGTGAAGACTGACAATCGCTTTTTCTGTATGCAGGTTGGATAGTGCTTCTCTTACCCATTCCTGGAGAGAAGGGGAGGACCTGTCTTTCCAGTGACGAAGAATTATTTTCTTAGCCGATAGGGCAACCATGGAAATGTGGAATTTGCGTACCCTAACTCTGATAGAAGACAGGTCCCCTAACAAGCAAATCTCAGGAGTAAAATATTCATGGAGGCCCAACAGGGGGTCTAAGGAAGTTTGGATTGAAACCCAAATGGGGGAAATTTTTGGACAGGACCAAAGCATGTGAAAAAGTGTACCCTCTTCCTGTAAACATTTATTGCACATGTTTGAGTTTAGGTAGCCTCACCTGTGCAGTTTGGCCGGGGTATAGTATAGGTTGTGCAATATGTGGTATTGCATGAGGCGCAGTCTATCTTGAGAAATGAATTTATGACATGACTTCCAGAAAGAGTGCCAATCCAACTGAAGATGAGGGAGAAAATTACTCCAAAATCTTGATGGCCCAAATGGACCCCCAAACTTTTTGTGAAACAAAACCTGGTATAATTTAGAGATTGCACCAGAAGAGCCAGAAAGTGGGAATACTTTGGATATCAGAGAAGAGATATTCTGGGAAGGGGGAGTACTGCCAGGGTAATTACAAGTAAGTGTTTCAGTTGCAGGGCTTTAAAGTAGGAAGAAGCTGGGATGAAAAATGTCTTAACCATCTCTTCCACTGATAACCAATGCCCCCCACCATCAGTAAAGGCCAGGAGCTTCCCCTTTCCCAGTTGAGGCAACCAATAACAGGAAATCTGAGTCTTGTTAATAGTAAATGATGGAAAGTTCAAGATAGACTGGGCCAGGTCCAGATGGGGGGAATACTGCAAAAAGGAACACATCTGAGAGTAGACCTTTAGAGAGGTCCTTATCATGGGACACTCTTCAGTCACACTTACTTGGGATAACCTGAGGAAAAATAATGCGAGATGGTCAAAGTTTTTGTCCTTAATTGCATCCAATTCTATTTTGAGCCAAATCGGTTGTGCTTCTTCTGGGCCAGGAGATACCCATCTCCAGCATTTTGCAAGGTGACTAGCCCAATAATATATAGCCAGATGGGGAATTCGCAAACCCCCCTCCAATTTTTGGGCTGCCAACTTATGATAAGCCAAACAGGGATACCTATCAGCCCAGATAAATCTAGTGAAGACACCATGTGTCTTTTTAAACCAGAGTAAAGGAATAAAGGTGTTGAGAAGGGACAATGGGTAGAAGATCCTAGGAAATATGTTCATCTTAATTATGTTGATCCGGCCCCATAGAGAAATAGGAAGTTTAGACCACCTCTCAAGGTCATGAGTAATCACCTGCAATAGGGAATCCAGATTCTCCTTAAACCATACTAGAGGGTTACGGGAAAGTTTGATACCCAGATATTTAAATGACCTAGAGGTCCAGCATAAACCAAAAGGACTGATATCGCTTTTGAAAACTTTGTGGTTTAATGGGAAAAATAGAGACTTACTGGCATTCAATTTGTAATTGGACAAGCCACTAAACCTTGTTACTTCCCTTAGCAAGGCCGGAACAGTGGATACTGGGTGAGACAGATGTATTAACAAGTCATCTGCATATGCAGTGACTTTAATTTCATGCCTCCCAATTCTCACACCTTGTATAGAAACATTATTGAGAATATTTTGAATAAGAGGTTCCAGATATAAGTTAAATAATAGAGGAGAAAAGGGGCATCCCTGCCTCGTACCTGAGTGGAGCGAAAAGGGATGGGAGAAGGCCCCATTCGCGGAAATTCTTGCCGTGGGATTTTTATAAAGGGTGGCGATCCAGGAGATAAACAGAGAGGAAAAGTGGAAGGCCTCTAGAGCACGGAACAGGAAGTTCCAGTTCACACGGTCGAATGTCTTCTCGGCATCCAGGAAACCAAGCCTGCGGGAAATTCCGCATCCCTGGTAGCCGAGAAGACATGCAACAAGGTGCATAAGTGATCAGAGGATGAGCACCCTTTCATAAATCCTACCTGATTTGTACGTATTAACCCAGGAAGAACTACTGCCAGCCTATTAGCCAGAATTTTAGAAAGGATTTTAATATTCTGATTTAAAAGTGAGATAGGCCTGTAACTTTGAACCATTTCGAGATCTTTGTCAGGTTTAGGGAGCAGGACAATCAGGGCCTCATAGCGGTGCGGATCTGTCTCCGCCCCAGATAGGATTTGCTGAAAAAAATGACCAAGTATTGGTAAGAGGAGGTCTCAAAAGACCTTATAAAATAAAGAGGAAAATCCATCCGGACTTGGAACCTTATCAGCTGGTAGTTCACTAATAACCTTAGCAATTTCCTCCTGGGAAATAGGGACAACCAGAGCGTCTCTGCACCGATCAGAGAGAGGGGGCAAATGGGAATCCTTTAAGTAATGTTCTATGTCTTCAGGACAAGGGGGGTGCTCCATGTAGCTATACAAATTTGTGTAATAAGTAGCAAATTCTTGAGCTATCTCAGTGGGAGACACCTTAAGAGATCCATCTGCCATTGACCTGATAGGAGGGATAAATCTCATTGATTCCTGTTGTTTAATACACAATGCCAGTAAACATCCTGCCTTTTCCCCCTGATCGGTATAGCTAGCCCTGGTACAAATAATAGCTAGTTCTGCTTTGTCTGAAGTAGCTCCAAATATTTATCCTTTAGCTCCAGGAGTTTGCATGTTTCCTCATCTAGAGGATTGGCCAGAAGGTTAACTTCCAGGGATCTAATCTAAACACCCAACTTCTCCATTAGCTCCTTATATTGTTTTGCCACTAGAGGGAGCCTGATTAAGTCTGAACAATTTGCTCCCAATACCTCACTTGTCACATTTTACTGCTCTCTAGTAGCTGCCTTCACTTGGTGATCACCTCCTCATCACTCCCTCATCACCCCCTCTCCAATCGTCGAAAGCTATCCCGCCATTGTGCACTCCCCAGATCAGCCCTCCTCCTCCTGCTCCTGTCAGGCAATGTCCACCCCAATCCCGGGCCTGGCAGCACTGGTCCTCCCCCTGAAATCTCCTGGGCTGCGCATTGCTTCTATGAACATCTGTAGCCTCCTGAAAAAACTGGACTCTCTACACTGCTGGGTGACGCTTCATAAACCTGATGTTGTTGCCCTGGTTGAAACCTGGCTGTCTCCCTCCACTCCTAACTCTCATGTCTCTCTACCCGGCTACACTCTCCACCGGTTGGACCGTGTCGGCAGGAGAGGTGGGGGCTGTGTCTTCTATTTGAAGGATTCTCTCATGGGGCTACCACTCCCCCTGCCTGACCTCGACCATAAGGCCCAGAGCCTTACTCTAAAGCTGTCCCCTGACCCAGCTAGAGGCCCATTATTCCTAACTGTAGCCTACATACCCCCCAAGAACCAATCCCAGGCCCTGGGCCCACTAATTGACTACCTCACCTCCCTACCCAACTCGTGCGGACCAAATCTTGGTGGCGACTTGAATATAAACTGGCTCTGCCCTCATCCTCCTCCCACCGTGGAGGCTTTTGATTCAATTGACCTAACTCAACTGGTCTCACAGCCTACTAGAAAAAACCTAGGGGGATAAGCACCCTCCTGGATGTGGTCCTCACCAACAGGCCAATCCGCATCCACAACATCCAAATCTTCCTGACTGCCTCAGTGACCACTCCTGTGCTTTTCAACTGGGAAACCCTCGGCTCTCATCCCCAGTCAAAACCACCCTCCGAAGGTGGCTTAGGCCTGGGGACTCATAGCCTTAAGCGCTTCCTTGCCCACACTGATTGGTCCCCTCTGCGAAGGCAACCAACATTGACTTGGCCCTGGCCTTCTTTGTAAGCACTTTCAACTTTGCCTGTGATATCTTTGCTCCCATAACTGCTAGGAGGTCCAAAGTGAAACATGCCTTGGATCACCCTGCCCTACTGTGGCAACTTAAGCAATGCGACAATCTTTGGCACCTTGCTGTTGCTTCTGGCGCTCAGCTGACAGGCAGTCATGCCGCCTGCAACCAGTGCACCTGGGCCATCCGCAAAGCAAAGGAGGAATACTACCAAGCCTCTTCTTACCTCCTCCTGGGGAACCCCAGGTGCTTCTGGGACAACATCAAGCAACTGAATGGTCACTCCCAGTCCCCTCTCCTTCTCATCTCAACATCAATGGTACCGTCTCCTCTGACCCTGCCCTCATTGCCACCCCTCAATAACTCCTTTACGACCTTAGCTCAGTACTTCCTGGTAACTTTTTCAGTCCACCTCCTCCATCTGTACCACCACCCATTGCCCGCCCCTCTTTCCACCTGCGTCGTGTCACCATGCAAGAAGCTTGGCCTTACTTGCTAAAAGCCCTAAAAGGTAACACCATTGGTAATGACTCACTTGATCCCTGCCTTTTCCGTCCGGTCCTGGATCAGGTCCTCTCACCTATTACGTGCATTTTCAACAAATCACTCTGTCTCGGACAATTCCCCTCTGCCTGGAAGATTTCCACAGTTATCCCTGTCCATAAAGGTGGTGACAGGACTCTTCCGGGTAACTACCCACCCATCTCAATCCTCTCCCCCTCTCTAAGGCGTTGGAGAAAATTGTGGCATCCCAAGTCTCTGACTACCTCTGTAAGTACAATGTTCTCTGCCCTGAACAACACGGGTTCAGAGCAGGTCATAGTACCAATACAGCACTCCTGGAATTTTCCAACTTCCTCCATGCCTCCTTGGACTCTGGTGCCCTGGCTGGTGCTATATTCATTGACCTGTCTAAAGCATTCGATACTGTTTCACATCCTCTTTTGCTCTCCACCCTCGACCTAATAGGCTTTGCCTCAGGACCTGTTTCCTGGTGCACCAGCTATCTCTCCGCCCACTCCCAATGTGTGAAAGTCAATGGTACCTCTCTGAAACATGCCCCATTCACTCTGGGTGCCACAGGGCTCAATTCTTGGACCCCTACTATTCTCACTCTTTCTTAACTCCCTACCCAGCAGTTGTATGCGGTAAGATGCTTCTCTATGCTGATGATGCTGTTCGTTGCCTCTCACAATGACCCCATGCTGCTACAGAACTCCCTCCAACTAGTCTTTGGCTCTGCAGCTACCTGGTTCACTGAGCACCGACTTGTTATCAACCTTAAGAAAACAAAAGATGCTCTTCTCCCACCCCCAAAATAAGTACAGCAAGTTTCCTTAGCTGTCCACTCCACACCAATCTCGTCATTGACCAGGTGCAGTCCTATAAATATCTTGGTATAACCTTTGACCCTGCACTTTCATTCCATGGACATATATCTGCCTAAATTCTGTCGCCAACTCATGGCTAGGCATTCTTTACTGGCACAAGAAATGCCTCCTCCTGATGCCCTCCGCCTGGCTGTCACCTCCTCTGTCATGTCTCTCATTGACTATGGCCTTCCGGTCTATGGCTCAGCAGATCAGACTGCCCTCAACAGAGTTCACCTCACAGTTAATAAGGCCTGCAGACTTATCACTGGTGCTCCCAGACTCACTCACACATGTGAGCTGTACACCCTGGCTACCCTACTCAACCTGGAAGAGCGACTCATGTATCAGACATGCCAGCTCACCTTAAAGCCCCGCGTGCCTATCCCCCATAGGCCTATCCAACTCCATTCACCGTACTGCACCGACTCTGATCATGCACAGCTCGTCAAGAGCTACCCTGAATTATTCCGAGCCAGGACCTCTCAAGGTCAGGAGGGCATTCCCCTACCGCGCGCCCCACTGGTATAACCCCTCCCTGCCAGTGTCTCAAACTCACTAACCTTAGCTTGCTTTAAGCCCAGGCTCAGAAACTTCCTGCTTAGCTCTCGCAAATGCAACTGCCGCGCTAGTGTAAAAAAAAATATATACTCTGTTTGACAATGCTCACTGAGTGGCTCCCCCCCTTCCTTTCCCTACTAATTCCTCCTCCCCTATCTCCCTCCCTTCACCCCACCAGCTCTCCCCCGACCATAAGTTTTGCACCTTTTGTTATCTTTTGCTTTGTTGGAGATTGTATTCTATTGTAACAAAATTGTAATTGAACTGTAACTTTTTTGTTTGTAAGTACTGTGTCCCTTGTACTACTGTTCTGATGTCCTCTTTGTGATGAGGTACCTTTGTAAATGAGCCTCTGGCTCAAAGGTTTCTAAACTGATGTTTAACTAAATAAATAAATAAATAAATAAGGATTTTAGTTCTTTCTCCCGCACTCTTTTCCTACCAACCGCCATACTAATAAGTATCCCTCTCATGAAGGCTTTAAAGGCCCCCCACAAGATATCAGGCTTTGCACTATCTAATGGATTTAATGAAAAAAAGGATTCTATTTGTTCCCTTATGAGTTTGCAATATTTAACATCCTTGAGGAGTTGGTCATTGAGTTTCCATCTGGTTTCCCTATTAGGTAAATTAAGCAGTACCAGATTGCATACTACTAATGAATGATCAGAAATTGGACCGGGTTGAATCGAGGAGGTCTTAACCCAGGGCAGCAGGCACTGAGAAATGAGTAAGTAGTCAATGAGGGACTGCAAGCCATGTGCCATAGATCTAAAGGTAAACTCCCTAGAGTCTGGGTGTAAAACACACCAAGCGTCACAGAGCCCACATTGGTCTAATAAATCCTTGAATTCCTTCTGCCCGGGGGTGGCCCCTCCCGGACTACTACCCAATCTGTCTGAATTAGGGTCGAGAACTTGATTGAAGTCTCCCCTAAAATAATCCTAATGGATTATTGGGAGAATGATAGATATAAGTCTCATAAAAAATCCTGGATCATCCAGATTGGGGCTGTAGATACTGCCCAATAATATTGGAACAGACCAGAGGGTACCTTTAACAAGGATAAACCTTCCCTCGGTATCTTTGATAACCTGTGTGGAAACAAACAGAATACCCCTGTTAATCATGAGCATGACCCTGCAACTATTTGTGGTGCCCTGGGCACTGTTAATCAATCCCACCTGCTGCCTCCTTAACTGCAAAGCTTCCGCTTCTAGTAGATGGGTTTCTTGTAAAAAGGTTATCTGCGAACTGAATAAACTTAAATGTTTGAGAACCTGATATTGCTTATGTTTCTTTCTGATCCCCTTAATATTCCAAGTCGCAAATGTTATCTCATTAGCCGTCTAGAAAAAGTAGTTGGATTAGAAAAATTACACTCAGCATACGGGATGTATATCCCCTGTAAACATACCCCCAGGGTTACTGCAGTAACACCCACCCTCCTCCCTAGCCTCCCCAAGGATAGAACTCACCCATCCCTCTATCCCCCACCCTCCAACCATACTCCAAGACCCCACTCTCCCCCACCAAACTGTCACGAGCAATGTTCAGCACAGTACTGGTGCTACTCCCTCTACTCCCGCCCCCGATAATGACCCCTGATATTTAACACTGTTACACTCAGATATCAATATATAGAAACCAAACAATGCTAATTATACCCCCAATGAGAGAGAACGGTCCTGGGCTTTCACCTCGATCCCACCAGAACGTAAGCTTAAGGGAATTTGTTTTAAAGGGACCACAGAGAGACCCATGCACCACCCAAGTGTTTGTGGTAACCAAAACAGAATTGAGAGGGAAACAGAAACCCTGCTTGCCACACAAGGTGACCCACGTAAAACCAAAGCCAGACCAGAAACCCCTAGAGGTGGAGATAGCTACAGCACATATTGAGAGTGGGAATAGAGAAAAGAGAAAATGTGATCACTCCACCAGGGGGGAAGGCATAGCAAATGCCTCTACCCACAACAACCCACCATCCAGTGCACAGGCCCTCCCTGCGAAATTGAGAGTACTGCACACAAACCGAGTGGTAAGGTACTGTTAAATCCTCCTCAAGTTGTGCTTCCTTGCGAGTCCCCTATGATTGGGAAGCCCTCTAGTGACCAGTTTCCTGTCCTAGCTAAATGTGAGTGAGGAATGGAGAAAGCCCAGGACCATCTTAGTACCAATCCAGATGAGAAAAATGAAAAACTGATTCACAACCAATCTAACTTCACTCTTTTTGCCCCCAAAAAATGAAACTGCCAAGACTTGGCATGTAAGTCCCCCCTTAAGAAGGCCCCAAACCCCAAGTGTCCACTGCTTCAGACCAGCATGGGACCTTTGTGAAACCAAAAAAAGAGAAAAATCGGGATGGCCCGCGATGATCTCTCCAGTCCAAATCAGCAGATTCAATTTCTCCAGGTCTTCACGCTTAAAAGATTTCCCCAAGAGGAAAAACGAAAGTTCAAGCTCTCGACTCCATGTATCACTCCATACTGCAACACATCCACTCAAGATTCCTTGAAAAGATCTGGCAACGTGGACTTAAGACTCATCAGAGCCGCTTCAGGGTCATTGTAGCTTTAATTGAGATATGTAGCCTGGCCAGATAACCCATCCTGAACTTCAAACCTGCCGTGATTAACTTAGAAACAATAGGGTGGAACGCTTTGCGTTTCAAGCGAACTGAGGTGGGCCAATCTTGTGAATTTCTCAGCTTTGTATTTTCCCAGTGAACCTCTTGCAAAGCTTGTACTTTCTGCAGAAAGTATTGTCTCTCTAAATAGTTCAAAAACCGGCAAACAATGGGGCGGTTGGGATCCTCCGGGGAAGATTTAGGACGTAAAGCCCTGTGAGCTCGCTCTATAATATAGCCGGGGCTGAATGGAGATGGGCCAGCCACTCGCTCAACCAGCTTCTGAACAAATGCCTCAACAAGTTGGCCTTCCTCTCCCTCCAGTAACCCGAGGATCACAACGTTATTTCTACAGCTCTGATCCTCTAGATCCTCAAGCTTAGATTCAAAATGAGATAATTTCTGGCACATCGAGACCAGATCAGAGTTGAGACTTCAAAACTTTTTCTCTATGGAAACAATTCGAGTTGTATTATCAGACACAGATAGAGAGAGTTCGTCCAGCTTTCTGGAAAGAGATTTCAAATCCTTTGCCATATCCTTCATTTCCTCTCGAAAAGGTTTAAATTCCTCAAGGAACCTGGAAAGCGTTAAAGGCTCCTGTTCACCAATTTGACTCAGAGGATCAGGCCCAGACCCACCCGAGGCCCTGGATTTCTTAGAGGCCTTCTCAGGAGTTGCTGGGGAGGTATGCTTCTGCGGGGCTTTCTTCATGTAAGCCTCCATCCGCCTGAAATATGCCCAGTACAGAATGCCACAGCTATTAAACAGCATTGAATCCCCAAAACAAGAGAAAATAATAGGTTAGGATGTCAAAAAGAGATGAAGTAATGATCGGGAGGCAGGAGCTTCTTGAGGGAGCTTCTACTCAGCACTCTGCATCATGTGATCTCCCTCGTGGTCATTTTTTTTATGTATATTTATATAGCCCATAAAAAAACCCCAAACTGTCCATGGATGTCTGATGTTGCTGCCACTGTAACAGCCAGAGAAGCTGGAAACAGATGGTTTTGATCGGCACAAGCTTAGCTGCCCCTTTCTTTCTGAGGGTGTCTGGAGAATGTCCGTCATACTATCAGCAGTGTCAGGTGAAGTGCTCGCTTTATTTTTTAAGGGTGATTGGAAAAGTGCTGCCATGCTGGGGTTGTCAGTTAGAGTGCCCCCTTTTTCTGAGGGGACCATAGGAGCATTCCCCAACCAGTAGCTTGTGTCACTTGGAGTTTCCTCCTTTTTCGGGATGCAGAAAATATACCCACTTAAATCTGACTGCAGGAGATGAAATATGTGACCTGAGTAGTCAGTTGTTATGCACTAGTCATCGCAGAGTAAATATTTCAGGCTAAGCTGCTGGTACTCAGTACCACCAGTGTAACTTAAAATAATACTTCTGTGATCTCCAGTGCATATTGGACTATTCAGGATGAGTAACATATCTCAGCTCCGGCTGCAGTCAGACTTAATTTGATCATCTCCTGGTGTCAGAGTGAGAAAAACTTGGAGAATTAACCATCCACAGGCACTGGTGTGCAGTTCCCAGTCTCAGAGATAATTAAACCTTAGGCTGCCAACAGAATTAGAACGTATAGGAATTCTGGACTGAAATAGTAGTCCGCGGCCATGCAAGGGTTAAATCACACACTCCTACTCACCATTATAAGGCTGAGGGCTCCTTTCTGAATGTCAGGTTGGAGATCGGTGACTGGGGTGGGACACTACACTATGGAAAATATTTTATGACCATCGGGTCATTTGCATTGTGGCCCCCCTCACTGCTTTGCCCAGGTGCAAACCCAGTTTGCGGGGGTAAACTAGGCTTTGTGAATGCTAGCTCAGTGCAAAACTCAGTTTGTTCCAGGCAAACCGGGTTTGCGCCTGGACAAAGTTTTGTGAATCTGGCCCCTAGTGTTTTATATATATTATAGGGGCCCAGTCATGCCCATATAGTTAGGGTTGAGTACCCTGTTTAATGTTAAACCTCAAATTTTGCATTTTAATAACTTTGCAACCGATCAATGGATTTGAACAAAATTTGGTATGCCCTGTCCCATGGGTAGATCTCTTGATGTGGTAAGTTTGTTTCTGGCTGGATGTACAGATTCTGAGATCCGAATAGTGATAAAACCTAAAAAGTCACCTTTTTTTGGCAGTTTTTTCATCATAGCCTTGCGTCCACACAGTGTGGAATTTTGGTGTGATTTTTTTATGGTACTATTATCTTGGGTAACAGAACAGCCATGGTTAGTTTAGTGAAAAAATATTAATCTATTGCAAAGTTATTGCATTTTTAATATCCCATTGTTTTCAATGGGAAATCTGTCGATTTTATATGGATGAAGTTCGACCAAGGATTGACCTTGCCAAAAAGGAATCGTTCTCACAAGATCAATTCTTTTTTTGTGAGACTAAAATCCTATTTCATAATCACAAAATCCTTTTTCATGAGCCACCATCTTGTTTTCTATTTTAAAAACATTTTTCAAAAGCCACAAAAATTACACCCTGGAGAGAGACCACCATGCCTAGCTGGCTGATTGGGACCTCCTTAAGTGCAATCTGCAATTCCTTGCTAAATATATGCCCCAGAAATGAGTTTTATTTACTGTCAGGAATCCTTTTCTATGATTGTGTGATATGAAAAAAAGAATCCTTTTTCGTATAATGTGTCACGAAAAAGGATCTTTATCATGAATTCTGTGCCATCCCCCATTCTAAAATATAATTTCCCGGTGTCTACTGGCAGATGCCTTACCTCCCTGTTTTTCTTTTTTTTAATTCAATTTACATGATCCCACACTGGGCTGCCCACCCCCAGTTTCAGAAACCCCCACAGTAGCCCATTGTTTTAATAATGTTTGCTGACATTGGGGGGCCTTAAACCCATGTCAGCATTCAGAATTCTCCCCCAAGCAGAATGGGACACTGGAGAGCCCAACCCCAGTGTCCTGAAATAGAGTTAGATTATATGTACCTGCAAAAAAGAAAACTGTCCCCCGATCACCAGTATAAGCTGTCTGAGTTCAGTGTGAATGCTGCAGCTCATTGTGCCGTAAAACCAGTTTCTGCACTGTCTGCTGTTAAATAAAAGCAACAGGACCATCTATCCTGCCTGCATCAACAGGACAGTACAGCTTCTGAAATAATAAGTACAAACCCCAAATTATTTGTTAGGTTAATCATTCAACATAATTGTGGATGGTTGTAATCTGGCCATGATTTGCCAGGCAAAGCTCTATGCCAATGAAAGTTATTTTTTTATCCTTCGATGATCCAGGCCCCCACTCAAAAAAAAAAAAAAATTAAAAACACAGGCACACTGATTTATTTTGTAAATGTTTGTTTAAACTGCCTACACCCTGCACTTCTGACACACACAATGCTCACTTGCATGTTAAATGAAACTTCAACAATTAAATGATGAAGTTGTTTGCTGCTATGGGTTACTTTTTTTTGCAAGGTTGGTCGCTTACTAATACTTGTCCTGCAGCTGTCTGTATCCTTCTTTTGGTGATGAGGGGGAGGGTAATGGGTACCAGTGGGTGGTGGTGGTGTGGAGGTACAGTATCTAATGTATATTCAATGTGACTAGGGTGGGAATTTTAATTGTGAGTGTGTATGCATTGGCTGGGGGGAAGTTTTTTTCAAATAGTAAATCAGACAAGAGTGAGATGATGATGAGTTTATACAGAAACTGCACTGGGAAATGAAGGAGCAGGGATGTGGGTTCTTCGAGGGTGGGTGTGGGTAACATGTTAATAAAGTGGTGGTGGTTTTATGCTTTACAAAGTTTTTTTTTATTATTTATTTATTGAAATGTTTCACCAGGAAAGCACACTAAACAACAAACAGTGAAATAAAGAAACATAGAATTTGAGAGCAGATAAGGACCACTAGGCCCACCTAGTCTGTCCATTTCCCTACCTAATGGATAAGCTGCAGATCCTAGTTAACCAACAGCCTACTTCCTCCTACCCTCCACTAGAATTGCCTAATGTCTGTCCCACGCATTCTTGAATTCCCCCACTGTTTTTGACTCTATGACCTCCTCAGGAAGGCTGTTCCATGCATCTACAACCCTCTCTGTGAAGAAATACTTCCTCACATTACCTCTGAAATTCAGTGTTAGGGTTATCGACACCTACTACCCCCACCCCACCCTCCACACACCAGCAGGCATCAGGTGTGCATTGGGGTCATCAGGCCTAACTCTTACCCCATTCCATTTGTAAACAAGCTGAGGTGTTGTAGTATCAGAGAATGGGATGAGAGGCCCAATGAACCCAGTGTATACCCTGAAGCCTGTTGGTGTGTGAAGGGTAGGGTGGTAGGGTTTGGTAACTCTAACACCAAATTTCCTAACTTTTATTGCTATACTATCAACCCTAACTGATGCATTAACAGAGTTTTCTGCAAATGAATGTCCCTTCTTTTTGAGAAAATATAATGTAAATGGTAAGTGGTTTGTTGTTCTGGGAGCACAGGGGCCCTGCGCTACCCTAAGGCTGCAAATTTTTGCATAATGGTATGCATATGTGGTAGTGCAGGCCCTCTGAGTCTGGTGCTCCCACTTACACATAAGTACTGGGACATAACATAGGCCTAGAGTCATGAAAATGAACACTTGAAATACTGATTTGCCAGTATCTCAGTAACCATAGCAAAGATGAAAAAAATTCCACTGTGGTTGTATTTACAACTTTAACACCTTCAAGCATGCTTAGTCCACCTAAAGGTGCATTAAGCTACATGTAGAAAAAAATCTGTATCTCAAACTGTTTTTGAGCTATTGGTGTCAAAAGGCACCATGGGCGCTGCAATGTTATCATATGAAAAAGTTTGCAAGAAATTGTGCTGTCAGACATGGTACAGACAGGTATAAGCAAACAACAACAGTCAGGTAACAGGCAGTGAACAATTTTAATGCAGCTCAGTATGAGGCAAGACAACCCAGGGAGGGCAACCAGGGAAAATTAGAACCTGTGTCAGCAGTAACAATATTTGTGATATGTGTGTATTTGTTATTTTTTGGAATAATTACTCACCCGCAGCCAGGATTTTTATTACAGGCACTTCACGGAGAGTAGGACTACAGGGGACAGAGGCAGCTTGATGCTTGTTTTAGGTAACCCCAGAGGGAGGACCTGAAGCAACTGTGGGTGGGAGCAGTTCTAACTTGAGGAGGTAGGAGGTTCTAGGTTTTGGGGGCAAGAGCAGCAAAGGCTCGATCTCCTGCAAGGAAGTGAGTATTCGGGACCATAAGTGCTTGGGATTCAGTGGACCTCAGCTGATAGCCAAAGGGGACAGGCTGGAGGAGGTCAGCAAGTGCCGGAGGAGTAGATGATTGGATGATGTTATCCATGAAGTTGCCCATGACGAATGATCGATAGTTGCTAGGGGAGAGCCAACCCAGTCTACAGTACAGTAGACACTGATGGGTGAGGCAAGGGGCTGATAGGGTGAAACGACATATGCTGTTTTACAAGGTGTCCCATTTGGAGAACCAGGCTTTTGGGACATTCGTGAAGGAGGTAAGCCCATAACAAAGTGAGGGGAGGAAGACCCCTTTTGCCAGGGCAAGTCTGGCAGCTGGGGTGAGGCAACTTTTTGCTCTATACGTGAGTCCCAGTTTGCAATTGGTGGCCTTACAGGAGTTAAATATGTGCAGGGAGAGATCCAGTTGTGGGTGAAGAGTCACCCCCAAGTACTTGAACAATTCCACCACCTTCACTGGGGTGCTGTCAGTCCCATTGATTCTGAGCTCAGCCGGGCATGCTCTCACCTTTGGAAGTGAGCCAAATAACATTGCCTGTGTCTTCTGAAGGTTGATGACAAGCTTACTTGCCTGGAGCCAGGATTGGATGAGACTGAAATCTGAGTTGAGTCTGGAGTTTGTCATCAATACTTTGGGAACTGGCGAGGAGCACCACATCATCAGCATATAGAGTAACATGTCCAAAGGTTGGGATTGAAGGTAGCTGGTTTATAAAGAGGGAGAACAATAGGGGGTCAAGGACCAACCCCTGAGGCACCCCATAGGCTACTGGTGATAGGCCGGATATGGCATTATGGAACCTCGTGTACTGTTTCCTACCTGAGAGATAATTAGAAAAACAGGCTAGGACGGGGGGAGGCCAAAGGACTGGAGAGCAGAGCCCAGCAGGGTGTGATAAACCAGGTTGAAGGCCTTGGACAGGTTGAAGAAGACAGCCCCCGTGAGTTTGCCTTGATCAGTCGCAGTTCTGATGTTGGAGGTGACCTGTGCGAGGGCAGTGGAGGTGCTATGTCCTTTTCAGAACCCATGCTGCTCAGGGGAGAGAAGGCCACAGGTTTGAAGGAAGAGGGTAATCTGGGAGGCTACTACTTTTTCAAGCAGCTTATTAACTGCAGATACAACTGCTATGGGTCGATAGTTCTTAAGTAATTTGGGATTGCCATGCTTGAGAACAGGGATCACACAGGCCATCTTCCAAATGGCAGGGACAGACCCCGTTGTGAGCAAGGAGTTAAGAATATGAGAAATCAGATGGGCCAAGAAGGGAGCCCCCAGGTTTAGCAGTTTGGGCACAAGGTTGTCATGCCCAGCACTGGAGTAAGGGGAGAGACATACTAGAAGTTTTGGGGTGTCTTTGAAGGAGACAGACTTAAAGAAGAAGGGAGGTAGAGGAGGATGGTGTGGAGCCCCAGGAGTAGGACCCATATCATTAGAAATTGAAGACATAGAGGTATAGTCAGATACGTCCGAGAACAGGCCATTGAAAGCATTTGCTATCATTTGGGCATTATTGCAACTGACTCCATTTAATAGCTGGTCAGGAACCTGCTGGCAGGCCGGACCATTTACCGTGTACTTTTTAGTGCGCCAAAAACTCCTCAGGTTCTTGGCGGACATTTCGAGGGATGATTTGCAGAAAGCATTCTTTGCCAAGTGGATCACCCATATGCATGAATTCCTAAGCTCCCTGTAGACCTCAAAGTCTGATCTGTTCCCAGAGACCTTATATTTTAGCCAGCTTCTGTCCCTAAGCTTCATCAGGGCAAACAGTTCTCCTTGTAACCATTTTGTGACTGTGCCCCTCACTCTTCTTTTAATAAGTGGGACATGTCAGTCTTGTAGTGAGGTAAATATGGTCAGGAAGCTGTCCAGAGCAACTGAAGTGTCTGGGTCTCTGTATACCTGGGACCAGTCCATCAGGCTGAGGTCAGTATGGAAGTTGTTTAAGTCAAAGTTTGAGTAATCTCTCATCTGTATGACTTTTGGTGGGACCCTGGAATTTTGAAACTTCCAGATGCAGTATGTAGGGCAGTGGTCTGAGATCGAGTCAGGGAGGATGCCTGAGGCAGATATTCGGTCTAGCCTATTACACAGCATCCAGTCAAGCAGAGAGCCATTTTCCCCAGAGGAAGAGGGTCTGGTAGATTCGGTGATAAGTTGGCTGAGGGCAAGGCCAGATAGAAGGGCTTCATAGACTTTAGCATTCCCTCTCAGCCAGTTGAGGTTGAAGTCCCCAAACATTAGGAGTTCACTAGTCCTCACCTTGGGGCTAAGGCAGTCAAGTAGATAGGAGAGGCCACAAACACCTCCTTTTGGCAGGTTGTATACACAAGCCAGGTGAAGCTTCTTAGTGTTACCTAGTAGGAGGAGGACATGTATAAACTCACAGGAGGGGAAGGGGGTGGGGTATGCCAGTCACTTTTAGATGAAATTTGTAATAGAGCACCCACCCACGCCCACACTTTTTACCCACCCTGTCCTGTCTAATCACAAGATAGCCAGGGAGAACACAGACAGAGTCTGGGTGTACAGGTTTGAGCCAGGTTTTGGAGACCTTGAGGATGTCAGGATTGTAGTAGGTGACCCATGCCATAAGACCTGAGTGATTGGCAAGGATGCTATGTATATTGAGGTGGGAAATCTTTAGACCCTTTACCTCCTCCCACAGAGGGGGCAACATGATGAGTTAAGAGAGGGTTGGTAGTTGGTTTAGGGCTGTAACCGCAGCACCCGTCAGCTGGGTTAGGAAGCAGTAGTAGTAAGTGAGAATCAACCAACAGTTTAGCTGTAACTGATTTGGTAGGATTTGGAGTGGGACACTACAGGCAGGGATCAGGTTAAAAATGGGACTAGGTATATGCATTTTTGTTTGGCCACCTCAGGGAGGTCAGGGGAGAATGCAGCAGGCTGAGCACAGTATTATTTTTGTGCAGGGCAATTTATTACCATGGGTCCCCAATTTGGACAGGGCAGGGGCTGTGGCGAGATAAGCTTGTTTTGGAAAATTGTTTTGCAGGCTTTTTTCCACACCTGCTCCGACGAGACAAAAAACTGCAGCCAGATTATGAAGGGACAAGGTCCTTCCTATTTAGCCAGCTGATGTGGAAATAGAGCAGTCAGAAAATGCGAGATGCACCCACTAGTGGAGGAAGCTGAGAACCTGCAAATGGGAAAGTGAGCTGATAGGTTATAGATCACGTTAGGTTATAGATCTCACGTGATCTCAGCTATATAAGTAGATGCTCACCAAGGGCAGTGGTGGGGGTGGTGGGGAGCAGGTGTGCAGTGCCAGTGGGACTTCCACTGACAAGTTCACTGAAGTTGGAGTGGCTGAGCTCCGTGTGTCCGTACCTGTTTCTTTGTTCCCTGCGGGGAGTCGAGTCAGCAGGGGTTCAGCATTGGGGGAGGGTGAAGCAACTGAAGGCCCTCACGACCACTACAGCTAAGGAAGGAAGAGAGAAAGGCACCAGATTTATACACAGGTAGGCAGATGCAGGGGCTGAGAAAACAGAGAAAACAGAGCGTGCACTACTGTATTGATTTGAATTGGGCCTGGACTAGCTGCTTCGGCTCCCAATAACTACTATGCATGCATGAAATTAAATCTGGGCAAGCGGAGGCTTTAGCAGCTGTTACTTATCTTGTGCAAATTACTTTAAAGCATCTGAGGCAAAACGGAGACTTTAGCAGCTTAGCTAGGCAGTTATTTGCTGTTTCTTATCCTGTGCAAATTAATTTAATGCACCTGAGGCAAAACAGAGACTTTGGCAGCTTACTTAGGCAGTTATTTGCTGTTACTTATCATGTGCAAATTACTTTAAAGCACCTAAGGCAATAAGGAGACTTTAGCAGCTTAGTTAGGCAGTTATTTGCTATTATTTATGCTGTGCAGGTTGAATTAAGGCACCAGAAGCAACCAGAGACTTTTATAGTCTGAAATTGATTACACTTAAGGTTCCTAGGTAATCAGTGAGATTTCTACATAAACTCAGCAGGTTTAGGGCATTACAAAAACTATCTCCACTACTCTGGTGACTTTAATATAGCAAGTCTTTTTTTTTTTAAAATGGTGCCAAATCCAGGAGCCTTTGTCCTCCACTGGCAAGTTCACCGAAGTTGGCGTGGCTGAGCTCCGTGTATCCGTACCTGTTTCTTTGTTCCCTGTGGCAAGTCGAGTTGGCAGGGGTCTGGCTTGGGGGAAGGGCGAAGCAACCGAGGGTCCTCACGACCACCACAGCTGTTTCTTTGTTCCCTGCAGGGTCGAGTTGTCCAGGGTCTGGCTTGGCAGGAGGCGCGGCTGCCGAGGCCTCCGGCCACCACAGCTGTTTCTTTGTTCCCTGCAGGAGTCGAGTCAGCAGGGGTCCGGCTTTGGGAGGGCAAAACAACCGAGGGCCCTCATGACCACCACAGCTGTTTCTTTATTCCCTGCGGGGAGTCGAGTAAGGGTCCAGCTTGGGGGGAGGGCGAAGCAATCGAGGGCCCTTCACGGCCACCACAGCTGTTTCTTTGTTCCCTGCGGGGATTCGAGTCGGTAGGGTCCGGCTTGGGGGGAGCGAAGCAACCGCGAGCCCTCACAACCACCACAGCTGTTTCTTTGTTCCCTGCGGAGAGTCGAGTTGGCAGGGGTCCGGCTTGGCGGGAGGGTGAAGCAACCGAGGGCCCTCACGACCAGCACAGCTGTTTCTTTGTTCGCTGTGGGGAGTCGAGTTCGCAGGGGTCCGGCTTGGGGGGAATAAATTCATCTACAGTGAGGATAAATGCGATATTCTCACTCTAGGTCTGACCAAACTGAGAATATAGAAAATATTTGCCTTTTTTTATCCTCACAGGTATGGCATAAATATATTATAGTTAGGGTTGAGTACCACATTTAATGTTAAATGGTGAAATATTGCACCTTAATAACTTTGCCACTGTTCAATGGATCTGCCTGCAATTTAGCAGGCATGGGGCATAGCCTCAGATCTTGGGATCTGCCAAGTTTCGTACTGGTTGGACATGCGGCTGCAGAGTTATTAAGCGATATTCTGGGGCTCATTTATGGTGTTTTGCACATTCTTTGCTCTCGCCTACATGTCGCACTGTTTGTGCAACCAGTCCAAAAACTTCAGGGAACATGTGACTTGGGTCCTTGATGTGCCTTTCGAAGACTTCATGAAAAAAAAATTAAATGATTCAAAAGTTATTCAAAAAACAAGTTTCCCATTATAGTCAAAGGTAAAAGTTAAAAAGTTCGACAGTGTCGCAAATGCAGTTTTTAGTGTCGCAAATGACCCCTGTAGTGTCGTAAGTCAGCCATTTTTTTTTCAGTTAGTAATCACAGAAATGCTTGGCATTTAAAATTGGGACCCTCTAGGAACACAATTCTTTTTGTGTTCACCTAGTCGGACCCTGAGAATGCTAGCCATATCTTTATTTTGGGGTTAAACACCCCAGAAACATGTTTTTAAAATTTTTGGGAAAAGTAGTGTCACAAAGTAGTGTCACACATGAGACACTTTCCTGATTTTTTTTGCGAAAGTGTCGTGATTTGCGACACTAAAATGCTATACTATGGGGAAAATAACAGCACTTCTTTGTCACACTGCTGCAAACTAACGGTTTGGTCTTTTGGGCTGAAATTTGGAGGGAAGAAAGCCAGAGAGTTAGGGCCGACGACACCAATGCACACCCCAATGCCTGTTGGTGGGGGGCAAGGGATGGGAACCCTAATGTCAAATTTCCTCACTTTTGTCGCTGTAGAAGAACCCTAACTGATGCATTAATGAAGTTTTTTGCATTGATATATATATATATATATATATATTTATACAATAGGGTGGGTGATAAACGTTGCAAATAAAAACATGTATTTCCACCCCAGTGAGTTAAATGACTGATGATGTAGACACTGTAGAGATATTTACATTTACACACACAGCATCTATGTCAGCAACTGATATTCTCACTCTTGTTACGTCAGCAGCACCACCTGCCCGATCAAACTGCTGGTCAGTACAAGTAACCTATAAAAACAGCACATATCACCAAAATATCCAAAAATATCTCCTTCGGACACAAGCACGGCATACACAAAGCACAAAATTGCCAAAAATAAGTGACATCCTGAATATGTACCTCCAACTCTGCTACCCAGTATTCCGACTCGCACCAGTGACACAAATACCCAGATAAACAAATAGAATCCCCAAACCAGAAACACTTTACCAGAAGTTCCCACAGTTGTTTCAACATTTCATTATGAGAAGTACCTTCTACATCTTTTCCGCATTACTTGTCATTCCTCCAAATACGAAACTGTCCGCAAATCGAAAGTAATCCACCAGGACCTCCGGTGAAAGAAACCGCAGGACACAGAGCACTAAAACTGTGACATGCCATTTCCAGCACCACAGTCCATGAAAAATAAAGCAAACAGAAGTCACCAAATAATGGTAAACACATCGTTACCACTAAAAAAATAAAAACCTTTCCATGCAACCCACTTCAAAAGAACGCCAACTGAACTCCAGTCCACTTAACAGCAACAGCCAATCACGTCTCACAAACAAATACAACATAACCAATCATACACGACAACCAAGACAATCAATCACATAATTGGACCAAAACACACTGAAGCTTCCCACCAATCAGAGTACAACAGTCACTCCCATTCACAACACAAACCAGAATCTCTCAAAATGAAGCATACGAAGCTGTCTACAAAGACAAATAAAACTTGCACAAAAGTGTCCCCTATTTCATAAATCACACACATGATGTGCAGATTGTGAGATATGGAAAATATTCTTACTCCTGCATCATGAGGCATAGATATCTCACTAGTGCCTTCGGCACTCTTGAGATATCTGTGCCTCATTCTGCTGCAGGAGTGAGAATATTTTCCATATCCTCCCTGCCCATCATGTATCCTATATATATATATATATATATATATATATATATATATATTATAGTAACCAGTAGTGCCACTATAGTTAGTTGATTACCCATTTAAGGTTAAAGTGAGACATTTTGAAGCATAATAACTTTCCCACCATATGACAGATTTGCCTGAACTTTGGCAGGCACAGAGCAGTACCATAGATCTCAGGATCTGCCAAGTTTCATAACAGTTGGATATACGGTTGTGGAGCTATAAAGCACAATAGAAAGTCACATTTAAGCTTTTTGTGCATTCTTTGCTCGCGACTGGTCCAAAAGCTTCAGTGAACATGAGGCTGGGGTCCCTGATGTACCTTTCGAATATTTTGTGAAAAAATATTACACGGTTCAAAAGTTATTCAAAAAACAAGTTTCACATTATAGTCATTGGGAAAAGTTAACAAAAAGTTTGACAGTGTCACAAGTGCAGTTTTTAGTGTCACAAATGACCCCTCATGAGTCAGCCATTTTTTTTCAGTTACTGGTTACAGAAATGCTTCCCATTTAAAACTGGGACTGTCTAGGGACACAATTATTTTTGTGTTCACCTAGTCGAGCCCTGAGGATGCTAGCCATGTCTTTTTTGGGGGGTTAAACACCCCAGAAATATGTTTTTACATTTTTTGTAAACTGTAGTGTCGCAAAGTAGTGACGCACTTGCAACACTTTTGTAAGTTTCTTTTTGCGATAGTGTCGTGATTTGCGACATTACTTTGCAACACTGTGCCCGAAAGAATAGGAAATCTTTGCCACCCTGCTGCAAAAGAACGGTTTGGTCTTTTTGGCTGCAATTTGGAGGGAAGACAGCCAACATCCCACAGATGTGCCTTTTCATGGTTTGGTGTCAAAATATTACAGGGCTGCAAAGTTACGGTACTCCAAAGTTGACAATTTTTCCCATAGGATAACATTATAGTGTCTGCAGTGCCTTTTGGGGCCCATATCTTGAAAAGCTTTGAGATACAGACTTTTTGTCTGAAAAAATACTTTGCCCCCCCATTAGGGGGTTAAGTAGAAAACTAGCAAGGAAAGTCATAAATCATATGAAATATTATTTTGTTTTCTATGTTGTACAGTTCCTGAGATATAAGCAATTTACTATTCCAAGTGTTAATTTTCTGCTCTGAGGCCCATTATTATGGATACATTCTTTGTATTCACTGTGTTTCTCAATGCAGCTTTTGGTGGGAATAAAGAGTGTGCGCTTTCATTACTGTTGCAGTTAGCGTTTCCCCTTGCATTTCCATAACTCTTTGCATTAGCGTTCCCGTCTACGTCACCGTGTGCATTACCCTTTGCATTTTCGTTTGCGTTTGCATTTGCATTACGTTATCATACGCATTTCCATTACTGTTTCTGTTTGCGTTTCATTTTGCATCAACATGTGCATTACCATTTGCATTTGGGTATGTGCTTCTGTTTGCATTTGCATTTGTCTTTCCTTTGGCATCATTGTTGGTGTTACCATTAGCATTTGCATTTCCTATTGCAGTACCATGACCATGTGTGTTACTATTTGTGTTTTCATACGCGCTTGCGTTTCCGATTGCATTACTGTTCACTTTAGCGTCACTGTTGCTGTTACTGTAACTGTTTACTTTTTAAATTGCATTAGCGTTACTGTTTGCATCTTCATCACCATTTGTGTTTCTGTTGGCATTAGCATTTGCGCTTTCAGTTGCATTTCCTTTGCCAATTGCATTACTGTTTCCTTCTGTGATGCCATTGCCTTTACCATTTGCATTTCTGTTTGCGTTTGTTACCGTTTGCATTTTTCTTACCATTTGCATTTCCATTGGCGCTACCATTTACGCTACTGTTTTCGTTAACATTTGCATTTCTGTTGCCGATAGCATTTGCATTACTGTTTGCATTACCATTTCTGTTTTCGTTAACATTTGTGCTTGCATTTCTCTTACCGTTTGCATTATCATTTCCATTTGCGTCACCATGTGCGTTACCATTTGCGATTGAGTTTGCATTACCGTTAGCATTACTATGTGATGAAAAATCACATTTGGGCCCTGACCTCCCACCACCACATTCCATTAACTATTTATAGTGCTCATTCTCAAAAAGAAGGGAAATTCATGGCAAAAAAACTCTGTTTAATGCATCATTTAGGGTTGTTCCACAGCGACATGGGTGAGGAAATTCAGTGTTAGGGTTGCCACCCCTTGCTCCCCAAGCCAACCCTGTCCCCACCAGCAGGCATCGGGGTGTGCGTTGTGGTCATCGTTCCTAACTCTCACCCTTTTTTCCTATCCTGCACCACCTCAGCTTGTTTACACATGTGATGGGGTGAGAGTTAGGATCGATGACCTCCAACGACAACCCCATGCCTGTTGGCGGGGACGGGTGGGCTTGGGGTGCAAGGGTGGTGATCCAAACACTGAATTTCCTCACTTTTGTCACTGTGGAACAACCCTATCTGATGCATTAAACTGAGTGCATATGTATATATATATATATATATATATATATATATATATATACACAAAATCACACATGCCCCCACAATGCAAAGCATCATGGGCTGCATATGCAAATCACCACAGAATGTTATGCTGGTCCAACTTTAAGCAGAATTGCATGGTGCCTGAGAGCACTGTGTGTGGGTGTTCTGAGTGTGTGTGAGTGTTCCTGAATGGGCTGGGAGTGTTAGACACACTATGGGAAACAGGTGAATGTGTTTGGCAATGCTGATTGAGTTAGTTTCAGTTTGCAGTGAGAAACAGAAACTGTGTGATGCAGCACTGTCATTTAGAATGCAGTCTTTCTTGAATTTGACAGCAGCATAGTAATATGCTGTGAGTTGTTGAAACACTATAGGAAACAGGTGAGTGTCCTTTGCAATGTTAATAGTTACTTGCAAGTAGCAGTGAGAAACAGATCTGTGAAACAGTTCAATTTAGAATGCAGGCTGTGGTTAGTGAGTGAGTGGTGACATCAGCACGGTATGGATAAACAACATTTATCATCATCCTAGTGATGTCATCAGCATTTATCACACTGCAGTGGAAATAACCAAGTGTATCAGACTGATATTGCTCTCACCCTATTTTATATATATATATATATATATATATATATATATATACAGTATATATATATATATATATTCATTGTAAAAACTAAAACTTTGTGAATGCACTAGTAAGGAAAGTGACAAAAAATGGGAAATGTGGCATTAGGGTATCCAACCCTTACACCCCACCCCAGCCCTAGAGGAAGCAACAGGTGTGGGGTGTGCCTTGGGGTTATGAACCCTAACACTCACACCATTCTCATATACTGTACCCATCTCAGCTTATTTACTCATGGAATGAGGTGATCATTAGGTTTGACAACCCCAAGGTACACCCCACACCTGTTGCTGGCTGCTATATAGGGGTGGGGTGTTATGGTTGAAAACACTAACACCACATTTCCCTACTTTTGTCAGTTTAACCCTAACTACTGTGTTAATGAAGTATTTTGCACTGAATTAATACATATATATATATATATATATATATATATATAGAGAGAGAGAGAGAGAGAGAGAGAGAGAGAGATATTATACTGGCACGGTTGTACAGATATAATTAGGGTTCAAAGGTCACTGCTATGTTTTTTTTGGTTAACTTTATTTCTCACCTTGAGAGGGGAACTCTTTCTAACCACCTCCTTCCACAATCTCTACCTACCGCTGTGACTCTTCACCTTATTCCTTACTCCAGCCTGGCAGGACACCCAGATCTGGACCCCCATGGGGAAGGGCTGCCCTATCCACCCAGGACACTCTTTCTGGAGTGTAGAGTGCCAGGACTGGAGTGGCAGGGAGGGAAGGAGAGGTGCAAGCCCAGCATTGGGACTGTGGATCAGGAGTGGCACCTTTGCCTATCACCACTGAAGGGGGTTTTCTTGCTCGTTTCTAACTCCAAGGAGCTCAGATGTGCAATGGCGGCTGGGCACAATGTGCCACTGCCTGCCGAGCTCCTTCCCCTCTTACCTTCTGCACCAAGTGCTTTGTGCTGCACCTGACAGCTGCCAGATGCTGCTACAGAGCGGTGCAAGCCCCAGAACCCTCCCCAGGAAAGGAAAGCTGTCTTCTGGATGCTTAATCCCTTCCCTCCCCAGCCAACCCCCGGCAGCCCTGGCTCGTTCCTAAACCCAGGTTGCCGGCATGGTGTGAGGTGTGGTGTCCAGTGCCTCCATGCCAGCAGTCACTTCTATGTTGAACACAAAATGTTCCACTTCAATAACTTTGCAACTATATAGCTGATGCCCTCCAAATTTTTCATGCACCATCTGGTAACAATGATCTCTTGATCTGGCAAGTTTTTTTTCCAGTTGGTGTTGTGGTTGTGGAGCTGCAGTCCCCTGCAGAGTCCCAAAAAATGTAAAATTTACCTTTTGATTGCAAATTCTTTACCACACAGAATCTCCAAAAGGGCTTGGGGGTCTGATCTGAAATTGTTAGGGTATATGGGGTCTGTGCCTTTTGAAGGTTTGGTGAAAATATATTAATCCTTTCAAAAGTCATAAAAGTTTTAAGTTCCCCATTATAGCCTATGGGAAAAAATATATGTGCCATGCAAAAGCAGTTTCTACTGCCTTGAAAGCAGTTTTTTCTGCCTCAAATGGAAAAGTTAGTGCCATACTGCCACCATCATGTTCTCAGTTCATGATGGGAAAACAATTTTGGCCGTTGGTAAACACCAACAGTTGTGTTTACCTAATTGGGTCCCCAGGAACTCGATTCAGGCCTTAGTTTTTAAAATAGTGGCCATAAATATGTATTTTTCACTTGGCCCTTAGTAGTGTCACAAATTTTCGGCACTAATTTTGTGAAACTGATGCAAATTTGTGGCAGTTTTCACTGGCAGTATAGCCTAGAGGTTAGAGTAACAAGCTGTGAATGAGCTTGGTACATCCAGCAGACCTGGGTTTGATTCCCACAACCTCCACCTGCATACTGTGTGACTCTGAGCAAGTCACAAAACCCCCCAGTGCTCCCAGGTCACCCCTGAAAACAGACACTTGTACCTTGTGGGTCTTACCCAGTTACAATAGTCTAAAATAAAATAAATAAAAATAAAGTGACAACACTGTTGCATGCAAGCTGCCACACATTTGCAGCACTTTTCATAAAAACTGTCACAAATTTGTGGCTCTACTTGCAGTTAAAAAAAAAACATATTTCCCATGTGAACACTTTAAATCTTCCCTGGCTATTTGTTACCAAAAATAATGCCAGAATCTGAATCCTCGTCCCCCTTTTAGGTAAACTCCTGTTGGGGTTTACCTAATAAAAGGATCTTTTATTCTTTTACTGCCTCTAAGGGGGCCAAGGCATGTTTTAATAAAGAAAAAAGTTTCTGCCAACATCTGGGTGCCAAATCGCCGTGTCAGTGGTGATAGAAGTCTTCTCCACCACCAACCGCTATTGTGGGATACTGGGGAGCCCACTACCAGTGTCCCAAAATATTTATTTTCAATTAAACTTTTTTTGCTGACATCAGGCTGCCCAATCCCCATGTTGACACTAGAACCCCACTGCTATTGTGGGACACTGGGGGACCCACTCCCTGTGTCCCCAGTTATGTCCAACCCTCCATCTATACATTTTTCTTTTTGCTGACTTTGTGGTGCCCAATCCCCATGTCGGCACTAGAACTCACCCAAGTTGGGAGACTGAGGAGCCCACTCCCAGCATCCCCAATTATGTCCTTCCACACAGACACAACTCCCCCAGTACTGTGAGACACTGGGGAGCCCACCCCCAGTGTCCTGAAATGTTGATTTAATATTTCTGTGTAAAAAAAGAAAACAGACCCCAACAACTTTTTTTTCCTGAAAAAGAAAATGGCCCCTCATCATCTCCCTATCCCCTTTCCTCATCCTGACCCTTCTACTGAGCAACCCACTACCCCACACCCCTACCTTGCCCTATACTTACCAATGGAGGTTGGCATCTGTCATCTTCTGTGGAGTGGGACATGTCTGAACTCTTCAAAGTTGAACCATGAACTGAAGAATGAAGGTAGGTGCCATACACTGGCTGTCATTGGTGTTTTGAACTTATGTTTATATCTTGGCCATTTATTCCTATTTTTACAACATTTTCAACATAGGCTTTTAATCCTCTACGAACAGGTACATAGTCATTGTCATTTCATCTTTCAGACCCGAAGGTGATTTCAAGAGAATCACCCTTTCAGAACCGAATAACAAAATGACAGTGCCAGTGTTCACGAGGTGAGGTCCCAAAAAGCCCATGTTGAAAATTTGGTGCCAAAACGGCCAGGACATCAATATAAGTTGAAAAAGTTAAAAAGAAGACTGTTGAATATTTGAGGTTAAAATGTAAAAAAATTACAAAGTTATGAGCATTTGTTGCAATTTCACTACGTCCACTCGTAATTACAGAACTTTTCAATATTTTGACCCCAAATTTACAACATAGCCTTCTTGTTATCACACCTCATGTATGTCACAGCTGTTATTTTTCCAATCCTGCCCACAATATGTTTTCACACCTGTCGTGCAGAATGACATTGAAGTTGTGCATAATTCCATTTTGACTTGCGTTTCAAAATTTCTCTGCACCGGGGTACATGAGGTGGGGTAATAATAATAATAAGAATAATCAGCATTTATACATCACTTTTCATACACAGTGTATCCAAAGCAGTGCTAGACTGGTAGTAAAGTGACTGAATGTGTAGTGGTGGCCATATCACACATCAGCACCCACACATAGCCTGGACAATTGCAAGAACCAGTTTATGGGAAGGGAAATGTTGGCCAAGACACCTGGAATGGCCCCTACTCTTTGTGATATGTGCCCAGGGTTCTTTTATTTCCACCTGGACACCAGGACAGCACCAGGATGGATAGAAGTGACCTCGGTTTAATGTCTCATCCAAAGGATGGCACACCCCAGCAGTATAGCACCCCCCCCCAATACTGCACTTGAATGCCAGCATTTTTGGTCCAAGTCTAATCCCGGTGTGGGATGAGAACCCATGACCATCTGGTCCAGTGGTGGATGTGCTACCAACTAAACCATGCTGACACCTAAGATGTCTATGCTTACAATTTGTTCACTTTTATTCTACACCTGCATACATATGCACATCTACAGTGGGACTGGAGCCCAGGGTCCAAAGGACCCTGTGCTCCCAAAATAAAATAGGGATACTATTATACTAGCTCACAAAGTAAGGGAATTCACTGCAAAAACTTGTCAATACATCAGTTAGGGTTCATGTAAAAGCCACAAAAGTATGGAAATGTGGTGTTAGGGTTCCCAACCCTAACACCCCACTTCAACCACCCCCCACACAACACTACCACCCTACCCCACCCCCACTGTGAACACACAAAAGAAGGTAAGATGGTACAGAATTGAAGAATGGGGTGAGCTTTATGGCAGATGACCCCAAGGCACACCCTGACACCTGTTGGTGTGTGGACTGTGGTGGTGGGGTGAGGTGGCAGCATTGCGTGGGGGGAGTGTGAGGTGGGGTGTTAGGGGTTGGGAACCCTAACAACACATTTCCATACTTGCAATGACTTTCCTTACTTTTCCAGGTAGCTTACTAGTATCCTTATTTACCTGTGGGACTGCTGGGCCCTTTGAGCCCTGCGCTCCCACCCTCCATAACTGTCGTAATGTCATAGTGATCAAAGAGGGCATTTTGGGCCACCACTTCTATGCTTTGTAATTTTCCTAATTTTACTGTAGGAGTGCAGTGTCCATTGGACAATGCACTTGCATCTCTCTGTAGATGTGCCACCAAATTATCAACATATCCATCTTATTACCCAAGCACATTTAGCCAGTAGAGAAAATGTTGAAATCCCAACCAAAACATAATTGTGTGCAAGTACAACGCCATTCCTCCCCAGAGGTGCGAACACACAGTTTGGACAGGATTTGAAAAATGACAGCTGTGACATACCTGAAGTTGGGTAATTGGAAGGCTATGTTGAAAAGCTGGGGTCAAAATATTTAAAATTTCCACTGTTACGAGTGGGTGTACCAAAATTGCAACAAATGCTCATAATGTTCGCATTTTTTCATATTTTAACCCCAAATTTTGAACATAGTATTCTTATGACCCCACCGCATGAACCCCATAGGATAAAAGTTTCAAATCTATCAAAATACCATTCCACACCACAGATGCAAAAACACATTTTGTGAAAAATGACAGCTGTACTGTTGATGAGGTGGTGTGAAAAAAATGGCTATGCTGAAAATGTGGAGTGAAAATATGAAAAATTACCAAATGTACGCAGGTGGGTATAAACATTTAAAATGACTGCAAATAACTTGAGCAATTTTAGGAACTTTTTCACCAAATTTTCAACATGGGCTATTCGGGACCCCACCTTATGAAAACTGGCACTGTCATTATGTTAATCAGTCCCGAAAGGTGATTTTGTACAGCGACTGTAAAATTACCTTTTGGGCCCAATTAACAAAATGAGAGTCACAGCATTCATGATGTGGTGTCCCAAAAAGCCCACATTGAAAATTTGGTAAAACATACCAAAAAATGGCTATGATATCAACATAGGTTCAAAATACCACTGAAATAACATTATACAGCATTTACCTTGATTCGTCAGTTTGCGGTTGGGGTTTGAAGAGTGTAGACTTGTGACAGCGGACAATTCCAGTGGTATGTCTAGTGCAAGGGTGGGTGTGAGGTGATGGATTCTTAGTGAGATGGTTGGGATGGGAGAGGAGGACAGCAGGGATGGTGAGGGACTGTTTTCTTCTTTTCAAGACAATAAAAAAATCATTGTTGGGGGATGGTTTTCTTTTTTATAGGAGTTAAAAGACAGACTTCAAGACACTGGGAGTGGGCTTCCCATTGTCTCAGACTGCTGTGGGAGTGATACTGGCACTGGGATTGGGCCCCCTGATGCCAAGCAATAATAAGTAAAGGAACTGTGGGGGGGCATCTGACATAGGGAGTGAGCATCTTGGTGTCAGATTACAGTATATAAAGCAAATCATGACAATAGAAAGGTGGGGGGTGCCACTAGACACCAGGGCAAGATAAGGGGGAGGGCTACCACTAGACACCAGGGATAGGGTACAATGATTGGCAGGCATGGATGCCACTAGAAATCAGGAAAAAGGCATGGCACAAAGCTGAATCTTTAACCACAGCACAAGTTTCAGCTGTTGCTGCAGGAGTCAAGAAACTTCTACTGTTCTCATACAGAGAATGTGGCAGAAGTGGTCCTCTAGCTAACCTCGGCACCTGGGATATGGGGTGCCCAAAAAGTATTTCTAAGCCAAAATATAAAAAAACAAGTAACAGAATGTGGCTAAATGGGCCCCGTTTAGCTAAATTCTGATGTTTGCTTCTTCCATGACACACATTTTTATATCTTTTCTTTACTTTGAGTCTCTCGCCAACGAAAAAACAAGATGGCCAACAAAACACTGCTCCTGCAAAAGTATGTTACCCTATCTGCGAAAACAAGACACCCTCCTGTGAAAAGAAGACATCTTTCCTGCAAACACAAGACTGTTTTGCGAAACTACCCCACACTCCCTGCAACTCTGTCTGCAAAAACAAGATATCTCTCTGTGAAAATGAGCTTGTTTTCATGAGGGACTATTAACTTTTCTCACAGGAAATAATGGGAAAATTAATATTTTAATAACGTATGAATGGATTAATATTTTTTACCAAACCTTCAAAAGACACATCTGTGACCCAAAGGCTTTCTACCCTGAAAATGTCAAACCACAACATAAAGCCATTTCTGAGAAACAACTGCCGAAAGAAAAATGGAAATAAATTGTAAATTTTGGATTTTGTGATGCTTTCTATCTCAAAAACCACAAAACGGTTTCACACAAACATTGGCATGTCACAAGACCTACCCATACAGATAATGCATGCCAAATTTCATTCAACTCTATTGAACAGTTCCAAGGTTATTGAGGTTCAAAAATTCAGGTTTAACATAGAGGTTTGCACTCAACCCTAATTATACCATGTCAGTACAATCTATAGATAGACAGACAGACAGATAGATAGATAGATAGATAGATAGATAGATAGATAGATAGATAGAAGATAGATAGATAGATATTATAGTGGTGTGGTACCACTGTAGTTAGGGTTGAGTAGACAGTTTAATTTTAAACCTTAAATTCTGCATGTTAATAACTTTTCAGCTATTCAACAGATTTGCATGAAATGTGGTATGCACTGTCCGTGGAGTAGATCTCTTTATGTGCACATTTTGTTTAAACTGGAGTTGCAGTTTGCATGCTGTGCATAGTGAAAAAAGTGTAAAAGTCACTTATTTTCTGTTTTTTCCTCATCAAGCTGCAGCCACACCATTTGGATTTGTGAGCTGAAATGTTCGGGATAGAAAGGGATTTCCCCAAAGAACAAGCCAGCATTAGTTTGGTGAAAAAATATTAATTTGTTCCAATATTAGTCAATTTTCAGATTCTGAGCATGCTCAGTTTACTCTTTTGGATATCTGCACATTTAAGAAGGGGATTTGGCCTCATGAAAATGGATTTTGACAGCTCACAAAAAGGGATCAGCTCATAAAGAGGGATTTTGATTTATAAAATCCCTCTTCTAAGTAATAAAATCCTCTTTGTAAGCCACCATTTTGTTTCAATTTTTCAGCACAAACAAAATGTTATAACTTGCCCCAAGGATGTCTTCTGTAGACATCCAAGTATAGATTTTGTTCACGGGGATGTCCTACACACTTCTGTGGCTTTGGGTTACTTTATGTTGCTCAAAAAATGCTTGTTTTTAAATTTAAAAATCCTGTTTTGAGACTTGCTTCTGATCCCTTTTCGCAAGTTGTCAAAATCCCTTTTCATGAGCTGTCAAAGTCCGCATTCATGAGATGATTATCAGATGGTCCTAACTTGCAAAAAGGGATTGGCTTGCAAAAAGGGAATTTTGTCAGCTCAAAGGGATTGGCTCATGAAAGAACTTGACGGCTAGTAAAGTTTGTTTTCATAATTCCTTTTGTGAGCTTTCAAAATCCCTCTTCGTGAAGTCAAAAATCCTTTTCACAAGCAATCCCTTTTTGGAGGCTGTCAAAATCCCTTCATGAGATGGCAATCACATGGCCCTACCTCATGAAAGGTTGGTTTTACAAAGGGGATTTTTGTCAGCTCAAAGATTGGCTCATGAAAAGAGACACGACAGCTCGTAAAAGGGATTCATTTTCATAATCCCTTTTCACGAGCTGTCAAAATCACTATGACCAATCCCTTTTCCTAAAGCTGTCAAAATCCTTTTTAAGTGACATGATGAACAGATGGCCCTACCTCACAAAAAGGGATTCGCTTCTGAAAAGGGATTTTGACACCTCATGAAAAGGGATTCAACTCGCAAAAAGGAATTTTTAAACTTTACTACTTCTTTCCCACTTCACTGCAAAGAAACGGTTTGGAATTAAGGGCTGAAATTTTCAGGGTAGAAATGGCTTACCCCACAGATGTGACTTTTGCTGGGTTGGTGATAAAATGTATTTTACTTCCACAGTTATAATATATCAAAGTTTTGAAATTTTCCATAGGATAACATTGTGGCAGACACAGTGTCTTTCAGCACCTATATCTTGAAAATGCTTTGAGATATGGATTTTTTTCTAAACACAACTTAGGTCTACTAAGCATGCATGCAGGTTGCCAGGCCAGGATTACAGCTGTGGTGGAATATTTCCCCATGTTCCTACGGTTACTGAGATATTGCACCATTTGCATCACAGGGGTTACTTGGAATGTCTCTAGGCCTGCGCTGCATCTCAACAATTATAGGTAGATGGGAGCTGTCACATATGGATACCATTATGCAGTACTGGATGTGCAGGGCCCTCCATTATGAAGTATTGGGAGATGACAGTTCATGACAATGTCTAAACAATTATGGAAAGATGGGAGGGCAGGGCCCTTAGGGCCCTGTGCTATCACAAAGGGATACCATTATGGAGTGATGGGAGCATGATTGGAGTGAAGAGCCCAGAGGGCCCTTTGCTCCCACAGGGAAATGAGGGTTGATTACAATGTGTATACACTTATGGTTACATAGGAATGCAGGGCCCAGATGGCCCTGTGCTCACACATGACAGAGGGGCCTTTACAACACTACACACTATAGACTCTCACAAACATATAAGGGTATGATTACACTTGCAGAAATAGTAAGGAAATTAATTGCAAAAAACTCTGTTATTGCATCAGTTAGGGTTCATATTACAGCAACAAAAGTATGGAAATGTGGTATTAGGGTTCCCAACTCTAACATCCCACCCCACTCCCCCAGTCAACCCTACCACCCCACCCTCCACACACCAACAGGCGTTGGGGTGTGTCTTTGGGTCATCGACCTTAGTGCTCATCCCATTCCATGTGTAAGTAAGCTGAGAGGGTACAGCAAAGGAGAATAGGGTAAGAGTTAGGGTCGATTACCCCAAGATACACCCCAACACCTAGTGGTGTGTGAAGTGTGGGGGTGGAGTGATAGGGTTGGCTGGGGGGTGGAATTGGGTGTTAGGGTTAAGAACCCTAACACCACATTTCCATACCTTAGTCACTGTAATATGAACCCTAACTGATGCAGTAGCAGAGTTTTTTGCAATGAATTTCCTTACTTTTTGTGAAAGAATCACCATAGCCATAGTTGTTTATAGCCATAGTTGTTTATGGGAATGCAGGGCCCCATCTATCCATAAGCATAGAGACATTGTAATTACCTTCATCTCCTTGTTGGAGTGCTGGGCCCTTCAGGCCTTGTGCTCCCATGCTCCATAATTTTCCTTATATTGTTGTGGGAACACAGGGTCCTTTGGGCCCTGCGCACCCATCCCTCCATAGATGCATGAGCAAATTATCACCATAGCCATCTTATTAACCCAGGACATGTACATGGTACAGAAATTTTTCAAATCACCGCCAAAGCATAATTCTGCACAACTGCAATGCCATTCCATGCCACAGGTGTGAAAACCTAATTTGGTCAGGATTTGAAAAATACAGCTGTGACATACATGAGGTGGAGTAATAAAAAGGCTATGTTGAAAATCTGGGATCAAAATGTTGAAAATTTCCATAGTTACGAGTGAGCTGCTATGGGATTTGAAAAAGCACATAGCCTAGGTGATGAAGTGAGCCCCAAGGGAGGAGGAACATGGTGGCAAGGCAAAAGGCAGAGCCAAGGGAAAGAGATCGCTATGGACCTCAGCTGTGAGAACTGAGCCCAAGTACAAGGCCAGAAGTAGAGCAGAGGGTAGAGAGAGAAAGTGAGTATAGACTTCACCTCTGCAGAGGGGAGAAATGTTCAGCCAGATTCCCCCCTTGAATTCGAATGGAGCAAGAACTGGAGTAGACCCCAGGCCAGAAGGGAATACGTAAGGCTTGGGGTTCAAGAACTGATCATGGAAAAATACAGCTTATTTTAAAGACCAGTTTATTTTCACTATATTCACTAAAATGAAACTTTAGCAAAAATAAACTGATTGCTAATATTGAGTGGATAGAAACCGCACCAACCAAGTTAATGTGAACTGCAGAGTTTATAACTTCAGTCATTTAAAAGGAAAATCAAATCATTCTTCTCCAGTGAAGTCATGTTAAAAAGCAAAAGTTCAGTTCTGCAAACAGCATTCAGTTGTTCAGCATTTAGTCATTCACTGCAGGTGACAGTCTGCTGGTATCAGCTGAACCTGCCAAAGAAACGGAAACTTTGCATTAAACCTGCTGCATATCAGAAGGGTACCTTACCTTGCATTGACAGTATCAGATACACTTACGTGAATTTCTGGAATTTTGGATGCCGTTGTCTCCTGACGTCTGGCACTGGAACACTACAGGGCTTTGATTCAGGCTCTCTCTGTGAGCTGTACTAATTCTGGCTTCATGGAAGCCAGGGAGCATATCTTCCTTCAGTCATAGAATTCCAGAAAACTTTTCTGCAGCCACAGGGCATGCCTTTCTTTCAAAGTCTGCATACTGAGATTGACTTTAAGCTCGTCCCCTTTTCCAGTCTGCTGGGATACAACACTGGTATAAAGGTTCTAATTACTCTGGCAAGTACTGACTTCACATTGTATTGTGGAGGAACATTAGGTGCCACTCCAAAGCAGACTGACAGACTGACTGCTCATCAATGCCACTTGTGAATCTGACAGCTCGCTCTACATTACAGTATGTCTCTCTATAGCAGCCGTGCAAAAATAGTCAGGAACAAAACCGTGCTGAATCCAGGACAGCACTAAATAAAGCTGGCATGACTTTAAACTGCTAAACTGAGGTATCTGAGGCACTAAAGGGGACATGCCATCTGATGCTCAGGGGTCCAGTTGCCCAGAAGTGTGCCAAGGAAGAAAGATGCCATTGTGAGAGGTCAGTGGGCCCATGGGAGCATAAGGATAGAAGCCTGCCTGAAATGTGAAATGTGTGCTGCCTAGTTAATCAGGTCATCATTGCTACACCCTGCAATATGGACAATGATTCCAGGACACTGTGTATTGTTTGGACTTTGATCTATAGGGCCCCTGGGCCATGTGGACATTTCCCAATGAGATATTGTTTGTCAAGTTGTTGCACCATGGAAAAATCAAGTTTCATTAAAGGATCCAAGTTGTTTAGACCAGGGAGGGGCTGTGGATATGGCCTATCTAGACTTTAGCAAGGCATTTGACACAGTCCCGCACAAAAGATTAATAATCAAGTTAGCCAGCCTGGGAGTGGGTCCCAGGGTGGTAGCCTGGGTAGCAAACTGGCTGCACAACAGGACACAGAAGGTAATAGTGAATGGAACACATTCCGAAGAAAGGGGTTACTAGTGGAGTACCTCAGGGCTCAGTACTGGGTCCAGTCCTCTTTAACATCTTTATAGGTGACATTGCAGAAGGTCTGGAGGAAAGGTATGCCTCTTTGCAGATGACAAAGATCTGTAACAGAGTTGATACACAAGAGGGGTAGAAAAGATGAGAAGGGACTTGGCAAGGTTGGAGGAATGGTCAGACATATGGCAACTTAGATTCAGTGCAAAAGTGCAAGTAATGTACCTGGAAACAAAAATCAGGAGAAAAGTACACAATAGCAGGAGGTACTAACAACAACAAAAATGGAAAGGGACCTGGGGTAGTCATATCAGATGACCTAAAGGTGGGTAAGCAATGTGAAAAGTCGGTAAGAGAGCCAGGGGATACTGGGATGCATAGGAAGGGCATCACAAGTAGAAAAAGGAAGTGGTTGTCCTCTATACAGACAGTTGGTGAGACCCCACCTGGAGTACTATGTGCAGTTTTGGAGACCTCATCTCATAAGCACATAGACAGGATGGAAGCAGTCCAGAGGAGGGCAACTAAAATGGTGCAGGGTCTGCAGCAGAAACCATAGAAAAGAGACTGAGAGAGCTTAATATGTATACTCTTGATGAAGAGGAGGATGGTGGGGGGACATGATAGAAACGTTCAAGTACCTCAAGGGAATCAACAAAGTCCAGGAGGGTAGCATCTTTCAGAAAAAGAGATGTGTAAGAACAAGGGGGCACAATTTAAAGATAGAGGGGGGACGGCTCAGGGGTAATGTGAGGACATTTTTTTTTCACGGAGAGAGTGGTGGATACATGGAACAGCCTTCCTGAGGAGGTCATTGGGTCTAAAACAGTGGGGGAATTCAAACATGCATGAGACAGACACTAGGCAATTATAGTGGGGGGTTGCAGGAAGTAGGCTGTTGATTAACTAGAATCTGCAGCTTATCCAGTAGGTAGGGAAATGGGCAGACTGGGTGGGCCAAGTGGTCCTTATCTGCTGTCAAAGTCTATGTTTCTATGTTTATAATTGCTGCTTGGACTTTATTTCAATCGCTTCCTGATTGTAAAATGCTGCTAATCAAGTTTGCCTCCTAGTCCAGCACCCCGTGGATAGAGTATGCACCCCAGGCCTGAGGAATCAAAAACATAAGTCATCTTTTGCTGTGGTCCACCCACCCCATGGACTATCACCACCATCATACCCCTAGACACTGGGGAAGGGTGGGCTACATGCATTTGAGATTTTTGCTTCTGGTGAAAAGTAAAAGTACAGTAACAAGTAGTTGAACAAAATACTGAATGCCATATTTCTCCACTCACACATTTTTCACAAATACATGCAGTCACAAAGTAATTCTAAGTTCCTGATTTCAATTCTGCCATGTCCTTTAAATGGATGAAAACTGCAAAACTTGGCATTTCAGTTAGAAAATAAGAGTTATAATTATTTTTGAGAGACTGTATACAAAATATCAGGGAACTGAAACAAATATCACTTTTTCTAGTTAAACACTACACTTGTTCTGTACCTGTAGAAACAAAGCAGGGGGGAAATGGCTGGGCTAGTACATGCAGTCTGCCTTTTATTGAAAGTGTAAAGTGTTGCTAATTCAAATTTATTGAAAGGAAGAAGCAGTCACACAAGCTGTGCAAAGGGATCAGGCCAGCGTCAAGAAGCATCCAGTCGCTTCCTGGGAGTTGTAGTTTGGGTTCATTTGTAGGAAATTAAAGCTACATAGTAGACTCATAACCAGTGTCTAAAACCATTGCATAAATCAAAGAGAGAGCCATGGCATAAACATGACCTACTACAGATCACTGTTCTCTGCAGGCAACTAAAAAGATACACAGACAGTTGTGGATTTCTTTCTTTCTTTCTTTCTTTCTTTCTTTCTTTCTTTCTTTCTTTCTTTCTTTCTTTCTTTCTTTCCTTCCTTCCTTCCTTCCTTCCTTCCTTCCTTTAACTTGAAAAGAGGCTAACTGATTCAAGTAAAAATAAAGTTACTAAGGTCTGAACCTAAGTGCAGTAGTAGCACTACCATTCATGATGCTGGTGACTCAAATTCTGGAGTGAGACCAGGTTGTTAGGGGCCAGCAGGGAGAGGAGGAGGAGGATCTGACATCCCAGAGGATGAGCTCCCCTTCTGGGGATGGAGGGTAACTCCTTCTTCCACAATGCTGCTACCTTGGTGGCCATGGGTAGGAGTGCAGCAGAAACAATTAGGTTAGGGTGACTATTGGCTTGATTTGTATACTGCACACTGCTGTGTGTATTCATGCTTGATCCCCTAAAATACTGATTGCCAACAGAACAACCATAAAGAAAAATGGAACTGGAACCCTAGAGAATGGAACCTGGTATATACATGCCCTGTGTACTTATCAGGCAGGGCCACCTGACACAACCAGAAAATTCAATATTCTCCTCACCACTGACCCCACTTTGGGAGGCATCGCTAAAGCTCCATGGTGGGGCTGGCCAGTCTGGAGGTTTGGGGTGCAGAAAGTGTAAGTAAAAAAATGTACCGCAAAGACAGTCATATCCTTAAATTGTCTCTTTTCATTAAAAAAAAAAGAATGAAAGAAAACAGGCAATATCCCCAGATCTCAAACACGAATTAGAGGGATGGAGTGGATAAATATGTGGTGATAACCTTCCCTCTGCCATGTATCCAGCTGCTGGCAAGAGAGGCACATATCAGATTATGCATGGATTTCACCTGCGTAGCCTGCACCCCCTATGCCAGCACTCTGTAAAATGGCATTTATGTTTACAATGTGGATGTTGTGGTAGTGATTCATTCCATTGTGCCCTCCTCAACTCAGATGTGCGTGAAGACACACATTTGCCCATGGATCAGACACAGGGGGATGCAGTAGATGCTGGGGATTCATTATGGTCTCTGCATGTGTGATAATAATTGCATGTATGTATCAGTGGCTCAGTAGGTAGCACATTTGCTACTGGGGCTGGAAGATCAGAAATGTTGGGGTTCTATCCCTACACCAGGCATTTGGAGTAATACCAATAACTGATGCTGTAGTGCAGTATACAGAGTTGCACTGTTGAGGTACTATCCTTTGGATGAGATGTTAATCCAAGGTCCCTTCTCCCATCACTGGCAATTGTCCAGTTGGAAGTAAAAGATCCCATGACACTTGTCAAAGAAGCATTTTTATTTATAAAATATTTATAAAAATTTATAGAATAAACACAAAGTACAGTCAAATCAATTTTAGATCAAAGCAGTCTGAACGTAAGAAAAAAGGCAATGCAGCATAAACAGAAAATTATGAAGCAATAATAGAGGAATAATAATAAGAGGACTACATGTTGTCAAAGCAAAAGAAACCTGCAAGTGCATTCAACAAGCAGAAAAGGAAGGTCTTTCTGTGGTCACCAGTACAATTATCCTAGACTATGAAATCACTAAGGTAGTATCAGAAGAGTGCAATAATGTCTTAAATTTTGCACCACTTAAGGTTACTTTGTCCTTCTGAAATTCTCTTTTTAAAGTAGCATGGATATTGGAGAACAAATCTTGCTAGCAAACTGCTTTCTGCTGCAGTGAAAAAGCACACCGCACTTACCACATATAGAATTTACAGGTGGCAAATAGGACCCCAAACAATATCTGCATGTACATGCTGGCATTATATGGCTTATATTGTTATGGCTGGCAGTATAGCCAAGAGGTTAGAGTCACAAGCTGTGAATGAGCTTAATACATCCAGCAGACCTGGGTTTCATTCCCACAACCTCCATTTGAAAATTGTGTGACCCTGAATAAGTCACTTAACCTCCCCAGTATTCCCAGGTCACTCCTAAAACAAGCCTTGTGCCTAGTGGGTCTTATTGCCACAGAATAATAACAAAAAAAAGCTTCCAGCCAAAAGAGGAACCCAGAAATGAAATTTGTAAGGGATTTGGTCCATTGTCACTTGGCTGTCATAAAATTCCAAAAACCTTTTACATATGTGCACCACAAAAATAAATGTTTCTGGGTCTCCAGTACTTGGTTGCAGCTCAGGCATGGGTAATACCTTTCTTCCAGGCATTTGTGTTTTTTTTCCTATTATTTGTTTTTGCTCCTGGGAGCCTGGCAGGCGACTCCAGTCCCTCCAATACAATCCCCCATGGGCCCCCCCCTCCCTTAATGGGGCCAAGGCAAAGAGGCAATGGGTTTCCCTCACCCTGGAGTGCAATCCAGATGCTTGGGGATCTGGGACAGGTGCTGAAGAGCCATCACAGAGCCTGCCAACTCCATTTTCCATCACTTTTTCTCTCTACCCCTCCCTCAGGATGGCATACATTAGCAATGTGCCTCCCAACTCACATTTCCTCTGGCCACCACCAGATGAAGATCAATGAGCAGGATGTCAATCCCTTCCTCCCTGATAGAGGAGAGCAGTCCTCCAGATGCTCAATCCTCTCTCTCCCCTGCTGACCCCCAGTGGTCTGGGCCCTTTCCAGAACCTGGGTCACCGGTGTTGTGCAAGGTGTGGCATCCAGCACCTCAACCCTTAGTGCCACCGGGCTGGCCCTAGGCATTTGTGTTTTACAAAACCCTTGACTCCTAATCTGCCATGGGCACTTAGCCAAAGTACATCCCACATTTGTGGGGGAACTCACTTATGTGCAAGGAGGTGAAGAATACATCTCTACTTATCACTAGGGCAAACAGAAAAGTCTGGGGGGGGGCAATAAAACACACTGTCCATAATAGCTGCATACATTATAGTCCTTTCCTTGTTTATGTTTTGATCACTTCCAGGGACATGTTCCACTACCTGGCTTTTGTAAGTGTGGTTATCACATAGCTAGGAAAGATTTTCTGTGTTGAGCTAAAACCACAGAGTTTGGGGTATTGCACCCCACCCCGCACAAAGGAGAAAATCATTCAGTGCAAAAGGGACTCCAAAGCTCGTCCACTTCACGCAACTAGTTTCTCATATTGAAAACAAAAAAATAGGCTGTAACAGAAGGCCACAGGAATTACCATTCCTACTTCTCTATTATTAATCATCGTAAGCAAACATGTAATTCACCTCTTAATGGGATTATGCCGACTACCCCACAAAAAGGGAAAAAGAAAATTATGTAACATTTTGTCTCCATGACAACCTGAAGTGGAAAAACATAACTTAAATAATGCAACTGTGGTACTAGAAGTGACGTAATAAGAAAGAGCCATTTTTTTTTGATAGTTTCCAAGCCTTCTTTTCAGAAGGAGGCCCCTGATCGAGTGCTCCCACCATTGAACTGGGACCACAGCACTCTTCTAGCTACTGCCTGCCCTCCAATTTCCTGCTCAGCTCTCACCAAGAAGGAGGCCCCGACTGGGCACTCCCGCAGCTGCTCCGGGGCTGCAGCACTCCTCTAGTCACCACCCACCCTCCACCTTTCCTCTTGGCTCTCACCAAGGAGGCCCCTGACTGGGATCTCCTGCCATTGCACTGGGGCCATGGCACTCCTCTAGCTGCCACCTGCCCTCCATCTTCCCGCTTGCGTCTCACCAAGAAAGAAGCTCCTGACCAGGCACTCCCGCTGCTGCACTGAGGCAGCTCCACTCCTCCAGCCCCCACCCACCCTCCACCTTTCTGCTCAGCTCTCACCAAGGTATGGTACTAGGACCAGTTGTCCTGAACCTCGGTGCCTCTTGCTGATTGGCCCATCCTCCTACTGCCACGGTCCCCATTGGTTGCTGCCTCAAGCCAGTGCTGGGACAAAAGCTTAGACTTTTTTCTTCTCCTCTAATTCTACTGTTAGCTGCTGCTGCTTCTAGCCATTTGATTTTTTTTTTTTTCAATTTAAGGAACTGTAATTACCACTGTTTTATGCCAGACCGTTTAAATGCCAAATTTGTCTTGTTAGAACAGATACTGATAAGTTCAAGTTTTGCAGCTCTGCTTTTGAATTTCTGTTTGTTGTAACTTGATCATCTGCTGAACTCTGCATTTCCCACCTCTCCCCTTGGACCTTTCCTGTAATTGCTTCCCCCCATCTCGCTCCTTCTATTCTACCCTCCCTGATTTTGTTTTGGGGAACTCCCAGTGCTTAGACTAAGAGCTTTTTCCTAATGTTCTCTCCTGGCTTCTCTCCACTCTGCTCCACACCAACCACTTAAGTCACCCTTTAAAAATAACCTTTTCTCTCCCTACTTCCTTCTTTTCAGAATGAGGTCCCCTGATCGGGTGCTCCTGCCACTGCACTGGTGCCATGGCACTCCTGTAGCGGCCACCCACCCTCCACCTTCCCGCTATGCTCTCAACAATGTACGGTACCAGGAACGGCTGCCCTGAACCTCAGTGCCTCTTGTTGATTGACCCATCCTGATACGGCCATGGCCCCATTGGCTGCTGCCACAAGCCAGTGTTGGGACCAAAGCTTAGACATTTTTCTTCTCCTCTAATTCTACTGTTAACTGCTGCCACTTCTAGCCATTTTTTTCTCCTGCCCCCGCCCCTGACACTCTTTAAATACACTTTTTTCAGACAGGCTCAACCCCTCCATTCTACCTCTCACCCACTGGCACCACAGCAAGCATTCAACCTATCACAAAGGGGCTGTCTCCTTACAGTGATCTCAACAGCTAACCTTTGCTCCTCTCTGATAGTCAGTCTGTGAACACTAAGGTCTCCCAGCAATCTTGGGCTGCTCCTCTTACTGCTCTCTGTCACACTGCCCAGTACTGTGAGACATTGCTACTGACCCTATGTTATTGCTGCTTTTGCAACAGCCTCGTACTTAAAGGGTCAAGCTCCTCGACACCTCCTCTTATACTACACCACTTCCCTTGCTGTTGCCTCCTAATCTCTGCTCTCCTCCCCTGACCATTTCTCCTTAGCATATCTCCTTCCACCTCCCTCATTGGCTTTCTGTTGCAGTTCTTAGCTCTCACTAGACTCTGCTCTCTTGAGACATCCCCATTGCCTGATCTGGGGTGCACCATCCTGCATTTCTCCTACACTCGTCTCCCTATTGCAGGTCATGCTTTCACACAGCTAGGTGCCCCAAGTATAGGGCCCCATAATGACCCCCCCCCAATCTGCCTATCCTGTCCACTATGTTTCCCCTCCTCAAGCTACTACTTTTTTGTTCTGTCCTCTCATTCACCCACAACCCTCATACACCTGCACAATCCTCTGGTCCAGTGGACCCATCCTTTGATCCAGTGGCTGTCACCACAGTTTTCCTGGCAATGACCCACCCTTGCCTCCTCCTTCTCCTAATTTAGAATCCCACTTACACAAGAACCTCCTCTGGGGTTCTTTGTCAACCTTACTAGCATTGTTCCACCTCTTGATCTCAATCCCTTCGGGCATGGCTACACTTGTATGCCTCATACCATTCCAATCCTGCCTCTTTTACACTGGTACTCACATACATCACACATACCACTTCTACAGGTGCCCAAACTCTGCCAAATTCAAGTTGATATATAGATGGGTCAAGCACCTAGTCTTCCTGCTCTTAATCTGTGCTGGAGACTTTGAATTAAACCTTGCCCTGCCACAGGCAGTAGCTTCTTCAGCTTCTTTTGCAGCCACCAGAGGACGGAAGTGCCTGAAGCTAAATGTCTGCAGTCTCCTGAAAAAATTAGATCTTTTCCAGGCCTGGCCTTCCCACATGGCACCAGACATCCTAGTGATAACTGAAAGATGGCTGAAAAACTCTACTCCTGACAGTGAGATATTGCTCCCCTCTTATAACCTTTTGTGCAGTGATAGGCTAACCAGGGGAGGGGGTATAGCCATTTACATCACAGACAACTTTACTGTGTCTGAGATCACTCCTGTTAACTCACCTAAAATATTTTAATCCTGGGTGCTAAATCTAACTATCTCCCTGTCAGAGACTTAACTGTTATAGGCTGCTACATGCCACCCTCAGGGGGTCAGGAGCTCCTAAGATACTTGTGTAAATGATCAGATTCGAGTCATAATGAAACCATCATCCTTGGTGACCTAAATCTTGATTGGCTAAGTACATGTAACAAAAGCTTACAACTTAAAAACTTTTGTCATGAAGTCAGTTTCATCCAACTGATACTGGAAATCACTCGTCCAAACCCCAAGCTCCCCTCCAATGGGCCTCTACTCGACCTTATCCTTACAAATAGACCCCACAAGGTCACCCACATGGTGGTATTTCATAATGATGCCCGTAATCACTGCGCCATGGCCTGAACTAGAGGTCAGCCATCCCCTAAGCCTCCTAGTAGGTTTATATACAAAAAAGGAATCTCCGTAAATTCAATCTATCCCACTATCTAGCCGACCTCAGAAGCATAACTTGGATGGACTTCTACCTCGCCACAAACATCAACAATGCTGCCTCCCAATTCAATGACATTGAAAGTGATATCATCAACAGACATGCCCCCATGATAAAATCAGGACACAGAAACATTCCTGTCCGTGGTTCACTGCTGATCTAAAATCTGTCCTAAACTTGAGAGACCGACTTTGGTCCACACCTAGATGAACCAAACTCCCATCAGACTGGGCAGTCTTCAGAGTCAGCCAGAACACATGTACCAAAATGATTAGAGCAGCTAAAGCAAACTACTACCTATCTGCTTTTGAATCCGCTATAGGGCAACTCCAGAAAATTCTGGAAAATCATTAAATCAGTGGAGGGCAACAAACCTTTGTACTTGCTACCTGGCAAGATCTCCTTCAAGGGAAAAATCTTACCTAACAATTCTGACATCTTAACTAGTTTCAATGACCACTTCTCTATTGTGGGTCTTGCTTTTGACACTTTCAAAGCTACCACCCTCCTTACCAGCTTACCTAGACCCTCCCCTGCACCTACCGACAATATCTTCACCTTTGTCCTGTTCCAATTCAAACAGCTATAAGACCATTTACTTCATCTGGATGATAACAAAGGCACCTAGGACCTTATTTTCTTAAAGTTGGTTTCCACTACCTAACAGCCCCCATCCTGCACCTGTTTAATGTGTCCAGTAGCTCAAGCACCATACCTGAGGTCTGGAAAATTGCTCAGGTACTTTCATTATTCAAATCAGGTGACCCTATATACCTGGACAACCACCACCCAATTTCCATTCTACCTCTACTCTCTAAACTGCTAGAGAAACTAGTAAATGCCCAAATAAGGGATTATCTTGATAGGACTAACATAATAAATCCAGCCCAATCTGGCTTTAGACCAACCCACAGTACTACCTCAGCCCTACCTTCAGTTACGAATGACTGGCTCCTTGTCATGGATAAGAAACAGGTCACAAGGGCTGTCTTCCTGGATCTCAGTAAAGCCTTTGACACTGTCAATCATGCTTTACTCCTCGACATGCTAAAATGGCATGGCATATCTAGCCCAGCGCTATCATGGTTTACCCATTATCTGTCAGGTAGATTGCAACAGGTGACAGCGGGTGGCTCCCTCTCCCTACTCCTTCCCCTCATGACAGAAATACCACAAGGCTTGATCCTTGGACCTCTTCTATTCATGTTATACATTAACACCATTGGGGGCAACATCAACAAAGCAAAAATACATCTTTTCACGGACGATACAGTTCTCCACACCTCCAAATCTTTGGCGGTCGAAGCACACACGGAGCTCCAGGCTGAATTTGATCTTCTTCAGCTCAACTTCACCCAATCCAAACTTCTCCTAAATGCTAAAAAATGAAGGTCATGTACAGTATTTATTTAGTTGCTTTTGGTAACCGGGTAAGTGCACTAGGCAAAAAAACTGCCTATTTTCAGGCACGACCCGGGAGAGTACAATTTGAGAATACAGCATTGACAAACAATCAGGTACATGATGCAAGCTAACTGTCAAACAAATACATCAGCAGAAGCAGCCACAGAAGTTTATACACCACAAGGATAACATCAAAAATAGTGTAGTTTTACCTGAATACAATTGTTATGTAGTAGCAAGGGAGAACAAGTAATAATGCCTAGCTATGGGAGAAACAGATAGGTAGACATACTTACAATTGATTCATAATTGCAAGGTAAACACGACATCAGGCCTAGCTATGGGGGAAACAAGACTGGTAGACACACTTGCACAATAGGCATACCAGAAGATGGGCATGGCCACAAGCTGTAGGACAAGATAACGAAACAGAGCAGAAGTTAAGTGCAGTCACATTTCCTAAGAGCGATGCAGTGTGAAAACAGTGCATGCTTAATTGTAAGATGAGATGAGGTGTTCTTGACATGGGTGGGGAGTGAGTTCCAAAACCTAGGAGCAAAGTAGGAAAAGGCTTGCTCACCCATTTTTGTGGAGCAGGGGAGAAGAGAGAGCAGGGGAGGAGGAGGAGGAGGAGGATCTAAGGGGGTGAGAGTGAGAGACCAGGATAAGCATGTCCCCCAGAAAGGAGGGACACAGAGGTCTGTATAAGGAGTCAACAAAACACCCTGGAGTGTAAGAATGGAGGGCAATGAGAGACAGTAAGTTTAAGGCAGCATAAAGTAGACAGTGATGTGTTAGGCAAGGAGCTGATAAGGCAGATCTACAGATATTATTGTAAGATATGTCCCATTTGTGAAGGACCCCAGCATTGGCATGAGAGAGTACTGGGAGGGCATATAGCAGTGGTGGGAGCAGAACACCTCTCGCTACTGAGATCCTAGCTGCCGGAGTGAGTGGAGTGAGTGAGTGACGCACTCTATAGGCCACACCAATCTTGGCGTTAACCGGGCGACACACCTCATTAACGTGTACAGCAAAATCAAGTACCGGGTCCAGCATAACCCCAAGATATTTGAAGGATAAAGTATTGGAGACAGGAGTCCCATCGCAGCAATGAACCAGGAGCTTAGTGGACTCAGTGGAAACCTTTCTACTGGACCCAAAGAGCATGGCTTGAGTCTTAGATATGTTTAGGATTTGATGGTTGGACGAAAACCAGGATTGGAAGGACTGAAATGCAAAGGAGAGCTGTAGATTGATGTTGGCAATAGACTTGGAGGCAGAGTACAGCACCAGGTCATCTGCATACATGATAAGGCTGCATTGAGAAAAAGGAATAGGGATGTCATTAAGAAGTACATCTACTCCAATCATCTGACAGCACTTCCAAACGAGCTCGCATCCTTGCCTCCAATCAAGACTCTCCTTGGTGATGACCTCAAAATGGTAAACAAATTTAAATACCTAGGTTGTGAATTAGATCACCATCTAACATTCTCTGCTCACATCACCTCCCTTGCAAAACAATTGCAGCAAAGAATCAGTTTCTTCTACAGGAACAAATCCCTCTTTACTACTGAAGCCAGACTAAGGTTAGTCGAGACCATCTTCATTCCCCTCTCAACTACAGTATGCTGATGTAATTTATGGCCGATGCTTAGATTCCCTGTTTCACCTGGTGGACACACTCTACCATAGGGCATTACATTTAATCTCAAATGCCCATCGTCGCACTCATCATTGTGAATTATATACCTCCTTGGGCTTGACTTCTTTATCCAAAAGATGGCTCATCCACTAGCTCACTTGGCTCTACAAAGCCTTCCTGCTAAAACTCCCCTCCTACATATCTAACCTATTTCAGTGGACTGCCTGCCTCAGCCCCTTGTGGAGCAGCTCATACATCATATTGAGATGTCCCAAATGTTTGCTACTACTTTGATGAAATCTCTGTAACTTGTGCTCTCCTGACTGCTTGGAACAATGCTCAAGCTACACTCAAACTTCAAAACTTAATTACTCTAATTGGCTTCAAAAAACTGGTCTACAGAAAATTGTGCAATTCCTGTACATATCTTTGACTACATGACCAATACTCCAATCTTATTCTCCTACTGAATTTAACCACACACTGATTCCTCACTTTTGGATGGCCTTAGCATCCGTAGTCCCCCCAAAGGGGTTTACACCCACCCCTTACCCTCACCTTCTTCTAACTATCCTTATCTCCTTCTCCTCTTCTCTCCCTGCAGGCCCTTCACCCTAATGTACCCCATCACACATTTACCTTCCCCCACATTTCTCTTTCCATCTTCTGCATAAATGCCTCCCTCCTCATACTATGACTCTTCCTTTTTCCACACCTACATATTCTTGAACTCTTGCACTTGTCTCAAGTTACCTGGTGTCGTGACTTATTGTGACTAATGCAACTACTCGGTTTTGCTCTATGTCATAATGACCCTGACCCTACCAACTGTAAACACTGTATTTGTTGTAATACCTGTTTTATATGAAATAGGGAAATTTGGAATGTCTGTTGCTATTTAGTGCATTTTTTGTTTTGTATTAGATATTTTCACTTGTTATAGCTTAGTTTGTACACTGGTTGTATATTTTATCAATTGTATATTTTGCTATTCTGTCTGTTCACGTCCTCCTTGTAAATCAGCATGCTCAATGGAGTTATTTTCTGCCAATAAACTTGAACTTGAGTTTGATTACCAGATATTGACCAGGCCTCATGCCATGTTCATCTGAAACTTCCAATTATGTAGCGCTATATCTATTGAACCATATCGAATACCAAGCATATCTATCTGGGAACCCGATACCTTAATCCTAGCTATATTATCTTTTCCCTCAAACCTCTGTACACCTACCCCATTACTTTTGTCTCTCTCAATTTTGAACCCAGAAACCTGGGAAAAATCCCAAAAAAATTTCTACCAAGGCAGGTTCGCCAGTATCATCATGGAGAAACAGACTCACATCATCTGCATAAGCTAGGACTTCGATCTGTGAAACCCCTTACCTTACTACAAGATGTCACAAAGCTACTGCATTATCTTCCACAACAGTGGGTCTATCCCAAACACAAATAGCAAGAGGTTAAGAGAGCAGCCCTGTGTAACCTCTCTGGAGACCCTCACAAGACTACCCTCCTACCATTCAGCAGGGGGTCACTATCGCCTTAGCATAAAAGTGTCATATCCACTGAATGAATACATTGGGTAAACTGTTTCTACTCAACACCTGGAAAAGGTACTTGAAGGCTAGCCTATCAAAGGCCTTTTCCTGGTTTAGTGATATCCAGATACCACCACCAAGGACCATATTCAAAAATTTCCCACAGGATAATCAAGTTATCATGAATGGCTCTATCTGGGATAAAACAGACCTGGTGAGGTGAAATGTATTCAGTTGCTGCCTTCTCTAACCTTTTTACTAGGATTTTTGAGAGGATCCTCTGATCCACATTAAGGAGAGAAATGGGCATCCAATTTTGTAATCTAGTCCTATCACCATTTGTATACAAAAATATAAGAATGGTTTGGGACATAGACTGTGGCAAATCCCTTGAAGTCAGGATGCTATTGTACAAATCAAGAAGAGTACACCCAGGTCAGGTAAAAATTTTTTATAGAATTCTGTGGTGAGACCATCATTTTCCAGGGCATTGCCATTTCTCAGTGATTTAACAGCAGTGACTATTTCAATCAAAGAGATGGGAAACACTAAAGTTTGCTTCACATTCTCTGGGAGAGAGGGTAACTGAAGGGACTAAAAAAAGGAAGGATCACATGGAAAAGGCTGTTGGGAAAATAGATCTGAAACAGTAATCTGTATACTGTATATAACATATCTGGTATACTGGACATTTCATGCCCATCCATCGCCACAAGGCTGGAGTAAACTCTATTCTCTATTCTCTTCTGATAGCCAGTAAATGTGTCAAAAAGATCGATGCATACACTGTGTCCCAAATTGCATTTCTGTACAGAGAGACAGTGCCCTCTTATATTACATTTCTCTCATGGCTTTCTTGGGTTGCCTAATTTGGGGTGAAAATCTCTCATTTTTGTGCTGGCTAGATCTATACGCTTATACAGCTGAGCCCACAACATGAGGGCCCAATTCCAAGACAGCTATGCCAGACGTAAATGCAGTATGCCAGTCCCAAATGGTGCAAATCTCAAGTTGCGTCCGTGACTTGTGACATGTGTGATTCCAAAAGAACACTTATGCCGCAACCCTCAACCGCTATGCCAAATGCAAGTTACGACACAGTCATGCCAAACAAAGCCTGCACCACTGCATAATGTGGCTCGCGACATGTGTAATGCACCAGTATGATGGAAATGCTATTCCAGAACAGGAGGCATAAGTAAATATGCCAAAAGAGGCTGACATAAGCTAGACCAAGGAATAACTGGTCTAACCAGAGCACAAGCATACAAAACCCCCCAGATAGTCAGACAGCAGACAGCAGTGTAGTGAGACACACAGCACAATGTCAGCAATAGAAGCCCTACTGGGCATTATGCTAGTGGAGCACCAGGTGTGCAGGCACACCAGGTGCAGAGGCAGGACCCCAGGGGACCAAGACACAGCATCTAAGATGGTACCAAGGCCACTGGTGCAGAGAGTGAGACACCCTCACAAACCCTTTGAGGACCTGACTGAGCAGCAGTGCATAGCATGCTATAGGGTCAGCAAGAGCTGCATCAGGGAGCTATGCCAGGACCTGAGTGGGGACCTACATAGCACCAGCAACAGGGGCCACCCACTGCCACCTGAGGTGTGCATGAGCGCAGTGCTGTACTTCCTTGCCACCAGCATATTTCAAATGCCCACAGGGGACTCAGTGGACATTTCCCAGCCAGCGGTGTCCAAACACCTGAGAAGGTTCCTTGCAGCTCTCATACGGTGCACTGTGCAACGCATCAGCTTCTCATGGGATGCCCAACAGCAGCACCAGGTGAAACAGGTGTTCCCCCATGTGCTAGGTGCCATCGACTGCACACATGTGGCCATCAGGGCCCCAACTGAGGATGCAGATGCATACATAAATAGGAAGGGGTACCATTCAATGAATATCGAGGTGGTCTGTGACAGTGGATGTCACATTCTAGATGTGGTGGCCAAGTTCCCTGGATCCTGCCATGACTCCCACATCTACAGGAACTGTGGGCTACAGGAGGCCTTTGAGAGAGGGGGACATCACTGGAGGATGGCATGTAGGTATGTACTGGGGTGAATGACAACTGCAAATGTGTGCAAGTGGCAGTGTGTGTGTGAGTGGCAGACAGTGCATGCAGATGTCAGTGGATACAGTGGCACAACAGGGGCACAGGGTGGACAGGCACTGTAGCAGTCAAATATGACATCTACGCAGACACGTGGCATGCCACACACATGCACAGGCAGGGCCAGGACCCACACACTGTGCAACACACAGGGGCCTGGGATGGCCACACAATGCCAAGGGAAGCCCATGCAGTGCATTGACACAGACAAGGATGTGCATGTGACTGAGAGTGTGTGCCTGCATATGTGTGCATATGCATGCAGCAGTGGATGCCATGCAGAGGATAATGAGATTCTGAAGACAGGTCTGTACACAGCAACATGCAGTTAACCTCTCCTCCCCAACCGGTGACAGCAGATACCCTCAGATGCCATGGCTGATGACCCCTGTGAGGACGCCCCGGACAGCAGGTGAGGAGAGATACAATGAGGCCCACACCAGCATGAGAGGGGTCATCAAGTGCACCTTCAGCCTACTGAAGTCCTGCTTTCAATGTCTCAACACCTCGGGGGTGCACTCCAGTACAGTCATGTGATGGCCTGCAGGATAGTGCTCGCCTGCTGCATCCTCCACAACATTGCCCTGGCACACCATGTACCAGTGCCCAACAGTGACCAGGAGGATGGAGCACCGTAGGAGGGTGACAGAGAGCCAGACGGCATGGCGGGACACATGTTGCAAGGTGATGCAATGGTGGGACACCGTGCATGACAGGAGCTGATCCAGCAGTGCTTCTGAGGTGTCATATGGCAACCACCACCACCATCCCCCCAACACCACACCACTACCATGGTGGCATCTGCAGCAGTACAGGGGACACAGTGTGGTGTAATGCAGCCCAAACAACAGCAGGGCTCTAATGGCATCCCGCTGAGCCACAGGTGGGATGGGATACTGTCTGCCAGGTGCCATGCAACACACATGGCCACACTGGAGCTGTAACACTGCCCATGCATGTCATAAAGCATCTGGTAGGCATGATTGAGAATGATTGAAGGTACCCCAGCCAACACACACAGGACCACATCACACCTGGACAATGGACATGCAGACACAGGTGGATGATGGACACACACGGGGCAGAGGCACAACGCCGTGAAGATGGCGCCACCAGACACAATGCACCTGCCATGGCCACTGATGCATGAAAACAGTGCAACTACAACAGGGACACAGCACTGGGTGGCATGGACCTGCAGACATATGGCAGTAGGAGGCACCATCGCGTTGTGCCTACGGTTCCACCCACAGGGACCACCATGCCCCTGAGTGGAAGGGTGCAGTAATGGCCCATGGCTGCCACACAGCCATGACATGCACGATGTGATGGCATGTGAACCAGACCCAGCACAGGGCACTGCTGCACACACAGAGCACCATGCGGCCATGCTCACTGGTGTACGCCCAAGGCTGTAAGTTGGAAAGCTGGCACACAAATACCATGTGCAGACAGGGGACACACATGTGATGGCACAGCACTGCAACATGTGTGCCCACACGTGCACAGTGACACACCCACATATGCACACAGACACACGCCCATGCAGACCATAGACAGACGTGCAGAGCCAGGGATGCAAAAATAGTATTTAATAGAACAGTAACAAAACACAACAGTACTAGATGAACAAAAAAAGTAATCAAACAATAATGGCTAACAGAACACCCCCCAGTACCCAAATCAGACCCCCGCTATGTACACAACCCCTCCTCCCCAGTCCATATGTATCTCTCCCCACAGTACCACACAGCAGACAGCTGCCCCACCCCAGCATGGATGGATCCCCACCCAGGCACGTCTCCAACTACAGCCCCCAAACATGATATGCAACCCCTCCTGCAGAACAGTATATACAGCCCACTAGACCCCCTGCCCCATATGCACATAACAGGAGCCCCCCGCCACCCTGATGTACAACACAAATGGCCCATGCCCCCAAGGTATATCACAGTGCCAGTGTCTGTGGCCTCAGTCCAGTCACTCACTGTGCTATTGCCACTGCAGCACTGATAGTAGAGCCTCGAGGGAGCCGTGCAGGCATGCAATGAGCCCCATGATGGCGGACACCAGCTGTATCAGTTACTGGTCACCCTCTGCCTGCTTCTCTGGGTACAACATAGCCTGATGTTGCTGGCCATCCACAGCCTGTGGCCCAGGTTGTCCCCCAGGTAACACATTTTCAGAACCATATCCACCTGGATGCTGTGGGTGCATGTCCAGAGGTCTGGACCGGTGGGCAGCACTTGCAGCCGGCAGCATGTCCACTGCTTCCTGCTCCCCTGCAAGATGCTCTTCCACCTCTAGCTCGACTTTGGGCAGCTCCTCCACCTCCTGTTCTTCTGCCAGCTGCTCCTCCACTTCTAGCTCCACTGCAGGCAGCTTCTCTGCCTCCTTTTCCTCTGCCAGCTGCTCTTCCACCTCCAGCTCCACAGTTGTCTGGTCCCCTGCCACTGGCACATCAGCATGCTGTTGTGCATCCCCCAACACCCCTGCAGGTTGGTCCTCCACCACCGTCATCTCCTCCTGCTGCTCCAATGACCCCTGTGTCTCACGGTCACCAGTGCTCTCATCCGCCTCCTCCTCTGGTGATGGTGGCATGGGTCAGACCCTATGTCACCGGCTCTGAGTGTGGCACAAGTAGGCTGCTGCATCCTCTGCCTTCTGCACAGTCATAGCCCGTAACAATGCCCGGAGCCAAGAGGATAGTCTGCTCCACCCACCAGCAAGGTAGTGAAGGTGAAGATCAGTGCCGTGAAGGGACACATTACATGCCCATGCAACACACCCCCCCACCAGCAAGGACCCCCACGGCATGGCCACAGCACATGGTAGACAGTGCATAGACCTACCTGACCTCCAGTGGCCCTGCACCTGCTGCTGGCTCCCTGTGCACTGATGTGCCACATCCTGCTGCCCCTGCTGTTCTGTGGTGCTGTATCCTGCACCTGTGGGGAAGGGGAACACAGTTATATGCGTGCACCACTTCTGTCCATGACCTGTGTGTCAGCATTGCAAAACTGTTCAGACACATGTTGGCATACCCACCTGCACCTGAGGACTGGCCCATCTGCATCTCAATATCCCTCCTCTCCACCATGGCCAACATTCACTGCCGGATCTCACGGTCACACCGTGCCAGGTCCTGCCACTGCTGATGCAGCAGACGCATGCTTCGGGACACACCGCTGATGGCACTGAGGCATGCCCCAATCACCCTTCATGCCCTTGCCTTCCACACCGTGCTGTGTGACCTGCAACCAAGTGGTAGCAGTGTTGTCCCCCACTGCTGGACAAGGTTCATGAGCTGTGCCATCTCTGTGGTGGTATAGTTTGGGGCCCTTCCACTAAGGCTGATGCTGCTGTGGCATGGCATGCCCTGTCTCCACCTTGTGTGCTGCCAATGCCTGTGGGCACACCCTGTTGATCCTGGCATGGGGAAATCCTGCTGTGGGTGGCAATGTCTGTCAAGGCAACATGACACATACATCATGTCATGGCACTGTAGTGGGGATCACCATAGTGTCTCACGCCCCTACATGCTGCTTTGGCATGGCCGCCCATAGCCTGCATACCATACAGAGCTGGGGTACTGTAGCAAAGGGTACAACACTGTATCACATATGCTGTCCCAGGTGTGCGGCTCCTCCTACCTGTGTACATAACCCCCCTACATACCGCCCCCTGCCTGACATGGCAGAGATGTGCCTTGCACACACATTATGCAATGGGTACCCCCCCGAACTACCTGCCTACACCACACCCCCTCCATACTGCCACCTGCCATATACAACTGGGTAGTGTAGGGGGTAGTCACCTCTACTTACCGGATGGGCTATGCATATGGCCATCCCCTACACAACAGCAGCCTGCACAGAGTCCTACGCGCAGTGGCCTACACCAGCTGCAGGAAGCCAGGCTCTTATGTTACATTATTTAGCATGGCACATGTTGTGTGACAGCCACACATCACACCTGTGCACATATGTGTACAGTGTGTCTGCCTACCTACACTCTTGTACATACCTCTGGCCCTGTAGTGGGATCTGGTCTGGTGCACCTCACAGTTTGGTGCTCTGTCCTGCACAGTGGTCTGGTACAGCTGTGGTGTCCCACCTTGTTTCTCCTCTCCCTGCTCTGTGTGTCTGCAGCCACTGGAGTGCAGGCATGCTGTGTGGCCTGTTCGCGACCACACCCAGCACATGGCACACATCCAGGACACACGTGCATCCTACAGTAGCACCACGGCACATGCGGCATGCATTTATGCAGACTGCATGTGCTCAGTATGCTGCGGCAGGCCTCAGTTGCACACAGGATGAGGTTCACAGCCTATATGCTGCCCCCCTACATATTACACAACAACATGAGTGCTTCATTGGTGGAAGTGTTACACTGTCCTACAACTTTCCAGTGATCAGTAGTTGTCCCACTGTGGCCATCCTACATGGTGGTATCCCTACCCTGTGCTCTCTACCACTGCTGCTAGAACCACCCCGTCACAGCAGCATGTGCACCATGCGGCCTCTGTATCTCCTTTATGGCCACTCCTCCTCACACATGGCACACGTGCAGCCTACAGTTACACCGCGTACATACGGCATGTGTATTTGAATGCCGCATGTGTGCACTACATTGTTGCTGGTCACAGTTGAGGCCTGCATGTATGCATCACAGGTGCATATTTGGTGGACATCGCTATTGCGGCAGTCAGATGCGGTTGTACATCTGTGTGTTGGACAATGCACCCATCCCAGACTCCAGCTATCCCTCTTGCAACTGGCCCTCACACAGCATGTGGTAATGAGCAGCACCACACAGTTTGCCAGTGAACATAGTTTACTAATGACAGGTGTAGTGTGACAGTACAGTGGTGCAGCTACCCACAACATACAGACCCACAACCAGTGACACTTCACAACATCCACACCCATATTGTGCTGTTTATCATCACCCACACACATGCATGCAGTGCACACACACACACACAAATGCACACACGCGCGCATCTCCCACACACCCCACACGTCCACACACAGTGCCCTCCCCAGTGCCATTCTGCTCGATGCCCAACACCCCTTGCAGCAGCGCACCAAACTGGCACAGTCAGATGTCCACCTGCTGCTGCTTCCCAGTTCCCTTGCACTTGGCGCCGCTACTGCCCTGTCCAGCCCCCTGTGTCACAAGCTCTGCTGCCCCTGCGGCACCACTGGGCCCACCCTGCCCCAGTTGTATGGCCGCAGGTCCCCCACTGTCCATGGGTCCCAGAGGCACTGCTGTCTTCTGACACCTTCCATTCCTCCCTGTGGTGGCAGGTGCTGGTCCTGGCACAGTCCCCTGTCCCTTTGTTGGTGGTCCATCTTTCTCCTCAGCCTGCACTTGCATTGCCACCTGGGATGTGCCCTTTCCTGGTGTGTCGGCAGGTGCTACCATGCCCCATCTAGCACTTGTCCTGTGCCTGGTGGCCACTGCTGCATGCCCCATGGCCATGGTGGTAGGTTGCATTGCAGTTGTTTGTGGTGGTGGTGCTGCCACCGGTGGTGTTGGTGGTGGTAGTGGTGGGGACTGTGTCACTGGTGCTGCAGCTGGTGGTGTTGGTGGTGGCAGTGGTGGGGGCTGTGGCACTGGTGCTGCTGTTTGTGGTGCTGATAGTGGCAGTGGTGGGGTGATGGTGCAGTTGGTGCTGCTGGTGGTGTTGGTGGTGGTGGGGGTGGTGGAGCAAGCGGTGTTGTTGGCCTTGCTGCCCCTGGTGGTGGTGGTATTGCCACTACTGTTGGGGAATTTTGTTACGGTGTTGGTGTCAGCCGCACACTTCCGCCCCCTGTGTCTGTTGGTGGCATGAGCTGTTCTGTGGGGGGATGGCAGCATGCCCCCAGCCATCGTGGTGGTGTGTCCCATCTCCCTGCTAGTGCTGTTGCACCACCTGTGTCTCCTATGTGGCAGCGTCCCTCCTCGGTGTGTCTCACAGAGGCTGGGCTGTAAGTGCACATTGTAGTACCACAGCCATTATGTCTGACTGCCTGGTTTGCTGGGCCAGTGACCCCTCCATGGCTATGGCCAGTCTGGTGAGCACTTGTATCTGCACCTGGACACAGGCCAGGGAGGTGACCATGGCATCCACCAGCCTCCCCATGGTTGCCTCTGTGGTGCATGTCCCTGTCTCAATCACACTTATGAGGGTGCCCATGTGCTCTTCCATAGCTGGTTGGTGGGCATCAATACTGAGGCGGATACAGCCGAGCATCTCAGACTGCTCCTTATGAGTGGTCATGAGGGTCCTGCAGAACCTGGCATAGTCTGTGGGTGTGGCTGTGTGGTTGTCCTGCAGGGACTGCTATGCCTTGTCCAGGGTCCTCTGCAGCCTGCCATATGAGGCAGGGCTGAGGTCTTGGGCTATGTTGTCTGCTATACTGCCAGCACTAAATAGATCACACAGGTCCAGTCCCTCTTCCTTCTACTGTTGCTTTTCCACTGCCTGCTGCTCCCCCACCACCAGTGTCAGGGCTGGGTCCAGCTGCGCCATGTCTGCACCACCAGGGGTGTCTGTCACGGTGGCCTTTTGGGTGGTTGGCTGCATGCTGTCCTGCTCTGGCTCACTGCCTGTGCCACCACTCTTCTCTGCCCCTGTGTATGCTACTGCTGCACCTGTGGGGAGATGACGGTGCATCAGTGCTACCCTGCCATGTCATGCCCTCAGCACATGCCTCCATTCCCATCCCTGCATTGCTGTCACATGCACAGGGGTACAGCTGGTCATCCACTTACTTGTCCCTGCAGCCATCCATGTTGTGTCCAGGTCCATGTCACCATGGATGCTGTGCTGGCTCAGGAAAACCAGGATCCTCTCCTTTGGGCACTGATGGGTCTCTCCTCCCATGGCACACCGTCTGTGGCCACCACCTGCCACCTATTGAAGGCCTCCTTCACATGGCACTTCAGGTTGCTCACCCACTTCTGTAGGTCCTGCACACTCCACTTGGCATTGGCTACCATGTTGACCCTTTTGGCCATGTCCTCCCATGCCTCCTTGAGCTTCCTGAGCAGGTCATGCTCCCCACCCTTGCCCATTAGTAGGGCTGCCTGTGACTCTAGTTCCTTGAGAAGGATGTCTGTCTCCTCACTTGTAAAGTTTCTTTTCTGCCTTCTTGCCACACTTGCCGCCTCTCAATTGCTACCGGCCTGTGCCATCGTTATCGCATGTGTAGCTAACTACGACATGTCTGTGACTTGTGCACATTTCTATGGTCATTGGGTTGCGACATGTGTAACCATTATGGCTGCTATTGCAGGCTACATCTTGCGTTGCGGGCGTAACTTGCAACATGCGTAATTTGGCTGTTCTACATTGTAACTGGCTTTTGTCTTGGAATAGGGTGCAGCTTGCATGTCGAAAGGATATAGGCATAACTTTACGCAGTGGCACAGATTGCGCCATGCTCTATTCACTCTCTTGGAATCAGGCCCGATGTATTTTTCGTATGAGACATTTGATTTTTGTGACCTGCCTTTGTAAAAAAGGATTTAGAATCTTTTTTAGGTTCCTCCCACCATTCCATCACAGACTCATAGGTATGATGAACAGACAACTGTGCTTGCCATAAAGATCCCCATCTCTGTCTTCCTTCAAGGGGGTAGAGTTTAAACATAACACTTCCATGCCTACAGGAGGGGTGCTTGAGATGGAGCAAGTGTGCTTCAAAATTAGATGATTCAAGGATTCCATAACCAGATTTTTTGCATCAGACACCCTAAGAGTCTGTGATAGAAAAATTGTCAGTTCTAGAAATGACAGATGCCTTGCAGAAAGTATGGCCTATCACAGGATGTAAAACCTTATAAACATCCTACAAGACTGCCGTAGAGACCGTGTCCCTTCAAAATGTTTGAGTCACCGTACACCTTTTTGCTTTACAAGTCCTTGAATTTGGAGGTATTGGGCAATTAAAATCTCCTACCAATACTACCAACCTGGATGGAAATAGGTAGGGACAAACTTCCTTGAAAAAATTAATTCTGAGGGCTTTAGTTGGGGAAGCGTACACAGTAAAAATACATAAATAATGCTCATCATGTGTCACATCAATTATTAGCACCCTACCTGGATGTATTTCCACTTGTCAAGTTACCTGTTGCATAAATTCCTGGAACAAAATGCCCACCCCGTAGCAAAGATCCACCACAGGAGACCAGAAAGGGGACCCAAGTGACCACTGCTAAGGGCTTTGGCTATCTCAAACCTGATTTTCATCCTGGTGTCTTGCACCAGAAAAATATTCCCCTTTCAGTTGCTGCAAAGGAAAACAAATAGTGAGATACTTTTTCTGTGATTTAGACCTGTTAACATTAATGCTGAACACAGAAAGCACACTCATTAGAAGAATAAGGAAGAGCATGCCCAAAACACCTCAAAATGAACTTCTCCTTACGTACAAAGAATGTGACCTTGTCTTGCTTCTCCTTTTTTTTTTTTTAAGAAACAGCCTCTACCTGTGAGTCTTCTTGATCAGAGGAATAACCCCGTTGGCGAGGTCACGAGGACACTTCAAAGTCCTTGTCTTTCTCCTCATGCCTCCCACATCTTTTTGCTACATAAGGCAGAGTGCCTATTGGAGAGTGTTATTGGGGCATTTTTAACTGACTCAGATTTTCTGCTCCTGTCCCTTTTTTTCTGGGAATGGGTAGCATTTCAACATACCCAGGAGGGAGGACCTCCTCTGCAATATCCATTGGTGGTAGTGGTGGAAGTGGTGGAGGATGCATAACTGTTTTATCCACTGCTGGGGCTTGAACTGACACTTGGGGTAGTATGGGTTCATCTGAAATGAGTATCTGGGGTTCATCAGGCTGAGTTGGTACCTGATATCCACCCATCTCCTTTGGCGCTAATGAAAGGCCATCTAGGACAGGTTGTGAAGGTATCTCTTCAGCTGCAGTCTGGGTCAAGGAGGCTTGTAAAAGCTTTTCAAAGTATGACCTACTGGAGGAATATGTGTGTACTGTGAATCTAGGGATATAGCCTTCTGGGCTTTTCCAATCAGATGATCCTAGTCATTACCATCATCCCTATTGTGGGAGGCCCAGGGACCGTTCCTAAAAGAATGGTTGAGCTCTTCACAGAGACTAAATTTCAAAGAGTTATGACAATTAAAATTACTATGCCCATATGCCAAACAAAGGTCACAACAATGCTGGTCACATGCATTACTGAAATGTGTGAATGAACCATATTTAAAACAGGCCTGGGGTTTCCCCTAATGGAAGTAGAGCCCGCTATCTTCCCCAAGTAGAAACTATTGGGAAGATGGAGCGGTCCTGATCCCCCCATATCACAGCTTCACCCTAAACATCCATCCCCTTCCAAGCTGTTTCTCAGTTCAGAATTGGAGATGGTACATCCATCCACTTACACTTCTGTTTCAACCAATATATGTCAGACACACTGACCCCTTCATTGAAAAAAAATATGGTTACCACTTTGAATGCTGGTTTAGTCAAATGGATTGTAATGAAGGGTGCCCATGCAGGTGTGTCTTTCAAAGTGATGTATCATTTCCAAAACCTACCTAAGGATTTGGCAGTTCTGAAACTTCAATCATACAATTCCTCACTAGCAATGTGGATGAAAGTGTATAAATCAGATGTGGCAAATGACATAGAGTCTTTAAATAATGTCCTGATTACCCAAACCCATTTTGTAGGGTATTCCCTGCCTTCCACATACCTCAGATGAACTTCATTCCTCCTTGGGATGGCTCAACAGTAGAAGAATACAGCCCAGAAAACTTATGGGGGTTATGGTGCCCCTTCGGGGCCTCAGGGGTGTGCCCTCTGGCCCCCTCTTATTCTGGTGCTTCTGAGGAGGTAGATGTGGCATGGAAGCATAAGTGATTTACCCACCATTCACCTCTTGCCCCATCTGGACTGTCCCTGCAATATATTCTGAAGTTCTAAGTCTATGTCCTTCTCCCTCAATCCACTGTCCCTGCAGTACTGAGGGTGGTCATCTTGAGCTCCAAGAATCTGGTCAGATACTAAGACAAGGTAAACTGGTGCAGATTCCAATGTTACACAATCCTTATTCTTATCAGAAGGCTGTGTTTCACGTAAAGCATTTTTATCAGCAGTCACTTCCGATACAACAAAAATTGCTGAATTATCTCCCTGTGTAATGGAAGAAGGGGGGCCTTCTGGGATGACAACAGGGCTGTGGGAGAATGAATATCAAACACCAGGGGTGTAGCCAGACAATATAAATGTGTACACCAGGACCATGTTTGTTGCGTCATCTGCCACAATAAATGCAACTTTTGTACACCATGACACTGGTTGCTGCTCCCCCTCCATGCACAGCTAAATACAGCTGCCATGTATCACTCCCTCAGACACCCATGTACTACCCCAAACCCTGTAATGTTGTATAGTCCTTTGGATGCAAAGACAATATCAGCGCCAAATACTTCTAGTTTTGACTCCCATTAATAAAATTACAGAAATGATCAGTTCTGCTGCGTTATGTTTTGATGGACAAAGGCAGCAGCTGAGAGACTTTATGTTGTCCAACCTTAAATAAAATTGTACACCATTGAGTACATGGAGCATGCCCTCCTACTTCCATGTCAAACACTGTCTTTTGAGTTTTAGGGCTAGCAGGTAAAGATGCCCAACTTTTCAGACTTTCCCATTCTGAAACATGTGTCTGTACAGTATGCAACAAGTGCACTTGATCTTGATGAGCTGTTGACACTCCCAGGCATCTCCTAGCAGCCAAGCCACCCTTACCTGTGAAAAAGTAGCTGGAGCAAAATTCTATGTGGAACTTACCTTTCTACCCAAATTCATCAGTTCAGCCATTGTTTGTGATTCATCTAGAAGTCACTGACTGTTGGGGGACTGGGTCCAACCTGCTGTCTGAAGAGTTTGCTGTATAGAGCAGGATATACTGATTGCTTAGTTGTGGGTCAGATCTGCTGTGGTTCATGCAATGGGCCCACCCTGATTTCTTCCTTGTCTTGCTGGCGTTCTGACACTGTCATCCCTGTATTAGACAGGGGCTGCTGCTTAACAGTGGCTGTGGGCACAGAGCACTTTCGGGGAGAAGCACCTTCTGAGAAGGTACCAACTGCTTCTAGTGCCATGTCTTCATCAGCCAAAAGCTGAAGCATCAAAGCAATCCATTTTGTGATTCCTGCAATGAGAGTCTCATTCGCCTCCTGAAAACTGTATCCTGGGGAAGCTCCACAGCATCAGGCTGCTGGTCTGGCAGCTCATCTTCCACTTACAACAGGTACAGCTTACAATATTTCTGGATTCTGCACAGCTCCTTCCTGAACAACTGGTATGATGTTCAAACTGTCACCAAAATTTTTTTCACAAGAGTTCTAATGCAAATAATAATTTAGATCAGCAACTTCACACCAGGAGCCGCAACAAAAAAGCTGCCCAACTAGAACAAAACAGCTGAGGGAGGTTTCAACTGCTCTGGTACTATTTTTGCTATACATAAATTAAAATTTATTATCCTCAATCAGTTTGATTTTGTGTTTGTGCTGCCATCCTCACTTGTTAGCGTAGCTCCTTCGTTCTGTTTCCACAAGAGTTCTTAGAGGCATTTTCCAAATGCAGAGCCACACATTTAAAAAAAAATGGTTCACAACATTTTTAAAGTCCTGTTATTTCTAACAGCATATTATATTGACATGTATAGATATGTAATGACATAGTAGAACTGTATCATTAGGATCTATACATGTTGATTGGACTCCAAGCTTTCATTTAAAAAAGTACATATCTGTGATTATCAGTTCAAATGTTACATCTTTCAAAACATAATCTCATCGATTGTAAAATATCATAAAATATTATTTTTGGAAATTGTGTAAGATACTAGTGGTTGTTGGGTGGTCAGCACAGAGCTATCCTGAGCTACTGTGGTGCCAAGAACCGGTGGCCATCATCTGGTCAGTCAGTGGTCTTTTTTCATTTTATTGGCCTGCCCACTCTACCCTGATTGGGCCTGTGTGGGGATAGTGACCCGAGGATGGAATGTGTGGGGGCATGTCGATGCTTCACGTCCCTAGCATGTCTCTGATCCACCTTCAGGTGCTGAGGCCACACCCCCCAGTGAGGGAAGGTCCATTGGACACTTTGGATCCTCTCCCGGACAGTCTCTGCTCCCGGCACCCAGGCTCAGTGAGTAAACCCAGGGCACCTGTGTGCCTAGTGACCCCCTTTGCTCGGTACCATGGAGCTGGCGCTACAAAATTTTTTAAATAAATTAAATCTCACAGCACGGGACCACGGAGCCACAGAAACAAACCAGTCCTGCTATCGTGTATTTCAGCACCCCTGAATTGGAGAAACAGTCAGGGAAAAGTAGCAGATGCAATATCCTTTATTACAAAATATGTCTCAGATGTAAAAAAACAACTCCAAAGGTTGTGAGCTACCTAACATGTTTCACACTTCATAGTGCTTCATCAAAGGCATGGCTCACATCCAATGATGTCATTAAATAGTGACAACTTAAAGACATGCACACCAATTTAAAACCAATACAAACAGACACAATTTAAAAACATTACATGAAAAAATAAAACATTACAATAAAAACTAAGTTATTATTTCATGACATGCCAAAACAATGACTACTGGCCTATGTATGTATATACACATTTACACACACACTATATATATATATATATATATATATATATCAGTTTCTGTATTGTCCTGAATGCAATTATTGCAAAAATAACTAAAACAGTATAACAGCAATAGTGCTTAAAAAAAGGTGCTAGGTCAAATCCATAATTCAGACCCAGCCACTTACAGTATATGCTCACAGGGTGAAAATCCAGAAAGTCTCGCTTTGTTGGACTTTCAAATTTTTTTAATTTTAGTTTTTGTTGACCAGGAATGGAGGGCTAGAGAATTCTGCCTATTTTCAGCCTTGTCCTGAGGAGAGGAGGAGATACAGATGGAAACCAACTGAAATTGAAGCAAATTTAAGCTGTTGGTGGTATTTTTAGTGAATGGGGGAAATCTGGCCAGGACACCAAGGAAATTTCCCTACTCTTTTCATGAAGTACCATGGGAATCTTTAACGTCTACCTGAACAACCATCAGAACAGGCAGATGAGACCTCAGTTTAACATTTCATCAGAAAGATGGCACCTCAGCAGTGCAGCATCCCCTTATTATGCACTACAGTGTCATTACTGGGATTTTACCCCAAGTGCTTGGTGTGGGGCTTGAACGCACAACCTTCTGCTCTTCCAGCCTCAGAGGCAAGTGTGCAACCTGCTGAGCCATTGACACTAATGTCAAAGTCCCTCCCCCCACCTCTAGTGTTGGGTGAACATTTTCAATCCTTATAAACTTAAATTGGTGATCTCCCTCCATGCTGTGGACATGATGTGCCATTGCAAAACACAGATTTTTATTCTTAATTCTATGGCAATCTTTACCTACCCTAGTTCTCAATTTCCTCACTGTCCTGCCCACATAGTAAGCACTGCATCTGTGCATAGCAAGGACTTAGAGATACTGCACCTAGACTCACAGGTGCTGGAATACATGATAGCAGGACATGTTTGTTTCTGTAGCACCATGCTACCATGGTGTAAAATTTGCTTTGTGTTATAAGTTGTACTGCTTTTGTATCTCACACATGGGTTGCTTTGGTGTGTAAAACTGGATTCCAGGGTGGATTTTTTGTGAGATCTATCAGATACAAGTTGTTACCCGCAGAGCATGTCTTTAGAAGCCACACCAGATTTGCGTGTGCTCTCTATGAGTTCCACGGCTCGGAGTATGACAGCAGGATCAGCATCAGCAGCTCCTTTGGATTATGTACATTCCTTGTTGTCTTTGAGCAATGCCACAAAGCTGTTGTTGCAGGACATTGCAAATATTCATGCTGACAGCACTGATTTACCAAGTACATTTGCACAAGCATTCAAAGAGCTGGAAAAAGTAGCTCTTAAAGAAAGAAAATTATACTGGAACTCGATAAGTTTTGAAGCCTATTTACAAACATTGCAGGCCCCAAAGGGACTGCATCTTCTTAAAGAGCCAGCACAGTTTGTGGAGAGAGAACATTTTCTGGAAAAGTGGAGGGCAGTTTTGCATGAAGCATCCACAAAGCTTATTAATCTTATACAGGCAGAAAGCAAAAGGATAGCTGAGGAGTTAAAATAGGAAGGTGAACATTCATTTGAAAGTCCTACAAAAAGAGGCTTTCTGTATTTCCCCCCTTACGAGCATATGAGTGGCAGGGTTTGGACTATGGGTTTGACCTAACATCTTTTTTGAAGCACTATGACTGTGGTATACTGTTTTAGTTGTTGCCACACTAATTTCTATCTCTATTCTTTCATTCCAGCAATAACCAAGCTGTAGTTTTGGAGGAGGTCTTTCAGTACCCAATGAAAAGGGCCTTGTTTAGGACATTACTGAAGCCTCTTTATAAATTGCTAATGTTGGGATTAGTGCAGATTTTTGTAATAATGGAGCTTGGGACAATAGAGAGAAATTGAGTTCAATTCATACACACACATAAGCCGGTAGTCATTTTTATGTTTGCTTGTGCGCATGCGCACAAAACATTATGCGGCAGCTTAGGAGAGAAACGAGTTGTGGAGGTGTGGCACTGTGGCAGCCAACAGAGGCACTGCATTTGGGGGCTTGGCACTGGTGGACTAATGGAGGCACAGTGTGCTGATGACTCTGGTCTCCAGAAGTGCCACCAAGTAGAAATGGTTTCGCCGCTGCAATGAGGGGCTGCCTCATCATTGCAGTGTCAGCCATTCTGCTGCAATGAGGGAGTGACCTGTCATTGCAGGGTGGTACCTTCCCAAGTCTAACAGTTAAGTAAACATGGTGGCGGATTGCCGCCGCCTCTTGGCCCCATGAAAGCTGAATGGGATGGCCAATCCCCTTATCAGCAGCCCCCGACCCAGTTAATTTGCCAATGGGGGAACCCACTCCCCGTCGGCATGATGTAACCCCCTCCCCCATTTGCTGTGTGCCAAGGGGGGTGCCCAATCCCCCTTGGCATCATGCCCCCCAACAGTCGTTCTTTGCCTACAGGGGGCCCAATCCCCATCAGTTTCAGAACCCCCACCCCAAAAAAGGTAGGTGGCATACTGGGAGCCCATGCCAGTGTGCTGGAAACAAGCCTGGAAAAAACAAACCTTCCCGCAATGTCTTTTTCTTTTTTTTTTAATCTCCCTGAAACAAAGGATATTATCCCACTCTGGTCGCCATCCTCTCCCCCCAACCTGTACCCACGCACTGTGCATCTGACCTCCCCAAACCCTCCTCATCCCATACTTACCTCCGGACCCTGTTGCAATGATCTTCGGGTGGACCAGGAACACGTCTGCACTCTTCAAAGTTGACCGCAAACTAAAGAAATGCCAGTAAGCTGTATAATGGCATAAATAGGTTTGTTTTTTTTACTTTGGTACATATCTCAGGCATTTTGGGGAATTTTGGCACCAAATTTTCAACATGGGGTTATTGGGACCCCTTCTCATGAATTCAGGCACTGTCATGGCGTTATTCGGTCCTGAAAGGTGATTTTGCTGTCACTGCGCGGAATCACCTTCCGGGACCAAGTAACGAAATGACAGTGCCAATGTTCATGAGGTGGACTCACAAAAAGCCTATGTTGCAAATTTGGTGAAAAAAATTCCCAAAATGACTGTTCTGTTAGTTCTTTGTGCAGTTTCCACGCAGCGTTCAGTAACTTTGCTAATTTGTAATATTTTCATTCCAGATTTTCAACATTGGCATTTTCCACACCTCCATATGAACAGTACAGCTGTCATTTTTCACATCCTGACCAAATGTGGTTTCACACTACTGGCAGAATAACGCGTGCTTGTGCTAAATCAGTGTTCAGGACATATTAAGAAAATCACAGTGACACTGCTCATGAGCAGAGGTCCAAAAATGCCTATGTTGAAAATTTGGTGACGAAAGTCCATAAAATGACTGTGTTACGAGCATGTGTTGCGCAGTTTCCAAGCATGCTCGTAACTTCCAGAATTTGTAATATTTTCACTCCAGATTTTCAACATTGGCATTTTTCCACACCTCCTTATGAATAGTATAGCTGTCATTTTTCACATCATGGCCAAAATGTGTTTTCGTGCTTCTGGCGCAGAATAACCTGTTTACTGTTGGAAGTCAGTGTTCGGGACAGATTAAAAACAAATCACAGTGACACTGTTCATGAGCAGAGGTGCTAAAATGCCTGTGTCGAAAATTTAGTGATAAAAGTCCATGAAATGACTATGTTACGAGTGTACGTTGAGCAGTTTCCATGCACCCTCGTAATTACGTGCATTTGTAATATTTCCACTGCAGATTTTCAACATTGGCATTTTTTCACACCTCCTTATGAACAGTACAGCTGTCATTTTTCATATCCTGCCCAAAATATGCATTTACACATCTGGCACAGAATAGTGTGGTAGCTGTGGGAAGTCAATGTTCGGGACAGATTAGGAAAATCATAGTGACACTGTTCATGAGCAGAGGTCATAAAATGCCTATGTTGAAAATTTGATGAAAAAATTCCACTAAATGACTGTGTTACACACATGCGTTGAGCAGTTTCCACATAAGCCCGGAAGTTCAAGTATTTTTAATATTTTCACTACAGATTTTCAACATTGCCATCTCTTCACAGCTCCCTACAAATGGTACAGCTGTCATTCTTCACATTCTGCCCGATCTGTGTTTTTGTACATCTGGCACAGAATGGCACGGTCTCCATGGGAACTCAAAGTTTAGGACACATTAACAAAATCACAGTGCCTCTGTTCGTGAGAAGAGGTCCCAAATGCTTTCATGAGGTGGGGGTCACAAAAAGGCCATGTTGAAAATTTGTAGAGTAAATACCAACAAAAGCCTGGGGCATTAGGGTGTCTAACCATAACGTCCCACCCTATACAGACTGACAGGCATCAGGGGTGTGCCTTTGGATTGCTGACTGTAATGCTCATGCCATTCCACCCCCACCCCACCACCCCACCCTGCAGCCAGTAACAGGCATCGATGTGTACCTTGAACTCTTCAGCCCCACAGTTCACCCTGTTCTCCTATACTGCACCCATTTCAGCATTTGTCCTTATGGAATGGAGTAATGGTACAGCCGAACACCCCAAGACACACCTCAACACGTGTCAGTGTCTGCAGGATGGGGTGAAGTGAAATGGCATGAACATTATGGGCGACGACTCAAACACATACCCCAGTGCCTGTCCATCTCTGCAGGGTGGAGGTGGGGTTGGCGTGAAGTTCAATACTTCACTGCCATTCCTATTCTGCATCTCTCTAACTCCTGCATTTCCAATGCTAATACCAGCAAGCAAACATTCGGCGTTGACAAATGCTTGTTTTGGCATGTCATGAAATAGTAACTTAGTTTTATTGTAATGTTTTATTTTTTCATGTAATGTTTTTAAATTGTATGTCTTTCTGTATTAATTTTAAATTGGTGTGTATGTCTTTAAGCTGTCGCTATTTAGTGACATCACTGGATGTGATCCATGTCTTTGACAAAGCACTATGAAGCATGAAACACGTTAGATAGCTCACAACCTTTGAAGTGTTGTTGTTTTTTGTATCTGAGACATATTTTGTAATAAAGGCTATTGTACCTAGCTACTTTTCCCTGGCTGTTTCTCCAATTCACAGGTGCTGGAATACATAATAGCAGCACGTATTACAAAATAAAGTCTCTCTCTGTCTCCTCCATTGCTGTCTTATAACACATGTAGCAAACTTTCCTAGAAGTTTAAAGCCAGCCTTGGCCCAGAACTCTCACTTAGTTCCCATGTAAATTACATCTGCAGCTCTATATGCCTGCATCTTTATAACATTTTCTATACTCATCCCTACCTTGACATTGCCTTTGTTCAAAAATGAATACATTGTTTGTCACCTCTTATCTTCATATGTAGTGAAAATGCAGGTGTGTAGATTTGCAGATGCAACTAAACTAGGGAGGGTGGAGTGGTACTCACAGGCAGGTCTCAAATTACACACCCACATGCTCAGATACACATGCCAGAATCTAAGATCGCGAGTGGCCTACAGGCTATCAAACCAGTCTGAGGAGAGGAACAGGGAGTAAGGGTTGCAAACCAATAGGACTACCACCCTATGGAATGTGGTACCAATAATCAGTCTTAAATTTCCAAGATGTGGACTGGGAACCATCAGCATCTGGAAGAGCAAAGAGCCAGGCCCTTACAGATTCATTGTAAGAGGTTTTCCTTGTATAGTGGGTGAAGTAACCCACCAGGGAGGGATCCCTTCTATAACTGGTTCTGATGACCAAGGGCATGGTGGAAGATGTTAAGGGAAATGCTGGACACGAATGATCACAGCTCAGTTTTGTTCATCTTGGCCATAAAATGACCATAAGACAAAGTCTTGGATAAAGGTTTTAGATTTCAGAAGAGCAGATTTTAGGAGAATGGGGGGGGGACTCTGAGACAAACTGATGGGGTGAAAAGCGTTGAGGAGGTAGAAGAAATGTGGAAACTCATTAAGTGTAGTCTTCTGAGGTGGCCGTCAGCTGTCTGAAGCAAATGAGTAAAAACAAACAAATAAACAAAAACATAAGAAGCCACTTGGGTTCTCCAGGGAAGTGAGAGATGCAGTCTGGACAAAGAGGGCTGCAATCAAAAATTATAAGAAGGATCAATACAAGCGTAAAAGGGAGTCATACTCAGTGAAAATAAAGGATGTGAGCAATCATAAGAAAGCCAATTGAGGATTGCTGAAAGGGTAAAGGAAAATAAAAAGGCATTCTTAAGATATATCAGTGAGAACATATAATTATAACTAGCAAAGAAGCACTTTATAAAGGAAACCAGGAAATAGGTTCCTCAGGTCCCTCTATACAGTGAGCACTTCTAGAGCCAGTGAAAATGTTCACTATAGGCAGGGATTCATTATAGTGAGGTGTTAATATGCCTACTTAGTAAACAGTTGGACCATTATAGGTGTTCATTATACAGCAAGAGGGATTTTGTTATAGTGGGGTTTACTATAGCCTGAGAGCATTGTACTATAATCAAAGCAGATGGGGCTTATTAAATAGATAACACCACTGAGAAATGGGGGGAGGAGACTCAATGCGCAATAACCATTTTCCATCTCAGTTTCCAGTATAGCAATCCAGAAAAATATAATAATAAAAAAGAAGAGGAATACCAAGGAACGTATTGTGATGCTAAAATTGCTAGGCTGTCTGCTAATTTTTTGTCAAAGTCAAAATTAATTGTGTAGTCCTGCCAAAATGTTTTAGCATTGAACCATAAAGTGCAGTTGGAAACTGTTGTAACTTAGAGCCGTGAAGTGATTCCTGCCCCTCTGCATTCACTCTTTCTCTCCACCCTCCCCCCTGCTGCTAAACCCTGCATCTCTCTTCTCTTCCCCTTGTAAATTTCATAATCTACTAAATCTCCCCTCTGCCCTCCCTCTGGTGCCAGCTCAAGCTTATTTCTCTTGTCTGTGACTGCCCACCCCCAACCCTCTGCCTAATTCCCCTCTGTCTCTCCACTGCCCATGCCCCTGATTTACTCTCCAGCATCACCCTTTGTTATTACTGTGACTCACAATCTGTTGCTCTGTTCCTTTCCTCAGATCTCTCAGCCCCTCATCGGGGAAACATCTGAGCGGCTGGGGCTACCTGGGCCAGCTGTCCACACTACCACTGCTAGCTGCCAAGTAACGCTACTCTTGCTGGTAAGCTCCCAGGCCGAACCGGTAAGTGCTGAAAGGTTCCCATTGGCCGCCACCTGTTGCTTCCATCTCCTGTTGGACTGTTGTGCTCTGCGTGGCCACTGATTGGCCCTGCAATCTTGACTGATTCAAACTGTTCTGCTGGGCTCTGCTCCCATAGAATTCAGTGAGTTTGGAAGGAAATTTTCACCCACCACCCCCACCTCCCACCTTAATTAAATAGGCCTTAGCTTTGCCCACTTCTGCCTAGGGACCCACCCTCTCATTTCCTGTTGGATACTCTCTCTGTCTCCTGTACCTCCTCTCTTTACTGCCCACTCTTCCTCCTCCCTGGTCCTCCTCCCCCTCTACTAAGCAACGTTGTCCCCTCACTGCCCCTGCCTCCTTTCTGTGCCTGACACCCTCCTCATATCTCCTGTTGCACCCATCGCATCCTCCCTCCTGTTTCACCTCCATTCTTGACTGTTTTTCCTCCCCCTCCCTCAGACATTTCTCACCTTCTACTATCCTCACCTCTCTATCCACTATGGCCACACCCCATCCCTCTGTCTGGTTATTGTCTCCTCCCTGTTTCCCATGGCATTCCTGCCTGAAGCCTGCCATCCCAATCTCCCATCGTGCTTCCAGCTGGACAACATCTACCGGCACTCAGGGACAATACCCACTGAGCTATGCCCTCCATATCTAACCACCACCAGGACAGGCTTGCACCGCTCCTGGAATCAAGATGAGGTGATTTACGTTCATCTGTTCCCACTCTCACTTCTGGCCTATGTCAGCACCTCCTGGGATCATCGTTTATAGAGTAGCTTTCTCTCCAATAAGAAACGGTTGAATAAAATCTCCATCAAACAGCTACGCTGGTGCACCCTGAAACTCTTGCTTCTACTACTACTTCTGTCTGGCAATATTCACCCTAACCCTGGCCCCACAATCCCAAGCTCCGACCTCCAGCAGAGTCACTCTGGGGGACTCACCTTTGCAATGATTAACATCTGTAGCCTTCTACCCAAACTTGATGCCCTACAATTATTTGCACACTAACACAACCCTGATGTTCTTGTGATTGTTGACACCTGGCTCACTCCAAAAACACCCAACAGTGCAATTACCCTACCAGGATATAACATATTCAGAATTGACAGGACCACTAAAAAAGACGGTGGATGTGCTGTTTACCTCAAAGACTCTCTCCTGGGGCACCGTGTTCAACCCCCCACCTCAGTCTCTACCGCCCAGTTACTACTCATCAGAATTCTACTAGGGGTTCACAACAAGGCACTGGCTATTGCTGCTGTCTACATCCCTCCCAAGGATCAAGGTAAAGGTCTCAACTCCATCCTTGACCTTGTCCGTTCCCAACCACCAGGCACCGAGATAATCCTAATGGGCAATTTTAACATAAATTGGTTTGGATCAGATACAGGTGGCTACAAGGATGCCATCTCAGCTGCCAACCTCACTCAGCTGGTCGTCTCCCCCACTAGACTCAACTATAAGACTGGGACAAGCACCCTCCTAGACTGGATACTGACTAGCCACCCATCCCGCATCTCAAAAGTCTCTGTTCTCCCAGATACGCTAAGTGACCACTCCCCAGTCGCATGTGAATGGTCTAAAAAATTCAGCCCACCACCACCCAAACTAATAAACAGCAGAATCCTTCCATGTGGTCAACTGAAGCACCTCAAATTACTCCTTAGACAACAAGACTGGTCACCTATCTTCCATGCATCAGATGTCAACTCTGCACTTGACTTCTTCAACTCCTTCAATGCTGCCTGTGACATTTACACCCCCTTCAAAAAGAGGAAAGTAAAAGGCCTTAGCAATCCATGGCTCACTGCTGATCTTCTTACATTACTGAAAGCTAGGGACCACCTCTGGTTTCAGGCTCGGGACACTGGTAGGCAAGTAGATATACAAAACTACAAACGTGCCCAAAATGACTGCACCAAAGAAATACGCCTGAAGAAAAGTAACTATTACAAAGGTGACCTCACAAACAACTGGGGAAAGGGGAAGTCCTTCTGGAATAATCTCAAGGAAGTTACAGGAATACTGCCCAAAACATCACCTTCAATGTTGGACTTGGATGGGACTATAACTCTTGACCCTTCGACTATAGCTAACATGTTCAATAACACGTTCACTGACCTCAGTAATGTTCTTCTTCCAGACTTCTTTGATGAAGACCTCCCTCCTGCACCCTCCCCCACCCTCCACCCCTTCCTCATGTTGCCCCCCTTTTAACTTCAGAGCAGTCAGGACACATGAAGTCCATAGATACATCTGTAAAGCTATTGCTGGATCTAGAATCAGTGGCGACTCACTCGACCTCAAACTGGTGTCCCTTACTCTTGATGAAGTGCTATCTCCTCTAACCAGTATTTTCAACCTCTCCCTCACCCTTGGCCAGTTCCCCAACAGATGGAAATCTGCCACTGTGACACCAGTCCACAAGAGTAGGGACAAGGCCCTTCATGGAAATTATAGGCCTATATCCATACTACCCCCTCTCTAAAGCCATTGAAGGTCTGGTATCTGACCAGCTAATGGAATATCTGGACAAGTACAACATCCTTTGTAAACAACAGCATGGCTTCAGAAAAGGCCACAGCACCACATCTGCCCTCCTTGAATTCACAGGAGCAATTCACAACTCCCTGGACAATAATTACCTCACTGGTTCAGTCTTCATAGATCTGACCAAGGCTTTTGACACCATCCATCATAGAATACTCCTCACAGAACTGCTAAAAGCTGGACTCTTCCCTGAGTCTACAACTTGGTTTAAGAGCTACCTGGAAAACCATTCCCAAAGAGTGAAAATTGCTGATGTTCTCTCAAATGCTAGACCAGTACACTCAGGAGTCCCCCAGGGATCCATTCTTGGGCCACTCCTTTTCAGCCTGTTTTTGAACAATCTTCCACAATCCTGTCCAGAACTAATCCTTCTCTATGCTGACGATGCTGTCATTCACACCACCCAACAGGACCCCCACCTACTTCAAAACAAGCTTCAGAAGGGTTTCACCTCCATTGAAACATGGTTTAGTAGTCAAAAGCTGGTTCTCAACTATAAGAAAACCAAGTCAATGCTTTTCTGTGGCTCCCACAACAAACATAGGCTTCAACCCCTTAATATTACAAACTGCCTTGGTGCTGTCCTCGAATAGGTTCACTCCTTTAAATATCTGGGGATCACCATAGACAGCAACCTATCCTACAGCATCCACATAGATAGTGTCACCAAAGCTGCAAACATGCACATTGGTCTCCTCTATAGGCACAGGCAATGCCTTACCTCGGATGCCTTAAGGATAGCCGTACAGAGCTCAGTGGTCTCTCTAATTGACTATGGTCTGATTATTTATGGATCTGCACCTAACACAACCCTCAAGCGCTTATCCTTGGCCCTAAACAAAGCCTGCTGACTCATCACAGGATCCTACCGACTCACCCATACGTGTGACTTCTATGCCCAAACAGGGTGGTTCCAGTTGTGAAACCGTATCGAGTAACAAACTTGTCTAATGGCTAAGAAAATTATGCTACATCTTGCTCCCCCCAGAGTCCAAAGTCTTCTCCATACAGCATGCAACCCCCGCCTCACCAGGGCTTCAGAAAATCAAATGCTGCACATTCCTTGGTGCCACACAAACAGGGCCAAAGATCCTTTATATACCGAGCTCCTAGCTGGATTAATGAACTCAACAAAGACATCACCTCTCTGCAAAAGCTAGACCCGTTCAAAGCCAACCTTCATCTCCACCTAGCTGCCTCTAGCTCCTGCGACTGTCCCTCATAATCTGATTTACCTCCTAGCACTTCTACTCCTGCCCCTTCTCTTCCTCCTCCTACACCCTACCCTCCCCTCCTGTTTTTGGCCCCTACCTCCAAGCACTTTTTTGAGGCCTGACAAATGCCCACATCTGCACCAATCTTTTTGTGTCCATTCCAAGCCTCAGTTACCTCTAACTACCCTGGCCCCTGGTACTCACTTTCCCTCAATGTAATGTATTTCAGATGCCTAAAAATGTCTGTGCACCATTTCTGCATTGTTACTCAACTCTATGTAATATTTGTATTGTACCTCAATTAACATGGAACCTTTGTAAAACAGCCTTGGTTCAAAGGTACTTGTGATCCTAGACTTTAAATAAATAAATAAATAAAAATAAATAAAAAATCTGGAATCATACAGTATGCATAGAGGAGGATGAGAAGCAGGCTGGCGTACTCAATGAGTATTTTGCTCAGTATTTGTGGTAGAGGCTGGGGTCCACTCTTCAGCTAAGGTAGGCAGGCTATGGGGGGGTGTAGAGGGAACTGAACTTAGACCAGTCTTCAGGGATTGGGTATTGTGATGGAGTATATGTCTGTCATGCTGTTTTCACCCATAAATCCCTTCACATCCCAGCAACACAAGGAACACAGGGTTTGACATGGCTGGGAGGGGACTGTATAGTCCCTTGCTTTAAAGTTGGCCCTTTAAGACCTCATGGCACTGCATGCTCCATTTGTTGGGTAGCTATCGGGGGAAGGGAAGGTGTTAACATGCAACACTTGAGCCCAATAAAAGGGGAAGGTGAACAACAGGAAAAGGAGGTTTATTTTTCTCCTATGTGGAGATAGCCAGAGACTGAACTGAAAAAAAAAACATTTTGTAAAGCAGAATGCAAGCATTTTGCTTTTATGTGTTACTAAGAGTAAAGCAGTTTTCATTTAATTTAAACTGGTGTCTGGATTGTTCCATTTATGAATTTTCCCCAAGAAGCTGCTCAGTTCACTACCCTGTCACAGATACTTAAAAAAGCTAAGGGTAGGCCGGCCCGGTGGCGTAGAGGGTTGAGGCATGGACACCTTACCTCTTACCATGCCGGCGACCCAGGTTTGGGAACAGACTCTGGCACCGGAGGTCGGCAGAGGAAGGGGAAGGATTGAGCATCCATGGGACTGCTCTCCTCCCCTGGGGTGGGTTGAGGATGCATGGTCGTTCTCCAGCAGCACCCGGTGGAGACTGGGGAGCATTGCAGAGAGATTGCCAGAAGGGGAACACCAGAAAAATGGAAATATTGCTCAGGACTTGCCGGATGACAGCTGCCGGCCCAGGAAACCTCTGAAAGACTCCCATGGGGCCACCAAATGCCTCAGCAGCACCCAGGACAGAAGGAAAAATGGTGTGCCAGTCTCCTCCCGCTGGTGCCTTCCCCCTCGGAGGAGAGGGACCCTCCCAGCACAGGGTTACACAGGGCTATCCCGTCGTTGGCTGTGGATCTGAGGTAAGGGGGGGCTTGTGTGGGAGATAGTAGGAGGAATGTCTATGGGGTCATGTCAGCCTGAAGTAGAGGCAGCTCCTGAGTATGACAGGGGGTAAATAGATAACGCAAAAAAAAAAGAACTAAGGGTGTGGATGTGTCTCTAGGATCAGGTGGGTTATACCCCTGAGTGCTGAGGGAAATGGGGAAGGAACTTGCATTGTCCATGTTGGTCTTGTTCATCCACTCCCAGGGTACTGGGGTAGCCGCAGTGGATTGCAGGAGGGTGGAAGTGGTCACTCTGCACAAGAGTGGGTACTAAGAGGACCCAGGAAACTATAGACTGTTTAGTTTAACATCAGTAGTGGACCAACTGGAGACTATTATCAAGGACCATCAGGTGGACTTTCTTGAAATGAATGTGCTCCAAGATACAATGCAGAAATGCTCTATGAAGGAAAGATCATATCAGACTAACCTGATTGAGCTCTTTGGCCCTGTCCACACTACCCCTCTGTAATGTTACAGAGTGCCCAAACCATTACTGCAATGGTTTGCATTTACACCTGTAATGATACAGAAGGCGTTTTCATAACCGTTGATGAAACCACATATGAGGTGGTTTCAACAACAGTTATGTAATCGGTTATGCCTCGGTAACGTTACCGGGCATAGTGTAGACAAGTGGCACCGGTCCCCTAGTGCAGCACAAGCTGTAGTGTGGGATCGGGTGCCACGGTAACAGTCGCCCAGCTCTCGAAGTGTGGACCGGCGTTGCTGGTCCCATAACGGACACCGCAGCAGTGTGGACACACTGCACTGCTCCCAGGTTGTAACGGTTTCTATTCATTACAGGGTCTGAGCATTGCAGTGTGGATGGGGCCTTTGACTCTGTAACAAGAACAGTGGAAAAAGGCCATGGAGTCAAAGGTTCTGTCTACACTACCCTTGAAAATCCCCTGTGTGGGACTTCCAGTGATGCTTCATGCAGAGTAGCAGCTTCCCCGTGCAGCTCCAGCCCCCCAAGCATCAAAAGTCTTCTTACCATATAAACACCAATTTTCCATGTCATCTGCTGGCACTTAAAAACACCGGAAGGCTCAAGGAAGCACTGTAGTTACCAATCATCCCATTATATGGACTTAGAGAGCAAAAAAATGTTATCAAAGCATACTCCGCCTATCATGCCCGAAAAGGCCCCGAAGAGCCTAGGGCCTCGGACTCTAGCCAAAATCTAAGTGCCTCTGCTACTACCAAGGATAGTGAGCCGCTGACCCTCCGCAGATTTCTTGAAGAATTTAAACCATTCCATGACGACTTGCATAATCTTGCCTCGGACCTTGCCACTATGACAGCCCAGCTGAGAGAAGTATCTCAAAAGGCTTCTAATAATTCAGCGCGCGGCTCTCCTCACTTGAGAAAAAACAGGACAGGTTTGACCCTGAGCTCAGAGCCTGTAGACAGTGACTGACCAAGCTGGAACTCAAGGTGGAGGACCTTGAAGGGCGTAGTCGCCAGAACAATGTTGTCATAATCAGGCTCCCCGAAGGGGAAGAAGGGCATGACACAATGGTATTTACGCAGAAACTGATTCATAAGCTGGCTGGCTCCTCGCCTTTTGGCGATAAATATATCATAGAAAGGGCTCACAGGGCTCTCCGTGCCAAGCCAGCACCCGGTGCCCCCCCCACGCCCGTTAATTTTCCGATTCTTAAACTTCCCGGAAAAGCAACACTTCCTTCAGAAATATAAAGAGCTTCAAGATATCAAGTGGGAAGGCAAAACCCTTAGAATTACCCAGGATCTGCCAACATCTGTGTGTCTGAAAAGAACAGCATTCCATCCAATGGTGGTGAAGTTAATTGCTGCTGGTATCAAATTCAGAATGGCGTATCCTGCCAGGCTTCACGTTTTAATTGCAGGAGTCTGGACCCCTTTTGATGATCCCGAAACTGCAGCCACACAGCTCAAGCTTGCCTTTCCCGATCTCTTTAAGAGTCCCTGAGGGGTTACTGGGAAGATTGCTGTTTCTAATGCAGATATCTAAGAGTGAAAGAGACACTATATAGAGGGTATCTACCTACCGGTTAGGACATTTTAGTTACATCCATTTTTTATGGGAATACTGAAGTCCTTTTGTGCTGCTAAAATACATCCTATGTAGACCAGATGAAAGCGAGCTGCCTCTGGTAATAGCGGTGTTGGCCTTAAGTTAGCCCCACTGCATAGGTTGCAGAAAATACTGATTAGTGGGGACAGTGCTCTTTCTAGTAGGAGCCTTCTAAGAGCATAAAATGGGGCTGTGAGGAGGTCAGGTGCAGCACTGGAACTGGAGAACTGTTTTAACCATCTTCGGCAGCCCCTTGGAGAGCGGGAGGAGTAATATCTTCTGTATTTCCCTTCACTTTTGGTTAGCAATCTTCAGTTCAAATCCTGATCTACCCAAGGGTTAAAGTAAATCCCCTTATGAGAGGTTTTTCTTTTTAGTTCTACAGCATTGCCATGAGAGGGAGCTTCAACACAATGGATGGACACTGGTCTGAACCGTTGCTTCAGCGGTGGATCTGAGGGCGGATTTGGAACTTTTCCCCTCCTTCTTTTCTTCGGATTTTAGTTTTACCTCTGTAGATGAACGCTGTTTCTGGTATTAGATCAGCAGAAACAGTGAGTCAGGGGACTGCTGGACTCTCGTAATAAGAAGAAAAGGGAGTAGAAGAGAGAATCGTGGACTAGGAGTGCTTCTAACCTTAATGTTAGCTAGGTTGCAAACTATAGGAAAGAACCTCTTTGGTTTTCTATTATTGCTCCTTCTTTTGTCCTTCCCCTCTTTTTTTCTCGACTTTTCACACGTGGGAAGGAGCCTTATAAGCCATTGATAGGCATGAATATAACTCCATTAACATAAATATGTGTTAGTTCAAGCTTGAGTATATGTCCTTGCTATATTAAAGATTGATAGTTGACCTGTTAGTTCTTCAGAAAATAAGTTGACAGTGTTGAATGATAGTTTGGCTTCAAATACAGCCTCAAAATACCTTGTTGTAAAAGAATGACAGTAGCATTTGGATTCTTTTAACATGTTTAGATTTCTACCGGGTCAGCAAGGGTATAGGGGTATTGTGGTGTTTGTCTCCAGAAAGACTTTTCAGATTTTTACTTTTAAACTGTGTCAGAGTGAGTAGGGTGGCTGGAGGGAGGGGATGGTTGTGTGCATGAGGCATAAGGTGAAGCGTGGACAAATGGGTGGGAGGTGGGTTGGGACTATAGGTCATTGTCTACACCATGCATGGGATATAACAGGGGATTTGTTTGTTTTGGGGGGGATGGGGGGGAGGATTTCTTCACACAGGAATTGTTATCTGGAGGAATTACTGGGTAAAGCTTTCACCCATCTATCAATATGTAAACCTCTATGGTGGGCACAGTGAGATTTCTCATGTGGAATGTCAGAGGGGCAAGACGTAAACTCAAGCAGTACCAACTCCTTAAACATCTTAACGTGTTGGCAGCGGACATAGTTATGGTGCAGGAGTCTCACCTGCTAAATTCAGAGGCAGATAAGCTATGCAGGCAACAAATAGGTCAGTGCTTCTCAGCCAAGGGCAATACCCAAAGTAGAGGGGTTATGATCTTAATTCGTAGCTCTATACCATTTGTTCCCAATTTAATTATACCTGACCCAGAAGGGCGTTACATTATAGTTAAGGAGAAGCTTTATACCAGAGACATTGTACTGGCTAGCATATATGGCCCTAACACTGATTCCCCCAGTTTCTTCATGCACTTACTGAATATTCTTTCGCCCTACTTAAATACATCTTTAATTTTAGGAGGGGATTTAAATCTGGTCGTTGATCCACAAATAGATCACTCAAGCAGGCCTCTAAAAGGACTCTCCCCGACTCAACGAGCACTCCGGGAGTTGTTAGATGGTGCAGGATTGATAGACATTTGGCGCCTCCTTCACCCGGCAGTCAAAGAATTCACATTCACTTCACAGGTCCATCATACGTCTTCTCGTATTGACTACATGTTAATCTCCCAAAACTTGGTCACCGGTGTGTCGGAAGCAAATATACTTCGGGTCCATTATCTGATCATTCTCCTGTATCATGCTTGATCTCCCTTGTATCTCTCCCCACGAAGGGTGGGCGATGGAAGGTCAACAACCAATTGTTGAAAAACCCAGAAAATATTAAATATATAGCGGAGCACATCACAGTTTTCTCAAAATCAACACCAACTCAACAGGAAGACCTGATATAGAATGGTGTGCCCTGAGGGCTACCTGGGCATATTGATTGGTTTGGTGTCAAAAGGAAAAAGATGCAAGAGGAGAAACTTAAACCCTATTATCTCAAACTGAACGAACGCACTTTATCACCCCAGTCTTCTGACTTAGTGAAACAGGACCTAGTAAGGCTAAAAGATGCTTATCTGAATTTACTAAGACAGAAGGCTGAACTCTCTATTCTCAAAACCAAAGCCCTTTATTTGGACCAGGGTGAAAAAGCAGGGCGTCTCCTGGCTCTCAAACTCAAACAATTTGAATCAGACAGGTTCATCGCCTCAATACGTTCTATGGAAGATAATACCTTAAAAATATCCCCATCAGATATTGCTTCTGAATTCAGAAAATATTACATGAAGTTGTATAGCCCGATGGAGGAACCCCCGTCATCATCAAAATTGGACCAGTTCTTCTCACACCTCTCACTGCCGACTATCTCAAATGAACATAAAGCATCTCTTATCACTCCCATTACTTCTGAGGAGATAGTTAGAGTCATTAAGGATCTTCTGACAGACAAAACACAAGGTCCTGACAGTTTCTCGGCAAACTTTTATAAAGTGTTTGCTCCACAGTTGGTCCCATCCCTTCTGGCCTTATTTCGTCATATTCTTTCAGGACAAGATTTGGAAAAGTCTTTATTTGAGGCTTTAATTACTTTAATACTGAAAGAGGGTAAACCCCCTGATAGAACGTATAGTTATAGACCGATTTCCCTGTTGAACCAGGACCTTAAGATTCTCACTAAACTCCTGGCGGATCGGTTAGGCCCACTGTTGTCAGATATTATAGGTCCAGAACAGGTGGGATTTATGAAGGCCAGATCCTAGGTAGACCATCTCAGAACACTGTTGCACGTCTTTTCAGCCACCAGGGATGCTGACTATCCGGCTGTACTTGTTTCCCTGGATGCCGAGAAGGCATTCGACAGGGTTGATTGGACTTTTTTATTACATTCGCTTCAAACTTTTGGATTTCCCCCCTTGTTTTTAAAGTGGATTAATGAGTTATACAAATCTCCAACCGCACGAGTGGTCTGTAATGGGGCTATGTCCGACCCTTTCACACTTTATGCCGGAACTAGACAGGGTTGCCCATTATCCCCTTTATTGTTTAATATTTATTTAGAACCTCTCATTCGCAGGATTACAACAGACCCAGATATACAGGGTATAGTGATTCAACATCAGACCGTCAAAGTTTTGACTTATGTGGACGATTTGCTCCTGCAATTGTCCCATCCCAGGACGTCAATACCTGCTCTGATCACAATCTTGGAAGAATTTAGTTCGATGTCTAATTATAAATTAAACAAGGACAAGACTGTGGTCTTCCCTTTAAATTACAGAGCGATAAAGATAGATGCTTCAGCAGTAGGTTTCTCATGGCAGACTAAATCCTTGAAATACCTGAGAGTCAACTTGTCAAGAGATCCCGGTAGATTTATAAATCTAAACTTAGATCCCCTAGTTGCTGTTATTAGGCAATACCTTAAAAGATGGGCCTTGCTCCCTCTTTCTCTTTGGGGGAAAATTAATATAGTTAAAATGAACATTTTTCCCTTGGCTATTTTACCTAATTAATCTTTCAAATGTCTGGATCCCCCTAGTGTGGTTTAAAAGGATGCATATGATGATTACAGACTTCATTTGGACAGCTAGGAAGCCCCATTTAAGTTATAACAAGCTCTACACCCCCAAGGAGAAAGGAGGATTCCGTCTTCCTCACATCGGGCTATATTACTGGGCTAGTCACGCAAGCAAGTATTTGAGATGGCTCACACCTGAACTTCCCTCAATTTCAAATTCTTATACTCCTATATGGCTCAAAATTGAGTGTATCCTAATAAAGGTTAATGGGTTATCTCCCAGGGTGCTTTTACACACCCGATTAAAATCCCTACCCCCCCCATTAAAAGCAGCCCCATAGCAGTGTCTATAAGAGTTCACTCACAGTTATGTTCCTTCTTGAAATATGAGCATACATTAGATCTCTCTCAACCTTGGTGGGGGAACCCCAACCTCACTGTTGAGGGCAAACCCCTCCAATTGAAGTGGATCTCCCAGCTGGGAGATCATCCACTTAGCTTTTTCATTCGGGAAGGTGTCTCATGGTAAACCTCTTCCGAGATCATTCATAAAGCCCATATCCCGAATTCTGCCATTTTCAAAATATTCCAATTATGGCACCTGATGGTGAAATCCCTTGGTTCTGTCCCTCCGGCACCATCAAGTTTGTCCCACTGGACAGAACTGATTCCTATAGCAGGCCTACCTCATGCTGTATCTAAGATGTACGGAATATTATATAACTGGAAATGGCCGGATTGTTTTGGCCTGACTCAATTTTGGGCTTCCCTTTTTCCCCCAACAAGAAATTAACTGGCCTTCTTTGTGGGTGAATTGTCATAAATACGTTAGACACGATAAGCTCCGGTTAATACAGTTCAAAATCCTGCATAACTACTATTATTCACCCCAGAAATTGGCCAAGTTGGGACTCTTGTTATCCAATACCTGTACTCGTTGTCAACAGGAAGAGGGGAATCTATTACACATATTCTGGAAGTGTCCCAAAGTAGCTCCCCTTTGGTGTGAGATTCAACAGAGGGCTGATCCTTTACTAGGATTAAATGATCTTTTCACCCTCAAAATTTGCATTTTGGGAGATTTCTCCTCTGTCACAGTTGACAGTCGAAAATTTCACATAACTCTTATAGCCATGTCGGTTAAAAACCTGGTTTTGCGTCATTGGAAAGACACTACTGACATTCCTTATAGTGAATGGTTACAAGAGTTGTTGGCTAATCTGTGTTTGGAAAACATGATTGCTAACTTACATGATCAATTCCAGAAATTTCAGAAGATTTGGGACCCTTTGCTGACATTGTACTCACTACAATCATCATAGAGGTTTACTCTCCTTTTATCTTTCCTCCTGATGTCTTATCTTGTATGAAGAAATGGGAAAGGGGGGGAGGAGGGAGGGGGAAGAGTTGATCTAACTCCTGTTCTTTGATCCTGTACCATTTGTATCTACGTTAAATAGATCTTCTCTTTGTAAATGCATGGAAATGAATAAAGTTTGAATGGAAAAAAAAAAAGAAAATCCCCTGTGTAATGTTACAGAGGGTCCAAACCGTTACCATAACAGTTTGGGTTTACACTGGTAACATTATAGAAACCGTTTTCGTAACTGTTACAGAAACCTGTTGTGAGGTGGTTTCAACAACGGTTTCTGTAACTGTTTTAGAACTGTGTTTGGCCCTGTCTACATTACACAAGTAAAATCCTGTAACGTTTTCAAAACATTTTCTGTGGTAGTGTGGATGCACTGTAATGTCTTCAGTCTGTAATGGTTTCAAAACATTACAGATTTTCAGTGCAGTGTAGACAGGGTCAAAGTGCTGTACCTAAATTTCAGTAAGGCCTTTGACTTGGTACCCCATAAATGGCTTATCAAGAAGCTGGGGGATCTAGGGGCTGTGTCAAAGCAAACAAGGTGGGTAGCAAACTACCTAGGTGGAATGACCTAGTCAATGACTCGTAATGGGGAACATTCAGAAGTCAGGGAGGTCTCAAGTGGGATACCACAAGCGTCTTCTTGATCTTACCCCTCTTCTTCCCTTCCCCTTTTCTCCTTTATATCCCTCTTTATTTTCTTTTTTTCTATTCACCCAGTTTGCTCTTTCTAAAATAATACCATACATGATTTGAGCTCTGCTGTTCTCAACTTGTTAATGATTTTAAACATGTGAGTTTTGCATTTGTTCAACTTGAATATTTTTTGGTTGAGATAATTGACTGATGTTTTGACAGAAGTGGGCCACTATTGCTTTAACCTGTGACTATTTAAGAGTGACTCAAGGACTGTGGCTCCACCCCCTGTGCAAGAACTTGTGTGGTTCAAAGCTCTGGGGTTTTAATGTGTCCACTGTTTGTTTCTTAGAGTGTTTCATTTAATAAAGTACTACCAGCCATTTTATTTGCAACTGGATGCTGCTCAGCCATTTTTATTTGGAGCATAGGTTCCATTCTGTGTTTGTGTCTTTGTTTAACCAGGGCCCAGTTTTATTGATGGTGCACTGGAACTCTATGTTTTTCCATACCACAAGGATTGGTACTAGGACCAGTATTGTTTAATATTCTTTATCTGCAAGATAGAGGAAGGGATCAATGGCAACATTTCTGTCTTTGCAGATGACATTAAACTCTGTGGCTGAGTAGACACAAAGGGGCCAAGCACATGAGGAGGAACCTAGATAAGTTGAAGTGGTTGTCCAAAATATAGCATCTGAAGAATAATGTGAAGAAGTGTATAGTTATACACATAGGCAATGATAACCAAAAGATAGGCTACTGACTGTGGGAACTCAGTCTGACTACTGAAGACAGGTATTTGGGGATCATTATTAGTGATTATACAATGGCAAGAAAGAATCCTGGCTTCTGATTGGTCAGTTGGCTGTTACAGCAGGGATGTTATCCTGGCATAACATCCCAGCTGATTGTTTGTAGGGTATGGAGCATGCTGCTGCTGAGCATTTTTTTCTCTTAAGAAACAAAACTATTTTTACACACTAACAAAAATATTCTTTAAAATTATTTTTTTAACTATAACACAATAAACCATTGTATAATAGGAATGATGCCCTCCAGGGAGGGTGTTATGCTGGGATAGCATCCCTTCTCAGGTGTTGGACACCCTCGGCCTGTGGCCTCGGGCCCAACCACCCGAGGTGGGATGTTATCCCAGCTTATAAAATGGGCTTGTAAATCCCAAAGCACTGATTGGCTACAACATCATCTGAGCTGTGTCCTTATCAGATGATATTGTAGCCAACTGGCACTACCACCCAGCAACATGCCTGATGACCTCAACAAATCAGTGAGCTCTGCCTGAGTGAAACAACAACGCTGACTGTGGAGCTCACTGCTACACCTCAAAATTAGTCTCCTCAGACCCACATGACTCAAGACAGTAAAGACTCAGACCGCAATGATATTCGTATTCAAAACCTAATCGAAGCAACTGATACCAGAACCCATCGGAAGATGTGTCACAGCAACCTCTAATCTCCACATCGATTCTCAACAAATACTGACCAGTTTGAAAGAAAGGAGCAGCAGCTTCCTAAAATGACAGCGCCTCTGGCGGCTCCACTGCAAGCATCCAAATCGATGTGGAAGTGCGGATTGCTGACACATCGCTCGACGAGTTCTGTTATCAGTGCTCGATATATTTGAACACACATCTTCCGACGAGGTTCTGGTATCAGTTGGTTCGATTAGGTTTTGAATACGAATATCGTTGCGGTCTGTAGTTTTTACCGGCGTTTGAGTTCGCGGTCTGAGGAGACTAATTAAACGAGCAGATTCCACAAAATTAAAAAACAAAGGTATTTTTACAGCACAGTTTCTACAGTTAAATTTTAAGAATGCACCCCCGATTAGGTTTTGAATACGAATATCGTTGCGGTCTGTAGTTTTTAACGGTGTTTGAGTTCGCAGTCTGAGGAGACTAATTAAACGAGCAGATTCCACAAAATTAAAAAACAAAGGTATTTTTACAGCACAGTTTCTACAGTTAAATTTTAAGAATGCACCCAAATGAACTGCAAGGAAAACAAAGCAAGTGAACGCCTCTCCACTACACATCTACAATAAAATGGACAATATGTACAATAAGACAGTCTTTCCTGTTTGATTGCTTAATGAAAACCGAAATGTTTCCTGTTGCTTTCCATAATTCAAACCCAAATAAAATTGTTAATGAGTTTAAAATACATCTTAAAACGTTCAATGATACTATCCTAATGGCAATGTAACTATACTAATGGTAATAATACAATAACAAAAAGGGACTATTTTTTTCCCTAGAATATGTTGTTCTATTATTAATTCAAATATCAATAAAAAAAAACTTTAAAAAGTACAAATGTTTATTCACTTTACTGTTGCCCATTTTATAAGTGCAATAACACACTCCGAGGTGTGGGTTACGTGCTGATAAGAGCATGCCTAGGGGCATAAGGCACTCGGCGCAAGCGCCTCGTGCCTTAGTACACCCCTAGGCATGCTCTTATCAGCATGTAACCCACACCTCGTCATGTGTTATTGCTCACATAACACCCACCCTGTCAGGCATTATAACTTTATTGTGTCACGTCAATGACCCAGTGCGGTAGAATACACAGGAATGCAAAAAAGATGTTGGGAAGTGTATGGAAAAGAGTCTCCAGTAGGAAGAAAGAGGTACTATGAAGTACTATAGATCACTGGTGAGGCCACAAATGGAGGCGAGAGACAGAGAGAGATGGCAGACTGAAGAGGTGCCAACTTGATGACCAGGGAGAGAGGTGCATCCTATAAATTTTATGCTCTCTGTTAGCTATAAAAAGTATGCCATCTTTAGCACTGGGATTGTTTTGATGTTCTTATCTGAGATTTTATTTATTACGCTTATAAGGGTTTTATTCTGTTTTTATCATGGACTTTCTGAGATTTCCAGGATCCTAGTATGGATGGATGGCTAGAGCTATGGCTGCCATATGTGGACGGAGCACCCATGATAGGCATGAAGAGAGGATTGTAGCCTTAGAGTCCCATGACCAGGTAAAGAGTTTGTGATGTGTCTTCACAGAAAGAAGCAACAAGGAGCAGTGAGCAGTTAGGAGCCTCCAGAAGCTAAAATAAGTGTGAACAGTGTGACATTGATGGAGTCTCCATCCTTAGCACAGTAGCTCTTGTCGAGACAAGTTTGTTTTTGTGGTCTGTTATGTCTAGCAGGTCCACTGAGGAAGTATTTGGAGTGACTTATCAGTATATCTCTAAGTTTTTAATAGACCTTTTGAGACACTCTGTTCTCCTGTTTATAGAAGTAATCTCTGAACTTGAAAATGTTTTTTAAACATTCAACTAGCATTTACTTTTATTTTGCCAACCTATTATACAACTTTACTCCAAATTCATTAAGGCTGGATCATAAATCAAGTGGTATAGTGGGTATACTGATTATAGTGTATGCATCTGCTTGGTAGATAGCACTGAGAGGTTTTATAAAGCATTGGAAAGTCATGAAAAGAACCATATATTTTTCTTTTTGTATTGCTGTGGCAGGCAATGAATTAGTCTACACGATATATGACTGCATTTGCAGATTGAAAGAAAGCGGTAACTGCCTGTTTCATCTAAATTGGATCTATATGAAAACCTATTTTGTGTTATTATTTTATGAGATTACTTTTGAGATTATTCTCTGAAAAGTATGTATATTTCCAGGTACTTTCAGGAATAGTGTTGAGCAGTTTCAAGCTCACTGATATTGCAAGTTTTTTTTTTTTTTTAAATTTAAGTTTATTGAGTTTATATATAAGAAGAACAAAAGAAAAAAGAAAAACAAGGTACAGATATTGGGGGGTTGTCTGATCGTACAGTACCCAAGTCCAGGATAAAGCACATGTAGATGTGCACAATCACATTGACATAAACAGGAACAATAAAAAGAAATACAAAATACAACCCCAATATCCCCTCCCCCAGCCCACCCACGTTGCCCCGGAGAGTTTCATACTGAAGGAGATGTCGGGTCATTAAGGAGGAGAACTGTGGTTGGGAGCCTGATATCGCTGCATGTATCAATGCAACAGCAGTTACCTAAGGTACTACCACTGTCTGGGTTACATTAGGTAGAGCACATTCAATTTACCCCATTTCCGATTAAAAGACTCCAGATTATGTCTAGAGCTAGCTATAAGTTTCTCGGTATTGAAGCAGTGGGACATCTCCTTAAGCCATTCCTGATAGGTAATAATATCCTGATCCGTCCAATGCCTGAGGACCAGCTTTTTTATAACTATAGAGATGAGAGCCATGTGATATCTACGTTCCTTCACCAAAATGCTCGCGTAAACACCCAAGATACATATTTCTAAGGTGAATAGGTCTTTGAGCCCTAACAGTGGGTCTAAACTGTCTCTTACAGTGATCCATAAAGGTGCCACTTTATCGCATTCCCAAAGGATATGCAACAAGTTCCCTTCGACGGCTCCAGATCTCGAGCATATACTCGACTTAAGCTTGCCAAATTTGACCAACTTAACTGGAGTATAGTAGAGATTATTTAAAATATAGTATTGGGTCAATCTATGATTGTCTTGGGATAAGTAACGATACGCATCTTTCCAGATTGAATCCCATGAAAGAGGAGAGCTCAAGCTAGAAAGTGACCAGATTTTGGAACCCTCCAGGGAGTCAGGAAAAGGTCATCAAGCAATTTGTTGTATATGTTGGATATACCTCACGCATACCGGCCGCCTCCTGTATTTTCTCAAGGAATGGCCTTATTTTGGAGGAAATGAACATGCCAAGAATTTTGAGGATGAGGTGTCTCAATTGATAAACTTTGAAAATATGCTTCTGGGAATGTTAAGGGACGTTAAGATTTTATCCTACTTAAGAGTGTGCCTTGCTCATACAGAGATTCCACGGTAAGTTGTGCAACTGTGGGCGCCATTCAGAGGTTAACCATCTACCTCAATTTTGATATTAGATTTAACACGAGAGGTTGTGCTGAATCCTTGGTCGGGGATATATTGAAAAAATTCCAACACTGAGAAAGAATTCTAATAGAGAGACCGATAGCGGAGTCTTGGATGGCTGGGGGTAACGTGGAGAACGGGTGCCAAAAAACGCGGGGGGGGCTCAAGTTGAACTGGTCCAACAAGCTTAGTTCAAGCTGTAGCCATATGGGTAGAGGTGTGGTAGACTGTGTGGTGGACCACTTACCTGTTCTATTCAGGTGACTAGCCCAGTAGTATAGCAAGAGATTGGGTAGACGAAGACCACCCTTGTCTCTAGGTGCGGTGAGTTTAAGAAAGGCTCTACGAGGTTGTTTCCCCTTCCAAACAAAGTTGGATAGCATTGAGTTTACTTGACTGAAAAATTGCTTGGATAGCCATATATTAAGATGATTCAGGGGGTAAAATAACCAGGGAAGGATGTTCATTTTGATGATATTGATTCCCCCCAAATGGTTAGTGGCAATTTTTGCCATCGATCCAAGTCCCTCTGGATTCTCATTACAGTATTATCTAAATTGAGTTTCTTGACCGTTTCCACCTCCCTGGCCACATGTATACCCAAATACTTAAATGAAACCGGGGACCATTTCATACTGAACCGTGTGAAATCCGATTTAAAGGTAAGAGAATTTAACGGAAAAATAACCGATTTAGAAACATTCAACCTATAGTTAGAAACCTGACCAAAACAGTCAATAATTTTTAGTACTTGTGTTAAAGATGTTTCGGGTTTGGTAAGGTATAGCAGGATATCATCAGCAAAGACCGATACAGTCAGGGAAGATTGAGCAATAGTACAACCTATGATTCGTGATGAACTTTTAATACTAACAAGCAGAGGTTCCAAATATAGGTTGAAGAGATTGGGGGAAAGAGGACACCCTTGACGAGTGCCAGCACGTAAAGGAAAACTGGAAGAAAAAACCCCATTGCAGTAAACTTTTGCCGAGGGGGATTTGTATATTGCCATAATCATATGAATAAAGGAATCAGGGAAGCCCATTCTCTTCAAAGTGGCCCACAGAAAATCCCAATTCACTCGGTCAAAGGCTTTTTCTGCATCAAGAGCGACTAGGACCATGGGATCTAGCAAAGTGTGGGCCGCTTGAAAGACGTGGGCTAAGGTTCTCAAGTGATCAGCGGATGATCTAACCTGGACGAAACCAGCCTGTTCCGGGCTCAACAAGTGCTGCCAAATCTTTTTGATTCTGAACGATAGAATTTTAGATAAGATTTTGATATCATAATTTAAGAGCGATATTGGACGGTAGCTGGCAGGATCTATTAAGGGTTTATCAGGTTTAGGGATTAAAATTATTGTCGCTTCTAAGAGAGAGGGGTCTATCACTTCCGCAGAGAACAAATATTCGTATAACTTAAGCAGTAAAGGGGATAGCTCTTTACAAAAAACCTTATAAAAATTGGGAAAACCATCTGGCCTGGGGCTTTTCCTAATGGTAAGTCATTTATTGCCTCTTCAACTTCACCTAGAGTGATGGGAGCTGACAAAATGTCACAGTGATGAATCTGGAGGGAAGGGAGTTTGATACCATCTAAGAAGTGCTCTATCCACTGAGAATGCGACGGTGTGGAACTCCTACTATAAATGTCAGTATAGAAGGATTCAAAAATTTGGGCAATCTCCCTGGGTAGCGTTTTAGTGGTGCCGTCCTGAGATTTGAGAGCCGGGATTATACAGGAACTCTCTATTTCTTTCAGCCTCAGAGCTAGCATTCGACCCAGTTTTTCACCCTGATCAATATATCTAGTCCTAGTCTTGAACAATGCATATTCAGCTTTTTCCCGAGTCAGATCGTTGTATTCGTTTCTGAGTTTAATAAGAGCCATTAGGTTAGCTGGGGAATTGGAAGAGAGAAGGTTGTCTTCAGCTGCCCTCAGCAGACTAGATAGCGAATTAATTTTGGACTCCCTTACCCTTTTCCTAGTGGCAACAATCTTAATGAGTTTCCATCTGATAAAACATTTGAAGGAGCACCACAGTATATCCTCTCGGTGTACAGATCCCTGATTCAGGTCAAAGTACGAGAGGATCGTGTCCTTAATTTGGGAAACTGTGTGATCTTCCTTCAGGATTTGCGTATTAAGTTTCCAAGACGTATCCCTTTGTCCCTGAATACCAAGGGAAACCTTGACCCAAACCAGGGAATGGTCCGAGATGACTATTGGTTCAATACCTACTTGATGGGTACAGCTCATTAAAGAAGAGCTAATTAAAATATAGTCAATTCTTGACCAAGTTTGGTGTACCTGGGAGTAGAAGGAATAGAGTCAATTGTCAGGGTTAAGGAGACGCCAGGGGTCACACAGACCCAACAGGTTTGTGAAATCAGAGAGAGCATGTTGCGCAGGGGACAATGGTTTTATTGGTCTAAAGGTTTTGTCTAACTCACTGGAAGGAGCCACATTCCAGTCGCCCCCTAGGATGAGAAGGGAAGGCAGAAATCTGCTCAGGTTATCTGCCAGGGACATTAAAAAGGACAGGTCACCACCTACTGGAGCGTATACCGCCCCTAGTACCAGACTACTATTATCAAGCTGGCCCTTGACCAATACATATCTACCCTCGTGGTCAGTAATACTGTCCTCTACTACGAATCTGACGTGATGTTTAATTATTATTGCTAACCCCCTTACTAGCTTGCGAGCCGGAGGCAGTGAAAATTTGGGAGAACCCTAGCCTTTGTAGTTTCTTGGCCTCTGAGGCAGCCAAGTGGGTTTCCTGCATGAAGACTATGTCCACGTTTAAAAGGGAGCAATTCAGAAACACCTGCTGTCTCTTAAGAGGATCATTGATGCCTCTGACATTCCAACTTGCAAATTTAATCATTCTCAATGCCATATTAAATAATATAAGAATGAACAAGACATAGGAACTTCAGTCCCACCAGTGCAGATAATAATATGAGGATTACATCAAATTTGCCCAACAATAATAAAAACCATAGGGATTGAAACTCTCTGAGGCACCCTCCCTTCCCGAGCCCCCTAATAAAATAACCCAGAGAAAATGACCAAGTCACCAACAGACTTAAATGAAACTGAGCACTGAGAACTCTCAAACCAGAGAGACAATTCCAAAAGGTGACTGGACTAAAAATTAAGACATACCCCCCTACCCCACCCATCCAAATGACAAAAACTATGAATAACCCTGTGATCACCCAGAAACTATTTACAACCCATCCCTTTAAAATCAGAGAAACATGAAAGCACCAAATATGTATCCTGGAAAGGGATCGGTCCCCAGGACTAGCAGACCCATGTCTAACTGTAGGAATTCCCTGCTTGATGCCCCCATAGACAAAGTGCATCATAGGGCAGAGTAGAAACAAGAACCAGGGTACTGCTGTCCCCCCCCCAGTTCAGGTTGCGAGACTGCATCTCGAGGCTCGCCATTCCCATCCAATGCCCCCCCAGCCAAAGGTAATTACTAAACAGAGTCATTACATCGTAACCAACATTCAGTAAACAGTCCTCCCAAATATGAAACTACAAAGCTCATGACTCCAAAATGCTAAGCAGATCTATCATAACTTGAAATATCTCACCGTGATGAGAAAGGAATACACCAGCTGGCCGCTGCAGCATTCACTCCATTCTGTGTATGTCGGAGTCAGGAGCAAAAAAGTATAACAAAACTCCATTCACCCGAGCTGGCCATCACCTAGCATGGAAGAGGAAGGGGAAGGGAAACTGGTAGGGACCCAGCCGGTCCGTCGGAAAAAACTATCCGCCAAAACCACAAGCGGAATTAAGGGTCCTATCCCCCCCTCCTTGGGCCATGAGGCAGAGGCCTCATATGTAGAAAACCTAGGCCTCGACCCTGCCCAGACAAGCAACACTGCCCCAACCCCCGCGGAAGGCCAGCCAGCCCCATCCCAACTCGCAAAGAAACAGAAATGCAGGCATGCAATCAATACAAAATCACTCAACAGAGGTAAGCAAACTTAACACTAGTATTTATATATATTAATCAGCCAGATTTGAATAGGTCAGGAAGTCTCTGGGAAAGTTCTCTTTTGGCTTGATCTGGATTCTCGAAGGCATACCAGACATTGTCGAGTTGGACTTGCAGCCTGGCCGGGTAGTTCATGCGGAACTTGAACCCAGCAGCAATCAGCTTGGTCACAATCGGGTGGAATTCTCGTCTCCTCAGTCGGGTTTCAAGTGGTAGGTCTTGAGTAATTCTCAAAGTGTGGTTCTCCCACAGGACCACTTGTAAACTCTTGATTTTGCTCAGTATGTGTTGCCTTTCAACATAGCTAAGCAGCTTGATTAGTATGGGTCTGGGAGAGGAGCCTGGCGGAGGTTTAGGCTTCAGGGATCTATGAGCACGCTCAATGTGGTAGGAGGGATTGATAGGCGAGGAGCCAACAATCTTGGTCAGGAGCTTTTGCACAAAAGACAGGATATCTGGCCCTTCCTCCGCCTCCGGTAAACCCAGCACCAGAATGTTGTTCCTCCTGCTACGTCCCTCAAGATCCTCCGTCTTTAGTTTTAATTTAGTGATTTGTTGTCTAAGCGTTACAATCTCGGGTTCACACTTGGCCTTCCAAGTCTCCAGGGAACTGGTACGAGCCTCCGAGTCACCTACTCGGGTAGTTAGTGAAGCAAGATCGCTGCACATGGACTTTAGCTCTGAGGAGATCTCCTGAAGAGTTTCACGAAATGGAATCAGCTCCTGGAGGAACCAATCCTCTGTGAGCGGGCTGGAGGGGACGTTAGAAGAGCCAGATTTAGCACCCGAACCCATAGGCAGGGTTCTTGACTTTTTTTGGCCGCTTTCTCTGGAGTACTTGGCGGCATGTGCCTGGCCCCGACGGTCTTCATCTCGGCCTCCATTATCTTCACCGCACCTTGGCGTAAGTCATTAGGAAATCACTCAAACACCGATAGAAGGTGATGCTGGGTTGTAGAGAACTGTGATAAGCAAGGAGAACATTAAAAATATTGCTCCCGAAGTCGGTATATATAAGAATCAGCTGGTTGAGAGGGGAGAGCTGTGGATTAAGCTGCCATTAGGAGTGCTGCCCCACGTGACCTCTGATATTGCAAGTTTTGATACAGTACTTACATATATAATTCATCTTATCTGCACATTATTTTCCCTAAGAGACAAGAAGAATAGTCACTCCTCAATAGGCTTGAATAGCTGTGCCACACATTTACAGCATACTGCAAATAAAAAAAACAAAAATGAAGCTCCAGCTACTCCAGTGAACTACTGGGTACTATATACCCTGGACTCTTTCTTGTAAAAATATGTAACAGCGCAATCTCTAGTTTAGGGGGAAAAAACACATCTCATTTATTTCATTTCCAGTAGAAAAAGTGGCAGAAGAAAAAGACATATACATGCAGTTTCATAGGCTGGTTCAAATGATATATACAGTTTGGAAAGAGCTAGCAATGTTCACCCACAGACCACATAGAGGGCATAATGTCAATAACTCAGCAAATCAGAACTGATGTTTTTCCTAGTCCTCGCTAGGTTTACTCAGAGTTGTTTGACCATTGAAAATGTTTATCCTTTTATACTCATCTAATTAGCATATATAACCATGGCAACCACATTCCTGATACGTTATAACACATATAATATACAAATTACATATTATACACTTAATACCTACTCATGCCTGCATAGACAAATAATTACTATACTAACATGTACGTATAAAAAATATTGTACTAACTGCTACCCAGTATTCCATCCTTACAGCGTATGGGCTGTAGTGATTGTGTATGGAAATCCATACAGAAGAAAAACTCATTCTGCTTCTGTAGTGACGTATCTACTGCAGCATAATGAATATTTGTTGTTCTGCTATAGATACATCAACAAACAATGATGCCAGATCAGCTTTTCAGACATGTTACAGCTACTCACCATACAGAGTGAAAGCATGCAGTCTATAATGGATTTAAAAAATACAGTGTTCAGGAGGATGGGGTTGAGTGAAGTGGATCAAATATAGCTGTGGCATCAGTGATGATTGAGCGGCTGTTAGGAAATCACAAGGGGGAGGAGTTAAATCAAAAGCAGTGCTGCAATCCAGGATGAAGGGTACCAGGATGAGTGGTCTGTGTGATCAGGAACCACCAACAGAAGAACAGCAAATAATGTAACCAGACAGGACAATGCAAAATACTTTAGTAAGTTCTGTTTTTTTTTTGCTGCTATTTTTGTTATGGCTGCCCATAGACTATACTGAATAATTTAAGGGCAAATATACACTCCAAGGCTGTGTTTCCACCTCAGGGTTGCCATGATGACAGGAACCTCTTGAGCTGCACTCTTGAGGTCACTCAGTCATCATGGTGAACCCTCAGTGGAAACACAGTCTTGTTGTGTATGATTGCCCAGACATTATTCTATCTATAATGTTATTGTATTGACATACAGAATTGCGAGCCACAAAGTGCAGGCTTTTGCTAATGACAGACCTTCTTAAAATGTGGTCATATTATTGACATAATAATGTATGGGGAGCCCTTATTATTAACTGAAATCAAGCAGATTACAACCTTGTTATGCTATCATTATGACATCACTCTGTTGTTAACCCTTCTTGAGTATGTCATATCAATGGTATAACAAAATGGAATGCTCATGATAATCAATGTTCCATAAAGTAATTCAGTAAAGTAAAGAGATTCAATCCATGATTCCGCAGTCTTGGTAGCCCATACACTATAAAATATAATGTATGGTCTTTGGTTAACAACCGCTCTGAAAACAGTTCTCGAGGTTGCCATGGCATCTGAAAACCTCTTGAGCTGTGCTCTAGAGGTTTACACTGATGTCATGGCAACCTCTTGAATTGTTTACAGTGTGGTTGTTAACCAAAGACCATACATTATCCTCTATATAATATGTTTGTAAATGTTCCTATTGGGGAGGAGTAATACTTCTGCTTCCCCACCCACTGATATAGAAATTATGTTATACGGAATGTCCTTGGTGCATCAGCTAAGGTCTGGCAGTCATATACTTCATTAAATTCCATAGGGTTTAAAGCAACAAAAACCACTGCAGATTTCTTGGTTCTGGACTCACATCCTTGTGGCATAAACACTTATATTCTCATCAAGGGAAGGGGAAATTGTTTAACCAGTCAAGGCACACTAAGCCATAACTTGTTTCCTGGTGCAACCTGGGAGCACAAGGAATATAAGTGACTTGCTCAAAGCCACACAGTATGCAAGTGGGGGCTGATGGGATTTAAACCCAGGTCTCCAGGCTTGTAGCTCAGTGCCCTTAACTACTACACTATGCTGCCTCCAACGTATGGATCAGTATGGATCTTTTGTTGCAGGCTCTATGCAACAGCATGGAAAAGAAGAGAAATTACCATCTGTTTCTCTTAAAGTGCGCTACAGTACAATAGATCAAGATCACAGCTCGAAGTCCCTGACCAGGGTCTCACCTTCCATGGTGGTGCAGCTTTACTTCTTCTGCCACCACACACCCCTCTGGACCCGAACTGCACCGCTGCTCCGAATGCGGCTATACCTCTGAGACTCTGGCTCCACTGGGAGGGAACCCCACCTTTCGCCGCCACTAGGAAAGTGGCTGAAGATTTGGCACCACAGCTCACTGGGAACTCCCACTAAGCTCACAGCCACTGACTGGGCTTTTGCCTCTCACAGCAGTGCAGCTTTACTTCTTCTGCCACTGCTCACCTCTCTGGACCAAACTGTGCCACCACTCTGAAAGTGGCCATACCTCTGGGACTCCAGCTCCATTGGAAGGGAACCCTGCCTTTTGCCACCACTAAGGAAGTGGATGAAGACTTTGCTCCACAGCTCACCGAGAACTGCCACTAAGGTACGGTAACTGCGTTACCATTTCAAAATTGGGTGCCCAGCTTGACTTGGACTCTGAATGGCTACTACAATTTTTCAGCAGCCGCCCATTGGCTAGTCTGCTTAACCTGCCCCGTACTGAAGCTCTACCTGTTTCTAACTAAATATTCTCCTATTACATTATAACTGCCTGCTAGTATTTAGGTGTTACAGCCTTTTGAGAATATTTTGCACTGTTTGATTGTGTCACATTAAGCAGCTTAGTGTTAAATGCCTATTTTTAACATCCTTTGTCCTGCTAATTTCCCTCTCTCTGCTATCCCTCTTACTCATCCCATGGCTTTTGTTCTCTCAGCTCCCCTGCTAGCTCACTGTCTCCAGCCACCCCGCCCCTGTCTGCTCCCATCTCTTTAAAGCCTAACACTTCTCCTATCTCTCCCACAGCTTGAAGCCCCTGACCAGGCTCTTGTCTTCCATGGTGGTGTGGCTTTGCTTCCTTTGCTGCTGCCCATCCTTCTAGACCCAAACTGCGCCACTGCTCCAAAAGCAGCCATACCTCTTGGACTCCGGATCCACTGAGAGGGAACCCCACTTTTCATCACCACTAGGGAAGCGGCCAAAGACTTGGCACCACAGCTCACCGGGAACTCCCACTAAGGTAAGGTAGTTGCACTGCCATTTCAAAATTTGCCACCCAGCTTGACTTAGACTCTGATTGGCTACTAGAACTTTTCAGCGGCCACCCATTGGCTAGTCTGCTTAACCTGCCTCGTACTGAAGCCTACCTGCTTCTAATTAAATATTCTCCTATTATAAGTGCCTGCTAGTATTTAATGCTGCCATTTTCATCAACCTAGCAAAAGCCTTCGACACTGTATCCCACTCTCTCCTACTATCCTGCCTTTCCGGAGCTGGGTTAGCTGCACCCGCCATAAACTGGTTCAGTGCCTACCTTCTAAATAGAACCCAATCCACTAAAATAGCTGACCACAACTCCTCCCCCCATCACCTCTGGAATACCGCAAGGCTCAGTACTCGGCTCCATCCTCTTCTCCATCCTCCTAAACGACCTGCCAAACTCCTGCTCCTCTTCCGCCATCCACATGTATGCAGACGACACAGTCCTCTTCACCTCCGGCCAGACCCACGCATAAGTCGCCTCCAATCTTCAGTCTGACTTCAATAAAATCCAACTCTGGTTCAATAGCAACCAACTCTCCCTAAATGCTAAGAAAACCAACTCTATGACTTTCGGCACCAGACAGCGCCTATCCAAACTCACCTCCCCCCTGAGATTCCACACCATAAATAACACCATCCTTGAAGACATACCCTCCTTCAGGTATCTCAGAGTTTGGCTTGACCGCCACCTTTCCTTCTCCACTCACATCGATGCCATCATTTCCAAACTGCGCCCAAAACTCGGTGCCCTCTATAGAAACCGCACTAGTCTCCCTCTTCCTATCAGATGTGAAATTGTTCAGAAAATGATTCTACCCTCCTTTGACTATTGTGATGTAGTTTACAGTTCCGCTGCACAATCCACCCTTGCTAGACTAGACCCCCTCTACAATGGATTTTGCTGATTTGCCCTCAATGCCCCCCGTTCACATCACTGCACGCTTTATCGTTCCCTGTCCCTACCTTTTCTAAGTAACCGTCACCTAATTCATAGCGCTAAATTCACTTCTAACTTCTGGCTCGGCTCCCTCCCTCCCTATCTTGCCTCTGCCCTATCCTCCCCACCTACCCCCTCTCATGACCTCAGATCCACTGACCCTAGACTACTATTCATCCCTCACCGTAGGACCACCACCGGCCAGTCCGCATTCTCTTACCTCTTTCCTAAACTCTGACACGGCCTGCCCACCCAGATTCGTCATTCTTCAGCCAAACTCTCCCTTTCCTATGCCCTTTCTAACTTCCTCACACCTAATTGCTACCGCTCCTGACCACCCTCCCGTTAGCTCCCCCCCGCTCCCCCCTGGCCTGACCAGCGGCCCGGCTATCGCTGAATTGATTGGCTTATATACTACCCCGTGCACTTATGCCCTCTCCATTACCTACTCCGCACTCTCAATTTCTCCCTTCCCCCTTCCTAATCAATCTAAGCTCCCTAGCCCCACTCCCTCCCTCCTCACCTAACCCATCCCTTATACACCTATGTTTCTTCAACCTCCATCCCTACCCCCCATCTTGCTCTCCAAATCCTTCCTTTTTGCTTGATGCTTCTCCCTGAAGCTCAACCTCCGCTACTGGCTCTCAAGTTCTGTTATTACTACCTCTGTTCTGTTACTGGCACTTATGTATTTCATGTTTTGCCTCGATGTGTACCCTTGTTTTGTATACCATCCCCTTATGTTCTTGTTCTGTACTGTTCTTACCTAGTTGGTTAACCACAATTTGTATAACCTGTACTTGCCGAGCCTGTGCCGTGCTGAACGGCACTGCCTATGTAATTTGTTCAAATGTATCCTTCCCAACTATGTACATTTTCCATATTATGCTACTGTAAGTTCAACTTTTGTATGTATACCTGCCTCCTCTGTAATCCCTCCCCCCCCCCAGGTCTCACCGTGAGACGAGCATCTTTTTGCTCAGTGTGCCTTTCCTGGTAAAACATTTTCAATAAATAAATAAATAAGTGTTACACCCTTTTGAGAATATTTTGCACTGTTTGATTGTGTCAAGTTAAGCTGCTTAGTGTTAAACTTCTATTTTAACTTCCTTTGTCCTGCTAATTTCTCTCTCTCTCTCTCTCTGCTAACCCTCCTACTCATCTCACCGCTTTTGTTCTTTCAGCCCCCTTGCTAGCTCACTGTCTCCAGCCACCCCGCCCCTGTCTGCTCCCATTTCTTTAAAGTCTAACACTTCTCCTATCTCTCCCACAGCTCAAAGCCCCTGACTGGGCTCTCGCCTTCCATGGCGGTGCGGCTTTACTTCTTCTGCTGTCCCCCCAACCCTCTGAACCCAAACTGTGCTGTCGCTCTGAAAGTGGCCATACCTCTGGGACTCTGGCTCCAATGGGAGGGAACCCCAATGGCACTTCACACCAGCTCCCCACCCACCCTATCTGGACACTTTTATTTATACCCTGAGTTTGTCACATGGCCTAAGTGTTCAATTTCCAACCTGCAGGTTTTATTTTCTTGCCACTAGAGGGCTGAAGCTTCCATACTCAGGGAACCCCTCTCTTTATCCTGGTGGACTATCTTTATAAGCAAGGTGATACCCATACCTCTCAACTGTCCCGGATTTTGTGGGAAATCCCGTTTTCCTGCCATTTGTCCCGCCGTCCCGAACTCACTGGCCATCTGCATGATTTCCTGGTAGCCCATGCGACCCATGCCAACTTCGCCGCCGACTCGAGTTGCCTCACCATTGTCTCGCTCTCGCTGCTCGCAACAAAAATCCCCACGTCCCCATATTCAAGCTGCAGCAGTGACGCCGTGTCGTAGCGGCTCATTTCCTGCCCTTGCAGCCAATCGCATGACTTCCTGTGGTCCATTGCTGTTTTTAGCACCCCCGCCCACACGGACCTGATTTTTGTGTCACCCCTCAGGTCCGATTGAGCAGCATATAAGGACCACTCCTGCGCTCTGAACTCACTGAGCCCAAGAAGAGTTCCAGAGCGCCGGGGAAGGGAAGCAATTGCGTGATCGTTGCTGGAGTCAGACGAGACCAGAGAGAGAGAGAGCTGCCTAGGTCGGGACTGGAGCACCAGGGAGACAACAGGGGACCTGGGCCGGACAACAAGTGAACAGTGCCAACCAACTGCCGCGTGGCCCGCTGATTTGCAGAGAGAGGCGAGCTGCCTAGGTCGGGACACACGGATCATCAGAATTCTACAGTGCTGCTAGCTGCTACTTGCTGCTAAATCATTTAAAAGCTTGATAAAAGAACTAAGCAGCAGCATCAGTGCCAGCAGCAGCCAGCAGGTACCGACTGCCAGCACCAGCACAGCAACTTGAAGAGCAGCTCAGCAGCACAGAGGGAGCAGCTAAGCACAGCAGGATGAGCCCCAAGGACAACGACATCCTGAGACTGACTCTGTGTGCCAGCCAGTGCCTGAAACTGCTACAGAGACTACCAGGTCCACTACACCAGTGCCTGCCTTGGCTTAAGGTAAGTAATATCATGAATGCCAACTTAATGCCAAATGCCAACTGTAGTACTGCCATTATCCAACACAGACCAGTGCAGTGCCAGTCACTGTGTGTGTGTAAACAGGGGGAGTGGGGGATAGGAGAAGGGAAATGAGGGAACAAGTGCTCTTGGACAGCAGTTTGATGTCTGCATAACTAAAGGGAAGCCTAGCTAGTACTCTGCCAGAAATAGGCAGGAGGTATGAAGGAACTAGATACTGCATAGGCAGGAGGCAGACTGGACGGGGGTCAGGAGCAGGAGGGTTTGGGGAAGACAATAGGAAAAGGATGACATAAGGAAGAAAAGGTTCAGGCAAAGGATGGTATTCAAGAACTAAAAGGGGATCAAGAAGGATGGGTGGATGGGGGTCTGCCTAACTGCTATGAGCTTAAGAAATAATATCGGTGAGCTCCAAGTGAAAGTGCCAGTCTGCCAGAGGGGAGAATAGCATGGTGGATAAATTCTTACACTGCCATCACTTAGTCATTTATATGTAGGTTCTGTCCTGCTCCGCTCCGGGAAAGCTAATTTTTGTATTGTGAAATTTAAAAAAATAGTTTAAACTTCTGTTTTGTAAAATTGGGGGGGGCAGAACCTCCATGTAACTGAGTAAAAGAACCAAAAGAGATGGTATTGGCAGGACAAATTGAGGTGGTGATTTGATGAATGCCTATGTTGTAAAAATATTAATACAGTATACAGAAATGTTTTCTTTAAGTTTTTGTATGCAGTTGGTTCTGTGTTCTCTTCTGTCCACACTCTGTCTGGGTGGGACAGTCCAAACTCAGAACAGAAGTGTCTTAGTCATTTATATGTAGGTTCTGTCCTGCTCCGCTCCGGGGAAAGCTAATTTTTGTATTGTGAAATTAAAAAACTAGTTCACACTTCTGTTTCTTAAAATGGGGGCAGAACCTCCATATAACTGAAGAGAACCAAAAAAGATAGGTGGTACTACTGTCCTATTTTTCTTCTACTGCCGTGCTTATAAATCAGAACTTGTTGACCCAGTAAGCCCACTGGGCCTAGAAGTCCCTTTTTCAGGGGTAACTGGGGGGAGGGGGGATACAGATGATAAGCAACTGACCTCGAACCAGATTAACCTGTAGGTGGTATTTTTAGTGAATGAGGGAAATTTGGCCAGGGCACTGGGGAAATTCCCCTACTCTTTTTAACATCCACCTGAACTTCTACCAGTCCAGGCAGTTGGGACCTTGGTTTAATATCTCATCTGAAGACGGCACCTCAGGAGTGCAGCACCCCATCCTCATGCTGTATATGTGGAACTGAACCCACAGCCCTGTAATCTCCTGGGCTCAGAGGCCAGTGTACTACCTGAGTCACTGAAACTTGGACACTGTCTTTATTTCTGTCTATTGTGGAGTTGTCACAACACCATCCAGCTAGTAACAATAGACAAAAATACAGACTCTTTGATTTTTATGTTTAACCTACATACTACATCTGAAAAGGGATATTATGACTCATCAGGCTGAAAGGGGAGAGGGGGGAGAGAGGAGAGAGAGAGAGAGAGAGAGAGTGTGTGTGTGTGTGTGTGTGTGTGTGTGTGTGTGTGTATATATATATATATATATATATATATTATACGCACGACACACCTGTTCACTCCACAGTACAGCAGCTCATTTCAAATTTAATATGTTGGCCAGGCCTGGAGTAGAGGAGAGAACTCTCACTCAGGTTCTGTGATTGTGAACTGGGTAGGGGCGTTGGTTAAAAGCAGTGCCGCTACAACAAGCCCTCCCTGTGGGCACTGGTTAAAATACAAATGTATATTGCTTGTTTTGTCTGCCTTATGCTTGCTGTGGTTGACAAGGTCTAGAAGTTTCAGACCTGGTGGGAGGACTTTTAAATAGCATGCTTAAACTGTTTGAGACTTGGCAAGAGGACTTTTACAAAGTGTGTTCATGACCCAAACCATTAAGCTAGATCTGGCAGGGAGATTTTTACAGAAGCGTGATTCAGCTAAGTAATGACTCATTAGCAGCTCTTTATGTGTGCCTGAGAGTGAGAATTTGTCGGAGCCAGGCAAGATGGAAAACATGCATATAGATGAGGATACATTAGCAGCTCATTATGTGTACCTGGTAGAATTTGTAGGACATATGTAAAAAAAATAATAATAATAATGGGGACAGCTTAAGCTTCATTTGGACTCATTAACTACTGCTTAGGTATACTTGGTAATGCATCTCAAAGGTGGACCATGGACACTGAAGGTGTTATCCAGCAATCTAGAAGTGATGCTGTTCTACCTCTTTGCCTCTGCCAAAGAAATGTTATGGACTACCCGTCCATCATGCCTGAAGTCAGTGTTACATATTTTTCTTGATTGCCATCCTCAATAGGAGATGGATTGCGAACAGATGCTTCAAATGCGAGCTGACTGCAGTGCCAGTGGTAACTCCGTCTCCACACCAACCAAGAAGAAGAGGAATTCAGTCTTCCAAAGTTTCTGAAGACTTCCTTTGAGTGGATCGCACAGAGCAAGAAAGGGCCACTGTATGCATTCTGCAAGTCCTGTGGATGTGACATCAGCATCAGCCATGGAGGACGAAACGACATACAGAGACACGACCTTCACAGAAGCATCTCCAGAGTAGGAAGCATGCAGAAGGAAGAAGCTCACCCAATTCTTCCAAGCACAGAGTACCTCAAAAGTTTTGGAGGCAGAGGTGGCATTTGTGAACATGTTGGTGGAGCACAACTTGTCATTTTCTTGTGCAGACCACCTCCTGAAATTTATGAAGAAGTACTGCACAGATCCAGAGGTAGTCAAGAAGATGAGCTGTGGAGCAACCAAATCCACCTGCATTGCCAGAGATGTGCTTGGTCCCAGCTACCAGGAGACTGCAGCTTCCCTTTGCCGTCAAGTGCCATTTTGTCTCTATGTTGACCAAAGCATGGACATGGGGGATGAGAAACTTCTGGTCATCCTTGCAGGTTGCTATGACATTCGACAGGGAAAAAATGTCATACAGTTTCTTGACATGCCGGCATGCACTTCAGGGACTGGACAAGCAGTGTTTGACTGCATGATGAAAACTCTGGAGCAGATGGACATCCTTGTAAAAACCTGTGGCATTTTCATCTGACAATGCTGCAGCAATGATTGGAAACACAACTCTGTGTTTTCCAGATTGAAGAGTGAACCCAAACCTCATAAATATGGGATGCTTGTGACATCTGCTGACCTGTGCTCCAAATCAGGGTCAAGGCCTTGTCCTCGCCTGTTGAGGAACTAATTTCTGACATTTATTGCCATTTCTCTTCCAGCTCATTACGGCAACAGCAGCTGAAAGAGTTTGCTCTCTTTGTTGATATTGACCATTAAAATCATTAAGCATGCACCCACAAGATGGCTCAGTTTGAGTAAAGTTGTTAAGCGAATAACTGACATGTGGCCCGCTCTGCTGTCTTATTTTAGGTCTGTGGAACCCAGAGGAGCCAAAGTCAAACTAATATGTGACCGCCTGGGCACCCAAGAAATTCAAATGACCTTTCTCTTTCTAAAATATGCCCTTGAGCCACTGTGCAATTTTAATAAGAAACTTCAGAGCAGAGAGAGCCAGCTGATGACTCTGCAGGGTGACATCAGCAAAGTCATACAGTTGTATGCCAGCAGGGTTTTGCAACCTCAGGCTGCAGTTGCCTTGTACAAAGAAGGTATTTTGGACCTAAAGAGTGAGGCAAACTTTCTTGCACTAAAAGATGTACGTGTTGGCCCTGAAGTAAGAATTCATTGCAAGCAATGATGATATGGTAGGGACATCAGTGGAACTAAGTATTTATAAAAGGCCAAATCTTTTACTGTGCTGTGCTGCAAAAATGTTAACAAAGCTCCCACTGAAATGCAGTGTCCTGAAGCAGGTTTCCACGTTGCTGAACCCAGCACTAAAACTACGCGTGAAGTGGAAGCTCTGTGGTGAACCTTGCCAAGGAACTTGACGATGCAGTTCACACCTGAGTGTGACCAGCTTTTGATGAGTTTGGGACATACCAGTTTGCAGAAACTGGATCTGCCCAGGCCTTTGAAACGAACAGTTGCACTAAAGTATTGGGGCATGATGCTCTCCCAGCTATGCACCAGTGGTGACGATTTGCCCCTATTCAGGCGTCTGATGGAGACAGTCTTATGCCTCCCTCACTCCAATGCAGAGCCAGAGTGGGCCTTCAGTATGGTGCGAAAAGTGAAGACTGAGCTAAGACAGTCACTGAATGTAAAGACTTTGAACTCCATTATCACTATAAAGATGAATGAAGAAAGACACTGCTATGAGGTAACTCATACAAAGGGAGTCTTAGAGGCTGCAGGGAAAGCAACTGTGCTTTACAACCGAGAGCACCTTGCAGCAAAAGACAAATGACTCTTCCAAACCAACTGTTTGTGTATAGGTACATAGGTTTAAATTTGTAGTGTACAGTAGATAGCATGATTTTCATTTTTAGTATACAATAGCATGTATATGATATAGAGTAGATATGTAAAATATTGTGTGTGTGTGTGTTTCTTTTTTTAGTTTAGATGAGATAAAATATTGCGTGTTTGTTTTTAGTGTAAACTATTGTAGCATGTTTTTTTAGTATAGGGTACCGTACAAATGATAAGTAAAATGTGTGTAGATAGGTTTTCAATTTTAGTTAAGTGCATAGACTAGATAGCATGTACAATACTGTATATAGGTATGTAGGTTTTCATTTAATCTGTTTGTTGTAATATGTCATTAAATGTATGTAATATTACCCTATAAATAGCCCAGAATAAAGTTTTTAAAAGTAAAACTATCATGCTTTATGTTGTATTCTTAATGTAGTATTCAATAACTGCGAATTTCACGCATTTTAAAGAAGCGAACCCTGTGACGCAGCACTTTACGTGGCGCGAAAAACGGTGTCCCTGGTTTTGAGTATTTGTCCCTGATTTTAAAGGGTAGTGTCCCTGATTTGCGGCCTTGGAGGTTGAGAGGTATGGTGATACCACAACCCTCCTGGAGCACTGGAAATGGAGCTCCAGCAACGCACCCTCCCAGCACTGTTTCTGTTTACCCTATGCAACCATATCTACCCCACTGATTCCTGTCTACCACTATGTTCTACCTCAAGGATAATCAGCAATAAGCACTATACCCCTGGCTGCATCACTGATATATCCTACACCACAGTTCCAGGATTAAGCCTGTTTGGCTGGCTACCATTAGGGCTACAGAGATGATTGACCTCCTGCTCCTTCATAGCATATCTATACCTGCCATACCCCCTTAGCCTCTCCATTCAGCACAAGAGTAGAAAAATCCCTGTACAGCCTCAACGGAATTGTAAACTCTACTATAGGTTGCTAAAAGTATACCTTCTTCGACTCATCCTTTTGATTCAGCCCTATAGTGTCAGTGGCTCAGTAGGTAGCACACTCGCATCTGAGGCTGGGAGATCAGAGGGCTGTGGGTTCAGTTTCCACTTGTGGAACTTGGGTTAATATCCCAGTACTGACATTATAGTGCAGCATGAGAGGGGTGCTGCACTTCTGAGGTGCCTACTTTCGGATGAGACATTAAGCTGAGGTCCCATCTGCCTGGATTGGTGGTAGTTCAGGTGGATGTTAAAGATCCCATGGCACTTATCGAAAAGAGTAGGGGAATTTTATTAGGCAAAAACCAAACATCACATTGAAACAAAAAAGAAATGAAACAGTACATAACAATCCGGAGAGAACAAGAGAAATCAAAAAGGAAAACCTTTCCATAAATAATTAACATAAGATGTAGAATATTTTACAGTCCTGACAATGAACAGTTTGTAAGTCATTCACAATAGCAGAAAGAATAACATCAAAATCAGTATGAGATTGTTGTAATACAAAAGAACAACGGCTTGCCATAAATACTATTGTAAAGTGCAAAAAACATTCAATGTGCTTCTATGATATCTATCCCAATCACCAAGATAAACACCCAACACTAGAGTACAATAAGAAATAGACCGTAAGTGAGGCATATGCCAGCAGCTAGCCGTGAAGTCCCAAAACTTCTTACTATAAGGACAGTCGATAAAAAAATGAGATTGACTCTCTTCAGTAGCAACACAATCTTGTCTTAAACAGTATCTGTCAGTAACTGGTTTATATTTTAGATTTCCTCGAACTCCTAACCTACCATGAGCAGATATCCATATAATGTCCCAAGCTTTAAACAAAATCCTATTATCAGATAATTTATGAAGCACATACTGCATATTAGATGGGGAACAGAGTGGAAAAAGTAATATTATTTTCTGAACATCATATACAATGTAGTCATAAAAGGACTTCCGGTGTAAGGACTGTAGCTTCTGTAAAGGAATCTTCCATTGATGTAATTTTTTTAAAGTTGAGATGCCATATTGCGGTATATTATCTGACAATAGTAATTTAGGGGGGAGAATGGACCATTTAAAGAAATACTTATGCCAGATGGATTTGATCCAGAACTGCCAAGGAAGAGATGGTACCTGCCAAATGAAAGAAAAGGAAGAAAAAAGAAAGATGGAGTGAAAAAAAACTATAGGATTAATCATATTCAATCCCCCTTTTCTGTATCGAAGGTACGATACTCTCTCTTCACCGGTTCAATCTATTGCCCCACAACATCTGAAAAAAATATAAATCCTAGTTTCAAAAAACCGAGGTGGAAAAGGTGACTTAAGTAAAGAAAAATGGCCAAAACAAATTTTTTATAATCAAGACCCTTTTCTTTTTCCAAATTTCCAGTGTTTCCACTGATTAACTTTAGTTTCACCTACAGTTATCTGCTTTTCCCAATTATAAAACTCCATGTTGTTTATCCCAAACCAAACACCAAGTATTTTCTGAGGCCCAGTGACAAGGGGAATGTGAAAACAATGGGATAAGTCAGGAGCTAACTGACCTAATTGCATCACAAAACTTTTTGTGAAATTGAGAGAGGCACCAGAGTATCTGCCAAAAAAAAGAAAAATCTCTAAGGCTCTCTGCAAAGAAAAGGGGTCAGCTAAAAGAAGGGTCACGTCATCTGTGAAAGCAGTAACCTTAACCAATTCTAGGCCCACTGAAGGGGCAATACCTGAAATAGAGTTATCATTAATAATGCTCCTGATCACTGGATCCAAAATAAAAGTGTATAACAAGGGGCTTAAGGGGCATCCTCGCGAACCCTCGAAATCCTGATATTCTCTCCTAATAACCCATTTACTACTGGAATTGAAACTGCAGAAGTGTATAACAATGAAATCCATCATACAAAAGTATCAGGGATTCCATAGGAAGAAAGCACAAATATAAGTAAGAATGACTAACTGCATCAAACGCCTTGGATTGATCTAAAGCTGCTATAAGTTCAGAGGAGAAAAAATTTGGCTGAGAAGCAAAAAGATCTCGAAGTAAAAAAAGGTTGTGCTGTATTTTCCTATTTTTAATCGCACAGGTTTGTGCAGGGTGAATCAAAAGTCTGGCTAATCTCTCTAATCTATTATTCAGGATTTTAGTTAAAATTTTATAGTCACTATTTAACAGACAAATCGGTCTCCAATTTGAAAACAGAAACTTATCACCTTTTTTATAAAGAAAGGTCATTAAGGATAACGAAAATTCCGGACAAGGGACCTCCGAGGATAGATAACAATTATACACTATAGGCAGAAAAAAACCCATAAAGTCAATACATTTTTTATAGAATTCATTTGGTATCCCATCCATACCAGGGGATGAGCCAAGCTTTAATCGTTTAATGACTTCAAGTACCTCAGTAGAGGTGATAGGCAATTGGATCGGACCAAATCCTGAGGTATTTGAGGGAGGGAAGAAAAACGATTTGAAAGAGAATCAATGTAATACCTGGGGATGAAAATAAGTCTGACTGTAATGCTGCACAATCTGTAACATACCTAAATCAGAGGTGATCAGTTCACCAGTTGCATCAAGCAAACCAGTCATGAGAGTATCTTTCAAGTGTGTTTTACATGCATGGAAAGGATCAGCCATTGGTGATTTTTTACAAGAAAAACGAAATTCCATATTTAAAGATTTGGCTCTATTGTATTGGTAAGTTTTCATTTGTTGCTTAATAACTTTAAGTTGAGAAAGAGAGCGAACATAGTCATGTGGAGGAAGGGACATAAGCCTGTATAATTGGTTCCGGAGAAGTAAATATTTCCTATAATCATCCCGTACAATTGTTTTACCCCAGGACTGAAATAAATGTTTAACCTCAATCTTAAATTGCTTCCACCATTCATATGGGGAGACAAAGAGGGCTAGAGTAGAGGATTTTGCAGCTAAGAAAAAATCTAGTTTTGAAAAATAAACCGGGTCTGAAAGAAAGGAAGTATTCAATCTCCAGTGTGATATGCTGGAATACAATCTAGGAGGAACATATCGTAAGGTTAAAGTACAAAACAAAACATGATGGTCAGAGAATTCCACTGGAGCAATAACACAGGACACAATGTGAAGATAGTGTGAAATAAAAAACATGTCAATCCTAGTGGCAAAGGTGTGTCTATGATAAGTGTTCCCACCTACGGGGTATAAGCTACGGAAAACATCCAGAAGTCCAGCAGTTGTTACCACTTCAAATAAGGCATATGAATCACAATACACTTTTTTACCTTGATCCTTATGAAACTGGATATCAAGAGAGCAGTTAAAATCCCCTTCCCACACTAAATGTCTCCTGGTAAATAAAAAGGGTTTAATGTCTGAAAATAAGGCAATACGGCCTGATTTAGTCTGTGGAGCATAAACATTAAGAAAGCGAAAAAATAGTCACCCCATACACAGTCTAATATAAGAGCCCTTCCTGGTAACAAATCTATGATTTTCAAAATTTTAAAAGAAGAGTTACCAAACAATATGGCCACACCATCTGCAGTTTCAGTACTAAATGACCAAAAGGAGGGGCCACAGGTCCATAGTCTTTTTAACCTTTGTTCCTCAGAGACAGAAGAGATCCTAGTCTCTTGTAAAAGTATGATATCCAAGTGCAAAGATGTAAGATATGCGAAGATGGATATCTGTCTGTGAAACGTCTTTAGACTACAGACATTGAAAGAAGCAAACTTTAAAGCTGCCATGAAAACTGCTTAAGAGCTATGCTTCTGACTCACTTTACTTTTTTTTCCTTTTTTTCCTTTCCTATCTTTAGCAAGTTCAGTAGATTTGCTATCTTCATCTTCCGTCACAATTTCAGAGAGATGAGGTCTCAGATCCATGTCTGAGTCTCTAACATCTTCCTGAAGGGGGGAAAAAAAATTTTCAGTCACAACCGGGCTGACCTGGGACTGTTTTAATGAGGCTCTGGTAAACCTCCTGTTCTTGACAATTTCAAAAGGGGGTGGCATACTGGACACCTGAGTCTGATGCTCTCCCAACTGAGGAGAAACCAGAAGTATAGTGTCCTGGGGGTCGTTAACCACAGGTTGCTCAGGGTTAGCAATATCTGGAAAAGAGGGGAGGGGGACAGGGTCTTGTCTTGGGGGGGGTTTGACCCTATCACCCGGAACCTGCACCTTAGCCTGGGCTTTTCGAAGTAAACCATCCTGGTCTAGGCCTTCAGAGTTGTTATGCCTCGCCCATGGACACTGATGGAAGGCATGCCCCTTTTCGTCACAAAGATTACATTGAAAGACATTAATGCATCGGTCAACAGAATGCCCAAAAACCCCACATAAAGGACATTTCATCATATCACAGACACTACTAATGTGGGTTCTATCTCCACATTTATAGCATGCTTTAGGCTGCCCTGCATAAAACACACCCCCTCTGTCTTTTCCCAAGAAAAACTATTTGGCAGATGTACAACCTCAGAATTAATTTGCAACAATTTCACTTTAAACTTCCATCCCCCTGTCCAAATGCCCTCTACATCCAGAAGAGCTTCAGGTGGCCCCAACATCTCACATTTGGTTTGCAGCCAGCGATAGATATCACTCACATTCACCCCTTCATTGCGAAACATAATTGTAACAAACCTAATTAAGGGACGAGTTAAAGGGATAGCAAAAAAAGGCAACCAAACTGGATGATTTTTTTGATTGGCATATTTGTCCCAGAATCTGTCCATATGAGCAGGGGTTTGGAAACTAACATCAAAAGAATCCTCCCCCGAGACATGAATTAGAGCATAGATGTCTTTGGCACAAAACCCCATTTTAGATTTCAAGAGTTGCTTAAATACATAGTATCTGTCAGGGTGTTCAGTCAAACCACCTCTATAACGCAGACGCACAGCATTTCGACGAGGGCTTGTTCAATTTCGATTTAAACAAGTCTGATAATGGTGGTTTGGAAGTGGTGCTCGAAATGGGGTAGTAGGACCCATAGACAGAGTAGAAATAGCAACAGGGGGTACGCTGGAAAGTTCAGGCCCTAAAACCCCTCTTCCCTCCCTTGAAGTAGGTGGCTGAGGGGAAAGGTGCTGTGCCATTTCAGGAGTTTTCCTACCTGAAAGTGGAGTCCAGTCTAAATCAGGAACCCAATCTCCTGAATCGTTGCTCTTCCATCCTGCTTTCTGAAGCGCCATCTCTTCAGACCAGTCCATGGTATCATCGCGACTACCTCTCTCCTGTAGCCCGAATTGCTGCTGCACCAATGACGACGTGCGCGGTCCTACACTCTCCACAGTCTCCCGAAACCGCCTCTCCAGAAAGCAGTTTCGTGCTCGGATAAGCAGTGTATGAGCGCCTCCCACAGCAAGATCTCCAGCATGAGACCGAGCAATATCAGGCAAGGGCTCCGGAATCAAAGGCACTGCAGGTGAAGTAATCTGGTGAGTATTGAAATCAGAAGGCGTAAATGATCGTATAAGAGGTATGCTCAGCCACCATAGGACATGGTACAATAGGAGCAATGGGACTCTGCTTCTCGCACTCCTCTACCTCCTTCTCCTTCTCCTTCCCGACCTCCGGAACGTCTGCCATGCCGGGTACTGACATCAGCAACTAGCCACCGACCAGCAGCCAGTAGGGGAATTTCCCCGGTGTCCTTGCCAAATTTCCCTCATTCACTAAAAATACCACCAACAGTTTCATCTGGTTCAAGGTCAGTTGGCATTCATCTGTATCCCCCTCCCCCGGGTCATGCCTGAAAATAGGCAGGATTTGTTTAGTGCACTTACTCAGTCAAGAAAAAAAAATTTAAAAATAAATAAATAAATAAATATCAGGCAATGTGCACCCTAATAGTGGCCCAACTGGGGAACCCCTGCCAAGCAACACAAAAAAGCAAGGAACAATAACACTTGCCACTATCAATATCTGCAGTCTGATCAAAAAGCTTGATTGCCTTCAAGTCTGGGTCACATGGCACAACCTGGACATCCTCTCAGTCATTGAAACATGGCTCACACTGAAAACTCCAGATATGGCAGTCATGATACCTGGTTACACCCTATTCAGGCATGACATGATTACAAAAAAGAGGGGGTGGCTGTGCCATATTAATCAAGGACACAATTAAGGGGTTTGCCCTTCCTCTACCCAGCCTAGGCAGTGCTGCACAAATTCTCCCAATAAAAATTCTGTTGGGGGCACAAAACAAGACATTTACTATTCTCTCAGTATGCATCCCACCAGGAGTGAAATTCTCGGGGTTCGACGAAGTCATGGAGATCATTAGAAATCAGCATCTTGACTCTGAAACTTTCATCTTGGGTGACTTCAATGTAAATTGGATGGCACCTCCTGTTGGCTCCTATAAGGATATGGTTTCTACACTCTGTCTAACCCAGTTCATGGTCTCACCTACCAGAACTAATTATAAATCTGGAACAAGCACCCTGCTGGACTGGGTCCTCACAAATCACCCATAGTGTATCTCCAATGTTACTGTCCACCCGGACTTTTTCACTTGCAACTGGTCTAATAAATTTAACGCCACCATGACAATTTTTTGCAGAACGTTAAAGAGAGGTCACCTTGAGCACCTTAAAGAACAACTTTGCAGCATTGATTGGAGCCTTCTTGATACGGTGACGGATATAAACACAGCACTTAAGAACTTCATCAATCAATTCAGTGCTGCCTGTGATACCAATGCACCTGTACAGAAGACCAAGATCAAAGGTAGCAACAACTCTTGGATTACACCTGAACTTATCGGCCGCGTGAAAATCAGGGAACACTTATGGCTCAGGGCAAGCAAACTGACCTCCAGGAATGCAGAAAATCAAGAAATAACTGCACCCGTGCCATCAGCTCTGCAAAAAACAGCCTCTTTAGGGAGGCGTTAAAAAACCTATTGGGCAATAGCAAGAACTTTTGGAACAATTTAAAGGATGTCACAGGGAAAGATTATAAGGTGGCTCCGAGTATGCTTAACATTAATGGTGTTCCTACTCTTGACCTGTTGACCATTGCTGATACGTTCAACAAAGCATTTACTGATCTGAATAGTGTCCTTCCAAACAACTTCTTTGAGGATTCCAGTCCCATCAGTGGCTGAAGACCAGAACTTAAACAATCGTCCCCCCAGTCTTTCTATTTCAAAGCAGTCCCCCATAATCTTGCTAGGAAGTATTTTTGCAAGGTACTTGGAAAATCAAAAAAAAATGGAGACTCTCTTGATCCCAAAATTGTCTCCCTCACACTCAAAGAGACTTTAGTTCCCCTTACTAAACTGCTGAACTTATCCCTACGATTGGCTCAATTTCCCCATGTTTGGAAGTCAATCTTGATAACGCCTGTGAATAAAAGTGGTAACCAGGCACTGCATACCAACTACAGTAGAACCTCGATTATCCGAACCCCAATTATCTGAACCTCTGGATTATCTGAACTCATACCATGTCCCCCAAGCTAATAGAAACATGGTGATAAGGACCCTCAATTTTACTAACCCCTCGATTATCCAAACTAATCTCACATCCCCCACTGAGTTCGGATAATCGAGGTTCTACTGTATTGGCCTATTTCTATCCTTCCTCCCCTGTCCAAAGCACTGGAGCATATCATTGCAGATCAGCTGGTGGAATACCTTGATCAATACAGGATCCAATGCCCAGAACAGCATAGATTTCGTAAAGGGCACAGCACCACCACCACCTTGCTGGAATTCACCAGTTTCATACAGAACTCGCTTGACCAGGGTAGCCTCATAGGTGCAGCCTTTATTGATTTAACTAAGGCTTTTGACACTGTCAGTCACTCTCTACTACTACAGCAGTGAGCTTCCATAGACCTTTCTACAGATGCCACAAACTGGTTCAAAAGCTATTTGTCTGATCGCACCCAGCAGGTGAAGATTGAATATCTGCCATGTTCGCTGTGGGGTACCTCAGGGATCAATACTAGGACCATTTCTCTTTAGCATTTTTCTAAAAGACCTACCTCGCTCCTGCAATCAACAGATCCTACTGTACGCAGATGACGCTGTCATCTACACTACCCATCATGACCCTCCCCACCTCAAAAATCAACTGCAACTTGCATTTGAGCAAGTCAAGGTATGGTTCAGAGTACACAAACTGGTGCTGAACTACAAAAAAACAAAGGTGATGCTGTTTAGCAGTGCTAGAAGTAAGCACAAATCACAACCTCTAATTATCAGTAACTGTACTGGAGTGCCACTTGAGCAAGTTGATCATTTCAAATACCGGGGGGGTAACAGTTGACTGCTCCCTATCTTACACTAAGCACGTCGAGAATGTGGCCAGAACTGTCAACATCAGAATAGGGCTCCTACACAGACACAAGCAATGCATGACACCCAAAGACCTAAGAGCCACAATCAATAGCTCAATCATTTTCATTATTGACTATGGCCTGGTCATTTACAGCTTTGCAACCCCTACCTTCCTACACAGGACAGCAGTAGCACTCAACAAAGCCTGCAGACTGCTCACTGGTTCCCGCTGACTCATGCACACCTGCAACCTTTATGAGCAAACTGGATGGCTACAACTTAACAATAGAATTTGCTATCAAACCTGCATGCTAGCCAAAAAACACTTCTTGGTCTGGTACCTCCTGGAGTTGCAAACCTTTTAAGCTTATACTCGGGCTCACAGCGTACCAGAAATTCTTATCACCAGCTTCTCACTGTACCAAGATGCAGACCTTCCCAAGGACAGTGGTCTTACTCATACCTGGCTCCCCTTTGGCTCAACAACCTCAGAACAGAATTTGCCACCATACCAAGATTGAGCCCTTTCAAAATCCAATTATGACAACATCTGCTGAAGAATAGTTGCTGTGGACTGCACCAGATAAAGGTGCTCAGTTCTCCTGATTCTGGCCTGTTCTCCCCCAAGAGACACGCTACTCTTCACTTACCTCCCCCTAGGGTCCTATTCCCTCCTGGAGTTCCCTCTACCCCTCACTAAAGCCCCTGTTCCTCCTCTGCCCTTCTCTTTACTCTGGCTCTATGCTACCTCCCCATCCCCCACCCCACTTTGCTTACCTTGTCTCCTACTTGGTGTATAAGTTTCCATCCTTTTGGTCTGACAAAGCCACCTTAGACTGCTCCTGTGTGTTGTTAATTGTGTTTAAAAAAAACAAACTCTCTTATACTGAATCATACTGTAGTTGAATGCTATGCTTAAATCTTTTTTGTGTATAATCTGTTTAGCTAGAGACTTGTGTTACACTCCCATTGTATGTTTTCCCACCCTTATGACATGGAACCTTTGTAAATGAGCCTTTTCGTGCTCAAAGGTATTGCAATCCAAGATTGAAATAAATAAACAAAATAAAATAAATAAAGTTATAGCATGGCATAAAAGTATATTAAAAGCATCAACACTATTATATAAATGGATATGTCACATACTATGTACCTATATACAGTGAATAGCTACACATTTTGCTCTTTAAGGGCAGTTTTATCTATTTCTGTATCTTATTTACAAAAGGTGCACAAGCTCAACTGAGTCATTGAGTCCTGGAGGCTGGCATGCCCAAGTGCAAAAAATCCATGCATTTTCTGCTTGATTCATCGATTTCTCTCAGTTTCCTCCCTGTACCTTCTTTTTGCTTTTCTGTATTCTTTCTTTCTTTATTTATTGATTGATTGATTTATTAACAATAGTACAGTACGCTAGCAATACTTGCACCAAACTAGAGGCAAGACTAAGCAGGTGCTTCACATTCCCTTTCACCATACAGTTCTTGCCCAGTGGTCCTTCTCCTATAAAGCCCATCTATAGCTAAACAAACTGCCCCTCCCCCCCAGAGTCACAAACACTCCTACACCTGGCCCTTTCAAGTGAAAACTAACACTATACCTGTCCACTCAAAGTGAATGTGACTGCTCTGTCTAACTTCCCTGAACCCTTACCCTCGCCACCACCTCTCCATTTCTTTTCCCACCCTCATAAACTCCTCAGCCCCCCTCCCCCCAACTCCCTCCCTGTTTGCCTTCCCAAGCATTGCACTACCTTGACAACTGCCAATATCTGGCTGCTTACTGAAACATTGTAACCATGTACATATTTGTAATATAAGTAGCCAGAAATGCTCAGGTTAATGTTGTTGTACTGTCTAGTATATTTGTGGTTGTTGCCACTTAAATCAATTCTGTATATTGCTTGCATGAACTCTATACATAGCTCATGTCTCTGTGTACTTGTGCTAATTCATGTAACTGGCATGGAACCTTTGTAAATAATCTCCCAGCTCGAAGGTTGTTATCCAAGACAAAAAATAAATAAACAAATAAATAAACATTTACACTGTGACATATATATAAAGCCCTCATTTGAACAGTTAATGAAATCATTGCAGTAAATATTCCCCTTTCCCCTCAGATATTCAATCTGATTTGTCTAGATAACATATTTACCATACATGTGATGCCCAAAGCTCTTATTCATTTTAGGGATCAACCAAAATGTATGCTGAACAGTATTTTACTGATGATATAATTTAAGTAGTTAATTTCAAAGTCAGGCACTCACTACCTCAAATAAAAGGGCACCAGTCTACATTCTGTTAAATCATTTTATTAAAACAAAAAAAACACAGGCTATACCCACGTGGTGCATTTTAGATGACAGTGTCAACCAGTGAGTGCGTAGTGTATACTGTACTCACTCATTCGTAGTTCAGTCAGCGACCAACCATGGTAGTGGGAGGAGGGCTATACCTGTTGCTGGCTGGGTTTTGGGATGGGTGGAGTGGGATGATAGATCACTGTCTGCAAGGGTGGAAGGGTGGGTGACCCGTTAGACCATGGTATTCCATTAGAATGGTGAGTTCATTATGTCACTGTAATGTGGGCACTGCAACAAGGGCGTGAGTGACAGGGGCAATCTTGATTTTAGATCATCCCACACTCACACCGTGTTGGGTGCCCACACAATTTTTGGGTCCTTCATGGCATGTCCACTCTGTAGGAGGTTATATTTATTTTTGGGTGGTGCAGTGGGCAAAGCCCTCACAAAAGCTAACTGTTTCCCATGACGGCGCTTTGGAGCTGTAACCACGCGGGAGGCATAATGCCTAATGTTGTAATGCCAGGTGGCATATTACTTGTGCCATAATCAGCACTGGCAACTTGCCTGTCAAACCAGCATGGGTGAACCTAGTCCACCAGCGAAATGGGACAATTTTGTTTTTTCCAAGGGAGCGAGGTGGGGGCGGGGGGGAGGTACACTGCACACCAATGAAAAATGTATATTTATTAGGTAGCTGTTCAGGTGGGGAGAAGGGATCATTGGACCACCATGGAGGGACTGTTTTCTTCCCCTTGGTATGGTGATCGGTGACCAGGGGATGGGGGAGGGACCACTGGACTAACAGGGAACAATTTATTTTAATATCAGGATGGAAATTGGTGAATGGGGAAGGGACCTCTAGATTACCAGGGAATCATTTATTTTAATATCGGACAGCGATCAAAGAATGGGGAGGAAGGACCACTGGACTACCAGGGTAATGTTTTATTAAGACTGGGACTGTGAATACTGAATGGGGAGGGGGAAGGACCATTAGACTACCAGGGTTATGTGTTTTGTATTTGTACAGGACAGTAATCATGTGGGAGGGTGCCACTAGCACCAGGGATAGCTCAACTGACAAGGACAATTGGAAAAGGTAGTGCTGTGCAGTACAGCCTTGCTCCCTAGGCTAATTGGCCCATAATGGACATGCAAATAACCCCTTAGCACCTTGCATGCCCAACGGCCTCATTAGCATAGGTCCCTTTGAATATGGGAATTCTTGTCGGGGCACAAGCCATTATGCTGCTCTATTGTGGGGTTGTATCTGACCGGTGCTAGGTGGCATAGCACCGGGTCTCACTGGCCCCATATTTGGAGGAATTAGCCTGAATGTGCTATTCCACTGAATATAGAATTGTGGACGCCTGTGCTATCGCTAAACCATGGTCAAATATTTGTGCTCGGTTTTTCCCATTTCTGAATATCAGGCCCATTCAGTGATAATTTATATTTTTAGGGTGTTACCTTAAACTTTGGATTAAAAAATATATGCTGTTTTAAATGTGTATATCCCCCATCTGTACAGCCCAAACAGTTTAATGATGTTCTCAGTAACAACAGAGAGGAAATTCTGAAAGCTATAACAAAGTATCCAAAAGCTGTAATACTAGTTGCAGGTGACCTAAATGTCAGAGTAGGGGATGGCATAGATGGTAAGCCCTATGACCGGAACCTAAACGATGCTTTAGCTAAACCAAACAGACAATCACTGGGTAAAAACTCAATAAGAGAAGGATTGCTCTTTTGAAAATTGCTTCCAGCTTGGAACTCAGGATGTTAAGTGGGAGAACAGCAAGAGATTGGATTGGCTCAATCACCTTCTCTACAGAGGGAGGAGGTAGCCTCCTTGATCTCTGTATTACCTAAGCATACTATATAATAAACTGAAACATCTGGAAATAAGAAAAATATGGGACAGTGACCATTTCCCTGTTTGCTGCACTTTTTCTTTCAGATGAGACATTAAACTGAGGTCCCTTCTACCTGTTCTGGTGGTGGTTCAGGTAGATGTTAAAGATCCCATGGCACTTCTCAAAAAGAGTAGGGGAATTTTTTATTATAACTTCAACAAAATAGTAACAAACAGTGTTGACTTCACACAAATTAATATACAAATCATAAAACAAGAGAAATCAAATATGTATTACATTCATGCACCGTTGAATTTGCTTTCAACAAAAAAAATAATAATTTTGGAACCCAAATTGTAAATCATAAAACTGACATGAAACCCACCCCCTCCACTGCCAACAAGTAGGGGAATTTTTAATATAACTTGAAGGTAACTATTTACAGTGAGTGCTACATAAAGCAAAAAGATAAATGTTACAGTCCTACTTTTGACCTGTGATTCCAGTTTTGTAATTTCAAAAATATAATATTTTAGTCTCTAATGTGGGTGCTATAGGTATATATGACTAAGGTGAAGAAACATAGGGATTAGGTATGTTTTAACTAAATACACTCTTTTCTTTTTCCCCATGTACCAGGAGTTCCACATTTTAACTCTGTTTATTGCAGTGTTTAGCATTATATCCCAATTTAAAAAGGCCAGGTTTTCTGATCTGAAGAAAATGACTAATATTTTGATTGGTTCTGTGAATAGGTGAAGTCCCATAATTTCTTCATTATTTGAAAGGCTGTTACCTATTCGAAGTCCTGTACTTTTCTGATAGTTAATAGAGGAGCCTGACTTAGGTTCATATTCTTGTATTAATATTTTGGCGTTGTTAGTAGAGGATTTGTCTGCTAAAATAAGTATCAAGTCATCAGTGTATGCTAATGTTTTGATTTCTGGTTCCGAACATGAAATAGATAGTCCAGTGATTCGTTGGTCATTATGTATATTTCTGATTAATGGGTCCAGATAAAGAATATATAATAAGGGACTCATTGGGCATCCCTGTCTAACTCATTGATTAATGTAGCGTATGTTCCGTATCCATCCATTGATGTATGGAGCTACAGAAGCATGTGAGTAGCATGTCTGTATCCATTCTACAAATGCTTTTGGGGTGTTATATGCAGTCATGTCTTCCCATAGGTAATGATGTGAAACTGAGTAGAAAGCTTTATGTTAATCTAAGCACATTAAGTAACCTATCATTTCTGACTCATGCCCTCTATTGAATATTTCTCTGATTATAAGTAAAATATCTGTCATTTTCCTGGCAGGTATTGAACACACTTGTGATGGATGAATAAGAAATGGTAATGCTAATGAAAGTCTGTTACTTAAGAGTTTCATAAGTCTGTTAAAGTCGCTGTTAATTAATGTTATAGGCCTCCAGTTTTCCAGTCTTGTCCTGTCTCCTTTATTATAGATGAATGTTACCAAACCAGTTTGGATATCATGGGGGATTGTCTTAGATACTAGGATGTGTGTAAAAATGTTAGCTAATTCTTGTGCTAGTTCTGTGCCTATATATTTATAAAGTTCTGCGGTCAGACCATCTTTACCAGGCGAAGATCCTATATGTAATTATTGTATAGTAGCTAAAACTTCCTTTAATGTTATGGGTTGGAGTAATGTGTGTTGTATATTGCTAGGGATCTTAGTAAGTGGTATTTGATGTAGCCAAGATATCAAGTTTGGACTACTAGAATGTTGCTGGCCTATTGTGTGGGTTAAATATTGTTCTGCAACTTGTAAGATACCTGCTTTGGTGGTCTCAGGTGTACCTTGATCAGATATTAAACAATTCATTTGTTTAGCTCTCCTTCTGTTGTAACAGGATTCAAAAGGATTTATGGAAGGGGATTTACTCTGGGTTTCAAATTTTTATTCTTGAGTTAAGGAGTGTAATCTATTATATTGAATGTCTGCTAATTTTATTTATTTATTTATTTTATTTATTTAAGGTATTGGAATTGCAAACCTTTGAGTCAGAGACTCATTTACAAAGACTCCATGTCATGGTACATGAAACATTGTAGACATACATTTTAACAATATGCAGTACATTTAGCTATATACAGTACAGGTGTAGAAAATTATTTTAGCTATATACAGTACAAACTCCTGGTACATAGGACATCGTGGGCATACCTTTAACAATAAAGAGTACATTTAGCTATATGCAGTACAGGTGTAGAGAATTCTAGTAGCTATATGCAGCTCAGGTGTAGAAAATTACTATACATCGAGGTAGCTAAGTCACCTTTACAGTTTATACATCGATAATTAGCAGGTGGAGAGAATTATTAAACAGGGTATTAGCAAGGGTTCACACCACTGATTTCAGGAGAGAAATGGCATTAGAAGTGCATAGTAGTAGCATGTGTCTAAGTGGGGTATGGGGGGGTAGCCACAGCTATGGACAGTTACAGCAGTGGGAGGTGAAGAGATGGTGGCGTAGAAATGTTTTGAATGGGCCAATCCTTTTTTCAGAGGTGTTAGCCACAGGGAGGGAGTTAAACCAGGTTGGTGCTCTGTAGTAAAAGGACCTCTGGGCCAGGGAGGTCCTGATTCTGGGTACATGGAGGGGTGCTTGGAGGAGCTGCGGGTGGAGACAGTGGGGGGAGAAGGGCAAATGATTGTAGACAAGCCAGGCGGGACATGTGAGGCATTTATGTTTAATATCTGAAATTTGGCTGGAATAATCTATTTGTGTAGTATTATTTAAGGTTATAATTTTGTATAGCATGCTTTAAGGCTACTGTATTGTAATTTATTACGTTTTCCCTGTAACTGATCAACTAATTTTAAGAAATGTACAAAGTATTATTTGCTGTCTAACCACCATGATACAGTTGAATCACATACAAATTCCACCCATTTTCTGGCTGTAATAATATTTTGTAGACCTTCCAGTACTAAAGAATTTGTAAGAAGTATATTATTCAGTTTCCAGTAACCTTTACCAGAGGCAGATTCTTTGAGATTAGCTATTTTAACCTCAGTTAGGTCATGATCAGATGTGGCCATAGGCCATGACTGTACTGAAGTCTGACCGTATGGGCAGAGATGGGGACAACATGATAAAATCAGTTCTCAAGGACAACTTCCCTCTATGATATGCATGAATGGGTTTTGATTGCTGTGAAAAAATACTATCTATCAAACCTGTTTGTAAAAGTATTTTGTTTAAACATACTGTATCACAAAATATTTTAGTAGTTTTACACCCTTTGTCTGTCCGAAGTCTCCCACAGTTAAAATCACCCGCCAATATTGTGTGCCTGGAAGTGAAAAGATAGGGTTTTTTCTAATGTTAATAACTTAACTCTATCATGTTTTGATTGAGGAGCATATATATTATTAATTCTGAATTCATTATCCAAAAAAATCATTTCTAGTAACATAGCTCGTCCAGGACCTATATCTATCACATTTTGTATTATAATATTTTCATTATTAAGTTATATCCCTAAACTACAGCATACATCATCCCCCATGGACCATAAACACCTGCCCCAGAACCAATTTTTGGTTGCTGTTTGAAGTTCAATATCTGAATGAAGTCTAGTGTCTTGCAATAACACTACGTCAATATAATGTTCCTCAAAATATGCAAAGCTGGCACCTCTTTTTTAAATGATTTAATACCATTAGTGTGGAGAGATGCCACAGTAAGTTGGTACAGTTCCATGTATAAATGCATCATACAGTTCATCATTTTTTTTTCTTTACTGATCTAGTCCCTCATAATTTTTTTTTGTTGAATGGTTTTCTTGGATTTAGGTTTGCTAGAATCTTCTGTATCTGAAGGTAACTCTCTGTTGGAAGGTGTTCTGGAAGCTGTGGATGTAGAGTTTGAGTCTTCCTTCATTTCTGTAACTTTTGAATGTGGTATAAATATTTTGTAGAGGGATGTTATCTGTAGGGGACACAGGGGGTTGGGGTAATGTTCCTTTCCCTTTTTGTACTGTTTGAAATCCATCTGTCTCCATTGTCGTGGGGGGGTGAAGGCATCTGGGAAATGGAACTGCTGGTAGTTTCAGAGTGTGATGGGGTGACTTCAGTGGTGGGTTCAGTAGGTGGCATAGTCTGGTCTAAGTTATTAGCTGTATTTTACTGTTCTCTTCACTGCATGTGGCTTTTTTTCTAATAGAGGAGTGAGGTCTAGGAGGCGGGAGAGGGGTGGAGGGGGCTGATATTGTGCTCTGGCAGCTCTATTAATATAGAAATCCTGCTCAGCATAGTAAGAATTGTCAGAATTATGGGCCACTCAGAGGTAGGTGGTAAAAAGATGACCAGATGCATCACAGAGATTGCATTTAGGAGTTGCTATACAGTGATATCCTGAGTGCCTCATCTCCCCACAGACAGAACATTTTAGTTTGTCACAATTAATGCTAATGTGTCTTGTTGAGCCACATTTAAAACTGGATTTTGTTTGTCCTGGATAGAAAAGGATGCATTTGTCTCTCCCTAAGAAAAACAATTGGGGAGATGTTGAATTCCTGTTTCATTTTCCATAATTTAACTCTGAACTTCCAACCTCCAGTCCAAAATCCCTCCTTGTCAATTATAGGCTCTGGAGTACCTGACATTGACTCCATTGTTCTGGAAAATTATGGTTACAACTGTTATGGTGGGTTTACTGAGGGGGATTTCTTAAATTTTTTGCCATTCATGGTCTTGTTTTTTTTTGACTGTGGAGGGCCCAGAACCTATTAAGAAGATGTTTTTCCTAAAACTAATATCAAAAGTCTGTTTGCCTGTACCATAAATCTGGGCAAATATATCTGCTGGAAAAAATCCCATCTTTTCTTTTATAATGACTCTGCCCACAAAAAAATCTGTCTTGAGGTGGGTGGCCAGGTCCCCCATATATCTAAGTCAAACCGCAAACCGGCGTTTAGAATTTTCAGCAGGTTTGTGTAGCAAACTGGCATATTTTATTCTTTTTTGTTCTTGGGCAGGAACAGAATCAGGGGGTTTCATTTTTGCCTAATTCAGTGTTTTCCACCATTTTATTTTCTGTTACTTGTACAGTTAGGCTTAAGGCAAGCTGATGAATATCATTTTCTGCTTCATAAAAAATGTCATTAGAAACTTGGTCTCTATTTAGAGACATACCTGTTTTAGCCTCCATTTAAAGTTGTTGGTGCCACTCCATGACAAAGTTCGTGACTGCTGTGAAGTGTTTGCATTAACATCTTCTTGCGAGGGATATTGCGGTCTCCACTCAGGCAATTTCAGGGTCGGGGGTCCAGGTGCCATCACCCACTCATTTCCAACCTGCTCCTTCCAATGCAGAAGGTGGAGTCTATTGTAGCGGTGGGGTATTGTCCACAGATTTTTGCTGGCTGTTTGAAAATGTCATCTGGGGTACAGTTTGCAGTGCCAAAATGAAAAACTGCCGGCTGAGAAGATTTTTTTCCCCAAAACACCAGGAAAAGAACTTTGTAAGTGCTTACGCTTTTTTTCCTCCTCCAGTTGTGTTTGAGTGGCTTAATATTATTTCTGCATGGCTTCCATTTGCATTTTCAATTTATTTGCCTTGTCATGCAGAGTTTGTTCTGTAGTGGTCAGTTCCTCTGGGTGTACATAAAGAGAATCCTTTTCTTTTTCCCTGTAGTTTTAGCATTTGACTTGTCTGTGATTTTTTGAGCAGTTTCCATAGTCTCACTCGTTATTTCCTCCCGCCTACTCTGCGGGTCTCAAACATCCTTCTCTGGTGCCGGCTCCTGCATGACTGAATCCTACTAGACTCAGTACAGTGCCCTCATCAGCACAGTAGGGGAATTTCCCTGGTGCCTTGGCCAAATTTCCCCTCATTCACTAAAAATACCAACAACAGCTTAATCAGGTTCAAGGTCTGTTGGCATTCATCTGCATCACCCTCCCCTGGGTCATGCCTGAAAATAGCCAGAATTTGTCTTGTGCACTTACCTGGTCAACCAAAATGAAATAAATAAATAATACATTAAAAAGTCTGACCCACTTATTACGGATACCTTTATAGCAGTCATACACTTATATTGCAACTGACAGATCTGCCTTACCAAAAGCCAAAAACTATGTTCATAATGTTAACATTCAGAAGCAAATACTAATTCCCCATACCCTTGGTTGGAAGAGAAGGTGGGTGTTATTATTATTTTAACTTCAGTGACTGAGCTGAGGCAAAGAAGGTTCTTATTTTTAAGTTTTAGGATATAGCAGACACCCTTTATAATGGACAAAACCTGCTTACACAAACGTGTCTATTAAAAGATGGTTCCGCTGTAATACTATATTTCCTGCTAGTCATCTGATGCTAGAAATTGATGCAAATGAAAATATGTGGATTAGGTAAGGCAGAAAAAAGATAAGAACAGAATACACAGAGCAGAAAGCATATGATATTCTGAATGGCTCCAAATTGACTTCTTTCAAGGATAGACTGAATACAACCCTCCTCCCCTCAATAGCCAATGATTCAGCAAACATGTTATTAGAGGTCTTGTAGACAATGACAGAATTGGCACAAAAGCTTTCCACAGTGTCAGAAAAAAAAACTACTGCATAGCTGGAGAGTGACACCCATGGTACGATCGGAAATGCAGACTGCTGAAAAGTTTAATTCACAAGGTATGCAGTTTTATTGTAAGTGAAGACATTTTATTCAGAAGGGTTTTAAATAACTTAGAAAAGAATATAAGCATCTGCTGAGCAATAACAAATCTATTTATTAAATGTTCATATGCTCAGATCATAAGGTCTGGCAGTATAGCCTAGAGATTAAAGTAACAAGCTATGAATGAGCTTGGTACATCCAGCAGACAGACCTCAGTTTGATTCCCACAACCTCCACTTACACACTGTGTAACTCTGAATAAATCATTTAACCTCCTCAGTACTCCCTGGTCACCCCTGAAAGCAGGCAAATGTGTCTAGCGGACCTCACCTGGTTAATAAAGAATAAAAAAGATCTTGCAGGAGGCATTAATAGCCAACAATAATAAAATATTTTAGGCACTAGGCACTTATGGGTCATCAAATGATAATAGAAGGCTTACAATTGATGCAGCAATTGCTGCTTCAGAGTGGCTTGCCTATTTTTCTAGTGTTTACAAGGTGCAGCAGAGTCATACAAAAAATATATATCTGAAAGTATGTTTATTGTATCAAATAGTTTTTTTAAAAGAAGTTGAAAAATGGCCCACTGCACTCTATGTCCAGCAGAAGTTAAAACTTATTGCACAAAAAAAAAAACAAAGCCACAGGAGTAGACCCCCTTTGGCAGACATCTTTCAATGTGAAGTTGACTGGAGGTAAAAATTTCTGGCCCCAGTTTTCACTATCATAAATGATAATGTTGTGCTTCCATGGGGATTTAACATCAGAAGTACCATGGTGCCAGCCAGGATGCAACACATCAATGCTACAGTATATCACAAAATGCTGACATATACTGCAGGGAACAGTGTAATGCAATGACAATAAAGCCTTTTTGTCATGCAGGATTTTGTGATATGTTATTTGCTGCTAGTTATTGCATCGCATTGTGGCTGGCTCCCCTGTATTGTCCTACTCGTTAAAAAGGGATTCTATATCAACCCCAGTTGTTACTGTCTGTTAACTTAATTGTCTATAGGTTTAACAATTTATTCCCACATGATTTTGGATTGCCATGAGTGCTGGATTACAAAGAAATATATGTTTTTGCCAAATCAATGTGGTTTTAAAAAAACACAATTCTGTGTCTCTTATATTTATATTCAAATTGTGTTATTTACACGTTTTTTTTAAAAAAAGATCTATCCTTGTTTTATAGATATCAAATCCACTTCTGAAAGTGTAAACAGATCTGTTGTTTGGAAAATGCTGTCAGATTATAGAATGGAGAAAAGGTTATTACCTATATTCCAGCTGCTCTACTCAAGTACATTTGTAAAAATAAGGTATGCTCATGATGGTGCCTTGACAGAAATGATCCCTATTAAGTCAGGAGTAAAATAGGGATGCCTTTTGGGCCCCTCACTTTTTAATTTATATATAGAGAATTTGATTCACTGGTTTAATAGCAATTGATAAATTTTTACCTACAGTAAATTGCACAGAAATAAAGATTTTATTCTACGTAGATGATGTCATATTGCTTGTATGAATACCTCTAGGCTTAGAAAGAGGTCTTTCAATTGTTATAAATCAATTTAAAAATATGAAGCTGGGGTTAATTACAGTATCAAAAACAAAAATACTCTGTTTTGGGAAAAAAGGCCACGTATGCAAAACTGGCTGGTGGAGGGAAACACATTTGAAGATGGAAATAAGTTATATTACCTTGGGCTTGTTTTGATACAGACTGAGCAAGAAAAATCATATGAGGAGTGTTTAGCCAACTTGAACATGTACTCACTGGAGACCACAAGAGAGAGAGAAGATGACATGATAGAAACATTTAAGTACTTGAAAGGGACAAATGGTTAGAGTGTTGTGACTTGTTTAAGCATACTGTTGAATCAGTAAATGGGGGCACAGATTTAAACTGGTAGGTGGTGGATTCAAGACGGACATAAGAAAGTACTTCTTCACAGAATGGGTGGTAGATGGAATGTTTTTCCAAGGGAGGTGGCAATTGCCAAGATAGTGTTAGGGATCAAGAATACATGGGGCAGCTAGCAGTGTTTGGTGAAATTTAAGACAGTGAAGAGGTGGAGAACAGGGTGGGGGAAGGATAAACTACCAAGGGACATTCAGCCTAGGCAAAACCAAGAGTAAGTTGGTATGACTCAGGTAGGAATATGGAAAGACAAGATGGACTATGAGTCTTTTTTCTGTTGGCACCTTTCTATGAGTCCATATTTCTTACTATTGCAAATTTTTGCTCCTTAGCCTTCCCAATTTCCTGTTCTCAACACCTTTAATTTGTTCAAAATTTAATAATCTGTCTCCTTGCTTGTAAATTGAAGTGTGATTATAATTCCTTGATTCTAAATTACTTTCAGTGGTCCCCATCTAACAAAAAATTGATACAAAACTGTCACTCTCAAATATACACCCATATATGGCTCTGTTTCTGTACACAGTACCTCACTGTTCTTTTCTCAATTATACCCCTATACACTCCCCATGCTCACCAAACAGTACCCTCTTTATAGTCACCATTAATATCTCTTCCTACCAAACCAGAGCTTTCTGCCATAATTCTCTTGATAAATAGAATTCCCTCCTGCATCTATGGATTACCACTTCATTTCACACACACACACACACACCTCTCTCTCTCTCTCTCTCTCTGTCTCTCTCTTTAAAGCTCTCCTAGAAGGGAATAGGAAATGTTTGCTTATTTCTCTAATTGGTGGCTAGTTCTAATATTCCTATTTATAAAAGGTATACATTTACCTCCAAATACTCAGCATGAGCTGATGCACTAGTGGAGTGGTATTCTAGGTTCTGTACATAAGCTTGGACCTAAGGAAAACTCCAAGTCACTGTTTGCATTAAGAAAACTGTACAGATTGTTGTCTAATACAAAATACAGTTTCTCAGAAATGTTATTCAAGTGCAAATAAACATGGATCATTTGGGGGTATGAGTGTTGCTTCCCATTGGAAGGAACATTACAAGCAATGACAAATTAAAAATAATGCCCTGCTCTTTTGAAACCCCACATTTCCCCCTTGCCACAAATTGTTGATCTTCTCAGCAACTTACTGTGATGACTGCTTATTCTTAAAAGGCCTTCTGTTACCTTATAATATGCCACTTTTGTTGTATTACTGTATCTAATTTACATTGTTGTATAATCCATTACTGCTTTGTTTCCATGTAATGGAAAGTGTTTGGGCTAATTTGTGTAAAATATGTTGTGATGCAGCATGTCTGTTTAAAAGTTCAATTCAGCAAAACATGAACTGTCTTTCTTTTTTTTGATATATTCATATGGCACTAGTTCAATGTACATGCCTGCAAAAGTTTTGAAAATTAGATGGCTTTGGGAGGTTTAAGAGCTTAGCTTCATTAGTCAGCATGCTGTGAAGTCTGAATAATGTCTACTGTTATTCTTGTAGTTCACAGCCCATTTATATTGAGCTGCTTGGCTGAGCACTTTCAGGGAGCCTTGATAGTGTTGAGAGTGAATTGATTAAAAAAAATCCTGCATTTTGCAATAAGTCTTCCAATGATCTTGAGCTCTCTTATAACCCTTTATATTCTACTGCTCTTGTGAGATCAATAGAAATGGTTAATTATGAAAAATGCTACAATCAAACCAATAATGATTTTATAACATGTTATCTAATGTGCTCTTGCTTACTATAAACAATTTTAGTCTGAAGGTACATTATATGTGTTTTAACAATAAAGCATTTAGAATTACATGAATCAGGGAAGCACATTTATTCTTGCATCCCTTGTTCTTACATTTCCAATATTTTTAAAGAGTGCTGCTTCTAAAGCTACTGGGATGTCTGCAAAAGAAGTAATTTTGTGTCAGGTGATCATTAAAGATTCTAGAATATCTTTTGCTGGCACTATTATTTCAAATCCATTTAGTTGTATTGTAGAACTTAGAGTTGAATCAAGTGAAACTGGGAACCAAACCTAAATCTCAGCAGTGCATAGAAGTAATTTTGAGAGTACAATGTACTGAAGTGCAGATATGCAAAGAGATAGCTAAAGGACCATGACATGACATCAGTAGGGGCCAAGCTATTAGATTCAATCATAAAGGAACAGATACAGTTTAAGTCACATTAAACTGTTCCTCCAATTAGTTGTTTTAGCATTTCTGATTGAGTTGCATAAGTGTTGCTGGATCTAGCACAAAGCTCTACAGAAACTGTTTCTTAAGAGATAAAACTCAGTTTTGCATAGCATTGTGACTGGACTGCAGATGCAATCCAACTGAGTTGCAAAAGCATTTTACAAACATTGCTCTTGAGCTGGTAAAGCACTAATAAATAATGTAATATGAGTTGCCAGTGCATTGCCAACTGTAAAAATCAATGCTAAACCAATTCATTGGTGGAACAGTTTAATGCAACTTGTACTGTAGTTGACTTCCTAGAAGATAGCAGTCTAACATATAGGAATCAACAGGGTTCATGATGGGCAGATCATGTCAAATGACTTTGACTGACTTTTTCATCTCGGAGACACAAATGGATTTAATACTGCATATGAGGCTTATCTAGATGGCAGTGGAAATGATTGTTGGTGAGGACTAACCTGGTGGGTTGGTAATTGGTTGTCACCAGACAGGACACATAGAGTGGTCCTAAATGGAATTTGTGGAGTATCAAGTAGAGTCTGTCCTGGCACAAGAACTCTTGAGCATGGAAATAAGTAACATCAAGGTTGGGTTACAGGGCTAAATGAATCTGTTTGCAGATGACACTAAAGTGCATGAGATGAAAGATAATGAAGAGAAGAACAGCAGCATGAAAGGAATGTAGGGAAGCTAGAGCAGTATTCTCCATAGAATAACAGAAACATAAAATTTGTCGACAGAAAAGGACCACTTGTCCCATCCAGTCTGTCCAGATGATCCCTTGGTAGTCTGCCTACACAGACCCTAACTGGTGTCTGATGGCCCTCTCTCCTACCTGCCTATTTCTGCTATGTCTATCTCATGCATGCTTGAAGCCCTCTACTGTTTTTTGCCTCCAACACATCTGCTGGCAGTCTGTTCCAGGCATCTGTGGTAGTGGTGTCCTCCACCCTGGCATGGGGGGGAGAGAGCATTAGGGACCCTTCCCTATCTTTCCCCCCCAACCTAAAGTCTGTTGCCACAGCACCCTTTTCTTCCTTCCTATCCTTTTCTTTCTTTCTTGTAGGATGGCCACCTACATGTTTCTCTTCTTATTTATTCTAATTTCCTTTCAGTCCATAAGTTTGAACCTCCCTGCCAGTGGAGTACATGCAGAGTCAGTAGCTTAAATACTACTAAGAAATAAATATCCTTTTAAAGGTACGGCCGTACTGTAGTAGGTGCAGCTGTATTAGCCCCTTTTAATGTATAGAGCTTTGTGCTGGTACTTTGCTGCAGCACCTGATAAATAAAGTGAAATGAACCAGACAAAAATATAAATACGTGTCTATTTAGGAATACATGAACTGTGCACTTATAAATGCTTATTTCTGTCCAACCTGCTTATTAGACCTATTGAAATAGTTTGTAATGGCATTTTCTGCTTTTGGGTACCTGGGAAATGTTTAGGAAATAAAGTAGTTTCCCCCAAATCCCCTATAAAACAATGCTGCTTTGCAGGTAGCCGAACGGCAGCCACTGCATATTCAGCTATGGTCGTATATGTTAAAATTAGGGCAAAGCCGAGAAGAAAGCAAAAGGCGCTTTATTTGTTTATTTTTTCTATTTTGTCTGAATTTTGTTTTCTTTCTGTGTAGTTACTTTGAGAAGCAGGTGGTGCCATGGAGCTTCATTTAAATATTAAAATATTGCTGTAATGTCTCTGCTCCATGTCCGGCCTGCTTTCTTAATGCTTACAGGTGGCAATTGTAGCACTACACTTGTGGTACCTTTTAGAAGCAGTGCGGAGCTGAAGAAAGAAGCCTTCTCTGCTGTTCATCTGAATGGGAGAGTGTATGCTTTGGGGTCATGAGCAACTGAGCACTCCCCTTTCTTTGGCACTCCTCCTGCTTGAACCTCAGTCTCCTGCACCACTCATTTTCTTACAGCCTCACTAAAGTTGATAATAATAAAACAAAATAAAGGCTTCATATTTTTTTTTCCTTTTCTCTCCTTGCGTGCATAGTTAGGCGCAGACCTTGCATGCAGGATAGAGAATGTTCGGAGGCACACTCAGCCTTTCTCTCTAATGAAGTCTTCTTTTAGAAGACCTCTAAATAACATTATATTGTACTTACTTTCCTATAGGAACTGTTATAAATAAAGCTGCATTGCCAGAATGCTAGGTCTTTACTTTTCTTGTGCAATAGAACTGCAACATTGGTATCAGAAACTTACCTTAGCAACCTTCAACAGGTCCATTCCTTAGGGACCAGTGCCCGATAAGGTTGCCATATTTATTATATGATGCTGTCAATCACTGCTGAATGGGCGGGGCTACAGGAAGTACTTTGAGGGTAAATAGATTTATACACCTTCTGGGATATTATTTCTTATAAAATGCAAAGAGATTATTCATTCCCATTCTTTCTTTTGCCTTATTATTTATTTTTCTAATCATTTTAGCTTAGGAAATTCCATGTATTAGACTAGGAGGTGGAGTTTAAGATAATGTGAATGCTTGTTGTATAAATATCAGTCCCTTGGTTCAGATAGATAGATCAGTTCAGTCTGAGTGCAGGTTGAGATACACAGACTGGTGCTCCAGGTCCTTGCTATGTAATTTAAGCTTGTTTAATTTTCTTTTTTGATTTATAGTATTATTAATAAATTCACACGTGTGTGTTTTTCACCTTACTCCTGTTGTTGATGTTTTCTTCTCCCACACCCCACTACCACAGCATTCACCACTCTTTCAGTGAAGTAGCACTTCCTCACATCCCTCTTACCCGCCCCCCACTTCATTGCATGCCATCTGGACCAGGTGATCTTTCTCATTTGAAAGAGACTCTCCTCCCACACCCTGTTCACCCACACGAGGTACTTGTTTATCATGTCTTCTCTTGCGCTCCTCTCTTTCAGGCTATAAATGTTGCGATCCCTCAGCCTCTCCTCATGGGGATTTTGATGCAATTCCTGCACCATTTTAGTTGCCCTCCTCTGGACAGCCTCCACCCTATGTCCTTTCTAAGGTGCGGCCTCCAGAACTGGACACAATACTCCAAGTCGGGTTTCACAAGCAAGTGATACAGTGGCAACATCACCTCCTGCCTTCTGCTACAGATATTTCTCCCTATGCATCCCAGCATCCTACTGACCCTACCCACTGCTTTGTCACACTGCCCTGCCACATTGAGATAATCAGATATGATAACCTCAAGGTCCCTTTCCTGCTTAGTGATTGTCAGTAAACTCAATTGGGCAGACTCGATGGACCACAGTTCCCTCTTCTGCCATCTTCTTCTATGTTTCTATGTTTCCCATCCTATACTCAGCTCCTGGGACCTGTGCCCTAGGTGCATTATTTTGCACTTTTTTGTATTTGTATTGAATCTCAACTGCCATGCTCTTCACTACATCTAACAGATGGCAAGAGATGCAAAATGATGCTCACTGGAAACAAAAATCTGCAGCTCAAATATCACATCAGTTGGGTCTGAAAAGATCCCTTAAAGGGAGAAAGAGAGAGAGAGAGAGAGAGAGAGAGAGAAGAGAGAGAGAGATACTCTTATGGTTATAATAAACAATAGTTTGAAATCCTATTACTAGTGCAATACAGCATATAGGAAGTGAAATAGGATGATGGGATGTATCACACATGGTTTCACTAGTCTCAACAAGGAGGTGATATTGCCACTGTACTGGTCATTAATTAGAGCATACCTGGAATGCTACATGTAACTGAAACCTTCATCTGAAGAAGGACAGGAAGGACTTGGAGGCTGCTCAGCAGAGGGCTACAAAAATGATCCAGGAGCAATAAGACATGAACTATCAGGAAAGGCTGGACAGTCAATACTCTTTGGAACTAAAGGAAAGGGAGGGGGGCATAACAGAAACCCACAAATATATGCTGTGACATAATAGGGTGGATTCTTCAGAGTTATTTATCAGAAGAATCAACACAACCACCTGAGGGCTTAACCTTAGAATACCAGGTGAAAAACTGAAAATGGATGTCAGAAAATACTTCCTCATTGAGAGGGCGTGGGATAGGTGGAACAATGTACCCAGTACTATGATTAATGCTAAGGCTTTTTTAGGACCCAAAACCCATGGGACAATTTCTAGGGACTAATTAGAAACAAAAGGGTGGTGGGGTAAATAGATCTCTGAGGAGACTAGATAAAACTACATAGGAACAACAGGACAGATTTGGTAAACTACTTATCTTTTTTGTGCTTTACTCACTGTTTATCTATATACCTAGTCTCTCCAGGCTGGCCCATTGCAGAGTACATTTATTTAAGGCAGTCACTTAATGCAGAATGCTTGCAATTAAACAACACAAATTATAATGCAGGACCGGATGGCCACTATGTAAGTCTTCTGCCTGAGCTGAGTCTCCTTTCACACCATCCTTGCATGTCTTAGGGCATTCATCAAACCAGCAAACATTACCTAACTATTTTATTTATGAGCTCTGATAATGTACTCCCAGATTTTATGATATCAAGCATTTCTGGTAACCAAGTCTTTGAATGATGGTATAACTGGATCAGTGGCTGCAACCTCAACAAGTACTGCCAATCATGTAAACATACTTGAATTATATCACAGTCTGTATTTGCACATTGGTCACTGCATTTGATGGGCATTTACAAGAGGGAACTGTGAGGATGCCTTTGCAGTTGTGTTGAATCTTTTCCCTATGAGGCTCCAAACTTCACTGCTTGGAATTAATTTTTTCTCTACAATCATTTTTTTGCCCCTACTGTGCAAAGGTCTTCCACAATGAAAGCAGTCATCTGGCAGCAACAGGAAGGTGCTAAATGCAGGCACACACATCACCTTAATTTCACTCTTTCTAGCTATGGATGGAACTATCACAATCTCCCAGGAAGTTGCATGCCTTAAAACATACCTGTCTGGGCTGCTAGGGCACACACTGTCTTTGCAGGAGTGTAAAATGCTGAGCATTTACAGTATCTTGAGCTAAAAGCACTCTGGCCTGCTTTAACACTATGCTCCAGCAGAAGATGCATCTCCTCTCACATCCAAAGCAGATTTGACCCTCTCTTGGGCTGGCCAAGCTATCTCAGTCAGAATCTCAGCTCCCAATTGGTTCATTCACTCAAAGGGTGGATCTGTATCACAGTATCTCAGTCCCCTTTTTTAATTGCCCACATTTACCACAGATCATCAGTTATCTTCATTTCTGGCAATCTTGGCTCTCTCTCAGCTGATTTGTTGCTTGACATCCTGTGACCACCACTGAAGTAGATGTGGGGACAAAAATGGATGTGCCCAGGGACTTTGTTACATTCTGTTTTTTGTTATAACAGCTATTTATCCACCTTGTCGAGGGGCAGCTGATCAGCCTTATCCCCATTCCACTGAACAAGTCATCATCTCCCCTGGGACCTACATCAACTGGGTGTCCTCCCATAAATGTCCCCTCATGGTGGGTCTGGAGGGAGCAGGCTTGCACTTCCCACCAAAGCACAAATACACAGGGGGAACCATGGCTCAGTCCTGGGTGGTGGTGCAGACCCAGGCAGATCAGGAAGCGTGTCATTAAGTCCCCAATGCTTTTTCCACTTTTCTTCTCCACCCCTGCTGTAGGACATTCATTGTGTGTGGGGGGGCACTCAAGCAGAATGTTCCTGAGCTCTCTTCCTTCATGCTGTGTGCACTACCACCAGGCATCCACCTGATAGCAGTCATAGGTGGGTGACATCCCTCCCCTCTCCAAAAAGGAGAGCATTTCGTTGGGTTTGAAGTCAGGCAATTTATTATTCATGTGAAACTTTCAGAAAATATTTCCATGCTTACAACGTTGTCACCTTTGGAGCTAGATAACTGAAAACGTATATGTATACTCTCTTAGAAGAGTCATAGAAACTCCTAATAGAGAAGTATCTGGTTATGAAAATTATAAGTTACAGGCATTCAACATTTTACAATTTATTTGTTAAATTGTGTGAAAATTTTCAAAATATCTGGATGTTTACAGCTCCACATGATTGAAGGTATACGCATAAGACATGGCATTGTTACCAAAATAAATATGTCCTTGAATCTAGTTAAACTGGATAAATGTGGTTTAGTAGGTTAAAATTTTTTGTGGATACTTTAGAAATTACTAAATGGAAAATTTGCTCAAAAATTCATGGACATATAATAGGTAATTCCACTAGAATTCCCCTTGTGGAATTTAACTTTCACAATACACTTATCACCACTGAATCACCTTAACTGCACTAGCATCATTAGGGTTACCACCGGTCACTACTTTCGCAGGACAGTCCTGATTTGGGCAGCTGTGTCTGCGAAAAAACATGAAAAATACTAAATGTCCTGACATTATAGTACAAAAGAATATTTTCAGACTTTACTCTAAATGCTGCAAAAACTATAGTACCTTAACTAAAATACCTTAAAATGATTAGAAACACTAGGGAACATCTAAAAAACTGGAACACTTAGTCTTGATTCTGATTATCTAGAGAAAAAATCTGTTGTGTTGGTTGAGGTTACATATTGTCCTGCAAAAAATCATATTTCAGTAAGAAATGTCCCACTTTGGGCTTTTTAAAAGGTGGTAACCCTAAGCATCATGACCCTGCAATACTCCTCCAACACTCCCGCAACAGTAATGCCTGGTATCATGCTTCATTAAGACTAAAGATATCCAGATACTTGTGTCACAATGGCCTAAGTTGCAACTAGTTTTAAGGTTTAAAGTCATTTTGTGCCACTGTTTTCAAATAGTGAAACTATATACATTGTTATCTACAGGGTTGTTAAAGAGTCAACAGGTGGCATTGTACAGAAACAATGCTGCACATGAATGTGCTGCCACAAGTCATTATGTCAGTGAGCTCTAGTGGTTATCTGGCATATTGCAAGAATTCAGGGTAGTTTGTTTTGTTTTAATTTTGTTGACCTGGTAAGCCCACTGGGCCTAGAAGTTCCTTTTTCAGAGGCGACTGGGGGGAGGTGGAATACAGATGGTAAGCAACTGAAACTGAACCAGATTAAGCTGTTGGTGGTATTTTTAGTGAATGAGGGAAATTTGGCCAGGACACCAAGGAAATTCCCTTACTCTGCAGTAGGGGGAACCCCTGGCCATTTCTGGATGGCTGAGTCAGTCTCTGGACTGCTGTGTGAGGAGAAAGCTGTGCAACAAGCCGGGGAGTTGCTCTCCTCATCCACGACGGGGTTTATGGAGACTGACGTTTTTTTTCGATGCCACTACAAATGTGCCAGGAAACTGAAGTCATGGATTCAGCTCATAAGGAAATGACTACTACAGTAGCTACATCGGATTTAAATGTAAATGACCGGAATATGGATGGCAAAAAAATGGATGCTGAACTTACTTTGCAACAGCTTTTGTCGAGAGAAGAAACATTGTTTCAGCAGAGAAAGCAGAACTTGTTGAGGCACTTCTCTCCTGTGACCGTGCAACCGAACAGTGACTCGAACTTACCTACGGGACCACAGCTGCCAGAGGTAGTCATAGCAACAGTCCCTTCTGAAACACAGAGCGAACTGAGCATTGCTTACTGTGGGAAGGATGGCGATCAAACAATGGCAATGACCTTTATGTTTTCGGCTTCTAAAGAAACTCATCCAACAGAATGACATCTATCAAAAGAGAAATCAAGTCAGTTACTTTGGGTGGATGAACCGCCGATTACTAAAAGTGCATGGTCAGCTGAAGATTCCTTAAGGGTGGCAGGGTGGGTGCATTCGCCTGATTTCAATGAATGGATTTCTGGTTTTGCTTCTATAAAGATTACAGGGGTGTCAACACCGCAACAAAAATCTTCTACCCCAGTGAGTAATCAGCAGGTTTCCCGAACTGTTACTGTTAATGAAGCTTCTGACATTAATAACTAAGGGCATAGACTCTGTTTCCCCTCTAGCCCTGCCCAAAGAATTGGAACTCACACAACACCCAGTTTTAGGTGCTGTGCAGAAAGTAATAGAGGAGACTGTTGTACTGGACATTCCAGAGGACCCTATGAGTGATTTTTTCAGATGTTTCTGATATTCCTAGAAATATACCTGCCGAAATTAGGAACAGGCCTGCACCTCTAGAAGAAGAGGGTTTTTTTTCGTCCTTCTTTGGAACAATCAAAGAAATCTTATGCTTCTTTTTTTTCTAATACATTCTACCCAGCCAAAAGACACAATGCAGTAAGACTTATTTACAAGGGAGGTCTTGATAATTTTCCAGATAGAACCTATGTAGGAAGAAAGTTGTTAAAAGAAAACATGCATTTTTCTGTTACAGAATTATATGCACTTATACATGTCTCTGGAGAGAATATATTTGATGTTAGTTTTAAATTAGGGAGTGGCCTGGATAAATTTTGGATCCAGTATCACCAGGCCAGGAATTCACCCCTATGGGCCCCCTTTGAAGTTATCCCTTTGTCTAGGCCTACACACAAAACTGTCACTGTTTTGTTCAGAAATGAGGGGGTTAGTGTTGCTGACTTGCTTTTTTGGTTGAAACAAAGATGTTCTGTGACAAATACTCCTGAAGCTATATTTGATACAGAAGGGATTTAGACAGGAGGGTGGAAAATACGTGTTATTTTAAGAACTGAAGAGGAGGAGGTCCAACATCTACCTAATGTTTTTTTCTTAGGAAGAGATAGAGGAGTCTTGTTTTACCCAGCCAAAATCCTGCTATAAATGTGGTCAAATAGGTCACATAAGTAGTGTGTGTGATAGAATTAAATGTACCTTGTGTCAGGAAGTGGGGCATACCAGTAGTAAGTGCAGGAGTACTGTGATATGTAATTTCTGTGGGATTAAAGGTCATTCTTACATAGCCTGTCCAGAAGCTGCACATAGCAAACACTCCTCCACAGATAGTGAGGAACAAAGACTTCTGGCAACTACTGCCCAGAGAGCACACAACAAAAAGATTTTTGAGCACACTTTAGCATCCACATCACAACCAAAAGTATTGACAAGTCCTATCATAGGACTAGTCGGGGACAAGAACACAAATGCTACAATAGAGGGAATGAGTGAGGTTTCCACTCCACTAGTGGAATCTACAGAGAATGTTTATGGGGTGTTACAGGTAGATACTTGTCTAGAGGAAGATTTGGTTTCCACAGCTTTCTATGCGCCCCCCCCCCAAACAGGATGAGGGTAAGGAGAAAAGGATGCCTACAAGGAGACATCAATCTTAGTCCCACCCAGTTCCCAAAGTCCCTAAAACTGCACTGATTGAAATTTCCACCAGATATCAAGCCCTTTTTGATGCTGAGGCCTCTGATAGTGAATCTGTGGGCTCCTGTATTGATTCTCATGCACAAGAGATTCTAGTAGAAAGAGACAAGACAGGAGAAACACATGTGGAACCTGAGGGTAAGAATCAAAAAGGGAAAGTTAAAAAGAAAAGGAGAAGGTAGAATAACCTCATTTTTTTAAAATGTGCTTAGCATCACCGCTTCAATTTTATATTTCCAATGTTAATAGTATAAAAAATAACTACAAAAGAGGGGCAGCTTTTCATCATCTACAATCATACCCCCCTGGAGTTTTTTTTAATTCAGGATATCAGATTCCATGCTATTCCTGAGATAGCAGTAGCTACTAAAGAATGGTACACTGGAGTCTCTTTCTGGTCTATAGGTACTGAAAGATGCACAGGGGTCGGTATTCTTTTTCATCACATACAACCTACTATTGTCAAACTAATAGATTTGCTACCAGGGGGTGTGTTATTAATTGATTTTAGATTACAGAATGTGTCTTTCCATCTAGTGAATATTTATGCCCCTCAATCAATGGCTGATCGTACCACTCTCTTCCATCTAATTAGTCCTTACTTACATATAACTCAAAAAGTGGTTTTTGGAGGTGATTTTAATTGTAGGTTGAGTAAGCAAGACAGGAGTGAGGGTACCAAAACAACAAAAATGTTTGGAGATATGACGGCCTTACATAATATAGTACATACTGCTAATCTAAAGGATGCTATGTTTACACATGGGGTGTGAGGGATAAAACGTTTTTCAAAGGATTCTATCCACAAGAATTGATTTTTTCTTTATCTCTAAATCCATACATATTCTAGCCTCTTCAGTCACTTTTGTAGAATACTCTGACCATAAACTATTATCAATAAATTGTGGTTCTTTAAAAGTAATAATTGGTCCAGGGTACTGGAAACTTAACCCTAAAATTTTGTTAGAGACTGCGTGTTTACAAAATATTACGCATTTCCTTACATGTAAACAATCCTTATTTGATCTGTATGATGATCCAGTTACTTTGTGGCTGGAAACTAAAGCTGAGATTAGGGCCCTTCTGATACGGAACTGTAAACAACTAAAAAATAATGATTACGTGGAATATTTATAAGACAGGAAACAATTACAGTACCTATATACACTTTCACAGACAACACATGATTTTTCTGACCAAATAACAAATTTGAAACAAAAAATGATGCATTATCATGGGAAATTAACAGAAAACCTTAAACAGCAGCAACAATTTGGGGTGCAAGGCACGTTTGAGAATATTTTCCCCCTTATTAGGAATCAGGACCAGATTTAAAACAAAGTAATTGAGGCATTATATGATACACAAATGACTATTCAAACTTCTAAATCGAAAATTTTACATATTGTATCCAATTATGCAGAATCTTTAAAAAATCTGAAACTGCCTGTTTTGATTTTCAACCTTTATTTCAAAAGCTAGAAATACCTATTGTTCCTCAAGACCTGATAGATGGCCTAGTCCAACCCTTTACTACAGTAGAGGTATTGGAAGCCATTACATCACTTACAAAAGGGAAATCTCCAGGATATGATGGGTTAACTGCAGAACTTTGCAATATTTGGGGACAAAAAATCTTACGAGAACTTACAGAAGTTTATAATACTATTGTACAACAAAATAAGGTACCATTAGAGATAGCTTCTGGTATAATTATTTTTTTACATAAAAAGGGAGCTAGAAAAGAGTTAACAAATTGACTGCCAATTAGTCTATTGAATAATGATTTTAACATTTTGACTAAAATGTTTAAACGACTATTGGCTGTTTCTAAATTTGTATTATCACCCGCACAGTCATGTACAGTACCAGGTGCTAGTATCACAGATCAGTTAATCTTATTAAGAGATCTATTTGACAGACACACTCTAACTACTTTAAAAGGCTATATATTGTCATTAGATCAAAAACAGGCCTTTGACAATGTTAATCACAATTTTCTATTGCAAACCTTACTGTATTATGGCATACCAGCCACTTTTGTGATTTGGTTGCAAGCTTTATACAGAACAACCACAGTTAGGCCTTGTGTTACTGGTTTTCTTGGACCATATATTCACATACAAAAAGGAGTTAGACAGGGATGTCCAATAAGCCCCCTGCTGTATGTTTTCAGTATTGACCCACTTCTAAGGATACTTAATACAACAACTAATATTCGGCCATTACAATTGCTAAATGCAGAACTCCCATTCAAAGCTATGGCCTATGCAGATGATGTAGTAATATTGGTAGGAGATAGTTACGCTGCAGAAAAAGCAGTAGAGTCATGCCATGAATATGGAACCCATTCAGGAACAAGTTTGAATCTCCTTAAAAGCACTGGAATGCTTTTCAGTGATGAAGGTAGTTCTTTGGGTAACATAGCTGGAATCTCTCTTACATCAGAAAAGGCGAAAATCCTAGGGATAAATTTTGGGGGAACACAAATGGATATAGATAATTGGGACGCTAAAATATAAAGTGGAACTTAGATGGTACAGAGCTGGAATCACAAAAAAATGAGTTTTCAGAAACGAGTATATTTTATTAAAACATATCTCATTCCAATTTTTACATGTATAAGTGAAATATTTCCAGTTCCTAAAACAAGAGAGGTCAGGCTTTATAGTCTTTTTTTTCAATCCTTTTGGAGACGTAGACTAAATCCCATCAAACGTAACATACTTTACTTACCAATTAAACAAGGGGGACAAAACATGATTAATCCTATTATCTTTTTTTTCTGTCAGTTTTTATACATCAATCTCAAACCTTTACTAGTACTGACTACGAAATGTTGGGGTTCTCTCCTACGACAAACAATGTTACCTTGGTATCCAGATTGGGAAAAGGATCAGTTGAAAGTACTTAAAATCTCACCCTGGACACCACCATATTTAACAGAGATATTTTTCAAGCTGAGATTATGGGGGATAAGAAGGGAGAGAATATTATTGCAATCCAAAAAACAACTATATGGGTTCATATGTGAAACGTATTTCAGAGAACAAGACACCTTTCCTAAATGTCCTCTTAATAATAAGGATGTCATTTTCGAATTTGTCACAGAAAAAAGAATCCCTGTAAAATTTAGGGATATACATTGGCTGACATGTCATGAGCGACTAAATGTTAAAGATAACCAAAAACATAAAAAATTAGAAGAAAGAAGTTGTTCTAGACAAAACTGTTTTAACTTCTTGGAAACAATAACGCATTTGTTTTTTACTTGTACTTATATTGAAACATTTTGGGATTTTATGTATCAGAAAACTAAAGGGATAATGTTTCAGCAATTATCTTATAATTCTTTGATGTATGGGGAGTATCTTCAGTCCTGGGTGAAATGGGATAAAAGTACATTGAGAATCATTTTTGTAGTAATTAAATGACATATTTGGAATTCAAGGTGTTTATTTACCTTACAACAAATTGAGTTTTCTTATGATGATTTGTATAATAATATTCTTAAAGATCTAAAAGGTATGTATTTTACAGAAACAAAACAAATGGATAACAGACGACTGCAAAATTGTTGGAGAAATTTATTATGGATTACAGATACTGATGTGCCAATAACATAATATGGGTTAGGAAGAGGTTTTTTTTTATGTTAATTAATTGTATATGGATTGTATGGTTTGTCTTTTTTTGATATATCGGATTATTTGTGTGATTTCAAAATAAAAAATTTCCCTACTCTCCATTAGGGGAACCGCTGGCCTATGTGATGGCCACTTGTGCTGTGCAAGCAGAGAGGATGGAGCTACCTGAAGCAGCAGAGCAGGTTGCTCCCATGCAAACTGAAACGATAGATTCTGAAGTGTTTTTCAAAGCACCAACTGTGGAAATAGAGTCAGTTCGAGATGATCATACCACTGAAAGTTTACCTGAGTCCTTTGGTTTGTTAAGAGACTGGGAGGTTGTTATTTCAAAACCGAGTGAAAGTGTGGTAGCCACTGCACAGACAGATGAAACGGCAGTGTCGGTAGCCTTACAGCGGCAGCTCCTGGAGGAAGAAGCTTGTTTCAAGGCGAGACAGTGTGAACTGAAGGCTGCGATTGCAGCAGCAGATCAGTGCTCTCTCTCTGTGCAGACAGAACCGCCAGAAGTAATAGCTGCAAATCCAGATGCTGATGTGGCAGCTTCCCAGTCAGTGCCTCTGTGGTTGACTGCAATTGCAACGGAGAGCATTCAGCAAGTGAAGCAGGATGGTCCTCAGCACTCGTTCTCCTTTTCTCCAGGTATGGGGCAGTCACCCTTGTTTGTATTTGTGGTGAATCTTTTTAAAAACACAGAGGGATCCTCGCCGGGAATGGCAGCTTTGGGTACTGTATTACCTGGCCTAAGACGAGGCTCCATGGCTGAGGTGCCAGTAGAATCCCAGGACTCGTAGATAGACAAAACACAGTGGTTGGTGGATCAAGCTTTGATTGTGGCTGGCTGGGAACAATCTAAATCTGGCTCCTGGGTTTTGGGACTTTCGAAACTTTCCATTTCTATGTGTGGTAAATCTACTCCTGACACTCAGAACTGTCTAATAACAGATGGTGCTAGACCGAAGGATTGGGGTTCTAAAATGGATATTACACATTCACTGCATGTACCAGAGGGTTTGGAATTAACACAGAACATGGTTCTGCCCTTACTGCACACTTTGGAGACTCAATCCTGTGGGGCTGACTGTTCTGTTGTTCCCATTGTCCTACCTCTGAGAATCAACTGGACAAAAGTGTGGATGGACATGCTGAACCTGTAAAATATTTTACCTCCTTATTTAGAGCCCCGGTTTTCCCAGCTAAGCGTCACAATGATATCAGATTAATTTATAAGGGGGGGTTAGCTACTTTCCCTGATTGTAAGCATGTGGCTAGGGCCTTACTTAAGGGTTCCATGCATTTTACCCCAGTAGAAATTTATGCACTGATCCATGTATCAGGGGAACCAGTATTTGATGTTAGTTTTAAGCAGGGGAGTGGTTTGCAGAAATTCCGGTCCCTATATCACCAGTTAAAGTCTTCTCCATTGTGGGATCCCTTTGAGGTAGTCCCATTGACTAAACCAGCACATCTCATGATTACTGTTTTATTCAGAAATGAGGGATGAGTGTCACTGACTTGATGCACCGGCTCAAACAAAAGTGCACGGTTCAGGAAAATCCAGAACCTATCTTTGACGATGGCCATATATGGAAGGGAGGATGGAGAATTCAAGTGATTTTGAACACATCTGATACTGGGCTGATTCATTTACCTAATAGTTTTTTTTTTTTTTGTAAAGATAGAGGGGTCTTGTTTTACGCTGGTTAGCCTAAAGCATGCTACCGGTGTAGGGCCACAGGACATCTGAACAGTATGTGTGACAGATTAAAGTGCACTAATTGTAATGAACTAGGCCATAGTGCAGGACTGTGTAGAAATGACATGGTTTGCAATCTGTGTGAGGAAAAGGGTCATACATATCACTCTTGTCCCTCAGCAGTGTACACTCAGGGAGAGCAAACTGACTGGGATGAGCAAAGGGTTATGATAGCTCTGGCACAACGTACTAATGCTCAGCATGCAGCCTCTAGGCCTCAGGATACACCTTCTGATAGGCCAGAAGCTGCTGTTCCTGCACCTGAAGATCCTGTAATGGTACAGTTGTTAGCTACACCTCCACCAGAATTATCTGTCACAGACCCTTTTTCAGTAGCCCCCCAGCAGGCGACAGGTGTCCAGGTCTCAGTTGAGACTCCTGTTTTTGAGGTGGATGTGTCCCATATGAAGCACACTCCAGAATTATCCTGTCAACCCCAGAAAGTCCAGGTCAGGTCTTCCAGACATAGACAAAACTGGATCCAACTGGCTGCAAAAATGCCTAAAACATCTGAAACTCCCACTAAAAACAGGTTTGCTCCTTTACCAATAGAAGGGGGATGCTCTGGGGATGAGTCAGATGGTTCTTCAGTGGTTTCTTCTCTACTGGACCTTGGTTCAGAATTAGAAGAGCCTCTACAGGACAAAGCACATCCTCCCCCAGCTCCAGGAAAAAAATCTGGGAAGCCTAAACATGCTAGAACTACAAGAGCTTCTTCTAAGAAACCCCCTTGAATGAGAATTTCTGTGTTAGGGTACTATTGCTCACTTCTTTGTAATTCTAATGTCTCTTCTTTCTGTGTTCTCTATTAATGTTAATAGCATTAAGAGCTTACGGAAGAGACGAGCTGTATATTCCCACTTACAAACTTTTTCATCAGGTATTTTCTTTTTACAGGATACCAGGTTACACACTGTATCTGAACTGAAACAGGCCATTCAGTTTTGGTACTCAGGCCCCTCTTTTTGGTCGCTTGGGGATGATACTTGCTCCGGGGTAGCTATACTATTTAAAGGGGTGGAGGTTCATATCATTAAATTAGTGGATTTAGTCCCTGGTCTGGCTTTGATTCTTGATGTAAGACTTCATAATGTATTATTCCACCTCATTAATGTTTATGCAGGTCAAACAAAGGTGGCAAGGATTGAGTTGTTTCAGGCCATACGGCCTTATCTATACTCTGCACATCATGTCATTCTGAGTGGTGATTTCAACAGTGGGTTGAAACTCAGAGACAGGGAGAGAAATACTGTTACTAATAAAGTACTGTATTTTGTGATATGACCTTTCTTTCCGCCATGATCCAGAATGCTAACCTGAGGGATGCCTGTTTTGAGACGGTTGGGAAAGCTGACCCCACTTTTCATAGGGTACCTTAGCCACAAGAATTGATTATTTTTTCATTTCTCCACTTTTTCAGATTTCTAGGGCAAAAACTTTAGTTGCGGAATTTTCTGACCATAAAATGTTACATTTGTTACTGGATAGGACTTGTGCGCTCCCTAATGGCCCTGGTTATTGGAAGTTGAATGCATTGCTTTTAGATAAGGAAGATACCGATCAGAATTTGTTGTATTTATCCAAGCTAGAAAATCGGTGTTGGATATGTATGAGGACCCTAGTTGTTGGTGGGAAGACACGGTCCGGGATTTGTCTGCTGTCTTAAAATCACATGGTAAGGTAATCCAAGATAGTGAATACGGGGTTTATCTTATGCGTAGGTTACAGCTCCAAAAATTGTTATCCTAAACATGATTTTACTGCACAAATTAAAAGTGTGAAACACTAAATGGTGGAATACCAATTACAACAAGAGCGGCATCTGCAGTATCAACAGTCTCTTTGCATTTAGGATAGGAAGGGCTTAATCTGTCCTTATGAAGGGAATACTTCCAAGAATCTTAATAAAATAATGGACAGCTTGTTTGATAAGGATGGTAAATTATGTACTGACCCTGGACAAGTGCTTGCTATTGTGTCCCAATACACGAATCAATCCTTTACCCCCCCATGTGCAATCCAATGACTTGGAGGCATATCTTGATTCAGTTCCTTCTGTTGATCTCCCTAGTAATTTGGTTACACCCATAATAGCTGAAATTTCACCTCAAGAGGTACAGAGGGCAATCAAGGCCTTGGGAAATAATAAGGGACCGGGTGGGGATGGGTTGACTGGGAGTTATTTAAATTTATAGGACCACACATTTTGTCAGAACTGGCTGCGGCCTTCACAGCAATTCTACAATCAGGGTCTCCTTCCTTATACCTGACAGGGGGTATGCTGATTCATGTTTTTAAGCAAAAAGGGGATAGACGGTATGTGGACCATTGGAAGCCAATCTCTCTGTTAAACACAGACTTCAAGATTTTGGCTAAAATTCTGAATAGTCGATTGTTACTGGTAGCAGCACATATTATATCTCAGGCACAGGCATGTGCCATTCCAGGTAGAAACATCACGGAACACTTAATTCTTTTGAGAGAAATTTTTGAGCATGGTACTAGGCATAAAGCTGAAGGCTTTGTGCTCTCCCTAGATCAAAAACAGGCTTTTGATTCAGTCAGCCACACTTTCTTATGGAAAGTTTTAAAGAAATATGGTATACCTCTTCAATTTATTAGCTGGATTCAGTGCCTTTACAAGACAGCCACAGTCACCCGTTTAGTCAGAGGTTGGAAGGGGCCTATGTTGTCAGTATAGAGGGGGGTGCATCAGGGTTGCCCCTTAAGTCCCCCTGTTATATACCTTTAGCATAGACTCTTTGTTAAGGCTTCCTAACAGTTCTGCTATTTTGAGGCCTACTGTTGTAACTTCAGTTCCTCTCAATTATAACGCATTGGCCTATGCGGATGATCTTTGTATTCTGGTGACAGATGAGGCCTCTATTAGTGAGGCTTTAAAGTATTTGTAATATGTATAGTACCTATGCAGGCACAAGTTTGAATTTGGATAAATGCATAGGTACCCAGCTTGGATTAGTTGCCCATCCTGGCCTTGAAGTGTCTGGTATTAGCTTAGTGGCTACCCAATTGAAAGTTCTTGGGGTTATTTATGGTCAGGGGTTCATGTGTCTCTTGAATTGGGAACCCCGCCATCTTCATGGTAAAGCTTTAGTTGCTCAGTGGAATAAATGGAAGTTAAGCAAAGTAAAAAGGGTACACTTGATTAAAACTTTTCTTATTCCAGTGTTTCTTTATATCAGTTATGTTTTTCCTCCACCTTGTCAACTGGTAACTGCTATTTATAGTCTCTTTTTTTAAGCTGTATGGGGCAGCAGATTAATCCCGCTTAAAAGGAATATTAGGCATCTCACAACAGAACGGGGGTGTTGGGGATGGTGAACCCCATTCTATTTTTTATAGCATCTTTATGTATGCAAATTTTAGGCTGTTGTTAATTGTTTTGGATCAGAGCAGGGTGTCCGTGTTTTTGCAGAATTGTGGAACTTGGTTTAGGCAATGGGATGGGGGGAATTAACTATATTGCACAGATCTCTAAATGTGCCACCCTATATAAAGGAAACCTTTATATATTTTAAACGTTGGAAAATAACTAGTCACATTTTATTGTCCAAACAGAGGAATGACCTATATAACTGGGTGATGTTGACTCAATTTAAAGAACCTGAAACTTTCCCCAGATGTCCACTTCAGCATAGAGGGGCATTTCTGGTTTTGTTGAATACCCCCAAGATTCCAGATAAATTAATAGACTTTCATTGGTTGAGCTGTCACGATAGGATTAACATAAAGGCTAGTAAAAACATAAACAAATGACTGAGCGGTTTTGTGTCAGACCTGGATTCATCCAACAGCTGGAAACAACTGAACACCTTTTTTTTACCTGCATATATTTAAACCTTTCTGGTCCCTGTTGGCAACTGTCTGGTGTGCCCTGTGGTTTCAGTCCATTAACATGGAAGCACTAATGTGGGGTATATACCTAAGGGTGGGGAGTCACTGGCATGTTGAAACCTTACACAAGGTATTATTAGTGATTAAGTGGTTTATTTGGAATAGTAGATGTTTGTTTGCTTTGCAACAGAAATGATTGTTTCACGAAGAACTTATAGGTAAAACTACGGGGGAATTACAAGCCCAATATAATGAGGATGCTCAGTTCTTACATTCCAAAACTTTGCTTAGGATCTGGAGGAACATGCCCTGGGTGACGGATTCTGATGTGCCTGTGACTTGATATGATGAGGGACGTGGGTGACATTTCATGCTGTTTATTTTTAGTATGGTTTGTGAGATAGCTTTGTTCAGGGATTGTATTATACGCTTTGTTTTACAAGGATGTCTTTTTTTTTTTTTGTTTGTTTCCTTATTTTTCTTTTATTATGGTGGTTAACTCTATTTTGATTTCTTTTTAGAGTTCCTGCTCAAGTTTCATCAGACATGATCATGCTGTTTAATGATTGTTTAATATTTTCTTATTCATTACTCCTTGTTAGGCATTGACTGACTTGTGATGTAATTTTTTTTTGACTGATGTATGTTTTGCATTCTTGTATGATTTTTTTTCTTCAATAAACTCCACTACTCTTTTTTTCGATAAGTGCCATGGGATCTTTAACATCCACCTGAACTATCACCAATCCAGAAAGATGGGACGTCGGTTTAACGTCTCATCCGAAAGACGGCACCTCAGAAGTGCAGCACCCCTCTCATACTACACTGCAGTGTCAGTATTGGGATATTAACCCAAGTGCCAGATGTGGGAACTGAACCCACAACTCTCTGATCTCCCAGCCTCAGAGGCGAGTGTGCTACCTACTGAGCCACTGACACTGACTGGTGCGCAGTGATGTCCATGACTACTCTTCATGGTTCATCATGCAAGATAGTGACTTGACACTTGACACTTCTATAGTTTTACTATGGAGCCTGTTCTAAATATGACTTATTGCCACTTTACCCACTCTTCACCTTCCTCTGCAATGGCAACTCAAGTATATGACGGGACTAAATACATGAACATCACTTTGACAATAGTATCACAACATTCTACAATTTCATAAAAGCTCATGAAATTCAACATTAATTACTGCTGTTATTTTGGAATATTCAGCTGCTCAAAACTTGGCCACCCTTTAAGCAAGAGATGTGAGAGCTGACACACATGGATTCTTCTTTTTTTTCATAATGCTTTTTCTTCCAGCTGGCAGCTCGTCTCTCAGGGATATACTCTGTTCATGGGAATATACCCTGATCAACATGAATAAAGCCATGATTCAAATGGCTACAAGGTTTTTCTGGAGCATCTTTTCCTTCCCATCTCACCTGGTGGGGGCAGTGCCTTTGTTAGCCTTGCACAGCCACAGTTTTACCTGAGGCAGAAGCAAGCTCCCTTGCCCAGCTATAGGGGTTGCTGTGTTAGTGGAAACTGCTGCAAACCATCCTGACCAAGTTGCATTCCCAAATGGCAGCTGTTTCAGCCATGGTCTGCCTTCCCACTTGACTTCCCAGGCTTGCTTCCAAGCCTGGGTCGTCAGCATGGCAGTGTGGTGCTCTGCTGCTGGGCCATGGAAGTGGCCTGAAAGCCTAATATTTAGGGTCAACGAATCTAACAAAACTGGTGATATTCTGTTCTCTAGTTTTAAAGATATAGGGGTTTAAAATTCTACAACTTACATAATTGTGAAATGTAATTTTAAAATTAACAAACATTTGGAGGCCTATAACTCAGTCACCTTTAAAGACAGAAGTGTGAAACTTGGCACACATCTGTATGAGCCTCAGTAAAGTCAGAATAATGAATGTGGATACTGTGGAAATTCTGTATATTAAATATTTTCAAAATTCAGTTTTATGATTTCCAAATGTTTAGAGGCTTATAACTCAGTCACCTCTAAAGACAAACTTAGTACACATCTGTATGGGGATAAATGAATTCAGCATACCAGATTTGATGTAATTTGGACTAATATGTTTGAAATTAGATGGCAATAACTGAAATCAAACTTTTGGAAAATATTCACAAAATCTACATGAAAATTTCACAAAATATCATGGAAGCAAAATCAGAATGTTGCCAGAATTTTGCAGGAAGAAAATACATTTTACCCATCCCTAGCCTTTAGAGAGAACGTTTTCTTTATGGATTTAGATATTTTAAAGGCAGGTAGGTACAAAAGTCTGGTGTTGGTGGAATTAAAGATAATTTTGTGCTGTAAAGCATTGTGCTATGTAATGGATGCTAGTCAGTCCATGTAAGATTAGGGACGAGTTGCATCTTGAAGGAGAGCTGTAAGGGGATAAATCTTAACCTAGCCTAAGGGTGGTGCTTGGTGACAAGGAAATGATTCTTCTCACATTCCCTAATAGAGTTCAGACTCCTTGCCCAACTGACAGGGAGTAGATGTGTTTAATAAACATAAACACAAGGAAAGTTCATAAAGCCATGCACACATATATGAAGAAAATAGAAATGTTTATGAAATAATTCAGTCATTTTACATAGTTTTTTCTAAGGAGACAGAGGGAGGCTTTTTTTTATTCATGAGATCGTTAAGCTATGGATGAAAGTGACACACCATAGTCTTAGAAAATGGGCTTGAAAAATAAAGCAACCTGATTGACTGAAAGGCCATGCCAGATATGTATTTATTTTGCAATAGATGCCGGCTTAAAAAAAAACAGTGCCAATTTGGGGTACCCCATTACTTAGCATATCCTTGGGCATCCCGAATTTTCAAAGTTGCAAGTTGCAATACCCCCACACACACATGCACTTTACATCCAAATTCCTGAGCTGTAAACTGGCTGGGGGCCAACCTCCCCCATTTTTTCCCCCTGGCAACATCCTTCAGTAAAAAATACCAAAATGAGCAGAATTTACTGAAAAGAGCAACTGGGCTACAAAACTGCAAAATAACTTCATTGTCAGAGCTGTACCTCCGATACTGCTCCTGCCTGTACATGAGAGTAGCGGCACTTTCTTGATTTCACATACCACACATGGACATCCATCCCAGTAAGGAAAGCCAAGAAAGTCCCGCTCCTCTCATGCACAGTAGCGGTGCTAGAGCTACTGCTGTTTCTCTCTTCCAAAGCACTTTAAGGTAAAGGGGCTTCTGACTGCTATATCTCCCACAATAATTTAAAAAAAAAGTATGTCCATATCAGAATAAGTTTCTCAGTTTGACCTGCAGACAGCAGAAAGCAACTGCCTCCTCAACCATGCATTTTTTTTTCTTTTCACAGTTATATTTTACTCATCCTTCACATAATCACCCTCAGAACTCATGGCTGCAGGCAAATCAGAAATAAACTATTTCATTTTACAGTGCCAAGTAGCAAATATTGGTCATTTGTATTTAAATTCTCACCCTTCACTACACAAAAACAATTATTTTTTCATAACTTGTAGTGGTATCAAAGACACCTGCTTTGAGTGCTACTCACTCTCAGACGTTCTTTCCTGTTACTTGATCACCCCTACCTGGCTAAAACCCCCTGGTCACTAGGTCAAAAAAATTAACAAAATAAAGACTTTACTTTATAGAAAATATGACATTGGGTCATCCAGCTGCTCATTTCAACCATGCAAGCCCACAGGTTTGAATTTAATCTGCCTGTGTCAGCTCCACTACACGATCATGTTAAGACTCAACATGGACTTTTGACAGAAACTAACAATTGCACTCAGTGCTTCCCCCCATCTGTTACTCACAGGAACAAAACAGGAAACCCCATCAGCTCTTATTCCTCTTTGAGCAAGTGGACACAAGTACACAAATAATGGAGGTGGTACACTTTAGGTTTAAACTCATTGGTCTTGTTGTTTCTTTGTTGTTTTTGTTGTTGATACACACTGCCTACAGCCTCGAACAACCTGCCCCCTGCACCCCGAAGAACTGCCGACAAATAAAAAAAAAAATGAAGTAAACTAAACAACTTAAAAAAAAGAACCAAGGAACGAATTAAAGAAAAGTTTGCCAAGAAAATGCCTCATCCAGCACTAATGTTGGTTGCAGTGACCTCTAACAGCACTGCCCTCTATTGGCAATTACAGCAGTGAGGGGAATACTTTACAAAACAATATGAATAATGAGATATTTTTCCACAGTTTTTTTTTACTTTTTTTTTAAACATATATATATATATATTTTAAATATACACTATATACCCATTTTCTAAGCATAATAATACCCTCCAGGGTGGGTGATATGGGCCATGCTGCACCTTCCAGGGGCTGTAAGGCCCTCCGCCTATGGCATCAGGCCTCATTACTCCCCTGGTCGGTCCAGTACAGCCCAATACCGCCCACCCTGTCAGGTATTATTGCTTACATAGAGCCATGGAGAGTAACAAAATGTTCAAGATCAAGGAAATCACCAAGGCATCTAATGTAAGAGGCAAAAAACAGGTTGTAGTTAAGGAGTGTGTTGGAGGTTATGCCTACGGACATGTTTTACTAAGAATTATTTCAGTCTTTATTATTTTTCTCAACCAGATAGGTGCTGTAAATTGGGCTAATCATGTCTTATTTACTGGCACAACCTAGATGATTAACAAATACAAAATCATAAAAAAAGAGATGTGCATGAGTTGTAATTCTTAAAATGTGGATACAAACAGTACATATTGTATGCCATTCCAAGTGGGCAAATACATGCTTATTCAGCAAATTATTTTTTAGTTCAAATAATTGTTTATGGCTAGCAGTGTTCCTCAGTCTTTCAGGAAGGGAATTCAAAAAATTCAGGTCACAATGTTCAAAGCATTAGTGTGGTGCTAACAGGCTTAGCACAGTGCTAATGGGATATAGTGCAGCTGATAATCTGTTAGCATGGCCACTTCTATATTCAAATGTACACCTAGCACATCACTAAGTGGTTATTAGTGTGGTCACACTAAATACACCCATGCAAATCAAGTTAACTTCTTGCATATAGGGAGCAGTAGTATAATAAAAGGGGGTTTTAAAGCACTAAAAGGCTTCCATGGTAGCACTATTAAACACTCCCAAAACCCTACTGTGTGAAGGTTCACTCATGTCGGTGAGACAATAAATCTTACGATGGCAGTTACTACGCAGGCATTTTTCCTACATCTAAATTCTTGGCAAGTAACTTGTTCGCCCAACACTGTGTGTGAGATACAGTACGTGAGCATGAAAAATTCTGAATAACACACAAAACTGTATACTACTCACCGCAGAACATGCCAAAATGTAGGAATTAACAAATCTCCCCCAACCCCCAATATTACTATAACCAGCTCTAGGTTGTGGCATGGTTGACATAGAGTTATAGTGGGAACACACTGCACACAATTGATTGAGAGAGGAAGCGATGGTACAGCAACTGATGGTAAACTCACCAGAAACCCACTGAACACACCACTAAATAAACAGGCAAACCAGCCCACTTACCTAAGTTACTTCAACCGACAACACCTGTGGCACCATGACCAGAAACACATAAATGGGAGACTTCAATTAGATATGAGACACACACTTGTGAGAGGTAGAGCACCCTGAAGCACCCTAACTACACCGCACTTTAAAATCCCACAGACACCATAATGCACAAAACACTAAAAAACACAACTCGTAAAAATGCCATTTGGCAACATGCTTTCGCAGTAATCACAGTGACAAGACTTAGTTGCCTTCCTAACGGTATACCCTGCATGAATACTCCCCTCCCACAGCAGCTCCGGTGCCTGTCAAACAAATATAAAACATTGCCTCTCCCTTCCCACTCCCTACTGTAGAACTATATACAGCATATCAATGGTAGTCTAGTGGTACCCTCTCCCACCCTAATACCTCTTGTAGAAATTGATATATTCCTGGTAGTCTAGTGGTACCCCCCTTCTGCTCCAGTCCCCATTGCAGAAACTGCTGTATCCCTGGTAGCATAATGATACCCCCTCACCTAATCCCTGTTGTAAAAACTGATGTATCCTTGGTTGTATAATGGAACTACTCCTCCCAACGTCCCTGTTGTTTAAAGAGCTGTGGATCCAAAACAGGCAGACAGGAAAATAATACAAATTTTAAGCAGTAGTCAGTTGTAACTTTTTAACTTTGTAACTTTTTATTCCTGAAGTATTTTTTTTTTCCTTTTGCTCATCAGAAAGTATTCTATGTGATAATATTGTGCTGGATGTGTGGAACAGCTCCTAGCCTGGCAGCTGACATATCAAACTGTACTGCACCACGCTACATCATCAGCATTATGATCTCTCTGACAGTGACATCACAGGTGACTGACCTGTCAGTCACTCACTCGCTGTTCCTAGGTAGCTGTGATGTTACAGTCAGTGAGGTCACAATGCTGATGTAGTGTGGGACAGTAGAGCAAGATATGTCAGCTGCCAGGCTAAGAACTGTTCCATACATTACACCCACTAACATCAGGTAAACAACCTTCTAATTAATCAAAGGGAAAAGAAAAAGTACCAGAGATATAAAAGGTAATGGTTTTATTTATTTATTTATTGAAAAGTTTCAACAGGAATGGCACACTGAGCAAATACAATTGCTTGTCTCCTGGTGCGTTCTGGGGAGAAAGGGAATAGGAGAGACAAACTACAATAAAATACCTTACAGAGCAGTAAGACAATTACAATAACAGGTTTACCAAGCACAATTAAGGGTATGAGTACTCTAACAAATAACAGGATTTTAAAATTACATTAAGTACAAAATGTGATAATTACGGACTAAGCTGAAGTGCTAGCATAATGAGGAATTCACAGTAAGTATGAAAATAAGTAGTCAGGAGAAGGTGGAGAGGATGGAATCCATGCAGAAGAAGAAGGAACTAGAGGGCAGGAGGAAAATAGAACAAATTAAAAGCAGGAACAATTTGAAGAAGATAAGTTGAGCAGGGAGGAGGAGAGAGAGCGGGGACAGGAGGAGTGCCTAATTTGAGGAGGCAGTTGGTTCCAGAGTTTGGGGAAATGATATGAGAAAGCTGATTGGCCTGCTGAAGCTGAGTGGTGAGAGACAGACATGGTATGTGTGTCCTGTGATCGGAGGGAGTGGGGGGGGGAGGGATACTAATAGAAGAGGAGATATAGGATAGGAGAGAGCCGAGCCAAAATTTGGACACAAATTTGGAGATGTGGGAGAAGCGCTGATTGTCAAGTGAGGGAAAAGATAGGCAGTGGTATAAGGTACAGCGGTGAGTGTGGAGGGGAGAGTCTAGGGCGAAGCGGCAGAAGAAGTTAAAGAGGGTGTCCAATCTGGACAGGGGGGCACTGTAGACTATATCACAGTAGTCAAAAATGGATGAGATCATTTTCTGAACTAGTTAACGCCTTACCGGAAGGGATAAGCAACTCCAGTTCCTGTACAGGGCACCTAACTTGTGGCAGTTTTTTTCAGGATGGCATCCACATGAACAGAAAAGTTTAGGTGCTTGTCAAGCCAAACACCAAGGCACTGAAAAGAGGTGGAGTCTTCTAGTGTAGTCCCATCAAGGGTGTGGAAGCGAGGTGAGGAGAGTAGCCTTGAGAGTCTCTGAATAGCGCCAAAGGTCATAGAGACAGTCTTCTTGGCATTTAGGAAGAGCTGATGTCAGCTAAACCAGTATTGAACTTTATCAAAGTCAGCTTGGAGTCTGGTAGCAACATCAACGGATGACTGGCCTGAGGTAAACAGCACCGTGTCATCGGCATACATATGGATAGAGGATGTGGTACACAGTAGGAAGGTCATTTAGGAAGATAGAGAAAAGAATGGGACCTAACACTGAGCCTTGTGGCACACTAGTATTAATAGGGAGAGGCCAGGAAATCAAGTCAGCAATTTTGACTGACTGAGACCTGCCAGAGAGGTATACACTGAACCATTTTATGGCAGAGATTGATAGTTCTGCCACAGTGAGGTTGTCCAGAAGGAGAGAGTGGGAGACAGTGTTGAAAGCCTTAGCAAGATAGCAGAGGTGATTAGGCCATGGTTCATCCCTGAGAAGATGGAGTCGGTGAGCCTAAGCAGGGAGGTGGTGGTGGTGTGATCCTTCCTAAATCCAGATTGGTAAGGTGTGAAGAAGGAGGATTCAGAGAGAAAGGCAGTGACTTGAGAGAGCACCAAGTGCTCCTGTAATTTAGCCAGGAAAGGGAGGAGAGAAATAGGGTGATAGTTAGCAGGAGAAGTGGGGTCACCACCCTTAAGTAGAGGGAGAACAATTGCATATTTCCAGGTGGTTAGTACAGAGGCAGATGAGAAAGACAGAATTAGAAGATCTGCTAGCGGGAAGGAGATTGTTGGAGCAGATAAGAACAATAGTTTAGGATCAAGCTCATCTGGAGTGTTGCCTTTAGAGGGGTTGATCACTTGGATGTTTTCTAAGGTGTCAGCATGGGAGACTTGCGAGAAGGAGAAGGAGTCTCACCTAGAAGTAGGGCAGTTAGGGGGTAGGAGGATTGAGGAAGAGAGAGCGAAGCGCAGTAGGTGAATTAGTTATTAAATTCAGAGGTACAGACTTGGGGTCTAATATTAAAGAACCATGAGACTTTAGGAGTGGAAAAGAAGGAGAAGAAGAAGAGGGGAATAATAAGGCATGGACGACTGTCCAGAATTTTGAGGGTTTGTTTATGTTAGCCTGGAAAGTAGAATGAAAGTATTCAGCTTTAGCCAGCCTAATGGCCTTAGTACAGGAGTTACAAAGTGTACAGTACATTTGGAGATCACTAGGCAACTGAGAGACTTTATGAGCTTTCCAGGCATTATCACAAGCACATTGGTAGGCCAGCAGTTCTGGAGGGACCCAGAGAAGGTGATTGCCCCACACCCTGGAAGATCCGATAGGGGTGTGACTGTTCCAGATATGAAGGAAGTTATTGCTGAAGCATAGCAGTGCACCATCCACTGAGTTAGCTGATGAGATAGGTGACCAATCAGTATAAGCAAGGTCAAGTAAGAGGGGGGGATAAGTCAAGAGATTTATAGGATCTGGTTTGCAAGATTTTATGAGGGGCTTTTGGTCTGTGGATTTTACGGACTAGAAAAAACATGTGATGGTCACTTTAGGCATCTGGAAGGAGGCCAGATTTAATAACCCTATGTGCATGTGAGGTGAGAGCCCCATCAATAAGTGAATGGTTTTGTGTTTTATGATTTAACCGAGTCGGCTCCAGTAACAATTGAGAGAGGTTCAGAGCAGCTATGTCATTACGAATTTTGTTAAGAGATGAGGACAGCCAGTTCTGATTGAAATCCCCCAAGACATAGAGTTGCCTGATGAGGTGTGCAAGACAATAGTCTTTAGTAGATCTGTGGTAGTGGCAGCACTGAGGCCAGGGTGGCAATATACCTCCACCACAAAGATGGGTACAGAGAAAGGGAGTGAGAGTCTGATAATCAGAACCTCATAAGCCAAAGGGAAAGATGTTGATAGTATAGTAGTATATTGAATAGAGGAGGAGATGTACATTGCCACACCTCCCCCTCTTCTAGCATGGTCTTGCCAAGTGAGGGCAAAACCAGGAAATGCAATAGAGGAGTCAGGAATTTTAGCACTGAGCCAGTACTCTGATAGTATTAGCACATCAGGAGCAAGTGAAGCTGTGAGTGGTAACAATAAGTCAATTTTAGGGAGGAGGCTTCTAATATTTAGGTGACAGATTTTCAGACTATGAGGGAGGACTGAGGGTGTGTGGGGTGGAGGGCCAGGGTTGGGATTTATGTTACCAGAAGCTAGTAGCAGGAGTGTAATGATAAGAAAGTGAAACTTAGTGCTTTTGTACCAAGGATGGGCTGCTAGGGAGTGTGATTAGTAGGGTAAGAGCGAGGGGAGGAGGCATTATGTTTGAGTAGTTGAAGTATAGCACTGCTGCTGGGTAATGAGAGGAGTGAGGAGCAGGGAAGGAGCATGAAATGGGACCAGAAAAGATGGAAGGGTGCAGAGGTTGAGGCATGAGTGAATAAGGGAACAGATAGCCGAGAGGGGTATAGAGGGGTAATGAGCTGGATGCGAGACTGGGAGGATAGGAGGAGGGGGCAGTGAGGACAGCAGAAATGAATAATAGGAGAGAGCAAGACAGAGTTAACAGCATGATAGAAAGCAGATTGCAAACAGGAGGAGGGAGGGAGAAAGAGAGACAGAGAGAGAGAGAAAGTGAGAAAAAGTGAACTACTAGTAAAAAGACTAGTGTAGCAAGGAATACAGTGGGGTACAGGCACTAAGTGAAATCTAACTGGATTTGTAGCTCAGACAGGCTGAATTAGACTACCTTAATAATTAATAAAAGGAGAAGAATTGGAAAATGAAATGAGGTAAGGACAGTAAATAGAAACTTCGGTAACATGAGTTGTAGGTCAGATAGATAGAAAATTAGGTTACCCTAATAATTAATAGAGGGAGCAGAAGTGGAACCCAAATGAGGTGAAGAACAGTAAATAGAAGCTTCAGCAGCTGGGAGGTGTAGGCACTTTAAGAGGAACACACTGCCTATAGATTAATCCAACTGGACAGATAGCTCAGTTTGGGGGATGACCAGGACAGAAAGCCCATTTAAAGAGTGTCGGGAGGGGGGGCAGGAGAAAATTTGTGGAGCTGATGTGTAATGCCTGTCTTGATGTTCCCCATAATTTGTATTTCTCTGACATGGAACCTTTGTAAAAGAGCCATGGCTCAAAGGTATTTGTAATCCTAGACTTGATAAATAAATAAAAATAAAAAAATGTGGGGATCAAGGGAGGTGGCAGGGAACTACAGGCCTGTCAGCCTGACATAGGTGGTGGGCAAAGGTGAGGGCATTGTCAAGGAGAGGCTAGGGGGACCTGGAAAAGTCAGGGTGCCTGGACGATAGACAGCATGGATTAGTCCGGAAATTGTGTCAGACAAACCTTGTGGAGTTCTATGACTGGGTGACGAGTGCCTTGGACCTGGGTAGACCAGTGGACATCCTCTTTCTAGACTTCAGCAAGGCATTTGACTCTGTTCCTCACGTGGGCCTGTTGGATAAGCTGGGAGAAATGGGGGTGGGGAACCAGATGATCAGATGGATAGGCAATTGGCTCCAGGACCGGACCCAGAGGGTCGTAGTTGGCGGGATAGTCTCATCCCCAAGGAGGGTCATTAGTGGGATCCACAGGATCAGTCCTGGCCCTCCTCTTCAACGCTCTATGTCTCTGACATAGGACAGGAATCAGGAGTGAGATGAGTCTCTTTGGATGACTCAAAACTGGGGGTGGTGGATGGGGAGGAGGGGAGGTGCCCTACAGGGGACCTGGAGGCTCTGGAAGATGGTCTAGAAAGTGGAAGCTGAGGTCAATGCAGGGAAATGCAAGGTACTTCACCGGGGCCAGAAACCCAGGCCAAGTGTACACCCGGGGGGGGGGGAATACTACAAGTCTCGATGGCTGAGAGGGACCTGGGGGTGGTGGTGGATGTCAAGATGAACAACTTGGAGACTTGTAGGAGGGCAGCAGCCAAGGTCAACAGGATGCTGGGATGCATCGCTAGGGGGATCACCTCCAGAAGGAGGGAAGTGATACTCCCTCTGTATAACTGCTTGGTGAGGCTGCACCTTGAGTACTGGGTGCAGTTTTGGAGGCCACACTTAAAGAGGGACATTACTCTCCTGGAGAGGGTCCAGAGGAGGGCAACCAAAATGATTTGGGGCTTGGGGGACAGGACCTATGAGGAGAGGCTCGAAGAGCTAAATATGTACACATTGGAAGAGAGAAGGGACGGGGGACATGATAGAGGTCTTCAGGTACATGAAGAGGTAAATAGGGAGGAACAGTTGGGGTGCTTCGAAGGAAGGAGGAGGGGCCACTAGAGGGCATGGCTGGAAGCTGGAGGGGGGAAGATTCAGGGGAGAAAGGAGGAGGTGCTACTTCACTGAGAGGGTGGTGGAGCCATGGACTGCGCTGCCTAGGGGGCTGGTGGAGGCAGAGACAGTGGAGGGGTTCAAGAGGGGGTGGGACAGGTACAGGGGAAGGGTTCTGGAAGCAAAATCCAATGCAGCAAGAATATCCGGAACTGGGAAGGGAGAAGCCAGAGGAGGCGAGGGGGGCAGCAAGGTCAGCACCCAGGGTGGAGGCTGACCAAACGAGCAGACACGAAAAGACCATTAGGCCTATTCTGCTGGCATTTTAGTATGTTAGTATGTTACTGGTCAAGCAATAAACAAGCTAATTAATGATTTCAACACTAAAGTAAGCTGCAGCAGAGAGCCAAATTGGACAGCAACAGCACTCTTTTATCCACAGAGCTAAGACTGGGTTTGGCAAAGTGCAGTCCAGAATAAAAAAGGTACAGTACGATTTGAAAACAAAAATAATGAGCCACAGAGGAGCTTAAGGTAGGAGAGGGCCAATCAACAGCAGCTGTGAAAAGAGGGCTGAAATTCAAAGTCTGGAGCTAGCAGGAGGAGTACCTGATAGGGCTGACTGGGAGAGCCGACGTTGGGGCGGGCGGCAGCTTCAGGAGCCACGCCACAAGGCAGAGTGCCTGGACAGGGTGGGGGGGGAGCTGAAAAGAGAAAAAGGGGAGAAATTACAACCTAGGAAAAAGAATTTGGAGAAAGGGAGTGGAAAAAGACATGGAGGGGAAGGGACAGACAGGCACAGAAAACAAAGTAGCAGCAGGGAGTAGGAGGCAGACTAAATGGGTGGGTGAAGATCAGGAAGAGAGTTACAAAGAGAGAGGGGGGGGGGACTGCTGCTTAGAGGAGCCGGGGTGGCAGCTGGCAAGGGGAGAAAAATGAGGGGAAAAAATTAAGGCTAATATTAGGTGATGCAAAGAAGTGGAGCACTGCAAAACATACATAAAACACAAGTTAAGTTGAACATTAAATATAAATAACTAACAAAGCAGCTATAAGCAGATTGCATTAATTAAATCAGATTAAATAGCTAACAACTGCAATTAAAGCAGCTAGCAATTAATTTAAATAATAATGTAAACAGTAACAATAGAAATAGCTGGGAAAATTTGTGGAGCTGATCTGGTCTTACTGGTCAAGCAATAAACAGGCTAATGGTTGGCTGTTTTTAAAATCTAATATTAGTTTTAGGCAGTCCACTAGCTCTTTAATATCTGTACCTCTAGTAGTCCAGTGGCCCCTCCAAGTTGCCACTCAAAGGGTAAGGCTGGCCAGAATCTTTCAGGTGGTGGCATTGAGGAGGATAGTGGGAAGGAGGAGGGACCACTTTACACCAGGGTGGTTTTCAAACATGCCAGTGGGGATTGGATGAGGTACGGGGTAGTACGGGACACCAGATATTATTGTACCATAGCAAAGGGGGATTGGATGACAGAAGGGGCCACTAGTCTACCAGAGATTATATGCTCAACTTACTATAACTGATATGGGGTTCAGGGGTTGAAGGGGGGCACTGACTGTCTATCTCTGTGCAATGCCTCTGTGCAAACAATGGCACTGAGGCAATGCACAGAGCTGCTAATGGTCACATAATGTGATGCAAATGGACTCTTAGCACTTTGCATGCTTTATGTTGTCATCAGCATGTTGGCATTTGAATATGGTGTCTAGGAGCAAAAGCACTAATCCATTTGGAATGCAGCAGCCCCCCCCCCTTTGCTACTGGGTATCTGTTAGAGCAGGAACTACTGCACTGCGCCTCTGCATTTTGTGTGGTTCTACCACAGTCCTATATCCAGACATGCAGACTATATCAGACAGTGGCACTATGCATGTACATAGGAATATAGGACCATAGGAAAGTGTCGGCAGAAAAGGACCTCCAGGCCCATCTAGTCTGCCGTTTGCCTAGCATCCCTAGGCCTGCCCGTCCCCCACCTTCAACAGCCTCCTGTGTCTGTCGACACCCTCTTGAACCGTCCCACAGAAATTTCTCCCACCACCACCCTAGGCAGCCTGTTCCAGGAGTCCACCACCCTCTCAGTAAAGAAGTTCTTTCTGATGTTGCCCCTAAACCTGCCCCTCTCTAGTTGGAGATCATGACCCTTTTTTCCTGGGACACTTCTTCATCTGGAAGGGGTTTTCGGTAGCCACCTTGTTTATCCTTTTTAGGTGCTTAAAGGTCTCTATCATGTCCCCCCTTTCCCTCCTCAACTCCAAAGTGTACATATCCAGGGCTCCCAGTCTCTCCTTATATGTCAGGTGACTAAGCCCTTTCATTGTCTTGGTTGCCCTCCTCTGTACCCTCTCCACCCTCTCCACATCCTTCTTTAGGTATGGCCTCCAGGACAGGACCACGTACTCCAGATGAGGCCTGACCAGCTGGGTGTACAGAGGAATCAGAACCTCTTTCCTCCTGCTGGTGATCCCTCTCAGAATACATCCCAACACTCTACTGGCCTTTGCCACTGCCCTACCACACTGCCCGGCCACCTTCAAGTCCTGGGAGATACAATACCCAGGTCTCTCTTCTCTGTGGTAACCGCTAGCGGTCTGCCCCCCATTCTGTATTCCCTTCTCTCGTCCCTTTTTCCCAGGTGCATGACTTTGCATTTTGCCATATTGAGGGATAATTCCCACTTCCTGGCCCACTCCTCCAATCTCCCTAGGTCTTTTTGCATCCGTTCCACTCCACTCCACCCATAATGTCCACCCTATTACCAATTTTGACATCATCCACGAACGGGCTCACTCTGCCCTCCAACCCCTCTGCAATGTCACTTATATAGATGTTGAACAGCAGGGGTCCCAGCACCGACCCCTGGGGCACCCTGCTCATTACTTCCACCTCCCCCGAGGGGAACCCATTTACCAACACCCTCTGCATCCTGCCCTCCAACCGGTTTTTCACCCACCTAATAACCACTTTCTCTTGCCTCAGACACTCCAATTTGTGCACCAGCCTACCATGTGGTAACGTATCAAAGGCCCTCCTGAAATCTAGGTAGGCTATGTCCACCAACCCCCTCCCCGATCCACCGCCCTAGTGACCTTGTCAAAGAACACTACCAGATTTTTCTGGCAAGATCTGCCCTTGGTGAATCCGTGCTGTCTTGGGTAGAGTAGGCTGCTTGCCTCCAGGTAGTCTGTGATTCTGCCCTTTAGCAACTTCCCCATGAGCTTGCTGACCACCAATGTCAGACTCACTGGTCAGTAATTGCTTATATCCTGTCTTCCCCTCCCTTGTGCAAGGGAAGCACATCCACCTCCCTCCAGTCCCTCGGGACTATCCCCGTTCACAAGGACTCATTGAACAGATAGGTCAAGCGAGCTGTCAGCTCCTCACAAAGCTCCCGCAATACCCTAGTGTGAATATCATCCAGCTCCTCAGCCCTGTTTGCCCTCAGGCCCTTGAGCTCCTTTGAGATCTCCTCTTCCCGGAATGGTCCCACATCCACCCCTACCCTCTCTCTTTTTACCAGACCACTACCAGCATCCCCTGCTCCCTCCCCCCTCATGAATACTGTGCTGAAATAGCTGTTCAGCAATTCTGCCTTCTCCCGATCCCCTTCTACCTTTTCCCCTGACTCAGCTTGCAGGCCAGGTATCCCAGTCCCCCCTTTCCTCTTCTCTCTTATATACCTAAAAAAGGTCTTGTCCCCACTGTTGACCACCTAGGCAATGCTGTCCTCGATTCTCGCTTTTCCCATCTGACCACCCTCCCAGCTTCCATCTGCTTATCCTGGTAAACCACGTGGTCCTGCTCACTCTGTGTAGTTTTGTACTGCCTAAATGCCCTTCTCTTGGTTCTGATGCTTCCCCCTCTTCCCTACTGAACCACAGTGGCCTCCTTTTTCTCCTGCTCTTGCTCACCTTCTTTGAACAGTGGTCCGTGGCCCCCACTATTGCCCCTTAATCTTAGCCTAAATAACTCACCCCCTGCATTCCCCCACCCCCCCAGTGCCCATCTAATATAATCACTAATTTTTCCAAAATCAGCCCATCCAAAATCCAGCACCTTCACTTTAGTTTGGTGGCCGAGGCCAATGCGTGTATCATAAACCACACTGTGTTGTGGTTGCTACTACCAAGGTTGTCCCCTACTGTTACTTCACCTACCCTGTCACCATTTGTAAGCACCAGATCCACTACTGCACCCTCCCTGGTAGGTTCCTTTACCAGCTGACTTAGGTTGCCTATCTGTAGGGGGTCAACTATCGCCTTGCTTCTGGTTGAGGCTGCAGACAGTGATTTCCACTCCACATCTAGCAAGTTAAGATCTCCCATCAGCAGCACTTCCTCCTTATCCGCCATCCTAAGTATCTCCTTGATCATCTGACTGTCCACCTCTATAGTTTGCCCTGGTGGTCTGTAAACAACTCCCATTCACACCACCTCACCCTTCCCTGTGGCCAGCAAGACTCATAGGGCCTCAGTGTCCCCCCACCTGCCCTGTGTTTCCGATGCCTGGATTCCCTCCCTCACATAGAGCTCTACGCCCCCCCCTTTCCTGCTAACCCTGTCCTTCCTAAACAGCTTATATCCCAGGATGTTAATGTCCCATTCCTGCCTGTCATGGAACCAGGTCTCCGTGATCCCCACCATGTCCAGCTCCTCCTCCGTCATGATTGCCACCAGGTCTTGGATCTTGTTGACCAGACTCCTGGCGTTTGTGCACATGGCCCTCCAGTTATCGGTTTCCTTAGCCCCCACCTTCCCTTTCAAAATGGACTTTGCCTCTCATGTGACTGCTAATCCGGCTCCCACTAGTTCGCCTTCCTCTTGTGGGGGGGGGACAGTTGTCCCCCCTTGCTGAGTGCACTGCTAGGTGACACTTGCAGTTCCCCCCCTTCTTAGTTTAAATTGTACTGTTCGCTAAAGAACTCCTCCATTTTGCCTTTGAGCACCGCCTTGCCCTGACTATTTAGGTGCAGCCTATCTGGGGCAAAAAGGCTGTCATCTTGCCAGATTGACCTCCACTGTCCCACTACCCTGTAGCCCTTCTGTGCACACCATTTTGAAAGCCAGCAGTTGAATTCCTCTATTCTCTGCTTCCTGTCCATGATAGCTCTAGGGACAGTAAGCACCTCCAAAAACGCTACTTAACTGAAGCACAGGCTGCTACAGAACCTCAGTAGGGCCTCAAACCTCGCTTGCACTTCCATCAGGCTGTGCCCAGCAAGGTCATTCATTCCTAAGTGAAAAAATAGGTGGATTCTCCTATTCTGCTGCTTTCCCCATGATGGGATATAGTGTATGACCTTTGCAGCTGTCATTCCTGGCAAGTAACTGACCCACACCTTGTTAACCCTACCACCCTTCCCACCCCAGGTGATACCCCTGTCCATGGAATCCCCTACTAGCATGACCTTGTCCTCAATCCTGCCTGCCCCAGCACTACATCCTACCTGTTCCCCCACTTCCTCAACCGACTTGGCCATGCCCCCAGCTTGCCCTCATTGTCTCCTCTTTCTGCCTTGCCCTCAGCATCCTCAACCTTCCTGCGATCCACTTTCTTGGTTGCAGGAACCTTTCTTCTAACCACTGGCCTACTCTCTATTGTTCCCTCCTTAGGACCCCCCTGGTGGTAGCCATTCAGATCCTCTGTGTTGGTCTCTGTGGTCCCGCCCCCCACTTAGCTTCTAGCTCCCCATGCCCCCTACCTCCGCCTGTCCCCATCCCTTAGGCCTGCGTGGACACTGCTAGTGCTGTTTTCTTTGCCAAGTCCAAACCTGTCTGCATGGCTGTGCCATCTGCCTCTGGGGGTGACACACCTCTGTCTCTCTCCCCCCTTGTGCTCCCCAAGCTCCTGCACTCCCCTCAGGTCGGGTCCTAAAACGTGTGCCCCCGCTCACCCCTGCTCACCCCCCTCAACCCTTCGGGCCTCCTTAGCCATTACCCTCACTCTCCTTCTTCCAGGAATGCATTCCACTGCCCCTGCCTGCTTGTCCTCTTCAACATCCTGGTCATCACCCTTATCCAACCCATTCACCTCCACCCTTTCCTCCTCCAGACTAGCAACTTCCTCTTTCCTGCCCTTCTCTAGAAGTAGCGGCGTGAATCTATTCCTACTCTCGATGCCCAGGTCCTTCCTATCCCCTGCTGGTTATTCTCCCCCCGCTAACCACTGTTGCTTTTCCCCCAACTGTCTTCCAGCAGCTGCTTGTCTTCCTTGATTGATCCCCACCCCTACCAGTGGCCACCTTCACTCCTGCCCTACCAGGGCCCTCCTTTGCTCCCTGAAATCCTTCCTCCCTGCCCATGAAGCTGCCCGAGACACTGAACCCGGAATTTTCCACTGGCCCCAATTGACCTGCCACCCTACTCCTCCCCAGGTCCCCATCCCCATCCCTCCTGCTTGATAACCCAGATGTCTCCCTCTCACCATCCTGCCCATGAACCTGGGTGCAACTCCAGGACCTATTGTACCAATCCTTCTACTGCTCCCCCAGCCCCCCCCCACAGGTCTGCCACTGTCCTCCCCTCCACTTTCCCCTAAGTAATGAATGAATGTATGTATGTATGTATGTATGAATATATTTCCTGAGTGGCAGGACACTAATTACTGCACTGTCCTAGCCTTTGTGTGGTGCTATCACTTGTATTTGATTAGGGGGCACTGAATTCCTTGCAGAGCTAATAAAGATACAGCAGCAAGGGAAGCCAGAAACTCCATCACAAGTGGAATCTATAGCAAAAGCAAAGACTGGTCAGCCTGGCAAGGAACCCAATTTGCAAAGATATTAAGATAGTACAAAGAAACAGAACCAGGTCTAGCATAAAAAGTCATAACTGTTGAGTTTCCTCACTTGCCAGTGAACAAGCATCATTCCAGCATTCCAAATTTAAGAAGTGGGTAATTGGGTGGAGGGACATGATGGACCAGACATTTCAATCTTAAATAACTGTTATTAATATGCATGCACAGCTTGTTCCTGTTCTTTTTATACATAGCAAACCCTCATACAGTACAAGTGATGCTTTATGTTGTAGTTTACTATTTTTGCATTTAAATGACACTTAGTTGATTGTCTTGTGATGACACAATAATGAAAAAATCTCCACAGTCACCTGGCTCAATCTGGTGTACTTGCTTAAATGTCCCATTAGTAGTATACAGTGGAACCATATATAAGGTCATCACATTTATAATACCATTTTTTGGATGTCATGATTTTTGCCCATTAGAATGGAATCCTGTTATAAGCACATACGAAATGCCAAGAAAAAAATACCTTATAACTGGGATGTTCTTATTAAGAGAGCATTTGAAATCAGTAAAAATCCATGTGCAATCTATGATTATATGATGAAACTTGGCTCACACTAATTTTAAGAGAACCAATTATTAAGAGCAATACAATATAGCTTTTTAAGCGCTCTTGGCAAACAGAGTACTGCTGAAAAGTTCATTCAGTGTCACAACTAGCCATTAGGGAAAGTGTGCTGCCTTCTTCATATGGCATCCTTCATGCACCCATTTACTACTTAAGTGACTATCAATGAGCACACTAGATCACAGGTAAGCGCAGGCTTAGCACACTCAGAGGTGATAATGAACATTTACCACAACCTCTGGAAAAAAAAAAAACTTCTTATAAACAGACAGTTACTATAAATGGGCTTTACTGCCATTGAAAATAATGGGCAAAAACTGAGACATCTAAAAATGTTCTTATAAATGAGATGTTCTTATAACCGATGTTCTTGTAAGTGGGCTCCACTATATTTTCAAAGGCAGTAAAACCAGAGGTTGTGATAGAGGGTCGTTATTTCCTCTGAGCGTGCTAAGCCTGGGCTGAATCATTATCTAATTTCCTCATTAAAAGTAATTTTAGTAGTGAGTGAATATGTGAAAGATGCCATATGAAAGAAGGTAACACATATTCCTTTACAGTTAGGTGACACACTGAATTAATTTTACAATATTGTAATTGTGCAAGAGCTCTTTTAAAAAGCTGTGTTATACTACTTTTAATAATGAGCTCAGTAAAACCTACTTTGAAACCCAGTTTCATCATGGTAGCCATAGATTTTATATGGATTTTCACTGTTTTCAATGAAGCCCTCCTAGTTATAAGAACATTTTTGCACGGCATTTATGGTGTGCTTATAACAGAGCTCCACTGTATCAGTTGTCTTTCACTCACTTTGTATTACTAGTTACATTTATTATCTCATAGGTCCACCCTCCCAGACCAAGAATGTTATAGGAGGAATGGAAGCATAGCAGCTGATACAGAGGATCCACCACCATCACTATGTTTAGCAGACAATGCTGCAAGGATAGACAAAGTAGCCAAACAGGCCAACAGTAGATGACCAAGCTGCAGGTCAAGAAGAAGAAGAGGTAGCTGCAGCAGGCACTGAAATTACACATCCCTGAAGGAGGGCAAAAAGCATCCACTGGTAGTCTCATGCCCAAAGGCTGTTTTCTGCTTGGCTTTTGATATTGAAGTGATGGAGCTTCGGATTGCTCACACGGAGGCCATCAAAGTCAAAATGCCGAAAACAGAGTGACTCCTAATCAGGGAATGTGTTGGGTGAAACAGGGGCTTGATAAAATCCTCAGTATTCTCATTATTGGTTTCAGGGCCCTTGTCATTCAGAATAATTCTGGAAGATTGTCAAATACTGACTTATTGGCTTCCAAGTATTCAGTAGTAGTAATAATAGTAGTAGCATTTGTAGTAAGAGATTTGTAGTTGATATCACACAGTAGTAATACTACTACTAATAGTATTTAATTTATAAATCACCTGTTCATAGCTCAAAGTGCTGTCACAATTACAGAATAACATGAAACAGTAACAGCATTGGGGGGAGAGAGAAAACAAAACAAACACAAATGCCAATAGACATACAATATTATATCATCAAGGAAATAAGACAATATTTAGTATGCCAGTCATAAAGATACATAGCAGAATAATAAAAATTATATAATATCAAGGGAGGCCAGATTAGGAAATGTTTCCTCAGCTTTGCTTTAAAAATGTCTATGGAACTACAAAGATGAACATTCATTGGCAGCGAGTTCCAGAGGACTGGGACAGCCACTGAAAATGCATTAAAGAAATATAGAATTTGATGGCAAATAAGGAACAACTGGCCCATCTAGTCTGCCCTGTGCTCCTACCTACCAAGTATGCCATACATCCTACTTAACCTCCGGCTTCTTCTTCTTTCTGAACTGCTATGGCAGCCCTATGTCTATCCCATGCAGGATTGAACCCCCCCCCACCGTCTCTGCAGCTACCGCCTACTGTTCCATACCTCCACCACCTTCTCAGTGTAGAAATACTTTCTTATGTAGCCCCTCAGTCAATCCTCTTCCAGTCTCATGTCATGCCCTTTTTTCATTCTAGAGCATTTTCTGTTATGGAAGATACTGCCTGTACCTTATTTATTCCCTTTAGATACTTGAAGGTCTCTATCATGTTTCCCCTCTCCTTCCTCTCCTCCAGGGTATACATATTGAGTTCCTCCAATCTCCCTTGTATGACCTTTGCTGCAGACCCTGCACCATTTTTGTTGCCCTTCTTTGAACTGACTCCACCCTGTCTATATCCTTTTGAAGATGTGGCCTCCAGGACTGGACACAGTATTTCAAGTGAGATCTTGCCTTTGTCCTCTACAGTGGCATTTTTACCTCCTTTCTTTTGTTTGTGATGCCTCTCCCTATAGACCCCAGAACTCTGCTGGCCCTTCCCACTGCCTTGGTACATTGGTTGGCCACCTTTAGGGCACCAGATATGATGACCCCCAGATCTTTTTCCTGCTTTGTGGCTTCTAATACCACCCCTCCCATAATGTATTCCTTCCCTTGATTCCTGCTCCCCAAGTGCATGATTTTGTACTTTCTGGTATTGAATCCAAGCTGCCACACTCTGGACCTTTTCTCCAGCTTTCATAGGTCTCTTCTCATTGTTTCCGCCCCTCCTGGACTGTTTTCCCTATTGCAGATCTTAGTGTCATCTGCCAAAAGGCACACCTTCCCCTCCAGCCTCTCTGCAATGTCGCTGATGTAGATATTAAACAGCACTGACCCTAGAACAGACCTCTGTGGCACCCCACTGGTCACCCTCCCTACTTCAGATTTAGTCCCATTAACCACCACCCTCTGCATTCTATTCCTTATCCAATTTCCTTTCCAGTTTGCCACCTTGTGACCCAATCCCAGGCTGCCCAGCTTGTCCACCAGTCTTCTGTGTGGAACACTGTTGAATGCCTTGCTGAAGTTAAGGTAGGCTACAACCACTGCTCCCCCCGATCCACCTCCCTGGTGACTCAGTTAATAAAATCTATGAGATTAGTCCAGCATGACTTTTCCTGATGTGAATCCATGTTGCCTCGGATCTTGTGCCCCACTTGTTTCACGGTGCTCCACTATCCTTTCCTTTAGTAGAGATTCCATGATTTTACCAACTTCTGAGGTTAAGATGATAGGTTTATAGTTTCCAGCCTCCTTACTGCTCCCACTTTTGTGGAGAGGGACTACACCCACCCTTCTCCAGTCCTCTGGAACCAGTCCTGTTTCCATTGACTCATTGAATAGGACTGTTAGAGGTGCCACCAGTAACTTCCCTAGCTCCTTTAATATTCTAGGGTGTATCCCATCTGGTCCCATTGCCTTATCCACCTTCAGTTTTGTAAGTTCTTTTAGGACTCTCTCCTCCTCGAATGGGCTTATTATCCATCTCTCTTTCTGTCCTGATTATTAGCTTGAGTCCTTCCCTTGTCCCTTCCTCAATGAAAACTGAAAATAAATAATTGTTCAGGATTGATGGTTTATCCTGCTCCCCTTCCACTCCCACTCCCCCAACCCTTCAGCCTTACTATCCCCTCCTCCAGTCTTTCACCTTTCTGTAGAAAATCTTGTCCCGTTCCTTAATTCTGTTTGCTATATTTTCCTCTGTCTTTGCCTTATCAGCCCTGACTGCTCTCCCTGCCTCCCTCTGTTTTACTATCTCACACTGATTTCAACAGAAAGGGTGATACTCACACAAGCTTCTTTCAAATGGACCTCATTCCCCTTAATAAGGTGTGGGTAGTGCCGAGCAGAATTTTCAAATTCTGGAGTAATGAAATTTTGTGAATTTTTGAAATAATGCCAGAATTCCACTGAATTTTACAAGGAACAGACTGGTGGAATTTCGCAGCAGAAAATGCTTGAGGGATGATTTTCCATGGAAAATATGCGATTGTGCAGAATATAATTCCATGGATCTCAATATTTTCCATGGAAGTGGTTGTGGAATGATTTTCCACATAATAAAACTATTCCACAGAATATTATTTCACTGATCACAGCAATCAGAATTTCATGGAAGAACTAGTGAAATTCTAGCATAAAGTCTGCAGGCGAATTGGTAATTCCATGTTAATTTTGCTGGCGGAATTCTGCATTCTGCACAGCACTAGGTGTAGGAGGTCATCAGCTCACTGAGGTACAAAGGGTCCAGCTCATTCAAGGTTTTGTATGCAGTTAAAAGTACAAGCCCAGAACCTGGAGCAAAGGAGTATTATGCTCTGGCTTCCAGACTAAAGTCAGAAATAGAGATTGACAAAGTTAGAAAACTTCACTTCACAGAGAAATTCATGAATTTTACCAAATTTTTGAAGTTAACATAGAAACATAGAAACATAGACTTTGACGGCAGATAAAGGCTGCTTGGCCCATCTAGTCTGCCCATTTCCCTACCTACAGGATAGGCCACAGATCCTAGTTAACCAACAGCCTATTTCTTCCTACCCCCCACAAGAATTGCCTTATGTCTGTCCCATGCGTTCTTGAATTCTCCCACAGTTTTAGACCTCACAACCTCCTCAGGAAGGCTGTTCCATGCATCCACTACCCTCTCTGTGAAATAATACATTGCCCCTGAACCGCCCGCCCCCTCTATCCTTAAATTGTGTCCCCTTGTTCTTGCACATCTCTTTTTCTGAAAGATGCTACCCTCTTGGACATTGTTGATTCCACTGAGGTACTTAAAAGTTTCTATCATGTCCCCCCTCTCCCTTCTTTCCCCAGGGTATACATATTAAGCTCCTTTAGTCTCTCTTTGCTCGGCTTCTCTTGCAGACTCTGCACCATTTTAGTTGCCCTCCTCTGGACTGCCTCTATCCTGTCTATGTCCTTGTGGAGATGGGGTCTCCAGAACTGGACACGGTACTCAGATGGGGTCTCACCAACTGTCTGTACAGAGGGATAACAATTTCCTGTTTCTGCTGCTGATGCCTGTCCCTATGCATCCCAGTATACTCCAGCCCTCCCTGCTGCCTTCTCACATTGCTTGCTAACCTTAAGGTCATCTGATATGATTATCCCCAGGTCCCTTTCCTTTTTTGTTGTTGTTACTACCTCCCCCCATTGTGTATTTTTCCCTGGGTTCTTGTTTCCCAGGTGCATTATTTTGCACTTCTTTGCATTGAATCCTAGCTGCCATACTTCGACCATTCCTCCAACCTTGCAAGTCCCTTCTCATCCTTTCCACACCTCCTTGTGTATCAACCCTGTTGCAGATCTTTGTGTCATCTGCAAAGGGCATACTTTTCCTTCCAGTCCCTCTGCAATGTCACTATGAAGACATTAAAGATTGGACCCAATACTGAACCCTCACGGTACCCCACTAGTAACCCCTCTTTCTTCAAGTGGACTCCATTTACAATTACCTTCTGTGTCCTGTTGTCCAGCCAATGTTTTACCCAGGCTACCACCCTGGGACCCTCCCAGGCTGGTTAATTTGACTATTAATCTTTTGTGGGACTGTGTCAAATGCTTTGCTAAAGTCTAGGTAGGCCATGTCCACAGCCCCTCCCTGGTCTACTACTTTGGTCACCCAGTCAAAGAAATCTATTAGATTCGTCTGACATGACCTTCCGCTGTGAACCCATGCTGCCTTGGGTCCTGTGCCTCACTGGCCTCTAGGTAGTCAACTATTCTTTCCTTCAAGTGACTCCATCACTTTCCCTACCACAGAGGTCAGACTGACAGGTCTGTAGTTTCCTGCCTCTGAATTGGTCCCACTTTGTGAAGGGGAATCACATCCGCCTTCTTCCAGTCCTCGGGTACCACACCATCCTCCCATGATTTATTAAAAAGAGTAGCCAGTGGTTTCACTAATTCCCCCCTTAATTCTTTTAGAATTATGGGGTGAATTCCATCAAGCCCCTTTGCTTTGTCCACCTTCAGTTTTAGTTCTTGCAGAACCCTTTCTTCTGTGAAAGGACTGAGATTGACCCCCCTATCAAGAGTGCTTCTGTTAATTGGATTAGGCACTTCCCCCTCCTCTTTTGTGAATACTGAGCAGAAATATTCATTCAGTATCCTTGCTTTTTCACTGCCTCCTCTGCCCACCCACCATTCATTCTATTCAGCCTCACTATCCCTCTCTTTGACTTTCTACTCTCGCTGATGTACCTATAAAAGGTTTTATCCCCCTTCTTAACCGAGTTGGCTATCCTTTCCTCAGGTTGGGCCTTTGCTATTCTGACTTCCCTCCCTGCTTCCTTCTGCCTTAACTGGTACAGGTCTCTGTCCTGCTCATTCTCGTCGTTCCTTATAACTTCGGATTGCTATCTTTTTCTTCCTGACTTTCACAGCCACCTCTTTTGAGAACCATAGTGGCTTTTCTTTCATTTGATTTGTTTATTTGCTTCACACAAAGGCTTGTTACCTCTGTGATGGCAGTTTTGATGATTCCCCATTGTTGCTCCACACCTCCTTCTAGCCTGCTTACTAGTGCTTTTCTGAGGCATGCTCCCATCTTGTCAAAGTCAGCCCTCCTGAAGTCCAGTACCCTCACTTTTGTATGGCTTGACTCTGTAGCTGAGTTTAATGTGAACCACACTGTTTGATGGTCACTTGTTCCCAGATGGCAACCCACTTCTAGATCTGAGATCTACTTTAAGGAGAATTTCTACTTTGCCTAAAAGGAGAACTTCGCAAATGACAAAATTGCAAACTTTGCCTGTGAATTTTGGCTCTAAGGCAAACTTTGCAAGGATCAATGAGATTGGAGGTCACATGGTGCCACCATGAGCTGCATTGCCATGTGTAGGCTGAATTCAGTGAAGTGTGAGAAAGAGACAGTTGGTGTTAAGTGTGCTCTGTATCTTTATGCCTAACAACCATTAGAAAGCAGTTAAAATATGCAGTTTTTTCCATCATCACTCCATTATTTGCCTACTGTGACTTCTGCCTGTAGATCACAACTTATATGTGGTATTTTTTGTGATTTCTTTAGTTTATTGTGTAGTGAGGCAGTCCTTTGGGGTGGGAGGATCTTAGTTGCATAAACTTCCAGCATGAAAGAGGCAGGTTAGGCAGCCTTTTGTGTCTTAGCAGTACAAGTGCTGTTGTTGTCAGTGTTTTGTGTGATTTTTTTTTTCCTTTCTATTTTTGATTTGTAATTTTAGTTCCGTAGAACAGTTAGGTGTGTTTTACCGAATGATTTTTGTCACTGCAGTTTGACTATATTGATTTAATTTTTGTTTATTGATTGAAGTTAGTGTTTTCTCACACACACAGTAATGCTGTTATATTTACCGTGTTGCTGAGTCTTGTGTTTATTTGCTTAGTCCCTGAAACCCTTGTTGTATAAAAAGAAAAAGGAAAACAAATTGATTGCAGAGTGAGTGCTGCTGGTGCTGCTAGTTCAGGAGGAACTTGAACTTCAACAGAGTGCACTGCCACTTCCATGGGGTGTGTTCGCTGCCCCACTGGGACATGGGAACTTCCCTTATGCCCTCAAATAAACTGTTGCCAGCATGGATGGGCCACCACCTTTGCCACCTCAATTCATCACTTCCCTCTGCATTTCCTCCCACTCAGTCTGGTGATTTGCCATGAGATGGGTCCTCTGGCCCTCTGTACATATGTGGGTCTCCTGCTTGCCCAGGAGACATGTTTATTGCATAGATCGCAAGTGACCACACTGAACCTAGTCCTAACCTTAAAGTCCCATAGGATAACACTGCAACTTTAACAAACCGTAACTCTGCTAGTCTTTGGAGTTAAGGGACACCCTATATATCTAAACAAAGGGCTCAATGAGTACTATAATAGTAACACATAATACCCTCCAAAATATTCATGACATATGTACAGCACCCCAAAATTATCTCCCAAATTAACCATAGTGCAAAATCCACAGCTTAAGTCTGATACTCATCACAAATGCATCAAATATGCAGCTCCTCCTGGACTATAGCCATACCAGGTTTCAGATAAATGTGTTAAAAACTGGCGAGTTATAGCTGAAACACCCAAAAGGAATAGTTGGTGGAAGTGGGGTGGTGGCATTCATGTTGCCAAATTATTTTCTGCCACATCTGTAGCATCCATGTGGGTGGGTGCTAGGGGAGGTGGAAACAAGATGATCAGCCCAAGAAGTAGTAAAATCTCTGACTTGGGAACAATGGTCAAGAAGGAGGTTACTGGTATCCCCTTAACTGCTGGTGGTGTGGTGGCACTGAGCCTGATCTGGATAATAGGTCCCCAGTATTGATATATGGACCTGTGACCAAACAGCTAATAGCTCCTTCCTGTGCATTACAGCACATTGGGCACAGGTAATTGAGGTAGTATTCAACTCTGTTCAGGGGAAAAATACTGTATACTAAGCCCATTTGCAGTGGTAGTAACCCTCTAGGTATCTGCCAACATGTCACACTGGCAGTGAGGAGTGTAACTGGATCACAGACATAGGTCAGAATGTATTAGAATTGCTCCTGACTGAGACTGATGAGTGAATGCAACCTGTGGTGGTGGTACCACAGGGGATGGATGTGGCACATGGTCTTCAGGCTGCAGAGTGCAAGGGACAGGGAACTGGTGACCTTGAAACTTTTATGTATCAGTAGCTTAATTTTAACCCAACTTCACCTTGGTGTACCCCAATGAGAAGTTACAGGTAAAGCTGCAAGGTGAATTGACCCACCTTCGCCTTGGTGTACCAATGGTGAATTTACTATTAAATAGAAAAAACTTGATGAAATTATCCACAGAGTAGGGCTGGGCAAAACTTGTGAATTCTGCTTTTGAGGAAAGTTCGTGAAATTTTTAAACTTTTGCAGAATTTTCCACCCTTTCACCTATGGCAAAATTCCAAACTTCTAGAAATTGATTGCAAATTTTCACCAAGCACTGTGGTAGTTATTCACTAACAGTGGAACTATAGCCATGAACTGTTCAATTAAAAATTCTTGACATTTATTTTGCAGGTTCATTTATTTATCCACAATTTGCAATATACTGTAATTCTCTGGGTTTTTCTTTCCACCAGCAATGTATGGCCATGTTTGTTTTTCTTTAGGTGGTATTGTAAATTTTAAGATCACATAGTGAATCTAATCACCCAACCTGTAGAGTGCCATTATTGTACTGTCAGCAATTCGACCTTTTTTATTTTATTTATTTATTTTTTTTTCTGCCATTCCTGGGTTTATTTCAAGTTCCTTCTTTTGAATTCAGCAAAACCCAAAGATTGCCTACATTTTCCATTCCACTGCAGTGAGCTAAATTCCATAATTCAGCACCATAATTCAGTGTAAAACTCAAATTATTCTGCATGCAGCTCTGCAGTCACATGGGATGCAGAGGGATATACCAGGGGACAGTACAGATTGCTTGCAGCATAGCTTCTCACTTCTGAAATGATTGCTGAAGATGAAAGAGCTCTGTTTGTTCTGTTCAACAGTTGCAGCCTTTTTGACTCAGAATCTACAGTTTCCTTGCTGATTACAAGGAAAAAAAGAGCTAGTATCAGTACTTTCAGTGCTGAGGCAAACATATTGATGCAGTTTTGAATTTCTTGGAATGACTATTGCATAATAGTCTTACTGGTATTCTCTGTAGTACTGTGTTGTTTCCTATTGTGGTATTTAGTGAAGAAAACAAATCACACCATGGTAGGCAAGGGAGAGCGTGGAGGGCATGAAAAAGGTTCTGTTTTTGGTGGATCTTTGAAAGCGGTGCCACATGGAGGTGCAGAGGGTGCTAGGGAAGGTGCTAGTGGGCACATCACAGTCAGTGACACTCAGATTTCCAGTAGCAGTGCAGTTCCAGTTGTACCCCATGCTCTGCAGTGTCTGCTAGAGTTGGCATCAAAGCTGCTAGTTTCTTCAGTTTGCAGCATAGTAGTCTCACAGCAGGTGTTGCTCAGTGGTAAAACTGGCAAGAAAAACTGCCATGGATGTCATTGCACTACTTTGTCAGTCCTAGGAGTCTCAGGAGGAGGAGCAGTCACAGGAGTCTCAGGGGTCATTTCAGTAGCTACTAGGGACTAGGAGCAATGAGGGTGTGCATCCAATGGCAGTCAGCATCAGAAAGCATGCTGTTAAGGGTGGGGGATCTAGGACCATTAACTGTCCAGGTAAAGGAAGAGGAGGAGAAGGACATGGAGCACAGCGTGCATAAGATGGAGGCTGGGGAGGAGGAAAAACATCCTCACTCCAAACATCCTGCTACTGTCAAGGTGGAAGAGAAGGGTAGTGAGTAAGAGGAGGTGGGAGATATTCAGCCCTTAGTGGCAGTACCAGAAATGTCTGAGTCAAACATCAGTGAAGACAGTGGTGAGGAAGGAGATGATGACCCAGTCCTTGACCTTATTTGGCAGCCTACTCAAGCACCCATTAAAAAGTGTAGTCATAGGTAAAGAGAAAGGGTATGCTACCTTAACAGCGACATTTCTATGGCAACATGCGTCGATATCAACAACAGTGTCATGCCGCCGTTGAAGTGATGCTGGAAGGGGGCAACCACTTATCCCACCCTACACTCCCTCCCTGAACTAATTCCAACCTGGAGTTAGAATCCCTTAGTTTGCGGGGTTCTGGGGGCAAAGCCCCCAGACGTAAAAAATAGATCCAAACTGTGGCTCCATGCCAACTGCAACTTGCAGTCAACATGGAGCCCATTGCTGTAATGCTGGTCACAATCTTTTTTGTCACGCCAGCATGGTAAAGCCAAGTGAAAGCAATCCTTCTTATGCTGCTCCCTAATAAGGAATGATCTGATGTTAGGGGAAAGGGATCCTTAAGTTAAAAGGGTATATGGGGTTAAGCAGGAGCAGGAGCAGCAACAGGCAAATATTTTGGCAGTAGCCTGTGATAATGGCAACTGTGAATGAGCGCTTTCAAAAAGGGCAACTCAATCATGGCACCTGTGCACCGGGCTACCAGGCAGGGAGGCGACCAGATGGGGTCTGTAATATAGCGACAAGATGTCACTATATGTACATGCAACTGGGGGAGCGACCATGCCGTGTGATGGGAAAGAAGGGAGGGAGGGTTTGTGGGGTGTAGTGCGGTGGTCAGCTGCCGAGTTGGCCATGTGGCATGGTGGGTTGGTGGCAGGCTAGGGTTGGGAGGGTGCCAGACTCGGTTCTGGGCATGGTCTTTTTGTTGCGCCAGTCTAGGATTTTATTTTTGTTTTGTTTTGCACCTCCCTGACATGCACCCCCCTGGAGTTGAGAATCCTTAAGTAGGAGGGTGTGGGGAATGCAGCCACCCACATAAATAAAAAAATCTAAGTCTCTGGTGCCCTTATGCTGTTCGCCAGTAGTGTACATTGCAGAAATAGATTTCTGGTGATGTACACTCACCCTAATGGCGATCGCCTTTCCGCAATCACTGTTATCACATGGAACTCATTTTGGCCACCGCTATGCCCTGAGCTCCATCTGCCTCACCCAAGAAAATCCAGCATGTCGGCAGAAAGTCCCTTGTGTGGGATTTTTTCTCAGTGGATGAGGTCGATGACAGTGTGGCTGTGTGCAGTATATGCAAGTCAAAAATAAGCAGGGTTAAGGCAGAACACACTATGGCACAACTTGTATGCATAATAATATGCAAACTAAGCATTCCATTCACTGGGCACAGCATAAGCGGTTGGCATCAATGCCCACTTCTGACATTGTACCTGAATAGTCTGAACAATAGGATCAGTGTGATGTAATATTTAACCCTTTACTGTGTTTCACCCCAGGCATGCAGATACAAGTGGTAGTAGTCAATGTGCTGAATCAGAGCCCTCCCCTTCCTCTATAGAGAATTTTTTCCAGTGCGTCCCCACTGTCAGACAAGGAAGCCACAGCAGCAAAAGCAGAACTGCCAAAGCCAGTACATCAACCTCCTCCATAGTCCATCCCACTCCCAAGCTTAAGCAACCAAATATTAAATCTGCCTTAACCAATCACACCAAATACCACTGAATACACCCTGGGTCCAATTTTCAAAATGCTTGTGGATGCCACAAGTCCCTGGTACTCCAAACATATGGTGCAGGGGGCTTGTGGCATTCCTTTGGTGCAAATTATGATTTTCTATTGAATGCACCAAATTTCACAAGTTTGACCAGCTCCCCCATGGTCTAACTTTACGCCATTTGGGGACACTTTTTACAGGGCTTGTGCCAAAGCTTTGGCGCAAGCAGCAGTAAATCATGGAAATTGTCGCAACTGCGCCAAATGTTATCAAATCGGGTACAAATTATGGCAATGTGTTTGGTGCAGTTGTATCAAACTTTGGAATTGACTTAGGGCTTGGTGCAAGCCCTGTGTCAACCTTTAAAATTGGGCCCTGTGTGTCAAAAGAGCTAAATACTGCTGTTGCAGAGATGCTGGTAACAGACCTGCTGCCATATTCTTTTGTTGAGAATCCTAGGTTTCTACAACTCATGGAAAAAGCTGTTCCCAAATACAAAGTGCCAAGTTGTATTTACTGTATTTCTCCACTAAGGCTATTCTGACAGTTTACAGTGACCTTGCTTGCAATGTGTCACATGCAGTATCCCACTCTGCAGTACCTAGAGTCCACCTTACCACATATATCTGGACTGGTGGCCCATCATCTATCAGTTTTGTGTGCATTACTGCACACTGGGCCTAGTTCCCTGGGGTTTGTGTCTTGCACCCATGCCTATCGCTATTTGCCCTCTGAGAAGTGCCAGTCCTGGTGGTGGTCCTCATCAGAAAGCCACACTGAGCATGCAGAGCATACATGGCTCGCATACATCTGCCAGAATGCCCGAATCAATGAGGACATTACTTCCTGGATGAAGCCACATGGATTCCATGCTGGCTTCACTGGAAGTGACAACACATGGAATGCTGCTAAAGCAATCGGTGATGGCTGTTTTTATCATGTCCCATGCTTTGCACATGTTCTTAACCTGATTTTGAAGGCCTTTCTTGATCATAAAGCAGTCAGTTGCATGTTAACTGTCAGTCACAAAATCTGCAGTTTTTTCAGTTGCTCCTCACTGGCAAAATCAGAGCTCAGGAGTCTACAGAAGGCCAATTGAGAACCACAACACCGGATAAAGCTTGATGTAGTGACATGCTGGAACTCATCACTCTACATGCATGAGAGGCCATCTGAGCAGTGCAAGTCATCAATGAGTATGTTATGCAGATGCGTGACTATGAAACACAGACAGCCATGTCATTGAGTCTAGCCCAGTGGATGTTGATGGATGGTGTCATCCAGATCCTCCTATCATATGAACATGCTACACAAATTGATATCTCTGAAAATGCATGCTTGAGCCAGATTATACAAATGTTGCATGTACTCCTCCAGGCACTGGTCAATGTCAGGGAGCAATTTAAATTGTCAGCAGACTCTGAGGGAGTACAGCTGGCTGACCGGATCATGTAGCTGTTCAATGGCGATCACAGGGTGATGCATATTAGCACCTCTGAGGCATATTTCCTGGCAACCTTGTTAGATTCAAGGTGCAAGCATGGCATGATGGCACTTCTTCCAGGTGGGAAGGCTGATTTGGATCACTATGTAGTGATCCTTCATGGCAAAGTAGAAAATTGGATGATGGTAATGCATGCAGAGAAAAAGCTACCATCAGTACCTGGAGACAAACCTGAAGGAGCAACAGCCCCTCTGAAAGTATCCTCTTCATCCTCCTCATGTACTGGGCTGACTCTTGCCCTCTCATCCTCAAGTAGCAGTGAAACAAACCCTCTCTGGTCTATGCTGCAGCAGGTTGGTGTTTCCACACACCAACCAACTGAGGGCATGACACAAGTTGTCTACCTCCCATATGGTTCAGTCACACCTGAATGACCCATAGCGGTTGAGCATAGATGATGAGCCATTGGAGCATTGATGATGTAAATGTGAAATCTGGCCTGCTCCCACAGCTCTGACCATTGAGTATTTAACCTGGTGCTTCCTTAAACTTTGGAGTTCCCTCACTCCATCTCTCAGAACCTCCAGCTCTCTTATCACATTTAAGTCCCAGCTGCTAGCCTCACTCAACCATCAACAACTTATAACTGCTATCTCTGACTTATTCAACTCCCCCAAAATGTTATTTCCCATTTATTCTGGACTGCTCTGTTCTGTATTGTTATCAGTTCTCTTATGTGTAATACACAAATTATTGTTCCAATGCATAGCTGTACTCTGAACTACCAAGATGTAACTACTCAGCTGTCATTATTTACTTATGTCAATCTTGTTGCATTACTCTGCAATGGACTGCCATGTTCACTATTCATCATAAATATGTACAATTTATATTGCTGTTTTAATTTACTGTATCCATACTTCTCTGTAATCTGACCCTAAACCCTTTAAAAATAGGCTCTGTCTAAAAGATCTTGTTTGTAATAAATAAAATGTCACTTCACCTCCCCAAATGACAGAACAACAGTGTCACTGGCACTGGGGCAATATGGGGTACAGCTGATGTGGCACTTTTGACTGAAACAAACTGGATACGTCATTCATATATACTCACTGTGTGGTCAACAGTGACAGTACCATGGAAATATGCTAGTAATCCTTGTTACAAATTTCTGGAAACTGGAAATTCAACTGAAATAAAACTTGTATGGAAAAACAACAACAGAGATGCCACACCATCAAACAGAATCTGCCAATGTGGCCTCACAAGATGTCATCATATTAGGATACTGCATGACTTAAGTAATGTGATGTGTGAAGTACTCATTCGTCCAAGAGTGATGGAAGAAATGCTAATCCCACTGCTCAGCTATGGATTTGAATGAACTACAGCACCAAGCCACAGAGATCATTTACTGCTAAGGTACTCTAACTGTGGTGGTATCCTCTTCAACACTTTATATCTCCTTCCACCATCGCAGATTAGTAGAAATAATTTTGGGGGGATCTACTGATGATTTCTGACTTTTCTTATTAGTATGATGACACAATGCAAAGCTTATTACATTATCCTATCTGTTCCCCAAGTCACCACTCTTTCTCCACTGCTGCTGCTGAAAGGCTGGGTAAGATGCTTTCCTGCCTCCTTCATTCCCTCCCTGACCGGCTCCCTTTGTCTCTCTTCCTCTCTTCCTCTCTCTCCTTCCTCTCAAGTCCCTGCCTTGGGATAGTGCCAGCAAATTAATCTTTCTGCTTCTTCCTGTCTATGTCAGACTCCGTCCTGACCCTCTTTTCTGTCTCCCCCCTGCTTATGACCCCAGCCATTGTAACCTCTGGTACTAGGGACTACTACACAAGCAGCCTGTCCTAATAGAGTTGCAGCAGTACTGCCATCTTCCCCAACAGGCACTGCTCACTTTGTTGTGCTGTTGCAGGAGATCCCACTTGTCATTGCAGCACTCCATTTTGTTGCATTCTTTCATATGCTTGGTCACCACACTGCTTCTACATGTGTTATGTTGCCCATGTATCTGCAATGTGTTGTTTTGTGATTTTATTCCTGCTGCTATCTGCTTCCCCCTTTCCCTGTTTCTCACCTTGACATGAACCATGGCTCAGTGTACCTTTACCTGTTGTGAATTTTTTAATACGTAAATAAATGTATATGTGTGCTTCATGCAGCACTCTGTTCAATGTGATGATGATGATGATGACCAGTAATTATTCTACCCACTGAGTTCAGTGCCACATTGGTGCTGCTGTGCATGATTGTGCAGTAGTGGCTGATCTACTGTAGACCATTGTTCAGTAAATCATTGCGTTCATTTGCTGGAGGGCTGTCCGCTGCATATGCATATGGCACTATGATTATCCCTTGTATGGTTCATCAAGTGGCCCCTTGGAGGGGGTGTGCCTGAAGATAGAGTTTACCACTATTTACAGTCACCTAATCTATGTTGCTGCACTTGCTTCTGTACCTGGCGACACACCTGGCAGGGTCATAACTGATAAGTGACTACTGTTTCTAAAACAATTGCTCATAAATTTCTATTCTCCTTTTTCTAGTTCTGCACCTTGGATTCCATCTACTGCTGCTGCCATGATGATTTTACCCTCCATTGTGCATGGATTATGACATGAACATCTCAAGAAACTAAGTAAAAGATACCATAGCAATAAATTGTATTTTTTTCCACAGGTGAGGTAATCAGTACAGTAGTCATCTGGCAGGGTACTACAATGCTACCATATTCTGGAAGTGGGGGTGGTGTTAACTTCATGTGCACCTATTGGGGGGCCTTTGCAGCAACAATTTAAGAGGGGTGTGAGTAGTCTGGCATTATTTCTTCACTGAGAGGGTGTTGGATGCAAGTAACAGTCCTCCAGCATGGGTAGTGTTGCCACCTGTCTGGTTTTAGACAGGATAAATCCAGTTATCAGGGTCCTTATCTAGATATCTTGTCATCAGGTTTTGTTTCACTTAAATGTAATCTGGTGTTCATGTGCACTTCATGTGCACCTATTGGGGGGCCTTTGCAGCAACAATTTAAGAGGGGTGTGAGTAGTCTGGCATTATTTCTTCACTGAGAGGGTGTTGGATGCAAGTAACAGTCCTCCAGCATGGGTAGTGTTGCCACCTGTCTGGTTTTAGACAGGATAAATCCAGTTATCAGGGTCCTTATCTAGATATCTTGTCATCAGGTTTTGTTTCACTTAAATGTAATCTGGTGTTTAGCTCATGTTCAAGTAGGGATCACAATGCTTGCAAATGAGTGTATTAAATCATTTAATGTCTTGGCAGCATGTCCAGGATACATTGAAGTTCTGATAACGCCTTTGCTTGTGAAGCCAGTCAGTCTTCGGGGTGTTAAGTGTAGCCATTAAGATTAGCGATATATTAACTTAACATTTTCCACTCTGAATTTTCAGTATGGTCTAGTAATTACTGCTATGATAGGAAACAGTTTTGCATACCTTTTTTGCATACTCTCATGTTTTGCTCAATGTGATATGTTATCATACCCATTTTTGCTAATTATGTGATATTTATTGCCTTTGCTACTGCAGTGATTCCCTCTTACATGCATCCTCAACATCTACTGCTCTCATTTTTTGTAGTACATGTACTTCCATGATGTTGCTGACACCATTGTAGGTCTTTCAGGTGAATTACATGGAATGATGTTTTTGATGCTGTTGCCTGTCTTACAAATACAAAAAGCAACAGCAGTGGGTGCCAGTGCCTTTCTGTTTTTACACTGTACATTGCACACAATGCAGACTTGATAGAACCATGAAGATTAGGTAATGAATGTATCAAACATGACTTAAGCAACATCAGAATACATGACTGACATGGAAAAGGAAAACTGAGGTTGTGTAAGGTAACAATAGTTGCAAGCTGTACTCCACCAGCCTGCTGCATCCTGCAGACAGCAGACCTGGTTTTGATTGTCATGGCCTTCACTTGCAAACTGTGAGACCTGTGAAGTCATGATGACACCCTCCCTTTGCTTCCTGCTTTCCCCTGTAAATGGGCCTTTTGTCCAGTGCACCTTACCTGCTTACCAACAAATAAGAACAAAGGAAATACAAAACACAATAACATAGAAATAAATAAAACATAACAGTATAGAATTAGAAATGATTTACAATTACTATTCATTTTTCGTCTTCTCTGACATTAAAATCATGGCATTTGTCTGGAGTACAGATACAATGAAATCATCACAATGTGGTGTATCTAGGGCAGGGTTTGTGGTGTGGTTCATTAACATAATGTGTTCACCTCATCCAGAGATGGCAGTCCCGAGCTTGGGTGTTGTGGGTAAGAGAAAACACTGGCTGGCTTCAAATATGCCATGCATAGAAGAGGTATCTGAAGTGGCAGAATAGATAGGAGAAAGGGTGGGCAGACCTAATGGGCCATTCTGTCCCTATCTGCTCACCACTTCTATGTTTTCCTGTTTGTCTTTTTGTACAAAGTCTCTCTTCATTATTTTCTTTTCAAGTCTGTCTCTAAGGTTACAGTATATGGATGCTGCTGATGAGATTGTGATGTAATCCACCTACCAGCTCTGTACCTTCATGGTGTGTCCATCACAAGTGTCAAGGTAAGTACTATTCTTTGTTACACTTTGCTATTAAGTTTTTCCGAAAGGTCATTTGATGGGAATGGGATACAGTTTGTGTAATTTAAGATTGACATCAAGGCAGGTGGAGGTGCTGCTGCCAATCTGTTGCAGTGGCAGATTAGGCAGTGAGGGGAGGGGCAGACTTAGTGGGCTAGCCTGCCAGGCGGGCCCCCTCTGCTAACCAATTCCATGTTTTCCTGTATATTTGCAGAGCTCTCTGTATGATTTTCTTTTCAGGTCTGTCTCTAAGGCTATACAGATGCCGCTGATGCTGAGATCCTGATGTAATCTGTCCTCCAACCCTGTACTCTTATGGTGTGTTCATCACAAGTGCCAAGGTAAGTAATATGTTGAATTATAGTCTATTATTAACCTTCTTCAAGCACTGGTTTCATTAGCTCAGTCATGTGTCTTTCACTACCAGTGACAGCAGAGCTGTGTGTGTGCATAGGTTCATATGTGACACGAGTTTGAGGGACAAGCCCTTAATAACTCACCATCATTATACTAATGATGGTTGAGAAATTTCTTATCACCCATATAACAATCAAGTGCATTTTTAAAAAGGTCTAGAGATTGACATGATACGACACTTGTTACATTGTGCTGTTATCTTACTAAAAGCATTCTTATTATTTCCTGTCTGTGCAGGGCAGGTCTGCTGATTTCATAGTGGATACTGATTTTGCTGAAGGCTATCCAGTGTCCTGTTCCTCTCATTCCAGATTTATTTATTATTTATTTAAATTCCGGTTACCGGGTAGGCCCACTGGGACCTTGATGGTTCCTTTTTCAGGGGCAACCCGGGATTAGTTACAAGTACCTAGAGGGAAGGAAAAACCAGTGCATTGATGTGTACAAGATAGCATGGCTTACATAGAGTATAAGAAAACATTCATCACAGCATGTAGAGCATCACAGAAAATTACAATAATAGTGTAGACATTTTGATAGAAACAGACAATTGACAAATTCTCTACATCAGTAAGTGCAAGGACCAGTGCTCCTTTTCAACTTTAAGACCCCAACTCCTTATTGATTGTTCTGTGCAGGTGTCCCCCTTTATTGGGTCCCATAGGGAAACCTTAATTGAGGCAGCGGCACTGTGGCCCAGTCCCAAGGTGTAATTTTAGTGCTTTCTTGAAAGCCTCGAGAGAGGTTTTATCCTGTAACTCTCTTGGTAGATTGTTCCAGAGCTTGGATAGGGCTACCCTGGCTGACCTCTGACCTAGGGATGATTTGGCTCTAGGTATTTTGAGTAGTGTCCGATCGGTATGTCAGAGCTCCCTCCTGTTTGTCTTAAGAGCAAGCAGGTCTCGTAGGCCTGGGGGGCCCTGGGTTGCTGTAGCTTAAAAGCTAGGCACAGGGAGGGATAAGCCAATCTGGCTTTGACAGATGGCCATTCTAGGGCCTGGAGCACCTTGCAGTGGTGCTCCATCTGCTGTGCCACAGCAGTAAACCGGCTGACCCTATGATAGAGTGTGCTCAGCCACAGATATTCCATTGGTCTTAGAGTCTGGAGCATGGTCACTCCATGGAACAGAGTGGGTAGTATTGTCCCATTTCAAGCCGCTATTCTAGTTTCCTTGTTCAGAAAGGAGTTAAGCCTATAGAGGAGGCCCAGTTTTTGGTTAACTACCTTTGTGAGGTGGTCCATATGCCTCCTGAAGGAGATCTCCTGGTCCAGGTGCATTCCTAAGTATTTGATGTTGTCTGATACTTCGATCCCTATTCTATTTAGGGTAGAGAGGGACAGAAGGTGAGATCTCTTTGGGCCGAAGAGCGTGGCTTTTGTTTTTTTGCTGTTCAGGACCTGCCTGTTTGCCTGACACCAGCCTTCAAAGGCTGCAAAATCTTTATTCAGCTCCAGATTTAAGGACCCATGTCCTTTCCTGTCCTATACAGAACTGCATTGTCCACATATAGCGTGACCGTCTCCCCTCTGCAGTTAAGGGGTAGGTTGTTACTGAACAGGGAGAATAGTAGGGGGTCCTAAGATAGACCCCTTTGTAACCCCATTGGTTACTGGGCACTGATCTAATCTAGCTCCATTCCACTGGACCAATTGGGTCCTGCCAAACAGGTAATCTGCAAACCACTTTAGGGCTAGTGCGTCAAGACCCAGTCCCCTAAGTCATCCTAGAAGTAGCTGGTGATCGACTAGATCAAAAGCCTTGGTTTGGTCAATGAAGACTACCCCAAGCATTTTGTTCTGATCTAAAGCTTTATACACATCAGTGATGAAGCCTATCAGATCTATGGGGGTTTACTGCTGCACAACCAAAGAACCAAACTGTATCGAGTTTGATGCACTCTTGCTGCTGCTGCTGATGTTACATGCCTCTGTGACTGCTCCTCTGACCATGTGGTGTTGCTGCAATCATGAACCAACCCAAAAAAGAAATTTGCATAGGACTGTGTCCACAGTAAAATGTTTGAATATTTGAAGAACAGTTCTCCTCCTCTGTATGCTGCTCTACTTGCAATGACAGATATGTGGCACCCCATTTTTGCACTGTTGGATGGCAGTCCTTAAAAATGAATAAAAATAAATTAAATTATAAAGTTAAAATAGCAGTTCAGTTCTAAAAAACAGGTCTAAAGAGCAGCTGGTGTGAGGGAACCTGACATATTCCAATAGTCTCCCTGAATAAGTATGACTTCAGGCCTCTCTTAATGGTTTCCAGTGAGGGGGCCTCCCTCAAAGATCTTGGGATTCAATTCCACACGCTTGGTCCTGCCACCTCAAAAGCTTGATCTCCAGATGACTTGAGCTGTCCCTGGAAACTGCTAGGAGGCCCACCTCAGAGGAATGGATAGGGTACTGGGTAAAGAGTCAAGAGGCTGCTCAGATAGATGTATTTAATTATACCCCAAGCCTCCTTCCTCCTATACTCATCAGCTTTCTTCTCACTTCCCTGTACTTCACATGAAGTATTCAACTACCACTAAAGCTTGGCAGCCTACCAACTGAGAGCATCTATCATACTGCTTTGTCCACCGATGCATCTCCTTAATTTCAATAGGCAGGACGTTGTGCATTGAACAGCCCTGGCAGTGAACCAGTATTTAAACTGATACTTAGATGACTTACTTTAAGGGTGAGTTTCTGATGTTGCTAGATTAGGTGCATTTTTATATCATTAGGAAGGATATGCATGTCTACAAATACCTTTCCTTGGAAATGTAATTTTTATCTAATAGATGTATTTATAAAACTATACCCTCAGACTATTGCAAAACCTTCAGAAATTTCACACTAATATGTTTGTCATTGTGTTCACTCTGCTTATACAAGCAAAAAGTTTATTTTAGGGATAATTGCTTTTTAAAAGCAACCACTTGCAGGTCAGTTTAAGATAATTCATATTTATCTTGAAAATACAAGAATGCAAATCATTTTATACCATGGGACTGAGAACAGATTTCTGTAAATAAAGATGGGTATTCAGGCTGATGTTACTTCTGTACAAAAATATACATGCTGTCTTTACTCCAGTGATGTCATCAGGATACTGTATATGGGCCAGATTCTCAAAGTGTGGTGCAGGGCTTGTGCCAAGCCCTGCACAACAGCTCTTAGGATCTGGCAGTGTGCCAAACCCCATCACCACAACTGTGCCTAAGCTTACAATCCCGGGTGTAGTTGTGACAGTTTTCACAAGTTACCTCAGTCTGCAACAAATATCTGGTGCAAGCTCCATGATAAAGGCCCCCAGGATTGCTGCAAGTTAGACCAGAAAAATATGTGGTCTAACTTGTGGCAATTGCTGCATGGGATAGAAAATCCTTTTTGATCACCACAAGCTTCATGCGCCGTATTGTCAGTGCACCTAGGGTTTATGGTGGTCTAAATAGTTTGAAAATCCTGCCCATTATCTGCATGTCTCTTTGGCCTTTATCTAATAGTAAAGCAGCTCCCACTTTGCTGATCACATCACAAATGCCCTCTGCTGTTCTCAGGCCAGCAGATGAACTAAGACAGAGACAGCTGAATATTTGCACAGAGAGCTGTTTTAAAAGTTATACCTGGTGAAAGTAGGTGATATGACTCAAATATGCAATGGCTTGACTGAAAGAGCATAATATATCACCACTTGTGAAGGGCAAGACTTCCAAAACTCAGAAATAGTATATCACCCCCTTCCCCAGGTTGGGAAATAAAATGTATAGCTCTAGTCAGGTAATTGTCTACAGTATCTCTTGTTTTTTATGGATGCAGAAAATGATTATAAATGCAATCTCCAGTTCTGTCTCTTTTGTAAGGTGGTAAATAACAGTATAATATGAAAACTTGCATGATCCCACCTATTTACTGAAAGGTTGCATTGAATTTTAAAAATATTTTTATTATCTTAGAATCTCAGATCTGATGTTTTTCAGGTACTATATTTCTTTTCTTAGTTATATTAAGCAATATAAGCATTCTGAGTCACTTTAATGGAAACAAACATTATGAACCGGATATATATTTGACTGCTGAAGGTTTCTACAATGAAAAAGAGGACTAAAGGCAATATTGTCTTTATTAAAGTAATCTTCTGTGAACTATTTTTATAACAACAAATTTAATAAAGTATAAAAGATCAATATCATAGGAAGATTGGAGAAAACTTAATTTTCTTCATTTGTGGGTATTACCAATTTCTCTTAACAATGCTTTTATTGACTTTAAAAATGTGTAAGGCTAATACTTCCAGGGCCAGTAATAAGACAAATTTTTATATTTTAAATGCATTACAGTATCATGAATCTTCAGTGTTTTTAATCATTTTATTTGCCATCCCATAAACACATGATTTTAGTTAAGAAATGCTATTAGGCTTTTCCTCAACCCTAACTTGGGTACTTACACCCAAAAGACATTCACAATAAATTATGAAAAGGCTGCTGGCTCCATGGCACTGAGTGGTAGGGGAATGCTCTGGCATGTTAATGATTTAGGTTTGAACACCAAATCTGGGTTATGATGAGCAGAAACTGACAGGAAGGATTATAGATTATCTGCAGGGTGCTCTTTTCCCAGGAGGTAGGACAGTACTGCATTACTTATCTGGTGGCTACTGAGGTTGGTGTGGGGGTAATGTACTTGGTGGTGCAGGTGATGACTGCATGTCATTACACGTTCTCACCCAGTAGCTGGCCCAATGGAACAGAGGGCTGAGACTCCAGTACCTTACCTCCTATCATACCAGAGACATGGGGTTCTGGAACAGACTTGGGATGCCAGGGGTCAGCTGGGGAGGGAAAGGATCAAGTATCTGAAGGATCACCCACTTGTCCTAGAGAGGGGTGGCCTACTGGTCCAGATGTAGTGTGCCGCCAGGTGGAGGCTTGGTGGCAATGCAGCATGGACAGCAAAAAGAAGGGAGGGAGCTGTGGGTAATGTCGGACATGTGTACTTCCATGCATGGAGCCTGATGTCCCACTGCAAGAGGCAGAGAGAAAAACATGCAAAAGGGGATGTCAAGGACTGGATAAAACTCTGTCTGCTCGACCCTGGGCCTGCACTGCCTTCCAGTACCTCACCATTGGTCAGCCTGGATATACTGGAACTGGGGGAAGATGGTGCTCCCCTCTCTAGCCCCACCACAAGGGGGAATTCATGGGAGGAAATCTGATCAATGTGATTCCCAGGGGAGGGGCCTACTCAGGGGAACAGGACAGAGCTGATCAGTTGCACCTGGGTATAAGTGACATAAAAACATTGATAAGAAAATTCGTACCCCAGGATGCTGCTATGAGCATGCTTGGGTAAGAAGATGGGACTAGAACAATGGTAAAACTGCTTCCAGCACTCTGGATGAAGGCCTCTCTTGTGCCTCTCCCACACCATGCAATCTTTAAGCCAGCCAGTTTCATCACCTCTGGCCATCTGTTCAAAGACCAGCTACTGATTCTTTCCTAGTGACAGCAGGATGGCCTCCTGGCAGGATTAAGCTAGAATCAATAGACTGGAGGAGCTGTTAATAAAGACAGCACAGGATGAGTCCAGCCAGCTGAAGTATTACACCGTGGGGTTTTATATGCTATGGAAGGGGATGGGGATTTTGTACCATAGGCACAAGAGCTCTATGTTCTCACCACAGCTGTGCGAATACCTGTTCCTGAATATTTGGCCAATATTCAGTATTCAAATCCCAGGTACTCAGTATTCGGCCAGAAAAGGTGTTTTTTAAGGAAACTTTAAAAAAGCACTTTAACAACACCATTAATCATCCACTGAACCTAGTGTACCATGTACACCTCAATGATACTTCAATCACCAATGTAGAGCTCTCATTAATGCAACACAAGCTACATGCAGCACACTCGATCGACCACACCACATACATAGCACTCTGAAAATGATATCAAACATGCATTGGGTTAGCATTGGAGGGTGTTCATGGTCACAGACACAGGGTGGAAGGTGCTTTGGCCAAGGGCATAGGAATAGTGGTAACAGTGGCTACCATAGTGGTGACAGCTGAAAGAGTGGCTGCTGCAAGAATTGCACTGGTGAAGGTGTAAAGCAAACTGACTGTGGATGTAGCAGCCATAGTGATAGCAGTGGGAACACTGGTGGTGGTGTCTGCTGCTTCCTGCACAAAGCATGTATGCTCTAATGCCCTCCTACTACTGCACAAAATGATGTGACAATGAACATACAGATGGAACAGGTGGTGACACCAGTAGTAACAGTAGTACTGCTGGTGGTATTAGTAGTAGTAGTACTATTCCCAATGTTACAAGAACCAAAAGGCTTGCTTGGGGAGAAAAATATTTGTGCCCATCAAATAAAGAGAGAGACACCTGTCTGTCATTGTCTATGTAGTCTGTCTCACCACCTTCTCTGGAATTTTATTATGTATCAATAATATACAGTGGAGCAAGACAAGATGCAAGTCAATACTTTGCAGTAAATAACATGTCACAAAATACTGGATGACTAGAGGGCTTAATTGTAATTGAATTACACTGCTCCTTGTAGCATACTGCAGCATTTTGCAGTAATTGTGCAAGATATTGCACTGCATACTGTCTGGTGCCACTGTATGAACAATGTTTTATAATCCTGGTGCAGTGGTTTCATCCTTGGGCACATTAGTTATGGATTGTTTTGTTACGAGGGCATCTCAGTCTCATTTATTATAAATCTCTTATTTATGGTGTGTGTTTCTTTAGGCAGTATAGTGCAGCTGGTTAAGGCTCTGAGCTGCAGATCTGGAGACCTGGGTTTGAATCCCAGAGCTGCCTAGGTGCATACTGTGTGATTCTGAGCAAGTCACTTAACTTCCTTGTGCTCCCAGGTCACATCTTGAAACAAGCTTCAGCTTAGTGTGCTACTCCTGGTTAAACAGTGTTCCCTTTCCCCTTCCCTTATCTTTAAGAGTTGTATATTCATAGTGTGTTTGTATGTTCCCAACATGCCCCCTGACAAACATCAGGTTCTGGTCAAAACACCAGGGCTCTATTGGCATCCTACAGCCTTAGCACAAATAAATGCATTGAAACTTTCTGCTCCTCTGCTATTAACTGTATTTTTTTACTACACCCCCCCCCCACAAGTGCTTCCTTTGTTCTTCACAGATTGTTTGGGGGGTTGGCAGCCCAGGGACAACACCAGCAGTAATTGCCTAGACGTGCTGTACATTTGTAGTAGGTAAGGTAGGTAAAATGTTATTTTTATACAGGTAATACATGTCATTTGGACAGAAAGTCCAGTTTACAAGACAGACCTGTGCATTCCCTATCTAAGTACATACAATAAGGTTCCATATTAACATGTATCATCCTGTCTCTCACCACTTGGGGCCAGCGGTGCAGATGCTTTGCTGGGGCTGGACCAAGCATGTTTGCAAGGTTGCTAAGACATGATGGCTCAGGTCACTGGTGGTTACTGTGTAAAACACAAACGATTACTGCGTGGTGTCTGAGTGTGTGATTCTTTACTTAGTGCTTATGGAACTACAATAATACTCACACTGACCTTAGCAATTACACTGTTCCACAAAAAAGCAGCAGCAAATAAAACACACTGCTACTAAGAAGGAGGAAGAAAAGGGCAACCTTTTTAGTCAAACATGGAACCGAGCAAGGAACTGACAGATGACATACAGCCAACTCAGTGAGACAAGCCTGCCCCACTAAGTGCAATGGTTTAATTAACAAAGCAACAACAAAACAAACAAAAAATGCATGTGCACACACAAGGCACAGACTCCTGGGGGATATATTGCACATGCACAGGTTAATTGTGTGCAGTGGGCTATGGAAGTGTGGGGGGGGTAGTCAGCCAACACACTCCTCATGTGTACAGGGATCCTTGTCCAGAACCAGAGGACTAACAATAATAATTCAGCGAGTCAAGCCTGACTGGCTTGGAACTGAAGAAGTTTATTTCAAAATCTGTGTGCACACGTGGGGCCCAGCCTCAAGAAAAAATATATTAAGCATGCACATGCAGGGCAAAGCCTCACAAAATCAAATATCATACACGTATACAGCAAATCATGAGCAGTGACCTGCAGGAGAGGGAGTGAGTAGACTCAGTCATGCAGGGAACCAAGCCTGGAACCAGACAACAACAAAAAAACAAAACACAAAAATAAAATGTGCTTCACCCAAAAAAATCACACTGGAGCTTTGTCAGACAGTAACAGATAAGGGGTGTTAGCAGACAGCCCTCCTAGTGGCTGTAACTGAGTACAGCAATAAGGACAAAATTCCTGTCAGAAAGTCAAACATAGCTTTTCTGACACTGATCAAACCAATTATACTGACCCAAAAAAGCCTGTGAAGCAAAAATCAATTTCTTTTTTAGCAAGTTTAAGGTCTCAGAAGTACTGTAGAGCAGCTCTCAGAACCCACTGTCTCCTGTCTTCTACCAGCTCAGAGTGAAGAAGTCACATGGTGTGCTTGCCTTTGAGTTCCAGAAACGGCTTTTGATTAGCCAACAAAACTCTGCGAGACTTGGAAATCTCACCAAATAGTAGTTCCCGAATAGTGAACTATTCGGGAAATGCATCCGAATATTCGGGAAGCCTACTATTCATGGTATTTGGAAAATACTAATTGGCCCATGCACAGCCCTAGCTCTCATTAGTTGGCATGCCAGGAGAAGAGGGACTCTGGAGAAAAATCATGTGTATTATGTGGTTACTCTGCACTACATATATGCTTGTACTGTAGCTGGCCTATTCCTGTTTATTTGTATTTTGCTTATTGAACATTTCTCATCAATAATAAATACATTAAAAAGAATGTTTGCATCTTGGGTGAGCCAGGTGAGTCAAAAAGGAGTAAGGCACTGGGGAAAAAGGGCACAATAAAGAGATAAGGCAAAAAACAAAACTTGCTAGAAGGTCTCCAGTCTTTTCAGCACACATTTACTCTAGAAGAGGGATCTTTGACTTCAAATGGGTATAACTATTTATATGGAAAAATTTGAATCTATTTGTGGTTATGCAGAATGTATGACCTTGCACAGTTGCAGAAGGTCAGACCACTTGCTTGATTATTTAATTCAGCAAAACTATTATTTCATCCTTGGTGTTAAGATGCTAAAGATTTCCAAATTATGCTACGAATACTTTTCACTGCATTTTGGTTGTTTTACAGTCATTTTTGTTTCTCTGAGATGAAAGCACTTCATGTTTTTTTTTTTTGTAGTTTTACAACATGCAAATAAGGCTACACCATATCTCCCATCTGTGTGGGTAAACTGTATTTTGGAGGGTAAAAAGGCTGGCTGTCCCAACACTATTGTTATTTTCCTGCACACACAGCTGCAAATGATTAGCTATATTCCTTCCATGAGGGATACTTCTCCATTTTTATCAAAGATTTGTTTTTTGTGTCTTACTGTAGCTGCCTCAAGTTGTCGTGGAGTCTTGTCTGATTTCCAAGAGATTGTATGAGGGAATTTAGGGGCCAGTATTCAAATGTTGGCATGTTACATAAGAAGTGAGGCTGCTCATGCAGCTCAGATACAGTGCAGATTGCATAGAAGTTATTTTGCATTCAGCTGGTAGTAAACAGAGATTTGAGTGTAAAAGAAAATGCACTGGCATCAGGAATGGCAATATGTTTTAAATGAGCTGTAACTGGAAAGGATGTTCTGGTTTTATAGGCATTTTGTTGTAGGCATTTCATTAGCAATCTATTCACAATGAAACTAAACCTTCTAAGGAGCCAAACTGGAACAAATGTTCCCTTTGGGCTGTTAGTGAGTAGGTAATAAATGGTAAAGTTTCAGTGCATTAATTCAGTTTGTGCTGTACCTGTGCTCTAGTAATGTACTATTTAAACCTTGATGTTCAGGTGAAGGTGAAGGAGTCCTCTAGCAACTGCACAAGCAGACAAATGACCCTCATTTTGCTGTGCTCACATAAAACTCATGTTCTCACACAAGCACGTGGTGGTAGTAGTGGGGGGCTAGTTCAATTGGTACACATTGGGCTGCCAACATCTGATGAGAAGCAGTTGGTAGATTTCTCTCATCCAGTCTTGACAAACTTGTAGATTCCATGGCAGGATTCCTCCCACATCACCCACTATATAGTTATTACTTATTCAATGTACTGGTATAGGATAACTTCATTGAGACTAAGCCTCCTTTATACAAATGTTCTAAACAGACAAACACAAAAATACAACCGCATAATTAACATCCTAATTAACATAATGTACAGGGTAGGTAAAAAATAAAATACGCTAATTTAAATGAATATACACACTGTGCAAATTATACCCACCTTCTGGTATATTATAGATACCTGTTTAACCTAATACATTATTAGTATGTCTGCTAATAAATAAAAACACAAACACAGAAAATGAAGTTAATGATTGGTAATGCAGTAGCAGCCTGAGATAAGCAGTGATATGTCTAAATATTTATTTATTTAGTTTTTGTTGACCAGGTAGTGTGCACTAGGCAGACAGCTGATTTTTTTAAGGCAGGACCCGGGAGGTTAAAAAGCAGGATACTGCAAAGTCAGTGAGAGAGGTTACAAATTCAATGGAGCGGCAAAGTGCATAGTACACAATATACAGGAGTGAATATAAGTAACAAGTAACAAGCAATACTGGGAGACAGATTATGCATTACATCATTACAATGAGCATTCTAAGCAACAAAAGTCTAGAGAGGCAGGGACTTATGTACTAGGGCACAGGGTGGTTTATGGTGGGGAGGTGCAGACATGTGGTCTTCAGTGCATAGGAGTGATGAAGAGGGATACATCCAGGGTAGGTAGGTAATTAGGAACAGGCACATTTTGAGTGTTGAGTCATGAAGGAGCTGAATGATCTTCTAAAGGTGTCTGCTGATTGACAATATTGAATAGAAGGTGGGATGTTATTCCATTGTTTAGGGGCAATGGAGGAGAAGGCCAGCTCTCCATATTTAGTACAAGACCTTGAAATGGATAGCTGATCGGAGCAGAGATGCAACAAAGTTAAATTCCGCCCGTGAAGTAGGCGTGAAGTAGCCCACTTTGTGTTATTCTCAGGCTAGGTGAAGTGCCCATTGAAAACCTCTACTTCGCCACTTTGCCTTGTAATTATGGTGATAATGACTTTGCATTGCTCGCTCTGCCTTACTTCGCTTTAAAGGCAGAGTGAGAATTTACAGGCAGCCCACACACATCACATGGCTTATACAGTCTAGGTCACATGCTTCAGGCAGGCAGGCAGGAAGTGAATCATGCTTGAAAGAGAGTTTCACTTTTGTCTTGTAGGAGGAGAAAGAGCTTGCTGAACTGAGAGTTAGAGAGGAAAATCTAGAAACTAGTCTAAAACTACCATAAACCTTTTAATTTTTTTGCTAATTAGTTGATTATTTTTGCCCATTTGTTGTCTGGATTTGTGTTTGTGCAGTATTTCAGTTTAGTATTTGTTAATTGTTAATTGTTTTTCTGTGTCTGTGTGTGTGTGTGTGTGTGTGTGTGTGTGTGTGTGTGTGTGTGTGTGTGAGAGAGAGAGTGAGAGAGATCAGAATGAAAGGGGAGGCAGGTGGTTTTCACAGACATAGTGGAGGAGATCGCATCAGTGTATGCACACATGGTGGCAGGCTGCGTTTGGATGGGAGCACCATCTTGAGTAGTGATCCCCCCCCCTTGAAGCAGGAGGTAGTGGACTTGGTGCCATGGAAGCACCACCTCCTGTGGCACCTACCAGTGCCCCCCTAGTGCCACAACCTGCTATGGCCCCTGCGCCAGTGGCTCAGCAGCAGGAAGTCAGGGATGAGGAGCCACAGCAGTCACAGCAGCAGGTTTCCACACCCCTGGTGCCAATTGTGCAGCAGCAGCCCCTGGCTTCAACAACACCTGGGGCCCTCCCCCTGCCTTGTCCTCCCCACACCTCATTAGTGTTGGATTTCTTTACTACACTGCCTGGCGACAGCAGTGTAGCAAAATGTAATCTGTGTGATGTGGAGGTGCACTGTGGACCCAAAGGAACTCACCTTGGCACAGGTGATCAATGCACCCACCTGTACCACCACCACCGTGTACAGTGGCAGGCCAAGGTTGCAGAACAGGGCAGTAATGCAGCTGCTGGCCCTGCTGGGGAATAGAGGGCAGTGCAGCATCCACTTGCGCATGGTGGTGTGAAGCCGGGGAGGGCCATGGATCAACCAGCTGCTCCACCACCACAATTTGCAGCAGGTGATGGTGGCAACCCTGTCCAACTTCCTGCCACACAGGCCAATTTGTGCCTGATGTGGAGTGAGTTGGAGACTGCTACCCACCATCTTGACAACATTGAGCAGCAGTTGGAGAGTGAACTGATGGGCACCAGCTGCAAATTATGGGGATGCTTCAACTGCTGATGTCCCATTATAACCTTGATCATTAGTTTTACTTTGTTCTTGCATCCACCACCTTCTGCGTGAAAATTTTTTTCCTGATGTTGCTCCTGATCCATCCCCCTGTATCTTCAAATGTTTGGCCCTTCTTTGTGCATATCTCTTTTTCTGGATGATGCTACCCTCTTGTACATTGTTGATTCCCTTTCGGCACTTGATAGTTTCTATCATGCCCCCCCCCTTGTGTTTATATGTAATGTCCTTTAGTGTTTCTTCATCTGGTTTTGTTCTTTGTTTTTTTTAATTTAGTTGTTTAACCAGGTATAGCACACTAAGCTGGAAGCTTTTTTTACAGGAGCAACCTGGGAGCACAAGGAGGTTAAGTGACTTGCTCAAGGCCACATAGGATGCAAGTGGAAGCTGTGGGATTCAAACCCAGGTCTGGTCTGCTGGATGCCACTAGATTTGCAGCTCAGAGCCTTAGACCACTGCACTACTGGTGCTTCTGGTGCATACCCTTCAACATTTTAGTTGCCCTCCTTTATACAACCTCCATCCTGTGTATATCCTTGCAGAGATATGCTCTCATCACTGCAGCTGTACCTAAGATGAGGTATTACCAAATATGTGTACATAGAGATGAGAACTTCCATTTTTGAACTTCATTTTACTGTGATGGCTCTCAATGCATCCCAGTATACTCCATCCTCCAGCCCTCCTTACTGTCTTCTCACATTTCTTGCATACCTTTAAGTCATCTGACACAGATCACTGTCCATTTTTGTTGTTAGTCTCTCCCCCACATTGTGCACTGTTATGTGTACAATGTTAAGTGTGTATTCTGTCTTTCTTTCACATAACCTTGTTTACCTCCCAAAAATGGTAAGAACCATGCCCCCAAAACAGCTGAAATAAATAAAATGCAAAAGTGATGTCCTTGCCCTCATTATATTCCTACTTAACAAAACCAGAAAGCCATCACTCCAGACAAATAAATGCCAAGAAAAAATTTTCACTGCTAGTGCAAATTTATTGATCATAAAACAAGCCACACAAATGACCCCTGCACTTCGGCAGTTAGACCTTCATTGGGGGCCCATAATGAAGGCTTAGTCGCCGAAGCGCAGGGGTCATTTATATGGCTTATTTTGCCATCAATAAATTTGCACTAGCAGTGAACATTTTTTCTTGGCATTTATTTGTCTGGAGTGCTGGCTTTCCGGTTGTGTCTTGCACTTTTGGAGCTAGCTGCTCTCTACCAGCAGCCATCCCCATTGTTAGCGCAGTGTGCTTCTGGACCTGTTATATTCTTACTTAATCATGTCTGCTTACCATGAAATAATTTTTGTGCCTCTGTAATGTTTCCTTTCTGTCATGGTTTGTTTGTTGAAAAGCAGGAGTGAGCAGTGCAAAAATCTGCTAAACAGCATGTGTGCACTCTCAGGTTGCCACTGCCAATTGAGCCCCCTGAAAACATATTATATGACTTGGTCCACTGTTGATGGTGGTACAAATAAAGTATGCATTACATATTCTTTATTCTTTATACCGTCAACAGTGGAACAGGTCAGCTATCATATATGTTTTCAGGGGGCTGGGCAGTGTGCACCTGATGGTGCACACATGCTGTTTAGCAGATTATTTCACTGCTCACTCCTGCTTTTCTACACACGCACACACCAAGACAGAAAGAAAATATTACTGAGATCACTAAAATATTTTCTTTTTGGAAACAGAGATTATTAAGTTGGAATATAACAAGGAAGGATAGGACACCAATTTTTAACTTATTTTCTGTAGAATGTTTTTGGCCAGTGTTCGTACAAATCTTGGGATGCTGCCTTATGTTCCAAAAATTCCAGACTCCAGATGAATAGAAATGGGAGCATAAAATGGAATGAAAAGTCTCCATTAATTCATGCCATGCACCCAGTCCCCATTATTGTGCACCCCCAAAATGCTGCTGTCTTATGTCCAGAAAATTCCCGACTCCAGATGAACAGAAATTAGAGCATAAAATGGAATGAAAAGTCTCCATTAATTCATGCCGCACTCATTCATGTGTGCACCCAGTCCCAATAATTGTGCACCCCCAAAATGCTGCTGTCTTCTTATGTCCAGAAAATTCCAGACTACACATATTGAGAAATGATGAGAGCATAATGTGCTGAAAAGTCTGCAATCTTTCTTGATGCACTAAATTATGCATGCACACAGTCCTCATAATTGTGGACCAAAGAAATGCTGCTGTATAAATAAGATGAAAATTCTAGACTCCACAAATTAAAAAGAAGGATGAGACCATTAAATGTGATGAAATGTCTCCATGAATTTGTGCCACATTCAGTTATGCGTGCACACACAGTCCAACAAGAACTATGTCACCTGCTGCTGCTCTTGGAATTTCATGTAATGCTTCTTGCCCTGACTGGGCTGATGCACAGTCTCTTGCCAAATGATGTGATAGCAAAAGATGACCATTGAGTTAACCATGATAATGTGATGATGCTGCGGGTTACCCAAAGTCTGCTGTGCTGACCCAAACAGGAAGGATGACCTATGTGTGTGAACACTCATACTACCCTTGGTAAGTTAATGTACCTGGCAGCATCAGTGTTTTCCATAGAACCTGACCTTACATGTATATATATATTTGCATATATACATGTACTCATTTCTTATTTTTTGTATCACAGGTCATCATATAGTTGAACTGGGGGTGCACATTTTTTTGCTTGATTAGGAATTTTGGCATTGGGATACTGTCAAGCCAGTCAAGGTAAGTATTTTTTTTTGGGGGGGTGGGGTTTATCATTTGGAAGCAAGTTTCATGAATGGTTTCCTTTTTTGGGAATTCTTCCCAGGTTTTCTGTGTATCCTCCAGTCCAGTCCTGATGGTCAGGATTCATACCAGTTGAGAGTGTGATGTTGAACTTCTTATTTGGAGAAAGCACTGATGGCAGCACACAGCACTGAAATGTTTCCTGCAAAAACAGATGAACAAGAAATTATTAGCACTTCATTGCAGTAACACGTTCTGTTGAAAGTGTGACTGTTACTGTCTGTTATATATGAAGCTTAACAGATACCAAGCTCTTGGTAAGCCTCACCAAGACCAAATCACAAATTTAGTACGTGTAACTCATGCACTGTCCAAATGTCTTATCTTAAGTTACATTTTAAAAGATGTCTTGTCATGACCTGCATAAAACTTTGTTCAACACCGCCATGGCCTGCTGCAGCAATACAGTGTCTGTTGTACATGCAAAATATATCATGTGACATACATGTCACCTGCTTTCTGTGATTTACACTCTCTTGAAAAAATGAACTACAAAAAAAACCTAATGAAATAAAATTGATATACTTAGCTGAAATGGATATCCTATAGGTGGGTGTAGACAATACTGCAGTAATACAGTTCTCTGGTCCAGGAGAGTGCTTGAAACTGTTGACCTGTAAAAAAAGAAAATAAGTTGACCAGTATGTGTTTCTTAAGTGCATCTCAGATATGCAACAGAAAGCATAACACAGCTCAAGGAACTTCCACAGTATGAAAAATTAGTACACATACTCACTGTAAAGTATTGATAGTAAGAAGCCTTGTGGCTGTGGTTGCTGGATGTGGTCTCCATCTGCAATGGCATGGGCAGGGCACAGGATGGAAAACAATCACATTCCCTCTAAATGAGATAGTATCTGGCATATTTGGCTGACTGCGATTTACTGGTGGTGGTCATGGGTAGAATATTATATTCCCTCTCACTATCTGGTGGCTTTGGCTGACTGCGGTTTACTGGTGGTGGTCATGAGCACATGATGACATTCCCTCTCACTAACTGGTGGCTTTGACTGACTGTGGTTTACTGGTGGTGATCATGGGCACATGATGACATTCTGTCTCACTATCTGGTGGCTTTGGCTGACTGCGGTTTACTGGTGGTGGTGGTCATGGGCACATGATGACATTCCCTCTCTCTATCTGGTGGCTTTGGCTGACTGTGGTTTACTGATGGTGGTCATGGGAACAGCTACAACAGATTCCCCCTCACTGTCAGACACACACAGGTGGGTGGCTGGATATGGTGTGTATTGTGTTAGAGTACTACACTCTCAGTCAGGAGGCAGATATCTTTAATCAACAGGTTTTAAGAGGCTATCACCTAGTACTACAAATGGACAGTTGTGTTTAAGAGGCTGACTGCGTTTTCTAATGACAGCAGCACACATTCTGTTAAATCTAATCAGAAATAATACCAAGGCGGGGAAGGTAAAATAGAAGGATTGTGAATTTACTTGTGCCAAATTGCCAATATGAAATTATGGAATGAGACTAATTCAGAGTGGGGCACTGATTTTACATTATGAAAAACAAAACATGTACCATTGAAAAAACGTGACAACCTTTCAACCAGTTAACTTAAAACCCACCAACAGCAACCACATCATCATCATCATCATCACACAGGAAGTAGCCCTTGCAGTTATCAGTGTCTGAATTGTGCCCACTACAGAATTCTTTCTCCATGATTTCATCATCTACCTCAATTCTTGGGCATTTCATGCTGCCATCAGGATGGTCTGCTTCTCCTACATCCCCACAACCATGACCATGATGGGGTACAAATACAGAGGTTGCAGTTCAAGTTGGTATGTGCCCCTGGCTCATTTTTATGAATGTCAGCATAGGAGAGAGGTTTGTATGATGGTCCTGAACTATTGCCCCCTCAGAACTGAATACCATCTCAACACTTACACTAGAGGGTGGGCAGGTCAGGTACTTCAGTGCCACTGAGGTCAGCTTTGGCCATTCATTGACCTTTCCACTCCAGTATAAAAGTGGATCATCAATTACTGACAGATGCCTGTTTTCAGCCAAATATGAGTCAACCAGTCACTGTGCTGCACAAAGTCCAGTGGTTGACTCATCATCCTGTTCTCTGGATTCATTGATGTCAGAAATCCTGACTTGGCACAAAGCACCCCAAAGTGGATTAATGGCAACCGGTTTTGATGACAGATCACCTGGAACCACAGCCGCCTTACAGGATGTGCTTGGTACTACTCCAAACTGACCTTCAGCCTTGTTAAGCTGCTGAGGTTTGCTGACCTTGGCATGTGACTTCTGTGCCCCATGAACCAAGCATACCAGTTGCCCACTGACATTTTTAACCTGTTCAGGCCCTCCCTCCAGTAGTGACATAATTCCACATTTGTATTGTGGGTCAAGCATTGTTGCTATTGCTAATTTGTCACTTTGCTGAATGCTCAAGATGTGCTGAGTGCGATTGAATACTGTCAGCATGTGTTTCAGTAACACACTGCTTGCACAGTCTCCGGAACCATCAAGGCTATGCTATAGATTCAGCAATGTCTGCCTCAGCACCCACAGCGGCGGAATTGATTGGCTGATGGAGGCAGACTCGCCACTCACTGCCTGTGTGGTATGTTCAAAAGGCCTCAAAATTGTTATAACAGAGACCATGAGGCACCACTGTTCGATCATGAGAGACATGGAGGCCCTGGAAGTGTCACAGCTAGTGTGCATGATGAGATATTCAGAGATTACTTTGTATTGTTCATGCAACCTCTCTGCCATGTATAAAGTTGAGTTCCACCATGTGATAACTTCCAGCTTGAGCGGGTGCTGTGTGAGACTGTTTTGGATCTGCAACTGCCGAAGTCGGTCACGGGCCTTTGCAGAGCATGAAAAGCACAAACAGATATGATGTGCAGCTGTCAACATTTCCTTTATATCAGGGTGCTGCAGAAACTCCTGGACCACCAGATTTAAACAGTGGGCCATGCATGGAACCTGAACAAAGCCATCATTCTTGATGTGTTTAACCACATTTGAGCCATTGTCGCTTGCTACAAATCCAGCTCTCAGGGACAAAGGGTTCAGTCACTCATCAGTTTCAGTCAGTAGCAAGTCAAGCATGTTTTCAACAGTGTGGTAACAGGCCACACTGTACATTGCAAGCACTGCATGCTGCCAAATTCCTGGAAGGTTGCTACCATGACAGTCTGCCTTACTACACTGATTATTCCCACTACCACCAGTACAAACAACCCCAGCACCTTCTCCCAATGTGCAATAATACACAAATATGAACTCCCCACCATTTTGCCACTTGTCCACATATTCATACTTAAATGGATGAATGGTGAGGAGGAATGTTGAAGGGCATGTCTTACAGAGTCTGCCACAGTCCGGTATAACTCGGGGACAGCATGGGTGGAAAACTATGTCCTGGATGGGACTTTCCATTTTGGACAGGTGCATGCCGCAAACTGCCAGAATTCTGAATTCTCCACGAAGAAGAGGAAGGGCAGAAGATCAATTGCCAGCATTACAGCTACAGCAGCATTAAGTTCATGTGACACTGCATGATTAGGTGGGCACTTCAGGTTATGGGCAAAAACACTATGCAACATGGGCTGACTTGTTACACATTTTGCAAAGGGAGTGCCAAATGGCTCTGCTGTGCAATGGCCAGGGGTTGGGTGCGGATATGTGATGAAGAGCAGTGTACAGGTGACAAGTCCACAAATGAAGTTATTTTCCCTGTTTTAAGCACAGGGGTTGATGTACCACTTGCACTTGACATACTGCATAGACCACCACCACTGCTGCTGCTCTAACCACCACTTGACAAGATTTCTGAATGATAATCCTCCTTCTCCTCCTCCTCATTGTGCCTGTAGTAATCCTCCGGTGTTATTTCAATGCCACTACAGACATTGCTACTTGGTCTTACACTCATGGAAGGGGTTAACATGCTCAATAAGGTTGATGGTGAGGATGAACACCCCACTATGGCATTAACTGCCCTCTGGTGCCAAGTCCACAGTGCCATGTGCCTGTTCTTAAGATGTGTATGCTGGCCCCCCATGCCCAGATGACTCCCCTTTTTACTTTGACTCACACGCGCATGGCAAACCTGGCAGATTGCACTGACTTATCATTTGCATCTTGGACAAAAAAATCCCAAACAAGGGATTTTGATCCCCTACTTTTAACATGTCCCTGGTGCTGTGAATTGGACTCCATTTTTTTAACCACTGAAATGGGGGTGTACTACATGATTTTTCTTGCTGGACACACTTGGACTCCAACTGACCACCACGACTGCCTATGATTAATACTGGGTCATGATCATCATCATCAGAAGCTGCTACATCACAACTTTTTTGAGGAGGGGGAATTTAACACCAACAGACCCAGACACAGCCACTTGACTTTATTTTTCTCTGGTTCCCAACCGGAGTCACTGACATCATCATCATATTCATCAACCACATTAACAATTTCAGCTTGGATGCTGTCCTGTGGAGAATATGTTCCAACCACAGCATCATTGTCATCACCTGATAGTTTTGTGCCACACTTTGAATCATTGGATGGCAAAGGCATGACCTCAGCAGCACTGGAAATGTGACATTGTGAGTTGTTGTCATCAGGATCAGAGTCATGTTTAACTACCATGGGGATGTTGGGAAGTATGACATCATCTACACTGTCAGTCACAGCTTTAGATGCAACTTTATTTTCTAAAACAGTTAACTGGTCAGAAGTGGAACTTGGGGCAGCAATACTCATGCCAGCAGCAACTGCACTAACACCACCAGTGGAGACAACATCATCTCCTCTATCAGTAAAGCAACAGATTACACTGTAAAAAACATTGATGGAGAAATCCCTTAACTGACATCAGCTATGCACTTCTGCATACTGCCACGCCCACAACCAACCTTGCCACTGGCAGCAGTACCATGGCCAGAAACAGCTTTGCTCGCATGTCTCTTTGCAGGCATTTTTTCGAGATCACCAAGAAAATTCTAAACAAATTTAGGTTTATGAACTTTCAGTTTGGGGTGGATGGGAAGCCCAAAAACAACAACTGTGGCTTGCAGATGGAGACTGTGCACTAAACAGATGCAAATGCACAGACAGATTAAGACTGCACTGCGCACTCAAGAGATGAAGATGCAAAGGCACAGCAACACCTTAACCAGTGCTAACAAATCAAAACCTGGAAAAGAATACCTTCAGCCGATTGGGGGGGGGGCAGTGCACAGCAGTAAGAGTCCACTGCCAAAATACCACAAAGCAGTACAAAATAACGCAGATGGATAACAGGTTTACAGTGCTGCAATTATTGTGAGGCACAATAAAATGTGTCACACTTGATGGCACGTGTCACATACACACTCACACACACACACTGCAGGTAATGCTCAGCAAATTGAAAACTTCAGTAATATAACCACATTTTTTAAACAAACTGAAATTATGCACTGCACCGCAATAATCAGCAAAAAAATGTAAAAAATTACTGACAATATTACTGTGTGTACATGAACACAGTTGTACAACAAAAATATAGTAAAAACAGTTAGAAAGACTGTCTTTCTCCTAGTTAATCTACTTACACCACAGATACACCCCTCCCCCAAGCACACATATCAACTGTGTCTGTCAGTGCACAGACTGAATGTTCTAAATTAACATTCAAAATCCACACAAAAACAATAAACACTCAATGATAGGAGAACGGAAGAGTTTCCTACAATTGATGTACTAAATTTTGAGTAAAAAAAATGGCTCAAAAAGGATTTTTGAACATTTTTTAAAGGGTTTGAATCTCAGAGCTCTGAGAGAAAACTGTCTCCAGCTACCATTACACACAAACTACACAGAATTGAGGCTGTACAGAACAATCTAGAGCCCATGTGACCTGCAAGCCCATGAATCACTGCACAATTCACCTTAGAACTCACCAACAAGGTGAAGTAATGTGAAGTGCATTGAGATCAATGTACTTCGCATTAAAATCAGTGTAGAAGTGGTTGGGGAAAGGTAGAGTAACATGAATTCAGTGCTTCCAATGGACTTCACAATCATAATTAGAAGGCGAAGTACTCCACTTTGCATTGCAGATTATGCCTTAATATGTGAATTGCCCCACATAGCGGATTTGGGCCACTTCACCCGCCTCTAGCTTGGAATCAGAAGACCTGAGGGAGTACTGGTTAGTGCAGGGTACTAGGTGAGAGACTAAGTAGTGGGGCCCCAGACTGAGTAATGTGCTGTAGACAATTCTCCCAAGCAAAAAGTCAAATAAGGCTGTAGGGGAGGGCCATTCTAACTTACTGTATAGGAGGCAGTGGTGAGTGAGGTGATTACATGCGAGTGTGAACCGGAAGATGTTGTTATGCCCTACTACCCATATTAGCAGCAAGGTATTAGAGGAGTGGGCAAAGACTGGTAGGCTGTAGGTTAATTTTGGGAGGAGTAAACTGTGGGCAATAGTGATTTGTGCAAACAGGGAGAGGTTAGGACTAGAACACTATGCGATGCCTAGGTTGGAATTAACAGTCTTGCATACAGAGCGAATGTGGAGGGAGCAATTCAGGGTGGGATCAAACATGACCCCATGGTATTTGAAAGAAGTGACAGTGTCTAATGGGGTGCCATTCTTGCAGACCACGGTTAGGGGAGTATTTGTGGTTTTTAGCTGATGATGGGTTCCAAAGAGCATTGCCTGGGATTTAGTGTGGTTCATAAGAAGTTTGTTTTCATTGCACCATGACTATATGGCTTTAAGGTATGCTGTTAAGTTCCTGCTGATATCAATTATTTCAGAAGCATGGCTGAGGAACACTAGATCACCCATGTATAGTACAGGAGTGGAAAACATGAAGCAATGATTGATTGAGTTGATGTGCAGGGAGAACAGTAGGGGTCCAAGGACTGAACTTTTGGGCATGCAGAGAAAGGTGGGAAGATATGAAAAAGAGGAACCGATCCTGATGCCTGGTTCCTATTAGAAAGGCTGCTGGAGAACCAAGGTAGAGCATGCCCTAAGATCCCAAAGTAACTTAAATTATTGAGGATAATGGGGTGGCTGACGATGTTGAAGGCTTTTGTGAGGTCAATAAATACTGCATCAGTATAGTCGCCACTGTCAAGGGAGGAATATATAGTGTTTGCTAGTGTGAGCAATGCTGTGGTAATACTGTGGACCTTACAGAAACCATGCTGTGTGGAGCAGAGAAGATCATGTTTCTCAAGGTATATGTTAAGTTGAGTTGCAACAATTTTGTTTAATACTTTGCTCAGGTGATACAGTATATATATATATATATATATATATACACACACACATATATATATATATATATATATATATATATATATATATATATATATATATATATATATATATATATGAAATTCCATTGAAACAAATGGGATTTTAATGTAATATAGCTAGACAGTTTGCAATATATAGCTCTTTACCTCTGACTGCCACTGCACAGAGTGGTATAGTAGAGTGAGTAGGAAACTCTGGTATATTAAAGTGGGTAGGTAACCCCTTAATTTTAATATATGTATGCGCACCATACAGTACTACTTATTCATCCCTTCTTATAAAGAGGGGGTTGATATGATGGATCAAGAGTTTCTTTTGTCCTGAAATGACTATGTTACTATATGAATTGTATGAACAATCATGTACACTAGGGCATTTATGGGCCAGTTACAGCATCACATTTTGTAAGTGGTCACACCCACTATTTGGCAAAAATAAGCACAAACTCATCATTTGATTGGTAGTATGGTGCCAGTTCAGCATTTTTTTTTTTGCCAATCAGTTTGCCATTATCATGTGCAAAAAGAAAAGCCCTCATTTAAAACTCCTTAAATTGGCTATGTTGAAAAGTGCAGAAGACAAAAAAAGCTTGTGGGCTCCTCCTGTTGAACTCCACTAACAGAAAATCAAGTCATTTGGTTGCCTGCAACTAAACAAAAAGTGGTTTGCCTCAGTATACTGTAGATGTTGGGTTGCCACTCTGGCTTCAGTACTTGCCACTGGTCCCTAACAAGATTATTGGTTTAAAAACTATTAAATGCTGTTAAACAGAGATGAAAATAAGTCCCACCGACCATCTGGCAAACAATGTTGGTGCAAAAAATAAAAGCCCAAGGCTAGCAATGGAGTTGTTTTAGGTATAAACCCAAGTTATGCCTAAATATACTAATCCCCTTAGTGAGTCAAAATGCTTTTCTTTAGTTTGTAAACTCCCTAAAATCCTTAAATGTTCAGTTTGAAGAGTTGTAGAGATAACATTTCTCAGCTTTTGATTTTTTTAAGTAAGTCTTTAGATATTGTTCTTCTCCTTTCCTCTTCCAATTTGCATTCTACCAAACAGGTACTGCCATCTTGCTCCAGGACCTTAATCCTCTACATTGACTACTGACATGTGCAATTGAAGCTCTTTCAATTTTGTTGTCAGCTTGTACAATTATAAATAAAACTAATTTAGCCAGTTTTGTGAAAATTCAAGCTTTTTGCCAGACGAAACTGATTTTTGCTAATAAGCAATACATTTTTATTTTTATAGTGCCACCTCCTGAAGGATCTTTGTGCTGCACATAAAACACATGATCACATAAAAATGTATAAACAGTTGAATGCAATACAAAATAAAACACATTTGGTTGACAAATAGCTTTAACCAGTTTCATAAAATACAAAGGAGAACAAGTAGGCTTGCAGGGCCTTTTTTAAAGGCATACACTGAGGAGGCATGACAAAGATGGAGAGGAAGAGAGTTCAATAGCTGAGAAGCTGCCACAGTAAAGGCGTTATCAACAGATGATTTCAAATGGGCTAATGGAACTTCAAGAAGGTTCTCCCCACTGGATTGCAGAGGGTGATCAGGAATATAAGGGTGAAAGAGATCTTTTAATTGGTCAGGACCCATATCACCCAGGACCTTAAACACCAGTGCACAAATCTTGAAAGTGGTATGCCATTCAACCAGAAGCCAGAGTAGATTATGCAGCACCAGCATAATATGATTATAAGTGCTTATATCAGATATCAACCTCACCATGGCATTCTGCACTAGCTGGAGACAGTGCACCAAATCTCCAGAAAGTCCAAGGTATAGAGCTGTGCTGTAGTCGAGGTGAGATATCATGAAGGCATGCATTATAGTCCCCACAGTGACCACAGCCATCAGGTCATCATACTGAGCAGTTCAACTGGGCAATATTTCTTAGATAAGAAAATCTATAGCAAACAGCTGCATTTTAGACTTCAAATGCTTTTTTTTTAGAAATATTTACAGACAGAGTTGAAAAAGAAAGTTGCACAGATATAGCCACCTAACAGAGAAATAAACCGATTATTTAATTATGAAAGTACATAAGACACATTGACCTTTACAATATTCATGAACATTACATTCAATATTAACACCATTTTACTTTGCTTTTAGTAACTTGATTCATCCATGTTACTCAATCGCACATTGATGAATCAGGTTAGTGAAGACAAAGTCAAGTGTAATTAACTCTGGAGGTAATGGTCTTGAATACCTTACGATAGGCAATGTTGCATTCACTTATTCACAGGCTTATGCATAATCTGTCTTTCTAGTTCTAGATATTAGTTCAGCTACAGAATGTGTGGCTAACCAGATCATTGTACTGGGAATGTTAAATACTGGTTCAAATAGATGCCATTCCCATGTATTCCACCTGCATGTTAAAGAACCTTCATGAAGGATTGTTTCTCACATAGCCACTTTGTAGGTAGTTTAATTTTCAGGTGCTGTGTCATCTGTTAGTCAGCACTGTGCTTCGAGTCAGCAGCACCCTTATAAAAATCCTGCCCCATGCCTCCTGCAGTCCATGAAAAAAAAAACTCACCTTCTGAGTTTGATACTGGCTTCCAGTATATTTCTGCTACTCTAAAGTGTGTAAGAATAATTCCTTTCTCTTTAACAGAAAGTATTTTATTAGGAAAAGGCATTCTCCTAGGTATTTGAAGATCACACAGCATGATTCATATGATATTCCTCAGTTATATTTGGCACATATATTACATTATATTAACATGTATATTCGGCATGCCTGTGATGTTACATCTCTTTCACAATGTAATTTTACCACTCCATTGGTCATATGTGCTGTGACTGAAATTGTTGCAAGGTATTCATTATAATGGAAAAAGTGCTAATAACTCTAATTAGTGCTAATTTATTTTAGCACAAATTATTGCTTCAGTGAAAATAGTAAAAAATTATTTGACAGTGAAACATTCAAGTTTTACAGTATATACTGTACTGTTTTACAGTATACACACTTCTTCTTGTCTGTTTTATGACTGGTTTCATCCCACAGCTAACAACACACCCAAATCATGCATATTCACAAACAACCACACACCCTATCATGTGTTGTGGCTTACAACGCTGAAATCCATAGGATAGAACTTTCCCTTGGGTGAGGATTGATTAAAACAGTTTCTGATTATCTGGCTCTGTGTTTAAGAAGATACATATTCAGTTAAAAAAATTGGTGGCCTTTTACACATATACTGGGTTGCCATAGATGTCAGTATACTACCTCTGCCTTGTGGGCTCAGATAAGGTCAAGAGTCTAGACTGATAACTCTTGTGGGGTTTTACTTCACAAAGATGTTAAGCTGAAGCTGTTATTTGTGTATTGCCTCCACCAAGGGAATGTTTAAAGATTTTCCCTGGGGTTTCAAATTCCCATTTTTCTTATGCATAACAAAAACATTTTTCAAGGCAGTTTACTGACACAAGTACATTCTTTAACATATGGAAGCATTACTAGAATAATGATTTAGCCTATCATGTCATGTCCAGCTAATGATATGCAGTATACATGATGGAAGTAAGGACATTACCTCCTACAACTTCAGCCAGTAGCATCATTCAAGGCACTTTGTGATTCTATGTCATAAGGGCGATCACCAAATGACAATCACTGTTAGGGTGAGTGTACATCGCCAAAAATAAAAACAGTGAAGTACACGCATGGTGAAAACAATGGCGGCAACAAAGATCTGTATGTATGTAGGGGGGCTGTGCCCCTGCTCCCCCAACTAAAGATTCTCAACTCAAGGGGTGCATGTTGGGGGACTTTAAAAATAAATAAAACTGCCATGACCACAAAACTCTATGCCTCCTCAGACCCGAACCCTGCACCCTCCCAACCATAGCAAGCCACCATCACCAACATGCCACATGGCCAGTTCAGCAGCCTTCCACTGCACTGCCTCCCACATATCTTCCCTCCTCTTCACACCCCCCACAGTGTGGTTTTGATCACCCTCATTGGCTTCCTTTTTGCCCATTGCTACCCTTTCAGGATAGCCCACAACACAGGCACTGAGACTGAATCACTCATATTTGAGTCGCTTAATCACAGTCGCCCTTTTCATGGGATACGCACTTTACGTACATGTCTGTCTGTTTTGGTTACTTCCTTTCTTTCATATTAAAGTCCTTGTCATTCTGCATGTACTGTTGACTTGTTTGAATAGCTTTCTGGCAAGTTTTATTTTTATTTGGGTTTTTTCAATTATTTTTGTCCTGACCTGATCACCTCTGAAACTGCAACTTCAAGAGCAGATATAATCTAAAGAAATATGTCAAGCCCTATATTTCTTTCTTTTGCTAAATTCACAACCATATTCTACATCTATCAAAACAGTTTAATAAAAATGAAATGAGACTGAAATTGTTTAGTGTATAAAAACATATAAATAGTTGCCCAATTTTAGGGAATGTTAGTTAAAGGGAGTGTCATAGTACTATTAATTTACTCTTTATTCTTGCATTTGTGGAACAAATGATGTAGACAACTTCATGACAAATGACGTGTCCTTGTTTCATTTTTTTTTTCTTTCATCCTCATGTTGACACTTACAACATTGATGTTATTAACTATATAAAACAATCTGACCTCTTGCAGATTGTTTCCTGGGAAATATGTCTCACCATGTAACTTAAAAACTAGCATGGCAAACCATGTTTTTTGTTGTGTATTTTAAATGATTAGATGATCATCATTTTCTGGCCAAAAAGCATACGAATTTGACATGGGGTTGCTGAAACACCAGGTAGTGTCCTTAAGTGGGTTAGATAAAAAACTAGTACTACCACCTGGGAAACAGTACCAACTCACTAAGGTCCCCATTGGCACAACCCACCCAATTCCAATACAGTGCAAAACAGTTTAACCAAAATTCTGTAACTTAAAACCTTACAAATAATATGCTCATGATCCAAATAACATGCTCACAAAACAGATATGCAACGAATAACAGTGATTTTATTGAGGGTAAGCATGATCAAAGTTCTGGGAAAGGAAAAGGTTAAGGCAAGTATATCTATACACAGTGCAATGCCCATCTGTTCCTTCCAAAAGATGTGGTGTGCTCACTGCTCCAAATCCAGGTTCCGCCTCTCAATACAACAGTTTAGCAGCAAACTAGGAAGAGACAGCACAAACTAGGTACTGCTAGGTAAGAATTTTAATAAGGCACAAAGACCATGCAAACACTCCTTGGAGTGTTTGCATAGTCTGTGTGCCTTAATAAAATTCCCACTCAACAGTACCCAAATTGCATTGCCTCTTCCTTGGTTTGCCAAAGGCCATCTGCAACTATCTAACTTAAGAACAGCCTGCCTCAAAATCAACACAGTGCCCCTGACTGTGCTGTTGGGCAGTACCCATGTCTCACTGGTACCAATGAAACTGCCCTAGTCCTAAGGATCCCAAATATCTGGATACCTATGTGTTGGAATCATGCAGGCCTAACAACAGTTGCACATGTTTGGTCAGTGTTTGTGCACTTAATCAAACACCAGTGATTCAACACAGATTGTAATCTAGACCAGATGGCCTAGTCCATAATCTGTAAACTACCACTGTGGCCCTATACAAATATCTACAAGGATTTGGTGTGGTGCAGTATCTGAAAAGCCTAATGAGTTACCCATGGTTTATCATCAGTGGCAGCAGCCTCCATTTGGCCTATTTCTGGTCTCTGCAGTCCTACCTGATTTTAGCATCTCACATACACAGATTCATCACAGCTCTAATGTCTCCCTCATCACTCCACTGCTGGCATCCATCTGGCAGATCATAGGCCAACTGGGCTTTCCCTCTGGAAATTGCTTACTCTCTCTTGGTAGATGGATAAACTCAGGTCTGGCATACTCACCTTTTGCAATGTCTCAAGGCAACTCCCACTGCAGGCTATCATTTGGCTGTGGTGGATAGCATGGTGCCTTCCAGGCCTTACTGGCTCTGTTTCAGTTCAGACCACTCAGGTCTGTCTATGTAAAGTCTTTCTAGAGGTGCTACACAGCTGCAGTGCACTTTCCCTGGAGACTGTCCCCTTCAGCTGTAGGGTGAAGGGTTCTTTCTCTCTCTCTTTTTTCTGTCTGTAGCAGTCTCTTTCTTCTGTCATTTTTTAAGCCCAGAAAACACTTCATGTTTCTGGGCCACAGAAGCATCAGGCAGGCCTCCAAGTGGTGGCCTGCTCCGACAACAGCTCTGCCTTCAAGTTATCTCTGACACAGTACTGTAATGTCTTGAACTAGCTCCTGCTGTTCACTGAACGATCTAGCTTCCTCATTAATTGGGACCTTTTGCAGTGACTAGGGAAGATCTATCTACCTATTCTTCCATTTTTGATTGGACACATCACTCTTGAGCAAATTGCTGAAGTCCTCCTGTGTCCCAGAAGCCCTCTGTGGCTCCTACTGCAGGCTCTGGAGCTCAAATGGCTAATTGACTTCCTTCTTCCTCATTGCCATATTAATGAGGGTCAGAGGGGATTATAATGGCTGGTCTCAGTGTTTCCGGGGGGCACTGGCCTCAAAATAGTTATTTTTGCAAGGCCTTCTTACTTAAATAACACTTGTTTGCCCCCAGGGAAAGTCCTCCATGGTTGTACTAGTATTTAGTCTGTTTGGTGTGACTGGTGGGGAAAGTTCTGCTTCTTTGTGAGCACTGATACACTCCACTTTGTCAGTGGCAGATAAAGGGCTCAGCAGTGTGGCAGAGAGCTGGGAAGATGGATGGTGCTGTCAGCAACAAAGAAGAAAAGCTGTCCTCTATCTCTCGTCCAACCTCCAGTTTCAGGGGATCAGTAGCAGCAAGCAACAGGGTGTTGGCAGCATTCTGAGCTTTGTGGCAACAGGTAAACCCCTACACCTTGGGAAGGTTACATTTTCACCCAGCTGGATGCTTGGCACCCACATTAAGGTTAAGAATAAAGTCCATACAATAGACAGACAAACCTATAATCTAGACACCTGTTTCCTAGGTAACATAGGACAACAATAACAGTCAAGACATACTGTAAATTCCTATCTAACACAGATAACATTAGCAAGCTACCTAATGAATGCATCATAAGCTAAGCATCATATCAGTCAGCAGCACAGTACACAGGCTGGCTAGACAAATGTTTTCCTGTGTCGCATGCATACAAAACTCACATTAACAGATATTACTCAGGGACACCATGAAGAACAATGTGGAGCAAGTATCTAGGGGTGATATAGAACCCTAAGTATTCTCTGTGCATGGGCAGGTCAGTGGAGGCACCCAGAAAGTTGCATTTTAGCTTTATGATGAGCTTGACTTCTCCTGTACAGCAACGCAACTAAGCAAGGGGGGTAGCATTAAAGCCACACTGTACATCAAAAGAAACTGGGGGGCTTTAAGCCCCCACCCAGGATAAGGATAGCATATTGGGTTCTGACACACCTATGGGTAAGGGGGTAGGGGGGACTTTGGTGGAGGGGTTTGGTAGCGAACACTAGGAGCCTAGCTAACAAGGTGATGGACCTAGAAGCCATCATACAGGATGAGGGACTGGACTTAGTTGCAATCACTGAGATGTGGTGGACGGAATATCACACATGGGAGATGACAATCCCTGGGTACAGACTGTTTAGAAAGGACGGGGGGGGGAGGAAGAGGGGAGGAGTGGATCTATACATCAAGGACAATATCAGGGCTATGGAGGGGCAAGTTGGGGTGAAGACGACTGAACTTCTGGAGGTCATGCTGAGCAAAAGAACAGAAGAATCCCTAAGGCTAGGGGTAGTATACAGACCACCTAGGCAGGGGGAAGAAAAGGGCAGGCAAATGGTGCAAGCAATTGAAAGGATAGCTCTCAAAGGAGAAACACTTCTGGTGGAGGACCTAAACCTCCCAGATGTGGATTGGTCCATCCCAGAGGCCACCTTGGCCAGAAACAGGGAATTTCTGGAGGTGCTGCAGGAAGTCTTCCTAAAGCAATTGGTCAGGGATCCAACAAGGGGCAACAACCTGCTGGAAGTGGTCTTAACAAATGGGGAGAGTGTGGAGGAGGTGGAGGTGGGAGAGGCACTGAGCAACAGCAACCACATGATGGTTAGGTTCAGGGTTAGAGTGAGGTAGGAGGAAAGATGTGCAACCACAACAGTTTTGGACTTCAAGAGCACAGACTTTGACATGATGAGATGGCTAGTGAGGGAGGGAGGAAATGGTAGGTACGAAGGGGATAAATGATGTGGAGGAGCTATAGGGCTTTATAAGGGACCGAGTGCAGAAAGTGACAGAAATTTGCATAAGGCGGGTAAGGAAGGGCACAAGAAGGAGGAGACCACATTGGTTCACATGGGAGGTGGCGAGGGTAGTAGAGAACTGGAAGAAGGCTTTCAGGAAATATAAGTGAACACAGAAAGAAGAGGACAAGGAGGCTTAAAGAGAAAAGAGAAGGCTAGCAGGGAAGGAAATAAGAAGGGCAAAGGCAGAGATAGTGGAGAGAATAGCTAAACTGGTCAAAAGAGGAGACACATTATTTTTTAGATACGTGGGGGACAGGAGAAAGGTTAAGCAGGGGATTGCTAGGCAGAGGAGGGGAGGGTGGGACACAATTCAAAGAGGACGGTGAAAAAGCAGAAGAGCTAAATAAATACTTTTGCTCAGTTTTTTATGGAGGAGAAAGAGGGCAGGGGGCCAGAGCTTGGGGGAGGGGGACAAAGGGGTAGACACAAGTCATTTCAGTGTAGAGAGAGTTAGGGAAGAATTAAGCAGGTTGCAGGTGGATAAGGCCATGGGAGTGGATGGGCTGCACCCAAGGGTGATCTAGGAGCTGGGGGAAGGAGTTGGTGGTCCCACTGACAAGGATATTCAAACTGTCTCTGGATTCTGGAAAGGTGCCGAAGACTGGAGGAGGGCGAACGTGGTGCCACTGCATAAGGGGGGGCAGCAGGGAGATGAGAGAGAACTACCACCCAGTCAGCCTATCCTCAGTGGTGAGGAAGTTCATGGAGGCACTCATTAAGGAGAGTGAGATAGACTACCTGGAGGATAGTGGGCTACTGGATGATAGACAGCATGGCTTTATGAAAGGGAAATCATGCCAGATAAGCCTAATTGAATTATTTGACTGGGTGATGCAGGTAATCAACTGAAGGGGGGGGTGGACGTGGCCTATTTGGATTTCAGCAAGGCCTTCAACACTGTTCCCCACAGAAGGCTAGTGAACAAGCTGGAAAATGTGGGAGTATATGATTAAATAGCCAGGTGGGTGGAAAACTGGCTGGCAGATAGAAGCCAGAGAGTGGTGGTTAATGGGGTTTACTCTGGGACAGGGTGGGGGATGAGCGATGTACCCCAGGGGTCAGTTCTGGGCCCCCTCCTTTTGAACATCTACATTAGTGACATAGCAGAGAGACCAAGATGATGAGTGGACCTTTTTGCAGATGATAAAAAGATCTGCAATAGGGTGGACACTGCTGGGGGGGTGGAGTACATAAGGCATGACTTGAAGACTTTAGAAGGGTGGGCAGAGACTTGGCAGCTAAAATTCAATGTCATAAAGTGTGCCGTGATGCACCTGGGGCACAAGAACCTGAAAGCAGGATACACGCTGGGGGGGGGGCATTAGGGTTACAGAGCAGGAGAAGGACTTAGGAGTAATAGTATCTAGTAACTTCAAGGTGGGGAACCAATGCAGAAGGGCAGTGGAAAAAGCAAATGGGATGCTGGCATGTCTTGGCAGGAGCATCACTAGCAGATGGAGGGAGGTACTGATGCCCCTCTACAAATTCATGGTGAGACCACACCTTGAGAATGGAGTCCAGATCTGGAGGCCACATCTGCGTTAGGACACAGACATGATAAGGAGGGTTCAGAGAAGGGTGACCAAGATGGCAAAGGGTATGCAGGGTAAACCGAACTAGTAAAGATGTAGGGAACTGGGGTTGTACTCCTTGGAAACTAAAAGGGATTGGGGGACATTATTGGTTGGGATCAGGAAGGGGGCCACCAGAAGGGAGTGGAAGATGGCAAACTAGATGGACCTGAGGGTCTTTTCTGCCATCAAGATTCTATGAACGTGACACAACAGGTACTTCTTCCATGGACATTGGGTGTTGGCTTAGTATCTGCTTAACCAGCAATAGAGAACCTCAGTCAAAACTGGTTCCACAACATTCATCAATTCAAGGGTGTCTCTGTCTTACTCTTTGTATGGTGGTCAGCCATCCACAGACATACTTGAGTCAAAATTAGTGTCCATCTGTGGCTCTCCAAAGTCTAGTAGCAAACTGGAGAGAGCTACCACAGGGCAGTATTTCTTTAACTCCATTTCATCTTTACTGGGGTCTAGGATTGGTCTTTCTGCCTTGGCTGATCCCACAGTGAGTAGGTGAATTGAAAACATATTACTCCAGCAATGCTTTCTGCATCACTGATTTGCAAAATGGAAATCTTTCCATGCATCTCTCTGTTCCTCTAGCATCTTCTCCCTTCATGACTAGATGGCTTTCTTCAGCCCTCATGTCCATTATGTTGTCAAAGGAACAATCAGACTTCTGGAGCTCTCTATATCACTGACTCCTGGATGTTCTTTCATCATCTTCTCTGCAAAACAAAGGCTGGTCCATTAACGGCATGGTCAGTCAACTGGAACATATAAGGAGCAACAAAAACAGCACTAGCCACTAGAGAAGTTGCCGAAAAAATATTTTAATTCATCAAATGCAAAGGGCGATATACAATTTAAAGTGCAAGAATGGCTAATGCTGGGGTGCTTAATAGTTGCCCTGACCACTTTCACACATGCCTGTTTCATCAGGAAGGCTAGTCTTCTCATACAGTGTATCTTTTTATGGTGAGTGAGACTTAAAGTGACAATGAGAAACTTAAAGCAGCAGTACTAGATAATCAGGAAGTGATTAATTTCCAGTTTTGTGGTGCCACAGTAAATGCGGCTGCTGCCTAATTTTCAGCTGAGCTCCCCCTTCATGTTGCATCATGTCTTTTGTTTACTTCAGTTGGACCCTGTCCTGCACATTCTTATCGTCCCTATGTAGTACTGCGAGTCATACACATGTGCGGTTGGCAGCAGAGGGTCCCAGTTCAACATGGCGGTGGAAGAAATGTAAACAAAAACAAAGGAAAATAGAGCAAATTACAGGGTGAAAGTACAATGAAAACAAGAAAGATCACCAGGTAAATGCTCAACAGAACACAGGGAGCAAACTGTTGCAAAAGATGCGATAGGCAACAAACCACAAGTTGGCATAAACAAAGGTACCACTCCTGGCTTTAGGGCAAATAACTGGCACAGCATCTAAGAGGTCAGGGGGTTAGAGCGCAAAATAACATTTAAATTTACACTGAGTTCTGGGGTAGAGGTCCCAGGGCTATGCTATGTCTCCTATCTGAAGGGGCCCCATACACAATTCTACTTGGACTTACAGATGGATTATCTACAACTAGAAATTGGGATTGCATTGTATGGTTTTATTTTCTGACAGATGTTAGCAGAAATTGGGTTGCCTCCAAGATTGGAAACTGTCATTACAGAACCACAGTACTTCCAGACAAAAACTTTGCTTTCTACAGAAGCAGGCAGTATTTGCATCTCACACATCTACTTTTCTACCATTCAAACTGTCCATTTCTCTTGCTTGGGATCTCTGGACTTCTCTACATAGTGTCTATTACATGGGGATTGCCACACACTTTAATTCAAACAAAACATCCTCCTGATGAGATGGGCTAAGTTAACACCTGCAGGCAAACTGTGCATTTCAGGTAACCAGTTAGCCCTGACTACATCCCAAGGTGAGGGTCTTCCCTACCAGGCCCCAGCCAGCCTCTGCCATTCCTTCCAGGAACACACATTGGATCCTCCAATCCCACCTGGAATGCTAAAGACCTCCACACAGAAAATACATTCAGCACATATTTTGGGTGAAAATGGTGTCCTGAGTGATGTAATCTAGCCTTGTCTTGGGCACATACACCACCAGCCAACTCATAACATCCTGCCCATGTCACTGTACTCACCATTTGTTTCTCCTTTTGTTACAGACATCAGGCTTTACTGAAGACACATTTCTTCCATCAAAACCATAGCTTCTCAAACAGAAAACTCCCTCAGTCTCTGCTCTGGGCAGCTGAACAATCTTCTAGTCCCTCAGGGGGTTACCCCTTGGACCTACTGATTTCTCAGTCCCATTTCATTTTCACAAAAATGACCCACTGAGGTCCTGTTGACACAGGTCTCCACCACTTTCTGTTGAAAGGCTGCTGTCTCACTCTCTAGGTTGAGATAAATGACCAGAGGTCCTTCACTCAGCCTAGGGTAAGCTGGCAGGCACCTCTACACTCAGAGCTCCACTCTACACTCTGGACACTACACTGCTCATAGACCAACTGAACCCAAGATTCTAAAACTCCCTCCCCTGCAGCTGGCAAAGGGTTATGCTGCTGCGAGAGTTCTAAATGACAGCACTCATTTCCTACATAGCCTAGCTAAGTAAACAATGAACTGTCTGTAGGGAGCTTCTAATAAACTCCCTATGAGCTGCCCACTACCTTCTTAGTCTAGCATTGATGGAATTCTAGTAACCCCAGGGGACTGGGTGGTTACATAAAATTGTAAATCTTATGTTGCAGTATGAAAAAAGAGACCTGCATCTAAATTCCAAATGCCATTAGCATGCAATTTTAATCTCAAAATTGAGTGACGTGATCTTTGTAAATATTTCTGTCTTTCCTGTGGCCAGGTACTGGATCTACGAGAGGCAAAACAATTGCATATTAATGAACCTCACATCAGCAGGGAAATACAACATATTCTGGAGCTCTCAACATCACTGACTACTGGGTGCTCTTTCATTATACCCTGATTGAACATGCTTAGAGTCACAGTTCCCCTCTGGAACTGCTTATTGAATCTTGCGTAGACTCTTGGATGCATAGTTTCACTCTAGAACTGCTTACTAACCATCATCACCTCATTTGGGTGTGCTGTGGTATGCTGAGGCAGAATCACATTAAAACAAATACAAATTGTAACTTGAGTAGCTCAGTATGTCTCACTCAGTACTAATCAACTTTTGTAAAACTACCACTGTACATTCTTCTCAGATGCCCTTCTACTCCACATCTGTAGTAGAAGATCCCCTTCAGTCATCTCATTCCACAATGCAGTGGCTCAGTAGGGGAACCCTACCCTGGCCTCTCTCTCTGGAGGGTCCCTTATGGGACATGACCAGGCCTCTCCACTCAGACATGTCTCTACCTGGTAGGCCTCCTCAGTTGTACCCTCATCAACTGTCAGGTGCAATAACAGACTCAGAGCTCCATCCCTTGCTCCTGCAATTCATCAGACTGGGCCTGCAGTTCATCCACTCCAAATGCACACACTGGTGTCAACAAATGAGCTATCTTCCCAGCAGCTGCTAGGATCTTCTTGGCATCCTCCCCCCAGTGCAACAACTGTTTACCTTCAGTGAGGCCATCTCAACTTAAACAAAATGGTGGGAATCTAAATTGTTCCAACATTCACTGGAGTCCTCAACGGTGTCCAGCTGGTTAACAAAAGATCCCAGTGGTGCCTCCAGAATATGTATCCAGTCACCGTAAATGTCATTATACTACCCCTGCCTTTTGGATTCACATTAGGTTGAGGAGCCTAGGTCAATACCTCCTTTTGGGATTGATTACCTAAAGATATTGAGATAACATGATGATGATCCTAACAGCCCTCCCAAATCTCTTCCTTCCTGTCTGACTCCTCTTTCTTCACTCCTTTCCAATCCAGGTTTTGGAAAAATCACTCAACCACTTCCTCTCTACTTAGGATCATTGATTCCATTCTCTCTGGGATGGGCAGTGGCCAAATCACATCCTCTATTTTTGTCTACCTCTCCAAGGCTTTTGACACAGTTTCCCACTCCCTCCTCATACACTCCCTCACTTCAGCTGGCCTATCAGCTTCTGCCACAAATTGGTTCAGATCCTACTTAATAGGTAGGACTCAGTCAGTCAGAATCACTGATTCCACTTACCCCCTCCTCCCCCACTCCAAATCACCATGGGAATCCCTCAGGGTTCAGTGCTTGGCCCTTTGCTCTTCTTCATTTTCCTCAATGACCTTCTGTCAGTCTGCTCCTTCTCCTCCATCCATATGTATGCTGATGATACTGTCCTGTTCACCACTGTCCAGTTTCCCTCAGATGTGGCAGCCAGACTACAGCTTGACTTCAATAAGGTTCAACACTGGCTCACCTCACTTCAGCTCTTTCTTAATGCCAAGAGGACAGTCTCCATGGCCTTTGGAGCTAGGCAGAGACTCTCTAGGCTTCCCACTTTTCCCTCTTTCTACACCCTTGATGGGACTATTCTTGAGGACACCTCCTCATTTAGATACCTTGGGGTTTGGCTGGACCAACACCTCAACTTCTCCGGACACTTTGATTCCATCCTCAAAAAATTGCTCCCCAATCTAGCTGCCCTGTTCAGGAACTGCAGTTGCATCCCTCTTACTGCTAGGTGTGAGCTCGTCCAGAAGATGATCCTCCCTATTTTTGACTACTGTGATGTAGTCTATAGTGCTGGTCCCAAGTCTTCCTTAACTAGATTAGGCACCTTATTCAACTCCTTCTGCCACTGCGCTCTGCCCCCCCCCCACTCATCACTGTGACCTTTATCACTCTCTGTCTTTCCTTCTCTTGCTAACAGGTGACTCTCCCACTGTGCTAAATTCATCTCTAAATTCTGATTTGGCACATTTCCTTCTTACCTTTCCTCCTCTCTCTCCAACCCTCCTCCCCCTAACGCTCCCTTAGATCCAATGGCTCTCACACTATGGTTGTCCCTCGCTGTTCTACACTTACAGGGCAATCAGCGTTCTCACACCAGTTCCCCAAACTTGGCAATCCTCCTCCTCCCCTCGCTCCCTCTCCTCTTCTCTACACAACTGTCTCTCCCCAAACTGTGCTTGCTTTTAGTTGCACTTAGCTCCCCCCCCCCCGTCTGACGGCATAATTCCTTAATTTAAATAATCTCTGTCTGGCATCCTTTGTCCCCTCCACTACAATCCCATCCAACCCTACCCCTCTGATGCATATGGTACCCTATTCCCTGATAGTCTCGCTAATTTTAGCCATCTGTTTCGTTCACTTACCTACTGAATCTGCACTTCTATGCTCCTCCAGTCTGGGGTTGCATTATGCTTGATTGAAGCTTACCAGCACTTCAAATGTTTTTTGGCTTTTAATTGTATGTTGTTGTTCACCTACCTGTACTATGTATGTTGTACTTGCTAAGTGTATCTGCATTGTATTATGCTTGTAAGCCATTTACCCCCGTTCCCTCTCCCCAGGATGCACCTGGAGATGAGTAACTTGTTGTTCAGTGTGCCTTCCTGGTGAAACATTTCAATAAATAAATTAATAAAATGTTCTTTGTGTCATACCTCCACCCAGGGAAATTTAAAGTGGGTTAGATAATAAACTAGTATTACCCCTTGGGAAACATTAACAACACATTGTGGTCTCCACTGGCACTATCTACCCAATTCCCAAACAGTGAAATAATATTTCAACTAAAATTCAATAACTTAATACTTTCTAAATAATTTGGTCTTGCCTCAAAATATAAACTCATGACTCAGGCGTTCAAAATATATATATATATATATATATATATATATATATATAGAGAAAAAAGGATTTATTGGGGGTTAGTAAGATCAAGATTCTAGGGAAGGAAAGGTTAAGGCAAGTAATTATATGCAAAGGGCAATGCCTACACTGTGATTACTTAACTTTAGCATGGTCCATGCTCACAATCAACACAGTACCCCTGACCTACTTTAGAAAATGGGCTTTTTATTTGCTTGCATCTGATTGGCTGATACCCATTCAGCTGGGGTACATTAACTTTCAATAGATGCCCAGCAAATAAAAAGTACCAGTCACCTGACCCCATCACCACCTATGGTATCCTTGTCCCCACTGCAATACCTAGGCAACCACTCTACACTACAGCTGGTGAGGCCACACCTTCAGCTGACAGAAAAAAGCATTTAAAATAATTGAACATGTCAGAGAAACTGTCAGTTAACTTCGATTTACCCAGCATACTGAATGTTGACAGACTAGCTACCAAAGAAGAGGAGATACCTATTCCAGCCACAAGAAGCCGTCCTGAAAAAAATGAAGAAAAAGAAGTATGTGAAACATTTGTGACAGTCACTGAAGCTGAGCTAGACAAAACAGAGAGCGACAGACAGGAGGAAAACACACTAAAAAACACAAACTGGACTGTGGCAGTCATTGAACAGCAGGCTGCCCATAACAACATCAAAGTAGACTGGCACAATATTTTGTTTGACAACCTTAACTACCTTCTCTGATAATTTTCTGCTGGGTTAGAGTGACCAACTGGAAAGAGTACTCAGTCTCTGGCTACTGTGCTTTGCAGGTGGGAATAAACTGCTGCCTCGGCAACACAGAAATCCAATATCCAGTCAGCATGATTAGTGACCCATAATTCTGGAGCTCAAACAATGTGTTGCAGTCAGTACTAAAAAGACTACAAAAGGAGCACAACGATACATCGAGCCACTATCCTGTCATAACTGAAACTGACCTGTCAAAACTCAGAAACAGTCCCATGCTATCCCCCGAAACCATGCCTGGTATGCTACACAAAGTGTGATTTGATGTCCAGCTACACATGGCCAGACGTGGTCAGAAGTAACTCTGAGAGCTGACCAGAGATTCCTTCACGATCAAAGTAGATGTCAGTGGCACAAAATACATTACACTATCACACAATGAACAGATGAAAAACCACAGAAACCCACAGGAACAGAACAAAGACAACACTTGCAGTTTTATCTATGAGGATCCAGGAAACCCGTTGTGCCCTGTGCGATTGTTAGAGAAGTACCTCTCAAAAACACTACCCGAAGCAAAGGCATTTTACTTACACTCCAGAAGGCTACCACAAGAAGTCCTAAACAGCCAAAAGTGCTAGTTCACATGTGAATCAATGGGGAAGAACTACTTGAACTCCTTAATGCCAGAGCTAAGCAAGGAAGTAAATCTGTCATGGTGATATACAAATGACAGCATTAGGGCAACTGCTGTTCAATTGGTCTCCAACACCAGACTTACAAACCGAGAAATCACAGCATTAACTGGGCACAGATCAGAACAAAGCCTTGTCACTTATTAGAGACCTTCTGCATCAGATAGAAAGCACTGGAGTGCAATCCTGGGATCAGGAGAAACAGAACGAGCCACCCAAAAATCCAACTAGCCCTTGCAGCAGATGGCTGAAGAACAGATACAGCAGAACACAAGCAGCAGCAGCAGCCTGTCACCTAGTGATGAAAGGAACATCGGGACGCAAAACATCTTCAAGCCATCCAACTGTACATTTAACTGTTCCATTAATTTTATTACTTAAAACAAACAGTGGCCTCATTATTCTATTATTTTGACCACAACCTAACACTCATGAGTGCTACAGCGTGGTTTCAAAGCATTTCTGTTGTGTTCAAGTCTCCCAAAAAGGGACTATTTTTATCTCTTCTTAACAAACCAGAGAAATAAGTAAAAACTGTTTAATTTTAAAATCAAAAAGTTAACTGTGTGTTTTCCTTCTACAGTTAGCCCATTTTTTAAGCACAATAGTACCCTCCAGGGTGGGCGGTATGGTCAATATCGAACCTTTGATAGGCTAGAGGAAACATAGAAACATAGAAGTTGATGGCAGATAAGGACCGCAAGGCCCATCCAGTCTGCCCACGTCTTTTTCTGCCTTATGAATGTGCCATAGGCTTTTGCTCTGTCAATGACCTATCTACTCATACTCATCTGTATTGCTCCCTTATGCCTATCCCATGGCTGTTTGAAGCCCTGCACTGTATTCATATCCACCACTTCCTGAGGTAGTCCGTTCCATGCATCCACCACCCTTTCTGTGGAAAAGAACTTCCTCACATTACCTCTTAATCGGCCTTCTCTAATCTCATGCTGTGTCCTGCTATTTTTCTTGTATCAAAACACATTAGACTCTTTTACCTTGTTAATGCCCTTAAGGTGTTTGAATGTTTCGATCGCATCACCTCTCTCCTTCCTCTCTCCCTGCCTGTGGCATCAGGCCTCATTATGCCTCTGGGTGGTCCGGTATTACTCAATACTGCCCATACTGTTGGGTATTATTGCTTACTTACTGCTGAGAACTACCCATGCCCCACTGGTACCAGTGTAACTGCCTTTGTCCTAGGAAGGTCCTGGGAAATCCTGAGCAGGTATGTGAATGTAGCAAGCCCAATGACAGTTGACATCATTGGTTGGCAGTGGTGCACTTAAACACAAATGATTCAACCGGAATTGCAATTCTGATTAGATGGCCTAGTCCGTAATTTGTAGTCCACCTCTGTGGCTCTATCAAAGCTATCTACAAGTATGTGGAGTAATAAACATATAAAAAGCTCTGATGGGTTATCCATGGTTTACCCTCAATGGCAGTAACTGCCACTTGGTCTCTGCAGTCCTGACTGGCATTACTGGCTTTCGTCAGCAGACTCATTCACACCTCTGAAGTCCCCCTCAGTTCCCCTCTGCTCGTCTCCTTCTAGCACCTCACAGTTCAGCGGGGCACTTCCTCCATTGTTTCCTCACTCTCTTGGAGCAGTCAGATTGGAGACTCAGACAGGTCTTCATGTGCTGATATGCTCAAGGAGCAGCTCTGCCTCCAAGTTTTCTGCCACAGAAATGACAATTTCAGGATCAGCTCCTGCTGTTATCAAATGATCCAGCATTCTCGCTGGTCGAAATTTTCTTGGTCAGAGGTTAGGAAGGTTGTTGTAAAATTCTGTCTGGGATAATTCAGAGCTTAACAGTATTACAAAAGGATTATCAGAGCTTAGGTAATTTCTTATCTTGGGTGCCTTATCATATAGCCTTGTGTTAATATCAGGAACCAAAAGGTTACACCAAAACCCTATCTAGGGTTCCTTAACGTGTACTTCTGTTATTAGGACTAAAATTGTCAAGCAAAACTCTTTCTAGGGTATCTTAACATTTACTGCTGTTATCTGGTACTAATAAGGGCCCAGAAAAATCCTTTATAGAGTGCCTTATCATTTACTGGGCATGACTTTAAAGTGTAATTGGGAAACAGTCACTATCCCTGATTAGGGTAACCTAAATCACCAAACTTATCAATTACTGTGTGGTTGGCTAACGTTACTATAGAGGCTGCAGGGAAAGAGCAGTTATATTTAGAAAGTAGATATGTAGTGTGATGGATCCGTATGGGCAAGCCCACCGTTACCCTCACATTTGGCAACCCCGCAACAGAAGGGACTCCTAGAGGCTTCTGGGGAAATTAAGGGCCCCAGATTCTGGCGTCCTTTCACTGTCTTTCAGGCTGCCACATTTCTGGCATGACAGCTCCAGGCACAAATTTAAATAGACTATGAACAGGGCCTATATAGGCCAGTCTGTGCTGGAGGCAGGCAGATCTGGTGGGGATCTCATGGTGACACAGCCTGCAGTGCTAGGAGTGAGTGCAAGCTGCACCATCCCAGGCCTAAGACGTGGAAAGTGAACAATGAAAAGAGCTACTGGAGGACCAGATATGCCCAGACTCCTGCAGCAAGTGTTGAAATAACCCAGGAAGTACTTCTACCTAACATTGCATATGGACTCACCTCTTTTTATCAAGCCAGTGCTTGTAACCTATACAAATAGAATGTAGCCTACAACAACATATGTCAGTTTGTCTTATCTGCCACCTGGATGACCCACCACTGCACTCTATACTCCAGTCTTGGTTCACTCTCTCCTCACTCTCATCACCTTTATACCCTAGACTGTGTTATTGGCAACCTAATCAGGTCATTCAAATCTATCACACTGACTGCTCTGTTAATTCCTTCAGACCAGGCATACACCCTGCAGTCAAATGATCTGTCTCTCCTGACAATTCCCAAGTGTTCCTCTAAAATGGGTGAGCAAGTATCTGCCATAGTTGCTCCAAGGGCCTGGAACTCCTTTCCTCTTTACCTTTGGATATCTCAGTTTTTTCCCAATTTCCAAAAAAGAACATCACAATTTCTTAAGTTCCAGAGATAAACGTTCTAGTGCTTGATTCTTGGTTTGTATTCCTGCATTGTAATGATCATATCCTGTATGTTTTGTTTATCTCTAGCAACATTTATTGTATTTATTTATCTTTGACCTACTGCATAATTGATTTTGGGCTGTTGGATTGCTTTTGCACAACACTCATTGCTGTTTCATCTGTGCTAGTTCTGATCCTTGCTTACTTGTTGTGACTGTTCTGGGACAGATGTTGTTGTTCTGCATGTTCGTTTGCTGTTGCATTGCTGCTTCTGTAATTTCATTGTCTTTGTAGTCTCCCGGGTCATACCTGAAAACAGGCATTTTTTGTCTGGCACACCGGATCCATAATGGGTGTTCAACAACATTTTTGTTGAACACCCCGACAGAGAAACCAGCAGGATGACCTCATTTTGCAGTCGTCTGCTGGTTTCCAGTGCCAAGAAGCATTTTCTTTGGGGGGGCTTAACACCCGAACTCCCCACGTGGGGGGCTGTGCCTCCTGCACCTCCACCACATAGGATTATCAACTCTGAGTCGAAGCTGATTTGGGGAGGCTGCAGGACCCCCGACAGACAGTGCCCAGTTACAGTGGGTTCCCTACAGTGGCATGGCACTGTAGTCGCTGTAGGGGACCTCACTGTTGAGCTGTCGCTGTTGGGTGGGTGTACTTGGCACACCTACCTGGTTAACAAAAACTGAATAGATTTCCAGAGAATGAGAGAGCAGCAACTGCATCCAATCCAACACATTGATGATGCTGAAGATCCACTGCAGAGCAGACGATTGAGGGTTGCTTATCTATGTCCCATAGCAGGCAATACATTAAGGTGTTAGGCTGCCATGGGCATAATGATTTGAAAGCCAGGATGTGAATGAGTTGGTCTGGGTGTCAGCAGTCCAGGGAGAGTGTAAAAAGGTCAGAGGAGCCAGCATTCAGTGCAACAAATTGTCAGTTTAGCTAAGAGCAGAGAAAAGAAACCTGCCTGCATCATAGATGCCCTGGAAGAGCAGAGGTTCAGTGGTCTGCTACATCAGGATGATTCATCTAGGTCTGATAACCATGATTATGCCACAGTATAGTCTGTATTTCAAGGGATATCACCTGTTGTTTCATTGTGTTTTTCAAGTTGTATTACAAACACCTCGTGTTGAGGGATTTTCTGCCATGTATTCGAATGCATGGCCTGTGGGATTCGGGGACTTGAACATGTTGCTCTGTTTAAAGTGCACCAATGCTGGCCAAGCCGTGGCAACATTTATGGGCCTGTACCAATTCTATATATGAAGAATCTAGTGACTTAGTTAAGGGAGCTCCCATTTGGGTCTGTTTAAATCCTGGTACCAGGTGGAAAGGGGAAGATCTGAACCACCAGGAAGGGTACCTAATACTGCAGTGTTTAAACAAATATGGTTTCACTGAGCCTTTTCCTTCCAGACTGTTGCCTGTTGATAAACTTGTTTTACTGGTAAACTTGATCTGGACATTGACACTCAAGTAGTACAAAAATTAGTGATTTCCTTACCGACCCTACCAAGAGCCTAGGCCCTTGTGGATTGGTTGATTGGAGAGTCTCAGCACTCACCCCAAACCACATTTTACCAGACACAAAGATGGAGTCAGTGCCATGTGCATTTCCTAGGAATGCCTTGCCATGAGGTCCAACGCAGTAGGTTCTGGGGGGTGGGTGATTTAGTTAGCTGCAGAGACTTCAGTACCATACTCTTCCTGGGTACACTGTGAAGGTGTGTTCACTGCCAAGTCTGCAAAAGATTGGCAGCCTCTCACTGTGAGCTAATTTCAGCCTGAACTGAAATACGCCAGCTGTGGTGTAGGGCAGAATAGGTGCCAGGGGTGTCCACTGCAGTTTGTCTTCCTCAGCAACCTTCTAGGATCTGCAGTAGCGGTTGGAAGATAGTGCTCAGGGAGGGGAGTCCTCGAGGATGTGAGGAGCCCTGGAAGTGCAACCTGTAACCATTTCTCCCGAAAGAGTCAATTGGTACATCCCACCCCCTCCGGTGAGCATCCAGTTTTACCTACTTCCCCTGAGGCTACTTAGGCAGTAAAAGCTATGAGGAGGTAGCCAAAGTCATAGGTGAGCTAGAAAAGGGGTTCTGATCATAGGGGATTCTATAGTAAGAGTTAACGAGACTGTGATCAACATCACAGACCCAGAGGAGAAAAAGATGCTCTGCCTACCAGAGGTGACTGCTAACTGTATTCTCCCCAAGTTGAGGAGTTGGATGGGGGAGAAGGTTGGAAGCCAAATGTAATTGCCCACTGTGGAAAAAACTATCTGACAGGGTGTCAACTGAGTGAAGTGAAATCCTAGTTTCAGGGAGTTGGGTTCCAGGCTGAGGGGGATGCTTGGTAGTGTGACCTTGTCGAAGGTTCTCCCACTGAAAAGGAGCAGGAGGCAAGGAAGCTAAAAACCTACCAACTTAGTAATTGGTTAAGGGAGGGGTGCACAGAAGAGGGGTTTTGCTTCACAGGGACTGGGGTGGTTTTGCATAGATAAGGGCTTATTTAAATAGAAAAGCCTTCATCTGAATAGAGAGGAGGCAGAAACACTGGAGCAAGGGTTGGAAATGTATATTTCAGGGTATTCAGACTAGAAAGGGGGGGGCTGGGGCTAGGGGCATCCACAGTGGGAATTCAGGTGAGGAAAAGCTAACTCGCATGCCCTAACTAGAAGTGGCAGTGAGGGAGAAATGGATTATTGAAATAGGGTATGTGGCAGTGAGGTTCACTAGGAAGCAGAAATCACAGCAACCATTGAGGGAGGTAGAGTAGAGGATGTAGAGAAATACAAGATGTGATCAAGAAAGGACTGATCAATGAACAGGGTGAGGGAGGGAGGGAAACAGGGCTCCTGGAGGGTGAACTGCATAAATGACAGACGACACAGGAATAAAATGAGCAACCTCCAGGTTTTGGCAGCAAAGGGTTGGCCAGATATAATGTCCATAACAGAAATGTGGGTAATATCCAGCCATGAACAGGACCTCATGGTCCAGGATATGATTTAGTCAGGAAAACCAAGGAGAAGGGGGAGGATAACACTGAACACCAAAAAGGGCATCAGGATGATGGAGGATAAGGAGATGGGGGCCAGTGTGGAATCCCTATTGGGTCAGCTGATAGTTGAAGGAAGAGCTTCAGAATAATGTTGATCTATGGGCTCCAAATCCATTAGAAGAGATGGATATTGGTTGCCTCAATGGCCCAACAGCAGTGCACCATACTGCCATGCAGGTGACATGAATTTGACAGTGAATCACTGTTGCCATATAGAGAGGCAGGCCAGGCTAAGGAAGCTGCAGTGCAACAGCATGCTTCAGCTGAGCATGGTCAATGGTGAGCTCCAGCGCCATAGTGACTACTACATCTGGGCTAGGGAGCTTACTCCTGTTGCAGGTGATGTGCTGCATGCATGCAAGGCTAACATATAGTAGTCTGCACTCACATGGAGGAGGGAGGGACTAGAAAAACAAGCAAAAAAACATGGTTGTCTAAATGAGTCTGGGCCTTCTGTTCTCCTGGGTCCTAATGCCTGGCTTTACTGGATCCTAGTCCACACTGTGGACTGCCTCGGAGGGAGGATGTCCCTCCCCAGGAGCCCTTACCAATGGTGATGGCCCTGCCTCCAGAGCCCCTGCTACTGGTGGAAAAGTCACAGTTTAAGCCTGTAAAAAACAAGTGCTTGTGGATGACTTTTAGGACTATTTCATAACAAAGCATGTAGATGAGCTGACTAAGGCTGGTGCCATACTGGACCTAGTTCTGTCAAACATAGACAACATATGAGAATAAAAAAACAAAAGATCCTCTTGGATCTAGTGACCACAACACAATGTGGTTCAGTATACCTCTCAAAGTCCACTAGCAGAGATCCCAGATGTTAGTTTTCGATGTTAGAAGGCAGTACTTTAAGAGAATGGACAAAGTTTAGGAAGATGCTAAAGGGATAAGATCACTAAGAGGAGGTGGAAAATGAGATCCATTTTCTGATCAAGTTTGAGCAGTGCCACAAGTGACAACAACATGCAGCCCAAATGGAGTTAGCCTGTCTCACAAATCTGAGATTATAAATAACGCCACAGAACAAGGGAGCCAAGAGGAATCTAAAGTAGGCCTCAGATAGGCTTGGAAGGGAAAGAAACAAAATAAACCTAATCAGCCTAGTATAAGGCTGATTAGTTGGAGACAATTATGGAAGTATACCATAGCAAATTAAAAGAGGCCCATAATGAAGTAAAGAGGGCTTATGAGGACAAAAAGCTCAGGGAAGCAGAAGGGGTTCAGGAAAATAAAAAGACCTTTCTAATGGACATCAAGGAGAAGAGGAAAAACAAGGGGGGAAGTGACACATTGAAGAATGGGGGAACATGGATGTGGAAGACGGGGAAAAAGGCAGACATATTAAATGAATGGTTCGGGAAGAAGAAAGACCACTGCTAGAAAGTAACATTAAGTTGTGAGGAAGACTCAAGATGATGGAGACATCCCTGAGAACAGAGTGCTAACAGTTCTGAGGCAGGTGGAGGTGGGGGAGTCACTGCAGCCTAATGGGCTGCATCATAGGTGCTCAAGGATTTGGTGCAGGCTCTGGCAGTACCCTTGATGGACTAGTTCAACTAATCGCTATGGACAGTCATGGTCCCATTGATCAGAGCATGGCTGATGTGCCTCTGCATAAAAACCAGGGACATGGGAGATACCGCCAATTGCAGAATGGTCTATCTGATTTCCATCTAAGACAAGATGCTGTAGACTTCTATCAAAGAGTAAATGGCAGACTTTCTGGAGAATCACAGTCTCCAGGACAATAAACAGCATGGCTTAATGAATGAGAGGTGCTACCGAATGAACCTCATAGAATTCTTCAACACTTTGTCTCAGGTGGTGGCCAAGAACCAGATGATGGAGTTCAGTGAGGCATTGACTCAGTGCCACATAGATGTCTTATAAAGAAGTTGGGCAACTTGGAGGTAGGGTAAGATGCAAACAAGCTGAGTAGAGAACTGGTAAAGGGATAAACCCAAATACAATGTTTCAATGTGCATACGCAACTGGACGAGATAAGATGAGATGAGATGAGATGAGATGAGATGAGATGATGCTTGTGTAACTTGATTTGCTTTATGGCTTTCCATCTCTCTATCCGTGGGATATACCACCCTGTAGGGGTATGATGCAAGGAACCTTAGAGAAGGGTTCCCCCCATACAGGTGCCATGGGAATGATTGCATCTGCTAAAGGTAGGTTAGGAAGAAGCCGACGTGTAAGAGAGACAAGACGCTGGAGGAGGAGGGGTTGGTGGTGGGCAATGAAAAATGAATCCTGGAGGGGCCCAGGATGAGTGACCTTTTAAGCCTGATGGGGGAGTGATGTTGTTGCTCCGACCATCAAACCTCGGGCTTAAAGCCCTCCCATTCAATGTGCTTACGCAACTGGATGAGATGAGATGAGATGAGATGATGCTTGTGTAACTTGATTTGCTTTGTGGCTTTCCACCTCTCTATCCATGGGATATATCACCCTGTAGGGGTATGTTGCAAGGAACCCTAGAGGAGAGTTCCCCCATACAGGTGCCGTTGGAATGTTTGTGTCAGCTGAAGGTAGTGTTAGGAAGAATCCCAAAAAGAATACTCAAAGGTGTTGAGCATCAAAGAGGCAAGGATGATGAATGAATGAATTCTGAGAAGATGATAAGGGCTGACTTCCTCAGGAGAGAGGGGAAAGCCAGGGCCACCATCCACCTCCATCCAATCTAACTAGTGGAACCTAACTAATTAACCAAAGAAAGCACTAACTCTAACTAATATTATGACCATTGGCACAGAGGAGAGGAAAAAAACCCTTTGAGGAGGAAACCTCTGGAGATCAAAGGCCTAGGTCACCTTCCCTCCAGGGTGATGACATTTGATTTGAGGATGTATGTGTTAAAGAGAAGGGTTTGTTAATGAGAGTGATATGAATAGGGAGGATGATGACGGGATAGGGAAAAAACTTCAAAAGAAAGCACAGATCAAAGAGGGAACATGAGGCTGCAGGGACCCAAGAGGGGTATGCTCGAGTAGGCGATGGGAAGGAGTAGATCCATGTAGAAGTCAGAGGAGCAAGGGGTATCCAGACATGTGCACAAGGAGACCGAGGATAATGCAGACTGGCTTGATTGAGCAATACAAGTGAGTGGACACTAAGGCCAAAAAGGCATGCTTGAATAAGCGATGGGAATGATTAGACCCTGAGGTCAGAGTCAGTGAGGTAGCATAGGATTCAATGATAGGAATGGTAGAGTAAGCGATGTAAATAAAGAAATGTCAAGGTAAGGATGAGTAAATGATGACCGGAGTTATAAACCTGATACATGCGGCAGGATGGCCACGGATCGATGAGTCATGATGGGTACGCCCAAAAGAAATATCGATTGCAGGCCTCAATTGGAAGGAATTCTTGATGGCCGATACGGAATGTGAATAAGAGGAGACGGGAATGAACTTGAAAATGAACTTGAATGAAGGTAGCATGCTCGATAGAGCGATGTGAGTAATGAGGCTCCTTGAAAGGAGGTAGACTCCAAGGCCAAGAAGACATGTCAGGAATCAGAGGGTATGTGAACCAGAGGGTATGCTCAGGATGAGCGATTGAGAGGATCCAAATCAGATGATGTACAATGAGGAGTGAAGCCATGAGTGGAAAACATCCATGATGGCCGGGACGAGAATAGGCGCTAGGCTGAGGAAGGTAACATAGGAACAGATGAGGTACGATGATGGGTTGAAGCCATGGAGGCAGGTACTGGAAAGTGAGGTATGAAAGGATGAAGGAAGGTAGGGAGGTCAATGGGGTAGCATAGGACCCAGCCAGTACGGGATGAGAACTGCAGTAGGGTGAGTCAGATGAAGTAGCATATGATCCATGATAGGTATGCCCAAAAGAAATATTGATAGCAGGCCAGATGGACCAAGTGAATAGCGCAGACTTGGCAGCAAACCATGAAAAGGCATATTGATTGAGCGATTGAAAGAGATGAGCAGGTTGAGGCAAGGTATAGTGGGAAATTGATAGAGAACGATGATTCCAGGGCCAGAGTAGGCCAGAGATGGGCAGTGGTAGGGAAATGGATCCTGAGGTCGGACTGAGCTAAGGAGGACCAGACAGGCACCCAGACACCAGATGGACCAAAAGAAGAGAGGGATATGAATGAAGGAAGGCAGGCATCATGGAGAATGAGGAGAAAATGAGAGAAGGATGAGCGGTGGGACCATGCCAAGCTGCACCTGAAATGGAATCCAGCAGAGCCAAGAAGAAATGAGCACCATGGGGGAAGCCTGAGCCACAGACAGGTATAAGGAAGTACAATAGTGAAGGTAAGCAATATGGCAGGGCAGAATAATGGGGTCCACCTGTCAAATGCTGTAGCAGAAGGGCCAAGTCATTGTATTTTATTTAGTTATTTAATTATTTATTTATTTATATATGTTTCTTGATACATGCTATATATGCAGAAGGACTGATCCTGTCAGATAGAATGGCAAGCAGCTCAAACAAGACTAGAACTGACAGGCAGTTTTTAACTCCAGCTGTATTGTGTAATCCTGTTGTTGTTGTACACTTACTCCCTCCAGGACACCTTGAAAATGAGCTTGTTCAACGGAGACTTGCCTGGTTAAATAAAGTTATGATTTATTGATTGATAAGAAAACATACAATAGAGATGCCCACACAGTAGAAACTGAACGAGATGACAGGTATGGTAAAACAATGCCGGAAGTGAACTCAGAACGAGAAAATACATAGAACAGTATGTGCAATAAAAATAGAAAATGCAGAGTCATAGAGGAATATACACACCAGCAAATAAGTACTCATAGCACTGGACTGTCGTGTAGTATAGCTGTAGTCCTCAATCAATCCTCTGCATGGAGGAGAACAAGGAAACATAAAGTGAAGGTGGAAATACAGGAAACCAAGCCCAAACATTGTGCAAGTCAGTCCTGAATGCACTAAAACTGCTGCATGCATGCCAGTGCTCACTGGATTTAGTCAATGGTAGGTCCCCTGGAAAACATACTGAGCACATTGAGGTAAGGAAGGTAGAGCGAGCTGACACAGCAGAAGTGGAGAGCCAGGCGCTGAGCACTTGCAGGGGAGTGGAAACCCATGAAGGAAAGAGGGGATGGAAAAGCACTGAAAAAGGAGAAGTGGGGGTGAAGGCATGGTGAGAGAGGCTATCGAGCAGGAGCGACCCAGGCTCGAAGGAGACAGGACACCTGAAGCACCAGCAAGGCGGTGGGGAGGAGTGGACACAGGGGGGGGCGCAAAAGCAATGATGAAGGAGAGGGGACGGGCGCATAGCGAGTGGCATGAAGAGAAAAGGAGCGGGGCAACAAGCAGAAGTAGAGAGAAAGATACGGGCAGCAGGAGGCACCAGGATGAAATAGGAGAGGCAAACAAATGATGGAAAGAAACAGAGAGAGAGAGAGAGAGACAGAGAGAGAGAGAATAGCCAACGGAGCCTCTGGCTAAAACAAAAAATGAATCCTGGAGGGGCCCAGGATGAGTGACATTTTAAGCCCGATGGGGGAGTGACGTTGTTGCTCCACCCATCAAACCTCGGGCTTAAAGCCCTCCCATTAATGGAAGGCACTCTGAGTTAGCATGGTGTTCAGCATGGTCCCCTGGGTCCAGTCCTGGATACAATGCTCTCTGATCTAACATTGGAGAGGGGAGCAAGGGCAAAATGTTTCTCTTTGCAGATGACACTAAGTTACAATATGTGGCAGAGTGGACAGCATTGAAGAGGTCAGAGACATTAAAGATGACCTAGAGAAATTGGAAAACTGACCCAAGATCTGGCAACTTGAACTTAATGCCAAAAAGTGCAGGGTCATGTGCATAGGGAAAAGAAACCTGAAAATATAGTACTGGATCCATTGGTCAGGTTAGAACAGATCTCAGAGGAAAGGGACCTTGGGTTTACTATAAGTAGTAGCTTCAAGAACGCTGCGCAGTGTGGTAAGTCATATGGAAAAGTCAGCAGAATGCTAGGGTGCAAAGGCAGGGCATTTTCTAGCAGAAGGAAGGAAGTGATCCTGCCCCTCTTTAGGTCCTTAGTGAGGCTGCACCTAGAGTGCTGTGTGTCATTCTGGAATCCTCACCTTAAAAAGAACAAGGCAGCTGGCCTGGTGGTACAGAGGACTGAGGCACGATGCCTTACCTTGCATCATGCTGGTGACCCAGGTTCGGAAATGACCTCAGCTCGCCAGGGAGCCAGCATGGGGGGGAGCAGAATTGAACAGCCTAACTGCAGCTCTCCTCTCCTGGGGATATTGTCACCCACCCCCGTAGTTCCACTGCCACCGTGTGGAGGTCCGATTACAGCGTAAGTGGGAGGAGGTGGCAAGCAATGTGGGGGTGCCCCAGAAAAGCGAGGAAAAATTGGGTCCCTAAAAAAATAATAGAAAAGAAAAAGGACAAGGCCACACTTAGCACCAGTCCAGAGGAAGACAACCAAAATGATACAGGTCCACTGGAGAAGACCTAGAAGGAAAGACTGGCTGACCTGAATACAGTATGTACTCCCTGCATTCCAGATGGGAAAGGGAAGGATATGATTGACACATTTAAACATCTGAAGGAAATAAACAGGGCAAACTTCCAGCAACTGTTCAGGCAATGTGAGGGGTCTATGACAAGAGCTAATCATATGCTGGCATTGAGGGGATTTAGGTGGGATGTGAACAGACACTTCTTCATGGAGAGGGTAGCAGACAGGTGGAACCATTGCACAGGGGGGAAGTTGGTCAAGGTCAAGATGGTTACAGCCTGTTTCAAGAAAAGAAGGGATAGACATATGGGTATGGTGAACCCAAAGATGGGGGCAGAAAGGCTGATGGGGAAATCACTTGACTATGAAAGTGGATCTAAAAGTGGTAGCACTCTGTAGGCCTTATCAGTGCTAGGGTGGTGGGGATTTAGGTAGGGACCAGGCAGATTCAATGGGCTGACGGTCTTTTCTATCCATTAAATTATGTTTCTATGACCCACTATCTGTCATTGGGGATGGTCTGTTTTCCTGAGCCTCTTTGCATGGTTGGTCACCTTATTCATGGCTGAATTAATAAAGTCCTTCTATGTCCCAGGAGCCCATTGCAGCTCCATCTGCAAAATCTGTGGCCTAAATGACTGTTCAGCTGCCATCTGAACCCACTGCCATACTGATGGGTGTTTGTGTTGACTAAAATGATTGCCCTGTGTGGTCCCATGGGGCACTGGCCTCAAAGTTTTTATTTGTACAAGGGCTTTTGCCCTAGAACAATATTTCCATGCCCACTGATGGTGACATACTGTATGTGGTTGCACTAGTGTCCAGTTTAATCTACTCTAGGCAGCTGAAGGGAAAAGTCCCAGTTTGTTGATGGTGCTGATGCATTCTTCACTGTTCGTGGGAGAGAAAGAGCTCTGTGGTGTGTCAGAAAGTCATGAGGATCAGTGGCATGGTAAGCACCAAAGAAGGCTGTCATTTCTCCATCTCTGCTTCCACCTCCAGTCCTGTTTTCAGTCCTGGAGGGACAGGAGGAAGCAAGCAACAGGGTGGTGGGCAACAGGCTGCACTCCATAGATACAGATAAGGCACCACACTTTGGGTGGTTGCACGGAGTTATGACTGTGTGATGCTTAGTGGTCAAAATAACCAATTTGCACCCCTGTTCCTAACTCTGCCCTTTTATGGCATACACAGAAGGGTCATAAGTATTTCCTTGCTCTACCACAATGGATATTTTAGCAACAGCACAGGGAAAAGGGCAGCATGCTGATGATGTGCTGAGTGCAAAGCACATCAGGTGGAACTGCACTCAGGAATTACGATGCAGACGCAGAAATTGCTGTATCAAAAGTTTTGTTTTTTATTCCTTACAGCACATCAATTGCTCCAGTATACAGGACTGCTGGACTGCAGCAAACGTTCCACAACATACAGTGCAAATACAAAATAAATCATTACAGAGAAAGGGAAGAAAGAAATGCTCCGGGCAGGTTACTTTACTCTTCAGTTCCCCACCATCTCACTTTTCACCTTCCCAGTATTCTTTTTCTTTGATGATGAGGGATAAAAGGCTCTTGGGGTGATGCTATGGAAGAAAAGTAACAGATAAAAAGCAAGTTAGTGATGAACTCATTTTTTATGCTGCTGGGAACAGTCTGAAATAGAAACAGCAATTTAGGAAATATATTCATTTGAATCTCATTGCCACTCCCTATTAATAAACGTCAGTGGTAGTGTGACTAGTAATGATTCAGATCCTTTTATGTGTTTCATCAAAGGAGAATAGTTTGCAAAAAAAAGCTGATTCAAATTGTTGCATAAGTGAACACCTAAATATTTCATACTGTCCACCCTTTTGAACTTGCCTGAGGTGTTTGTTCACATAAGTGGTAGGTTCTAATAACTCTGATTTTGCCCAGTTTACTTTATAGCCAGTAAGTATACCAAAGTGCATCAGAAGTATGTGAGTTCCTTCCCAGATTGATTAAAATGGCTTAAGATATAGAGCATGTAATCTGCTTAGAGGCTGATCTTATGCTCACTATCATCCACTATTACCCATTTTATATTGTCAATTGCTAAAATGAAAATTAAACTGGAGAGGGGACACTCCTGTCTGGTTCCTCGTTCTACCCCAAACCTCTCTAATTGATGTCTTTTACTACTTACTGGTTTTGAGTAGATGAAACTAACTCGAGATCCAAACATTGGGCTATATGAAACCACGTCAGGATAGCCTTGATATAACTCCACTGAAGCCAATGAAAGGATTTTTTCTGCATCAATAGACAGTGGTAATAAATCTGTATTTCTAGCATAGTCCAAATTAATAGTACATCTAATATTTACTGTCAACTGTCTCTCTTCAATAAAACATTTTGGTCTGGATGAATCTGTTCTGGAAAAATTCTATCCACACTGTTAGCCAGAATTTTTGAAAAAAATTTGGCATCTAACTTAATGAGAGAGACTTATCTGTATAATTTGAAGTATAAAGGATTTGTTCCCTTTCTTTTCTGAATGAAAAATGGTAGCTGCATAGACTAATAGGGGAAGTGATGACTGTTCTAGGAGACTAACAAATCATTTCAGAAGATATGGAGTAATCAACTCATAGAATACTTTGTTGAAGTTTATGGGAAATCCATCTGGGCCAGGGGCTTTACTACAGGGTAAAACTGTATTGCATTTATTATTTCTAGTGCCAAGGTGTCGGCATCCAAAATGCCTATTGTTTATGCATCGATACTGGGGATTTCTATGGTCTGCAGAAAGTTAGAAGTATTTGTATTGTCCCCTGATCCCCTGCCAGAAATAAATCTCTCCACACTTGCTTTATGTTGGATGTTCACTGGCAGTATTTATTAAGGCACTCCAATTACATTTTACATTCCCAACTTCATATTTCCACAGTATAAAGTACAGTTCAGTACAACCAAGATTCATCCTCTTCTTCCTTCCAACTTGATCTTTTTCTTCTTGCTGGTATTGCTTCAGGGTCCGGACACACTGGATCTGCCCCCTATATCATCACCAGTACCAGGTACCCCCCACTGGGTACCACCAGAACTAGGTACCCCCACTAGGCACCACCATACCCAGGTACCCTCACTTGGTACTAACATTTTACCCGGGACACATCCGCACGGGGTCAGTTCCCAGTCCACACCCCACTAGGCCCAGACATTTGATCTGACCCCTAGTTTCTATCCCCTCCCCTTCCCCCACTTATTTCCATGCCTGGGTTCCTCTGCCCAGTCCGTGCTGCCTACCCCTTCCCCCTCTGACCCACTTTTCTTTTCTGCTCCCCTTCTCCCCCTCCTTTCTTTATTCCTGCTTTCTTTTCTCAAGGGCAACTCTGTCCCCCTCCCAGCAGGGCTCCTTCCCACCCGGACCATTTCCTGTTCTATTGCAACTCCCTTGATCCCTCCTGCACCCGAGGTCCATGCTTTATACCAGCTAATTTCCTGTCCATGCCAGCCAATGCCGAGTCATCCTGCTAAGTTCAGGGTGGGTGGTGGGAATCTTTCCCAGCAAAAGAGGAATTCCAGGGGTTGCAAGCCTTAAAGTATCACCCCTGGCCCTCCTTAGCCCCTCCCGACCAGTTGAAGCCTCACCCATGCCCTGGTCATTTGACCTCTCTGATGTCACCTGTCTCCTCCCCTTTCCTATCCCCCTTCCCCTCCCTTCACCTCTTTTCTAGGGGCTATTAGACAACACGTGCCTGCTTTAATGGCAAGCCCCATTGTTATTGTCTCTTTCCGAAGAGTATAAATGTTTATGGAACATACAATGTTTCAAATTGATTTCTTTCAAAGACTTTGTGGTGTTACCCAAGTCATCCCTTATTTTAATAATATTTTTGTCTGCCAGTTCATTTTAAGTTGCCTAACCAAATTGTTATCAGGCTTGCAACCTAGAGTATAATTATTTTGTTCTAGTAAGAAGTATCTCTCATTCAGCCCCGATAGTTATTAGCTTTCTGTGTTAACCTCTGAGTAGGGTGAGTTCCTATAAAATCTTTGGATCCTTACTAGAAATATGAAGTTTTTAGCTCCACTTAATTATTTTTTCTAATCCATCAATTTCTTCTTTATGCCTTTTTAATTTTGTGATTGTTATATACTATCACCATGCCTTTTACTGTATGTAAGATTTGAAAGGCTTTGCAGATGTAAGTTGGGGTAGTACAGTAGCTGTATTATAATTAATTCCATAGTATGGTACATTTTTTTATTTTATTTCATTTGTAAAGATGTTTCCTTCAACAGTTTGGGGGTCAATCTAAATGTTAGAGTACTGGGGCTGGTATGGTGGTGCAGAGGGCTGAGGCACTTAGCACCTTACTTCTCCCACACCAACAGCCTACATTTGGGAATGAGCTCGGGCTGCAAGGGCTGACCAGGGGAAGGGATTGAGCTTCCCAATGGACACTCTCTTCCTTCAAGGAAGAAGGGCAGCCATCTCTGCAGCTATACTTCCACCTGGATAACCATAGGTGGCAGTGCAGCTGGAGTGGAAAGTGGCTTGGGGGACTTTGGCAGGCTCCACACAATGTGCGCTTGCATGGGTGCATGCTTGGCATACCTTGATGATGATATCCCAGGTGAATTAAGAAAACAGAAAAAATCCCTGAGTGGCAGGATGATGCTGCCAGTCTTCAGGCCCAGCACCTGGCTACTGCGGCAGGTGCCTCACACAACTGGATCCATTCACAGCTGAGGTAAGGGGGATCCCTGCTGCTTCCCACCAGAGGGAAGGGGAAGCCCTGGAAGAGCATGTGGAGGAGACCCACCAAAGTCCAAGGGGATGCCAGGAGAACAGGTCTGGGACTGGGAACAGGTAGAAAGGGGCCACTCTGAATGTAAGGGATAAACAGAAAATAAATAAATAAATGTTGTCGTATTTGCAGCCAGATTTATTTTCAGATTTAGTGTAACTGGAGCATGGACCAATAGAAAAATGCCTTTATATTGAACTGATTCTACTTGACAAAATTAGATTCTGAGATTAAGAAACAGTCAATCCAGAAAAATGATTGATGCACTGATGTAAAGAAAGAATACTATCTGCAGCTGTTGGGGTTTCCTGCCTCCAAGACTTTATTAAATTATGGTCAGACATGAAGTTCTGGTGACTTCTGGCTACAGATTGGGCTCTGTCTGTAAATCTGCAGCAGTTCATCTATCCAGGTTATTATTAATTGTCATAAAACTGGGTAAAAACATTTCCTCAATTGTGAGTGGCTGAAACAGTTGCCTAGCCGTGTCCTTATCAGGACATCACTTTATAACCAGCACTACTTGTACTAACCACAACGCAGCACACAATGAAATCAATGCCTCCAACAGCTGTCCTGCTGCAGCTCCACACCTAGCATATGACCAAACTGCAAGAGCTGCACTGGGAAAGCACTGCCACTGAGACATAAGTCACCATGTCCAAAGTCCCCCCCCACCCCCCGTTCAACAGCAAATTATGAAACTATTCCAGCAAGAATTGTTTTGTACTTGTTATTGTATTCTGGCCACTGCCCATTTGTCCCATCTGAATTCTACAGCTCTTGGTCCCACTATCCACACTGCAGGCAGTACAAACAAACTGCCTGTTTCTTTCTTATCTATCTCCAATAGTTCCACTTGATCTTTTGGTCTCCAGTCCTTCCTAATCCTCTTTTCCATGTACCGGCAAATGATAACCTCCTTTCTCATGGCATAGCACAATACTGTGATTTCAAAACTGTGAAGGTGGAAACCACTGTCTATGGTGGCCTCTAAGAGACAAGTGCGCTCCCAATACTGCTGGTGACACGCACGCACTTCGTGATTTGACCACCTGTTTTTTCTTCTTTTTTTTTTTAAAGACAAACTGCATAGAGAAATCTGAACAGAACAAAATTGGCACTATTTATTTGTGGTAGTCTTTATCTGTGATTGTGTCTGTGTAGGAGGGTGCTGAAATGCAGGAACATTGGCAAACATGCTGGCTCTCAGTGAAAGCAGGCACTTGGCCTCAGGCAAACGGCCACTCTGAGCATTTATAGATATAAAAGACACCACAAAATAAAATGAATATGGGGGGGGTCTAATGGTAGTAAAAGCAGCAGTGATAGGCAGATAACTTGAGGAATACATAGGGAGCCCTCTACTGCCAATGAAACTCTTTTAAGACTAGTTTGAATGAGGAACTATATTTTACTATTTGAGCTATTAAAACCTACTGAAGCTATTGAAACCTGAAAGCTAGTTGTTTTTAAATAATTATTTGGGGACCCATTAAATAATTACTTGAGGACCCATTTTGTATGCAGAATAAGATACTCTGAAGTGTAGTTTATGGGCTGATGGAAGAACTTCTCGGGTGGGAACTCGATGCAGCCGCCTCATGTTTTATTACACATCTGGGGTGTACTATTATCAGCCCATAAACCACACGTCATCGTGTCTTATTCCTTACTCGAAATTTCACACAAAATGAATCTGCCTTGTGGATCAATATTATGAATGATACAAAATCACACATGCCCACACAATGCAAAGCATCATGGGCTGCATATGCAAACCACCACAGAATGTTATGCTGGTTCAACTTTAAGCAGAATTGCATGGTGCCGAAAGGCCTCTCACACAGTTTGCAAAGGGTGCTAACAGATGACATAGACACGTGTTTCGTCCTACCAGGACTCATCAGTATGCCTCGCCTGTTTGACGTCTTTTAAATAGTTTTTTATTTTAATGGGTTCACCACAACATATCCAAGACACACTGTGTTAGGGTAGTTGGTCCATCCCATCAGGTATCAAACAGGATGAGGCATACTGATGAGTCCTGGTAGGACAAAACACGTGTCTATGTCATCTGTTAGCACCCCTTTTGCAAACTGGTGTGGAGAGGCCTTTCGGCACCATGCAATTCTGCTTAAAGTTGAACCAGTATAACATCTCTGTGGTGATTTGTATATGCAGCCCATGATGCTTTGCATTGTGTGGGCATGTGTGATTGTGTATTTTCTTGAAACTTGGCTTCCCAGCCAAATGCCCTTTGGGGTAACCCTTGCCTCAGTGTTTGTGCACAGAGGTTCTTTGTCATTATGAATGATAACTTGCATCCCTAAATTTTCACTGAAATAAAAGAGCAACCCTCTTTAAATGGGGTGTTAATCCCTTGAGATTCCACATAAGGATTTTTAGATTCGAATTCAAAAAGATATAAATAAGGGTAACACAGTTCCTTTACATGAACTGGCATCATATGGCTCTGTTTTGCATCACAAGGCAGATTATCTAAACATGAAAACCAAAGAATCAGATTATCCTTGTATTTTTTCACCTAAATAACCCCTAATACAACCAAAGACATGCTTTTGACCTCATGCCTCACTATGCCCTGGGTGTGTGGGTACTACCAACACCCAACCATGTCTTATTGCTTACTTCTTCCAAGCATAGAAGAAGCCATGGCACCTCATGATTCAATCTGGAATCGCTACAATTTGTCTGGACAATTAGGTTTTAGGTGCCAACAAGCATAGCGTGTATAGTAGCATTAGTCATGCATGCCCTTTATTGCATTTACTAACAATAAGTATTACATTTACTCTGAGTGATTTAGTTTAGTTGATATCAGAGATAGTATTAGTTCAATTTCAATAGCATTGTGCGAGGGTCAGTGACAAGATCAGTCAACTTGCCTAAACATAGACTGAGGCTATGTAACTGTTCTGCCTACAAGAAAAGAATGGGAACAAAAGCAATTAAAAAATCACCCTTCTCTCTCTGCTTCCTCTCTTCTTCTTGAGTGCTTTTTTGACTTTTTAGGAAGGTCTCAGAGGACATCAGTGGTAAACTGTAGGGGAAAATTTCTCCATCAGTGATCCTAATAGCTTTTCTTAAGAGGCAGACATTAAACAAGGCAGAGTTTTGGAGATGACAGAACATTATGATTATTGGAGTGTGGACGTATGAGGAATAAAACTCAGATGTGAGGACTGGGGCTGGATGGCAGATACAGTATAATGAACAGTTGTACTAATATAGCTTGGCTAACTTTAAAAACTCAGGTCAAACTTTACCTGAACTTTCCTAATCTGTTTAATGTAAGAAATGTGTCTATTCTGCGTCAAGTGGAATTGTTTAGCAGATGGAATGGTAATATGTACATTTAAAGGAGATGGAACTGTCAGCCCCAGGAGGTGAAACTCTCAGTATTCAAAGAGAAAAGTGTCAGAGGATGGAGAACTGAGTTACTGCCCATTTCAACCCTTGCTCTGGTCATTTGTTTGTCTGTCTCATCATAAAAAATACTTCCCCCTTCCATTTACATAGAAACATTGAAACATAGAGGTTGACGGCAGATAAGGACTGCAAGGCCCATCTAGTCTGCCCATTTCTTTTTCTGTCTTATAAATGTGCCATCGGCCTTTGCTCTGTCAGTGGCCTATCTATTCATACTCATCTGTATTGCTCCCTTATATCTATTTCATGCCTGTTTGAAGCCCTGTACTGTATTCATAGCACCACTTCTTGAGGTAGGCCGTTCCATCCATCCACCACTCTTTCTGTGAAGAAGAATTTCATCACATTCCCCCCCTTAATTGGCCTCCCTATAATCTCATGCTGTGTCCACTTGTCCTGCTATTTTTCTTATATTTAAACATGTTAGACTCTTTCACCTTGTTAAGGCCCTTAAGGTGTTTGAATGTTTCGATCATATCTCCTCTCTCTTCCTCCTTTGCTCAAGGGTATACATATCGAGCTCCGTTAATCTGTCCTCATATGTCTTCTGATGCAGTCCCTGCACCATTTGGGTTGCCCGTCTCTGGACTGCCTCAATTTGGTTAATGTTCTTGTGAAGGTGTGGCCTCCAGTACTGCATGCAGTACTCCAGATGAGACCTAACCAGTGTCTTGTAAAGAGGGATTATTACCTCCCTCTTACGACTTGTGATACCCCTACTAATACACCCTAACATGCCCCTAGCCTTATCTACTGCTTTAGAGGTGTGCTTGGATGATTTCATGTCATCAGTGATGATGATTACCAAGTCTTTTTCTTCCTTTGTGACTGCCAGCAACTTCCCTTCCAGCCTATAGGTGGCTTCAGGGTTTCTCTTCCCTATGTGCGAGATCTTGCACTTCCTTGCATTAAATCCCAGTTGCCACTCTTCTGACCATTTTGCTAGTTTATCCAGATCTCTTTTCATTCTGCCCACCCCATCTGGATCATCTACTCTGTTGCAGATCTTGGTGTCATCTGCAAACAGACAAGTCTTACCCTCTAGTCCATCTACAATGTCACTAATGAAGATATTGAAGAGGACTGGCCCCCCACTTGTGACTTGCATCTCTTATGACTGCATACCATTTACCACCACTCTCTGTTTTCTGCCCATCAACCAGTTTGCCACCCAGTTGACCAACTTCTGACCCACCCTGAGCCTACCCAGCTTATTTATCAATCTTCTATGTGGAACAGTGTTGAAAACTTTGCTGAAGTCAAGGTAGGTGACATTAACTGCTCCCCCTTGGTCCACCACTCTGGTTACCCAGTCAAAGCAATCTACGACATTATTTTGACAGGACCTTCCTTTTGTAAACCCATGCTGTCTTGGATCCTGTGCCCTTATGGATTCCAGGTGTTGCACTATCCTTTCCTTAAGGAGTGCCTCCATAATCTTGCCCACTACTGAGGTAAGACTGACTGGTCTGTAGTTCCCTGCCTCCTCTCTGCTACCACTCTTGAGAAGCAGGATCACATGAGCCCTTCTCCAGTCTTCTGGGACCTCTCCTATGCTCAGAGACTCACTAAACAGTTCTGCTAATGGCTCTGCTAGTTCCACCCTTAGCTCCTTAAGTACCCTGGGATGTATGCCATCAGGTCCCATTGCCTTGTCCACCCTAAGCTTAGCAAGCTCTTGTAGGACCTTTTCTTTTGTGAAGGGAGTAATGCTCACCGCCTTCTCGCCTGTGTCCATGGTGCTGAGCTGTGGACCCTGCCCTACCTTCTCTTCAGTAAATACTGAGCTAAAGTATATATTTAGGATAGATGCTTTTACAGGGTCCTCCTACTCACATGCCCCCTTGTTTCCTTTGAGCTTAGCAATACCCCCTCTGGACTTTCTCCTTTCACTAATGCATCTATAAAAAGTCTTGTCACCTTCTTTTACTGTTCGTGCTAGTGTTTCCTCAGTTTGGGGCTTTGCCTGCCTTACTGCCTTCCCTGCTTCCCTTAGGGCAGTTTGGTATGTCTCCCTATCTTCACCCTGCTGTGTTCCCTTATATTTCCTGAAGGCCAGCCTTTTCACTCTGACCTTTTCTGCTACTGTATTTGAGAACCAAAGTGGTTTCCTTCTTCTTTTGCACTTCCTTTTCTGTCTAACACAATGGAATGTTGCTTCAAGTAGTGCATCCTTAATGCTTTCCCACTCTGCCTGTTCCCCCTCACCTGTGTTTCTTTTTGCCAGGGCTAGCTTAACTCTGTTGGCCATCTTATCAAAGTCAGTTCCTCTGAAGTCCCATATGTTTGCCTTGGAATGGAATGATTTAGATGTAGTGGCCAAATTGATCCATACCATGTGATGGTCACTGCCCCCCAGATGACCTTCTACCTGGAGATCTGTGATCCCTTCCCTGTTAGTCAGTACTAGATGTAGGATAGCCCTGTCTCTTGTGGGTTGTTGTACCAGTTGTTTGAGGCCCTCCCCCCGCAGGGAATTCACCATGTGTCTAGTTCTGGCAGATGTTCCTGCTGGTATTGACCAATCTGTATCCGGCATGTTGAAGTCTCCCATTATCAGAACCTCCCCTTTAGCTGTCATGTTTTGTATATCTTCTAACAGTAATGTGTCTATGTCCTCCCCTGGTCTGGGGCCTGTAGACAATCCCAGTTCTTATGGCTGTCCCATTTCCTGTTTCCAGGGTGACCCACAGTTCTTCTGGCTCCTTATGTGTATTCTGAATTTCTGTAGCTTTGATATTTTCATTGACATACAGGGCCACTCCACCCCGCCTTTTTGCACCTCGGTCTCTTCTGAGCAGTACATAGCCAGGTACTGAAATCTCCCAAGTGTGACTACTGGTAAACCACATCTCACTAATAGCTATTGTGACAAGTTTAGCATCTGACATAATTGCCTGCAGGTCTGGGATCTTATTTCCCAGGCTGTGAACATTTGTGTACATGATTTTCCATTGGCCAGATTTTGGTGTGTTAGTTGTTGGGTGAGGTTTGGCATTTCCCCAGTGCGTTGTATGGGGAGACAGACCTTTTTTCCCCATTTGACTTTATTTGACTCTGTCCTTTACATAATTTGTCTGTGAAATTGATCTTACAATTTCTTAGCATCCCTGTATGCTGTGTGAATAGCTTGTAATATAGTGTGACAAACTGAGGAAAATTCTGAAAGGAACAAAAAATTTTGAGAGATTTGTGTGTGTGTGTGTGTGTGTGTGTGTGTGTGTGTGTGTGTGTGGTATGGATGAATGTACTGTGAGTTGTGAATAAAATATGATAGGAGAGATGTTACCAAGCAGAGTTGGACCATCTGGATTCTTCATGCTCATGGTTTTCTGTGGGGCTGGCCATCCTGGCATGTTGCAGAGGCTAAACCAATCCATGAGATTGTTATTAAGAGTCAGTCATTTTCTGACTGTTTTTGGTATGGTGTGTACTGTATTTACTAGCCTACTTCTGTTTGCTGCATTTATTTAGAACATATTTAGAAATTATCTTTCTTATGGTAATTGACTAGATTTTCAAAAGTGATGATGCGGAGGCAGTTCCTGGTTTTGGGCTGTGTGTGCATCATCCACAATATGCCGAAATCGTTGAATGCTAGTTTCAAAATGTTGACACATTTGCAACAGTTTCTTTGCTTCATGCCACAAAGAGATGCATGTGTCATTTTCTGAATGCATGTGTCATTTTGTGTGCTGTTAGATTGCTGGTTCCATGGTTCCAGACTATGGGGGATCATTCTGACATGTTAGTGATTGTAGTTTACTCTTTGAGCCTAGGACATCGTGAGCAGAGGCCAGAAGAGAGGGTTCAATCAGAGCATCAGTTGGATGCTCTCCTTCCAGGGAAGGGAGCTTGATATACTGCTGTAGTGGTATCTCCTGGTGGTGGTAGAGTAGTGGAGATGCCCTTGTTGGTTTGGATGACCACTTGCCATCAGGCATTCCCTCAGGCCAGTTGCAAGAGTGCACAAGCTAATGGATGGTGTGGGGGGGACCTCTGAAAATGTCACACCCACCAGTATGCTGGATGATGGCTTCCACTGTTTTCCCCATGCCAACAGATCCTCCCATGACAACATGGAGAGCCCCTCCAGCCAGGCATCCCAGCTAGCCCACTCCTTCTTGGAGCCATAAAGGCCTCTATCAGGGACAAGCAGCACCAATGGTGGCAGTCAGGAGAAGTAAGTGCCCCTCCACAGGCCAGAGGAGGTCTCCAGCAGGGACTTGCCAGACCTTAGGATGCTAATAAGGCTGGAGGTCTGGGAGAGTCATCCATGGAAATAAGGATTGAGTCTGACAGGCAGGAGAAGGAATGAGAGGCCCAAAGGAGAGTGCTCGGTGGGCATAATGGGAGGAGAAATGTTTTATGTGGTTTAATTTTTTTGTTCCAAGTTGGGCAAGTGGGTTAAAAACACATGCCTTAGGCCCTGGATTCCTCTTTAAAAATTCAGCCTGATTACTTTGAAAAAGACTGTCTTTGTAACAGTTAGGTCTACACATTTTATTTTTGTTTTTAAATAAAAGTGTAGAGCCATGTCAGCATAAATAAGTTCTACTGACAAAGTTTTTAATTATTGATCTTTTTAATAAATTATTGTTTATCCCATCCTGTCTTCCCTTACCTTCACCTCTCTCCCTGTGGTGACCTACTGCTTCAGTTAAACCCTAACACACTCTTACTTACTGTGGCACTCCCTAAGCCAGACAGTCTTAAACCTTTGTCAGTGGTAGCAAAACAGGTGGTACTGGCATTCAGTGACATTAAGGTGGTTAGGCCGTGATTCCATCATTCTTACTTGGTGTACTTTTATGCTCCCAGTAAAGCCCTTCACCACCCCAGCATCTACCTCTCAGCTCCCACTGCACTATCCTATGGGCAGATGGTAGCCAACATTAAAAGGGTCGCCCACAATGTCACCATTGCTCCAACCACAGCAGTAACTTGTACAGTATGCTGCTGAGCTCCCTCTGCCAGGGTCAGAGTATGATGCCTTTGTTTCACACACTGCTCCCTACCAGGTCAGGGCAGTTGGGATTAGGACTTGATCTCCCAGTCTCCAAAATGGCCGTGCAGTGCACTACCAGCATGTGCCACCAGGCCTGACGATTTATTGATAAATTTAAATATTGTCAATACATTTTAATCATTTAAAATTATTGACATAGTGGGCCCTATGCACAAAAGTGCAGAGTGTGTATGTGCCGTGTAACCCTGACACGTAGCCCACTCCGCATCTGCCCTGATCCACTGCGCCCCCTGTGCAGCATTCACTACTGGATGGCTGCCCCCTCTGTGCTGGATCTCCAGTGGCATGTGGCCCTATGTGCAGGGGGGAAGACCAGGGGAGGCGCAGGGGATGTTCTGGCACTCTGCGGGATGCACAAACATGCCAAGTGCTGGGCACAGGTGTCGGCACCTCTGCCAGGTTGGGGCAGCTGTAAAGGCAGGGGGCCTGTTATGCAGTGCCCAAGAGTGACAGCCATGTTTGTGGCTGCAAGGCGGGGTCCACTGCACCCTCACCGTTGGAACCCCAGCATGTGGAGCACACTGGGAGGCCTGCAGTGGTGTCTGGGCACCCACCCCCACACTGCATGGGGCGCTCTAACACACCAGCTCCTCACCTGGTGCACACAGGCAAAGGTGATCCACTAAGGGGTCTGGGTCAGGCAGCTGATTGGCTGTCCACCCAGATCTGCAGTTCCACACCCGACCGCCCCAGCGGGCCTGTGCACCAGGGGACAGGGCAGCATATGGGAGATACACGGTGGCCACTGTTTGTGAATGTGGTCACCTGTGGATCTCTCACAGGTGCGGAGCTGCACAGGCAGGGTATGCACCTCTGGTGCATATTACCCGTCCCTTCGTGCATAGGGCCCATTATTTTTAAATCAAAATGGTATCAATATAACTCATCTATGTTGCCTAGACTCCAAATATTCATTTAATTGTTTTAACCATAGCACTTCCAAAGCTAACTCATTCTAAGTAAGCAGGTAGGTAGAAATTTTATGGATCAGCCAATGTAGTGTATTATCATTTCAAATTTAAACAGCATTTACTGTACACAAAACAAGTTAAAAAAACATCCAATACAAAAGTGTCATTATAAATATACTAAGACATAAAAATCTTGGCCTAGAAAAAGGACTATAGAGAATAAGCTAATAGCATCACATTACATACAGTAAATATTATTGATCACTAGAGATTAAAGTCATTTTCATAGATTGAGGTGCTTCTTTTTTATAGCAATTACATATAAAAAGCATGCTATTCTCTGTCCTATTTACCACAAGAAGTTTAGGAGATTTTTGTTTGCTAAAATGCTTCCCTTTTTAGCAGTCTGATATAGATTTTTGTGCTGCTCTTTGCACTATTACATATTGTGTAGTTATCAAGAAAAATGAATGAATCATCACCACACAGTGGAATATGTTGAAAAATAGGGCAAGTTCATTTTTCTTGATGTTTATCATATAATTTTCACCTTAATATCTTGTGACAGGTTAACTCTGTGCTTTCTCAGTCCTTCCTAAATCCACATAGTAAGCACTTATCAGACATCTTTATTTTACTATCTTTTTGGCATATCTTTGTTCCAAAGGCCTTGATTTATTAGTCCAAAATGCATAATTAGTGTATATTTTTCTATGACATGGATCCTTTATCATCCTTAAGTATGGCTGAAACTTGTGTTCCATAAGTACTCTAGATTATATGGGTTTATAATCTAAAAATTGCTAATTGTTCCAGATCCTTTCATGTAGTTGTATCACTCAGACATTTTTAATTACTGGACTGTATGCTTTATGACTGACAATATTTTACTTTGAGGTATGTGCCACATAGACTGTAACCCACATTTAGATAAAATATTTGTAGCTCCTTCATCCATGATATATTACATCCCCTTGGACCTTAAGGTAGCATTTTGGCAAAACACTGACATGGTAGACTTTGTTTTTGTATATAAGTTATTGTAGCCCAGTAATTAACTAGTTTACATTGTAGTAATGTCTCTGTTGCAAGTAATCCTAATTCCAACTTAAATGCTGGTGCCAGAAACCCTTTGGGGAGAGACAGGATTGATTTATGGAATTTTATATAAAATACATGTCCAAAAAGGATGCATTTCTTAACTGCCAGTCTTCTGCAACTACATGAGATACTAACAATTGATAGTTGGATTGTTTTGCTCTAAGAATTGCTTCTATTGAATTCCCTTCATACTGTATTTCATGTTGAATTTAGCTATACCAAATAATAGCTGTTCTAATTTATTTTTTATTTTTAACTGACATTTCTAATTTAATAATTTATCAGTAGTAACACTTACGCTAATGTATTCTTTGACTTCTAACTCATTTTGATTAATACACATTCTATAACTCTATTTTATCTTTTTTCCAAACACCAACATTTTTGTCTTACTATTGTTTACCCTTAATGTTATCTCTTGTAATATTTCTGTTATTTTTTTTAGTTTTTGTTGCACATTTTTAGGGGCCAAATGAAGTATGCAGTTTGGGGGGGGGGTTACTAGTGGAGTACCTCAGGGCTCAGTACTGGGTCCAGTCCTCTTTAACATCTTTATAAGTGACATTGCAGAGGGTCTGGAGGGAAAGGTATGCCTCTTTGCAGATGACACAAAGATCTGTAACAGAGTTGATACACAAGAGGGGGTAGAAAAGATGAGAAGGGACTTGGCAAGGTTGGAGGAATGGTCAGACATATGGCAACTTAGATTCAATGCAGAGGGTGCAAAGTAATGCATCTAGGAAACAAAACCAGGAGAAAAGTACACAATAGCAGGGAGGTACTAATAACAACAAAATGGAAAGGGACCTTGGGGTAGTCATATCAGATGACCTAAAGGTGGGTAAGCAATGTGAAAAGTTGGTAAGGAGAGCCAGGGGGATACTGGGATGCATAGGAAGGGGCATCACAAGTAGAAAAAGGGAAGTGATTATCCCTCTATACAGACAGTTGGTGAGACCCCATCTGGAGTACTGTGTGCAGTTTTGGAGACCTCATCTATGCAAGGACATAGACAGGATGGAAGCAGTCCAGAGGAGGGCAACTAAAATGGTGCAGGGTCTACATCAGAAACCACAAGAGGAGAGACCGAGAGAGCTTAATATGTATACCCTTAATGAAAGGAGGGACAGGGGGGACATAATAGAAACATTCAAGTACCTCAAGGGAATCAACAAAGTCCAGGAGGGTAGCATCTTTCAGAAAAAGAGATGTGTAAGAACAAGGGGACACAGTTTAAAAAGAGAGGGGGGGACGGCTCAGGGGTAATGTGAAGAAAATTCTTTTTCACGGGAGAGTGGTGGATACATGGAACAGCCTTCCTGAGGGAGGTCGTTGGGTCTAAAACAGTGGGGAAGTCAAACAGGCATGGGACAGACACAAAGCAATTATAGTGGGGGGTTGCAGGAAGCAGGCTGTTGGTTAACTAGAATCGGCAGCTTATCCAGTAGGTAGGGAAATGGGCAGACTGGGTGGGCCAAGTGGTCCTTATCTGCCGTCAAAGTCTATGTTTCTATGTTTCTATATTGTTAGCCTTTATTCTATATAAATATCAGCCTGCTTAAAATCCTTGTTGAGTACATGTTAAACTGTTGTGTACAGTACAAACATTGATTCAGTAGGGTTCAAAGATACTAACATTTTAAATTCCTCATTTACCCCACACCTAATGGATTACTAGCCACCCAGTGCCCAAGCTTGTACCTTTTCACTTGTAAAAATCTGTACATTTAATATTGATTCCAGAACAGAACAAAGAAATAGCTATTTTTCTTTTATTTATTTTGTTTTTACTTTAGGAGTGATGTTTCTATGAGTCCTGAGTAAAAAATCATAACTATAGCAAATAAAATATGGTCAACCATACACAATTCAAAATGTGTTCCCATCTTTGCTGTGAGATGACAGAATGGACCTCTTGAGCTTTGCTCTCGAGATCCATATGCTGCCATCTTAGCCCCTCGATGGCAACATAGCCTTGTTATGTATGGTTATCCATACATCATTATCCATATCCACAGTATCTGCATATGCCAATAAAGACATTGTTTTACCTTTTATAAATGGTGATTAGAGATATTATGAAGTTTTAATTTGCTGTTGAATTTCCAAGGAAATCAGCAATTTCACCTTCACGGATCTCTTTGTGAATATTTGTCATTGTAACTTTTGCTCAAATTGAAAGTTTCTGGTAAGTAAGTGCCTATAGGTTACATGGAAACAGCTCCTGCAGGTCACATGTTACTTTTGTTTTGGCTTCTCAGAAGGAACTGGAAGGGGGAAAGGATCAGATCTGTTACAGTACAGTAGCTTCTTGTTGTTTTTACATTGTTTCTTGTGGATTTTACATGGTAGAAGGTTATTTCTTTTCTTTCTTACTACTTCTAAGGGGCTAGCAGGGTATTGTTTTGGGGCTGTTGGAATTTTGAAACATGTTTTGGTGGCTATAAGTGGGCTCATTTGTTTGATGTTTCACTGTGTAGCAGGCTGCATTTGTAGAGGCCTATTTCTTCGGATTTAAAACCTGTTTGGTGTGATTTAACTGGGGCTGTTTCTTTGAATTGGAGACCTATATCTCTTAATTTCAAGCCTATTTTGATGTGTTGCTGGTGAAGCTGTTTGAATTGGAGACCTGTTTCTTTTGGTAGCAAACCTATTTTGGGGGCTTTGAGTAGAATTGTGATTCACTTTTGCTGGCTTCACTAGCTGCAACATTTAGTGCATAGTGGGGGAAGGGTGCTAATGGTCTGACCAGGGACCTCAGCCACCTGATTGTTTCTGGAAGACTTGGGCTGGTCCCATCCCCAACCCTCACCCCACCCACCCCTGGTCCATGATTTCTTTATACCAGGGGTTCTGACATCACTTCCTCAAACGGGCAAAGGATATACACCTGTCATAGCAGAAGCAGACATCCAGGAAAGAAACAGCAGTGAGTGAAGAGGTGACTGCTATCTCAGTGGAAGGGAAGTAACTGCAAATCTAGGAGCTTTCATTGTTACTTTTTTGCATTGCTATTGCATTGTGGAAAGAAGGAGTAGGAGTTTGAAGAAGGTTGTGCAGTAGCTACTTAAAGTCTCTTTTTGAGTGTGGATAGGAAGGATGGGAATATAAAAAGCAGTTGCTCAATCTAGCTAAAGGTGTACAACAAAGGGGGTAAGCGAAATTAAGAAAAGAATGTTTTGCACTGATAGAGGGGGGAAGGGGAGACTTGGGGGACTGTTTGGTATCCTGCATCTGGAAGGGTGGGGGTCACTGGTGGGCAACGACAGCAATGGGTAGCGTGGTAGGCTGCAACAACTGCAGTGCATCAGTCTTTCTAAAAATTGCCTGGAGTGTGGGAAGATGTTTAGTGTGCAACCACATAGAGAAACTTAGAAGGGAGATCAAGGGTCTGCAGGAGGAACTAAGACAGGCAAGGCAGATTGGGGGTGGGTTTAGCCCAATACTGGAGGGAGGAAGAAGGGGGGATAAGGAAGGGTGATTTAAGCCAACAGTGGTGAGGAGAGGATCAGAAGAAGGAAAGCAGAGACAATGGGGCCCAGGCCAGGAAGAACAATCGCTGGGGAAACCAGGTCAGGAGACAAAAGACAAATGGAAGGAGGAGATACGGACTTGTGAAGGGAGGCGAAGAAGTGGCAAAAGTCATGGAGTGGAAAGGAGAGAACAGGTTACTATGAAGAGAGAGGGAGAGGGAGCGGGCATTTGTTACGGGTCTTCAGAAAATAGTTTTACACTGCTAGAGAGGATGAAGGTGGAGAAGGGAAATGATGAAATTAGAGGAGTAATTGATAAATGCCTGGACCAAACTGGAACGGGGGAAGTTCTGCTGGGAGAATTGCAACAGAGGGAAAAGGGGAAAATAATGTGCAGGAGGAAGAAGAGGAGCCGGAAATGAGAGAGGGAGATGAATGGAAGCAAGCAGGGAGTAAGAGGGGTGGAATCTTAGTGCTGGGGGACTCAATACGAAGAGGAGTCAGGTGGGGTAGCAAGGGGCAGAGGCATAGTCACATTTGGGTGGAGGCAATGCCAGGAATGACAGCGGAAAGGGTGGGACAATCTGTTCTGAAATATGCTAGAAGGAGTAGGGACAAGCCTCATTTAATTATACAACTTGGGATGAATGACCTGGCTGACAAGACAGTAGATACAGTCCAGAGGAGGTTTGAGGAACTAGGGCAATTATTTGAAGGGGCAGGATGATCAGTAACTTTTTCAGAGATATTTCCAGTGCCCAAGGCAAGCACAACAAGAAAGCTGAGAATAGAGGACTTTAATGGATGGCTAAGAACATGGTGTTGTGATAAAGGGTATGGGCTGTTGGGGGTGGGAGGGACCTGGGAGGACAGTAGTCTCTATGCCAAGAACAGACTACACTTGAGTGAGGAGGGAAAGAAAGTGTTGAAACAGAGGATGGAGGAGTACATAGAGGAAGTTGGGAATTTAAACTAGGAGCGGGGGTGGCAGTTGGGCAAGAGACATGCAGAGACCACAGGTTAGAAAACCATATGAGCTTACCCCCATAACAGTGACAAAGGACAAATGGCAAGCACTATTGGTGATTCTAGTAAAGGAGGGCAGGATGGGAGAGGAGGGAAAGGGTGGAAGGTGGTTACCCTTAATGTTAGGAGCCTTGGGAGGAAAACTGCAGAGTTACAGGTGCTCATGGCAGAGGGAGAGGTGCACATTGCAGCCATCACAGAAACATGAGCCACCCAATACAATGACTGGGACCTGTCTGTACCAGGGTACAGGTTATTTCATAGGGACAGGGTGATTGGGAAAGGAGGGGGTGTGGCACTATGGTGAAGGAAGGACAGCAGTGTGTAAGGGAGGAAGGGGAGGAGGGTAGTACAGAGTCACTTTGGATGCAAATCCAGGATTCCAAGAATAGGATTCTTAGAATGGGAGTGGTGTACAGGCCGCCATCTCAGACGGAGGAGTTAGACAGAGAACTAGTGGGACAGATCAGGAGGACCTGTGAGAAGGGTAGTGTGGTGATTGTGGGGGATTTCAACATGCCAGGAGTGGACTGGAGTACCTCAACAACCAGGAACAGAAGGGAGCAGGTACTGCTGGATGCCTTCCAGGACAGTTTCTTGCTGCAAATGGTCAGTGAGCCAACCAGGTTAGGGAATACCCTTGACCTTGTGCTGGCATATGGGGACTTTGTGAGGGAACTTACAGTGGAGGAACCGCTGTCAGGGAGTGACCACCACTCAGTATGGCTCACACTGGATATGGGCAAGGAAGGAATGGAATCTGGCACAAGAGGACTGGACTTCAGGATGGCTGACTTTGGGAGGATGGGGTAAGTGGTAAAAGGGTACCTGGAAAGAATTCAGTCTAGTATGGACATTAACCAGAGGTGGGAGCTCATAAAGCTGGGGATAGTGGAGGCAACCAAAACCTGCTGCAAAGCCCAGAGCAAGAAGGCTAGGACTAAGAAACCAAGCTGGTTGAGCAAGGACATCAAGGAAAAGGTAAGGAGAAAAAGAGCTGCCTTTAGGAAGTACAAGAAAACAGGGAGGGGGAGGACAGGGAGGAGTACTTGACAGAATCGAAGGAGGTGACAAGGGCAGTAAGGGGAGCCAAGGCATCTACGGAACTCAGGCTGGCACAAGGCATTAAAAAGGGGGAGAAGGACTTCTTTAGGTACATCAGGGAGAAAAGGAGCTGTAAGGACCACATTGTAAGGATTAGGAAGGTGGGTGTTGGGTGGAAGCAGGGAGTGATAAGGCAGAAGCACTAAATGAGTACTTCTGCTCAGTATTTACTAAAGGGAAAAGGGGGGTGATACCCAAGGGGGGAGAAATGGCAGAAACGGGGGGGGGGTGACAGATGGGGAAATCATGGAGGGCAGAGTTCAGTAGGGTTTGAAGGCACAGAGGGTGGACAAGGCACCAGACTCAGCTGGCATCCACCCCAGGGTACTGAATGAGCTGGCAGAGGTCCTTGCAGGGCCTTTGGCAGACCTATTTAATGCCTCACTACATTCGGGGTGTGTACCTCAGAACTGAAGGAAGGCTCATGTGGTGCCCCTCCACAAGAGTGACCCCAAGAATGAACCGGGAAACTACAGACCAGTGAACCTCACATCCATCGTGGTTAAGCTAATGGAGACTATCCTGAAGGAGAGGCTGGTGGCCCTCCTAGAGGCCAAAGGACTTCAGGACAGCAGACAGCATGGCTTCATATGGTGCAGATCCTGCCAAACTAACCTGGTGGAGTTCTATGACTGAGTAACTAGGCAACTGGACAGGGGCCATGCAGTGGATGTCCTGTATCTGGACTTCAGTAAGGGATTCGACTCGGTGCCGCATGGAAGGCTGAGAAGTAAGTTAGTAGGCACAGGGGTGGGTGCACCTAGTGAGATAGGTAGGGAACTGGCTTCAGGGACGGCAACAGAGGGTGGTGGTGGGTGGGGAGCTCTCACACCCAAGGGTAGTGATGACTGGTGTTCCACAGGGCTCAGTGTTGGGACCAGTGTTTGGGATATTCACTGCAGACATATCATTGGACATCAAGAGCAAGATCAGTCTGTTTGCTGATGATACCAAGGTAGGAGCGGTGGTGGATGACTTAGGGGGATGGCAGGGGGTTGCAGAATGATCTGGCAAAGCTTGAAACCTAGTCAGACACCTGGCAACTGGGGTTTAATGCCAAAAAGTGCAAGGTGCTGCATTTTGGGATAAAGAACCCAAGGAGGAATTACCAGCTGGGGGGAGTGTAGCTAGCCCAGACAGAGGATGAGAAGGATCTGGAGGTGCTCATTACAGGGTCAATGAACAACTCGGCACAATGTAGGAAGGCAGCTGCAAAGGCCAACAAAATGCTGGGTTGTATTGCAAGGGGTATATCTTCGAGGAGGGAGGAGGTGATTCTGCTACTGTATAGGTCATTAGTGAGACCGCACCTGGAGTGCTACGTGCAGTACTGGCACCCATATCTGAAGAGGGACATTAAGTTACTGGAGGGGGTGCAGCGCAGGGCAACAAAGATGATCAAGGCACTGGGGGACTAATCATACAAGAGTGGACTGAGGGAGCTGAACATGTACTCGCTGGAGGAGAGGAGGGACGGGGGGACATGATTGAAACCTTTAAGTACATGACAGGAATAAACAAGACAGGTACAGAGGGGCTGTTCAAAGTAAGGGAGGAGAGGGACATCAGGGGCCATGATATGAGACTGGAGGGGAGGAAGGTTCAGGAGGGAGATAAGGAGACACTTTTTTACAGAGAGGGTGGTGGCTGGGTGGAATGCGTTACCTGCAGAAGTGGTATCCAGTAAAAAAGTGGACTGCTTCAAAAGGGGATGGGACAGGACAAGGGGGAAGGTCAATGAAGGGGAAGGGTGGAAGGGAGGGAGGGACAGCTCCAGAATAAGGGGTGCTAGCTGCACATTCGAGCAGACTTCATAGATCTCTAGGCCTTTATCTGCTGGCAAATTTTGTATGTTCATGTGTTCATATGTCTATGTAGAGACTGCACCTTAGTTTTGTTTTGCACTCTGAGTAAGTTGGTGGAAGAGGTCAGATCTGCTGATTTAAGAAGGTTTAAAAAAAAACAAAGAGCACTCTACGTCTGCATCTTATTATTGTTTTTCTTGTCATCTATTCAGTTAGCAGTTTGTGTTGATTTATTTAGTTGTTGTTTCTATGTATTTTCTTCATATCCCAAACTATTATTTGTTCTATTTTCTTGCTTTCACTGTGTTTTCTTTTACTCTGCTTTTTTTTAACTCAGAATGAGTGGTACTGGTAAGGAGGAGACTGGGAGGACTGGTACCAGTCTCAATAAGGTGAGGAGGTGCAGTCCATGGACAAAACATGCCATCCCACCTGAAGTAGCCAGCTTTGGCATCAGAAGGACCAGGAAGTTGAACCCACTGCACTCCACAGTGCAGCGCCTGCAGCAGCCTGCAGTGGAACCAGCACCATCAGTTTACCCTGCTCTGGTATGTGCTACACCTGCTGCAGCACCTGCCAAAGTGCCCTCCCCTGTGATTGTGCCACCACCTGAGCCCCATGAGGAGGAGGAGTCCTACATGGTACCATTTGTCTTCTTCCCTCATTAGTAGCAAAAGTCCCTTGTTTGGGAATTTTCTGTAATTTACCCCACCAACAACAGTGTGGTGACCTGCTCCTTGTTCACACCATTGTTCAGCATGGGAAATGGTGCAGCTATTTGGGCACAGTTGGGCAGCTCACCCACCTTAAAGTGAGGCACCCCTAAGAGTGGAAGGAGAATGTGAGAAGGGGAAAGACCAAGACAGCTGTGAGGGGAGTATGTGGTGGCATCTCTAATGCCCCTTCGGTGGCACGGGGGGTGGACAGTGCAAGAAGAGGCAAGTGGTGGGTCATCCTACAGTGCACAGTTCTTGGGAGAGGACATAGAGGAGACAGAGGGGACTAAGAGAGGGAGCTGCAGTTGGACTTGGGTGCTGAATGGGTCACCTGAGAAAAAGGCATCAAATCCTCATCCTACATCCATCTGTGCATAAGTGGTGCATCTGCACAGGTGATATGGGAGCGCTCCTGCCAAGTTGTGGCAATGAAAGAAACTTTGAAGGTGTTGCTCCAAAACCAAAGGAGCGTTTTGGAGGGTCTGGAGGAACCCTGTGGTGGTGGTGCACCCTGTTTCACCGAGTCATAAACCTATTCTCTCAGTCTCTACACGCCTTGATTCAACATATGCTATCTTTTTTTTTGTCTACTTTATTCTTATCTTCATTTGTAAAAAAAAGGTTAAAAAGTAAAAAGAAAAATAGTAAAACAAAGCATCTTCTTTTCTGTCTGTCCTGATTTCTGATACTGCTTCATTCTATCTAAATTCTTCTGTCAGCTATCCTCCTCCAGCCTAAAGCAGCAGTATTTGTTAGTCACCATATAGATTTTTTTCAGCAATAATGTTTTTTTCTGGCACAAATATCAACATACTAATTTTTCATTTCACTTCTTTCATTCCTGAATCAAGATAGAGGACTTTGAAGTTTTTAAAAGTTCTTACTCCTGTGCAATGCAAATCATGAAATAGTTAAATATCTTAGTACAGTAGTGCACTGTATACCATCTCAAACATGTGGAGACACCATCCTAATACAAATAAAGTATGAATCTAGCATATACATTCAACAGCAAATCTCAACTGAAGAGATTTTTAAAAACTGTGAGTGCCAGCCATCTTTAGTGATCTGACTCATTAATTACAAATTAAGCTATAAAAGTTGTTTTAAAAGATATCTGAGAAAACATAAAATACACTGAGGATGAGTCTAAGGATGCCAGAAAAACATTGTTGTTTTAAAAATAATATGATGACATTTTATGCCAACTAAATGCATTTTTGTTTATAAATCTATATGATTACATTTTATGCCAGCTAACAAGTACTGCTGCTTCAATGAAAGAAAAATATTCTGATGTCCTATGTTGTTTTTTTTCTTGTGCAACTGTGCAGTCCTTACACTATCAGTGTTGTCTTCTTTCACTATGCTTCTCAATTACCAGGGTAAATATGGCATGCGGCCACAAGGTGTGCTGTGTGTCCACTCACCCCAACATACACCCAGTTCTTGTAACACACTTTAGGGGAAACAGCAAGAAAGCAGACCATACGTACATACATTCTGTGATCCTAGTATTTTTCTCAATTACCAGAATCAATAAGTCAAGCTGCTGCATGGTGCTATGCTACATGTCTATCACACCACCCCAGTTGTTGTAATGCACTTTAGGGGAAATTATGTGAAGAGTACAACATACATAAATGATGTGCTTCCAGTATTTTTCTTCACTACCAGAATAAACACATTATAGTGCTGCATGACAGTAAAATAGCAGGGATACTGAACGAATACTTCTGCTCAGTATTCACAAAAGAAGAGGAGGGGAAGGTACCTAATCCAGTCAACAGAAGTACTTTGGATGGGGGGGGTCAATCCTAGTCCATTCACAGAAGAAAGGATTCTGAAAGAACTGAAACTGAAGGTGGACAAAGCAATGGACCTGACAGGATTCACCCCAAAATTCTAAAAGAACTAAGGGGAGAACTAGTGACACCTCTGACTACCCTTTTTAACAAATCATGGGAGGATGGTGTGGTACCTGAGGACTGGAGGAGGGCAGATGTGATTCCCTTCCCAAAAGTTGGAGCAAAGCAGAGGCAGGAAACTACAGACCCGTCAGTTTGATGTCTGTGGTAGGGAAAATGATGGAATCACTTCTGAAGGAAAGAACTGTTGAGTACCTAAAGGTCAGTGGGGCACAGGACCCAAGACAGCATGGGTTCATAGCGGGAAGGTCATGTCAGATGAATCTAATTGATTTCTTTGACTGGGTGACCAAAGTAGTAGACCAGGGAGGGGCTGTGGACATGGCCTACCTAGACTTAAGCAATGCATTTGACACAGTCCCACTAAAAACTATTAATAAACATGTTAGCCAGCCTGGGAGTGGGCCCCAGTGTGGTAGCCTGGGTAAAACATTGGCTAGACAACAAGACACAGAGGGTAATAGTAAACAGAGTCCACTCCAAAGAAAGGGGGTTTCTAGTGGGGTACTGCAGGGTTCAGTACTGGGACCAGTCCTTTTTAATGCCTTTCTAAGTGACATTGCAGAGGGACTGGAAGGAAAAGTATGTCTCTTTCCAGACGACACAAAGATCTGCAACAGGGTTGATACACAAGTGGGAGTGGAAAGGATGAGAAGGAACTTGGCAAGGTTGGAGGAATGGTCAAAAGTATGACAGCTTAAATTCAATGCAAAAAAGTGCAAAGTAATGCACCTGGGAAACAAAAGCCCAGGGAAAGAGTACACAAATGGGAGGGGGGAGATACTAACAACAATAAAAATGCAAAGGGACCTGCGGGTAGTCATATCAGATGACCTAAAGGTAAGCAAACAACATGAGAAGGCAGTAAGGAGGGCTGGGGGACACTGAGATGTATAGGGAAAGGCATCACCAGTAGAAAACAGAAAGTTATTATCCCTCTGTACAGACAGTTAGTGAGACCCCATCTGGAGTACCGCATGCAGTTCAGGAGACCCCATCTCCGCAATGACATAGACAGGATGGAGGCAGTCCATAGGAGGGCAACTAAAATGCTACAGGGTCTGCACCAGAAGCCATAGGAAAAGACACTAAATGAGCTTAATATGTATACCCTCAAGGAAAGGAGGGAGAGAGGGGAAATGATAGAAACTTTCAAGTACCTCAAGGGAATCAACAAAGTCCAAGAGGGTAGCATCTTTCAGAAAAAGAGATGTGCAAGAACAAGGAAGCACAATTTCAAGATGGGGGGGGGGATGGCTCAGGAGCAATATGATGAAGTATTTTTTCGTGGAGAGGGTTGTGGACACATGAAATGGCCTTCCTGAGGAGGTAATGGGGTCAAAAACAGTGGGGGAATTCAAGAATGCCTGGGGCAGATATAAAGCAATTCTGATGGGGGTTAGGAAAAGTAGGCTGTTCATTAACTAGGATCTGCAGCATTGGCCCGGTGGTGCTGAGGACTGAGGCACTGGATGCCTTACCTCATGTAATGCCAGTGACCCATGTTCAAGAACGAGCACGGGCCGCCGGGGATTGGCAGGGGCAAAGAAGGATTGATCGTCCATCGGACTGCTCTACTTCTCCTGGGGAGGGGGGATCCAGAGGTCAGCACTTGTCTGCTCCCTAGAGGAGGCTGGAGGACACGGTGCTGCACTGAAGATGGAGGAGGAGTCGGGGCAGATGCTTGGAGGGAGAACATGCGGACGCATGTGCGCTCCCCTCCCAAGGCATCATTGCACACCTCGACTCCTTGGGAGTAAAGCTAGAAAATCAAGCTGCTGCAGCAGAATGGTGGAGGGCACCTCACAGGCTCAGCTCCTGGCCAGTCACACCACTGATCTTCTGAGTCAGGTCTCCGGTGGGGGTTAGGGAACCCGCCGGCCCTGCCAGGGGGGTAAGCCCTGGGGCTTGGTCAGTGCTGGATGGTGGATGCTGGGGGATGAGGCTGGGGGCTCCCTCCAAAGACAAGCCAGCACAGCAAAATAAAAAGCTAGGATCTGCAGCTTATCCAATAGGTAGGATAATGGGAAGACTGGGTGGGCCAAGTGGTCCTTATCTGCCATCAAAGTCTATGTTTCTATGTTTCACTTCCTCACCACATTTTTTGTAATGCACTATAGGGGAAATGGCATGAAAAGCACAACATGAATCAGTTCTGTGCTCCTGGAAGTTTTTTCAACCACCAAAAACAATATGGCAGGTTGCTGCATGCTGCTACATAGTACTACACTGTGCGTCAGTCCCACTGCCACAGTTCTTGTATAGCAGTTTAGGGTAAATGGTATGTAAAGCACAATTTACAGAAAATCTGTCCTGAAAACAAAAGTCAGGGTGCTGCATGCTGCTACATGGTGCCATGAAGTGTGTCAGTTCCACCAGCACAGTTTTTCAAATGTTCTTTAAATGATGAACTTTAATGCCCAGAAATTCTCAGTCTAATAAATTCTCCCGCCTGGAAATTTTCACAGGAGGATACGAAATGAGATGGTCTCCCATAATGAATATGATACTTCTGCACTGTGCATGTATCTCATCACAGCACATGTCCTGATGAATGTGAGTGACCAGAAGTTTTTGGATATATTCTAATGAAATGATAATGCCAGTTTGGGTCATGGATCTGGATGATAATCTTTGAGCATCACTGTATGTCCTAGCAAGAAAAAGTAAGTATTTACAGTATTTTCTTATTTACTTTTTGACTGTCAGCAGGGGGGAAAGTGGAATTAGTGTCTTTCTAACCATATTTTGTTCCTGTTCCTCTCTTTCAAGTTTTTATCAGTAAGATGATGAAATACTGTCACTGCATATGTCTGGCCCAGATCTGTTTATTTGATTTAGCAGTGTTTCCTACCTAGGAGGGTATGTATTCTTTTTTTATTTTTGTTTTTCAGTTCTTAAATGTTACATGTATGCCACTCTCTATCTGTGTTCTACTTCTGTATATCTTGTTTCAGATATTTTTCAGCTATGTGACAATTTAGAATCAGGCAGCAGCATCAGGTTGTTGACTAGTGTTTGTGCTGGATAAAGAGGATGGGTCGACTATAATAAGACCACACGCAGTGGTGGAGAAGCTGGAGGAGGAGGAGGTCGGAGCATGAGTCTGCAAGGTTGATGACATCAACCATGTGGTGGAGAAGATAGCAATGCCTTGCTTGCTGGAGCAGGAGGCATTCATGACAAGATGGAAAAAGACCTGTGATTACAATATAGAAATGATTAAGACTCTAGGACACTCCCATTTGTGTTGCACCTGTAAAAGGAAACCCTAAATAAAAAATAAAAATAACTGTTGTAAAGGATACTTATTGTCACACTGGCGCTCCTGCTAGAGGAGTCAGATGAGAAGAAGTCGTGATTGCTGAACGAAAAGGCAGCAGGACCTGCGAACACAAGAGAAAATTATTAGATTGTACTCAATAGGCCACTGTGGGTGACCACACAGGTGGTATATCCACTGTCCACTCCCAGTCTTACTGCACCTGTCACCTGTGAAGATAAAAGAAAAATTATTTAGCCTGACTAGGCCACCATGGTGGCCACATGTTATATCCATTGCTCTCTTCCAGTCTTACTATACCTATCACCGGTGAACAAAAAAAGTAATTATTTACCCTAACTTAGCCACTGTGCCACTGTTTACTTGTGAATGGAAAACTTAAAATAAAACATAAAAAAAGAAAAAATCATGTAGTGATACTTATTGTTAAATTTGTGAGGGCTATGCTGTGTGCTGGCATGATGGTGCCACAAAGAGGGGTGGTGCAGAAAGAGGAACCTTAAGTCTATGCCTTGCAGGCTGTCTGGTTTTATGACTGGCTTCCCTATGAGTGGTCAAACCTGCAGTGAGAGAGTGACAAAAAGAATGAAAAAATCATGTTTTAATGTCTTGGTAGGTAGGTACATTTTATTGTTCAGCATAAAGCAGTTACAATATATTAAAAACAGTGCAAAACACAATTAGAATAAATAGCTTAAGTGAACATACATTTTTTACACAAATAGTATAAAATCACCATAAATATACCGCAGTAGTCTCCAACCTTCCTTATACAGAAATCTATAAACTGGTTAACAGAAGAAATTTTGCTAAAATCTCTGCTAAGCTTTTCTCTCTTGTGGAGAATAAACATTTAAGTAATTCCTCAGGGGGGAGGCTGAGATCACCCAACAGTCCACCCAATCATTTTTTCCTATGGATTTCAAACCTGGGGCATAGGAGTACCACATGCCTAAGGTCGTCAATAGTCCCCATTCCACATACACAAAGAGGAGAAGATACTCCATCTCTTCTCTGTCTAAAATGAATGTACTGGGCATTATAACTTTCTGTTCTAAATCTAGTGTACAATCTCCTAAGTTTGGGACAGGTTAAGAGAGAGAGATATGGTTCATACCCCCATGCAGTCTTTACCGATCTGTAAAACTCATGTAGCTTCAACTTAGAAAGTTGAATGTGCCACATATTTATATCCAGATCGGTGAGTCTGCAACTCACATCCTGTCTGTTTTCCTCAAAAGGCCTGAAGTAGATTTTATAAAATAAGTGGCCCAACCCTGCTGGCAGTATTTTATCTTTTATAAGATGAATCAAGAAATGTACATACCTCAAATTATCTAATTTTATGGCTTCCTCTATACACATCCTGGGATATCTTTGAGAAAATACAAAATCACACATGCCCCCCAAAATGCAAAGCATCATGGGCTACATATGCAAATCACCACAGAATGTTATGCTGGTCCAACTTTAAGCAGAATTGTATGGTGCCGAAAGGCCTCTCACACAGTTTGCAAAGGGTGCTAACAGAAGACATAGACACACATGTTTCGTCCTACCAGGACTCATCAGTATGCCTCATCTGTTTGATACCCCAGCGGAATGGACCAGCTACCCTAGAGGCAGTGTGCCTTGGATATCTTTGTTAAGGTAAGAGAAAGAGCTTTAGTAAAAAGAGAATCTGATGTTCGTCAATAAGAGAGGCCAAAGAATGTTAACCAAGTTCCATAGCAGGAATGCAGCACGGGGTTCCATTAGGTAACATGAATATAGATTTATAAAGTTTATTCAATATAGTTTCTAATGTTCTGAGCTTAGAACTACCCCACATTTCCGATGCATATAACATGCTCATTTTGATTTTAGCATTGACAACTCTCAGAACCCCTCTTACTGAAGTTTTCCCCATTTTGTTGTTAAATATTTTTAAGACATTAACCGCCAAACTCATTTTATGTCTGATCATCTCTAAATGCTTAGTCCAAGACAGGGTATAATGAAATTGGACCCCCAGATAATCATATGTTTCAGCAATATCTATATGCCTTTCACCATCTTAAAGTCAGCTACCCTTTTGGTTTTGGCACCAAAAATAAGGATATTTGTTTTCCCTATGTTGACTTTCAGATCCCTTTCTAAGCAAAGAGAGTTAAAGTGGGCCAGTTTTCTTTTAAGGCCAAAGGCCAACGTATAGAGTAAGACTAAGTCATCTGCATATGCTACACATTCGACCCTTTGCTCATTGATTTTAGGTGTGTGAAAGTCTACATTACTGAGCTGGTTGAATACTGTGTTTATATAGATGTTAAAAAGAGTGAGAGCTAATATACATCCCTGTCTTACTCCTACATTCATCTTAATCTTATCAGTTAGATGTGTATACTGATTATATTGAACCCTTGCCCAGGTAATTTCATGGAGCCTAATAATTATGTCCAAAAGAGCAGCTTCTAGATTCAGATTTTTCAGAGTAGTCCAAACAATCTTTCTGCTAATGCTGTCAAATGCAGAAGAAAAGTCCACAAAACAGCAATATAACTTACCCTTCCTAATTTTAATATATTTCCAAACCAAGTGTTGGAGTACATAGAAGAGCTAGACTGTAGAGCGGTCCTTGCGAAAGCCATTTTGGGCCTCATTTAGCACTGCATTTTCCTCTGCCCATGTCAGTAGACTAGACAAAATTATTCCAGTGAAAATTTTTTGTGATACATCTATCAGACTAATGGGTCTATACATTCTTGGCTCATTTGGATTTCCTTTTTTAAATATTGGAAAGATAATACTACCTGCCCAACTTGTGGGGCATAAGTCATCCTGGACCATCCTGTTGAAAAATATCTTAAAAATTGGAATCCACCAATCTTGAAAGGCTTTATAGATATTTCCTAAAACCCCATCTGGACCTGGTGCTTTATTAGCTTTAAGCCCAGTCAACGCCAGTTGAATTTCCTCCTCTGTTATCAAAATTGGTTTCAGCATAAAATCATTCTCCTGTAATACATAGACTTCAGGCCTCTTAAGCTCCTCCAGGGAATAAGAAAATCCAGAAAAATAGTTAACCCAGATATCAGGGGTGATATGAGCCTCTATCCTATTAATATATCTATTATATCCCTGCGCTACAATGCTCCAAAAACACCTACCATCTCTGTCCAGGACGGCTTGTCTTAGCTTTTCCCATAGTTTCTGCTTATGTTTTAATCTCTCTTGTTTAAGTATTTTCCTGTACCTCTCCCTTTCCTGTTTTAATATCTTGAAATCAGCTGCAGATTTATGTTTTATTTTCTTATGCTCTTAGTTTTACTCCGAACTCTTTCTTTGCCTGAGCACAATTTGAATTAAACCATGATTTCTTATAGATGAGTTTGGCACAATATGTTGTTTTGCATCTGGGGCTAAGCAAAACATGTATATTTTCCCATTTTTCTAGGACATTATAGGTCTCTCCTTTATCTAAAATTTGCTCATGGTTTTCTGCTAGTGTTCCTCTGCTAAGGATCTCCTCAAAGTTAGCATGATGGATCAGCCCCCATTTAATCCTTTTTTCGTTAAGGATCTCCAAATTATTTATTTATTTTATTTATTTATTGCATATATTCGGAATTAGAAACATAGAAACATAGAAGTTGACGGCAGATAAGGATCGCAAGGCCCATCCAGTCTGCCCATTTCTTTTTCTACCTTATAAATGTGCCATCGGCCTTTGCTCTGTCAGTGACCTATCTATTCATAGTCATTTGTATTGCTCCCTTATGCCTATCCCATGCCTGTTTGAAGCCCTGCACTGTATTCATAGCTACCACTTCTTGTGGTAAGCCATTCCATGCATCTACCACCCTTTCTGTGAAAAGAATTTCCTCACATTCCCCTTAATCGGCCTCCCTAATCTCATGCTGTGTCCTCTTGTCCTGCTATTTTCTTATATTTAAATGTTAGACTCTTTCACCTTGTTTATGCCCTTAAGGTGTTTAAATGTCTCGATCATATCACCTCTCTCCTCCTTTGCTCAAGGGTATACATATTGAGCTCCGTTAATCTGTCCTCATATATCTTCTGATGCAGTCCCTGCACCATTTGTTGCCCTTCTGGACTGCCTCAATTTGGTTAATGTCCTTGTGAAGGTTTGGCCTCCAATACTGCACGCAGTACTCCTAGATGGGCCTAACCAATGTCTTGTACAGAGGGATTATTACCTCCCCCTACGACTTGTGATACCCCTACTAATACACCCTAACACCCCTAGCCTTACCTACTGCTTTAGAGGTCCGTGTTTACGATTTTAGGTCATCAGTGATGATGATGCCCAAGTCCTTTCTTCCTTTGTGACTGCTAGCAACTCTCCAGCCTATAAGTGGTTTGTGGTTTTCTCCCTATGTGCATGATTTTGCACTTCTTTCAGCATTAAATCCCAGTTGCCACTCTTTCGGACCATTCTGCTAGTTTATCCAGATCTCTTCTCATTCTTCCCACCCCATCTGGATCATCTACTCTGTTGCAGATCTTGGTGTCATCTGCAAACAGACAAGCCTTACCTCTAGTCCATCTCGGTAGGTCACTAATGAAGATGTTGAATAGGACTGGCCCCAGGACTGATCCCTGAGGTATCCCTTGTGACTTGCATCTCTTCTGACTGTATACCATTTACCACCACTCTCTGTTTTCTGCCAGTCAACCAGTTTGCCACCCAGTTGACCAACTTCTGACCCACCCGAGCCTACCTAGCTTATTTATCAATCTTCTATGTGGAACAGTGTCAAAAGCTTTGTGAAGTCAAGGAAGGACATCAACTGCTCCCTTGGTCCACCACTCTGGTTACCCAGTCAAAGAAATCTATGAGATTAGTTTGACAGGACCTTCCTTTGTAAACCCATGCTGTCTTGGATCCTGTGCCCTCATGGATTCCAGGTGTGTTGCACTATCCTTTCCTTAAGGAGTGCCTCCATAATCTTGCCCACTACTGAGGTAAGACTGACCGGGTCTGTAGTTCCCGCCTCCTCCTGCTACCACTCTTGTGGAGTGGGATCACATGAGCCCTTCTCCAGTCTTCTGGGACCTCTCTGTGCTCAGAGACTCACTAAACAATTCTGCTAATGGCTCTGCTAGTTCCTCCTTTAGCTCCTTAAATACCCTGGGATGTGTGCCATCAGGTCCCATTGCCTTATCCACCCTGAGCTTAGCAAGCTCTTGTAGGACCTTTCTTTTTGTGAAGGGAGTAGTACTCTCCTCCTCCCCTGTGTCCATGATGCTGAGCTGTGGGCCCTGCCCTACCTTCTCTTCAGTAAATACTGAGCAAAAGTATCTATTTAGGATAGATGCCTTTACAGGGTCCTCCTCCTCACATGCTCCCTTTTCTCCATTAAGCTTAGCAATACCCCCTCTGGACTTTCTCCTTTCACTAATGTATCTATAGAAAGTCTTGTCACCTTCTTTACTGTTTGTGCTAGTGTTCTCAGTTTGGGACTTTGCCTGCCTTACTGCCTTACCTGCTTCCCTTAGGCAGTTTGGTATGCCTCCCATCTTCATCCCGCTGTGTTCCCTTATATTTTCTGAAGGCCAGCCTTTGGCTCTGACTTTTCTGCTACTGTATTTGAGAACCAAAGTGGTTTCCTTCTTCTTTGCACTTCCTTTCTGTCTAACACAATGGGATGTTGCTTCAAGTATTGTATCCTTAATGCTTGCCCACTTTGCCTGTACCTCCTCACCTGTGTTTCTTTTTGCCAGGGCTAGCTTAACTCTGTTGGCCATCTTATCAAAGTCAGCTCCTCTGAAGTCCCATATTTTGCCTTGGAATGGGATGATTTAGATGTATAGCCAAATTGAGCCATACCATGTGATGGTCACTGGCCCCAGGTGACCTTCTACCTGGAGATCTGTGATCCCTCTTTGTTAGTCAGTACTAGATCTAGGATAGCCCTGTCTCTTGTGGGTTGCTGTACCAGTTGTTTGAGGCCCTCCCCTGCAGGGAATCCACTATGAGTCTAGTTCTGGCAGATGTTCCTGCTGGTATTGACCAATCTGTATCTGCATGTTGAAGTCTCCCATTATCAGAACCTCCCTTTAGCTGTCATGTTTGTATATCTTCTAACAGTAATGTGTCTATGTCCTCCCCTGGTCTGGGGCCTGTAGAACAACCCCAGTTCTTATGGCTGTCTCATTTCTGTTTCCAGGTGACCCACAGTTCTTCTGGCTCCTTATGTGTATTCTGAATTTCTGTAGCTTTGATATTTTCATTAACATACAGGCCACTCCTCCCCTTCTCACCTCGGTCTCTTCTGAACAGTACATAGCCAGGTACTGAAGTCTCCCAAGTGTGGATTTACTGGTAAACCACGCCTCACTAATTGCTACTATGTCCAGCTTAGCCTCTGACATTATTGCCTGCAGGTCTGGGATCTTATTTTCCAGGCTGTGAGCATTTGTGTACATGATTTTCCATTGGCCAGATTTTGGTGTGTTAGTTGTTGGATGAAGTTTGGCATTACCCCTGTGCATTGTATGGGGAGACAAACCTTTTTTCTTACCTGGTGATGCAAATGAACGGCAAACACGCTGAATTCCTGTTTGACCACTAGCTGAGGGGAGGTCTTCTTCCCATTCGACGTGTAGGTGCTGCACCTCTCCCATTTGCTAGTTTAAATATTCTGCAAAGACGTCCAAACTTCTGCCCCAATGCACTGACTCCTCTTTAGTCAGATGCAGTCCATCAAATTTAAAGAACTTTCGCTCCCAGAACTGTTGCCAGTTCCTACAAATCTGTGTCCTTTTCCTGGCACCAGTCCTTGAGCCACATGTTTAGCTCCCTATCTCCCTTCTCTGACCTTCTGTCCATCTGCTCCCCTCTCCCAGACTGGCAGGATCTCAGAGAAGGAGATGCCGGACGAAATAGATGATAGTTTGTCACCCAGCCTGGTCAGGTGTTCCTTGGTCTCCACAACTGACCGGCTGGCGAGATCGATAGTCCTATGTACTAAGACATCAATGTTTTCTCCTGCTTTGTGAACAATTTTAGCAGTGCGGTCAGTGTCTCTCCATGCTGATGTACCTGGGAGACATCTGACCATCACCTGGCTGGAGATGGGTATCAACTCCCCGAATCATGGAGTCTCCTATGATCAGAAGTTTTTTGGATTTCCTTTGTGCTTGTTTAGTTTTGGTTCCTGATTTGGGTGAGTATTGTTGTGCTAGCTCCTGTGCCACAGTGTCCTGCTCTGCAGTGTCTTCTGCCTCTTTATTTGATTTCAGAGATAGAGGCAGATACCTGTTTGTAGTGTTTATATGGTTTTTGGATGTAATGTGTTGGGGAGCAGAGAGTGATGGGGCACCTGATTTGCTCCTCCTAACCACCTGCCAACCTCCTGGACCAACTACCCTCTGCGGTCGAGGTTTTTCTGTTGGATGCTGGGGAAATGGCGGGTGGTTCTTATAATGTATTCCTCTTCAATATGAAATTTGAGGCATGCACCTCTGCCCATGCTGCCCGGAGCTGAGACCTAAGATCTCCAAAGGCCCAGCATGGTGACAGTGTCCTAAATCCTGTAAGACTGTCCTTCTGAAAATTGTTCCACAGTACCTGCAGTTAATGAAACCATTCCAAATAAGTTGCTGGGTTTGTAACCTAGTCAGAGTAATTAGAAGAAAAAAATGCAAGTAATGGTTTAATTGTGCTTTGTTTAACTTGTTATAACAAGTCAAATTACTAGTGCCCTGTAAATGAGATCACCTTGTGGAGCCCCACTGATCCGCCCCTTCCTGCTCTGCCACAGGAAATGTCACAACTGTGGTACCCTATAAAAAGGAGTGTAGCGTGGGGTGGTTGGGGATGGGGGTGGGTGGCTGGGCCCTCCCCTGCCTAAAAGAAGAACCACGGACGAAAGAACAAGGAGGTAAGGCAGAAACAATCAGTCAACAACAAATGCAGTAACCCTGAAAGCTTATCCTAATGTTAGATAAAACTGTAAAACCTGTAAAGCACCACCTGTAATAATTTCAGAGAAGATATACCCTGTAAGAAACACTTTGCTCCAGAGAAAATAAAGAGTAACAGTAGATATACCTTGCAAAAGACAATTTGAATCAGAAGATTACAGCAGTAATCTGTTAGCACACACCTGTAGCACACCTTGTAATAATGCAGAAGAAGGTATACCAGCAACAACAATTTGAATCAGAGAAAAAATAAAGCAATGAAATGTTAGCAACAAACAGTAGCAATCCCTGTGAGTAAAAATAAAAACACCACCACACAGTAAATCTGCTTAGCCAAACTAAGTCTTAATCCTTCTCCTTGCTCTGGTAAGTTTCTCTACTCTGCCTTTCAAGCAGTCTTAGAAGGAAAGAGCTCAGGTGAAGCTGAGGTGCCTTGGCCAGCAAACCAAGTCTTCTACTCCAAGCTTTCAACTAACCTGACTTTTTAACCCTTCTTTCTGTTGGAAATTACTGACAGTTTGCCAGCTCCACCCCCACATACACACCTAATCCTTTGGAAGAGCTGTGGGAGGAAAAGCAATTAGCTCCTTCAATGTGAGAAGGAGACTGAAACATCTCTGAGACAACAAACCTTTTCAACAAACAAGAATAAAATAAAACACAGTGTCAAACAGTAATTTTGCTTAGCCCAATGATAAAAAAGTCACAAAAATGTAAGCTCCACCTGTAATACAGTAATTTCAGAGAAGATATACCCTGTAAGAAACACTTTGCTCCAGAGAAAAATAAAGCAGTAACAGAAGATATACCTTGCAAAAGACAATTTGAATCAGAAGATTACAGCAGTAATCTGTTAGCACACACCTGTAGGCACAACTTGTAATAATGCAGAAGAAGGTATACCAGCAACAAATAATTGAATCAGAGAAAAATAAAGCAATGAAATGTTAGCAACAAACAGTAGCAATCCCTGTGAGTAAAATAAAAACACCACCACACAGTAAATCTGCTTAGCCAAACTAAGTCTTAATCCTTCTCCCTTGCTCTGGTAAGTTTCTCACTCTGCCTTTCAAGCAGTCTTAGAAGGAAAGAGCTCAGGTGAAGCTAGGTGCCTTGGCCAGCAAACCAAGTCTTCTACCTCCAAGATATCAACTAACCTGACTTTTAACCCTTCTTTCTGTTGGAAATTACTGACAGTTTGCCAGCTCACTCCCACATACACACCCTAATCCTTTGAAGAGCTGTGGGAGGAAAAGCAATTAGCTCCTTCAATGTGAGAAGGAGACTGAAACACCTCTGAGACAACAAACCTTTTCAACAAACAAGAATAAAATAAAACACAGTGTCAAACAGTAATTTTGCTTAGCCCAATGATAAAAAAAGTCACAAAAATGTAAGCTCCACCTGTAATACAGTAATTTCAGAGAAGATATACCCTGTAAGAAACACTTTGCTCCAGAGAAAAATAAAGCAGTAACAGAAGATATACCTTGCAAAAGACAATTTGAATCAGAAGATTACAGCAGTAATCTGTTAGCACACCTGTAGGCACACCTTGTAGTAATGCAGAAGAAGGTATACCAGCAACAACTAATTTGAATCAGAGAAAATAAAGCAATGAAATGTTAAGCAACAAACAGTAGTAATCCCTGTGAGTAAAAAATAAAACACCACACACAGTAAATCTGCTTAGCCAAACTAAGTCTTAATCCTTCCCTTGCTCTGGTAAGTTTCTGTACTCTGCCTTTTCAAGCAGTCTTAGAAGGAAAGAGCTCAGGTAAGCTAGGTGCCTTGGCCAGCAAACCAAGTCTTCTACCTCCAAGATATCAACTAACCCTGACTTTTAACCCTTCTGTTCTGTGGAAATTACTGACAGTTTGCCAGCCCACCCCCACATACACAATTCCAATCCTTTGGAAGAGCTGTGGAGGAAGCAATTGAATTCTTCAATGTGAGAAGGAGACTGAAACACCTCTGAGACAACAAACCTTTTCAACAAACAAGAATAAAAAAAAAACACAGTGTCAAACAGTAATTTTGCTTAGCCCAATGATAAAAAAGTCACAAAAATGTAAGCTCCACCTATAATACAGTAATTTCAGAGAAGATATACCCTGTAAGAAACACTTTGCTCCAGAGAAAAATAAAGCAGTAACAGTAGATATACCTTGCAAAAGACAATTTGAATCAGAAGATTACAGCAGTAATCTGTTAGCACACACCTGTAGGCACACCTTGTAGTAATGCAGAAGAAGGTATACCAGCAACAACAATTTGAATCAGAGAAAAAATAAAGCAATGAAATGTTAGCAACAAACAGTAGCAATCCTGTGAGTAAAAATAAAACACCACCACACAGTAAATCTGCTTAGCCAAACTAAGTCTTAATCCTTCTCCCTTGCTCTGGTAAGTTTCTACTCTGCCTTTCAAGCAGTCTTAGAAGGAAAGAGCTCAGGTGAAGCTAGGTGCCTTGGCCAGCAAACCAAGTCTTCTACCTCCAAGATATCAACTAACCTGACTTTTTAACCCTTCTTTCTGTTGGAAATTACTGACAATTTGCCAGCTCCACCCCCACATACACACCTAATCCTTTGGAAGAGCTGTGGGAGGAAAAGCAATTAGCTCCTTCAATGTGAGAAGGAGACTGAAACACCTCTGAGACAACAAACCTTTTCAACAAACAATTACAAACCTTTGAGTCGCAGACTCATTTGCAAAGGCTCCACGTCGGTTACAGTGGTGGAGGGGAGATGGAGTACAAGGATACATACATAGTAAGGCAGTATACCGGAGAACATACACACTCAAAATAATACACAAAACAGTTCTGAACAGTGCAGTCCAGGCTTTATCTTAGTACAGCAGTGACTGTAGCAGGGACATTCAGGGTAATAATTTGTTAGACTGAGGGGAGGCGTATTCCTGGAATCCAGGAGACCCTAAGTCAGTTTTGATGGGGTGGTAGATACTTAAGAGAAGAGAGCTAGCCACAGGTACAGGAATGGGATTCAGCTAGGTGGGCTTTGAGGCCTGCTTTGAATAGGGAGATGCTGTGTGTCTGAGTGAGCCAAGGAGGTGAGTGCATTAAGCCAACGAACAGCACGGCATCAAACGATCTTTGACCCATTGATGTCCTAAGCAGTGGGGACCAGGAATGAAAGATTAGTGCTTGTAGGGTATTGCGCCTGATGGGGCTGGTCTGATTATTGGGAGAAGGCCAAGTGGGCACTAGTTGTATTTTTAGCCAGGATACAGGTGTGGTAAGGTAGTCTTTGTTGGTAGGTTTAGCCATCCGCCAGGGCATATAGTTCACATGTATGAGTAAGCCTGTCACTGCGGTGACTAGTCGGCAGGCTTTATTCAGGGCGGTGTCAATAATGCGTAGTGTCAGGCTCAGCTGATCCATATATCGATATCCCATAATCGATTAGGGAGAGGATTGAGGCGGAGACTGCCAGATGCAGGCCTGTGGGGGGTAAACAGTGTTTAACCCGATATAGGATTCCCAATCTTGTAAGTTAATAGCGGTGGAAAGAAGTTGAACGTGTCTATGGTAGGAGGGAGGTATCAAAAGTGATACCAGGTATTTGAAGTTAGTGACACGTGTTCAAGGGGTGCCTTGCTTGTTTTAATTTGTAGAAGCCGATTGGCTGTGGGCTTTGTCGGTGTGCAAATAACATGGATTTAGTTTTTTTTATAGTTGATGATCAGGCGGTGTTCATCGAACCACAATTCAACTCCCAAAGAAACCCTGTAGGGCTTGCTGCAGGATGCATGGTTGAGGGAAAAAAAGTTTTGAATAGTACCACATCATCCGCATAGAGAAGTACAGCCCACCGCATGCCTTAAAGAGAGTTTAAAAGAGGGAAAAGAGAAGAGGGCCATGGATAGATTTCCGCGGACCCCAGAGCACACTGCTTGCGAGAGGAGATGGTGGTAATAACCTGACTTGCTGGACACGGCCTGATAGGTAGTCCTTGAACCAGGCAGTTGCCTCCGTGACCACATTTAGCTGTGGCATAACATGAAGCAACAGATCGTGACTGACTGTGTCAAACGCTTTGAGTGAGGTCACGAAGATTGCACCTGCAATTGCTCAGCGGTCTAATGCCTTGTGGATGAATGAGGTGAGCTCGGTCTGTGCAGTCACAGTGCTATGTCCTGTCCGGAAGCCATGCTGTGCGTGGCTGAGGTATATCTAGTCAGGTGTTCTGTAAACTGGTCAGATGACTATTTTTCCAGCGCTTTAGAGAGCAGAGGAAGTATGGAGATAGGTCTATAGTTGCTTGGTAAAGTGGGTCTCCACTCTTCAAGATGGGAGTGATTAAAGCATTCTTCCAGGTTGAGGGGAACTGACCGAGGCAGAGAGAGATTGAGGATTTTAGTGAGGTGGGGAGTGTGACGCCCAGTGTCAGCCGAATGAGCTTTAGATCGAGTGAATCACATGCTGAACCTGGAATTGGAAATTGCCTTGGTAATGTAATGTTTTGCTTCCCGGCAGGAGATGACTCAGCCTGAATGGTAACGAACCCAAGTTAGTGGGAGGGGAGGGACTGGGTGGAAGAAATTAGGGGAGGATACTGAGAGGTCCGAAAGGTGGAGTTAAGGGCTTCAGTTACTACGGAGGGTCTTGTATCTTCTCCATTTACAGAGAGAGTAGGGAGGGAGAGGGCGTGAATTCCCATTTAGTTCTTTTACGTTGCTCCAGAATTTCTTCCCGTTTCATGCGGAGGAAGGCAAGGGTTTGCTGGTAGTAGGAAGCCTTTGCCTGCCGTATGGCCCATGTACATTTATTGCGGGCTGCTCGGTATAGTAGTCTATCATGTGTGTTTTGAGATTCAATGGCCTTATGCCAAAGGTTGTCCCACCATTGGAGCAGGTTTAGTAGTGAGGGTGTGAACCAAGGGGTGGATCTGGTTTTCAGTACTTGTTTAGTGAGGGGAGCAAAAATGTCGCAGGCCTTGTTAAATGTGGATATAAAGTGAGTGAGAGCAAAGTCTATCGACTGTGATGTGTAAATTGGGAGCCAATCGCAAGTAGTTAGATGGGCTATGAGTTTCACGTAAGCCTCCCTCTTTTTAGCCGTCTGCATGGAGATTAGCGGGGTAGGGGATCAGTTTGCCAGACCACCAACTGGTCACTGGGAAATGGTCACTAATTGAATCTGAAGCACCGAGGCTTGGGAGAGGTTCAATGCCTATTTGTGAAGATAAGGTCTAAAAGGGTGGAGGACCAGTTCTGTTGTCCCTTCTGGTAGGAGAGGTGACTATTTGGGTTAGGATACATGCTAGAGCTGCATCCTTAAAGCTGGATGAGGAGGGGATAGCCAGTTGACATTGAAGTCACCCATTAGGATGAGTTCACTAGTATTAGGTGAGGTTAGAGATTGTTTGGAGGATGGAATCAAAGGCGAGTTTTGGTTTCTCAGGGGGATGTAGGCAGAAAGCAGTACATAGTGTTTTGGTGCCCAGACTGAGCTTGACAATTAGTGTCTGGGTCATATTGGGGTGTGGGGGTGTTAACCCAGTGGCTTGAAGAGAGGATTTTACATAAGTGCTGGCACACCCCTCTTGCTAGCCCTATCGGTCATGAAGAGAGAAAATTACGGAGGGTGACTGCCTTATTGGGTATTTTATCTGACAGCCAGGTCTCCGAGAGGGCTATGATGTCGGGTGTATGCTGTGCAACCCAGCCTTGGAGAGGAGTGAGTTTTTTTGGTAGGCTGCATATATTTAGAGTTGCAAGGAGTAGTCTGCCCCTGGAGTGGTTGGGAGAAGCATTTGTGCTGGGTGGTCCTGGGTTGGGGTGGATATTGCCCGATAGCAATAAAAGCAGGACGGAGTGCCGTAGGATGGCCAACCTGCAGTGCTTGGAGGAGTGTCGTTGGGATTGGTATGATGAGGGGCTTTTAACACTGGAGGTCGGGATAGGTAGACTGTGAAAGGCACAGGCTTGAAGGGCTATGGAGGTGTGGGGGGTGGTTAAGGTGTAAGTCGTGGTGTTGGGGGGTTGTGGTCTTGGGAGGTGGTGTAGTGCTAAGGTGCAGTGAGTGCAGGTGCAGGATTATCCTCCTGTAACAATTCATTGCTACCAATGTCGTAAGGATTTCTTAGATGAACTATGACAGCACTATGCACAGATTCCTGTCTATCCACAATCTCTAAGTTCTAAATTATTTTTGCAGCTTCTAGGTTAACCCATATCTGATCCAGAGTTGAGGAGCCAGTGGCGCCTCTCAACGATAAACATCCTTCTCGATCTCCCTTAGTCCTACTATTCAAAACACACAAATTTCTGGTAGCTAGCCCTTCAATAAGCTCCCTATCTCTAGAATTAGACTTCCTATCTTGAGTATTTCTCATATATGAGATCTTGGTATTGATCTTTGCTACCATAGAGATCATATCTGAATATATATTTTCTAGGAGGGAAGGAGAAATTCTGGCATTAAGATCTCCCGGAATGATTATTGGACAAGCTGTACTCCAATATGCCAAGTCATTAAGCAGTTTTAGACAGCCCCTTACATAAAGGTCAGATAGATCCATCATTCTATTATGGGGGGGGGGAATAAATATTACGGAGTATAATTTTCTCTGGTCCTCTGCTAATACAGATAGCCAAAATACCCTTTGACTTAACTGGGATATCCATAATCTGAAGATTAAGTATAGTTTTAATAAAGAAAATGGTGCCCCTTTACGTCTCCTGTATTTCTTGTCCCTAATTGCAGGTAGCACAAAGACAGTAAACCCGGGTAACCTAGGAGTAGCATTTTCTGAACACCATGTTTCTTGTAAACCAATAATGTCAAACTTATCCAAAAATCTTATTACTTCAGGGTCAGTTATTTTGAGGTGAACACCTTCAATATTCCATGAAAGTAAGGAAAGATTGTTCATACATTGATCCCCACCAAGCCCCATTAGTAGTGGTCTGTTATCAGAGCTCTGTGTCAAGCTGAATCCAATATGAGTAAAGGAGAAAAGGTATTGTAATCTATCAGATTACCAAAATCTATCAGAGGAGATTCTGGGTCTCTGGTGGATTCTACTCCATTCTCTCTCTCTCTGGGATGGTTCTATGAGGTTTTCCTCCAATTCTAAAGGATTAACTACGTAAATTCCCGTTACATCCAACTTATTTGCCAGTGAAAATAAACTGCCAGCGTTGTGAGGACTTTTAAAGATAATGTCAATCTGATTTGTGTATTCACTATTTCTATATAACTTGACTTATTCTACCATATATCTAGAGATATGAAACCCTAAAACTCTTCCCAAGAAAAGTAAGAGTTCTTCTCTAGCTTTCTTATTGGGCACTCTGGGTGATATCATCCAGCCAAATAGTGTAACTGTTCTACTCAGCCAATCTTTTCTCTGCCTCAGGACATAGTCTCCTATTATACTTAGGAGTTTATTTTGTACTTCTATGTCTTGTATAGCTGCGGTTCCCATAAGAGGGGACTCTTTCGAACTCAGATCAGATTGCATTGTGTCATTTCCACCTGATAGTTCCTTGTCCACAATTCATGGGACACTAGCAATCCACTGTTCTCAGTGATGTACAACTTCTCCAAAATATAGTAGGCTGTCCTTGCAAGAGCACAATATAATAAAACCATATCATCATATTCCTGGTTTGGGGGTCTTATCGCCACCATCTCTCCTTTAACTCCACAGTCCTTAATTCCAAAAAAGTCCAGTACCTTCTTTAGGAGCTCTTGGTCAGTTTCCCTTGAGACCTTGGGCATATCCTTAATTTCTATCATAAACTCTGCACTTTCAAAATCCCTCTTAAGAGGTTCAGAGTTAACCATTTCAATCCCACTAGTAAAAATAATAGGTGGAACTGTGGTGATCTCAGCCTCCCCAGAGATCGCTGAATTAGTTTCATTACTCAATGTGTCCTCATATAAATTCTCACACAAAATCTCATTGTGTCTAACAGAATTATGTTCAGACAGACCAATTGGATCATTTTCAGCCTTTTCTTGTAACAGACCAGTGATATCTTGTTGGCCCTCCTGTGGACCTAGTAATTCTTGATTAATTTCAAGAGTAGTTACCATCTTTGTCCCATCACTTTTTGCTGCACTCTTCATATTTCTTGCCTTTTTATTTCTACATTTCCTAGATTTTTTTGGTTCACGTGTAATCTTTATACTAGTAGTTCCCATGTTGCTGTTCCCTAAATAACAGAAACAAGCCTTATCCTGATCAAATGGTGGGGAAGATTGACTTGAATACCTTTTGTCTCTTTAGTAACAGAGTCCTGAATTAAGTGTGAAAAAGACTTCTGCTCATTCTGACTAGAATTCAGATCTCTATAGTTTTTCAAAACACTATCCAAGAGGATTCTATTGTGAAAAACATCCTCTCTTAAACTAGCAAGTTCATTCTTCAGAATGGTGATGTTTTCTAGCAGAATAATATCGGCTGAGTATCTATTTTTCAGGATTTCTACAGTTTGTGCTGAAATAATTGAAGCTGCCCCTGGATTGTTTCATCTCTGATCGTGAAGTCCATTATTAGAAATACCGACTCCCTCTAGGGACTCCAATATACTGCTATTTGAGACTTCATTTATTTCTATTTGTTCCTCTCATCTTCTTTTTTCCCGATAAGGGTTGTCTAATCATTTTAACCCTTCAATTGTCACACTCATTTCCTGTATTATCCTGCCTAAGGCCATATTATCCTCCTCAGTTTCCCTTGTCTCAATGTAATGGCTATTTAGCCCCTGAGGAGATGTTGTACTCCTTAGTTGGATTTGGGCAATGTGAGAGTCTAGTGAAAATACCAGATCCTTGAACTCAGGACACCCATGATAACTTGAGTCCTGCATCGATAATATCGTAGGAATCTCCCAGTCATAGTGGTCATTTGATTTATTTTGTACCAGCAGTTTCCTTTCTCCCAAAGGAGCATTGTAGTCTAAATCTGACTGATCTGCCCACACAGGAGAAATTTGTAGAGGTGTAGAGAGATATCTAGGAGTGACTTCCCTTTCTACCCATAGGTCTGCTAATTTAAGTCGTTTATTTCCATCCCTTTTTCTTCTAATTATTTCAGCCTTTTTTCCCTCCCTAATAGTTCCTTTCTTTGATAGCGGGGATTATTTCTTATTACAGCCTTTCTTATTGTATTTTATTTTTTTGAAGTACTTAAATCTTGACAGACAGCCTGGGTGTCTTGTATATACTGAGTATCCAGGATCGCAATCACCTGTAATACACGCCCAGCATCCATATTGTCAGAAGGAAAATTAGGCTTCCCACTCCTAGTAATCACCATTTTTTCTTGCTAGCAAGGTGGAAACCCCTCCTGTGCAAGGATGGTCTCACCATCAACAGTGAGGATAAGGAGTGTTAACAACAGTGAAAATAACTTACCATCACAGCAGACAAATGTGGGCCCAGCTGGACCTCAGATCTTGCTGCCTTCATGGACTGGCTGGCTGGCTGGATGCTTAGCTTGAAGGCTCAGACATGTTTGCACCCCACCTCTGGAAAATCTGGGGGTGTGGTTAAGGGCAGCTAGCCTGAGAATGTCACCAAAGTAAATGAAGAAACTGCACTAAAAGAACCAGCCAGGAATCCAAAGTAATGCAAAAAAGTATAGCATACATTTATTGTTACAGAAAAGTGGAAACAATTACTGGAGGACAGCCAAAACCCCAGTGCTTCGACCAAAACTTGTATTCATTAGGGGTCATGTCAGCTTCTGTTAATCACAGATATAAATAGTATAACATTGAAAGGCACAGTAGTAAAAGTCAAAGTTCAAAAATCACAGTGCATACAGACAATGAAAGGCACTGTCCTCTGAGAAAAGCAAATATAATATTGTACCTTTTAATATGGCAGCTGCACAGTAAAAGACAGAGTGAAAAAGAGTAAAGAGGAGATGTTAAAAATCTGTACTGAGGCTACCATGCATAAGGAATAATAAGTATGAAAAGGATCTGCTGTAGGACACAAGACACAACTGATTCATTTCATAGACCACATATTCTTACCATGAATATAAAAAAGCCAACACAATGTAAGACTGTCCTTCTGCTCTGCCAATAGGGGCAGAGGGAGAAAGGATTAAATAGGATCTTCCACCTGGGTCAAAAAGGTTCCTAGAAAAGTAAATAAATAGAAAATGAGCAATAAGGACAAAGACAAAGACCAAGACAGTGACACAGGTAACATGTACTAGACTGTATAATGTACATGAAACCAGACAATTTGAATTGAAAACTCTAGTTTTTCTGGCATCAGGAGAAATTAGCTTCTTTATTGAGGCCATTTGGTGATATAGTACTTAGAGAAACAATCCACCATGTCTCCTTCTGTAATAGTTTAGTGACCCTGTCCCCTCTCTTTTTCAGTGGACTCACATGTTCTAATGTCATGAATTTCAGTGGAGTAAAATCAGAGTTATTTTCACTGGTAAAATGGGTACCAAGAGCATTTCTGTCACTGCCATTGATAATGGCTCGGATGTTCTCCTGTATGCATGTTTTTAAGAGGTGAAGGGTTCTTTCCACATAGTGTTTAAGACAGGGGCACCAGGCATTGGGGATAACAAATGCCATCACACATGTAATGAATGACTTGTCTGATTGCCACCTTTCTCTTATTGTTATTGTGTATATACTGTAAGAGCTCCCTTCCAGCCAAAATTTGCAAATATCACAGTTTCCACATTTGTGGAATCCAGGGCATTTTATTTTATTATTTATTTTTATTTAACATTTGGTAACCAGAAAAGGCACACTGAGCTGAGGCTCATTTCCAGGTGTGACCTGGGGAAGGGGGAGATGGAGCAAAACAGCAGTAGACAATAGTAAAACAACATCTGAGCAGACAGACAAGCAATGTGTCACAATAATAGAATACATAAAGATAGTCTGCATGTACCACAATTAAACAAAGTGCAGTAAACTTTAGCAGTGCATAGAATCATGACCAAAAACTTGTATGGGATAAAATCATGACTTCAAGGGTAACTGGAAGAAGTGTAGCAGGAACAAGTGGGGGGTTGAAGTTTCAACAGGTGTTTGAAGGAGATAAAGGATGGGGAGAGACACCGGGAGGAGGGGATTTTGTTCCAGAGAGAGTAAAGTCTATAGGAGCATGCAGATTGTCCAGCAGAGGAGTGTGGTTGAAGAATGGCAAAAGTGTGATGGTCCCTAGAGCAGAAGGAGCGGGATGCAGGTGGGATTGGGGATAAGAGAGAGGTGAGGTAGGAGGAAAGGGTGTTGGACCAGTATTTGGAGATGAACATAGCCAATCAAAATGGAGATAAACATTAGAGGGAGCCAGTTGTGCAGATTTGGTCTCATGATATGTACAGCAGATATAAAATGACTGGATGTGGGTAATCAATCCAGAAGCAAATGATTTCATACCTTTTATTGGACCAACATAGATGTTACAAAAAGAAAACAATGTCTAAGCTTTCAGACCATCCAAGCCATTCCTTGGAAACTTATGACAGTTGTCTGGAGAGTCACATTCTATTAACACCCAGATCATACATAAAAAACACAAAAAAATTCTCATTGGTTTAAAGTGCCTATTTCAAAAAATCACAGTGTTAAATAGAATGAAGAGCATTCCATTTGCTTGCTACTACTGAGAATCTTTTCAAGGTCAAATGACATCCAAAGTAGATAAGCTGAACACTCAATATTGGATGTAAGTAAGTCTCCCAAATTGTTGTTTTTTTTTAAAGTGACTGGAGGATGTTCCCCTACCTTTGTTTTCAAGATGCTGCCTATGTGTAAGGCTTGCCATTGTTTGTGTATGATGTTACCCACTCTGCCTGCAATACTGTTGAACTGAGTTAAAAATGTAATAATGATCTGATTGGCAGTATTTCTCTTTTTGGGTATGAGTAATGTGTTCCTGTCAATACTGAGTGCCATTTGTAATGCTATTTCAAGAGTACTGTCCTCATATTCCCTATCCTTAAATCTCATAGACATCTCTTTAGCTTGCATTTCAAAATCTGCATTATTTGAGCAATTTCTTCTGAGACGAATGAATTGACTGCTGGGGATAGATTCAACAAGTTTACTAGGATGGGCACTGTCAGCATTTAACATCATGTTGGCTGCAGTAAGTTTCCTGTAGCTCATAGCTTTGACTGCTTCCTCCGGAACCAACTGAAGTATGACATCAAGAACATCATGGTGTCTGTACAGTATCTGTGTGTGAATGTCAGGCTGGGACTGGTGTTACTGAGGTATTCCATAAAGAGTTCTATTTCTGCCTCTTCACATTGCCAAATGCAAATATTATCATTGATAAAGCAGTTCCAATGAACCACTTTATTGAAGAATGGGCTGTGCTCCCTGCCAAAAATGTGCAAATCTTCCCATCTGCCCATGAAAACATTGACATAGGATGGGGGACATGGATGCTCACATTGCTGTACCACATTTTTGTCACAAAAATTAGTTATTGAACACAAAATAATTGTGATCTAGCACACATTTTAATGCGTGTAAGATGAAGATGATCGGAACAGAATCATCAATGGTTGGTTTGGAGAGATAGTACGTAATGGCTTCTATTCCCTCATTATGCTGTATACAACATTTATAGGCTATCTATATCAATTATAAGCCAGAAAAAAAACAACTTTTTTTTTCCAGGTGAGTGCTTACACCTTTTTTAGGAGATACATTTTATCCTGGATGTATGAGGAGGGTAGGTCTGTGACAAAGGGCTTTATGAAAAAGTCAATAGGTTCACTTATGTTATGTGTCAAGCACCCAATCCCAGATACTGTGGGTCTCATTGGTAGATCAATGAGGTTTATGTGAATCTTGGGGAGACCGTAAATGGTTGGGGTAACTGGAAAGTTAGGTTTTAAAAAAGCTGTTGCATTTCCTGTGAAGCAACAATTAGTATATTTTTATTTTATTTATTTTTTATTTTTGTTTTTGGTAACCAGGTAAGCAAGTTGATCCAAAGGACCATTTTCATTTGTGACCCAGGCCATACAGTGGCTTACAATACAAGGTTAAGATAATAGGCACAGTATTACAATCCTCTAGGTCAGGGGTTCTCAAATGGTGAGGCCAGCCTCCCTTGGGAGGCCCCAACCTGTTCCAGGGGAGGCTCAAGCAAGTCTTGAAAAAGTATTATATTTCAATTTTGAACTTTATAGATTTTGTGTGAAGGATAAGGCAAACTGAAAGAGGATAATAGTAGGTGAATATATATGTTTGTTCACAAGTCTGTGACCAGGGAAGGTATTGTACACTGAGCCACAGTTTATATCAGGTGTACCCAGAGAAGGGTAGTGAGAGAATACAATTCAAAATGTAACTGCAGAACACTCAAGCAATACAAAATGAATAAAAGTACAAAACAAATTAAGAACAATAAACTAACAATGCGAGGAACAATTGATCAATTAGACTGGCACGCAGAACTGTCCAAATACAAGGGTTAACTCATACAGGTACTAGGAATAAGAGCAGGAGAGCAAAATTATTCCTGAGAAGTTGCTTAAGAGCTGGGAGAGAGGCAGAGGTCGGCAGGAAGGTTATTCCAGTTAGAGGGGAAACAGAAAAAGCAGTCTGACCCATGAAAGTACGGCAGTAAGGGGAAACAATGGTTTGAGAGTCAAAATATTGCAGCAAGTAGATTGTGCTGTTTGGGGGGGGGGGTTACAATAAGCTTAATAACATGAGAGCCAGCTATGCAATGAGGTATCAATTTATTCCCAAAGTACTGTGAAAAATAAATTATTTTACTATGGGGAGGCCCACAAATATTTCAGTATTTTAGGGGAGGCTCAAGATCTTTTCTATGGCTTAGGGGAGGCTCGCTATGACAAAGTTTGAGAACTGTTGCTCTAGGTGCACATAATACACTTAATTAAAATGGAAATCAACACCAATGGTACATACACAACAAATCTAGGATAGAAAAAAAGCAAGTTTCATACAAATACAATAGTGCATTGCTGGTCTCAAATGCTTGGTCACTTACACTTAAGAGGTCACATCATTTAATCAGTCAGGATATGTAACAGTGCAAGGTGGAGTACATTACAGTGATAAATGTTTACCCAGAGAGAACCAGGCAGTGCCAAGTAGTATATATAGTGGTCAGCACCCTGGAGGTAAGTTGGGAGATACAGTTTAGACTCTATGGTGGCTGTTTGGTGAGGGAGCTTCCTATGGAGCATGTGCAGGTGGCCTGGGACTTTAGCCAATCTCTTAGCTGCAATTTGAAGGACGGATGAGAGGGTGAGTTCTAATGCCTCTAATGCCTGGTGGAAGTCTGTTCCAGAGAGAGGGGGCAGTGATAAGGAAGGCCTTGCTCCCCATGACAGTGGATACACAGGGTACTACTAAAGGGGGAAAATGGAAGAGTCCCTGATAGAATGAGTAACCACATGGGCAGTGAGATTCTGCAAGAAAGGTGACTTCAGTGAGTTCCTGAGGGAGGTGTCAACTAGACTGCTCATGGCATATTCGTAGTGGTCATGTAATGATAGCCAGCCTAATGACTGAGAAAGAGAGCAGTGATGAGTGGAGGAAGGGACCTGGAGGATGAAGTGACACATGGAGTTATACATGGTACTTAGCTGAGAGAGAAGAGAAGCAGAGGTGGCAGAGAAAACAGGAGAGCAGTAGTCGAGAAAGGGTAGGAGATTCCTCTGGGCAATTGCAAGATGAGCTTCAGGGGTCAGGAGGTGGTTTACATGGTAGGCTGCCCCCAGCTTCTGATGGATCCTTTTTATAGTGTTATCAGTGTGGACATTAAAGGTGAGGGAAGGATCAAGAGTTACACCCAGGTATTTAAAGGAGGATACTATGTCAAGAGGAGATGCAATTGGGGTTTCTATGAGCAATGTGGCATTTGTTTTGGAGAACTTTGTGAGGAATGGCTTGGAGCCAAAGAGCATGACCTTTGTTTTTTTCTCATTTACCAGGAGTTTTTTGGAGAGGAACCAGTTTTGAGCTGCATCATAGTTGGTGGTGAGGGTGGAGGATATGGTTTTGAGTGATCTGGCACTATGGTAGATGACGAGGTTATCAGCCTAGAGGAGTGCATTGCAGTTTGTGCTCTCTGCAGGAAGATTATTAATGAAAAGAGAGAATAACAGAGGCCCCAGGATGGAGCCCTGGGGTACACCAGTGTGGACTGGGATCTGTTTGCAAGGTAGTCGCTGAACCAAGCGACAGCATCCATGGAGCAACCTATGTTTAGCAGGGTGGAATTTAGGAGCTGGTGGTCCACGAGGCCAAAAGCTTTTGAAAGGTCCACAAACACCACACCTGTGGCCATGCCAATGTCCATGCTTCTAAGGACATGATGGGAAAAAAGGGCCAACGCAGAGGAGGTGCTGCATTGTTTGTGGAAACCGTGTTGGAGTGGGGTCAGGAGGTTGTCATTTTCAAAATATTTGGAAAGTTGGTGGTGGATGATTTTTTTCTAATAGTTTGCTTAGGTGCGGGAGGAGTGAGATGGGATGGTAGTTTTGTGCTGCAGTCGGGTCACCAGATTTGAAAATAGGCACCACATGTGCATGTTTCCAGGAGTCAGGCATGGTGGAAGATGAGAGGTTGAGATTAAAAATGTAGGTCAGTGGCCTTACAAGGGCTGGAGAGAGGATTTTCAAAAAGGTGGGATGCAGACCATCACTGCCTGGGCTGCCTCTGGATGGTAGCCCCTTAAGGAGTTTGCTAGTGACCTTGTAATCAATGGTTTTTAAGTAGAAAGTAGGGCTAGGCGGACAAGGATGGCTTTGATTTTTTTTTGGACAGAGGGAGGCTGAGGAGGGATTTTGCTGGTGTAGGTGTCAGCAATAACACCTAGATCATTTGTGGGACCATCAGGGGAGGTTTGTTCAGTTATTAGTTTATTCAGCTTCGGACTCAGGAGAGAGTTTATGACTGCCCATAAATTATGGGGGTTTTTGAGGACTCATTCTGCAGATTGATAAAATATTTTTTGTTTCAGGGATTTCACTGCCTGCTTACAGGAGTTTCATAGGGACCTATAAGCATTCCATAATTGAGGGGAAGTTGATGCCTTAAAGGCTCTCCATGTTTTGTCCCTTGCTTTCATTTGGACCAGGAGTTCATGTGCTAGCCAGTGGGTGTTACCTCTTCTAATCTTCCTGGTGGTGATAGGGAAATATCTGTCCTGCAGTATGTGAAGACCTTCCATAAACGATGTCACTGCCATGGAAACGTCTTTGAGTAGGTAGAGTGAGGCCTAGTTAATGGCCCAGGCATCCCTTAGCACTGGGTCCAAGTCAGGGACATTAGATTTCCTAAAATATAGTAATTTGTGTGGTGGATGTGTAGATTTGGTGGTTAAAGCAATATAAGTATTTATTTATTTATTGAGTAAGATCGGAATTACAATCCTTTGAGTCATAGACTCTTTTGCAAAGGCTCCACATCAGGTTACAGGGGGTGGAGGATAGACAAATACAGAAAATACATACATGAACAGGCAGTATTTACAGTTTCAGAATTGACACAGCAGTGTTTCATAGACTCCACATTGGTTACAGGGGGTGGAGGGTAACACTGGGTACAGTAAGGGCTAATCATTGACAGGCAGTATTAAAAGTTTCAGTACTGATAGAGCAGTCCAGGCATAGAAACTTATTTTACAGGTGAGGACATTAGGTATGAACCTAGTCAGCAGGAGAGGTATTCGGTAGCATACCTGGGTCCCTAGGCAGGGGTTTACTGGGTGCCATTACATAGGGTCTAGGAAGACTCAGAGTCAGGGGAAGAGGAGGTTAGGAGAGAGGGTAAATTAGCCACAATAACACTTAGCACTCTCCTTTAGTTGGGTTTTAAGGCCAGATTTGAATCATGAGATGCTATGGGACTAGGAGAGGGGGGAGGGTAGTGAGTTGAGCCCAGAGAGGAGCACGGTACCAGAAGGATCTTTGCCCCAGTGCTGTTCTACAGAGGGGAACCTAAGAAAGATGGGTGTGCTGTGAGTCTTGTATTGCGTCTGGTGGGGGCTGCACTGATAATGGGAAGTAGTCCAATGGGGCAAGCTGAAGGTGGATTTTTTTTGAGAGAATGCAGGTGTGGTATTTTAGTCTTTGTTGGAAGTTTAGCCAACCAATCAGAGTACACAGATTGCAGGTATAGGTTAGTCTGTCACTGCCTGTCACTAGGCAGCAGGCTTTATTCAATGCAGTGTTTATGCTGTTCAGCGTAGTGGGTTCTGCTGAGCCATATATTACTATCCCATAGTCAACTAGGGAGAGGATGGAGGAGGTGACAGCAAGTTTCATGGCCTGAGCAGGTAGGCAGTGCTTGAGTCTGTAGAAAATGCCCACTCTAGTGTTGATAGCGGAGACGAGGAGACGGATGTGGCTATGGTAGGAGAGGGAGGTATCCAGGGTGATGCCCAGGTATTTAAAGTTTGTAACATGTTCAAGTTGGGTGCCTAGGGAGTTTGAAATTAGGAATGCTGATTGACTATGAGGGCTCTGACGGTGCGTAAAGATCATGGACTTAGTTTTGTTATAGTTGGTGATCAGGGGTGATCACTGAACCAGTTCTCTACCTCCTGGAAAAAGCCCTGAAGGGCTTGTTGGAGGGCGCTTGGATGAGGGTGTTTCCAGTACAGGACCGCATCATCAGCATATAGTAGTAGATGACTGCTGCAAGCTTTAGGGAAAGAGTTTAAGAAGAGGGTGAAGAGTAGCAGGCCAAGTATAGACCCCTGTGGGACACCGGAGCAAACTGTTTTGGAGGTGGAGATAGTGGTGTTAATCCTGACATGCTGAGATCGTCCTGAGAGGTAGTCCTTGAACCAGGCAGTGGCCTCAGGGACCACGTTTAGTTGAGGAAGGACACAAAGCAGTAGTTCGTGACTGACCATGTCAAATGCCTTGGTCAGATCCACAAAGATAGCCCCTGCAACTGAGCCTTGGTCAAGGGCCTCATGGATGAACGTGGTGAGTTCAGTAAGTGCAGTGATGGTACTATGGCCCGTCCGGAAGCCATGTTGTTCCTGGCTGAGAAGATTGTGTTTAGTTAGATGTTCTGTTAGCTGGTCCGAAACAATTTTTTCCAATGCTTTGGAGAAAGGAGGAAGAATAGAGATTGGTCTATAGTTGCTGGTGTAAGTGGGGTCAACATTCTTCAGAATGGGAGTGACTATGGCTTTCTTCCAGGTTGAGGGGAACTGGCCAAGGCTAAGGGATAGGTTGAGAATTTTTGTGAGGTGAGGTAGTGTGACATCGAGGGTTAGCCTTATTAGTTTGAGATCTAGGGTGTCATTGCTATACCGGGTATTGGAGATAGCTTTGGAAATATAGTGTTTTGCCACACTGCAGGGGATGACTCGAAGCCTGAAAGGAGGTGAGTTGACATTACCTAGGGTGAGGGGGGGAGGAGGGATAGGGGTAGGGTGGAAGAAATTGGAAGGGAGGATATGGGAGAGGTCAGAGAAGGCAGAGTTAAAGGCTTCTGCTATGGTAGCGGTATCTTGTGTGACATGCCAGGGGTGTGGTTACTGATAGCATCAGCCACGGTGCCCACTTGGAGGACTAGGCTTGAACAGTTGGTGGCAATCTAATCGATGGTGGAATGGCTGGGTGAGTGAAGACTGTATCTGGTGGAAGAGGAGATAACTTGCTCAAGTATATGCAGTATATAATAATGCAAAGGGTCACCCACAATAGGGTGACAAATATGTGGCCAAAGGTAAATGTGCAGCAAGAAAAGCAGTGAAAGTAAACAGTGCAGCCAGCAATTCAGCCATCAGACACACAGTGCAGAAGCCACATCAATCAACCAACCAGCAGCAGCACACACTGAACAAACACATCAGTCATCACACCATGATTACTAGTTGACTAATGCATATCTCGCAACATCTGTCATGTGGGGAGCTTCGACCCCCGCACACACCCCAACATATATAAACACCTTCACAGACTCCATACATTGGGGAATGGTACAACGAGACTCAGGGAAGAAACAGTGGACAATGAGTAAAAATGCTTCCAGTAGGTCCTCTGCCCATGTGCCTGCTCTCTGAGAAATAGCCATCATAAAGCAGCAGCTGATTACCCTGATAACTCTCCAGATACTACAACGGCATAGTATCATATCATATATATATCACATCATACTTTATTTATAAATGCAATTCCAAATTGATCAAAGCACTGCACATCATAAAAACAGTAAAAATCCATATAAACTACAATAAATAAAAACTAAAATTAGGACACAATCATATTATACCTAATGACGGCACAATAAATTTCACTTGATTCAGGATATGCTTGCAGAACAGTCAGGCACTCACTAAACGAGTGAGGTAGAGCATTCCACAGGGTTGGGGCTGCAAAAGCAAAAGAATGAGCCCCAGAGGTCTTTACTTGAACAATGGGAACCTCTAGCAATCCCTCGTCAGAGGGACGGAGTAAGTAGAAGGGGCGATAAGGGCAGAGATCTTGCAGGTAGCCAGGTCCCTGTCCATGTAGGGCTTTATAGGTCAGTAACCCAACCTTGTAGGTGATCCACCAATGTGCAGGCAGCCAGTGCAGGACGTGGAACACAGAAAACATGGCATGATCTTGATAAGCCAGTCAACAACCTGGCTTCCACATCCTGTACTAGCTGCAATCAGTGGCTATCAACCACCAGTAGCCCTAGGTATAACACATTGCAGTAATCAAGGTGTAAGGTTACAAAGGCATGAACCAAAGTTGGTAGATCAACAGGCTGAATCAAGCGCTTAATCTGGGCAATGTTTCTCAGATGGCAAAAAGAGGTCTTAATGACTTCTGACACCTGAGATTTTAATGTCAGGCCGCTGTCGAACACAGTGCCCAGATTTCACACCCAGACTAAGATAAGCAGCTGGTTCCCTCCTAGCTAAAGCTCAGGTGGTTGACCAGCCTGCAACCCCATGCCTTGGTGACCTGGCTCTACCACCAACACCTCAGTTTTGCCCGAGTTCAATCTCAGCCAATTGGCACTCATTCCACCTTGAATTTTGGAGAGGCAGCTATTGAAAACAGAGATTACCCCACCCTGCTCAGGCACAAAGGAAATGTAGAGCTGAGTATCATCCACATAGCAGGACAACTCAGTCCATACCACCTTATAATGTCTCCCAATGGCAGCATATATACTGTAAACAACATGGGGACAGTACGGAGCCCTGCAGAACCCCACATGACAAGGGGAGAGAAGCCAAGCAATAAATCCCCAACATTACTCTCTGAGTCCTGCTAGTGAGGAATGATCTAAACCACCTAAGGACTGTAACAGAAAGTCCACAGAGAATCTGCAGGTGCTCCAACAACACCCCATGGTCTACAGTGTCAGACTCTGCAAAGAGATCAATGTAAACCAAGATGGAATGACTCCCTTGATCCCTCGCTATCAGGAGATCATTCGGTACCCGATCAAGGGCAGTCTCGGTACCATGCCTCTTCGTAAACCCAGATGGGAGAGGATCATAGCCATTGTGAGTTGTTAAGTGGTCATCCAGCTGTGCCGCAACCACCTTCTCAATAATCTTGCCCATAAAGTGTAGGTTAGAGACAGGTTTGTAGTTTGCTAGGCAGTCTGGGTCTAGAGAAGATTTCTTCAGGAGAGGTACTACTACTGCCTCCTTCAGGGGACCTGGAAACACCCCTGCCTCCAGTGAACACAGGACTATCCCCACAAGAACTGGGCCAATGACTTCAACGTACCCCACAAGGAGGTGCATTGGGCCCGTATCCAAACAACAGTAGGTTGGACGCATGCCCTGGATGACCCGTATAATATCTACATTCACCAACTGGCTGAAGTTGGACCAGACAGACCGGGTACTTGCAATTGGTACTTGCAGTAATCAACTGAACCAAGCCACACACGGAACCACCACTGAAACGCTACTAGTCATGCCGCACCAACCTCTCTAACACAACCCATGGGACATTCACACAACAAAGGAAAACACCTGCTAACACACAACCCTCTCTGACAGCCATCAGTTTGCACTGATAACACACAGCTAGCCCACACTAACACATGTTCTCAATACCAAATCACAATCCATTCGCCCTTCTGAAATCACCCACATTACCCTGCCCTGGTTTCCCTGCCTCATTGATGGTATACCTAATGCAAATAGTTCTAGGTTATGCCTGGCAGTGGGATCTCCAGTAAGGTGTTCATAATTTTCTATGTCTCCTAATAGATCCATAACTTTCTCAACATAAAACCTTTCTCCATAATGAAAACAATCCCTCCTTTGTCAGAAGGCTTAAACACAACATTTTTAAGCTCACATAATTCCAGCCAGGCTACTGTTTCCATTACTGGTAAGTCACTATATTTGTGGAAATGACACATGTTGCCTAATTTTTCAATGTCTTGTAAAACCATATTTTCAAAAGTAGTAATAGCAGCATTGGTAACAGTTGGATAAAAGATTTAAGTTTAAATTTACCTGGTCTTCCTTCTATAAGGCTGTAATTTCCATCCTCAAAAGCACCAAAATTGGTGTTGCTCTTTAAAAGTTAATCTAAATTATACAATGGCAAAAAAACTTCCTGGACTCTGATTGATCAGTGTGTCTCTGAGACAGTGATGTTATTACACAATAACATCACTGTATGGATTTGCTTTAGGCAATTGATTAATTTTTTTCAGAAACAAAGATATAGTGCAACACTAAAAATCTATTAAAACCTTTTTTAAATATTTTTTTTTTATTTTGTACAACATCGAGCCATTGTAGAATTACAATAAGCCACTCCAAGGTGTGTGTTATTATGTAATAACGTCACTCCTGGTGTGGTGAAAGCACTCGGCTTCACCTTGGGCTTCAACCCACCCCAGGAGTGACATTATTACATGATAACACATACCTTGGAGGCCTTATTGCTTAATCAACACATTCAATGAAGTCCAGGTTGTTAGTGTCCATTGTCCAACGTCAATTGCACGTCAAAGATTAGAGCTGTGTGCTCAGTGAGGGTTGCTAGCCCCAAAACTAACAACAGTCCAGAACAGGTTGGCACTGTGGGTGAATTTATAACTCTGTTTGTGGGATTTAAAAGCAATAAATCCTCAATTCCTAAGTCAAACATTTGGTGTTTTGATTAATTTCAGAGGTTTAAGTGGTGCCAGCCTGTTCTAGACTGTTGTTAGTGTCTATTTCTGCTCCATTTTCTAATGTAGCTGAGATGTGACTTTCTTTGTGGTCCAAAGCCCACTATGGCATTTTGCAAATAAAAGCATTTTTTAAAAAGTGACCTGGACTGGGTGCAAAACTTTTTTTTGTTGTTTGGTCCAAAATTGGCAGTATTGCTTGTTGCAGAACTGTTGTTGATTGTGTGTTAAATGAAGGATTTTCATTATTTGTGAGAGCTACAGTTCTGGTAGTGGTGAAGCAGTATTTGGTTAGGTTCTTGTTAGTTTAAATATGTCAGTTCTGAATTTGGAAAAATCCATTGAAGGCTATGGGACAAATTGTAAGCCATACGCTACTACCTTAGTCTGTTCTTCAGTCAATTAATTTAATGTTAGTGAAGTTAATTATTGTATTTTTGTTGTATTTCCTCTTAATTTCTCTTTTGGCACTACTATGTCCTCATCCTCTTCTAGTTCCTTTTCATTTTTTTTTTTTTTTGCATGTTGTTTTCTTCCTTAACTTGTCTGATTTATGTTCTGTTGTAATAGTTCCCTGAGCCTGGTAGACCTGGTTTCCTCTGAAAAAACACTTTAGATGAAGAAGGTCCCAGACTAGATATTGACTCAGGTTCTGGGCATATCACAACAATCTTTTAGGAATTCTGCTGTTTTTTGTTTTTTTTATTATTGATGGAGTTAGACTTAAATTTTTTGTTTTGTCAGCTCCTGGATTTGCTTCTATAGCCCTTTTCAATTAGTGAATGCTCTGGTCTATCCCACTTAAAGACCTCCCCCTTCTCAAAGTCTACAAAGTCCCTCTGCAGTTTTGATATTTTTATCTTCTGAAGAGGTTTGTCTCAGCTTTGGTTATGTTATTAATATACTTCTTATTAAGTTTTGCAAATTCTGAATTTTTGTTAAGTGGTCTGTTTTGCTCTTGAATCTATTTAATGTCCTTCTCAACTGAAGTCAAATTCCTGTCATCTTCCCTAATTAAGGATCACATTAATTAACTGGCACAGGCTGTAAATGCTGCTTCAAATTCTGTTTTTAATATTAAATGTGTAATTGCACAAGAAGGCTGTTTATCTGGTCTGAGGCCACATGGCAACCAGCCCTTTTCCAAGTTTATAGTGTGATTTTATTATAGAACTTGTATGTTTCTACATTTCTGAGTTTTTAAAGCTGAGAGAAAATATTTTTTAGCTCACTAGAGTCACTGCTTGTGTGCTGTCTGTGTAAAGTGCTTGTTGGATCCATTCATAGCACCTCAGCACTGATTCCTAGTCACTGAAGTAGTCATGTTCCTCAGCTGATCATCGTGCTGCTGCAGTCAACGAATCTTGCTCCTTTCAAGAATTGGATTGCCTCATCCCTTGAGTCTGCTGGACAGGTCTCTATATACAAGGCACAGGTAAAGAAATCCCAGTTGCCAAACAAAAACTCGAAAAAAAAATGACCGTTAGTAAAGCCTGCAACAAAGGTTCCTGTACTAGCTGTGAGTAGATGAGTTTGACCCAATGTGTATATGTTTGGCTGAGTGTCAAACAACAGCTGCAATGAAAGCAATGCAATCAAGGAATAGACATGGTTGCAGTTAAGGGCAGCTATCCTATGAATGTAATCAAAGCAAACAAGGAAACTGCTCTCAAAAATCATGGCTGGGAATCCAAATTAATGCAAAAAAAGTTTAGCAAAGATTTATTGTTACAGAAAAGTAGCAACAACGACTGGCTGGAGGACACCCAAAATCCCCTGGTACTTCAACCAAAACTGGTTTTCATCAAGGAGCATGTCAGCTCTTATTACTGACAGGTATAAATAGTATACAATTTAAAGGCACAGCAGAATAAGTCACAATTCAGAATCACAATTCATATGAAGTATGATGAAGTTCAGTTTTGGTTGTAGCACCAGGAGACTTTGGCTGTCCTGTATTACTTTGGATTCCAGGTCATGTTGTTTCAGTGCAGTTTCCTTGTTTGCTTCACCTTGAAGGTTGCCTGGTTGGCTGGAGGTCTGCCTGGCAAAGGCATTTACACTGGCTCAGGAGTCCAAGTTTATCTGTCTAGATGCATGCAGTGAAGGTGGTAGTAGCCCATGTTGTTGGGAAATGTGAATGACTCAATCAGGCCAGATGAGGAGGAGGAGGAGGAGGAGGTGGGTGTATTGATTGCTAGAGGATGCATGGTCTGCATTGCTTGCAATGATATTTATGCTGAACTAAGAGTCTGGGTTTTTTCAGTCTGGATGTATGCGGTGAAGGTAGAAGTGGTCCATTCTACTGTTGGCAAACTTGGCATTTAATGATACAGTGTTTACTGAGTTTCTAGTTGGCCTGTAGATATCACATAGGAGAGACAGAGACAGAGGCAGAGACAGAGACAGAGACAGATAATCAGATGGACGTACAGAACAGCAGCACAACCTGAGGAAAAATATAATAACAGGAAAACAAAACTGAATCATAAAGAAAAGGATTCAAAAGATAAGGAGAAAAGGATGGACAGAAAACATTTATTTTTATGCTTCAATCATCCGCATCAAGGAAGCAGCCCTTACAGTCTTCTAAACTGGAGGTTTCTTCATATGAGAATTCTTTCTTGTTCTTTGGTTCATCTACCTCAGTTGAAGGCAATTTGGCAGTGCCAATAACATCAGGCTCTTCAGATTCATCTTCACCACCACTGACACCTTCATGTGGTAGGAACACAGACATGACTGTGTTGCATGGAATGTACCCCACATTCATTTAATAAATGTTAGCATGCCAACATTTCTAGAGGACAGATTTGTATGACTGTCCCACACCCTCCCCACACTGACACTTGATGGTGAAAAGCTCAGGTATTTGACCACTACAGAGGTCACTGCTGACCAATCAGTGACCTTGTTACTCCAATACAGCAAGGGCTCTTCTATGATGGTAAGGTGCCTGGTGTCTGCCAAATATACGTCCACATAGATTACACTAACCTACAATCCTGCTGCCTCATCAGCTCTCCATGTCTTCAATTCCCACTTGGTACAAAATATCCGACAGTGGATTTGTGTTCATTTTTTGTTGTTATCTTGCATGTTTTATCAGCCTTTTTACCACGTGAGGTGGTAGCAACACCTGGTCTTTTTCACTTTCATGGTGTGCCTTACACAACTGTGACTTTAACATTTTTTCCCTATTTATCCATCTTATTAGATTAGTAAAATTTTGGACCAGATCATGCTCACCTTCAAGTTTTGATGACAGGCCCCATTTATATCATAGGTCCAGCATGATGGCTATCCCAAAATCTGCAGACTGCAGGATGCAGTTAATATGGCTATTGCAGTCCAAGACATGAATCATGTGCTCCATTAAGGCATAGCTTTCTGTATCACCATCTTTCTCCAGCACCTGCTGTACATTAAACAGCATCTGCCTGCCCCACTAACTGCCTGTGTTGCATGTTCAAATGGCCATAGAATCATGAATGATCAGGCCATCCATTAGTCACCACTGGTATGTTGTCAGAGACATGAATACTCCAGCACTGTCATGGTTTGTACATTATGCAGCAGCAGATATTAAGAGACGGCTTTGTACTGCTCATACAAGCACTCGATCATGTACAGTTACAAGATCTATCTAGTGACGACTTCCAGCTTCATGCTGTTTTGAGGCAGATTGCTCTTGATCAGCAGTGGCCCGAGATGGTCATGGACCTTTCCAGAATGGGCAAAGTGAGCACAGATGTAATGGGTCACAGTCAACATAGACTTATTATCAGGATATTTATTTATTTATTTTATTTGTAACTTTTGACCAGGAATGGTAGACTAGTCTTCAGGGATTTATAGGCCTGTTTTTTGACAGGGGAATGTTCACTATGACATCAGAGAAACTCACCTATCGAAGAATGGTATTGTCCCAGACCCACATGCCACATGACTCCAGAGACCCAAGAACACCTGTATATTGAATGCCACAATACTGTTAGTTCTGGGGATAGTCTGGATCATCTGTGGGAGGAAATCTTTTTTCACATGTCTCCTACATAGAAGTAGCTCTAAATGTTACTTCAGGAGTGTTGTCTAAATGTAATATTAGTATGCTGCAGATTATCTTTGCTGTCTTGAAATGTTATTTGCAGCAATGCAGCTGCACCTAGGTTCTGTAACAAAAATGGGCTTCATAAAAGTAGATTATAAAACAATTAGTCATCTATTAACAGATGCCTTATATATATAGGATGAGAAAGTATACTCTAAAGAGAGAATGAAGACTTTATAGAAACATGTGTCCTTCTTCTAGAATGGACCAAACAGTATGTCTGTACATATGGTGGTGGTCACATGAAATTTCACTTTGGTCATTAATGAATTTGTTGTACTTATTAATGTTACTTTTTTGGTGGGGGGGTTGTATAAAGAAGGATGTAAATAGTTTCTTGGATATCTTGGAATGCCATGAACATTTGCAGTACCAGCATTTTTCTCTTGTTGAGCTAGAACATTTGTTGTGTTTTTTTCTTTTTTTTTCCTATCTTTAGATGTCTAATTTTTCTCTGCTATTTATGTCTGATTTTGTCTTGCTTATGTAATGGTTGATGGAGTCCCCTACTCTTCTTTGATAAGTGCCATGGGATCTCTTACTTCCACCTGGACAGTGACCAGAGATAGCCAGAAGGGGTCTTGGCTTAATGTCTCATCTGATGGACAGCACCTCATCAGTGCAGCAGCCTCCCCCAATGCTGCACTAGTATGCAGTGATTATGTCACATGGATTATTGCGTAGTATAATTCGTGCAGCAAAAATAGCATCTAACAGAATAGCTACTGGGATAGTGTAGTGCAAGTAAATTACCACTATCCCTGTAGCTGTCATCACTCAGGAGGAAGAGGACAATATGCTACCTGCATGCTGCTTTTCTGAACTGCTGCCATGGTGCAGAGGTTAGGGTCAAAAGCAGCTAAGGGTGGTGGAACATCTCGGATACCAGGTTCTATTCCCGTCCTCATGCCTTTTGTGTCCCCCCCGAGTTTTATTTTTCATTTGTTCTGCCCCCACTCTGCAATTTTGCCCTCCCCAAATACAATTCCTTTCAAGTTACTCCCTGTCCTTGAGTTGCCACCCCCATGGAGGTGACTATTAATTCTCCAGTGGGTGCCAAGTGCGGGGTGCTGAGCTCCCCACAAACACTCATTGCAGCTGTTTGGTTTTTTTTAGCCATGGTAGTGCTCAGTGTTTTCTCTGAGTGAGTGCTACCATTGGCTTTGCCATTTTTTGTGCATGGTGTTTGACCACACTACCTTTGTATCTGGTGTTATGACCCCGTGCCTGTTGCACTACAGTGTCAGTTATGGGCATTAACTCAAGTGCCAGGTGTGCAACTAGAACCAATGACCATCTGATCTTCCAGCCTCAAAGGTGAATGTGCTGCCTACTGAGCCACTGACAGTGCTAGGATATGCTAGAAACCCCCTGCACAATGTGATTAAGACAATGTGCCAGGCATGGCACCCTGATACCCCCCATCACTGATACAGTTCCCTACATTTAAGCTATTATAACTGGCAATGAAACCATCTTTCAGTGCATGGGGGAGTGCAGCTGCTCATCAGTCTCAGCCAGGAGCAGTTTTAGCATTTTCTGACCACGTGCAATGAATTTGAGGAAGAAAGGGGTCAGGGATCTGGTACAGCCCAAAATAACTAATAAGTTTAGCAAAATGACATTTCAATATAAAGTTGCTAACAGTTGAAATGCACTCTCCCAACACCTTAGGAACTTAGAGATGTCATGAACCACTTTTAAAACCACAATGCAGCAGGAATTAAATTTTCACTGTGAGTGCAATAGGTAAACAAACTGGACATGAAATATGCACCAACACTTTGTATTGTATTGTATGTATGTATACATCCCTCCTTGTAATAGGTACCTGTCTTGTGTAATTTCAGTTTGTTGTGTATTGATACTGTTTATTGTAATGAAATAACAGGTACACCTTGTGAACAGGGTATATATAGCCCTAATGGTGTTATCACTGTATCAATAACATTTTACTACTACTACTATTCCCCGGCGAAGTCAAATACTATCCCCGGTAGCTGTACCCAGTGTGCTGTAATTCACAGATAGGAGCTATCAGCTGTTTGCCCTCTGGACCACATATTCATACTGAGATGTATGAATGGTGATGCCGAATGCAGCAGGGTATACATTACCATGCATGCCACCTTCATATAAATTTCAGGAATGGCATGTGAGGAGATGTAATTTATTGAGGGAATCTGCCATTTGAGAGAGGCATGTGCCATCAACCTTTTAAATCCCACATTCTCCACAAAAGAGAATAGCAATGCAGTAGATCAATTGTCAACATTTTAGCCATTGCTGAATTCAGTTCACATTCAACAGCTCGATTGGGTGGGTATTTGGCGTGATGCTCTATCATGCTGTGCAGTGTAGGTTGGATCTTTCTAGGTGCTAGGCTACTGAACAGATGTACTCAGTGTGATGGCATGGCTGGTGGGAAGTATTTGACTCCTGGGGATTCATTTGTGCTGCTTGAATGAAAGCTTTGATTTGGGGTGTTTCTGCACTGGAGTTGCTGTACTTTACTGCCTTGTGTGCTAGTACTCAACTCATCACTGCTGCTATGACCACTACTAGGCAGTCTCATAGGCTTCTCATCACTGCAATAGTCCTCCTCAGCCAACCCTCCCTCAATCGTGACTATTTCCTGGCAGCATCTTGATGTCTTGGTAAATGCAGTTGATACAGGAGAGGGACCACCTGCAACATTCTTCGTTTTGGTGCTGAGGCCAGCATAACACATGCCTGTACATTTGGTGTGTGTGAGTGTTGCCACCAGTGCCTAGGTGGCTGCCCTATTTACCCCAACTAACTTACGCTTGACACAGCTGACAGATAGTTACTGTTTCATCAGCTGGGTCCAGTATATAAAAATTCCAGTCTAGGGATTCTGTACCCTTTGATTTTACATAGTGGTGGAGTGAAGCATGGGAGGGGTGGTATGACATACTAATGCTTTAATACAGTTAGCTAACTGGAATGATGATATACAATTCTCTGATGATTTCTAAAATTTTCTAATCAAAAGTCCCTGTTTTCTACACAAAAGGAGGTTCTTCCTTCCATAGTTTTTTCCCCTGTGTGGCAAATTAATTGTTTCTTACAATTAATTGGCAGACTGAAGAGTTCCAGCAAATATGAGGAGGTCAGTCTGGTCAAATTCTAAGAGTCTGCATATGTGGCCAAATGGTACTGCTGTTTAGCAAACGGTTTATAAGAAGGGTCATTTGAGTAATGAAATTTATCTGTTTCTGGGGATCTAATGGCAGGGTGACACCACAGGAAAAATGGTATTGTTGACACTCACGTGAGACCAAAAGCATTGCAAATTGGATGAACTGTTTATGTGCATTTGTTTTGTGACAAAGCAGGAACTCATGTATCATTCTGTTTCAAACTTGATACATTTATTTTGTGAGAGGCAGGTCCTACAGAGGAAATTGTGTACTTAGACATGACAATTCTCTCTATAAAAAGCCTACTGCCAGTGTGTGAGAGGGAGCGAGAGAGAGAGAGAGAGAGAGAGAGAAATGAGGTCAGTGTGTAGTTCTATATTTCTGACTGTTGGTTTGAAACTGAAGGAGGATGACTCTGATGTGGATTCAAGTACTCCAAAGACAAGAGACTGTCTTTTTTCTGTATTTTCATCTGTAAATTTGACATAGCTATAGAAAAGGCTGGGTTGCCCAGAATCGCCCACTTCCTGATGATGCTCTGAAGTGAAACCGGTAGGAGGCTTGTGGTTCTCATCTGAGTCCCTGTTTAGAAGGTATATGGTGTTTCTGACTGTTCTCTATGTACGAGAGTACTGAATTAAATTAAGTTATTGTTCAACATGCAGCTTGCTTGTTGATTCATTTGTTTGCATCTTGTTTATCCATTTCTACAGTGAGTGGTGCTGGAGTTCTTTGTATATGGTTGCCCAGAATTGCCCTGATGTCATCTCGGTAGTTGAAACTTGGCTCAACGACCGCACCCCAGACTCCACAGTCTCACTCCCCAGTTTTACTCTATACCGTGCTGACAGAACCTCAAAAAAAGGGTGTGGGTGTGCACTGTATGTCCAGGACTCATTACAGTATCTCGCCCTCCCACCCCAACCCTTGAACATGGAGCCCAGGTTCTCACTCTGAAAATCACGCTTGCACCTAACAGAGCCCCCCGTTCCTCTCCTCCGTATACATTCCTCCCCAAAATCAGAAGAATGCCTTCCACTGCATCCTAGCCCACCTCCAGACACTCCCTGATAGGGCTGAAATCATTACCCTTGGGGATTTTAATATAAATTGGCTAGCTGATGCATCGGCTCCCATTAGGAATGCTGCAGCCTCTCAAAACTTGTCCCAACTAGTGACCACTGCCACTAGAATCAACCAGAAGACTGGTATTGCCACCCTCCTTGATCTTGTGCTCACCAATGCTCCCCACAAAGCAACCCAGGTCAGGGTACTACCCAATGCCCTGAGTAACCACTCCCCTGTGCTTTGTCACTGGTTGAATATTGTTAGAATCCCCCCCAAACTATCCTCCAATGCCGCCTCGAACCCAGCAAACTTCAGTCCCTTAGACAATGTCTCTTAGCTAGTGACTGGTCCCCCATCAAAACTGCACTGAACATTGACTCTGGCCTCGACCATTTCATCAACACCTTCAACTCTGCGACCAGTATGCACTCCTAAGCAAAAAGATGGTTAAAGGGGTTAACACACCTTGGAAGTCACAAGTCCTTCTGGACCAGATGCACGAACGTGACAATCTATGGCACATTGCGTTGGATTTTAGTAAACCCGCTGATAGTCAGCACTACCAAGAAGCACATAATAAATGTACTTGTAGTTTTTGTAAGGCAAAGCTGAGTACTACCAAACCTCGCTCACTGCCACATGGGGCTTGAGGCTCAAGTTCTGGGACTCCCTCAAAGAGCTCAGTGGCAAGGCCTCCACTGCACCTCCCTCCCAACTCAGGGCCAATAGGTCTATCACCACAGACCCTGCCCTGATTGCAAATACATTTAATGCCTCCTTCTCCAACCTTAGTAGTGTTCTCCCCCAATTTCTTCTCCCCCACCACCCCAACACTGCCTTGCTCCCTCTCCACCCCCCATTCCACTTTAAAGAAATATCTCAGTGCAAAGCTGCCCCCCTTCTACTCAAGGTCCTCAGCAAATCATGTTTCAGCAGCGACACACTAGATCCAACTGCTCCTTATCACTGGGTCAGTTTCCCTCGAAATGAAAATCTTCCCTCATCACACCCATCCTTAAAAGTGGTGACCGCACTCTGCCTAGGAACTACCACCCCATCTCAATCCTGCCTCCCCTCTCCAAAACCTTGGAGAAGATTGTGGTCACCCAGCCTATGGACTACCTCTCCAAATATAGCCTCCTGTGTCCTGAGCAGCATGGCTTCCGCCATAACCACAGTACCACCACAGCCCTTTTGGAGTTTACAAATGCCCTCCACACATCTCTTGACACTGGCCACACTGCTAGTGCTGTTTTTATAGACCTTTCCAAGACATTTCATATGGTGCACCACACACTACTCCTGGATTCCCTCCCACAAATAGGCCTGTCCCCAGAGACCACTAGCTGGTTTGCCAGCTATCTGTCTGAGAGAACCCAGACAGTCAGGCTTGCCCATACCCTGTCCTCCCCCCTCCAAGTCAGGTCGGGGGTCCCACAGGGCTCTTTTCATGGCCCCCTACTTTTCCCCTGTTCCTCAACTCCCTGCCCAAGGATTGCTCTGGGAAACTACTCCTGTATGCAGATGATGACATCCTCTACAGCTCCCACACTGATCCCACAGCCCTCCATTCTGCACTTCAAAAGTCTTTCACAGAAGCTGAATCCTGGTTTGTTCTATATAGGCTAGTCTTAAATTACAAAAAAACAAAATCCATGGTGTTTGCACACCATCAAAACAAGAACATAGGACAACCCCTGCTCATATTGAACTCTCTAAATGACCTCCTTGAGCAGGTTACCTCATCAAATACCTAGGTATCACCCTAGACTCTGGTCTCACCTACCATGACCACATCCGAAAACTGAACACTGCTGTCGATGTGCGTATTGGCCTACTTCACTGGTACAAGCACTGCCTCCCACCAGAAGCTCTCCACCTAGCTGTCTTGGCATCAGAACTATCACTCATAGACTACAGAATCATTATCTATGAGGCAGCCAACAGTACACACCTAAACAAAATTAGGCTGGCCCTTAATAAGGCCTGTAGACTAGCTACTGCCTGCGCCAGACTCACACATACCTGCACCCTTTACGCCTCAACCAACTGGCTAAACTTTGATGGGAGGCTCAAATATCAGACCTGTCTCTTTGCTAGAAAAATAACAGCAGGGCTACTCCCACCTGCTCTCATCCCCCTACTCCAGGCACCATTGTCCACCCACCTCACTCGGCAATTGGCGACAACCCACTTCCGGGTACCTCACTGCAAGACCACCTCGGATCAAAGAACTGTTAGGTACCTGGCCCCTAGCTGGCTTAACTCACTCCCAAACTCCCTCCTCACAGAACCCAAAATTGGTCAGTTCAAGTCCCAACTAAGAGACCTAATCTCTCATGACTCAGTCTGTGACTGTCCTGATTTCTAGCCCTACCTATTCCCCCTCCCCTCCACGACTATGGACTTAACTCTGGTCCAGCTACCCCTGGGCATGCCTATATTTGACAATGGACACCTCCGTCCAGCCTAGGCCTGAAAATAACCACCAGGGCATGGCTGGTGCCACCACCCTGCAGTGTACGTTTCTGTTAACTGCTACTCTCTGTACTATGTACCATGCTTGGCAACACTCTGCATCTCTGTATCGCCAGCTGCTTTACTGTGTTATCTGTAATCATTTTGTAACCATTTCTGTAACTATTGTGTCTAATTGTTGCTATTGTCCCTGATGTCTCAGTTCTCGATGATGTGGAACCTTTGTAAAGGAGTCTTTAACTCAAAGGTATGTTATCTGATATCGTCAATAAATAAATAAATAAAACTAAGTTTGTGTTTTACAGTTTAACTCACTATAATTTCAATGTTTTCTCCTGTATGCACTCTTGTTCTATTTTGACCAACATGTAAATATATTGTGTAAATAAAGTACTTATTATTTAGCACAATATACAGATTGGTTGTGCATTTTAATAAAAAGGGTATAGTTCGTGTATCTCTGGAGTACCCATCATTCTGAAGAGGCATGCTAAATCTAGTATAAAGTAGTTGAAAAAATATTCCTTCCTGGTACAGGGAAAGGAGTGGAGTGAATTTTGATAAGACAGAATCCACACCTCACCTGGGGTTCAAGCAGTCGGCCTTGCCTTGATCCAGGGGGACTGGTGACTATGCTCAGAGGGTCCAGGTGTCTGGGATGCACCATCTTTGTACAGGGCTGAGCGTGGCTGGAAGGACACAGTGAAAGGCGAACACAGGTGAAGGTTTGCAAAGCTAGCTGTGAGAGGGGTTCTTGTTGGGCAGAGACGGGTGGGTTTGTCAAAGGTGGAAATGAGTGTTTTCTGGGATGATTTATGTACTTTGACGCTGGTTGATTCACTGGTGTAATGGGTTCAGCACTGGTAAGAGGAACAACTGTTGTAGTACTGGAGTGGTACTTTGATAGTTTCATGACATATTGGTGTGCAAAGCCCCACATATTTAGTAGCATCACCACCCTTCCTTTTTTGTTTTCTGGTTGCCATAGGGGAACTTTAAAATAAGATGTCTCAGCATGGCTCAGTTGATAGCACATCCACCTCTGGGCTGGAAGGACAAAGGTTCAGATCCCACACTGGAACTGGTTTCATCTCATCAACACAGGCATCTGAGTGCAGTAAGGGTCTGCTGTACTGTCAGTGTGTGCCGTCCTTCTGATGAGATGTTAAACTGAAGTTGCTTCTACCCATCTCTGATGCTGTCCAGGTGGGTGTCTCCTTGGAAGTAAAAGAACATAAGGCACTTTTCGCAAAGAGCAGGGGATTTTTCCCAGTGTTCTGGACCATAGTCTCCTTCTCATAAAACTGGTTCATGCAATTGTCCAAGGCTGTGTGTGGGTGCTGATGTGTGAAATAGCTGCCCCCACACATTCAGTCATTTCACTACTAGTCTAGCATTGCTTGTAATCTGCTTTGGGAAACAATGTGTATGAAAAGTGCTATATAAATGCTAATTATTCTTCTTCTTCTTCAGCCACATCATCATCCCCACAATTGCTGATATCCTCCTCCTCCTTCTAAGCTCTACCTTCCTCATCTTCACTTTCTCCAGACTCTCATCCTCTCACCATCTTTAGTCAAAGACACATTTTTCAGTATAGTCATTTCTGACTGTGCAACAGTTAGATCCCCCTTCTCAAGCTTTGACATATGGTCAAGTTCCACATTTTCATTTGGGAATGGGACAGTATCATCAACATCAGGCTCAGTGCCACCACAACCGCCAGGAGTCATAGGGACACCAACAACCTCCTCCTCAACCACTGTGCCTGAGTCACACATTTTACTATCTCTTGGACTGATTCTACTGTCACCACCTCCCCCAGGTCCTACCAGCAAGGATGCTGCAGATGTGGTAGAGAAAAAAACTGGTCACATTAATGCCAGCACCACTGTGACCAGCTACTCATTTACTACTAGTAATACTACTGGCCCCAGAGCCCATAGATTATGTTGTTACAGATGTTGTGTTTTTTAACTGCAACATCCCTTTTCCCCACAGAACTCTTGCACTTCTTTGCCATCTTCCAAGCACCTCTCCCTTTAATCGAGCATCTCTTCCCATTTATTTTATATATTAGATTTATAGTATTGAGAGGGAGGGAAGAAAGAAACCCTGCAGTAAAACTAAATCGCCACAGCAGACAACATCTGCCCCAAGGGGTTAGCAGTGTGACCTGATTCTGAACAGAACAGTTTAATGAGTTACAGGTATTAGTAGCTATAGTAAAACTACCATCCTAAAAAGTTTTTTTTTTCTAAATGATGGGAATTAAAAGACACACACAACAGGGGTAATTAGGAAGTTACTGTAAGTAACACTGTTACTCTAAGAACTAAACAAAATAACTAAAACCAATACAGAAAGAGACTGACACAATGCTTCATTCAACCACACCAAACTGTATTACAGAAATAAAATGAGAAATCACAGAACACAGATGAAAAATAATTAACAAGAAAGACTGAGGAAAACAAATAGAAGGTACTGTATCTGCTGCACACAGACTAGTGCTCACAATAAAAACATTCAAAAACATTCCAAATCACTGATCTTTATAGGTAGCCTTGCTAGGTGAAACACCTCCCCTCTGCCACACAGCAGTGCTTCACTATGCAAAACAAAACCGCTCCTTTAAAGTATATAAACCAGTAAAACCAGAAACAAACAACAATAATCTAGCTGCACAAGGCCCTCTAGATCTTTTTTGAGCAATTTTGTTTCAAAAGATTCCATTTTTGGATTTAATTTAAAGTTTTTTTTTGCTGAGACAAGCAGGGACAGTCTTAACTCCAACTCTCTCTTCAGACGACTACACTCAGCACAGCCTCCTTATGCTGCACATCTCATTTCAGTATCATGTGACCTCCTTTCTTATAGTATCGTATATTGCAAACTGTGTCTGTGGACCCCTCTTAGTTGGCAAAGTTATCATATTCACAATTCATGTTGTTGTCCCTATACTGTGAATAGACACTTCACAAGGTGGATTAACATCATGCATTGTAGCAAATTTGCAAATTTATTTACAAAATAAATTTTTTCAATTTCACACACCGCTACTGGTGATGAGAAATGGGCTACTTTCATATTTCCGATTATCTTATCTATGTATATACTGAACCACATGGCGGAAGTATACACCCTTGTTTTATCCCCTTTAGAAAATGGGAATGTAATTCCCTGATCTCTGATTGGCATAGACACTTACCTACACATGTATTTATGTGGCAACAGAGACCGGGAAATATCAAGTCCATGTGCCATCTGCCTGTTTACCTGAGCATATTACTGTGCCACCCCAAAATTGTGAACCTGGCTAGTTGCCATTTTTTTTTCTTGCTTACCGAGTGATTTATTTCATTTTTAATTTTTTTTAATTTTAACCAGGAAAATGACTGGGCACAGCCCTTTCTCAGTCATGCCTGGCATACAAACCATCAGAAATAAAATCACATAAGTACAAACAATAAAAACACGTTACAAACATGTATCAAATCACATATACCCAATTCTATTAGGGTTACAAGAGCAATGATTCAAACTGGTATAGTAAAAAGCCAACATTGTCTTAAAATACTTTATACTATTAGTTTTTTGAATTATGGATGAGAACTTATTTAATATTACAGGACCATACCAAGTAAATAAATGTTTGGCTATTGACAATTTCATTTGGTTTGGATAAAATAAGGTCTCCACACTGTATCTTGTTAAATGTAAACCATGTTGTTTCATAAATTTCTCAGAGAGTTATCCAGAAGATGAATTGTGGTAAACTGTAAATGCAAAGCTATCTGCACTATATTTCTCGAGAGAGAATATTCATTCTCTCATGCAAAAGGCAGTGGTGAGTTCTAACTGGGACCCTAAGCCCAAATCGACATATATTATTTAATATTATTTAATATTTTGATAAAAAAGAAGTCCCTTGATTGAGGAACAATGTGGCACCGTAGTCCAGTACTGGTAACAAGACTCACTTGACTATAAGCATCCTTGCCTCGTCTGTCAGGGCATCTATATTTCTATACAGAAAACCAAATTTTTTATGTATTTTTTTTGCCAACACTATTTAAATGTCCCGTAAGGCACAAAGAGGGGTCTAAATAAATTCCCAAATACTTGAGGGCTACAACCTGAGAAATTTGCATTCCATTAGCATTTTTGATACAAAGGTCTTCACCTCAGGCCAACCTCTGAGTCATGCCAAACAGCATAACTTTTGCAAACTGCGTCTGTGGATAGAGGCAATGAGTGATAATGGCCACCTACTGCTGCCATCGTGACTTCAAAGAACTAAAACAAGCTGACACAATCCATAATCCATTTCCCTTCCATATTGCAGACACCAGAGCGAAGTGGAAAATAGATTGTGTAGTTGTTGTTTTTTTTAATGGAAACAAGATAGGCAGACCCATCAGTGTGGAGGTAGTGCTACCGCCTTCAACACTGGTGACCTGGATTCAGGAACAAGCTTAGGTCATCAGGGCTGACTGGGGGGAAGAGGTCTGAATGTCCCATAGGATCCTCTTCTCCTCCTCCGTGAGAGGGAGAGTAGTGACATCACCCATTTACTGCCTCCTGTGGATGCACAGGTGGCAGCATAGGACTCATGGTGTGGGGAAGGGAGAACACCATTAAGCACTTGGCCGGGACATGCACCAGCAGTTCTATAGCCTGGACTTATATCCTTCGTGTCGGTGTTCTAAGATTCAGGGTTTCAGGGAAATGAGCAACCTAAAAAAAATTAAAAACAAGGTAAAAAGTTCCCACTGTCATGCAGCATGATCCCCAACAGGTGGAGGGGGGCACGGAGCTTGGATGGTTGGTATAATCACCACTGAGCTCCAACAGCACTGAGAGAGATAAAAATAAATGTTAAAAAATGGTGGCAGTGCACGACTGAAGTTGCAGGAGTGAAATCCATGTTGCCAACAGTAGCTTCCTGTCACATTCCCAGGCTCAGAAAAAAAGAAACAGTTTGCTTCAACTAGCATCTTTATTTACATTTTAAAAAAGTAACCTGTAATGGCTGCAGTTTTAATTCTGATTGGTGGTCCCAATGCTTGCAGCACTAGTTTAACAGTACCATCAATAGTTCTCTTTCACTCAGTGTTTTGGTTTGTTTCCTTACACCTGCATTGCATTATCTTGCTGTATGCTGTCCTCTCCCTGTCCCTACCTCCTCCCCCCATTTACAGAAGACTTTGAGGTTACAAGACTTTTCATTTCCCTTTTCTTGACTATGCACTTGAACTTAGGCAAAGGAGTGGTGCTGAGTTTAATGCTACCATCAGTGTTGGGTAAGTTTCTTTTTCTATTACTTTCTATTACTTTTGGAAACTTGTTCCAGAAAGCTGTGTGCAGTCACTAGCAAGGATGGAGAAGTACTGAAAAGTGTAATACACCTTACAGTTACAATTACTTATATGTTTTTATACAAAAGAAATACGTAACTGTAACTGATTACATTTATTTGAAAGTAACTAGTAACTAACCTATTACTTTCAAAAAATGTAATCTTTTATAGTTATTTATTATTTTTGTATTATTTTTGTATAAAAAGAAATAAGTAACTATAATTGTAAGGTGTATTACTTTTTCTAGTACTGAACCATCCTTGCTAGTGACTGCACAGAGCTTCTTGGAACAAGTTTCCAAACGTAATAGAAAGTAATAGAAAAAGCAACTTATCCAACACTGGCTACCATCTTCATTTCTTAACTTCTTTCTCACTCAGTGTTTTAGCTACACTAAAGGGAGAGATAGAGAGAGAGAGAGAGAGAGAGAGAGAGAGAGAGAGAGGCACAGTTACCTGTGTATCACATTTTAAGGTCTGGTTGCTGCAGCTGGGATGGGCAGGCAGAGTAGCAGCGATGAATTTAATGTTACCATCTACAGTTCTTTCATGGTGTTTTAGCTTGATTCCATAAACCCACACAGATTCAGCACAGATTTGGTTTGTTTGCTTGGAGGTGGTGGGTTAAGGGGTGATAGAGTGCAATCTATTGTACACAATGTATGTACAGAACAAACTTGAAAAAACAGTGTAAATGAGTTGTCAAACACGGCAGTGCTCTCTACTGGCAGGTATACTGGTAGAGGGGCTACTTTACCAAAAATTACTTAAAATTAATATTTTACTCTTTTTTTTCATTTTATTTTTGAAATCCTGTTTATAATGTCACATGTAGCCCATTTTCTAAGTGCAATAATACAATCCAGGCTAGGCAGCATGGGCAACAGAAGACCTTCCAGGGGCTATAAAACCCTCCACCTGTGACGTTGGGCCTCAGTATGCCCCTGAATGGTTTGGTAAAGCTCAATACCACCCACCCTGTCAAGTATTATTGCTTAGTTTGACTACAATGGATGACATCATTAAATCGGCTATATTGGATTTAACTTTTAGCCAAGTGTTACTGTATAACAAATAATAGTCAATAAAGTACTATCAAAACCTAGATCAGGAAGGGTCTCCAATAAAATCTACTTAGACAGTGAATCAAAAGCAGCACTTAAATCTATGAAAGCTGCAAACTGGTTACAATTTCTAATCCTAACACATTTCTCATATATGGAGGATAGACTGAAATATTGATCAGTTGTGGTACTGCCTTTCAAAATCCGTGCCAGTTGTGTTGAAATTAACTTCTCTAGTGACTAGTTCTCTAATTTATTGAAAATTAGGTTAGCAAAGATTTTGGCCTGTGTATTGATTGAAGAACTTGGCCTGTATATTGCAGGATAACTTCCTTGTCCTATTTTAAATATCAGAATTATGATGTCCCCCCACCAGCTATCAGGAATATAACTGTCGGCAAGGCAGGTATTTAAAACACAAGAGAGGGTCTGAGCCCACCATGTGGCATTTACCATATATACAGATCATTACTTGGTGCTTTGTTTCTTTTAAAGGATACAGTAATGTCCATAATGGCCTCAACTTTATTTATCTGTAGTTGTTGACCTGAGCGCCACATTAAGCTATGATAGCTTGTTTCCAGGTGTGCCTGGGGCGGTGCATGGACTTGTTTTATTGACTGTGGGAATGTTAGCCATGGCACTGGAAAACTCCACTAATCTTCTTTGATAAGTGCCATGGAGTCTTTTATTTCCACCTGGACAGTGGCCAGAGATTGGCAGAAGGGATCTAGGTTTAACATCTCACCTGAAGGATGACAGTGCAGCACACCCTTTGTATTACAGTGCAGTGTCAGTTATGGGTATTACCCCAACTTTCTGGTGTGGGGATAGAACCCATGATCATCTGACCTTCTTGTTCCAGAGGCAAGTGTTCTAGCTACTGGGTCACTAACACTGAAACTTCATTGCTCATTATTTTAATTACATTACTTCCTTGGGTTATTAGTTCAAAATATAATTTCTTTGAAAAAGGCTAACTTTAGTCTGCCTTATGACCAAATGGAAGAAAATGTTGCTTTTGCTCCAGCAGCCTGGGACTGGAAGCAGACTTGGGGAACTGGGATCAACTTCAGCCAGGGCTTGGAAGTGCGCCTGAGAGCAAAACGAACCAGCCCAGGGATGGAGGTGGCCAGAACCCAACATTGATGCACCCATAATGATAGGATGCAGAGTCTGCTTTTTTAAGAGATGTGGCACTTAAACCTAACATGTACTGTGACCTTTGAGGTCAGCACTTGCTATCCTGATGCCAGGGAAGGTGGTAGGGGAAAACAGGGAGTAAAGATTGTGCCACCATTGGGAGGACAGATGGTGACTGCCTCAGACCATGTGCTGTGCATCTCCCACCATCAAGGAGGTGGAGGCTAGTGGTGGTTGGGATTGGAATGGGTTACACCCTCAAGTCTAAGGATTGGGCCTATGGTGGAAAAGGATAAAAAAACTTGGCAAAAGGTTACATTTTTAATCATTAGCACTACAAAATTGTAAATAGAAAATAAATGCAAGGATCAACATTTACATAGCTTTCTCTTGTCAATACAGTATGGTACTAAGGGTGAGAGTAGCTGGATATTAGCAAATCTTCTTCAGCTTCAGTTCTGCCTCCTGACTTTGGTCCAGCTTTAATACTTCAATCTAAACAATTTGAGTACTTGGTATGGGGATTTAGAAAGCTGCAAGTATGGGTATATGACACTTCATCACCACCCTTCCACCACACCAGTCACTTTCCACCCTCCAGTTGCTCCCACTCTCTCTCTACCCCATACTATTTCATTTTGTGAAAACAATGCTGTCTCCCAGGCTGCCACACACTGGTTACAAGTGTACTGATGTATACTGATGCATATTGATGTATACTGATGCATACAGATGCATTTACTGTATCCCAAAGAAGTTGTTCCTTATGCTATGACACCTGTAACTTTTAATGATCCTTCACCCAAAAATGAACAGTGACAACTCCTTTTATAGCTGGGTCAGGTACGAAGATGAGTCTAGCTCTATTCCATCAAGGAGAGACACACTCTTTTTTTAGATTATTGAGGTTTAAATGGGGTAAAGCCTTTGAAGTGCAGCATGTCATTTATACATGTCTAAGGGGACAGTAGCTGGATAAATTGTGCAGTGATTATTGCAGCTTAATACATAGGTCCATACACAACTGACTGCATATTTTGCACAATACATTACACAATCCAAGTTTCATCTACCTCTGTGAACATCTGCCTCCCCACAACTCAGGCAAACTCCTTGGATAAAGGGACATGGGGCTGCTCATGGTTCCCCTCTTCAGATTTAAATGAGAGGGGATAGGGCATTTTGGTGGAAGCTCCATCCTACGGAACACCATCCTGTAGACAGTCTGGAATATTTCCAGTTTGGGAAGCTTCAAGACTGAAGTCTGGAGGTGACTCTTGTACTTTGCTTTTCAAGGCCACATCTCTTGAAATCTGTGTTTTGAACTTATTGCCATTACATCACTCAACCTCAAGCTTTTTATGTGAAACCCCCATCTGCTAAGCACATTGTTGCAGCCCTACTCTGGGACTGGGGAATTTTGCTTTTTAGTAGGCACTCAAACAGCACACATAAAGCTCTGGTATTGCAAATCCAGTATGTAGAACATTTCTCTTTATTGTAGCAGTAACTGAAATTTACAATAAAACAGCATATTCACAGGCATCTAACCAGCTCAAGGACACTCGCCAACACCCTAGCAGCTTCTAGTCTCACTAGCTCTTTCTTACTGAGGCCCAGAACTGCTGGAGTGTTGATGAGTGTCCTTAAGCTGGTTAGATATCTGCGAGTATGTTGTTTTATTATAAATGTCAGTTATTGCTGCAATAAAGAGACATGTTCTGCATTCTGGATTTGTAATACTGGAGTGGTATGTGTGCTGTTTGAATGCCTTCTATTCCTTTGGAACTGTTTGCTGAAAGTTAGCCACTTCTTGAAAAACGTCAGCCATCACTACCTGAGCAAACCTAACCTGTTGCGTGTAAACTTTGCCTTTTAACCTTCAGGCAGATGGCACTGGATTCAATGTTACTCTTGACTGGGTAACTTGAACTATGTTGATGCAGTGCCTCCACCTGAGGAAATCCTTTGAGTTCCCACAGGAAAAACTAAATGATAGCAACTGTTCCCAGCATTCCCACACTACAAAGCATAAAGTAAATACTATACAGCAAATTAAGTAATGGTACACAACAGACAAAGTGCAAAAACAGGGATGAGGTTTATATACGGAAAATGGAAACATGCCTCTTGAGAAGGAAGGGTAAAGCTCAAGTAAGGCAATAAGCAATACAACAATTAAAATATTTCACACAGATCCCTCAGCTATACCACAATGCAGTCCTGTAATGAGTTGGTGCACCAGTGAAACCCCACTGTCCCATAGAAGCCCCCTTTTAGTCTAATGTGATGCCAGACAGTCTGGTTGAAATGTTGCAGGCCTAATGCTGGCTAGATGCAGGAATGTTCATGGATATGGTAAGGTAAAAAGCAAGCAAACAATTCAAATAGTATTTCCACTCGGTAGAGAAATTGTTTTAACTTGTTTGGCAGTAGTAGCTTTATTATGGGGTCTGTTCTGTATATATGTTTGGGGGGTTGGTTTGTATGGGGATTAATAACGATGAGTACTTTTGAAGATAAAGAAGTTAGGGGTAATATGATTAAGCTATTTGGTATGTATTTTATGGGAAATGCTCGATTTATTTGTGAAGATGCATTCGTTCGGAGAAGGAATCGCTTTACAAATGAATCCCGATATTATGAAAAGAGTTCTTGTGTTAAGCATGTTTTTTGTGGGTTAAAAGTGTCAGGAAGTACTAATATATTATGTTTAATGCTGTTAATTCAAAGTGGGGATATTGAGTTAAATCCGGGCCCTAATTATAAAAGAATTTAGCAGCTTTTGATGGTTCATGAGAATGTTAGAAGTATAGTCCATAAAATGGATGAGTATAGGGTATGGGCAACTAAAACTGAGTATGATTTATTAGCAGTATCAGAAACATGGTTACATACAGGTATAATGCAGGAAGAAATTCAGCTTTCTGGATTTTCTATAGAACGTGCAGATAGAGGTAAAAGGGGAGTGGGGGTGATGTTGTTTATTAAGAATACTCTTGGCCCCTATAAAGTATTGTTAAGTATGAATAAGGAAGGAATTGACTGTCTTATTATTGAATTAATTGCGATAAAATTTGTGGCAGGAGTGTTTTATGCACCCCTAAAACAAAAAGTAAATCATTTGATGTATTAGCAGAGTTAATTTTAGAAAAAATAAAGGACAAACAAGTAGTTTTAACAGGTGACTTTAATGCAGATTGGTTTTAGACTGGAGGGAGGAAATTGGAGAGTAGCATTTCAATTTTGGGTTTGAATCAAATAATACAAATATCTACAAGAAGTACAAAAAATGGAAGTCATGGTTCTCTTTTAGATTTATTTTTTGCATCCCAGGGCATAGTAAAAACCTGGGAAGTATTACCTCTAAATTTGGAGGATCATAATCCTGTTACTTGTACTATTGAGTTACAACACTACATTACTCAACAATCAACTATTTATTGGAGTAGAGATTTTAAAGGGTTTAATGAGCAACCCTTTGTAAATCATTTAAAGCAAACCCACTGGGATAGAATTTATTTGATACCAGACATAGAATTGGCTATTCAGGAGTTTAATTACATGTTTTTGAATGTAATACAGTATCATGCCCCACTAATAAGAAAAATCAAAAGGAATAAAGAAGCCCCATGGATTACTGATAAGATAAAAAAATATTTAAGGATTAGAGATAGAATATGGAAAAAGGCGAGAAAAACAAAGAAAGAAGAAGACTGGAATACTTTTAAGTTATGGAGGAATAAGTGTACAAATATAATAAAAAATACAAAGAATAAATATTATCAGAATAAAATAAATAATTCTTCTGATACCAATCAGTTTTGGAAGCTTATTACAGAGTTGAAATCTCCAAATAAAGATACTATAACTCCTACTTTGGTACAAGATGAAAAACTAGTAACTGATACAAAGGATATAGCGAATATTTTTAATACGTATTTTTTGGAATTACCAGATTTAAAGTTGTCAGATTTGAATGTGAATGGAATGGATTCTTCTATTGTATCAGATACGCTGGTAGCCCATGCAGGAATATTTAAATTTGAAACTTTAAAAGAGAGGGATATATTGACAGAGTTAAAAAATTTAAATAAAATTAAATCAGGAGGTATTGATGGAATTGAGGCCCAATATTTAAAATTGGGTACACATGTAATAGCCCCTATTGTGACCTATTTGTACAACTGGAGTTTGAGTACTTCTACTGTTCCTGAAGTTTGGAAGATGGGGAAAATTATTCCCATTTATAAGTCTGGGGATTGAACAATTCCTTCAAATTATAGGCCAATAGCCCTTTTGCCAATTCCATCTGAAATTTTGGAACGTAAAGTTTATGAGCAGGTAAATAATTATTTGGATACAAATACTTTAATAGTAGATAAACAACATGGTTTTAGGAAGGGGAGATCCACAAACACTGCCCTGTTGGAATTTAATGACTTGGTTGTTACATCTATGAACCAAGGAAAATACACTGGGGCAGTGTTTGTGGATCTCAGTAAGGCTTTTGATTTGGTACAATATGATTTGCTTTTGATTAGGTTAATAGGGCCATAGGGATCAAGGGCCAAATACTAAAATGGCTTGAGTCATATTTGACAAATAGATACCAATGTGTTCAATGTGGCATAATGATGTCGGCCCCTGGGAAATTGGAGAGAGGTGTTCCCCAGGGCTCGATTTTGGGCCCATTATTATTTAATATTTATGTTAATATTTGGTTCAAGAAATTAAACATTGTGAGGTGAGACTGTACGCAGACGACACTGTTTTAGTGGCATCTGCTGACAGTTTCATAGGTATGATGGATTCGCTTCAAAGTGATTTGTTACAAATGCAAAAATGGTTGAGTAAATCTGGTCTCCTCTTAAATGGTAAAAAAACACAAACTATGTTGTTTTCAATTGGTTCATATAAAGGAAAAGAGTCCAAACCACAATTACATTTACAAGATGGTACAAAGATTGAAAATGTATTAACATACAGATATTTAGGGTTTCAAGTAGATGTTAGGATGACATATGTAAATCATATATCAGTTCAGGTAAAGAAAGTGAATAGAAGATTAAGGGCCCTTAGAAGAGTTGCGGGAACTTTACCTTTGGTAGCAAAGGAGCGGTTGGCAAAACAGATGTTGTTACCCATATTGGAGTATGGTTCTATAATTTACATGAATTCAACTAAAACTGCTTTAAATTTGGTCAACCAAACATATTATAGGATAGGTAAATTTGCTTCTGGAAGTACTAAAAATAAGCATCATTGTATAATTTATAATAAATTAAATTGGCTTCAACCTGAAGCAAAACGAAATTATCTTTGGCTTACTATATGCCATAAGATAATTCATAAAAAGTATAACCATCCTTTGTATAAGCAATTAAAAAGAAAGATAAATAATGAAACATATATAAAGACTAGGAATCCATTAAGTAATATCCCAAAGTGTAGAAGCTTTAATAGATTAGGGGATAGAATGCTCCAGAATAGTGTAGCACAAAGTTGGAATGGTTTGACTGAATCACTGAAATCAAATTTAGATTTTTTTAAATTTAAAAATGATTTGTTTGATAGTTTGTATTTTTTATGTATGTGTTTTAAATAATGTGTGTATGTAGTGTGTGATTTTATTTGTGTTTGTATTAGTTATGATAAACGTTAAATGTTAATTGGTAATTATACTAGAATTTATATGCAGGACTTTGTTGTAAATGGGACTTGTCCCAACAAATGATATTTCCTGTGAAAAAATAAACTTTTAATCAATCAATCTTTTACTCAGTCATTTCAGGCCTGATGGCCTAAATGCTGGTCTTCTGCCTAGGCTGTCCACATGGCAAAGTCCTACCTAGGGACCACCTGCCATTGAGCTAATTTTTGTAACCTGTCCGACGCACAGACTTACAGTAAGTATCTAATTTTAATTTGAACTCCTCCAAATTTCTGCTGCCTATAATTTCTTCTGGGATTGAATTCTAAATGGATACTAATTATGCTACGTAAACTACTACTAGGTCTCATAATTCTGTTACATCTGTAGGTCAGAAAGGCAATAATGCCATGTAGCAGCTCTTTCTACTGCAATACTGCTGCAACTAAAATTCAGGATCAATTTGCAAGAACCCAGGCATTGCTTTCTGGTAGCAGTGCAGTCAGTGTAGCACCACCTGCCACATGCTGGCCAGCTTCAAACACTCTGGGCTTTCTGCTTTTAGCTCTTTGTAGGAACTACTTCTCCGTAACCCTACCTCGCAGATCTTGCAAAATCAGCTCCTGTTGCAGTTTTTATTAGTAGCAGCACATCACCCACGTTAACCAGATCCTGATGGGAGAGGTATCAGCTGAATCCAAGTCACTGGTTGGATGAAAGTTTGTGGGCAAAATCCTGTGCATTCACTCCCACAAGGCAACTTCTGGCTTCTGTGACCTTAGTTCAGAGTCCCTGCAGCCCAACTGGCTACCAGTTTGTGGGCAGAGCTGTCTAGCACCCCTGGACTGCTTTACCAGAAGTTGCCTTGAGGGTCATGATGCAAAACAACATGGCTGCCACCATGCTTATTTATATGTTAATTTGGTCCCTCAGAGGCATCTCTGGTCACTGAACAAATGTGGCCAGTGGCACATTTAAGCAGTCTTGGCCCTCATCACGAGTGGCAGAGCAGATCCAAGTCCCCCACTGCATGACACAGCTGTGATCAGCTATCAGTGGGACCCACCGGGATGCAATGTACTACTGCAATATTCTGCAGCAGAGTTACTGCAGAAAACAAAGCATTTTCATTGGCAGTTAATTACTTTTTCATGCAGTAACCTGAAACACTGTTGCACACTAGCAGGTTCCACTGTGTATGCATCTAGTGGGGCTCATGAAAAGTAGACTGCTCCTTTGTGCTGTCCAATCCCTGCTGCAGCAGTCCTGGATGGAAGACTGTATGAGGAGCTACGTCAGAAACATGCAGCTGCAAAGAGGGGGCAGAATTGCTGGGGTTCCTGGGACCCTATTAAAGGAAGCACTCCCCCAGTGTGGAAGGGGGTTATATATGGTAATATACATTTATCTACTGATTTAACTGAGTATTTATTGTCTTTTGTTTTTGTGAATACACGTATTGAACAGTGCTCTGGATTTTCAGAACATCACTATATAAATAAATTATCCTATCATTTCCAAGTTATGCAATATACTGTAGAGTAACAACAGCTCCCTAGGGGACAGAACTGTAACAGATTAAAATTCCATGGTAATGTGATACAGTTAACAACTGAGGAAAAATGCTGGAGCAACATACCCTTGCATACATTAAATCAGGAAGTTCCACCCCACTGGAATTCAACATTTTACATGGTGGAAAGGCTTCTTTAACAGAAAAAAGCTGGTTCATCTGCCAGACCATCTCATGCAGCACAATGATCCTGGAGTATTTTGTGGACCATACTGTGATTGGTCTCAAGGAAGATCCATTACTCTGTCAGAAACAAAAGAGAACAATATGGCCAGATCTAGCAAATCCTGCAATAATGCACCTCAGTTATCCACCTTCAAGCGGATATTCAGAATGCATATTTAGTGCAGCTGGAGCAATAGTCACTGACCACAGAACACTGCTAAGTACAACATACAAGAAAGCTCCTCAGGTGAGGGCTTCAAGAAGGCCTAAAGGCAAACTTATTAGAATGTAGCTCCTGTGTTACTGCTGATAGGCTCCCTGGTATTGTAGGAAGGGATGCCCCAGAAATACCTCCTTTGTGTAGTCAACCAGGAAAACCGGATGATCTTCTAGAGTCAATAGGGTACTAAAATAACACAGATCCCAGCCTGTACTGGGACAAAATAGCTAGCATGCCCCACAGAGAAGGATATATCAAATGTTTGTTATTGGATGTACAGTATGTGTACTATAATGTGTCTTTGTAACTAATCTTAAGTGTTGTATGACTGCCTGTTTTTATGCATTGCTTATTGTTTTTAGCCAGTCTAATTTATCTCTGTAATTAATCCCACGTTGCCCCTGAAAAAGGACCTCCAAAGACCCAGCTGGTTTACCCAGTCAACAAAATTCAAATAACTAAATCAATAAATAAATAAAGTCCTGCAAATGTGGAACTGATACATTTCTCAAAACAAATGCTGACAGTTTCCCAATTATCATATACACTGAATTATGTGAGTCTGACTCTGAACATGAACAACAGCCTGCGAATAGTGATACTGAATATGATGACTAGGTTGTGCCTGAAATTAATAGAACCATTACCACTGCCACCGTGCCAGCCACATGTGCCACACTACTCTTAGGTTTCTTTTGTCAGTCATCAGTTTTATATTACATAAGTTTGATTGATGCCCACCACGGGTATTATTTCTGGAAACAGCAGCAGCCTCATTCAGAACAGCTACATCTTACCTCATCAGTGCCCACCATAGGTATCATTTTTGAATACAGCAGCAGGCTCAGTCTGAGCAGCTGTGCCTCTCATACCTCCCTCAGCAATGGCCCCCATGGGTATAATTTTTGGAAACAGTGGCAGGGTCACTATCAGCAGCTGCGCCTCTCATACCTACCTCAGGAATGCCTGCCATGGGTATAATTTTTGGAAACAGCAGCAAGCACAATCAGAGCAGCTGTGCCTCTCTTACCTACCTTAGCAATGCCCACCATGGGTCTAATTTTTGGAAACAGCAGCAGCAGCAGGCTCAATCAGAGCAGCTGCACCTCTCATGCCTACCTCAGAAATGCCCACCATGGGTATAATTTTTGGACACAGCAGAAGGCTCACTAGGAGCAGCTGTGTCTCTCATACCTGCCTCAGCAAAGCCTGTCATGGGTATAATTTCTGGAAACAGCAGCAGGCTCACTAAGAGCTGCTGCGCCTCTTGTACCTGCTTCAGCAAGGTCTGCCATGTGTATTATTTTGGGAAACAGCAGCAGGCTCACTAAGAAAAGCTGTGCCTCTCATACCTGCCTCAGCAATGCCTGCCAGGGGTATAATATTTGGAAACAGCAGCAGGCTCTCTAAGAGCAGCTGCGCTTCTTGCACCTGCCTCAGCAATGCCCCGCCATGGGTATAACAGCTGGGGGCACCCAACAGTCTATCAGTCCAAAAAAAAACCTCTTTCACATGGTTTTTGTTATGGTCAGGGTCCAGTAATTGGGTAGTAGAATGGGTTGGATAGTAACTACCTGAACCAACCCGACTATACAGTTTTCATCCGGGTAATAACTCCCATATCCCTGTCCTCTGTGGTCTGTTCTAACCTTAGCACTCCCCCAATGTTTAGTTTTTGGATTCCTTTGGCTAAGTGCATACCCTGTACTTTTTGGTGTCAAAATCTTGGATCATCTTTCAAGTTTATCCAGATCACTTTGCAAGTCTCATACATCCTCAGTACTACCCACTTTACTACCTTAGTGTCATCCACAAATAGATGTATCTTGCCCTGAATCTCTTCTCCAGTGTCACAAATGAACACATTGAAGGGAACTGAACCCAGAACAGATCCCTGTGGAACCCCAGTATATAGCCCTGACCTAAGAGTGCAAACCATTTAGTATCACCCTTTGGGGTCTCTCTCCAAGTCAGTTTTGTATCCACCTCCTGACTTTCTCCCCCACTCCCACGTCTCCCAATTTCTTCACAAGTCTTTTGTGGAGCACACAGTCAAAAGTCTTGCTGAAATCCAGGTACACGGTGTTCAGTTCATGGCTCATGTCCACCACCTTGGACGTGGTATTGAAGAATTCTAAGAAGTTTAGCTGACAGGACCTCCCATTTACAAAGCCACACTGCTTCCTGTCCTAGAGACCTCATGACTCCAGGAAACCAACCAGCTGATCCTTAACTATAGACTCAAGGAACTTCACCACAATGTAAGTCAGGCTAACCAGACTATTATTCCCTGGATCTCCCTTATCCCCACTCTTGTGCTGGTGGACTGCCTCCTGCTAGTCCATGGGGACTATGTCCATCTCAACTGAGCAGTTCAATAGATTTGTCAGGGGTGCTGCCAGAGCCTGCCCTATTTCTGTGAGCACCCATGAGTGCAACCCATCTGGTCCCAGGGACTTACTCCCCTTTAGCCCTCTCATACATTTCAACAACCTTTCTGTGGTGATAATCTCTATTGTCATTTTTCTTCTTGAATGATTTTGATGAAATAGCTACAGCGAAGGCACCTGACACAACAAAAGACAGAACTGCTGTATCCAGGTACAATGGGAGCAACCACAGGAACCCTAAGGACAAATGACAAGATACTTAGAGCATCAACTGTGGAAACAAACAACATCACAAGGAAGGCAGGGCAAGCAGCCAGTGCCAACAGAGGTTGGAGGCAGTTCCAAATGGGCAACATAAATGCCACACAGTCAATATTATTCCAGGAAAACAGCAGCTGAGGAATGCCCACAGCAGCAACCAGGAGAAGCAGGTGAGGTTGAAGGGAGCCACGGAAGAACAGCGCACAAAAGAAAATGCTAGGGAAATAAGTGGGATGATGGGCAGCTGCTAGGCAGCAATGGCAATGAGTGTCCAAAGGACACTAAGGCATGCATAGTTAAGTACCACTCAGTAGGGAGGGGTATAGCGAGAGTCGATCACTACACCACCGAAGCATAGCAAGCCTGTAATAGTTATGGAAATAGTGCTGCAGCTATGGTGTATATTTCTAGTAAAGCACTGTTGGAAATCACACATGAAAGGCCAAGGACTGAGGGCATGCAGTTTGAGCTAACATCATCCACTATGGCTGCCATCCCCCCCTAGAATACTCAAAGCACATCATTAGACCAATGTGCAGAAGCATGAACTGTGACTGTCTGTGTCGCACCTGTTCTGTGGATAAAACGTTAAGGACCTGAGTCACCAGTGCTGCTAATTTAGTCCCTTACACAAGTAATAAAAAAAAAAGCTGTTGAAGTGACTAAAGGAAGTCCACGGCACTTGTACAGCTGTTTAGCATGCTTCTGAAGCATGCTCCTGAGGCAACTGCTCATTCTCACCCTTCTGTTCTCATGCTGCCTGAAGATGCTGCTGTGCTTCTGGAGGTCATCTTAACTAGGTTGCAGCAAGCTGCCAATCTAGCAGCTGCCAGATGTCCCCCATTTTCAGTTGCTCATCATTTGTCATTATGTGATTTAAAGGGCTCTGACTTGTCCCTATAATACAGAACACATCCTAACTGGCCTAGCTTTTCAAACAATATATCTGTACAGCATCAGACTCCTGTTTGCAAACTAGGATTACTGAAACAAATTTGATGCTGATGCTGTGGACATTTTGTTCAGTACTAAAAAGAGCTTTAAACAAGTAAAAAAATAGCTTTAGGGTCTAATCCACAAAGGCCTACCCACCCTACATGTGTGAGTAAGGTGGGCCAGGATGCACAGAGACCTCACTGTATCCCCAATGACACGTTGGCAAACTACAGATGGCATTCCCAACTCAATCCATGGATCTATATGAACAGTCATGTCAAGAGCTGTCAAGGAGGCATTGCTGTAGTCTGCAGTCATGCACAGTGCTATGTTACACACTACATAGGATTCTGGGAGAGTATTCATTCTACATGAGGGGATCCCTCCCACAAATCATGTGTCCCAAAGACTAGCTGCCCAGGAATTAGGGATGGGAGAACCTCAAAAGGTTCTGATAAGCAAAAAAGGTTTGGATCCTCATCTGAACCTTATCTGAACCTTTTATGACCTTTATTGTTTTATGGTGACTGTATGTTAAAAAATCCTTTTAAACTGCTTTCAATCAACATATCTGTTGAAAAAAAAAACAATTAAACCACTGTTTAGGAGTAGACAATGCTCTCTAATCACTCTTCTGTTTCTGACATTTGTTTGTTTGTTTGTTTAGTTTTTGTTGACCAGGTAAGTGCACTAGACAAATCCTGCCTATTTTCAGGCACGACCCGGGGTAGGGGGATACAGATGAATGCCAACTGACTTTGAACCAGATTAAGCTGTTGGTGGTATTTTTAGTGAATGAGGGAAATTTGGCCAGGACACCGTGGAAATTCCTCTACTCTTTTCGATAAGTGCCATGGGATCTTTAACATCCACCTGAACTACCACCAATCCAAGCAGATGGGACCTCGGTTTAACGTCTCATCCGAAAGACGGATCCAGTGGGCATTCCTCAGCTGCTGTTTTCCTGGAATAATATTGACTGTGTGGCATTTATGTTGCCCATTTGGAACTGCCTCCAACCTCTGTTGGACGGATTTAAGAAAGTAATACTAATACTGTGTATATGTTATATTATTAACAGTAGTGATTTCTATTTTTCAGCAGGTACAGGCAGGCACCAGGTGAATTTTAGACAGTTAAGTGATGAAGAAGAAGCCAGGAACCCAAAAACAGTACCAGGCCAGAGCAGAGGGCAGCCAGTCAAAGAGAGCCAGTCATACTGCTACCACTTCAAGACTGCAGCCTGCTACTAACCCCACCTACTACAATCAGGGGAAAACCAGAAGTAGTCTACCAGCACTGAAATCAATATGGTTAAGGCACATTTACCAAAAATGATAGCTTAGAAAAGAATGAGAAAGTGACTGTGATGACAAGAAAGTCCCAGATCAGATCTCTAGTTTGTAAATAAAAGGTCTCCTCCTGAGTCTGATTTTTTTAGAAGGGGATAATAGTGTGTTTAAATAATTGTACTTTGTAGTAGTACTACCACTACTTCAAAGGGAAAAAATGGAGCTAGCAGCATTTATCAGTGTAGTTATTTAATTGTGCACATTTAGGTAAATGCTCTCCTTAGAATCACAAAGTGATTGTGTATGTGAGAAGAGGGACTTGTCTGCCACAGTTGCTACCAGTACGTGATGACGTGAACATGATGCACTGGCTGCACCTCCCACCCACCCCCAGGATGACGATGATGCAGTCCATAGGCAGGCAAATCCTAGATATCTATTTTTTAAACCAGACTCCTGAGTCTGACTTTTTGTAGAAGGGGTCAATGTGTTTTATGTATGTCACCAATTATTTTAGCATAGCAATGGGTCTTGGTATGGAACGCAAAGTGAAGCAATGTGAAAGAACAAGAGCACCAGGCTGTCCAAGTGACCACTTCACCACTGCTACTACTACCACTACTATCAGGGGGAAAATATAGAGCTGTGGTTATATAAGAAATAATTATTCTTATAGGCATTAGGTAATAAAATAAATGATCTTGTCAGAATGACAAAGCGATTGCATGTGAGATCAGGGACACAATTGCTACCAGTACATGATGATGTGAACGTGATGTACTGGCTGCACCTCCCATCCACCCCCAGATTGACAATGGTAAGGTCAAAAGGCAGGTAAGTCCCAGATCTCTATTTTTTTTAAACCAGTCTCCTGAGTCTGACATTTTGTAGAAGGGGTCAATGTGTTTTATGTATGTCACCATTTAATTTAGCATAGCAACGGGTCTCGGTATGGTACGTAAAGTGAAGCAATGTGAAAGAACAAAGAGCACCAGGCAGTCCAAAGTGATCACTTCACCAATGCTACTACTACCACAATTATCAGGGGGAAAAACAGAGCTATGATTATATAAAAAATAATTATTCTTAGGTGCATTAGGTAATAAAATAAATGATCTTGTCAGAATGAGAAAGCGACTGTGTATGAGATCAGGGACTTGTCTGCCACAGTTGCTACCAGTATGTGATGACGTGAACATGATGTACTGGCTGCACTTCCCACCCACCCCCAAGATGATGATGATGTGGTCGAAAAGCAGGCAAGTCCCAGATCTCTACTTTTAAGCAGTCCAGTGAGTCTCAAAATTGAAAGCTGATGTGTCACTCCACAGCTGCAACACAGGTACTGCTGTCAGTGTCATCCTCTTCAAGATCAGCATCACATATATAGCCAAAGTCTGGCAAGTTAACCTTCAAGAACGTTAGTTTCTCCACATTGGCTGGTGTTAATCTTGTTCATTTATCAGTCACAACATCCCCAGCAGAGCTAAGTAAATGTTTGTAACAGATACTGGAGGGTGCTCATCCAATATACTTACAAGCCAGGGTAGCAAGCTTTGGCCAGCATGATTTTTTCTCCAGCCAGTAAGCTAAAGGGTTATCCTTAATACTAATGTTGAGCTCAGACAGGTATGCATCTACCATGCTTACTACTGAACATGTATTTTCTCCTTGTGGAATTTCAATGTCCTTCAGATGGCCCAAAATGTCATCCTCCTCATTGTCTGCTACTGTACTGGTTTTTGTAACAGTCTTTTGAATTTGAGGTGGTGTCATTGTAGTACTTCTTGCCAGTCTTCCTAATGAAACCTCACTTCCTGCATCAATCAAAAGTTGCCTGTAGTTCAACTCCTCCATATCGTCAGAAACCACATCAGGAAGGTGTCTGTTCCAGAAACATGGTTCTAGCAATGTTGCTAAGAGATATTTCTTGCTCCGTGTCATTGCTGATAATGCTATATTTGGTAAGCATGTTATTGACTGCAGATTGGTTCATATCTAAGTTGCCCATCATTTTCTCCAGCCTTTTTTTGAGATTAGAATGAGTGGAATAACTTGGCTATGGGATGCCTTTTCTGCACTTACCTCTTTTGTAACACTCATGAATGGTTTCAGAATGTGACACAACTGTTCCATCAGAGACCATTGAGTAGAATGGAGTACAATGCCCTCCCCAATGTCATTGTACATGATATACTCAATGATAGCTACCTTTTGTTCAAGGATGTGTTCAATCATAAAGTAAGTTGAATTCCATCTTGTTGCTACATCCTGAACAAGCTGGAGATGAGGAAGACTTTGACCTTCTGGATGTCAGCAAGGATGTCACTGGCCTTTACTGAATGGTTGAAGTGCCACACACTTTGTGCACTGTATCCACAGTAGATAATACTTGCCAGTCATTATCCAGGAAGTTTTGAATGATTAGGTTAAGACAATGGGCAAAACAGTGTATATGTACATAGTTGCCATTGTGAAGTGCTTTTTTAATATTTGAACCATTGTCGGCAACAAAAAAAACCCCAAAACTTTCATATAGTGCTGTGCAGAATGTGGAATTCCACCAGCGGAATTAGTGTGGAATGACCATTCTGCCAGTGGAATTTCTGCTGGAATTTCACTGGTTCTTCAGCAGAATTCACTGTGATCAGCGGAATAATATTCCGTGGAACAGCAATTTTTCAGCGGAAAATTATTCTGCAACAATTTCCATGGAAAATATTGAGATCCGTGGAATAATATTCCATGGAACAGCATTTTTTTCTGTGGAAAATTATTCCACAACTATTTTCTACCACAGAACTCCACCATTCCGTTTGTGGCAAAATTTGGTGGAATTTTGAAAATTCTGCAGAATTTCAATCCAGTGGAATTCAAAAATTCCACATAGCACTACTTTCAAACCCTGTGAAGTGACCCAAGCAGTAAGTAGTCTTTCCAGTTCTTGCTGAATGTGCTGTGCTGTGTGTGTCTTGAAAGTGACATACATGGAGAACTGTCATTTTCTGAAGCGTGAAGGGTATTTCTGAGCTCTAAAAGATAGTAGTGGTAGCAGTAGTACTGGTTGAAGTGGTAGCAGACAGGCTAGTAGTACATGAGGATGACGATAAGTTGCCCACAAAACTGACCCAGTGTTTAGTAAGAGAAAGATAGGCAATGGTTTAGCTGCTGGTCCACATATCAGTAGTAAAGTGAACTACCTTGTCCTCAGCCTCTCGGAAAGCATGCCTTACTTGAACTACTAAGCTGTCATACAGCCTGGGCACAGCAGTTACTGAGAAGTATTTTCTTTTTTTTAATTCAATTTCAAGTTTATTGATTTTCCTCATACAGTAGTAGCCACAGACATTGCCAGCTATTTCCAGATATTTTGTGAAATTTCTGAAGAGTTTCTCTCTGCTGCCCCTTCTGTGGAAATTCAGAAAGCAGGAGATAGTTCTGGAATATCACAGGCATTTCAGGAAATAGCTGGCAGTGTCTGTGGCTGCTATGGTAGTATACATCGTAAGTGTTATACATGAAATGGGTACAGACAGACATAGGGGGAAGACCCAACTATTTTTGTCAGCAATTTTTGAACAAATATGAGGGTGTCCATCCTTTCTTCCCTTTCAGGAATGCCAGTTATCACTACATTATTGTGACAACTTCCACCTTCGGACAACGAGGCCCGCATTATCTCTGTCCACATTATCGCTGGCCCGTCGGCACAGCTGTTGGATTCCCACTTTCGACACCAGTGACCCTGGTTCTGGAACAGACTTGGGACACTGGAGGGCCAGCCAGGGAGAGATGTCTGGGATCGTCTGGAGACTGCTAACCTCTCTTGGGGGGAGGGGGGATTAAGGACTCGGTGCTTGCCGACCCCTGGCAGAGGCTGGGGTATGGCAACGTGCTGGGGCCATACATACTAAGGGGGCTACATTATTGTGACAATTTCTAAGTTTTCGATTTTATTCTCTAGTTTTTTGATGGTCTGGCAATTTGTAGTTATGAGTATATCCATTCTGTCTGCCTGCTTCTCTACGGAGATATTGCAGGCCTCATTGTCCGAAGCGCACCTAGTGGTGTCCTCTAAAGCATCAGAAATCACCTTCATGGTGGCCCATCAGCACAGCAGTTGGGATTTCTACTTGTGACACCAGCAACCCTGGTTCAGGAATGGATTCAGGACACTGGAGGGCTGGCCAGGGAGAGATGGCTGGGAGCATCCAGAGACTGTTCACCTGTCTCAGGGGGAAGGTGGATTAAGGACCTGGTGCTTGCCGACCCTTGGCAGAGGCTGGGGGTATGGCAGCATGCTGGGGCCCTACATACCAAGGAGGGGGCGTGATGAACACCGGCTTACACCTTGACATTGTGGCAACCACGCCCCTGGGGAGCAAAGCAGAAAAGGCTCTAGGGATGACTGGATGACAGTCGCCTGCTCCCATTGTCGCTGAGTTCTTGATGTGGCCCAGATCCACCCTAGCAGCACCCGGGCCAAGTACAATGTGCTGGCCAGGCCCTACCAGTGCCTATCTCTCTTGGAGGAGGGGGACCTGCCCGGTGAAGGGTTATGTCCAGATTACCCAGAGGGCTGCAGATATGGGGTGGTAAGTGGTTGGCATCAGGGAAGGGGCACCAGCAGGGACCTTGGTGGCCTGAAGGAGTGGCCACCCTAGAGCAAGGAGGAGGCGGATTAAAAAATAAATAAATCGCCTTCACTTCAGAGACAAGTGATCGAATTTCATCTTTAAATGGTTGGAACTCAGAAAGAAATCATTCCAAGGTAAGCAAAGTTAGCTCTGTAGCTGCAAGAGGAGAGGCTGAGTCTGGCTGCAAGTGGCCTGAGGTAGTAGGATTAGCTCTAGGTTTCTTCAGCAGCTTTTCTGGCCTGACAGGCGGCGTATGCCGAGGCGCCACCTGTCACATCTCCACTTCCATTCTCCACCAAAATTTGTCTTCTGTGGAACTGGGTAGAGTTCTGTGAGCTGCTGGGCACTGTTTTATGGCTGTTCTTTAAAGAAATTGAGACTAAAAGTTGAAAAAGCTAACCGGGTGAGCGGAACACTAGCGGAGCACGTCCTATTCAGTTAGCTGCATCATGTGACTGTACTGAGAAGTACTTTCTACTTGGCATTAAATATCATGGCTCTAAGTACTCCAGAAGCCTTCTGAAACCCACATCTTCCTCAATAGAGTATGGCTGCAAATCAAGTACACTCATATCTGCTATTTTACGATTTATTGCCAGTGCTATGGGATGGTTTCATGAATATTTAGACTTTCTTTAAAAACTTCTTTTAACTTCAACTGCCTCTTATTGGGGGGGGGCTAAAGTTATATTTGGCTGGGGTGTTGTATGACTACATGCCATGCCTGGTGAAACAGAGGACCTTACAGAATTATCATGACCATGACCGTGAGGTGAAAGTGAACTTGTGGATCTTGCCTGGTGCTCGTCTCCCACTGTTTCAGTGGAATGTTCCTGTTCACCGACAGCCCTGCTAGATTTCCAGCCACCAATGTTAGACTGTTTTTTTGAACCATATACAATGATTGGGTGAATTCACAAAAGATGTTGCATCATTGTTGTGGTTCCAAGATGCCCTTTATTTTTTCCCCTACTAACACGCGTTGCAATGCACACATATAGCTTGGCAAGCATCCTTGGGGTTAACGTAAAAATGATTCCAAACAGTAGAGGTGGACTGTCTGTGTCTAGTAATAGTAATAACCTCAGTAGGACTAGGAGTTGAGTGACTGAGTTTATGTGGGGAACACATATCAGGGGAGGATTCAGGTTCATCAGGTGAGACGATCACAGAATCCTCTGCCGCACCATTGCCATCATCATCATCTTCACTACTGTCAGACTTTGTTTCACTTTGTGTGGCTTGTACCTTTGACTTTTTCTTTTTCCCTTTTGACGTTCTACTACTCCCATCATTTTTTTCACATAATCTAATCAAATCAAATCAGTTTTATTTATAAAAGGTGCCTTTCTGAAACCAAGGTGCCTGTACAATAAAATATATAAAATAAAATAAATTATTATAAAACAAGCATACAATTCTACAAAACGCAATATAATAGCAGCTTAGTAAAGTAAAATAACCCCATCAATCAGCAAAAGCCAGGTTAAATATATAAGCAGTGTCAGTGGCTCAGCAGGTAGCACACTCGCCTCTGAGGCCGGGAGATCAGAGGGCTGTGGGTTCAGTTTCCACATCTGGCACTTGGGTTAATATCCCAATACTGACACTGTAGTGCAGCATGAGAAGGGTGTGCACTTCTGAGGTGCCGTCTTTTGGATGAGACGTTAAACCGAGGTCCCATCTGTCTGGACTGGTGGTAGTTCAGGTGGATGTTAAAGATCCCATGGCACCTATCGAAAAGAGTAGGGGAATGTCCCTGGTGTCCTGGCCAATTTCCTCATTCACTAAAAAATACCACCAGCAGCTTAATCAGGTTCAGTTTCAGCTGCTTACCATCTGTATCCCCCCCCCCCGGTCGCCCCTGAAAAAGGGACTTCTAGGCCCAGTGGGCTTACCGGGTCAACAACAATCAACAAATAAATAGGTTTTTAAAGCAATTTTAAAACTCTGAACAGTTAGGCAATCTCGTACCCGATGAGGTAGACAGTTCCACAGGGACAGAGCAACAAAACTATATGCCCTTGCTCCCAATGTCTGCAAATATACCCTGGGAACCTCTAGCAATCCCTCATTGGTGGATCGGAGAGGATGGAGGGGACAATAGGGACAAAGGAGATCTTTCAGGTAACCCGGTCCCTGGTCGTGTAGGGCCTTATAGGTTAACAAAGCAACCTTAAAGGTGATCCGCCATCGTATCGACAGCCAGTTCAGACCATGGAGCACAGGTGTTATATGACTGGCTCTCAAAGCACCAGTCAACAACCTGGCTGCCGCATTCTGCACTAGCTGCAGGCGACAGATAGCTACCCCCGACAGCAATAAGTAAAGGGCATTGCAGTAGTCAAGGTGGGAGGTAACGAAGGCGTGAACCAACATTGGAAGATCATCAGGAGAAACCAGATGTTTCACCCGGGTGATATTTCTCAGATGGTAAAAAGAAGATTTAACAACTGCTGACACTTGTGATTTTAAAGTCAGACAGTCATCAAATATAACGCCCAGGTTCTGTACTCGGTCTGAGGTAGCTAGCTGGACACCTCCAAGCTACAGACCAGAAGATGAACCTGCCAGCATACCCGCCTCACGACAACCCGGGTTAACAATCAACACTTCAGTTTTTTCAGGGTTCAACCTTAGCCAGCTCACATTCATCCAGGCCTGAATTTCAGTTAGGCAGCTGTTAAGCACTACGACAGCATCATCTTGTTCAGGGACAAAAGACATGTATAGCTTAGTATCATCTGCATAGCAGTGAAAACTCAAGCCATACCATCTAATAATTGCTCCCAATGGCAGCATATACACTGCAAACAACATGGGTGCTAAAATGGACCTCTGCGGAACCCCACAAGGCAAGGAGAATGGAGCTGAGGTACAAACCCCAGACATCACTCTCTGAGTCCTGCCCATGAGGTAAGATTGAAACCATCTGAGAACAGTCCCTGAAAGTCCATAGATAAACCACAGGTGATCCAACAGCACACCATGGTCCACAGTATCAAATGCTGCAGAGAGATCAAGAAGGACCAAGATGAAATGAGTCCTTTGATCTCTCGCTATCAAGAGGTCATTTAGTATCTGAACAAGAGCCGTCTCAATACTATGTCTCTTCCTGAAACCGGACTGGAAAGAATCATAGATATTGTGGCTGGTCAAATGGTCCTCCAGCTGTAAAGCCACCACCTTCTCAATAACCTTACAGAAAAAAGGGGAGGTTAGAGACCGGCCTGTAGTTTGTAAGACAGTAGGGATCCAAGGAGGGCTTCTTAAGAAGAGGCTGAACCACGGCATCCTTAAGAGAAGCTGGAAAAATTCCTCTCTCCAAGGATAACCAAACTATCTCGGCAAGGACCGGGCCAATGACCTCAACGCAGCCAACAAGCAAGCGTGTAGGACCCGGATCCAAACTACAGTTGGTAGGTCGTAAAGACTGGATAACCATGACAATATCACTGATTGTAGGCTGGCCAAAGTGGCACCACTCAAATTGGGAGTCTGACTTCTCCTGCCAACCACTGCTACTCCCTAGAGAAAGGGTCGGACGGATGTCAGACCTGATCGTGGCAACCTTATCCATGAAGAAATGAGCAAACTCCTCACACTGCACTTGTGAACAAGCATTTCTGGGCTGAAGACAGAGTGGATTGCACAGTCTGTCCACAGTCTGGAAAAGCTGAACTGGTCGATTCAGCATGGCAGCAGTCTCCCTGGACAGGAATTCTGCCTTCTTATGGGAGATTGTTGATTGATAGACCAAGTAATGGTCCATCAAACTAAGCCTGTCACCCACCAGGCCGGACCTCTGCCATCACCTTTCTAGCCTTCATCCAACTCTCCTCAACTACCTCAAGTCCTCATCAAACCATGGAGACCTAGGGTGAAGGGAGAGTGGACGTACGTGAACAGGGGCAATGGAATCCAGGGCCTCTGTCACTGCCTTATTATAGGCGAGTACAAGATCCCCTGGATCCATGCATTCCCTCGGCATGCCCGATAGGTCCAGCACTGCCATCAGGCCATCTGGGGAAACACCCCTCAAGGCGTGGTACTGGACCATCTCCATAGGGCAGGCATCTTGGGGGGCCTCAAAACTGAAGCTGATGGTATGATGGTCAGAACACCCAACTGGTTCCAACACCAGATAGGATATTTCCATCCCCAGGAGAAACACCAAGTCCAATGAATGACCACTAATGTGGGTTGAGGAGAAAACAACCTGTGTGAGGCCCAGTGAACTCATTAACTGGAGAAAGTCTTGTCCAACCTGTGAGAGTTCGTTGTCGACCCAAACATTGAAATCCCCAAGGATCAAACATCTATGGGGTCCCAATGTTAGGTCGGCGATGAAGTCCACCACTTCCCGCAAGAAGACATTCCCATCTCCTGGTGGACGATAGACGAGAAGAATCCTGCAACCCTCACCCACAATACATTCAAAGGAGATGGTGACTCCCACTGGAATTTCCTTCAGGTTCAGTTCTGATTTAAAACAAAGGGCCACACCCCCACCCCTATGATCAATCCTCGGGCGGTGTATCACCGAGTACCCGGGTGGAACAGCTGAAGCCAAAACAGGGCCAGCATTTCCATCTAACCAGGTCTCGATGATGCAAGCCAGGTCAGTTGAATTAACAAGATCCCCAATTATGGCGGTCTTGTTTTTAATCGACCTGGCATTGCATAACACTGCCCAAGTTCGATGAGCAGCCGAGGAAGACAGAGTTTCCTGTCTGCAATAAGCAGAACCCTTGGGCATGGGAACAAGACAGGGAAGACCCCTCTCCTGGGCCCATTTCACCCCAGGGCATCTCCTTGTTCCCGCAATCCCAATCCGCCCACTCCTCTCCGTTCCCCCAACAGGCCCAGTCCCCGCCCTAACCTTCCTTGCTATTCTCAATGCCCTACACCATCTATACACCTCCAGGGATAAAGGGGGGCAACAAAAATGGTGGCGATCCCTCAGCCTGGAGGGGGAATAATGCCTAACTGTCAACCCTGGCCAGCACATTTTCTAAAACAAATAACCCCAAGCCAAGTAATAAATAACCATACAAAACAACACAATCTAACAAATACAACCCCCCAACCCCAAAATTAAAACAAACTAACTAAAACAGGGTGCAAAGGCTTAAAGACAGCAGCAAAGTAATCCAAAACCAGCAATTTGTCTCTATCTAGGGAGCTCCCACCTCCCTGGAAGATAACACAGTTAGATTTCCAAAAAAAAACCTCTCACATTTGTCAGGGTAAAATCATTAAGTAAGATGAGACTTTGACACTCTCACTATTCAAAGTCAAAACTTTAGGCTCTCTCACTGCCCATAATCACATTGATATTCTGGTCAAAACAATAGAAAATGGGGAAAGTCAAACCAGGCTGTAGTCCAATCTTCCAGTTCAAATCTAATTCAATCCGGATGGCTCCTGGGTCTCCAGTACGATCTAATAAGGAACCTTCAAGACATCCCAAACCGGGCTTACAATAATCCACAACAATCCTCCTCCCTCCCCAGTCACCAGCACTCCACACCTCAGCACACCATAGACATGGTCCACTGGCTGAATCCCTAGAGAGCTTAGGGATAACAGGTTTTAGGGCCTACCTTCAGGCAGCACCACCAAACCCAACCCCTGTATGAGCATCAATAAGGGAGAGAAAGAAGAGTGCAGGGCCATGAATATCCAAGCCAGTCACTGTCCATGAAGAAATGACTCCACAGGCCTCCTCGATCCTACAGCAACCTTAGAGTTGTCTTTGAAACAGTTCCGGACCAACAAGTGGTCCAACAGCTGACAAGGTCTGAGTCGCACAGTCTTCAACACGCTCCACTACCGACCCAGTGCCGCTCCCCTGACAACAGTTCCGGCACAGGGCATGAAAACAAAAGTAACAATGGGCTCCTCGTTAGAATCTCAATAACGAACTCCTCATCAAATCCCAATGCAAGTCGTCGAAACCACAGAATCAGACAGTAAGATGGACGGACAGAAAGGTAAATGTCCAGTTACACCACCTCTTCCATTTTCATTATATGAGCCGGACAGCTTTTAAACAGTAGACTCCAACTAAGAAGTCATTCATGTAAATGCTGCTAACTAAGCTGAAATCGCACTGCAATAATTACACTCACTTTAATCCCTCACTAACTAACTAATCACTAACTAAAATCGTAATACTAAAAATAAAAACAAAAAGGAAAAAAGAAAAATAAAACAAATGAAACAAATGTCATTGTCACTGTCAGAACCAGAATGAGACCTAGCTAAAGGTAAAGCCACAATCTCATCATCATCAGTCTCACCATCACCATCATCATCGTCGGATTCAGTAGAGCTAACATGTGTAGTCACAGACTGAGTTATTCAACATGCATGTGCTGCAAATCGAGCAACTCCACTGCAAATTGTACCTGTAAGTGCTTTAATTTTATGTACAGTTGGAATACTCTTTGACTTTGCACTTTTTTCAAAGATGACTTGCTATTGCCACTGTCTTTCGACACTTTGTTGACTGTACTATTAAGCCCTTCTGACATAGACAGTTCACCACCAACCCTTGCTGGATTTTCAGTATTTTGAGAGTTAGCCTACACATGGATAGTAGTAGCTTTTAGTTCAGCCCCTTCAACAGACAGAGGTGCTTTTTGTTGTTGTACTTCACTTTTTGGGCCGTTTCCTTCTGGGCTCTTAAATAAACTTTTTTTATGTTTATTACTTCCTTTGCCACTGGCTTTTGCATTACTATTTCTGGAGTACTCATAATACCAGTCTGTAGTTTGTTCAGGATCAAAAAGTGGTTATTATTTTTTTCATTTATTCCATGTGATGGGACAGAATGCCCTGCCCACTAAGCCAATGCTTATACCCCACCGAGCGAGCACAGGGAGGAAGATGACAGATCACTGGCTCCTGGGGGGGGTCCCACAGACAGTATGCAAGAAGTGGCACTGGTAACTGGCTTTCAGATTTTATTTCACACACCCCCTAGGCTATGGGCTGATGCTGCAGGCACTGCTCCTACCAAGAGAAAATCAGGGACCCTGGCAGGCCTAACCCTCTCTGACACAGTACTTTTCCTTCAAGAATTTTATTTTATTTTTTTATTTATTCAATGTTATGTGACGGAATGCCCTGCCCACTGAGCCAAAGCTTATACCCCACAGAGTGAGCACAGAGAGGCAGACCACAGTTGACTGACTTCTTTGTTGGGGGGGGTGTCACACAGACAGTATGCGAGAAGTGGCACTGGTGCACCAATGACTATCCTGAAGATTTTATTTCACACACACACACACACACACACACACACACAATTATTGCACACGTCCCCTACGCTAAGCATGATGCTGCATGAGCTGCTGCTATCCACACAGATTCAGGGAGCGTGCCTGGCCTAACCCTCTCTGACACAATACTTTCTCTCTTCAAGGATTTTTTTTTTACTTCACATGATGAGATGGAATGCCCTGCCCGTTGCACCAAAGCTTATACCCCACTGAGTGAGCACAGGGAGGAAGATGACATGTGACTGACTTCTTGGGATGGGGTCACACAGTATACAAGAATTGGCACTGGGGTACTGACAACTGGCTGGCAGATTTTATTTCACACACACATTTTATTTCATACACCACCTATGCTAAGAGTGATGCTGCAGGCACTGCTTCTACCCTCACAGATTCAGGGACCCTGCCTGGTCCAACCCTCTCTGACACAGTACTTTTTCCCTTCAAGGATTTTATTTTATTTTTTTATTTATTCCATGTGATGTGATGGAATGCCCTGCTCTTTTAGCCAAAGCTTATACCCCACTGAATGAGCACAGGGAGGAAGATGACAGTTGACTGACTTCTTGTGGGGAATGACACAGTATGCAAGAAGTGGCACTAGTGCACTGCTGACAACTATTTGGCAGATTTTGTTTCTCACACACACACACACACACACACACACACAGAATTTATTTTACACACACCACCTACGCTAAGGGTGGTGCTGCAGGCATTGCTTCTACCCACACAGATTCACGGACCCTGCCTGGCCTAACCCTCTCTGACACAGTCCTTTTTTCCTTTAAGGATATTTTTTTATGTATTCCATATCATATCATATGATGGACTGCCCTGCATACTAAGCCAAAGCTTACAGTATACCTCACTGAGTGAGCACAGGGAAGAAGATGACAGATGACTGACTTTTTTTTGGGGGGGGTGACAAAGTATGTAAGAAGTGGCACTGGTGCAATGACAACTGGCTGGCAGATTTTATTTCACACACACACACACACACACACACACACACATGCACACACACACAGAATTTATTTCACTCACCACCTACGCTAAGGTTGATGCTGCAGGCACCGCTTCTACCAACACAGATTCAAGGACCCTGTCTGGCCTAACCTCTCTGACACAGTACTATCTCCCTTCAAGGATTTTTTTTTTATTTATTCCACTTGATGTGATGGAAAGCTGTGCCCACTCAACCAAAGCTTATACCCCACTGAGCAAACACAGGGAGGAAAATGACAAATGACTGACTTCTTGGGGGGGAGGTCACACACTATGCAAGAAGTGACACTGGTGCATTGACGGTGACAACTGGCTGGCCTGGCAGATTTTTTTTCATACACACACACACACACACACACAGATTATATACTATAAAAACTAAAAGAAATCCCCACTGATGTGACTGAGCACAGCTAGAAGAACTGAGAGAGCTGACTTGTTGTTGTTGGGGGGCAATTGGGCAAACAGTAAGAAGGCTAACTGAGAGTGGCATATATTGGGTGACACACTGGCACAGTTCAATAGACTTCATTCCCTCTGCTAGACTGCTACCCAAAAAAAAAAAAACTGGTCAGTCTGGCTCAGGCACTTAATAGTGAAGTCTCCCTTCAATCTCTTGTTCTCTTTCTTTCTTGTCTGCAGCACTCTGTCTTCAAGTTCTTTCTCACAGCAAGTTGCCCCCAGTCTCCTACAAGTTACTGTTCCCCTCCCCAAGTCTCCTCTCCCAACAATAACCACTCCCCTCCCACCAATCCGACTCCCTCACCAGTCCTTGGCTCAACTCCTTCGAGTCCCGACTTCCAGACCCTAATCCCCACCCCAACTTCCCTCACTTGTTTTCTTTTGGTTTAGTACTTTTATATATATATATATATATATTAGAGGCAAAAATCTCTGTTTAATGCATCAATTAGGGTTGTTCTACAGTGACAAAAGCGAGGAAATTCGATGTTAGGGTTGAAACTCTCTTTGCACCCCTTCAGCCCACCCCCCCAACTGGAATCAGGATGCACGTTGGGGTCATCGGCACTAACTCTCACCCCATCACATGGAAAGAAGCTGAGGAATAGGAGAATGGAGTGACAGTTAGACTGATGATTCCCCAACGCACCCCATTCCAGTTGGGGGGTGGGCTGGAGAGGGTGCAAAGGGATTTCAACCTAACATCGAATTTCTTGCTTTTGTCACTGTGGAACAACCCTAACTGATGCATTAAATGGAGTTTTTTGCCTCTAATTTCCCTTCTTTTTGAGAATGATAACGAGAAATAGTGAATGTAATGCGGCTGCGGGAGCACGAGGCCCTTCGGGCCCCGCGTTCCCGCCACGTGATGTCTTGTCACATAGTAACATTGTGCCCACAAACGTAAATCGTAATGCGCATGGTGACGCAAAGCGAAACAGAAAGAGAAACAGGTCTGTAGACAGAAATGTTAAAAACAACACAAACGCAACCGCAAATGAAACGCAAAGAGTAACGCACATGGTGGTGTAAACGTGAACGGTAAGTGAAACGGGTATGGAACCGCAAGTGGAAACGGTAATGGTAACAGTAATGTAAGCGCACAGGCTGGCTTTCCCCAAAAGCTGTATAGAGAAAGACAGTGAGTGCAAAGAATGTATGCAAAATAATGACTCTCGTAACAGAAAAATGAGGACTTGGAACAGTAAATTGCTTATATCTCAGGAACCATACAACATAGAAAAAAATGTAAAAGTCATATGAATTATCACTTTCCTGGCTAGTTTTATGCTTAGCCCCATTGGGGCTAAGCATTTTTCGATAAAAGTCCGTATCTCGCACCATTTCCGAGATACGGGCCCTGAAGTGGCAAACACCGTAATGTTATCCTATGGGAAACAGAAGTTCAGAGTGCCATAACTTTGCCTCCCTGTAATATTTTTTCACCAAACCACTGAAAAGCACATCTGTGGGATGTTGGCTGTGTTCCCTGTAAATTTCAGAGCAAAAGACCAAACCGTTATTTTGCAGCAGGGTGCCAAATGATTGCTGCAATGCGTCATACGCCGTAATGTTATCCTATGGGAAAAAGTGTCAACTTTGAAGTACCGTAACTTTGCCGCTGTGTAATATTTTTTCAAACAAACACGTGAAAGGCACATCTGTGAGATGTCAGCCGCGTTCCTTCCAAATTCCAGCCCAAAACTCAAACCGTTTTTGCAGCGGGTGCCAAAGAATTGCTGTCATTTTCCCACAGCCTAGAAAAGTACTGGTCGCATTTATGAAAGCTGCAAAATTTGCATACACTACTTTAAAGTACTTTTCCAGAAATCTGAAAGCATATTTCTGGGGTGTTTTACCCCAAAATAAAGACATGGCTAGCATCCTCAGGGTCCGACTAGGTGAATTCAAAAGGAATTAGGTTGCTAGAGGGTCCCAAATTTAAATGCCAAGCATTTTTCTGATCACCAACTGAAAAAAAAATTGCAGATTTGCAACAGTAAAAGGGCCATTTGTGAAAGTAAAAACTGCATTTGCGATACTGTAGAACTTTTTGTTAACTTTTCCCATTGACTTATAATGGGAAATTGTTTTTTTAATAACTTTTGAACCATTTAATATTTTTTCATGAAATCTTTGAAAGGCACATTGGGACCCTGGCATGTTCCCTGAAGATTTCAGACCGATCGTCACAAACGATGCGACCTGTAGTGATGACCGTAGAATTCCAAAAAAAGCATAAGCACTATCGCTAAATCATGCTTAAGAACCCACCGCCGTGTATCTCGGCCCAGTACAAAATTTGGCAGATCCCAAGGTGTATGGGTTCTGATTCTGTATTCCAAATTTCAGGCAAACTGTTGAACGGTTTCAAAGTTATTAAGTGCAAAATTTTAGGTTTAACATGTAAATGGCTCCTCAACCCTAATTATGGCAGCACTACATGCTACTATAATATATATATATATATATATATAGAATTATTATTTCATTTTTTTAGAGTCGACTTCTTCCTCTGTTGCCCAAGTGGCAAAACAAATGCAAGCAGCACAAGTCAAGCACACAGAATCTGAACTAGCACAGAGCAGCCTACAGAAGCTGTGGCCCCTTCTCTGTCCCAATTCCTCTGTGTAGCTCTATGGTGGACCACATGGGTTGCTAGAGCAGCAACCCAATCAGGTGCCACCTTAGAAAGACAGACAGCTCAGCCGTCCAATGAGGAACCATAATCTTGTCTCTGGTTCCTCCTGTGGGTTCCTCCTGCTTTGGCGCCACTCGCACTGCATTTCCCACAGTACAATGGCCCTCTGAACCAATCCGAACAGCTGAAAATGTTCGGAAGCCATTCGTTTACAAACAGTTCAGCGTGTTCGGGTCAGTTCATATTTTGGACAAACCAGTTCACCCATCCCTACCACGAATGTTGTGGGCCCTAAAACTAAACTCCCTCCCCCCAATTTTTTTCTACACAACCCTCCAATATGGCTGGGAAGGCTGGGAGGCAATTCACTATTTCTTTTAGATTTTTTACAGAAATTCAGTTTTTAAAAAGGGAGTGGTCTGTCCTATTCCACAATCACTTCTGCACAGAGCAGAGGACATTCTTTCTGTTCAACCTAGGCTTCTGTGGTCTGGCCCCGTTCCACCTCCAGAATACCCCCTGCCACACATGATGTACTATATGTAGTCATGGGTGATCAGGGCTGAGGATTCTACCAGGTGCAGAGCTGGATCAGGGAAAAACCAGAGCAAGCCAGCAATGTGCAAATTGTGCAAGAGCTACTGCTGGCCCTACTGTGGATTGCGCCCTTAGGTTTCAGGGCTGAATATTTCTGTTCATCACTTACTTGGGTTTTCTTATTTGGTGAAGCAGTTTTCTGTTCAGTGAATTTGTTAACTTAATCTATCTGCCAATCACATCAACACCAGGCCTCCCCTGGGTCCCAACCACCTACCTCTCTGCTCCATTTTACTCCCTCCCCTTTCCACAGAACAGCTCATTAAGTGATGATACTTCATTTGTGACTTGAATCCAAGTTTCTGAGAGGTGGCAGGACCAATATTTTATCAAGTTCCTTCATAGAAGACAGTGATATGTCCCTTCAAGCTCCCCTAATAAACATTTTTATAAGTTCTCTCTACTGCTTATGATGGTAGATGTACCAACATTTCCATGATGGGGTAGCAGCCAATATGGGCAAGTATCATTGCGTGGCTCAATACGAGCAACTCAATAATACTGCTCCCATGTTGAGTGAGTGGGGAAAAAGAGCTCTGAATATGTATAGCAAGTGTAGCATTACACTCACGAGACAGAGGATAAGAGAAATTATTTGGCCAAGCCCTGCTGAGTTGGCCATGTGGTATAGTGGCTTGAGCCACTGCTCCTGGAGCCTGTGCTGCTGGGTTCAGATCCCAGTGCAGGCAATTGTTTTGATTTCGGGGGGGAGTTTCTATTTTTCCTAAGTCCACTCCCTCTGGAGTTGAGAATCCTTATTTTGGGGGTGCGGGGGGCTTGCCCCCCACAAAGGGAGCTGTGAGGGTATAGCCCCTCACATACAAAAAGGAGTATTGTGTATTTTTAGAGGACTGTTGCTGTTTGTGGCGGTCCCTCTAATGGGAAGTTGCCCTTTTGTCACGGGCGATCCTTTCGTTGCTCTAATGAGTGGCACAACAAGGGACTCGACCTATGATGGATATCTAGGTCTTTAACAGCGATGCCACAAAGAGGTCCCATTCCTCCCTGCCCAGAGCATGAACACATTTGCTCTGTGATTCCCCCCTCAAGCTCCAGTGGCACTATGCACAGGGCTCCCAGGGTTAGGGTCAAACTTAACTTAGCAACAAAGTAGCACAATGCTTTGCCACCATACAACTAGGATAGCCATTTGCAACAGTTTTGTGTGTGATCACCCCGATCAGCACAGCGAGTGACAGAGCTTGATAGTTGATTGGCGTGGTTAAGTCTTTAGACCTTCGGATGGATAGGTCTAGATTCAGGGTGGTACTGGGACTTGGATGTGACATAGTGCCTCCACCTATGGGGATCCTTCAAAAAAAAGCTGTTGTTTCCCCCACAGAAGATAACAGTTTCCATCCATGGTGTCTCTGGACTCAGATAACATGGTCACAATCCGAATAATAGGGTCACAGTTCTCCACATAACTAATACAGTACAGTACAGTACAGTAATCACACAATTCACAGAGGGGCAATAGAGTTAGCAATATGGTACACACAAAATAATTAAACTTTACTATAGTACAGGAACAGGTTCTAGGGAAGAAAAAGGGCTAATGCAAGCAAAAATAACCTACTAGTAGGAAATCCCCACACAAATCCCACCACTCTACAGTACACACATTATCTGACTGGCCATTCCACTGGTGAACAAGATAATCCTTCAGTTCCCAATAGGAGATTCTATAGTCTGTAAACAGTGGTAGCCAATGACATAATGCAAACTATCCAAATACTATACATCACAATATATAACAGGAAATCACCATTCATTTCAATTGGATTTTTTTGATCTTTTCTGATATAGCAAGATACAGTATACAGTACATCATGTCTGGCTGGCTACTACTATAGTGTGCACCCTGTTGAAGCAGGGTGCAAGCCTTTTGCTCTATGCAGTTGTTGCAGATTTGATAGCCCAGACAAATGTGTAATCACCAATAATAATAATATTAAAACTAGTTGTTCATTGGTGCAGTTTAAATCTCAGAGGTTGTTCACTGGGTATTTCCAAAGTTTATACAGTTCTTGTACAGATTAACTATTTAACTAGGCCCTATCAAATTCAGCAGCTGGTTTAAGGACCCTGGTATGGTACCAATGATTGGCCTTAGATAGCTAGAGCAGTCAGTTTGGAGTGTCTTCTTCAGCGATCCTAGCTATGCAGCATTAACTGGGCCATCAGAATGAACACTTCTCCAGTAGGAAAGGGTACAAGCCATGTAGTAATTCTCTTTTTCTTATTCTCTTGCAACTCCATCGATCACCCTTTTTACACCATGGGGGGCCTTTTCATCACCAGCGCAAGGATAGGTAGTCGCGCAGGGAACTGGTGCTGTGGCCCTCTATTTGGCTAAATACTGGAAGCAGGATCTGTTAGAGAGGTGGCTGACATTCCATACAGAAATGAAGCTTTCAAGGTAACCCATGCTCCAACCCAGTCACTCCCCCCCATCCTGAAGCTAAATGGTTTGACTATTTCTGACCCAACCTCTGTAGCTGAGACTTTCAGTAATTTGTTACTACCTGCACCCTCTCAGACCCCCCCACCTCTACCCCTGTCCTTCCCCATCTCAGGTTGGTTTCCATTTTTCTCTAATTTCCCCCCAAGAGGTCCTCTGTGAACTTGACTCCCTAAATCCAAACAAATCCAGCCCAGACAGTATTCACTCAACGCTCCTCCATCTATTTGCCCCTGTGATCACCTCTCCCTTGACCCACCTGCTAAATCTCTCCTTTTCTTCTGGCACAGTACCACAGGCATGGAAAGTCGCTAAAGTGCTGCCTATTGATAAAGGCGGTGATCCTTCTATCCCAGGAAATTTCATACCAGTCTCCCTCCTTCCTGCCCTTGCCAAACTGCAGGAATCCCTTGTGCACTGCAGAATGTCTGACTTCCTATCATCCACTAGTTGTCTCTCCCCTTTCTAATCTGGGTTTAGAAAATGCCACTCAACCATATCATCCTTACTACTGGTCACTGATCATATTCTAACAGCTACTGACCAGGGTCACATCACTGCTGCAATTGTTGTGGACCTGGCCAAAGCTTTTGATTTTTTCTCCCACCCCCTCCTACTAAACAAGCTTCACATGATGGAGCTGGCTCCCCTCCTGACCCCTGCAGTTATTTGGTTCACCTCATATCTTTCCAGTAGACAGCAGTCAGTGCAGGTAGTAAGCGCCTTTTCTTCTCCCTGCCCAGTCCAGGCTGGTGTGCCTCAAGGCTCTATTTTGGGCCCCATTCTCTATCCGTTGTTTATAAATGATCTTCCTTTAGTGTGCAACAGTTCCCTCATCCACATGTATGCAGATGACTCCATCTTATTCACCATTGTTCCCTCCACAGCCTCCATCTATACCACCCTCCAACAAGATCTAAACAATGTGCTGTCATGGTTCCAATCCAATCACCTAAAGTTCAATACAAAGAAGACTGTTGCTATGCTTTTTGGCACCACTCAAAAGTTAACCATATTCCCCCCCACCCCGTGTTTACCACCTTGGATGGTACCCCACTTGATTACATGGCCAAATTCAAATACCTTGGGCTCTGGTTGAAAAACTTTCTAGATTTCACCATCCTCAACGAGTCTGTATGCACCAAATTCAATCTAAAATTGGGTCTACTATACCGGTACAAGGACTGCCTTCCCCTTCATATTTGCTGCAAATTGATCTAAAAAATTATTCTACTGACATTTGACTATGCTGATGTAGTTTACGGTACCACTCCAGTTTCCTCCTTATCTAAGCTTGACGTGCTCCTAAACTCATTTTGTCATTTTACCACAAATGCCCACCTCTTGGACCCACACTGCAGTCTCTACTCCTCTCTATCCGTCCTCCCTCTCCTCCTCAGCTGCACTAACCATTCCCTGACTTTCATAGCTAAATTCTGGTTTGGACTACTTCCAACTTACCTCTCTTCCAAGCTGTCTCTGGCTGCCCCCTTCCCATATGATCTCCACACCAGTGACCCTCGCTCTTCCCCCCATCCTTGCACCTCTACAGGCTAATCTGCTTTCTCCTGTAGACTCTCCTCCTTCTGGAATCTTCTCCCTCTGCAACTTTATAACTCCTCCTCCTTCCTCTCTTTCAAGCAATACATCTTCCACCTCCATCCCCCCTTTGCTCCTGCCCTGCTTCCTCTACCCCCTATCTCTTCTCTCCCCTCACCCCCTACTCTGCTATTTCCAGACATTTTCAAATAATCTCCCCCCTACTAACCTGTGGGTTAGTTCCTGCCTACTCAACTCACCTATCCTCAGTCCCCCACTATATGTTGTCATGTTTTCCAGTTACTAGACAAGTGCTGTGGGTGCCCCATGTATGTATTATTTATTTAAATTACAAGCTTTTTCCATTTCTCTGTCTGCCAACAAATCTATTTGTATGGCTAGTTTTAAGGTTACTTTAATGTTCTCCTTACCTCATTTGCTCCACTCACCATGTAATGCCTCGCACTGTGTTCTTCTATGTTATGCCTTTTATCACTTGTTATGTTTGTACCCCCGGGTCACACCTGGTAATGAGCCTCACCTCAGTGTGCCTATCCCGGTCGCCAAGATTTTAATTCAATAAAATAAATAAATAAATACAGGCCCATTAGTTTCAGACTCCGAGTATGTTTTCTGAAAATCCCAGGCAGGGATTTCTGGCAAGAGCTCATCAAAATGGATGAGCAGCAGACATCACTTTTGTACTCTCCTCTGTCTCACACAAATCTGAAATGGCAGGCTCAGCTACTGGGCACTCTGAACTCATTCCCCTTCTCAAGCTTCAGTGTCAATTTGCTGACCAGTCACAAGAAGCAAAAAAAGTTCTCTGACTTGTCCCACTTTGGTGCACTTCCCATAGCGCACTGAAAAGTCCAAAAGGCGCTGTCTTGCAGGGCACTAATCTGTAATTGGCTGGTGTGTGGGTAGGTTGACCTGAGGCCTTCAGAGTTTCTGTCTGGTTTCCCACAATCCGGACAAAGTCCTAACCTCCAGCCCCTTCCCACAAGTCTTGTGGACCAGAGATTAACAAATACATCGGCGTCTCTGCCATGAGCTACTTTATTATTTTTAATCCTGCCTCTCAATGCAGCATCTGGACAACCTCTATGTGTGTCTCCTGGCATGGCTGTTATTTTTTCTGGCAAGCTTTTAATGTGCCTATCTCCCTGTGCTGTCCATTGGGGTCAGACAGCATGAAGGTATGCCTGCAAGCGCACCGGCACTCCGCATCCGAGTGTTTGCTTACACCCTCCATGTTCCCTGCAGGATAAGTGGAAGGGAGCCAAGTTCTTTATATTTACTGTGAATGCCAGTCCCTTACTGGCAACTGCAAAGCCACTTCACTATTGGTGACACTGGCCACAAAGATCAGTGACCACCATTGTGTGCTGAAGAAACAGTGGAGCCTCCTTTCCTGTGCTGTCTGGTACCAAGTACAGCAGTCTTCAGGACCAGGAGCAAATGAACGAAGTGGCTTTGTGCCACAAAAAGTGCTGGCAGCTTGCTGGGGTCCTGAGGAGGAGGTATGGAGACAGTTGACACTCCCAGACAGGGAGCTAAAGGTAAGGCCTGAATTAGGAGGCGGGTTATATTCAAAACCTTTGGGGTCATTTGGTACAAAAGTAAATTTTTCAAGGAAAGTTTACACAATGATCTCAATCATACTAGGAATCATACTAGGAAACTGTATGAGGCAAAAAAGGCTAAATGCCTATAAAGGCCTCGAGCCTACAATTAACAATTAGGAAATGTATTCAATTTCTTGAAAGTATCAAGTCTGTTCTTAAAACTGAGTTTATTATCACTGATTATAACAGCAGTTGATAAGTTATTCCATGGTTCAACAACTCGTTGAGAAAAGATGTGAGCCCTTTTATTGGTATTACATTTATTTCTGGTCAATTGAAGTGGATGACCTCCAGTATTGACCTTAATCTGTTTTAGGTCAAGACCACTTTCAACAAATAAATGTTCATCGTTATGTAGGTCCCATAAAAGCAAGAAATCTCCTTTTGGCCTTCTATCTTCCAGAGACATTAGGTCAAATTTTAACAGTCTATCTGGATAAGAAAGTGTTTTAGGGGATACTAGATGTTTAGTAATCCTTCTCTGAACTCTTTCAATTCTGGCTACATCCTTTTTTTTTATGGATTCCACAGCTGTGAGTCAAAATCCAAATGTGGTCTTACATAAGCTCTATATAAAGGAAGTAGCACATCTGGATTATTTTATGTAATATTATGTCGTATTGCCCACCATGTCTTATTAGCTTTACTTATTGTATTAGTGATATGTGAATCGAATGTCATCCCTACATCAACAGTAATACCCAGGTCTATTTCACTGTCCTTACTAACTAACATCTTATCATAAAGAAAGTATTGATGTTTGGAGTTCTTTTTTCCAAAGTGCAGGACACTCAAGAGAAGTAGCAGGTCAGGATAATTGTATTTTATTTGGGAAGCATCAACTCCGCCCCCCCCCCCCAAAGTGTGGGCTGTCAAGAGCAAACTAACAGAAGGAGTAGAAGAGAATCCAGTCTAGCCAGAATAGATTTGATGGCAATGCTATAGACCACACCTCATAATCAAATGCTTGGAGGGTAATTTTCACCACAAGCTCTCAACAAGCAATGAGGAGATACAGACTTTGTTCTTATATAATGCACCATATTTTAGGAGGAGATTTACGTGGATGGTGTCAAATTTTTAAAATGTTCTGTCAATAGCAATGGAACTAATCACCATAATTTGATTTAACAATATATCACTGGTTATACATGCAATCCCCTTTCAGGTGGTACACTGAATGACCTGCATTATTGCCCTGAAATGGGACAAGCATTGCCCAGAGCACTACAATGTCTAGGGGTATGGATGTTATAGTCTCAGGCCCAGATATTCAAACTGCGCCAGGCTGTGGCGCAACCTTGAGTGCAGCTCAGCTTGGCTGCACAGGGGTGTGGACTGGGCGATGTTCAACAGAGCTGCGCCATGGCTCAGCAGCATTGAATATCGCGCCCTGGCCACCCCCAGTGTGCATGGCACAGTGGCACTGCGCCAGCGCAAGTGGCCAGAGTGGAGCATGGGGATGCACTAGCGCAAGTTCCATTGCGCCATGCACAGCAGCCGCGATATTCAAAAGTTGACATGCAAATGGGGCCATAATGTATGCAAGGTGCACATGGGTCCATTTGCATGTCATTATGGCCCCATTTGCATGCAGGTGAGCTGATCCCTGATGACTTGTGCTTGGTGCCCTGTCAAGCAGCAGCCATGGGGACTGATACCCCGCGCCGTATTCGATGGCATTTGTAGTAAAAAACTATTATGTCCAATATCCTGGTGGTCAGTGGACCGCTCTGCCTGATCGTGGGCATTTGTAAATGAAAATAGAAATATTCCCTATATCCCTGGTGGTCCAGTGGACTGCTATCTGCCCGGTTGTGGGTATCTGTATAAAATAAGAATAAGTCCAACATCCTGGTGGTCCAGTGGGCGCTATCTGGCGATCGAGGGCATTCTGTAAAATAAGAATGAAGTCCAATATCCCTGGTGGTCCAGTGGACGCTATCTGCCCATTGCGGGCATTTGTAATACAAATAGAAATATGTGTTATCCCTGGTGGTCAGGTCCCCTCCCACCCACCCACTGAGCCCCACCGCCTCACTCCCCAGTCAGCCAGCGGGCGGCAACCTCACCCGCCTGCCGGGCCCTGCCGCCCACCGACTGACACCTCAGTAGGCTGCGCCCAATGGTCTCACAGCATGAACCAATGGGCATGCAGCCTACTGGAGGTGTCAGTCAGTGGGCGGTGGGCAGGCAGGGGTGCAGCCGCCCGCCATCTGACAGGGGAGCGGCGGGCTCCAGTGGGCAGGGAGGAGGGCACCTAGACCACCAGGGATAAACATATTTTCATTTGTATTACAAATGCCCGTGATCGGGCAGATAGTGGTCCACTGGACCACCAAGGATATTGGACTTACTTCATTCTTATTTTATGCAGATGCCCACGATCAGGCAGACAGCGGTCCACTGGACCACCAGGGATATAGGGAATATTTCTATTTTCATTTAAAAATGCCCACGATCAGGTGGATAGCAGTCCACTGGACCACCAGGGAATTCGGGGATAACATTATTTTACTGAGCCCACGATCAGGCAGGCAGGTCCACTGGACCACAAGGGATTTCGGGGATAACATTTGTTTACTTAGCCTGCGATCGGGTGGGCAGTGGTCCACCGGACTATCAGGGATATTGGCCAGATGTCTTTTTTTTTTTTTTTTTACAAATGCCCGTGATCGGGCAGAGAGCAGTCCACTGGACCACCAGGGATATTGGCCAGGTGTCTTTTTATTTTTTTTAAAATGCCTACAATCAGGCAGAGAGTGGTCCACTGGACCACCAGGGATATTGGACTTTCTTATTTCTTTTTACAGATACCCGCGATCGGGCGTGGGGGTGCCACCAGGTGCAGCCAGAACTTGGGTGGTCAACCACAGGTGGCAGCTGCCGTGTTGCACCCTGCAATGCAGCAGCTCACCTGTGGGTGGCCATCAGTTGTTTGTTTTAGATCAACTTTGAGCTGGCACAGGTAGGGGTTGCACATGCATGGCTCTGCATATCCCGGGCTGAATATCGGGCTGTGCAGAGTATGCATGGACACGCCCCCCCACCTGTGCCTGCATACATTACTGATGCCCTCCAGCACATTGGGATTTGTGCCGGGCACTTTTCCCTTTTGAATATCATGCCAGGGCGCATCAGTGGGTTGCGCATGGTACAACACTGTGGCACCATGCGCAACCCTTTTGAATATCTGGACCTTTGTGTGCCCCTTGCACTCAGTGACATAGAAACAAAGAAACTATAGACAGAAAATGACCAATGGTCCATCTAGTCTGCCTAATAGGTATCCTTACTTCACCCTTGACCTAAAGTTCTGGTGGTGGGTTCCAACCCTTGCCTCCCTGAAACTTTCACAATACTACTTCCACTCAGCATAACCATCAGTCCTTTTACCCTGCTACAGCTGAACCTGAACCAATTTGTAATATTTGTCCCTACCATCTCTGCTAGCAGACTATTCCACTTCTCAGCCACCCTTTCTGAGAAGTAAAACTCCCTCACATCTCTCCACAACCTTCATTATGTCAACCTCCATTCATGCCCCCTCATTACTGACCCATTGTTTCTATTGAATAAGTCCTCACAATCCACTCTGTTGATTCCTTTTAGAAACTTGTAGTTCTTAATCACGACACCCCACTTCATCTGGCCTCTGGTGAGTACCTGCTCAGGGCCTCCAGCTACTCTTCATAGGATCTGCCCTGAAGACCATGAATCATTCTGGTGACCCATCTCTGCACTGACTTCAGCATATTCCTGTCATTCCTCAGGTGTGAACTGCAGAACTAGGTACAGTGCTCCAGATGGAACCTCACTAGTGACCTATATGGGGCAATATCCCCTCATTTTTCTACTTTCAATACCCTTTCAGTATACCTCAACATTCTAATTGCCTTACTACAGGCCTTATTACATTGCCTGGTTCATAACAAGGAGTCAATTATGATGACTTCCAGGTCCGTTTCTTTGGTAGTAGTGGCCAGCCTGACCCCCCTCATCCAGTATTTCATGTCAGGGTTCCTGTACCCTATCTGCAGTACCTGCACTTCTTGTCACTGAATCTCAACTGCCATACTTTTGACCTTCTCTGTAGCCTTTGCAGGTCTCTCTGCAACTCCCTCACCCCCTCTTCACTGTCCACCCTGCCACAGGGCTTTGTATCATTTGCATGTAACCAGCCTCTCTGTCTTGACTTGGCTCAAAGTTGGTTACTAGAGGGCTCCTGAAGGGTAATCCCTGACCCTGAGAGTTGTACTCTAGGGGCATTCTGCTTGGACAGGATGTCTGGTGTTTGTGCTGTGAGTGGCCTGATTCAGGTAGAGGCAGGAAAGTCCAGCATAAATATTCATGGTCGTGCCATTCCCTTGAAATGTTTTACAAGGGGAAGGCAAATTGAGACGGAGGTTCAGAAGAATAGAAACATAGAAACATAGACTTTGACGGCAGATAAGGACTGCTTGATCCACCCAGTCGCCCATTTCCCTACCTACTGGATAAGCTGCAGATCTTAGTTAACTAACAGCCTACTTCTTCCTGCCCCCCTTATAATAATAATAATAATAAATTTTATTTAATATAGTGCCTTTCACACTTCAAGGAGCTGCACAGTAAGCTAAAAAGAATGAACAATAAATTGAAATAAAAATCAGAGGCATTCAGAGTACGCTTTTCCCCACAAAAAGTTCTTCAGTGCCTGCTTAGAGCACCCCACTGTCCTGCACTCCCATAGCTAATGGGGCAGAGAATCCCTGAGGGTTGGTGCCACAAACCTGAAGGCACGTGCACCAGATGACTTTAAGCTTACCCTTGGATTCTCCAGCAACCCCTCGTCGGCTGAGTTCAGCTGTCGCAGAGGGGTGTAAGGAACCAGGAGCTCTTTCAAGTAATCAGAACCCTGTCCGTGTAGGGCTTTGTAGGTCAATAGACCTACCTTAAAGGTGATTCACCACTGAATAGACAGCCAGTGCAGATCACGCAGCACAGGGGTAATATGAGTTCTTCTCGAAGCCCCAGTCAACAAACATGCTGCAGCGTTCTGCACTAGCTGCAAGCAGCAGATATCAACCCCAGGAAGCCCTAGGTAAAGGGAGTTGCAATAGTCAAGGTGCGATGTCACAAATGCATGGACCAAGACAGGCAGGCTGCTGGATGGAACAAGGTGTTTGATCCTAGCAATGTTCCTAAGATGGTAAAAGGCCAGCTTGACGACTGCCGACACCTGATGACAAAGGGTCAGGCTATTGCCAATTATAATTACCTTATGTCTGTCCCATGCATTCTTGAATTCCCCCACTGTTTATGGCTCCACGACCTCCTTAGGAAGGCCATTTCATGCATCCACCACCTTCTATGTGAAAAAATACTTCCTCTTGTTGCCTTTGAGCCTTCCCCTCTCCGTCTTCAAATTGTACCCCCTAGTTCTTGCTCATCTCTTTTTCTGAAATATACTGCCTTCTTGGACTTTGTTGATGCCCTGGCGGCACTTGAAAGTTTCTATCATGTTATATTATGTAGACAGCATCATGGGTTCTGCAGGAACCATAGTACAACTAGTGCCCTTGCCCTATTTAACCAACTATATTTATACCAATATGGATCAAGGATGTGCCACTTGAGCCATATTTGTGGATCTGTCAAAAGCATTCAACCTGGTCAACTACTCATTCCTCCTCTCCAAACTGAATCTAATCAACTGATTTACAGAAACAACACACTGGATTCAGAGCTACCTTACCGACTGGTATCAATTTGTCTGTATTGGCCCAGACACCTTTCTCACCCTAACTCACAACCGGTGTTCCACAGGGCTCTATATTGGGACCCCTGCTCGTCCCCATTTTCGTCAACACCCTTGCATCTGATTGCCTCACCTGTGAATCCCTTCTGTATGCCAATGATCTGGTCCACAGTGACAAATCTCTTCCCCACTTATCATTTGTCCTCAGCCAGAACTACAGAGCAGCCCACAACTGGTTCACTGACAACCAGATGCTGGTTAATGACAAAAAAACAAAGTCAATGTTATTTGGTTCGAAACCTTACCTAGCCAGATCACTTAAATCCAATTCTTCTCTCCAGGTCTACCCACCCAGTGGCCCTGCCCTTGACATCATCCACTCCTTCAAATATGTTGAAGTTACACTGGACCCCACCCTCTCCTTCACTGATCATGTCAGTTTGGTAGTTCATAGAATAAGTCAGAAACTAGGCGCAGTTTACCTCATCAAACCCTACCTGACTACAGATGCTCATCTGGCCATTGCTAGAGGAAACCTGCTCCTCATCCTGGACTACTGTTCCCCTGACTACTCGCAAATCTCCACCATCCTTCAGACCAGACTCACGAACATATACAACAGTATTTGCTGATTTGCCCTCTCTGCTCCCTACTCCACCCACCACTGTGACCTTTACCGCTCCCTAAAGTAGCTCTCATTACAAGGTAGCTTTGACTTTACTGTCAGCTGCTTCACTGATAATTGCATCCAAAGTGGCCCTGCCTCACCCTTATTTGCCTTTTTCAAGCCCCGCATCATGCCAAGGCATCTCTGTTCCTCCCTTGTCCCTCTCCTGGAGACTCTGAGAACTGCCACTGCTATGGGTAGTAAAGCCCTTTCGGCTGTGCCCCCCCCCTTATGGAACGGACTGCCTGCCCCACTCTGATCTACTGACAAACATCTCACGTTTAAGCATGACTTTAAATCCTGGCTCCTTGCTAGGGACACCTGCACCTGTCCAACCAGGTAACACACAACCTCCGAGCTCACCTCTGACCTGATCTCATACACCACCTTACTTAATCTTCTTGCCTTTAGGTAGCCAGGACTTGACTTGAGGGAGGTGGGTTAGTAGTATTTTCCTTGACATATATTGTTATATGTATACAGTGTTCCTCACTTGTACTGGAACTGTTTTGTTGTTATCTCTGCTTGATCCCATTATGGTACTCAGAATTGTTGCCTTTAACTTTGCCACTACCTGGCTTGTTACTTGTTGCCATTTCTGTTGATACTACATTGTTGTTCACTCTGCCACTTGTGTGCTGCTAGTGCCTTCTGGCCCAGGAATGCTGTTTGTCCTTTCATACATTACTGTGACTGCTTCTACCTGTTGAATTGTACATTGCTGTTACCATGTGGTGTATTCTAACACTATCATTCTGTAATCATTACCTGCTCATGCCTCTTCACCTGAGTCATGCCTGAAAATGGTCCTTTGTATCAGTGCACTCTACCTGTTTAACAAAGACATAAATAAAGAAAAAATGTCCCCCCTTTCCCTCCTTTCCTCAAGAGTATACATATTGAGCTCTTTTAGTCTGTCTTCATATGGCTTGAGGTGCAGACTCTGCAGCATTTTAATTGCCCTCCTCTGGACTGTCTATGTCCTTGTGGAGATGGGGTCTCCAGAACTGCATGCAGTACTTCAGATTGGGTCTCACCAAATGTCTGTACAGAGGATAACAACTCCCTGTTTTCTACTGGTGATGCCGCTCCTAGCATCACAGAATCCCCAGCCCTCCTTACTGCCTTCTCACCTTGCTTGCCTACCTTTAGGTCATCTGATATGAGTACCCTGGTCCCTTTCCTTTGTTGTTGTTACCCCCGCATTGTGTACTCTTCCCTGGTTTTTGTTTCAGGTGCATTACTTTGCACTTCTTTGCACTGAATTGCAAGTCTATTGTTATTACTGCCTACTGGAAACTGTTTTTTGCTTGCATTCTGACTCCCTAACTTTCCTGTCTGACTCTCTTTACCCTTTGCCCTACTTGCTCCGATTCCCTCGGCTTAAAGCCAGCATCTGCACTTCTGTGTTTCTGCAGCCCTGTGCCCCACTTTCTCCTATTCTGCCAATGGTGCCAGCCACATTGGAATCAACATCCTACCTTTCTAAATTACCCTCCATTCTCCCACCCACCCTTTTGTCTTGATCTGTCCTGCCTGCCCCACCCCCCTGCAGACGCTTTGCCACCAGTCCTTTCCTACCAATTTAGCTGCCTATTTAGAGCTCTAATCTGTCCCTATTCGCCCCTTCCAGAATACCACCCTTGCTCGGGTGCAACAGACCCTCAGCAGTGTGGTGCAGCCTTCTTTCGACAGCCGCCACCTGCTCCATCCCCCAGGTCCATAAGAATGAGGAAGGACGGCCGACGGCAGAGGCCCCAGAAATGGTCACTTCAACAGCGAAGCACCGCTCTCCTGAGTCCTAGGTGCTTTTCTCCAGCTGCACTCTGATTGTCTCCTTTACAAGGAACTCTGTCCTGATTGGACTGCTGACTGAATCGGCTACGTGGTGATTGGCTGCTGATCACTCCGGCCGCTTGACTTACAGTATGGCTCTTTTTGGTCTCGCTCCAAACCCAAGCACTTCTGTCATCTTTACTCAAAATTTTCTCCCACCCTCCCTCCACAGTATTAAATCGCTTTGATCCCGCCCACCTATAAGTAATACTCCTTCACTGGCGCTACTTAACCTGATGACCCTAAAGAAGTATACAGCCCCACTGCTTGTTCCAAACAATTACTACTTGTTTCAAACCTAGGCTCATAGGAGCTTTCCTTACTTTGGGTTATTGTTGGAAAATGAGGGCTCTACTCATTATTGTTATTGTGCCTTTTTGCAGGCTTACTGCCCTGTTCAATTACTCCATGCTTCAGTAGATCCATGTTGATAGATAATACACCATCTTGTAAGCCACCCACCATGTTCTCCATTCCAATAGCCCTGGATCCCTTTACTTTGTCTCCTTGGCATGCTGGGACTACAGCATCCTTGCCTTTTAGGTGTTCTGCCCCACGTGCATTCCTCCTACCATACACATCTCCACCTTCCTTCCAAGCCAGAGTTCTTCTCCATGCAACCCTGTGTTCCCTTGGTGCACGATTTAGCCACCCTGAGCCTTGAACCTTGTCTTTCCGTAAATGGGAGCATGCTAGGTCCTACAGACTGTTGCTGAGTGCACTCAAAAGGATCTTAATGCTGCTGCTGCTTTGCTCAGGTAGTGTTGAACTAAACCCAAATCCTCCAATGCCAATCCTTGCTCCCCAGGATTTAACACACCTTAAATGATTGAGTATCCTTCACGTAAATGTGTGTAGCCTCTTGAAAAAATTGGATATTATCCAGACCTGGATATCATATACTGAGCCAGATGTTCTGGTGATCACAGAGTCTTGGCTTAAACCCTCTACCTTAGACTCTGAGGTGAATATTCCATCATACAATATCTTCCAAAATGGACAGACCGACCAGAGTGGGTGGAGTTGCCATCTACATTCTGGACAAGTACACTGTCTCTGTTGCTGACTCCACTTCTGTCCCAAAGGAATTTGAAAGCTTAACCATCAAGGTTCAGCTTTCTTCCTCTTCTTTGTATGTCACAGGATGCTATAGGCCTCCCTCTGCAGGCTTTATTCTGCTGAGTCACCTCACCAGTTAAAGTACAATGCAGGCTGAGGTCATTATCCTGGGTGACTTCAACCTGGACTGGTTCTCGGACAGTTCCAAACCACTCAAAAATTTGTGTGATACCTTTTGGCTTGCCCAACTTATTTCTGAAGCAACACGCCCAAACAAAACAAACCCCAGTAAAAGCTCATTGTTAGACCTTATACTAGTGAGTAAACCATACTTATTTTCTCACTCAGGCGTATTTTTCTCAGATGTTATCGATCATTGCCTTATTGCTTGCATAAGGTCGGCACCAAAACCAACCACTACATCTAGGTTCCTCCTCAAAAGATGTTTACGTAGTTTTGACCCCATGACCTTCCTTTCAGACCTTTGGAACTCCTTGCTCTGGCAGGACTTCTACTTGGCCAAGTCGGTTGAGGAAGCCTATCAGTTTTTCAACTCCATTGTACTAGACACACTCAGAAAGCATGCCCCCTAGTCAAAATCTGTACCAAGAAGAGGTCCTTTCCCTGATTTACAGCTGAGCTGAGGACCACCCCACATAATAAGGACAAACTTTGGAAAAAGGCCTGGAAAACAAAACTCCCTGCTGATCAGACTGAATTCAGGACCGCTAGGAACCTCTGTACAAAGCTAATCAGAACTGAAAAGATGAACTACTACAGAACAATGTTGGATTCCTCCACTGTGTGCCCTGCAAAGTCCTGGAAAATGCTTAAGGAAATTGAGGGTCATGTATGCTCAGGTTCCCTCCCTTCAAAAATTTCACATGGCGGGGCATCAAACACTGACAAAGCTGGGACCCTTGATCTCCTGAAAAAACACTTTGCCACTGCTGGGTTGGCCTTTGACTCCTCACCCGCCAGTTACCTTTGTACCCAGCTCTCAGCCCAGGATTCATCTAATCCTAATCCTATGCCCCCTGACTTAGCCTTCTCCTTTCACCCCCTCACCCTCAGTGAGGTAGAAGACCTGCTCCTACAACTGAATACCAGAAAAAGGGCAGGTGCGTACCTCATTGAGCAGTACTCCTTAAAGATTAGCTACCGCGTTTTGGCTGTACCAATTACGTACTTCTTTAATTTATTCCTTTCTGTGGGTGAACTCCCTATGACCTGGAAGATTGCTCAAGTTATACCTTTGTTCAAATCTGGTGACCCAAGTGACCTCAATAATTATAGGCCTATTTTTCTACTCCACATCCTCTCTAAATTGCTTGAACAAGTAGTTAACTTACAACTTAGGAATTACTTGGACTCTTCAAACCTGCTCAGTATGGTTCAGTCAGGCTTTAGGCCCCGTCATAGTACAATTTCAACTCTTACTAAGGTAACGAATGACTGGCAGAAAGCCCTTCATGATAAAAACTTTGTGTGCACAGTCCTCCTTGATCAAAGTAAGGCTTTCAACACCGTTGACCATGACTTGCTGCTGGATACCCTTGGTAATATTGGTGTGAACATGTTATCCCTGAAATGATTCTCCTCCAACCTCACCAGTCATACACAGTAAGTTAAAGCAGTGGGTGATCTCTCACCATTGAAACCAATCGGCAGAGGTGTGCCACAGGGTTTTATTTTGAGTCCTTTACATTTCTCATTATACATCAACAACATTGACTATGGAATTAAATCTTCTGATATCCATCTTTTAGTGGATGATACGGTCCTCTACACCTCCAGATCTACCCCTGAGCATGCCTGCAAGGACCTTCAGGCTGATTTTAACATACTGCAACAAAATCTGTTCAACTAAAAATTGCTCTTAAATGCCAAAAAAAACAAGGTCATGCTTCTGTCTTCAATCATCTCTGCCCCTAATCCATCCACGACAGGTACTGTGTAACCTATTATCACGCTGCTAGATGAATCACTGGGCTATGTAGAAAAATTCAAATACCTAGGGATGTGGATTGACTGTCACCTTTCCTTCACTGATCATGTTGAGGAATTCACAAAAAAAATGAAACAAAGGCTTGGTTTATTTTATAGACTCAAGCTTCTCTTTGCACATGCGGCTGAAATGAGGTTGGTTCAATCTACATTCCTAACACTTTTGGATTATGCAGACTTCCTATAGGGTCATGTCCCAAGGTCAGCCCTAGCTAACCTTGATGTCCTGTATCATAGGCCCTTACATTTCATCTCTGGTGCAGCTTATACTACACATCACTGTGCTCTGTATTCTTAGTGGGTTGGCCTTCCCTTACATTTAGGAGGCAAAGGAATGCTGCCCTGTGGACATGCAGAGCAATTACCAAGATGTTAGCCCAGTGTATCTCTGATTGCTTGCCCCTCTGTGCCTTGGGTAACTATGCCCTGAAAAGTTATTCCTACAACTCTTTGCTGTACCTAAGGTTAAATCCTGCTTTGCAGATCCTCTATCAGCTTTGCCCTACCCCAGCTATAGAAGAAGCTTCAAAAAACACTAAAATTGGCTAGTGCTGTAAAGCTATTCGAATTCAAAAAGCTTTACAGTATGTGAGATCCTTCACTGAGCCTTGTAAGTGTCTCATCTGATATGCTCGGTCTTGCCCAGAACCCTTCCATACAACATGTCGCACCACAGTGTTCCCCCTCTCTGTCTTCCCTTTTTCCTTCACTCCTTTTCCTTGCCTCCTCTTGCTATTTTCCAGCTACCCTAATAGCTCTTCCCATTATCCGCTGTCATTGTTCAAATGCTGTAAGTGTTGACATTATATGTGCATTTATTGCACATGGTACTTTTGCTGTTACTGATATCCTTATATGGGAATTTATTGTATATTCTACATATTGTTGTACTTTGTGTTGTTCTCCCCATTATGCATCTCTATGATCAGTGTTACTTTTATTGCTGTACCTACAAGAGTCTCGATATATTTATTGCTGATTCTGTACGTTCACCCAGGCCCCTCTTGAAAATGAGTTTGCTCAATGGTGTTCCACCTGGTAAAATTAAGACTGATTGATTGATTGATTGATTGATTGATTGAATCGAAGATGCCATACTCTTGATCATTGCTCCAACCTTGCCAAGTCCCTTCTCATCCTTTCCACCCCTCTTTGTGCATCAACCCTGTTGCAGATCTTTGTGTCGTCTGTAAAGAGGCATGCTTTTCCTTCCAGAACACCTGTAGTGCCACCTATAAAGACATTAAAGAGTTCCAGGCCGAGTACTGAACCCTGCGGTACCCCACTAGTAACTCCTCTTTCTCCGTAGTGTACTCTGTTTACTATCACCCTCTGCATCCTGTTGTCCAGCCAATTTGTTACCCAGGCTACCACCCTGGGACCCGCTTCAAGGCTTACTCACTTATTCAATAATCTTTTGTGTGGTACTGTGTCAAATGCCTTGCTAAAGTCTAAGTAGGCAACATCCACAGCCCCTCCCTGGTCTACTACTATGGTCACCCAGTCAAAGAAATCTACAGTATTAGATTCATCTGACATTACCTTCCTGCTGTGAATCCATGCTACCTCGGGTCCTGTGTCCTGCTGGCCTCTAGGTACTCAACAATTCTTTCTTTCAACCCAGATCACTGGCATTGTGAGCTACAGCCCTGCTGCTGTGCCAGTGAGCTAGCTGAGAAAAAACAGTTTCTTTGTATGGAGATGTTAATGATATGTTTCTGTGTAAGTTCTTCCAGTCTATTCCAGGTTTATTAAATCTCTCTGAATGCAAGGTACATAAGAAAATGTATGACCAGTGAAGTCAGTGTATTGTACTTTACCTAGGTTTTAATCTACAGAACTCTGCCATCTGAGCCCCACAAAGAATATAAAGAAGATCATTAACGATTTCCCTGTCTTGGAATTACCTTATCAAGGAAATGGAAATATCTACATGAGCCTAATGATATTTCACTACTAGTGCAAATGGAAGAGAATGTAAAGGTCTAATGTAAAACAAATTGGAAATTAACCCATGATTACTGTCTGTTGCAGGAGTTGACAAAATTCATGGGGCCCATTAAAGCTGAAAATAATGAGGAAACAGACCTAGCAGATAGTTATTGCCGAACACACCCTGCTAAACATATAGCACCACTATGTAGCTGGATAGCAGGTTGAACATATTTTTCCAGTTTTCCAAACTTGGGTAGTCATCTGCTTCAGGTCTGTGTCATCTTCTTTTGTCAGATCAGTAAAGGCTATGAAAAATCTTTGTCCTGTTCATTACATTTTTTTTCAGTCATGTAAATAATAAAAACTGAGATTAAGCTTATTAAATGATAATTATTATAAATGTAAGGTGATATATTATTTAAGTAAAATAAAAAAATGAGGGAGAGAGGTAGGCTTGACTCATGGAATTTGTTCTTGCATGTATAGGGTATTTTTGCACAAAAGGATACAGCTGTGTCCAGACAGGGGGAGGAGCAGGTACCCAGACAAAAAAAACATTAGGAACAAGGTAGTTTGCTAATAGCAGTGGGGAGCACCAGAGGCACATCCAGGGTTAAAATTCTATGATCTTTATAAACTCTGGTTTTATCAAGCTTTTTTCTCATTCCCTGGCTCACTGAAGGGTGCTCCCAGCCCCATCGCTATTCTTCTTATAGAATCACACATTTTCCACCACTTGCCTTACTTAAGACCACACTAGTTGTGGACGACCTGCCATGTTGGTCATGCATATGCATGCAGGGGATGCTAGCACAATGGCAGTTTATTTTTTTTTTTTTACTTTCAGCTCCGGGTTTTCTCCCTGAGTGTACTGCCACATAATGATGTACATGCATGCATGCTTATATGCAGTGGCATGCTGGTGGCTGCCCAGCTCTCCATCTGTGTATTTCCACTGTAATGCCACCTGGCCTAAACCTGGTTGCAGTCAAGTTAGGGGATGCAGCATCCATCTTACCCAAGTGAGAAAACCTGTCCTTGCCAGTCCCCAAGTGACCTGAGTCCATTCCTGAACCCAGGTTTCTGTCATAGCAAGCAATAGTACTGCCACTGCACTACTGGACTCACCTCCTTATCTGCCCTTTACTTATTTTCTCCTTATACCATATGCTAGTTCTGGGATGCTATGCTAAACAGTGGCAATCCCCTCACAGAGATGTTTTATGAATTGAGACTGAATAAAAACACCTTCTTTACCTACTCTATATCCTTTAGAGCAGACCCTCACTCCATGTCAACTAATCCAGTCTCTGGATACCGAAAGTCTCATTGTACTAAGATAACAAGTATGAAAAGGTTGCATAATACACATATCCTGGTAATACATTTACTCAAAATTGCAAATATTCTGAACACTTTTTGGACACAGAAAAACACCTTGAAAAAAACTTTGCTGGGTTATAATTACTGGTGAGCAATGTTTTTTCTTACTTCTCACCAAGTTGATATTTGCAGTAATAACCAGCGGGTTATGACAGTGAACACATGCTATGTAATTTAAAAATGAGTGTTCTGTCATTGGCTCTTGCTCTCTGTGTGGGCAGGCTGTTAACGATGAGCTGCCTCCACAGAAACACTCCTTGTCCTCTGTCCCACTCAAAATACTTTTTTTTATGTATATCTGCTCCATGTAATTTTATGACTAAAAAAACATTATATCTGGTTGATCCTGCTGTTTGTCAGCTGTGGGCACTAAAGTTGGCGGGAACAGGAATGGGACTGTGCTTCACGGCCTATAGCACCACTGAAGCGCGATTGGAAATTAAAATTGTAAGTAAAAAAAAGGCTGAACTGTAGAGAGAGGCAATTCAAGGGAGAGAAAGTGTGTGTGTGTGAGACTGAGTGAGTGTCTGTGACTGAATGATATCTGTGTGACACAGGAGTCAGGCTGGAAAAAAATTGCCCATAAGCAATTATATAAAATAAAAGATGGGGAAGTATCCATATGAGAATTTAATGCACACCCTCAGTGTGGAATGCTTTAATAAACCCCTCTGCCTTTGCCCTCCGGATTTATGTAGCATCCCACACCTCGGGTGTGCATAACATTCTCATATCACACTTCCCCATCCTTGATTCTATATATAATAACTGGTGACTCCCTGTAATGACTGGATTTCCATTCTTGATAAAATGCTGTAATAATCCACTGAATTCCTTAATAACTCGATAACTGGTTATTACAGCATTTTCCTCCTTGCACTCTCACTTCTCTGTATTTGTGCAAGTATAGCAGCTGTTCAGAAACATGCTGGTCACACAAATACAGCTGATAGTTTTTCCCTCTGTTGAAACCTTGCACCAGTCATTGTAAAACATAATGCTGTGGAAAGTTTGTTTTATGATGATTTCTCACACACCCTCGGTGTGTGATAATCTCATAAACCCCTTGAACTTCACTCTCACGGTTTATAGATTATCACACACCTGGGGTGTGTGGAAAATCCTTGTAACACACACCTGCACAAACATTATTCAGTAGTAAGAGCTGATAAATGTTATGGTGAGAACACAAGTTGATATTTCTATTTATGCAGCCAATGAAACATTGTTATCTAAAATGCTATATAGAGTGGAGATATGGGCTATTGATAAATGTGAACTTTTAAAAAAAGAATTGTGGGTATTCTGGAAAAGGATTCTCAAACTTTCAGAGGGCATTCCTCTTCCAGCAGTTAGGGTGGAATTAGAGCAGACGTCAGTACAGCCAGAAGCTAAATTAAGAAAAATACATTATTCATTAAAACTATAATGAATGGAAGACTATAGGCTACCAAGAATTGCTTACAAAGAGATGATGAGTTTCAAACAGATTATTTAACTCAGGTTGGTTAAATGAACTATTAAACATATTCAGGGAAGTGAATGTGATGAACCGGTATTAACAAAGCAAGTTAGGGATACTTATTAGTGGAGTACACAGAAAAAAAATCATACTTGGAGAACTAGAAAATGTACAGAGAATGAAGAATATTGAAAAATTAGGCCAGTATAAATTTAGTCTGTATTTTTCAAAATGGAAGTGAACATACAGCTTAGAACCAAATGTAATTGATATCACTGATTTAACATTAGGACACTATATAGTGAAATTTCGGTTTCAAACTTATGATTCAAATTTATTAAGAGAATGCTATTTGAGAAAAATTTGTAAATATGAAGATACTCTATGTTACTGCAGGATTCAAGCCCCTGCAGATACACTTCCTGTGGTTTTGACCTCTCTGAAGTATGATAAATTAAGGGGGCAAAAAAAGGATGGGCCACTATCTGTCAACCTCCCTAAACAACCCTGAAAAATAGATATACAGGTTGGGTTGAAGACTGATGTTGATGGGTTTTTACCTAGAGAGCAGAAATGAAATGTGTTACTAAGGAATATTGTAAAAGTAGAGACCTTCAATACCTTAAAACTAAAACTAGATAATTAAAATCATATCTAAAAGAAGGAGGGTATGGACTCATTAAAAATGGGGGTGGGAATTAATGGACAACAGCTTGCCTTCTACTGTCCTAATTAGTATGTAATATGAGCTGCTTTTTGGCACAGATTGGGATTTAAAGAGCAGTTGATGTCATTAGGACTGCTTTAACAAAACGTAATATTTAGAGATAGTTCAGCTTGTATTTCACATTAGTTCTGTATTTTTCCTCCCCATTATTTATTACTGAAGCCATTTGTGTGAAAACGGGATCTTTGCTCCTGAAGAGTTCATCTATTCTGGTTGCTTTCTCCCTTTCTAAGGTCATAATGCTCTATTTGTGACATCACAATTACACCCATGGCAACATATTGTGATGTCACAACAGAGGACAATGACATAAAGTAGGGGGTAAGCTAAAGAAGCAGATGAACTCTAAGGGATATAGAGCATGTTTCCATGCAAATTTCTCAGTAATGAATAATGTGGAGGAGAAATCTATTGAATACATATAGAATGCAAGCTAAATTCAACCTAAATATTATGCTCTTCCAAGATTTCTTTTGAGGCGTCAGCAGCTCTTTAATGCAAAGTTGTGCAAGTTTTCTAAGAGCAACATGTTTATGAAGAAAAATATGTTAAATGAGATTATGCTGTATATATTCAACAAAGTTTATGTGTTTTTTCTAAACTGTGAAATGTGTACTGTGAACTGTTTTAATATTGTTATATAACTTTCATGTTTGTCATGCTATTTATGTATGCATTTGCATATTGACTCTGTGAGCAGAATAATACATTTTACAATACCATAACAAGATAATTAGCACCTTAGTCCCCTCAGTGACAATGTCCATGCAGGAATTTGTAATTTATGGTTTCATGGGTACTTGCTGGCTTAGAATAATTCTTAAAGGGACACATTTCTGCCCAGTGTTCATCATAGTTTGAAAGGCCATGAAATGCTCTTTCAAATCTAGTATTGGGCTCATCTTTAGCTGGACACACTTGAGCTATATAGATGACTGAGTCTGTTCAACATTATTACTATGTTGCAATCATTTTTAGAACATCTTGGGCCAGATATTCAAAACGTTGCCCCTGGGCTTAGATAACACTGCCTGATGGGCAAACGTAGCCCGGAGCAAAAAGCAAGCTATATTCAAAAGGAATAGCACAGGGCAGACAGCCTCTGAATATAGCATGGGAAAGAGGCCATGCAAACTGGGCTGGTAGTGCAGTGCAACCGTAGCTCTGGAATATGACAGCACTGAATATAGCAACCAGGAAGTGCAAACCACAACAACAACACAGTGCACAGCGATGTGAGGGTAGGTAGAGAGGTACTATGTGGCCAATGCGTGTGCCAGCAAATGCGTGGACCCAGTACAGCTGCAGGCAGCAGCAGATGTTAATGAACAGTGAGCAGAACTGTAAAATAATGCCCGAACCGTTAGCGCTGCGGTAACACATTAGTGCGGCTTTAGCGTGGAGCAAAGTAGTTTGCCCAGTGCAAACACCTTAGCCCGGCACTAAACTTTGCCATATTCAAAAGTGATATGCAAATGAGCCTACTTAGATAGACTCTGGGCAAACAGCCACATTAGCATCTCATCATGCCCTGATTTGCATGCTGTTTGCCCAGCATTATTGCAGGGTCCCACAGCTCCACCTGTAGGTCAGTCTGGAAGTACAGGGGCTGGACAGGTCCGACCGCAGCTCCACCTGTAGGTCAGTCAGACAGTGCATGATGATAGCTGCATGCTACATGTGAACAGTACAGCATACCATAGCATATCGTACCCCAGGGGACAACACAGCATAGGCACAGGTGGTGGTGGTGGTGCTGCATGCTACCGTCACACTGTAGGTCATGCTATAGTGCACAGCCGACACTACAGTAGCAAGGGGCCTGGTAGTGTGAGGGACCCAGCAATACCTATGGTATGTAGGGCAGTGATGACCATTGCAATGTATACAGTGACAGGCTCAGCTTGCAGGTAATTACTGACAGTGGACAGTACTATTACACTGTTGTGTGATCCACAGATGCTACACCTGTGGCATGGGATGCACACAGTGTCATGTACATGGTCGGTTGTGTGTGCTGTGGCATCTGTACAGTTGTGTGGTAGGTGGCGGGGGGGCATGTAAAATCCAACAGGCACACAGGTGGTGGTGTATTCCCACTACTGGCCCATGTGCACTGTGTGATGTGTCCCAGCCTTGTGGCCACAACTGGACTGTGGTGTGGTCTGGCCACCCATACACCCTCCCCTCACTTGCCACCATGTCCACAGTGCTGCATGTGTGTGCTGGCATCTGTTAGACACCACAGAGGTAAGGTCTGCAGGTTTGTGCTATATGGCCACACTACCATGCTGTCCCCCATGGGTCGGATCACCCCTTACTGTCTGTGCTTGGCTGGAACTGGTGGCAGCTGCTGGCATCATGGTGGTTCCAGCAGTGAGCAGCATGTGTCCTCCATGTCTGGCATTTTCTAACCGTCATACTCCTCTGTTAGGGCCGCGTAAGCCACGCAAATCCCACGCAAACACCGCGCAATGCACCAATGACATGAAAAGCTATTTGCCCAGGGTTAAGACCAGTTTTCCTGGGCTGTAAATTGTACCACGCTAAGGGTCACGCTAAGTCACATTAAACACCTTAGCGCAGTGCTAGCCGCTGAATATCTCATAGCGCCTTTATTCATGTTCTCTATGCCCCTTGCATATCATTATGCTTTGCCCGGCACTACTGCTGTTTGCGCGCGCTAGTTGACCTTTTGAATATGGCAGACCTGCGCTAATCCCACACTAATCCCACACAAACTGTTTGCAAACCACTCAAAGCTTTGAATATCTGGCCCTTGATGTCATAGAGGAGCAAGTTTTGCCTAACAACATTAAGTCAAAAACAGCTTGTTCCTCAATAACATCACAATGTTCTTAAAATGGCTGCAATGTTATATTAATATTGAACAGACTAAGTCATCCATATCTTTGGAGTACTTCCAGCTGCAGATAAGTCCAATACCTCATCTGAAAGAGTTCCTTGTGGGCTTTGGAGCTATGACAGCTACTGTATATGAATGTTTCCCATTAAGTAACAAAGCTGGTGTAACCCCCGCATGAATGGAGGTTCCCAAAAAGTATTCCTTAGGCTTGCCTAAATGCCCACTGCCAGGCTCATATTATGTGTCCTGGCAAGTTAAAAGTGTTTGCATTTGAGTGCCCTGTTAGCCTCTGTGCCTGTCTCTTTAAGAGATGCCTATTTTGTGGTGTACAGTTGGTCTGGGTAGGGTCAGAGTAGTTTCAGGCTCGAGTCCCACCCGGCTACAGTGTCATTTCTCCATTCTGCCATCGCTAATTGCGCAGAGGGAGCCCTACAGGGATCTGTGACTGCCAGCTGATTATCTGCCTTAATAGTAAAAATATTGTAGTTTGTCTAACCTGCCTTCCTTTGCATCATGGACATTTCTGCAAATCACCACCGTCTTGGTTCTGGACTGCCTAATGGGACCAATCAGTACCTTTGGGGACCCTAAAATGGAGTCTGCCCCCAGGGGTCTTGTGGGAGTGAATTTCTGTAGGAATTGTAGTTTTTACACTTTGGCGCCTAAATGGACCAAAAGGGGGAGCCCTTGCTTTGACAGACAGATGGATCAACCAACCGAACCCTTTTGGATCAGAAGGAATTCTCAGTGCTACCTGCAGCAGAGTGTCAGTCTGGAGTTAGAGTTGAAGGAGTGAACAGCTCGAGAGATTCGAGCAGCCGCTCCTGCGTGGTGCACAGGGGAAATCGGCGGGAAGGCTGTGTTTAGCCTGCCTGCTGCCATCTTTCTAAGTGAAGAGACCTTGAGCCTGAGATTGGACTTCTTCCGAAATTGCAGCTTTTGTGATCAGAACCTGATTTTTGACGAATTGAACTTCCCTGAAGTGTTCTGAATATTTGCCTTGGTACGATCAGCCTGCCAGGATTTGAGACTGCTGCACAGTGTGCAGTTTGTGAACAGCCACTGTGAATTGCAACCAGACTGTCATCCGAACTGTGGTATTTACCTTGCTGTTACTATAAGTGTGCTAAATGCTGATAGTGGGTTGCGATTTGGTTCCTCACTGCTTGAATGTATGACGCTTGCTGGATGCTGTATCCAGCACTTACCGGACTGTCTTCCCAATTGTTCACCCGGTCTAGGCCTTGCCACCTCAGCCCTGACAGCTGCTCATGCCGCAGAGAAACAACTGATGAGAGACCCACCTGGGGATTCAGCTCTCTGCTCAACACTAGGGAACAGGATTGGCACCACGGCGCTTTGTGTGGGACCTGCTTCTCCTGGCCATCCAGCTCTTCATCCAGAGGTCTCCATTTCATCCATCCTGCATCCTATAATGGGTAGCATGAGTAAACACCAGGGTAGCTCCCTGCAACAAAGCTCAAATCAAAGTGTGTCAACTGATTCAATTGTTGTTGCTAATCATTTTGGGACTGAGTCATTAGACTCCGGATTACAAATTGAGGGTTAAAGTGCATGCATGTTTTCTTTCCATCACAGGGCCCCAACCAGCTGCAACACTGGCCTATCCTGTGCAATGCTTCAGGCTAGCCATAGTTCCAACTGGGTACCCAGAGTGTATGTGACTGTGTTACAGGGACCTTTGAGTGCATGCCTTATAACCTGAATTATTCATATCTTGAATCAACAACTAGATTTTGCCCCCTTCCTTGTTACTGCCTCTTAAATAAATCAGATCTAAATCTTTTTGCACTGAAACTGGTTGTGGTGTCCCTCTGTACAAACATCATCAAAATACTTTTGGTTGTTTTGCTCAATCTTGTTTTACAAGGGGTATCCAGGGTCAAGCCAGCTGAATCAGTCCTGGTGGTAAGTGCAACAAGTGTGGGGTTAAAACTGCTGTCAGGTACTAATTGCAGTTGTGTATTCTGTGAACCAGTTGGCCCACTAGAGGGAAAAGAGGAGGGTAACAGTGTCCCGGAGGTCTGTACCCAGATCAGCTAAGCTATCACTAACCCTGTCCTCTGGGTGGAGGCACCCTTTTTCAGTACCCAGGTCCCTCAACCTGCATTTGGTCACACAGACAGGGGTAGTATCCCTTGGGATAATGCCACCTAGGGGTTACACTTGTTTTCTAAGACTCTAGTTCTATACTATAGTATCTGACTAGCATATGACTGTATCAATATATAAAGTGTGGGTCTGAATAGCCGTGTAATTTTCTATTCACTGAATACAGTACTGTATACTGTAGGTTTTTCTGCAAAGCTGAAAAACATTTGCAAATAAAGTAATTTTTCTTGCAAGTAAAAATATGCAACAATAGTAAACATTATTATGAATGTTCAAGAGAGTTTAAAGCAATATAATTTTCTTGACTTAATTTCTCTGCCAAATTATTCTCACATGTCTAATTGGCTATAACTTTAACACAGAAACATAGACAATGTTGGCAGAAAAAGACAACTGGACCATCCAGTCTGCCCTGTTTTACTGTATGTGACCTTGAGACATATTGTCTAGACAGGGTTTTCAACCTTATCTCTCTCCTTGCTCCCTACATTACTGCTACCACTTGAGTAAGTATTACACCCTTAACTCTGCCTGAGCCATGCTTGAATCCATTAATGAGTTTTGCTCCCACCACCTCAGCCAGTAAGCTGTTACATGGCTCAACCACTGACTGTAAAGTAAAACTTTCTCAAATCCCTCTCCTCTCATCATCTTCCACTCATGTCCCCTTGTTTTTGACTCACCATTCCTGCTAAATAGTTTCTTGCAGTTTACCTTTCAGGAACCTGAAGGTCTCTATCATGTTGCCCTTCTCCCTTCTCATCTCCAGTGAATACCTGTTCAGTGCCCTAAGATGATTATCACAGGATCTGCCCTGCTGGCCCTGAATCATTTTGGTTTCCCTATGCTGCACCATCTCCAGTCTGCCTGTGTCTTTCCTTAGCTGGGGACTCCAGAACTGGACACAGTATTCCAGATGAGGTCTCACCAGTGATCTATACAGAGCTAGTATTCCCTTCTTCCTCCTGCTATCTAAAACCCTCCCAATACACCCCAATATTCTGGCTGCCTTGCTGTGGACCTTGTTGTATTGGCGTCTTTTTTAGAGCATCGTTTATGATGACAGACAGGTCCCTTTCCTCAGAAGTAGTGCCCAGCTTAACCCCTCCCATATAGTATTCTTCCTGATGTCCTTGTTCCCTATGTGCATCACCTTGAAATTTTTGGCACTGAATTTCAACTGTCAAACCTTCAACTATCTCTCTAACTTTGCAGGTCCCTCTACAACTCCCTCACCTCCTTCTCACTGTCCACTCTACCACAGGAACATAGAAACATAGACAGTGATGGCACAAAAAGACCAGTAGTCCTTCCAGTCTGCCCGTGGTACCCTATCTAACCCTGGGATATATTATCCATCCAGGGTCCTAGCCTTCCCCATCTACCCCCTAGTCCCCTCCCAGTTTTGTATCATTCTGAGCAACCACAATACTCATATACCCTTCTCTTTCTCCTAGACATGCTTGAAACCATTAATGGTTTTAGCACCCACCACCCTTTCTGTAAAACAGTACTTCTTCATGCCCCTCTTGAATCTCCCTTCTGTCAGTTTTTACTCATGCCCTCATGACCTCAGACTGTTACTGTTGCTAAATAATTCCCTGCAGTCTCTTTTCAGGAACTTGAAGGTTTCTATTGTATCCCCCTTTTCCCTTCTGGTCTCTAGTGAGTACATGTTCAGTGCCTTGAGGCACTCCTCATAAGACCGGCTCTGTTGGCCCTGAATCATCTTAGTCACCTTCACTGCACTGTCTCCTATCTGTCCTTATCTTTCCTGAAGCAAGAACTCCAGAACTGGGCACAGTACTCCAGGTGAGACTTCACCAAAGATCTAGAAGATCTATAGTTCAGAACTCAATGTCATCTGCACAGAGACACATCTTGCTGTATATGCCTTCTCCTATGTCACTGATGAACATATTGAAAAGGACTGGTCCCAGGACTGACCCCTATGGAACCCTATTCATTACCTCACTCTCCTCTGATTTTACCCTGTTTCCCACCACCCTCTATTGTTCTACCCAACCAGCTTACCACTATCGAATTAGGCCCTTCACTACTCTTGATCTATGTAAGCAATAATACCTGGCAGGGTGGGCAGTATTGTGCTATACCAGATGGCACAGGGAGGTAATGAGGCCCCACATCACAGGCAGAGGGCCTTATAGCCCCTGGAAGGTCCGGTATAGCACAATATTGCCCACCCTGGACGGTATTATTGCACTTTGAAAATGGGCAAACTGTGGCATTTTTATATGGGATTTAATTAAAAAGAAATTAAAAAATAATACAGTAAAAATTAATTGGAAGTCTTTGTGTTGTAAAGTAGTCCTTCTATGACTGTGCTGTTCTATCTCCTGTTGCCCACCCCCAGACAGAGCCATTCTCTTGTCCCCCCTCCCTCCGTCTGCTGCACCACCTCCAGAACAAGACATTATGTTTTTGGTAGTGGTTCCCTTTATATTTGTAGTCATTCAAAAAAAAAACTAAAAAAAAAAGTTTTCTGTCCTTCCGAGTCCTTTTTTTCATGCTCGGAAGTTGCAATCTTGCCCAAACCCTGCCAGGTACAATCAGGAAGTGCAGAGCGAGAAATATGATGTGGCAGGGCAACGAAAAACTGGTAAATACTTTTGTATGTCTAATATTAACTCACTGGTGTTGCAGTTTGACATTTAAAATGTGACAATTCCCACTGTACCTGCAGCTGAACTGTTGTGTTGTCCTGCTGAAAGAGCTGGTATTTGGTAGTCACGGGGAATGGAGAGCTGAGGGAGATTTGCTTTTGGGCAGACATGAGTCAGTGGGAGAATGGAGTGAAGGAGGAGGCAGGGACAATGGTTAATGTGGGAAACGGAAATCTGAACATAATTTTTTTTTTTACTATTTTAAAGTTAAATGAGGGAGTGTGTGTGAAGAGCAAAGCTGGGATAAATGGTGGACCAGGACTGACTCTATCTTTTCTGTCCAGAGGTGCTACAAAATGCAGAGCAGTTTCATTTTCAGGAGCGAGTGTGCAGCCAGCTGAAGGAAGGAGGAGCAAGAGTGTTGTTGGCTGTCCGACAGTCACGCTGTGGGCAGTCTTGGGACATGAGACAAGAGGGTGTAGCAAATAAAAAAGAGAAAGAAACAAAGGTAGCCTGGAATTAGCCCAGCAGAGGCTGATCTCTGGTTGTGTTAGGTAGCTGGCACTAGGGGTCTGCGCCACAGGAGAGAGAGCCGGAGCAGAGTACGGCAAGTAAAAAAAAAAAGTAACACAAAAAAAAGACTTAAGTGGAGCTGCAGTTGGGAGGGAAGGTGAGACAGTAATGAAGAGGGTGTTAAGGCAATCTGCTGCCAGCAGGAAAAAATTTGAAACAGCATTATTTTCAGGAGGAAGCAGGCGGCCAGCTAGATTTGCGAGGAGCGAGATCGTGGTTGGCTCTTTGTCTCGGACAGTAAGGGTATTGAGAATTACAGGGCATGGGATAAGAGTGAACTTTAAATAAAAAGAAAAAAAATATAACGTATTGTGAAATGAGCCCAGAGAATGTTGTGCGCACTTTCATTATTCAGCAGGCACTGAACTGTGGAGTGTTGGGGGACCAGTATCTTTCGCTAAGCAGTAGAAAAAAATGGCGGTGATTTAAAATTCACTGGGGTGCTTTTGACAAATGAGAAATCAGGATGGGCACAAGGATACCTGGGGTGGGTAAAGTAGCACTGGGGTTGGTACTTTTTATTGGTGGGCATCTATTGAAAGTTAATGTACCCTTCTGGAAGGGGTACCAGCACAATCAGATGCCTCCAAATAAAAAGCCCATTTTCTAACAACAAATTCAACAGTCTTCTGTGTGGCACAAAGTCAGATGCCTTGCTGAAGTCGAAGAAAAGAAAAATCCACTGCTTATCCCTGATCCACTGCCCTAGTTACCCAGTCACAAAATACTATTTGGTTGATGTGACAATACCTCCCTGACACAAAGCCATGCTGCCTACTATCCCGGAGCTCATTTCTCTCCATGTTGTCCACTGGGTCCTCTTTGACTATTAGAAAATGGGCTTTTTATTTGGAGGCATCTGATTGGCTGGTACCCCTTCCAGAGGGGTACATTAACTTTCAATAGATCCCCACCAAATAAAAATTACCAGCCCCAGTGCCCCTTTACCCACCCCAGGTATCTTTGTGCCCATCCTGATTTCTCATTTGTCAAAAGCACCCCAGTGAATTTTAAATTGCCGCCATTTATTTCTACAACTTAGCGAAAGATACTGGTCCCCCAACACTCCACAGTTCAGTGCCTGCTGAATAATGAAAGTGCACACAACATTCCCTGGGCTCATTTCACAATACATTATATTTTTTTTCTTTTTATTTAAAGTTAACTCTTATCCCATGCCCTGTAATTCTCAACACCCTTACTGTCCGAGATGAAGAACCAACTACGATCTCGCTCCTCGCAACTCTAGCTGGCTGCTTGCTTCCTCCTGAAAATAATGCTGTTTCCAATTTTTTCCTGCTGGCAGCAGATTTCCCTAATGCTCTCTTCATTACTGTCTCATCTCCCTCCAAACTGTAGCTCCACTTAAGTCTTTTTTTTTTAAGTGTTACTTTTTTCTTTTTTTACTTGCTGTGCCTGTTCCGGCTCTCTCCCGTGGTGCAGATCCCCAGAACCAGCTACCTAACACAACCAGAGATCAACCTCTGCTGGGCTAATTCAAGGCTACCTTTGTTTCTTTCTCTTTTTTAGTTACTACACCCTCTTGTCTCATGCCCTGAGACTGCCCACATCGTGACTGTCAGATAGCCGACAACACTCTTGCTCCTCCCTCCTTCAGCTGGCCGTACACTCGCTCCTGAAAATGAAACTGCTCTGCATTCTGTAGTGCCTCCGGACAGAAATGATTGAGTCAGTCCTAGCCCACCATTTACCCCAGCTTTCCTCTTCACACACTCCCTCATTTAACTTTAAAATAGTAAAAAAAAAATTATATTCAGATTACCATTTCCCACATTAACCATTGCCCCTGCCTCCTCCTTCACTCCATTCTCCCACTGACTCATGTCTGCCCAAAAGCAAATCTCCCTCAGCTCTCCATTCCACATGACTACCAAATACCAGCTCTTTCAGCAGGACAACACAACAGTTCAGCTGCAGGTACAGTGGGAATTGCCACATTTCAAATGTCAAACTGCAACACCAGTGAGTTAATGTTAAACATACAAAAGCATTTGCTAGTTTTTCGTCACCCTGCCTCAGCATATTTCTCTCTGTACACTTCCTGACTGTACTTGGCAGGGTTTGGGCAAAATTGCAACTTCTGAGCATGAAAAAAAGGACTCAGAAGGACAGAAAGCTTTTTTTTTGTTTTTGAATAACTACAAATATTAAGGGAACCCCTACCAAAAACATAATGTCTTGTTCTGGAGGTGGTGCTGCAGATGGGGGGGGACAAGAGAATGGCTCTGTCTGAGGGGTGGGCAACAGGAAATAGAACAGCACAGACATTGAAGGACTACTTTACAACACAAAGACTTCAAATTCATTTTTGCTGTATTATTTGTTCATTTTTTTTTAATTAAATCCCATATAAAAATGCCACAGTTTGCCCATTTTCTAAGCACAGTAACACTCTCCAGGGTGGGCAGTATTGTGCTATACCGGACCTTCCAGAGGCTATAAGACCTTCCGCCTGTGGCGTCAGGCCTCATTACACCCCTTGGCGGTCCATTATAGCACAACACCACCCACCCTGTTGGGTATTATTGCTTACATATCTCCATTAATTTACCCACAATTGAAGTAAGCATGATGAGCCTTTAGTCACAAGTTTTTTCCTTATCCCCTTCCTTGGGGAGCAGAACCATGTCCTCTACCTTCTAATCTTTTGTAACCACCCTTAACAATGGTGTTCTATTAAACAGCCCTGCCAAGGATTTAGCTAGTTCTGATATCAATTCCTTGAGCATCCTGGGTCCATGTCATCTGTCCCTGAAGACATATCTATTTTCAGGGTTGCAAGCCCTCTTCTATCTAGCCTTTTCTCTAGTAATTAATGCCTACCCTATTTCTCTAATACCCCTTGTAGCAGCCTTTATGCCACTGTGTGGCAAAGGCTCGATATCCTCCACTGTGAATACTGAGCAGAAGTAGTCATTAAAAATGGATTCCTTCTGCTCATCCCCCTCTATTACCCTATGTCCCTCTATCAGCCTAACAATGGCCCCACTCATCTTCTGTTTCACCCTAATGGATCTGAATAACTGTCTTTCCTCTCCCTTGATCCCCTCTATAATGCATAGCACTGTGTTTGCTTTTGGGATCCTGTCTGCCATCTTGGCTTCCCTCATCTTTGCTTGGTATTCACACCATTCATTGCCTTCCTGTTTCTCATTGACAAGATAATATTTCTAAAGATCAAACCATAAGTATAAATCTATGCACTATCAATTCTGAATCTTTAATCTAGTTTTCTTTCAATTACCTCCACATCATAAACTGACTCACTCCATTAGCACTAGCGGCTTACCATTTCTCCTGTAATTATCACTTGCCCAGTTTCTGGAATACCCCTTGCAGCAGCCTTCATTCCACTTTGTAGCAAAGGCCCACTATCATCTACTGTGAAAACTGAGTAGAAGTAGTAATTAAGAAAGGTTGACTTTTGCTTGCCTTCCTCTATTACCCTACTCCCCTCCATCAGCCCCCCTCTCATCTTCCTTTTTTTCCCTAATGTATCTGAATAACTGTTGTCACCTCATTGTCACCTCTGTTGACCCTCATTGCATTACGTGTCTGCTTTTATAACCCTGAATGTAATTTTTGGCCACCCTCATCTTTATTTGGTATTTACTCCATTCCTCATCCCCGTTTCTCCTTAACATAGGTATTTCTAAAAATCAAGGCACAAGTGTAAATCTGTACAGTGTCACTTCTGAATTTTTAATCTAATTTTCATATAGTTGGCTCACCATCATAATTTGACTGCTTCCTTCAGTACTCACAGAATACTTTACCTTTGACTATGTTGTTTTATTCTTTGGTAACTGGGCAAGGCCCACTGTGCTCAATGCCCATTTATAAGGGTGACCCAGGAGCACTGGGGAGATTAAGTGACCTGTTCAGGGTCACACGGTTTGCAAGTGGAGGGTGTGGGAATCAAACCCAGACCTGCTGGAAATACCAAGCTTATTCACAGACTGGAAAGTGTTTGGGGGGAGGGTCTCCACTGCTTTTCCTTGAAGAAAGCTTCAAAAGTCCCACTGCTTCCATATATGATGTCATCCTATTTATTTATTTTTATTCACCTGGCCCCAGTGTTTCTCCCTATTTAGGGTTTCCTCAGGGGAGTGTTTCTAGTATTTATAAACAGAAAACAATAATAAATAGGTAATAAAAATGGTAATCAGCCCAAAATGTGTTTGACTTCCACCACAGTGCTCAAAATCACAGGTGATAACCTTAAAACATTCCCATGTGTGCAAGGTACATTTACATAACATTTCCTGCATTTTTGCATTTTTTATTGTAAGCAAACCTACATTTCTTACAGCAATAGCTTCTCAATTTATGTAGCTCTATCTAAAACACAATAAATTGTATACAACCATTTATAGTGATAATTTTGAATAAAACTGCCACCTCACCATGAGTGCAAAAATTGCAGCTCAGCTGAGGCATAGCAACCTACTTCCCTGTATCCCAACACACTATGTGATCTACCTGGCTGTGCATTTGTATTGTGACTCAAATAACATTTGCAGTTCAAAAAAGGAGAAATCCCTGTGTAGACTTCTGCCAAAATATAAACAATATCACTGCTTGCTTAATGTCCATTCTATTTCTTTCTTTCTCTTTTTAGAGAAAAAAAACACACAAAAAAATTAAAAAACATGATAGGTATGCAAAGGAAGCTCTGTTTAGCAAAAGCTAGAGGCTTACCATAAAACAGCTTCTCATATCAAGTTTACATGCACAGCAGTGGACCGCTCAGGCATCGCACCTCTTGTAATTCTGCCTGGCAGTCCGACACTCATGAACATAAGAATATTATGATACATGCACAGTTAGTCCTTGAAAGGACTGAGGAAGGTCATAAATATAACCACCTTGTGGTGTGATCCCTTCTGCCCCGTAAATCAGGGCATGTCTAAGCTGAGGGCACTCCCAAAACACACTCCGCTAGGCAGAAGCGAGTTGCACTTTCTGTTTGTAGACAGAAATTCTTTAAGAAAAACTATAACTTTTTTGTAACAAACAGTTTAGATATATTTACACCATAACTTATATCCTTGTGGATGTCATCTGATATTGTTATACCATTGCAATCTAGATTATAGATACATAGATACATAGACAGTGTCGGCAGATAAGGGCCTATGGCCCACCCAGTCTGCCCATTTGAGCTTGTAAGTTCAGTTTATGTTTTCCTAGAAGTCTGTTGCCCCTTACCACTGACCTCCAGAATTCCTTTATGTCTATCCCATGCATTCTTAAATCCCATGATTGTTTTAGCCCCCGCAACTTCCTCTGACAGGGTGTTCCACTTGTCCACCACCCGTTCTGTGAAGAAATTCTTCCTCACGTTTCCTCTGAATTGTCCTCCCTTCAACTTCATCCCATGCTCTGTAGTCCTGAAACATCTTTTTTGCTTCAAAATAGTGTATTCCTGCACCCTGTTCCTCCCTGTAAGATACTTGTATGTCTCTTATCAAATCCCCTCTCTCCCTCCTCTCCTCCAGGGAGTACATATTTAATTCCTTCAACCTGTCCTCATAGGACTTGTGATGCAATTATGTGGTTAGAAAAGTCAAAGTATGAAACTATACTAAGGTTGTAGGGGAAAATTGAAGGGGGATGATCAGGGTACATGGAAGGTGTGGGTGAGAGGGAAGGAATGTTTCAGTACTTATAGCACTGCTTATTTTACACTATTTAAAATAGAGTGGGGGCTAGTGTGTATACTATCTGACTTTTGGCGTGTTGGAACCGAAATTAAAATCTTAGAATATGCAGTACAATATCCTTCACTACCAACACACCTGACAATTTGCTTATTTATGCCTATCAGTCTGTTCAAAGTATATAGCCTATGAGTCTATTTTATTTGACATTTGTAGGGAGTTTTTTATAGTTTCCCCTCCAAGGATGTGGCTTTACCAATCCTACCCTTCAAAACCTTATGGATTCACTAGAGTGCCCTTCCTTCTTCAAGTGCCTGGAAACTGAGGATTCCTTATCTTGCCTTTTAATATTTCATTTGTACTCTAGAATGTGAACCTTAAGATTCCTCAGCTTGCCTTCTAATATTTCATTTGTCCTCTAGAATACAAACCTTAAGAGCTCTTCTGCTGTTTCTCACACAGAGCTGGTCACTAGACACAGTATAAAATAAACCAGCCCCATGGTGGTAAAACAGTGCAGGAACCAATGGGGCGGTTCATGTTTGTGTTTGGGTCCTCACAGAAATCTTTCTTCATGATGTGGTTGTACCACAAATCTGCAACATCTGTGCATTCCCACCTTCAAAGATCCCAATAGGAGATACCCTTTCAGGGTTTCTGGAACTGAGTAGGCAGTGCACAGTAACATAGAAACATAGACTTTGATGGCAGATAAGAACTGCTTGGACCACCTAGTCTGCCCATTTCCCTACCTACAGGATAAGCTGCAGATCCTAGTCAACCAACAGCCTATTTCTTCTTACCCCACTACAAGAATTGCCTTATGTCTGTGCCATGCTTTCTTTAATTCTGTCATAGTTTTAGACCCCACAACCTCCTCAGGAAGGCTGTTCCATGCGTCCACCACCCTCTCTGTGAAAAAATTTCCTCACATTGACCGTGAGCTGTCCCCCCTTATCTTCAAATTATGTCCCCTTGTTCTTGCACATCTGTTTTTCTTAAAGATGCTACCCTCTTGGACTTTGTTGATTCCACTGTGGTACTTAAAAGTTTCTATCATGCTCCCCCCTTTCCTCAAGGGTATACATATTAAGCTCATTTAGTCTCTCCTCGTATGGCTTCTCTTGCAGACCCTGCACCATTTTAGTAGCCTCCATCCTGTCTATGTCCTTGTGGAGATAGGGTTTCCAGAACTGGACGCAGTACTCCAGATGGGGTCTCACCAACTGTCTGTACAGAGGAATAATAACTTCCTGTTTTCTGCTGGTAATGCCTCTCCCTGTACATCCCAGTATCCCCCCAGCCCTCCCTACTGCCTTCTCACATTGCTTGCTAATCTTAAGGTCATCTGATATGATTACCCCCAGGTCCCTTTCCATTTTTGTTGTTGATACTACCTCCCCTTCATTGTGTAATCTTCCCCTGGGTTTTTGTTTCCCAGATGCATTATTTTGCACTTCTTTGCATTGAATCCAAGCTGCCATACTTCTGACCATTCCTCCAACCTTGCCAAGTCCCTTCTCATCCTTTCCACACCTCCTTGTGTATCAACCCTGTTTCAGATCTTTGTGTCATCTGCAAAGAGGCACACTTTTCCTTCCAGTCCCTCTGCAATGTCACTTATAAAGATATTAAAAAGGACTGGACCCGGTACTAAACCCTGCGGTACCCCCACTAGTAATCCCTCTTTCTTCAGAATGGACTCCATTTACAATTACCTTCTGTGTCCTGTTGTCCAGCCAATGTTTTACCCAGGTTACCACCCTGGGACCCTCTCCCAGGCTGGTTAATTTGATTATTAATCTTTTGTGTGGGACTGTGTCAAATGCCTTGCTAAAATCTAGGTAGACCATGTCCACAGCCCCTCCTGGTCTACTACTTTGGTCACCCAGTCAAAGAAATCAATTAGATTCATCTGACATGACCTTCCCACTGTGAACCCATGCTGTCTTGGGTCCTGTGCCCCACTGGCCTCTAGATACTCAACAGTTCTTTCCTTCAGAAGTGATTCCATCATTTTCCCTACCATTGACATCAAACTCACAGGTCTGTAGTTTCCTGCCTGTCTTGCACCCACTTTTGTGAAGGGGAACCACATCTACCTTCCTCCAGTCCTCACGTACCACACCATCGTCCCATGATTTGTTAAAAAGAGTGGTCAGTAGTGTCACTAGTTCTCCCCTTAATTCTTTTAGAATTCTGGGGTGAATTCCATCAGGCCCCATTGCTTTGTCCACCTTCTGTTTTAGGAGTTCTTTCAGAACCCTTTCTTCTGTGAAAGGACTGGGATCAACCCCCCTATCAAGAGTGCTTCTGTTAATTGGATTAGGCACCTCTCCCTCCTCCTTTTTTGTGAATGCTGAGCAGAAGTATTTGTTCAGTATCCCTGCTTTTTCACTGTCCATCTCTGCCCACCCACCGTCCATTCTATTCCACCTCACTATCCCTCCCTTTGTCTTTCTACGCTCCCTGATGTACCTATAAAAGGTTTTATCCCCCTTCTTAACTGAGTTAGCTATCTTTTCCTCAGTTTGGGCCTTTGCTATTCTGACTTCCCTTCCTGTTTCCTTCTGCCTTAACTGGTGCAGTTCTCTGTTCTGTTCCTTCTGTGTTTCCTTATACTTCCTAAATGCTATCTTTTTCTCCTTAACCTTCCCTGCCACCTCTTTTGAGAACCATAGTGGCTTTTTCTTTCATTTTGATTTGTTTATTTGCTTCACACAAAGGCTTGTTACCTCTGTGATGGCAGTTTTGATGTTTCCCCAATGTTGCTCCACCCCTTCTTCTAGCCTGTTTGCTAGTGCTTTTCTAAGTCACTCCCCCATCTTGCCAAAGTCAGCCCTCTTGAAGTCCAGTACACTCACTTTTGTATGGCTTGACTCTGTAGCTGAGTTTATCATGAACCACACTGTTTGGTGGTCACTTGTTCCCAGATGGCTACCATCTTCTAGATCGGAGATCCTCTCACTGTCCCCATTTGAGTGTATGAGATCTAAGATTGCTCCTTCATGAGTGGGTTCCAAAACTAGCTGTCTGAGGCATGCCACCTGTAAGTTATCAAGAATGGCCTTGCTCTTGGATGTGGCTTCAGCAAAGGTGCTCCAGTTACTGATACTAGTTCTTTTCGAAGTGATAAGAGGTCTATTTAGGAAAAGATGTCCTACAGTATGTCTTTGTCTGCCTGTAGTACCAGTCACTGTTTATTAATTACCTTCTTAATCAAATCCATTTGATTACTATATTAAGTTGCCAGCAAAAGCTTATTTTCTGGAGCAGTGTCCTTCCTATTTCTCAGTTTTAGCCTATCCTGTCTGCTAGATGCATTACGCTTAAATCAAACATATCTGGGATACCCCTTTCCAAAAAAAATATCTTCCTTTCATGTTTGCTATTTCCTCTCTGTACTCCTCTTCTGTACTGCCATTTCATTTAACCTCACAAACTGTAAGCAGGGGTTGTTGCAAATTAACTGTGGATGATGGTACAGTTTTGGCTGAGTGTGTTGTTTTGTGTCATGTGGCTGCCTTGGCAGATCACAGCAGTGAACATCATGGTGTAATTAAAAAGGCAAATGGACCTTTGTTGTCCTTTCGTTCTTTAAATTTCTTGCCACATCACCCATGGTGCAATGTGCCAGTTTGGCCAAGCAGCACAAAAGCAATACACTACTGGCAACAACTGTAACTTTTGTTGTACAGTAATGAATTTCTGTCTGTTGGTTCTCTGTACAGTCCTGTCAAAAGAACACCATCCATAAGGTGGATTTTGAGATCCAAACAGCAATTGCTGTTTAACTGTACTTGACTGTGAATGGTTTTATTGTGTTCGGAAAATCTTTGCTCTCAAGAGCTCATTTTCTGAGGTGTACATGTCACAGGGTTCTGAACACCAGAAACAATCAAAACATCTTCATTACTCAAAATACCGAATGACTGGAGGCAGGCATTAATAGTACCACTACATAAAAAGGGAACTAGAACTCAGCCTTCTAATTTTAAACCTGTTAGCCTAACCTCGATCCTTGGCAAAGTTGTACAGAGCATCCTAAAAATAAAATTGGAACTGAATATGTCTTTAATAGGCCTCGTAGATACTAAATAACACTATTGGAAATTAGATGAACCAGAGAGGACTTAATGATGCTTTTTAAAATTGTGAATGATCAAGAATTAATGAAGGAAATGAAAACAGAGCTACATGAGAAGTCACTTGGCCTTAGGGGGCATAAAAGGAAAATTAAAGTGGATACAGTTAAAAAGAACTGTGGATACTAATTCCTTAATAGATCCAGTAGGATTTGGAACATACTGCCTAGTAAAATTGTAGATAGTGATTCAAGTGAAACTTTTGAAAAACAGGTTGGCAACTGGCTATTATTACATGGTCAATGATGGTCCCACTAGTGTGGGGAGCGATATTATGGGCTTGCTAGCCTTCTTTCACTCTATATCCATTACGAATACCCAGTATGAATACAAAGACAATAGTAAACAAGTCCAACTGTAAAGTATAATCAATTTAAAATGTTGCTATTTCCTATTCAGATATTCATGACATCTTCCTAATTCTGATTCCTGCCCCCTCAAGATGAAAAAAATATCATTACTACTCCTCTTCCACCCAGAAATATTCTGGTGGAAGATGTTATTGAGCATGTGTAGAATGTGATCTTTTTCAAACTTGCACACATATGTATTTGCATACTTGAGCACATAATGCTCCCCACTACTCTTCCTTTTATTTGTTCCTAGTATTTTCCTTCAAACTGAAAGATGTTTTTGGAAAGTACTACCATGGCTAATTCTTGTAACAATCTAGTGGGGGATGTGTACCTGGTGGATGTCTGTCAAGCATTAGACCCATCATTCTATGTTGTGCTGGTGCGGGATCAGAGTATATACTGTAGGTCTGTAGGTCTTAATATCACAAGATAACAATAACAGTTCCATATATGTTGTTTTTCATTTAATACCTGAAGGATATAGATGATGTGAGTAATATCTTTCACGAATGTTGTGATATCCTCTATGAGTGGTTTTAGGTAACATTTGTAGTACGTGAAGCTCAGCTCTAAAATATATATAGTCAGTCCCAGCAACTATGGTTTTAGATGAAGAGAGGTGGCATACATAAATATACTGTTAATGCCATAAAAAATAGGGAATAGTGGGTTCTTTTTTTGGAGAAATTCCCCTTCTCAATCTTTTAGTCCTTTTATGACCACCCTCCTTTCCACATGTACTGCAATTTCTTCCTGAAACTGCATTTTCTGTAACTCCCAGTAGTAACTTGTAGCCGTCACTGTTATTTAGAAACACTAGACAAATCCCCTTATATTTAGTGTAACTGAAGAAAAAAAAATACTTCCCTCTTTTTCCTCAGGATTTGATCACTATTGATATATATTGACTGAGTTGTTTAAATGCTGTTCTCTTTGACCTGGTCATATTATCTTTTCTCTGAATATGCTGTCCCCTGTTACCCAGTGCCTTCTCAATATCCTTTTGTAGTAAGCTGACAAAGGCTTTGATTACACGGTATTTGGCTTTTGGAGGACCGTATGTGGATTTTATTTTCATATAATGTATGTTAGAACGCTGTTAACCTTAGGAAATCATCATTTCCTAAGGTTGTTAACCTATCGATGTGACATAGATATGTTGTTAACCTCCTACGTCACATCGATAGGTTAACAACAGCGAGTGGTCTGCGCATGTGCGCGCTTTTTTTCCGACAGGGAACCGACTGAAGGGAAACCGACGGGGAAGGACTGAAGGGCGTGGCGGTGACTTTTAAAAAACGTAAGCCATTTAATTTTTGATAGTGGGACCATACACTATAAAAATAATGTTTGGTCCCTCTATCGGCAACCGGTCAATTTTAACCGTCTTAAGGTTGCCATGGCGACGTAAACCTCTCGAGCTTCGTTCTCGAGGTTTACCTGGTCGCCCTGGCAACCTCTCGACTGTTAACTGACCAGTTAACAATAGAGGACCATACATTATCCTCTATGTAACATTTCAGCTCACTGCTATATTCATCTGCAATGGAACAATCCTCTAGCTAAGCCTGTAGGTGTAGTTACAGTATTTAAAAAACTTCTGTAGGTCACACTCCAAATCAAAATTTAGAGATGTGTCAGGGCAAAGGAAAGTCCTTTACTTAAAACTGTCATGTCTTTTGCATGAAAGTGTCTGGAAATTAGATGATTAAAAACTGCTAGTTGGTCCCTGTTAGCCCTGCCCCTCCTATTCCTCCTCCTCCTGCCACCCCTCCCATTTCTCCTACTTTGTTGCTCTCTTTTGGTTGGTTTAATGGCTTGTTCCTCAGTGCATATCCCTGTTCACTAGATGTATCTTTCCCCATATCTCCTTGTTTCCTTTTCACCCCTTCTGTCCTAAAAATACTTTTGTTTATTCTGCTGGACTCATTGCTGGTTAGTAGAGTGGAGTTTGCCCTTTAAGGGGCAGACCAAGTTGTCCTGGTGGACCCCTCCCCTTGTGGCAGAGATGGTTTTACTCAGAAGGGAGGATGTAAGGGGTGGAGGGGACGGAGTCATAGGACAAGGAACAGGTCAGACAGGAAGGGGTGGAGTCAAAAGAATGAGAGCAGAATAGGTGGAAAAGGGAGTAGGAGGTACAAAAGTTACAGGGTATAAAAGGGTCAACACAGGGGGATATAGCCTCTTTTGCTGAAGTTTTTGTTGGTTTTAAAATCAATGGACTGCAGCACATCAAATTGGCTCTTTTGTTTTTGGATCTGGTTTGATGGTTTTTCGAGGCACCAGCCTGGGTTAGGGTTTGTGTACCTATAGTTATTGGAGAAGGTAAGTTAAAAAAAAAAGAAGAAGAAGAAAGAGAGTAAAAGGAGAGCTGTATATATCTAACAGAAGTTGTGGGGACAAGCACAAGTTACAGGCATTGGAACAAGCGCAGCAGAAGCATGGGCTTAAAAGCTGGTTGTTCGATGGGGGAGCCTGACCTAGCAGCACAGTATAGGAAAGTCACTGCTATGGGGGGGAGTGTTTTAATAAAAGATGCAGAGAAGTCGGCGAGAGCCGTGGCTGAAGGGAGTGACTGAATTGCTTAGAATGAGAGGCTGAGGGCAGCGAGATGCAGGCAGCAGAGTGGACCTAGCTGGGGAGTTTGCACTTTGTGGAGGTGTTGTGATATCCTTTAGTTAACCAGAATCGAGAGAAGAGCTCACGGGGGCACCCGCGCAGGTTATTGTGGCGAGGTAAAAAAAAAAAAACAGGAGGGTTTGGAAGCGAGAGAGCTGGATGGGGAATGAGCAATTTCAGGGGTGATCTGGCGTATTTGCTAGTTTGGGTGCAAGGGGAGAATACAAGGCTCTGCCAGGGAGGTGAGTGCACTTGGCTAAAATGGGAGGAGAGGCACAGGGGGAGTTCCAAGCAGAGGAAAAAGTGCACTGAAAGGTGTCATACAACCCACACCAGTGCTGGTTTTGTAATGAGAGGGGAAATTGGCCTGCAAGAAGGGCCTAGAGAGGGACGCCATGTGGTTCGGGAACAGCATCTGACGTCACACCACATGGCCATATGGAGTGAAGGAAATAAGGCTTTGGGACTGTAGGCAGAAAAGGAGTTTTGCACAGCAGCTTTGGTGTTTTCCTCATATTGAAGGGCGAGCTTACAAGCTTCAGAGGTTACTGAATTTTGAGCTGTTTTATGGTTTTACTTGGGAATTGCTGCAAGGTTGATGTGGGCCTATTGGGGCAATGGCTGTGGTGAGGGAAGTCCAGTTCAATTCCCTGTGGGCTACTTGATGTTTGTGCTGGCCGGCTTCAGCCTAAGGGGCATCATTTGGTATTTTGCAACAAATGGAACATGGGGGGGCGAGCGGAAACCAAGTGACCGGGGCCCTGGTGTGTGACATCAAGGCACGTGGTGGGGGCCTGCCTTGGCGGGGACACACAGGAGCATTTGTGTGGGCGATGGGAATTTCCAGGGGGGCACTGGGGAGTCCAAGCTTTGGAAAGGAGTGGTTTGGCAAAGGATAAGGGTTTTACAAATGATGTGAGCAACTGGGTGTGAGCGGGGGGGTGCTGTTTCTTTGACTAATAAGGCAGAACATACAGAAGTGGGAAGGCGTATCATAATTTATAGGGCATGGCTGCATGGTGTGGTATAAAGATCTGATTGGCACTAACAGAGGCACTTTGTCAGTTTTATCCACAGTATTGTGCAGGCAATTGCTAGAAAGGATGGCACCAAAGAAGAACATGCCATCAAAAGAGGAGGCCTATAAGGCTATCGTGGAGTTGGCGGAGAAGGCCAACATGATGTGACAGCTGGTGGAAAGGGAGGAACTGGAGAGGTCAGTGGAAAAGAGGAAAGTGGAGAAAGGGAAAGGGGGCAATGGGAAACAGACAATGTAGGCTGGTATAGCATGGCATTCAAGGGATTAAATGGGGTCAGTTACTCCCTACCCTGATAGAGATGAGAGAGAGGTGACCCACCCCAGATCTAATTATTATACATCTTGGGGGTAATGATATTGGGGAGAAGCCATGGGTTGACACGTATTTACGGGTCAAGCGGGATCTTGAGAAAATAAAGCAATGGTGGCTGGAGGTGAGCATGGCATGGTCAGACATGATACCAGTGAGGGTGTGGAGACACAACACAGTCATGTGGCAGTGGATATGGCCAGAAGGAAGATGAACAGGAGGGTTGGGATGTTGGTAAAGAGCATGGGAGGGCATGTAATATTGAGGGGGGTGGAAGACTGGGTAGAGGACTTTTACAGATCAGATGGGGTGCATTAGTCAGACCTAGTGATAGACATGTTCAATACTGAGATGATGGGTTTTATTGAGGCCTGGAGGAGACAAGCAGCAAGTTGGGGGGGAATGAAAGAAAGAGGGAAGGCCAGTTATCCAACACAAGCTGGAGACTGGCTATGAGGAAAAATGGGGAGGAAGGAAGGAGGGAAGAGGGCAATGATAAAGAAATATGAGGAGAAGAAGAAGCAACAGAAGGAGAGAAAAGTGGTCTCGGCTTTCACCATTACCTGCAAGAGAAGAAGAGAAGAAGAAGTCACCCAGGTTTTCACCTGGGGAGGTGAGAAAAAGATGAAGAAAAAGGAAGGGTGGACGGATATTGATATGTATTGCAATATAAACAAGGAACTTTTGTAAAGACAATAATGATGAATGGTGATGTAATTTGTAAATATAAATGTGAAATAGAGTAAATTGATTGCCAATCTGAACAAAACAACATACAAGTTGTCTGTCCTGTTTGTGGGGGGTAGGGAAATCCGGGACAATGGAGTTTGCCCTTTAAGGGGCAGAGCAAGTTGTCCTGGTGGACCCCTCCCCTTGTGGTAAAGATGGTTTTGCTCAGAGGGGAGGATGTAGGGGGAAGAGGGAGTCACAGGACAAGGGACAGGTCAGATAGGAAGGGGTGGAGCCAAAAGAATGGCAGCAGGATAGGGATAGGTGGAAAAGGGAGTAGAAGGTACAGAAATTACAGGGTATAAAGGGTCAGCACAGAGGATACAGCCTCTTTGCTGAAGTTTTATTGCCTCACCACCCGTCAAAAGGAGGATGGGAGGGGGGCTGGGGGGCTGGATGGTCTGTCATAGGTGGATGGCAGAAAGAGTCCGGTTGGACTGTGATGGACTACTATAGGTGGATGGCAAGGGGAAGGGGAGGAAGGAGGAGGGGATGATAAAGGAATATGAGGAGAAGGAGAAAAAGTGGTCTCAGTTTTCACCATTACCTACAAGAGAAGAAATCACCCAAGTTTTCACTTGGGGAGGCGAGAAGAAGAGGAAGAAAAAAGAATGGGTGGACAGATATTGATATGTATTGCAGTATATAAACAAGGAGCTTCTTTAAAGACAATAATGATGAATGGTGATGGAATTTGTAAATATAAATGTGAAATAGAATAAATTGATTGACAATCTGAGCACAACAACACACAAGTTGTCTGTCCTGTTTGTGGGGGGTAGGGGAATCCGGAACAATGACTGTAACTGTCTAAACTATTTAAACCTGATGTGTTCCTAGAGCAAGATCATCTGCATGTGAATTTTTGGTCAGAATACACCATAACATCCCTGTAATCTTGCACCTCTCTTTGAAACATTTTCAGAATTTCTTATTTTTTTTTTTTCTTTAAATCCTCCTGATTTTTTTTTATGTTTTCAAGTAAATTATTAAACTCTGTTAGCTAAGTTTGACTTACAAGGATTCCTGTTTTTTTTGTATTGCCAAAAGTAATTAATTTCTTTTGAATATGATTCCATCAGTAAGTGCTAGAATTGGATCCCTGCTACATTTATTTTCTATTTTTTTTATTTATGGAGATCTTGGATTAACACCTTCGAGCAGAAAGCTCTTTCATAAATTCCATGTCAAGTATGACACAAACAAGAATACAGACCTGTTCCACAGATACAGATACAGCAAGAAACAACTGAAAACTGTCTTCAGGCATAAATTCTAAGAATAGTTACACAATCTAAGCATGTACAGGGTGCAGAGTCAAAACAAAGGCTAACGTTTCACTAGGTAATGGTAACAATGCATGAAGTCGCTTGTTTAAAAAGGAGAATTGTACAACTAACAACATAGGCAGATACTTGGATTGTGCCTGAGTCAAAAAAAGAAGGAAGGTCTCATACCAGTACAGAGGGACAGGGGTGGGAGGAGGAAAGAGCGGGGAGGGAGAAGGCAAGCAGAGGTGGGGGTTAGGATGGTGATAGATAGGAGGGAAAGGAAAGAATAGCTATGTAGTCAGAGTGAAATAAAGGAGGAGGAGGTTGGGGAAAGGAGGGGGGTGGAGGAGAGTAGAGAGGAAGAGGTGGTGTAGGTAGTGGGGTGGTGATGATGAAGATGTATTAAGGTGGTAGGGAGGAAAGAGGTATGGAATGACGGAGGGGCCAAAAAGAGAAGAGGACTTAGAGGGAGGTAGGATGGAAAATATAGAGGATTGTGTGTAATCGCTCATACACAACAAGGGTATTTTTCACTTGAGAGGTTTTCATGGTAACTAGAGATCTCGAGAACGCACCGCGAGAGGTTTCATTACCATGGAAACCTCGAGAGTTGAAAAATACCCTAGTTGTGTATGAGCGATCATACACAGTCTTTTATAGTGTATGGCCGCTTGTTAAAAGACTGCCCTTACTTTTCTTCCAATTCCTGTGTGGTTTTCTGTTCCTCCGGCCCATTTCACTGCCGCGGCCATTGTTTGAGCATCGCTGGTCGCCCGATCACGCATGCGCACCCAGCTTCCACGCATGCGCACCCACCTTCTAGGTGTTATGCTGCACTAGTTACATAGTTGGTGCAGCACAACAGCTACGATGACGTAGCTAGTGCAGCATAACAACGCTGTTCAGAGCATGGATCTCCATGCTCAACAGCTTTCTACCATACACTATAAATAATATAGGCAGGGGTAGAAAGCCCATGAAAGTGTTAACTTGTCCAGGGACCCAAGAAATGGACATGAATAAAACATTTTACTAATCAATAGAGATCACAGAGATAGCAAATGGTAGGAGCAAGGTAAAGGCAAAATAGTGGTAGCAGTCACTGGTTGCCAATGAGATTTGATGCTGCTGGAGTTTTTTCTTAAATGAGCCCAGCAAAGTAGCACTGGTTATGTCAGGAGGCAGAGATTTGTATTTATTTCAGATGCCAGTCCACTTAACAGTGAAGGCTTGTGTCTTGATACCAATATTGGGTTCAGTATTTACTCTCAGGCTCCTAGGGATTTTGTTGTGCTCCATGTATTGGGCCAATGTAAGTCCATGCTACTCAGGCAGCAGCGCTTGAATTTTAATTGTTCTGTGTTCTGGGATATACACTGAATATTTTCAATCACTGGGTTTGGCAAACCCCTAGTGCCATTGATCGCTTGAATTAAGCATTCTCTATCTGCCTGATTGAAACTGCAAAAGTGGAGGGTATAAGACACTGTTTTCAATTTCTGCAAAAATCAGACATTACAAACAGGTGGGATATACAGAAAATTGGAAAATTATTCCCATCCTGTATATCCAAACAGGTCAACAATAAAAATGCCAAGAACTGTTAATAAAGCATCCATAGACTGCTAATGTTTTTATAGTTTTCTTGATTTGTGCTGACAACTATAATCAATTTCGGATGGCAAAACTACATTCAAAACCCAACTTGCTGAGGTCCAGATGCACTGCAGGTAACTGCACTAGGCCTTTTTTTTTCAATTATTGAACCAGGAGTGGTTTTTAATTTAATTGTAAGCCAACCCCAGTGCAGCAAATGTCCAACAGACAGGAAAGGGTGGGGGTGTGGCTCACCCATGTTTTCTTGAAAAAAGCTTCAAAAAAGATACACTGCTTCCAAAGCTGATATAATCTTATTTGTTATTTTTATTCATTTAGCTCCAATGTTTCACACTATTTAATGCTTCTTTAGGGGAGTGTTTCTAGTAATTATAAATAGAAAAAAAACCTAATGAATACGTAATAAAAATGTTACACAGTAGTAAACCTTATTTGACTTCCACCACGGTGCTAAAAAAGGCGGTTGATAATCTTACTATATTTCCATTATGTTTAAGGAATATTTACATACCATATCTTATATTTTTGCACTGTGTATTGTAAGCAAACTTAAATTTCTTAGAGCAGCAGCTTCTCTCTATGTGTAGATGTACTGTAGGTAATACACAGTAAATGCAATAAGCACAAATGAGCAGTGGGAGGGGGAGAGAGGAAGTATGTATGGCAAGCCATTAGGGACATAATTCAGAATCTCTGGCTGTATAGTAAAACACACACTATATGATGAAATACATACATCATATAGTGAAATATATACATCATATAGTGAGATACATACACAATGTAGTGAACCACATACGGTATCTACTGAAATATATACATCGTATAGTGAAATACATATACTGTATACTGAAATATATATATTATATAGTGAAACACATACACTATATAGTGAAATGCTTACATTGCATAGTGAAATACATACACTATCTACTGAAATCCACATACTGAATACTGAAAATCCACATACACTATATACTGAAACAAATGTACTATGTACTGAAACATATAGACTACCTATTGAGATACATACACTACAGACTGAAACATCCACATAAACTATCTACTGAAACAAATACTCTATAGATTGTAACACATACAATATATATTGAGAAAAAACTGCATACACTATATACTGAAACAAATACACTATATATTGAAATACATATACTACACATTAAAAAAAGCATATACACTATATACTGAAGCAAATACACTACATATTGAAACATCTACACTTTATATTGAAATACATACACTATCTATTGAAATAAATACACTATGCACTGAAAAATCTGCATACACTATATATTGAAACAAATACACTATATTGAAATAAATACACTATCTATTGAAATGCATATACTACACACTGAAAAGAGCACATATGTATGATACACTATATACTGAAACAAATACACTATATATTGAAACATCTTCACTTTATATTGAAATACATACACTATCTGTTGAAATAAATACACTATGCACTGAAAAATCTGCAGACACTATATACTGAAACAAATACACTACATGGTGAAACACATACACTATGTATTGAAACACATACACTGTAGACTGAAAAATTCACATACTCTATATACTGAAACAAATAAACTATATATTGAAATGGACTATGTTCTGAAACTACCCATCCTTCTGCCCCTCCCCCATGAATGTCCTAGAGTTGAACTCATTGCCTGCTGCATTCAGTTAGCTGCTAGCTTGATGAGAGGATCTCTGAAACTGCAGAGCTGAGGTAAACAAAACAGGGCCATCTCTTATTCTACTTCTTTATGGGGGTTTTCCTTTTGTTTTGCTTGCACACCTTTAGTCAAATATCAGACCATTGTGATGTGACAAGAAACTTTTAAAACTAATTTAAATGCTGTAGTTTATTCTTTTAAATAAGTGCTGCCTTCATTTGCTGTCAGACAACACATTTGTATAGGAAGCTAATACAGGATATTCCTAACATACCTATATACATAGGGAGCTGCATGCATTTTTCCAAGTTAAAGTGTTGATTTGTTTTATGTGTAATTAATTACTGTGTAAGTCCAGCAACTTATCTGAGTTGAATGCTTGGGAAGCATTTCAGGAGCTGTGGAAGTGTAAGCCAAAATCATTGCTAGTTTGTACTCTATGGACTATGTTTTAAGTTGTTATTTTAACATATATATTTTTGCTGCAATCCCTCAGTATTCAGTTTTCATCAGGAGTTTAGCTGGCATATGCACATAATTTGCATTGTTTTACTAAATAACTTTATTGTGAATCCTCACTGGAGGTATGCACAGTCTGTTTTGGGGTTTGAGCTTCTCAAACTCTGTTTTATTTCTTTTTTTTCCCATAGAGATTTTTATCTCCTTAGTCACCCTGCTACCCCTTTGCCCACTGACATCTCCAGCCCAATCACTTACCATCCACAGGACATATTTGCTCTGAGATCCCCCCCCCTCACATCCCCTGTGTTGGGGCCAGGAGGGGGAGGGCCATTGACAAGGAGACACATATATGAGCAGAGCCCGTTTAGCAGTGCAAAATCTGTGGCAGGTTGTTGGATCATTTTGCCATTAGGGGTTTCTACCTTTGGTTTCATCCCTGGGCAGCCAAGCATGGAATTATGCAACTGCGTATAAGACACATGCTTGCTTTGTGCCTACTGGAGCTCCCCCTTATGCAACTCCACTGCCTGCCAGCCCTCCTCAGCTAGGTGGATGTTGAAGGCGGGTGGTCAGACTTCCCCTAACTGAGAGGAGAGCATTCCCGAGATGCTCAATCATATCTCCCCCCCCAGCTAACCCCTGTGCAACTCAGGTCCACCCCCAAAATTGGGCCACTGGCATAGGAGGCAGTGCAATCACCACCAAGCTGCTAGGCCAGCCCACCAGACTGTGATTTTATAAGTAAATAAAGATAGCATATAGGTAAAAGAAGAAAACAAACTGTATTTTAACTAGTCTGTTATAAACATTTTACGTCACATCACAATGTTTTGAAATTGGATAAAGGTTTTGCAAGCAAAATACGATAAAACAATACATAAAGAGATAGATAAGATAAACCTTTTATGTTTACCTTCTGCATCTTAGGAGGCATCGGCCAGGATTTTTAGTCAATTGGGCCCCATTTTCAGAAGGTTAGCGTGCAGAGCTAAACATTACACTGTGGGAACAGCATGGTTGGATCGGTGTCATATTCAGCATCACTTGATGCTACCCTGATCATGTGCATGTGCATATATACTACTACTACGGCCATGTAAATGAGTAATCCTCTCCTGCATACTGAGCACCATGCTGTATAAAAGGTTTCCTTAGTGACCATAAGTACCTCCCTCTACATTTTATACTCAGCCTCTAGGCTTCTAGTACCTAGATGCTTGATGTTGCACTTTTTGGCTTTGAACCCGAACTGCCATGTCCTATAGCACTCTTTAAGTTTTCTAATATCCCCCTCATTCTCTCCATCTGCACCTATCAAGCTATTACAGATTGTGGTGTCATCTGCAAAAGGCATATCTCCCTTCCAGTTCTTCTGTTATGCCACTTATAAAGACACTGAAGAGGATGTGTCCATTACTGAACTCTCAGCACACTACTGGTCACTCTCCTCACTGGAGAGTGCCATTTGCCACCACCTTCTGTGACATGCGCTATCTCAGGTGCAGCACTTAGAGTGCACAACACTGGATCTGAAAATGGGGCCCACATACCACTGTAACAGGACTAGCACTGCATTGTGATAAGCATGGCTGATACTATTTTAAAAGCATTCTTCTGTACAGTGCTAACCTGTTAATGTGGCACTATTTTTTTTTTTTTGCACAGGATTACTAATTGCAACCAGGTGCTCATACAACTGGGGGTTACTCTAATGCATATAAGGTGTACAGGTATACGAAATGCTTTCTTGAAGTGTTAACACACTGCGTGGTTAGTGCTAGTTAATGATTCTGGGAATCGTGTTTTAACTGCACACACAGAGCCTGCCATCAACCCCCCACACACATACACACACAGTCAGTTCTGGACACAATAAAAAAACAAGCATTTGTCAATCTGAATGTTGATTGCATTGGTCCGTTGAGCTCGCTCACTGGCCCTCGTCACTTCGCTCATTCTGTTTCTCCCAGTGCTGCAGGCTGCTGTTTTGTACTGAGCTCCTTCCTGCGTTGGCACCTTTTCTGTCCACAGAAATCCGCAGATGGCCTGACAGGAGCTCTGTTGAGGTGGGTCACTCCCCCTCTGACTCCCTCATTCTGTTTCTCCTTGTGCTGTAGGCTGGCCTTTTGTACTGGGCTTCTGCCTCTGTTGGTGGCTTTTTCTGCCAACAAGAAATCTGCTGTAGTCCCAACACAGGTCACGTTAGTTGCTCACTCCCCTCTGTCACTCCTTTCGTTCCGTGTCTGCCCGGGCGCTGCAGGCTGGCCTCTTGTATTGGGCTCCTGCCTGCGTTGCCACCTTTTCTGCACAAAAGGATCCACAGCAGTCATGACAGAGCTCTGTTGAGCTCACTCACTCCCCCCTCTCTCACTGACTCATTCTGTTTCTGCCACCGCTGCAGGCTGTCCTTTTGTACTGGGTCCCTGGGTGCATTGCTGCCTTTTTTTACCCACAAAGAAATCTGCAGCAGTCCCAACAGAGCTCTGTTGAGCTCACTCACTCCACTTCCCTCACTCTCTCACCGGTTCTTTGTCTCCTGTGGGTGCAGGCTGTCCTTTTGTACAGGTTGCGGCCTGCATTGGCTTATTCTGCCCACAAATAAATCTGCAGCAGTCCTGACGCAGGTCCATTGAGCTTGCTCACTCCCCCTAAGTCACCCATTCCATTTCTGCCTGGACTGCAGGCTGGCCTTTTGTACTGGGCTCCTGCCTACATTGTTGCTTTTTTCTTCCCAGAAAGAAATCTGCAGCTGTCCCGACAGAGCTCCATTGAGGTCACTCACTCCCCTTTTCTCACTGGCTCATTCTTTTCTCTCTGAAGCTGCAGGCTGCCCTTTGTACTAGGCTCCTGCCTCTGTTGGCACCTTTTTCTGGTCACAAAACAATCTGCAGCAGTCCCGACAGAGCTCCGTTGAGCTAGCTCACTCTCCCTCTCTCATTCTCTTGTTCTGTTTCTGCCAGAGCTGCAGGCTGCCCTTTTGTACTGGGCTCCTGCCAGCATTGCTGCCTTCTTCTGCCCACAAAGAAATCTGCAGCAGTTACGATAGAGCTCTGTTGAGCTCGCTCAGTCCCCCCTCTCACTGCTCGATCTGTTTCTCACGCTAATGCAGGCTGCCTTTTTGTAGTGGGCCCCTTCGTGCATTGCTGCCTTTTCCTGCCCACAAAGAAATCTGCAGCAGTCCCAACAGAGCTCCGTTGAGCTCACTTACTCCCCATCCTTCACTCGCTAATTCTGTGTCTCTCGCTGCTGCAGGCTGTCCTTTTGTACTGGGCTTCTGCCTGTGTTGGCACCTTTTTTTGCCCACAAAGAAATTCACAGCTGTCCTGACAGAGCTCTGTTGAGGTCACTTACTCTGCCTGTCTCATTCACTCATTCTGTTTCTCCTGGCATTGCAGGCTGCCATTTTGTAGTTGGCTTCTGCCTCTCTTGGCACCTTTCTGCCCACAAAGATTCTGCAGCAGTCCCAGCAGAGCTCCGTTGAGCTCAGCTCCTCCCCTCTCTTACTTGATCATTTCCGTTTCTGGCCCCGGTGCTGCAAGGTGACCCTTTGTGCTGGTTCCTGCCTTTGCCGCCTTCTTCTGCCCACAAAGGAAATCTACAGCAGTCACAATGCAGCTCCATTGAGCTGGCTCACTCAGTCCCCCATTCTCACTTTCGTTCGTTCTGTTTCTTCCACCACTGAAGGCTGCCCTTTTGTCTGGGCCTCTGCATGCATTGCTGCCTTTATCTGCCCACAAGTCCGCAGCAGTCCAGCCAAGCTTCAGCTCACTCACTCCTCCTCCCTCACTCGCTCATTCTGTGTCTCCCAGTGCTGCAGGCTGAACTTTTCTAATGGGTTTCTGCCTGCATTGGCAGCTTTTTCTGCCCACAAAAAGATCTGCAGCAGTCCTGACACAGCTCTGTTGGGTCGCTCACTCCCCTCTGTCACTCACTTGTTTCCTTTTCTTAGCAGGCGCTGCAGACTGGCCTTGTGCTGGGCTCCTGTGTGCATTGCTGCCTTTTTCTGCGCACAAGGGAAATCTGCAGCAGTCCAGCACAGCTCATTCGGCTACTCTCATTCCCCTTCTCTCCTTGCTCATTCCATTTCTGCCAGGGCTGCAGGCTGCCCTTTGATCTGGGCTCCTGCCTGTGTTGCCAGCTTTCATGCCCACAAAGAAATGTGCAGCAGTCATCATAGAGGCTCCGTTGGAGCTCACTCCTCCCCTCTCTCACTCGCTCATTCTGGTTTTCCGCAATGCAGGCTGCCCCTTTTGTACGGGCCCAGCGTGCATTGCTGTCTTCTGCCCACAAACAAATCTGCAGCAGTCCCAAAAGAACTCCTTTGTGCTCACTCACTCCCCTCCCTCACTCACTCGTTCTGTGTCTCCTGCCACTGCAGGCTGCCCTTTGTGCTGGGCTCCTGCCTGCATGGGCAGCTTGTTCTGGCCAGAAAGAAATCTGAAGCAGTCCTGGCACAGCTCCATTGGGCTGGCTTCTCACCCTCTCCTCACTCATTTCTATTCCTCCCGGTGCGCAGGCTGGCCCTTTTTGTGCTGGGCTCCTGCCTCCGTTGCCGCATTTCTGCTTACAAAAGTCAGTAGCAGTCACAATGGCTCTGTTGGGCTCTCTCCACTACCATCTGTCACTCACTCATTCTGTTCCTCTTGGTGCTGCAGGCTGGAGCTTGTGTGCAGGGTCCTGTGGCTGCGTTGGCACCTTTGTCTGTCCACAGAAATCATGGCTGTCTGACGGAGCTCAGTTGAGGGGTCGGTTCGGTCTCCCTCTGTCCTGCAGCTCATTCTGTTTGTCCTGGCACTGCAAGCGGCCCTTTTGTATGTGGTTGTCCTGCCTGCACAGGTGCCTTTTTCTGCCCAAAAGAAATCCATGACAGTCACTGCTGGGGATCTGTTGGGTTCACTCAGTCCCCCGTCTCACTCCTCATGCTGTTTCTTCCCACTGCTGCAGGCTGGCCTTTTCTGCTTGGCCCCTGCTGGCGGCACCTTTTTCTGCCCACAAAAATCCGGCAGTCCTGGCAGCACTCGGTGGGTTCACTCACTCACCCTCCCTCACTCAGCTCTCTCGTTCTGTTTCTCCCAGTGCTGCAGGCTGCCCTTTTGTACTGGGCTCTTGCGTGGGGCCTTTTTCTGTACAAACAAATTTTGTGGTCCCAACAGAGCTGGGGTTTGGCTCAGGTCCTCCCCCTCCACTTGTTAGGTCTTAATCTGTCCCAGCACTGATTTCCCCAGTGACAGGTGCTGTTCTCGGCAGGGGTGCCAAAACATATTTAGACCCGGATGTGAAAATGACCCAGCTGTACTCTTCATGGGGTTACCGAAAAAGTGCCACTGTTGAAAATGTGCTGCAGAAAATATTGACCAGTGCAAAGTTACAAGGGTCGCAGAAACAGTTCCAGGCGTAGCGTAACACAATCATGATATGGGTTTGCGTCACTTAGAATTTTCAACGCCGGGCTTTTAGGACCTCTGTCATGAACAGTGCCACTGTCATTTTCTTAATCTGTCCCCTAACACTGATTTACCTAGCGACCACTTTGTTGTGTCGTCAACTGTGAAACCACATTTCAATGGGATGTGAAGAAAATGACAGCTAGTACTGCTCATAAGGGGTGTGAAAAATGTTGAAAATCTGGCATGACATATTACAAATCTGCGAAGTTACAAGGGTGTGTGGAAAGTGTGCAATGCACACTTGTAACTGATCATTTGCTGAGCTAACATCACCAAATTTTCAACATAGGAATTTTAGGACCTCTGCTCATGAACAGTATCACTGTCATTTTCTTAATCTGTCCCGGACAGTGATTTCCCTAGCGACTGCTCTATTCTGCGGGAGGTGTGAAAACACATTTCAGCCAGGATGGAAAAATGACAGATGCACTGTTCATAAGTAGGTGTGGGAAAATGGCAATGTTGAACATCTGGGTGAAAATATAAATTCACGATTCTGATAGCGTGCAAACTGCATAACACATGCTCGTAACACCAGTCATTTACTGAGTATTGTTGGTAGATTTTCAACACAGCCAATTCAGGACCCTACTATGAACAGTGTCACTGTCATTTTCTTAATCTGTCCTGAACACTGATTTCCCACAGCGACCGCGCTATTCTGTGCCAGAAGTGCGAAAACACATTTCCACCAGGATGTGAACAATGACAGCTGTACTGCTCACAAGGAGGTGTAAAAAAATGCCAATGTTAAAAATCTGGCATGAAAATATTGCAAATTCACGAAGTTACGAGCGTGGGTCACAACTGCGCAGCGCACGCTCGTAAAACAGTCATTTTTTGGATTATTCACACCAAATTTGCAACATAGGCTTTTTGAGATCCACCTCATGAACACTGGCACTATCATTTTGTTAATCGGCCCCGAAAGGTGATTCCACGCAGTGACCGCAAAATCACCTTTCGGAGGACCAATCGCAATCACAGATCAGAGATTCATGAGGAGGTCCCAAAACCCTATGTTGAAAATTTAGTGAAAAGTCTAAAAGTACCTGAGATATATACTAAGTTGAAAAAACTATTTATTACGTTATACAAGCACCGGCATTCCTCAGTTCACGGTCAGCTTTGAAAAGTGCAGAATGTGCTCCTGGTCACAGATCTTGGCATAGCTCCGGGTAAGTATGGTGACAGGGGTGTGGGAGAGCAGGGTGTTGCAGTGGGTTGAGTGCGGAGTTGCAGGTGAGGCCAAGGACACTAATCGTTTCCTTTTTGCAGGTAAAAAAAATACCATGGGACCATTTTTCCCTTTACAGGGGCATGTGCACTAGGATAGGCACCCAGCATGCCACCAATAAGCTTCTCTTTTGGGGGGACAGCAGTAGCCTACAGGATTGGGCACCCTGTCAGGAGGAATAAAAGTGAGGAGTGTTACAGAATGCTGAGAGGGGCTTCCCGTCTAGCACCATAAACAATGGACCACTGAGGCTGGCGGGTTTGGGGACCCTGTTGGCACATAAACACGAGTGGGGAGTTATATTGATTGTGGTACGGCGGCAACCTGCCCGCTGTTTCTAAACAATATCAGGGTTTTTACATCCCATACCTGTCGATGGGTCGCTCCTCACTGCAAACAGATGGCTGACACTTAAATGATGGCGGCCCTGATTGCAGCAATAAAGTGTCAGTAGTTGGTGCAAATATTCACAACTACTGTCACCAAGCCTGCAATATGTTATTTGCACTGTCGTCTAATCAATATAAAATGGTACATCCTGTCTGCCCCATTCCCATATTAATCCTCAGAACCTACTGTCCATGCAGGTAATAACTTTCACTATTCACTCCTTGTTTCCCTCCCTACCTATCAGCATGAGTAACCATTACATACCCTTCACTTTGTCAAAGCAATACTTGAAACCAGTTTATAGTTTGGTGCCTGCCATCTCATTTGGCAAACTATTCACATTTCACCACCATTTCTGTAAATAAAACATGAACCCCTCCCATCAGTCTCTACTTGTGCCCCATAACCTTGAACTGTTACTCATACTAAGTAGTTCTTCATTCACCTTGTTTATCCTTACAGGAACTTGAAGGTCCTCTGTCATATCATTCCTCTTGTCTGGTCTCCAGTGAAGACATGTTCAGTGCCTTGACAGATCATACTTACAATCTGTCCTGTCAAGCGCTGAATCATCCTGATCACCCTTTGTCATATCTTTCCTGAGGTGAGGTCTTGAAGTTCAGAACTCTGAACAGTATACCAGGTGCAGCCACAACAATGATCAATAAAAGCAGTAAGCCTCTTTTCTTCTACTATCAAGAACCTCTTCTGGTACATCCTAGTATCCTATTTTGCCTACTAGATGCCTCACTGTACTAGTTTGATTGTTTAATGGGTCACTAATGATGAATACTAGGTCCCTTTTTCAGCTGTAAGTGCTCGGCTCTACCCTCCTATCAGTACTCTGTCCTGAGGTTCTTGTCCCCTAGTAAAATCACCTTGCACTTTTGGCATTGAATTTCAACTGCCAAACCTTGAAACCACCTCTCTAATCTTTACATGTCAGTCTGCGGTTTCCACTTCCCCATCACTATCTACCCTCCATGAGCTTGGTGTCATCTTCAAAGAGACAGCCCAGATTCATTCTCAGACGTTGTTAATGAGCATATTGAAGAGAACAAGAGTCAGGATGGATCCCTGGCAACTCCACTCTTGACTTCCCTCTCTTCTGATTTGACACCATAATCAACCCTCTGATGCCTCTCATTCAACTAAAACCCCCTCACACCCCCACCAAAACACCTTATATTTCCTTCAAATCCTGGACTCACACCCTTGTGCACGTGACCTAAGTCACTCTGATTGGTCCCAATCTCATTGGTCTGCTCCACTGAGTTCCATGCTAACATGTTCAAAACAAAATTACTCTAACATATATATTTTTTTAGTTGTTTAACCTGGACTAGCACACTAAACTGAAAGCTTTTTTACAGGAGCGACCTGGGAGCACAGGGAAGTTAAATGACTTGCTCAGAGTCACACAGTATGCAAGTGGAAGCTGTAGGATTCAGAACGCCAGGTCTGCTGCTGGATATCACCAGATTTGCAGCTCAGGCCTTAAACCACTCGTTGACTGCCTCCATTATGGACTCCATGCCCCAAGAGCAGGACATGAAAGAATTCCACCTCCCTAGATCATGGCTGACCCCACCAGCTTACTTGCAAGTGCATGGTTGGCCTGGTCAAAAAATAAGCGTAACCCATCTACATAGTTCCAGAGGTATCATCATCTCCACAGCATCTGCACCATGGCAATAAGTTTGCCAAAGACGAGAATTTTACATCTAACTTCAGTATCAGCATTGGTTACCTGTCTAAATTTTGAAGGCTGCCACAATCTCTTCTCCCCTCCCCACTCCTTTGCCTGTCATTGAGTCAGTGACACCCCTGTCTAACCTCTCCTTCATCACCATAAGAGATGTAATTCCTTTTCATCACCTGTACCTCCTCTCTCCTCCCTCTCCCTTCCTCCTTCCCTCTCACCCGCCAGCCTACATGACTGTCATCTCCTTCATTCCCACTATTGTTTTTTTCTCTCAGTAACTCCATCCTTTATCCCGACACACCTCCCACCCTTAATCCTTCCAAAGTAGAGCCCAGATGGCTGGGATAGCAAGCTCCTCCATCCCCACTGCTTCTGCAATCTCCTCCCATTGGATGACCTCCTAACCTCTCTTTCTGGTGTCCTCCATCCCTGCTGACTGGAAGGCTGCCACTCTCCTCATCCTCCTCCAAAAGATGGTGACCCATCAGTATGAAACTACTGACTCATTTCTCTCCTCCCTCCAAAATAGAGAAACAAATTATCTTGTTACAACTCTCCCCTTTCTGGACTCCTCTTCCTTTTCACCAATACAAGTCACAGCTTCTGCAAAAATCACTCACCACCTGCTCAGGCTCACCAAAATCCATCCATAATGGTATGGATCACAGCCTATTCACTTCTGCTATCTTTATCGATCTAGCAAAGCATTAACCCTGTCTACACAATTATTAGCCAAACTCCAGGTTGCAGGCCTCTCTGACTTAGCCATCAGCTGTTCCTCCTACCACAGGAGGGCCCAAACAGTCAAAAGTGGTGACCCCTCTCTCACTCCCTGCCTGTATCCACTTTGGTCCCACAAGGGATCTGTGTTAAGCCACTACTTTTCTCATTTCCTTAATGATCTCCTCCTCCATGTGCTTGTCTGCATCCATTCACATGTACATGGATGACATGGTTCTCTTCACAGCAGGCCCTGACTCCAGCTGGACTTGATCAAGTTCAGCCTGACCACCCACAAATCAGCTTTTCCTCAATGCCAGAAAGCTGTCTCCATGTCCTTTGGCACAAGGCACCACCTCTCTGGGCTCCTCCCTACTTTCCATAGCCTTGTAACACCAGTGGAAGATATACCACCTTTAGTTATCTTAGAGGTATCTGTGGACCAGCACCTAAATGTTTCTGAACAAGTGGATGCTATGATCAAAAAGCTGCACAACAATTTGGTGCACTTTACAGGAACTGTGACTGTAGCCCACCTCAGCATACCATGCTGTGTATCCGAAATGATCCTCAAATCTCTGACTATGGTGATGTGGTCTGCAACATAGGCCCCTTCACTACCCTTGCCAGACTGGACACCTCTTCAACTATTTCCATTACACTCTCGATTATCTTCTTGGACTCACCATTGTTCTATATATAAAATCTCTCTATTTTCTTTTCTTGTGGACCGACACCATACCCTGTACCAGCTGTGGGCAAATCCGACTATTTCCTACCCTCTATCTCCAATGAGACTTGGTTACAACTTCCTCCAGTCTATGCCATCTCTGGCCTGTCGCAAGAAGTTTCCTCCGTGACCCACATTAGGTCAATCTCATGTTGGACCTGGTCTTCTCGTTGGGGCTTGAAATCAAAAATCTCAAGACCAATCGGGTCACCTGGTCTGACTGTTGCATAGTGGAGTTCTCATTCAGGGCACCCCCAAGAGCTCTCCCCTGCTGAGATGGTAAGCTACTGCCCTTTGAGGGTTGTGACCCCCAAGGGTCTTCTGTCGGTAGCCGACCTATCTAGTGTGGGCATTTCATGTGAGAGGGGTACGTGCACTGCAGTTGCCGCCTATGATAAGGTGATGTCTGAGGCTCTAGACTCCTTTGCACCGGACAGTGTACAACCCAAATCTTCTCACTTGAGGTCTCTGTGGTGTGATGGGGAGCTCAAGGCGATGAAGATTTTGGGTCGGAGGTTGGAGAGCTACTGGCGGAGTACAGGCCTGGAGGAGGACATGTTGGCCCTGCGTGCTCACTATGTTGAGTACCAGGGGCAATCAACCATAAGAAGGCAGAGTTCCTGTCCAGGGAGATTGCTGCTGGGAAGAACTGACTAGCTGTGTTCTTTTTGGACTGTAGACAGGCTGCTGAATCTAGCCTGTCTGCAGCCGAAAAAAGCTTTTCAGATGCTTTATGCAAAGAGTTTGCTCAGTTCTTCTCAGACAGAGTGTCTGCCGTCAGGCAGGAAAGTCCACCAGTGAGCCAGTCTTTGACCAACAGTGATCACATCAGGTGCCTGGAGAGCACTCCACCTAGTTGGGGTGAGTTTAGACCAGTGGAGGTGGCTGAGGTCAATGGGGTTGCTTCCAAGCTGAGGCACACATATTGTGAACTGGACCCAGTGCCGACATGTTTCTCGATGGGATGTGTTGAATCCATTGGCTCTGTATTTGCCTTGATCATCCGGTGATCCATGTCTGGGGGTCTTTCCTGATGCCTTGAAAGAGGCATTGGTGAGACCCCATCTGAAGAAGCTACCTTTGGACCCTGACATCAAGGCAAAATACCGCCCTATCTCCAACTTGCCATTTTTGGGCAAGGTTGTTGAGATGATTGTGGCACTTCAACCTGAGGAGCACCTCATGGCCTTTGTTTTATATGAGCCTCTCCAGTCTGGGTTTCGGGTGAGGCACAGCATAGAAAATGCGTTATTTCAGGTGCACAGTGTTCTCAGGGCAAGAGATCAAGTGGAGGGGACAATTCCTGTTCTCCAATCTCTCCTCAGCCTTTGACACTGTGGACCATTGTGTGTTACTTGACTGCCTGAGGGAATTTTGTGGACTTGCTGGCACAGACATGTTCTGGTTTGAGTCCTTTCTCACAAACAGGTGGCAAAGGGTAGTGATGGGAATTTCTCCTCCTCCCTTAGTCTCCTGCCTTGTGGAATACCTCAGGGTTCAGTCTTGTCACCAATGTTCTTCACTATGTACATGCTGCCCCTGGGAGGCTTCATTAGGAAATACAGCTTGGGTTTTCATTGCTATACCAATGATACTCAGCTGTATCTTTCCTTCACCAGGACACCAATGCAGCACGGTAAGCTTAACAGCTGCCTTGCTGAAATCAATGCCTGGATGACTTCCAGCTCGTTGCGACTGAACTCTGATAAGGCGGAGGCAATGGTAGTGGAGTTGAACAGAGGGCATGATAGTTTGGCCTCGGGCGCAGAGACAGGACTTGTCCTGGGTTCTGTGCCTTGAAGGCCTCCTCCAGGGTGCATAACCTGCTAATTCTAGACAGAGGTTTGACGCTGAGGCTCAGGGAAAATCTTGTGGTCCATACCAGCTTTTACCATCTGAGGAATATCATCAGGATTAGGCCCAGGGCTCTGCCCATGGACTGCCCTACCTTAGTGCATGCCTTTGTGATGTTGAGGCTTGATTACTGTAATGCACTCTACCACGGGTCTTGGAAGGTACCCTTCTCACGATTTCAGCTGGTACAGAACGAGCTGCTACAGATTGTTGACAGGGCAGTCTAAGTACTGCCACATCACCCTGGTGCTGCGTGAACTGCACTGACTGTCAGTCAGGTGGAGGATCCTCTTTAAGGTGGGCTTGCTCACCATTAAGAGCCTATGTGGCCTGGGCTCTGGTTACCTGGCAGACCTTCTTACGCCTGCTTCCTCAGTCTGCTCCCTCCATACCTCCTTTAGGGGCCTCCTTGCAATTTCCAGGATGAGGGGTTAAAAACTGATGGCAAAAGAGCTTTTAGTGTCACTGACCCTGTCCTGTTTAATTTGCTGCCTCCATTTATAAGGGAGGCCTCCTCGGTGGAGGTATTTAAGGCACACCTCAAGGCCATTTTGTTCGCGCAGGCTTTTCCTGACCCAGTTTTGTAAATATCATACTGTTCTGACTTGTTACGCTGTCTGTCCCTAATTTCTATTTTTATTTATTTACTGAATTGTATTTAATTAGTATTATAGCTTTTATGATTATTGTAATTTATTGATGTTATTTTATGTTGGTTTTATGTACGGAGCCCAGAGCCTCCAGGATTGGGCATCTTTTAAATAAAATTTGCCTTGCTTTTGCCTTGCCATTTAAAAGCAAAAGAAGAGATTCTACTTAAATTTAAGGGACACCATGAGTTTGCAGAATTTGAAAAGACGCTCAAAGAGACTATGCAGAGGGAGGATACAAAAATTAAAAATGTTAAACTAAAAAAGTTTGAAAGAGATAGACTTCATTATTTGAACGACAGAGTATTCTCCTGGAGTAAGAATTCCACTCTCAATTAATACAGCCAGTCCCATAGACATAGCCACAGCAGAGGGCATCTGCAGCAACCTACACCACCATGCTCTATGTTAAAAAAAATCACTCATCTTCTCCCTCATATTATGCCTCCACAAGTAAGTCTGAGACAGATGCTTTTGAGCAGGTTTTTTTTAGATGTAACACAGGACAGAGATCAACCACAACTGAGATGCAGCAACAGGGAAGTTAATTTCAGAGATGAATGGCAAAAACAGCCACAACTACCCCAACAACAGAGGAACCCCTCAGGAAGGAAACTTATCAAACATATCGAGGATTGCACAAATACATTGCAGCAGGGAGAACAGGCACATAAGGCAAGAACCTGAGAATATTATCAACATCTCGGTGTACATCTGGATACTGCAGAACTCTCCTTGTTACAAAAAGGACTGTATTTTGTGACCACACAAGACGCTGTATCTTTTGATTTATATGCTGATCTCCATAGACTTACAAGGAATTTGAACCTGAAAGCTCATTTGGAAAGGTAAAACTGTTTTGTAGTGCTATGATGGGAGCCAGTGGGGAAGCCTTAGCTGACACCACAGTGGAGGACACTATACCAGGATTTGATTTTCATCCAGCCTCTACCTTTTCCCCTGCCTAAAATGAAACTGTCAGGGTTTTGAAAGAGCCTGTGAACAGGGTTTCCAGATATTACTTGAACAACGTAATAGATCTGTTATGTTAACATCTCTGTCAAAGAAGCTACAGCCCTGAAAAAGAGAACAAGGTATTACCATCATACCAGCAGATATGAGGGGCTCCATGGTGGGGATGTTAACCACCAAATATGTACAGGAGGTAGAGAGACAACTTGATAGCACTGATTTCTATCAGAAACTCCTGAGTGACTCCACTGACACTTACAAGAAAGTTATTGATAGATTTCTACTGGAAGCACATTTTGCAGAAGGGGTCATCGCAAAAAATGTTTTGATTTCCTAACTGTTTATTATGCTATGAGGGCCAGTATTTATGTTTTACTAAAAATACATAAACAGCTGGAGGATTCCTAGGCGCCAGTCGTGTCAGGCACAGGCTGTCTTACAGAGCCACTATCTAAGTTTGTGGATGCCTACATTAAAAATATATTTTTTCTCTGCGTTCATATATACCTGCCATCACACATATGTTGGGTATCCTGGGTGACCTTCAGCTGGAAAATGACTGGCTCTTGGTTTCTATGGATATTGTTTCCCTCTAGTATTCCACATGGAGAGGGACTTGAAGCCTTAGGATACTGTCTAGAGCAGGATGAGACTATGAATGCGATCTGGAAGAATTCATGGAGGAAAGTGGAGACACATCTTAACAAAGAATTTTCTCCTCCATGGTGACTACTATCTTCAGACTAAGGTACAGCTATGGGGGCCACCTTTGCCCCCAATAATGCCAACCTGTATTTGGGCAAATAGGAGAAAGCATATGTCTATGATGACCAGGTCAATCTTTACTACCATAGGATTGATATTTAGCATTGCTTTGTAGACAACATATTTATGGTGGGCATGGCATTAGGGGTGAACTTGATGAGTTCATTAGCTATCTAGAAAAAACGTTCCAGATTTGAGATTCACAGTGTAATGTGATAAATATTCTGTTTCATATTTGGATCTACTTGTAGAAAAGAAGGATGACGGCACTATAGAGACTGACCTTTTCCACAAGGTGACAGACAGAAACTCTTTATTACATGCTTCTAGTTGTCACTCACACCATTTGATCAACAACATTCCCAAAGTCCAAATGCTGAGAGCATGTAGAAACTGTAGTGAAGACAGTAATTATATGTATAAGCACTCTTTGGGAGCTTACTAGTCAACTTCAGTTGCTAGGTGTAGCTAGGCAGGAAGAGCTAGTGGTGTTGGTAAGTCGGGATGTGGGCCTGCCTGCTAACACCGGATGGGACCCATACCAGAGGATATAAACAGGAGACTCATTAGAGTTCAGAGAGAATGTTCTGGGGGCTTTGAGAAGAAAAGAGAGGAGTCAAGGGTTTTGGCTCACAGTTTGGTCAGAGGGCCATGGCGAGGCCAGGGTGGGCCGCTTGCCCTCCCTCCCTCAAAATATGGAGAAGTGCAGTGTTTCAGGCAGTATGTGTAAGGGGAGCAGTGGAGCAACAAGACTGGGTCCTGTCAGTGCAATTTGAGAGCCAGAGCTCAGAGAAACAGAGTATGGAGGCCTGCCAAATGATCTCTGGCACCATGGTAGGAGTAAGCACCGATGGGGGCCTTGTTTTCTAAGTTATCTCATCTGTGAGGTAGTGTACCCTGTGAGCCAGTAGTGTTTCTGTGGGAGGGCTTGCTCTGGCAGATGAGGCCTGGGGGCATGGTCTGAGGCGGCAGCCTGGATCGTTGTAAGGCGTAGTAATGGCAGTCTACCACTTTTTCCCCTGGCCGGTGGCTGCTACAGTGTTTGGGACTCTCAAGGGGTGCAGCCAGTGGATGCAGGAAAGGATCCATATAGGGAATGGTTTATCGGGTCCTCGGTGGGGTGGTAGACCAACTTGGTGCTCTGTGTGGCACAGTAAAAAGTCCCCTGGGTAAAGGCAGTCCAGAAATTGGAATTGCTCGATGAGTGGATTGTGCCCTGTGTCTCTGTAGGTCCAGGAATATTCAGAATTCCTTGGAGAGAACAGATGGCACATGGCATCAGCAATTGGGTATTCAGAAGACCTTTGGTGGCTCATTTTCATGCTGGAAGCAACACTGTTGAGGAAGTGTGAGACCACCTCAGTAAGAGAATTTGCTCACTGTTTTAAAACCAGCTCCCTGCATTTTATGGTAACCGCTGGTGTAACAAGTTAAAAAAAGGCAAAGTAAGACATTGGATTGGGATAGTAGAAACATCTCATGCTGTCACAATTGCTACCTCAGTTTAAGTTTTGTTGAGACTCACAGAAGGGAAAAGTAAGCAAGTGCCTGTGTAAAGACTGATTAAAGAAAGGATCCAAAATGAGAGCGCTGCTGAGTTTGAAATGCTCTAAGTAGAGGCCTGTTTTGGTACACATCAAATGCTGCAGTCAGGAATGTAGCCTTTTCGGCTCAAGGGAATGTCTGCAAACTGTAAATCTGTTGACAAAACAGGTTGTTGCAAAACCAATGTCAGGTAAATACCTGCGAAGTGCCTCCACCATACCTGTTACCCCCATGCTCCATGGAGTGATTGTTCCTGTTTTTTATCAACTGTTCATTAAATGGGATCCTCTGTTTCTGCAGTTCTGGTGTTTGCCTCATTTGTTGTTGAAACTGTTTTGCTGTTAAAAGAAGTTTGCCCCAACAGCCAGCCACCAGTGTGTTCCAGGGGGTGATCCCGAGAACCATCACACAGTTGAGGAGGACATTGAGAGGCCTGCCTGGTGAAGACTGTCTACAAAGGCCTGTGGGCAAAGTTGACAAGGCCAGGCAGGTGATGATCTGAATCATCCCAGCTGTGTAACACCCCTGCATCATTGGGTGGTCTGAGGGCACCCCGATGGAGCTAATCCATCACCTGCAACACCTGTGGGAATACAGGTACCGTTTTCCTGTTATTATTTCTGGACTGTGTTTTTGTGGTTGTACAGTTCTCCCTTCCACAGGACATTTACCATCTGGATACCCCTAGATGTCGTGGAGGGAGAGCTTACATATAGTACATGGATCAGAAATGTGTGACAGATTCATTAATAGTGGGTATAGGAGGGAGAAGGTGGAACAAGTGTATCAGGCCTTTGCAGTGGATAGAGAGGATCTGTTGCAAATGAGAAATAAGGAGGCTGAACCAATGAGGATGAGTTTTGTAACTAGGTATAAAAGACAATCCAAGGAAATTGAGATTGTACTTCAGGAAAACTGGAATATTCTTCAGTTGGATCCATTGCTAAGAGATGCCACCTGATTACCACCTAAGATGGCATATAAGAGGGGCCCTCACTGGTACATGGTTTTGTTACACAAAGGCTAGACTACTGTAATGCTCTATACTTCCAGGTCAGTGAGGGATTCTCCGTCGATTGCAGTTGGTGCAGAACTGCAGACAGATTGCTGACAGGCCTTCTGAGGACCTGCCATGTCACGCTGGTCCTCACGTGACCTGCACTGACTGCCAGTGAGATGAAGGATTGCCTTCATGGTGGGCTTGCTCTCCTATAATGCCTTATATGCTACTGGACCTGGTTACTTGAGTGACTTCCTGTCCACCCTGTCCTCTCACTCTGCTCCTCCTCTGAGGGCCTCCTTGCAATTCGAGGGCCAGGCTGGAAACCTCGGGAGACTGAGCATTTGAGGTGGCTGGCCTGGCCTTATGGAACTCATTACCAGGATCTTTGGGGAGACTCCATTGGTGGAGGCTTTCAAGCATAGTCTGAAGGCCCATTTATTTAAAAGCATTTGACAACCAGCTATAGTTTATTTACTGCCACATTGTTATTTTATTGATATTTATTTATTGAGTCTACTGATCTGATTGTGACCTCTTTATTGCTTTCTTGATGTTGTGTACATCTTTATATTTCTAGTAAAGCACCCAGAGTCTCTGGGATTGGGTGTTGAGAATTAAACACTTACTTACTTACTAGAAATTATCAGGACCACTTAGTGCGTAGTATGCAACCTAAGGTACCATATATTTCCTTTTACAGGACAAGAGTGGCTCCACTCCCCTGTGGTACCTTTGCCTCAGCAACCTGTACGCTTTGCCCATCAGTCATTAAGAGAAACATGTTCACTAGTGGTAACAGTACAAAGACCTTTGAGGTGCCCTTTTTTCAGCTGTGGCACTGCAAACTTAGTGTACATGGCTGTGTGTGAATGTGACTCATTTTATGTGGGTAAAACCACTACAGCCTTTAAGATGTGTGATTGGTGAGCACCTTAGGAGCATTGCTAATGAGGATCCAACTAATGCCTTGGCTAACCACTTTAAAGCTAAAACATCAACTAAGGAGAAAAGCATGTTTTACATTTTGTGAGGCAGAAAAAGTGAATCTTGGGCCTTGGGTAGAAAACCTGGATTAAAAGCTGACCAGGTATGAATCATGTTGGATTTTCACCCTGGGAGTACTCAAGTGTCCAGTGCTCATTTAAATAATTGATTTGACTCCATGCATTAAACAAGCCTAAGTTTCAGTTGCTTAACTTTGAGTCTCAGAATCTAATAATATGTTTTTCTCCTATGTGTCTTTGTTCTTTAGAGTGCAAGGAGAGAGGAATAGCCATCCTCTAGCACCAGAAGAGCCTTCTAACAGGAGTATATTTGGAACTCCTTGCCCTGGCCTGATGCTTTCAGCTCAAAGACTGTTGCATTACTTTTTATATACTGTATATTTAATACATTCAGTCCCTTTGTTATATTGCTCTTGACAAATTGCATCTATTGTTGCTACTAGTGACTGAATAAATTTAATGTACATTGGAGGGTTTGATTGTATGTCTGTTTAATGTTTTTAAGGTATTGGTATTTTGCACTGTCACTTTAAGTTACCTGTTTAAAGCACCTTTGTTTTGTTCACTCCATTATCCTCCTGATGACGCAGTAACCTACGTAACCGGTCGTGGACATTGTTGCGAGTCAGTCTGTTGACGGCATGTGATTTTTCCTTCAATAAAGCCTGTTTATACCAGTTGAGTAGTGCTGGTTATTGTTTTTTGCAGATAATCCAGTTTCCCTACTGGAATATTTGCAGCACACCATGACATCATCGTATCCATAACAATCTCTCTCTCTCTCCTGGTAGTCGTTGCTTCTGAAGCTGCTTTTAAGCCACTGCGCAGTGTCGTCTGTCTGGTAGGCTTATCCTTATTCCTAGCTTTCTCTTTATTTCTTTGGTGTTTAAGTTTTGCTAAGCGTCCTTAATAGGGTCATTCCTGGTGTGGTCCAAATAGCAGCTGCATACAGGGCAAAAACGTTTCCCTCTATCTTCATGTAGGCCATACGGTTTGAACTGGTAGACAGGCTCCTTAGTAGTTGTGTGGTAGGTCTTGGACCTCTTGCTTAATACAGCTAACATCATGAAGATTCATGAGGATGGATGTGTTACTAAAACCAAAACTGCAAAATTATATAGCTACAGGAATAAATGACAAACTGAACTAAATAAGCTATGGACCCCCACCACCACATGACTTACTCTGAAACAAGCAAGATACTGTTTATCCAAAACAAGACTGCAAAAGATTGAAGGGCTCAGGGCTTCACTAGCCCAATTCTGGGCTGGTGCTCACAGTCAGAGATACTGAGCCATGGGTGGGGCGGGGGCAGCAGCACCTGTCCCAAGAGTCTGTGGCACTCCATTGTAAATACCACACAAAATAAACTGCTCACAAAACTAAAAGAAGCTTACCTCATAGCTTTTCAAATGTTTATTCGGCAGCAAAACAGTGCTGGGCCAAACAATTACTTGAACCATAAAGTGCAGGTGCTGGAAAAACAATCAAACTGCATGGCAAAACATCAAACAAAATTCACCACCAACACGCACTGGTGTTCCTGAAGTGGGACCTGGTGGCCTGCAGACAGCATGTGTACCAGCTTGGTGACACACAGCACGGTGACGTTTCAGCTAGTCACCTTCCTCAGAGCACCTACTTGCTTCTCCTGTGTGCAATATTAAAACTGAAAGAAATCATTTCTGATACTTTAAACAAATGCATTTATGATTTTTTTATGGCTTTTTATGTTTTGTAATGATTGTTAATGATCCAACACATAAAGCTGAACCCAACCTACACAAAGGATGAGATTGATGGAGAAATTGTTCAATATACCTGACACACAGCATGGATGAAATATTCAAACACAAGGACACCATTGATCCGAAACATACAGAGCAGGATGTCAATGCAGAAATTGCCCAATATAGCTGGCACACAGCATAGATTAAATATTCATTCAAACACTTGGACATCTTTAATCCAATACAGAGTATGCTTACAAATACAGAGAAGTTGTCCAGTATAGCTAACAGACAGCACCATGAAATATTCAATAAACACGAGGACGCTGTTGATCCAAAACATACAGAGGATGATGATGACAGCAGAGAAATTGGCCAGCATAGGTGACACAGCATAGATAAAATATTCAATTAAACACATGGATGCCATTGATCCACAACATACAGAGGATGACAAGCAACAGGAAACCTGCAGACTTGCTTAGGGACTCAGTGATGCCACCCTCCACACCAACTTGGTTTGGGGCATGCACACAACAAGTAACAGAGACCATTGGACTTGCACAGGTACAGTACACAGTGTGTAAGGCCCACAGTGCAAACTTACTCTAGGCTGCATAGAAACCAATGCAGCCTCACAGCAAGTTTGCAAGGGTGGGGGTTAGGGCTATCTGCACCTGCATTTCCCTGAGTAAGTCCTAGAATCTCTATTGTTTGTGCATGCCCCAGAGCAAGTTTCAGGGACTTCAAGACCTTCAGACCTGCAGAGGGCCACACAAAAAGCAAATTTAATACAGCACCTGGATTTTCCAAACACATACCACCCATCACAATGTAGAATGCCCCTCTGTGTCACCACATTTCTCTAAACAAGCAATTTATTCTCCAGAGGCACTAGTGTCAGGCTGCACCACAACAGTCCACTGATCCAATGTTGCCAGCTTCCACAGAAACCCAGACTCAAGGACTAAAATGTTAGTATAAATCAGTTTAAAACAATGTGAATCTAAGAGGGGGATCTACAGGCCCTGGTCAGTGTGCAACAACACCCCTCAACTTACTCCGGGTCACACAGCAAGCAACATGGCCCCTCGGACTTGCTCAGGGTCAGGGACACACAGTGTGTAAGCCCCCTACTGTAGTGTCCAAGGGGCTGTGTTGCTTGCTGTGTGCCAAACAGTAAGTTGGGGGGAGTGAACTTGCTTTACATACAGAAATCAGCACAGTCCTTTGGATTTGCTCAGACAGTGTGTAATGCAACACCCCATACAACTTTCGCTGAGGCAGACAGCAAGCAACATGGCCCCTCAAACTTGCTCAGGGACACAGAGAATGTGTGTATTTTCCCTCTTGCAAAGTCCAAGGGTCACTGTTGCTTGTCGAGTGCCTCAGAGCAAGTTGGCAGGTGAAGCTGGCATGTCCCTGAGCTCATCTGAGGGTCTCTGTCCCTAGCTGCTTCCACAGACAGGGGGTCCTCAATCTGTGCAATGTAAGCATTGTGAAATGTCAACTCCTTCACCCAAAACCTGCACTGAGGCATGCTACAAGTGACAGAGAACCTCGTACTTGAACAAAAACACAGTGAAAGCAAAGTTTGTGGTGGGGGGTGGCAGTAGTTGGCATCAGTATGTCCTCTGTTGCTTCTAAGCAAGTTTCAAGAGACATTCAGGACTTACCAGGAACATACCACAAATTAGAGCCCTACAGTGTAGAATGCTCCCTGCACCACTCTGCATTTCTTAAAACAAGACACTAGTGGCAGGCTGCTCCACAACTGCCCTTTGAACAAACATTGCCAGATTCCACAGAAAACCACATACTCAAGGAATAAATTAGTGTAAATTAGTGCAAAACGGAATGTGAATCTAGGAGGCAGTCACCAGCCCCAAGCTATACCCTCTTAGATGCACTTTACATTTTTAACATGTTCTATTTATTTGAGCTACGCAAATAAGGCAGCCCATCACATTCAAATACGGAACAGCCTATTCTGCTTAAATTACAGCTTGTCCTCCACACACACTGGGAGAGAAAACATAACAAACCCACATAAAATGTTAATGTGTCATGCAGCTGGGGCACACAAAAAGCCAGAGATCCTCAGACTTACTCAGGGACAATGAGCAAGACTACTCCTCCTTCAAAGTCTGAGGGGCTGTGTTGCTTTCTGTGTTCCACAAAGCATGACCAGGGGCAAGGTGGCACTGTTATGTCCTCAAGCAAATCTGAGAGGCTGTGTTGATTTCTGTGTGCCCCAGAGCAAGTTTGCAGGTTGAGGGCTTTACAAATGTGTGACATGGTATGTGTGTAACACTACCACCCCCAATCTTGCTCTGGGGCATACAGAAATCAACACAGACCCTCGGAGTGTTCAGAGATGCACCAATGCCAACTCCCACCCACAAACTTTCCCCATGCTGGTTTGTTAAATGACTTCTCACCATACTTACTCTGTGGCAGACAGCAAGCAACATAGCCCCTCATAGTTACTCACAGACTCAGAGGCCCAGATATTCAAAGGGATTAGCATGGCACAACAGGGATGCACCATGTGCAACCCCAATATGCCCAGTGCGATATTCAAATGGGCAATGTATGCTGCACAAATCCCGATGCCCTGGGGCGCAGTCGTAATGTATGCGGTACAAATGCAGGGGACGTGCCCATGCATATGTGGCACATCCCAATATTTAGCCATCGATGTGTGGCGCATATGCTGGAACAACCCTGATGTGTGCCGCATATGGGGGCACAATGTAGAGCCCATAAAGGAGGAACAAATCCTAGCCACCCACAGGCGGGCTGCCTCATTGCAGGGTGCAACACAGCACCTTCCAGCTATGGGTGGCCACCCACCCAGCAGGGACACAGTACACAAGCACCCACACCCTCCCGTTGTCCAGCGGAACCCCCCCATCATGCCCAATCGCTGGCATCTGTATGCATTCATAGCACCCGGTGCACTAGTGGTCCCCCCTGTTCCGCCTAATCGTGGGCGGCAGTATCCCAAAGCCCGAATCCTGTAGGTGTAGTGTCCCCCCCATTCCGCCCGGTCATGGGCATGTGATATATATAGTAGACCTGGCGGCCCAGTGGACCCTCCTCCCATCCCACCCACTGAGGACCCAGCCTCCCAGCTCCACCTCCTGCAGTCAGTGAGCGGCAGTGCCCCGCGCATGCCACTCGCCACCTGCCGAATGACAGCGTCCACAGTTTGTGCTGTGCACCTTTTGGTCCACACCATGAACCAGCGGCATACAGACCATACTGTACTACACAGGCATGGTTATGTGAATGAACGTTCATTCACGCCCAGAACGTGCCTATGTAATACGGTATGGTATGCATGCCATTACTCGCGGTGTGGACCAATAAGCGTAGCAGCATACTATGCGCTGTGATTAGGTGGGTGACAAGAGCCGCGATTCGGAACTCGACGCCCGCACTACTGACTGAGGGGAGCTGGATGAATCATTCCTAATGAGTGAAATGAGGAGAAGTCACTGAGCCACCGGCCTACCAATATCACATGCCATGATCAGCAGAATGGGGGCTCACTAAAAGTGAGCTTGGGATCTCAGTCGGGTGGACCGGGGACACACCACACCAGGTGCTCTATCTACATACAGATTGCCTCGCGATCAGGCACAGGTGAGAGGAGATACCACTGGACCACTGGGTGGCCTCTACATTTATGGGACCCACGTTCGGACTACAGGTAGGGAGGCACTAGTGCACCAGGGATCAACACCTGCTGTGGGCTGATCTGCAGGCGCCAGGGTGCATTTCACTGCGACAGCCCTGCACAATACATGCAAATGGGGTCATATTGACATGCAAATGGCCCCATTTGTGCCTTACATATATTATGGCCCCATTTGCATGCCCTCTTCTGAATATAACAAGGGTGCTGCCCAAGCACGCAACTACATTGTGCTGGTACATCCCTAGTGCTCCCTATCAGTGGCTTGTTCAGGAACATTGTCATTACCATGCATTCTGTGCCATATTCAATGGTGCTGCACCATGGCACATCGCCGTTGAATATCACCTGGTCCTGGCCCGGCCTCCTAGATGTGCTGCGCCCACCTGCGCCATTACCAGGCGCGGTCTGAATATCAGCCTGATGTGGACCCCCGCAATGCCGAGGGCTGTGCTGCTTGCTGTGTGCCCTAGAGTAACATGGCGGGGAGTGAGCTTGCGTTTCACACATAAATCAACACAGTCCCATGGACTATGATTACACACACACATCAAATTGCTTTGGGCACACAAAGGCAAAAGAACTTGCTCAGTGATTAATGGACTCCCCACTCCACCTGCAAGTCAGTGGAGTGTGGATTTCTAAGTGTGACTCAGAGGAATTTTGGGGACATCAAAGGGCTGTGTTGAACTGCTTCTTTGGCTTCTTCAAATGCAGATATTTTGCTTACAATGTGCCACAAGATAAGCTGGGGGAGGGTGAGCTTGCTGTTCATACAGAAATCAACACAGCCTATGGGCCCAGATATTCAAAGGGTTGCATGGTGCAACAGTGTTTACCATGTGCACCCACTGATCTTGCCACTGGCACAATATTCAAAGGAAAAGCGCACGCACAAATCGATCGCCTAGGCGCATCAGTAATGTATGCAGGCACAGGTGGGGGTGCCCACGAGATAACCTGCACAGCCTGATATTCAGCCCGGGATGTGCAGATCCATGCATGCGCAACCCCTACTTGTACCTGCACAAAGTTAAGCCCCCCAAAAAAAGGAACAAATGATGGCCACTCACAGGTGAGCTGCTGCATTGCGGGGCACAACACGGCAACTGCCACCTGAGGGTGGCCACCCTAGTACCTGCCGCATCTGGTGGCGCCCCCCCATGCACCATCGCAGGCATCTGTTTAAATAAACCCCCCTGTCCAATATCCCTGGTGGTCCAGTGGACCGAGTGCTGCCCGATCACCCCCCGGCCAACATCCCTGGTGGTCCAGTGGACTGCACTCTGCCCGATCGTGGGCATTGGTACAACGAAACATGTCCTATTACTCTGGTGGTCTAGGGTACCCCCCTCCCCACCCACCCACTGAGCCCCCCCGATTCCCCCCGGTCAGCCGGGCGGCAGCACCCCCTGCCTGCCACCTCGCCGCTGCCGCCCACCAACTGACACCTCAGTGAGGGCTGCATGCCCATTGGTTCTGGCATGAGCCAATGGGCGTGCAACCATACCATGCCACACATTCCAGATATGAATATCTGGAATGTGCATCATCTCAGCTAATAAGCTGACGCCCATTGGCTCATGCTGTGAACAATGGGCATGCAGCCCTACCATGTGTGTCAGGTGGTGGGATGCTGCCGCCCGCCCGCTGACCGGGGAGCGGGCGGCCTCAGTGGGCGGGTGAGGAGGGGGTACCCAGACCACCATGGTAATCGGATGTTTTAGTTGCACCGATGCCCGACACAGAGGTGTGGTCCACTGGACCACCAGGGATGTTGGCCGGGGGTCTTCAGTATTGAAACAGATGCCCGCGATCGGGCGGAAACTGTCCACTGGACCGCCAGGCATAGCGGTCCACTGGATCACCAGGGATATAGGATGGGGGTTCTCTCTATTAAAACAGATGCCCGCGATCGAGCGGAAATGGTCCACTGGACCACTAGGGATATAGGACTTTTTTTATCTTTACAGATGCCCTCAGTTGGGCTGCAGGGGGTGTTGGTCCCTGACTGCTGCTGCCTGGCAGGGTGCCAGGCACAAGTCGTCGGGGATCGGTGCACCTGCATGCAAATGGGATGCAAATGGAGCCATAATGACATGCAAATGGCCCCATGTGCACCTTGCATAAATTATGGCCCCACTTGCATGTCACCTTTTGAATATCACAGGTGCTGTGAATGGTGCAATGGCACTTGCGCTAGCGCATTTCCATACTCCACTCTGGCCACTTGCGCTGGCGCAGTGCCACTGCACCATGCACAGTGGGGGTAGCCAGGGTGCGATATTCAAAGCTACTGAGCCACAGTGCAGCTCCGTTGAATATCACCCAGACCACATCCCTGCGCAGCCAAGTTGAGCTGCACACAGGCTTGCGCCACAGCCTGGCGCAGTTTGAATATCCGGGCCTTGGACTCTAACATCACACACACACACACACACACACACACACACACTCTCTCTCTTGCTCTCTCTGGGGCAAACAAAGGGCAAAAATAACTTGCACAGGGTTCCCTGACAAATTCCAACATCACTCTTTCACCCCTGGTCAGTGTGTAATTCAGTTCCTCCCCTCCAATTTTTGACTCTGCCACCCAACTTCTGTGCTGGTGAATAGGCTTCTTCAGGGACACAAAGTGCACAAACCACCTCTCTCAAAGTCAGGGGATGTGTTGCTGTTTTGTGCCCCAGTGTAAGTTGGGGGAGTGAGTTTGCATTCACACTGAAATCAATACAGTCCCTTGGACTCTGAGTAACAGGACCACCCCTCCCCAGAACAACTTGCTCAGGGGCACACATAAAGCAAAAAGAACTGCTCAGAGATCCGTTGATATGCCCTTACACCTGCAAAGTCCGAAGAGCTGTGTGGATTTCTGATTGCCTCAGAGCAATTTTGCAGTGAAGGACTTTTTACATGTGTAGCCCCCATAAGGGATGCAGCCCTTACGTAGGTCTCTGTGACTGTGTAAGTGTAAAATCATGTAGGTCTGTTTGGCCTGGTAAAATCCTCTAAAGGGTTAACTACCTTGGTGTCACATTAAGCTGTGCCAGCTGGTCTGTTCCAATTTGCTGATTGGAGGGGCAAGCTTGATGTGGTAGAAGGAGCTGCAGGAAGTTGGGAGTCAGTGTGTCTGGGAGTGATACAGGCAAGCAATGCCTGCTCCCCAGTGATGAACCTCTGTTCCAGTGTGAAGAGAGAATCTGCTGAATCGTAGCAGTGGCCAGTGGCAAGGATCCCCATAATGGGGGAATCATTGTGTTTCTTTAAGTCAGAGATGGAGAGAATAGCAAAATCTGTGAACTGTGTGCTTCTGCAATCCGGAACAGAGAGGTTATGTAACAAACTGTTTTACCAGGACTGCACATGGCACTCCATAGTGTCCCAGGGCCATTGCCAGGATTTTCACAAGGGGGTTCTTTTTATGCAGTCTGCGACCTTTTAAAAAAAAGCTGTGGGTCTTAGAGCTGCCAGTACCCCAGAAGCCATGGGGTCCTAGATGCTCTGTGGTGCATGTTGTGGCTTATTTTGAAGCTAAAGAAGTCATATCTGAGATCTCCTACACCCCTTGCTCTGAACAAAATTATTATCTGGCTGGCTGCAGGGTGAATATATATGTATTCAGTACTGGAGGGCAGCAAGATGCTGTTAATGTAATATACCTTAGGCATTGTCTTAGATATATTATGTTATGAGCTTTAATATCTGCAGCTGTATCTACTGGTGTGTAGGTAAGGGGTTTGGGGGCTACCAGGCCCCCAGAAGCTTTGGGGTACTAGATGCTCTGTTGTTTATTTTGTGGCTTATTTTAAGCCAAAATAACTCATCTATGAGCTTCCCTCCACCTCCTGCTCTAAGGACAATTATTACTATCTGGATGGCTCAGATTTTGTGTGTGTATATATGTGTGTGTGTGTGTGTGTGTGTGTGTGTGTGTGTGTGTGTGTGTGTGTATATATGTGTGTATGTATATGTATATGTGTGTGTGTGTATATATGTATATGTATGTGTATATTATGGTAGCACAGTAGTACTACCATAGTTAGGGTTCAGGAGCCATTTACATGTTAAACCCAAAGTTTCGCATCTTAATAACTTTGCAACTGTTCAACGGATTTGCCTGAAATTTGGAATACAGAATCAAGACCCATATACCTTGGGGATCTGCCAAGTTTCGCATTCCAATCGGATCATCTGACTGCGGAGTTATTAAGCGTGATACTTGACGTGCGTTTATGCTTTTTGAATTCTACGGTCGCACAGTTTGTAGAACTGGTCCAAAATCTTCAGGAACGTACGGCCAGGGTCCCCGATGTGCCTTTTGAAGATTTTGTGAAAAAATATTAAACGGTTCAAAAGTTATTTAAAAAACAAGTTCCCATTATAAGTCAATGGGAAAAGTTAACAAAAAGTTCGACAGTGTTGCAAATGCAGTTTTTACTTTCGCAAATGGCCCTTTTACTGTCGCAAATCCACCATTTTGTTTTCAGTTGGCGATCAGAAAAATGCTTGGCATTTAAATTTGGGACCTTCTAGCAACCTACTGTATAACGCCTTATTTTCACTGTCAAAAAATATTCGCTATATCTGCTGATGACAAGTATTGCGTGGATATAAGTTGACAGCAAATATTTTTGTTAGTGAAATTTTATATGCTGCAGACCTAAGTGCATTTACCAAATACTGTAACTTTTCAAAAACAGACCCAAAACAGCCCACCATTCACCACTCTCTGTGTAATGTTGTGTAAAAATGTTATCTGTGTTCTCCTTAATCACCCTGTCTTCATGGTTTGAATCGCCGGTTTCCATTGGTCGAATCATCCCCGTCCTCATGGTTCAGATCGCTGGCTCCCATCGTTCATATCACTCCCCCAATCATTCAAATCACCCCAATCCTCCATCATTTCTATCACACCTCTCCCCTCATTCGAATCACCCCATCCTCTATCGCTTTTATCATTCTCCTGCCATCGTTCGAGTCACCCCGTCCTCATGGTTTGAATCACCCACTCCCATAGTTCATATCACCCCCCCCTTCCCTCACTTGAATCATCCTGTCCTCATGGTTCAAATTGCAGGTTCCCATTGCTCGTATTAGCATCTCGCCTCATTCTAATCACCCGGTCCACTATCGCTTTTATTAACCCCCGACCATCATTTGAATCATCCCATCCTCATAGTTTGAACCGCCCGCTCCTATAGTTTATATCACTCCCCTTCCCTTACTCGAATCACTTCATCCTTACTGTTCAAATCTTCTGTGACCATCCTTGTTCGATCAACATTGTGCACGTGTCACAGTCAGTCACCAGATCCGTGTCACTTGTGCTTGAGCAAGCTGCAGCAACTGGGGGCCACATACACAACTGCAACTGGGGGAGGTTAGTGTCTGTATGCCCTTGTTCTAATTTTGAAATTAGCCAGGACAGAAGTACCATATTAAGACAGTTGCAGAGCGCTAACATAAGGTAGCAGCTAAAATGTCTGGGATCATGACCATGTGGAAATTTTGCTATCGGTGTCTTCACGTTATACAGTAATTCTTTTGTATTCACCTAGTCGGACTCTGAGGATGTTAGCCATGTCTTTATTTTAGGGTAAAACACCCCAGAAATATGTTTTTCAGATTTCTGGAAAAAGTACTTTCGCAAAGTAGTGTCACATTCACTAAAGTGTCGCAAATTTTTGCGCAAGCTTTCGAAAATCGTGACAGTACTTTTCTAGGCCGTGGGAAAATGACAGCAATACTTTGGCACCCTGCTGCAAAAGAACGGTTTGGAGTTTTGGGCTGAAATTTGGAGGGAATGCAGCCGACATCTCTCAGATGTGCTTTTCAGTATTTTGTTGAAAAAATATTACACGGTGGCAAAGTTACGGTACTCCAAAGTTGACACTTTTTCCCATAGAATAACATTACGGCGTACAACACATTGCAGCAATCATTTGGCGCCCTGCTGCAAAACAATGGTTTGGTCTTTTGGGATGAAATTTGCAGGGAACACAGCCAACATCCCACAGATGGGTCTTTCAGTGGTTTGGTGAAAAAATATTACAGGGAGGCAAAGTTATGGCACTCCGAACATCTGTTTTTTTCCCATAGGATAACATTACGGCGTTCGCCGCGCCTTTCTGGGTCCGTATCTTGGAAACGGTGTGAGATACGGACTTTTTGTCAAATAAATAGGGGGCTTAGTACAAAACTAGCCAGGAAAGTGATAATTCATATGACTTTAAAATTTTTTTTCTTTGTCGTACGCTTCCTGAGATATAAGCAATTTACTATTCCAAGACCTCAATTTTCTGTTCCAGAGTCATTATTTTGCATACATTCTTTGTACTCACTGTCTTTCTCTATACAGCTTTTGGGGAAAACCAGCCTGTGTGCTTACTTTACTGTTACCATTACCATTTCTGCTTGCGGTTCCGTACCCGTTTCACTTACCGTTCCTTTTCGCCACCATGTGCGTTACTCTTTTGCGTTTTATTTGCGGTTGCATTTGCATTGTTTTAACATTTCTGTCTACAGTACTAGTTCTCTTTCTGTTTAAGCTGCGTCACCATCGCATTACAATTTGCATTTACTGGGCACAATGTTACTACGGGACAAGACATCACGTGGTGGGAGCGTGGGGCCCACCGCTGCATTACATTCACTATTTCTCAGTATCATTCTCAAAAAGAAGGGAAATTAGGGGCAAAAAACTCTGTTTAATGCATCAGTTAGGGTTGTTCCACAGTGACAAAGGCAACGAATTCGATGTTAGGGTTGAAACCCACTTTGTACCCCTTCAGCCCACCCCCCCCAACTGGAATTGCGGTGCGCGCTGGGGTCATCGGTCCTAACTCTCACTCCATTTTCCTATTCCTCAGCTTCTTTCCACATGTGATGGGGTGAGAGTTAGGGGCCGACGACTCCCAACGCACACCCCGATTCCAGTTGGGGTGGGCTGAGGGCAAAGGGGGTTTCAAACCAACATCAAATTTCCTTGCTTTTGTCGCTGTGGAAAACCCTAACTGATGCATTAAACAGAGTTTTTTGCCTCAAATATATATATATATATATATATATATATATATATATATAATTACATACAGCGAATACTAATGCACTGAACCTCAGTGCAGAGTCTATAGCTGATTTCGGCTGGGTATTGTACACTACTAACTTACTGCAATGCTGGCTTGCTTCTAGGGCAGAGGTTTGGGGCTGATGGACCCCAGAAACCATGGGCTATGGTATGCTCTGTGGTGCACTTTTGTGGCTTATTCTAAAGCAAAATAGCTCATCTGTGAGCTCCCATCCACCTCCTGCTCTAGGAACAATTATTACTATCTGGGTGGCTCGGATTGTGTGTGTGTGTGTCTGTAAATTTTATATATATATATATATATATATATTTATACAATGTATGTTGTCAGATAAATGAGAGTATAAATCATCATATCTGACATGGGCCGTGAAGATAACATTGTTATCTTCATGTTCCTATCGTCATATATTATCTCCACGTTCTATCGTCATATCGAAACTTATCTGGTTGATCCTGCCACTCAGAGCACTTTCACTTTCACTAGAAGATGGGCGTGACGGCTATGAAGACTGGCGATTGTAGTTTAGTAAATATTTTTAGAATGTTGCCCAGACTTCAGATAAATTAAATTTGCTCTGTATTTCTTGTAGTTCCTTGTTAAAAGCTTCAAACTGCACAGAGTGCAGCATTGACTGAGCAGGCGGCTTTTCAGAGTAAAATGAAGTGTGGCGTCTGTTGCCGGGCAACAAGCGGCAGTTCATTTACTCTTGAAACCGCGGCTCGGTCAATGCTGATCTGTGCAGTTCATCAACTGAGAACTTAAAAAACTGAACAGATTCTAATTTACTGAAGTCAGGCACATTCTAAAAAATATTTACTAAACATAGTCTTCATAGCACTCGACCTTACATCAGTGAAAGTAATGTACAGGATCAACAATAACTCATATAAGCGTCACTTTTCCCCAAATAAAAGCAGGATCAACCAGATATTTTACTAACTTTAAACTGACAGGATCAACCAGATATTTAAAAACCTTATATAATCTATTATGTTGGGGAAGCATGTGGAGCCCTGTGTGTGTGTGTGTGTGTGGGGGATGGCATGATAAACCAGATAATGCTTTTAAAACTAACCATAAATAGCATAATCCACTAAATATTTCTTAAGCAATAAATGACATCTGCTGTTTTGGCAGCGTTTCTGTAAAGGGGTTGTATTGCTAGGGCCATCACCTTTATGTCACCCATTGCATTGAGAGGGCACGTGGTGAGTTGTGTTGGGGCAGAGGCAAAGCATCGTTGTATAAACCGAATATGACATGGCCGACTGAAGATGTCATATTTTATCTTCACGAGGCCAGTGACATCAAGATATCTCACTCGTGGCTTCGCCACTCGTGAGATATCATGATATCACTGGCCTCTCGTGAAGATAAATATGATATCTTCAGTCGGGCCATGTCATATCCCCTATATATATATATATACAGTATATATATATATATATATATATATATATATATATATATATATATATATATCTCTGCTGTCGCTCTATCTCTCTCTCTCTATATATATATATATATATATATATATAGCTAGATATATACAGATATAGATAGATATCTATATATCTAGATATATAGATATGAATGCTAGTGCACTGAACCTCAATGCAGAGTCTGTAGCTGGTTTTGGCTGGGTATAGAACACTACTAACTTACTGCAGTGCTGACTTACTTTTAGGGCAGGAGACTGGGGCTGATAGGCCCCCAGAAACCATGGGCTACTATATGCTCTGTGGTGCACTTTTGTGGCTTATTTTACATCTAAATAACTCATATCTGAGCTCCCTCTACCCTTTGCTGTAACCCCCACCATCCCCAACTCAATATACCATTTAAGCAATTGAGTCAGTGTAACATGGCCTATAGCATGGCTAGCAGGATGCTGGAATGTATCGGTAGGGGTATTGATAGCAGAAGAAAGGAGGTAATATTTCTCCTCTACAGATCCCTGGTGAGGCCTCACCTACAGTATTTTGCCCAGTTCTGGAGTTCTCACCTCAGAAAGGATAAGGATAGGTTGGAGACAGCGCAGTGCAGAGTAACCAAAATGATTCAGGGACAACAGGGCAAATCCTAAGAGGAGCACCTCAAGGCACTAAATATGTACTCATTGGAGACCAGAAGGGAGAGAGGAGATATGACAGAGACTTTTAAGTTCCTGAAATGAATTAACAAAGTGAACTGCGGGGTACTATTTAGCCTGAGTACCAATCCGCTGTCACATGGACACGAATGGAAATTAACAGGCGGTAGGTTCAGGAGAGATGTGAGGAAGTACTACTTTATGGAAAACGTGGTGGAACTTTGGAACAGTCTGTCAGCTGAATTGGTGGGTGCAAAAACAGTCAAAGGATTCAAGCAGGGCTGGGACATAATGAAGGGAATAGTGGTCACTGGTGGTGACAGGACCAAGGAGGAGAATAGAGAGAGGACAGGAGGTTAGTATCCTGGAGGAACAAGTAGGTTCCAGGGATTATAGGAACTTGGGCAGACTGGATGAACCTCTGGTCTTTTCTGCCATCACTGTCTATGTTTCAGTGTTTCTATACTAGGCACCTGCTTGAAAAAATCTGTAACATAATTCTTAGTTCAGTATTGGGTACTACAGTTGTTACCCCACTCCATTCTCCAATGTGGTAGGCATGACAAAGAGAGTGAGGAAAGGTAATTTGATAGTGGTGGGATTCCCAGTGCAAAGTTACCATCTCTAAATGCCTACCAAACCATCATGCTTCCAAAAGTACAGTGGGTATATTCATAACACTGAACTGTAGCAACAAATGTCATTCTACTGACGTGATCATCTGGAGAAAATACTTATCACAGCTTATTTGATTTAACGGCATCTGGCACAGATGACACAGACAAAAGTGGAACTAAATGTCAGTGAAAATGGGACCACAGTAAAGATCTCTCTGAACAGTACAGTTAGTGACGTGGCAGTGTATATCCTAGCCAGACCCTTCCAAACACTTGCATTGCCTTTCCACTGTGGTACCTCTTTTGCTTAACTTATGAAAAGTTAAAACAGGCATATAAAACATGACAACTTTGCTTTTTGTATAGAGGAGACTGAAGTGATTTATTTCTAAATTTTCAGTCCACCCACCCAAAAAACTCCCTTGCCCAACTGCACAGCCTAGTCCTTGATATACAGTTATTAAGGGACACTTCTTCGGCAATAGTGGCCAGCAAAGTTTGCCTGCCGGTGACTGATAATATTGTAAGTCGTGGTCCTCTACTTCAGTTTTGCTCTCTTGGTGATGTCATCTCTGAGCCTGCTGCCATGCTCCATCTTCCTCAAGTGCTAGCTGACAGTGTGAATTGTGGGCAGCAGCCGTGCTGTATTCTGGTCACATTCATGATGCTGATGTGAGCTCCAGTTGGCCAGCCAATCATAGGGGGAAGGTGTAGAGAAAGACTCACAAAGCAGCTCCAGTCATCTTACTGGTACTGAGGGAGCAGATTGGCAGCAGATGGAGGGAGGGGGCGCATGGAGAGAGAAAGTGCTGGGGTTCAATGTGTGCATTAACACTCTGTGACAGTCACAAAAACAGAAATGACGAAAAAATGTTACAAATAATGAAAAAAAGGGGGAGTTTCAAAACGGAGGGTTATTTGAAACCAGACGAACCTCCCCCAGCAATGGCTATGTGTCCTCACTCCCTCCATTAGGCAGGAAGTTTAGAAATATGCCCCTGGAGCTTCTGTTAGTCTTGCTGTGTAAATAATAGTGTGGGGAGGCCAACCACAAACAGGCATCAGTGCCTAATCTTTTCTAAAAGCTTTAGCAGTACATGTGAATCTAAGGGGTGGGGTTCCTGCTTTGCCTACTGAAGAGGGGCCAGTAGGGTGTGCCTAGTATCAGGTTCAGGGGAAGAAGAAGCCCCTATAAAAAGCCTATAGCTGTTCACGCTACAGGGGACCAGATATAAAGTGTAAGTCCTGGTTAGTCTTGTTTGAAAATGCAAATGTAAATTCATCAGGGAGGAAAATTGTTTAAAAAGTGCCTGTGTGCCCTGTAGGGATGTTGGAGTGACCCCAGATAATATCCATTGGACTTCTACTAACTCATTTGTAGCCACCCCCTCCCCAAACGTCTAGAGGATGATTGAAATCGCTGCTGAACCAGGGGAGGGGGCCCAAAACATAAACACACTTCCAAAACTGCACAGCACAAAAGGCAAGAAAAGACTTATCTTACCTCTCAATGGCATCTTAACTTCTGTAACCACAGGTCTCCACTCCAAATATTACAGGAAACACCCCAGGAACCCCCCATCTTTGGAACCAGAAACTCCATGATGAACTGAGGCCACGGCTCCCCTCAGCTCCAAATTCCCAGCAGGTGGAAGCATCTGGAACAGGCAGCCTCCTGGAAATGCAAACTCATGAATTGATTAAAAACTGAGGAGTTATATTTCATTTACCCCTGTTGTTCCACACAAAATCACAACTTGCTGTTTCTTCCCCAAATAAGCACTTTATTTTTGCCTGTGCCCAAATGATCACTTCGCTGGGCCACAGGAGCACCTCCTTACATTAAAATGCATATCAGCTTCATGGGGCTAGAACTTTTTACATATGCTACAATTTCTGCCAACTCCAAAGAAGGAGCAATATCTTATACACAGTTACTGCAAGGCTATATGGTTTTTCCCTTGGAACTCAGGTGTTTTACCCGAGCTGGAACAATTTCTCTTCAAAGAAGCACATGCCCCAAGTCTCTCTGGTGCACCCTAACTTTTGATCTTACTTTTCCATTTTCCCTGGTCAGGCCATGACTTCCACCCGACGGACAAGCAAGCAGCTTCTTCCACCTGGTCTTTGGACCCAAACACCAAATTCTTACAGGGATTCCAGGAATTTCATTCCTCTGACCAGTCCTTGACTGACCCTGGGAGCCTTGATTCACCTGTAAACACTTCCCTTTGTGCAGCCCTCCGTATCCCTTTCCTACCACGGAGCTGCAGCCAATATGGGCCTAAAGGCCTGCTCATAAATGGAGGCCCCAGGGCCTGCCCCAGACACGGGCATGGCAGACCCACAGCGTACCCAGGCCACAGCCCATTGCCCACTGCCACACCTTGAACTGCCCTGCCACACAAAGGATCCAGGGCCCTGCCACAACCATGGCCCTCTGAGCAACTCAAATTCTTTGCTGGTACCCTTGGCATCCTGTTCCCGAAGTGCCCCTCAAAGATGACAAACTGGATGGTCCAGAGCCTTAACTGCATCCCACCATCCAACTCCTGAGCTTGCTATAAACATCTGGCCAGGAGCAACCCTCCAAGGTCCATCCAAAGACCTGCGGCATGCCTCACCCTTGATTCATCAGCACCCCAGGACTTGCCCCTCCAAGCAGGCCCCTTACTTGGTGGAAGCTCTCTTGTGCCCCCTCAACATCTAGACCACCCTGCCATACTGGATGTGGGAGGGGACCACTGCCACTGGCCCCTCCCCTGTAGGAGCCCTGCCATGATTCCAGCAGCAATGGCAGCCCAGGTTGCACCTGCATGGGATCATTGGGGTTCCTCCTTCAAGCCCTACCTTTTCCCTCCTACCTGGTCTGACTTCAAACTCGCCCCGGGAAGCCCCAGCTCCCAAATGACACTAACTGGCTATCTGGCCATCCTCCCTCGGAGACCTTTTCTCTTTGTGATGCCACATCGCTACACCCACCTACTCTGACCACTCACTTTGGGGACCCCTCCTTAACAGATCCAAACCTGGACCACCAAGCTCCTGACTTTCCTGCTCTCCTTCCACTCTCCCAACCAGCCCCTAAACTTCCTGTTCCTCCCTTTTATCCTTGAAACGCTGCTCTCTGTTGCCACCTCATGGCGACCAGCTGAAATTACATCCCCCAGAACAACAATAAATCCCTAAACTCTAGGGTGAATAATTGAGGGTGAGTCCCTAAGGGGAACATAAGCCTCTTGCAATGAGAGGAGGCTTACACTCTTCCCCCACCCACCAGGAAATCATTCCCTCTTGTGAATGATGGCAGAGGGCCCAAAATGACCCCCCTCCCCAAACAAACTGGGTATGTGCATCTCCACAGCCTGCCAGATAGAGAACCACCTCAATACTTTGGCCCAAAGGGGGTACCCTCCCCAAGCTACCCATTCTAACCTATTTAAAACTGACTAAATAAAACTTACCTGTGCCAGGAGACTCAACACATTTTAAGATTCAGAAAACGTACTGCTGATTACTGACAAGGAAACTATTATTTGTTGCTTATCTAATGCTAGTAATTATCAAATAATTAAACAGCATTGAGGTAGATTTTGCAATACCAAAACCCTTCTCCCTGATTGTGCTTCCCCCTGTTAGAACAAAATGCTGTATGTACAATAAGAAAATTTGAACATTCACATACCAGGCTCTCAGCCATGCACTCTCACAGTCACACCCACCGTAACAGTTTTAAATGCAATCTAAGCTATTATTCATCTACAATGAAACTCCAAGGTGACAGTGAGCAATGATAAGTCTTTTCTTTTTCATTTTAATAATTATACAGTCCCATAACCTGCTTCAGTGAGCAACCTCCGCACAGTCCATGAGTTCTTTACAGGGCTTAGTAACATTTCCACCGGTGGGATACAGAAACTGGTCCAGCTTGGTGGTTAAACCACCAAATGAGTCTCAGTCGATGGCGTAGTACTTGGTGCGTGTCCCCTCCAAGTCCTGGACCAAGGCAAAGTTCTTAAACAGGGTAAGTCCTGACCATGGAGCAGTGTGACACATTGCCCATGCCTTCTGGAAGAGCTGCTGAGAGTGGGGCACCTCCTCCTCCACGTCAATGCTTCAGTCTCTCAAGTTGTTCCTTGTAAATCCATTCCTCTCGCATCTCTTCTATGATGTCCCAAACCCTCTCCAACATGTAGGGATAATCCAGAAATGGGTATTCAATACACAGTCTTCTTCTGACCCACCTCTCAGCCTGACTTGACTCCGGAAGGTCTCAGATGCTGGTCTTCTGAGCCTGTCCTGATGGCAATCATATCCCTCGCGATACTTGATGTTTGGGGGGGTACCCTGCCACCCTCCTGTGGGTCTCTTCTGTGAGGTTCCAGTATCCTCCATGGTCTCCACTGTGGGTGCCTCCACAGGGGAACCACACTCCACCAGAAAGGTGAATGAATTGTGAAGAGGCACAACTGGAGGGATGCACCTATGTTCCACCACTCTCACCCTCCCTGAGCCCACTGTGGTCCAACCACTCCTCTTTCTTGGCAACCTCTGAGGCAGTGGAGGTAGCCTGGGCAGTCCCTAGGAGGGGGAGGAGGTTTCACATATCCTCTCCAGGTCAGCATGGAGACAGGCAATCTCCTCCCTCAGACCAGAGAGGTGCCTGCAAATAGGGCAGCAATGCAGCCTCCAAAACATCTCCCAGAAGACTACTGCTCCATAGCTGGGGCATTGCACTGCTCCCCACATAACCATGTCCCTTCCTGTTTAAGAATTTTTTTCCTTTTAAGTGTGTGCATGCATGTGAGTGTGTTTACCCCTTATTCAGTGTGCTGTGCATTTCAGGATATGAACAGGTGTATGTCCTTTGCACTTTTGGGGAAGTGCTGTCAGAACCCCTGATATAAAGGAAATGATGCGCTTGGAGTGGGTGGGATGAGGGGTAGGGTGGATGGGACTAAGCCCGTGCCCTCCTGAAATAATCAATTACACCTCTGTCCCACCAAATGACTACATCTCAATGGCATTTGACCTGGTTAAATAAAGAACTGAATTGAAATGAATTTTAGTTCAAGTTAAGCAATGTATGATTCCAACATCATGTGGTGCTACCGGTAAGAATGGGTATTCCAAAACTAAATAACGCTGAAAGAGATTATCTTAATAAAACAATTGTTATATAAGAAATGACTACAGTTTGAATGAAACCCCAGGACCAGATGCAATATTGAACAAACTGTATAAGATTTTAGGGCCTTTGCTTCCAAAATATTGAAGCCAATCCTTTGGAGAAGCATTAACTAATCAAAAACTACCAACTCTGTCAATAAGGCTTGCATTACACTAATTCCCAAAAAGGATAAAGATCCGCTTAATTGTGAAAATTATTGTCCTATTTCACTCTTAAATGGCGATTATAAAATTCTAAAAAAAAAAATACTTGGAAACAGGCTTAAGAATGTCACACAGCACTTAAATTAATTGGAAATGAGCAGATGGGGTTATCCAAGGAAGAACAGGAACAGAGAATGTTAGGAGGTTGATTAATACAATATGGTTAGCAAATAAGTCAAAATTACTCTCAACCATTTTAGCCTTAGATTTCTTTAGCCATTTGATTCTTTAAATTGGGAATATTTGTTTAATATCCTGAAAGAAATAAACTTGGGCAGTAATTTTCTAGGATGGGTCAGGACCTTATATAATGCACCCGTAGCAGAAGTCACAACAAATGGGATGATCTCCACACTCTTTGAATTACTAAAGGCATGAGGCAGTGTTGTTCCTGTCTCTTTATCTCTTCATCCTTGCACTCAAGACACTAATCAGTAAGATTAGAGAGGAATTGAGAATAAAAGGGATTAAACTAGTGAAATTCAAAGTAAAATATATGGTTATGCAGCTGATGTACTAATAACAGTCAAGAATCCCCAAGACTTTATTTTAGAACTTAATAATATATTCCAATAATTTGCCTCATTATCTGGTTTAAGGATAAATTGGGCCAAGACTCAGTTATTGCTCTTAAATGTCTGGTATCATGCGTATACAATTGCAACAGTGACATGATTACAGTGCAGAGTCAATACAGCACCAGATTATGGCAACTAACATATTCAGTGAACTCTCTGTGCCCCCCGGAGATCCAACCCCCTCCCTGGAGTTGGTATAATTATTATGGGAGGGGACTGTAGCACAGCCCTCTGCAAACAGACAAGTCACCAAATACGTCTGTCACCATAATCTGGCACTATATTGACTCTGTGTTGTAATCATGTTGCTGTGATACCATGGAACCAGTCTCATGACATCCCAGTTTTAGATATCTTAAAAAACAATCAGCTGATATAAACTCCATAAGTTACCTAAGTTTACAAATCCCAAAAACACTAGGAAGATTATAGACATGAGCTACACTCTTTAGCTTAAACAAACTGAAGCAGATATCATTAGATGGCAGAAACTAAATCTGTTCATCTGAGGTACTGTAAGATAAATTCAATAAAAAATGATGGTAGCCCAAAAGATTTTTATCTTTTCCTAAACCTTCGAGTACTTTTAAACATAAAACGTTCTCTAAAACTTCATATGGGAAGGAAAACCCACCAGACAATGCCTTGTTAAACTCAGAAGGAACTGGCGCGAGATGGTGGTTTTGGTCTCTCCTGGTGGGAGAACTACCACCTTGCCTTTCTGCTTAAACAAGCAGTTCTTATCTAATCCAACACATTTAAATACTCTTCTCTGACTAATAACTGAGCACCAACTGTTTTTTCCAAACAAACTCCTGTACTTACTTTTTGTACCCACACCTCACAATGTTAGACATAACATACACATAACGAATGTGCTTAAATGCATGCAAAAAATCAGAAAACTTCAGAATATCTCCTCGTTTCCTGCAGAGTAAAATTCTAAATGGAACAACCCAAATATGCTTTACAATAATAAACCCTTGGAAGGTTCAGACTGGGACTATTTGGGAATTACTAACATTAATGATGTGATAAATAGTGAAACAAAAATCCTACTTCCTTTTTACAGATATTAAAGTAAAATATAAGTTGCATAGAGTTCAGTTTACGAAATACTTACAGGTATGAAAAACTTTAGTAGATGGAGTGTTAGACAAGAATCACAAGCTAATAGAAAATAAAGACTGGAATACTATCATCAAGATTGCTTTGCTCAGAAAGGGTACAATCTTATTATATAAATACATTTCAGAAGGTATTAACACTGATAAAGAAATTACACCCATTAAAAGAGAGTGGGAAGAGTAGTTAAATATACCCATTTCCCTCATAGAATGGTCAGAGAGGCCTGGGAAAATGCATACCATAGTTGTAAAGAAGCTCAAGGCAGGGCAATTCCATTTAAAATGATACATCATTTTTATTATATGCATAATAAACTCAAATACATGGGATATTCAGTAAATGGAGAATACTGGAGATGTTACACACTGAACATTGGACTTCTACATATACTTTGGAGTTGCCCATATATTAAAAACACATGGAAGGAAGTTCACACAACATGTAAAAATGTAGTTAAAAGTAAAGTACCCTTTATACACCCCTATTTTTTATTGCTGGTATCTCCTCCATGCTGAAAAAATTATTGAAGAATCAATTTCATTAGATGCTATTAGTTTCATTATCCCTATAAAGACTTCTCTTAATGAAATGGAAAACATCTCATGCTCTGCATTTTAATGAATGGTAAAACAATTTATACATAGTAGCTAATAATTAAAGAATGTTCTCCTTATCTCGGGCAATGTCACTAGGTTTGACAAGACTTGGTCTCCATTTCTAGATGCAACTCAATTAATAAGCTACGTCATAATTTCTTAGTTTATCTACAGTAGGAGAGTTATAAAATACTTGGACCTGTGCTATGTTACTTACAGATTTGTGATACTTAGAGCTTTTTATCAACACATACTGTGAATATATCATTTTTATTTTAATAATTTTCCTTGGTATGTATAGTTTTCGCTCATTGTTCATTTGTTGTTCAACTTTTGTTATAAAGTCAATAAAATTTCTATTGGAAAAAAAAACCTTCCCTGATTGTTTTGGATAGTCGTATCTCCACGATGACAATCATGACCAACCTAATTTAAAGACAAAACAGCCAGAGTTGGTCGTGCTGAGGTAGAAGACTACAGAAATTCATAGAAATTCATTAAGAAAACTTGGTGCCCTCTATAAGGTTGGAGACTGTCTCTCTCAAGGTACTGTATCAGTAAATGCCTTGTCAAGTGCATGATCCTACCCATAACTGACTTTGGAGATGTAATCTATGATACTGCTCTAAAATGCTAGCCAACAAAACTAGATACACTGCCAAATGCAGCGGACCCTGCCATAATGCCCGTACACACCATTGTGCAGACAGTTCCCCACCGGGCCCAGCTGGCCTACAGGACACCAACTGGCACAGCAGCATCCCCACACCATCCCACATGCCAGCCCCCACTATGGTGTTGCACAGGAAGCCACCACACAAAGTATAGCACAGTCAGCCCCCTTCCACCTATGGCCCCTGAAGCATCCCAAGCTGTCTGGCTGATCATAGGTGGTCAGTTGACCCCCACCCCTGTGGCACCATCGTACCTTCCATCCCCAAACCTGTACCATGCCGCCGGTGATGTGGCTTGGGATGACGGGTGGTACTGCCCTCCTCATCTTCATAGCTGCCGCCATCAGACATCCACAGGGTGCACAGCCAATGCACACCCGCAGGCTAAGGGATCCACTGAGGGACCTGGGATGGGCATCTGATTGGATGTCCACCTGGGTCCACAGCTCCACGTGAACCTATGTGCTGGGGGTGGGGTCACAGACAGCTGGCTGGCTATCATGAATGCTGCCAGCAGCGATCTGTCCACAGGTGCGGAGCTCGGTGGGTGGGTATCCTGTGGCATGTAACATTCTGCCCCACTGTGCATAGGGGCCATTAATTGTACCTGTAGTGGATTTTAAAGATAAATCAGGCATGTTCCTAGTCTTTTTAAGCAAAAGTAACCACAGTTTTTTTTTTCATTAAGTAAAAGTCTCAGATCTGTAAGAGCTTTCTGAATATTAAAGAAATCTTCTTGTAATAAGTCAACGGCCAAATTTACATTGTCATGTTGCATATACATAATTGCATCATCAGCATACAAGTAAATACTTGTATTAGTAGAACAAGACTTGTGGAGGTTGTTCACACAGAGTAAAATAATAGGGGTCACAGCACAAATCCCTGTGGGGCTCCAGCGCTGATAGTTGCCATACCCAAGCGAACCTCTCCCACCTTGACAGATTGTTGGCATGAAGTTAAATATGAATGGAACCAGAACAGTGCAGACAAACTCATACCAGATGCCTTATTAAGTAAAATGATGTGATCCACAGTGTCAAAAGCTTTTAATAAGTCTAAGAAGAATGCCAGTATGTTGTGTATTTTATGGAAAGGTGTGAAGACATCATTTGTAACCTTTGATACAACATATGTAGTGTTATGATTTTTTTTGAATCCTGATTATACATCTGAAATTATATTGTATCTTGAAAAATACTGAGAAAGTTGTTCGTGTAATAATCTTTCAAAAACATTACTACAGTAGTAGCCACAGACACTGTAAACTATTTCCAGAAATTTCTATGATATTTCTGGAAAATCTCTTGCTTTCTGCATTACCACCGTAGGGGCAACAGAGAGAAACTGTAGAAATTTAGCAAAATATCTGGATATAGCTGGCAGTGTCTGTGGTGCTAGTGTACATACAGTCAGGAATGAGATTAGGCAATAGCAATTTGGGTTAGATGAGTCACCCCTTTAAAGACAGGTGCAATGTAGGCAGTTTTTCAGTTGTCAGGTAAATATAAAGTGTGCAATGAAGACTTATACAAATAAGCAATGTGTTGTGACAATATCCTAGCTGCAATTTTGTAAACAATACGTAATATGCTATCACAGCTTGCCCCTTTACTAGTGTCAAGCCAACTAAGTTCTTTTAATAATATCTCTATGTTTATCTGGTGAAATAATTTCAATAATTAAGCAAATAAACAATGTCACGGTGAGTCACCCTGAGCACTTTAAGCAGTTTAAGATGGTAACCAGAGTATGAGATGACTGGAGGAGTTTAATAACCCCTACAAGCATCACTGGGAGGGTAAAGATTTGCTTAGAAAAGCAAGGCAACATCACAGTAAGAGTGAGTTTACAAGACAGCAGTGCAATTAATGGGCAATATCGACTAATGGGCACGTTAACCAAGCTAGAGTGTAAATAAACAATTAAAATTGTCAGTACAGTAGACTAAGTAGTACAGTACACCAAAGCTTAACAGATAACATTAAGGGAGCAAAACTAACCCACACATAATAAAACCATAGAAGCAGCATGGCTATAATGAACACAGAGGCAAAGGCAGACTAGAGGGATCAGAACAGCATAGTATATTTTAGAATCTGTAAGGCTTGGATAGTAATGAGTCAGGGGGATACTTTCAGACCAAGGGGAAAGAAAAGCAGAGTTTCCTGCAGCCTTAGCATCTGCGTCTAATGATTCCCTCTCTGATTTCCACTCCTAATGGGCCACTCAGTCTGGGTCAACTCATATATTTTCCGCTAGAGGGGATGAAAATTTAAAGGGCTGTGGAACCTTCTACTCGCACCAAATTGGTACACTGAGGGTGCAAGCTCCAGACTGGAGCACAAGTTGGAGAGAGCTCAGTCCTGACTGGCTGCAGGGCTAGCCAGAATGCAGGTTACAAAACCATAGCAGGGAGGCTCTGCATGGGCCTTATTTATGATGCAGTTGCTTTGGAGGCCTATTCCAGGCATCAGGAAGCAGCTCAGATGGTGGCAGTCTGGCTCCACCCACAGGGAAGAAAGCAGCCAGGATTACACTAGCGCTGAGTTCTAGAAGGCTTGGACACCAATGGAGGCCATTTTAGCATAGCCTAAATGAATATTACAGAGTATCTTTTAGTGAATACAGTCATAAATATCTAACTGCTACAGCAGGGTATGGCATATGTATATTTGAAGGCAGTATGGTCTAGTGGTGACTAGAGCATGGATGGAAACCAGGAAGCCCTGGACCAAAACTAGATGCAACTTGTGCATACAAGAGCCTAAAAGCCCCAGTGTGAAGGTGGGACCCAAGTCTTTGTAGATTTTCAATGAGCTCATTCAATTTGCAAGGTTGAAGCACTCTCCTTAAACATATGCAACTAAACCAGTTGAAAAAATATACAGCCAGACTTAATAGCGCTGGCTTATGAAAAGAAGGACTGTTATCTAATGTGCACTGTGAAATTATGAAACAAAATTAGAATCAACTTTTTAAGCATGAAAATGTATTCAAGAGTCATCTGTACTGTAAAAAAGAAACAATCCATGTGCACAAGATCACTGACAAGCTAGCCCCATGTAATAAAGAGCAGATGGCATGCAGCCTTTTCTAGTGGCTTTCCCTTTTCCATGTTCCACATGTCTGAAGGCAGTGGTAGTCACTTCAGTTGTTCATAATTTTACTATCAGTAAGCAGCGCGTTGCTCTGTTCTGAAAAATGTACTACTGTATTTACAGAGCAGAGACAGGAAGGACAGTGGAATATTGATCTAGCCATGACCAGAGGCCTCTGGCCAGTATTTCTATTAAGAGACACAGTCTGTGACAGGGTATATCGACCCTTCTGGATTCACATGTGGAGTCAGTCTGACCTCTGACATTCTGTCCTCAAGGTCAATTACAGAGCATCTGACCCTCTATGCTACACTTCAACCATGCAAAAGTTGTAGGGGTGTTCCCAGGCATGAGTTAAAAAGGGTTGATAATCCTTAATGAATAGGGAGTGACTAGACTCTTTTAATGTGATAAAAGGGCCAGCAGTGACTTTCCTCTCTAAAGTTAGAGTAATAGTAATAATGTAATTTGTCCAGGGTCCTTTAAAAACTACCTAGAAATTAGCTGTAAAAGGCAAACTGAATGAGGGGAGGCAGAAAGAAAACATACCTGCTGGCCTGCTGGACTTTAAGATGTAAAGATTTTTTGTTTTTCTAGTATTTGCTTTCTTGCTTAGAAACCAGCAAATAGAGATACATAAAGATTGGCATTTGGCCTAATTTTTATCTGCTCATAACAGCACAGCCAGCACATAGCACATCTAAGCTTCAGACTTGTACATCAATACATTCTACAGGCCAATTCACTCCTCTCCACCTCTAAAGGTCACCACTGTACATTATACTAATGGTATGTAATACAGCATCTCTTGAGGAAATAATTCTCAAAAGATGTAGGCCCATCTGTAAGGATTTCCAGTACTATATGGTTCAAGTCCTCCTGAAGTTTTACCTACAGTACATACAGAGTGAGCTTCTACTATACGTATTGCAGGTACAAATCTAAAGGTAGGCATAACCTAAAAGAGCTCCTGTGTCCATATGTTCCTGACCACCCTCTCTGCTCTTCAAAGGTGGGCCTTTTGAAGTCTCCCAGTTCTCCATTAAAGCTGTCTGGGGAATGTGCCTTTGTGGAGGATCCTCCAGTTTTCTGGAACCAGCTGCTGCAAGAGCTTCAGCAGGCCCCCTCAATTGATAATTTTAAGCAGGGATTAAAACACTATTTTATAAAGGCTTACCCAACTGAGTCTTAAATAATTGTACTTATCGTATAATTTATTGGAAGTTATTTATTGTGCAGCTGTTATTTGTCGTATACCATCACCACAGCAACTCCCTGATGGGGAAGACCAGCACAGTGCTAGGAATCGAGCAAAACCCGCCTTTTGCTGTGCTGGTCTTTGCAGTGATCAGGACTGCATCGCTGGGTGATTGCCCCCCCCCGATCCAACCCCGACTCGGAGTTAGAATCCTAGAGACGGGGGTGTTCGGGGGGGGTGCAGACCCCCGATTGTGTGTGCCGACATCCCCATGGCTACAATGCTGACAGTCGGCACTGTAGCTGTCACTGTAGTGGATGTCAGTGCTAGCGCTGTCGAAGCACTATGGGTAAACTATTATTTGTATTTGTTTTTTAAGACACCTAGAGCCTGTGGGATTAGGTGCCTAAGAAATAAATAGACTACTATTTCTTTAGATTAGTCTACTTTGATCATTTCCTGTTCTAATACAAGGAGATATGGCTAGAATGCAGAGCTCTGGTGTGCACCTAAATTTCAACATAATCTACATGCTTCCTCTTTAATAGAAGAGAACAGATTCTTCTAAATTAAACAACAACTTTTGTTTATCTTAAGGAGGAACCTACACCTCTAACTGCGGATATCTTTAATTATAGATAGAGCTGAAACCCACATAAGCCTAACAATGGGGGTAGCGGTACTAATACTGCCTTGTCTAGCCATAGCCATCACGGAAATTAAAGATATGTTGGCAAATCTCACTATTGACATTAAGGAGCTGAAAGAATCCATGGTGATTCTGACAAAAGATTTGGCAGAAATAAAGAAAAGAACGGAGGTAAGTGAATCTAGAATAGCCTCAACAGAATATTTTCTTTCACAGCTGGAGGGAGTCATGAAATCACAACAGAAGCAGATAAATTATTTATTAGAAAAAAATCAATGATAATAGAGGGAGAAGGCACAATATCAGCATTTTGGGCATTCAAGAGGGGGGTGAAGGGCAAGAATATGATTGCTTTTCTTCAACAATTTCTAGTGGAAATCTTTCAGCACTAGTGTCCCAGGCTCCTTGAAACTGAGCGTGCTCACCGCTCTTTAGCCCCGAGCCTCAACAAAGAGCAAAACCACAACAAGTTATTGTTAATTTTTTATGCTTTCCAGTTAAAGAAGAGTTACTGAGGCTTTTTAGAGACAGACAGGGTATTACATGGAGAGGAGAAAGAATTTTTCTATATTAGGATGTTTCTACTGAATTAATGGCTAAACACAGGGAGTTCACTGATGTTAGATGATCTTTACAGGAAAAGGGCATACTGTAGGGTACTATATGAAATACCCTTTCACACTTGTGATTTACATTGTTTCAGGTCCCCTGATTTGTGTGAAATCCTAACAAGGCTTGGGAGATTATCAATTCTGAACTTGTTAATTCAAAAGGTAAACATGGCAGTGATAGTTATAACAAGTTTTTTCAAATGATGTCCAAACTGTCAACTTAGCACAGATAATACAAAAGCTGAGCTGTCAATCTCTCTCATGAACTCCAAGACTGGTTTCCATAGTAACAAAGTCCACACCAGCAAAGGACAGAATGAAACTACAGTAAAGCAAGTAACCAAACTCAGACTCTTATGTAGCTAAACTGAAAATAACTATAAAACAAGGAAAACCTCTGAATCTGTTATTAACAGGAATAGTAAACCCCCAATTTGTGGTTTGCCATACAGTAAGCCTTGGTCCAGAACTAATGCAAGAAAACACTCCCATAGTAGAAGTAGGGAGGACAGATCACCTCATGGGTCCTCTACACCACTGAAACCCCTCCAGCCCCAGCCACGGAAACAGTAACTTCACTTGAGCCAAAGAAAATATTTACCAGAGGTATACCTTTTCATATTACCCTTTATCGCTGTGGCTTTTGTGACTTGCTGTAGCTAATCGCCTTTGAAACAGCACTTCCAGTTAACTTTGCTTTGACATTGACCTCCACACTTCCAGATCACATCTGTATTCTTCATTGGATGCATGGATCTAGCTAACATAAATTAATTGTTTTGGTGATTTACCTCAAAGTACTGTATGGTTTTATATACTACTGTTATTAATTATTTTCAATTATTAAAATGTTGTCTTCATTAGATATAATTCATGTTTCTCTCTGAAGAAATGTCTTACAGTAGCAATTTCAAGATAAATATCCTCTCCTCAGCTCAGACTGTATTTTGTAGTGATATGTGCTCACACTGACCCAGGCAAAGTTTTAAGCATATGTACAATAACTTTAATCTATAAAGTAGTTACATGCAAAGGTAGCTATTGCCAAAGAGCTGCAAAATCTTATCTCTAAACATGTTTGCAAAAGATTAAGTTACAAGTGTCCCCATATAACACCGTCTGACTTTTCATTTTGGCATTTATATGATCTTTGTAGTATGCATTTAAGCCTGAAACAAAATTTGAGTGATAAGGTGATTGAATATGGTCTATCCATATATCCATAAATCAGCTTTTAGCCATGTGTCAGTGCTGGAAATATCCAAGGAACATATGGTGTTGAATAGCTCTGGTAACTCAGTCTTATTTGTAACTGGATCTAGGGTTCACCCTGCATTACAAGCCATATGGCTGTGGTTCCTCTCATGGGGAATTTGTTTTTTTGGGGGGTTAGCCCAAGGGAATCAACCAGTTGAATCCCTGTCAGCTTATCTCTTGAACCATTATGACTAATGTTTTTTGACTGAGGTGTGTTACTTGATGAAGGCATTTTTTTTTTCAGAAATGTCTCATAGACTTGCTTTACTCTCTAACTTTTTAAATCTTCTGTGCGAGTAATCTCTTTTTAAAATAAAAAGGAAAAGATGTTTAGAGATAGTCTATTTTGCTATTAATCAAACCTTTAAATGTTTGGTCATGCATGATTTCACTAATGCTGGAGGTAATATACATAAATATGATCAACAGCTCATATGCTATACAGTGAGTTGGCAGTTTCATATATGTTTAGAATGTCCTTAGTTCTTTTGAGTTAGAGTGTGTAAGTCTGCTGACACCTTGGATTCTATTGGTATTTTTCCAGCAGTTTGCCACAGTTTTCTCCCTATTCAAATTAAACTGTAATAATAATTCTTAGTATCTGATATGGTTGTAAATAACTTTATCATTCAATAGTAACTGGATATGATTTCAGTTTAGTTTTCCAATTGCATCTATATACTAGTAAGATATTTTAGTGATTATACACTGTAGTTAGTGGGCTTAGGTGTTTTTTCAATAACTTTTAATAGCTATTCTACCATATCTTTAGTGTTGTTTTTCTCTTATCTATACAGTTTCATTTGGTGTATAGTTATTTTGCTCAAGTAAAATGAATTCTATTGCTTATAAAGTTGCATCTTGGAACGTCAAGGATTTAGAATCCCCTATTACAAGAACTTAGGTACTAAGTTATCTACATAAGAATAAAATAGATATTGCTTTATTGCAAGAGACCCATTTATTACAACAGGAAACTTCATTTGGCTAGAAGATGGGTAGCACAGGTGGAATTTAGCATCTTTAACACTAAAAAGAGAGGGACAGCCATATTAATTAGAAAAGGGGTACATTTTATAAAATCCAAACACAAATCAGACCTCGAAGGTAGATACCAAATACTGTGGAGAACAATAGATGGTAGGATTGTAATGTATAATATTTATGTCCCAAATGAACATAGCGTAACATTCTTTGATGACCTAATGAACAATCTCTGTGATGTCACAGATTACGAGCTCCTTATAGGTGGAGACTTAATTGAGATACTAGATCCATGGCTTAATAGGTCATGACGGCCGACCTGAAAAAAAGTATCCAGTTCTGAAAATCCTTTTAAAAAACTGCTTGAAGACCTGTGTCTGGTAGACTCATGGAAATTACTTAACCCACGAGGCCATGATTACACCTTTTTCTCAGTCAGACACAATTTACACAGTTGCATAGACTATCCTCTTGTTTCAAAGGTCCGAGTAAAGGGACTGTGACAACTGACATTAATAATTGTTATTTTAGATCACACTCTAGTCACTCTGAGTTTAACCTATGGTACAGCATGGGAGAAAGATTTCTGGAGGTGATTTAACATTTGTTTAATGCAAGACAAAAATTTCAGAGATAGGGTTAACAAAGAATTTACTGAATTTTTGAAACAAGTGATAATGGAGAAGTCTCAGCTGCTTGCCTATGGGATGCACACAAGATTTCTTCAGAGGGAGAGTAATAAGTTATTGTACTAATAGGAACAAAGAAAGATAGAAGGAGTTGCAAAAAGCAACATACACTTAAACAATTACAAACAATTTACAAGAAAAGCCCAAAGATTATTCATTGCTGCACAAGATTACTATTTCAAAGTACAAAATCAACAAAGGCAGATTTTGCATTTTAGAACAAAGCAAGCCTATTGGGAGGTGAGAAAGAAAGCAGACAAACTCTTAGCTTTTCACTCAAAAAGCAGCAACATCAGGCTTCAACTGCAGGAATCAAGAATAAACAAGGACAAATAGTAGTTTCTGGTAGAGACATTAATACTGAATTTAAAAAGTTTTCTGAAGAATTGTATAGCCATCAGGTAACCCATGAAATAGTTTGATAGAAAAATTTAAAGCCATTCTTAATTAGCTCTATCTTGTGTGGCCCTGTACCACTGTGCGCTTAGATTTATTACTGGTGCCCTTTTACTGCCCACCACTGTGTGCTTTATGCTTCAGTCAGTTGGAGTTCCCTGGGCTTCAGGAGACACAAAATGCTGTTCTTGCAGAAATAGGGCCATTATCAAAAGTTCATAGAATATATTACTGATTGCTTGGCCTGAAGTGCGTTTGTGTTTATACTTTAAGAAATCACTCCAACATTACCCTATCAATTCCTAAGGTCAGAACACATCATGGACTGGTGGCACTAAGTCATGCACTCCAAAAAATCTGGAACATAGTCCAAAAAATGTAACGTCTCACTACTCCGGTAACATTGTCATTTTTCAAAATGATCTTCCTTCGGTCATTAAAGGAAACTTGTAACTGTTTCCACCATTGAACCAATCATAGTATGAACTGTATTCATATTTGACTTTCATTCCATTGCATAGCCCTCCCTCCACTGACCTGCCCTACCTTCACTCTTCTCTCACTTTCCACCTCCACTAGTCCCCTCTCACTACTAATCTCTTTCTATGTCCTCCTCTTCCCCTGTTAAACTAGCTGTGCTTGCTGGTAATCAGGGTCATAGAAACATAAAACTGATGGCAGATAAGGACTGCTTGGCCCACCTAGTCTGCCAGTTTTCCTACCTAATGAATAAGCTGCAGATCCTAGTTAATCAACAACCTACTTCCTCCTACCCCCCACTAGAATTACCTTATGTTTGTCCCATGCATTCTTGAATTCCCCCACTGTTTCTGACCCCATGACCTCCTCAGGAAGGCTGTTCCATGTATCTACAACCCTCTCCATGAAAAAATACTTTCTCACATTACCTCTGAGCCTTCCTTCCTCTATCTTCAAATTGTACCCCCTTGTTCTTGCACATCTCTTTTTCTGAAGACGCACCCTCTTGGAATTTGTTGATTCCTTGAGGTACTTGAAAGTTTCTATCATGTCCCTCCACTCCTCTTTTCCTTGAGGTATACATATTAAGCTCCTTTAATCTCTCTTCATATGTCTTCTGGTGTTAACCCTGCCATTTTAGTTGCCCTCCTCTGGACAGCCTCCATCCAGTCTATATCCTTGAGGAGATGGGGTCTCCAGAACTGCATGCAGTACTCCAGATGGGGTCTCACCAACTGTCTGTACAGAGGGATAACAACTTCCTGTTTTCTACTGGTGATGCCTCTCCCTATGCCTCCCAGTATCCTTCCAACCCTCCTTACTGCCTTCTCACATTGCGTGCCCACCTTTAGGTCATCTGATATGAATACCCCCAGGTCCCTTTCCATTTTTGTTGCTGTTAGTATCTCCTCCACCATTGTGTACTCGTCCCCTGGGTTTTTGTTTCCCAGGTGCATTACTTTGCACTTCTTTGCATTGAATCTAAGCTGCCATACATTTGACACAACAATTCTTTCCTTCAGAAGTGATATCATCATTTTCTCTACCACTGAGGTCAAACTAACAGGTCTGTAGTTTCTTGCCTCTGCCTTGCTCCACTTTGGTGAAGGGAATCACATTTGCCCTCCTCCAGTTCTCAGGTACCACCCCATCATCCCATGATTTGTTTAAAGAGGGTAGTAAGTGGTGTCACTAGTTCTCCTTAGTTCTTTTAGAATTCTTGGGTGAATCCTGTCAGGCCTCATTAATTTGTCAGCCTTCAGTTTTAAAGTTCTTTCAGGACCCTTTCTTCTGTGAATGGACTGGTATCGACCCCCCTATCCAGTCTTTTCTATTGTTTGGTTGTATCTCCAACTCCTCCTCTTTTGTTGAATAATGAGCAGAAGTATTCGTTCAGTATCCGTGCGTTTTCACTGTCATCCTCTGCTCACTTTCTCTCCACTTCATTAAAGATTCAGTATCCCTTCCTTGATTGTTCTTCACTCCCTAATGTAGCTATAAAAGGTTTTATCCCCCTTCTTAACACAGTTGGCTATCTTTTCCTCAGTTTGGGCCTATGCTATTCTGACTGCCTTCACTGCCTCCTTCTGCTTGAACTGATATAGTTCTCTGTTCTGCTCCTTCTGTGTTTCCTTATATTTCCTGAACGCTATCATTTTCTCCTTAACTTTCCCTGCCACCTCTTTCTAGAACCATAGCGGCCTTTTCTTTCTTTTTGTTTTGTTGATTTGCTTTACAGTTTGTGATGGCAGTTTTGATTTTTCCCCATTGTTCTTCCACCCCTCCTTGTCTGTTTGCTACTGCTTTTCTAAGGCACTCTTCCATTTTGCCAAAGTCAGCCCTCCTAAAGTCAAACACCCTTGCTTTTGTATGGCTTGACTCTACAGCAGATTTATTGTGAACCACACTATTTGGTGGTCGCTTGTTCCTAGAAGGCTACTCACTTCTAAATCTGAGATCCTCTCTGCATCCACACTTGAAAATACTAGGTCTAAGTCTGATCCCTCCTGAGTGGGTTCCAATACTAGCTGTCTGAGTCATACCTCCTGTAGTGCATTGAGAATGGCCCTGCTCTTGGATGTGGCTGCAGTAAGGAGCTCCAGTTAACATCTCACATATTGAGGTCCCCCATCAAAACTATCTCTTCTTTTTATGCCATTCTAAGGTTTCCCACTGTCATTTCCTTGCCCATTGCCTCCCCCCCTGAGATGAGGGTCTGTAAACAACCCCTGTGCAGATTGTGGTTCCATTTTCTGTCTCCAGGGTGACCCACAGGGCCTCCTCCCCTTCCTGTTTACCCTTTAGTTCTGTTGCTTTGATTCCTTCCCTTATGTAGAGAGCTACTCCTCCTCCTCTTTTACTATCTCTGTCCCTCCTGTAGGTTGTGTACCCGGGTATGTTGACATCCCAGTTATGGTTCTCTGTGTACCATGTTTCTGGGACTGCCACAATATTCAGGCGTCCCTCCTCCATCAAAGCCACTACTTCATTGTGCTTGTTACCCAGACTATGGACATCACCCTCTGTTTTGTGAGGCCTTGCCTCGCAAGCCCACCCTGTCGTTACCGCCTTTGCCTTTTCTGGATTTACCCATGTTCTGCTCCTATTAACTCTCTATCTTTCTGTCTACTTCGCTAACTACCCTGTTTTGTTGGGGAGGTGCTGGATTTTACCTTCAGTGCCTCCCATTTGGCTAGTTTAAATGCCTGCCAATGAAGTATTTAAACCTTTCACCTAAGATCCTGATTCTCCTCCTGGACAGATGCAGACCATCACACAAGTATAGGCCTGCATCCCTCAAGGTGAACCCCAGTCCCCAAAGAAGCCAAATCCCTGAGCTCCGCACCAGTTTTTCAACCAGTCATTAAATCCCATGGTGCAGAGTACCTAGCCTTCACCCATACCATAGACAGGCAGCACTTCTGAGAAAGTTACCAGGTGTGCTACTTGTCTAAGGCCCCTTCCCAACTCCACAAACTTATGCTGCACTGCTCTGATCCCATTCCCAGCTAGGTCATTTGTCCCTAGGTGGACAATGACATCCAGATCCCTCCCCTGTGCAGCTGCTCCCATGATCTTGAGGATTCACTTCCTGTCCCTCCATGTCATGGCGCTGGGCAGGCACCTTGCCTACCTCTCCCATCACTCCCCCAGTTCTACCCCCCCAATGATTGAGTCCCCCACCAGGAGTTGTTTCATTCCTTTGTGGGGTACCATGCCACCCTCCTGTGGGTCTCTTCTGTGGAGGTTCCCAGCATCCTCCATGGTCTCCACTGTGGGTGCATCCACAGGGGAACCACACTCCACCAGAAAGGTGAATGAACTGTGAAGAGGCACAACTGAAGGGATGCACCTCTGTTCCACCACTCTCACCCTCCCTGAGCCCACTGTAGTCAACCACTTCTCTTTCTTGGCAACCTCTGAGGCAGTGGAGGTAGCCTGGGCAGTCCCTAGGAGGGGGAGGAGGTTTCACATATCCTCTCCAGGTCAGCATGGAGACAGGCAATCTCCTCCCTCAGACCAGAGAGCTGCCTGCAAATAGGGCAGCAGTGCAGCCTCCAAAACATCTCCCAGAAGACTACTGCTACATAGTCAGTGCATTGCACTGCTCCCCACATATCCGTATCCCTTCCTGTTTAAGAAATTTTTCTTTTTAAGTGTGTGCATGCATGTGAGTGTGTTTACCCTTATTCAGTGTGCTGTGCATTTCAGGATATGAACTGGTGTATGTCCTTTGCACTTTTGGGGAAGTGCTGTCAGAACTCCTGATATAAAGGAAATGATGTGCTTGGAGTGGGTGGGATGAGGGCTGAAGTGGATGGGACTAAGCCCGTGCAATCCAGAAACAATCAATTACACCTCTGTCCAACCAAATGAGTACATCTCCATGGCGTTTCACCTGGTTAAATATAGAACTAATTGAACTGAATTTTAGTTCGAGTTAAGCAATGGATGATTCGACATCATATGGTGCTACAGGTAAGAATGAGTATTCCAAAACTAAATAACACTGAAAGAGACTATCTTAATAAAACAAATCTCTATAGAAGAAATGACTACAGTTTGAATAAAACCCCAGGACCAGATGCAATATTGAACAAACTTTATAATAGTTTAGGGCCTTTGCTTCCAAAATGTTAAAGCCAATCCTTTGGAGAAGCATTAACTAATCAAAACTTCCAACTCTGTCAATAAGGCTTGCAGTACACTAATTCCCAAAAAGGATAAAGATCCGCTTAATTGTGAAAATTATTGTCCTATTTCACTCTTAAATGGCGATTATAAAATTCTAAAAAAAAAAAATACTTGGAAACAGGCTTAAGAATGTCACACAGCACTTAAATTAATAGGAAATGAGCAGATGGGGTTTATCCAAGGAAGAACAGGAACACAAAATGTTAGGAGGTTGATTAATACAATACGGTTAGCAAATAAGTCAAAATTACTCTCAACCATTTTAGCCTTAGATTTCTTTAAGCCATTTGATTCTTTAAATTGGGAATATTTGTTTAATATCCTGAAAGAAATAAACTTGGGCAGTAATTTTCTAGGATGGTCAGGACCTTATATAATGCACCCATAGCAGAAGTCACAACAAATGGGATGATCTCCACACTCTTTGAATTACTAAAGGCATGAGGCAGTGTTGCTCCCTGTCTCTTTATCTCTTCATCCTTGCACTCAAGACACTAATCAGTAAGATTAGAGAGGAATTGAGAATAAAAGGGATTAAAATAGTGAAATTCCAAAGTAAAATATATGGTTATGCAGCTGATGTACTAATAACAGTCAAGAATCCCCAAGACTTTATTTTAGAACTTAATAATATATTCTAATAATTTGCCTCATTATCTGGTTTAAGGATAAATTGGGCCAAGACTCAGTTATTGCTCTTAAATGTCTGGTATCATCGTATACAATTGCAACAGTGACACGATTACAGTGCAAGTCAATACAGCACCAGATTATGGCAACAGACATATTCAGCAAACTCTCTGTGCCCCAGAGATCCAACCCCTCCCTGGAGTTGGTATAATTATTATGAGAGGGACTGGAGCACATTCCTCTGCAAACAGACAAGTCACCAAATACGTCTGTCACCATAATCTGGCACTATATTGACTCTGTGTTGTAATCGTGTTGCTGTGGATACCATGGAACCAGTCTCATGACATCCCAGTTTTAGATATCTTAAAAACAATCAGCTGATATAAACTCCATAAGTTACCTAAGTTTACAAATCCCCAAAACACTAGGAAGATTATAGACATGAGCTATCCTCTTTAGCTTAAACAAACTGAAGCAGATATCATTAGATGGAAGAAACTAAATCTGTTCATCTGAGGTACTGTAAGATAAATTCAATAAAAATGATGGTAGCCCAAAAGATTTTTTATCTTTTCCTAAACCTTCCAGTACTTTTAAACATAAAACGTTCTCTAAAACTTCATATGGGAAGGAAAACCCACCAGACAATGCCTTGCTAAACTCAGAAGGAACTGGCGAGATGGTGGTTTTGGTCTCTCCTGGTGGGAGAACTACCACCTTGCCTTTCTGCTTAAACAAGCAGTTCTTAGCTAATCCAACACATTCAAATATTCCTCTCTGACTAATAACTGAGCACCAACTGTTTTCCAAACAAACTCCTGGATTTACTTTTGTACCCAATCTCACAATATTAGACATAACATACACATAATGAATATGCTTAAATGCATGCAAAAAATCAGAAAACTTCAGAATATTCCTCTCTTCCTGCCGAGTTAAATTCTAAATGAAACAACTCGAATATGCTTTACAATAATAAACCCTTGGAAGGTTCAGACTGGGCCCATTTGGGAATTACTAACATTAATGATATGATAAATACTGAAACAAATATCCTACTTCCTTTTACAGATATTAAAGTAAAATATAAGTTACATAGAGTTCAGTTTACGAAATACTTACAAGTATGAAAAACTTTAGTAGATGGAGTGTTAGACAAGAATCACAAGCTAATAGAAAATAAAGACTGGACTACTATCATCAAGATTGCTTTGCTCAGAAAGGGTACAATCTTATTATATAATCACATTTCAGAAGGTATTAACACTGATAAAGAAATTACACCCATTAAAAGAGAGTGGAAGAGTAGTTAAACATACCCATTTCCCTCATAGAATGGTCAGAGAGGCCTGGGAAACTGCATACCATAGCTGTAAAGAAGCTCAAGGCAGGGCAATTCCATTTAAAATGATACATCATTTCTATTATAGGCATAATAAACTCAAATACATGGGATATTCAGTAAATGGAGAACACTGGAGATGTTACACACCGAACATTGGACTTCTACATATACTTTGGAGTTGCCCATATATTAAAAACGCATGGAACGAAGTTCACACAACATGTAAAAAGATAGTTAAATGTAAAGTACCCTTTATACACCCCTATTTTTTATTGCTGGTATCTCCTCCATGCTGAAAAATTTATTGAAGAATCAATTTCATTGGATGCTATTAGTTTCATTATCCCTATAAAGGCTTCTCTTAATGAAATGGAAAACATCTCATACTCTGCATTTTAATGATTGGTAAAACAATTTATACATAGTAGCTAATAATGAAAGAATATTTTCCTTATCTCTGGCAATGTCATTAGGTTTGACAAGACTTGGTCTCCATTTCTACAGATGCAACTCAATTAATAGCTACTTCATAATTTCTTAGTTTATCTATACTAGGAGAGTTTTAAAATACTTGGATTTGTGCTATGTTACTTACAGATTTGTGATACTTAGAGCTTTTATCAACACATACTCTGAATATATCATTTTATTTTAATAATTTTCCTTGGTATGTATAGTTTTGACAATCATGACCAACCTAATTTAAAGACAAAACAGCCAGAGTTGGTCGTGCTGAGGCAGAAGACTACAGAAATTCATAGAAAACTTGGTGCCCTCTATAAGGTAGGAGTCTGTCTCTCTCAACGTACTGTATCAGTAAATACCTTGTCAAGTGCATGATCCTTCCCATAACTACTTTGGTGATGTAATCTGTGATACTGCTCTAAAATGCTAGCCAACAACACTAGATACATTGCCAAATGCAGGGGACTCTGCCATAATGCCCGTACACACCATTGTGCAGACAGTTCCCCACCAGGCCCAGCTGGCCTACAGGACACCAACTGGCACAGCAGCATCCCCACACCATCCTACATGCCTGCCCCCACTATGGTGTTGCACAGGAACCCACCACACACAGTATAGCACAGGCAGTCAGCCCCCTTCCACCTATGGCCTCTGAAGCATCCCAACCTGTCCGGCTGATCATTGGCGGTCAGTTGACCCCGCCACCCCTGTGGCACCATCGTACCCCCCATCCCCATACCTGTACCATGCCGCTGGTGCCGTGGCCTGGGACGACGGGCTGTACTGCCCTCCTCACACCTTCATGGTCGCCGGCCATCAGACATCCACAGGGGTGCACAGCAAATGTGCACCCTGCTGCATAAGGGATCCACTGAGGGACCTGGGATGGGCATCCGATTGGATGTCCACCTGGGTCCACAGCTCCACGTGAACCTACGTGCTGGGGGTGGGGTCACAGACAGCTGGCTGGCCATCATGAATGCTACCAGGCATGCATCTGTCCACAGGTGCGGAGCTCCGTGGGTGGGGTACGTACCTGTGGCATGAACATTCTGCCCCACTGTGCATAGGGGGCCATTAATTGTACCTGTAGTGGATTTTAAAGATAAATCAGGCATGTTCCTAGTCTTTTTAAGCAAAAGTAAGCACAGTTTTTTTTTTCATTAAGTAAAAGTCTCAGATCTGTAAGAGTTTTCTGAATATTAAAGAAATCTTCTTGTAATGTGTTAAGGGCCAGATTTACATTGTCTTGTTGCATATACATGATTGTATCATCAGCGTACAAGTAAATACTTGTATTAGTAGAACAAGATTTGGGGAGGCTGTTCACACAGAGCAAAAACAATAGGGGTCAGAGCACAAATCCCTGTGGGACTCCAGTGCTGATAGTTGCCATACCCAAGCGAACCTCGCCCACCTTGACAGATTGTTGGCATGAAGTTAAATATGAATGGAACAAGAACAGTGCAGACAAACTCATACCAGATGCCTTATTAAGTAAAATGATGTGATCCACGGTGTCAAAAGCTTTTGATAAGTCTAAGAATGCAGTATGCTGTGTACTTTATGAAAGGTGTGAAGACATCATTTGTAACCTTGATACAACATATGTAGTGTTATGATCTTTTTGAATTCTGATTATAAGTCTGAAATTATATTGTATCTTAAAAATATTGAGAAAGTTGTTTGTGTAATAATCATTCAAAAACATTAATACAGTAGTAGACGCAGACATTGCAAGCTACTTCCCAAAATTTCTGTGATATTCCTGGAGAAATCTCTGCTTTCTGCATTACCACAGTAGGGGCCGCAGAGAGAAACTCTTTAAAAAGTTTGCACAATAGCTGGATAGAGCTGGCAGTGTCTGTGGCTGCTAGTGTACATACAGTCAGGAATGAGATTAGGCAATAGCAATTTGGGTCAGATGAGTCACCCCTTTAAAGATAGGTGCAATGTGAGGCAGTTTTTCAGTTGTCAGGTAAATATGAAGTGAGCAATGAAGACTAATACAAATAAGCAATGTGTTGTGACAATATCCTAGCTGCAATTTTGTAAAAATAGACAATATGCTATCACAGCTTGCCCTTTACTAGTGTCAAGCCAACTAAGTTCTTTTAATAATATCGCTATGTTTATCTGGTGAAATAAATTCAATAATTAAGCAAATAAACAATGTCACGGTGAGTCACCCTGAGCACTTCGGGCAGTTTAAGATGGAAACCAGAGTAAAGGATGACTGGAGGGTTTAATAACCCCTACAAGCATCACTGGAGGGTAAAGATTTGCTTAGAAAAGCAAGGCAACAGTATAGTAAGAGTGAGTTTACAAGACAGCAGTGCAATTAATGGGCAATATCGACTAATAGGCAGGTTAACCAAGCTAGAGTGTAAATAAACAATTAAAATTGTCAGTACAGTAGACTAAGTAGTACAGTACACCAAGGCTTAACATATAACATTAAGGAGCAAAACTAACTCACACATAGTAAAACCATACAAGCAGCATGGCTATAATGAACACAGAGGCAAAGGCAGAGGGATCAGAACAGCATAGTAAATTTTGAATCTGTAAGGCTTGGATAGTATTGAGTCAGGGGATACTTTCAGGCCGAGGGAAATAAAAGCAGTTTCCTGCAGCCTTAGCATCTGTGTCTAATAACTCCCTCACTGATTTCCACTCCTGATGGGCCACTCAGTCTGGAGTCAACTCATATATTTTCCGCTAGAGGGATGAAAATTTAAGGGCTGTGGAACCTTCTACTCACACCAAATTGGTACACTGAGGGTGCAAGCTCCAGACTGGAGCACAAGTTGGAGAGAGCTCAGTCCTGACTAGCTGCAGGGCTAGCCAGAATGCAGGTTAGAAAACCATAGAAGGGAGGCTCTGCATGGGCCCTATTTATGATGCAGTTGCTTTGGAGGCCTATTCCAGGCATCAGGAAGCAGCACAGATGGTGGCAGTGTGGCTCCACCCACAGGGAAGAAAACAGCCAGGATTACACTGGTGCTGAGTTCTAGAAGGCTTGGGCACCAATGGACGCCTTTTTAGCACAGTCTAAATGAATATTACAGGGTATCTTTTAGTGAATACAGTCATAAATATCTAAAAGCTACAGATGGGTATGGCATGTAGTATATTTGAAGGAAATATGGTCTAGTGGTGACTAGAGCATGGGATGGGAAACTAGGAAGCCCTGTACCAAAACTAGATGCAACTTGGTGCATACAAGAGCCTAAAAGCCCCAGTTTGAAGGTGGGCCCCAAATCTTTGTAGACTGTCAATGAGTTCATTCAATTTGCAAGGCTGAAGCACTCTCCTTAAACACATGCAACTAAACCAGTTGAAAAAATATACAGCCAGACTTAATAGCTGGCTTATGAAAAAAGGACTGTTATCTAATGTGCACTGAAATTATGAAACAAAATTAGAAACAACTTTTAAGCATGAAAATGTATTCAAGAGTCATCTGTACTGTAAAAAGAAACAACCTATGTGCACAAGGTCACCACAGTCTAGCCCCATTTAATAAAGAGCAGATAGCATGCAGCCTTTTCTAGTGACTTTCCTTTTTCCATGTTCCAGAAGTGCAAGGCAGTGGTAGTCACTTCACTTGTTCATAATTTTACCATCAGTAAGCAGCGTGTTGCTCTGTTCTGAAAAATGTACTACTGTATTTACAGAGCAGAGACAGGAAGGACAGTGGAATATTGATCTAGGCATGACCAGAGGCCTCTGGCCAGTATTTCTATTAAGAGACACAGTCTGTGACAGGGTATATCGACCCTTCTGGATTCACATGTGGAGTCAGTCTGGACCTCTGACATTCTGTCCCTCAGGGTCAATTACAGAGCATCTGACCCTCTATGCTACACTTCAACCATGCAAAAGGTGTAGGGGTGTTCCCAGGCATGAGTTAAAAAGGGTTGATAATCCTTATTGAATAGGGAGTGACTAGACTCTTTTAACGTGATAAAAGGGCCAGCAGTGACTTTCTTCTCTAAAGTTAGAGTAATGGTAATAATGTAATTTGTCCGGGGTCCTTTAAAAACTACCTAGAAATTAGCTGTAAAAGGCAAACTGAATGGGGGGAGGCTGAAAGAAAACATACCTGCCGGCCTGCTGGACTTTAAGTTGTAAAGAATCTTAGTTTTTCTAGTATTTGCTTCGTTGCTTAGAAACCAGCAAATAGAATACATCAAGATTGGCATTTGGCCTAATTTTTATCTGCTCACAACAGCACAGCCAGCACATAGCTCATCTAAGCTTCAGACTTGTGCATCAATACATTCTACAGACCAATTCACTCCCCTCCAGCTCTAAAGGTCACCACTGCACATTATACTAATGATATGTAATACAGTATCTCTTGAGGAAATAATTCTCAAAAGATGTAGGCCCATCTGTAAGGATTTCCAGTACTATATGGTTCAAGTCTTCCTGAAGTTTTACCTACAGTACATACAGTGTAAGCTTCTACTATACGTACTGTAGGTACAAATTTAAAGGTAGGCTTAACCTAAAAGAGCTCCTTTGTCCATATGTTCCTGACCACCCTCTCTGCTCTTCAAAGGTGGGCCTTTTGAAGTTTCCCAGTTCTCCATTAAAGCTGTCTGGGGACTGTGCCTTTGTGGAGGATCCTCCAGTTTTCTGGAACCAGCTGTTGCAAGAGCTTCAGCAGGCCCCTCAATTGATAATTTTAAGCAGGGATTAAAACACTATTTTATAAAAGCTTACCTACTGAGTCTTAAATAATTGTACCTATCATATAATTTATTGGAAGTTATTTATTGTGCAGCTGTTATTTGTCGTATACTGTCACATAGCGACTCCTGATGGGGAAGACCAGCACAGCACTAGGAATCCAGCAAAACCCGCCTGTTGCTGTGCTGGTCTTTCTGGCGTTCAGGACTGCATTGCTGGGTGATTGCCTCTCCCGGTCCAACTCCAACTCGGAGTAGGAATCCTAAAGACACGTGGGGTTCAGGGGTTAGCAGCCCCGATTGTGTCTTGACATCCCCATGGCTACAATGCCGACAGTTGGCATTGTAGCTGTCACTGTATGGGATGTCGGCGCTAGCGCTGTCGAGCGTTATGGGTAAACCGTTATTTGTATTTGTTTTGTAAGACACCTAGAGCCTGTGGGATTAGATGCCTAAGAAATAAATAGACTACTATTTCTTTAGATTAGTCTACTTTGATCATTTCCTGTGCTAATACAAGGAGATCTGGCTAGAATGCAGAGCTCTTGTGTGCACCTAAATTTCAACATAATCTACATGCTTCCTCTTTAACGGAGAGAACAGATACTTCTAAATTAAGCACAAACTTTTGCTGATCTTAAGGAGGAACCTACGTCCCTAACTACAGATATCTTTAATTATAGACAGAGCTGAAACCCACATACACTCTCTCTGTGAAAAAGGCCTTGACTCATTGCAACCTATGATTTCATTTTAAAATTAGTATCTGTGCATGTTTCCAAGTATCTCCAATGCTACTCATACTGTGCTATTCTTTGTTCTGTAAACAGCCCTGTATGCAGCTACAGGATTGCTTTGTATAGTGAAAAAAAGGAAATACAATAACAGATCTTGTAGCTTCTCTGATGTAACACACGGGGCCAGATATTCAGACTGTGCCGGGCAGTGGCGCAAGCCTGGGCGCAGTGCAACTGGGCTACGTCGTGGCCAGGACCAGGTGATATTCAACGGTGATGCACCATGGCTCAGCACCATTGAATATGGCATGGAGGGTGCACACACTGTGCATGGCGCAGTGGCACTGTGCCAGTGCAAGACATAGAAAGGGAGCATGGAGATGCACCAGCGTAAGTGAAATTGTGCTAGGTACATCACCCATGATATTCAGCCGGGGGCATGCAAATGAGGCCATAATATATGCAAGGCACACATGGGGCCATTTGCATGTCATTATGGCCCCATTTGCATGCGATGTGCCGGCTCCCCGTAAATTGCACCTGGCACCCTGCCAGGCTGTCCATCGAGTAGGAACCTTGATGGGCTGTTGCAGCCCTCCCTACTCTGTATGCCTGATTGTGGGCATCTGCGTATAAACATGTATCCCTGGTGGTCTAGCGGTTCCCCATGCCTGATTGCTGGCAGCTGTACATTGTACAGTAATACCTGGTGGTCTAGCGGTAACCCTCCCATATGCCCAATCGCAGGCTGTAGTAAATAGAAGTTAACCCTGGTGGTCTAGCAGTAACCCCCCCCATATGCCTGATTGCGGGCTGTAGGAAATAGTAGATATCCCTGTTGGTCTAGCAATAACCCCCACTCCCCGTACGCCTGATCACGGGCTGTAGTAAATAGAAGTTAACCCTGGTGGTGTAGTGGTAACCCCGTATGCCCGGGTACGGGCTGCAGTAAATAGAAGTTAACCCTGGTGGTCTAGTGGTAACCCCGTGCGCCCGATCGCAGGCTGTAGTAAACGAAGTTAACCCTGGTGGTCTGAGGCAACCCCCCATATGCCAGATCGCGGGCTGTAGTAAATAAAGTTAACTCTGGTGGTCTAGCGGTAACCCCCCATATGCCTGATCATGGGCCATTGTGGAAATGAAGATTCACATGGTGGTCCAGTGGTACCCCCCCACCAACCCACAGAGGTACCCCAGCCACCCAGCACCCCCCAGTCATCGGTGGGTGGCAGCACCCCGACCTCATACCGCCCAGCCGCCCGCCAAATGACAGCATACAATATGAGCTGTATGCCTATTGGTCCAAAGTGTGGACCAATGGGCATGCAGACCATACTGTACTACACAGGGCCAGATATGTGAATGAACATATTCATTCACATATCTGGTCTTAAGTAATACAGCATAGTCTGCATCTCATTGATCCACACTGTGAACCAATAGGTGTACAGCTCATACTGTACGCTGTCATTTGGCGGCGGCTCGGCAGTATGCAGTCAGGGTGCTGCCATCCCGCCGATGACGGGGGTGCTGGGTGGCCGGGTATTCTGTGGGTTGGTGGGGGTTCCACTGAACCACCAGGTGAATCTTCATTTCCACAATATCCACATTGGGCGCATATGGGGGTTACCGCTAGACCACCAGGTTTAACTTCTATTTACTACAGCCCATGATTAGCATACAGGGAGTCCACTGACCACCAGGGGGTATGTGTGCCCATCAACAGTGTTCTGGTGGGAGGTGGCCACCATGGCTGGCGGTTGCTGTGTTGTGCCTGTAATACAGCAGCCCACCTGTGGGTGGCTGGGACTTGCTCCTGCTTTCAGGGGTGGAACTTTGAGCCCCCCTGTGCTTCCACAGTGCAGGGGTTGCGCGGCATATGTGCCACACATCCCAGACTGAATATCGGGATGTGCCACATATACATGGGCATGGCCCCTGCATCTGCGCCTCTTAGGATCACATTGCGCCCCGGCGCATCGGGACATGCGCTGCACCTGACAGCCATTTGAATATCCTGCCAGGGCTCACTGCAGGGTTGCGCCAGCACAACCCCTTTGAATATCTCGGCCACAAAGTCAACAGTAATTCTAAAAGATAGATAGCCATGAGCAGAAGCTGTAATGTGGCAGGGACTAAAGTCCTATGCCACCCAAATATTGTTTTGGCTGCCAAATGCCTAGTTTCCCATCTCTGCTTGCCACCACCTGTTGTATATCCTATGCTCCTATTTACAACCCTGCTGGATATTTAACTGGATATTTTAATATGACCTTCTCCTTATGTACAGTTCTTAGTTTTTACCTCAGTCCTCTCTCTGCATGTAATGATATGCTTCAGTGTTGCATTGCTGTATAGTATCTTGTATATTGTACTCACTTATTTTTGTACCTGCAGTCTTACTGTCTCATTTATCTTGATATAATTGCACCTTGTTGCTTGTTCAATTTTATTTTGTGCCCACCCTGTTGTTCCACCTCCCTTGAGTCACACCTGGAAACAAGCTTTGGCTCTATGTGCCTTTCCCAGTCACCACTATTCAAACAAATATATGAATGAATAAATGCAAAGCAGAGTCTTCTATTTCCCCTCATGGAAACTTTTGTTTTTCATTAACTACTATTAGTGCTAAATGCAGCTCAATGGTGCAACAGATGTGACTTAGATCATCAGTCAAAGAACCAGAGGTTTGAATCCAGGTTGGAAAGTAACATTTTTTTTTTGCAAAGCACATTTGTTTATTGCTGCTTATAAAGTGTGTGTGTGTGTGGGGGGTATGGAAGTCTTCAAACTACTCTCTCCCTGCCGACTATAAATTATTACTGTTACTCTATGTGACTATAAGCCTCATATGAACAATTCACTCCTCTACAAGGAGACAAACTCAGTTGTTTTGGCATCTGATTTGGCTGCCAAACTATAAATCAAGAAGTATTAACCAACATTACAGGCTTAGCTTTTATATGGTGCTTTGGAATTCTTTTAGCCTCTCAGATATTCAAATTGTCTGTCCTCTACATGTGCTAAAATGATAGCATATCTGACCACCTCATGGGAAAAAGGCATTTTTTCCCTAATTAGCAACTCAGGTGAAATTACATGTGAGGAGTGATAGAGTAGTGCTGTTTAAAATGTTAATGATATATGGCAAATAACAGCATCTACTTCAGTTATTACAGTATAGCAGGACAAGAGACCATAGGCTTAAATTAAGTGTACAAGGGCATAAGGAAATCTTATTTTATTCAGATGGTAGTGGGTATGGAATTACACACTGCTGTCAGGAGTACTGTGGGATTTTAAATGCAATACAATTTATTTTGTATAGCATCTTTCATACACTGCTTATCTAAACAAGTTCTGGCTAGAGCAGGTATGGGTGCAGCCAAGCTGGCAGAGGAAAACAAACTGTCTGCCATGTTCAAGATGAGTCTTAGGAGTTTTCTGCGCATGTGCAATGATTCATGCATGCCCTGGGATCCGGCAGCCATCTTGAACATGGTAGACTGCTGCCATGCGCGGAGTTCAGTGTGCATGCAAGAATCATTGCACTTGCTCAGAAAACTCCCATGGCCATCTTGAACATGCGGACAGTGCTGTGTTCTACCCACAGACAAAATAGTGTGGTGAGCGATGCAGTGATTACCATTCACCTCCACTATTAAAAGTCTGTTCGGTATCCGGTAAGCTCCTTACTGTGTTTGCAAAGGCGGCTGCAGGGCTATGCCCTGCAGCCATTAAAATTAGGAAACAAGATGAGGAAAATACAATCCTGTATGTATCTGGCTCCTGTCCTATTGAGGTTACAACCAGCTTACAGCAAGACTTGACAAGGTTCAGCTCTGATTTGCTAACCATAAACCTTTCCTCAATGCCAAAGAATGTCTCCATGACCTTTGGCACAAGGTAGAGACTCTCTAGGCTTCCCTCCCTACCCACTCTTCGCACCCTTGAGGGGACTCTACTTGGGGACACATCCTCCTTCAGGTACTTAGGTGTTTGACTGGACTAACACCTAAACTTCTCTGGACATACTGACGCCATACAGAAAAAAATGTGCCCCAAACCAGGTGCACTGTTCAGGAACCCTAGTAGCATTCCTCCTACAGTTAGGCGTGAACTTGTTCAGAAGATAATACTGCCCATTTTTGACTACTGTGATGTGGTCTATGGTGCTGCCACTAAGTCCTCCCTGGCCAGACCGGACACTCTCTTCAATTCCTTCTGCCGCTTTGCCCTGGATGTCCCCCCTCGCACCCATCACTGTGATCTTTATAGTGCCCTATCCTTCCCCTCTCACAATCAGTCAGCTCTCCTGTGCTAAATTCACCTCCAAGCACTGGTTGGGTGAGGTTCCTTCCTACCTCACCTCTTCCTTTAAAACCCCCACCCTCCCATTCCTTTAGATCAACCAACTCTCATACCTTGGTTGTCCCCGCAGATCCACCCAAATCGCCAATACAGCTACTCTCACCACCTCCCAAATATGTGGAATTCTCACCCCCAAAATCCAGCACTCATCCTCTGCCTACTCCATCAGCTGTGCCTCAATAATTACCTTGCACCTAGCTACTCCTGCCATGCCCCTCCATAATTATCTGCTTTAAGCCCTAGACAAACCCTACCCCCACCTCACCTTCATTTTACCCTGTGCACACCACCCCTAGCCTGTCTCCCTTCCCTCTAATTGCTCCCCTTACTGGCCTCCCTTGATCTCTCACAGAATGTAAGGACCCTGAATGCTCTCATGGGTCCCACTCTTGCTCCCACAGGTTTGTATCTCTTATCTACTCCTTTTCCCCACCATCTTAAAGGGGTCTCTCTGGGACACTGCCTTATCCCTTCTCTCTAGTCCCCCAGTTCCCTTGCAGCATTCCTCGCATCCAAAGGGGTCTCCAGGGGCACCTCTTCACCCTCCTCCACCTCACCCCTCCCTCCCCTCTTCCCTCTTTCTTTCATGTAAGTACTTGTTTACTTATTAACCTGGCCCTTATTATTGTCCACTCTTTCTACTACATGTTATCAACAACACTGTTGTAACACTGTTTGTAACACCTGCCTTACAACTTTATGTTAATGTTGATCTTGTAACTTGAATGTGTAATGTCTCATTCCAGTTGTACCCCTTCCCCAAATTAGCACTGGGTGCCTTCCTGGTGGCTGTTTCAATAAATAAATAAACAATCAACTTAGTGATACATGATCAAGTGTAAAGCATAAGGTAAAACTGTTACAATATGTACCACACTAGTAATGAATGAATTGTGTAAATAAATTAGGCTATTTTTCAAACAGATAAGATAAAAATGTGTAATATATGGACAGTGTTACCCAGAAGTCATAATACCATCAATGGGTATCAGATTAATGTAATTATGAATCGGAGTGTTGCAGCTCTTGGTCATGTTTTGAATATGTCCTCGAGTCTGTTTTTCAGAATCCCAGTGTCTGTTCTACACGCTACCCCCTCCCCCCCCAGGCATTTCTCCCTGTGTTTCTACATTGATTCAGTATTTAAGCAATATGGCCTAACAGGGTGTGCATTGTGATGGGATAACGACACACCTCAGGTGTGTTGTGAGGCATGAGGCACTGCCAAGTGCCTTCAATCACCAGAAAGTACCATCATCCCACCTCAAAGCACACCCAAAAGTGTCATATTGTGATTATAAATGTGTTCAAGATTATATTTTGGAACAGTAAAGAAAGAAAAGAACCATTTTATGACTTTTTAAAAGGGTCATCCACCCCAGAAAAACAGTCCCAGCACATCCCAACACTAACATGCCATCTCAGGTTCAAGTATTATGCATAGTGAAATATTTTTATTTTTAATAGCTCTTAAACCCTCTATTTTTTCCCCAACCTAACCCCTCACCATTTCCCATATTTCTTTCTTCTTTAAATTTTATAATATTCTCTCCTTTTCCCATCTTGTTTTCTTCTGTCTTTCCCACATTCAAAATTAAATATTTGCTATGGATGTAATACAAGAATTCAAATCTCTGCTCAGTTCTACTAGCAACATATTCACCCACAATCACACAACAGAAGGCCTCAGATGGAACCAGGGCTTTGTTTTATATGTAGTAGGTTAGACAATAGAGATTTCCCTGGTAAGCAGGTGAGTATAGTACTTTTCATGGTCAGCAAAGAAACACCAGAAATTAAAATTGTAAGTACTGTAGTACTTTTTTTTAATTTATCTATGTGTGGGCAAGAAAAGAATTCTGAGGACAAAAACATTGAATTATTTTTTTAATGTAAGGTCAATGTCAAAGTGTCAGGATTCTGCTCAGAAATCCAGGACCTGGCGCTTTCTGTCAGGAAAAATGGTGTTATAGGTATGAAATACTGATTTGTATTGGAATTGCACACTTATTCCCTCAAGTGAAATTGACATTGATAAAATTGAGGCAGTGTGCTAAGTGGTTAGAGAACTGATGTAGGTAACAGAGAATCACAGATGCAAACACAAGTCAAAAGGACATGAACCCATGGGTGAGGAAGGTTAGGTGGGCACTGCTCCTCCATGTATAGATTCATGCAAGTCTATTCAGAACCATCCACAGACTCTTTAATGACATGCTAGGAACAGGATTTAGGAATAATCTGCATCAGAGGGTGAGATATCTGCTGGGAACATGCCCATTTACTCAGTCCTGATCTGAGGTATCAAATGATGCAAAAAGATCTTAAGCAGCAAACCACAAGGTTACATAGATACATAGATACATAGACAGTGTAGGCAGATGAGGCCTATGGCCAACCCAGTCTGCCCATTTGAGCTTGTAAGTTCAGTTTATGTTTTCCTAGAATTCTGTTGCTCCTTACGCCTGACCTCCAGAATTCCTTTATGTCTATCCCATGCATTCTTAAATCCCGTGATTGTTTCAGCCCCCACCACTTCCTCTGGCAGGGTGTTCCACTTGTCCACCACCTGGTCTGTGAAGAAATTCTTCCTCACGTTTCCTCTGAATCGTCCTCCCTCCAATTTCATCCCATGCCCCTAGTCCTGGAACATCTTTTTGCTTAAAATAATGTATTCCTGCACCCTGTTCCTCCCTGTGAGATACTTGTATGTCTCTATCATATCCCTCTCTCCCTCCTCTCCTCCAGGAGTACATGTTCAGTTCCTTCAACCTGTCTTCATAGGACTTGTGATGCAATCCATGCACCATCTTTGTTGCCCTCCTCTGAACCTTCTTTACCTATGTCCCTCGTAGGTATGGTCTCCAGAACAGTACACTGTACTCCAGGTGGGGCCTCACTAGTGTCTTGTATAGTTGATTATGACCTCCCTTTCCAGCTGGTGATGCCCCTGTCTATGCATCCCAACATCCTATTTGCTTTACCTGCTGCCTTGTCACACTGTTTCCCTACCTTGAGGTCATCAGAGATGATAACCCCAAGATCCCTTTCCTGCTTGGTGCATGCTAAATCCTCACCCCTCAACTGATATATTGTGCCAGGGTTTTTGTGCCCCATATGCATTATCTTGCACTTCTTTGCATTGAATTTCAACTGCCAAACCCCTGACCATTCTTCAAGTTTCTGCAGGTCCCTTCTCATTCTGTCTACACTCTCTGGTGTGTCTACTCTGTTACAGAGCTTTGTGTCATCAGCGAACAGTGAAATTCTGCCTTCTAGGTCCCTCGCAATGTCACTGATAGAAGATATTAGATAGGACCGGTCCCAGCACTGATCCTGTGGCCCCACTGGTCACTCTTCCCTCTGTGGAGTGACAGCCATTTACCACCACCCTCTGTGTCCTGCCACCCAGCCAGTTACCTACCCACCACACTACTGTCCTGCCCATACCCATATTCCCCAGTTTGTGTAATAGTCTTCTATGTGGCACAGTGTCAAAGGCCTTGCTGAAGTCCAGATAGGCCATGTCCACTGCCCTCTCCTGATCCACCTCCCTAGTCACCCAGTCAAAAAATTCAATATTTTTCCCCCTAGTGAAACCATGCTGCCTTGGGTCCTGTAGTCCATTGACAACCAGATGTTCCACCAATCTCTCCTTCAGTAGTACTTCCATGATCTACTCCACTACCGAGGTAAGGCTGACTGGTCTGTAGTTCCCTGCATCCTCTTTGTTCCCACGTTTGCATAAGGGGACTACATCTGCTGTCCTCTAGTCTTTGGGTACCTCCCCTGTTTCCAGTGATCGGCTAAACAGGATAGCCAGAGGTTCAGCCACCACCTCTCTTAGTTCTTTAAGGACCCTGGGGTGCACCCCATCTGGCCCCATTGCTTTATCAACTCTTAGTACTTGAGTTCCTTCAGGACCCTTTCTCGTGTAAAGGAACTTGTGTCCATTTCTGTACCATTCTCACCCTTGTACTCCTTCAGACCCATTACCATCCTCTTCCTCAGTAAAGACTGAGCAGAAATACCTGTTCAATATGTCAGCTTTACTGTTGTCATCCTCCACACAGCCCCATCCTCCCCTTCAGTCTCACTATCCCTCCCTCTGCCTTTCTTTTTCATTTATGTACCTGTAAAAGTTTTGTCCCTCTACCCACTGATTTTGCAACGTGTTCTTCTGTCTGAGATATGGCTTCCTTGACTGACCTCCTGCCTCCTTTGCTTCTCCTGGTACTTCTCCCTGTCCCTTATGCCTGTGTCTTTTTTGTATTGGCTGAATGCAGTCTTTTGGTTTCACTTTCTTTGCTACCTCTTTGGAAAACCATAATGGTCTTCTCTTCCTTTTCCTCTTGCTAACCTGCTTAATACATAACTCTTTTATTCTTGTAATCCCCATTTAAATACTGCCCACTGTTCCTCAACCCCTGATTCCTGTCCATTCCCTTAATGCCTCTTTCAAGTATCTCCCCATTTTCCCAAAGTCTGCCCCCCTAAAATCCAGGATACGTGTTTTGTGTGGTTTGGTTCTGCTCTTTCTATGATTTCAAACCACAATGACTGGTGGTCACTGTTCCCAGGTGCTCCCCACTGTTACCCCAACACACTGTCCCTGTTTGTGAGCTAAGGTCCAGTGTCCTTCTGCCGAGTTGGTTCCATTACCAGTTGTAGTAGAGGCACCTGAAGAGTCCAGGATAAATCTGCTCCTAGTTGATGCTGCTGCTGGGATGCTCCAGTCCGTCTGGAATATTGAAGTCTCCAGCCAGTACTACCTCACCCTTGTCTGCCATCCTTTGGATGGCTGCATCAGCTCCTTATCTGTTTCTTTCTCCTGGGCTGGTGGTCTATAGACCACACCTGTGCGGATGACTGTCCCCATTTTCCTTTCCAGCTTAACCCACAGTATCTCTCCGCATTTTATTATTCTTGGATCTCTGTGACCTTTATGTCATTTTTCACATACAGTGCCACCTCCTCCCTTCCTGCCTGCTCTGTCTCTTCTGAATATGTTGTAGTCAGGAATGGCCATCTCCAGTCATGGTTATCATTACACCAGGTTTCAGTGATGGCCACAATGTCCAGGTCTGACTGCACCATGACAGCCTCCAGATCTTCCATCTTGTTGCTAAGGCTCCTGGCATTTTCACATGGCTTTCCATGATTTGACCTCCTAGACTGTTTCACTGTTCTACTCCAGCCCCTTCCTTGATTGTCCTTTATCCCTGGTTCTCCTTGCTGTCTGCCCTTCTGCTGAATTTTGCCCTTTGCCTTATCCACCTCTTGGGCTAATCTCCATCTTTTGCACACTGCTTTGTAGAGATAGCCACTCCTCTGGTTCACTGGTTCCACTGCTAGCTGTGGGGGTGAGCAAGTAGGTACCATCTTTGCTGGCCTGCCACCCTTTGCTAGTTTAAATGCTTGTCAATGTAGCATTTAAACTTATCATTGAGTGCTTGGATTCCCTCCAGGATGGATGCAGGCCATCAGGCTTGAACAAACCTCCATCCCTCCAGGTGGGTCCCCAGTCACCAATGAATCAAACCCTTCCTCACAGCACCAGTTCTTCAACCATGAGTTAAAGTTCCTGGTGCATGCACTCCTATGCTCTCCATTGCCTCTCACAGGTAGTACTTCTGAAAGTGACAGAAGTAGCTACTTGCTTGAGACCCCTCCCAATTTCCTAAACTCTTCCTGAACTTCCTTTGGCTCCCCATTTGCCAGGTCATTAGTACCTGGGTGGATAATGACATCCAGCTCACCCTTCCATCTTGCCTTCCCAGTGATCCCAGGATCTTCCTTCCATCCCTCCATGCACGTGGCACCTGGTAGGCACCTCACCTCCCTGTCCTTCCCTCCTATGTTCCTAGCTGGATCCCTCTTATGATGGAGTCCCCACCAGGATTCCTTCCTCCTCCTCTGGGGTCCACTGCTTTCCCTCTGAGGTCACCTCCTTAGCTAACCTCCACATACTTTCCTTCCACTTCTCCGGTACCTCTATTTGGTTGTCCCCATTTGCCAGTGTGGCATATGAGTTCTTGAGTGGAATAGGATCTGAGATGTACCTCTGCTGACCACTCTAACCCTCCTGAGCCCACTGTCATCCAAGTGCTCCTCATTCTCAGCATCTTTTGGGGCAGTTGCATTGGACTGGGTGGTCTCTGGAAAGGGGTGATGGTACTCTGACCCAGTTTACTTCCGCTCTGAGTCTGGCTACCTCATCCCACAGTCAGAGAGATGCATGCAGATAGGCGCAGCACCTCAGTGTCCAGAAGATCTGCCTGAATATGGCTGCCCCACAGCCACTGCATTGCACCACTCTCCACATTATACTGCAATTATACTGCTATTCCACAACTTGTCTGCTACTGAAGCTGTCCTAGTTCCTTTTATTAATTTACTGTCCTAAACATCCTGCCACTGATCCTCAGATAATTTTCTTTAAAAAAAAGAAAAAACCAATAAATAAATAAATGAGTCAAAACACTTGTAAATTGCTGAGGTGGGCTTCTTCCCCTTATGCTCCTCCTACTTCACCCCTTACTATACCCTGTATTAGCTCCTGTCACTTGCTACTCAACTCTGACTAAGCCCCACCTCCAGTTATCATGTAGCTGAGGTCAGAGGCCAGACAATTAACACCCCTCACCCAAGCTACAGGGAAGTCAGACAACCCAAGATAAAATTTGCAGCAATTAAAGACAGCACAGAAATACACCACCACTACGTTTTAAATTTTCAACAGCCCAAAAACAATTCTAAGTAAAGACAACAAAGAAAGTACAGTGTCACTAAAAGCCCACAATCTAAGTTTAAAAGAAAAATAGCAATTACCAGTTACTCTAAAGCACTGAATTGAATATGTTTCCTTCCTTCCCCTTCTGGCTTCTTCTGGTTACATCACATGGACGTCCTTCCAATGGACATTTTTGGAGATGTACTCAGCCTTCGAGGTATATTGCTCACATCTTATGGACTTGCTCAAATATAAGACCATTCTGGGTAGGGACAGAGTGATATGCATGGATGAGCAGATAAATCAATCCCACATTCCCCGAACTCAAAATTCTGGATTCTAGATCTATATTCAGTCAGGTAAGGGCTACCCTCACAGGCAAGTACTCCATGTCTCAAGCATGAGATGCCAGGGTATCAAAAGATATAACTTTTATTAAAGTGCTATTTAATGTACAAAATGTGAAAATGCTACCGCACTTCAAAGCAACTCTACATCTTCCTTAGAGGTCATGTCCTGGTTATGGAAACAAAGAGACAAAATTGGAGAAAGGCGGAACCTCACAGTTTTGAAAATTAGTTTACCGAGGTCTCTAAAGTGACTGAATTCCTCAGGCTCACATAAGCAAGATATAGGCGCATAGCTCAGTTTAAGAGAATATGGGAGCCATGAATTCAATACATGCAGAGCACTTCAAATATCAGGGCCATTCCATGGTTGGGGCTTCCAAGGGGCCCAGCAGTAACTAATTGTGTTTTACCCACTGTGTACTGCTTGCTGCTTTGGCATTTATTTTTTTTTTCAAACTTACATTCACCATACACTTCACAACTGTATCCTTCCTTCTCCCCATGTGTGACCCTGAGGATAATCCAAGTTTCTCTTATCACAATTTAATCACTGTATTTAATAATTCATGATTCTGTCAAACTGTACTACAGTGGCCAGAAATGGACCAGAAAGCCTCAAGGGTACCTACCTGTCCTTGCCTGCATCTGTATAGGTTCTCTGTTATAATTATTCTGTATACAGGATGATGGTTTCTCACAATAGTCTGTTATAATTTCAGCTATCCGGGGTGGAGTATGTTTATTTCAATAGCCCAAAATGAAAGATAATGGACTTAATTTCACAAAGCAAATGTCCTGATGCAAGTCAACATCAGTATGTAATGTATATTCCTTGTTGATTTGTCTTATATAGGTTTATGGATGTATTCAGTGTCTGGTTGTACATGCAGAAAATTCCAATGAACATTGTTATACAAAAAAAAAGGCTAGGAGGTTTTATGATCAGACTTGAACAAAGGCGGTAAGGCGGTAAAGTGAATAGAAATAAGTAAAATGTTCTGGAGCCATCAACAGTGTATACAGTAGGATCATAGCTCAAGTGGGTGGGGCAGTATTAGAAAAACAAAGAGAGTGGGTAGGTATACAAGGGAATCTGATCAGTGAGACAGGTGGGAATGAGGCCAGTTAGAATCTTTAAAACAAGAAACATAAATTTAATTGGAATCGCAATGGAAAAGCCAGTGTAGCTCATGGAGAATGGGGAGATATTATATGGTTGTGTTTTGGATGCAGGTAAAGATGCATGCAGAACTCTTTTGGAGATGTTGAGCCTTGAATGATGTGGTTTAGGAAGGCCACGGAAGATTGCATTAAAGTAATGAAATTTGTAAATCCATCTTTAAATCAGGAAATATTTAAAATTAGTCTGGATAAGTTCTTTAAGGGGCACTGTCAATCCCTTGCAGGCAGCTGCTGTCCTATATAAGCAAGTGTATAGGGTTAATAATGTCTTTAACACAAACTTTAACTCTGTGTTTAACACCTCTTAATAATGTTCAGTTTAAAAAATATATTTTAAAGCTGCATAGGGTAAAATATTTGTGTTGTAATATCTAAATGCAGGTGCCCAATTCACTTATATTGTGTACATATTTGGCATGTAAACATGCTGACAAATGCTGTAGCACACCTGCACTAAAATGATTTTTTTAAGTTACACCTTGCTCAGAGGTCGTTTAACACAGAATCCAGTTCTGTGTTTAAGACACTATCAACTCCAAAAAAAAATACTTTACAAGGACCAAAACTGGCCTGTAGGAGTTGAGCATATCCCTTCAATGAATATAACAAGTCATACAAACTGAGCAAATTAAGATTGTGTAGTTCCTAGCAACACAATGAATAATGATGCTAATATATCTGGAAGGAAAAGGCAGATCCACTGAGCCTGGGGATCTCAGAAGTTTCTACCAAATGTAATTTTCCTCTATCATTATAGCCTGGGGCACAATGACAATACATTATTATTGAATATACAAGCACAATACAGGTATAACAAACCACAAGATAGGCACATCTGCCAAGATAGCAGGAGGAATATACTAGATGGACTACTTTGTCCTTTCCTTTCTCTTCAATATTATATTCCTATGTTCATATAGGAAGACAGAGAGGAGTCAACTGCCCCTCAACTTTCTCAGACAATCCCATTGTTAGGCTTGGTGTAAATGCTCCCAATTCAGGATCATGAAGTAGAGCACTGTTATCATTCACTCCCTCACAGTGCCACATTAATTCCTCTGAGGGATTCAGAATTTTTCAAGCTGACTATTGGTTCTTAAGTTACAGCTGCATAGATGAGGCTTGTGCTGTGAATGTTGACCAATGAAGGACCTGGCAGCCTGAAATAGTAGCACAACTCAGATGTACTTTAAAGTATCTGCTCACGTTTCTGGCATTTCCAATTATTGGGATGGACACTGCTTGCATCTGACCATGAAATTCAACAACAGCAAATGAGGAAGCTGTCTGATTGTGGGGATAATCTCTGAGGCACTCCACATTCATGACATCATGGGTTGTGTACACCTGATAGGTTGCTTGATGCACATGTGACTTGAAGAAAGTCCATCTTCCACCTGAGAGGGGTCTGCTCTCCTATGGTCAGTTCTTATGTGCATCAAGACAGGTTGCAGCACCTCTGGAGCTCCAGTTCACTTCTTGTAAAGAACAATGTTTATTATAAAGAACAACTTCATTACTAAGGTAAGAACAACCTAGCTAAGCCATTTATTAATATCTTACAAGAAAGATCAAACAAGACCACAAGAATATGTTTCTGCAGATATGCAACTGTTTAAAACTACAAAACTGGCAGTCTTACAGATGTTACTTTTCTGCTTCTACTAGCATCGGTTGTCTAGGAAAATGTTAGCTGAGAAATTGCCAGCACAGTATTCAAATTATGAACATTATCACATTGTGCAAGTATAGAGATTATTAGCTACCTGAACACCCCTGCTAGCGGTGCCAGGAACTAAAATAATGTCTGACCCATATAATTGAATACAAGGGAGGCAGCATAGTACAGCAGTTTAAGGCTTTGAGCTGCAAATCTGGAGACTTGGGTTTGAATCCCACAGCCCCCACTTGCAAAGCGGTCTTCTCAAACTCACCCAGAAAAGTTTCCTTGCACTGAAAATGCTTAAAATGCCTGAGCTGGATTCAGACATTACTGGAATTCAGTGGCACTAAATCAAAGCAACCACAACCACTTTGTGCTATTTTCTACCCAAAAACAGTCCCACAGAGAAAAGGAAGCTATATGGACCAAAATGGAGTCACCCAAATGTTATTTTATGCCCCAGGTTCTCAAACAACTTCTAGCAGCATCCTATGCCCACTCCTTTCCTGTTTCCAAATCTCCTGCTATATGAGAGCTGCAAGCTGACTGGCTCTCAGCTCTTGAGACTTCAGCCACCATCTTAGATGAGGATAAACAAACAAGATTTGACTAAATCCAACATATCTTGTGGTGGAGAATGGAGCTAGAAATTGCTAGAGCTTCTCAAGGCAAAGTCCCTTAACTTTTAACACTGACCATGGCGAGAACTGAAGAAACATGTTTACAGAACAAAAATGCTTCTGCCCCAAACAGTGTTCTATTATACAAGCAGCAATGCTGATGATCCCTCCTCAGTTTACCACAACTAAGCCAGGATTAGCTAAAACATCCTGCCCCCAAAGGCACATGCCTTTATTAACCCAGAGATAACCAAGGCATACAAAAGGCCAAAATGATACACAGCACTGTACTATATTGGGTCAACATACAAGGAGGTTTGATTAAAATAACTATTTGGAAAATAGTGAACTTTAACAGTCATTTCTTTCACTAATATTCAGTTGTTTTTTCTCTCTTAAAGGCACAATCACATATTAATTAAGGAGCTGCTACTATGTACTGTGCATGACAAAAGTAATGCATACCAATGTGAATGCATGACTTGGCACTATTAATTTAATAAAAAAGGGCTTGAACAAGATAATTTATCAAATGTTTTAAATTTAAAAGATGCTAAATGTAAATGATGCTAACAGAGCCATGTATTGTCTGAGATCTGTCACAGATGACCAAACAGATTCCACAGCCACAGTTACTTGGAAACCCCTACCAGCAGTCCCAGGAGGCGCAGTACATCAGGGCTACTACATAATTAAAGGCTCTCATCCCTTACTTGGACATATACTCTGAGTTTCCCTACGTGCTGTTCAGAACAAGCATACCACCTTAAGATGCCCGATATGGAGCCCTGCCAGCAGCACCAGAGTCTATACATTGTTAAATGAGCAAGTGTACCTAGACTGTCTGGAGTACCCTGCCAGCATCCCAGACTTCTAAAATACTAAGTAATGTGCCACAGTTCCCATTACAAGCATAGTAGCACCTGAAGTGCTCACTCAAGACATCACTACACAACAGTCTCTGAAGCATTTTCTCAGTCCTCTGTGCCTCACCTCAAAATGACATGTTCTCTAGACCTTGTTTTATGGCACATTATGTCTTTTAAACTCACCACCTTCTTCTATCAAAAGGTAGAGGAAAATCCTCTATCATCTACCTGACCAAAACAACATAAACAAGTAGGTTTCATGAGGAGGAGGAGCACTGAGAGACTAACCTAACTTACCTATCCAGATTGGCAACTGCAAGAAAGAATATCACGAGACTTGCTGCTGTGATCTCGGAAAAGTTCTCCACTCACTCCTTACCCATGCGGGATTAAGGGTGTAGGTGGCTGCCAGACAGGAGATTGACTGCAGTCACTGCTGCCATCTTGTGGAGAGTGTAACTACACTCACGAATGTTCAACCAGCACAAAGGGTGTTTGTTAAAAGCACCACCGATCTGCAACAGCAGACCACAATGTGAATAATTAAATACAAGGGCAATGATTTAAAAATCAATTATCAATGGGGAAAATACATTGGGGGCAGCACTATTACCATAGCTGTGAGTAAGGCAGCATAACACTGAGTCTCTCACTCACTCTAACCACATTTAAAGGGACAGTGCACACTTTAATGCACAGGTACAGCAACAGCCTGTACAGTGCAGAACATTATTGATTACTGTGCAGGGGAAGAATTAAGGGAAATAATAAATAAATAAAACAATATATCTAAATTCCCCCCCCCCCAAAAAAAAACACCCTCTCTATGTACCTTCTCTCAGCTTACTGCAATGGCCACAACAAAGAGCTGCAGCTGAACCAAGGTTGCAGCACACCTACATGTCCAGCATATTTAATTAAATCTAGAGCCAATGGTAAGACTCATAGTATTTGAGTATAAACCATATATACAAAAATTATAGGATGATTGCCACTAAATACAGAATGCTATCAAAATCCAACATTCTGGTTATCAGTTTATGCTTATACCACTAGAATATACCAGGCAAAAAGTACAGAAAACTAATGCATGATGTATGCTTCTGCATATATCACATCAGTTTACAAGGCTTTTAAGTAGAACAGTGCAAGTTACAAGTAGGAGACTGACTACTTGGAAGCCCCTGTTAGTGGTTCCAGGAGCAAACGTCCATAAAGTATCCACTGGACCTTATAATGGAAGGAGATCTGACTACCTGGATACCCCTGCTAGCGGTTCCAGGAGCAAATGTCCATAAGATATCCACTGGGCCTTATAATGTAGCTGATTTGACTACCTGGATACCCCTGCTAGCAGTTACAGGAGCAAACACTTCCTAAGGAGAAGACAAAACAAAAGGCTCGCCAGATTACCTGTACAAGGACAGCAAGGCAAATCTCAACCTGGCACCCTTACAATGGTGTCTGAGTGCAGGACAGTGGCTCTACCTTCATTCCAGGTATCCCAGTTTCTGTGGCAGGTCACCATTCAAGCGGCCTCTAGCTCCATGTTAAAACTGGACCAAAGCGTGGCTTTTCATGACCTCCACACTACCATTGTACCCCATACAGGGTATTTAAGGCTGCAGATCAACATGGAGCAAACCAAAATGTTTGGTTTAAGCCCCAGATCTGTAGAAATGCCCAAATGACTTGGTTCTCTCCCCTCATCTCTTCCAGTCTGAGATCTCGCTCAGCATGGGAGCAGCCTTTGATTAGCTCCCAAAGCTCACGAGACCTCGGGTACCCTCTTTGGATCTCACCATTGTGGAGATCTGCATAATAACTACTGCCTATGCCCCCAGCATGCTAAAATACAGCAACATTTCAACAAACAGGAGACAAATGGACTATGAGGTTAAGCTCTAGAAAGACACCCCAAGGGAAAAGAGTTAGATCCCAAAGACCAGTCAGACAGATCCACTTATCTGACAGCTAGACAAACATACCATTCTCATCCCTTTTGAGACAAGGGCAATTACAACTACAGGCTTCACTACTACAGGCAGCCATACCCATAAAAAAAACATTGCATCAGATATCATGCTAGAAGGGTTCCCAGCCAAAGTAGAGAAACTACTCCCCCAAGAGGAACCCAGTTGAAACAACTACTATTGCTACAAGCAATACCAAACATTCCAGTCGGTGACCACTACTACTCTTTATAAGCATGGGAGCAAACCACACAAGACAGGTGGGTCTACAAGTAATAAGATTAGGATATGTGATACAACTTTCTCTTTCTCGCATATCAACAAAGAACCTTCTAGTCCTATTCCTGTGCCGAAAAACGTTACCCCAACACAAGTCCAAATAGTACTGACAGACTTTCTGCACAACAAGACCATAGACAGGATAACACATTACAAAAAAGGGGAAAGGAGGATACTCCATATTTGACAAGGTACAGAAAAAGGGACCAGAGGACTCTGCCCAGTTCTGGACCTAAACAATGCTGTACAATTCACACCCTAATAATGGAAACAATCAGGTCCATCCTCATGGTTATAAGCGCAGGAGATTACCTAACTTTACTACATTTGTAGGACACTTATATCACACTATAAATTCCGTCTATTTCACATATTAGGAAAATGATACCAATACAAGTGTTACCATTCAACCTACCATCAACCCCAAGTGTGTTCACGATGGTAACAATAGCATTCGCAGCAAAACAAAAAGAGTTAAGGGCATACAAGTAATACCCTACTGAACAACTGGCTGTTCAAGATCAGTACAGTACAACAGTCCATTCGAGAACACATGTGGTAGTACACTGCCTACAAAATTGCAGCCATGTAATAATCTATCAAAAGCTACCTATCACTCAGCCAGTCTATAGATACACTAGGCTCACTGATCGATACAAATCTGGGTTGCGACAGCGAGAAATGCCCAAGTCCACTCAATTATTGCACAAAATACACAATTACAGAAACACAGAAATCCAGAACTTCACGCAGTTTCACAAGTACTGGGAATAACGTCATCATTGATAGACATAGTGCCACGAATAAGTGCAACATGAGTCCTCTTGTACCATTCTTGAGCAAACAGGGCCCAGCGCAATAGGCTTGGCACAGACATTAACACTTTCACCCTCCTGATTGCACTAACATCTGCCAGATGTGGAGAGAACTACAGGCACACTCATGCAGACCCCCACTCCTAGCATTCTACACTGACAGAATATCCCTTAGACCTAGAATTTCATTCTGACCAGTAGTATCATTGACAGTCCACATCAACCAAACTATTGAAATATCTGCAGAACCCCTCAGGAGAAATACAAAACAACCCTCAGCTTAAAATGCTGGGTATGAAAAGTACTTAGCACATACCTATCAAGGACAGAGGAAATATACAAAACAGACTGTTCGTAAGGCTGCATGGAAAAGGAAAACCAGCTTCAAAATCATTGATTGCCATGTACCTTAGAACAGCAATCACGGAACCATACAGAGTGAATAACTCGACTGCACCAAGAGATCTGAAGGCTCACTCTACCAGAGCAATCGCAACTTCCTGGGCAGAGAAAAATGGGAATACTGCAGAGGAAATCTTCAGCAGCATGTAAAGACTAGGTACAAGACAACACGTCTGACCCACCCTAGCAGAGGATTACTGCTTTTTAATGACCCATGATGTCAAGAATGTGGAGTGCCTCAGAGATTATCCCCCACAACGTAGTTTACTCACCTGGTAAAGGTGATTGTGGGGGAATACATCTCTGAGGCACTCCATCCCACCAACAGACGTGTGAAAGACTCAATCAACAAGTTTTCATACATTGTATGAATGCATGATACTCGCTGTGACAGATAACTCCATATACCAGGCAAAAACCTTTTTTTAAAGTCTGTTACAGCAGCCCTTTTACTCTCCTTTTTACTTGCTGTAATTTCTCATCTTTCCTCCCCGTTATATAGGCAGGCCACCTATATAACGTTCTTTCTATCCTTGAGTATTCCTGTCCTGGTACATGAAGATCTGCACAGCCCTTTCATTGTTTGTCCCCCGTTTCTTCACAGAACCTTTCTAATATGAAATGTAAAGAAATAAAAGATTTTGTAGATTAAGCTCTTTTGATATGGAATTTAAAGTGCTTGTATAAGTCACGATGTGGGTCCTGTAACGACCCCTTTGTGTTAATTCAAATGCTCGTCTGGTTCTGGTTGGGATTTAAATCCGGCTTAGCATTAGATACCCCCCTTGTTGTTATCCTTTTGGGCCCCTCTTGTAAAGTAAAGTGTAAATAGTAATGCAGAACTGGCATACTACATATTATGCTAGATGTTCTGTGTAAATAATTTAGATTAAGCTCTGGAATTCTGTGGAGCATCTGCGAGGTAGAACTAGCCTGTGTTGGTCAGTGAGTCTGCTCCTCGATTATGTGAGCAGTCTGTGCAGCAGAAACCACCCTCTTCACCCTGCTCACTCTCTGAACGCCGTTTTAGAAGCGTTCCTACCTGCCGTTTTCTCCGAACACTGATTAAGCCTCTCTGTGCATATAAAACCTCTTTGGATTTTTCCTCTGCTTGTTTGAAGTAGGGTAAGGGGTTTCTCAGTACAAAACACATCCTGAATAGCAGCAGTAATGCCCAAAGCACTACATGTCGAGTGAATAAATAATAGTTTTTTTATTTAAAACTGTTTACAGCATGAAACAAGAAATTCATTCGTTCGAGTCTGCAGAACATATAATTTATGACTTAAAAAGGCTACATATATTGAAATTACTTGTAAGGAAACTCTTAAAATGCTGTAGTTTGTTTGGCCTTAACCCCCCCCTTTAAAGAAAAGCTTTGTTTGCTTAAAGTTTTTTTTTTTAAATGATTCTGATGAATGGCCTGAGTGCCTGATAATAAATTCAATTCATTTCCTTGAAATAAGTTTCAGAACAAACAAATTCGTCCTTCATAAATTTTACCTGCTTCTTTGTATGGGGTCTCACTTCCTATGCTGTACTATAGAGCTGGCCATCTGGTCACCTCCCTTATTTAAAGGCACAACACTAGGAGGTGGAGCTACTCCTGTATCTTCTGAGAGTAAAACTTTATTAAGCATTTTCTTTTATATATTTGGTGTTGGCAACATTGCAACTAAAAAAAATGTTATCTTTGTGCTTATAAATAAAAATAGATTTTTTGTTGATTAAAGACAATCTTAGAAGGAAATAGGAGCAGTTAACAAGTCACATGTTACCTTTTGGGTATATAAGCCCTGTCTTTGTTCAGTTCTGTAGATAGCCTGGTGGGGTACAAGTATTCTGACCCCAGTGAGATATTCACTAGCTCCTTCTAGTGTCCAAAATGTATTGTTTGGAAGTTTATGTTTATTTTAAATAAGTAGTATTTTGTTAATTTTTTTCATCTGAAGTTCGCATTAGCTGACCAGCTTCAATAAATGTATGATTCTGAGTATCTACATCTGTGGAACAGCATCCTCCTTAAAAACCCACACCTCACACATGGTGGCAGTGGTGGGATATTTCCAGTAATACTGCTCAGAGTATTAGAGAAGGACGTGGATGTCCCTGGAGGAAATACCAGTTGGTGTGCCGACTTGAACAATGGCGGAGAAGTTGTGATAGCCCTTGATGACTGGCCTACCAGATGTTAGATGGAAAACTGCGAAGACTGAAGAAAATAGTGTGGTTGGTGTACCCACGGAAGATGGTGAGAAAGAGGAAGAGGAGAGAGGACCTCCTGTTGGAGATGCTCAAGATCTGCTGCAGTGGCTATGCATCCAACAAATCGCCTTGAAGAAACAGAGGAAAGGACATGCAACATAATTTGAGGCCAGGTGGGCTGATGCTTTGAGAGCTATACAAGCTATCGGTGTTGGTAGACCCCCACCAAGTGATAATCCTAAGGACATAAAACTTACTAAGTTAAGTGCAACAGATGATATAGAAACCTATCTGACTACATTTGAACACATAGCGCAAGCCTGTCAATGGCCTAGAGGACAGTGGGTGATCGTCTTGCACCTTGTCTTACTGGAAAAGCTCAATTAGCATATGGCAATGTGGACAGTGCAATGAGTGAAGATTATGATACTGTGAAGGAAGCTATTTTAAAGCACTATGACATTTGTCTAGAGACTTATAGGCAAAGATTCCGAACTCTTAAGATTTCAGTCATCAGATACCCCACAGGAGGCCTTCACAAGATTAAAGGACTTGTGCACTAAGTGGTTGCAACCTTCCACCAATACCAAAGAACAAATGTTGGAGGCTGTTGTTTTGGAACAATTTCTATGCATCTTACCCCAGAACATTCAAATGTGGGTTCGAGAACACCGTCCAGAGACAGCTAAGAAGGCAGTTCAGTTAGCACTTGACTGCAAGGCCAAATAGGAACAAGGGTATCCTGGAGCTGGTACAATCCATCCCACAGTATAGCCCTCCTCAGCTACAACCTCTATATCTAGTGGAACTGTTAAAGTACAAATGTTGCCAAACCCTCTATTGCTGTGATAATATATCATTCCTGTCAAGGAAAGGGCACATTACAGAGGTTCTGCCCAAAAGAAAAACCAGCCTACTCATTTGGTGCTGGCCAATTGGGAACAGTATATTATACCTGTCAAAGTAAATGGGAAGGACATGGTTGGGTTATTAGATTCGTAGCAGACAAACCCTGATCAGAGCTAATATGTTACCCACAGTTCCTGAGTCTCAAACACAAACACAGGTAACTTGCATTCATGGTGACACACATAAGTACCCAATACTACAAGTAAATTAGAGTCCAATATGTTACCCATAAAATGGAGGCTGGTGTGGTTTCCAGTCTCCTGTGTCAGTTATCATTGGGCATGACCATCCAGATTTCTCCAACTACTTGCCACCGCTACATATATGGGAGCAATGACTACAAGACCTCAAGAGAAAAGAGACACAATCTTACAACACTCATTTCCTTTCAGAAGATTGATTTGACCTTCCTGGCAAAACAAGAAAGACAAAAGGAAAAACACCAGGACAGACAGATGTGGCAATAGTTACATAGAGACTCTAAAGATACTGTTGATTTGAAGGACTTTTAGAAACAAACAGATTTTGGACTAGCCCAACTGAATGATAGTTCTCTAAAACCTTTCTTTTACAGGTGGGCAATGGACAGAATGCAGTACATAGCATGGTGCTGCATAAGGGACTGCTGTATAGAAAGTATATCAATCCAAAAACTAAGGAGATTGTTTTACAATTAATGGTGCCTACTGTTTATAGGGAACAGCTGTTAGAGCTTGCAAATGACATTCCTATAGCTGGCCACCAAGGAAAATAATGTACATTACAGAGATTATTATACAGATTCTTCTGGCCAGGTATACGATCATGTAGCTGAGTATTGTAGGTCATGCGAACAGTGTCAGAAAGTAAGACCTGTCCTTAGAAAGACAAGGTTCCCCTTCAGCCTTTACTCTCCATAGACTCCCCATTCACTCGAATAGCCATGGATATAGTAGGTCCCTTGCCTAAAGCGCAAAAGGAAACTGGTTTATTTTGGTTATTTGTGACTACTTTTCAAAAGACCGAGGCTATACTTATCGCATACAGTTACAGATGAAAAGGTTGCTGAGGAGTTGGTAAAAGTATTTTCTAGAATGGGTACACCTAGAAATACTGACGAACAGGGCAGCAACTTCTGTTCCCAAATATTACAACGTCTTTACCAGACCTTGGGATACATTCTATTTGTACATCCCCCTACCATCCTCAGTCTGATGGACTGGTGGAACATTTTAATAAAACATTAAAACAAATGTTAAGGAAATTTACAGAGGAAGAGGGCAAATCTTGGGATAGGTATTTACCATACTTAATGTTTGCCTATTGTGAGGTCCCCCAGGCTTCCACAGGATATTCCCCTTTTGAGTTACTATTTGGTAAAAATCCCAGGGGCGTTGGATATAGTATAAAGGAAGTTGGGAAGGAACAAAGTCTGACACTGTACCCATGTCTACAATAGACTGTATTACTACATTGTGCGCAAACTAACAAGGTATGCTAGGAAGGCCCAACAAAGTAATGTAGACCATAAAATATCTCAAAAACAGTACTATGACAAAGCGGTGGGATCTAAAACTTTCCAGCCTGGTGACAAGGTACTCCTTTGTTACCATGTATGGAGAATAAACTATTAATGAAATGGCAGGGGCCTATACCGTCCATAGACAGAATGGACGGTAAACTATGAAATCATCTGCCCAGGCAAAAGGCAAAATTTAAGATATATCAAGCCAATTTATTAAATTCTGGCATGACAGAAAGCAAACATCCTTATTTGTGCACCGGAGAAGATGAAAGTGAATTGGAGTTAGCTTACGAATGTCTAGATGGTTTAGGAGATGAAAGATGTGACCATTGTTAACAAGTTAAATCCTAAGCAAAGAAAGGAACTACAGGATAACCTCAGTACTTTTCAGACTATTTTTACTACAACACCTGGGAGGGATGAAGGAGTTGAACATCATAAGAGGTAAATACTAATAAGCCTATTAGGCATAAACCTTATAGGCTACCTGAAGAGTCTGAGGAAGAGGTTATTAAGGAAATCAGGAAAATGCAACACTTAGGAGTAATTACATTTTCAATGAGTCCATGAGGTTTTTCTATGGTGGTAAAAAAAAAAAGGAGGAATAAGGGTTTGCCTAGATTTTCGTAAACTAAATGCAATATCTCGATTTGATGGGTATCCTATGCCTGAATCGGTGATATGTATTGACAGGTTAGGTAATGGTCAATACATAAGTACTTTGGACTTATCACAGGGATATTGGCAAATACCCTTAGATGTGGTCTACAAGATAAAACAGCCTTTAGTACCCCTTAGGATTATTTCAATTCACAAAAATGCCTTTTGGTTTGCATGGTGCCCTGGCAACCTTTCAGAGATGCATGGATCATTTGTTGCATCCCACATGGACTATAGTGCAGACTATTTGGATAGCGTCATTATTTTCAGTCCATCTTGGGAGAATATATGATACACCTTCAAACTGTATTATCAGTTATACAGAAGGCAGGACTAACTATAAATCCAAGTAAGTGTTCATTGGCCATGCAAGAGACCAAATATTTAGGCTTCATAATTGGGAATGGTGAAGAAGCCTGAAATTGGTAAAGTGGACGCTATTGCCAACAGTCCTCAGCCACAAACAAAAAAACAAGTAAGAGCCTTTTAAGTGTAACCCCCTGCAAATGGGGTTCCCAAAAAGAACTTCAGGAGCTTGCTTGAGTATGCCAAGCCTGAATGGTGTTTGTGGCATTTAAGCCATTTATCAGTGAGTGTTTTAGAACCTCTGGTACTGTCTTTAAGAGCTGTCTGCTTGCAGACATAATTAGTTGTATGGGGGACTGTGTGTTCTTTAATTGAGTACCACTCAAGCTGCCTAATTCACTTCATTTTTGCAGTCACTAGAGTGCAAAGGGAACCTATCTGAAAGATGTAACTGTTTGCCAAAAGTATTTAGAGTAATAATAAATTACAGTTTGTCTAACCTGCTTTCTTTGCAGTCAGAACTGTGTCTGCTAGTTCCCCATTCTAGTTTTGAACTGCTGAACTGGACCAATCAGTGTGGGGTAAGCTAGCTCTAAAATGGTGCCCTTGGACGAATCAGAACTTGGACTCATAATCTGAGCCAGCCACAAGAGGATTGTATGGGCAGTGACTCCGGAGATGTAGTTTAGACTTCAGTGCCTTTTGGACCAACAGCAGCAGTCTGTGGTGACAGCCAATCCAGTCAAGAACTGGGAGGAACTCAAGGAAGTGCCAGTTTTGTCAGTTGGAGGTCAGTGGAGCTTTGGCAGTGAAGAAGGAAGAGCCCTGTGCTTTTCAGTGTGCAGTTTTAGTCAAAAAGCGTGTGTAAGGCCCAGAGTTCCGGTCTGCAGCTTGTGTAACAGCTTGTTAGGACTGAATCCATCCTGTGAAAAGAATCAAAGGATCTCTGAAGAGTAGAAACCAGGCTCACCCTGTAGAAGACTGGAGGAATGGCTGAAAATTGCACTCGGTCTGTCAGGAACTGAATCTGCTGTGTGTTCTCCGGTATTGTGCAGTAATTGCGATCGGGATACATATGCAGCCTGCCTGGTATAGTGCTTTCTTTTATATGGATGTGTGCAGAGTGTTTGTGTACCTCAAGTGAGCCCTGCTGACATTGAAGGACCCTATCTTATTTGGAGGTCGTAGTACCTAATTCAGGGTTGCTCCCTGTTGAAGTGCCACATTAAATCCAAATGGAATTACTGTACTGCTGACTGTTTAATTCTCCTTTCTCTGTGTGAAAGGGCCCCTACCAGCTGCCACGGTTTGGACTAGCCACTAGGGCTTGGGTACCCAGGGACAGTAACTGATAGGGATAGGCCTGTGCACAGAGCCATAAATGAATTATTAGAGTGATAAGCTAATTAACCTGATTTCCCCTGTCCTTGTTATATCCCCTAAATAAATCAGAGCTTTGTTTCAGCAAAGTTATACTGCCTGAGGTATTGTCTATGTTAAAGTACTGTACTGTGATTGTTGCACTGTATCTCATTTCACAGGAGGTCCCAGTGCGGAACCAGACCTGGGGTAAGTGTATACTGTGAAGGTAATTCTGATATATTGTGTGGGCCACTGAGTGGGAAGAAAGGGGTTGCAGTGTCCCAGAGGGCTGTGACCAAGTTAGTTTAACTATTGCAAACCCTGACCTCTGGGTGGAGGCACCCGCCATTGGATCAAGGCCCCTCAACCTGTTAGTGGCAAATCAGGCAGGGGTAGTAGCCCCTGGGATAGCGCCATCTAGGGGTTACATCTTGGAGGCTCACCGCTGGGATTGTGTGTCCTCTAGTGGCCATATTCCTACGAACCACTGTTAAGAAAAAATGGGTACCCGACAGAAGTGGCTGTGCACCGGCTGGTGGAGTGGTGTACTGGGAGGAGATCGACCCCAAAATGCTATGCTTATCCTGGACATCCCCTGGGTATCAATACGGACACTGTGCAGGGAGTACTTTCCAAGGTGGAAGGTTTACAAAACCCTGTGGTGGTGGGGTGGCATGCTAATCTGCTCACCACTTTCCTGGCCCTGTAGTAGAGTTTAAGGATCCCACAGATAGCTCCAAAGTGCCACAGACCATTACCCCAGAGGGAGCCCTCACTGCTTGGAGAGTGATAACTAAGGACAGTAAAGACCGGGGGAATGAGCCCCACCACTATCTGAAACTTTTGAGGAGAAATTTGCTAAATGGTTGCTGGGAAGGAAGAAAACTGAAGGACTTGAAGAAACTATTCTTTCCACCTGGGGTGTTCCTCCCAAAACACCTTCTCCGCCTCCAGTGCCCGTAATGGTGGCTGAACCAATGCAGACTCCAATTTCACCTGCCATTAGTCACGACTCCTACCAAGGTTGAGGATCTTCTCTGCACCCTCCCCACCCCCAAAGGGAGGATGACTGGGAGACCTGGATGAACTATGTTGCCCCAAGTGCTAGAATGGCAATGCTCGGAAGCAGCGAAAGAGGGTTAGTGAGAGCCTCCGAGGTCCTGCCCTGGCTACCATCCGTGCTAAACGGGCCAGTAACCCTGAAGCGACTGCACAGGCCTATCTTGAGGCCTTGGAGAATGTGTATGGGAGCCCAGATTCTGATGAGGACCTATGGTGGAGAGTAAGAGATGCACAACAGTACCAAGGGGAGTTGTTGTCTGTGTATGTATCTCGGCTGGAAAAATTGTTGCAAGAATGCCTCAGAAAAGGTAGTTTGCCAGCGATTGAACTGGACGAACCAGGCTGGACAGGATCCTTAAGTCTGCCCCTTCTCAGAACTGCTGTTGCTTCAGTTACGCCTGGCAGATCGACTGGAATCCCCACCCTCCTATGATGAGTTAATGAGAGAAATTCGAGAGTTGAGAAAAAGGCGACCTCGGGAGGGACCTGCACCAATAGCTGTGGCTCGACCCAGTGACTGAGGGTGACCCATCAAGTGAAGTTCAGGGGCAGAGGTTGGCAGTCAATGAGTGCTCTGACAAGGAAAAAGATATGCCACAATGGGGCGAACTGTTGAGAGAGATCCGGAATTCAAAAACAGTCCCTTTATGAAGGCCACGCCTGCAAATGCAGGCCCTGACCTATATCCGACTGCATCTGCTATGGGGTGGGGTACCCACCCATGTATCTCCTGCTGATAACAGCTCCAAACTCAATTCCTTGACCATGGAAGTGGAGAAACAGACGAGATGTCTCAAATGCTTATCACCGCAGACAGAGATGGCACCCAGGTTTCCAGTTAGTAATACCCCGCCCTGGCTCCCAGTGTGGCGCTCGGCCAGCTCAAACTCCAGAAAGTATGTTTTGCTATAATTGTGGGAAAGATGGGCACATGAAAAGGGAATGCCAGTCCCCAAAAGACACTGACAAAGTTGCATATAGGCTACAAGGAGAGCTTGGAGAACAAATCAGTGGTTAAGAGGTGCGACATGATCCCAGTGAGGGCACCAAAATGCTAATTCACGTCCTTTTGTGGCAAGGTCAGTTGCCCAGGCCCCACTACGCCTCTCCAGACTGGTCCAGAATAGTGGGTCCCTCCATGGAGACCACTGTAAGGTGAATGGAGTGTCTACAAGAGCTGTATTAGACAGTGGCTCCCAAGTGACAATTATGTTCCAGGATTGGTATCAGAAGCATTTGTCAGACGTACCCTTACAACCATTAGAAGGACTGCATGTATGGGGGTTAAGTGAGAAGGCCTACCCCTATTCCGGGTATATCCGAATTTGGCTGTCTTTCCCCACCTCCGTGGCTGGAGTGGCCGAACAAGTAGAGACCCTAGCCTTAGTGTGTCCCCCCACTGGACTGTATGATGGTGTCCCTTTGTTGATTGGAACAAATGCTCATATGTTGGAAGGCTGGCACAGTTGTGTTATGAAAACAGGGTCAAAGACTAGTAGAGCTTTAAGAGTTCGGCTTTAATTAAGAAGGCCTATGAGGCACAGAGATGCTGAAAAATAGAACCAGAGGAACGGTCGGAATTGTATGGAAGAAGGATCCTGAGTCTCTGATCCTGGCGCCAAATGCCAGTGTACCTTACAGGGAGAGGTCCGTATCAGAAAGGATGTTAAGAATAAAATATTAATGTTGGATGCACCAGGCGATGGAAAATTGCCAGAGGACTGCTGGTCAAGCCTAGTATTTTGCCCGCTAGAGCCCATGCTTATGCCAGAAGGGTAATGGTCCAAGTTCATAATGTGTCTGAAAGAGACATTCGAGTAAACAGAGGTTGCATCCTGGCTAATGTGCATTGTGCAGACACTGCAGTGCTACCCAGCAGCAAGAGTTCAAGGAAGAATGACAGAGTAGCATGCCTGACTTGTTTGATTTGGCGACTCCCGCTGCCAGCTGAATGGAAAGTGAGGATCAGTGAGAAGCTTGCCCAGAGAGACCAGGTGTTTTCTTTAAAGGAATGGGATGTAGGATGCGTGCAAGGAGCTGAGCACAATATCCGGCTGCATGAGAACCATTTCGTGAGAGGTCTCGACGCCTGGCACCTGCTGACATAGATGATGTGAGGCGGCATCTGCAGAGATGTTAGCTGCTGGTGTAATACAAGAATCCAGAAGCCTTTATGCTTCCCCCATTGTGGTAGTGAGGAAAAAGAATGGAACAGTAAGGATGTGTGTGGATTATCACCTTAAACGGCGGACTATCCTGATCAGTACACAATGCCCGCATTCAGGATGCTTGGACTGCCTAAGCGGGAGCAAGTGGTTCTCTGTGCTGGATCTCCGCAGTGGGTACTACCAGATCCCGATGGCCCCAGAGGACCGTGAAAAGACAGCCTTTATCTGTCGCTTGGCTTCTATGAATTCATGAGGATGCCTCAAGGATTTCAGGTGCCCCAGCCACTTTTCAACGATTGATGGAGCGTGCAGTGGGGACATGAACTTACTAGAGTGCCTGGTATACCTAGATGATGTTATTGTGTTTGGCAGCTCACTGGAGGAACATGAGAGCAGATTATTTAAGGTATTGGACCGACTGGAGGACTTTGGCCTTAAACTGTCCATTGATAAGTGTCAATTCTTTCAAACATCAGTAAAGTATGTGGGACACATAGTATCCACCGAGGGAATAGAGACCGACCCAAGTAAAGTTGAGGCCTTGACCACCTGGCCACAGCCCAAAAATCTAAAAGAACTGCAAAGATTCCTGGGATTCTGTGGTTATTATCGGCGCTTCATCAAGGACTATTCAAGAGTGATCCGCCTCTTACTTAACCTTACTCAAGGGTATCCCCAACCCACAAAAATACCAAAAGTCAGCGTCCTCAAGACTGAAAGAGTGTATTTTCATCCGAGTGAAGTATTTGGGGCCGCTGGACTCCTGATTGTGAGACTGCTTTTCATGAGATCATATATCAACTTACCCATGCTCCAGTGCTGGCCTATGCCGATCCAAGAAAACCTTACGTCCTGCACACTGATGCTAGCTTGCAAGGGTTGGGGCTGTGTTGTACCAAAAGCACGAGAATGGCCTGAGACCAGTGGCCTTTGCCAGTAGAAGCCTGACCCCATCCGAAAAGAACTATCCTGTACATAAGTTAGAGTTCTAGCTTTGAAGTGGGCTATTGTTGACCAATTCCATGAGTACTTGTATGGGGCTAAAATACTAGTAAAACTGACAATAATCCTTTGACCTATGTGCAGACCTCAGCTAAGTTGGATGCCACTGGCCATAGGTGGCTTTCTGCATTATCTACATATGACTATGCTCTCGAATACCGAGCAGGTCTGAACCACATAGATGCTGATGCTCTCTCCGGAGGCCTGTTCCCCAGAATGATTGGGTCCGATTGGCAGAACCTGACATTCGGCACTCTGCCGGAAGTTTGACAGGGAGGAACAAATGTCCACGGACGCAGTGGACTGCATGGTGGATTGCTTGGGACCCTCTGAGGGACATACCTGCTGCTTATTGCCACTTTTCTGCAATAGACATTGGTGCACTGCCTCAGCTGGACAATGACAGTATTAGCGGGCTCAATCCGCGATCCCATGATCAAAGCAGCTTTAGAAGCCCTCTATGCAGGAAAAGATGTGTCCAAATTCGCTCCACTGATTTGAGAACTGCACTGTTATACAAAGAAGGTCCTAAGTTGAAACTGATCAATAAACTGTTATACAGAGAAACAGTAGACAGAGGGGACAAGTAGACAAACAACAACTAGTGCTGCCCACTGCCTTCGAGACTCAGTACTGAGGTCCTTGCACAACCACATGGGGCACCTTGGTATAGACAGAACACTTGACTTGGTGAGATCCAGATTCTATTGGCCTAAGATGGGGGCTGATGTGGAGCAACACATTCGAACTTGTAGTCGCTGCTTACAGAGGAAAGCTTTGCCCCAGAGGGCTGCCCCCCTTGTTAACATCACCACCAGTGCACCCATGGAGCTGGTCTGTATTGATTTTCTGAGTTTGGAGTCAGATCAAAGAAATATCAGTAATGTGCTGGTGGTCACTGACCATTTCACGAGATATGCCCAAGCTTTCCCCACCAAAGACCAGAAAGCATCCACTGTGGCCAAAGTACTTGTAGAAAACTTTTTGTTCACTATGGGGCTCCACAAAGAATCCATTCTGATCAAGGGAGAGACTTTGAGAGTCGTCTGATCAAAGAGATGCTTTCTCTGTGGGGAGGCGAAAGTCCAGAACCACTCCTTACCACCCCAGGGGACCCACAGCCTGAACGTTTCAACCGCACTTTGCTAGATATGCTAGGCACCCTGCACCCAAAGGACAAGCCTAGATGGAGCCAACAAATTAGCACCCTGGTACATGCTTATAACTGCACCAAAAGTGATGCCACTGGATTCTCCCTACCGCCTGATGTTTGGAAGAAAGCTCGACTACCAGTAGATGTGTGTTTGGGGTCTCTCCTGATGGGGTTCAAGCTGACAACTATTTACAGTATGTGCAAAGTTAAAGGCCCAGCTAACTCATGCGTACCAACTGGCTCAAACCATGGCTGCCAAAAGAAATCTGGCCAACAAAGAAAGGTATGATAAAAGGTGAAAGCACAGGAACTCCAGGAGGGAGATCGGTATTGCTAAGAAATCTGGGACTGCATGGCAAGCACAAGATTGCTGACAGATGGCACCATCTCCCTCACATTGTAGTGGGCAAACTAGATGATCTGCCAGTGTACAAAGTAAGGCCTGAGAATAATTCAAAAGATGTAAAAACAATGCATAGAAATCATTTACTGCCCATTGGACAAATCTTAATTGAGTCTGAGCCCTAGAAGATGCCCCTCTGGACCAGTGACTAGAGCTGCTGCAAGAAAAGATCAAGAAAGTCTGCACCTACAGAAGCAAAGTTAAAGTGTTCCCCTCCACAAGTCCCAGTTGAGCATGACTGTCAGTCCATATCGGAAGAAAGTGAGAGTGACTTTGAATACTATCCTTCTACGAACTGAGTCAATTGTTTCGGGGCAATCCCTAGTCAATACTGGAGACAAAGCTGGGCCTTCTGGACTGTCTAAGCCCCAGCTTCATCCCTGGAGCCAATGCTCCCAGAAAGTGAAGTGCAAAGCATCAGATCAGATGAAATGGAATCATTGTGCATGGTTGAACTGTTTGAGCTTTCAGGGAGGAAAATGATAGATTGGGGCAGACTGGTGATACACCGAACAAGAAGAGTATTTTGAGTGCCTGACAGTCCACTGCCAGTGTCCAAAGCTCTCCATGCGAGCCAAATGTTGTGGACTCAGAAACTGTAACTCCTGGAGCTGAAAGTGCCCCAAGTTCTAGCCTCTCTACCCCCATGGAGACTCCCTGACAAGTGAGGACAATGCTGAAAATGAGGCTCAGAGTGCAGAGACTATAACAGTTCCCCTAGAAAGACTGGTCGAGCTGTAAAGCCTGTGGTGCACCTCAGTTATGATTCACTTGGGAGGCCTGTGGATTTGCCTCTCAATGTTGTCCATAAAGAGTGTATGTGTCCCCGAGCTCATTGCCCAAACTGAGCATCAGTGCTAACTCCAAGTTACTTGTGTTGCCCTCTAAGTATGGTGCCCTTGCCCCGTCCAGCCCCAAGGTAACTGATAGGAAGGGCCCCTCTCTTCAGGTTTCATGTACAAGAGGTAATAACTTGAGTTATGGTACAATGTGTATGTAATACTGTAAAGAGTGACGTACTGCAATGTTTCAGAAATGTGTTCTTGGTAAAATGATATATTGACTGATGATTACATGTGCGAGCCTAATGCAAATGTATATGGTTGCAGTTGAAACTTGAAGTACTTGCTTGGCGGACGTCAAGCTTTCCCAAACCAGGAAGGGTGTAACCCCCTGCAAATGGGGTTCCCAAAAGACTTCAGGAGCTTGCTTGAATGCTCCAAGCCTGAATGGTGTTTGGCATTTAAGCCATTTATCAGTGAGTGTTTTAGAACCTCTGGTACTGTCTCTTAAGAGCTGTCTGCTTGCAGACATAATTAGTTGTATGGGGGACTGTGTGTTTCTTTATTGAGTACCACTCAAGCTGCTGCCAATTCACTTCATTTTGCAGTCACTAGGAGTGCAAAGGAACCTATCTGAAAGATGTAACTGTTTGCCAGAAATTATTTAGAGTAATAATGAAATTACAGTTTGTCTAACCTGCTTTCTTTGCAGTCAGAACTGTGTCTGCTAGTTCCCATTCTAGTTTTGAACTGCTGAACTGGACCAATCAGTGTGGGGTAAGCTAGCTCTAAAATGGTGCCTTGACGAATCAGAACTTGGACTCATAATCTGAGCCAGCCACAAGAGGATTGTATGGGCAGTGACTCTGGGAGATGTAGTTTAGACTTCAGTGCCTTTTTGGACCAACAGCAGCAGTCTATTGTGAGTGACAGCCAATCCAGTCAAGAACTGGGAGGAACTCAAAGGAAGTGCCCGGTTTTGTCAGTTGGAGTTCAGTTGAGCTTTGGCAGTGAAGAAGGAAGGAGCCCTGTGCTTTTTCAGTGTGCAGTTTTAGTCAAAAAACGTGTGTAAGGCCCAGAGTTCCGGTCTGCAGCTTGTGTAACAGCTTGTTAGGACTGAATCCGTCCTGTGAAAAGAATCAAAGGATCTCTGAAGAGTAGAAACCAGGCTCACCCTGTAGAAGACTGGAGGAATGGCTGAAAATTGCACTCGGTCTGTCAGGAACTGAATCTGCTGTGTGTTCTCCCGGGTATTGTGCAGTAATTGCGATCGGGATACAGATGCAGCCTGCCTGGTATAGTGCTTTCTTTTATATGGATGTGTGAAGAGGTTTGTGTACCTCAAGTGAGCCCTGCTGACATTGAAGGACCTATCTTATTTGGAGGTCGTGAGTACTAATTCAGGGTTGCTCCTGTTGAATTGCCACATTAAATCCAAATGGAATTACTGTACTGCTGACTGTTTAATTCTCCTTTTCTCTGTGTGAAAGGCCCTACCAGCTGCCACGGTTTGGACTAGCCACTAGGGCTTGGGTACCCAGGGACAGTAACTGATAGGGATAGGCCTGTGCACAGAGCCATATGAATTATTAGAGTGATAAGCTAATTAACCTGATTTCCCCTGTCCTTGTTATATCCCCTAAATAAATCAGAGCTGCTTGTTTCAGCAAAGTTATACTGCCTGAGGTATTTGTCTATGTTAAAGTACTGTACTGTGATTGTTGCACTGTATCTCATTTCTGGGAGGTCCCAGTGCGGAACCAGACCTGGGGGTAAGTGTATACTGTGAAGGTAATTCTGATATATTGTGTGGGCCACTAGTGGGAAGAAAGGGGTTGCAGTGTCCCAGAGGGCTGTGACCAAGTTAGTTTAACTATTGCAAACCCTGACCTCTGGGTGGAGGCACCGCCATTGGATCCAGGCCCCTCAACCTGTTGGTGGCAAATCAGGCGGGGTAGTAGCCCCTGGGATAGCGCCATCTAGGGGTTACATTAGGATTGGCAGGTTACTACCAGCGTTTTGTGGCTAATTTTGCAGACATAGCTAGTCCGTTAATTGAACTTACAAAAGAATAAACCGGAAAATGTTCAGTGGAATATACAGTATGAACAAGCATTTACTCTCTTAAAGGCAAAGTTGTGTTCTCACCCCATTTACATAGTCCAAATTTCCAGAAGCCATTTATAGTGCAAACAGATGCATCCAATCAGGTATCGGGGCTGTTCTCTCCCAACTTGATGGGAAGAAGAACACCCATTATATTTATTAGTAGAAAATTACATTTAAGAGAGACTAAATATTCCACGATAGAAAAAGAATGTTTAGCTATTCGTTGGGCCATAAATGCACTTGAATTTTACTTATGGGGCAGAAGATTTTTGATAATTACTGATCACAATCCATTATGTTGGCTACACATAATGAAGGATCAAAATCCTCGCATCATGTGCCTTCAACCCTACAGTTTTGAAATTCAACACCGAGCAGGAAAAAAACACCATAGCGCTGATTATTTGTCACGTTATGGTGCAGATGATAATCTTGTAATAACAGACTCCGGAGTAAAAGTAAGTAATGAAAAGAGATACTTCTAACTTGGTATCTATAAAATTAGGGACTCGGGAGGAGCTTTGGGAGAGGGAGGGCTAAAGCTCCATCTCCCTTTCAAAAATGAAATCAGAGATCTGTTCCATTACAGAAACCGTAGAAAGGAAACCAATGATAATTTTATTGTTTTTGCTGAAGGATTCCATTGGTTTCTTCTTGAGTGGGGAAGAATGTGACAGATAATTCCATATACCAGGCAAAAACTTTTATTTTTTAAAGTCTGTTGCAACAGCTCTTTTTACTCTCCTATTTACTTGCTGTAATTTCTCATCTTTCCTTCCATGTTATATAGACAGGCCACCTATATAATGTTCTTTCTAACCCTTGAGTATTCCTGTCCTGGTATATGAAGATCTGCACAGCCCTTTCGTTGTTTATTTCCCCCATTTCTTCCCAGAACCTTTCTAATATGAAATGTAAAAGAAATAAAGATTTTGTAGATTAAGCTCTTTTGATATAGAATTTAAAGCTGTATAAATCCACGAGGTGGGTCCTGTAACGACCCTTTGTGTTAATTCAAGCGCTCGTCTGGTTCTAGTTTGGATTTAAATCCATTTAGCATTAGGTACCCCGTTGTTATCCCTTTCGGGACCCCTCTTGTTAAAGTAGAGTGTAAATAGTAATGCAAAACTAGCATACTACATATTATGCTAGATGTTCTGTGTAAATAATTCGGATTAAGCTCTAGAATTCTGTGGAGCATCTGCAAGGTAGAACTAGCCTGTGTTGGTCGGACCATCTGCTCCTCGATTATACGAGCAGTCTGTGTGGCAGAAACCACCCTCTTCACCCTGCTCACTCCTGAATGCTGTTTAGAAGCATTCCTACCTCCTGTTTTCTCCGAACACTGGTAAGCCTCTCTGTGCATATAAAACCTTACTGGATTTTCCCTCTGCTTGTTTGAAGTAGGGTAGGGGTTTCTCAGTACAAAACACATCCTGAATAGCAGTGTCATAAAAGCACTACGTCGGCGAAAAAATAATAGTTTTATTTAAAACTGTTTACAGCATGAAACAAAGAAATTCATTCGTTGGAGTCTGCAGAACATATAATTCATGACTTAAAAGGCTACATATATTGATATTACTTGTAAGGCTACTCTTAAAATGCTGTAGTTTGTTTGGCCTTAACCCCTCCCTTTTAAAGAAAAGCTTTGTTTGCTTAAAGTTTTTTTTAATGATTCTGACGAATGGCCTGAATTCCTGATAATAAATTCAATTCATTTCCTTGAAATAAGTTTCAGAGCAAACAAATTCCTCCCTCATAAAATTTTACCTGCTTTTAGTATGGAGTTTCCTATGCTGTACTATAGAGCTGGCCATCTGGTCACCTCCCTTATTTAAAGGCACAACACTAGGAGGTGGAGCTACTCCTGTATCTTCTGAGAGTAAAACTTCATTAAGCATTTTCTTTTTATATATTTTGGTGTTGGTAACATTGCAACTTAAAAGAAATGTTATCTTTGTGCTCATAAATAAAAATAGACTTTTTCTGTTGATTAAAGACAATCTTAGAAAGAAAAAGGGAGGAGTTAAGCAAGTCACATGTTACCTTTTGGGTATATAAGCCCTATCTTTGTTCAGTTCTGTAGATAGCCTGGTGAGGTGCAAGTATTCTGACCCCAGTGAGATGTTCACTAGCTCCTACTATTGTCCGAAATGTATTGCTTGGACGTTTATGTTTATTTTAAATAAGTAGTATTTTGTTAATTTTTTTCATCTGAAGTTCGCATTAGCTGTCCAGCTTCAATAAATTTATGATTCTGAGTATCTACATCTGTGGAACAGCATCCTCCTTAAAAACACACACCTCACACCCGCTATTACAAATTAGCAGGTTCGTACATCACCGACATCTATATGTATAGTGCAATAACAAAATAAAGTTACACAACAATTTTCTATCGCTAGTGGTCGCTACATATTTACACTCATTAACAGCAAAAGGTATTACCAGATTATTGTTACAGATACAGCTTCATAATACTGAACTGACCATGGAGAGCAGACCCCTCTCAGGTGGGGGATGGACTTTCTTCAAGTCACATGTGCATCAAGCAATCTATCAGGTGTACATAACCCATGATGTCATGAATGCGAAGTGCCTCAGAGATGTATTCCCCACAATCACCTTTACCAAGTGAGTAAACTACCATTAGTTCCCCTTCAGTTGTTTCTTCAAAGCTTCTTCACCAATTAACAGTCTGTTTTCCTTAAATCTGCCTATCGACAGTATCATGTAACACAGAACAGAGAAGCCCTGCTACATTACTGGGACTAGACATACATCAGTCAACTTTCAGTTTTAGCATGTTTCTTAACAGATACAATATGTGTAGTTAGTTGAGACCATGTGCTGGGACAGCTAACAAAACAGATTTAAGCACCTAGCATGCATAAAATAGGTAGTTAATGCTTCAAAGAGATTTTGGGGGTTTAGCAAAACATTCACAACTGACATCAGAAACTCGGATACACAAAATTCTGCTGAAATGTAAGTTTCAGACACTTCCCTTTTACCACTGAAGACACTTCATTAAACCAGGATCTGCTTCCTTTAGACATCTCCTGTACATGTCACTTGGGCCTACCTGCCATGAAATCATAATGCTCTGCCTGTGACATCACAATCTACTGCCATGGAAAGGATTCTGATGACATAAACAAAGGATTATGACTTCAGGGTAGGAAAGCACCAAGAACAGATTTAGACTTGGGAGCAAAGAGCCTGTTTTAATACAAATGTTTTAGTAACACAAACTGAATGTCCAGACATTTTAATTCGTGTGGGATGGTATGAGATCTACGTCACAGGGAGGTCAACTGTAATTTGTATTGCAGGAAGCTATAGTTTCAGAATGGATAGTAGAATTTGTTTTTAATTTTTTTGGGGAGGCAGTTCTAATCCTAGTACACAGTGTGGTGAAGTGAGCTGGTTAGAATATTACAGCCTACTGGGGGTTGATTGCTTCGTACCGGTGAAACAGATGGCTGGTTTGGGAAGGAGCAGAACAGGATTAGTGCATTCCAACATGGACCTGTGGATAAATGGGCAGGGCAGCACTGTCATATGGCGGGGAGTTAGTATAAAAGGAGGCCTACATGAGAGAAGACAAGTCACGCCACTCATTGCAGTGCCACACTTGTAAGTGTCTGGATTTATGGCAAGCAGAGTGTTAAGAAAGAAGAGGTAAAGTAAATGCTGTAGGACTTATTTCTTACTAAATTCCCTTCTATGTGCTCAGTTATGCTCGCATACAACATGCAGCATTGGGAGGAGCAGATTGAGCTAGCATCTCAGCATCTGCGGTTCTGACTTAGCACACTTTCTGGTATGCTGGTGGGTTCCCAGTTTGTAGCAGTTTCATGACTCTCAGCATGGAGTTAGCAGCCTCAGAGCTGAAGTGCAGTACCTGAGAAGCAGTTAGCAAGAGAGCCCCTGGATGTTGTAGGTCCATTACCTCAACATGCACCATGTGTTGGCACTGGTGGATGGACTGTAGTGGTGGGAGTGTGTGGGGGAGGAGGAGTGAAATTAGCATGAGAGAAACTCTGGGGGTACAAACCCAGAATCAGTTAGCACCACTGGAAGAATCAGTTTATGGGAACTGCTCCACAATGAAAGCAGAAGTTGTTACCACTGAGGGTGTGGATCCATCCAGCAAGGATGCACTAGAACCAGGGGGGGGCAGACAACATCAAGGAAGGCAAGAACTGCATCAAAGTATCTTTATTTACTCATGTTTCTGGTACTTGGGAGATGCACTAGACTTTTATGGCATACTTGTGACATGAATCTACCATGCCGCAGTGACAACATAGTTGTCGACATCTGGCACAGTGACAGACACAATGCCGACAGTCAGCATTGTGCTGTCAGGATTAAAATGCTGTTTTGCGGGGGCTTTGCCCCCGCAGCCTCCTCTTCTTTAAATAACAAACTCTGAGTCAGAGTTGTTCCAGGCTGGGGGTGAAACACCAGGAAAAACAGTGCCGGTATACAGCAGGACCATTACAGCGACCTAGCAATATTTGTCACTGTAATGGTCTTCACTGTAATAGTTTAATTATGCTGATGGTATACATTGTGACATAAGCCTGGTACATTACTTGTACAATAATTATGAAAAGGGCAGGATATACAGTAACAGCATAGTTATACAAAAGCACAACACAACATACAATAACACTGAGGCAATTGGTTTAAACAGCAATAATACTTGTAGGAGACCCTATAGTTAGAGTGACAGGGGGGCTGGAATGCCATTCTTACCAAGTGGAGATCCATTCTGTGCTTCCCAGGGATGACTGCAAAAAGGGTGACTCCCTAGGTAGAGAAGCTGATCAGCTCGGAAAGAGGAAAGTCACGTGTTGTGCTACACCCACATACCAATCACCTGGCAAAGCACAGAGGAGGTAAATTTCAGAGAGACAGGCAGTAGGCTGTGGGTGATAGCAGATATGGTAACCTTCTTTGAGGTGCAGCCAATGCCAGATGCAGGACAGAACAGAAAGCCTGCAATCAGTTCAATATGTGGTTGAAAAAGGGCTGGTGTGAAGGTGAGGGGTTCCACTATTTAGGGAACTGAGAATCCCTTTGCGAAGATACTACAGTAGGCTGTTTTTGAAAGATGGCCTACGTCTAAACTAGTGGGAAACCAGTGCATTAGGGCAGAAGCTTGAAGTACCTGTCAGTAAGATTTTAAACTATGCAAGGAAAGGGACATGTAACAGATGAAATATAGGGATACACAAGAACACACAAAGGGAGCCAAGTCAGCTATCCAACAGCACACATAGAACATAAAACATACAGGAAGCAGGCAAGAGACAATGTGGCAACAGTAGAAATCAAAATTATACAATGGCAAGAAAAATCTCTGGGCTCTGATTGATCGGTTTGAGACTAGACCCGTGATGTGATCCCAGCACATCACAGATCTAGATGCAACACACACTTGACTGTGTTAAATGTTTAAAACAAATTACTCCACAGCCAATTTCTAAGTCACCCACACTTGACATGTCTGCCATGGAGTTTGCTAGTACTTCCGACTTAAAATCAAAATAAATCATTCCCTTTAAAGAACTACCAAACCCTGTGTTATGTTCATCTAACAATTACATTTAATCCTTGTGCATATTCTCTAGATTTAAACCCAAATTAAAAGTGAAAGTGAAGCTGCCAATGCAGCTGGCCTTACTATCCCCAAGCAGCCAGCTTCCTGCCCCTACTCAACAGTGCATAAGCTCAACAGTGGCTTGTAAATTTTGCTGTGGAAAAGTACTGCCAAACAAGTAATACCATCATGTCTGAGTTCACGAAAAAAAAATCATTCTGAAACAAAGCTGTCACTGCAATCTGTTTCATTGATAGCACAGTCACTACTCTGCATTATGTGCATATGTGCTTTTAAACAGCACTGTGCACTATGCTCATGGAGCAACACCAGCAACTTCAATGTTTCCTGGCATCTTCTCCCAGAATGAACTGTAAACATGAGGGCAGTACTGGCAAAAGCAGAGACTTAAACAGAGTGAGAGTGTGTGTGTGTGTGTGTGTGTGTGTGTGTGTGTGTGTGTGTGTTTGTGTGTGTGTAGCAAGGGTGGTGGAAGAAGAAATAAAACTGCAAATTGAAAAGTTAAGGCGTGGGGGAGTGAAGCAAATCTGGAAGCAACAAGGGAGGTCGACAGTGAAAATGCCGACCTCCCACTGTGCTACGACACAATACCGACTCAGGTGTTGTGCCACCCATTCTACCAGTGTTTTCTGTGGGAGCTATGCCCCACACCCCTCATGCAGGGCTCTGCTCCCACACCCCATGGACTTTGGGATTATCAACTCCAGGTCAGAGTTGGTCCGGGAGGGCAGAACTCTAGAGGAAAGTGAAACACGGAAAAAGGAACATTACAATGACTGTCGCCATAATGGTCTTTTTTTTCGTGTTTTACCATCGGGGTGTCGATCTGAAGGGGTGTACAGGGCAAATTTCCACTTCTTGGTCATCTGCCTCTGCTGCCTCATGCATGATAGTGTTGTATGAAATTGAAATATTTCACCCAGAAAAATATTTTGCATAATTTGCACATTTCGCGACATATTTTGTGGGGTGAAATGTGAAATTCACCCAAGAGTGACAAAATTTCACCACCTGTGGGTGAAATTTCATAATTTTCACCACTTAAGACTCCCGATGTCTAGTGGACCCCCCAGCTGCTCAGTTACCCTCATGTCCTCCTTGTATACTCCTTATAAAAAAAAAAAAAGTCAAATCCCACTCCCTGGTGTCTAGTGGACCCCTACTCCCACCCTCTCATCAGTCACACAGCATCCACTCAGCTGCCCCCAGTACCCTGATCAGGCCACTGGCACAGCCCTCCACTCACCTCCATGGCGGCCAGCCCGATGAGCCACGTCAATGAATCAGCGCGCTTGTAGCAAGCACATGCTCATTCATTGGGCGCTCAGTCAGGCTGCTGGCCATGAAAGTGAATGGAGGCTATGCCAGTGGTCGACTGAAGTACTGAAGGACTGTGACTGATGAGAGGGTGAGAGTCCACTAGACACCATGGAAGGGATATGATTTTTCTCAAAGGAGGACATGAGAGTCAGTGGGGAGGGCTTTATTCGATTTCGGCCAGTGATCACCTAGGGAAGGGGCCACTAGACACCAGGGAGAAATAAAAATGTTTTCTACATTTGGGCTGGTGAGTGCCGGGGGGGGGGCACTGCATGCTCATTTGCTGGGGGAGAAATTGCAGGTGGAATTTCACTGCAATTTCACAAAACATTTTGCACGGCAAAATTGCCAATTTCATTGCAATTTCACTGGTGAAATTTTATTTTTCAACATTTCTAATGCACAGTTGAAAATAGAACAAAAAAAAAAAACTAGCTTCCAAACAGCACACAGAAAAAGCTGCAGATAAGATGTTTGAGGGAGCAGATTACAAAAAGGAGACATGACACAGAGACACATTCAATGAAGTTACAGAGAGGGAGGTGTGTGTGTGGGAGGGAGGTGACAGAAACACAATTACATCACAGCAGCTCCACTCTACAGGCCAAAATAAATCAGCATTACTTTTTGTGTAAGTATACTTACCCACTGAAAGATGAGTAAAATTTTAGAAACATAGAAATTGACAGCAGATAAGGACCACAAGACCCATCAGTCTGCCCATTTTCTACCTTATCAATGTACATACAGTAGCCTTTACTCTGTCAATGGCCTATCTATTCATACTCATCTGTATTGCTTCCTTATGCCAATCCATGCCTGTTTGAAGCCCTGCACTGCATTCATATCCACCACTTCTTGAGGTAGGCCGTTCCATGCATCCACCACCTTTTCTGTGAAACAGAACTTCCTCACATTACCACTAATCGGCCTCCTCTAATCTCATGCTGTGTCTTCTTGTCCTGCTATTTTTCTTATATTGAGACATGTTAGACTTTTCACCTTGTTAATGCCCTTGAGATGTTTGAATGTTTTGCTCATATCACCTCTCTCCCTCCTTTGCTCTAGGGTATACATACTGAGCTCTGTTAATCTGTCCTCATATGTTTTCTGATGCAGTCCCTGCACCATTTTGGTTGCCCTTCTCTGGACTGCCTCCATTTTGTTAATGCCCTTGTGCAGGTGCGGCCTCCAGTACTGCATACAGTAGTCCAGATGGGGCCTAACCAGTGTCTTATAATGAGGGACTATTACTTCCCTTTTATGACTTGTGATACCCTACTAATACACCTAACATCCCTCTAGCCTTACCAACTGCTTTAGTGGTCTGCTTGGATGATTTCAGATCATCTGTGATGATGATGCCCAAGACTCTTTCTTCCTTGTGACTGCCGGCAACTCCCTTCCAACCTAAAGGTAGTTTCATGGTTTCTCTTCCCTATGTGCATGATCTTGCACTTCTTTGTGTTAAACCCCAGTTGCCACTCTTCCGACCATTTGTCAGTTTTCCAGATCTCTTCTCATTTTACCCACCCCATCTGGATCATCTACTCTGTTGCGGATCTTGGTGCAATCTGCAAACTGGCAAATCTTGCCTTCAGTCCATCTGTATCTCTGATGAAGATATTAAAGAGGACTGGCCCCAGAGACTGATCCCTAGGTACCCCACTTGTGACTTGCATCTCTTCTGACTGTATACCATTTACCATCACTCCTTGTTTTTGCCCGCCAACCAGTTTGCCACCCAGTTGACCAACTTCTGTCCCACCGAGCCTACCCAGCTTATTAATCAATCTTCTGTGTGGAACAGTATCAAAGCTTTGCTGAAGTCAAAGTAGGAGACATCAACTGCACCCTTTGGTCTACCACTCTGGTTCCCAGTCAAAGAAATCTATGAGATTAGTTTGACAGGAGCTTCCTGTTGAAACCCATGCTGTCTTGGATCCAGTGCTCTCATGGATTCCAGGTGCTGCACTATCCTTTCCTTAAGTAGTGCCTCCATAATCTTGCTCACTACTGATGTAAGACTGACTGGTCTGTAGTTCCCCTGCCTCCTCCCTGCTTGTGGAGTAGGATCACATGAGCCTTTCTCCAGTCTTCTGGGACCTCCCTGTGCTCAGAGACTCACTAAACAGTTCTGCTAATGACTCTAGTAGTTCTACCTTAGCTCCTTTAGTATCCTGGGATGTATGCCATCAGGTCTTATTGCCTTGTCCACCCTGAGCTTAGCGAGCTCTTGTAGAAACCTTTCTTTGCAAAGGGACATGTGTACACCTTCCTCCCCACCATGTCCATGGTGCTGAGCTGTGGCTCGTTCACCTTCTCCCTCAGTAAATACTGAGAAGTAGTATCTATTTCGGATAGATGCTTTTCCTTGTTCCTCCTCCACACACTCCCCCTTATCCCTTTGATCTTAGCAATACCCCCTCTGGACTTTCTCCTTTCACTAATGTATCTATAGAAAGTCTTGTCCCCTTCTTTTACTGTTCATGCTAGTGTTTCCTTGGTTTGGGCCTTTGCCTGCCTTACTGCCTTCCCTGCTTCCCTTAGGGAAGTTTGGTATGACTCCCTATCTTCATCCCGCTGCATTCCCTTATATTTCCTGAAGGCCATCCTTTTGGCTCTGATCTTTTCTGCTACTGCTTGAGAACCAAAGTGGTTCCTCCTTCATTTTGCTCCTGCTTTTCTCCCTAACACAATGAGATGTTGCTTCAAGTATTACATCCTTAATGCTTGCCCAGTTTGCCTGTACCCCCTCACCTGTATTTCTTTTTGCCAGGGCTAGCTTAACTCTGTTGGCCATCTTATCAAAGTCAGCTCCTCTGAATTTCCATATTTTTGCCTTGGAATGGGATGATTTAGCTCTAGTGGCCAAACTGAACCATACCATGTGATGATCATTGGCCCCCAGGTGACCTTCTACCTGGAAATCTGTGATCCTTTCCCCATAAGTCAGTACTAGATCCAGGATAGCCCTATCTCTTGTGGGTTGTTGTACCAATTGTTTGAGGCCCTCCCGCTGCAAGGAATACACTCTGTGTCTAGTTCTGGTGGATGTTCTGTTGAAGTCTCCGATTATCAGAACTGCCCCTTTAGCTGTCATGTTTTGTATATCAACTAACAGTAATATGTCTATGTCCCCCCTCATCTGGAGGCCTGTAGACAAACCCAGTTTGTATGGCTGTCCCATTTCCTGTTTTCAGGGTGACCCACAGTTCTTCCAGCTCCTTATGTGTATTCTGAATTTCTGTAGCTTTGATATTCTCATTGGCATAAAATGCCACTCCCCCTTCCCCCTTGTTGCGCCTTGGTCTCTTTTGAACAGTACATAGCCAGGTACTGAAGTCTCCCAAGTTTGGTTACTGGTGAACCATGTCTCGCTAATGGCTACTATGTGCAGCTTAGCCTCTGTCATTGTTGCCTCCAGGTCTGGGGTCTTGTTTTCTTTTAATTTACAGGTTTACATTTTTTTAATTGTATTTGTTTACAACTGAGCCATTGTATAATTGGAATAATGCACTGCAGTGTCTGTGTGGTGTAAGCAATAAGACATGATAGGGTGAGGATTATGGTGACATAATCGCATGCATCAGGTACGTTGTTAGGCATGAGGTACAGCTCAGTGCAGTTAAATGTACCTGAGAAGTGCAGTTATTTCACCATATGGCACACCCTTGAAGTGTCATTGCTCTTATAAAATGGAATTTAAATATGACTTAAAATGAATGAAAATAAGAAGAAAGTGTTTTAAAAAGATAAAAATTGGACTTTTCCTTGAAATATACTTCCATTTTATCTCTGAATACAACAAATAGTCCCTATTCTGGTAACTGTGAGGTTAGCTAAAATTATAAAACATAATGAAAACTGTGTGTGGTACACATATTTATAAGAAAAAAAAACATCCTGCATTTTAAATCAAGACAGGTACTGTTTCTTAATGGAAATGTGTTAACAACTTTAAACCTGCTAGATTGCCTTTTTTGTGTGGTGGGTGATAGATTTCACCTCAAAATACCCATGTATGATTCAAATATATGTGCTTTTATAAACTTAAGGAATGTATTTCAGCAGTTTGGATCTGCCTTTGCCTATGTAACTGTTTCCCCACTTTTGCTCTGTTTTTTTAAGTATTATTGCCTAATTTCTTCATCCTGTTGTTTTGTTTCCTCTCTCTTTCCCCACATTCAAGATATGGAATGTTTACCATGGAATACAGGGATTCAAAATTCTGCTCAGTTCTACTGGCAGAATGTTCCTCTCCAAACATACTGTATACACACACACACACACACACACACACACACACACACACACACAAAACAAAGGCCAATTCTAGAGCCACAGACTCAATTATCTCACTTTCAGGGAAAGCAGAAGAGATTTTCCTGATGAGCAGTTAAAGACAGAAGGAGGATTTTTCATTGTTAGCAAAGAAACAGTTGTAATGAAAACTATGAACAATACTTAATGTTTCTAATTTGTTTATGTGTGTAAGCAGTGTGTGATGATCAGGGAAACAACATTTAATTGATTTTTTTAATTTTTATTTAATATAGTTTTATTTTTAGGGCCCAGTTAAAGGTTTTTGTACACTGTAAAGGTAGCTGCCATGTTTGTGAAGGAAGATCAATTCTGGTTGTAGGGGGGCTGATGGAAGATAGTTCTGGTTGTGGGAGGACTGATTTGCTCATTGTGTGATGTGGTTTAGGACCAGGATGACCATGCATTATGCTCTAATATTGAATGGTCACCTGACTGGTTTTAACCAATTAAAGTTCTTTGATTTTAGACCATTTTATAAGCTGGGATGACATCACTTCTCAGGTGTTAGATGCATGACCTCTGGCCAGTGCTCAACCACCTGAGGAATATTGTGTCCCAGCACGATACTCACCTGCATGCATCATTCCTTAATTCAACACAGTTAAGAGAACAAGGGGTGGAGCTAGAGCAAATGGCTAGAAATGTATACAACTCCAAGAAGCTTAGGTAATAAAAGGATGAACTGCAAGGGTATCTCATGATATTGGTAAAGCAATTTAAGCAAGTCAATCTGGGCGAAGTCAAAATGGCATGTGTAAAAAGGGCTATGTGCACTTAATAGCACATAGTAAGTACAGTGATACTGTGTCTGTAGACAGTATTAGCTGTTTGCAGTATAGAGGGGTATGTTTATTGTGCCAGTACCAAGCCGGCCATCTGGTGTGGTGGTTAGAGTCACCACCTGTATGTCTGGAGGACCTGGGTTTGGGACTGGCTGTAGGGTTATTCATTTTATTTGTTTGTTTGGGTGGTAATTTGTGGGGTTTTGAAGTCCCATTCCCCCCGCCCTCCCAACTGTGTTCCCCCCACCTGCTGGTTGCCTCCCAACATTCTCCCCACTGACTGCTGTCCCCCCATGATTTAGCCCCATTTCTAGGTTTCCCTCTCCCCCATTATCAGCCTCCCCTGGAGTTGATTGTAACAGAAAGGAGGTGTGGGCAGTGGGGACATAGCTTCCCATAAAATTTAAGTTCACATTGCCCCTTGCACAGTATGTAAGCACTGGTCACTGACTGTGGTAGTTGATGTAGTGTGCATTACTGCTTTTGGCATTTGGCATTTTGTAGTTGCTCTTTTGTTCGGCACCAATTTTGATGCACTCCTACAACATGGAACCAACTGCGAGTAATAGTGTTTGCAGAGAATATGACTATAGTGGCAGTAATTGAAACACTGGAAGTCAAAACAATAGTTGGGACCTAAATTTCACTGGCTATGCTCTATTTAGGAGGGAAATGGAGGAAACCCAGGAAAAGGGTTATAGTGTATGTAGAGGATATAAATGTCTAAGAGGACATATCTGTTGTATGGGGAAGTTGAGTCACTATGACTCTAACAATCAGATAATGGGAGATTGAATATACTGTAGGATAAAGTAAGGCGTGATCTATAGGTTGCCAATCCAAGTAGTGAACAAAGATGAGTTGCTAGAAGGAAATTAGAAAGGCAGCTAGTCAGTGCAGAACTATACCCATGGAAGACTTTAATTTCCAAAAATAGACAAGGTCATTAAGAATGGCAGTAGGCCAAAAATGTCAGAAGTTTATACAGATAACACAGGACTGCTTTTTCACACAATGTTTAAGAGAAACAACCCGGGAAGGGGAGGGGTTGTAATTTTGGACATGGTAATATCCAACCAGGACATATCAGAAATATCTTAATTGAGGACATAATTGAACAGAGTGACAAAAATTATATTAAGAAAGACACTCAGCAGGTAACGGATATTGTGAGGTCAGCACTATATATGTTTAAGAACATTCTGAGACAGTCTATTCCCAAGAACAAAATTTATTTATTTAAACATAAAACATGGTACAACAAAACAGAACAACCTCACCCATAAATTTTGAAGACAGTCATAGATGGTACAGGAGGGGAACTTCACTGCATTACTTACTGCTGTACTTTCATTTTACATTTCCTGTGCACAGGCTGTTAGGATATCCTGGTAATGGATGCGGTTAAAACCTTATAAAATACCAGCCCAACAAAGCACTAGAAACCAAACTAAACGCTATGTCGCAGTTAAACAGTGAGTCTCCTCTAATAGTCAGTTTAACTGGGACTTAGCATTTAGTTTTGGTTTCTAGTGCTTTGTTAGGCTGTTTTTTAACAAGGCTTCAACTGCATTACCAGGGTATCCCAACAGCCTTTGCACAGGAAATGTAAATGTAAAATGAAAGCGAAACGAAAGTTTAGTAGTAAGCAATGTGGAGAAGTTCCCCTCCGGTACCATCTATGACTGTCTTCAGAATTTATGGGTGAGATTGTTCTGTTTTGTACTACCATGTTTTATGTTTAAATAAATACATTTTGTTCTTTTGGAACAGACTGTCTCAAAACATTTTCTGTTTAAACATATATAGTGCTGACCTCACAATATTAGTTTTATTTATTTATTTGCTTTCAGAATTACCTTTGAGTCAGAGACTCATTTATAGAGGTTCCACATCTGAGCAATAAGTATAAGAATAACAGTTACAAGATTTTAGAGATTGCAACAAGGCAGTACATAGTGCAACTATATAGAGGTATAGATTTAGGATACAACTACTAATAAATGAAGTGGAAGACCAAGCAAGACATGTTTTATCAACAGTTCTTTTGTCTAAGTGCATGAAGGAAACCCAGGATGTTCTCCCTTGTTCCAGAGCAGTTACCTGCTGATTGTCTTTCTGGATCGTTTAAAGCTCCGAGGTAAAGTGCACTCCCCTAATATTTTGAGAGTCCATCCTTCACTGAAGGGGTTTTGGTGCTTTGCAGAAATTATATTAAATTCAACACTGTGCCAGGATGTCTGGTGCTGACTGGTGTGGCAGGGCCGGGCATCTCTTGGATGCCTGATGCATTGGGAAGGTCACCTTCTTCCATTGCACAACTGTCCCCTGGTGACCCAGGGGGGGTGTTGTGCAGGAAGGAATAAGTGGTTTCTCTGGGGAGACCTTACATCGGCACATACCCACTCACCTGATAGGTGATGCTGAGGCATCTCCAAACCAGAGTAGGGGCCAGCAGGGGAGCACCGAAGGTAGGGTGGGGCTTACCCACACTTCTGATAGCCCTGATAGCAGATTGCTGGGTCACGTCTCAGGATCATCCCTTGGAGTGGAATAAGGGGAGGGCCTAGCAGGGGACAAAAATACCCCCAGCAGCACTGGGAAGAAGAAGCCACCCTGCCACGATGCCACAGCATGTCACTTCTCCTCCATGCCTCGCCACTCCTCCTCATGGGCTCTGATCATTGAGTGACATATCTCCTCCTGGCTTGGAGCCAGGGGTCCTGCCTATGGGTGACAAGCTGTGGGTTATGGTTGGGGTGTCCAGGGAGGTTGTAAAGTGAAAGCTAGTGATGGGTAGTAGCACTGAAGAACTCCTGCAGTTGGCAAAAAGGCTTGCATAGAGTGGAAGGAGGTCCCAGCAGCTGGCAAGGTGAAATGGGGACAACAATGGAAAGTACAAAATATCAACACTGTGTTGGAATCTCAGCAAATGAGATCCAGCACTGCAGAACTGGACATAGCAAGACTGACTTTGATAAAATGAAAGCATTATTTGAAGATAAGTTGAAGGACATACATAAAATAGAGAGGGTAGAGAATAAGTGAGTGCCAATTAATGGGAAGTAAGAAGAGCTGCTCAGAACTGAATAAATTATAATAATAATTCTAATAAACTAGTGGGAGGATGGGTAGGGGCCTGTTACAATGCTGCCATATCATCACAGGAAAGGGGGGTGGCTATTTTGGTCAATATGAACTTGCCTCATAGAGTTGCTAGGATGGTAGCAGACTCCAAGGAAGGGAGATATGTGTTTATATTTGGGGAATTATATGGCAAGCAGGTTACCTATGAAAGCATCTATGCACCAACAGTTTTTGATCCACAACTTTATCACATGCTGCCAGACCTTCTGCATAGGGAGCAGTTCCCCAACTTGATTATAGGGTGCTTTATCTGTGTAGTGGAACCACAGTTAGATTACTTGGTGGGGGTGGCAAGGCATCATGTGGTGTTAGCTCACTGGCTGGGAGGCTTGATTGACCTGGACCTCATGGATTCATGGCATACAGTGAATCCAGGGGCCAGAGAATTCACTTTTTATTCATATCCTCACAAAATATGGTCTGTACATGGCTACAGTATATCTATATACCAGTGGCCTTATAAGGGATGGTGCATGATGTTTCTCATAGCCCCATCTACATACCGGATCATGCTATGGTCATGTGTGAAGAGACATAGGGGGCAAGCTAGGAAACTTCCTGATGGTTTCTGACTCACTTGTAAAGAGGAGTTCCAGCAATATCAGAGGGACCAATGGGATCTTTATATGGAGACCAATGCAACTTTGACCCATCAAAGTCAACACTGTGGGAGGCGAGGAAGACATACATCTAAGGCACGACTATTAGCGTGTGACAGCATGGAAGTGCAAGAGGAGGGATGAACTTGTGGAACTAGAGGTAAAACTCAAGGACCTGGAGAAAAAAGTTGTGGGGTGATATGGAGCTCTTGTGAGAACTGACAGCTATGAAGGAGGCAATGAATCTCCTCTGCACGGAGAAGCTGAGATGGCATTGCATTTTTCCCAGCAGTGCATTTTGAGTGGGGCAACAAGCCAAGTCCACTTCTTGCATGCCTGGTAAATGGCTGCTTGATGTCACTGAAAATACCACCAACAGCTTAATCTGGTTCAAGTTCAGTTGGCATTCATCTGTATCCCCCTCCCCTGGGTCGTGCCTGAAAATAGGCAGGATTTGTCTAGTGCACTTACCTGGTCAACAAAAACTAAATAAAATAAATAAATAAATAAATAAAAATGTAATTTTTTTGAATAAAATTTATTGCCACTATTATTACTACTATTCAGATTCCATAGAGAATACACTGGAAGGGATTCGGCAAATTTTTAACACAAGTCCCTTAATATGAATGAAGCAGTTGACATGTTTTTGAGGGACTGGCAATACCGAAGCCTCAGAGAAGAGAGAGGCACTGAGGGTGCCAATAATGTTGAAAAATCACAAGGGCTCTAGGTTCCCTAAAGTGAGGGAAGGCAGGGAGGCCAGATGGCTTCATGGCTGAATATTATTAAAAATGTGTGTGGTAAATGACCAAGCCTCTGCTCAATATGTATGAGGTGGCTAAGGAGGGGGAAAGGCTACTTGCCTCATGCTACCTGGTCTTTATATGTGTCCTTTCAAAGCCCAGAAAGGATCCCTTAGAGAGTGTCTCTTACTGTCCTATATCACTTCTCAACTGTGATTAGACAATCTAACCAAAATATTTGCTAGGCAACTGGAGGGAGTGCTATCACATACAGTGCACCTGGACCAGAATGGATTCATACAGGGGTGCCTGTCATATCACAATATGTGGTGATTACTGAACATGATGCACTGGGGGTCTTGTCATCCAGGTACAGCACATGTGTTGTTGATGGACACGGAGAAAGCATTCCAACACACAGAGTGGGAGTACCTCTTCGAGGTGCTAGGGAAATTAGGGTTGGTAACAGAATTTGTGGATTTGGTAAAACTCCTGTACACAGAACCCAAGGCTCAAATTTTGGTAAATGGAGGGCTCTCAAAGGAATTTTGTCTGCACAGAGGCATGAGGCAGGGATGCCATCTTTCCTACATGTTATTCACACTGGTGATTGAACCACTGGTCATTAAAGTATGAACTACTGTATGGAAGGAATAAAGGGAGCAGGAAGAGGCCACGGAGCATCAGCATGAGATAACTTGTATGCAGATGACCTCTTACTATTTGTTACAGAACCGCAGACCTCTATGCAACTGTTACTGGAAGTGATGAGGAGCTTTGCAGAATTTGGGTACTAAAGTTAAATCTGAAAAACTTTTAAACACTAAGTCTGGGACCTGAAGTGTTGGATAGGTTCAAAAGAAGTTGGGTCTCAAAACAGTAGTCATAGCCCTTATACAGTATACCTAGGTATTCAGGTGGGCAGGGATACTGGGCAGTTGTACACACTGAACTACAGACCACTGTTTAGCACTATATTAGCAGAACTAGAAAGGTGGAGGGCTTGCCAATTTTGTGGATGGGGTGCATTAACCTGTAAAATGAACACCCTATCTAGGATCTTATATATTATGCAGATGCTCCCTATGGCCTGTCCAAAGCAGATATTAATGATTTGAGAGGGCTTCTCTGTCTTGATATGGCAGAATAAAAGACCCAGGATGAGCCTACAGAGACTCAAAAGTGCAACAGAGCAGGGGAATCAGCTTTCTGGACATAAATGGATATTTCCAGGCTATAGAGCAGAGACATACTGTATATATGTATAAGTTATTTATTTTTATTTAGTTTTTATTGACCGGTAAGTGCACTAGACAAAGTCTTGCCTATTTTCAGCCACGACCACCAACAGCTTAACCTGGTTCCAATTTCAATTGCTTACCATCTTAACCACCCCGGTTGCCCTGAAAAGGGACTTCTAGGCCAGTGGGCTTACCGGGTCAACAAGAATCAACAAAACAAACAAAACAAACAATGTCAACTGACCTTGAACCAGATTAAGCCATTGGTGGTATTTTTAGCGAATGGGAAATTTGGCCAGAGGCACCAGGAAATTCCCCTACTCACCTGTAGGGGAACCTCTGGCTGACAAGATGGCGGGACGTCAGTCCTGGAAGGAGGATGGTTGGTTGCTGTGGAGTTGGGAAAGCAGGCCCTCTTCCACCTTGTCAAGGCCTGGGGATACAGGATTGATTTTGATTGAAAGACAGGAGGAGAATGAGTTGGTAATGGAACAAATGCAAGTAAAGATACTTTAGGTATCACTGAAAATGCTATGTCTATGCAGGAGGATAATGTGGCTATAGTAACTGACCCTGAAATATCAGAAGGTATGGACTTGTTGCAACCTGACCTCAAAAATTATTCAGCTGAAACCTTGCAGTTAAAATGATTACTTGAACTGGAGAAATGGAACTTTACACTAAAAAGCTGTCACTGCAGCAGAAAATCGTTGACTACAAATTGACAGTACTGTTGACATTGTCAGCGAAGATCAGCTGAAAGGCTGGAATGTCTCGAAAAGTGGCCTACCAGTGAAGAGCATGGACATACATCTGCTACAGCCACGATTTATGTGCTTGACAACCCTGTAAGTACAGCTTCTGTCTCTAATGCTGTGCAAAATTGTAATGGAAGTAATCTGCATGCTCTTGGCGAACAGAAGATTGCAGAGGTAGCCCCAGTCTGGTTCGTGCATGCAGCATTGCAAGGAGCCGGATGGGAGAAACAGCCCGGATCACATGAATGGGTATCGGGGAAATCTCCCTTCCGAATGCCGACTTCTGATGATTTTCCCCATACTACCAAATCCTATTGTAGTCCCTCCAAAAATACATGAGAGAAGTGCAGTAGATCCTTTAATGCTGCCGGAAGAACTGCATCTTACACAGCACCTGATGTTAAATTTGCCATCTACAGAGGCCCTGCAGCCTCCTCATGCTGATGAATTACCTGGCAGCTCAGCACGAGTTCCAGCCCCCTAAACAAAAAGGCTGAAGCTCCCAAGAAAACATTCTCTTCCTTGTTTTGTCAGCCAATACTTTCTGCAAAGCGGCATAATGCCGTCTGATTAACTTATTTAGGAGGACTGCAGGACTTCCGATTGACTATTTTGTGGTCAGATCGCTATTAAAAGATTCCTTTAAAATTCTTCCTCTCATGAAATTTACGCTCTGACACACATCTCTGGAGAGAACAATCGTTGACATCAGTTTCAAAACTGATTGTGGCTTAGAAAGATTCTGGCTAAGTATCACTCCTTAATAAATTCTGCTTATGGTCCCCTTTGTAGCCAATCCTCTAACAAAACCAGCACACAAAACTGTTAACATTTTACTTTGGAATGAAGGAGTGGCTATGGCAGATATTCTGTACTGGCTGAAACAACATTGTACAGTTCTTGGAGACCTAGAAGTTATTTTGGACGGTGAGAATATTTGGACTGGGGATGGAGGGTAAAGTTTTGCTGAAAACTGCAGATTCTGGTATTATGCACTTGCCAAACTCCTTCTTTCTAGGAAGAGATAGGGGTGTTGTTCTACCCAGGTCAGCCAAACGCCTGCTATAGCTGCAGAGATACTAACCATCTTAGCAGTGCCTGAGATAAAGTGAAATGTAATTTGTGTGGTACTGGGGCATGTAAGCACTAACTGTTAAATAAAACAAAATGTAATCTATGCAAGGAAATTGGGCATACTTTTCAGAACTGCATCTGGGCAACTCCCAGCCAGGAGCATCACGATGAAGGAGCTGGCCAGCACATCATAATCTCCAGGCCCAAAAACTAAGATTAGAAACAAACCTTCCTCAGCACCCTTAGCATCAATGCAAGGTAGTTCAGAAACTAACCCCTCCACACACAGGGTGGATCCTCCATCTGTTATAATAGAACCTACAGAGATCCCTACTCCGCCTAATTCTGTGGAAGTACAGACCTCTGTCCCCAGAGCCAACAAAGTTATGCCTCCCCAAAAGAGCCTGTTCAGATGGGTATTAGACAGTCTGCTAGATCAAAGCTAAAGCAGCTCCCCCCCCCCACAAAAGCAACTAAAACCACCCTGATCACATTAGCAAATCAGTATGAAATTTTGCAAGATACATCAGCTGATTCAGGTGAGGACTCGGAGTCCTCCTCAATCTCTTCTTCGCACCCCGAGGGTACTACGGACACGGAGATATGTTCAAAGGGCAAAGGATCCCAAAAGAGAAAGGCCAGGACTAAATCGAAGGGAGGAACAGTATGCAAGAAAAATATGGGAAAGCATTTAAATGTATTGTTTTGTTTTTCCATGTCTGGTACACCCTACACTATACGACTGATGTCTGAAATTTTACACTGCCACACAGTAAATGTGAAAAGCATTATAGCTGTTAGACAAGCGACAAACAATATTTTCCTTTTTGGCTACTCTGCACCTGGGTATTTTCTGCTTACAAGATACCAGGTTTCACACAGCCCATGAAATAAGGCAAGCCCAGAGGGAGTGGATCCCTGGTCCTTCTTCCTGGTCAATAGGACAAGAAACTTGCTCTGGAGTTGGTATCCTAGTTTGTTTGCCATCCTTTAAACTACTAAAATTCTATGATCTAGTTCCTGGAAGGGTATTAATACTTAATGTAGTGACTGACACCAAAACTTATTGTATAAGTAATCTCTATGCGCCTCAATCAAAACTGCTCACAAGGATATATTTTTAGTAATTCAACCATATCTACATACCTCTATAGAAATAATTTTCTCAGGTGATTTTAACTGTGGTCTGAGTTTGAAAGATAAAAGTGCACAGGCTAAAGCGAGGAAACTATATTGTGACACCCAAGCTTTAAAAATATTCTGCACACTGCAAGATTAAAGGATGCCTATTCAGAGGTGGCAAAGCAGCATACACCTACATTTCAGAAAGGTGCCTTAACCACTAGAATGGACTTTATTTTTGTATCACTATCCATCAATATAGGTTCTGCTACAGTTACCCCTCTTGAGTTCTCTGGCCACAAAATGGTAACTATTTCACTGGCAAATAGACTCTCAGAAGGTAAAGGCTCTGTTACATGGAAATTTAACACTAATGTATTACAAAATGATACCTTTATGGAAACATTGACCCAATTTTTAGAAGCAAGAAAGTCAGTCTTAGTCTGGTATGACAACCCTATTAATTGGTGGGAGGATACAAAGGTAGACTTAATTAAATTTCTGAAACAGTATAGTAAAAAGAAAAGTAATTCAGAGTACAAGTATACAAATTAGCCAGTCTGGGAGTGGGTCCCAAGATGGTAGCCCAGGTAAAGAATTGGCTGGAGAACAGGACACAGAGGGTAATAGTAAACGGAGTCAACTCTGAAGAAAGGGGATTACTAGTGGGGTACCTCAGGGTTCAGTACTGGGTCCAGTCCTTTTTAATGTCTTTATAAAGCGACATTGCAGAGGGACTGGAAGGAAAAGTATGCCTCTTTGCAGGCTCACACAAAGATCTGCAAAGAGTTGATACACAAGGGGTGAAAAGGATGAGAAAGGACTTGGCAAGGTTGGAGGAATGGTCAAATGTATGGCAGCTTAAATTCAGTGCAAAGAAGCGCAAGGTAATGCACCTTGGAAACAAAATGCCAGAGGAAGAGTACACTATGGGGGGTGAGATACTAACAACAACAAAAATGGAAAGGGACCTGGGGGTAGTCATATCAGATGACCTAAAGGTGGGCAAGCAATGTGTAAGAGCAGTAAGGAGGGCTGGGGGATACTGGGATGCATAGTGAGAGGCATCACTAGTAGAAAACAGGAAGTTGTTATCCCTCTGTACAGACAGTTGGTGAGACCACATCTGGAGTATTGCGTGCAGTTCTGGAGACCCAATCTCTGCAAAGACATAAACAGGATGGAGGCAGTCCAGAGGAGGGCAATTAAAATGGTGCAGGGTCTGCACCGGAAGACGATGTGAGAGACTTAAGGAGCTTATATATAGCCTCGAGGAACTGAGAGAGGGGGGACATGATAGAAACTTTCAAGTACCTCAAGGGAATCAACAAAGTCCAAGAGGGTAGCATCTTTCAAAAAGAGATGTGCAAGAACAAGAGGCACAATTTGAAGATGAGGCAACTCAGAGGTAATGTAAGAAGTATTTTTCACCGAAGGTTGTGGATGCATGGAACAGCCTTCCGGGAGGTTGTGGAGTCAAAACTGTGGTGGAATTCAAGAAATGAATGGGACAGTCATAAGGCAATTCTAGGGTGGGGTAGAAAGAAGCAGGCTGTTGGTTAACTAGGATCAGCAGCTTATCCATTAGGTAGGAAATGGACAGACAGGGTAGGCCAAGCGGTCCTTATCTGCCTTCAAATTCTATGTTTCTATGTTACATGGTCTATTTCAAAAGGCACTATTTGCAAAATGTATTTACCATTACTAGAGTAACAGGTCAGGATCTAGGGCAGCAGATCTGTAAGGTTCAGAAAGACATGTTTTTATTTCACAAGAAAAAAGCAGCCCAAGTATTTAATCAGCACAAATTTGGTACACAAGGTACAGCACAAGAAGTCTGTCATTTGATCAGAATTTTCATAATGTGGGACATAAATCTATGCCCTTCATATTTGACCACTTAGGGGTTAAGCATTCTGCTCAGCGAGACATTTTAAGGGCAGTTACAGAATTTTCTGTTAACTTATTCACCCCTATAGCATCAAGCATATCAGAAACAAAGAAACTCCTTTCTGATATTCAGATACCACAAATTTCCTCCCAAACCAGTTCAAATGTTTGCAGTCTAATATATGAAACATAATTAAGGGATGCAATCCAGCACTTAAAGAATATTACCCCTAGGTCAGATGGCCTTCCAAATGAATTGTATAAAATATTGGGCATTCTCTTGTGTACAAAGCTTACTGAAGTCTTTAATGCCCTCTTAAGAACAGGAGACATACCTTTAAATTTTAATAATGGCATTTTACTCTATATCTATAAAAAAAATGAGAAATCTAATTTAAATAGTTGGAGACCTATCTGTCTATTAAATACTGACTTCAAGCTTTTAACTAAAATCCTAATGACTAGACTGTTACAAATTGCAGAAATAATAATATCCCCAGAGCAAGCTTGTTCTGTGCCTCGGAAGAAAATCCAGGACCATTTAATACTTCTTAAAGAAATCATAACCATGGGCCATACAAACATTGTATCAGGTTATATAATCTCTCTGGATCAGTGGAAGGCTTTTGATTCTATTAGCCATGACGTTTTGTGGACCACTTTACAATATTATGGGGTCCCGGAGATGATGGCAGATTGGTTTAAATTTCTATATTTAACTGGTTTCAATATCTATAGAACTGCTACTGTCACACCATTGGTGAATAGATAGCAGGTCCCTTTAGTTCCTATTAAATGTGGGGTAAGGCAAGGATGCCCTCTTAGTCCCCTGCTTAATGTATTTTTCATAGACCCCTTATTGCGGAAATTAAACATGTGCACCAGCATTAAGCATATTTCTAACTCAGAGATGCCTAGGCTCCCAAAAGCTCTAGCATATGCAGATGACCTTTGTCTCCTTCTGGCTGACAAAGACTCAGCCTATAATGCCTTGCATCACTGTAAAGAATTTGGAACACTTTCTGGGGCTGCACTGAATCTGGATAAGTGCTTAGGAATCTCATTGAGATCTCAGCCTACCTCAGAAATTGCCATAGGCCCAATCCATCTTACTACAGACCCTGTACCAATTTTAGGAATCAAATTTGGGCCTCCAGGTATGGAGCTCTTAAATTCTGTAGTGTCAGTTTTGGGATATTAACCCAGATGCCTGGTGTGGGGATAGAACCCACAGCCTTCTGATCTCCCAGCCTCAGAGGTGATTGTGCTAACTGTTGAGCCACTGACACTGCAGTAATACAGGGGAGGCAGTCAGTTGGCTAGATTTGGAGGAGAAAACCCCCTGGGTGCAGCTTTCTGCTTTTTTGGGCCCAGAAGAAAGGAAAACATATGTAGCATCAGCTGGAAATAATCCCCTGGTGCGATATACACTATAAGCATGGGGAGAGGTGAGACAAAGCTGGAAGACCAAAGAGGATAATACTCCCTTGGTGCCCATCGCCAGAAATCCAAAATTCCTGCCAATGCTGGATAGCAAGGAATTTAGGGCCTGGATGGTCAAGAAAGTGCAGCGTAGGGGTGATCTGTGCATGAGGGAGAACATGAGATCTTTTGATGAAATCAGGGAATGGCATGAGATTCTAGCAGCCCATCATTATAGATACCTGCTAGTCAGGGCATTTGTGAGAAGTTTGGGGCAGGAACCTATTGTTAGTCCTTCACTGTATACCCTAGAGCAGACAGCTGTTGGCTCAAGGTTATTGCCTTAGTGGGTGATTGCAGTTGTGTCAAGGCATGATAGGGACAAATTTCCAAACTTGCCCCTTAAAGTTAAAGCACTATGGGAAAGGGATCTCGACCTGAATATTATGGAAGAAGCATGAAGGGACATACTAAGAAAGCTTATGGGGTTGCTTTTATGCAACAAATGCAAAGAATTACAGTATAAGTTCATCCACAGGCAATACTACCCCCCATGTGTGCTTACTAAGTTCAATCCCACTACTTCCCCCATCTGTGGGAGATGCAATAGATAAGGGAACCTATTACCACTACTTTTGGGGGTGCCAGACACTTCAAATGTCCTGGACAGGGATACACAAGAAATGACTGGAATAATAGGCAGTCTGGTAGAATGCACCCCAGTATCCATGCTATTTGGCATGGAAAATCTAGGGGAAGAGGGCTGAGACCTCTACCCAACATAGGTCAGGGTATTGTTAGTGCTGGCTAGACAATGCTTGAAAAACACTTGGGTCTCTTGTGTAGTCCCCACAGCACCACCGTGGAAGACGCTAGTTCTGCAGGCCCTGGCTTTAGAATGGCTGACTTACGTGCTTAAGGGGAGAGATGAGACTCTTTGCACCCACCAGAAGCCCTAGTCTTACAGGAAGGCTTGATACAGCATATCGTTCACTACACAATAGCTTCAGTTCTATGCATGAGGTAATCTGGAACACATGGTGTCACATTATTGCTGTTATGTATTGATTTGTTTACTCTGTAATATATGTAATGTCTTTAAGTTCATTATTTTATCAATTGCCAATACTGAGTTGCTTTTCAGTGGACTGTAATTTTGTGTCCTTATACTCACAAGATAAGGTACTGTTATATGTACCTCAAGTTTCCCTATTCTGTGCATTGTACTCTGTGTGTGTTTAAAAAACAATAAAAAAATTATTTAAAAAAATACCAGTAAACAAAAGAAGCCACTATCACTGGAAAAGCTAGTAAGTCAGATAATTTGGGACAAAAGGAAAGCCTTTATGATTCACAAGAATATGATCAGCAAGCCTAACAGTGAAACACAGAAACAGAGAATCTGTCTACAGCAAAGAGGCCTGTTGGCCCATCGTGTCAGCCCATTACTACCTAACTCAGAATTAGATTGCCCCAGAGGCTCTTCATTAACCCAAATGTATGGCTATACATAAAGTTAAACTAGATATAAGCAAGGACCTCATAAGGAGGGCATACTAAGGCTCATACTGAGGTATAAGGAGCTGGGCGGGGGGTTGACCCATAAGTGCTCCTGTCTGATCACTCAGAATAGGACAGAACATTTCTGTCCAGTATATTGCAGTTTAGTTTATTTCTGAGTTGGATTTTATCCTTGCTAGCTATGATCTCCTATGTTAAATTATTCCATGGGTCAATTATTCTATATGAGTAGAATGCTTTCCTTTATTTGCATGAAAATATTTAGGTCTTAGGTGTAGTGGGTGCCCTCTAGTTCCTTTCTGATCATTTTTAAATTCCAGATTTATTTCACTAAACAGGTAATCATCTTGTATTATATTGTAGCATAGCAGTAAATCACTGTGTATTCTTCTAGGCTCTAAAGACATTAGATTCAGTTATCTTAGCCTATCGTGATATGGAGTTATTTTCATGTTATGTATCATTTTTGTGGCTTGCCTCTGCACTCTCTCAATCCTGTCAACAGGTCCCATGGAGCTGGGGCACCACAGAGGGCTCCTGCAAACCAAAATTGGTTTAACGTATGTCCTGTACAGTGGCATCCCCCCTTCCCCCACCACTTCTGTTCTTGAAGTTTCTTTTAATTGTCCAGATTAATCTTTTAACTTTAGTTATCTGTGACTCAGTGGGATGAGCTTGTCAAGTTTTAATTTATTATTATTCACAGGTCCTTTTCCTCTTTGATTCTCTGAGGTGGGATCCATACAGGAAATATGTAGTTTTTTATGGCTGATTACCTAGGTGAATGACACAACACTTGTCTTGAATGAAACTCATGCTCCAAGTTTGTGTCCATGATAGGATATTATTTAAACTGTTCTGTAACTCTATTTTGTCCTTGTCAGCCTTGACCACCCTAGCCCATTTAGTGTCATCCACATATTTGCTAATCCAGCATAGGTAAACACAAAAGAACCAAGGATATTGAAAGGGGTCAAAAATAATGATGACACTTTCTTTAGAGTCACACAGGAACTCAGTGAAAGTTAAAACAGTTTATTGTGGCTCCACCCACATATTCCTTGAGCCAGATCAGGTTATGCTTATTTATCTGATTCACCAACACTGAATTAGGGAAAATCTCTACAGATGCAGACCAGAACAGGGACAAGGAACCTGTACACATCACAGATGCCATATTACATAATCTGGATCAAGGATGCCATTAGATGAGTACCAAAATCTCTTTTTCTTTTCATATTATTCAAGAAAGATAAAGATAGTTAAGAGAGTTAAACATTATTTTTTATTTTTATTTTTATTTACATTTGAATGAGGATCCTTTATCTTGTATGAGGTCTTGAACAGATCTCCCAGTTTAATTTACAAGAATCGCTTAGAAATCAACTTAAATAAATCTTTCCTTTAAGATTGTAGCCTAATGAACTTTTCCCTGAGATGTCACTCAGCACTGATCTTATTAAATCTATGGGGCCTGATTCACAAAGGGGGCTTAGATCAGCACAAACTGTGGCATACAGCAGCTTGCGCCAAAGCCCAGTGCACCAGGGACCCTGCACCAGATTCTGCTACAGGAGGGGTCCTGGCACAAAGGTCCCTACACTCATGGCAACCTTCCCTGTGCAGCAAACACATAGCACATGGGAAGGGTCTACTGCAGGATCCCTGTGGAAAACGCAAGCAGTCCCCCCATCCTCGATACCCTGAGTGACCACAGAAATACCTGAGCCCCAATGTGCCGTGTCAATGTACTATTGCACTACATGCCCAGTAGTCTAGTGCCCCCCCCAGTCCCAACTGCCCATTATAGTAATATAAAAATCCTTGGTTGTCTATTGCCCACACATGCTCCGATCACCCATTATAATATTTGAAAGGTCCCTGGTAGTCTACTGCCCCCCCTCCACACCCTGATCACCCATAACAAGTATCCCTGGTGGTCCTAATGGACCACTCAAGTCCTGATCCCATTTCGTGACACCTCAGTATACCTTGTGGTCTAGTGGATACCCACTGAAGTGCCCTACCACCTGACCCCCCCATTCCATTACAGATCTGGTGACTGGCATAGCCCACTGCTCACCACCACAGACAGCCTCCAAATGAGGACTGCATGAGTGCATAGTGCATACTGCATACAGTATGCACTCATGCAGTGCTCATTTGGTGGCTGGCCATGGTGGTGAGTAGTGGGCTCTGCCAGTCACTGAATTGGTAATGGAATGGGAGGAGAGCAAGGTGATAAGGCACTGCGGGGTGGGGGGGCCCACGAGACCACCAGGTATGTTGAGGTGTCACAAGACAGGGATCGGGACTGAGTGGTCCACTAGACCACCAGGGATAATTTGTTATGTTACGGGTGATCGGGGCTTGGGGAGGCACTAGACTACCAGGGACCTTTCAATTATTATAACGGTGATGGAGCTGGAGAGCACTAGATCCCCAGGGAATTTGAAACTTATATTACCGGGGATCAGGGCAGGGTGGGGAACCATGGCACATTGCTGCAGAGTGTTGGATTTCCAGAGGGACATATTCTATACCTTTAGACCAGCCCTGGCTGGTCTAAGTGTGCTTAGAATATGTCCCTCTGGGGCAGTTTGTGAATCCTGATATTGGGGATATGGCAGCCTGCATCTGCCGCAAGCTCCCTAGCACCATGCCACAGCCACTTTTGTGGTGCAAGGCTGGTGCGAGCACAGTATTCACACTGCCGGCAGCCGCTCATAATTAAAATAAACTACTTCTGATTTCATTCCAAAAAGAGTGATTGACAACAGTGACAGCATCATGCTTAGCATTAAAATGCTGAATTCTATGACTGTGAGGTATGAGTTATGGAATGAAGGTAGTTGGCAGCTAGGTGGTGAGGATAGGGGTTTCTGTTTATCAACAAAGTACATATGTGAAAGGGGAAGTCTATTTCACAAACAACTTGGGGGCATCCTATGAACAACAGCAGGTGGTAAGGAGTATAGCAGAAAAACTACATTATTAAATAAAGCATGCAGCATAAAAGTGATAACTGTGTCATCACTATCTTCGGCAGTTATCTGACTGTCTCATCAGAATAAAGTTTTGGGCAGAACTTGACAATCAGAGTATTGCCTCATACAGTGATGACATTATCACTGTGTCACCTAAATGAAAGCTTCTCTTGAAAATGTCAGTGCCCGGCTACTTTAGTATTTAAAAAAAAAAAGCTGTTCCTGAAATGATCAGTGCCCAGTTACTTCATTATTTAATGAAAGCTCCTCTTGAGTATATATGTGCCTGGCAGCTTATTATTTATTATGAAAATGATCTGAGAATGGAGCTTGATTGGCTGCAAACACTCTAACAGCCTTATATTAATATTTTATTAACATACATGTAGAAGCTTTTAGCACATGCTGAACAAGGTTTAACACTGTTTAAAAACATGTTTTATTATAATAGCAATAGCAGCATTTTCAGGGTTATGTTAATGGTCATTTAATCACCCTCTAGGGGCATGTGTCACTCGGCTACACCTTGTGCCACAGTACACCCCTAGAAGGTGATTAACACACCATTAACATAACCCTTGGTCATGTCTTATTGCTTAAATGGGAGCACCTCCTGAAAATGTCTGCACCTGGCTGCTTAGTTATTTAACGGAAACTCCTCCTTGAAATGTCAGTGCCCATCTGCTTTATTTAACAGTGGAAGCTCCTCCTACAAATATCTGTGACCAGCTGCTTTATTTATTTAGCAAATTCCCCTCCCGAAAATGTCTGTGCAGAACTGCCCAGTTCTCCTTTCCCTGTCAAGAAAAATTAAATAAATAAATAGGTCCTTGCAGACTAATGTATTAGTGGATTAGTAGAGCAATATTTATTTTTCAGAATCAGTTTGCTGCAGTCCCATTTCTGTCACTATTTCTATGGATAGATCAATGTTCCAATAGCCAACCTCATGTCAAAACAGGATGATCTTTATGCTGACAAAATTATACACCTTAATTCATGAAGGAATAACTTGCATGAGAGAGCTGGAATGACATTATCATTCATCATCTGTGTTTGAAAAAGGTGATGCCAACATGAAATAGAAATTCTTTTCTGAACAAGTATTTTTAGATCAGTTCTTTATTGTCCATCCACCTGTCCTGGATCAAACAAAACTAATGTAACAACCACTTCCCAGGGCAGGAGGCTATTTACCTTATGTGTCCAGTCTGAGACTGACACTCAGGTGCCTGGTCTCAGGTGTAGCTGTGTGGAGCAGGTGAGGAATAAAAGTGAAATAGTAGTCTAAAGTTAGCCAAGTCAGTTAGAAACATGCTGAGGAAATAGCCATTTAGTCCTATAGAGATCAAGGAGAGGTATGGATCTTTTTTTTTAATCAGAGATGACCATATATCATCTAGTAAGTAGTAAGATCACCAGGAGGGTTGGAACTCCAGGGGAGTTTCCTGTCAAGGGAAACCACTTGATGGCTTTTGTGCCTGTGGCAAGTTCCCCAAATTTCATCAAAGCAGATTCTAGTGGGGAAGCTGACTCTGGAGATTGGCCTGTGCTGAGACACTAAGCAACCAAAGTCAGAAGGTAAAAATTGGTACTAAAAAAAAGAAAACAACAGGAGAGTAAGGTAGAGATGAATCTTATCAAGGGTGGAGGGAAAGTTCTATGTAGGCAGTGCCCATTGGTCTGGCCCTGCAAAATGAAAAGCCAAGTGGGCAAACTGGTGGGTTCACCTAGTAATGTACATGACTATGTGGGGTGTGATCCAGCTGGCATCAAGCTGGCAAGAAAAGTACCTACCCCCAACAGTGTTGTCTGGTAATGGAACTCACACTAAGTGTAGTATGCCCTTTTGGCATGTTGCAAAGTAACATAATGTAATACCACTGTGAAACAGCTCCTAGCTTTAAAATAAAATATCCAAAGTTAAGTAAAGTCTGGAGTCAGTGCTGAGTGGGATAAGGAATCTCCAGGAAGAGTCATGCCTAGGAAGTATGTAAAGGTGTCCATATGCACATGGGTGTGCAAGAAAAGAAAAGAAACAGGACAGAGAGTGGCAGGAATTCAGTTTAAATTAACAAGAACTGAGTGGAATGAGACAAGGTTAGCATTTATTACAGCAGTAGGCAGCTTTTCCTGGATAGAAGGAGTTGGGAGGTTACCCTAGAAAACCTAAGTAAAGCCAAAGTACAGTAAACTGATGATAAAATGATTGGTTGAGGTCCTTGGACCTGAAGAAGTTGTAGACACAGAAAAATTGACCAAAGCCACCAGTAAAAGTAAGGTGCTTGAATCCCTGAGAGATGGTGCAATTTGTTATTTAATAGTAACAACCAAAGGAATCCCAATCCCTCCAGCCTAACAAACAGTAAAAGCAGCCCAAGAGACTGAATCCAAAGCGCTCCCAGCAAGCAAGATATATCCTTAGACATAGAGTCCCCTTGACCATGCCAACCTCCATGCCAGGGCTGTATGCAGGCCAGTGCCCGAGTCACCTGAAGGGGGGTTGCACTTACATGTTCCCATTTCCTCTGTAACACTTTTTTTAGATGGTTGGAGAATGACTGTTGGAGCTACCTTAGCTGACGGGTCTGTTTCTAGATATTTCTTTTTTTTAATGTGTAGAGAGATTCAGACATCTGAGATGGTCTTTTAAAATTTATCTCTGCTTTTAGTTGTGGAGGTGGAATCTGTCATGGTGGCTACTCAAGTGGGACACTAAGGGTGGGCCAATACCTTATTTCAAATACTGGGATGAATATTAATATTTTGGGACCCAAATGTCAAGAATTTGTTATTCATATTCATTATTCATGTACCCATGAGGGAAACAACAAAAGGGAAAAAAAAACACCACCCTCTTCCACAGCCCAATTGTTGAAACTTCCACAACTCTCATCCCCCACCCACTATCCTACACCCCTCAACACCCACAATTTTATGTTTTAAACAAGTGATTCCATGATAGGTGACCGGCACTACCTGCCACCTCTCATCGCACTTTTTCTCTAGAAAATAAATCAGCCTTCTACCCCCATCCCTCCAACAGAAGCACCCTTCCACCCTCCTCCCCGAGCACCCAAATTTCCTTATTAGAAGAGACCCACAGGCCAGCTACCTTCGTGTCAATGGAAGCTCTCCTGACTGTGCTTGCTAGCACACTAAAACAGACGATCACAGTAAAAAGTGCTATGGGGACGGCGGCTGGCTTTGGAGGTGGGCTGATTGTGTCAGCTGCACATCATGGGATCACTTTTATTTTTTAAACATTAAATTGTGGGTGCCGGGGGGAGGGTGGGTGAGTGGATGTTTTGTTTTTTTTGGTTTGTTTGTTTTTCCTGAATACCAATAGGCATGAATAGTGCCACTATTCATTTTTTACTATCTGAATAACAAGAAACATAGAGACATACAAGTTGACAGCAGATAAGGACTGCAAGGCCCATCCAGTCTGCCCATTTTGTCTATGTTATGAATGTGCCATAGGCCTTTACTCTGTCAATGGCCTATCTATTCATACTCATCTGTATTGCTCCATTATGCCTAACCCATGCCTGTCTGAATCCCTGCACTGTATTCATATCCACCACTTCCTGAGGTAGACCATTCCATGCATCCACCACCCTTTCTGTGAAAAAGAACTTCCTCACATTACCCCTTAATTGGCCTCCCTCTAATCTCATGCTGTGTCCTCTTGTCCTGCTATTTTTCTTATACTGAAACATGTTAGACTCTTTCAACTTGTTAATGCTCTTTAGATGTTTGAATGTTATGATCATATCACCTCTCTCTCTCCTCCTTGCTCTCCGGTATACATACTGAGCTCCGTTAATCTGTCCTCATATGTTTTCTGATGCAGTCCCTGCACCATTTTGTTGCCCTTCTATGGACTGCCTCCATTTTGTTAATGTCCTTGTGTAGGTGCAGCCTCCAGTACTGCACGACGTACTCCAGATGTGGCCTAACCAGTGTCTTATAAAGAGGGATTATTACCTCCCTCTTATGACTTGTGATAACCCTACTAATATACCCCAACATCCCTCTAGCCTTACGTATTGCTTCATTGGTCTGCTTGGATGATTTCAGGTCATCTGTGATGATGATGATGCCCAAGTCTCTTTCTTCTCTCGTGATTGTCAGCAACCTCCCTCCCAACCTATAGGTAGCATCAGGGTTTCTCTTCCCTATGTGCATGATCTTGCACTTCTTTGCATTAAACCCCAGTTGCCACTCTTCTGATCATTTTGCCAGTTTTCCAGATCTCTTCTCACTCTGCCCACCCCATCTGGATCATCTACTCTGTTGCAGATCTTGGCGTCATCTGCAAACAGGCAAACCTTACCCTCCATTCCATCTGCAATGTCACTGATGAAGATATTGAAGAGGACTGGCCCCAAGACTGATCCCTGAGGTACCCCACTTGTGACTTTCATCTCTTCTGACTGTATACCATTTACCACCACTCTCTGTTTTCTGCCCGCCAACCAGTTTGCCACCCAGCTAGCCAACCTCTGACCCACCCTGAGCATATCCAGCTTATTGATCAATCTTCTATGTGGAAGAGTAGCGAAGCTTTGCTGAAGTCAAGGTAGGTGACATCAACTGCACCCCTTTTGTCCACCACTCTGGTTACCCAGTCAAAGAAATCTATGAGATTAGTTTGACAGGACTTTCCTGTTGTAAACCCATGCTGTCTTGGATCCTGTGCTCCTATGGATTCCAGGTGTTGCACTTTCCTTAAGGAGTGCCTCAAAATCTTCCCCACTACTGAGGTAAGACTAACTGGTCTGTAGTTCCCTGCCTCCTTCCTGCTGCCACTCTTGTGAAGGGGATCACATGAGCCCTTTTCAGTCTTCTGGGACCTCTCCTGTACTCAGAGATTCCCTAAACAGTTCTTCTAATGGCTCTGCTAGTTCCACCCTTAACTCCTTTAGTACCCTGAGATGTATACCATCAGGTCTCATTGCCTTGTCCACCCTGAGCTTAAACAGCTCTTGTAGGACCCTTTCTTTTGTGAAGGGACTTATGCACACGTCCCTCCCCCCTGTGTCCATGGTGCTGATCTGTAGGCCCTGCCCTACCTTCTCCTCAGTAAATACTAAGCAGAAGTATCTGTTTTGGATAGATGCTTTTCCTTGGTCCTCCTCCATACACTCCCCTTATCCCCTTTGATCGTAACAATACCCCCGCTGGACTTTCTCCTTTCACTAATGTATCTATAGATAGTCTTGTCCACTTCTTTTACTGTTCGTGCTAGTGTTTCCTGGGTTTGGGCCTTTGCCTGTCTTACTGCCTTCCCTGCTTCCCTTAGGGAAGTTTGGTATGCCTCCCTATCTTCATCCCGCTATGCTCCCTTTTATTTCCTGAAGGTCAACCTTTTGGCTCTGATCTTTTTTGCTACTGTTTTGAGAATCAAAGTGGTTTCTCCTTCTTTCTCTTGCTTTTCTCCCTAACACAATGGGATGTTGCTTCAAGTATTGCATCCTTAATGCTTGCTCAATTTGCCTGTACCCCCTCACCAGTACTTCATCTTGCCAGGACTAGCTTAACTCTGTTGGCCATCTTATCAAGGTCAGTTCCTCTGAAGTCCCATATTTTTGCTTTGGAATGGGATGATTTAGTTCTAGTGGCCAAATTGAACCATTCCATGTGATGGTCACTGGCACCAGGTGACCTTCTACCTGGAGATCTGTGATCCTTTCCCTGTTAGGCAGTACTAGATCCAGGATAGCCCTGTTTCTTGTGGGTTGTTGTATCAATTGTTTGATGCCCTCCGCCTGCAGGGAATCCACTATGTGTTTAGTTCTGGCAGATGTTCCTGCTGGTACTGACCAATCTATATCTGGCATGTTGAAGTCTCCCATTTTCAGAACCTCCCCTTTAGCTGTCATGTTTTGTATATCTTCTAACAGTAATGTGTCTATGTCCTCCACCTGGTCTGGAGGCCTGTAGACAACCCCAGTTCATATGGCTGTCCCATTTCCTTATGTATATTCTGAATTTCTGTAGCTTTGATATTTTCATTAACATAAAGGGCCACTCCCTTCCCTTTTTGCACCTCGGTCTCTTCTGAACAGTACATAGCCGGGTACTGAAGTCTCCCAAGTGTGGATACTGGTGGTAGTACATTATTAGTAGTATTCAGGAAATACTAATCATTGCTCATACACCCCTATAGGACACAGTGTGGTTGTCATTTAAAGGTATACTGTTAGGACGGCGACTTAATATTGCCACCGTCATTAGAGTAACCGCGGGTTGTGGCAGGGCACTAGTGTGAGTTGGGCTTTAGAGTGCCCAGTGTGTTGGGCATCTGGGTGGATTTGGTGTGCAGTGATGTGGGCATAGCATTGTTTACTGGTATCAGGTGTGGTGTCAGGTGTGGTCGTGGTGCCCAGGTATTCCATGTTTGAGACTGGCATGGTTTGCTTTTCCTTTCTGTTTGCATTGCAGTTGCTGAGTGTTCTGTTACAGTGCTATTACGGTGGTGTGTGGTTCCCGGTGTTACCCTCTAGCAACCCTGGTGCAACCACTAAGTTGGTTATATTAATTAGGGGGTGTTGGGGTGCGGGGGGTGAACCTCCCCACAATACTCAAGTTTGGTATCTGCTGTCCTGTGGGACATTGTGGCATGTGATGGGGCACACAGGGGTTGATTGGGAATTTGTTTTACTTGTTGCCCATATCTGTATGTCGCTGATGTTGTGGGGCATTCAGGTTCATTGTCATGGACTGTGATGTTGGTATAAAGCTGGCACTGTAATTGCCATTGGCAATAACATTTTTGCAGCTACATGGGTGAACCTCATTTAAAGAGGCAGTGTGCCTAGAAATGTGTTTATACAATATCACTATCATCTTTCCTCTGCAATCTCCACTCTCACAGCAACCCCTATCCCCCCACAATTAGGAAAAATTAGATAATGTGCATTACTTCCACTTCTCCTACCTTCCATTCTGTTAGTCCTATCAGATTTCCACAGATTCCCAAATCAATTGAATGAATCAAGTTTCTCAATGCTGTCTATGATCACTGTTCTCCTAGTTTCATGTGACCAATATCAGATTAATAAAATCTATAAATTTTCTCTTCCCTGTCTACATAGTGTGCCCCCACTCGGCTGAAGTCTGGACCAGGACCTCTAGGAAATTAAATTTTTTTTTTTACTGAATGATAAATGTTTTTCATTTGGCAACACTGCATTGGGTTTGCTGGAGCATGGTTGTCCTATTTAAAACACAGACCAATTTAAAAAAACACAATTTTCCTAATGTCTTTCATCTGCAATTTCATCCTGTTCATCCCTCCCATCAGGCCCCCCTTATATCAATAACCACAGTGTTATAGACACATGAGGCCCCTCTAGCTGCAGTCTATTTGTGATAACATCTCCATGGTAAACTGGTGCTGAGAACCCCACTAGCTGCTACAGATAAGACATGATGGGGGTGGTGCAGTGCAGTGGCTGTGGAGCAGCAGTCTTCCGGGAGACATTCTGGAGGATGCAATGTTGTCCCATCTGCAGGCACCTCTCTGGGCTGAGGGAGGAGGTTGCTTATCTCCAAGCTGAGTTGGCCAGCTTTCGGAGGACCTCCTTTCCCACCCAGGAACCACCAGGGCCACCGTCGCTGCCTCAGAGTTTGCCAAGAAAGAGGAACAGTTGGACCACAGTGGGCTCAGGGAGGGTGGGGGTGATGGAACAGAGGCACATCCCACTCGCTGTACCTCTCCAAAATTCATATGCTGTTCTGGCAGAGTGTGGTCTCTCAATGGAGGTACCTGCAGTGAGACCAAGGAGGATGCTGGGAACCTCCACAAAGGAGACCCACAGGAGGGTGGCATGGGACCCCATGGGGAAGGAATCAACTCTTGGTGAAGGACTCCATTGTTAGGAGGGTAGAACTAGGGGAGGAGAGAGGGAGGTAAGGTGTCTGCCTGGTGCCATGGCTTGGTGGGACAGGGAGTGAATCCTCAGGATCGCAGGAGCAGCTGCACAGGGGAAGGAGCTGGATGTCATTGTCCACCTAGGGACAAATGACCTGACTGGGAAAGGGACTCAGAGCAGTGCAGGACATGTTTGTGAAGGCGAGGGGCCTTAGACAAATAGTATGCGCAGTAACCTTCTCAGAGGTGCTGCCTGTCTATGATATGGGTGAGGCTAAGGTGCTCCACACAATGGGATTTAATCAGTGGTTGAAAAACTGGTGCAGAGCTCAGGGTTTGGCTTCATTGGGGAGTGGGGGTCCACCTGGAGGGATGCAGGCCTATACTGGTGTGATGATCTGCATCTGTCCAGGAGGGGAACCAGGATCCTAGGTGATAGGTTTAAATACTTCATTGGCAAGCATTTAAGCTAGTCAAGGGGGAGACACTGAAAAGGAGAAGGGAAATCCTAGCCCCCCATTTGGGTAGTTAGTGAGGAAAACACTAAGATGGAGAAGTCGATAGGGAGAAGGGCAGGGGTAAATGGAGAAAAAGACAAAGGCAGCAAGGACAGGGATGGGGCAAAAAGGGGTAATGCCATAAAAAAAAATAGAAGGTAATGAGTACCAATGCCCGTAGCCTAGGTAACAAGCTCCCTGAACTGGTGGCCTTGATGGAAGAAGGATGCCTGTATATTGTGGCAGTCACAGAAACATGGTACACAGAGAACCATGACTGGGATGTCAACATACCAGGGTAAAAAGTCTACAGGAGGGACAGGGAGGGTAGACAAGGAGGAGGAGGAGTAGCTCTCTATGTAAGGGAAGGGATCAAAGCAACAGAACTAAAGGGTAAACAGGGAGGACAGGAGGCACTGTGGGTCACCCTAGAGACCAGAAATTGCACCACAATCCACACAGGGGTTGCATACAGACCCCTGTCTTAGGGGGAGGAAATGGACAAGGAAATGATAGAAGGCATCCTTAGGATGGCAGAGAAAGGGGAGATATTGTTGAAGGGGGACCTGAATATGCCAGATGTTAACTGGAGTACCTTTGCTGCAGCCGCATCCAAGGACAGGGCCATTCTTGATGCCCTACAAGGGGCATGCCACTGACAGCTAGTGTTGCAACCCACTCGAGAGGGTGCAGTCTTAGACCTACTACTCTCAAATGGGGATGGAGACAGGATCTCAGATCTAGAAGTGGGAAGCCATCTGGGAACAAGTAACCACCAAAGAGTGTGGTTCACAATAAAGTCAGCTGTAGAGTCAAGCCATACAAAACTGAAGGTACTGGACTTCAGGAGGGCTGATTTTGTCAAAATGGGAGACTGCCCTCAGAAAAGCACTAGCAAACAGGCAAGAATGAGGGTGGAGCAAACAATGGGGAAACATCAAAACTGCCATCACAGAGGCAACAAGCCTTTGTGTGAAGCAATAAACAAATCAAATGAAAGAAAAACACTATGGCTTTCAAAAGAGGTGGTGGGAAAGTTAGGGAGAAAAAGAGAGCATTCAGGAAGTATAAGGAAACACAGAAGGAGCAGGACAGAGAACTATACCAGTTAAGGCAGAAGGAAGCAGGGAGGGCAGTCAGTATAGTAAAGGCCCAAACCGAGGAAAAGATAGCCAACTTGGTTAAGAAGGGGGATAAAATCTTTTATAGGTATATTAGGGAGTGAAGAAAGACAAAGGGAGGGATACTGAGTCTGAATAAAGAGGAGGGTGGGTGGGCAGAGAGGGATATAGAAAAGCAGGGATACTGAACAAATACTTCTGCACAATATTCACAAAGGAAGGGGAGAGGAACTTAATCCAGTCAATAGAAGCACTCTGGATGGGAGGGGGTCGATATCAGTCCTTTCACAGAAGAAAGGGTTCTGAAAGAACTCCTAAAGCTGAAGGTGGACAAAGCAATGGGGCCTCATGGGAGTCATCCCAGAATTCTAAAAGAACTAAGGGGAGAACTTGTAACACCATTGACTACCCTTTTTAACAAATCATGGGAGGATGGTGTGGTACCTGAGGACTGGAGGAGGGCAGATGTGATTCCCCTTCACAAAAGTGGGAGCTAGACAGAGGCAGGAAACTATAGACCTGTCAGTTTGACCTCAGTGGTTTTGAAAATGATGGAATCACTTCTGAAGGAAAGAACTTGTTGACTACCTAGAGGCCAGTGGGGCAGAGGACCCAAGGAACATGGATTCACAGCAGGAAGGTCATATCAGATGAATCTAATCGATTTCTTTGACTGGGTGACCAAAGTAGTAGACCAGGGAGGGGCTGTGGACATGGCCTACCTAGACCTTAGCAAGGCATTTGACACAGTCCCGCACAAAAGATTAATAAACAAATTAGCCAGCCTGGGAATGGATCCCAGGGTGGTAGCCTGGGTAAAACATTGGCTGGATAACAGGACACAGAGGGTAAACAGAGTCCACAATGAAGAAAGGGGGGTTGCTAGTGGGGTACCGCAGGGTTCAATACTGGGTATGGTCCTTTTTAATGTCTTTATAAGTGACATTGCAGAGGGACTGGAAGGAAAAGTATGTCTCTTTGCAGATGACATGAAGATCTGCAACAGTGTTGATACACAAGGTGGGATGGAAAGGATGAGAAGGGGCTTGGCAAGGTTGGAGGAATGGTCAAATGTATGGCAGCTTAGATTCAATGCAAAGAAGTGCAAAGTAATGCACATGGGAAACAAAAACCCAGGGGAAGAGTACATAATGGGGGTGAGATACTGACAATAACAAAAATGGAAAGGGACCTGGGGGTAGTTATATCAGATGACCTAAAGGTGTGCAAGCAATGTGAGAAGTTAGTAAGGAGGCTAGGGTGATACTGGGATGCATAGGGAGATGCATCACTAGTAGAAAACAGGAAGTTGTTATCCCTAGGTACAGACAGTTGGTGAGACCCCATCTGGAGTACTGCATGCAGTTCTGGAGACCCCATCTTCACAAAGACATAGACAGGGTGGAGGCTGTCTAGAGGAGGGCAACCAAAATGGTGCAGGGCCTGCACCAGAAGACATATGAAGAGAGACTAAAGGAGTTTAATATGTATACCCTCAAGGAAAGGAGGGACATGATAGAAACTTTCAAGTACCTCAAGGGAATCAACAAAGTCCAAGAGGGTAGCATCTTTCAGAAAAGAGATGTGCAAGAAAAAGGGTACAATTTGAAGAGAGGGGGACAGCTCCAGAGGTAATGTGGAGGAAGTATTTTTCACAGAGAGGGTTGTGGGTGCATGGAACAACCTTCCAAAGGAGGTGTGGAGTCAAAACAGTGGGAAATTCAAAATGCATGGGACAGACATAAAGCAATTCTAGTGGGGTAGGAGGAAGTAGGCTCTTGGTTAACTAGAATCTGCAGCTTATCCATTAGGTAGGGAAATGGGTAGACTAGGTGGACCAAGCGATCCTTATCTGCCATCAAATTCTATATTTCTATGTTTCTTTTTAAAATACCCTCTGACTGAGTGCAGGAAGCCCACTTGAGCATCTGACACTTTGTAATCCTAGAGCAAAGTTTTCTATAATACCATGCCATAATTCAGTTATAACTGCCATGTGATCTTTAACTCCCATCTGTGTAGCCACCATAAGTGGTTTAGAAAGTAAAAACATTTTTACAAATTTATATCTATGGAAAAGGACTTCAACAGTTGTTTTCTCTGCAGCACACAGTGAAATGAAGAGATTTAATTCTATGCCTTGGTTAATTTATTACTGTGTTGCTGCACTCCTGCACAAGCTTGCCTTTAAATATTGTTATTCTCTCTTATTATTTTCAATTATCAAGATACTAAATTTAGCAAGGCTAACAGTTTCAGCAGAGCCTTTTGTCCCATGGGAGTTGGATATGATGGCTTTTGTTTTTAGAAAAGACATACATACTTTAGGATTGGTACCGTGAATTAGTATATTCTTTTTATGTTGATTGCGTGCATGCACAAGAAACATATTGTGGCAGCTTGCTGCAGAAGCAGGCTGTGGGGCGCGACACTGTGTGGCCAATGCCTTCACTGCCTTTTGAGGCTTGGGCCCACTTTTCCTGACTCAGTGGCACGCTGCTGCTGACACTAGTTCAGCCAGCGTGCCACAACCTTGAAACATTTCGCCACTGAAATCAGGGGCCTCCTCGTCATTGCAGCGTCAGCCGTCGCTGCAATGAGGGCTGACTCCACGTCATTGCTGGGGCGGAGCGTTAGTATGTAATATTGTTTGTGAACATGGCGGTGCTTGCCACCGTTCACACACAATATTGCCAGGTCTCCTCACGCCGGTAAGCTCCAACTTCAGCAGCATGTGCCCCCACAACAGTGTTTGCTCTTGCCAATGGGGCTCCCAATCCCCGTCGGCTTGAGTCCCCATCCTCAAGCCACATTGCCGACGGAAGAGCCCACTCCCGCGGGCATTATGTACCCCTCCCAGTTTGCTTTGCCATCAGCATTATGCCCCAAAAACAGTAGATTTGTCCGAGGGGTTCCCAATCCCTCTGCTCTTGCACCCCCCTTCTGTGCAGACGGAGGTGCCCAATCCCATGTCAGCAACAGCCACCTCCCCAAACAGTTGGTTGGCATGCTGG